>OY829493.1:2500000-5000000 GCA_963691745.1 Ditula angustiorana | reverse complement strand
CTGCAAAATTACCTAGTAAGTGTTCATTACTACGTTTTCAGTTAGCAATTATCTATTATATTCATGCATGATACTAGTTGAAAATGTTCTCAGATATTTAATTAGGTAAGAAACTAAATAAAACAAAGTTAGATTATTAGAAAAGTTGTTTCTTATTTTAAATTAGACTTATTATCACAATCAGTTCTACTTAATTAATTATTTGTAATCAGTCTATAAAATTCACTTTAGGAGCATTTTTACTTAGTCTACCATATTTCTTTGTTTCGGACATTATATAATATTATTATTTTCGTGTAAGGCTTTGCTAGCTTCTGCTAAATCTAACATAAATCAGTTGCACATAATAAATCAATAAGCACATAATTAAAATGAGGTACGTCATATTGACTTCGACACCCGTATAATCACATACAACATTTATCAAAAATAACAGTAGTTTTATTTAAACAACTAAGTCTACACTTCTTTTTTTATCATTAACATTTTAACAAAACAGAATTCTTCTAAAACCAAATAATAATGTTTTTCTTTTTAATATAAACTTTAAAAATATTGAATATAAATAATAAAAATCAATCTTCACACTCTCTCTGTTCTACGAGATTAATAGAATTATTGTTTACGGGAAGATTTTCCCAAAATGGCAATCGGTTTTGAGGTATTATATTACTTAATTGTTTCAATATACCTGACTTCCTTTCTTGAGTTATCCCACGAGGCTTACTATTTTGAACAGCACAAGGTATAAAACCCTGTTTAACTAGCTTTGTTTTGAGGAAGTCGATTTCTTTTATATTTCCATCATCGTGAGAAGTTTTGATAAAAATTGACATACATTTTCTACGTACCTCAACACAAACAATATCTTTTATGTATGTCCTTTCAGCGTGTTTTTTTAATTTATATTGAGATGAATGATCTTCATATTTGTAAAAATCTGTAACCTCCAATGGCCTTACATTGACCTTTTCTGAATTTGCTAGTTGTACGCAATCAATAAAATCAGCAAAATCGTATACTTTTTTTGCTTTTTGAAGCTGATTTTTTACTTGGTGATGGAAATTATCTGCGGACATAAATGTATGTCCTGGTTCGAGGTACTTGATTATAATTTTAATAGCAGCAATCTCTGAGCTATTTATAATCTGCACTAAAAATGTGAAGAATGCCCAGTTTTTGTTTTGACCCGTGCAATTATCAGCCCAAACAGTAATTTCAGAGCAATCACGCTTACTTTGAAAAAATGCACTAAAAGCACTTATTATATCTTCCTGCTTTCTTCCAGATATCGCTTCATGCCATACAGTGCATAGGGTTTTTCTTTACTGTTTGAGCCCAGAGGAACAAAACTTTCATTGAAAGCTATTATTCTTGGACAAAATATAGCTACTTTAAACATATTGTCTAATCTAGGCAGTAAAACAACTTTTTGTAGGTCTGCTGAGAAGAAAACTTTGGAAGAATCTTCACCGTTTTGGGATTGCTCAGCGTCTTGTTGGTAATGAATTCGTGCCATTTGATATTTGTTGCAGTGGTTACGATATGACGAACATTCAACGCATTGCTCAGTGTCTTTGCAAGATATCTGATGAAATTTGTAGCTCTCACACAGCTCGCATTCCTCGTTTCCTAACTGAGCGAATGATATGTTCATGTCTTTTTTTAAAAACTTTCGGTAAAGGTCATAGGATACCTTAACCGTTGGATTTTTTAATATGAAATCTTTGTGCATGGCTGACACAGTTATGTCACTTGGTAGATATCTTCTATTAGGGGCATGTATTCGTCTATAGTGTGCAATAGCTGGTCTAAAACTCTCAATGTGTTCTTTAAGCATATCTCTGTTCACTTTCTTTGGATGGTCTTCTTTGCTACGTAGGTCTGATTGAGCAATTAGAGGCTTTTTTAAAATATCAAATACACGTCTGTCATTCTTTTTGTCATATCCGAGAGTTGTTAGAAAGAAGATCTTACAAACTTCATTCTTTTTGTTTTCAGTCTTCAAAAAATATGAATAAGTATGTTTGCGCATCTGAGTGCTTTCTCTTATACGTCTATTTACTTCTTTATCAGTAATCAATGACTTGACATATATTCCTTGAGCTTCATATCCGAGTTCCCAATATGACTTATTTATATCTTGGCGTTCCGATTCTGTAAACAAAGACGAGCATTTTTTAATGCAAGTTGACTCGCATCCAGGCTTTACACTCATTCTCTCTAACTTCATCTTTTTCTTATTTTCGTTTCTTGCATCCAGGGATTCTTCATATTTACGTCTAAGTCTTGGTTTTCCGCTTTTTGTTTTTCCTTTCGGAGCTTCACAAGTATTGTCTGTGTTTTCATTCGTTTCAAGGTCAACATGATTTTCTTCTAGTTCTTGAATTGTTTCTTTATTTATATTATCCGTGTTTTTATTCTGATCTAAGTTGTCTACAGGTCCTTTATTTGTATCGTGGAGTCTTCAGAGTGATCCTTTGCTTTATCCATGTTTTCCTCAGTCCCATCCTTTGTCTCATCCATAATTTTCTCAGATCCATTTTCTGCCTCATCCATGTAGTTTTCATTTTTTTTCTTTTCCTCGTCCTTATTCTCACAATTTGCATTATTTTTCTCATTATTATTATCGTCGTTTCCGCCTACAGATCCTTTATTAGTATCATTCGTGGATTCTTCAGAGTGATCCTTTGCTTTATCCATGTTTTCCTCGGTCCCATCCTTTGTCTCATCCATAATTTCGTCGTCTCCGCCCTGACACATTTCTTCTAGTTCTATTGTTATAATATTAATCAAACTCTCGTTCATCACTGAGCTTGGTAAAGTTTCATCACAGAGTAAGTTTAAGCACTCTGAATCTTCTTTTTCGTGAAAATCAAATTCTTTATGTAATAAATCAAGTTGTTTCTGCAAACTAGTTTTTGTAAAATTCAATGTCGAAGCATATTCGACTTCTGGCGTAAGGATATGGCTGTATTTATCATAGCTAAATTTGTGTGCCCATAGTCCGCCAAAATTGTGAATGTTACATGGCGTCTCTATTTCAGTTACTATATCCTTTTTCGGCTCATTTTGAGGTATCAAAGAGAGAGGAGTGTCTAAAGGTTGGTTTGTAGACTTCTTCTCTTCAAGCACTAATTCTACCATGTTTCTTCCTCGGGTCTTTGAAGGCATTTTGAACAAAATGATCTGAAAAGAAAACAATAAACTCAATTTTATCACAAGTAGGCATTTTTGGAACGGTCCTAAGACGCTAAAAATACTAATTTATATTGAAACTAGCTAACTTTAACCCGCGACACTATAATACTAATAAGGACGATAATATTAATAAGGATAAGGATAAATAGATGATTGGGCTACTAGCAATCCCCTGTTCCAATGCGACATGCCCTAAACGTATAAATAAATATTATTACATATTACATTCAAAAATAATTTATACTAAACGCAAGTAGGTATTTAAAAGAATGTAAACAAAAACTACCGTCAAAATGTATGGAACACTTTTATTTTCAAGTTTTTCTGTACTGGATCTGTCATTTTGGACGGTAGTTTTTGTTTACATTCTTTTAATGTTTACTTTTAATTACTTGGGTTTAGTATAGTTCTATACGCATTCCCTTTCATTACAATAATGTGTGCAAATTGGCAAAGTTTTACTCAATGTACCTGTAAGTATTAATTTGTATTTACCTACATCACAAAACACACATAATTATTAGTGATGTAACGAATATTCGTATTCGCATTCGCGAATATCGACGGCAGATATTCGTATTCGCATTCGCATCCGCGAATGTCTAAAAATTGGCATTCGTTACATCACTAATAATTATACGCTCAAGAATACCTTATACATACATACATACATACTCATAAACATGCAAAGAGAAACATAGATTTTCTAATGTTGTCGATACAAAGTAGGTATGTAAGTAATAACTTGAAAATGTAGGTACGAGAAAATATTTTTATATGGAAGATTACGGGTGAGAGCTTTCAGATTTGCATACTTGTACAACTTATACATTTGTTGTAGTCTAAACAACTTTTTTTAGACATATCCTACACATCACTTAAAAAAACACGATGGCTATATTTTATTATGGTGTTATAATACGGTAAATACAACAGTCGCCGAAAAAGCGCACGCTATGCTCAAATCGACAAAATGACTCCCGCGCATGAGTACTGTGACGACTTTCGTATTTACCATATCATATAGCCAAGCCAGGTCGTTAAAAACGATACAGTAGGTCCAAAAACTAGGCATTTAAATAAAGAAAATAATGGTACTTACCAACACCCGAGAATAAACAAATTTTAACCACCACACAGCGTGGCTTAGGAACACACGTGCTCCGCCCGCGGATGACGTTTGCGCACTGATTTGCTAACGTGAAATGCAGCACTGTCACCTACGGCTTCGATGTGTGCGTAAGTGTGGTATAGTGTGTGTTCGTAATCTTGCTACTCTGTAATGCAGTACTGAAGAATACTGCATTTAGTCTTAGTAGCGCAAGAGTGGCGTTTTATTAACACCATACACTCAAATGCAGTACTGTATAATACTGCGTTTGGCTTTAGTTTCTATTCCTTGTAAAGAATAAAGTGCTTAATGAAGTACAGTAAACGTATCAATTACTGCATAAACTCTTAGTATTTGCTGAATGCTGCAGATCTCGATAGGATAAGTAATAGTTTCGTGCAAGTACTGCGTTTTGCGTTAAATAAAAAACATTGTTAAAATAAAAAAAATAATTTTTTTTTTTTTTTTTATAAACTTTAAGCCCATTAGATGTGATTTTTACAAAAAAGCTAACCCCATGGCAGCCCATCGACCTGTTAATGGCTGCCACAACGAAAAGGCTCAAGCCCCGTTCGTTGGCGGTAGCCTTTTTCAATGAGAATGACTTGCGCGACCAACGTGATGAGGTCGGGTCCTTTCTCAGAGAACACCAGATTGACGTTCTCCTCGTGCAGGAAACGTTTCTAAAACCTTGCCATCGCGACCCGCGATTAGCAAATTACAACATCGTTAGGGACGATAGGTCCACTAGCGCACTGGGAGGCACCTTAATATATTTTAAGAGGTCTCTCCATTGCATCCCTCTTAATAGTCCTACCCTGACTAACATGGAAGTGTCTGCCTGTCGCATAGCCATGACCGGTCACCGACCGATCACGCTCGTGTCGGCCTACCTCCCACCCGCGAAAGACCTACTCAGGACTGACCTTGAATCCCTACTTAGTATGGGTGACTCGGTCCTTCTGGCCGGGAATCTCAATGCCAAGCACCTATTTTAACATTGATATGACAGCAGAATATTTGTGAAATGTTTTATTTAAAAGCTTGCGTTTCGTGATAGTGCTTAGATTTTTTACGAAAAAATCACGATCATCCTCATCCTTCATCACGTTTCCGTGGGAATGAGACTTTTTTCCGCATTAAAAAGTAGGTAATCTATGTATTTTCTCGGGAACCATTTTATCTCCGTATCAAAATTTCATCAATATCGTAGAAAATCATATTAGTTCCAGAGATTACCCCGCCCCGCCCCAAACATATAAAAAAAACAAATGTTACCTATTTATTACAATAAGTATAGATAGTTAAAATAAATTGTTACTTACCTAATTAAAAAGTCCGTCAAAAACAAATATCTACTTTAACACTATTTACACTTCAACTTTTTAGTCAAAACTAATGTCACTTGGTAGTCGGAACGAAGAATGACGAACATCAGTATCGCAACGTAGCATGAACTGAACACTAATTGAAACTTCTATGTCTAGTAGAAGTGCTTGAAACTTTTGATGATCGGTCAGTCAGTCAGTCAGTGACAAATTAAGAAACTTTGACTAGTTACAATTCTTAAACTACTGATTCAAATTGAATGAAATTTAAAATATACCGTGTTTATGCAATGCCTGCTTAGTTTCTGAAAATACAGGGTTCTAGTTTAATCCACAACGAAGTTATGGGGGGTCGAAAATGGCCTGACTGGACTGCTTCGAGAAAAGGATGGTACGGCCGTGCCGCTTTTATTTGCTCGACTTGGCGGGGGCACTGCCGTGCCCCCAGATAAAATAAAATATATTCACAGAATAATGGTTTTATTTACAACATTACTATGGGCAAAAATAACTTTAACAATTAATAGGATACTTAGATATAATATAATACAAATGGTTCTCAGATAGATAGACAGATGATAATAAAACTAACTTACCACTTTTTTTTTAGTTTCTCTAGGTTCGGGATCGACCACTATCACCACTTCTGGCTCATTGTCCGACATGGGCTCTGGCTCTGGCATTGCCCTTGAACTAGCGTCCTGAACAATAAAAATACTTTTCTACTGCACTGCGACTTCTAAACGTGTTTCGCACATTGCCAATTGGTAAATTGTTTAGAATGGATGCACAGTACACAGTCCTACACTTGCTTTGCTAGTTATAACGATGTAGATGGACTTTGACCACCTTCACAGTTAATAAGGTTTATAAATAAAATTCACTTTTAAGTCAAAATACTGTTGTGGATTTTTGATGTGTTTTTGTATATAATTGTATTGTTTTCTAATGGGGCTGACATGTTCAATTTTGATCAAAGCCCCTAAATAAATAAAGAATTAAAAAAAAAGTCAAAATACAGCCATTACTTCAAATTAAAAGTTAATGTCTTTATGCAAATTGGGGTTAAAACAAACACTGCTGCACATGAATTTACCACGGGTTCTGAAAAACATCTGTTGAGAAGATGCCGGCACAAAGCTCAGGGACATTTTTTCACAATGAATTTACAATGTTACTTTATAATCATCTTGAGTATTTAACACAGTGAAGGCACAAAACAAAAACTGTAAGTATAAAAAAACCGAACCGATTCTACTGTCAGTGTCATACCTGTCAATTCGTTTAGAAACCATAACTGTTAATTGTTTCGTTTCGGAAAGTTTCGGAACGGTATTACATTCCAGATATGTAGCAGGTGTGTCCTAATATTGTTATTTATTAAAGAATATCATGCTCACGCATTATTCTGTCTTAAATACAATACAATTGTAACATAGGTACCTCTTGAGCCAAAGGGTCTGGCACCGCCACTCCTTCCACTGCCTCTACTCCTATAAAATTGATTATATCCTCCTCGAGCTCAGACAGTGGATGCAGTGAGGGCCCGCCACCTGTGCCGCTTTTGTACCTCCGATACTTTGCCGCCTTAGATTTCACGTCGGACTTCCAGTCCTGCCAGCACTACAGCAATAAAGTTTAAAATAAAAATTCCTATTAGAATACTACTAAATTACAATTTTATACAAAATGTATAGATACGTACTTTTAACCACTTTTCCGGTGATTTGCTGGCGCCATTTCCGACGCAATTGAGCTCGTTACCCATTTGCTCCAGTAATTGCAGCCGGGTCCGAGCCCCGTCGGCACCAACCAGTCTACCCCCCGCAAACTCTGGGTGGCTTCATAAATGAAAGCATGACGGCCCGTTGTTGGTAGGACACCTGCCGCCTGCTATGTGTCGCTTGCTAAATTTAAAAGGCAATTGTTTTAAGTGATTCATTTTACAAAAAATGGACTGTCCCCGAGACACACGAACAAAGGTACTTACTGGTTGTTTTGTCATTGAAGCTTTCTTCATTTTCAGTAAGTATATTATTTTATTTTTACAGAATAGCTCCGCTTTTACAAAGACTGGCGCCAAAGTGGTTAAAATTAAATTGCGCGCGCAGACGTTTCAACTAAGAAAGGTTTATGAAGTTTGGTAACAAGTATGTTCTTAGACTGGATTTGACGCGTTTAGGCATAATATCTTTATCATGCTTAATTTATAATAGTATTAAACATTTATTAAATGTTAATGACTAAAACGTGGTCAATTGGATATGTTATATTTAATATTTTCATTCATTTAAAGCTAAGATTTAAAGCAAACAACATGGTCGATAATTATTCACGATAGCAAGCTATGTAAACACGTTTTTAACACATATATTTTGCACGGGGTGAATGACCTGTCGTTCGGATTGAAATCCGTGGCGAAGGTTCGAAGTTAGCGAATAGCAAAAATATTCTCGTTCGATTAGGAAAAGATTTCGATACGGATTCATTTCCGAATTCGAATACTTTCCGAATGAGAAACGTAATCGCCCTGCTGGTCACTAGATTATCTACATAAAACGATTTTGCTAAAATATCTGCTGTACTTTTGCGCTCTGTGATACGGTTAAGGTGATGTGATATGGTGGCAGACAATAAAAATGGACTTCGTGTTAGTCCATAAACAACTCTACAGTGTCTATACATCTTAATTTCATCACATGATTCATCATTCCACCATAAAAATCTTAGGTAGTCTCTATCTTGTGGCGCCACCGATACTTGTAACCTTTGCTATGTCGGCGGTAATACCGATGAACCCTTAACGGAATCCAGTTAACAGCTTGGAAATTTCATCTGGGAAATTAATTCCATTATTTAGGCACAAGTTTAATGACTTTCCATATTTATCTTTTGCAGACGCGTCGTAGACTGGTCGCAATTTTGTGGTAAGACTAGCCTCCTTGATCACAGCTCTATGAGGTAGGTAATGAGCTTTATCATTGCATTTGCACATTATTTTCAATGACATTAATAATTTTTCTCATAATGAATTTACGATGACCTATTCCATTAAGACAATGTTATTTTTATTATTTTCGACCGAGTGACTCAATCACTGACGTAACTGACATTAGATTTTCACATGCCTAACTTGGCTGAACATGTCATGGGAAGCATTGTATAGTATATAAGACCATATTCAACCATATGTTCACTGTGAATAAATAAACATTTCACATTTCATTTCATTTCATTTCAACATTTCATTTCATTTCATTTCATTGTCTTTCCCTGCTTCTGGTACTCGATGAATCCTGTTTGCTCCCATTCACCTAAAACCTTGTCATTAAACTTACCACATTATTTTAATTTCTTTGTTGTTGATTCCAGGCGGCGAATGGAGAGTTCCCGATTGCTTAAGGGATCATTGTGCCCCGTCTTCCATGGAAGATGCACCTCATAACTGCCATCAGTGTTGACATGGATATTTTCTTCAAAATTCACCAACACCTCTTCTTTCTGCTGCTTGGACTGTACCTATATTGGATCATTAATACCTAACATCTCTAAATCCCAGTAATTTCTTATATTTTGTGAACAAAATAAAGATGTCGTAATATTGCTGTTAACCATGGACAATTGACGTTCTCCCTTGTAACGTCCATCGTAAGTTTGTTTTAATCGCAGTTAAGCCATTTGCTGTGTCACTGTCCTTTGAAGACCCGGTCCACGAACAATGTTTTAAGAACTTCCGGTCAAACAAGTGATCGATTAGGTAATATGCATTCGAAGTGTCTTTTCGGGTACCTTTGCTATACATATCATAGTAAATTTTTTTCGAAGTCCTTCTTTTAAAGTTGCATTCGAAAGATGTTTTCAAAATCTTCAAAATCGTTTAAATTTTTAATTAGTTTTATGGAATTCTCTTGATTTTTAAATTGTGTTTTAGAAGAAAGTTTTACGAATCCTACAAACTGGTTTGAAGTTCTGATTGTTTAATCAGTAACTTGTTTTGTTGTTCAAACAAAATAGTTTGATTGACCAGAACTGCTTTAAGATCATCTTTGGTGATCTGAATGTCCGCTTGAAATTTCTGCATATTTTTAAGTTCTTGATTGAATATTAAAATGCTTTGGTTTTCTAAGTTGTTTTCTTCTATTGTAGGATTTTGATCTAAGGCTGGAACATAACTTTCCTGTGTTGTTATCGTTTCTTAATGGACAATGGCCGAATTATTGGTATGTTGCTCTTAATTCTGAAAATAATATATGAGGGTCAGTTCATACTGCGGAAAAAATTTAGGAAGTTCGTACACGTACACGGGCACACGTTCAGACGTGTGTTTTCTACAGCGGCACAAATCGTCAATCAACAACGTAATAGACTGAAAGGCAAACGTTTAAATAAACTGTTGTTTCCAGTGTTCTTTCGACAGACTTATCAAAATTATTGCGGATGATCTAAAAAACATGTTATTTTTGTAAATTTTAATAAAAAAAATTCTTCTCTGATCTGTGACCTGTAAAGAGTAATTACAAGTGAATGTACTAGATTATAAAAGGAGTTAAATCTATTTGTTGTGAACTCCTTGCTGTTCATCCTTTTTTAGTGATTTATTCTTTTATACGTTTTTGTTTTTTTTTATATATTTGTCAGTCGTGTCAGAGAAACGATTGAGAGAGCTTGTAAGTTAAAGATTATACCCTTATTTCCTTCTATCCTAGCATTTTCCTTCATCTCAAAGGTTTACTGGAAGAGATCCCTTAAAGGGATAAGTTCGCCTTTGTACATCACTTTATCTCTTTTTGTCATTTATGTTTTTTTTTGTACAATAAAGAATTTACATACATACATCTCCATTACACAGTCCATTTCATCCATTATATGAAAGATTAAAATCTAAAGAAATCGGTGTACAGTTCCGATTTATCTGATCGAAAAAAACATCGGTGTTTTTTCGAAGTGGACACCCCTACTGAACGGGCGATCGGGGAGCTGCGAGCTGTCCCGTGAGTCCCGGGACAGCTCGCGGATAAAGCAGATAACGGAGCTCAAGCCAAAATAAAACAAATTAATGTAAATCCTGAACCTACCTTGTGCAGCACATTCTTTGAATCTGTCTGGCGTACATACCGCTAGTGTAATAACCGACATGATCACCCTTATTGGAACAATTCAGAAGATATTTGTGTTTTTTTTTCGAGTTCTACCTTCAGTGGCCCGTTTCACGAAGCTACAAGTTACAAGTTTACAAGTCTAAACCGGCAACATTAATCAAAAATGCGTTTAACGAAGCTGCTTTTTCACAATTTGTAAAATTCAATTTACAAGTTGTTTTTTTCTTCTTCTTAATGTAGTGTCTTAAATAAATTATGTTTATTTACAAGTTTAAAATTACAAACCAACGAGCTTTTTTATTTTTTGAAGTTGCTTGAATCGAACTAGTATTTCGCGAAAACATTGTAGAAATTGTTAAGTTGTAATTGTAACATAGTAAAAAAAGTTACCCACCTTCCGAGCTAAGTAAATTTGTCAATTGTAAGAAGTTGTTATTATCGTGTCAATGGAAACCGTTGAAAGGTTGAAATCGTAAATAAATTAAATAGGTAGTGAAAACCAATAAGTGTTCGCGATAATATGTGGTTATCGTGGGACTCTGTCTCGGATTTGGAAGACGAAGCTCAAAGCAGCCCCCGCCAGCAGTAGCCGAGAGTTTTCCGACCTCGAATAAATACAACATTTCGTACTGAGTACGAGTTTCATGATAGATTTAGAATGAACTCGACCAAAATGCAGGAATTATTGGACAGTGTAAGATCTTGTTTTGAACGTGAAACCAACAGAAGTGAAGCTCTATGTGTAAAACTGCAGCTTTGCGTGGGGTTGCAATGGCTCGGCACTGGTGCTCAGTATCACGCTACTTATATAAGGTTGTATCGTTTATAAATAAAACGTTAGACTGGTTATACACAAGTAGTATTTTGCTAAGAGAAATTACAGTTAGCTTCCCGACAATGAGGTTGTCTGGCTGTAACTGCCGTACCACTTCATTCGCCTTAAGGGCAACACTGCACTGCACTACTTATGTATAGGTAGGTGCGCACACGCACATAACACGCTGTGGCAGATATGCACGGCGGGTCGAAAGCCAGTTTGTATCGAATTGTGCACTACGTCGTGGATGTAATTAATACTACATTATTTGACGGTATAGTTAAGTGGCCATCCAATGTCAGTGAAATTGTGCAACAGTTCTACAACCTAGCTGGGATGCCCTTAGTGGTAGGATGCATTGATGGCACAATTGTTAAAGTAGATGCTCCTCAGATAAATGAAGAGCACTATGTTGATCGCCACGGAAACCACTCCATAAATTGTATGGTTGTGTGTGGGCCAGATGGGCAATTTTATTATGTAAGCGCTAGATGGCCAGGGAGCGTGCATGATAGTCGGGTTCTGCGCACTTCAAGTCTTTACCATAGAATGGAGGATGGTTGGAGACCAATGCCTGGATTTGTAGTACTAGGCGACTCCGGTTACCCAGCTCTGGACTGGCTACTAACTCCAATAGGTAAGAAGAAAAAATTGACTATCTTTGGACTAGTCAAGCGAATTATCATGGATAAAAATATTTTTGCTTGTGTATGTCAAACTAATGCAACATTCCTTTCTCTATTTTAGTCACTACATCTCATTCAAACCACATATCCGTTCACTTTTCCGTCACTCTTACAGCCAGCTTAATCCTGCTCATACAAAACTCTACCACATTTAGTTTACTCTCATGTTGAATATAAATATTCAAATTGTATTAATCTCATATTGATCTTTCAGGTAACAACAGAAATGATCTGGCTATTGCAAGATATAATCAGGCCCGTACATCAACAAGAAGAATTGTTGAAATTGCTTTTGGGATATTGAAAGAAAAGTTCCCTTGCCTTAAATATATGAGGCTAAGCCCAGAAATGGCATGCAAGGTATTTAAATGCTGCACAATATTATGCAACTTTACTAGAAGGCATGATGATGGCATAATCATTCCAGAGATTGATGATAGTGAGGAATCAGTCTTACACATGGAACCAACCTCAGGGGGTGCAAGGTGACTTGACCAATTTCTTGTCTATTTTCGGTAGAAAGGAAATCATGATCTGAATAACAATTAATTAATCAAATATTTGTTTTATTTGTCACATAGTTACTTAATTTTCACTTATGTAAAAAGATAAATAGCATTTTACTGGTAAGGTCTTCCACTCTGATTTGTACCAAACAGTGTTACCAAACCAAAGAAACATAATTCGGTAGAAATGTGGACAAAATATCGGTAGAAAACGGGAAAATTTGAGAGTTGTAAATAAAATAAAAGTTTGGCAGTTTTCTACAGATTTATTAATAATATGATCAAAAATCAGTCAGTTTTGTTGTCATCTTTTGACATAGTAACAAACATGTTTTTGTCAATATTAAAATCAAAGCAACTAGCACTATCCATATGGCGTTTGGAATGTAAAAGACCTTCAATCGAAGAAGATGAAAGTCTGTTTCTTTGTTTCGTTTTTTATAAATTTATGCTAGAAAAATTCTTTCCACATTAGCCGAAGAGTGAGGTAAAGTAAATATGTCAAAAACAAATTTTGCCAAAATGGGGAATTTCGGCGAACCATCACCAGTCTTTAATTGCCTTAGAGCTCCCCAAAACTCTATTGGGTCATTTGAATCTATACAATTTATATTCCGAAGTTCTCTCCATTCGGTGTCAAGTTTTTGCAGATCGACCTGGTTAATTAAATTTGGAAAAGCTCTGCATATGTGGACAATAGACGCTGTAGCACCAGTTTTTACATGATTAGGACAGAAAGCTGCTAAATCCTTTAATATATTATTTTTTAATGGAAATCGTATCACGATTTGTCTGCAAGCTTCTATGTAGAAATCTAAGCATCTAGCTTTAAATAAATTATCTTGATCGTTAGTCAGAGTAACTTCCAATAGTGTATTTAAAACTACCCATAATGATGTTTATTATGGCTCCATAATAAACATCATTATGGAGTAAAAAATTCCGAAGGTTTACAAAATCTATATTTTCGATAGAAGTGTTCAATATGTAATCCCTTTTGAGAAAACAGTCGTACAAGCAGGCTGTTCTGCCTGCATTTCTCTGTTAAGATTGTTGAATATTGGAAGTACAAAATCCAAAAACTCCAAAAAGAGTCGAGTAACAGGATCATTAATTTTTTGTAAAATATTTTACAACATTAACCCTCGTGTTTAAATTTACTGACCTTCCATTACTTGCTAAGTAAATTTTGCTTTTTCACTGCCGAACTGAGTAATCCTCGGTTGAGATGAAAGAGATCTGCTGGATCTTACGTGTGCTTGTCTCTGTGAATGCCTCGTTAGAGCATCTTTTCCCGATGAAATGTTAATTTCTTTGTTGCAGCTCTTACATAAGGCCATACTTGTACTTTTACTGCTAGGAGCAACCCAACCGGCAAATTCAGCTTCGTTCTCCCAATATTTTTTTATATTTTTGGACGTATTTAATTTTTTTTCGTTTAACGCCTGTACTAGTTCCTTCATTGTCCGTATAATCACAATCACTTGACATATTTTCTAAATATTTATAATAAAACCAAATCCTCCAAAATCCTCTAGAAAAGACCAACTGATCACCAACATGTAAGAAAACAGTCTCCTTATTTGCGATATCTACATTACATACATATAAATAATCGTTTAAAATATGTGAAACAGATAACATTAGAAAGCACTTGCAGGAGAGAGATCACAATATTTAATTTGTTTCTAATAATTACTATAGATACATTCCTTCGGCTGGGGAAATACCCGTGCCGGCCTACCTCTACATTGTTATGGGTGCGTTCTGTAAAAGCTTATTTAAAAAGTCATGCGTTCATTTTCAAAATTTAATAATGCAATAACATTTTAATATTTTTTGAAGTAATGGTAAAAAGATGGGAGAATGTTATCGCTTTACGGTAGATCGGGAGATGGGTTTGGAAATCAGTAGATCTCCCGTTTAATCGGGAGGTTCGGGAACGCTGGTACCAAAACTGCTTTTGTTGATGTATACATGTACCGTAAGGTTTGAGTATAGTGCGTCACAGCGAATGAAATTGTTAATTCCAGTCAATGAGTGGGTTTGTACGGAACCCTCGGTGCGCAAGTCCGACTCTCACTTGGCCGGTTTTTTTCTTTGAAGCAGTTCCTTTAGAAATGTGGTTCTCTTTATTTTGCGATTACTTTCCATTTCAGGAATAAATAAACTCTTCACGTTTAAAACTTCAACTAGTACCTTTCGGTCTCCACGCATTCATTAGATTGGCACACAGATTAAAAATTTCTAAGATTTGACAACAAAAAGCTTCAAATAACATTTTTTTCTTGTGGTGCCATGAAATCCAGTCCAATTAACGCATTGCAGGTGGAATGTGTTGAGCCTCCTCTTCATTTACGCCGTCAATTTTTTTGTGATAGGTACCTTTTCCGAAGCTCTCTATTATCTAATCATCAGCTGTAGCATCTTGCCTAACCTTTCTGTTCAAATAACTTCTTCAATATACTGGACACATAAGGAAGCTGCTTGTTTGATTAAAAGCTATGAAAGGTTTAAGTCTATTTCAGCTCCTACTTTCAACTCTTCAACACTACCAATCTTTCAATATGAATATGAGTCTTTAACTCTTGTTCCATCTGTTCTCTTAAATATAGGTATTTCTAAGAAAGATGTAGAACACAATCGCCAGTTTTTGAGTTTCATTGGAACCAATGCTCAGAATACCCATCATATTTACACAGATGCTTCCAAGGTTTATCCCAATGGGTGCGTTGGTGTAGGTGTACTGAGCACTCAATATGATATTGTGCAAAAAATAAAACTGCCACCTGAATCTTCAGTGTATACTGGTGAATGTTTTGGCATCTTAAAAGCAGTAGAATAATAGTTTTGATGAAGCTTAAAAATACGATCATATTCTCGGACTCATTAAGCTCATTGCAATCCATAGAAAAATTTCCATTTAGGTCCAAATCTAACAACCCATACATTTTTAAAATCCGCAGTATTTTGTTTAATTGTTCTCAAAAGGGATATTCAGTTTCTGTTGCTTGGATTCCTTCGCATAGAGGAATCAAAAGAAATGAAAGAGCGGACAGCTCAGCTCGTGATGCTATTGATTGGGGGATTCTTTTGTATTTGCAGGTCTGTGCATCGTGGTCCGGCGCCATACATGCGCTGCATGGCCCGCCGCGCCGTTGCGCGCTGCAGGTCCCTGCTGCACGAACGTTCTCCCTACGCCCTGCTAAACTCACGGCATGGACGGCCTCCGCGCCCGCTTGTGCTGCGCCTGCCGTCCCATCTACCGCCGCTGCATAGTGTTCCGCTGCTTCCAGCGTCGTTGCTAACGATACCGCCTTTGTGAACGTTAATTCCTCTTCTGCGAATAACCGCTGTCGCACAACATCGCTCAATAACCCACACACAAACTGGTCGCGTAGGTTGTCATTGAGTGTGCTTGAAAACTCGCAATATCTTGACATTTTTTTCAATTCCGCGATATATTGCATGACGCTCTCGCCGGAATTTTGCCTCCTTTGCCTAAATCGGTATCGTTCCGCCATTACCGACGGCTTTGGTTGTAGGTGTGTCCGCACTAACTCCACTAGCTCCGCGTATGTGTAGTCCACCGGTTTTCTCGGGTTAGCCAAATTAACCATCAACTCATACATGCTGTCACCCACCAGGGCCCCTATTCTGGGTTCATGCGAGATTCATCTCGCACGAGAATAACTGTCAAATCCCAAGGAAATCTGTCATTTTTGACGTATGTGGCATGCGAGATAGCGTCTCGCATGACCCGAGAATTGGGGTCCAGTGCTATAAGAGTTGGCAATTTCAACTCTTCTTTCACTGCATTAGCCTTGAAGTACATTTCCACGCGGTCGCAGTATAAAGACCAGTTGCCGTCAATCACGTCGAACTCTTTTTCCCACCGACATCGTGAATAATCGACGTTTTAGCTTATTAACAACCCAGTTACTGCGTATTTTAATCCTCGTTGCCAAATAGTTTGTCGGAATACAAATAAAACCACACGTGCACGTATTGACGTGTTCAAATACACCACACTTGGTTCTCAAAAATTTTACTGTCTAAACCGGCAACTAAGTAGCATGATGACCCGTATGACGATAGGGCACGTCTGCACACCGAAGCACCTGGCGAGATTGGGAATAGCGGACAGCTCCACGTGTGATTGTGGAGCTGTTCCCTGTGACCTAAACCATATATTTTTCGCCTGTCCATCAGCTGTCCATTATATGATCACTCCTACCTATTTGAACAGCTGTCACTTCTTGACGTTCCTTTTCCGATATCTATTCCTCCTCCCCTTCTTGTTATTAACGATAAATCTTTGTTTGTATATATGTACCTATTATTTAATAATTATAAATCATTCCTACCTTTTAACATCACCAGGGAGTCTAAAAAATGAAAGCTCTTGCTTTGAAAAAGTCGAGTTTAAGCAGCCATGTACAACGCAATACTTTCCTGGTATCTTTAATAAGCTCGCGGACTGTCTGGGGCGCAGGCGCACGCGACGCGATAAACAGACACATACCGCATCTACCCATCTCGACGCGGCAGCCGCGACTGACGGCCGCCTTAGCAGCCTTAAGCTTGACTTCCGTGGGTCGCGGCCGATGCGACAGTCGCGCGCGGCCGCTAGCACGCCATATTGATGTTAGTGTCCGTCCAGTGCAGTTGTGTGTGATTTCTGATCTCTGATGGCTTCTAAAAAAGATGAAGAATGCTAGAAGAAGAAGAGGATGACGATTTGCTAATACTATATTATTACAAGCAAAGGAGTTCAATTGATCCAATTTTCATAAATAGAGGTGATGAAGGATTTTATCGTATTTTAATCGAAAGACACTTAAAATCTGATGAAGAGAAATTTCGGAAGTTTTGTCGATTGAATAAAAGGCAATTTAATTTTGTCTTGTCTTTAATTTACCACGAAATGAAACCGAAAACATGTAGACAATCAATCTGTCTCGAAGAGAAGTTATTCTTGACACTCCGGTAAGTATTTGTGACTGTGCCCACTTAAATTAAAACTTTTTAATTCTTATAATTCAGTCCCTTTTACGGCTTCAAGATCTTTTATATTATGAATACTGTAATAGGGCCTTCACGGTAAGAGTTTGGAACACTGTCCGTTTTTATGAATGTTTAGTATTTGAATTGTTAAGGAAGGTAGAAAGGACGGTTCCAAACAGGAATCTCGAGGCAGAAGCCTTAGAGACAACACGTTTTTTTCAAATAATAAACCAAGAAGTGAAAAGTTATTGTTTTACTGTGAGTAATCAGTAGAAGGATCCCTGTCGAGCTACACCACCCACCACAATACTATTTAAAATGCTATAAAACGAGTGACAACACAAAGAAAAAATAGGGTAATGGCAGGACTCGAACCTGCAACACCATCAAAATTCATTCATTTTAAATTTAATTTAAATGTTAAAGAAAATACAAAAAGAAAAAATCGAAAATTTAAAAAATAAATAAATTCGATTACTAAAATTTATGAATACTATAATATACTACTAGTTAAGTTTGTCCCTCAATCCGGTTTATCTTCTCGTTAGAGCAATGCTTGGCAATTAGGAATTAAGTTTGTATGCGACCCTCGATGCGCGAGTTCGACTCGCATTTGGCCGAAATTTCGATTGATACCTCATTCACCAAAATCGGCTCAGTCGTTTATACACTACAATGGAACATACGGAAATACAAACATACATACATAGACTCCTAAAAACATAACCCTTCCTTTTGGCTTTGCCGTAGTCGGGTAAAAAAACATTTTACTTACTAAGGCACTATGGAATTACGACGTCTAGTCCTTACGACCTTTAAATGACTGATTATGCCAATAGTAAGACTGTCTGCAGGTTCTATTAAAAGTAAAGACATTGGTTGATGACATGGACTTTTATTCAAATTTCGATTTTAACACCCAACTAGATGAGATCACCCTAATCATTAAAAATTAGTGTTTAGTAATCACATAAAAGATCATGCACCCGTATAAGGGATAAATCGGCTGCTTCGTCTTCATATTGCGACTCCGGGCTTATTGGCGAGTACACGTTGTCTAAGATATTTGGGGCCTGATGACTGCTATCATTGGAAATACCCGTAGGTATTTGTTGTAATGATGGACCGTACATGGCTTCACTACTTGCTGAACGTATGTCAGATGCAGCCGACGTCATCGGAGTCGGTGAACGCTCGAACTGAGACGTGGAGCTTATTGGCGAGTACACGTTGCTTACGAAAGGCCTGTCTGCGGCTTGATTGCTGTTACTGTTGGAATTACTCAAAGGTGTTGGTGGAGCTGGTCGATAGTACATGCCTTCAGCACTTGATGCACGTGTGTCCGATCCAGCCGACATTATTGGAGTTGGTGATCGTTCGAAACGAGTAGCCTCTACTGCCCTCATCTTGTATTTAGTAAGAGTTTCAAAAATTTCCTGCATCGCTGTTATTTGTAAATATGGGGGTAATTTTTTGAGGACACTGTTGGTATGCTTTGTAAATGAATCTATTTCATCTTCTTCGCCCTGGTTCGAAGACAAAACACTTCCTATAATTTGCTGACGAGTGGCATCTCGTTTCTCTAGATAAATCATTATATCGTCTTGTTTTTTACGATATTTTTTTTTTACATTTTGTGGTGGATTTAACGTAGGATCGGGTTTTTTAGTCAATGACTCCTGTGTTTGTGCAGCGGGGCTTTCCGGAGTTTCACCTACATTCGGGGACCCATCAGGCGTCACACTCAAAGGTCCGGGAGAATCCATCAGCGTTGGCGTTTCGGTATTGCTCGCCACATGTGGTGAGGATCGCGATTCTTCCGAAATGTTAGTAATGCTTGTTCTTTCCTGAGGAACAGTTTCCAGAAATGAAAGTTGTTCACGATACGTTCCAAACTTACTTCGAGGATTTGCAGCGGATCCGGTACTCCCTTTGAATTTCTTTTTTTGCCGATAGTAGGTATCTTTAATGTTTTTCCACCTATTTTTGCAAACCTTTCCTGTAAAAACAACATTAGAAGTAGTTAACACAATTAAATTTATTTACATTGTTTTTAATGACATGGAGTAAGTATAATATATTAATTTGTATAAAAAGTAGATGTTTAATCACAGGTTAGGTACTCGTACAGGTTAGGTATTCGTACATGCCAAATTTTATCAAAATCCGTCCAGCTATACAAATTTTAACATTTACAATATCATGGGATTAGTGGGATCTATTTTAAGTTTGGACTTTTTTTTTAGATTTCTAGCAACCGGAGAAAGTTACGCATCACTATCATTTGCCTATCGAATTTCGGCATGTTATATATCAAAGATCATAAAGCAGGTATTACGATTGTTAAGGGAAAAATTAATGCCAATAGTCATGCCTGTACCTACCGAAAATAATTTCAAAAGAATTGAACTAGACTTCTGGGAAAAATGGAATATACCGAATTGCATATCTAGCATTGATGGCAAACACGTTCGCATTAAAAATCCACAGCACAGTGGTTCACTTTATTTCAATTATAAAGGTTTTTATTCAATCGTTTTACTAGCTATGGTAGACGCTAATTACAAATTCGTGGCAGTTGACGTCGGATCGTACGGCAAAGAAGGAGACAGTAATATATTCCGAAAATCAGCGATGGGTAATAATATTGCTAATAATACTTTCAACATTCCGGCTTCAAAGTGTTTACCATGTACTCAAGAAAAATTGCCTCATTATTTGATAGGCGATGAAGCTGAATATCTTGAACGCAATCCAAGGCCATATTACGTACGTGATGAACGTGAAATTCCCACAGAGAATATGATTGATATAGCAGCCGCAAGAGGATTTTCTTGGGACGGTATTCACGTCCGCGACAAGTTAAAACAATTCTTTTGTTCAGCAGAAGGACAAGTATCTTGGCAGTAAAGAAATTAAGTACGCCGTTTAATTAAAGCTTACTGTACCTACACTTCCTCAAAATTAAACCATAATAGATAAATAAATACTTACCACTTTTATTCAATTCTTTCCCAATTTCTTCCCACACTTTGTCCCTTTTATAAGAGTTTCTGTAATCCGGCAAACTGAGATCATACAAAAAGGGGCGCTGCGCAACCAAATTAATGAGAATTTCTTCATCTTGCATGGAAAATTGAATAATATTGGCCATTTTTATCGCGCGTCACGCGTCAGTACAAGACCACCCGAACACGGCCGCGCGCGGCTCGCGACTGTCGCAACTGACGCGAGCCGCGCGCGGCTCGAGCCGCTAGCCACGAATGGGCCGCCATATAGTTTCATAGTAACTACTACTGACGCGAGGCCGGGCGACGGTCGCCGAGCGACGGCCGCGCGCGACTGTCGCATCGGCCGCTAGGCACGAAAGTCAAGCTTTAGCGGCCGTGTTGAGCGTGCGTCTGTGTGCGTGCGTCGGTTCCGAGCGTTTGTACGTAGATTCCTTACTGGTTATATCTATACTGTGGTTTTAGTTCGAAGTTCTCATGTTTGACACACAGACAAGTTTCGCGGTCTCTTAGTTTTGGTGCCACGATCCAAAATGGCTTTGCTCTTAGTAAAGTTGTGTATAGTAATTTGATTCCAGTTTCTTGAACGAACTTTGGATGTAATGCTTTAACTGTTGATAAAAGTACGCGTTTTTGTTTCTTAACACCATCTTTTTTTACGAAGTCCCTTTTACCTGGACACATCCTACTAACATCGTCTTTTTGGAAAAATTCCTTGATCGTTTGGCGTACATCCGGCTTCAAAACTAATTCGCGAACTTTTTGGTCTGATTTAAGAATGGTTTTGTTATTTTTTTCTTTAGGCATAAATGTCTTGGCCATATGCAACAATTTATATTTCCTAATGTCCGTGCCACTGACACATTTTTGGAAAACTTCTCTCTCTTTCGAGTTTTTCGGCAAAGATGTTGCGTTCGTCTTCAGTTGAGTTGATAATACCTCCCCAAATAAAAGATGCTTGCGTACTTGAGGAGGCACAGGCACAGGTATATCTTTGATTAAGTCATTCACTTTGCTATTAGGAGACATATTATCGTCTACTATATCCTTCTTCGCCTGTAATTGTGACTTTCTATTTAATTTTTTCCTCAGTGCATCATTTTTGCGTTTCAGTTCTGTAATTATACCTTTTTGCTTTAATATTTTTCGATATGCTTTTGTTCGATCTTTTTTTACTTTTTTTCTTCCACGTTGTTTTCGCGCTAAATCGCGAGAGGGCGGTAATGGTAATAATGGTATGTCTAACTCATTATCTGAAGGTGGAGGCGTATTACTGACTGCATTTGCTAACATCTTATTCTTGGCTCTATACTTTTTTGATGCTTCTTTATATTGTTTTCTTAGCGCTCGTTTTTCACGTTCAGTCAAATCCGATATTTTATTTACCTTGTTTTCGGCTTTCTTTTTCTGGTAGTACTCCCTGTCTTTAGCTCGTTTAATTTCTTTTTGTTCCTCTGTCATATTATCTAAAAAAAATCTTTTTCTTGCATTAGCTTTTTCTCTGTGGCGTAAATAAGCCAAACTATCCTTTTTAAGTGCTTTTTTAGATTTTTTTTTGGTCTTCCCATTTTTATTTGTTTCCATGTTTGCTGCAAGTAAAAATGAAACTGTAATTCCCACAAAATACTAATTTTATATTTATTTAGCATTAATAACGTCATACCGGGAACGTCAAAGTCATTCCGGAAACGCCCCGTCATATTCGGGAACGTTACCATAATGACTGTTCCCGGAATGACGTTTTCAAACATTCGCGCGCTTTATTCCGGCGCCCGCCATCTTAGATGCCATATTTAGAGGTTAGCGTCAGTGTAAAAAGAATATTTTTAAGAATTAGATATGAAATAACTGGCATTTTGATTTAACAATCAGTTACACGCGTTCCCGTAATGATATATAATAAAGGTACGATTAATATAAGCTGATTGGAAATGTACTTACCATTGAAATTAATATATATTTGCCAACAAAACAAATGACGCGACTCACAAAACACTTGTTCACTACTGCAGCACACTAGCGCCAAAAGTTACGTTCAGAAATCAAACTTTCGCCTTTTTATTGCTTGGACATGTTTTTGACGAATCCTGCATTTTAAATATATTTATTTTGTCTAATTTAGATTAAAAAGCTTATTTTTTAGGAACCAATATACTCATAATGATTATTGAAAATGTTTAAAGTTGGATTTTACTACATTTTTGAGTAAGATGAAGCTACAAGTTGTGATTTTGGACGCGTTCCTGAAATGACTTTTTGACCTTGTTTTTTGTTAAATTTTTGACAATTAGTTATTTTTGAAGTATATTTTTTAAAGTATAGGTATATCCGACTAATTACAATAGTTTCAAATGCTTATTTACTAAAATTCATACAGATTTATTTTTTTATGAGCTGCCAAAGCAAATTCACCACCTTCGTGGTTTTGGGCCCATAGGTGATGTAATAAGATCTACGTTACGAGCAAGTGTGTTGAAAATACATACTTACATTGGATGAAGCCTCGTAGCCGTCTTTAATAGTAGCTTATGCAACTGCTATATAATAAGGCCTAATTAATTAATTATATACAGTTGCATATATTACTTTTTCAATACAGTTGCTCAAAAAGTGCCCGTTTTTTGGCTGTTTTGCGTGCGCAAAGTTCGTTTTTGCGAACTAGTGCGATTTACTTTTCTAGTTTTTTTTAATTTGTACTTGTTCCAATTCACGACTACTTACCAAAGAGTTATTATAATGTTAGTTTGTACCAAGATGTAATAAAACTGGTTTATATTAAAAAAAAACATACTGGATTGACGTTTCGTATCGATAACTGTTTTTATATCTATGGATACTAGAATAGAGACCCACTTGAATTTTGACAGCTGTTCAAAATTTAAATTTAAAACGTCAGACGTATCGGTAATGTGATGACCATTGAATGTAGAACAATGTTACAAAATAATCACAATATATTATAGTTATTGCTAAGTTGACGCCAGTAAGTGTGCGTTTGATATTTTATTTGTAATCTTATACAAACTCATTGTTAAAAAATGTATTTTGTAGGTAATAGATTGTGCGTACATATTGTATGCGAGTCAGGGCCGCGCCAGCGCCTGTGTGCGAAACCTATGAAGCGCCTCTTTTTTTCACGAGTCTTAATGTTTCAACTTATTTTTATTCCTTATTTGTTAATTTGTAAATTTCGATAGCGGCGCCCCTATTGTCTTGGCCCCTGTGACACCTCGCACACGGGCGGCGCGGCCCTGATGCGAGTAATGATAGCCATGTGATATTGTAAATGCATCACAATCATTTAAAGTAAACATGAAATTAATTTGTTTAAGTGCCTCGAGGTCGGAATAACCCGCCTTCGTCCGCCCAAATCGAGCACCTTGTTGCTTTTATGGATTTGAAATCAGAGCTGGCAAGGGGATATGCAAGAACTGCAAACGCCCGAAATCGTAATCGAGCAGGTTGGAGAGAGGTTGCATCTTCTCTTAACAGCGAGGGTGGCGGCTGTTGTACTTAAGACTTGGGAGGAATGGTCAAAGGTTGATTTTTATGGTATTTCTGAAGAATTAATAGTGGATTAGGAATTAAACTAAACACAATATTTGGTTTTAGTATTGGAAAGACAAGAAAGGGGCTGTCAAACGCAAAGCCAGCTTTATAGCAACGGCTATGCGACGCACTGGCGGCGGGGTGGAGGACGTGCCCGTGCTGAGTACCATAGAGCAGAAGATTCTTGCTATCATGGGAGGAGAAAGCTTCGCCACTGGAGATAGTAGCTTGGAGATCAATCCGTTCCTGCCCGAGGTAGTGTCTGATCACTAAATCAACATTTTCACTAAATCGTCGCTCAGTCTGAACTTTTTAACGAAATCTACCCTCCGGTTCAGCAGGTTTGATTTGCGGATGTTCCGAGCTTCTTGGATTTTGTAGAGTATATCCTCCCTGTTTGCCTCTTCAATTAAAAACGCAACGTGTAAGCGGGACAAAGCTAAGAATGCATAGCAAGCAATACTCTGCCAGTTGCGCTTGCAAATAAAGTACAATATGGAATATTCACACGTTCGGCTACTGTTGGAAACCGGTCTGCGCTTCTCTGCGCAAACGAATACTGCCGATGCTCAATATATTTTTGGTAAAACTGTACCTATTGCGCCAGTAGGTTGACCAGTTAAAGCACACAGACATTTGGCTATGGCATTTTGGCTGTTGTGTTCCGTTCCGTGTTGTGTATCGTGATTGACCACTTAGAATTTTTAGACTTCATAAGTTTTATCTCTACATTTAGAGTAATTTTTTCTGTCACACATGTCCATTATCATTTTTTTATTGAATTTGATGACTTCGGGATGCCTTCTTTATAATTTTTTTGCATTAACTGTCTGAGATCTGCCGACGTCCAAAATACTTTCAGTGGTAACCCGTCTAAGACGCCCATTCCTGATATACTAGCGCTAGTTAAAGAGTCTTTGCTTTCATAACAGCAAATGGATCACAATTTTTGCTAGTCGAAGAGATGTGTGTGTCTTGTTGTTGAGCATTGGTGCTGATACTTTCGTTATTTTTTACATTACATTATTTCTCAATATAAAAACGTGTAATTTGACATACCATGCAATTTATAATGTAAATTTTATATTGACTGAATGATTTTATGCAACTGCTTAAGAAACTCAAGTTGAACTGAGTCGAGAAAACTCTGCGATAAGTTATTGCGGACACAGGATTGTTGTTTTCATACCCTTGCAAATAAAGTTCGTACATTTTATTCACTGAAAGTGTGGTTTCTAGATATTTACGTTTAGATTGTTTGCGAATATAATGACCCTCCATTGTAGGAAAGGAAGACATGTGGTCAACTACTTCTTGCACCTTTTCTGGGTGTAGTAGTATTACTAAATTTTTCCTTGCAAAATCAAATGCATGTGGCGGTGACGTCACAGGGGTCATTTATTTCATCAAATAACATACAGTTTATAGGTACCGTTGGAATCAGAAACATACGCTCTTTCATCCTATCATAGTTCTGAAGCCAAAAGCTTAAATCAGTTTTTATCTTTTTCGAAACGTCATGTTGTTTTATACCTACCTTCGTAAAAATCATGAGCCTAGTGCGGTGCTACCCGACTAGTGATTCTCGACTAAACACAAAATTAATTATTATTCGGAAACTAGAAGACGTAGAAACTTCTTATTTACAGGAGTGTTTACAGAACTTAGAGGAACATCTTTTGGTAAATAATTCATTAAACAAAGGCTCCATTTTATTTTCTCGATTTCATAAAAAGATCGATCCTATTGATTTTGTGCTACCTGGATCACGCACTAGTTGCTGTCAGGCAGGCGACGACGAGACGTGCTGCCGGAGGCACGCGCCGTCGGTCTCACATTTTTACCGCGCTACCCGCGGCGGGCACGCTTTGACAGTCGACATGTTAAATTAATAGTAAGAATAAACTTAAGTTATGATCCTCGCTGAAGGCATCGAGTGAGCGTCCCGTGCCCCGCGAGTGCAGTGAAGTGCCGTGTGGTGGAATCCTGGCGTCGTACCCGGGACACTTATCGGGTAGAACATTTAACGCCCTCGAGCATCCCCGACCCCGCGACGAGCGGACCGCCACGGTTTACGCCCACGAAGACGTGGTACACGGCCAACGAGCACCAGTTGGATGCACCGCTGGGCTGATGCCCGCGGTGCGACGCCAAGGTTGACACCGTAGGATCCAGCTGGCTGCCCCTGGGCAAGCCCAAGGCTTGCGGCGCCAGTACTGAAGCAGTCGCCCCCGCGATATCGCCGGGACCATGTCCCACCTGGACCATAGTGTGTGACCCGTCACCGCTCACCTGCGTCGCGCTCCCAAGCGCGTTCTCCACCTTGGGCGCTGCTTCTTCTCCGTCGGATCTCCTGTTGTACGGTACCGTGGACTCTTTTTCGTTTAGCGGCCGGCCATAAAGTCAGTGTAGTTTTATTCCGGTTAACTATAGACTAGACTTAAGCAAGTAATTGTCCCCCTGCGGCCGCATCCGCCATGTCGCGTTAAAGCAATATAGTTATTGTGTGAATGTACGTGTATCTTTTCTCTCTGTAGCGAAACCCGCACCTGCTACCAGCACACAAGAGGACCTTGTACTTCAAAAGCCCAGGTTCCTCCGCGAGCTGTTCCAGGCAACTTTTTGCTTTCATCCAAACTTACAAATAACTTGTCGTGATATAAAAACCCTTTACCTCTTACCAACCCTAACTGTGCAATCTCGCCATTATAAATTTTTTATTTTTTTCATTTTTATACACGACATGGGGGAGTTTTATTTGGCAGAATATGATGTCCTCGTCCATCAGTACCGGAGTAAAATCCAAGTTCATCTCGGTTTTTAACCGCGTCGCCGAGTGTTGCCTGTGAGATGCCTAAAGTAGAGCAAAAGAATTTCTGACAAACTTGACGCTTCTCTGCACCTAAATCAAAATAACACTTAGTTGGTTCTGCCTGTACAACGACATGATAACACTGGAATAAAGTTACATGTAAAACCTAGTAAGTCGCTGTACAGTTTTATGGCAGAACGATATTGCTGTTTAATGAATACGTAGATCTCCAGGCAAAAAATTATAAAGATATTTAGTATATTTAGCTTGGCATAAAATAAAGAATTTACTGGATATTCTTCTACGCAAAAACCAAATATGTATACATAGAACCTACTGTTAGAATATACATATTTATTATTTCATAAAATGAGTTTGCAAAAACACGTTAAAACCTGGTAACAGTTTTTACTTGGAGGAGAAAACATAAATCATTGTATTATTATACACATTTTAATTTTTTCCAGTACATAATGCTACCAAATCATTAATATGTTGCCTTACGCTGTGAGTTATTTTCGGAACGAAAGGTCGTATCAAAAAATGGGTTTTACCTGTTTGTAAAGCTTGGAAAATTAATTCTAAAGGTCTTAAAAAGTCACTTTCGTAATAAAATCACTTAATAGGCATTTGCAGTAATAGGACGATATTACTTATAGGTCAGTGACCGCCATAGTAGGTTTCACGGCTTCTGTCACCTCTACTAGGCGTCTCAACATATATTATGTCGAGTTCCATCTAGTTGGTAAGTTTTGGATGCTCTGCTCCTAAATTATTGATTTGGTAACTAAGAAGTTTCTCGCACGATTGGGTACTTCTTTTAAAGTGTGCCACAACTTTTTTCACTTTTTCTGTTGTACTCTGCACTGCACAAGCAAAAGAGCATCTTGCACTATCAAATTGAGGGTGTGAGCAAAGTAGCCGCAGTGTTTCCATTGAAGCTCAATTTGAATGGCCTTGCAGATATTGCTAGCATTATCTGACACGGTAAATAATATTTTGTTGGATAAATTCCATTCTCTGATCACAGCTCGCAATTCCTCGGCTAAATTGCGACTTTTATGATTGCCAGGAAACTGATGAGGAGCCCAGCTTTTAACTCCATTTTCTCATCTCCCCATTTATTCACGCCCGTGGCTAGACAGTAATTATTCCAACCATTTTTAAAATAAGTTAGATTTTCATTCGGCTCGCCCGAACTAACCTCCTAAGGTTGCGGCCAGGGAACATTTACACGACTCTTCGTATCGCCATCATTAACGCTTGACCTCCCCATCTGTTGTTGCAGCATCTGCGTTTGGCTTTGCATTGTAGCCATTTGTTTGTTTCTTCCGTTCACTTAAAATATTCCCTGCAGCTGGAAACAATATTTTGCAAGGCACACTAGTAGCCATAGTGTTTAATTTGGTTCTGGCTAATTTTTCCAGATTTGGGCATGTAGTCTGGTTTACCCTCCACCATTCTAGAGGATTTACTCCCGGAGTTACTATATTGTCATCTAAGTAGCGCTGTAATTCTACTGTAGCCCTGCTCGGACATTCTGCATTGTTTTATTATAATGTTTCCATATTAAACTTTGCTGTTTTCTAGGTGTCAGTTTTTCTTGTGACGTAGTAGGTAATGGCAATGCCGGGTTTTCTTCATTAATAGTCGCAGTCACCAATCCTATCACGTGCTTCTTCGTGTTTTCGGCAAGTGTTTGGCTTTTAAAATACAATTTGTAGCGTGGGTCGAGGTCGAGAAACATTGCTGTAGTAAATGACCTGATGTTTTCGATGTTGCCTAATCTAGTACTTATTTCTGAAAACAGGTCTTGTCTGTACATTTCTAAAATATGTGATATTATTGTTTTGGACATAGAAGCAATATCAGCAATCTTATTCAAGGCATTTGTGAGACCTATCGTAATAGGCAGTACTGAGCTACCGCTGACGTACTTTTGCCCGCTGATTTCCCTCGTTACCTCTTCACATGGCTGTAGTCCCAAAATTAGTGCCGCACATACATCCTATTCATAATTGGTGAGAGGCATTATGTTGAAAGTCAAAAAATTGGACATTGCACACTTTATTTCGTCCTTAAGCTCCATAAATCGCTGCAGCATGTAAAAGGTGGATTTCCAGCGTGTCGCAACGTCCTGGATAAGCCGCTTCACTGTTTTATTGGCCTGCTTCTGGTATTTTTTTAATTTATTCCATGCGACGTTGCTACGTTTAAAGTACGAAACTATCGCCTTCACTTTATTTATTGCGTTAATCACTTCAGACGAATTACTAGTAGCAGTATTACTTCCCATCCCTAACGCTTTTTGCACTGCGAGATTTAAAGTATGGGCATAACATCTGAAGTAAGCCCCGTTATCAGATGCGACTAGCGGAACTCGTTTAGCCACGTTCCAGTCCTGAACCACATTTCTCAACTATTCCGCCAAATTAATTCCTGTGTGGCTCTTTTCAAGAACCTTGCAGTCCAAAAGTACTGATCTTAGTACGAAATCTTTGTCGATATAATGACCTGTGACCGCCATGTGTAAGTTATTATTACGCGATGTCCATATATCTGTCATTAGACACATCGTTTTGGCATTATCATTTACAGACGCTTTCGTTGCAGTTTTGACAGCTTCGTACTGTCCCGGAGGTAAATTATTCGCAAAATACTTTTGCGTTGGTAAAACATAATTAGGGAAGGCATATTTTATAAGATCGCGAAACCCTTTGTCTTCCACGATACTAAAGGGCTGCATATCTACACTTCTACATCTACACTAATATAATAAAGAGGTAAACTTTGTTTGTTTGTTTTTTTGTTAGTTTGTTTGTATGTAGGGGGTAATCTCTGGAACTACTGAACCGATTTCAAAAATTCTTTCACAGATAGAAAGCTACACTATTCCTGATGGACATAGGCTACTAATTTTACGTGAACGAAGTCGCGCGCGTCCGCTAGTCTCTTATAAATGAATTCATGATATTGTCGTCTACTTATGTCCTTTTTTATTTTGTTGCAGTCTCGACGAAGAAAAGCTGATAGCGTGTTCGTCCTTACATTAGTTGTTCCTACAATTAGCGCTGTTGACGTTGACGGTTGCGGCACTTGTGGCGGCGGCGGTGGTACTAACTGCGAACGGCTTTTCTCAAATTGCCGTTGTTCGACTTCTATTCCTTGCCGTGCCACCAAATTAACAGCGAGATGTTTTCGCTGTATATGTTTTGTCAGATTGGACACTTGAACAAATTCAAAAATACAAGAACTTTTACTCCAAAACTGTGCAAGATTAAAAATGCCGAACGTTCACGCAACTATGTACAGTATTACCAAAAATATATTGTGCCACGTTGTACCTGCGCAGTAGACCAATTTTAGTAGCGCGAGAAATTTCGATGTACCAATGATAAAGTAGAATTTTACGCGCGCTAAACTCTTGCGCTTTTATTGGTCTATCGATTACGCAGCAACATGGCGGCCGCCTAGGGTTGCCAACCATATTTTATAATAACGTATCCTACTTTATTTTTGGTAATTATACTTTATACTTTTACATACAAATAAAGTATGCAAAAATACTTTATTGTCAACCTTTACTGTGGTGCGTAAAATAAAATACTCATTATGGTTACTTAACGATTCATAATTGCTGAACGAAATATTTAAAACGGATCATGGAAACAGATTTTAATTACTGAACGAAATGTTAGATGTCAGTTGTGACATTTGTCACAGATGTCTTTCATTATCGACGAAATTGTACAAAACTGGTCCGTTAGTTTTGTTTATAAGTGAAGAATGCATTTTAAAGTAAATATTAATGCTGAAAATGACGAGTAATTCTGATAGCGACACACCAGTGACTCCTAAAAAAGCTAAAATAACAAAAGTTTTACAAAAATATAAACCTGAGTGGGAAAAACAATACAACTGGCTAACAAGTGATCTTCAAAATAAAAGTAATGCAAAATGTATTATCTGCGGCGTGAATTTTACAATCAGTTCAGCTGGCATTGGACAGGTATGAAAATTTGTAAATGTGTTCAAATATTGTTAAAGCTAATTGCCTCTCCTTTCGTATAGTTATTTTATTTACATTTTTTAACTTACTTACCTAACCTAATTCATTAGGTTTTCTTACATCTTTACAGAAAAAAGTCACCAGTTTGTAAATGATAGGACTTTGTACTGAAAAGTTTTAAAAAGTGCTAAAAGCACACAAAAATACGTTTTTAAAGCAAAAAAAACATAAAATTTGAAATATACTTTTTTTTCTTCCTAATACTTTATTTTTTTCCTATCCAAACCACTTTTATACGTTTTATTTGTCAAAAAAAGTTGGCAACCCTACGGCCGCCCGTGCGCCACAGTGTACGAATTGTGTAAGCGGGACAAAGCAAAGAATGCATAGCAAGCAATACTCTGCCAGTTGCGCTGGCAAATAAAGTACAATATGGATTATTCACACGTTCGGCTACTGTCGGAAACCGGTCTGCGCTTCTCTGCGCAAACGAATACTGCCGATGCTCAATATATTTTTGGTAAAACTGTACGTTGTAATCTTTGCAGTAAAGCTATACGAAGTGTCTTTTATTTTAAAGCAATTTACTATTGCGCATTCAAGGTCAAACAACATGAACGAAATTCATTATTGCAACCTACTTTCATACATTTAAGGTTTAGGTACTTTCTAAACTTATCTAATCAAGTGGAAAACACCGAGCGAGACCGATATACATTGTTTCGCCATCGCACGGCGCACGCACGCCCGAGCTGTTGTGTCAGTTGGGAAAAATATTGCGGTTTTCTTTAACGTTTTTGGTGTTAATTATGAACAAAACTATTAAAAGTACTACGCGTCAGTTACTTTTTACCATGATTGGTAAATACTAAGAAAAACGAGACGAGCGGGAAGAGATTTCGGATACGAAAGCAGCGTTCTTACGTACGATATCGGATTTCTTTGGTTAGTATTTTATGGTAATTTGATACATTATTTGCAACATATCTAAGAAAGTAATTGTTTCCAAAATACTTATGGATTTATATTAATAAAACGGATCACTCACACGTATTTTTACGTCGAGAAATGCCCGACATGTTTTGGACCAGTCTGTGGTCCTTAATCATGAGCCCTCGCGGCGGTCGTCGTCGCGCCACCGCTTCGGGGGCTCATTATTAAGGACCACAGACTGGACCGAAACATGTCGGGCATTTCTCGACGTAAAAATACGTGAGTGATCGGTTTTATTAATATGTCCGAGTCTCACGGTAGTTTTATGTTAAAAATTACTTATGGATTGTTATTGTTTTTCTTTCAGAGGCTAATATGGAGCTTGTAGTAGGCGTGGAGGAAATACAAAATGCCGTTCAAAGCTTGAAAGACCTGGAGCAAGAGTCGCGTATAAGAAATCAAAATCAATACCTTAAAGAATTGTCGTCTCTTACCGGTAATTATTTCCATGAACGAATAAATAACAAATGTTTGGGAACAATCTCGGACAATTCGACTTAATCTCAATCTAAGCAAAGCATTTACTGTGACTATTAAACAAAGTTATACACAAGTGCGTATTTAATTTCTTAGAAAACATTTAACAAATACTTGTGCTCATCGCATTAATAAATGCCCTTATAGGAATTTAAACCTAGTGTAACACTTGGCAGTGTACATGTCTAGCACTCACCTTGTTTCTTGAGTAATAAGTTCCGGCAATACATTAACGGAGACATCTCATACATATTGTTTGGTCTTTTCCAACGACATACGGACAATATCAGCCTTAATACTTATGTTTCCATACTTGTTCTTTCAGTATTTACACACATATATCTTTTAAGTAACTTAGTTTCTTAGTAAAACTTAATATTAGTTCGAATGGAGAAACTGTTGACCCAATTCGATCTATAATTGATTGATTGTTTGGCATTGTGACACTGACAGCTACGGTGCGTTTCGTTCCTGCTGCACAACCTTGTATCCGTGTAGTTTCTCGGCATTAAATAATTAAAATTTAGTATTTTAACTACGAAAAGCTTATATAATAGACAAAAGTATAGTCCTCTCCAGTCTAACTAGACATTGTTACACCCTAAAAGGTATTAAATTTAAATAATAAATTCCTCTCATTTAGCATAAACAAAACACGTTCCAATACTTCGTCTATTTACATACGCCTGTCATCGAGTGTGGTTTGTTTATATGGGAAATTAATCTTTATACATACTAGTATTCCCTAAATTGAGGAAAAGGGGTGGTTTTGTCTTTTCGTTGAATAAGGTCCATCTTCATATGGAATTAAATTAATTTTAATTTCATCTTTTCACTTGACTTTCCCTGTCCTATGTGACGGAGATAGTGTTTCGAACGCGCCATGATCAAGCAAGTTCGATGACTTCCTAAGGTTATTCACTTCACGGTCACTGTCCCATTATGTGAACACCGAATAACATCCCTTCGGTCTTTTAAATGCCAGGATGGGTAACAACCTTCGCCGTTGCTTAATTTCTGTCGATCTTACGTTTCCGCGCTAACCGAAGTGTTTCTTTTCAGTGCTCCGCACCAATCTTGTTTGAACTTAAAATCATTAATTAGTTAAGACTTAAGACGACGCTTCCCACACATTCCTCCACCGGTAAGCATACTTTGGTGTTTCTTCGCCAATGAGCTATACAGCCTCAATGTTTAGTTTAGTCTGATTTTTTTTCTAAATTGTGTTGTGATTTTTTAGCACCACAATCTACACAAATCAACTTTAATGTCCTACCCGGTTTACTAATGCCGTAATACGCTGCCGCTCCGCATCTTGATGTCTAAACCCCCAATTACGGGTAAGTTTCCATATTTTTTCTACATTTGAACTCGCCGTCACTTTCACTTTCTTCATGCTGAACTCTAATACTGTGAATCTCTTGTTCACAGGGGAGTTTAGAGCGGTCTGAGTTTAGAGCGGTCCGATTTTAGAACATGTACAAATGTACTCTTCTCGAGTTTAGAGCGATCTGATTTTAGAATTTACTTTCCTCGAGTTTAGAACGTCCTACCAAATTTACTCCTCTCGAGGGTAAAGCGGTCTGAGTTTGGAACGGTCAACAAAATACACTCTTCTCAAGTTTGGAACGGCCTTGGTTTGAACCGGCTTCCAATAACTTAATATTATCTTCATCTCGGAATCACTACCGTTCGTATGGTAACTTCATATGGAACTCATTACAAGTAAGGCAGAACAATTTATAATTTTAAAGCGTTCACTGTGATTTTAACTAATTTACACTAGGGTAAACACTCCGTTTCACTCTATGTGCCTACCCAGTTAATTCTCAAGAAAACCATTTTGAAATGTGTTACTAAGAAGCTTGTTTGATGACTTTTACCTAGTATCACTGCCTGTAATAATTTCACTTCTAGAAGCATTCTTTCTTTGCTGATAATCTGCTAGCACTTTTAATTCTTACATTTAAATGGAGTGAATTAGCCTTTCTGCTTCACCTAATAGCTGTTAAATACTACTGACTTTTACTGTTAAAAAAAATAGGAAGGGTAGTTTTACTTTCTGGAAGCTGACCTTCAAATACCTGTTTAAAAATATAGAATTGCCTAACTACACTGTATTTTGATAGGAGTTGAGGTATATTAACACAAAGTGTATATGTATTAATATAAGAAGTACAGTAATCTTGTAACTTAGTGGTGGACTTTTAAAATAAAGCTGTTGTTACTAAATGTAATATGTATTTCATTTCAACCACATCATTCGTTTGTCGATGAAAGTATCTGGCGCCTAGATAAATAAATTCGATACTTTTATTGCTCTGGGAATAAGCCGACCTACACCCTGTAAACTAGTATCTTTCCTTTTAGCCGAGTATTACTTAATATATTTCATAATATACCTACTATGGTACATTACACTAGGACTTCCAGCTTTTTATAGTGAGGGGCACCACCTGCTAGTCTAATACCTACACTCAGAGAAAAATCCCGAGACAACGCTGCAGTTTTACGTTGCGAACGAATTCTTGTCAAAATAACAATATAATTTTGAGGTATTCACAAATGACCCATTGCTACCCCAACAACTTTTTTTTTTACGAAACGCATATTTTGCTAAAGTAACAATAGAAATATTGTTACTTTGTCAATTTTTCCGTTCTTTGATATAACAACAAAGTGGAAAATTGCGGGTTTCACGTAGTTAAACATTGTGTTGTTCACAACATCGACTTTATGAGTTGTGCCGTTAGCAACTTCAAGTACCTTTGTCAAAATCACAAGCGGGAACACTGCGAGATTCGCGCAGCTGAGTGAATCACAATGTTTCCTGTACATTAATTTAAATATTGTGACATTAGCAACCTGAGAACCCTTTGACAAAATCACAATAGAAATCTTTGCGAGATTCACTCAGCTGAAGTTTGTGCGATTCACAATGATAGTTGTACGTTGATTTATATATTGTGACATTAGCAACTTTAGTAAACTTTGACAAAATTACAAAAGAAAACTTTGCGAGATTCGCGCAGCTGAAGTTTGTGCGATTCACAATGATTGCTGTACGTTGATTTATATATTGTGACATTAGCAACTTTAGTAAACTTTGACCAAATCACAACAGAAATCTTTGCGAGATTCGCGCAGCTGAAGTTTGTGCGATTCACAATGATTGCTGTACGTTGATTTATATATTGTGACATTAGCAACTTTAGTAAACTTTGACAAAATTACAAAAGAAAACTTTGCGAGATTCGCGCAGCTGAAGTTTGTGCGATTCACAATGATTGCTGTACGTTGATTTATATATTGTGACATTAGCAACTTTAGTAAACTTTGACCAAATCACAACAGAAATCTTTGCGAGATTCACGTAGCTAAGTTTGTGCGTTTTACAAAGTTCGCCAAACATTGATTTGGTAAACTGTGACATTAGCATTTTTAGTAAACTTCGACAAAGTCACCACAGAAGACTTTACGCAGAGATTTACGCAGCTGAAGGTTTGTGTAGTCCACAAAGTTCACCGTACATTTATTTTGTATTTTGTGAGGTTAGCAACTTTAATTGCCAAAATCACAGTCATTCCTGATTGTGATCTGTGAAATTCACTCAGCTGCCAGAAGGTAATTACTTTTTAGGGTACCGTACCCTACGGGTGCCAAAGGACCCTTTTAGCATAGTATTATATACTTTGTGCTTTTAGTAATAGATCCGCTCCGTCCGTCCGTACGCCCTTCCTTTCGCTGTCTTTCTGTCAGCGGGCTGGATCGCATGAACCGTAAATAAGGTAGTAGGTTTTTTAATCTCACCAAGGAATCAATTTTTGAATCTCACCGTGTGACTAATTGACACTGAAATGACTAATTCAAATTCAAACTTAAATTATTTATATCAGGCATAGCCCAGTGTTAGTAACAATGAAGACTTATTAACTAATTAATTAATAAGTCTTAATTTTTTGTTGTTTTGTTATATTAGTATAACAAAACAACAAATTATAAAAATTTACGGACTACGCCCTGTCTGGATCTGTATCCACCAACGGAATAAAGGGGAGTCCAGCGATCAGCAATTCTCACCGATTTCCAAAAGTTCGTATTATTTAATCTCACCGGTGACTACAAGTGGCATAACACAGGAATTACTGGTAAGTTTAAAATTGTCCAGTGTCAGATATTTTGTAATTATCAGGAGGTCTTAAGTACTAGAAAGCTGTAATTTAGCATGGATGTACATAGGCAGACGCGGGCGGCACGTTAGCTACGAAGCTATAGCTTCCATAGATCTGTCAAAACTGACAGTGGTGGCTGGTCTAAAGGAAATCTTAGAGACAACTTCAGTTGGGAAGCCACTACTAAGTCAAAGAGTGTTATCATCTAAAGACAGAAAGGTATTAGCAGCACTTGTGGTTGAGGCTGAAGTGCGGAAGCTGCAAAATATTACTGATCCTATAAGGAAGGAAGTTTGGAATACATGGATTTCAGAAATAACCACACTTTTCCCAGGCGAGACTAAGGCTGTCTATTATAGCCCATTTAGACTTGTAGATGGTAGAGTAATTCAGGCTAGTGGTTTAATTGTGAACCGCCTTATAACAGTGAGGCGAAAATTAAACCTTGACAACCGTCGTCGAAGCAGAAGCCACAGCAGTGACAAAAGCAGTGACAGCAGTGGAAAAACAAAGAAAAAGAAAATTGACTCCGACTCCCCAGCACGAGTCCGGCCTCTGCCAGACTCCTTTGAAGTAAGGAACAATCCTGACAAAGATATAGGAAAAGACAGTCTCCAGTGGTTGAAGTTTTCCTCTTCACCTCGGGACCTGGTGGATACAAAATGGAACAGCTGCCTTCGCGAACGGATGGCCGCTCTACAAGAAGGCGACCATGTTAATTACTTTAGCATGTTCACTTTAAAATCGTAATGAAGCAAACCAAGCATAGTTCGGCCACTTCTGCTGCTTGTGACGTCATGGCAATGTGGGAACAAGCGGGCATTCCGACTAAATTGAAAAAAGATGTTAAAAAGAAGATAGAGACCAAGTTTGACGAATGGCAAAAGTTGAAAAATAATAAAGAAAATAAAGCCAAGCGTTCTGAAACTCTACAAAATAAAGAAAAGGAGTGTCAAGATAGCTTGGAAGATCTGTTTGACGTAGCTCACGCTAATGCTTTAAATATGATCACCATTGAGGAGGATAAACAATTTTTAATTGAGCAGAGAAAAAGAGGACGCCCTGGTACAATAGATGGTGTGGACAAAGTTCATTTGAAAAAAATAACTAAGCGACAAGAGAAAAACGTTCGCGTTCAACGTTTTTTAAATCGAGAAAAAAGCTACATTGAATCCCTGCGCGAAAAGTGTATACTGTCTTCTTCGACTACCAGCAGCGACGGTGAAAACAAAAGTTCAACGTCTGAAGTTTCAGTAAGGGCTGGACCATCAACTTCGACTGCAGATCTAGAACCCCCATCAAAACGAAAACGCGGGACGAAAAACATCGTTGATTGCTAAATTGAGTGGTAGGAAAGCAACTGTTTTTACAGGCTGATGAGTATATATAAGTTATAGTTAGTAAATGAAAGTACAGAGATTTGAATCACAACATTTTGTTTCCTGTATCTGTGATAGGTGAGTCAGAAGACCGAAGATGGCACGCCGGGGTCGGCTCTCTCCTCGCAACCCTGTACAGATAGTGACCGAAGCAGCCGTGCCCGGTCAATATCTGAGTGAGTCGGAAGGAGATGAACCCGTGCCGTCTCAGGGACCACTCGGTCAGCAGCGGGCGGACAGCGTCTATGGTGCGGACACCATAGGAGGGGTCCGCCAGGCTTGCTTTCCAGCGGTCCCTCATCCTTTCAGTGGCCACGCGACGTGTGTGGGCCAACTCCTCCGGGGTTAGGCGTTCACCTCTCGCCCGGCCCTCGACCCACTTCTCGTGCGCTTTCGCCCACATCCTCGCCTCAAGCTCCCTTGTTGTTATCAGGCCTGCTTTTGCTCGAGCATATTCTGGCACTCTGGATTGGTGCAAACATCGAAAGCGGGCCTTCAGTACGCCTATGCACCGCTCGACGCAATTTCGTGCTTTGATATGCATTTCGGCATCTCACGCAAATATCAATGGCATAATTGAGAAAAGAGATAAAGGGGGTCTTATTTACCCTTCTAAAGATGTGATTCAAAGGTGAATGGGCATTTTTGTATGGGCGCTGTCCCAACCCTTGTATACAATAGTGAGTAGTATGGACGTGTAGTACTCGGTGTAAGGATCATCATAGGCTATGTTTCGAAGACCAGGTGTCTGCAGCATTAATCATTGTTTTGTATGAAAAAAAAAAAAACACCAAATTAGACCTATGCTCCCATTACGTTTTTTACTTCTAGTGGCCTCAGTAATGCGTGGTTAAAATCTTTCGGCTATATCTCGAAAATTATTTTACAGATACTTTTCATACAACTGCTAGTACAAAGTGAGGTATAAAATGGGCTGTAGCTTTTTCCCTGCAAACATCTCGGTTTTGCTGTCATATAAAAAAATTAAGCTCTTATTGAGAGCTTTCTAATAAGATATAGCACAACTGTATACAGCACTTGGGACAATTTGCCCATTCTCCTTTGTGAAAATGCTGAAAAAATATTTCGCCGTCGTTCGCACCAAGGATTATCATTTTTCAGAGAAAACAATTTACTACCTCAATTGGTGACTACATGTTTTGAAGCATGTTCACATTCAAGTAATTAAAAAATCTTTTTTCATTCACAGGTTTTAATAGGTAACCATAGAAATTTAATAATTTAAGCAATAGGAATGCATTTCTTCGAAACGCGGATACACCACACCGCTAAAGAAAAGTTTGTACCACAAGAAATACCTACTGCGAGCTATCCATACGAAATTAGCCCTTTTTAATAAAGATACTGTGTGCAACGATCTTCTTCAGAACGAAGAATTCTTGGACGGTGTTACACAGGATGTCCTTGTCAAACTAAAGTCAAAATAAAAAAAATATTAAGTTAAATAGACATGACTAATATAACTAACGCTCACCGTTAATGGTGTTATGTTTATTTCATTATTTCTTAAGCCCGCTCTACACTCGCGCCGCGAACGCCCGCGAAAGCGCGCAACGCGAGTGTAGTTGTTGTTCACGCCTTCGCGCTCGCGGTTCGCGGCGTTTCCCGTCCGGTGGCGGTTTTTTGGCCCGCGACAAAGGGTACGCGGCGCGCGAATGCGAACGCAGCTACACTCGCTGTTTTATCGCAGTAGCGTACAAGACATTGTGGGGGATGGTTGTGCGTGCGTTGACGGTTGGCTTTCGTTAAAAATGACTACTAAATGGGATAATGAACTCGAACTGACGCTGCTGGAGTGTTACCAAGCTGAGCCGATGCTATGGCAGTCGAAACACAAGGACCATAAAAATAAGAATAAGGTTCATGATGCCTGGACACGCATAAGTGCTATCTTAAATATACCAGTGGCCGAGTTAAAGAAAAAGAAGGATTCGCTAATGTCGAGCTATAGAACATATAGAAAAAAAGTCAAGGATTCTATGCACAGTGGTGCGGGCTCAAGTGACATCTACAAGCCAATTTGGTTTGCCTATCAAACAATGGACTCATTTTTAGGAGATGGTGTTAAATGCAATGAAACAATAAATACTGTAAGTATTAATTTATTTTCACTTAACTAATTATTTTCAAAGTATCTCGTGAACTCGTCCCTTATTTCACGAGCGCTGAGAGCGGTTCGGCGTGCTAAACGTGGTATTTGACGTATCGCACAATTCCTTCCAATTTCATTTCTCCATGAACCAGGTGTTAATACGTTGTTCTCATCAATTACGTCCACTGTTCCGGGCGGAGTATAAATGTTTGAGGAAGTGAAACTATTCCGTAAGAAATTATGCAATAATATACATGTTAACGTCAAAAGTTTAACTTTTTCAGGATTTAATTGAATCGGTTTTTTAAATATTCTAAACCTTGTCGCTAGTATTCCAAAAGTATTTTCGACTACAACCCTAGCACTAGATAACCTTTGATTAAATTTTCGTTTTGGCGATCCCCAGTCATGGCTACCAGGATAAGTTTTCATAACATGTTCTGTAAGTGCAAAGGCACCGTCTGATAAAAACACATAGGGCATATCTTTGTTTGGATTGGGTAAAGGACGCGGTGTAGGTAAATTTAACTCATTACGACATATTTTCTTCTACAACAAACTATTTCTAAACACCCACCATCGCTAATTCTACCTTGACATCCTATATCTGCAAAAATGAAATTATAATTACTATCTACTACAGCTAGTAATACAATACTAAATGTTTTCTTATAGTTAATGTACTCCGATCCCGAACTAATTGGACAATGTATGACTACATGTTTTCCATCAATTGAACCGATAACATGAGGAAATTTATGCGCAAATCCTTTTTCAATCTCCAGCCACTCTTCTGCAGTCGTTGGCATCTGTAAAATAAAAAGATTCATTAAATATGTTATGTAATATTATTTTGCATTTTTTTCAGGAAGAATCATCGTCGGTAATTAACGACGAGGAGGAGGAGGAGGTTTGGACGCAACTGTTAATGATAGGCAATCTACGACAGCAACTGAAGACGATGGTCAATCTATGAGACTACCAACAGTTCGTCGTCGTAATAAACTTGTGGAACTTGAGGCTGCTGGAGAAACAGTAAAGGAAGCACTGGTTACTCTAAAAGAAACTATGAAGAGTCGACGCATTCAAGAAGATGATGAGTGTGACATACATGGTAAAGTTATAGCAAAAAAGTTGAGGAAAATACCCGAGAATGAAAGAATGCAATTAGTCTGTGAAATATACAATCTGTTTATGCGTCATGAACAACGTACTCCAGCATCATTTTCACAATATGTGTCATCACCATCTCCTTCGCCACCTTACAACAGGATGCAAAAACATTTTTCACAAACTAGAGGGTATTCGGAACCAACTACATCACACTACCAGAGAGCACATTCTTCACACAGCAATTACTCTGATCCACCAATGCACTACTACATGTCACCTCCAGAAATTCATATTCCCGAAGAAACCCCCGCCCCTGCTGCTTCACAAATTATCATAACTTCAAATAAAAGTATTCGGCCGGCAACTCAAGAAGTTCAAGAGCCCACAGATAATGTTTCAAGTATAATTGACTTTGCGTTCAGAAATGCTTGATTTTTTATATGTTCATCAAAATGCTTGATTTTTATATGTTGATTAAAATGCTTGATTTTGACTTATATATGTTGATTAAAATTTGAAAGACTGATCAGTATTAATAAATAAGTAATTGTGTCTGATATAGTGTTATAATTTGTGTTTCTTTAATAAAAGTGTTTCATTAATAAATACTTGTTTTTACTTACTTTAATTTCTTCTTTGAGGGCTTCGTTCAAAGCATGACATACCTCTGGAACAATTTGCGATATGGCTTGAGGTGAGACTTTAAATAATTAGTGGAGACTTTCGAAACTATCTCCAGTAGTCAAATATCGCAATGTAATGGCAAGGCGTATTTTAGCTGGGATGGATTCTCTTAATGGAGTGTCTTGTTTGGCTATCATTGGTGTAACTTTGCTTAATAAATCATTAAAATCCGACTGAGACATTCTCGTAAACTTATGGAATTCTCCTGATGGTTCAGCAACCAATTCACTCAACTGTTTATCCATTGTGGCACTGAAAAAAAAAGTAAGTAGGTAGATTATTTATAAAATAAAAACGTATGTATATACAAACTTTAAAGGCGCTGAATACTTAACTATGCTCAAAAATGATTAATTTACCTGGTCCTGCTGCGATGGATTTTTGTCATCCACCAACGTCTTCTTCTCCATTTCTTTTTTACTTGCTTTTTAGATTTAACACACAAGTAATTATAGTACGCTATGGCAAGCAGAGCCCCAGCAGCAGCAGAAATCACGTCGTCACCCATTTTCATTGAAGTTGCGAACAACACTGCGAAGCTTCGTGAGTGTGGAGGGACACAGTTGTGGGCGAACCGCTGCGTAAATTCACGCCGCGGATTCACGGAGCGACTTCGCGGCGCGAGTGTAGAGCGGGCTTAAGAAAAAGGTAATGCGCGCTGAGATCGAGAAAATGCTCTCTGAAGACATCATCGAGGAGTGCGAGTCTGCTTGGTGTTCCGCAGTTCTATTCGTGCCTATTAAGTCCAACGGTAAGGTCCGTTTCTGTGTATATTACCGGAAACTCAACGCAGTTACCAAAACTGATGTTTATCCGATGCCGTTAATCGACGAGCTCATCAAGTTAACGAAACGCAACTGTCATGAGTAAGATTAACATGCGTAGCGGGTTTTGCCAGTAACAATTACCTAATTTATTTATTTTTAAACGGGAACGGGAAAATTCTCTTGACAACATTACGTTTATCTTGGATTCTGAAGCATCCGATCTTATAATAAAAGGAGAAGACTTGACGCAGAAGTTCACAAATTTACAAGTGCCTATTCCCATCGCGAAAAATGGCTTATTTATACAAACTACAAAGAAAGGAAGTTTGCAGGTTAGCAGCAAAGTTGGCATTAAAGGTGTACTACAAAATGTACTTTTTTGTGTCTACATTCCATACAACTTACTATCCGTAAGAAAAATTCAGCAAGTGAGAATGACCGTTATCTTTGATAAGAATGGCGAAGTTCTCATAGGCCCGTAGCAGTGTAAGGGTAACGCAGGGCGAGTCTTTGAACAATTAAATTGCAATACAATGAAACCTACAATTAACGAGTGAAAAATCAAATCCAAATACAAGCTAAAAACAGATTTTTGGAATAAAGCGAAAAATTTATGTGACGCCAGAAATTACACTTGCCAGGAAACAAATGCCTGAAGCTTTTGAGCATGTGAAGGGCAATATGAATGATGAACATGAAATGTTTGGTAGCCTACTCCATGCCTGTGAATACACCATTAGTACCATTACAATAGTTTCATGAACTATAACAGTCGGGACCCATTAAAAATGTAGGCCGGCTCAATTCTTGCCAATCCCCGACTCCCGACTGTTAAAATTTGTGACTTTTATAATTTATGTAATTTAAGCTGTATATTCTTTTTTCCTTACCTTTCGGACCTGTCATTAAAATTTAAAAGTAACTGTCAATGTTGCTGCACCCAAATTGGACTCTTTTCAGTGACTATTGATTTCTAAATCGATCGAGCAGTATTCAGTTTGCAGTTTCAGGTGTTTGGAATTTTCAGTAAAGAATTCTTAATACTTGTTTTCACAAATTAAAATGCCTTCACTATTTGTTTTGGCATTTTCATCTCATTGTTGCCATGTCTGACGGAAATGGGTACAGCTGTTGCAGATATTTAAAAAAATGGAGTAACTTAAGAGACCAATTTCGAAAAGAGTATAATAGATGTAATGGACCAGGTAAATCTGGCGCTGCGGCGGATCACAAATCATCGTCGTGATCATACTACGATTCGTTATTATTTTTAAGGCGTTGGGCCTTAACACATGGTGAAACGCAGCTTCAACGAAACTGCAACTTCTAGTTACTTTTGAGTTTAATTTGAGTTTATGCCATTGACTCCAAGAAGAGACCGCACATGACGCAACCATTTTAAACCGGTTTGAAATGCATTGCAAATCAGTTGCTATAAAACCGGCGTGCAGAAAATTCGTGTTCGCGTTCGTTGTGTATTTCGTGCCTTTTCGGTTCCAAAATGGCTGACGACGAAAATAAAAACATTCAATTTGTGTTGGAAGTTGAGAAGTATCCTTGTTTGTACAATACAACACTATCAAGCTACTCTCGCAGGACTAAGACTGATAAAGCATGGGCAGAAACTGGAAAAAAAAATGACAGGTAAGCTGATTATTTTGTTCATTAAATAATAATTCTTAAATACAATAAGCCCTTGCCAAGGCAATGCTGTCTGAGGTGTCAAAAAGTAATTATTCAAATATTTTATTAAAGATGAAGGATTGGGTCCTAGGGTCACATCATGTGCAATTATACTAATCTCCTTATCCGAGACAATTAACAAGTAGTATACGATATTCATTAGCACCAAGTCACATTTCAAAGCCTAAAAAAAAAAGAAACCTCTCGTTTGACAGCTATTTGATAAGACGTCATTACAAAGTTTTGTGAGCGCCATATCACTGTGTCTCTCGTTTTTATAATGTATTAAAATAGTTTTTCGATACAAATCTGATATATTAATGTATTTAAAATATATCTTTATAAAGGTGTTTAAGTGTATAATGTTTGTGTAGCTTTTACAGCGTGTAACACGGTGATGAGGTTGATCAGTCAACAAGTGCCCGGCCGGCTTCGAATCGCCGTTTGGTATTTAAATAATATAATTATGTTTCACATAAATCATTGCAAGGAAGGTATGTGTTGATACTTATTTTCTAGTAGATGAATTGACAGTCTATTACATACGTACCTATGTAACGTTTAAAAACGTTTCTTGGTGGACATACCTTGATGAGAACCTATTTAGGGTTATATGAACCGTTCAACTTTGTTACACTTTCTATATTTAATAAACATATTAGTTATAAGCTGGGTTATTAGTTGACAATCTAGACTGTTGCGCGAGTTGTTTTGGTTTTTTCTTTGCGGTTACCTACTGAAAATGAAAACTATGATTTTTTTTTCTTTTTTCACTTCTATGTGGTAACACGGTCATCTTCGCGCAAGCATTCGAATTTAATGCGATTTATGAGTGTGTACTTAAGTGCAATTAAAAGGAAGCTGACTAAAAAATGAAATGAAGAAAGTCATCATCATCATATCATTCAGAAGACGCTCACTGCTAAGAATAACCTATCTCCAAGGATCTCCACATTGGTCAGTCTTATGCTGCTCGCATCCATTGGTTCCCACGATGAGTGAAAAACACAATTAGTACTTTAAGGATACATATGTAGATTAAGACATACTTAGATATGTGCTACTCGTAATTATTAAATATTGATTAATTATGATAGAACTTCACTTCAGGTAAGTTCGTTTAATCATATAATTATATCGTTAGGTCGTTGACTTCTTCCTCCACTGATGATCGTGGGCGTGGGCTGACATGATGTTCCTTCCTTGGATCTCACAAAATTGTGCAAGGCACAAGCGCCCACCATTGACCACCTCCGGGGTTCGGCAACGTGTTCGTGATTCGAATGTCATAAATCTTTCTGATAACATGCCAAAAGCACACTCGACACTTTTTCTTGCACGGGCTAGTCTATAATTCGGTATGGATGAACTCCGGCAAAGCGCTTGGATATATTTTTATTACAAAATAATAAGCTTCCTAAACAAACCAAATTAATATCAGATTTTTTAGTGGCGTCATATAATTATAAAAAATAAAAACATGTTCGGAAGCCTGGGTCAGACCAATATACACATAACTTTAGTCCATCACAAATTTTAAAAAAGTGACAAATGTGACACTGACTGATTGCTAGCTCGTAAACAAACATAACCTCCCTCGCGCCGCGCCTTTCGTTTCGTTTCGATATTTTAGCTGGATTTATTACGAATATTTAACTGCTTACTCACACCGGACTTTTGATATTGCCAGCTTCTACGATGACCCTTGCTTTGTACCCTGAACCTGACCTTGATAGCTGCTACAACGGCTTGGAACCAACACTGGACTTCTCTTTTAATTTCGTGGTTTTAATTTGTTTTTACCATGGAGTCCATGGCATGGACGAACACCAAAGATGGAGAGAACCTAAAATGTGTTTTTTACCCACGTGCCCCAATAATGACATTAAAAACCCTGAGAAAAAGTTCTTTGCTATTAGAAAAGAACTGAAGGAAAATTGGTGTGACGTGGCAGACAGAAATTGCCCAAAGCGACGACTTTATTGTTGCGAAGATCATATTAACGTAAGTTTACATTTACTCTATTTATTATTACTGTTTTGAGCACTGCACTTATGGCTGAAGTCCGTCTGATCCACGTCTGACCACTCGTCGCTCGCCACCGACGACATATCCAATGCTATTGTTCGTGTCTGTATAAGCACGATGTGTACCTATCTATATTAGCCGCCCGCGACGGCAAAGTCAGTGTGACCAAATTATACATTCACAAACATAGCAAGCATCTTTTTTTTTCTGTATTGATTCCCGAGCAGATTTAACTTTAAGAAGGATCTACAGACTTCACTTTTCATACAAATTCTAAACTTTACCATATTATTATTGAACTACAGAAGCTATTCTTTTTTTTAATTTGTTACAAGATTTTTGGTATTTGACATTTTTATTGCACTATTATTTATTAAGTGGAAGGTTAGATGATATATTATACCTTTCCATAAATGTCCCTTAACAATTAGGCCTCAGCTCTTGTTTTGTTGAAGTAATCACAAATTTTGAAGGGTCTTGATTGTTTACATAATTGTGTCGGTGTGAGGGACGGGTCGATTTTCCTGAAAAACCAGTTTTTCGGGACAAACAAAACGATATTGTTAAAAATTTTACTATTTCTTTATCGTGCCGCATAGATGACTCTTAGCCACTAATAATAACATTATTTTCAAAATGTTTGAGCTAGCGGTTCTGAAGTAAGCGAATTTTTATTGTTTTTTCAAAATATATACATAATTATTAAAAAAAAATAGGATTTTCAAGTCATATTTAGTTTTAGGACATAGATACCGACCAATAGAAGCCCAAACGCGAACTCTCTAACATCTAAATTAAAAAAAAAATGATTTTGTCGGCCATTTTGTTTTTATGATACAGATTTTCTAAATTAAATTACTCGGCACCGCATTATCGTAGACAGCTCGCGTTTCGACTATTGGCTGGGATTTTCCAGGCCCTATCGATCGTGATCGGTTTCAGTCGTTTTCAGGCCTGAAGAATATTTTCGCCTGAAACAACATTCGGAGGACAGAGGGGGTAAAGCCCACCTGTACATTCGAAACCGCATCTTTCTGCGGCCAGCGGCTGCGGAGTTACTAACTGTGACTTTGACAGCTCGGCGGCCATTTTGTTTTTTTTTCGGCCAGCCCCAGCTCCTTAGCCGCTCGTCGTAGAGACCTGCATTCACCTGTGCGAGCACCGCGGTCGCATTCACCTGTGCAAGCGCCGCGCTCGCATTCACCTGTGCGAGCGCCGCGGTCGTATTCACCTGTGCGAGCGCCGCGCTCGCATTCACCTGTGCGAACACCGCGGTTGCATTCACATGTGCGAGAGTGGTGCGCGCAACCTTACTTACACACTATGCCATGTGAGCTATTTGCTGAGAGTGGAGCTTAGCTTAGCGTGAGCGAACTGCGCACTTCGCAGGATGTGCCAGGTTTTTCTTTACGGATTGAAGCAGGATTAGCCGTGAAGGCAATCTTAATATCGTCCACGGTTACTTACCGTTGGTCGTACTATTTATTAACTTTCCACGTTCCGCCCTTAAGTAGGAACGCTGTGTAATTTCATGTACCCCACCCACCCCATGTGGGGACTGATATCCTTTTATAAAATGTTTATTTACTGCTAAAGCTGGTAGTATACCCTCTTGTATTTACGTTCAAGTAACGGGTAATACAGGGTAATTTTAAGTTACTTTGTAACTTTCGTTATTCACTGGTTACAATAAGTCAACGTGCATCCATGAAGGATATTGATCTATGTAATGATTAATTTAAGTATTTACTATGCTGCTTATGAAATAAAGTAGTAAAACTGTAACTAATGCCTTTTTACTTAGACCACATCACAGTTTTGTGTCACGGACATTCTGGCGTCCACTAATTTAAATTTGATTGTTCGTGCACTCTGGGCCGTCGCATCCAACCCACACCCTCTCGTTGCTCACCGAAATAGTCCGGTACATTACAGTAATGTATTAATGTATTATTGTGTTAATGTATTTTGTACACTCGTTTCCATTATCGACATTTGTTTATCGATACTTTTGCACTAGTCGATATCTTCCAAACGAAGTAACTTTTGCATTGCAAGGAATATCATTGTAATGGCATATATCTACCTAAAATTAAAAAATGACATTTTTAGACGCCACCAATTTGATTCTAATGTGACGGTGACGCCACTACAAGGTTGTGTCTTAGGAATAACTGTCAGTGTCATGGGGATCAAGGTTCCCCGGGCCGGGTATAGTAAAAAGAAAAGAAACAAGTGCGAGTCGGGCTCACGCAGTGTTGGGTTCTGTAGTTTCCTGATTACTCATAAACTTTAAAGCCTACTTATCCGTGACAGTTTTCTTTAATTTCGTTATATAATACTGTAAATTTTTATATGTCAGGCATAAACTAATGTATTATTTTTCTTTGTGGGAGAGGAACAAGCGAATATTGCTTCATTTCTGGCAATTCCGCTGCTGCTGAAACAAATGCACACTGTTCCTGTGAAAGGCGTTAAGAAACCCTGGAATCCTTCACGGCCAGGAGAAAGCAACGCCTTCTTCAGCCAGTTGCCATCTAGGTCGGAACTCGAAAGCCATTGCTGTAAACTTTAAACAAACGCACACTGTTCCTGTGGAAGGCGTTAAGAAACTCTGGAATCCTTCACGGCCAGGAGAAAGCAACGCCTTCTTCAGCCAGTTGCCATCTAGGTCGGAACTCGAAAGCAATTACTGTAAACCTTAAACAAATGAGTTCCTGTGAAAGGCGTAGTATCAAACATACTGTCTGCAGTGAGTTTATGTTTTAAAATAATTTGGGTTGTAAACGCTCAGTACCCGATCGAGTGCCACAGCACTTGGATGTTTATACAAAGTGCTTTTTTTAAATTTAAGACGAGGTTTGATAGTAGCTCAACCTCGGCTCTCACGCTTTTGCGGGAGTTAGGCATTGAAAGTTAGTATTGTACACGTACGCATCAAGTATGCCGGTAGTCCTAGATGTTGACAAATTTTTAACTTATGGGTGAATGTACAAAAGTTGGTCAACTCGATGTCGTCAGTCAGTAAAACGATGTATTATTAGATTTTGTTAATACATATTTTATAATTCATTTTAAATCAATTAAACGCCTTTTATTTAGTTACTCAATTTCAGCTTTTCATTTTAAATAGAAGTTTGTAAAACTTCACAATATGTTCTCAAAACGTCAGTACTTTGGCGTGTCACAACCTCAAAAGCGCGCAATCAAAAATTTGTGTGATAAAAAATACTACTTTTATAATTAAACTTATTATATCACTATAATATGTGATGTATTTTATAATATATAATTACAACTTTCATAATATAATATTCTCAACGTTGTTGTTAAAATAATGACAAACTTTGTGTTCAGTTTTATTCGTTGCTCGAATTTGAATTTCCCGCTAAATAGCGGCGGCTCCAATTCAATTCCGCGTTAAATTTCAAGGTTAGTACTGAAGTTAGCTGCAGACCGCGCCATTGCTCGGCCGCCATTACTGTGCCAGTGCTAGAGTTGTGTTCGTCGTGGGACCACGTGCTGATCCAGACAAATTATCAGTCCTATGGTGAGTCGTTATTTCCTTGTAAATTTGTGTTATATTTTATCTTATACATAGTTAACCTCACTTCTTAAAATGTAGCTTCTTGATATTCGAAAGTATCAAATCAAAAGTTAGTTCTAAAGAAAACCTCAAATTCATGATTGATTCGTCAGTCCGTTGGTGTCAGTCCGTTGTCTGATATTGCGCCAAAGGACTGACGTGTTTCCAGGGTACTGATTATTTGAGCGTGTCTAAGCATTTTTTTAAACTTATTTCAGTTTAGAACATCAAGGCTCCTAAAAAAAAAAACATGGCTAAAGATAGAGAAGATATATTGAAAAAGAAAAGAGAAGCCGAAAAGGCTCGCTTGGCTAGAATTAAAAGCGACCCCATTAAATTAACTGAATACAAAGAGAAACAAAGGTTGCAATACTTAAAAAAGAAAGAAAAGGGACAAAGAAAAAATATTAAAGATATGACGCCTCGGGAGCAACGATTAACTAGAAAAGAATGGAAAAAACATTCATCAAAGTATAGGCAAAAACAACAACTTATGAAAAGTAATACTCGTAATTTTGTACGCCAAAATACACCTCCAAGTACTGACGATGAAGCACAACCAGTAGTTGGTGAACTAATAAGGCCCATTGTAAACGAAGATCAAAGAGCAAATGAAGCAAAAAAAGAAGTGAAAGACAGAGAAAGTTCAGAAATAAGCAACTTAAAAAGATGAATGCAAAAGTTTCAAAACTAAAATCAAAACTGAACAATCAGCGTCAAAAATATAGAAGAGTAAAAAGGCAGTTGAAGAAAGTTGTAAAGTCTGTAGAAAAATCTCCGAAAACCAGAATTGAAGAAATTAGCGAAGAAATGACTAAAAAGAAGGATTTAGTGAAGAAGGCCCTTTTCGGAGAAGTTCTCAAAGTTCAATTAGAGGAAAACTACTCTAAAATAAGAAGTTATGAAGATAAAAGAAAGTTCAAACAAGCTATATCCGGAAATGTTGTAGATAAATACAAATTATAGAGAATGCCAAACAAAGCAGTGACTTTCAAAAGAACGGGACAAAAGCAGCAAAAAAATAAAAACCTCAAAGTTAAAGTGCAAAGTCTAGTTGAGCAATTTTTAGAAGAAGATTCTAACAGCCGTCAAGCCGCAGGCAAGAAAGAATTTGTGACTCGTAACCAAATCAAAAAACAGAAAAGATATCTACTAGACACTATGAAAAATCTGCTTCAGAAGTTCTTAAAAACCAGTCCATTTAAAATGGGTTATAGCCTATTTACTCGATTCCGACCATTTTGGGTGGTTCCCCCTAAACTATCAAACCGTGATACTTGTGCTTGCACGGTCCACGAAAACATGGACCTTCAACTTGCGGCTTTAAAAAAGGCACATATTCTGACAACAGTGAATAATCATCAAAGTATGCTGCAAATGCTTTGTTGCGATCGTTATTCTGAAAAATGTCTTGAGAGAACATGTGATGAGTGTTCCTCAAAAACCTTGACTTATGTAGAATTCGACAACTCAAAACCGATCCTTATGCAACAGTGGGTGAGTAAAAAAGAGTCCATATATGATTTGAAAACAAAGAAAGAACGATTTGTAATGAAGTGTAAAAAAGAAACACAAGAAATCTTACCTGCAAATCTCATAAAAAAACTTGAGAATGACATGGCTAAATTTTTTCGTAATTCTTTTAACATAGTACACCAGTATAATGTAATTAAACAACTGAAAGAATCTTTGTCTGAATACGAAGCCGTGGTGCATATGGATTTTTCCGAAAACTTTTGTACCAAATACAATCAGGAAATACAAAGCTTTCACTTTGGCGGTTCCCGGACCCAAATTTCATTACATACTGTGGTTGTTTACTTGAGAGACTCTACGACTTCACACTGCACTGTCTTCTAATTTATCTCATAACGCCGGAGCAATCTCACCCACCCCACCTAAAACCTGTGCTGATATTACTGCCATCAAGCATTCAAAAGATTCACTTTCTCAGCGATGGTCCTGTAACACAATATAGGAACAAATCCATGTTTTATGTATTGGGCTGTAAACTGCAAGACATGTACCCTAATATTGTGGGATATTCCTGGAACTTTCATGAAGCCGGACACGGGAAGGGGGCACCCGATGGTGTAGGGGCCACATGCAAGCGCACAGCTGATCAAGTGATTGCTTTAGGAGGTGATATAACTAACTTGACGGAGTTTGCTTCTGTTATCCGCGACACATGGTATAAAAGTGACGGTGATTGAAGGCTATGGTATTGAGCAGATGAACACCTTGATTAACGACAAGTCGTCTGAAATGATCGCCTTTAAGGGGACGCTCTTGGTGCATCAGGTGACCGGCTCAGCTTACATTCCCAATCATCTTACAATGAAGTCACTAAGTTGTTTTTGCGACGCTGACGTGTGCAATCATTACAAGCTAGGATCAATTCATTATCAGACAGAGATGGTGGCTGAACATGGTACACGTATAAATGTTTCTACCGTATTTACAGACTCTGAAGATGATGATATACCACTATCCACTTACGTGAGAGACATGGATAACCATTCCAAATCGGATAGCAATATAGATTGCTATCTGATGATAGCAACACCAGGAACTAGCGGTTATTCACAACGAAGTCTTTATAGCATTGGTGATTATGTATTGGTAAAATATATAACAAGGAATATAGAATATCGGTATGCAGCACTCTGCTCTTCTGTTGATGATAAAGAAGGTGAATTGAGAGTAACATTCTTCAAAAATTGTACACAGAAAGCCACTCTATTTCAATTGAATGAAAAAGGTGTAGCAGATGTTCCGATGGACCAAGTAGTTAAAAAATTACCTGTACCAAATATCTTTACAAAAGGTAATAGAGTGTTTTACCAATTTGAAGAGCAGATTGATGTTTTTGAAAAGATATTTAGTGTTAAACTATTTAGAAGCATTATTTTTATTTTTTGTTGAGAAAGAGATCTCATTTCTATTATTTGCCTATAAGGCATAGGTTAAATTATTATTATCATAATATACATGTCAGAAGGCTGTTAGAAATACTGTGATAGTATTACTTGGTAACTATTTTTATCTTAATTTAAGGCAGAGAGAGTCATATTTCTGTTTCAATTGTTTGTTAATTACTTAGAAAAGTTATATTATTAAGTTAAACTACCTCAATGTAGTAAAGTTAAGTAAAACAAAGGTTAATTAAAGGCTGCTTAAGATTAAAAGTGAGAAAGGAGAGACTGGTACCATTAGTTTCTAAGAGATTTCTTATAATTCTTAATAAAAAGTTTGCATATCTTATGAAGTTGTGTGTTTTATCAGTACTTTGTCACCCCCGTCAGTACCCTGGCAGTCAAATTTGGAAAAATCGGAATATCTCCGCATTTACTTGAAAAAGTGACTGGCCCACTCACGGGCAATATATTCATTGGATTAGCTATCTTAATAACCCGAAATTGTAAGAATTTGATTAAAAAACTATCATAAACAAAATATCCCAACAAGTTAACCAACTTTTGAACATTCACCCATATATTTGAAGTTACTTCTGGAAAAGCCGAAGACCTCACAAATGCGCTATTGAATTGGCTTCAAACTAAGCAGATTCCTTTAAAAAACTTCGTGGGCTTTGCTTCTGACACCACAAACAGTATGGTTGGGCAACACACTTCCGTATTCAGCCACTTAAAAGAAAGGGTACCTCACATTGCATGTGTAAAGTGTAGTTGCCATATGATTCACCTCGTGGCTTCTAAAGCTTGTCTCAAGCTTCCGAGATTCGTGGAAGATTTTTTAAGAAGTGTTGGATCCCATTTTAGCCGCAGTTCCCTAAGACAGGAGACGCTAAGAGAATTCCAACATTTTTTTAAGGTTGATGTGCATAAAATTTTGAGTCCTTCAGTTACAAGGTGGTTATCCCTACAGGCTTGCGTCAATAGAATATTAGAACAGTACGATGTACTTTCTGAATACTTCAGAACCAGACCCTTTCACTTCGGCACTTTCAGAACTTTGCAGGCTCCCTCCGAACCAAGTTGCTTGGTTGTAAATAGCAATAATTTGTTTATTTTTAGCTGTTACGTTTTCTCCGTGTGGAAATATGCGGAAGTGCGTGTTAAATATTACTCTCACTACGAAGAGGACGCTAACGTCGAATCCACAAGGGATGTGATTTATCAAAATGGCAGCTTAAGGGATATCGAATTCTAAAAAGAAAAGTCGCAACAAAGTCGTCAAGTGTCAGCCAAGCCACTGCAGATTTGCGGAAGGCATGGCTTTTATAAAGTCGAATAAAGACGATGCATCGTGCGCCTCACATCTCATCTCATCAAAATGGAAGTGTATGATGCGGCGAAAATAAGAAATATTCCGCCAACGGAGCACTGGAAACATGCGGAAGTGCGTGTTAAATATTACGCTCACTCCGAAGAGGACGAGGTCAAATTCACAAGGGATGTGATTTACCACATCACGAAAGAGTTAGCGGCCAAAAGTGATAGTGTAAATTATGTTATAGACAATCCAAAAGAAGTGCAAAGGTAGTTTTAAGATCTTAATTTGTTCATTTTATCTTTTTTTACTCGATTGTTTGCGTTTTGTTTGTTTAATTGCTTTATAACTCGTACCGAACATTTTTCTTTGTATACCCAACACCTTTTGGTGTTCTAAGCTTCCTTTCTAGTTATTTTTTTTCGACAAAGAGTCATAGACTTTCATATTAGATAAGTAACACAAGTTCCAAGCGCCGATGTTCATAGTATAAATAGACCATAACCCGCTTTAAAAAAACACATTCTAACGAAGACATAATAATGGACGGACTAAGCTGCAACTTCTTCGACCAACAACTTCTTGACCAGCTTATTGAAGACCAAAGGCTATACGAACTCTGCGAAAAAGTCGAACAAGAATATTTTAAAACGTAAGTTACTTACATTTGTTATAATTCTGCTTTTGTTATAATTGTGTCATTGTAATGGACACCCATCCTACCGAAACATGTTACAACTCGAATTTTGCTAGTTGTAGCTGGTAGGGGTGGATTTTTAAGGTATTTAAACCGAATGCCAGTTGCTTCAAATCATTTGTTACTTTTCTCGCGACGGCATAGGAGTAGTATTATTTAAGATGTATTTCAATTCGGATCTATCTCAAAGTGAAATTACAAGCCTATATAAATCTTTGATCTTGTCCAAATTTCATCGTTTAATACGAATGTGGTATATAATGCCTGCTACACACGACAACGATTTATCGTAGCGATGTGACTGCGCAGTCCGTTTGTGCAGTTTTATAGATCGTGTGTATGACAAATCGTTGCAGATTATCGTTCATCGGTGGCAGTTGCAATTTTAATTAGATAAATCGTTGTCGATCGCGTTTGCGCAGTTTTTTCGTCGCGTGTGGATGGCGATCGGTGCGATCATTTCGGCAGTACTTCGCGGAACTCGCTTGTGTGCGCACGTGCCGCACCGCTGCGCGCTGTTTGTCACGGAGCTCGCTGGTCGGCGCACTTGTTGCGCGTTGCAACATGTCGGAAGAAGAAAGAGGTCCCCGCGAACAACTGCAGGAGTTCATAGAGAGCTACAGAAGCGAAACTTGCCTTTGGATGACCAAATCTAAGGATTACCATGATCGCAACAAAGAAAATGCCGCCTACAACAGGCTAGTCGAAAAATACAAAGCCATCAATCCAAATGCAAACAGGAATATAGTGGTTAAGAAGATTAATAATCTTAGAACTACCTACAAAAAAGAGCTTAACAAAATAAAAAAATCGTGTAAATCCGGAGCAGGAACTGACGAGATTTACACTCCTCGCTTATGGTACTTCGAGTTGCTAAGTTTTTTATACGATCAAGAAGTACCGAGACCATCGAAATCGAATATAGATGAGGATGAGGACGAAAATGATGTTTTATTTTTCAGAAATTATTTATTGCTTTATTATACTTGACATTAATGAATAAAATTGTCTTGCCAAGGAACTTTTCCTTCACTTACAAAATACGTCATAAATTGACTTCTTATCTGATTAGCTGTTTGAGGTGCACGGCCTTGTATAGTTCTTTGTAATGGTTCAAGTGTTGACGCTCTTGTTGTAAGTCCTGACGTTATCGTACCTTCTTCAAAATTTTCTGTATCGAAACATTCTGAAGAAGCGTATGAATTAAGCGATGATGTCGTCAAATAATATGCACAGCACAGGTTGCTCTTACAACTGACCCAATCGTTTCAGGCGACAGATTCATTTGTGTTCTGTAAATTCTGAACCTTGCCGCTAGTATGCCAAATGCGTTTTCGACAATGCGGCGTGCTCGCAATGTCCGATAATTATATATCTTCTTAATTCTACTGTCTAAGTCATTTTGGCGAAATGGTTTTATCATGTCCTTTCTTAGAGGGAACGCGTCATCAGCTACAAATACGTACGGCAGTATTCGTGGACTATTATGCAACCTTTCTGCTTTAGGAATGTTTAACGTCTTTCTTTCAAGTTTTTCATAAAATTTCGTATTCAACAATACTCCACCATCAGACACCCTTCCATTTGTTCCAAAATCAACTAACAGGAATCTGTATTTTGCATCAACGATTGCCAGCAATACCATACTGTGTCTATGTTTATAGTTATAATAAAACGAGCCACTGTTGCTTGGAGGCACGATTTCAACGTGCTTACCATCAATGGCACCTAAACAGTGAGGGAAGTTCCACTTCTGCTCGAATTCTCTCGCTATTATTCTCCAATCTTGTTCTGTTTTTGGAAACTGTAACAAAATGAGTACATGATTAGTCATTATTTTAGTAATATAATATTTCTTCTATTCTACCCACTGAGCATGAAACTTACAGAAACTTTTAGTAAGTTTGTTTAGCTCGCATTTGCAAGTTTCAAACAGAACGTCACAGGAACATGACAGTTACTTTCATCGTATCAGTATTTTGAACCTTTCTGAAAATAATAAATGTTTCGTAACTGTAATATTACAAACGAAAGTTAACATTATGATATTGCAGCTATATCAAACTATAAATTACTAAAATGTTCTTAAATTACATTGCTGCAACAACATGTTTGCAACGTTAAACGCACAACCTTGCAGGAACATTAATTACGCAACATTATTTTCTTAACGTTGCATGAACTTCAAAAACGAAAGTTAACGAAATATTATACCGCAACATTACAACAATTGACATTTTGTGATGTTAGTTTTTAACATTGCCGCAACATTACAAATGTAACCTCCGTCAATAAATCTTGACAATGTTGCTGCAATATAATTTTTGCAACCTTACCAAAACTTTATCTTCTCAACGTTGCCTGGACTTCAAAAAATAAAGTTAACGAAATATTACAACAATTGGCATCTTGTGATGTTACTTTTTTAACATTCCGCAATATTATTAATGAAACCCCCCTTAATAAATCTTGATAATGGTTGCTGTTATAAAAGTTTTGGAACTTTATTTTCTCTACGTTGTCTAAATCGTAAAAACGAAAATTACTGAAATATTGTACGGCTACATAGCAACAATCGACATCTTAAGTGATGTATTTTTTTTAATTCTTCGCAATCCATATATTATTATAAATATTATAAATGTGAAAAGTGTGTTTGTTTGTTTGTCCTTCTTTCACGTCGAAACTGAGCGACGGATTGCCGTAATTTTTTGTATGGACATCGTTGAAGGGCTGGAGAGTGACATAGGCTACTTTTTACCCCAGGAAAATATCTCACTCCCACGGGAAAAAAGTCGTCAATGAAAGTAAAGTATAATCACGCTGACGCGGGCCGACGGATCTGAATGAAATTTGACATGGAGTTAGCGTATATACCTTAAATTAACACATAGACTAGCTTTTAAACCGTAAAAATAGATCATAGTTACCACGGGATAATTGATTTAAACCGATTAAGATGAAACTTGGTATAAAGATATTTTGAGACCCTGGGAAGGGCATAGGATAGTTTTTATCCCGGGAAATGTAAAGTTTCCGTGGGATAGAGATACGCGAAATCTACCGCGGACCGAGTCGTGGGCACAGCTATATGTATTAACAACAAGCTATATGTCGGTCATTCTCAAAATTCGAGTAAATTTATCTAATTTACCTGATTCATTTTTTTTCTCCTATTTCTAACAATCGAGGTAGCAAATCTAATTCTGTGTACGAAATACTACATAAAAATATATTTTTGCCACTGATCGGATAAAAAACTTAGAAACGTATAAATACGTAACGTATGAATTGCTTTTTAGGCCAATCAGATAATGAATGCCCAGGAAGCTTTGGACTATGGTTTCTTAAACTATCTCTACAAGTACAAACCTGAATATGTGCCCCACCCACCCACAACCAAGAGATTGCCGAGAGGTTTAAAAAATGACACGAACTCCGATAAGATGTGGAAACTAGCAATAGTACCTTAATTATAAATTTGTTATCATTTCGAGCCAAATATTTCAATCCGGGAGTTGACACCATCAATCAATTGACATACTTTTTAACTGTCAAAATTCATTCCTTCATAGACTTTGTATGACAACAGGAAACTGATGTCACTGTTCATGTTAGTCAATTGACTATTTCTTGATTTTAAAGCCACTAAAAATCTAATATTATTGTTCATTGTCTATTAGTCAAGGTTAAAATAAAGTGCTTATTACAGAAGTTAGGTTTTGGAATTATTGATTCATGGTGTCAACAACTGGATTTGTACATTGTACATGTCGCAGCCTGCCCCTTGATGAGATTATTGGGGGATACAAAAGGTAGTGCGATTAGGGAGATAATTAATTTAGTATCACATAGCATCCAGATGGTCATTAATATCCAGTACTGTTACCAAAAACAAGTACCAGTACTATCAAATCAATAGCATTGATATTTTTTAATTAATATTATCTATACTTTCGATAGTATGAGTACTATTGACATACTTATTTCTACAAATTGCACTATCGGTAACAAATAGGATCATCATCATTATCATCATTTTCCTCTCGTCCCTCAGCAGGGACATAAGGCTCTTTAGTTATGTAAATGGATAGTATGTTATGATGGCATGCAAATACTAGATGTAGCTACCAGTACTGTCATCCAGTAGCAGTAATTTAGGTACTTATTTGCTTTGCTGTAACTTAATCTACAAATTTCTACTTTAATGCTGAAAAACTTGTCCATGTTTCAGATAGGAATAAATTCACATAGACGGAAAGAGAAACTTAAGCTTACATCAAAATATTTCAGAAGTGTTGTTCGTAAATATATTAGGCAATATCAACCATATACAGGCAACATTAACAATATTATAGACAACCAATGTACCAATGTTTTATTATGTACTGATCGACCTTCTACATCAGCTGCAACTCTGGAATTTGTAACGGAAAGTACTCTAACACCAGTTATATCTTCACTGTCTAACATTGAGACTTCGTTGACAATTATACCTGTTGAAAAAACTACATCAGTTTTACCATCACTGTTCATTGAAAATTCCAGTAGTAGTGCTGTAGTGCCAGTGCCTTCACCATCTCTTGATACTACAACATCAAATAACCAGTCTACATCTGTAAAGTTACCCATGGAAGAATCCGTTGTACCTGACCTTTCACAAAGCTTAAGGCACTGGGCTATAGATAATCATGTAACACACAATGTCCTTAACAATCTTTTAAGTATTTTGAAAACAGTTAAAAGCATGGAAGAATTAAATAATTTGCCTTTTGACTGCAGAACACTTTTAAAAACAAATAAATCAAGCGAAATTATTGACACAGGTTCTGGTCACTATTATCATTTTGGTTTATTAGCCGGATTATTGTATACCTTGGAAAATCAAATAGTTCCTACTGATCTGGTAACTATATATTTTGATATCAATATTGACGGTTTACCTTTATCAAAAAGTTCAGGTAGCCAGTTTTGGCCGGTTTTAGGAAGTCTTTGTTTAGGTGGATCTCCATTCATAATAGGTGTCTGGCATGGTTATAAAAAACCAACTCAATGTGAGGAAGTGCTGGAACCTTTTATCAAAGAATATTTAAACTTGAAAATTGATGGTATTGTTTACAATAATCAAAGGAAAGAAATTTCTCTGTCAAAAATAATTTGTGATGCCCCAGCTAAATCATTTGTTTTGTGTATAAAAGGTCACAACTCTTATTTTGGTTGCACGAAATGTATTACAGAAGGCACATATCTAAATAATAGGGTTTCATATAATGATATAAATTCCGCTTTAAGAACAGATAATGATTTTCGAGCGGGGCACTATGGTGAAGATTATCACAATGGTATCACCCCATTAGTGCAGTTAGAAATTGATCTGGTAAACAATGTGCCTCTTGATTATATGCATTTAGTTTGCTTAGGGGTCATGAAAAGATTGCTGCAATTTTGGATACGGGGTAACATGTCAATTCGCATGAAGGCTGATGACATAGATAGTCTTAACCAAATGATTATGGACATAAAAAACCACATTAGTTATCATAATTTTTCAAGGTTACCAAGATCCCTTCATGACTTCGATAGATGGAAAGCGACTGAATATAGACAATTTTTACTTTACAATGGTCCCATTTTGTTGAAAGGCAGGCTGACACCCTCGCAGTATATGCATTTCTTAAGCTTAAATTGTGCAATCAGAATTTTATGCAATACTACTTTATGTTTGAAATATAACAGTTATATGCTAAAAAGTTGTTAGAGTATTTTGTAAGAAATTATTCTCGGGTCTATGGAGCTGAATATGTTTCCCATAACGTCCACAATTTGGTACATTTGGCTGATGATGTCCTTAAATTTGGATCATTAGATAATTTTTCAGCATTTAAGTATGAAAATTACATGTATGAAATAAAAAAAAGTTTAAAGACTTGTAATAAGCCCTTACAACAGTTTATAAATAGAGTTCATGAGAAGCGGTCCTATCAGAAGGCAAGTGCCGATACTGTCAACAAAACTCTTGATGTTTTGACACATGTTTCTACATACAATGAACCTCTTCTGAATGGAAAATTAGTAAAGGCTTACAAGTGGCTTCAATTTTTACATTTTAAAATAGGACTCAATTTCAAACACAATCATTGTCTTATTAAAGATAACATTATCATTAAAATAAACAAAATTGTTAAATCTCAAGATACCAATACTATCTTTTTGATACATCAAAAATATTTAGTGTATGAACATTGTTTTGTAGAACCTTGTGATTCAAGACTGTTTTATGGAGGCATTGTGAAAAAATTATCAAGTGTAAATGAGATAGTTAGTGTTGACGAAGTTGTCTCAAAATGTATTCAGTATGGCAATTATGTCATATGTTTTGTTGTATGACTCTGTTATATGTATTAGTCTATAAATAGGGAAATTGTTTCAATAACAGCAAATGACTTCCAAGACTGCAGGTAAGTTAAATTAAATGTGATGGATATCATACCTTACTTACCTTTAGGATATTATATTTACATCTTTTTCACAGCTTAATTATATGGTGGTGGTTTTCACCCACGATGACAAAGAGTATGTATCGGCTGCTGTAACCGATGTAATAATAGATTAGTATATAGAATATATTTAATATTTAATATTAAGTTTAAAAGTATATATGTATTAGACTGCTAATTTTAGATACACAACAAATCCTAAGTAGGGCCTTTTTTTTTACATTCTTTTGGTTTACATGTGCGCACAAGTGCCGTTTATTACTTAGAAACTTAAGAATTCACAGGCAATAAATTCAGATAGTTTATGACCTTTTTTTTTCACTCTCGCACAAGGGCAGCGTTCAAACACATTTCAAGTGGTCATCAGAGTTTGTTAGGGTTCCGTAATGTCAACAGTAAAACGCGGCTTTATTCGGTATGTGTATGTTTGTCTGTATATGACGTTACATTTTTGATGATCATTTTTGTATTTTGTGACATCGAAATTTGGTTTGCTTTCAATAGGGAGTATAATATAAACGGTGTTTTATTTTTAAATTCCGTTTTACCGTTTATAACTTATGTATATTACTTTTGGTTTTTGCTCTATAATTTTGATTGTATCAGATTTAAGGATTACAGATAAAGTGACCTTGGCGTATAAATGTGTTATCTGCTAGCTTACTTTTAGACAGGACGAGGAGTATTTTTAGGTCGAGTAATCATTAATTATTAGTAAATAAACTTACAAAAACTATAAATGTATTCCTATATTATAATGGTAACGGTAGTTAAGCTATATACTATATAGTAATGATTGGATAGTAGATATATAATTTTAGTTATAGGAATAGATAAACTTTTGAGTAACTACGGAACTTCAGGGTGTGCTATTTCGTTTCGCGCTTGGCACAATTTTACCAAACTGTTCAGTAAGCATCGATGGTGTTTAGAATCAAGGGTGGGGATGTTTTGGCGTCAGTATAAAAGCTAATGAACAAAGGAAAACAGGGTCTTAGAGGGTCTTAGAATTTGTCTTGGAATCGGTCTTGTCCCTCTGGATACCGATATTTTTCGCGACGTGAACGTATTTTATTTTAATTTGTTAAGTCAGTGTTAATTAGTGGAAAATATTTAGTGATTGCGTACTAGTGGACTTTATGAACTTAATTAGTGTTGGTGTTACGGACTCAATTGGATTTCCGCATGATCGGCAGCATGTTATTGGACGAAGCTAAGTGATAGCATAGTTTTTATTTTATTATTATTTGTTATTGATGTGTTTTTTTTAAAGTCTCCATTTAAGAAATCGATCGCAATATTTGTTTTGTGTGTTAAAATAATTGACATTTACGTAAACAAAATTATCTGTTCTATTTAACCTGTCTGCGTTTTGAAGTTCTTCATTATCATTATTTTCATATTTTTATTGATCACAATAATATTTTTATGTGTTTAAAAGCTAAACAAATCAAAAGCGAACTATACCGAATCGAAGTGAATTATTATAATACGTAATTGAAATACTCAAATGAAAATAGGAAATATAGTCTCTTATTTGTCGTTTAGAATTTGATTGTCCGGCGTGTTTCAACTGTGACCAGAGCGGCAATTTTTTCGGTATTAGATAGATAAAGTATGAATGTGTTTCTGCTTATCAAAATCCTATTTTTTTTATCTTATCTTTTGTCCGAGTCGCCTACGGCCAAGTTTAAAGTCAGGTCTATTTGAATTCGGACGGGGCCCCGGGGCCTACGGCCGGTCGATAGTACGTACGACTTTTTATGTTGTTGACGGACGATTCAGTAAAGCCGTGCGTGCTCTATTCCTTGACATCGTGCCTTCAGGTCGAATACCTGGGGTTGCAATCTCAAGGAATGAACCTAACGACGTATGCGGGAAAGCGGTACCCTCGGTAGGGGAGCACTTAAATTCCCCACCACCACAGAATGACTGGATTTTGTTTCAGATTGTTTGGAATGAGAGTGATGGTTTGAATCGAATTAATTCTATATTTTGTAGGATTATTTTGTTTTCTGGCCAGACCCCATCCAAAGGCAAACTTCAGTTTGTGTTTAATTTCACACTTTGTGAAGGTCAAATTTCAAACACTTGCTGAATACGCAAACTGATTTTTGACTGTACCAGGCCGACCGGTAGGGGAGTTGTTAGGGATCTCAGGTCTTACTCTTAAACTGTATGTTTCACCGCACTAATATTATTTTGTTCAACTGACTAATTTAATTTTAAGAATTTAATTAACTTAAACCAAATTCTTACTTAACGGTATAAATAAAAATTACACAACGTAGAAAGGGTGCTTCCATTTAACTAGACGATCACACATTTTTATGGCCAAGTATTTAAATTCAGGTATTTATAGTTACGTATATTTTTCGTACATTCAAGTATTTATTTATGGGTTAAATATATAAGATAAGTTTACACTGCCCCGCGAACATGGCTTCGCGAAGAAGACAACAATTCCTTTTGTATGTGGCCGAAAAACAAACTGATAGAAAGAAAAGCTATAAAACTATGTATGAAACCAGAAAAAGATTGGGTTATGTATAAACTTGGACGAGTAGTAGGATATTATGGTAGGTAGCAATTAGAGGTAATATTTTTATAAATGCAAGTTACATGCCTTAAATTAATGTCTTTTATTTAGGTTAGTGGCAATTAATAATTTTACATAGTCTTATCGTTTTTGTGATCAGCCATCCATAGCTATGCATTAATATAACTTCATTATTTCTGTGTATGGACATATTGGTGCCACTCATAAAAAACCATGTTCAGGTAGGCTCCATCATACATACTGATTATTGGAGAGCATATCTGAGCCTTCCTGATATATCCACAAAAGAGTAAATCATAGTGATCTTCATCACCAGATGAAACACACACACAGAGAATTGAGAGCCAGTGGAGAGGATTAAAGAAACAATTTAGGCAAAATCAAAATAAACACAATTTTACCGACTGGCTCTGTGAGTATTCTTGGAGGCGAAGGATAATGGTTAACCATTTAAATGCATTCGAAGAATTAATAAAAGCAATTAAATATGTTTATAAAACTGATTAAATTAATGTATAAATTATTAAATGAATAAAAAAAAAGAAAAGGGACAAGAAGCTGGTGAAATGGACAATAACGGTGGTTGCCAGATATCTGTCAATAATACCATGTCCGATTCGCAGCCATTAGTAGTAGGGATTCGCCGGTTCTGGATCACCTTTTTTGTCGTTCAAAATGGCGGCTTACGGGGTATCGAATTCGTAAAACAAAGTCGTCAAGTGTCAGCCAAGCCACTGCGGAAGGCGTGGCTTTTATAAAGTCGAATAAAGACGATGCATCATACGCCTCACATCTCATCAAAATTGAGGTGTATGATACGGCGAAAATAAAAAATATTCCTCCAACGGAGCATTGGAAACATGCGGAAGTGCGTGTTAAATATTACGCTCACTCCGAAGAGGATACTCACGTCGAATTAGCCAAGCCACTGAGGATTTGCGGACGGCGTGGCTTTTATAAAGTCGAATAAAGACGATGCATCGTGCGCCTCACATCTCATCAAAATGGAAGTGTATGATGCGGCGAAAATAAAAAAATATTCCACCAACGGAGCACTGGAAACATGCGGAAGTGCGTGTTAAATATTACGCTCACTCCGAAGAGGACGAGGTCGAATCCACAAGGGATGTGATTTACCACATCACGAAAGAGTTAGCGGCCAAAAGTGATAGTGTAAATTATGTTATAGACAATACAAAAGAAGTGCAAAAGTAGTTTTAAGATCTTAATTTGTTTCTTTTTTTTTTTTTTACTCGATTGTTTGCGTTTTGTTTGTTTAATTGCTTTATAACTCGTACCGAACATTTTTCTTTGTATACCGAACACCTTTTGTATTCTAAGCTTCCTTTCTAGTTATTTTTATTCGACAAAGAGTCATAGACTTTCATATTAGATAAGTAACACAAGTTCCAAGCGCCGATGTTCATAGTTTAAAAAAACACATTCTAACGAAGACGTAATAATGGACGGACTGAGCTGCAACTTCTTCGACCAACAACTTCTTGACCAGCTATTGAAGACCAAAGGCTATACGAACTCTGCGAAAAAGTCGAACAAGAATATTTTAAAACGTTAGTTACTTACCTTTGTTATAATTCTGCTTTTGTTATAATTGTGTCTGGTAGGTTGTTGTAGCTGGTAGGGGTGGATTTTAAGGTATTTAAACCGAATGCCAGTTGCTTCAAATCATTTGTTACTTTTCTCGCGACGGCATAGGAGTAGTATTATTTAAGATGTATTTTAATTTGGATCTATCTCAAAGTGAAATTACAAGCCTATATAAATCTTTGATCTTGTCCAAATTTCATCGTTTAATACGAATGTGGTATATACGAAAGGTTTTACCAGTTTCGTGGTTAGAGGATACGGAGATTATTACATATTTTACACCATGCAGTGGACACATCATACACACTGATCAATCCGACACATCAGATGAAATTGCTGGTGTACTGCCAATGCAAGCATATTGCTTAAATTGAAACCGGGAAATGAGTTAAAATTAAACCTTTACATATTTTTTTGTTTATGTTGACGTTGCCCAGGAAAACGGAGAAAGGAAAGTAGATTCATCACGATGCCAGGACTTGCTTCCTGAAGACTTGTGCATACCGGACAATCTCTACCACTACATGAAAAATGTTGGGAACACCGTGACTAATATAACAAAGAGGTAAACTTAGTTTGTTTATTTCTATGTAGAGGGTAGAATTTTTGGAACTATTGAACCGATTTAAAATAAAATTCACACATAGAAAGCTACACTATCCCTGACGGAAATAGGCCACTAATACCATACGAATGAAGTCGCAGGCGTCCGCTAGTATAATATACATGAATAATGATTAATACATGTAATGTTCATATTTCAGCTAAAAAATACAGCAGAAATGGTGACCATTTTTGATGACCTTTTTGACTCGACCAATGGAGCCACCCTAAGTCATAAGAATAGCAAAGGAAAAAATCTCAGAAAGGCGGTGACACAAAACTCGCAACGAAAAAAGCATGAAGCAATAAAAAAGATTGAAAAACTTAAGTTGGTTGGGCAGGAAAGTGGCCAGGTTACTCGTACGTCTGTGCCTACGTTAAAAAAATTGGGTTACAACTCTCAAAAGTTTCCAAAGGTTGTGGCAATTTTTTAAGTCTAAAAACATTAAAATAATGCGCACAAGATATTTTACCTCGGACCCTATTGAAAACTTTTTTGGTCAAGTACGTGCGTATAATTTCCGAAATAACGATCCAGATTGCCACACCTTCACAAACACGTTTAGATCTCAATTGACTACCCGTTTCTTAAAGTTTCATTCGGGCACGTACAACTGTGAAGGTGATTCAGGTAATCAGTTAATAAATGTCCAAAACCTGTTTAAAAAAGCAGAAATCCAAAATATTACTGAGGTTGTAACTACGAACGTGCCAAGTTTGTTGAACGCAGAATCTGAAAATATTTATGTGCAAGCACGTCGTCAAAGTCTACATGTACACTCACGTGCATACACGGCGGGGTGGTTGGTACGTAAAATTATTGAAAAGGTTAAATGTGACGATTGCAAAAAGAGCCTTACTACAGAAGGCTCATTCATAATTGGATTTTTAACAAAGAATATAAAACAATAAAACAAAAAAACTAACCTACCCTTCCGAACATGCAGTGAGATATTTTGGAAATATTGTAAAGGAGTCAAACGAATACTTAGAAAGAGAGCCTCACAGATATCTTCTGTCAAATTAAACAACAAATTCTAACTAAGTATTTCTTTGACTTCCTAAATTATACGACTCATGAGACGAGTGTTACGGAATATTTTCTAGATAAAACGATTCGTTTTGCGATATACAATTGGTGCAATACCATTAATAAGGTTTTAAAAGGTACAGACGTAATACGGTTAGAAAATAGAACTTTGCCAGTTATGCAACAAAAGGCATTAAATAAATATTAAAAAAAGTTGAAAATAAAAAAGGTAAAATGATAAAACTGCGGAAGGCGTGGCTTTTATAAAGTCGAATAAAGACGATGCATCATACGCCTCACATCTCATAAAAATTAAGGTATGATGCGCGGAAAATAAAAAAAAATCCGCCAACGGAGCACTGGAAACATGCGGAAGTGCGTGTTAAATATTACGCTCACTCCGAAGAGGACGTTCACGTAGAATTCACAAGGGATGTGATTTACCACATCACGAAAGAGTTAGCGGCCAAAAGTGATAGTGTCAATTATGTTATAGACAATACAATAGAAGTGCAAAGGTAGTTCTAAGATCTTAATTTGTTCATTTTATCTTTTTTACTTGATTATATTGTGTCATTATAATGGATACCCATCCTACCGAAACATGTTACAACTCGTAATTTGCTAGTTGTAGCTGATAGGGGTGGATTTTAAGGTATTTAAACCGAATGCCAGTTGCTTCAAATCATTTGTTACTTTTCTCGCGACGGCATAGGAGTAGTGTTATTTAAGATGTATTTCAATTTGGATCTATCTCAAAGTGAAATTACAAGCCTAGATAAATCTTTGATCTTGTCCAAATGTCATCGTTTATAAGGTGGTATATAAGAAAGGTTTTACCAGTTTCGTGGTTAGAGGATACGGAGATTATTCCATATTTTACACCATGCAGTGGACACATACACACTGATCAATCCGACACATCAGATGAAATTGCTGGTGTACCTACTGCCAATGCAAGCATATTCCTTAAATTGTAGACGAGAAAAGAGTTAGTCAACAATTTGAAATATTAATAATTGTTTTATTTTTTGCAGATCTTTACAAGTTGGTCGAGGAGGTGTAAATATAAAAAGATCAGCAATGTCAACTGTGACTGCCGAACCACCAACAAAGAAAAAAAAACCTTTGAACAATTCAACTAGCTACGCTGCCGTGGCAACGTCAACAGTATCAATTGGAAACCAAAACGTGAGTACAGAATGTAATCACAAAATTGAATGTCCTGTGTGTCACGTGTCAGTATCTAGAAAATATTATTCCAACCACTTGACAAGTAATACTCATAAAAACAACGTGATAAGTTCTGGCAAGGAATTTACAAACGTTCAGTTAATTGAAAGCGCGTTCGGGAATAGAATAGTTACTTACAGAATTTTACCTGATTCCGTTACTACAAATACATTTGAAACACCAGAATTATTTTTGCATAATACCAAGGGAAAAGTGTTTAAATCACTAGAACGATCCATAGCAGAACAAACTGTCGTAAAAGTCAATTTCATTCTTAATGCAGATTCTACACAACAAACTAAGTAACTTAATAATATTTTTGACTTTTAATCGTTAAATTAGTTGTTTGCAAGGGGGATAATATTAGTGAGATGATATTTATGCATCACTTGTAACTGAAATTGTCAACAAAGTAACCAATTTTGAAAAAATTACAGCGGATGGAGTTTAGTCACAATAAAATATTTAGACATGAATATCAATGAATTCAATCTTTTGCGTGGGTCATCTTACATAAACTCACCATTGGATATAAAAAACAAAAAAGCAGTAATCAACGTTAAAAACAAAGACCATGAATGCTTCTGTTGGGCTGTATTGTCAGGTTTATATGAACCAAATAACAACTCTAACAGGGTCTAATTGCATAGGACTAAATTGAAATTTGAAAATCTTTCCTTCCCAATAAAAATAAACGATGTTCATAAATTCGAGAAAATGAATGATCTAAGCATTAATGTTTTTGGCTTGGAGTACGATTCGAAAAGCACGCAAAATAAAGTTATTGATCCATTACACTGAACGAAAAGTAGGAAACTAATGAAACTATCCATTTAAACTTGCTGTATTTAAATGACGGTACTAAAGACCATTATTGTTATATAAAAAGTCTTTCGCGATTGGTATCAAAACAAATGACGACGTCAGAGCATGCAATCCACTTATGTGATGGTTGTTTAATTTGTTTCACTTCACATGAAAATTTGCAGAAACATTAAAAAACATGACTGTTTTCATGTATGTACAAACTTATCCTCTGAAAACGATAGTAAAAGAAACTGACTTAATGAATTATTTCCCTCTAAGAAAATATCATTGAATAACTACGATCGTAAATTGAGGGGCCCATTTGTTATATATGCCGATTTCGAAGCATTTTTAAAACCCATTGAAACTTGTATCACCGACCCGAATAAATCCTCAACAATGAATGTTCAGGAACATGTAATGTACAGTTTTGAATACTACTCTCGCGAGCATAACTTTGCATGTTTTCATGTGCACCCGATATCTTTGCAAACCAGTTTATTTTTTTAAATTATCTAAATGTAATTATGTTTCTTGAAATATTAGCTTTACAAAAAGCTATAAAACATGGAAATCGACCCATCGTTTTTCAGATTATGGGCACTTTACCGATTTGTGAGCGTTTACGCCGTACCCCATGCACGAGTTGCACTACCCTTGACCCGTATAAAACGCGGGTAGAGGGGGGGGGGTTGTTATCAGCCATCCAGCAGCGTCTGCGTGAGGTACGAGAAGTGGCTGCCAGCGAGTGGACAGTAAGAAGAAGACTGAGGGAAGCGAACTTGACACCCAGAAGACCTGCGACGGGGCCCAGGTTGCTGGCGCGGCACCGTACAGCCCGAAGAGAGTTTGCAGAAACTCATAGGGATTGGACCCTTGAGCAATGGACCCCAGTTCTCTTCTCGGACGAGTGAAGAATGTGCTTAAATGGCTGCGACCGAAGAGGAAGAGTCTACAAGAGACCAGAAGAACGATATGCTCAGTGCTGCTTCTCCGAAAGAGTCGCCTACGGCGGTGGCTCCGTTATGTTTTGGGCCGGCATCTCGTACGACGCTCGGACAGAGCTGGTTTTCGTGCCTGGTGGTGGTCGTGGCGGTGGATTGACTGCTGCCAGGTACATAACAGATATCCTGAAAGAGCATGTCGTCCCTTTTTTTTGATGAGGGGTTTCTGCTGATGCCAGATAATGCCCCTTGTCACATCGCAACGACCACCGCAGCATACCTTCTCGGTGTGGGCATCGAGGCCATGGACTTCCCAGCGATGAGCCCGGACCTTAATCCCATAGAACATATGTGGGACTGTCTGAAGAGGAGGGTTCGAGCTCGAAATCCTGCCCCGTCCAATGTTGGTGAGCTGAAGGAAGCTTTGCTGGAGGAGTGGGGAGTGGGACGCTATTCCTCAAGACTACGTCAGGAAGTTGACTAGATCGATGAAAAAACGCTTAAATTGTGTACGGAGAGTTTGGGGTGGGAATACCAGATATTAATTTAACATGAATTTAATGACAATCAATTATATTTTATGCTAAATAACCCTCTTATTCCACGTTTCCCTAGTTTGTATCTGGGGCATTTTAGACCTACTTTCAATATTTGAGTATTTTGTCAATCTTTGGACCTAAAATATGATTAAATCTGCTTATTTTCTAATGCATTACATAATTAGCTTTAATGGTTCGGTTAAGAAATTGCAAAGTTATTGGGTGTACACAGTGCCGGACTAGCCACGTAGCAAGAGTAGCAAATGCTACGGGCCCCGTGAATTTGGGGGCCCCGCGCTCCAACGCCTGTCTGACCGTAATAAAAAAACTTAAGAACCTAAAGCAAACCAAGAGCCCTTTGACAGAATTTGCTACAGGCCCCGCGCTGGCTTAATCCGACACTGGGTGTACATGAAAAAATGCAAAGTGATGCAATACTTTTGCTCGCGAGTGTATATTAAATGTTCATTCATATGATGATAGTTTATCTGTATATAGAACATACACAAGTCAAAATTGTGCCGAATCATTTATGAAATTATTAAAAAAAGATTTAGAGAACATTAGCAAAAAGAACACTTTTGTAAAATGTCCTTTACCCTTAACGGAACAAGATAAAGTAACCATTGCACAAAGTGATACCTGTTTCATTTGTGAAAATAGTTTAAATAGAGAATTCATGGTTTCTCATAACCAACATACCGGTGTTTTTGAAGGAGTCGCTCGTCCATCCTGTTCTGAAACATATCGAACCCCTAATTTCGTATCTGTGTTTTTACACAATTTGAGCAGCTGTGATGCTCATTTTATTTTACACGGGCTTGGATTTGAAGAGGGGGACATAGAAATTATTCCACAAAACAAAGAAAAATATATTTCTTTCTCCAAGCAATTTCATATTAATAACCATTGCAGCATTACGATGCAGCATGTTTGATCTTTTTGGTATTTTTTACTGACCACTTTTATTATTTCTTTTTGGCACTGGTTGAATTTTCTTTCAACGAAGTTATTTCAAATTTGTAATTCAAAATAACAGATTCCAGACAACATGTCATAAGAAAATTTGTTATTATTTTCCTGTCTTTCGTGTGTGAAACATCAGTTTGTAATTTGGAAAATTTGAGAAGCTAAGTCTTCCAGTGTTCTCTTACGAAGTGCAATTGAAAATATTGTTCGTGCTTACGATTTGTCTCAAAATCCACATTGGAAAGTGCAGCCGAGATTGTCACTGCGTAATTTTTTTGATCAGCCGGATTCCTTCCTTGGATTCGGGTATGTATTTTTGGCCTTATTTTAATCTGGACCACATGAAATTTTAACTATCATTATTTGGCTAGTTTATCGAGCGTATTTTTGTTCCTTTACAGCTTCACCTTACGGGTTAAGCTTTAAAAGCCCAGTCATACATAAAGCTGACGTCTTCCAAGTCACTGGGCCAACACAACGCGTACTGTTGCGGTTTCTCCCATTTGGGAAGAGCCACCAGCCGACAAACCTATCATCGAGTGTTAATCCGTCAAAATAACATTGTTACGATCCTATTTACTGGTAAAACTAAAATTTTCATATTTTTTTGCGAGTTCATGAAGGTTTTACTAGCCTCAGCAAGAAGATACTGCGAAGCTTCGTCATATATCCGTTCATATTAATTTTTTATATTATTCCTTAGAGAATAATTGTTGACCTCGCATATTATCCCTTAGTTTTAAATACGTTATAAATAACATACTGTGATACTATATACCTGAGTGCACTGGGGGATATACGATTTTCTAATTTTCTGATTTATTTTGGTATAATGTTTAATATGTTAAGTTGTCTGATCTATGTCAAATAATTTAATATTTAATTTTTCCAAATTCTAAAAAGCCCTTGGTAGGCCCTTCTTTTTTGGACACTTGATTTGGCTATAGGGTCTTTTTTATATTTAATTGTCAACCTTAACTAACTAACCTACAATACCTTCTTTTTTTCATTGTATATTGTCCGCGACGGTTAATTTTAAGTTATTTCGGTGTAATAAACGACCTTACCAAATTTTAACGTTTTATTTACTATAACTAAATAGTAAATCTATGTATGTGTGTCTCCTGAAGATTTTTACGGGGAAATACTGCACCATGTAATAAAATTAAGATTTCTTGATTCCTTAAAGTTTATGAGTGACAGTCTTGATAAATTAGCTAAAATTTACTACCCGATCAGTTTCATGAACTTCGGTTAAATTTTCCACCTGAAGAAGACTTTAAAAGCTTAATACGAAAAGGAATATATCCATATGAGCATATGAAATCTTTTAAATCATTAGAATTGGTTAGCCTTCCCAATCACGATGATTTTTACAGCTCATTAAATGATGACCACATATCAGAAAATGATTATAAACATGCACGTGACGTATGGAATCACTTTAAATGTAAAAACATGGGGGATTATTCAAATCTTTACTTAAAAACTGATGTTTTGTTAGTAGCAGATGTGTTTGAAAATTTTAGAAATGTTTGTATAGAAACATGTGGATTGGATCCTGCACAATATTACACGGCACCAGGATTAAGTTGGGATGGTATGTTAATGTCTACTAAAATTAATCTAGAACTTCTAACGGATATTGACAAAACTTCTTTTATCGCAAATAACAAAGAGGTGGTATTTCTCAATGTAGTTACAGAAATGGGAAAGCTAATAATATATTTATGTCTGAATATGATCCAACTTTGCCATCTTAATTTTTGATGTATCTAGATGCAAATAATCTTTACGGTTGGGTAATGTCACAATGCCTTACCATTGGCAAGTTTGAAAGGGTGGATATTAATACTGATTTTAATGTTTCCGATGACGCTGAACACGGATACATTTTAGAAGTTGATTTGGAATACCCACATAACTTACACGATTTTCATTCTGATTTACCATTTTGTCCAAAAAACGTTTGTTTAGGTGATACCAAGGAAAAAAAGCAGATTCCTAATTTAAATAACAAAGCGAACTATGTGATTCACTATCGAAATCTAAAACAATGTTTAAAATCTGGTTTACGTTTGCTAAAAATTCATAGAATTATAAAGTTTGAACAAGGCATGGTTAGAAACTTACATCGATTTAAATACACACATGCATTCGTTGGCCAGATCAGAATTTGAAAAAGACTTCTTCAAACTCATGAACAATTCCGTTTTCGGTAAAACTATGGAAAATATAATAATATAATAATAAATAAGAGTCAATGTCAAATTGCTTAACCACTGGCAAAACCACGGAAAAACTAAAGGAGTTCAATCTTTAATAGCAAGACCTGAATTTCACAGTCTTTCTATATTTCCGGAGAATTTGGTTGCAGTAGTTGAAAAAAAAAGTCTTGTACAACAAACCTATTTATTTAGGATTTTGTATATTAGATTTGTCAAAACTTTAATGTATGAATTTCACTATGACTTCATGAAAACCAAATATCCAGATAAACTGAAATTGCTTTACACGGACACGGACAGTTTGGTATCAAATATTTACGGATAAATTTTACGCTGATATGCTTATAGACCTATAATCTTACTTCGATACTTCTGATTTTCCCCTGACAAGTGGGGTGGTGTTTTTTTTTTAGAATTTGATACTCCGTAAGCCGCCATTTTGAACGACAAAAAAGTGACCCAGAACCGGCTAATCCTAATACTACTGCCAATTACTTCTTCCCAGATATCTGACAAAACTATGAAGCAATCGGAACGTGATGATGTGTGATCCGAAGCATGCAATATTTTAAAAGATACTTACAATCAAAGATAAGAGACAGAAGTCATGCAAATAGAATCTGAGGTGAAGGTATCGGAGGCGTCAACTTCTAGTACAGAAGCAAATGCTGTTTCTAGTTCCAGTTTGACTTTAGTAGCATGCCTGAGTTAGTGAGTCAATTATTACACAGACCCAAAAATTAAAACGCTTGAATAAATTTAACTATTTACTTATTACGACTAACGACGACGACGACGACGACGATAACGATTTATTTATTGATTTGGCTTAATGAACCTAACTTTTCAAGCTGGTTATGCAAAAAATCGAACATGAGAGATGGCAATGATTTAGCAAACTGTAAACTTTGTTTGGTGTCGATCCTAGCTCATCCTGATTCGACATATGAATTCAGAACGCCATAAGAAAAAAATATTAGAAATACAGAATGTTCCGAAAAATGCACACCATGCACATACGCATAAGTTAAGGCAGAAAGCTACAGAAGTAATGAATAAAATGTAATTATATAACTTGGTAGCTTTTAATGTACTTCTTTAATTTTTTTATTGTTTTAATTAGGTACCGTTTAATAGACTATCGTTTTTTTTTTCGGGGTTTTTAACTGCCACAATGAACACGTATGGTCAATTGAAAACCCATACGCTATCAAACCGAGTCACCTTCAATAACGTTGGCGGATTACCGTGTGGGCTGGGATCGTGAATGGCCAAGTAATAGGTTCTTATTTTTTACAACAAACCATGAACAGTCCGAACTACTAGCGATTCCTACAAGAAGAGTGAGCGAGCAGTTGGATGAGCCTCGCCTCGCAGTTGTGAGGTCGATGTGGTTCCAGCACGACGGGGCGCCGCCTGAGCATACACTTGAACGTAGAGTACGGCGAGCGCTGGATAGGACGAGGTGGGCCCGAAGGTTGGCCGCCGCGGTCTCCGAACCTCAAGCCGCTCGACTGTTATTTGTGGGGTCACGTAAAAGAATACGTATTTGGAAAAAGTTGCGAGAGCGAGACCGAAATGCGAGCCCGGATATGCTGAAGGAAAGGCTCATAGCAGCTTTTCAAGAAAGCGCCGACTCGCAGTTCAACCGGCTAGTCAAGGAGCTAGAGCTGGGAGACCAGAAGCCATCGCAGTTACATAGGAAAATGGCAGAGGCCGCCAGGAATTCGACCGTAACGGAGGCCACGCTAAAAAGGCTGTGGATCCAACGCCTTCCTGCAGCGGTCAGGGCGGCCTCGTAGTAGGCGAGGGCGTCAAGCTGGAGGACCGGGTGGCCGCCATGGAGCGGTCGGAACCGCCGCCCCCGGAACCAAGGAGCCCGTGTGCGACTCGGTCGCAACGTCGCGAGGAACCACCGACGCAGTCGAAACTGACGGGGCGAACCCCACCGGTCGCAGTACACCGCTCGAGGGTCGCAGCGACGCGCACGACCCCTGGAGAGGCGCCCACGGCTGAACCTAGGGCCAGGCCTAGTAGGCGGCACCCGCGCGACTACGACTGGTTGTGCCGGTACCACCACCGGTACCGAGAGCACGCGATAAAGTGCGTGCGCCCATGTGCCTGGTGGTCGGAGGAGCAGCGCCCGTGCTGAACTCGAGATCGACAACGAGACGGCGCGGCGTCGGCGAGACAATCAGGGTCCACGCATGTATCATCATGTTTAGTTATATTTTTTTACCCTCCTCTTTCGTGTCTCTTTAATTTTACATAAACATTACCGAAGAATTGCTGAAATGATTGCTTTGCCTTCAGTTTTGTGGAGGGTATTGGATTCAAACGCCTTTTACCATTCATCGCCCCGAATTATCAATTAAGGGGAAGGCAGCTTTTTACCACATATACATATTAAGCCCGAGAGTCTACACTTCTAAAGCAATCAAATAAAGAACCATCGTTAATTAAAGAAACTTTGCTTCGCATTCCGATACTTGAGAGTTGGTTATTATATGAATTAAGGATTCTTTGAATTTCAATTCAATTTTTGCAGATTAACGGGATTAACTCCAAATTAGAGTTTTAATGTTAGTAGACTGTTGCACAGTATCGCTTGCTTTATGGACAAGCGCAAATTGGCGGAAAATCACTTTGAACAACTGAAACTGTCAAGGTGAAGTACACAATGATTACACAAGTACACAATAAATGATTTCATTTCAATGCCGAACTAGTACATTACGCTTTTGGCTGAATGTGCCGAAGGGAAGGATTCAATATTTGGAAATGAAGGCTGCTCATTTAAGGAGAAACAGTCAGGACTGGTGGATGCAATTGACGAAACCGATGAACATCAGATACGAAAACTAATTCGGGCAGAATCTGAAATTCCATGCGGAAACTCGCACACCTGGAAACCGGTGGATGCGAGCAGCACATGACCGACCGTCGTGGAGATCCTTGGGGAAGGCCTATGCCCAGCGGTGTGCGTCTTCCAGCTAATATGATGATGATGATGATGAAATACACCCATAACAGCAGAAAAAGACGTAATTTTTTGTAATTTAGAAATAGATAGGAAAAAGTAATAGGACGCGTGATTTAGTGTGAGCTTTCTGTGAAATAATATAAGTTATAGAAATTGGGATTTGAAAATGATCCGGGTAAGGACCCGCAAGAAAAATGATAAATATGACGAAATGTGATGTCCAAAGCGGTTTTGGATTAAAGGATGGGATGATATTATAAACGTGGTCCAATTTAAGAGAAGTTCATAGGGCTCAAGATAGGGCTATTAAAAAAAACTACCAAAAGTGGTCAAGGTGCAGTTTCTGACAAAAAAAATGGCAATACGAGGCTGAAATGAATTTTTTGACACCCCATTATAAAGAAAGAGCAACTTTATCTTCACTAAACAGAGACAGTGATCAGGAAAGTACTGGCAATGAGGAATCTCAATTGTCTGCTCCGGATCGCCAGTCAGATGCTTCAATGAATAAAAATCGTCCACAATCTGGGTCCTTTACAAACACATCACACATTTCACATATAAAAAGATCAAATTCTGCATCGCATTGTTGATGAAATATGTGTTAGACGAAAAAACAAAAGACGTAGATGATATTGACAATTTTATTTCTGGTATAGCTGCAACAGCGAAAAAATTTAATGAATACAACAGAGCATTGATAAAAGCTCGAGACTCTTTGGGAGTTTCTTAACGAACATAGGGAAATTGCGACAGGGTATAATAAAACGGCTAGGGCTCACAACACCTCGGAAAGGAAGTGGCAGAGACATTACACGCTCAGGGCGATGAATCTTGTTCCGAGAAATATTGAATCCCTAACTTTGTTCCTGTGTTTTTACACGATATGAGTAACTATGATGCTCATTTTATATATGAAATTTTGAAGAGGGCGACATAGAAATTATTCCACAAAACAAAGAGAAACATTTTTTTTTTCTAGGCAATTGCATATTAACAACAGTGTAATGAAATTTCTTGATTCCCTGAAATTTATGAGTAGTAGTCGTGGTAAATTGACGAACAATGCATTACCCGAACAGTTTCATGATCTCCTGTAAAATTTTCTACACGAAAAAGATTTCAAACGTTTATTACGGAGAGGAAAATATTCATATAAACTAATGACATCTTTTGAATCGTTAAAACCGCCTAGTCTTCTCAATTAAAATGATTTATACAGCTGATTAAATAATTACCACGTATCAGAAAATTACTATCAACATTCGTGTGACTTATAGAATGTCTTTAAATTTTGACGTTTTGTGATCAACAGACATGTTTGAACATTTTAGTAATGTTCGCAAAGAAACAGATGGATTGAATCCTGTGCAATATTACACAACACCTAGATTAAATTGGGATGCTTTTTTAGTTAATGACTACTAAAATCAATGTAGACCTTCTAAAGAATATTGACTGAAATATTTTTAGAGCGGAAAATAAAAGCGGGTGGCATTTCTCAACGTAGTAACAGACACAGAAAAGCTAATGACATATTTATGTCTGAATATGATCCTACATTGCCATCTTTCTTTTTGATGTATCTAGATGCAATAATTTTCACGGTTGGACAACGTCCCTGTAGCGATGCGCTGACGCAATGTCGACTCAGCACTCCCTGCCCGCGCAGCCGGCCCTTGCGGTGCAAGCGGCGACGCCAGTCGTTCATCGTATTTACCTTATCAAGAAAAGCCGAATAAAGAAAGTTAGTGTATTATTTAAGGGAGCTTTAGAACCCCAAGGCCACTCGCACCTTTAACCTTCAATAAGCCCCTAAAGTGGTGACCCCGGACGGAACACAAACCAGGCGGAGGCATGCAAGATCTCATGGACTCATTAGTGAGTGCAGTGCGAGTGGCCCGGCTGAAGGACCGCGTGGCGGCCTTGGCGCGGTCGGGCCACTGCAGTCGGCGGTCGTGGCGGCGGGTCAGCCAAGTCCGTCGGCACCGCACGGACACAGCGGGCCGTGTGTCGCCATTGGCTACTTAGAATGAGTGGATGTTAAAACTGATTCTGATGTTTCCGATGACGAACACGGATACATTTTAAAATTTGGAATACCCACATTACTTACACGACTCATATTTTGATTTACTATTACGTCCAGATTTTTTTTTATTTATTCTTGGCCATGAAGGTCAAGAAAACGTTTGTTTAGGTGATACCAGAGAAAATAAAGCTGATTCCTAATTTAAATAACAACATAAACTATATAATTCCATATCGAAAATAAATAGGAAGGCAAACAAGCAGGTGGGACACCTGGTGGTAAGTGATCACCACCGCCTATAGGCACCTGCAACAACAAAGAGAGTGCAGATGCGTTGCCAACCCAGAGGGCTAAGATCTTTGTTCAAAATTAATTGAGCCTTCAAAGTTTTTAACAAAAGTCGTGGTTAACAACGGACATGCGTTTGTTGGCCAGATCAGAATTTAAAAAACTTCCTTAAACTCATGAACGATTCTTCGGTATTCGGTAAAACTATGGAAAATATAAATAAAAGAGTAGATGCTTACAAAACCAATGGCAAAACCGCCGAAAAACTCAAGGCGTTCAGTCTTTAATAGCAAGACCTGAATTTCATTTATTTTTATATTTTCGGAAAATTTGGCAGCAGTACAGTTGTTAAAACAAAAGTTTTGTACGATAAACCTATTTACTCGGAATTTTGCATATAAGGTTTGGCAAAAACTTTATTGTACGAATTTGACTACGACTTTTTTAAAACCAAATATCGAACAACTAATGAAGTACTCTTAGTGATATGTTGTACAGAAACGCCTTAAAACAGGTTGGGTCTGCCACATCTGCCGAAAGAAGCACTTTGGTCCCTGCCGATAGCGCTTATCTCAGTAGAGATGGAAACCACCATCGCTCATTTCGCTGTTCTTCTAATTACTGGAAGATTGTCATCTGAAATCACAAGCGCGTTCATGGACACGCATCCTTCAAAGGACATAACCAATTTCGATCTGGCTAGTACAAGAAAGGTACTGAAACATTTGAGACCGATATTAAAACAAAAAAGGTTAATCTAAGTGTTATTTTGAAAGAACTGCGTAAATTAAAAACAAAGACTGGAAATCACGAAACAGATTCTGATGTAAAAGACAAAACAAACAAAGAATTTATGAAATATCATGATTGCGCTAAAATATATGACATTGCCTGCCCCAACGTTGGCCAGAAACGATTTCACTTAATGGAAAACAAATCGACGTGCAAGTGTCCTGAATGTCATAACTCCAAGAATAAATTCAAACTCAGCATAAAAACTGTGACCAGCAGCATACCCAGCGGGTCAGAAAATGCCTGTAGTACCCCATCTAAAGATAATGTAACCGTACGTAAGGAAGCCAGTACAAAACAAGACTTTGCGCTTCTAGAAGTATCGGACAGAGGCCTCGACAGACTATTCTTTTGACTCTTCCCTCCGAAGACGAAAGTGGTGACACGATGTTAGAAACTTATAACGCAAACAGGAGCTGCCGACTTAAGAGCAATAACAGAAGACACAGTCAAAGAATACAGTGATAAAATTGCCAACTTGGAAATAAGGCTACAGTCTGCGGATAATGAAATTCAGGATCTGGAAAACGGAATGTTAAAGAAACGCTTGTCAGGCATGGCGTCACGCCCCGGAACGTCACAGCTCACGACAGGCTCATGTCACATCGACGCATCACCGACATGCATCGCGTCACCATACCAAACCACCATGCATCGCATCGATTGCAACAACCATTTTGTCTCTCAAATAAAATCGAACGTTCCCGACGGCTCGCGGCCAATCTTACTTCAATCTCAGTTAGATTAGGACAACTTAGAATTAAGGGTTTATTGTAAGGTTGTATTGTATTTTTTTCACTTTTGCATCAATATAATTATTCCGAAGTAAAGACCTCTCGTCATTTCGTATCCTCCTCCGCTGCTGCCACTCCCTACATACATAAATTCGCTTAGAAGAGAGCGACCAGGTTATATTTTCGCATTTTCAGCATTTTATAATAATTTATTTATCAAAGTGTTATATTTTATATCCAAACTTGATTATATTTGGGACCGATTTATAATAACACATATACTGTGTGAAGATAACATTTTCTTTTACTCGTCTAAAGTGGGCAACCCAGCTAACTGGCGCAATGACCCTATGCGCACAGGCATATAGAGACATCTAAGAATTTTGTTTTGTACTATTTAGAGATTTAATTTTATCTTTCATTGTTTTACTTGGCGATTTGCATTGTTTTGTTTTTTAACTCCTTTGTTAAGTTGTCTAGAAGACTTGCATTTAAGCAACAAGACCGCCTTGCCACAACAATACGAGTCCTATGTCAAAATGATCATTCTTTTGGTATTCATATATTTTACATGGCTGCCTAAAAAGGATTGTTTTTTTAATTGTAAGTATTTTGCAATGTGTTTAGAAATCTGTTTTTATTTTTCTCATATTTTTTGACTGTGAAAGTCTTTTTCAATTCACCTTGCCAAACATAGCTTTAGCACAGCTTTTACATCTTAAACAAAGAGATTTTCTAAATGGACAACATAAAAATTAAACCAAACTCGAGAATGACACACATCTTTTTCATAATATTCGCCCAGAACAAAACCAAATTAGAGTCACCAGAACTTTTAAATTGAACTGATAAAAAGCAGAAAGAGTAATGTAGGTGTAGGCCATTTAACTTCACCCTCAACAAATCAACATGAAACAAACACAAAAGTGTAACAAAGACAAGACGATTTTCAAGTTTAATTTGATCACAACTTATCACTAGACTAATTCAGTTTGAATTTATGAAATGTGCTGAGTGATGTTTGAAAGCTACCACCACAAATCTACAGCTGATCTTCAAAATTAGGATACTGCGCCTTCAGTTTTAGGATACCGAGTCTGAGACATCTTTGTCAACAATAAGTTGAGCAATTTGTTATGTGCGACAGTTTCTTTTTAACAGACTTCCAAAAGGGCGAATAGTTTTAATTCGACTGAATATTTTATTTAATGTCATAGAGTACTTAAGTCTTTAATTTACTGCTTATTGAGGTAGCTATTACGGTGTGACTTCACTGGTAACATGGTTTACTTGGGAATACCATGACTTCCCTGTCATCAGCCATCTTGTTCAAACTGGCTTGAATAAATTATATCTTCTTTATTTTAAAAATGAATTAAGTGTTGCCTTGGTAATTTCTTTCATTAAACACATGGACGCAGAACTTGGTGTTAGGTGCCATGTGGCATTTTCAAATAAAAACGCCGGATTTTGAAACGAATCAAAGGATCAAACATCTTTCCAACCCGCTGGACAATTGTACACAAGAACAATAAAGCAGAAGCTTAGAAAAGTTGGAAACAATAATTTGATTAGAAAATAATTGCCACCAATTATGAAATGAGATGGACTGATGAAAAACCACACTAAGGATTGACAAAAAGATATTGAAATCTTCAATCTTTCAACATGGATGTTTTTTAGTTTTTTCCAAGATGCATTTGAGATTTGCTTAGGATGTCTTCAGTGCTTTATCACAGGGCAGCATTTAAATTTCATTTGGAGTCGCAAAGTGTAAGTCCAAATTGCCAAGTACAGCACACTGTCTTTCAAAACGCAGCATCCATGAAATTGGATGTTAACTGCTCATTGACACCTGGATGCCTTCACGTCTCATTAAGGTTTGCATCCTCAAGTATTTAACCAATATCAGGTAAGCTAGTTGCTGAATTTGACTGTCAGTAGATCTTCTTTTCGAGAACAAAAATGTTCTCGTATATTTCCAACGCTATCTGCAACAAATTGAAACATTCATTAACTGATTGAAACAAAGAAAACAACTTTTACGCGTATCTTACCATTTTTAGGTTCTTACAACATATACCAGTTCATAAAAAACAGGTATGAACGCGCACGATTTGACATGTGGCCTTTTACTAAAAAAGCGTGACTGTAATTGTTTCTTCATATCTTTTACATATTGTAGTTGAGATAATAGATAAATAAGAACTGCTAAACACTTACCATGAAACTGAAGCGTGTAGACACAATGCGAAAATCAAATAAAAGAACGAAGCATGGAACGTTGACGCCATATTTTGTGTTATAAAAACGATCTGATTTCTTCCTGTACTTTGAGTTAATGACGAATCATTAAAATTCTTCGCAAGACGATACTTGTCATGTAATCCACCCATATTATAAACCAACAACACAATATGGAGTAAATTAATCACACGAACTTAACCCGATACAAACAGCGCGAAAAGTGAAGTGAGAATGAGTCAGTGCAGTGAGTGAAGTGAAGTTGCAGCGAATGCGAGCAAAGCGAATGAATGACCTGAACCAAAACCAGTGTTGCCAACTTAGTTTTGTACAAGTGGCTAGAAATGTTGAAATAAGTTTTTGTAATCGAAATTTACTTTCGTTTTTTTTTACAAACTTAATTAACTTGATTAAGTTTATCATGATGGCACCGCGGGTGGTTATACTCTAAAAAAACAATAATGTAATGACAGTAAAAACGAAACACATTAAAAATTTGCAAGGTATAGTAGCGGTAATGTGGCGAAACTGACTAACGCAAGGCACGGAATGCTGATGTTGCAAGTTCCAGTCCTGCCATTACCCTAGTTTTTCTTAGTGTTATCATTATCATTTAAATTTATTTGTTGAAATAAATCATCAAAACAGATCCATCCATATTGAGATAGTTTCAATGACTCCTACATACTTCAATCCTGTTTAGTGTAAAACTAAGCCCAAATGCTAGCGGCACTAGCACTAGCACGAGCACTAGCGGCCATACGAAAAAGGCAAAACATATGTATGAAACACTGTTTATGTGACAAAATATTTGTAATCCCAAAAAACGTCTGATCCAGCCACAATGTCACTAAGCTAGCAACACTGCACATAACCAACCATAGAATTAAGGATTTATTTTTTGTTGGTTCGCCCATTTAGGGGATGGCAAAGGTTTGAGACCATACAGCCATGTCTTATGTTTTTCTTTTTAATAAGTAATGGAGTTAGAGGCCGAAGCCATGTTTTCAGTATTTTTTGGGACAAAGAAAATATCTTCTTTGTTTGGGATGATGAATTAATTTGAAGAAAATGAATGGTTGAAAGATGATGATTCAATGTCTCAGGGAGGCTGTTCAACCAAAATCACATATCGCTAACTAAAGACCAGCAGAGCCCCCCCCCCCCCCCCGAAACATTATAAAACTTCTACTAAAACGTAGAAATAGAAAACTATAGCTATAGTAGTACGCTAGCGTTTATCGCGCACATAAACGCTTTGGTCCGTCTCGCACACGCATACTGGTTAGTACGGGATAAATGCTTTATGTCATCGACAAAAGCTAGCGTGCTAGGCCCCTAGAACTGTCTAGCTGGACATTTTCCGTTTCACTCGCACCACGCACAAATATTAAATTTTCAAACTTAAATGATAGAAAATAGGTATTGTGACTATAAATCAAGCCAAGATTTTTCATCATCATCATTCATAAAAAAACGGCAGTTATTGTACAAAAACAACTATAATTGAAAATATAAACATTACAAAACTGTTTACTCGTACATCTTTCATCCCCTACATTTAAAAGATCAATATACTTACAAACAACTCGTTAATTTTATATTACAAAATCTAAATAAATGCAAAACACCAAAAATCTAATTAATAGATTAAGGCGTTACCAAAAATCTACAAGAATTCGAAAGTTAGTGCAAAGTATTTTGAACGGTTCTTCTTCCTTTGGGCGACAGAGGTCTTGTCGAACTGAGACTGCCTTTAGAAGGACTTTTCTCCCTTGGCGAGCTGAAAAATAACGATTCTCGATAACTATTGTTACTTATTCATTTTTTTTAAATAAGTGGCTTCCCATCTCTAGGTCGAAATGGATTTCGCCAATTACAACTTTGGTTGACATTAGACACATCGGGAGAATGTACGGTAGGTCTGGTAGGTACGGTAGGTCTGGTAGGTACAGTAGGATCGGGTGTGTGTAACCTAAAACAAATTAAAAAAGACATTTAGTGTTAATGACGGCACAGACAGTACAGGACAATAACAATTATAGATGCACATAGTCATGTGACATCAACCAATCAAATCATTCTTTTGGGTCTCCACAGATTTTTTTAAATATGAAATAGGAAGGCAAACAAGCAAATGGGTCACCTGATGGTAAGTGATCACCACCGCCTATAGACACCCGCAACACCAAAGAGATTGCAGATGCGTTGCCAACCCAGAGGGCTAAGATGGAACACCTCTTGTGCCAGTAATTACACCGGCTGTCCTGCTCTCCACGCCGGAACACAACACTGAGTAGCACTGCTGCTTAGCGGCAGGATTAGCGAGTAAAATGGTGGTAGCGATCCGGACGGACCTTGTACAAGGTCCTACCACCCGCAGATCCAAAAGATTGACTTGATTAGTTGATTTGCCGAGTCACGTGACTTATTTCTTTACCTTATTATAAGTACTTGAAAAAATTAAGTATAAGTAAGTACCTACATTTAAATATGACAAAATATTTACTTATAATGTTGATATATTCCGGTCTTGTTGCCCGTACTCGTAATAGAAGTCTCATTCTTGATATTACTAGCTTCACGTTTCTTTCCATCCTTGTCTTTTGAAATGCAGCTGAAAATTTATAATAATAAAATTAGCCATTGCTGTACGGGTTAGGGTTGCCACCTTTTTTTAGGGCGAATAAAGTTCTTTTTCATTTTGATAGAAAAAAAATGTACACATAAAAAAAGTTTTTTTTTCCGTTATTTGTCCGTAACGAGTCATTAACAATCAGTTTTACGAACATAGAGTATTTTAGCGTACTTTTTTGGGGTCGTAGATTATAAAGTACGCTTACATGAAACAGAGAACAATACTCTATTTTAGAGTACGGGAGCAAAGCTGTCTTTTGCTAGTGGTGGCGCCCGGTGTGTCTCGGAAGCGCTCGGCTAGTTATAAAGGGATACCTTGGTAAGTAAGTGGTAAGTCGTTGCCACTCCCACTCATGCATGATAATTTTGGTTTTGGTAGTTGTGTTTGAATCATGCCTACGATCAATTTGGCCTTCGGAACCCCTGTTACAGGGAAAGAAAAACCGGACCAACACAATCATGGTTACACAATCATTTTACATAAATATGCAGGTTTCCTCACGATGCTTTCCTTCACCGTAAGAGCGTTAGGTTATTCCAGTATTTAGGTAGGTAATGTGCACGAATAAAAAAAAATGCTTTCGTACACGGCAATCGCTGGAGATTATACTCAGTCCTTAACGATCATGAGCATGAGTCCACCCCCCCCCCTTGCCACTAGTCCACTAACTACCCACTAACCACTACGTACAGTCAAGGAAATTGAAACACGTACCACCGTAGAACCTAGTCGAAGAGACATACGCATGACATTTGTATGACATAGCGTGGCGTTTAACGCGTCGCGTCATTGCGATAGTGTTCTAAGGTGGTACGTGAATATATTTCCCCTACTGTACAGTCAGCGTCAAATATACCAGAGCGGGCAAGGTGTCAAAAATATCTGAACTCGACTCTATTGTCAAATACGCTCGGGCGTGTTCAGATATTTTTGACCATCTTGCCCGCTCTGGTATATTTGACGCTGACTGTACCTCACCTCAACCTGTGTAAAGGGTACAATATGCCAGGGGGCCTAGCACGCTTTTATCAGTGACATAAAGCATATACGAGTATCCCTTTCTAACCAGTTAGTGTGTGAGAGTGATAGAGGCGTTTATGTGCGCGATAAACGCTAACGTGCTACTAGAGTAGCATGTAGCTTCCACGCAAATGGAGTTATAAATAAGCATGGTCTCACACATCGCACGCTTAGTATTAAAGTGACCCATTTCTGAATAATACACGTCCCAAAATATCACCTTAATTAAAAGACGTAGGGTTTAATTTTGGGAAATATCAAATTCAGAATTGAGTCACTTTAATACTAAGCGTGCGACATATCATCGTATAGGTACGAAGACTTACAATTTATCATGAAACGTTTTGTTTAACTTGTCTGTATTCAGCTTATCTCGGTATCTCCTTTGGAACTGAAAGATTAACATTATACACTGAGTTAATTACTCTAAGAGCCCTGTAGATTCCTTAAATAACATAGCAAAACCAATTTAAGAGCTGCCAATGATAGATAGATAGATAAAACGTTCATTTGTTACTGCAAGCACACACAATCAAAATTACATACAATTTAGAAGAGAAAAAAAAGGAAGTTAACAAATTAGATGAGCACTTGTTGTCTGTGTGCGCTGCAGCAGTACAAATGGGCCATGGCTCAGTAGGCAACATTGCTCTTATAAGAGCAAAACACTGGTATTCTTCCAATAGTTCCAATAGCTATTACCTTGATGCTGTTTAGCATGTCGCCTTGCGTAGCTAACGGGCGTTCATCAGAGCGTACGCTCGGTGCTTGCATCGGCGCTGGCGCTTCACGTCTGGCGCCGAGCGACCCTGCGCCGACAGATGCCGCGCCGATGGAGCCGTCGCGAGCGGCTAGCACTGTCATTAGAAAACCACCTTAACCAAAGTACCATCTTGCTCGCTAATCCTGCCGCTAAGCAGCAGTGCTTGCAGCGCCGAGAGCAAGACAGCCGGTGTAATTGCTGGCACAAGAGGTATTCCATCTTACCCCTCTGGGTTGGCAACGCATCTGCAATCTCTTTGGTGTTGCGGATGTCTATAGGCGGTGGTGATCACATACCATCAGGTGACCCACTTGCTTGTTTGCCTTCCTATGTTCTTAAAAAAAAATGTCATCGTTCAACGTAGACGTATACAGCACCACGGCACCACATCATCCACTTTATAGAAGAAGTGCAAAAAGCGATGGAATAAGGGCGAAGGAGAGTTAAATACACAAAATATCCGAAAGGACCCCTATTAGATAAGATAAGAAAGATAAGATGTATACAGCATCAAATTCTAGCCTCTAGGGATAGGGGGGATCATGCTAACGAATAGATTACAAATACTAGATCCACTATGGCTAGTTGGTGTGATAGTTGTAATAGTTGTGTAAAAAAAAACAGAATACATTTGTAAGAAGCTTCTACAGCACAGTGATTCAAAAACTATAGCGTAAATCTTTGTAATACAAAATCAATGAAACAATTTTTGAAAACAAAACTTTATTTATTTTTTTACTACATCTAAATCACATGAGTTTTGTGAAGTAATTCACATTTTATGTTTATGCATAAAAAGAAAAATATGAGTGCTATTTACAAGAATCAGATTTATTAATAGTCTTCCATCGCATGAAAAACTTCAACAAAAATTTATTGTACAATAAATAAATAAAATATTTCAGAGCCTGATCCATGTCATTTCTATGTAATCTTCTGTCACATTTCAACAGAGGTAGATTATATTTAATAGATACATTAATACCAGTGGAGTTCTTCAACCAAGATGTTAAATTTATTTATTTATTCATTCATTCTTTTAAACATTCGCCATTTTAACACATATTTAAAAATTAAACGATTGTGTCAATGACCGAAATGTTGAGGTACCTTTACCCAGAATTACCTTTTTTACACAACAAAGCCTTGCAGTTTCAGTTTTAAATATATGGTGTTAATTAAAGAGTTATATAACCATTTTTAAAATATTTCTAGGCATTATTGTACAGTCAAGGAATTTAAAGTCCAACCCACCTAAGGTTCAATATCGTATAGCAAACTGTCACCATAAAAGCTAACTAGAGCAAGGCGTTGGTTTGACATATGGACCTTAATGCATTGCGATTGTCAGACGACATTTTAACGAAATGGGTAGGGAATTAAATTCTTTGACTGTACAGTCAACACCAGGCATATCTACACAGTAGAATGGGGTCTATTCAGGAGGTATAAGTTGCATTCAGCCCTGAGAAGCAAAACAACTCAGTTATATAATTGTTTGTATAATGGCATGCTTAGAAAATGTTCTTAGTTTTATAAAGGCTTACTAAGAGACAGGCTTAGGGTGTTAAATTTTGCCTATTAAACCGTTATGGCATTAAGACATGCTATAACAAAGTCCTTTCGTCTACTTTGGGATTATTGCCATGAGAATGGTTCTCACATTAACCCATATGGAGTGACCCTGTGATGTGACCATAGGGCGCCATAGGTGAAAAAAGTTATGATCACACCTGTGATCATAGGGCGCTCCATGGGTTAAGATTTAACTACCTATACAATATATTGGAATATATATAAACCCAAAACACTTTGCTTATCAGGGCAAAATATAACATAAACCTCCTGAACTAAACCCAGTTGAATGGGTTAAAATCACAATTGATCAGGGGCCCGTACCACTAAACTTACAAGTGCTACAATTTAACATATTTGTCACATTCTTGTATGAAAAACTCTACACAATCATGTCAAATCGTAGCGCTCGTTATTTTCGTGGTACAGGGGGCAGAAGAGAGTTGGAGCTCATTATACCACATTTTTTATAGTTGAGACATGTTGCAAACAATCTTTGTAGGCTCTTTTTTGCAATTTCAATTTCTAAATAACTAAAACCTGGGCCCTGTTGCATAATAGTTTGTAACTAGTAATACAAGTGGAAGTGGAGTGGTTTCTATCCATTAGAAGGAGTTGAAAAGAGACTTCCGCTTGTATTACAAGTTACAAGTTATTATGCAACAGGGCCCTGCTAGCAAAAATGTTACAAATAAATCATGTCATTGTCTATTTGAAAAAGGCTATTTGTTTATTTTATTGTAGCACACTAAACAAAGACTTATGATGACTGTTTACAACATTTGTCATCTTACAAAAAACGAGGTACAGTAGGGGAAAAATTTTCACGCACCACCATAGACTAGGGTTGCCAACCGTACTATATTATATAGTATTGTACTATATTTCGGCTCTCCGTACTATATACTGTTGAACTAATATATAGTACGCAAATATACTATATTTCGAGCACTGGTCATGTTATTAAAATAGATAGAATATGGAGATAGACAGATAGATAACAAACTTACCCCCTTATTCATAAACGCTTCGTAAATGTTTGTTAGATAACAGTTTTTATGTCTTTATCTGTCATCCTGACGTTTACCCTCAAATGAAAGGGACAAAACATTTGTTAGCTTAAAAATATTGTTAGGTTTTTATGAGGGGTTACACTATTGCCTTTTTTCATCTTTCCAAAAAATACTATATTTTTTTGAAGCGTACTATATATTTTTTAGCGTATTCTCAAAAATACTATATTCAACCGAATAAATGTTGGCAACCCTACCATAGACCCCTATCACAATGACGCGACGCGTTAAATGTCATGCGTATGTCTCTTCGACTAGGTTCTACGGTGGTACGTGTTTCAATTTTCTTGACTGTACTTATAGATGTTAGTGGCTTCTTTAAGTTTTCAGCTACTTGTGATTCTGCCTGCAGTATTTAAAAGCAGTAGGATTTGGCAAATAAACTTCTCTATAATATGTTTTTTGGAACTCTATTTTGCACTGTTAGGTCTAAAGAGTTGTTACTCAAAATATATAACACGAACCATAACATAAGCCACTATAGTTGCTTACTTTGGGACTAAGTCAATTGGTGTTAACTGTCCCAAGATATTTATTTATTTTTATTTATATATTTTTATGCCATTTTCAACTGCAAATTGACAGTGCACAGTATGGTGTATTGATTGGATAATGTTTTATATTGAGCTATAACTCTGTAGGTCTAGGTTTGTGTTACACCACTTTAGTTATAAAGAGGTTTCCTTCCAAGAAACAAAATAAATACCATCATAGAGCATCATTTTGTTTGTATTACAAATTAACCTCTCTTGCTACTAATGTCAATTTTGAAAAAACTACTCTTTTCTACTTCTTTTTTGTCACCTGTCCCTTCAATCTCTTTAACCTCCTTTTCAATCAATTGCTTTCTCAGGTTTGCAGGTCCAGCAAAAGTGGCCGGTGTAGTTTTTGTCTCCGGTAAGTAAACCTCATAAGTTTTAAAGTGTTTAAGTATATTTTGTACGTCTTCCTCCTTCAGTTTGTATTCGAACGCTATTTTCGCTGCTGTAACCTCTTCAGGGTTCATTTGGTGCGCCGAAATGAAGGTAACAACATGCCTGAGTGTCGTGTGGCCGTAACTGACCCTTTCAGGCTCTTTGAAGCCGTAATCAAAGTCCTGGACGAGTTTGCGGTCTTGCGGTAAAGGCCTGTCGGGATTCTGCGTTTGTGCTTCCCGCGTAATGTCGTCCTCTGGCTTGCCATAGGAGGTTACATAAACATCCCTGAGTCTTATATCGAGTCCCGCGTCTTTTTTGTCCAGTTTCTCATCTAATTTAGGGTCGGCTTTCATTGCCCGCTTTAAATCCTCCATGTTAGCGGGATACCGCGGCGCCGGTGTTGGTTTTTCTTTCGAAATCACTCGATGAGCCCTATTTTCAATGTTGAAAGATTTCAAAGGACGTAAAGCTTTTGTCGCTAAAGCACCCATCTTAGGCGGCAGTAGAACAAATCACTCACTAATCGAATAGGTCTACATGAAAAACAGTGTTATTATTTCGTCATATAAATCATAATAATCCCTTCTTGAGACCCAACATTAGAGGTTATAGTTTAATTTGTCAATTTTGACGTTTGTTTTTTCTTAAGAAGTCTCAATTAATTGCCAGTAACATGAAAAATAACGTAAACCGGAACGGTTGACACCATAGATAACAAATTCAATTCTAAGCTTTATGATTTTAAACAATTTAAAAAACTGCTGCGGACAATCATCTAATGGACCACTAACTTATTGCTTATTCTATTGGTAATCTTTATAAAGGGATATGATCTTGGCCAATTAATTGATTCTTAGACCCCGTTTTATAAAAGTCCGTAAGATTAAATGTCAGTCTTTAGTAACACCGCCCGCGCCCTAGCCGTATAATTTTAACGTATATTGCGTCAAAACTTACCTTTCAGCCTAGACAGTGCTTCCTTTAGTGCAATTTTGGAGGCATTTCTCGCTAGTATCTTCTCACTGGGAGTCGGTGTGTTGGTGGCTCGGCTCTGTTCCATAACGCGGGTTTGCGGAGGGCTTGGGCTGCGACCGAGTCGACGACGCTGTTGCGGCAGTGTGGACCCTTGAGATACTGAGTAGAGATTTTTTTTTATTCATTAAATTTCACAGCATAACAGTAAAACCAAAGCACTATGAAACTAAGATAAATACAAATTTTATACAAAGAAAACACATAAGAACAAAGGAAGTAAGGTAAGTAATTACAAATAAGAAAAATGAGATAAGAATCACCATGACTTTTCTACCAGTGTTGTGGGAGAAATCTGTCTAGTAACAGAAAACAAGTGCGAGTCGGACTCGCGCACGAAGGGTTCCGTACCATTATCTATAAAAACGGCAAAAAAACCATGTCTGTTGTTTGGGATCCCCCTTAATTTTTTTTCTGTTCTTTATGTTATTATAGCGGCAACAGAAATACATCATCTGCGAACATTTCAACTGTCTAACTATCACGGTTCATGAGATACAGCCTGGTGACAGACGGACAGACGGACGAATAACGGAGTTTTAACCTTCGGGTACGGAACCCTAAAAAAACCGAGCGATTTCAGTGGTCGCTTTTTACTTGTGTTTTGTTTACTTTTTTTAAATAAACTCAAACAAATGCAAAAATCCAAAAATAGTTTTGCAATCAAAGTGCTAAAAATATGTAATAAATGGTTTGCTATAGCTAGAAACATTTTAAATAAAAAAATTAAATAGCGTTAGTATAGTACACATTTTTGGGTGTCCATTTTTTTGACTTGACCATAAAAGAAAGAATTCCCCAGATTTTTAATTTTCTTATTAAAAAAACTATAGTTCCCTTTTTACAACTATTCACCTAGCCAATGTAACCAAGTATTATTTCATTATCAAATTACCTCCGCTAAACGAAGATGGAGTCATATGCGTCACATTTCCGGGGGGTTTATGGTCCATAGTGTAATTAGTAAGACGAGAAGTATAGTGCGGGGTGACCGTGATCGATGAATTCAGCGGATGAGACCGATTGGCCTCGTGCCTGGAACTCTTCATTAGAAAATTCTACAACAATTTTATTTATTTATGAATTACATTACACCATCATTGTGAGGAATTCCTGTGGACTGTATAAATAAGAAATAGAAAATGAGAATAATGTCAATTTAATGAACTAAATATATGTACATGAATATGGGTGAACCTCGTTGCAGCAGCCTCAGCGGATGGCGGACGACTGACTCCAAAAACTCTTCGAGCTGGGCTGCTGTCACGAGGTCTTACACTGGCCAGTAATATAAATATACATTGGTACAAAAGAAAGAGGCCTGCTTGTCCCTCACAATCATAATCATCAATTATGCAATCCCACTTGCTTGTTATACCTAGTGCGCGTGCTTGCCAGGAGGCGTTTGAAGCAACGTGACCTAAGGTGATTAGATTTAGACGTATAGACTCGGGGAAGGTATGCCCCCCCGATTGCTATACGACTCTACCTATAGAGGTAGTCACAAAGTAAAAGGTGAAAAAATCAAGCCAAAACTAGTGAAACGAATGTTTATGCAACAAATATTGCTGCATTTTTCAATCTATAGGCTTAGACAGGCATATAAAGAAGCAGAAAAGCACCAACCCCCCATACATCTCGGTTAAATATATAAGTGAAATTCGCAGGTAAGTAAGGATATGTTCTGCGGGGCAATTCTCACGTTAGTGAGATGATATAACATTCTTGCTGTGTCAAAGAGAACTGTATATGCCGCTCAATTCTGTATTTTTACGCATAATCTCGAATATAATGTAAACCTCGTGGAAACGGAGAATTGAAATCCTGAAAGACAACTTCATGAGAGGGATCATCATATGTAAGGTAACTTACCTTAGCATCATTCACGGACTTGAGTAGCTGCTCAACAGGCTGCGGCGAACGCATAGGAGATGCGACGTGGAAGCCTCTTATATTTCTTACGTGCATGTCCTAGAAAAAGCAGCTAGATTAGCTTCATTTTCAAAATCCACTATTAATGCATCTCCTTGTGCAGCTGTATCAACGTCAAACTTGTAACTTTCGAGACAAAAGTATCAGACCGTTCTCCAAAATGTTTTAAGTCAAAACTCATCAACTTAGGAAGTTGAAATTTTGAACCACAATCCTATTGCCAAAGCTAATCTACTGCAAATTGAATGCTATTGTGCGTTTAGTCCACTGTTATGTAAAATTAACCCTTAAACCAATTCTTGGCGATTCACTGCAATACCAACATTAGCATTAGGCTTGGCACTGGTCTTCACTGGCGGCCTGGAGCTGACACGTAAGGGCGGTCGCAAAGTCCTCGATTCTCCGGCACCACTGCGTCTTGAACTGCTACTAGCCTTCTCACTATGGTCACTGTTGAGAAACAAATGTAACATTAATTTAAATATACCTAAATAGCGCTGGTACATTTGCCTCGCCTTCATGTCGTATCGGATACCGACGCATTTCATGACCGATAACATCCAAAACCCGATCATTGGTGATCAAGATATTATGCGTAGGTAATGAATCACGAGGAGGATACGATACTATGTGAAGACGTGTGCTTTAGGTGACTTAGTTGCGGAACGGGTGACACAATAACGATAGAAAAAACATTACATGATAGCAGTGATGATAATAATAACAATAAGCGAAGTTCTGAGTAACAAAACAATCTATACAATTTATGATGTGATCGAGTAATGAATAACGATAAAACTAAGTCGACAACAGAAAAATATCGCAGTAACGATGAGATTGATATGGAAGTTACCGACCCTCTACTTGGAATCTTCTGTTTGCTGCCAGTGTTCGGAGTCACCGTGTGCCAACTTTGCTCCTTCTCTACCTTGTTAGGGCTAGGAGCTGCGTCGGAAAGAAAAACATATCATTAGTAAGTCACGAAAACAATTGGAAGATGACGTGTAGTCGGGTACTAGCTACTTTCATTAATTTAATAAACTTAGAGATTGAAATGAATCATCCCCTATACTATTACCATATTAGGTCTAAATAGGATAGTACAATTTTACAAGCTACATTCGCTCGCTGGCCAATAACAAATAATAAATAAATATTTTTGGGACAATCAACACCAATTCACCTAGTCCCAAAGTAAGCAGCTAATGCTGCTTACAACAGTAACGCATGGATGTAGCAAAAGAAGTGCTTCTTCGGTTAAAGCATCACCTAATCTAGAGCATCTAGACTATTTTACTAACCACATTCAGAAAGGAACAAAACCAAGTGGTTTGACATCCTCTTGGAATTCGTTTTACGCATCGCACCTCCAACACCCAAATGTTATCCCTGCATTGCTTCCTGCATGTTCGGCAGCAAAGGCACTTTTTCCAAAAAGGTGTATCATTATCCAGATCTATTCCATAATGATCACTGTCGTTCTCGATTTGTCCTGTGTTACTTTTGGGGGACGCACTTGAATCATTAGAAATCTTGTTAGGTTCATCAGTTGTATCCTGAGACTTGAGAACTACTTTCTCATCTTCTATCTCGGATTTATCTAATCGCAAAATAAAACGATGAATTGTAGATCAAAATGTTGTTGCATCGATTTAAAACAACACTGCTCGAAATTTTGTAGGAAGTTGGTGGTGCGATACGTATTTAAGGCTAAATAATAATGAGCCTTAAAGAAACACAAACAGTGTTACTTCAAATCGACGAATTTCATGTATTACAGTTTTATTTAAATTGAAAAGCTTCGATATAAAATAACACTGTTTCTGTCAATTATTATCGATCCAAATGCAGACTCAATGACAATAATTTTCTGCGTAGGCACTCACTCTATACCATTTAACTCTTTTTCAACCTTTCTGTATTTATGATAAGATAAGTATACATTTATTATTATTTATGATAAACAAACGAAAACAGAGGGAATGTTTTTTGGGGGTTAATGGTGATTTTGATGACGCAAATATTTTTTTAAATTACATACTAAAAACTTTAAACAAACTTTAAATTTAGTATGTTTCTCTACAAGATTCTCTATTATTCACTACCTTCTCTGACTCGCGAGGCCTGTGGCCTTTGCATAGCTGTTGAATCTGACCGGACGGCTCTCTGCATCGGAGGTGGCGGGGACGCAGTCTTTTGGAAGTACACAGGCCGCCGTTTGGCCTTCTCAGCGATCGAATAAATCCCATACTGATGAGTCGGCAACTTCTCCATGTCATGGAAATGTTTTTTCCTATCACAAACTTCATTAAAGTCAGTTTTGAAAGTTTACAATTTTGAACAGAAAATAATGATGGACTATATAATGTATATGACAATAAAATCTTCATCTGTTTACCTATAAAGATTGCCTTGTTTGATTAGCCATGGTTCCAAATGTTCCAGCCAAGCCTGTCGAATACATTTTATTCTTAAATAATTAGTTGAATCTCTAACCTCTACATACTGGCTACTACTTATGTGAATTACAAGATGTCAACTACTTCTAGCTAAAAGTTGAATCTTACCTGTTGATGTCCAATGACAGAACCCGGCCTGCAAATCCTCATCCACCCGATGGCTTCACGTGCACTCATTCGATAGTGTTTGATCAGGTAACTGCCGATCAGTGAACCCGTGCGCCCTAGACCTGCCTGAACAATTCCTCCATCAATATTACAATGTCCAATTTAGACTACTGTAGAGGTACTGTCAGGTCTGTCATAGCTTAGCTTATTAGCTTAGCTTAGAAGATTAGTTGATGAATTACGCGAGAATAACTTAATGCCTACCCTAATATTATAGGTAGTGAAGATTTCGGTAAGTTAATTGATTATACTATACAAAAACAGAAGACTGTAAAGGAACTGACATTATACTAATGTCAGTTGACCTAACTATTAGCGTGTACGTGCACGAGTACACGTATACATCTCAGACATCATCCTGTCTCAGAATATTGATTAATAAAGTATTAACTCGTAACCTTGCAGTGCACAGCAAGAGCACCGTCAGTATCCTCGCTAATCTGCAGGAACTTGTACAGGACATGCCTCGGTGGGCACGAACCATCCGCAAAGAACAAGTCGTAGTGAATAATGCCCGCGTCGTTGAATCTAAAAACCATAATAAATAAAAAATAGAATCTGTACTCCCTTAAAACAAGTACGAATAACGAATAATGCTTGTAGGTGCAACAGGTGCTATGCAACATAATAATACACCTCTTTTCATGTCAAGTGAACCCGACTCAATCGCAACTGTTCCAAGTATTTCGACATCTCACGATTTTGTTGGACCTCTGAGGCATGCATTTGAGCATAGCATTTAGGTTTGCTTCCCTCTTGTGCTGTGTGGAAGCTGAGCGTAGTGTAGGAAAAAAATAACCAACCGCGAACTGCCCAGCTATGTTATTGGTCGGTTTTTCCTCACACAGCTAAGCTCTTATAAGTCCACCGCTGGATAAGGTATATCCAGAGAATAGCTATTATTTTGTCTTATTATAATTCACACGGCCAGTCAGAGATACATTAAACTCGTGGATTTAATTGAGAATTTTTCTACTTACACGTTTTGGTCGTACAGCCTCTTATTCAGTCTCACAACTATTTTAACATCGTTTTCTAAGAAATAGTCAATGTACATTTCGGGTGGGTGGTACAAAGATACGTTGTAGTCTACTGGTCCGATGAAAGCTAGGAACTTCCCTGCAAATTAAACAATAATTTATTTGCTGAATGCCATAATTGTTAGCTGCAAGTAATAATCAGGGGTTAAGCAATTAGTAACACCAAGTCGAATAGCTTTAAAGTAATGACTCAACATGACGACAACGATCGTTTAATGTCTCTTTTAGGAAACGATAGAGTAAATACCTTGCTTTCTTCGTTCTTTTGCTTTCTCACCTCGTCAAAATTAGGTACCTAAAACCCACCTGGCACTATCCAATTGAGATCACCTCCAGCTATCTTGTCTAATCTGTCGTATTCTTCATAATTAAAGTCTTTGAAGTCAAAAAAACCCAAGTCGCTTGCCTTCCTGATAGCTTTCAAGCAGTCCAATATGGATATCGTAAATTCCGAATCACCCATGGTCGCGTCTTGGAAGGACCTTTTAAAATAAATTATTAATCAATGTTTACGTGTCTATTTTGAAAATTCAGAAATACTAATCTTATTGAACCAAGGCCGCTACTTCATTAAGTTATTGCGTTTTTTTTTGTTAATTTTACAGACTTTTTCTAGTGGTGTCAACCATTTAGAATCAACCCGTTTCCCATGAGATCCATCCACCGAAGTCTGGCAGTGACAGCCTTTACCAAGTTGTCTTATCTAGTGATCAGTCGATGTGCACATGTCTACCCTGTAGGGGCACGAGGGCTACTCCCGCAAGTAATTAGTTTGGATTTATCTGTACACTAACCGGTAGAGTGCTCCACGCACAGTCAGTGGTTTTAGAGCATCTTTGGGGGATAAACTTAAGTACAAGACTCCGTAACATCCTAACAGGAACGCAGCGTTTGCTTTTTTCTTCGGATCTATTGATGTATAGTGAACTATGGTTTGCTTATTTAAATATACTTTCAACTTTTCACTCAACAATTTACAGTATTTATAAACACAGCCGAGGTTCAATGGTCCAAAGTCAGAATAATAGTTTTCGTATATTAATTCGTTATCAATAGAAAAATAATGTACTTCGTTTGTACTTTTCAGTTCTTTATCCTGTCTCACTGTGGCAAAATATAAAACATTTTTAATATATTCCGCCATAAACATGATATCAGTACTTCGCGTCATTATTGCAATAGCAGATTATTTGTCACCATACAATAATTACACATGATGTATGAAAAAAATAATTTTATAAATATAAGGTTCCAACAAAAAATAAACTATACTACGATTTCATCGCATGATATTTTCCTATGTTTTCTTTTCTTATTAAATTTACAAAAATAAAGTGGATTTATCAAAATGACAGCTCCCAAACACTTTTGTTTTAAATTTGCCGCTATTTGACCATAACTGTGATACATCGCCAGTTCTAGAAAAAAAACGACGACATATTTTAAAAATGGGTAGCTACTTTTCATCTCTAATTTACCATGTAAATAATATGTCTTTCTAGAACATAAAATAACATACATGTACATAAAATTACTTGGTAAAATAAAATTAATAGTATTAACAAAAAACATAAAAGAGCGTGTAATGGAGCGTTTAGAAATAAACGTCAAATCAGTTTCGGTTTGTCAACGCCAGAGGGCGTCCTTTGAAGTCTTTTCCGGTACGAGAGGTAAATTGTCAAACGTTTCGCTGTGAATTTTTCTTTATCGTCAATTATTATAGTGATCATTAAATTTTAAGTGTCTGTGAATATAATCCAAAAATGTTTAAACACCATTCAATTCATTACGTTTCATATTTCAGGTTGATATTTCGTCAAAAACCATGGCTGATGTTGATGTGTAAGTACTGATTGTTTTTGTATCATTTTTCTCTTTTTCGTATGATTACATTATCTACGGGTCCAGTAGCACCTACTTCTATAAATCCCTGTGTGATTTTACATAGAATATAGAAAATATACTGAATTAACATGACATCAACATAACCTCTTAATTTTGAGGTTAAGTTTTGTTCCAATGCTCTTTCAAAACACTTACTGATTTTATCATTAATTCTTACTCTTTATCTCGTATTTAAGAGTCTGATTTACACTTAAAGTCGCTGCTAAAATCATTACATTAAAATCAATAGGGGTATTAAAGTGATTTGATAAGATGATAACTTAGGTACTCAGTAATGGAAACTAGTATTCGTTCCTAGTATCCTAGATAGACGACCAAAATATTCTTTAATACAAATACCCAGAATTATTTGTTTTTATTTGACTAGCTGTAACCAAATCTACATCCATGACTTACTTTTAAAGTTAAGTACCATTGTTTTAACAACCAAATATACCTGTGGTTGGTGTAACCAATAACTATAAGAACTTAATGAATCCTTGACTTATTTAAAAGGTTATTAATATCTCAAAAACATGCTTTGACTTTGCAATATACACTTGTGTGCTATCAATGCTAGGACAAGATCAGTGGCCCATTTCACTAAGCTACAAGTTACAATTTTACAAGTCTAAACCGGCAACATTGGTCATAATGCCCATTGCCATTGGTCATTATTGACCAATGTTGCCGGTTTAGACTTGTAAAATTGTAACTTGTAGCTTAGTGAAACAGGCCAAAGTTGGTGTATATTCCAAAACTTAAAAAATACATATCTCAGGACAATTTACACCAATTGACCTAGTTCAAACTAAGCAATGCCGTAGGACCGATAACTGCTGGACTAAGCGTGTTCTTGAGTGGAGACCGCGTCTGGGCAAACATAGTGTAGGACGCCCTCCGGCGAGATGGAGCGACGATATACGCAGGGTGGCTGGCAGCACTTGGATGAGAGGAGCCGAGGATCAGGCTCAATGGCACGCCTTGGCAGAGGCCTACGTCCAGCAGTGGACAAACATGGGCTGATTATGATGATGATGAAACTAAGCAAAGCTTGTATTATGGGTACAAGACAACAGATATACATACTTATAGAGATACAGACATACTTAAATACATATAACACCTAAGACTCAAGTACAAACATTAATATTTATCATACCAGCATTTACTCCTCCCAGGAACAAACCTGGAACCTCTAGCTTCATAGTCAGGGTCACTAACCACTAGGCTATCTGGTATTGAAGGATGGTCGTCCGGTTGTTAGATTTATTAGACTTATTTATCTATTTTCTTTCAGTGAGGTCCCCAATAACCCCGTCCTGAGCGGCGGTGCCATGGATGTGAACACGGCGCTCCAAGAAGTGCTGAAGACGGCCCTCATCCACGGTGGACTTGTTCATGGCCTCCACGAAGCTGCCAAGGCTCTCGATAAGTAAGGAAAGCATGTAAAATCCACACAACTTAAGCGTTTTTATTCCACGAAGTTGCACTGCACTTCTCTTAGTCATTGGCTCTATCAAAGGCTATATCTACCATAAGGAGGGGTCCTGAGGGTCATAACCTCCCATAGATACAAGATTTACCATCACACCAACATGCCATCTGTAGGGAAGTATTTATTAAGGTAATATTTTGCTAGTGTGACCCCCCCCCACCCATTTATGATGCTGTTTTCGCTACTGCCCCTGCACTTGTATTCACATCCCAAAGTAATGGGGTGTGTCCAAGAGCGAACAAACTATGACTTACTAACTGGATGTGGGTCAAAATATGTTTGTACTAATCCAACCAAATTTACAGTTTGTAAATAATTAAATACTCACAGAAAGTCAAATGAAAGTTTGTAAAAATAAGTTTCACTAGCTTTATACATAGAGCACTAAGCCTGCCATACTCTTATGATTTGAACATTTAAAAATGTTTAGAGAAACCGGCAACGGAATCCTCCCAAACATTCACTCAGTGTTGGGCTGTTTTAGTCAAACGCTGGGTGGAAATATCTGTCATGACACGAGTCAAGATGGATTCACTCCGTTGCCAATACTGACGCACATACATAGTACCACAGTTCTTTTGTTCTGCAAGATTGTGGCCTCCCAATTGTGCTACAATCCCTTTAAATTGTTTAAACATGAGCTGTATAAAGTAATAATTTAAAGTAGAAAGTGATTAAGTAAATGTTTTGGGTAGGTTTCCACTGAGATAGAGCTGGGCGAAGTGGAGAAGAGGACTGTGAATTGACCCATCACAATGCTTGAAATCTTCACTGATCTAGATTTTGAGCGCTATGATTCATTAATTTACAGTCATAAATCCACTCATCTTTGTGTCAGTGTAGAAACCCATAATGTCAATTTATAAGGTCCATAGGTGTAGGTGTGAGGATTTTTTTACATCAGGCTATCCAGAAAGTAAAACAGTGCAGGATTGTGAATAAATAAAAAACAAGAATAACACAAATCAGCTGGAAAATTCCAGCAATACAATACATATCGATAAACTTACACATACATGGTATCATTTATAATACATACAAAATTATAAGTACCCAGCACAGATACACTAAACCTAAAGCTTCTCTGAAAAGTGCTTGCGCAACATGCGCTTGAAAGAAAGTTTGGTCTGAGCTTGCCTGATAGTGAGTGGTAATGCATTACAAAGGCGAATTGCCTGACGGGAAAAGGAATTGGACATGAAGCCACTACGGTGAAGGGGGACCTCGAGTATCAGCTTACGGGATGTACGGAGCTCACAACCTGACAGGCTGTCACAAAACGAAACTTGGATCTATAATCTGATTTTCGCGTAGTGTAAATAGGTAATTTTGGTGCACCAACTATTCGACGTAGTTACTGCTGTAATACTTGCATCTGAGCTGTGACATTATGCGTCAATGCTCACAAACCACAGTGGGTCAAGATGGGTCAGTATTTTGTTCAGAGTTATTGCTTTGTTTATTAACAAAGTCTGTTGGCCCCGGCAGGAGGCAAGCTGTGCTGTGCGTGCTCGCTGAGAACTGCGACGAGGCCGCATACAAGAAGCTCGTGCAAGCCCTGTGCAATGAGCACCAGATCCCACTTGTTAAGGTAATTGTTTTGAGGTTATCTTTTTTCTTAAGGAGTTTTGTCATTCGACCATGCCTCTTAGTATTAATTTTAATAGGGGGTTTTTACCTCCTAAAAGACATTTACGCTCTAACTTAGGGTTGCCATTTGTCAGGATATGTCACCGTTGTTATTTTCAATGGTGTCTCGACGTTCCGACGACGTCTTATAGAGTGAAATGTCATAATAAATAAAATTTGTACCTTTAGTGACAGTTCTCCTTTGTGATGAAATGGTTACGAACTTTTATGGTAATGCGCTCCGCACGAGCCGTCCCTGCCCGTGCAGGCGGCGGCACATTGGAGCGCAGAGCAACCCGAGCGCCCCTATGGTGCCCCGCGACATGCGGTGTCAACTTTCCTAGCGCTCGAACATTAATATTACCACCCTGTACAGTATTAACATTTCCAAATCACATTTTTAATGCTGTGCAGAACTTGGCAAAAAAACTGCTACAAGTAAAAATTGGTTATCCCCATATTAGTGTCTGCGGCCTAATATTTTATTAACAAGTCTGGTGTCCTGTAGACCAATGCGCGTACATAGAACAAATAGTCTGTAATTAATTAGTGAGAATTCTATGAAGGAGGAAACCTGCTCTTGAAGATCTTCCCGTGCATCCGTTTTCTGAAAACCACTAAAGTATAGTCTCAGAAATTATGTTTTCTGGTGATCAGTGCTTTTATTCTTGACGCATTGACTGCCACCTCTTTGGTCCCACACTACAGGTGCCGCACATGTGCGTTCAAAGCAAAATTTCACTGTCTGAAAGTAACGATAACACATAAATGCATTGCCGGCAGTGGATGCGTTAACAATACCCGTAGCCATAACCTAATACTTGATGATGCCGCTTTTCAGGTTGACAACAACAAGAAGCTCGGCGAATGGGCGGGTCTCTGCAAGATCGACAAGGACGGCAAGGCCAGGAAGATCGTCGGCTGCTCGTGCGTCGTTATCAAGGTAACACTTGTTCTGTAACCCTTTAACTTTAACCTTTTCAACGCCAAACGCCGATATATCCGCTCTATGAGTTAAAAGCCAAAGCCAGATATATCCGCACTATGAGTTCAACACGAAAGACCGATATATCCGCTCTATGGGTTCAATGTCAAAGACCGATATATCCGCACTATGAGTTCAATGTCAAAGACCGATATATCCGCTCCATGAGTTAAACGCCAAAAACCGATATATGCGCTCTATGAGTTAAACACCAAAGACCGATATATCCGCTCCATGAGTTAAATACCAAAGACCGATATATCCGCTCTTTGAGTTAAAGGCCAAAGACTTGTATTCGAGCTGTCGTCCCCATCGCGCCACCGACACATATAGTTGACCGATTACGTTGTGCAATAGCGACCTATGTGCATGTGTTTAAACTTCAAATTCGCGTTTGACATAATGGCGACCTGGCGTGTGGGTGACCGCTTTTGTATGCGTTGTTGGCGGTGAAAAGGTTAAACGCTAGCATGCTACTAGTGCTGAAATGCGTTTAGCGCTAGCGCTATTGACGTTGGCTCGTCTTTAGTGCCGATACTTGACGCTAGAGCACGCGAGAGATCTATGGTGTCGTGTTCTTGCATTGACTACTTTCCATTCGCTCGTACATTTTCCCCCATTCTTTTACCCGACTACGGCAAAGCCAAAAGGAAGGGTTATGTTTTTAGCAGTCTATAAATATATGTTTGTATTTACGTATGTTCCATTGTAATGCCTAAGCGACTAAGCCGATTTTGATAAATTCGTAATTGTAGTCTGGGTGACATAGGCTATATTTTATCAAGTTTGTTAATGCTAATCTAGGTTTATAATACAAGCAATGTTTATATACTTGTTTGTAATCGTGTTCTTGAAAACGGCTGTTAACGATTTCGATGAAATATAGGAAATGGGGGGTTTACAAGGCAAAAATTCGATCAAGTTACATACATGCAATATTATCAAACGGCGTTTAGAATATAATTGGAGAGTAACGTCATCCCACTGTCATTTCATACAAATAGGAATGAAGCTTGACGCAAGTCTGTGAAATGACAGTGTGCTGACGTTACTCTCCAATTATATCCTAATCGCGGATTGATAATATAAACAGACAAAAGGAACAACAAAGTTTACCTCTTTATCCGATACTAGAAATCTCAAATGTCGTAAGGGACATTAAGGGACATGTCCCTTCGACATTTGAGATTTCTGGTATCGTTATAGGTAGATCTGTAGATTATTTGTATAAAGTGTAGATTAGTGTAGATTAATCAGAAATTGGCGGTTAAAATAAAGAAAAATTTTTAGTTCTATTTATTAAACTTTGATTATTATTTCCAGGACTTTGGTGAGGAGACGCCAGCGCTTGACGTACTCAAAGACTACCTCAAGTCTTCGAGCTAAACCTAGGTCTAAGTTATACAAATAAAAAACCAAAAAAACCGAGCAAGACTCCTTTATTTTATAAATTAATTAAATACTAAATTCTAACTAAATAAGTTCAGACACAGTTAATGCCCCCTACAGCATGGATATCTGTATATCCATAAATATAGTTTCATATGGAATGGAACCGTTCCATATGTAACTATAGTTATGCTTACGAGACTCCTGAGATATACCCCACAGCTTATACCAAGATGGGAGGTCTGGAAGAAGTGATTTTTGGTCCCTGTTTAATTTTGTTTGTTAATATGTTAAGTTACCAAATAAATGGACTAAATCTTCAGATTGACAAATTCGAAGAATCTCCCATGGTCCAAATATCCTGACGCTCACACGATTAATTACGACGAACTAATGAAATGAAGTAATTAGTATTAGAACGTTAAATAATATTATAAAGGGCGTTTAATGTGTGGTCCGAGTATTCAGTTATTCGGCGTGATTGTAAGCTTTCGTCAGTGAGCGACACCAACTGTAGTAGCACCACAGAATAAATAACGTACAGAAACTTCTCTTTTACGACCGCGATTATACGAATTCCAACTTTATTTACACGTTTAAAAAGTTCGTATTACTTTATACACTATGCGCCAGTCGGCGCGAGCCAAAAGGAACGCGTCGCCCGCGCCCGCCTTCCGCCCGCTACTCCCCGCGACACGCTAGGGTTGCGCGGCATTCGTTTTCAATTACACTGACACGGCGGGGGCGGGTGAGCGAGCGTGCGGCAAGCCGACAGCCTACTGAGATTTGCCTATGCCATGGGCAAGGCGGTCGCGCATACCTACAGTGCGGAGTAGAACGCTAGCGACAAAAGCTAGCGTGCTAGGCCCACTGGCTATGCATCGTACCGCTATTCCCGTGCACCCGACTGGATCGCACGCTGTATTTTTCGTTTCAGTACTTTGTAAAGCGAACTCTTGCACGCTTTCACCCTAGCAGCATTTTGACACGCGTTTGTGATACGAAATCTGGTCAAGATTGTGCGGCTCTTAAGTAATTATTGTCCAAAATCTACATGCAAATGTTAGCAAACTGGTCGCAAAGTTCCTTGTGCTTCGGCCACTGCTGCACCTGGCATTCCCTGGAAAATAAAATCGCTGTAACTTGTCTACCAAACTGAAAAGCACAGGTACAACTTTGCTGGTCAGAGCTGTGATTCTGGAAGCGCAACAGGGATGATCTCGATGTTGAAACATTGCCCTGTCTGTCTCGCGCGTCGATGACAAGCACGAGGGAACGAGACAGCGCTTCGGGGTTTAATATCTCACCAAATCGGCTCACTCCTTCAGCCTCCTACCCAGCTATAACCAGACCTACCTACCACAATACCACTCGGTCTTGCACCTCGAGCACTTCTTGGCCGCCTTCTCGCCGCACTTGGCGCACTTGGCCCCGCCCCCGTCAAGTGCCAAGGCGGCGTCGCTGGTGTACGAGTCGAGCAGCCGCTTGGCCATCTCGCGCGACTCGTCGGAGCCGTCCATGTTGAAATGCTGCAGCTGTTGCTTGGCGATGGACTTCGTGCGCTTGTGGATTTGGCGCATGTAGCTATCTTTAATCTGGAGAACATTAAGGCTTTCCATATTGGTTACTAGTGACCACCCGGGCTTCGCACAAGATCAATTAGGGTAGAATCTATGTACATATAAACCTTGCTTAAAAAAATCTTTAAATTACAGTGAAAACCGTATCAAAATCTGAAGATATGTTGAAAATAGATAGGACCGGATAGTGGCTTTGTTTTATGCTACGAGTATGTAAAGATAAAGAAGAAAAATTACGACATAGATCGCTTTGGTGGCAAACGAGTTAGCAGTTGCTGAGATGTACCTATTTAACTTTTCATTCAAAGTTTTCTTAAATTAGGTTATGTGTAGGTAAGGTACCTGCGGCACAACTTCAATGAGCGTGCAACCTGGTGCCTTGGTACCGTTGGAGCGGTTGTGGAGGCTGGAGTAGTCGCCCACCGCCAGCCGGCACAGGAACTGCTTCAGTTCGCCCAGCGGTGGGATTTGGTCCAGCATTGGCTCAGTCAGACGAGCTTGCAGCTGGAAATATAAGGGTTTGAACATGAGCAAAATAGCGTAGGGGCAACTACTCTATCTCTGGACAGCTGTACCTCTGGACACTTTAAATCTTAGAGCTATACTTTTTAACATTGAATCAATCCCCATGTTTCTTTATTCCCTGCCTTCAAGAGGTCAAAGAGAAGGAAAGGAATAGAGACACATGGGGATGGCAATGAGAGAGTATAGCTCTAAGATTTAGAGATTGTCTAGAGTTACAGCTGTCCACAAGTGCAGCAGTTGCCCTTATAGTAATTGGTGCGACTGACCAACGCATGTAATGCAACAGTCGCATTGCTTATAAACTCATCTCGTAACCTTAACCATGGGAACTCTATGGCAGTATCGAAAAGGGAGCAGCTACCCCTGACTCTGGTCCCTCGCGTTACCTGGATGACCTTAATTCCTACACTGCAGCTGTACCTGTAGTACCTTTTGATTCGCTCCCTTCTAATATTTGTCCTATGCACTGATTCTTGGTCTTTTGGCTCCAGTGACCTTTACTTGACTTCGCGTCAGTTTTAGCTAGTTAGTTTGGGGTATAACTCACCCGGCAGAAGGCGTTACGGCGGCACTCGTCGATAGAGTAATACTGCGCCAGCCTCGGCTCCAGCAGCAGCTGGCGGAGGCACAGCCAGAGCTGCGCCTCGCTGCGGTGGAGCTCGGCCTTTTCAGCGTCCGACGGCTTCGTCCAGCGGCCGACTGACCAGCCAGATAAGAAAATTTAAGCAAATGCTGTAAAGTGCGGGTTCACGATCGTTTTAAGGTCATCCTTTTCACTTCGAATTTAACGGATCGCTCACGTATAAAGCGGAAACATGGGCCGAAATACCAACGCCATCAATACATGACCGTTCATATGACATAACAATTTCGTGGCGTACCTGCAGAGTACCGTCACTATTCATTCGTAGAGTAGAGCACATAGCTTCGCTAGGTGGGAAGTCACGGAATACCAATTTCAGTATAAAATAATAACTGCGAAATTTTTTCAGTGTTTTCCTTCCTGTGTTGTATAAAAAAAACTCAGATAACTTAAACTTGGCCGGTCATATTAAGGCCACAGGGCTTACAGGCGAAGGTCTCCAAGTCTCCAGCCTCGTTGGTTCTCCTCCAGGGCTCCAGCTGCAGCAGGTGCGCCAGCAGCGAGGGCACGTCGTATGTCCTGTACAGGTTGGTCGCGAGGGACGCGCCCGCGCCGGCCGCCTCCATGTGCTCCGTTAGGTAGCTGCGACAATGCGAAGCGTTATAGGAACGCTGCAACGAACGTGAGGTGGGCTGTGCGTGGTGCTTGCTTGCGACTAGAGGGGCAATTCTCGGTTTATAGCGAGATTCATCTCGCACGAAAACAACTGTCAGATCACTTGGAAATTCGTCATTTTTTGACGTACCTCGCCCGTGAGATGCACCTCGCATTAACCGAGAATTGGGGTCTAGTTGCGACATCGCGCGCAAAGTGGCGCCCTATTGCGCCTTAGATTGGATTCACAGTAAGCATTTGAGAGCGATATAAACGCAAAAACGCGGCCATTGAACAATCAGGGGCCTAGCACGCTAGCTTTTATCGATGGATGACATAAAGCAATTTATCCCGTTCTAACCAGTATGCGTGTGCGAGAGGGACCAAAGCGTTTATGTGCGCGATAAACGCTAGCAGGAGTACATTATAATATGGTACAGTACCGTGGCCCTAACATGACCGGGCAGGTTTAGTTTATCTCTCTACGGTCGTCCGTTTTATGACCGTCCGTTAATTATTACACTAGTTTGACAGAGACGCTAGGAAGGATAAGTCAATCCTGAGCTGGTCATCTTGGGGTCACAGAATATATCGTACAGTTTCTTTGCTTTTTCTGTACTTTTATGTGATGCACAAGAAATAATATTTGTTGCTGATGGTTACAGAACAAAAGAAGACGATAGGGTGGTCAACTGTCCAGTATTTTACACGATGTCCTGTCTTTCAGCTATCATTTCGGCCGTGTCCTGTATTTTAATAAGAAAAATACAGGATACCATACCAAAAACAACTTGGTCCCGTATTTTTCCATGAATCCTGTAATTTTAGATCATATGTCCTGTGAAATGAGCACTCAGGGTTGGTCACCCAGAAGGCGGCAATGCTTGTATTGTTCTACTGATGTGAACGTTGAAGTTTATTTTAACTTAAAAAAGATTTAATAAGCACTATGAATGAATGGGTACGAGGGTACTCACCGTACGATGGAGATGCACCTCATGCTGATATCGAACTGCAAGTCCCGCTTCTGCCGCTCCAACTCCTCGAGGACCGTCTCGCTCTCTATCTCCTTACGGGTCGGCGGCGTCAGGTAGCCGGTACTGCCAACCAGGGCCCAATTTCATGAACGCGACAGGTGACAGTGACAATTCGTTATATATTGCTTGCCCACTATGATGTAGTCTGTAGGTAACTCTGTAGCGTTGCTTGTCGACACAGTAATGTACGGCGAATTGTCAGACAATAGCGCATCTTTACGACGTGTAGAGTGGGGTTTCATAAAACTCAATTAACATTAATATAGCTGTTTGTGAATGATGTACGAACAAGCCGTTCAACGCCTACGCAATTCAAATAAATTTAAAATGGTATGTAATAACAAAACAAAGAAAAATTAGGGTAATGGCAGGACTCGAAAACTGGAAAACGCAAGGCACGGATGCTGATGTTGCAGGTTCGAGTCCTGCCATTACCCTAATTTTTCTTTGTGTTGTCATTATACCTAGCATTTTAAATTTATTTGAATGTTTAAAAAGAAACAATCCAAAGTAAATTTCGATTACAAAAGCCTTTACTATTGTTTTTTGAGACTGGCTAGGAGAGGTGTCCTATACGAAGTCCAAAAGATATAATAATAAGAAATTGTTGTAACCGAAATTTCTTTCGATTTTCATTTAAAATGTTTTTAACATTCAAATTATTAAATTAAAATGCTATGTAATGACAACACAAAGAAAGAAAAAAAAAGTCCTGCCATTGCTCTAATTTTTCTTTGTGTTGTCATTACATAGCATTTTAATATAATAATATGGCAGGTGGTTTAGGTCAACTGTGGGTACTTGAGTAGTGCCAGCAGTGCGGTGAGCTGTTCCACGGCATAATTGAGCAGGTCCACGATAACCTCGCTGATGCACTGCGCGCCGTCCTGGTGGAACAGGACAGTCTCCAGAAGGCCGACAGAAGCCGCCTCGTGGTACAACTGTTGAAACAAACGCTGAATGAAAAGGTTCAGAAATCACATTTATATATTTCTATGTTATAAAAAAAAGAGCAGATACGTCAATGAGGGGTGCAGGGGGGGGGGGGGGGTCGTAGATTCTTATTTCAGCTGCGTTCTTTTTATAATCGCTGACTAAGCTCACCACCATGTAAATGCCAAATGTGTTAGTTGGCGAAGGTTCCAATTTTAATATCTGAGGGTAGATTTTGTTTCGCCAGACTTGGATGCAGATTGCTTCGTGCACCAACACTGGCAACTGAAATAAAGAAAAAGATTAAGGCATCGCATCTCAAGAGTCTCAGAAAAGCTCGCCTGAACTTGCGTGTCCTTTTTATACAAGTGTGGTCAAAAAATTTAAACCCTTAACCAGGCTATCTTCCCGAACCAAATACTGGTGATTTGGTAGTGGTACCTATATTATACGGTCCTTTTTGTGTGCGAGTCTTTTGGCTGGTTTTTTTTAAACTAAAACGTAACTACACGTTTATTTAAGAATCGAGATTACCGTATAGGTCAAAGGAGCTTTTGAATTGTTTTATTAGACAAATGTGATTAACTTAGTGTTGTATTGTTTTATTAATTACCTTTCCACAAGAAATCATCAATTCTTTAGTAAGTTCTTCTTGCATAGACGATGCTTCTATAACAGCTTGTTGGTTCAGTTTTTGAAGTCTAATGTGCCAGTCCACCCAACTAAAACAACATAACCATAAAAGTGTAAACGTTACGTAAATATTTACACCTCTATTCCTTGCAAAATATGTGTTACTTAATAAAAGTACAAGTTACACTTGGTTTCCTATGGTATCAATACGAGACGGTTGCATACTTTCGACGAATAAATCTAATTCGCCTATCTCCAGGGCACTTAACTGGGGATCTTTTTCTACCATTTTATAACTTTTTACTTATAATCACAATATCAAATTCTTCGTCGCAAAGAAATTTGGAATACAGCGGTAGCTATAGTAACGTTTGTTCAATAAGCGCTTTAAAATGCGCGCCGCCGGAAGTACGCAGTAGACCAAAATACATGGCAACACTGCTCGAAGTTATAAAGGTGAGTACTAACGATTTTACCAAGACACCAAACAAAATTAAGATTGCTCTAATAAACTAAACGTGGACTTTAATTTTCGTAAAAAAAGATAACCAGTATGGTTTGCTTGCCTTCTTTTTCCATGAAAAAAATATCATAAAAAATGTGTGATCGGCGGATTTTAGCAGGAAAACAATGTCAAAGTGTTCAAAATAACAATTTTGCGATAAGTGTACAATATACTTTATTGCCTAAAAAGTGTCTTCTTGAACTGTGCTTCACTAGTTTGCCATATCAATAAATATTTTTAAAATGGTTGACGCCGGAAGTCTATCTTGCCTATGACTTGTGTTCCGTCTTTCTTTTGATAATTTGACACTCGTGCCGCGTGGAGTTTTACTTCGCAGGTGGTTAAATATTTATTAATTTAGATATTAATCCTAGTGGTTATTATCATAATTTCTCGACAAGTTCATTTACAGTGTCATTTTTATAAAAAACAATGTGTCAAGTGCTTAAAAGTTACATGAGCCTCTCGTGGGGGACATGCCGCCTCGCTATGGACGACTGTTTTTTTATCCTTTCGCTATTGAATCTTGAGGACTTGGTGATCAAATTCTGCTAAAATTCGTCAAAACGTTGAAATAAAATCATTCTATAATTGAGAATCTTGCAAACTTTAACAAACCTATCCTAACCTAAAAACAATGTTGTCACGCCTGAAAAATGACTTATTAGCAAATTAAATGGTCCTGAGATCCTGAATAAAATAATACTATTCGGATTTAGTGCTGTGTGATGCTGCAGTGGCTTATGTCGATCTGTTATGTTATGCAGTCCTCAGCACACGGCATTATTCTGAACTCCATAAACACATTATGATTTTTTTATAAATATTGTCATGCTTTTTAAGTAGGCCTCAAACGTTGAAAAGTGTTTGCAAAATTTTACGTGTTCGACAAATTGTTTGATAATCTGGGATTGTTTTTCAAATAAATTCTCTTTTTTTTGACAGTCTGTAAGGCCTTTAGTATTTCTTTCAGTCTCACATTGCAGAGTTGATGACAGGGATCATTTGTAGCAGTAAAATTCTTCTAGGACTTCATACACATCAATTTGAATACTTTCTACACAATCTACTACAATCTTTTTATTTTTGGTGCATAGAGCTGTTCTGTGAATCAATATTAAAACAAAGTATTTCCAAGTGACTGTTCGCTCTGCTCACAGTTTATGTATTTATGGTAGCTATTGTTACCAGCACTACTTCTTCAACATTCCAGCACGATGGTTGCCACCACACAGAAGAAGCCTGCGGCTGAGAAGAAGCCAGTAAAAGGCAAGGAGGACAGCAAGAAGCTGCCTGCCGTTCCCGAGTCTGTGCTCAAGCACAGGAAGAGGAGAGATGCCCTGCGTGCCAAACGCGTTCAGGTATGATACTGCTTAGTTAAAAAATAAATAAAATAATAATGAAGTGACTCATTTGCAGTCTGCAAGACCTTAAGAAGTCCTTTGAGTCACTTCAGCTGAACATCGAGGGAGCAAAGACTTACTTTGTTTATTTAGTTTATGTGCAAAACATGACATTGGTCTGCATCAGTTTGTCTTTTTATGCAGTGTGTACCTCGGTGGCGGTATTTGCAGTTTTGTTAAATGATGATACACAATCGTAAAGGCATAGTTCATCTGACCACAATGCTGTCAATCTTACAACCTGAATCACATGCACAATACACTTCCATACTTATATTTGTCATAATAATAATATTATATTTGAGGTACATTTGATTGTCAGGTCACCATCAAAAGGCGTTCAGCCGCTATCAAGAAGAAGAAGGAGATCTTCAAGAGGGCAGAGCAGTACGTTAAGGAATACCGAATCAAGGAGCGCGATGAGATTAGGCTAATCAGACAGGTGAGCTTCTGAACATATTAATTTTTGAATGCAAACAACATCATCATCATTTCAGCCCTAAGACACTTCTCCACAACAACCAGTTGTACACTGCTTGCATCCAGCAAGTTCATGGTACCATGATCCAGGCAAATTATATATCTGCAAAATTCTCTAAGTGCATCCGCTAAGTCGCGCGGGTGCACGCGTATCAAACAATTAGTACGAGCCCACAAAAACATCCGCGCGAGTTGCGGATGCTTTCTATACTATTTTTCTTTGGGCGTGCACCCGCTCCGTGCGGCCGCGCGTCTTAGCAGACGCCCTAAAAGATTTCATAGACGGTGTGTAAGTTCATGCACTTATAGTATGTGGATCACTCCAAGCACCCTACCAATTTTGGGTGATAAAGAAGTATTGAACAACATTATTCAACTTGAACAATGTCTTTAAAACTTAGAATTTTTTAACCGTCAAGTTAATGCGCTCCGCACGAGCCGCCCCTGCCCCTGCAGGCGGCGGCACATTGGAGCGCAGAGCGACCCGAGCGCCCCTATGGTGCCCCGCGACATGCGGTGTCAACTTTCCTAGCACTCGGACAACTAAACTGGATTGGATTCTGTTATTAACTTGTTAACCTATTTATGTGCTGTTCATTTCTGTAACACTTCATTATAGTAGACATTCCTATAGCCATATTTTATCTATGGTTGTTTTACAGGCACGCAACCGCGGCAACTACTACGTGGCCGGCGAGGCTAAGCTAGCCTTCGTCATGCGTATCCGCGGTATCAACCAGGTCTCGCCCAAGGTTAGTGGCAGTCACCAGTTCTTAACCTTTTCGAACGCCGATGACAGAAATATCCATCAATGCGTAAAATACAAGTCTTCCAGTTCCTGCTTACGAAAATAGTAAAGAAAAGCATTTTTCACCTACTGAACAGATATCGATGGAATTTCTTTGGACAGCTTATAGTATAAGCTGTCCAAAGAAATTCTATAATCATATACATCCTTATACATCCGAATGTATAAGCCTTATACATCCGAATATATCGACTTTATTTGCGCGGCGCATGCCGTTTTTAACTTAAAACAAACAAAATCAAAAAATGATTTTGTTTGCAAAATCTTTTTTGCTAACAAAATCATGGGGATATGTTGATGATAAATAATATGTAGGTTGAAACTTTTGTTATCCGCTCCGCACGAGCCGCCCCTGCCCGTGCAGGCGGCGGCACATTGGAGCGCAGAGCGACCCGAGCGCCCCTATGGTGCCCCGCGACATGCGGTGTCAACTTTCCTAGCACTCGGACATTAATAAATCTTAACTATCACAACGATTTTATCACAATGTTAGTTAAAAAAGATACTTTCCGACCAGCTAAACAAAAATAGTATTTTATGCAACTGCTATATAATGAGAGGCCTTAAAACACGAGTGTGGTTTTATGAAACGAGCGTTAGCGAGTTTCATAATAGGATCACACGAGTGTTTTAAGGCCTAATTATATACAGTTGCATACATTACTTTATCTACACACATATCATAACTGCAAAAAACCGTAACAGCAAAAAACCAAAAAAGATGACAACTAATGGCGGCCATGTATATTAAAAAGGTACTCTGTGATTCGATCTATCCGTCAAGACGAACGTTTTTTTTAAACCATAGACGAAGGAATGAAGTCCCTATTCTTATGTCACTAGAGATCAAATGTCGTGCGTTTAAATTAAAAAACATACTGAGTTGACGTTTCGTATCGATAACTGTTTTAATATCTGTGGATACTAGAATAGAGACCAACTTGAATTTTGACAGCTGTTCCAAATTTAAATTCATAACGTCACGAGCAGTCACTAGATATCGGTAATGTGATGACCAATAAAGAACAGATTTACCTACTACCACAGACAAGAAAATTCTTATAATAACATTGGTTGTAATAATGCTGGTCATTTCCTAGGGTTTTTGAACGCGTTATTTAGCCTTTATGATATGTGTGTAGATAAACTGTATTTTACACTGTTATGTAAGCTGTTTTACTAAACTTCAAATAAAGATAGTTTTTATGGTGGATACAAATGTATCCCATCTGTTTTTCCGGTTCAAATCTTTCAATGTAATACCGTCAATGACGCAACAGAGCTTTATATTAAAATGGTGGACATTACAAAATGGCCGCTCTCACCCAGGTCCGCAAAGTGCTGCAGCTGTTCAGACTGCGCCAGATCAACAACGGTGTGTTCGTGCGCCTCAACAAGGCCACTGTCAACATGCTGCGGATCGCGGAGCCCTACATCACCTGGGGGTACCCCAACCTGAAGAGTGTCCGCGAGGTTTGTGCACCATTCTCTGTAGTATCTTTATTATGAGCCTATTATGTCCCACTGTAGGCCAAAGGCTTCCCCGGCGACTCTTACACTGCACATGGTTAATTGTAACCAGCAGCCATTCCTTCAAGAAAGACTCGAATTATCTAGCCTTTTAAGGTAATCGGGTCACCTTAAGGTTCTTTGGGCTCCACCATGTGGTTTTGTTTATCTAAACTATATAAACTAATCTACAACTTTTTACACTGATAAAATAAAGAGGTAATCTTTGTTTTCTGTGTATGTAGGGAGTAATCTCAGGAACTACTGAACCGATTAAAAAATTCTTTCACAAGTCTGAAGCTACACTATCCCTTGCGAACGAAGTAGGGGGCCTCCGCTTGCCTGTTCTAAAATCATAACCTCCGGGAAACAGGCGTAAATCTATGTATATATGTTTGTAAACAATAATAATATTGGCACTTTTGTCTCCATCGGCAGTTGATCTATAAGCGCGGGTTCGCCAAGATCGACGGGCAGCGCGTGCCTATCACGTCCAATAAGATCATCGAGGACAAGCTCGGCAAGAACAACAACATCATCTGCATCGAGGATCTCATCCACGAGATCTTCACCGTCGGTGACAAGTTCAAGGTGAGACCACTGTTGAGATTTAACACCAGTGGCCCGTTTCACGAAGCTACAAATTACAATTTTACAAGTCTAAACCGGCAACATTGGTCAATAATCCCAGGCATTATTGACCAATATTTCCGGTTTAGACTTGTAAAATTGTAACTTGTAGCTTTGTGTAACGGTCCACTGCTATAGTAGCACACTAGCGTTTATCGCCAACATAAAAGCATCCGCCTCTCTCGCACACGCACACGCACACGCTGGTGGGAAAGGGATATATGCTTTACGAGCTTTTACCCGCGGCTTTGCCCGCATACTTTTATTTATAGTATTTTATGCAACTGTTGCATAATGAGGGGTCTTAAAACACGAGTGTGGTTTTATGAAACGAGCGTCAGCGAGTTTCATAATAGGATCACACGAGTGTTTTAAGACCTAATTATGTACAGTTGCATACATTACTTTATCTACACACATATCATAAGTACTCTATGATGGGTTCAGAAGCCATAGGGCTATGACCTGCATTGCTACTAGCTACTAGTGCTAGGTACCTTTTGAAGATCTACAGACTGTACACATTAAAATAATGTAATAAAAAATGAATTTGAACAAATATAGAAACAAATTAGAAAAAATCTCATGATAATATTGGTTGCTATAATGGTGGTCATTGCCTACGGTTTCTGAACGCATTATAGAGCATTTATGATATAGGTGTAGATAAAATATTTTACGATATAAAAGAATCCTATGTTATAATCTATCTGTCTGGCAAATTTCATCTAAATCCGTCCATGAAATTCTTTGAAACAATAGTAGGTAATGCGCTCCGCACGAGCCGCGCCTGCCCGTGCAGGCGGCAGCACATTGGAGCGCAGAGTGACCCGAGCGCCCCTATGGTGCCCCGCGACATGCGGTGTCAACTTTCCTAGCGCTCGGACAAGTTAACTAGAAGGGATGCTGTTATTGGGGATGATTGGGGAAGGGATGCTTAACCTAAATTTTTTTTCCATCTTAAAGTTTTGTTTAATATCTCTGGAAATAAATAGTTTTAAGAATATTTGGCTGTATGGGTATGTCCAATAACTAAATTCTAAAACGTACGAGACGTGATTGTTTAAGTTCATCAAATCAACAATCCACCTTGTTGAAATCAGAAATGTGGAAGTCAGCTAAGTTTTATTCTGGACCACTCGAAAGCCTCTCGCGTCGCAATAAGTCATCATTGTGACAATCTGGCATTTTTTGTAAAAGTTAAGGCTGGGCCACAGTGGAAGCTTATGCAGCACGGTTCCGTAGACGCGCGGGCATACGCTGGTTTTGAATTGTATGTTGAGATGGTACAGTCAGTCTAAGAAGTAGCTGAACACTTAAGAACCTTGTCATAGTAACAACTAAAATGTGAGTTGCTCAAATTTGTGACATTACTGACAGCGACTAGGTACTAAAATGTTCAGCTACTTCTGAGGCTGACCGTACATAGCTTTCGTTGCGTGCACGTAACGCAGCTCTACAAAGCAAGCTGGAGCTGTGCCGCATACGCATCTGATGTGACCGGCCTTTATTGTGAATGGATTCTCAGAGGTCCAGAGATCTGTTTGGTTGAATGTATTCAATTCGTTTGATTTGTTTTTTTACGAATACAATACAATTAAGTTCTTTTTTTCCAGTATGCCAGCAACTTCCTCTGGCCCTTCAAGCTGAACAACCCGACCGGCGGCTGGCGCAAGAAGACCATCCATTACGTCGACGGAGGGGACTTCGGTAACCGAGAGGACAAGATCAACGAGCTCCTCAGACGGATGGTCTAAGAAATAAATAGATTTAATTCTAAACGCTTGTTTTTGATTGTCCTAAAATACAAATACCTTTAACCTAACCGCTCATACACAAGTTGCCACCCACAAGGCAAGCGCTGATTTCAACAAGGTGATGTGTGATAGCAACAATTCAGCATACAAGTCTAACTGTAATGATGGTGTAATGTATTGATTAATAAAATAAAAACTAGGAGTTTTTGTATTACTGGGCTTAAATAGCGGATACGTAATTTACTCTAAATTGTCGCTATCACAATTTCAAACACGAGCTGAAATAATATACAGGTAGGTTGACATTGCACAATGCGATCGGTCAACAATGTGTTGAATATAAGTCATTCACACGCCAAGCTTGTTTGGATATAAATTTAGTTAAACCTTCGACCACTTATTATGTACGCGTCTGGCATTGGAAGTTACAGTGACGGATATATCCATCTTTGGCGTTTCGTTACACCTTCGGCCAATACACGTAGGGCAGTTTTAAAATGTACTCGTTGAGGGATATATCCGCCTGGCGTTGAAGGTAAAGTGATTGGTATAAATAAACAGAAAGGAAGGCTTCCGATAAGATTTATCTGTCCAATAGGTAACTTTGAAAGCTAGTGGTATCGATTTATAAGTGGTATAGTCGCGGTACGACCAGGGTAGTACCATACTCTTGCAGAATACTGTCGTGAAGTACCTAGTAGCTAGCTACTGTTTTTTGCACAGCGAGTGAGGAGAGCCGGGACCTCCAGTAGGGGGTTACCAGGTCGGCAACGGAACAGCAATTCTCTTGAGGTTGCTGGTTTCCAATACATACTGTCAGGTGATCCTCCTGCTCGTTATCCTTCCTTTTCTAACAAAAATGTTGTTATCTGTTGAAACGGCTCATCTGGGGATTGAAAGATCGCCGTAAAACTGCACCTAGCACGAATCTTCTGGACACGTGTTAACTCAGTACGTTTCGTTCCAACTAGCCCAGTAGGAGAGACGCACTGAGTTACGTAGCGAGTTAACGCGTATCGAGAAGATTCCTGCTAGGTAGTGTGCTAGGTGCGCAGTTTACTCTGAAAACGTCTTGTGCATTGTCACAGATTAAATAATATTACTAACGTACAGAAACTTCTCTTTTTCGACCACTATTAAACGAATTCCAACTTTATAATCAGGCACAAAAAGTTCGTAATACTTCATAAACAATCGCCAGGCAGCATGTGTCAAAAGGAAGGCGCCGCTCGCGCCCGCCTTCCACCCGCAATGCCCTGGCGCACGGCTAGGGTTGGGCTGCTTACTGTAAGACTATCAACGCACACAGAGTGAGCGGGCGCACGCACGGCAAGCCGGCAATCTACTGCGATTAACCTATGCCATAGGTCATGCGGCGACCGCACCTACATTGCGGAGTGGAACCCCCCTGGCAATGTATCGCTTTTGGAAGGCGGTAGGAAAAGAAGGTTCTTAATTCGGTAATATAATACACCTACAAAACTTGGAAAGTGACCACTTTTTTTTCTATCACAGGTAGGTAGGGAGGAAATTTTTCAAAATAAAACAAGCTCAAGTCAATTCGTAAATCGTAACAACTTATTCGTATAATATCACATGCTTACATCACAATAATTATTACTTTAAAAAATACATATTCGTTTATGACATGCAAAACAATATTTTATATTTTTAATTCTTTAAACAATAAAACCACTATTTTTGCGTTTTTGGTAAAAATAAATGTAGCTAGGTCGTTAATGCACTGACTGTCATGGATATCCACTCCCTTAACGCATGCATTCTGATTATTTTTTTGACTTCAAACCAGGGGTTCCCAACTTTTTACCCTATGCGCCTGCGCCTCACCCAACTTTCTGCTAAAATACTACGCCCCCTTTTTTGTCAAGCCTCAACAATAATATTTTTTTTGTTTTTGTTGCAAGAGATATAGTTTAAATCTGATCGCTCGTCGCGCCCCCTTGGATAACTACGCCCCCCCCCCCCCTTAGTGGGGCGCACCAGTGGTTGGAAATCTCTGCTTTAGACTGTCCTGACTGCATACGTAGAAATTTAAATTCGCGCTGCATCGAGGCACTCTTAGCAGCCAAAAGGATAAAATGTTGGAAATTACTTTTCAATAGTTATTATACTCAAATCGCCCCAACAGGTCCTAGGGTACTCTAACCAGGCCTGTCGTAAGCGGGGGTGCAAGGCGTGCGACGCACGCGGGCGACACGTCCAGGAGGGCGGCAATTCTTCTCTTTTATCACATCCTTATGATCCAACAATACATAGCCTTTCTGACGAGCTCAGCGTAGGAAGTCGTAGATAATTAAACAGGGCCGGCATAATCGGTATTGCACACGGGCGTTCAAATGGCTAGCGGCGGGCCGGACTCTAACACGGAATACATAACATACGTGTCAGAAATACGTGTTTGTCCTCACGCACCGATACCTTATCCCACAATGCAGTTCTATCGAAGTTGCTATTAAGAAAAAGATGGATTGAGGGATAATTTAAATTAGGTCAGTCGTTAGCCACAGGTTAGGTTGCTAGAACACATATTTGGCAATGCATGTTCAGCTAAATGGGCAAAGAGCCGATTATATCTTTCTGGAATTGTTGAGTTAATAAGTGAAGTTCTTTAACTACTCCTCTAGTGCCACTCTCTTTGATAGACTTTTGTAAATCCTGAAACAAAAATATACACAGGTCATCATCTTATCACTCGGACGACGCCCACTGCTGGGCATAGGCCTTCCCCAAGGATACACATGTGTTAGATTATAAATGGATCTTCAGTAAACTGCAGTATAGTTGAAAAACTTAACAAGGTCCCCTCTTGTATGTAGATTCACTACGAAAGCGCCCGCTTAACTGGGGTAGAAGCACAGTACTTACAGTACTACTACCCTAGTCTCACGGCATACCAGCATGAAGTAACAGCTCGCTACTGCGGTTCGTATGGTACTCAGTGATCCGGAGGCCCACTTTCCTCAAGGCTGATCATAGAGGGTCTCTGAATCCCAAGGAAGGCATAACTGCTTCTTATTATCTCTACAATAGGCAACAAAAAAGTTAACATACCTCAACAGCTGTATACAATGATTGATCGATAAAGTCGACAGAAGGGCGCTGCGAGTTGAAGTCATCATAAACCAATTCTGCAAAGAAGTTCCTCATTTTCAGAGCCGTCTCCACACTGTCACTTGCCACCCTCAGCAGAGCAGTTTTCACATCATCCAATTCATCAGTTACTATCTCAATATCCACCTTAATTTTACCAACTTCAAAGATTAAGTTACTCTTCGATTGCAAAAATTCCTCAGACGAGAATTGCTTGAATAAATATTCAGCTTTTCGTGGGTTAAAACGGCTGTTCAACAGTTCTTTATTTCGGAAAATATCAGCATAATTTGAAGGCAGCTTTACGTACAATGAGAGCACCGATGGGTCTGGCCTAACATTTGAATTGTTTGAAAATTTGAACAGATTACCATGTTCGTTCATGGTCATTTTTAGAATAAGATCTTCAAGGGACTCCTCTGGCTCCTTTAGAGTAATATTTCTGCTTGTTATCAGATCTGTTTTAACAAAGTGCTCCGGATTTAAAGTGATTTCTTTATGGTAGAATGTTGCCCATACTGGTTCCGTATGCTGTTCCCCAGGGACATGTAGAACTATTTGAACTATCACTGTAACCGTAGACACATTGATTAACTGCTGACAGTCAAAAGGTATCACAGCATTGACTTTCTTAAAATTTTCCGGAATATTCATACTGTTGGTTTTTAAAAGCTTTTCATCTGAATAAAGTGATATATGGATTTTTGAAGCATCTAATAACTGCGTCATCACTTCACCGACTAGATGTTCCATTTGCAAAGTTATAATTTTTATAAGAAAGAAAACAGATCCCACTCTGAAGTACTCTTTCAGGTCTTCCATTAGCATTATACCTGGATTTTCTTTAATGACATCTTCATAATGTTCATAAACAACAATATTGCTCTGTAACACACTATCCATGAGGTCTGGTCTATTTGATAATGCTAATGCTGTAACATAATTACCTTCTTCATGTAACTTCTCAACCAGGTCAGAATTCCTGTTAGCTTCTTCGAAAATTTTGAATAAATATTCTGAATTGTTCAACAGTTTGTCAACAGGACAAAATACATTGTAATTAGGCATTAAATAAATCGTTTCATCATCAACAGGTAATAAATATATCAGGTTACTAAATGTGGTGCAAAGCAATCGATCACCACACCTAATGAAATCTTTCACTTGTCTTATGAATAATTGTGAGAACTTGATTCTTGTAAAAGTGTCTTCTGTTTTCCACATTGCCATACCATCTGTGTACATGAAAGAATCTTTTGTTGCAATAAATTTATACACTGCAGTGTTTAAATGAATTGTCTCAGGCAGCGGAGGAGGTTTTACCAGCGGCAGTTTGATAACAGTCCCCGAAGTTAGCGCAATTAATACATTCAATTCTTCCAGCTCCAAAATTTGTATGGTGCATATTTCTAATGGACACGAATACAGTTTGAACAACTTGATCTCTTCGTCAACCATGTTTGGGCTAAACAAGCACGCATAAGTTTCAATTCTATCAAAAGTTATGATAACAACATCACAACCTGTCACACTATCTGGAAAGTTAAACAATTGTTTCACATTTTTATCATTTTCAGGGACTTTGTAAGCTGTTAATAAGCACTTATCTTGCGTATTAGTTTTCGGCAGCGGCCACGTATCGTCATCATATATTATTTTCATTTCTTTGACTTTAGTTAGTTCAGTGGCCATTTTATTCAGGCAAAGTGAGTATTTTTCTCGTTCCAGTTTTAAACTAAGGACGTGTTCGTTTCGCTGGACCCAGGCCATAACGTTCTGTTCGCGTGGCTGGAAATTTGTTTTTAACCGTTTCTGAGCGCAATTTTTAAATTTAAGCGAAGTTACGTGAATGTTTCCGTTGCAGTCTAAACATACTAAATAATTATTCGATACTAAAATCTGACGCACGAGGAATTCGGGAATGAATATTCTTGAAGCGTCTTCGAAATTGAAGTCCTCGTATAGGAATAACTGGTACTTATTCCAGAAGACGGTCATCGAGCTCGACGCGTTGTACACCACGTTTAAACTTTCCATTAACTGGTAATGACACTTAAAAGGTTTCTTCGCCTCCGCTACATCATCACAGTCCATTTCAGCCATTATTATAAAAACTATAGCCGTTAAATTATTCTTAAACGAAGAGTTATTGAACTTTTACAAGAGTGCCGGTGGTGGTATACTTTTATTTTAAGCGGTTTCCGGTTGTGCGTTGCTGTCACTGTCAGCTGACGATCAGCTGTCAAATAATTTGACGTTTTTCGTTCGTTCAGAAATCAGCTAAATTGCACAAGACGTATTCCATTTTAACCCTCTGGGTTGGCAACGCATCTGCAATTTCCTTTTGTTGCGGGTGTCTAATAGTGGTGGTGATCACTTACCATCAGGTGAACCACTTGCTTATGTTGAATAAAAATAAAAATAAAAATGGACACTTTTATTACATCCACACCAATTTAGACAAATATACGCGTGTACAATGTGTTATTTTATACATGTACGCTCCAGTTTATAGACATACACTTATGAATAAAATAAAAACCAACTTTTGATATAACATCATTCATTTACTCCAGAAAACGAAACAAACACAATCGACATTTTATGACAAATATCTTTACAGTGACGACGAGCAGTCATTTGAAATTTTTTACACAACCAATTATTTTAAAGTTAAGAGTTAAAATTCAAACTAAGTCGTTCAAAATCTGTAGCTCAAGAGAAAGGGGGGGGGGGGGGGTACGCTAAAATATATTTTATCTACACATATATCATAAATGCTCTATAATGCGTTCAGAAACCGCAGGCAATGACCAGCATTATAACAACCAATATTATTGTAAGATTTTTTCTAATTTGTTTCTAAATTTGTTCAAATTCATTTTTTATTACATTTTTTTAATGTGTACAGTCTATAGATATTTCATAGGTACCTAGCACTAGTAGCTAGTAGCAATGCAGGTCATTGCCCTATGGCTTCTGAACCCATCATAGAGTACTTATGATATGTGTGTAGATAAAGTAATGTATGCAACTGTACATAATTAGGTCTTAAAACACTCGTGTGATCCTATTATGAAACCCCTCATTATGCAACAGTTGCATAAAATACTATTTTACTAGGTAATTTCTGCCCCTCTAGCACACTAGCGTTTATCGCTGACATAAAGCATTCGTCCCTCTCGCACACGCGTACTGATTAGAGCGGGATAAATGCTTTGTGTCATCGATAAAAGCTAGCGTGCTAGGCCCCCAGGTCTTCTTTTCGTGCGCGGAAGTTCAATTAAGGACACATCTGTCTCCAGAATTTCAGCACTACATATAACCACCGACTATAACTTTGGCAGTTTTCGACAAGCAGTGACGCGCTTTGACGGTGATATACGGACAGACAAACAGACGGATATAACGAAACTATGTCAGAACCCCAATTCTCGGGTCATGCGAGACGCTATCTCGCATGCCACATACGTCAAAAATGACAGATTTCCTTGGGGTTTGACAGTTATTCTCGTGCGAGAATCTCGCATGAACCCAGAATAGGGCCTAGGTTTCTAGTTTGATGTTGTTAGTCCCAAAAAGACGATTTTTGTTACTGACATGGATAGTTGTGTTAAGTTACTCATTCATCTTAGCTAACTTATCACAAAATATATGTTTTCGAATTTTACTGTTGCCTTAGAACCCCCTTTTCACTATAGCCGCAGAAATGATAAGCGCATAGAAGACAACCACAGCGAATCGTAATTAAATACAGATGGCACCACTTGGCAAAGCTAATGCCAGAGTGAAGTTTTGCTTACAGCATGGCAAAAAAGAGTTTGACGCGATGATAAGTTTAACTACAAAAATCCTAACATTTTACGAAAAAGTGCAACCGATACGAAGGAAATTCCAAACACTTTTTCGCCAAGCTGTACATTTGTAATATTGGCAGTTTTGTTGTTTATTACATAAATGTGCTCCGCAATTTTACCCCGATCCAACTTCACAAAGCCTTATCTGACAATGAGGTAATCAGCGAAAAGTAAAGAATCGACTGATGTCAACTAAGCGTAGTATAAAACTAACATAAATTTAAATTAATCTCAAATGCCTTGTATTTACACAATTCTTTAAAACTGAATAGAACATAGTTTATCTGTGGTAAAAACGGTAAAGACAACTGACTTTTTAAAATTTAAATTTCTAAGTTCATAGTAAACACATTTTAGCTTTCTGCCACTGCGTAACTTATGGCAATAGATAAAGGGTTAAAATAAATAATTTTCAATTGATTTAATATGGCGGAATAACATCTTAAAACGATGATAGTCTTTGATTAGAAAAGTAACAAAAACTTGTTTACCTACCTAAGTGAAGTTTACATTTAAATTGTCATTTGGCACAAGATTACAAATCAGATCTTTATTTAAGTATATTCAGAGGGTTGAGCAAGTGCTGAGAAAACTTCTAAATTAAATCACAAAATACATTAAAGCTGCCGCTTTAATTTATCGATACATTGTCGATAAAAGTATTTCTTTAAATTAGAGTTTAATAGTTAAGTACTATACTCGGTAAATTTAATGACTTTTGGTGTGTCAGTTGCTCTAACACGATCGCCGAAATTTAATTGATCTCTCTGTGCGTCCCTTCTCTACGTCACTTGTTAGGTCCACGGAGTAATAAATTAAAAAAAGTTTCGACCAATCAGAGACCGATCATCGCGGTCTTTGATTGGTCAAAACAAAAAAACGAGTAGCGCGCGACGTTTTGCTGCGTTTTATCGCTTGCTGCTTTGTATTGTGAATTAAGTTTTAAGGCTAATTGTGGTTCATAGTTGTTTTTTTATTTTCAAAAATATTTTATAAAAAGTTACGTTTGCTGCGACTACAATTTAAGGTGGATTCACAATCAGATATTTCGAGCGATAAAAACGCAAAAACGCGGCAACGAACTTCTTGGTCGACTGCTGCGTTTTTGCGTTTTTATCGCTCGCATGGCTCGCATCTTTATTTTGTGAGTCCAGTGTAATGCGTATGTGCCGTGAAGATAGATCACCACGTTAAATGTCTGTCTAGCCGTTAATGCGTAACTGCGGAACAAACATACAAACATCATTAGGTACTTTCGCATTTATAATATTAGAAGAATTAGTGTTTTGGACATTAAATGGACTCCTCATTGTATCGCCATTAAGTTCACCGAGTATTTACGGCTGAGCAATCATCTCCTCCAGGCAAGACAACTCGAAACTATGTACATGCGACAATAATAAATATTAAATAGGTACTTAACCACCGGAAACCCACCGGTATCCATTTTTTTAAACTAATTGGCACACTTTCACATTGATTCACTAGCAAAACTATACCTAATTACTTAACAAATAAAGGAGGTCTTACTAAATTCGAATGATTGGTGAAAATGCTATGTTAAACTTAAGTACAGTGCGGCTACAAAAAAACACACGTCGGAATTTTCGTCATACTACGACAGAAAACGAATCCCAAACTTTAGGTCTGAAATACACATGCCATTAGCTTAAACACTTTTGTGCAAGTAGCTTACATGCTTGTCCCAGATTTTATTGAAATGACATACGCATGTCAGCTACTTGCTCAAAAATGTGTAAGTTACAGGCACATAGCTCGAAGACTTTGTATAGCCAGGCTTAAATAGTGGATACGTAAAGTAAAGTCGTTGTCACCAGTGGCCCTAACATGACTGGCCAAGGTTAGTTTATCTCTATCTGCGTCCCTTTCTTATGACACTAGTTAGACAGAGACACAGGGAGGGGTTAAACTAAACCTGGGTTGTCATGTCATGCCAGGGCCGCTGACATAAATATGTTAGTTTGGTGAAATAGGGCCTGAAAATCCAATACTTATCGTAGTGTTCACAAGTCATTTCGGACCTAAACAGTTAAGATGGGACTATACGACGACGAAGATGCACAATAGGCCACAAGCACTTGTCAGCGTCTTAAGCATTGTTCTTGCATTTTAAACCACATCGGAGAGAAGTTAGGATTAAAAGTCAAGCAAATGTCGTGAATCGTGTCACTATGTAGAGTTTCGTTACGCTTGCGTTACGCTAGCTGGAGCCGTGTTGCACACGCAACATGTGCGCAACCTGTGTGGCCCGGCCTTTAATGGGCTGAACTGAATTATGGGCCCCTGTAGAACCTTGTTACAATTAGTAACCGCTGCAATATTAACACAGTTAGGATAAAAATTCATTAGGAGAATTACTGCGAAAACGTGACCTAATAGTAAAATTCTGTATGGCGAAGATTAGGACGAGTATCATTTTTATAGCCACACCGTATGTAGGCACATACTGTACAATAAACTATTTACAATTTGATATGTCATTTATTGCGGTGTTTGTCCATTGCGTTCAATTCATAACTTCGTAATAAAAATAGTTCCGTCTCGAGGAAAGTACGAAATCATGGCCTGAGAATTACATCTATCATAAACGCTAATTAATACTACGGGTATTTATTATAATATCTATATGTACAAATCTCACAATCTTGAGTATTATAATTGCACTTTATTTGCATGCGGGCCAAACGAACGAAGATTATCATAAAAAAAATACGCAATCTCCATTCACACTTTGCATGTTGGCTGTATGTAATCGTTATATTTTTCGGCTGAATGCATAGTTCCTTGGTCACTGGTTTGCTCGCGCACTGTTTCGTGCGTTGAGGAATGTTCTCGACGTTGCCGCCGTCATGTTGGTGTTACTTTTTGATGTCGGGGTCCATTTTGGTTTTATCCATCGAGGACGATACCATGCCGCTTTGAGGATATAGTTTGTCTAAATGCTTCAGTGACTCGTTAAGGAAGTTCTGTAAAGAAGAAAATACATTTTTGAGCACAGAAAGGGGTTAATTTTGCAATTAGGGCTTCATACTCCAATACGAGCGTCCGCTACGTCACGCGGGTGCACGGAGCGGGTGCACGCCTATCGAACAAATAGTATGAGCCCGCACCCGCACCTGCACGAGTTAGCGGACGTCCTCATACTATTTTTCTATAGGCATGTACCCGCCCCGTGCGGTCGTGAGACTCAACAGAGGCCCCACATGTACAGAAATAGAGAAAAGATTTGTAGCCAGTTAGATAATGTTAAATATGGGGGAAGCACAATTTCTTCTAGCTTTGCAAAGCAAGGAGGCATACATTTACAGCATAGTTATTGAGGGGTTGCCTTGTTGGCTTCAGCAAGTACTATTCTTAAGTTGAGTTGAGAAGCTCTTAGACTAGCTAAAGAGCTCCAGTTAGCTGAACAAGAGCTTGTAGCTTGGCTGAATGTCTAGTTACCTGTATGGCTGTGAGCGCGGCGACGATGGCCGGACCACCGAAGCCGTGCGAGATAAGCGAGAAGTGCGTCAGGTGTCGCTGGATGGCCGGCTCTAGCAGGTGCGGCGGCCGCGTGTTGCACAGCGGCGAGCGGTCCTGGTTCAGCAGGTCCATCAACTCTTTCGTCACCTGGAGACAAATCGAACGTCGTCAACATACATCGCTATAGGGCGGGTGTAAAGCCGGAGTGTCGATGAGAAAGGTTGTAGAGGAAAGTACGCGATGCTATCAATACTTCCAAATATATGCATATATCAAGCATATGTAGTTTATTGCTGTCTATCTCTTCCATCACGTCAAGAACTTTTGTAAATTTGTCAGATCCACCGTTCTTTTTCGGTGCATCGGTGATCCCGAGCATCAACCTCTCCATAGCTCTCTGTACGACAAGGAGTTGTTCAGCAGACTTTTCTGACAACGTGGTGGTCTCCATCTCATAGGTAAAGTAATTAAATTGTTAATTTAAAATAAATAAAAGTTAAGTAAAAAAATAAGTATAATAAATGTTCATGTTGGTCTTTAAGGTATTGTAATTATAGGCCTATGCAGCTTAAAATAAAATAATTCTATTTTATTCTCTTCCATTCTCTTCTGCTCTGTAGTGGCCACGAACCTGTTTGGTGGCCTGCAGCAGGTCGCGGCGGCGGCGCGCGTCATGCTCCGCGTACTGCCGCGCGAGGTACTCCGCCAGCGCGCGCGCAGGGAACTCCGTCTCGCACACGTAGCCGAAGTCCCGGGCTAGGTGCACTGCTTCCGCTGCAAACGAGTGCTGGGTTAATATTTTAACCGCTGGGTTATCAATTGGCTTCTGTGTTAACCTTTTGACCGCTGGGTTAAAATTCTCATTGTGTACGACCATAGACGAACGTTTCAATAACAGACGACTAAGCTTTTGGCCGCACCCTTCTATTTTGCTAAGGTTAAGCGGGGTTTTGAGGATATGAAGTCGGTGGAGCAAGTCAACAATCGAATATGGCGGCTTGGATTCGTAGCGAAAATTGGCTTAGACGGGATTCACAATCAGAAGTTACGAGCGATAAAAACGCAAAAAACGCAGGAACCGACCAACCAGAGAAGGCCATTGCTGCGTTTTTGCGTTTTTATCGCTCGTAATTTTTGACTGTGAATCCACCTTAATGGTGGCTAAAGGTACCTTCGACTAGGCTAGTGAGCAGGGTGACGTTGGCGGCTTTCCGTCTCCCCGCGGGCAGGTTCAGCCCGATTTTCTCCAGCTTCTCTCGCAACAGCCGTCCGCCATTTTTACTCTTCGCTCTGCAACAATTATATATAACACTTAGTTTATACTTAATTTAAGCAAAGTAAACATTCCTGTTGTCGGCATCGGCATGATCAAGACGTTATATACCTATTCAATTTTTCAAACCGAAATTTCTTTCGATTTTTATTTTTAAATGTTAAACATTTAAATTGCCACTACCATTGCTAATTTTTCTTTGTGTTGTAGCTATATTCCTTTACAAACAAAGTCAGTTTCGGCGTTTTGTTTTTTTTTAGACTGGTTGCTTTGCCTAAAATATAGCACAAATATTAATGCTGACACGAATTCCTTTATACGCGAGTACGACTCACACTTGACCGCTTTTTATAACTTTATCCAATCGTTAATTATCAATACGAATTCATTATCAATAGAAATCTGCTATTGAAAATAATTAAACTGAATAGTTAAGAGTTAACTGGCGTAAATATTAAAACGTAACTTTTCTTTACAGTCTACCTAAATACAATGGAAGATGTTAATCAAAGAAAGAGCATTTAATTTAGCGTGAAATAATCTACAAAATATTTGACGTGACCGTTAACGAACTATTCAAAGCTTACAAATCTTTGTGCTAGTGATCAAAATTGGAACTATTTTTATAATGGCGCTGTTTGCTTGCCAATGCGCCAGTTTAGATGCATTTTATTACTAGGTAGGTACTTTTGACGACCGCGGACGTCTTTTTGACGAAGCTTGAGGTTCCGGGTTCAATTCCTGGGAGGGGCAAATGGTTGTATTATGAATACGAATGTTTGTACCCGAGTCTTGGATATTATAACGTTTTTAAGTATACATATAATTATCTATATTATAAGTATGTCTATCCGTTGTCCAGTACCCATAATACAAGCAGCTTTAGTTGCTTACTTTGGGACTACGTTAATTGGTGTTAATTGTCCCAAAAATATTTATTTATTTATTTAATATTCTTAGTTGTCTAGTGACTTAATTTTACTGTTTATGACTGTTTGTGTTCTTATAAATACTTAGTGTGTTCATAAGTATTGACGTCTCAATAGACGAAGGGTCCATAAAAAAATAGAAATTTATAAAAACCTCCAAGGAAAATTGTTTGGAACAAAATGCCTCATCATCATCAGCTACAGTGGCACCCAACGTTTGTCGCCGAAATCCGAAATAAAGCATTCGTCCCGTTCGCACACGTTGGCTGGTTAGAAAGGGATATGTGCTTTATTACGTCAGTGATAAAAGTTAGAGTGCTAGGGCCTAAGAAGGTCATCACGGTTATTATGATTGATTTTAACTTGAATCCCAACAGTGGGACGATTTAAATTACCTAAATTATTACTTTTAAAACTACAATGGGTACGTATTCTACTTTATGATTTATTTAGAGAACAAAATGTCATATGAACCGACCACTTAATCATTGGCATTCGAGCCGTTGACCCCACGCGCGCCGCCGCCAAAAAAGTAAAAAATGACGTTTGTCAAACTTTTGACAGGTCGCGTGTAGTATCGCTACTGGCCGCTAGATGGAGGCACAGATAACCTATCGATTACCGCCAAATGTACTTACTTGATTGACGTATAGAAAGCTATTCCGGCCCATTATTTTTTTGATATGTAAACAATGCATCGTAGCTTGTAACTTAACGGTGTAAGGTTGAAAGTGGTTAGCATTTAGTTTTTAAGCCGGCAAATGTAAGTTTGTCGGTATGTATGTCGGATGTAGTTACCAAAACTGGCTACCAGTATTAACCGTCAAATATAAAGGCTCGTTAACGAAATTGTTTTCGATAAATTTCTTTGATGAAGTTTCGGAATAAGCGAGCGGAGGAATGCGACGCTCGTAGATTATGATTGATTGAATTTAAAGCGTGTCTCGAACGGTTTAGATTCAGATGAGAGTGGATCAATAATCAAAATTTTACACCAAAAAGAAGTAGATGAAATCGCGGTCGAATAAAAAGAAAAACCCCTACTATAATAGAGTATGAGTATATTGCGGGTGGTAGGACCGAGGTCCGTCCGGATCGGTACCACCATCTTGCTTGCTAATCCTGCCGCTAAGCAGCAGTGCTTGCACTGTTGTGTTTCGGCGTGGGGAGCAGGACAGCCGGTGTAATTATTGGCACAAGAGGTATTCCATGTTAGCCCTCTAGGTTGGCAACGCATCTGCAATCTCTTTGGTGTTGCGGGTGTCTATAGGCGGTGGTGAACACTTACCATCAGGTGACCTACTTGCTTGTTTGCCTTCATATTTCATAAAAAAAATATCAACTCTTGCGATTTCTTGAAAACAAGCATGTCATATAAAGTCAACAACATCAGAATTTTGAGCTTTAAATAATTAACGATATTATACACTAGTTTCTTTGTCCATGATGCCAAATCTGGGATCATGGTCAAAGAACGAAGGTCGCGGATATTATGGAATATGTGCCAGCGAAGACCAAGCTCACTCTGAAGGTCGAGCGGTTGGAGCCCCGCCATTCACGTGACTTAATTTCTTTGTGGAGTAAGTTCCGACTGACCAGCTGTCGATCTTAACCAGAGAAGAGTTTTGGCCGAAGGGTGTCGCGTTCCAGTTTCGTGGGGGTTAACCTGACACCGACAACCAGCACCTGAATACGCGTTTTTTATAATAAAAAAGAACGTTTATTTGGTTACTCCCTTAACAAAACTTGTTGTATTTTATCTCAGGGTTCTAATGAGTATTATTTGAAACAACAAATTGAAACTTTTTTTTAAAATAAGTTTTGTACCTTTGAATCGCTATAGCTCCCATAATGAATATAATATGTAGGTATTTAAAAAAAAAATAACCCATATTATTTTTAAATAACGCTCTACAATAATTTTATACTTTCATACCATTTGGTTTAAGACGTCAAGAACCCAATTATTAAAAAAAAGTCTATTGCATTTCTCAACGTAAAAATAATCATAATAATTATTATAATTAATTTAATATTGACTAGAAGATAGGTATGTCAAAATTCTTTAATACTCAATAAAATAAGTTGTTTACACATAAAATTATGATTTCGTAGATCATTAAACTTAATAATGTAGAGCTTTGTCTCAATTTGCCGTTTAAAAATACCATTCACGACTTAATGTTGATATAACCGTTATTTATTGCTTCCTCTACAATAAAAGTTTCATTGTAATAAATATCTTAATTGTATTCCTATCTTCTTCATTTTAGTAATTTTATAAAACGATGTTTTAACACTGATTTTTTACTGTAGAATTAGTTTTAAAAAGAACGAAGTTTGGCGATGTAATTCTTGGCAGGTCAGATTGTAACATGGTGCAAAATTTGCATCAGGGGTGCAATTTTTGAATCTCACCAGGTGACTAGAGCTCACCAAAATGGCCGCAGTTCTATGAAAAACGGCCGTTTTGGCGAGCTTTAGTTACCCGGTGGGATTCAAATGCTATTTATGAATCTCACCAGGACCCCAATTCTCGATTCATGCGAAATGCATCTCACGTGCGAGATACGTCTAAAAGTGACAGATTTCAAAGGGATTTGACAGTTGTTTTCTTGCGAGATAGATCTCGCATGATCCGAGAATTGCACCGCTGGTGACTAAAGCTCACCAAAATGGCCTCATTTCTATGAAAAACGGCCATTTTGGCGAGCTTTAGTCACCCGGTAAGATTCAAAAATCGCACTCCTGATCTGTGTAATCCCTTAGAAAAAAAAAATAAAGATTGTATATTTTATATGCAAAAATCACTATTTGCACGAATGCGTTCCGTTATTTCACGAAGTCATTATTAACACAGGGTCTTTGAGCTATAAGGCAGATAGTGCTGAGTTTCAACAAAAGTTGGTTGATAGTTTTTCTTTTCCAGAAAATTTGAATAGAGTCCGTTGTTACTACTGCCCTCTTGAGGTCAACTAGGTAACAAAATATTGAAAGCCCCGCCTGCGAATTGCCCATACAAATAGTCTGAGTTAGGAAGGATGCCGTTTTTTGTATGAAATCGTGTAAATGTACTAGAATAGTACTATATAGTCTTTACAAGATGCAAGCAGGATAAATTGGCAGTCTAGTTTCTCAGTAGGTACAGTCAGCGTCAAATATACCAGAGCGGGCAAGGTGTCAAAAATATCTGAACCCGACTCTATTGTCAAATATTCAGACTGTCAAGTGTTCAGATATTTTTGACCACCTTGCCCGCTCTGGTATATTTGACGCTGACTGTACATATGCATTAAAAATACGATACAGCAAAATTTCGTAACGGTCATCACAGAGCATGAAGCACTGTTTCATTTAACAACACTACGCTCTCTAAGCAAACCCGATCAAAAGATACCAAATACCGTAATTAGAGAAAACCCCGTTATATCCAATCGTTAATATTTTCACACGTCCGCTTAACCATCGACAAAAGAACCGCGACTAACGAGCCAAACAATGAATTTGAATTTAGAATCAATGGAAAACTAAATCGGATGAATCGACAGATCGGAAACTAATGGCCAGCACCGACGTATCGATACGAACCTTCTGTTAATATTGTGAAAAAAATAAGCGGATTCGAATTCCGAATTGCGTTTTTTTAAAAACACGCTTTCGAACTCCGTATTATCTATTCTTTATTCAATTTTAGGCTGGTGATGGACGTTCATTTGAGAACGATATCTTCACGTCCAATTAATTCTATCATACCTTATCAATGCCGAAAACGTAAGTAACTCATATTGTGTAGCTTGGAAACCATTAATAATACGCGTTTGATTTAATCGAAATAGCCTGCCTACTTACGACACATTGTGTTTTTGAATTTCGAAAGAATGGCGCCCGTACCGTACTGTTTTGACAGGGTCAGACTTTACGAAGCATTTCGTTTGGGTTCTCTATAACTGTCTTCGTAGACGTAGATAGGTATGTTAATTAGCTACAGTTTGTAACGTTTAATTTTATGGGCATGCGTCTTGACCAAAGATAGTGTAGATACACAATTATGTAAACTACCTACGTACGTATGGTAGGATTGGTATGTAAGTAAGCTTAATTTAGACTTTACCAATACACGTATACGTTTTTGTCCTTTTTTAGTCCCAGACTATATATCTTTTGAGCGATTTGCTAGAATGTGGCGAAGGTTTATCTGTATATGCAAACTTTCCTTTACCATACTGTAATTATACTACGCCTAGCTTAATCGGTAAATTGTACCGAATGACATTATCTATCCGGTCCGATTAATAATTCATGCAACATCCGATAATAGGCCGCAATTACAAATTAAAAACACTGTTTCACACAATAAATAACTGTCACCGGTCACTTGGCTCGTTTAAAATTGAATTTAGAACAGTCCTAATTGCCTTCATTACGCGGCGATTGTCAAAACGCACTGGCCAGATATCGGCTTGTTTTTTTTAAATTCCTGGCAACACCGTTACGGTAATGGCGGGAGCATGGCAGCTGGCTTGTATCCCTTGACATTGTTACGAATATTTCGCATTCCCTAGCGCGGCGTCTTTACATAATTATGGCTATATTTAATAAATTTAAGCGTACGATACATGTAAATAGGTAAACGTCACATGGCGGCTAATTTACGTGTTAAGATGGGCAATTTTCATTGCAAATTGTGTCGAGCTTTTTGCTAACATAACCTATTCAGGTTTGATGTAAAACGGAAACAAAAATTTGCCAGTTTTTAATTTGAATAATTTTTTTAATTGGATAAGTTTTATATTATAACGGTAAATACTATTCTTTACGCTACTTTATTTTGCTGTTGGAAGCTTGAGCTACTAATTTGAAATAATTTTTCATTTGGTACGTGAAAATCGGTGATAATATAAAATGTAACATTGCCAAAATTAGTAGTTAGAACTTTGGCACAATACATGGAAAACTACGAAGATTTTGAAATTCACGCTTCAAACAAATCGATTCACCTTCACGCCGAATATAAAGTAACCGAGTGACATCGATACATATAATTATGAAATAAAATGTTATATGTATGTAGTTACCATTATGGTAGTCACGTCATGAACATAATTTATACCCTACTTACATTTCCATTTCAAGATCCGTTGATAAATTTAAATTTACCCCAGTGACTGCAAAAACCATTCTGTCTGTTGTTTTAAATTGTATAAGTTTGAGTTAAGTATAGAGCCGATTTTGACAAAGAATTACAGAGTGGCGTAATACGGTTGAAGAAAATAAATAATATCTGTACCTAGTAGGTACGTACTTTTTGTCATTCGTATATACCTTAATTTCAACCAGACTTTTAAAAACCCTCTGTGCAAGTATCACAGTTATTGTCATAACATGCCAGGCAAAATGTATGATGAAATATATTAAGAAAAAGTTCCGTAGAGGGTTTTTAAGTCTGGTCTGTGTATACTTAGTCAGATATTTATTAAATAATAGTATTTCATACAGAATGATCACGTACCCCCCCGCACCACCACCCCTCGCAGCCCCGCACGCACCGGCCCCTAAATTTCGGAAAACTGACGACTTTTAATATGGCACGCACACATAGAAACACGTATACAAACGAGCCTTGCTGGTGTAGTAGTAACTACGTGTATTATGTACGGCGTGCCTGCCCTATGCCTATAATACAGAAGCTTTATTCATATCAGTGTAGGTACCCCACTTTGGATTTTAGTCGTGCACATAATATTCTTAGATAGGTACATTTATAAAGCCACTGTGCGTGATAAAATTTGCATAAATTTAATAGCCATTGTCGAACTTGTATTTGTGATCTGACATTGATTTATGTTAAGCAACCCTATGTCATAATTTTATCCTAAAAATTTTTGGATTGGGTATTTTACTTTACCTGCGTAATAGATCTGTGTGAATTATCCAAGTTGTCATACCTACTTGGATCTTGGTTGATAAAAATAACCATCTAATTTGATACAAATCAACTTTCGTTCGTAACAGCACTATTGGCTCCAATTCTGGTGCTACAGAAATAAGAAGAACCAATCACAATATTGGCTAACATAACCGCCTAATATTAAAATAATGTCTCCCTGTCCCTGTACCACGACACTAGGTAGAGCCGCAGCCGCGCCATTAGTAGCAGCCATATTTTCTACACATGCTAACTGGTAAGTAAGGGATGTAAGCTTTGTCCGCGATAAAAGCTAACGTCCTAGGGTCTCACCAGGACGTATAAACTTTCTTATCTATGGTTAATATAAACTACAGTTTCGACAACAGCAACTGCAACGTGACGAGCGTGACCGGGTCAAATACACAATGAGTGTTGCCACACCAACAAGGTCGAAATGACTTGTATACTATCTGTGGTCGAGGGTGTGACGATTCGTGACTACGAACCGATTACAATTCGGAAGTCAGACAGAAGTTCCTAATTTAAATTTTAAACTTAGTGAGAGATATCGATCTAGAGTCGTTACAGACGATTAATGTTGGAATAATTACGAAGATGATGAATGATTTAGAGATATTTTTTTCGGGTATGAAATACTTGGTTTAGATTGAATACTAGACTTCAACTTACATACATCCTAACAGTGGTAATGTATTTGTTTATCTGTTCTTCTTTTATTTCCAAACAGAATAACAACAGGTTTTTATTATGAAAACTGAGAAAAAAGATTGAGCGAAATCGCCGGCAAAAGTTACACACGAACGAAACATATTTAGATAACGAGATAAGGCCCCGATGTATTATGACAATACCTTATTTAGTACAATATTTTAGGACGGAATTTGCGAAGCATAGCAAACCTGCCAGCGTGGCAGTTGCTGCAGTAGCTTTTATGGTCTCTTGCCACCATATTCAGAGACATTAATTATTGACACTTGAATCGTTCAATAATGATTATTTTTTATATAAAACATTGACGAAGCAACGATTTAATTGTCACTTACTTGTCTCGGTTAAAAATGTTTTTAATCGCCCACCTCGGAATTTATGAAAGAAAATTCGATGACAAGCTCAACTGAGTTTATTTTTCGAGTCAATAAGTGCCAGTTATGCTTGATTTATAAATTTCCTACTCCGTAGTAGGATACAAATTGCGACCGCATCCGAACAAGTAAACCCTTCTCATTAATTGGCCGTTTTTAAATTAAGTCATTGTAAAAGAAAGATATTTTAAAGATAAATTGAATACACTATTAACTAAAAGAATTCATGATGCAGCGACATTCAATCATTATGTCACGTCGCTGCCTACAGCGTGACAAGCTGCTTATAAACGCGGTTGACATTTAAACGAGGGCGCCACTGTAATTGTATTGCAAACGAGGAGAACTGTCAAAAGTGACTTCACACAGGTGACAGGTTAGTTCCGCTTTTGACCACGCTCATAGCATAAACCCGAACTCATTTCTGACATCTGCAACCAGTCATCAGTCAGAAGGATGGCAACATTGTATTAAAGACATTTTTTTGGAGCTCAAAACGTAAAGGTCAAAACGGAGCCCTATAAATTAAGCTAGAGCACTTACAAAATTTGCTTCCGGATAGTTTTTAAAACAATGTTTGGGAGTCACTAGATTGTGTGTGAGTATTGTGACCAAACTTGATAAATTAAATTTGGGCGGTCATGTGACTGCTCAAGTTTTATTTAAAATTTATTTCTTAGTAGGTCCCTTTCTTATGATTCTACTAAAAGTTTAGACATGTTAGGACAGCTGGGCCCAATTTCATAAACGCGATAGGCGACAGGTGACAGTGACAATCGGTATACATTGCTTGCCCACTATGATGTTAAGTCTTCAGCGTTACTTGTTGACACAGTGATGTACGGTAAATTGTCACTGTCATCTGTCGCCTGTCGCGTTTATGAAATCGGGCCCTGGTGGCTTTACAAGAAGACGCCGTGTGCACCTACGCCGCTGCACCGCAGAAGCTTGTTAAAAGGTAAGTGAAGTTTTGATATATCCACCTATCGTTAATTTTGACTTACTGTCATTCAATCAACATTAATTCTTCACTATAACGCATAGACGCAACATATCCTGTAGCCATTAACTCCAAACCCGACCTACTTCTAACCGCGGGCAAAAAGTGCCTAGTAAAATAACCGCTGACCGAAACGAGCGCTCCGTACAAGCCTGCATGAAGCCGCAAACCGACCGGTGTTGCCGGTGCAAAAAATATATTAAGAAAGCTGACCTTCCAGTGAGTGGGGCGATGCTATAGTCAGGGGATCCTTACTAAAGCCGGTGAAGCGGTAAGTAATTGGGTATTGGTATGTATTTTAAACCCAAATTTTACCCTAAGGGTTAATGTCATTTACACGTAAAATTCGCATTCAGTATAAATTACTGTCAAAAGTGGAAAAACAGAGGCTGGATTCAGGGGAGGGCAACCGGGGCCACAGCCCCCGGGCCTCGACATAAGAGAGGCCCCCACAATAGAGACAACGTAAAAAAAATTTTTTTTTGGAAAACGCGACTGAAAAAAATTGTCCATTTTATTTGGAAAATAATTTGCGGCTAGGGGGCCTCCACTCTTTTGTTGGTCCTAGGCCTCCAGCCCTCTAAATCCAGCACTGACAAGACTAAAAAAATGATTTTAAGATTGGTGCGAGCAGAAACAACCTTTCGTGATCAAACGCGAGCATGTAAAAAAAAATGGTTTTTGTTATGCGAGTGATTGAACAGTTTGTCAATTAACAAGCTGTTCGATCATATGCTTAACATTTACTCTTAACATTAAATCAATTGACAAATAGAATAAAATAAAAGAATGTTTATCCTGTCATACAAGCAATGATTTAAAATTGTCAGAAAACCTTAATTCACAAAAACAACTAGTCTCTCATTATAAAAAGTTTAAAATCAAGTCAGTTAAAAAAAGGGAGCGAAAAGAAGTTACTCGTAGAAAATTAAAAATCGCTCGCCTTCCAGTGGATCACCAGGTTAGCAAAACTTAAATAAGGAGCTCAGTAACGGCTTGTGTTAAAAAAATATTTCATGAATTATTACATTATGCATGAAGTTAAATGAAATATTATCTAACGTTTATCACAGGCATTATTATAATAGCCTGCCTGACTTCAGGCGCTAGATATTTTTTATTGTTCAGGTGCCTATTGTATTTTTTGTTGATAATTGTATGTTGATTTAGGAATGAGGTGGTTTCAAATTGTGGTAATTTGATACGATAATCTTTAGTCAAAGTCAAGTAATTTAATACATAATAGCTATATGTCAAAAAAAGTATTATGAAGTATATACCTACACATTAGTACTTCAGTTTGTTTATCGATGCGCATCAACACATTAAATGTATATAGATCTGTCTGCAGGTTGAGTGTTGACTTTTCATACTGATTTATCAATATGATTTATCAGTTTTATCACGAGTTTTGAAGTCTGATTTATTCTTTAACTAGCTTTTGCCCGCAACTTTGTCCGCGTAGATTTGTTTAATTGAAACATGCAATCTGCAATATGTCCTGGACAAATTAATGAGAATTAGTTGCTTTGCTGCTCATGACGTCACGGCGACGTATAACTCACTTATCGCTATCCCGTGGGAACTATGCATTTTTACGGGATAAAAAGTATCCTATGTATTAATCCAGGTTGTAAACTATATATGTGCCAAAATTCATCCAAATCAAGTAACAAACAGCCAAACATACAAACTTTCACATTTATAACATTAGTAGGATTATTTACTGACTGCCATGAAATGGTACCCACCACAGTCTAATAAGCTATTTAATCGTGCTTATTGATTAAGCTTTAAAGGCACCTAGACTAAAAATTATTTAAGATTCAATTAAGTAAGTAGTTTCCTAGAGTCCACTCAAGTCAATCTAACTTAGACATACAATAATATTCCGAGTGTAGCCTAAAATGCAGGTATTATGAATATGACTAACTTAATTAAAAAAAACACTAATTAAAATGACATCATTCTAGTAAATATAGATAGATCAGTTGATCCTGCGGTTAGATGAGTTCTGAATCATAATCTCGTACTCGTATCTATCATGGAATTCACAGTACAGACGATGATGTATTCAATAACTTAAACTTAACAAGGGATATCTAGCAGCGATGCTTTAAGATATCTCAGCGGCGATAAGCCAACGATGCACCTTAGCTACCGGTCACTTCGTATTCGTTACGACAGGACAGGGACACTTCTTACTCACCGGCGCAACACGCTGCCTAGAACGACGCGTTAATACACGCCGACAGCGACAGTCAACGCTGCACATCGGCTACCGGTCACTTTGTACTTGCTGCGTTAGGGACACAACTTACCGGCGCAGCACGCCGCCTAGCAGCGAGGCGTTGAGACACTCCGTCGGCGACAGTCGACGCTGTACCTCGGCTACGGTCACTTTGTACTTGCTGCGCTATAGACACAACTCACGGGCGCAGAACGCCGCCTAGCAGCGAGGCGTTGAGACACTCCGGCGGCGACAGTCGACGCTGAACCTCGGCTACGATCACTTTGTACTTGCTGCGCTAGGTATACAACTCACCGGCGCAGCACGCCGCCTAGTAGCGACGCGTTTAGACACTCCGGCGGCGACAGTCGACGCTGCACCTTGGCTACGGTCACTTTGTAATTGCAGCGCTAGGGACACTTCTTACCGGGACAGCAACGGGTTAAAAGACTTCAGTGGCGACAGTCGACGCTGCACCTCAGCTACCGGTCACTTCGTACTTGCTGCGTTAGGGACACTTCTCACCGGCACAGCAACGGGTTAAAACACTTCAGTGGCGACAGTCGACGCTGCACCTCGGCTACGGTCACTTTGTACTTGCTGCGCTAGATATACAACTCACCGGCGCAGCACGCCGCCTAGAAGCGAGGCGTTGAGACACTCCGGCGGCGACAGTCGACGCTGCACCTCGGCTACGGTCACTTTGTATTTACTGGTCGACGATAGCAGAGACAGTCGTCCAGGGACAGAGCAGAATACGTCGTTGGGCGCGCACGAGCCGCCCCCGAGACCGTCTCGGCCTTTTATCGCTGAAACAACGATGGTTAATTTTAGGGGTAAATCTCAAAGTTTCCCCAAGAGCTTACAACATAACAGTATAGAGGAAGACTAATGAGTAGCATCCGTATGGACCTCCGAACTCCGAAACTATAGTATAAGAGATAGAAGTATATTCTAAGAAAATCAAAACCACGGGGTTTTGATTTTAACTCATACATGACTCGAAAACAGTTATTTTTAATAACAAATAAGACTTGCTCCAATTATAAAACATTAATTTTATAAACTTATTCTGACACAACATTCTGGGTGGAATCTAAGACGTGATCGAAACTCAGTTTACCTAATTCAGTAAGATCCAAATACCTAAAAATGGGTTTTACGTGAAATGGTGAATCTTTTCTTGATTTGTAACTTATGAACAAAACTATTTTCTCGCAATTATAGTCATCTTACAACAACAGGATGGTCAAGATGAGATCTTTTTTTAAATAACCGCTAGGGTGTTGCTTACGATTTTATTTTTATTTTGTCCATACGATACGATACGTAGGTATTGAAACATTTTATAAAAAAATAGTAAAATGCGAGTAATTTACTTAATTAAATGAATTAATTTTAAGTTAGGTAACTATTTTTATACAGAGACATCTAACCATTTACCGAGTTAGCAATTGGTAGTTCTGATCACGTCTTAGATTTCACTATGTATGCTCCAAATGCACCAACGGCCCCTTGTACCAACGGCTATTAATAAAACTAGCTACAATACAAAATATGGCTAATAAATGCGTGTCTCGCATAAAAAATACGGGTGATTACAGAATTCCGACTCCAGCACTCCACAATGGCACTCCCCGATTACCGCCACGCCCCAAACACGAACGCAGCGTGAACCATTCTTATTGTAATATTCCTTTATGGCAACCCTAATACAATAAACATTAGTGTGTCATTAACTTTGCACCATACTGGCACTCAACACCCTGCCATTTGAAAAAGAAAAAAAATGGCCAATTACCGTTCAAGCTTTCACATTTTGAAATAGGAATGTTCTATTCTTCAAATTTGGAATTGTAATTAAAAACTCGATAACCAGGGTGTTCACTTTTTACGCGTCTCATTTCCAAATCCGAATGCTCTATTCAAATATAGATTGATTGATCGATTATTTTATTTTGTCGATATCGATTCATTGGCCCGTTGCATGAGATGAGATGGGCTTTTTTTACTATCTATTTAGAAAAATCGATACACCTATCCGATAAGTGCGGTATGAGGCCTAATTACAGTTTTATCTCTACCGGGTCATCTGTAGAGAGTAACAATAAAATGTTTGATAAGTTAATAATATGTATTTATTTTATCGGTGTTCGTGCAATTTGAATTATATTGGTACGGTTTGTATTGTTACATCTAACAGTGATCTAGTTTTTTTTAAATATCTTATGTCTAGCTTTTGCTACCCACTTTAAAAAAAACAAATACGTGGTTTCATATTTATTTATTGAACATTACCAAATAATATACTGTTTCATTTAATTTAATTTTTTAGTTTTACCCCAAACAGAACAGAGATAAATAATCTTTTAAAGTATATTACGCACAACTTGTAAGTTTATTGATTTACTTTCTGTCCGTACTCGAGACGTATCGATGAGTCGACAAAAAGCGCCGTCAGCCAACACGGTAATTTAACTCCAGTTAATTATACGTTTAATATGGCAACACTTTGTTTTTTTATATTGACCGAAAAGAACTACGGACGTACTTCGAATCAAATAAAAATAGTTGATGTAGACAAAATATTTATGTTTGTATTGAAAACCATATCAAGACAAAAGCTAGCAAATAAAAAACAATACTTATATGACTGAAATATATTACGTATACTTACTTTTTAATAAAGGGAGGTCAGTCATGAACCCTGTCGTATCATCCATGCCGGCGTTCTGCAAGAAAAACCAAATTTATTTAAGGAATTTCCTAATTTACATTCTACAATAATAATATACATACTAAGAGATTGCTATTTTTAGTAAGTAAACAAGAAAATAAACTATTTTTTCGTGTCAATATCTGGATAAGAATTATGATTCCTAAGTCAAAACTAATAATAAGTATTTTACCGTTGGCCGGAAAGAGATGTAGACTATTTTTTATTCTAAAAAGTAAAAAAAAAACTACGAAGCTGCAAGCGATTGCTATTTGTTGCACAGAGCTTTTTTCACGGACCGTTTTTATTCACCCTGTACGTTGCATGTTAATTTCCTAACAACTACATATTAAGAAAATGTTTGGAAAGAAAAATGTATCGCAAAATTCCAGCATTCCGTTTATCCCCAAGTTCGGTTCGGTTTTAATTTGCCGGGATTATTAAATTCCTATTGGACTCGCGGACATTTTTGTTCAATATTGACCGGGGTTTGAGATTGACCTAATCAATGTTATTGTTATAATATGACTATTTATATCTCATTGTTTACGATAAGACCTTTACTAGAGTATTTCCTACCGGTATACCTTTTCTAGAACGGGGGCTAAAGTTTTCTGAATTGTGTCGGAACAGGGACTTCTCCGTACTTTAGTACTATTCGACATTGAGTAAATTTTTTCTTTTGTTTTTTTTGCTATCAAAAAAATATTGCGCAGTTGAGTCAAACTGTTGCCATGTGCCATGTTACGCTGGCCAGTGCTTTGCCACTACGCGTTGAGCCTATTGTCATATGTGTTACACTGTATTTTACTATTGAAGTATTAAACTGTCGGCTGAATGGCGTCTCCTTGAAGTGCTGCGCGTAATGTATCTATTGGGTCGATCGGTCATCAATCGGCTGGCGGGTGCTCTACCACTATGCTTTGAGTCTACCGTCATGGTACACAGGCGAGTACTCTACTATTCGAGTATTATAGTGGCGGTTCACCGGCGTCTCCTTCAAGTGCTGTCGAGTCGGTCGGTCGCTATGTTACACTGGCGAGTACTCTACTAGTCGCTTATTAAACTGGCAGCTCACCGGCGTCTCCTCCGAGTGTAGCGCATCATGTAGAGCCAGCTCGTGCTGTTGAGTCAATCGGTCGTCAATTCGTCAAGTCACGCTGGCGAGTGCTCTACTCCTACGCGCTGAGTCTATCGTCATGTTACACTGGCGAGTACTCTACTTTTCGAGTGTTACACTGGCGGCTCACCGGCGTCTCCTCGGAGTGTAGCGCATGATGTAGAGCCAGCTCGTGCTGTTCCCGCGTGCCGTAGTCTGCGCGCCTTTCGCCGCCGCCGTAGCCGAAACCGCCGTGCGATAGCTGTAACACAAACACCCTGTTTATTTACGTGAAGGATGCAAAACTGCGGCCCTCACGATGGCTAGCGATACGCGTGCAATCTCACCTATAAGAAAAACTATCTAATGAAATTCTTCCGAAAACACCAGACAGATGAAAGAAGCGCTAATTTGTGCGGCATCTAGCTCATATCTGCATCAGAGGCCACTAGTCCTAATAAGACTCTGCATCCATAATTTACGTTAGTAAAAGTTACTGGCCAGATTGAAAACTGGATGCCCTAAAATATTATGTTTTTTTTTTAATAAAAATAAAACAATGTATGGAGTTACGTTGACATTTATTGGCGTAGAATATTTTTTCAGCCATTGTTGTTACAGCACCGCATCATTTTTAAGGCACTACTAATAACAACATTTAAATGATAAGTAGATGACGACATTCAATAACCATGAAATCAACTAAGCACTTAGGTACCTATCTATTCCTTCCTAATGTAACTAACGTAACCATAATTCAGTAATACTATTTTCTATCAACGTTATAAGAAAGCAGTTTGCCATTTGCTATTGAGTAATAGTTATTTTTTAACATTTTCAATCGCCATTAAATCAGAAAATGACATAGAGTTTTCCGAAAAATATAGACTTCATTGTGCCGGGAGACCGTCTCAGCCCGACCGGAACATTAGCCCCGCTAATCTACTAAAGTACCCCGACGCATTGTTGCCCGAAAATGTGATACGTTCCATTTTTAAAAAGGAAACGAAAATGGTGCCCGCGTTCAGTTTTTTTATTAACTGCCAGTTGCATTGAATTCAAGATGCCATTAGTATGGTCAATAATAATGTAATAACTTTTTAAAAAGTTATTTTTACAAGGTTTTACTAAGCTCCACTTGAACTCCACTTAATAGCGACCCGCTGCGGCTTGGTACGGATACAATTTACTAAAAAAAATGGAATTTGATGTACCTATTGTATATAAAAGCTTCCGTACAAAATCTCTTAATGACTGTGGAAACCGTATCAACATACGTTGCGTGGTTTAGAAGGAGTAAGTGGCCGAAGGTATGAGGTATGAGATATTTGTACATATAATTAATTTTTTGTATTTTTTATTAGGTTAAGTTATTCATATTTCATTAATGTTTCATATTTTCTCAGTTTTTAAATATTTAGCATCACATTATGAATAAAATTATCTTTAAGCAAGTTGAATTGGAAATGTATCGTGAATATTAATGAAGACGTTAAAGCTTAATACGTGAAAATGAAATTAATAAAACGAGAGTATTAGAAAATGGTGGTTCAATATTTGATTCATTCGACTCGATATTTTTTCTCTACCGTTTGTTTGTGCTACGAAACTATGACTAAATGTTTTTGAATTTATAACTTAAGTAAATTCTACTGATTAAATTTAAACAGCACATTTTCTTACAAGCTATTTGAGTAATTACTCCTCCCCTTTGATCCAATAACTTGTATATTTAATAACATATTTGCCGAGGGGCGCCAACTATGCCAAGCTTGTGAGGGAGTAGTTGCCGAGATTCGTTACAATCGATTGGCTTCTTGACTTCGTTTTGAAGACTACGTTTGATTTTTATAACAGAGTATTTGGCGTATCGTGTTTTTTGAATAATTATTAAGATTAACGTATTTGCGGCTTTTGCCGTTGAAACGTTGGGACCGTGGAGCCCAGACGCACATAAACTTTTTGGACAGCTAAAAACAAAATGGAATGAAATCTCACATGATCATAGGGCTGGTGCATTTCTTGGTCAACGCATTGGCATTGCGATCCAACGTGGAAATGCAGCCAGCCTTATGGGCACTTTACCGCAGGGGACAGCCTTAGGAGATATTTGTACATATAATTAAGTTTCTGTATTTTTTAATAGGTTAAGTTATTCATATTTCACTTGTTTTCTAATAACTATATTCTAGAGTACCTAAATAAAAAAATATATTTGGATCTTAAGATTAATTTCTAAATTTATTTGGTTCGGGTCAAGGACATACTGCACGTTTGCGTTGTATACTGTACTTGTAACTGTAAGTTGACTGGCAGAGAAATAATGCTTTGTGGCATTCAGTTCGCCTATTTTACAGTCGACCAAGTAATTGCTTGACCACTTTTGGACCTTATCTCTTTGTAATACAGTCGAAAAGAGGTCAAGCGTTTTCTTGGTCGACTATACATTTTTGTTTCTTTTGTGCCATAAAGTTAGTTTAGTTTTAATTCAGTTTTGAAGTCACTTGTTTAATTACTTTGTGTAAACTGAATAAAGTTTTACCCTCTCATTCATTTAACCATTTTTTTATTAACAAACGAAACAAACAAACTTCCTTTCAGTCGAGAGCAAACGTCACAATGACAGATAAAGACACAACACTTGTTAACTAACAAACGTTTATGGTGTATGTTCGGCTACCTTCTCCTTTTTAACCACGCAACGGATTTTGATACGGTTTCACTGTCATTTAGAGATTTTTACGAAAAGTTTTTATGTACATTACATCCCCATGGTACCCATGCGAAGCCGGGGCGGCTCGCTAGTGACAGATAAAGACACAACACTTGTTAACTAACAAACGTTTACGCAGCGTTTATGAATAGGGTGGTAAGTAATAAAATATAGGTATATAGTGCTCACGTGGTGCGCGTGTATGTCGTGGTGGTCGCGGTGGTGGCGCAGGTGCGCGTGCGGCTCGTGGTGCGCGTGGTGCCGCGGCAGCAGCTGCTGCGGCGCGTAGTGCTGCGCGTACGCGTCGCCGCCGCCGCCGCCGCCGCCGTACTCCATGCCATGGCTCTGGGGGGGGGACACCGGAGTTAAGGGGTATACTTTCAAAATGTAGGCCCTTGGTCAACTTTGGTGTAATTTGTATGGCGCATTTTTGTTTACTAGGTAGCGATGATAGACGGTTAGTGTATCTGTGAAAATGTGTGTTCTTGAAGCGTGTACCTGCAGGAACACTCTTAAATTATCACCGTTTCCATGTTTTTTTTACCAAAAGAGTGCCATACAAATTACACCAAAGGTCTGGAGTTTGAAAATATACCCTAGGATATTCAAATTTATACCGATACTAGTTATTAGGAGTGAACCCAGATGCTTTGGGCTCTTAGTCGTGTCACTGCAGCCCCGGATTTACGATTATTTCGTACGAGGACTTTATAGTGGCTCCCCCCCCTCCAGCGTTTGATATCAATTATGATTTTGGCGTCCTCTGAGACGGCTGCCCGGGACATGTGCCCCGATTTGCTCCTAGATCAACGGCTGTTTCACTGGATCCGCTACTATATTACTCTGTACAATCTGTTTTGATGGGTGTGTGGTGGTATTGATGGACTAAGGGTCTAAATGTCTTCCGATACCAGTGGCCCTAACATGACTAGCCAAGTTTAGTTCATCTCTATCTGCGTCCGTTTCTTATGACACTAGTTAGACAGAGACACAGGGAGGGGTTAAACTAAACCTGGGCGGTCATGTTAGGGCGGCTGTAGAGGGTACTGTCGAGGTTTAGGAGGTCAGAAGTGACGACGCAACGGGGCCATGACGTTTTGTCGCAAAAATAAAAATAAAATAATTGTATGTTACTCCAGGGGTTCCCAAAGTGTGCGCCGTAGAGAGGAGAAAAGGGGCGTCGTGAGGTGCTCGCTCAAAGATACTCAAATATAACTCAGATTTATGTAAAGTATCATTGTATCCTATTTCGACTAGCGAGGGCGCCGAAGCAAAATACTAAAGCTGCAAGGGCGCCGCGTACTAAAAAAGTTTGGGAACCCCTATGTTAGGCTGCTTTTCCACCAGAGATGTGCGAGGATGCGTAGCGAGGGATGTGTTTGTAAGAACCAATAGAATCGCTTCATTTACCTCGCGTCGGTCAGCACAGCTCTAGTGGAAACGGCTCATTGGTTCTTTACAAACACATCCCTCGCTACGCATCCTCGCACATCTCTGGTGGAAACGCAGCCTTAGTATATTTTTAAGTATATTCGTCTATAAGGTATTTGTCTATCCTCCTAAGGCCCACGTCAAATTTTGCTCTATGAATTTTGAACCATATCGTGTGAAACAGTGAGTTCAACGTCAGTTTGACATTTGTCCTATGTTTAGGACTTGGGGCCTTACGAGGCTATGGACCGTCGTTGCCAGAAAATGATTGTTTTTTTTAATTACCTGTTGCTGGTGGTGCGGGCTGGCGGGATGCGGCGCGGGCGCGAAGGGCGGCGGGAAGTAGGGCGGCTGGAAGTCGGCGAGCGAGGGCTGCGAGCCGCCGCGGAAGCCGCCGCCGCCCAGCCCGAGCCCGCCGCCGCCCAGGCGCTCCTGCCAGCCAAGGGAGACGCGGTTAACACAAATGGCACTACAAAATATATTTATAACGTCAACCAGGACTTCTATTTCGACTTTTCAACCGTATCGCAACGGCCGTGGTATTAGCGTAACAAGTAGACTAAAGTTGAAGAAAAAAAGAAAAAGATTTAAAACTATTCGACAATACACACACTCACACTCATAACACAGGTAGAGTACAAATACAGTAGTAGTAAGGTAAGGTATCGGTACTGTAAAATGGGACTAGAACACGGAGGAGGAGGACGGGGGTTGGCATAAAACTGGATTGGTGGGATTTAAGGTGGATCGCTCCGTATGAGGTAGGAATTTCTAAAATTCTGTTTTTTATTTATTGTGTCTAAATAGTGTGACTTTGTGTCAATTCAAGTACTTTTCTGATAGTAAAGCACTGTTTGTCAAGGCACTGTGTTTTGTTTTTGGAAGTTCCAGCTTCTGATTTTAAATAATTATAAACATGTACATTAATTAATACATTAAATGCGTGAATGTCGGTTAAAACATAAAGTGGATCATTATTAAAACTAGTACCTAACTCAAAATTTTCAAAATAAGAACGCAATCGCGTAAGAAAACAGTGTTTTATTAATGAAAAACTACTTGAATTAATAAAAACACACATCAAAAAATCGAAAGTCCAAAGAGTCAAGAGTCAGTGATTAAAAACGGGATGATTGATAAAAAATTAAACGGTTACGTTTTACGGTAAAATGTTATATATGTGGTAACCCTAGAATCTAGTAATAGTTTTTGCAATTTATTAATGTATAAATATTAATATACAGTCATGTGCAATAACTTTGTAATAAGTTGCCCTCTCGTCAAAAGTTGCTGTGCCCGACAGGGTCCACGATGAACACATACTTTAAGTTAACATCAAGGGTGCAATTTTTGAATCTCACCAGGTGACTAGAGCTCACCAAAATGGCCGAATCTCTATGAAAAACGGATATTTTGGTGAGTTTTATTTACCCGGTGAGATTCAAATGCAACTTTAGAATCTCACCAGGTGACTAAAGCTCACCAAAATGGCCGCGTTTCTCTGAAAAACGGCCATTTTGGTGAGCTTTAGTCACCCGGTGAGATTCAAAAATCGCACGCCTGTAACATACATCGTGGAAAAGCAATAAAGTATTAAAATAAATAAATAAAAAATAAATAAATATCTCGGGACAATTTACACCAATTAACCTAGTCCCAAACTAAGCAAAGCTTGTACTATGGATACTAGACAACGGATAAACATACATATATAGATAAATACATACTTAAATACAAATAACATCCATGACTCAGGTACAAACATTCATATAATATTGAGTATTGAGTTTCTTAAAACCACTGAACAATTGAACATGCACTATAGAAGCTTTTACAAGATCGGTATGTAACGATCTGCTTTCTCACAACAACTTTTTCAAAACGCAATCATAATTAAGACAGCCTCTTTAGTCACACCATTACCGTTAACCATATTAAGATCCCGAAAGGTTAATTACATTGTAATTTTGTAATCAAATCAACTCTTTACGTGCTGTAGGAATGTAATTTACAACCGCTAAGCTATTGTGTAATAAATAGTACGTCAATTGTGAGGCGTACAAGTGCTGCATACAAATATAGTAAATAGTAGGAGCAGGTACTTATATGTCAATTAGTTCAAAACTTTTTTGGCTGGTTAGAAAAGAAAGATGTAGGTATTATCTAATAGTTACTTTAAAAATCGATTCTTTCCTAGTTCTATACCTTGTTTTATTATGATGAAAAATGTTGTAAACTGTCTTGGTTGTTACATTTTTAAATATAAAAAAAAAATGATTTATTTAAAAAAATTACACCTCGTAGACTTTATTGCCGGTATCTTCTCATCAGAGGTTTTTTCGAACCGGTGCAAAATTTTATGACATTCATAAGTGCTGCCTGTAAGCCTAATTTGAATAAAGATATTTTGACTTTGACTTTGGGAAATCTTTTTTGCAAAAGTGTTACAATAAAATGTATAAATAGATTATACTAGAACAACATGTTTAATTTGTAATCAGAGACAAATTAAAAACAATAAGCCTTTTCGAGTGGCTATTTCAAAACCATAGCCTAATTATAAGACCATAGACACGTAGTAATGATATTCCTCTGATTACAGCCCGCACACGCGAACCTTGGATTAGAATCGTTACTTCGTTAGATTTAGTTCAGTTAATTTAATTGTAATAATAATGCTGGCTGGAAAGAGTTTCCAAGTCAATTCACATTGCTGTTAGAGTTGGCAACACAACCCATCGTCATTAATTAAAAAAAAAGTACTTTTGAAACGGCTGTAACGTATTGAATTCGAATTTTAAATTAAAAGCAAGTGTACCAACCAAGCCTCAAAATGTGCTCTCGAAGGTAACGTTTTCCATATTCTACATTTTAACGTATAGCCATTTTCTTGGAGTTTGCTGTTTTTATGTCTTAAGTAGAATAGTTTTGGAAGTTTAGATTTTTTGAATATTCTGCATAGATTTGATAATTGTACTTTAGGACTCTCATACAAAACAATAAACTTAAAATATTTTTGTATCTGTACTGTACAGAATATTAAAAACATGGTAAGTACACAAATTCTCTGAATACAGGGTGTTGTGTTAAATGTTTTACGTATGGAAAAATATGCCAAAGTTATATTAATCAAGATGGTAATGTAAACATTATTATAAGATTCAGAATTTAAAAACTATTTCAGTGATTACTTAGCTTTTAATAGTGTGGGAGGTATTCAAGTGACCGCTAGTCATAACAAACAAGCAGAGCTGTTATTTGAATCAGGTTCCTTTAATTTAAATTAATGTAATTTATAATGCTGTTCCAATTTTACAAGTGTTGTTATAAGATTTAGTGTGGACAGTGATGGACATGAATTAGTGCTTTTTAGTGTAATTTTTATGCTCCTAGCTTTCTCTAGTTGGGGTAATTAATCTTTTATATTACAAGTACAGTTGATTCGGTATTAATATTCATGTTTGTAAGTTTTCTTAAACTCTGTTCGAGTCATAAATGGTTAATTTAATATTTAGTACAGTCAGCCAACCAATTAGAGGGCAATTATTTTGTGCTGAAGATTCGGCCAAAGCTTTTATCTGGTTAAATTGTTTTAAACTTTCGCGATTTTCACACATATTTATAACGTTATCGGGACTTAAACGCGATAACGTTATAAATTCTATCTGGTTGCTAACATTTACTACTCGTACTGATCAGTATGTGTTCGCCTTACATACAACTGCCCTCCTAGATTTGTTTGTGTTTATCGCAAACAAATAATTCGTCTCTTTCGCACTCGCACATAAGCTGGAAAGGAAGTTTTTTTAATTTTTTAATTATTTTTTCAAAATTGGATAGTTTGTATTTTAAGTTTTTTGTCAGTCTGCCCGTGAACATGAGACCTGTAAAGGGCTCAAAACGTCGGAAATTAGATTCGTTACAATACACGCGATATAAATTGCGTTTAAATTGTTTTATTTCAATGTCTACAAGTTGCGAAAACATAAGAGAATACTATAGAAAGGAACGAATTCTTTATTTCTTTAGGAATATTATTTTTAAGTTTTATGTTTATGTTTTGCTGTGCCCTATCAGGGTCATCATATAAACTGTTAACTTATGTTTAAGATCTTTAATAATTTAATCTTTTTTTTGATACAAATACAAATACCTACAAGAGATCGTTATACAAAAAATGCAGTACTTTTATCAGAAAATTCTCGCGTTATTTAGTTAGCTAACTTTCAGGTATACGTAAGTACTTACTGGTACGATTTTCGGCGAAAGTATTGAGACAGACGGATAAATGAATTTTTGAACGTCAAAAAACAACAAAGTTTATTATGTAACGGTATCAAATTAATTAAAACACGACGATATCTTCGTGAACTGTACTACGTGTTAAAGAAAGATCGATTGGCAAACCGCGGGCATCGGCGACAAGTAATCGATTACGCTACGAGTGATCTAGTTTTTTAATTATTTATTTGGAGTACGCCGGATGCGGTGAAAACGTGTCGTGGGTATACAAGCAAACAGCCAAGGAGCTCTACGATATGAAAAAAAAGGCTCTACGAAAAAAGTATATACAAAAAAATAAGTTAAAATAAAATAGATGAAACCTCTATTTTAACAACGTCCGAACAGTTATGTAAATTTTTTGTTGATAAAAAAGATAATTCTCACGTAATTTTTTTTAGTTCCGCGTCTTTTCATACTCAGCAGATATCATTTGCCCAAGCGGTAGCAAAATAAGTAAAAAAAAATGTTTACTGGCACGGAATGCAGAGGTTACAGGTTCGAGTCCTGTCGGATGTCCAACATTATTCTTTGTACTATGATTGAAATTTAACTAATTTGAATGTCCAACATTAAAAAATTAAAATTGAAAGAAGTTTCGTTTAAAAAAAGAAATCATAAAAAAGCAGTAAGTATAGCTGATTAATGTAAACACAACTCGCTAAAGTTTATTTAACTGGAGAAGAATGTTTCATACATTAAAAGCGTATTTCCTCCATCAAATTACTTTCAGACAGTTAATACTATCTTGACTATACTTCTACACTTAATTATTTAATCTACACTAAAATAATAAAGAGGTACACTTTGTTTTCGTTTGCTCGTAGGGGGTTAGTATAGTCGACCAAGAAATTGCTTGACCATTTTTCGACCGTAATACAAAGGGATAAGGTTCAAAAGTGGTCAAGCAAATACTTGGTCGACTATACGTAGCTACTGAACCGATTCCGAAAATTCTTTTTTCTAATCTCCCGCTACACTATCCCTGACGTGCTAAGGCTACTAATTCCACGCGAACGAAGTCACGGGCGTCCTTTAGTATTAAATAAATAAAACACAACAACGCAACGCAAGGAATGCTGATGTTGCAGGTTCAAGTCCTGCCATTGCTCTAATTTTTCTTTGTGTTGTCATTACAATTTTAATTTAAAACACAACACTCATGTAATAAATTAATTTTGACACCATTAGTTCCGTATTTTTTTTTGCCGTCGGTACCACGGTGTCGCAAGCCGAATTTGTCCGGTTGATTTATGCGCGCGCGCACCCAGCGCTTCATGATTGCCACTTGTTTCAGATAAGAGGAATCAAAAAGTAATTGTTTTATGCCGTGCATAATATTTGTACACCTGTGGTAGGACTGTAGTGTTTTTAATGGGTTCTGATTGGTCAATGGTTTTTGTGACACATCGGGCACACACCCAATTAGGGTTGCTAGATACAGGTTTTTCATTTCCGGGTCAATTTTGGGGTTACGGATTTTTGTTTGGTTACTCGTGATTTAGGTTAATGGTAATCAAAGTTCATATAAATTAGCATAACTATTCGCTAGTAATAAACATTTGATGGTTTATTTACAAATCGAGAGTTAGGTAAGCTGTTACTATAGTTCGGTAGTCACTTTTTTGTGTAATAGGTAAACAGAACTTTGGTTACATGTAACAAAACTGTTTTTTCAGTGTTATTACAAAATTTATTACGCGAGGAAAGCCACGGGTAGAAGCTGATATACAGTAAAGCTTGTTTACAGTGTGTTAGTTTTACTAATTTGACTTCGTTTAAGCGCCTGGCTTTGATTGTAATTATTAATTTGACATTAAATAAAATATGTTTCCCGGTCAGACTTGATGGTTAATGAGACGCTGATTAACTGACTTTGTTATCAATAAATTGTAATAAAGTATAGAATATTGATTTGTTTTGATGATAGGCTTGTTAAGTCTATCATATTGGATTGGAATCATAAAATATCTTTACATTGTATAAAGTAAAGTTGGTATTTATTCTTGTCTATTCGAAATTTTTATAGTATTTCGACCGCCTTCTCCTTCTAAACCAGCCAACAGCCATGGAGGCATCTACATGCACTATGAAGTTGATATATGTATCCCTTTTGAGCATAGACAATCTCTCTCTTCCCTCTTTAATGGTTGTTGCTGTCTGTACTAGCAGATGCTGCAGAAATATATACAACAAATCAGTGTGTTTAAAAAAATTAAAGTTCATTTTGATAAAAAAAGGAACATATTTAAATATCTTCATGTGCTTAATTGGCGCCATAGACCAATATATCATTACAATCGTTGACATGTGAATCGTTCACTCCAAATTCGTTTAATCGATTTATTGATCGATCAAAATATCGTTTTTATTACGTTTGCCGATTCTTAATTAACACGTTATATCGGGAACCGTTATTTTGTTTATACACTACCATTTTGGAACACGTAGGTTTTACAACTGGACGTGTAAGGTACCCAATTAGTGAAATGTTATTATTATTGGGTGCCTTAGTTTAGTTTTTTAATTTAGGGGGACTGTTAGAAACGGTGCTGGGTAATAAAAGAAAGTTATGATGTATGATAGGGTAGTTCGCAGTCCGAACTGGCCATCATTTATGTAGAAAATCATCTCATATTCGAGATAAATTGCTAATAACATAAACCTTCCTTTTGGCTTTGTCGTAGTCGGGTAAGACATTACACATTTTGAAGGAATATCTCGGCTTGGCCTTTAATGCGTAAATTATCCGTTTATTTAAATTATTTTGCGATTTTTTTTCAGGATTGGATAAAAACTTTATTGGCTCTTAAAGTATCAGACATTAGCACCTTGGTTTCGCAGGATTGTCACCACTATTGCATTGAAATAAAGTTGAAAGTGTCCATAGATTGGAGGTGTGTCGGCAACAGGGGTGTAAACTGTTTGTTTTCTGCACCTAATGTATTCTTCTGAGTAGATTATAATAAATCAATAGAAATGGCCAATGTAGTGCAATTTTTTTATATGAAATAGGAAGGCAAACAAGCAAGTGGGTCACCTGATGGTAAGTGATCACCGCCGCCTGTAGACGCCCGCAACACCAAGAAGATTGCAGATGCGTTGCCAACTCAAAGGGCTAAGATGGAATACCTCTTGTGCCAGTAATTACACCGGCTGTCTTGCTCTCCACGCCGGAACACAACTGCAAGCACTGCTGCTTAGAAGCAGTGCTTGGGCAGTGAAAATAAATCTTAACGTAATAACTTTATGATTCAAAACGCATTACCTGCACCTCAATCACGCTGGATAAATCCACGTACGCCAGTGTTGCCGCGCACTTTACACTAAAAATCCAATTTTAATACTGGCCACACTATTATTTATTTTGTCCACTACATTACTTTTAATTTCACTAAGTCCTTGATAAATTAAAGTAAGGCTGAATTTAATGGTAAAAAAATATCTACTTCACAAGAATCACTTGTAATTCGCTCTGAAATGAGAACGGTTTTCATTTATGGAATTAAAGGACGATAAAACAATTATTCTAGTTATTAATTACCAGTATTTTAAATGTTCTAAACTGTAACTTTTTTAATAATTGTAAATGTGGTTTTTAAATCACTGACAACAAGGCAACGGCTTGGAGTCATTCTGCCAAATGACGTTTGAAGTGTTGCTACTAGCCAGTAGTTAATCGATATTTAGAAGCGAGTGAAAGCCGATACAAAAACAATATGTAAATTGGAATATCGATAATTACTGGACCCTTTTAAAGCGATCGATTTCGGTTACGGCTGCCGTCATTTTTAATTGTTTGTGGCGATAGTGACGTTTTATCGATATCGATAGATTATTAGACTTATTATACAAGTTTCGTGTTATTTATCCACAAATAATTTACTTAGCAAGTTGGATCCACTAATTTGATTGCATTTTTTTTTAAATTATTGAACATTTTTATAGTTTTCAAAATTTATTCTTACATATTAGGCAACTCTCAAAGTTTAACTATAAGAAACTGTGTACGGCCAGCAGCAAAAATAGCTGAACACGTTAAGAGGTCAAATAGCTCTTACTGTCTTGACAATAGAGTTGACTTATAGATCTTTTGACAGTTTTGACCTCTTCGACTGTGTAAATATATCACCTGCTGACTGTACTATGTAGGCGAACGTTTATTAGTGGGATCTATATAATACAAATAGCTTTAGGCCCTGTTTCATCACTCTCTGATAAGGTCCCAATATAATATCTAACAGATATATTTGATACGGTCTCTGTTTGCGTCCATAGAATAAAAAGAGACGGCATCACAGATACCTGTTGGAAATAATATCAGGAACTTATTAGAGAGTGGTGAAAATTAATGTCGACTTTCATAACTTTTAAATTTTCTTAAAAACAAACTTATACACCAGTCGTTAGTAAAAGACACAGTTTGCCTTTAGTCGAACCAAAGACATCGATAAAGTTTTGAGATGCTTAAACATTACTAAGCCAGATTTGATTAATTAAAGTTTCTTTGAAATTAGTTGTAACACGCGCGGCAATCATTTATCAATTAATATAAAGATATTAAATGAGAAAGTAACTCCAATTTACAGTATAGTTTAATTTTCCTACAAGTTATGATCTATTTAATCGTCGAATGTATTATTTAACACGTGCATTTCTAACGGGAACGACGCATTGATTGGCAAAGCAATTAAAGTGCTAATACTGTTGTATATAAAAACAGTTAAAAACTTGGTATAATAAAAACATAAATAATATCAAATAGACAATTTGACGTTACAAATTTATAATCGAAAATGGATCCAATTTGAAAACCGATCGTCAACGTCGCTGGCTGAAATTAAACGAGCCCAGAAAAAGAAGAATCAATTAAAAAAAACACTTTCGGTTTCGCGCCAAAAAGAATGTTGCCAGTATTAAAAATGCTAATATGGCAAGCACCGCGCGCGCCGCGCGTCCGTAGCAGACTGCCGGAGGGCGGCGCGCCCTCGGGGTACCATGTGTTCTCGACCCGACCTACGTGACCTTTATATTGCTAGTGTTAGTGTGAGTTATTAATGACTTTATTAGTGTTTCAAAGTTGAAAGGGCTTGTAGTGTTTTTTTTTTAGAACTACTTAAGAGGCTTTTTCTAATTGTACGTTGGTTTCTGCGTCACAGATCACAGAACACAAATTAGAAGTCAGTGCACCTAGCACGAATCTTCTCGATAAGCGTTCTCGTAAACGCCTATCGAGAAGATTCGTGCTAGATGCACAGTTGTGTTTTGATGGCCAAAAATTTGAGTTATTTATTTCTCTGAAGTTTAAAGTTTAGGCACCATTTTATGTCGTAGCATCCATATACACTTATATTTATTTTTAATGCTTTACACTTTGCAGCAAGTGTCTTAATAAGCGATATAAACTGCGGAAATTTCTAACTATAAGGTTTTCAATATGTCCCAATTTCTTCACATATACTTTAGCAAAACAACACGTGTCAAAAGCTTTTTCGTTGCATACATTTTATTTAGAGATGTGTTGGGAATATGTCAATGTATGTTGTTAAATGTTTTTGTTTTATGTAAAAGGTAGAAAAACAAGCATGCGGGTCACCTGATGGGAAGTAATCACCGCCGAGCATGTGCACCAGCGACCCCAAGAGAATCGTTGATCCGTTTCTCACGATCTTCAAACGTGCAGTTACATAGTTTGAAGAAAAAGTCCTTAATTTTGATAGACGACAGAAAGATTCGTAACACGACACAATAAATTTTGTGGATCTATAACCCACTGTGCTGGATAGAGACGGATGCTGAAATACGTTACTGTTGATGAAGAACGCATTCCAGATGGATTTTGTTATGTTCTTTTTCAAGTTCTGTTTTATGTACTTGTAATTACATTTTAAAGGCGTCAGAAGCAAGAATACTTAGAAATGTACCACTATAATTTGGATGAGTTAACTATGCTTTAATGATATAGCCGTTTGGTGCCTTGTTGGCTAGAATTGATAACAGGTGTGAAGTGAACACAAAAAAACACCAGAAATCCAAATGATTAATTGATTAATCTGTAGCAATTTGGAGTTCAAACTTGAGCGTTGACTTGACATGCTACAATTAAACAATGGTAATGGCAGTGTCATGAAATGTTTTAAGCTAGTGCACGCACGCTATAAAGATCGGTTAAAGCATCGGTTAAAAAAGTGCTAGTTTTGTTTAAAAAACCTACGAACATCGACAACCTAAATTAAAAGAGTGATGTTGATCCATTTGTAAACTGATAGTGTTCACGAAGTTGGAACGATTTAAATAGATATGCCATTACTTCTGCTTTTCGTCGGACTTCGCGGCGAAATAATTAAGAATCAAGATTGTTTTTTTCCCGCGTGTTTCGTCAGTTGCGCTTACTACACGAGTAGCGAGATCCATTCTGTGCCTGGGTAGGCTGTTTGGCAAGTTAGGTGATATATCTAAACAGTCGAAGAAAACATTTGCATAAACCTCTATTTTCCATAGAGCTTGTATAGATCTTTCTATGCTCTTCGAGTGTTCAGTCATTTCTACTGCTGACTGTACGTACTCAAGAACGACCAAAAGGTGTTGCGAATGTGATTCAGCATCGAGTTCCGTTAGTACCTCGCCCCTCCCCCCTCTAATTAATAGGTATCGCCCGCGCGCGCCGATTGGCGATCATCCGAGAGAGACCTATGTGCAGCCATTAAATTGTACAGTGGCCAGTGTCATTAAAAAAAGTATGCCTACTATTCGCGGAAAAAAATACTTTGTGTCTTCTTAATTGAGGCCGGGAAAGCTTATTAAGATAACTTATAATATGCTTAAGTTTCTCGATGTCAGTGAGCGATTCAATTATTAAAAGCATATCGCATAGTTTAAAAAAAATAATTGGCGGATTATCTGCTTTTGAATCTGTGTTGCCAGATCAAATTTCTGAAAAGACTGCAGAAAATCTGTATTTGCTTTTCTTTGTAAACCTTGAAGCTTGAGCAAATTTAGTAAACACCTGGTTTTTTACTTACCTAGTTATTTCTAATCGAAATATGTATGAAGAGACCTATAGAAAAGCGTATTGAAATTGTCATAATTAACTACTTCCAATAAGTTTCTTTGCTATAACTTTCGATGTATATCAACGGAGTTCGTTTGTCTCGTTCGTCATGCGACATTTTTATAATTGAAATCTTCTGGTCATATCATATCATATCATATACTCGTTAATCCGTTATTGGTATTTTTAGGGTTCCGTACCCAAAGGGTAAAACGGAGCCCTACTAAGACTCCGCTGTTCGTCCGTCTGTCTGTCTGTCGTCTGCCACCAGGCTCACGAACCGTGTTAGTAAGACAGTTGAAAATTTCACAGGTAATATATATCTGTTGCCGCTATAACAACAATTACTAAAAAACAGAATAAAATAAATATTTAAGGGGGCTCCCATACAACAAACGTGATTTTTTTTTGCTTGTTTTTATAGATAATGGTACAGAACCCTTCGTGCGCTGGTCCAACTCGCACCTTGCCGGTTCTTTATATTAAACACGTATGATACCGCGTGCTTACAAAAAAACATGAAGGCAATAGATTAAAATTTAACTCATAAGTGCTAGTAGCAGCATCATAGTAGCACACTAGCGTTTAAATAATTAATTACTAGCGTTTATCATTGCACACAAACGTATCCGTCCCTCTCGCACTCACATACTGGTTAGAAAGGGATATCTGCTTTATGTCAGCGATAAAAGCTAGCGTGCTAGTGCTAGGACATGTGCTCATTCTCTCGTTTGCCGCTCAGTGCGTCTCGCTCCTATTGATCTTATAAGAAAGCGACGAAAATTATTAGTCTAAAGTCGTATTTGTTCCAGAGTTGGGTCTTTAGTCTTAACTTCATTAAACTCCCGATAATCGCCGAAATCTAGCAGCCGCACTCTTTGCACAAGCAGAATTGTTAGAAACGTGCTAATGTAGGAGTACCTACATAATAATAATCCTTTTTTTGTGTAATGTCTACGAGTATCACATAAGTTAATGTGCCATTTGTTTGTGCTTCATAACACATTCATGTCAGGTACGCCTTGTGCCAATGTGCGAAGAAAAAGTTTTCTATAGCGCATTTAAGTTTGTAACTGGCAACACCCACTCTCCCCTAATACGCCGAATGATCTGTCAATTGATTCAGTTTCATTAATATCCGTTATTCACCCTTCCACTGGTCCCCGAGGCTATGTGGCGTATATACGGGAATAAGAGGGAAAAAGTAATTATTAGTAATACATAACTACATAAGCGAGCAGTGGCCCGTTTCACGAAGCTACAAGTTACAATTTTACAAGTCTAAACCGGCAACATTGATCATTATGCCCATTGCCATTGGTCATTATTGGCCTATGTTGCCAGTTTAGACTTGTAAAATTGTAACTTGTAGCTTAGTGAAACGGGCCACAGATGTAATACGCTGGGGCAGTTTTTATGTAGATATTCCTAAAGTAGGAAGCAAGAACGTAAGTTAAAGTTTACGTTTAGCTGAACGAAAGCTTAGTTAAGATACTGAAATTAATCAAAAGCAAAAACTCTTTTTACTTGACCATATTTATTATTTTTAACGTGTGTTATTAACCAGCTAGGTACATTTTATTTACGTCCACCATCTTTCGATAATCGACGACTCCAAAACGGTAGGGCGTCACAAAAGAATTTTAAATAATAATTAAATATTATAAAAAAAATGGAACAAGCACTGGCCAATTAGAATTTAAAACTACTCGATGGAAAGAAAAATGAAAAGCTATTGTTACAGAAACCGTTTGAATTTTTGAATAAAGAACGCGCGCCGATTGGTCGCGTAGCCGCGGGCGAGTGGCGGGGGGTCGCGTGTTGCCAGCCTCCCGGCCGGAAATATGCATTCTATGTGTCTAATGAAGTTCGAAATTTAATTCAAACCGTGAGTGGCAACTGGCAAAGCAGTAATACAAGAGTGTGCAAAGAATATTTCGATGGACAATATATTAGTTCGTTTTGTGTTGCAAATGCGAGGCTTCCTAATGTTAACAAGTTTTTGACATGCTTCTTCTATTAGTATTATACCAATTATGCCGACCGACGTCTTTGTCTAAAGGATAAATTCGAGAATTATTTCCTTTAAAACATTTTTTATTAAAAGTTTCGGTTAACGACTGCCCAAAAGTGATATAGTAACAAAACGAACTAACACCGGCTGAACAAAAAGACGCGCCATGCAACTTGCACCAAAGTTTTATTTAAGTTTTATTTGTAGCATTTAAGTTTTATTTGTTATTTTATGGATGCAATAAATAAAGAATAAAGAATAAAGAATAAAGTTGACCAAAAGCCTAGTTTGAAAATTTACTCTCCAATACATTTAAGGAAGTCTTTATTATAGTTAATTAATTCCACTTCCAAGTAATGGCCAAATGTGGGTTACTAATTACGAAATATAATTGTGACGAAATGATTCATTTTCCTGTCTTGCGATTGCGATGCGGATCAGGTTTTTTTAGCTCATTTCACAGACACATTGTGTATAAATAAAATGCGTCTTACGTGTGTGTCGAACTAGTGAACTGTATGTTTTTAAAGGAAAGATGGAAACTATAGTTTAATGTACTAATTTCATTAAAATAAAGTTACGAATGTGATCTCGTGGCAGCAGCCCCAGCGAACGGCGAACGACAGACTCCTTGATTCTTCTTCGAGCTGAGCTTTTGTCACGAGGTTTCACAATGGCCAGTAATAAATACAAACAAGGAGGCCACTTGTCCTTCACAATGTCTTTGTTGAAATGAAAAATGTGAAATATACTTTTTGACACAAAGTACATGAAGTAAATGTACCAGTGCTTGACGCGTTGGGCATTGTTTGTACTAGTAGTTGACATCATTGGCTCTCGTTTTTACTCGTATGTTTCTGTATCTTCCCGTCAACTTTTGGGTCACTGACAATGACGTGACTTAACATAGTATTAGGGAGCGCGGAAGTGCCGTAATGAAGTCAGATACTTTTCTCTCTCAAAGCAATGTAATGTACCCATGTGAGTGAAATGAAAATTCGATGAAATGTTCGTCGGTATTTCAATAGTTACACACAGCCTAAAGTCCCATGCGCCAACCTTTAACGTCAGCGATCGTCTCGTCCCGCTGCCACCGCGCCCGCATTCCCCACAATATTATCCGCAAAAAACGAGTTAATTACGAATTTTTGAAAAAGGAACGCTACAAGATGGCCGTTACTTCGTGGAAACTCGTGATTGATTCGACGAGCTTTCGGCTCGCGTTAATGTTGGCAACACCGTTGGGAATGTCTATGGATTTTTGCGATCAGTTGTGTGGGTGAAAGTTTAAATTTCATTGCATTTTTTGGTAGAAATTGGCGGACTTGGGACAGTTAAATAAAATGTGTGGATATCGCGATACCATTTTAATACGAATTAAAAGTCTAACCTCCATTTTCATAAAAGTTTATACCACTAAATGTGTTTTATAATATATTAAAGAGGGTTAAAACTTCGTACTTTTGAAAATCATAGAAGACTCCAACATTTATTGTATTTCTATTTTTTAAGCAGTCAATCATTAATAATATCAACGTAGAGACAAGACACAGGTAGTGTTCAGGCCAAGTTTGAAGAAACTACAGACGACACTCGCCATGAGTACATACGAGTATATAAATATGAACCCCTTCAAGCAATTTTTGTTATACTTATTAACTGACGTCACGGACATCATTATATCACTCAACGAGTATTAAAGATGTGACTAACTACTATTCAAAATATTTCTTATTTTATATGTTATAGGCATTATGAAACCCAAACTAAAAACTTGTAAAAGCTTTAACTCAGCTTCTATATCGCTGTGAGTTTAAGACCATATCAAATAGAGGCCCCGATGTGACCTATTAAAACCAAAACCGATATCAAACAGCGGTTCAAACGTTACGAAAATATGTCAGCGGTGATGTGACGCGCATTGGGCAACGAGATCAACTTTCTACATACGGACAAACAAGTCTTATTATATATGTATGAGCTGCGTAATGGTAATGACAGCTGAGGACTGTAGAGGCATTTTTTTCTAATCTGCCTGTACACGAAAAGATTATTTAAGGACTGAATATTTATTTTTTCTTTTATAAAAAAATGGTGTTTAGTTATTTATATTCTAAAAGAAAAAAGTACGTTGGTGGAAAAAAGCACTTACCAATATTGAAACGTTTTAATTCATAAGATAGACAACAGGGCAGTAAAAACGGAGATATTAAGAAATAGTTTAGATTTCACATATTTATAAATCCACTGAAAATCAGCGTCGTTGCAATCTGTGCCTCGACACATGCCGAGTGGACTCCTTTTTTTGGGATAATCCTGAACATTAATTTATCTCTAGATTTAAGGATTATTTGTATAATTCATAAAACTGCAATGTGATTGTTGTTTCAGAATAAATGATTTCTATTCTATTCTATTATATAATAAATTACGCTTAAACACACATTAACGCTATTATTATCATTAAACATCTTCTTAGCGCTTTTTTCATTTGTAAATTACGATCAAAGGGTGCACTGGTCTAGATGACTTTTGGTAGTAGTTCGAACTGCCGACCGAAGGCGTCGCCCGGGCCGATGTACCCTTCGATCTTCATTTTAACATTTATGATGTATTTATTCATTTTAATTGCTAAGTAGTCGTAGTCGCCCGGACATCTCGCGAGGACTACGATTTAAAATATTCAGATCACAAAAAAAACACACATTCACGTAACCAAATTTAAGGCACGTTTATCTCGCTAAGTGAAATGTACCAGTGTTTCTTTAACCCGAAACCCCGACGCTGAAGATTAATTTGTGCTGACGTAAACAAATGAGAGATAGACCCAGGCCAGCATCGCGTAAGTATCGCGGCAGTATTGCGACTTTATCGCGACTGCAACGCTCCAAATACACGTCGTGGGCGATCTCCCGTACACACAGCAACAATATCGCGTCAGTATCGCGGCTTTCGCAACTTTGTCGCTGCAGAAAATCGTCGTGGTCATCCATAGTACTGAAGTTCGTGATAAATAAATATAATAAATAAATATCTTAGGACAATTTACACCAATTGACCTAGTCCCAAACTAAGATAAACTCGTATTATGGGTACTAGACAACTGATAAACATACTTATAGATAAAAACATACTTAAATACAAATAACGTCCACGACTCAGGTTCAAACATTCGTATCCGTCACACAAATATTTGCCCATACCAGGATTTGAACCCGGGACCTCTTGCACATTAAGCAGACCTATGTGCCACCACGCCATACAGGTCGATCAAAGAGTACCTACTTGAAACATAAACATGCCCAATGGTGGATCACAAATTGCAAGTGGCGGAGTCTTTTTTTCGGCATTTAAAGAACTGCGCCACGTGTCCTAGAACTTTGTAGCCTTCGTCTCATGGGAGTCCGTTAAAAGCAGGTTAAATAACTTTTTTGTATCTACATTAACATCTCAGCTTGAAAAAAGCTTGTAAAAAGCCCTCCAATCACAAACGAGCTTAGCTGTAACGGAGTCCAAATGAAATACTGCTATACTATCTATCAAATAGTTGCCATACGTAAAAATACAATGGACGTATTCCAAATGAACTGGCCATATATTATTATTATTCGACCAATGGTCTGTTAAGTGTGGTAACACTGGTTCTCACTAAATTCTCACCGAGTACCAGCTGTCGTGTCAATAGAGTTGCAATTGTAAATTAATTTGTTTCAAATTTAATGGTGGCTGCTACATAAAAATAATTTTGGAGATATTGTATTTATCTATTTGTATACATATTACTTTTTCATTGCAGAGTCTTCCTAATGAAAAAAATTAAAGGTGTGACAGTACAAGGCGGATCCAAAAATGTATGCATGAAATAGACTTCAATAAAAGTTTATAAGCAAAATGTAAACGTTTTTTTCATACTAATTATAAGCGCTTTACCCTTTTAAGTTTCATGTCAATATAAAGTATCAAAATAAAGGATATTTAAGAGCCGGTATTAAAAGTTTAATTTAATCTGAAAAACATAAAAAAAACAAAGATTTCTTTTACCGTATTTGGGGTCTTAAAAATTACCTTATTATGTTTCCTGTAATGCATTTTTGTTAAAGTCGTTGGTCATTTACAGTGGTTTCACCAAACTTTAGACCACCTCCTAATTTATAAAACACATATCTACCAAATAAAATTTACAACGTCGTTGACAAATATTTACGTACAAAGTTTCAACATCATAAACACTTACTTCGACAACCTCTACAGACTATAAAAATGCTTTACGACCTCATAAAAGTGTCGATCGAGTGACAATCTCGTGGCAGTGTCATGACGTGGTCATGACAACCGTTGGTACCGCCGCATTGTGAAACCAAGCATGCGTGGGCGCAGAGCGGACCCAGTGTAGAGTTAAAACTAGTTAGGCTATTACGTCATAGTTTTTGAGGAAAGTGACTTAGTGCTATCTGTCATGCATTGTCACGGGCCGTAATGCATTGTGCGGGTGTCTATAGGCGGCGGTGATTACTTACCATCAGATGACCCACTTGCTTGTTTGCCTTACTATTTCATTAAAAAAACATTTTTGAAAATTAGTGGAAAGAGCGTTGGTGGCTTACTGGTAGGGTGGACTGGTGATCGTGAGGTACAGAGTTCGATTCCCAGCGGTCGCCATGTACCACAGAGTTTTTCTAACTTATGCAAATTATTAAGGTAAGTAAGTACGCACCTACTATACTAATCAACGCTCTTACAGCGAGGGAAAACATCGTGAGGAAACTTGTACATTCATGTAAATGGATGTGTAATCATGATTCTGTCGGTCTGGTTGCCCTGTAACGGGTTACGGAGATCAGATGGTAGTCGCTCCAGTGTGATAGCTTGACCTGTCAAATCTGGGATCATGGTTGAAGCGTACCCCCAATTAAGGAACGGATATAGGCCCTAGGGAGATGATGATTATTTTTGAGAATTACTGGAAGACCCCAACGCCAAACCAATGTCACATGTATAGTGAAGCATCTTGAGGAACTAAAGCCTATTATGGATATAAGACAATATCTTCAATTTATGAGGAATTGTAATTTTCAAATAAACATTGCGTCCGAGTTGGCTGTCATTACTCCCAGCGCCATCTATGGAGTACATGCGTACATGGGTTCTATTCTACCGACAGACAAGCGCGGTACAAATTAAAGAAATATTGTTTCTTTACATGAATATAGCCTCAGTACATGCCAGATTTTTCAGCTTACACACCCAAAACTGCCAAAATGGTTACCTTTGATGTGCGCCAAGGTAGTAAAACCTGCAAATTATACTACCTTAATGTACACCAAAGCACACCAAAGGTAACCATTTTGTCTATTCCTGTGTTCAGGGTGTCAATGGAAGAGGTTTAGAGAATAGTGATCTCTTTTTGGCACTTTGTATTGCCATTGAAAGTAAAGAGATCAGCTAACAAAATATCTCTTTCAATTTTATTACCTACTCATTATATGCTATACTATTTCTATTTGCAGCATTGACGTCATAACTATGTGGCCATTTTAAACTATGGAGCCTTTTCGCGGGGCTTGCGTTGCATCGTTTTCTATTCGCGATAATACAACAAATAGACAAAAACTAAAAATACAGTTTTCTTCTTTTGACGAGTTCTTTCAATTTTGATAACAGATATATTTTAGTCATCGTGCCCATTGTTTAAAGTACGTTACAATTTGAAAATGGCCGCCGATTGTCGATGTGAAATCGTGCGCTGTTGATCAACAGATTGTTGATTACGACGAAGTTCTAGATTTAGAAAGAACATTAAAAAACATGAATGCGTCAGTTTTATAATAAATTCTATTGAATAAAAAATATCGGTTAAACTTATTATTGGTCATACTTTGTATATGTCAGCGTATAAAGACGAGCATTAATAGGTTCGAATTTATGCGAATGTGCATATTAAATCGGGCTTAATTGGGGTGGCTTATTAAAAATAGGTAACAATGAAGATGTCTTTTGCTCTGAAGGAACACCTTAGCTCTAGATACCGTTTTTAAAACTAAAACATATTATACGGGGTGTCATAGGATGAGCTCGAAATCTTGCAAGTAAACATTTAATTTAACCAAGCAAAGTGTCAAAGGAATACGTTGAATTTATTTTCTATTTTAAAATATATAATAGGAATGCATCGAAAACAAGCAAGAGGGTCACCTGATGGTAAGTGATCACCGCCGCCTATAGGCAACCGCTACACCGAGGAAATTGCAAATGCGTTGCCAACCCAAAGGGTTAAGATGAAATACCTCTTGTGCCAGTAATTGCACCGGCTGCCTTGCTCTCCACGCTGGAACACAACGGTGCAAGCACTGTTGCTTTGCGACAGGATTAGCGAGCAAGATGGTGGTAGCGATCCGGACGGCCTTTGAACAAGGGCCTGCCATCCGCAATAATTTACAGGGGTGTTTTGACAACAAACCATTACCCACCGTTAACCATTTTAATGGTTTAACGATTAACCAACCACTAACTTAAAGATTCTGTGTTTATTTTGTGACACCGTGTCAGTAAATAGTATAGGTAACTTAAATCACACACGGACAGACAGACTCGCGGCACCCGCGACAACTGACATATTAACAACTTCACGAGTCAACGACCTTAGCGACATACACATGTAAAAAAGCTTTAGGCAAACACACGGACGCAAATTGAAAGATTGATCGAGGAAATTATTGTGGAGTTGGTGATAGAAAGGCATTGTTTTAGGCTACTGTCGAAATATTTTTTTAAGTACTAATTAGTTATTTTAAATCTATAATGAAGGAATCCTGCTTCTGGCTTCAACGGGCGATGCATCGGTGCTGACGTAGTTGTACAGTCAGCGTCAAATATACCAGAGCGGGCAAGGTGTCAAAAATATCTGAACTCGACTCTATTGTCAAATACGCTCGGGCGTGTTCAGATATTTTTGACCACCTTGCCCGCTCTGGTATATTTGACGCTGACTGTACGGCTGGCTTGACACATTCGGTTTTTAAACTCTTGTCCGAAAGCAAAGACAGCAGAGTTAAAAATAGTTTTTACATTTTGGTCCGAAAGTAAGGGAAGTAAAATTCAAAATTTGTTTTTGTCATTTTTGCGCGATAATAAGTTAGCCAAAATTAAAAAAAGGTTTTTGCGTAGATACTAAACTTAGATAAATGCCTATCTAAGAAGGGGCTAGAACTATTTTTTCAAATGTAGCCACAAAGGACTAATATCTCAGGAAATCTGGTAAGATTCTTTGTCAAGAAAATATTGTTCGATAATTTTTTTGCTATTTTTTTTGCTGATATTTACGAGTATTATTGTATTGTCATCGGATCAACACACACAAAGTTAAAGCCAATCCGATCACTGGAAAAAACGAGTCGAAATTGACCTGCAAGAAACAAGATTTGAAACAAAAACTATAACTAACTAATTCAAAAAGCTTGTAAAATCAGTCAAGTGCGAGTCGGTTACACGTAAGCTCAGGGTTCCGTAGAATACCGGTTTAGCACCGGAAGTGCCGAAACAGTTACTTGATTCCTAACCAAATATCTGACTATCTAATGACACAGAAGCTTCTTGTCCAAATTAATTGACGAAATTTTTCAAACAATATTTACAAATTTGTTTATAAAAAAATGTGATTGGCGGGTGGTGGGACCATGTGCAAGGTCTGTCCGGATCGCTACCACCATCTTGCTTGCTAATCCTGCCGCTAAGTAGCAGTGCTTGCACTATTGTGCCATGTTGTGTTCCGACATGGAGAGCAAGACAGTCTGTGTAATTACTGGCACAAGAGGTATTCCATCTTAGCCCTCTGGGTTGGCATCGCATCTGCAATCTCTTTGGTGTTGCGGTCTATACTCATAGGCGGATCACTTACCATCAGGTGACCCACTTGCTTGTTCGCCTTCCTATTTCATAAAAAAAAAGTGACAAATGTGTTAAATTGTAACACTTGTAAGTGTCATGGTAGGCCTCAGGCCTTTTCCTACCTATTATACATATACTATAATTTCCCTTGAATAATAAGTTTCATTTAGGTTATTTATTTTATTTAATAATAAGGGCCATTGTTAACAGAACAACTAACTGGTTGGGTCCACTTGTGAATTCAAGCAGGTTGCGGAGGCGGGGTTATGTAAATTGGTTTAATATAACTGTTTGGTGAATCAGTAATGATAAAGTTGTTCGTGATATTATCATAAAAATCCCCTGGCATTATAAATATACATATTTATGTGTTTTGCATAATAAAGTTCGCATTTTATATTCTCACGCTCTCTTTCTTTGCTATTTGCTTTTGTTTACTTTTTTTTGTTAAGAAATTATTTTACAAAAAGTTGATTCAGGTTAACGCGACCACTTGGGCAAACGGGGTGTTGGATATTTTAAGTGATTTCATTATATCAACCCGAATAATATTTGGCATTATCGATTTTTGCTGAAATCATAAATTTTCTGAAATTTTATAATACCTTACCTATCTTAATGGCTATTTCACGAACCTTTTAACAATGCTAAAAAGTTCACAGTTTTAGCAAAAAAATGTGACATTATGACAAATGAAACTTATAGCAAATGATAATAATGTGCAACTAACTTTTGCCCGCGACTTCATTCGCATAGAATTTAGTATCCAAAGGGAAATAAACATTATATCTATCTATCTTTTTTTTTGTACAACATAGGACGGCAAACAAGCAAGTGGGTCACCTGATGGTAAGTGATCACCACCGCCTATAGACACCTGCAACAACAAAGAGAGTGCAGATGCGTTGCCAACCCAGAGGGCTAAGATGGAATACCTCTTGTGCCAGTAATTACACCGGCTGTCTTGCTCTCCACGCCGGAACACAACAATGCAAGCACTGCTGCTTAGCGGCAGGATTAGCGAGCAAGATGGTGGTAGCGATCCGGACGGAGCTTGCACAAGGTCCTACCACCCGCAGATAAATATCTTCTATCTAACATTATATGTATCTATCTATCTATATCATAACTATGCATCACAACATAGTATAGAATAAAGTCGCTATCTGATCCCTTCCTGTTTGCCCTCTTATCTGCGGCCGCTTACTCCTTCTAAACCACGCAACAGATTTCGATACGGTTTTCACTGTCATTTAGAGATTTTTCTACTGAAGAGTTTTATATCCATTACATTCTATTTGTGCCTGTACGAAACCGGCGCGGGGGCCAGTTTTGATATGTTTATTACGGATTGCTTCACATCAGTTGACTTCTTCCACCACCAAAAAAAAATCAGTTAATAAGCATAATGTACGATCACAAAGTTTTTTTTAGTGTAGGCCTAATGATCTGTCGAAGCTCAACATCGAGAACTAAACGGGCCTCTCTCTGTAGAGTAGACCTCGGTGTTAGTTCGGAATCCGAGCAAAAACCAGCGACAGCAAGATAAAACGATGTCAGTTGTGTCACTAGGACCACAATATTAATAACTGTGTACAAGTGGTCAGTGTCATAAATCCTACTCCTATGATACTAGTTAGACAGAGACACAGGGAGGGGTTAAACTAAACTTGGGCTGTCATGTTAGGGCCGCTGGCGCCAAAGCTGGATCCGCCCTTGCGAAGTCGCGGGCAAAAGCTAGTATGGGAATAATTCAGTACGTTATTGTTGCTTTGATAATATTAATGAGTCATAAGACGAAAAAATCAAAGGAGTTAACAGCGATGAGGTTTAGATATTAGATGTAATGTGTTGTCAGTCGAAAGTTTCGATTCGAAACATTCATTACCAAACGGACGTCGTAAAATGGAGCACCTATTACAACTAAGTATAATTATCATCCTCTATATAAATAAGAATGAGATTCTGTTAAAATATTTGCCTTAAATTCTTCTTTCATTAAAATGTTTGTAATAGTGCAAAAGTTTTTATGAAAAGAAAAATTTGAGAAGTCTCCTGGAAAATCGACGAATCCGGGAAAAACTGAATGTCCTTTTCTCTATGGGATTTTGGTATTTGAACAAGAGAAAGTAATGTTATGTTAGCTAGTTGTTATAATGTTTGGAGTAATTAATAAGAAAATACTTAATAATAATAATAATTTGTTTCAAACAAAACATTAAGGAAATAAAGAGCCAAATTGCCAGGTTGTATGGCAATGCTGAGTCTTCGAAGGAATGTACCAGCCCTCTGGTACATTCCTTCGTTCTGGTACAGTCGGCCTCAGAAGTAGCTTAACACTTAAGAACCTCGTCGTCGTAACGTATGACATGAGAGTTGCTCGAATTTATCACATTACTGACAGCGACAGGGTACTAAAATGTTCTGCTACTTCTGAGGCCCACCGTACACGATGCTTCGCCCTGATGCGATGAATTTCCCCGATTTGCCTTAAAAGTCTTAAATGCTGCAGACCCTTGGAGGTCACAAAGGCCATGAAAAAATAAGGTTAGGAATGAAATCAATGTAGAACAAACGTCAACGCAATGTTTCACGAATCACGTTTCCCGGGCGCTTAACATTAAAAATATGTCCAAAAAATATAAGTAATTCGTGAGTCATAAATAAAAGTTACACAACAAAATTTCACACTCCACTAATTTCGGTTACGTTTAACACTTAACAAATTTTACAAGCAACCGTAAAGTAAATCTTTATCGCTATCGGCGTGCGCGCGCGCAGCCAAAGGGTAACGGAAAGGGAAATCAGTGTCGCAGGTGTGCCAAATAACCAGAAGTGTTAAAGGTTGGAGGGTTAAGAATTCCGTGGCATTCAAAGATTTTGATAAAATACATAATTGTAAAAATTATATCTTTAAAATTGTTGGAAGAAGAAACTCAAATGAACTTACCGAAGTCTGGTTTAGCAATATTCTTATTTTAGTGCAAAATAGGTGCACTTTCGTCCATACGTTTTTTCTACAGACATCGCGCTCTTGGTGCATTTAGCCGTTTCGTTTATGTTTACGTTACGTTTTCAGCAACTGATTTTGTACAAAATAATAGTATTTTATAAAATGAAAGCATTAAAAAGACAAATAGACAAAAGAGAAACGTCATGAAGGGTTTGCTTGTCGCCAACAATCTTCTAACGGGGTCTAAACTTTTGATGCCGATCTGCCAATAACGTCATATTGTATGCTTAGGTACAGACTGATTAAATGAAAATGAAAAATTACAAATATCTTACAAACAGGCCACATAATAACCCCTTTTACATGTCTACATCTTCCATTGCTTCGAAAAATGGAAGCGCTGGCAGACATGTGATTTGAAAATAAATTGACCTTCTCACTATATTAATTGCACACAAATAGACATAGGAGCTGACTATTCCAGTACACTTCTTTCTTAATCCCCCTGATTAGTTCTTAAGACGGGTGATGTAATTTTGTTATATGAAGGGAACAACAGTCAGGCGGTCCACTAAATGGAAGACCAACACCGCCGCCACCACCAGAAGGATAACAAATGCGCTGCTGGCTTTCGGAGGAGATACCTTTTTTAATACGAGTACTATCGATTTCAAACGACTAAAAATTGAAATTCAGAAACGGTTTTTCACCTCCCTGAGTACCCCTGGCGACCTTCATCATCATCAAGCGACCCGGAATCCGCCATCTTTGAATGAGCCGCCCTCAGACTTGAGTGGGACTTAATATGGACATCAGTATCGGTGAGAACGTAAACGGATTATAAAAACTTGTATCTAAAGCTTTTATGTTTTTTTTTAAATACAGCACAGTATAGGTCGTTTCTAAAGAGCTGCCACGAATGTCTATGACATTAATGACAGTTTCGTACATTTTCGGTGGCAGGGGGCCTAGCACGCTAGCTTTTATCGATGACATAAAGCACTTATCCCGTTCTAACCAGTATGCGTGTGCGAGAGGGACCAAAGCGTTTATGTGCGCGATAAACGCTAGCGTGCTACTATAGCAGGTCTTAAGGATTGACCTTTACAGCCTGTATGTTTGATCCAGGCATATATTTTAATGGTGTTTTATGAAGGACCTAATAAATACGTTTAAGTACTTTATTACTCAGTGGTCATTTCCAATTAGGATACCCACATGCTCATTTCCATATAAAAATACAAGTCCACGTTTGTATTTCTTTTGTTTGAACCCTTAAATTATCATGATGCCTTACGGAGTACATTCATAATAAGCGGTACAGATTTTGCACAAAGCATCGGATCAACTGTGAATGCGCTGGGTCACTTCCCATCAGGTGACCCGTATGTACACTCGTTGCCTTTTCTGCAATAAGAAGCAAGCTTCGATACTACCCAGTAGAAAGAAGAAAGAAAAAAGACCAATGCTGCCTAGCCTATAGCCTATCATCGCGGTCTGATGCTTCCACCACTACAGCACTACCTGGACTTTTTGTCTGTCCGTCTAATTTATATTTGATTGTGCGCCAATTATTCGCGCGTTTGACTCTTGCAAAAAGTTTTGGGGTCACTCTAACTATGGGCCTCTATTTGAAACGTTCTAATGCTATATGCGGACGATATCGCTTTCAATGTTGATTCTTCTCTCATGTATTATCCGTACAATTTGATAAATTCAAAAAGAGAAATCCATTCTTTACCTTTTCTCTCCTACAAGTGCGCTTCACACCCTTTCTTTTCTCTCTTACCTACAAACGTGTCCCATTTCTTCTTTTCCCTACTCAGTCCTTTTTTTGTCTCTTAAAAGCGCGCTCTTCTATTTTATTTGTAACAAACGTCTCTCACTTCTTCTCTCCCCTTTACACAAACGTGTTCCTTCTACTCTTCCCTCCATACAAACATTATCCTGCTCCTTTCATTCTCATATGAGCATGCTCCACTTCTTCTCTTGTGTCTCTTACAAACACGCTTCACTCATTCCCTTTTCTAGCTTACAATATATTTAATGGAGTGGGGCGCGTCGTCATTCAAAGCAATATTGGTTGCATATCGCTTTAGTATGCCTTGAATAAAGGCCTGCGGTTTAATCGGCTGGACAACAGTTATGTCCGAATCGTTGAGCAAAATATTAGGTAATTCTTTAGGTGAACGAACATGATCAAAATCTTTTGTGACAAATGTTAAAGCAGCTATTTCGAAAACTTCTTAGAATTAAGTCATTATGTATGTTAAAGCTATATATTATTGGAGCAAGTGGGAGTAAAGTTGTAATAAGTAAACAGAAATTCAGCTACTCTTAAAAATTACCCAGGTCACCTCCTGTGGTTTCGCTGTCGCTTTTATTTAACTTATATATAGTACCTTAATAATCATTTAGAATATTTAACTAGTACTTACATTATCCTGATCACTTTGTATGTATCCGTCTTCATCATTCACTAGATCTCCTAAACCTTTGTCTTCATCTTGGACTGTGTAATCATCAGCCAACACAGTTCTGTCACTTAAATCATCTTTAGACATACCGTTCTTGTAATCATCATTTTCAGGCTGCCTCAATTCAAGCCTAATAGTTTTGTCTCTATCCAATTCTGCATTTAAATCCGTTGCTATTTTATCTTCAAAGTCATCGTTAGCGTTAGCTTTCCTTTTTAAGTTTTGCGGTATTTTAATAGTGTTATTGTTAACAAATTTGTCGGTCATTTTGTCGTCTAAATCGTAATGCTTCGAATGATTTTCGGTGATCAAGTCGTCGACCTCTCCGGTCATCGCGACTCCGTTGATTTTGGTCATCGTTTCAACGTCTAATTGGTCACATTGTTAGTGTTATGCCGCCATTGTCGGTTTAACACGGCATAAGTCCGCAGATCATTATCTCAAAGATGACCGCTTTAAAGGACCAGAGTACCTAGACCTCTGCGTCATGAACTGGAGTGGCCTCAGAATCGATTAGCCTGGGCTCCACGTCGCTGGCCGCGATGCATTGTTACGTTGGGCAACTATCGTGAACTTTTACACGATTATTGTTCCGCTATTACGTTTCGTATGAGAATTCTATTTTCTTTAGATCGATGATTTGTGCTCCGTCCCGCTCGAACCCGAAGCCGCGTCCCGTTCTAACAATAAATAATGTTATTGTTTACCTTGCCCCGTTATTGTATAGAAAATTACGGTTCATCTCACATCCAATATGTGATTAGGCTTTATACGATCCGATAACTTTTAAAGTTTCAACTTTAGTAACTGTTACAAAATCAAATTTATTTATTAGTGTTACACACGTAACGAAACTTAACGAACAATAAATACACAATAATTGTAACAAATCAGCAAAAACAAAACGCAACACAAAATCACAGATACAAAATGGCGGCGTCCCGAAAAAACAGCTGATTATTATTTTTTAATAATATTTCCCGCGCGGTGATGTATTTTTTTTAAATTCGTTCGCACGCGGCCGGCGGCGGGCGCTCGCGGCTATCACATGGCAGCCACAGATACGATAAAGGTGGGCAAAGTATATGGTGGGACAAAAGATGTGGCGTGCTTGAAAAGTTATACACGATTGACTGGTTCAGATCGCTTTATGCGATAAGTTCTTTAAAGAGTACGGAATTTGATTGCTAGTAGCTAGTAGTAGGTACCTATAGTAGTGCTGTGACAGCGAAATTCAGACCAGTTACAGTATTCAGTTAAACATGTAAATCTACAGGTTTTTGCATTAAGTTTTCCTGTATAACTACTAATACTTAGGTAATGTTCATAAGTTGAAAAACCAGCAACCTGGACGTCTAACCTTGCAATCATGAATATTCCTACCTAGCCACTAGGCCACCAAGGTCCCTGTCAATGTTTGTTGCATGTTTAAAAAGTAGAAGTCTCCGCAATAGGTAGAAATCTATCCTCACTAGTAATACACCTTGTGCATCTAACACGAACCTTTTCGATACGCGTTAACTTACTACGTAACTCAGTGGGTCTCGTTTTTCACTAGCCCAGTAGGAGAGAGACGCACTGAGTTACTCAGGGAGTTAACGCGTGTCGAGAACGTTAGTGGTAGGTGTAATGCTTCACAGCTTTTTGGTTCATCTGATTTCTCGGCATATACGCCACCAAAAGCTTCCTCGCGGCGAATCTATAACATTGTTCCTTTCATATCCAGTTTGTATACGCGCATGTGTGTGTGTGTGTGTGTGTAAAGGTTGCTGTGCGTGTGTGTTGGTGCGATGAAATTTCAACTTTTTTCGAATAGGCTCGCCTTGCATCAATGTTTAAGGAAATGCGATTAATTAAATTAGCGTCAGGAGGAAGCTAAAATATTATTTACTAAGAGGGATAACAAAGTTAGAAAATATTCATAAATGGCGAAGATTTCACTGTTTCGCAAGAGTATACACGGATATGAGTTGAACTTACCCGACTGCTGACAGAAGGGAGGGCTATGTTTTTTATAATCGAGTTTTGTGCCACTTATCAAAGAGTAGAGTAGAGTCAGTTAATCATATTGCGGGATTGAAACGATTTTATTTATTATAAAAAACCGAAAAAAAGTAGTTTATATTCTTTACTTTGTCATAGGCTGTTGACATCTCCTCGTCTCAGTTTCCTGAATATGAGACCTGAAAATGGCTCGAACCGTCAGGAATTAGATTCGTTGCAATATTCGTGAGACATTTGAAAAACCGTTTAGAGTTTTTATTTGAATTCTGCCATCGTTCCAGTATTTATCCAGTAAGTCGATACACAAAAGTTTTCTTAAAATTTCGTTAAGTAAGGAAAACTAAAGAAATTTGACGCGGAATTATTAGCCACGTCTTGTGACTGTCACAAAATGTAGAGTCAATCTTCAATCGCATCGTGACGCAAGTTAAACCATGATTTGACAATTTTATTGCATAAATCTACCATTTGGGTCTCGAAAACTATTGTTATCCGATAAAATTAAGCTTAATTGGATCGTGTAAATCACTCAATTTTTTTCCCCATTATTTACCATAATAATAATATATCACATAATGACATACTTGTGATAATAATAATCATCATCGTCATATCACATCACACGGCATAATCATACTTCATACTATACTAAAATATTATAAATGCGAAAGTTTGTGTGTGATTAAGTATTTCTGTTACACTCTCTCACGCCAAAACGGCTAGACGAGCTTAGGATTGGATTTGAAATTTAAGAGATCAATTGCAGCCGGTGCATTACCGGAATAAGAGGTATTCCATCTTAGCACTCTGGGTTGACAACGCATCTGCAACCTCCTTGGTGTTCTGGGTGTCTATGGGCGGTGGTGTTCACTAACGATCAGATGACCCACTTGCTTGTTTACCTTCCTCCAATTTTATATAAAAATAAATAAATAGATAGCTTACATTCATTCAACACATAGGCTTCCTTTTATTAAAAAAAAATCCCGTGGGCGAAGCTGCAGGTGAAAGTTAGACATCAGATTAATATTATAAAGCTGAAAGTTTGTATGTGATATAGTATTTTGTTACTTGTTTACGCTAAAACGGCTACACGGATTTTGATGAAATTTGCACAATGGACTAGTAGGCTACCGCTTATGCTAATAGGCTACCTATTATCATGAAATAGTGACGCGAGCAAACCCGCGTGTAGAAGTTATTAAAATTATAAGACTGATATACATTGCAAGGCGCTCGTATCCATGGTCCTACCAATATAAACTACTAGCGGACGCGCGCGACTTCGTTCACCTAAAATTAGTAACCTATGTCCGTCAGGAATAGTGTAGCTTTCTATCTGTGAAAGAATTTTTGAAATCGGTTCAGTAGTTCTAGAGATTACCCCCTACATACAAATAAACTAACAAACAAACAAACAAAGTTTACCCCTTTATTATAGTGTAGATTATAGTGTAGATTAGCGTAGATCTAGATGAAAAATTACGTCAATTTTTCATTCGTCAAGTCAAGATTTCCGGACACAAAAATGTTTCTCCTCACCGTAGGCGTGATGAACTTAAAATAGTTTCTTGGTAACAATATTGACTAAAAACCTATTGGCGACCTTAAATATCAACAACCACAGTTAAACAGATTGTGGGCGAGGAGTTAACAACCACAAACTTACACGTGCAGCTAAAAGTGGCGCCATTTCCATACAAATATGATTTATTCACTAAGTACTAGGTAAGTTCACTAATTTGCCACCCGCACGCATTAACGCTGTAAACAGTTTCGGGTCAAACGTCTCCCAACTTGTTGACATGTCAAGATGGTACTCGAAGAGTCAATAGTTCAGAAAAATAATATGTATCTTCACAACGTGGGTTGAAGTAAGTAGGGCTTACGGTTTCGAACATATTTCATTTAATTGGTCAGAGAAAGAAGGAGAACTAATCGTCTCAACCCGGAAAATAAAAGCCAAGATCAAAATTGAAAAAAACGAATAACAATTTTACTCAATAAAAACGCCCTCTGTGAAAAATAAATTAAATTTTAAAACTAACAGCCATCTAGCGGTGAGTAGTAAAATGTGTTACTAACTCACTTTGTTCGTTCACAATACGTTTTAGCAATTGAAGGCTAGATGGCGCTGTAAAAACCACTCGAACTATTGTTAACTTAAAATGTTTGCTTTAAGAATTGGTAATAAATATTTTGCTTTAAGTAAGAGTATTAAATATTTTACATAAATCTAATTGATTGAAGTTTTACATGTATTTTTAAATTATTATATTATTTTCACTTCGTAATCCTCCGCGTCCTAACTCAATTCGGTTGCCCTGCCATCTAGTAGTGAGTAGCAGAATCAAGGTATGAAAAGTTTCACAACTTACCCACGTGGCGCTACTGTCGTTGGACACGGTTTGGAACGTAGGCACGCAACGGAAAGTCATCTTGAATTTATTATACGATACAACTAACGAATTTCTTCTCACAGCTTACCTAGAACAAAACGAAACACTTACTTAGTGATACGTGAAAAATAAAAGAAAAATAACTAAAACCGATTATGACAGGTAGATAATGCAATGTAATAGAGCTTTTAAAATGATATTTTTTCCGACTGTCGCTAAAAAGGAGAGTTATGTTTTTCGTTTGTATGTGTCTGGGGCTTTGGGTTAGTATTTTATTCGGAGCTCGGAAAGGTCATCGCAAAACAATTTCAATGCGGAAATAGAACAAGAAGTAATAGAGTCGTAATTACGACTCTACAGAGCTGCGAGCTCTATAATAAAATACACTTGAAAATAAAAATTCATTCATACACACTTTCTTGCTGCCGTCAAACTTATACCCTTTTTCCTTTCCAGGATTAGGCCCGATATTCAATGACGAACTCGACGTCGAGGCATCACTGTCTCACTCACTGATGGCAAATAGAGCAAGACAGGGCGCCGCCCTGACGAGCTGGACGCTGTTTCGCTTAAAGAATAGTCCCCATGGCGTGACGCGTGTCATCATTTGGCTCATTATCAGAACCGGAGTGAACTACCAATTACCTGCCCTTCGAGCTTTAAATAAAAACTAGCTTTAACTTCGTAAACATATTAAGAGGAGTGTGGACCCAGCGCTCTCCATACAAATGGCGATAACGTTTTCCACCCTCTAAACCTTAACTTATAAGCCATATTTTTTTTGTATGTTGTCATTATGCCCTAGAGCTAAGTTTGTATGTTTTTATTTTTTTAAAAGGTATTTTAATAGTTTCAAAACTATTGACGCTTTTTTGTATTTTATGAAACTCTTAAAATACAAATATTGTCAAATCTATGAAGAATATTTATAAAATAAAACAAACAAACCTAGTGCTAGAGCATAATGACAACATACCAAAAAATCATTGACATAGGTTAAGGTTTAGAGGTTGGAAAACGTTATCGCCGTTTGTATGGGGACCGCTTTTTGTGGCTGGCTTTACACTCCTCTTAAAACAAGCTTTTGACCGAGACTTCGTACGTGTGGAAATTGGGAATAGGCATATCCAGATAAAACATGTCCCAGATTAGACCTTCAGTAATAGAACGGTGAAAACAGCATCCAATTCCGTACCTATTCACGCAAGTGAATTAACAAATTATCTTCATCATTATTTTTTCTCTATATTGGGTGGTGTTTTTTGTTCATTGTATAAATTGCACTATGTTCAGAACGAGTCATGAATAGGCATTTTTTCTACCTAAATTTCCAATAGCAAGTAGGTAATATACCCGAAGATTCGAATATGTAATAAACTACATATTTCATTCCTAGAGCACCTACGTGTGTGTGGTCATAATAAAATGCTCCGGCTGACATCCCAAAAACCTTCCCACATAAAATGTCCGTTCAACATTTATTCTACCGAATCCAAATAGTTAACTTTCATTGTCAAAATTTTACGCATAATTGTTTTATTACAGGTCCCGACATTCTAAAATGATTTATAGCTCGGTAAGTGCTGTTAAGTCGGGCTCTACAATGAGGCAGTAAACCTCGTGCATAAAAAAACAGAGTTTGTATATTGGAGGTGGAGGGTTTAAAATTGGTTGGCGCGTGGGTTTTTTTCTGTAAGTTGGTCAATAAAAAACGTTGGCTCGCGTAGCCGCGGGGCTGGCACGGGCCGCGCTAGATCGTTTTGAATCTGTGGAACGGCGGGTCAATTGCGAAAGTTCAGTCAAATATCTGGATGATTCATTGGGCTTCGGCAGGCGTAGGCAGTACGGAAAAAAGTTGGGTTCTATTTCTAGTGTGTAACTAGGTATAATTGTGTTTAAAAAGGCCACAACAATCAACGAAAAAGTGTTTAAGTAACAAAGATTTTAAAAAAGCACAAAGGCTGTCACAAAATGAGGCCGGGATGTTTCAGCAAAGTTTTTCAAAGTTGTTAATTCCTTGTTGTCCCTGAGGTAAACTAAATTAAGTATACAATATTGTTAATTCATTTTGTGATCTCATGTATACAATGGAAAGTTACCACGTGGAAGGGGTTCCAAAGTAGGTAGAGTTTTTTCAGTAATAATATCTTAACTGTTTTTGACTATTTAGAACACGTTCGTACCTTGCACATATAAATATTTATACATTTGTTTTTTTTTTATCGCGTCTTCCAAAACGGTTTTATTCAGATGAAATTCTCAAAATAGAAATTTACAGGGGCACAAAATTGATTTAGCTACGTTTAATTACTTGTACAAAGTGGTATATTTCGTTTTTTAGGGTGTTCAATACAGATTTGTTTTCTTTTGCATTGTTATGCCAATTGGATTTACCCAGAGAGGAAGTAATAAATAATAGTACATTATTATATTTAGCCTCAGTCATGCTAATCTGCGAGGCAATCAGACTGATGTCGTGTGATCGCCAATTACAGGCAAATTATCTTGTCAAAGGCTTCTATAAATCAATAGCTAATCTAGCTAGACATCAACTATTAGATTTCTCAACATTATTATGGCACGCGTCAGATGCGACAAGAGTTGTTTGCTGCATCCATAGCGTCGTGGGTTAGGTAATAAAATTTACTTTTCTGCCCTAGGGCATAAAGGTGCACGTAAATGATCAAAAATGCATAGCTGATACAAACTAATGCCGCGTTCCTGTTTAAACAACGGATTGTTTTACCTAGCATCCGGTAACTGTTAGCAGATGTCCCGTATAATATACAAGCGACTCGCCCCGGTTTCTATTCCAAATTTCCAAATATAATGCAATGTTCATATAAAAATTTCGTAAAAAAATCTCTAAACGACAGTGAAAATCGTATCAAAATCCGTTGCCCAGAGGTGCAATTTTTGAATCTCACCGGGTGACTAAAGTTCACCAAAATAGCCGTTTTTCATAGAGATTCGGCCATTTTGGTGAGCTCTAGTCACCTGGTGAGATTCAAAAATTGCACCTCTGGTTTAGAAGGAGTTATCTGTCGATGATATGAGGACAAATAGGAACGAATAGCGACTTTATTTTATACTATGTAACTAGGTAAAGACAAAGATATCAAAATTTGACAGCTGGTAGGTCAAATGATCCGTTGTTTGAATATAAGAACGCGTCATAAGTATTCAAAATATTTAAAATCAGTTTTTGTTAAATTAAACGGCTATTTTAAATAGGATATGGAAAACAATTTAAATTGACAAATGATTCTCATAAAATAATTAGTAGTTAAATTGACTTGTGGAGCCGATTTAACTTTAATACTGCATTCAACATACTGATATTAATTGAGTTAATTTCAACATTCTTACGAAAAAACGGAAGTCGTTTTTAAGCTGCAATGTTAAAAGGTACTGAGTACAATGCAGTCGATAAATGAAAATGCTTTCTATATTCTGAGGGATAGTGTTTAATTTCTAAGTTCATTTTGCGAATGCGTATTCAAAATTGGTAGCCCGTTGATTTCAACATTCCATGCTCGCGTTCTCTTTTTAAATTCAGGTGGTTTAACAGCCAGTGATTTGTTTTCTTTTTTTCAACCTGCCAGTAGTTTAGATTTGGAATTTTCATTAGGGATGCTATTTGAAATTGTTTTTAATTTTAGTTCTCAAACCTCTATGGTTTAAGGGTTGCCATTTAAGTGCTTTTTAGCCAGTTTAAATTTTTTGATTAAAAACCCTTGTCACGAATTAAAATGAAATATTATTTGACTGTTTTTTCGTATTTAAAGCGTTTGTATTTTGTAATCTTAGCGTAGTTAATGTATCGGCCTATCACTTTAGATATGTTATAAAGTAAACTCTGTGCTGCAGGCGAAGGCGTGGACAATAGCTAGTTAAAACCTGTAACGGTGTTGCCACTTTAATAGCGTCTGCGTCACATCTGACATGCAAAGCCCTGTTCTTAAACGCTTTAAAGACATTATTAATATTTTAATCATCCACAAATCACGTGGCAAGGTTCAAGCGTTGTCGAAACACTCCGCTAGGGGCGTGGCTGCATGATGGATGTCGGTGCACGGGTAAGATTGAATGTCGTACAACACGAGTGTGCCTTAATAACACACACTCAACCCATACGCTCAAATTAAGACAAAACTTATCTTATTCATAGGAATTAAAGGTGATTGTAAAGGGTTTTTTAAAGTGGTAACGGTTAAAAACTTTTGTTTCCAGCGTATGGAAAATGTTAGAAAATGAATTTGATTTTAATGGAGGAAGTTGGTTTGAGCTTGAGTTATTATATTACGATTGGATGTTGGACTCGGTTGGGTTGTTGGTCCTGGGCAGTTCCTGGTTAGTGTTTATTTGTGGAAGAAACTTCGATCAATAGCTCCTTTAGAAGTATCATCATCATCATCATCATTAGAAATTGGAAATATGACACGTGGCACAAAATTTCGGAGTTCGAGTTAGAGTTTTTACGGGTGGTAGAACCTTGTGGAAGGTCCGTCCGGATCGTTACCACCACTTTGCAATGCTCACTAATCCAGCCGCTAAGCAGCAGTGATTGCACTGTTGTTCCGGCGTGGAGAGCAAGACAGCTGGTGTAATTACTGGCACAAGAGGTATTCCATCTTAGTCCTCTGGGTTGGCAACGCATCTGCAGTCTCCTTGGAATTCCGGGTGTTTATTGGCGCTGGTGATAACTTATCATCAGGTGACTCATTTGCTCGTTTGCCTTCCTATTTAATATAAACATAAATTAATAAACTATGGAAAAAATTAGTTTTGCTGAGTAGTAAGGTTATTTGTTCCAATTTGTTGATATAGACCTCCGCAAAGTGAAACTATGTGAACACTTTTAGGTATCTGAATGCTTGTTCCTCTTTAATAACGCGTACGGCTGGATGATTTGGTAAAAAAAACATAGTTCTCGCGGGATAGTGATAAAAGAAATTCTACACAGAAGTAACTAGTCTATTATGAATTCAACGCACACCAAGAGTTTTGATATCTGTGTCCTTGAATGTTACTTTCATGAAAACAGAAACGCCTAGACTCAGAACGTGACTTGATTGTTGACTCTCATTGCCAAATATGTGGGTCGGCCGGTTGTTTCAATTAATAAGAAGTTTCCAAATGCGCCCACACATACAGTGACAAGTACATTTCGCGCTGTAAAACTGCACACACTTTGCATTTCTCTTAGTCAATCATCAATATACGCATACTCCTAACCTGACATTAAGTATCTATTGATTTGTACTCGTCTCAATCACTTATTACTTACAAACTTTCTCTTACACTCAACACATACAGCATATAACATAAAAAGCAACAACTCGAATTGTAAACGCATTCCATTTTGAATCTTGATATCGATCAACAAGGCGTAAAGTGTTTTTTTACTTTTAAAGGTAGTTCGTTTTACTTTTAAAGTGTTTCATTACCAGCGCGAGCGCAGGTCGTGACCGCCGCACGCGCGCGTTACGCGGCAACACCGTAATTGCCGTTTTGTGGGTAAACGCGGTTTTAGTGGGCAACACTGGGCCGGCCAGGGCGGCGGTGCTTAATTGATTGGTTGTTTTTTATCGTTACTGGCAACTTCTGGTTTTTAAAAATCTGGTTTCTAGGGAGGCGGGAAGAATGGAAGAGGGTTTTGAAAATAGCCATATACCATGCATAGCCAACGAAACAAATTGCTTACATTTTGTAAATAAAATGATGCTAACTATTTTAGTCACTTTTTGCTTAGATTCAAATGGTTTCGCCGAAGAATCTGGGATTGATAAATCGTTAGGTATCTTTAATTTTATTTTTGCACATTCTATACTTGCGCTGCGGCCTGCGGCCCACCAATTTGAATTCTGAGCCGTTGTAGAACTGTTGCAAGAATCTCTGTGACATTATGACTAAATCATCTCGTGTTGTAAGTATCCTAACGAATGTCACAAATCACACAAAAAAGGGGAAACACAGCACGCAGCGTGCAGGGATTTTAAATTGGCGTAAACTCGATGTTCTATTACAAGTGAATGCTCTAAGTCTAACAACATCTTTATAGAAATAGGGGTTTGTTGAAACTTTGAGACATTTGGAACAATTAAAACAAGCAACCAAAAATTACACAATTGCAAAATTGTAAAACATCATCCTTGCTTGTCTTGAGTAGTAAACAACATTCTAATCTAAAAGTTCAGTTTTTGCCATCAAAATGTTGTTTATTGTTCAAATAGAAAACAAGCAAGTGGATCACCTGATGGTAAGTGATCACCACCGCCTATAGACACCCGCAAAAAAAAGGGATTGTAGATGCGTTGCCAACCCAGAGGGCTAAGATGGAATACCTCTTATGCCAGTAATTACACCGGCTGTCTTACTCACCACTCCGGAACACAACAGTGCAAGCACTGCTGCTTAGCGGCAGGATTAGCGAGCAAGACGGTGGTAGCGATATACTTTATTGGTTCTACCTAAATATAAGCCGACGATCTACACTTGCCTTAGCTTAATTCAATTTATAAGTCCTTAATTCAAAGTTTAGCCACTTACCGTTCATAAACATGACCAACCCAAAAATGCATAATTTAACCGTCAGCTATCCTAAAACTAAATTATAATAGAAAGAGAGCGTGCGAGCGGGACAGAGAATCTATTATAATAATTGATGGTTAGAGCAGTAAATCTATAGGTGTCATGTCTTCCGGTATTGGAAAAAAATTAAAAATAGGTACGTCCATTTGAAGAGTGGCCGTCGCGTCGTAAATATGAACGGGAAAAATCGGTTTGAACTTTTTTAGAGTGTTTTTGTTCTTTTTAATTAAGATTGTTACCGGCCAGTTCTGTCCATTCATAACGATTTTAGTGTCAAAACTTTTTAAGTGCTATTATTGTGGTATGACGTACGGGTAGCGTGGCTCACGTCATCGATATGTGCTCGGTGGAATGAAATTAAATTCCAGCTCTTTTTATAGAAAAGGAAGCCAAACGAGTATGAGGGTTACTTGATGGTGATCACCACCAGCTATGGGAACCAGGGAGAGCAGAATCGCTAGGTAATCCATTGCCGGTTTTCAGGTACTCTCCCCACTTCGTAGACCTCCGGAGCTATCACTTACTGTTCAAAACTACTGTTAGCTGATATTCTGTAAGTGTGGTACTGGTTCAATCGAAGACACAAATAAGTCACCATTAATGACGGAACTGCGAGAAAGTGTTATGTTTCGAAAGGGAGGCATATAGTATGCACTATGAAATTGATATGACTGTCCCTTTCGAGCATAGACAATTTCTCTAAGTTCCCTCTTTAATGGTCGGCTAAGTTTGTTTGTTTGTATGAATTGTTGTGAATTAGATAAAAAAAATGCAGCTTTTACTCTCTTGAATTAAAGCTGTGTGTATATCTTGTTGACCTTTTCGATATACCCATACAAGAGCTTTACAAAGTATTTAATCGATCCAAAATGTATGCTTTCTTAACAGTAAGTAAAGAAACACGTACTAAGTTATCAACTAATTATTAACTGGCAACCTTTGTTTCGAATTTGGAACTCAATGGCCGCCGTGTTTTAAAGGCATCGTCTCATTATTACCGGCCTGTGTTATTTAAAAGTACGTGATGACGAATACGGTGGAACGCGAAGGCGCACTTATCTGTGCACGTGCTGCTTTTAACGTTCCAATTTTGAAAGTAATGTTTGTAGTTCGTTGATTTGTGTTGTTCCTTATTTAAAAAAATATTTCGTTGTTTTTATTAGAGTATGCTAGCCCTGATTATAATAGCGCCAAATTAATTAATTATTCGATATTTTTAAGGTGTAGGTAATTTTTTCTATCTGATTGACGTTGTCGTTCACTAGGTTAAGAGTTTTTAAAGCCGTTAAGATTTTTACGTTTATCATCGTGCGATGCGCTTTCGATTGTTTATTTTGAATTTATGCACGCAATACCGATTTGTCTTAAAAAAGAAGTATTCGAAATTTGAAACATTTAAATTGCACGTTATTGCTACTGTGCACGCGGTGTTCCGACCAAATACCGACGGCAGGTTGTAATTATGTTCGCCGATTTGCCCCGAATCATCTCGGCCCCATCCGATGCCAAACCTTAGGCTCCAATCCCAGGGTTTGAGCAATTCAACTAATTCGTGGGAGTCCGTTGTTAGCGTGAGAAAATGATCTAAACGTGATTCACGAATATCCCCCTCATAAGTGCCGTGTAATTGTCTAAACATTTCAAATTTCGAATTAGTAAAATAATGGCACAAAAAAGCAGATTCCTAAATTAAAACGAGATAATTCGAACGCGCAACGGATGCGGCGCCCCGCTGCGAGTCGCACTTTGAAAAAAGAACGCCGTCAACCGAACTGTCAGTACGCGGCGACCGCGGATGAGAAATGTTGCCAGACTGAAAAAAAGATAGACCACAGAATTCATTCACAAAAAGCCACTCACGTTTAGAAATTAGTTTATTTTAATTACTCGGTGAGCGTATTGTTGTATTAATTATTGAGCTCGAGCCGTTTGTCGGACTGGACAATATATTTTATTGTCTTTCTGTACGGTTGTGATTTATACATCTAGTTAGTAAGTTATTCGATTTTTAATTTAGACGACTTTTAATGGGGTACGTTTGAATGGATTCTAATTAGGGAAAAACAACCGGACGGCTTGTATGAATAATGTCTGGTATAAATTCCAGTTACGACTTAGGAAAGCGGTGTCGGCTGACCCCTGGCAGCACAATAGCAGCTTGTGCCTAACAAATGCTTTATTAGAAAAACCGACGATGAGAAATGGCCAGTGTCTATGCGATGCTTTGTTGATAAACAGACGCCATATTTCAAATTTGGAACACAATGCGCTCTAAATAAACATCAGAGCCGTTCAAGTAGACCAGCAATTTTATATAAAAACAAAAGGGCAACAAGCAATAATTAAACGTTTACGACTCTATGGCTCAACTAGTCGAGTGAACAATACGAGTTACGATTGCTGAGGCATTAAAAACGAAATAAACCGTACGTAAGACGACATTACTCGATATTTCATTAACTGCTGTTCACAATTCATTGCTTATAAATCAAATTCGAAAAAGAACGATGCGCTCATTTGGCCGGCCGTGCCTTACACATTAAAGTTTACAAAATTAAAAACAAAACGACTTTTATCTTTGGTCTTATTGCCTATTAAAATATATCGGCAATTCTTATTGAAAATCCAATTTCGAAATAGCCAATTAGGAAACTGAATCCGTCTGGTATTGTTGGCCCTTTTTTTGCTCTGCCTATGCAAATTGTTTGTTTGTTTACGTCCTGTGTCGTGACGATTATGAATTAAAAAGTTAATGTGACAAAAACGCATCTTACCAGATCCATAATTTTCATATAAGTATTTCAAATTAAGTTCACTAATAAAATATTCAGAGCTTAATTTTGAATCCAACAACTTTAAAGTCAGCATGATAGAGTGTTTTAAAAAGTACAGGCCCCCAATTCTGGCGCTCATCGAGATTCATCTGACGTTCGAGATGTGTCAAAATATGACGGATTTTGAAGGGCTTTGACAGCTCTTTTTGGCTCATCTCGAGTGTGACTTCATCTCTGCTGACGCGAGAATTGCCCCGCTGGTGGCTCTGGCATAACTGCCATAAAGATAACTTATCCTTTGCGGCACAATAAATATTACAAGAAAGGCATAACTTAGACTTGTAACGGACTAACCCCTTATTCATAAAAAATACCAATCCTTTTTTAACTAACAAATGTTTTGTTCCTTTCAAACGCAAACGTCACAATAACATAGGTTAATCTACATAGGTTTTTGCAGCGTTTATGTATCAATAAGAGAGTAAGAAAATAAACTAATCAAATGCACCTTTTGAACTACATAAATTAAGTAATTAACTCATAGATAGACCACCTCATAGAAGCGTCTTTATATATTTTTTTACCTGGCTTTGGCGGAACCCAAAAAGGGTAATGTTTTAACCGATACGTTGAGGTTTTTTCGTTTCTATGTTCCCCATAACTCTCAATGTAGTCTTCTTTACTTAGTACTAGCGGACGCCCGCGACTTTGTTTGCGTGGAATTAATAGCCTATATCTGTCAAGGATAGTGTAGCTTACTATTAGTGAAAGAATTTTTGAAATCGGTTCAGTAGTTCCAGAAATTACCCCCTACATACAAACAAACAAAGTTTACCTCTTTATTATATTAGTGTAGACGTAGATTAGTGTAAAGGTGAATGGGCATTTTTGTATGGGCGCTGTCCCAACCCTTGTATACAATAGTGAGTAGTATGGACGTGTAGTACTCGGTGTACATCATAGGCTATGTTTCGAAGACCAGGTGTCTGCAGCATTAATCATTGTTTTGTATGAAAAAAAAAAAAAACAGCAAATTAGACCTATACTCCCATTACGTTTTTTACTTCTAGTGGCCTCAGTAATGCGTGGTTAAAATCTTTCGGCTATATCTCGAAAATGATTTTACAGATACTTTTCATACAACTGCTAGTACAAAGTGAGGTATAAAATGGGCTGTAGCTTTTTCCCTGCAAACATCTCGGTTTTGCTGTCATATAAAAAAATTAAGCTCTTATTGAGAGCTTTCAAATAAGATATAGCACAACTGTATACAGCACTTGGGACAATTTGCCCATTCTCCTTTAGATAGTGTAGATAAAGTAAAGTCGCTATCCGTTCCTGTCTGTCCTAAATCCTTATAGTGTATGTTCGGCCGCCTTCTCCTTCTAAACCACGCAACGGATTTTGATACGGTTTTCACTGTCATTTAGAGAATTTTCTACGAAAGGTTTTTATGTACATTACATTCCGATTGTACCCGCGTGAAGCCGGGACAGGTCGCTAGTTTTTAGGGTTCCGTACCTCAAAAGGAAACACGGAACCCTTATAGAATCACTTAGTGTTCCCCCTCCTTGCTTCGGTTTCCTCATCACTGAGGGTCGTGATCATGGCTTGGCAAAAATTTGTTTCGGATGATGTTCCGCCATCCCTTTCTATCTGCAGCCGAATGTAGAGCATCGTGTACTGTGGTGTCGAGGGCCACGCGAATTTGGTCCGTCTAGCGAGTAGGACTCCTACCTCTCGGTCGCTTGCCCTCAACCTTTCCAGTGACCATCAATTTCTCCAGGTTGTCACCATCCTTCCTGGCTATGTCACTTAGTGTTATTTCAATAAATATCACTTATCAAAATCTGATGATGTTTTGCTGCTGGTAGGACCTTGTGCAAGGTCCGGATAGCTACCACCACCTTGCTCGCTAATCCAGCCGCTAAGTAGCAGTGCTTGCACTGTTGTGTTCCGGCGTGGAGGGCAAGACACAAGGGGTATTATTAGCCCTCTGGGTTGGCAACGCATCTGCAATTTCCTTGATGTTACAGATGTTAATGGCCGGTGGTGATCACTTAACATCAGGTGACCGCTTGTTTCCCTTTCTATTTTATATTAAAATGAAATCTATTTTATATTTTTATATAAACAAGTATAGTTTGAGCGTGTGCTCATATGATGCTAAACGCTCTAATGTGCAGAATATCTTGGTGTGCCTATTAAATGTTAATTTCTGTATGGTGCTGTGGCTGACCCATACTGATATCATGTTAATTATTTTAGTTAATGCATTTTGTCCTATTTTAATTTAATCTTAATTATCGTAAAGGACACTCAGTGTTTTGTTTTGTAGTATGTTGTCCATTACCGCATTTGTAATCATGACCGTTGATATTTTTAAATTTAAATATTATAATTGTTGATCCATAAAATTTCTACTGTAATTAAACCAGCTATCGATGAATGATTCATAAAAATGTTTAATTTTTATATTATTTATGGTTATTAATTACGGATTATGGGCGGAGACGGTGTGACACGTTATTGAATGTCCGTTGTAATATATTTTGGATTTATTTTATAAATAGGTTTATAATTATCACTGCCTTGAATTCATAATGCATTCAAACTGCCTCTATTAGAATTGCCTCATGTAAGCAATTCTTTATGGTTGGCCAATTTTTAAACGCTTCAAGTGTGTCATGCACTTTACATCTGAATTTAGATATAACCTAAAAGGCAACATCAAATACAATAGAGTGACATTTAATAGATTTAATATGTATGATCATATTTTGTGAAAGAAATAAATGTACTTCTCGTTCTGTTATGCCAATTTGCATGAATAGGTATATTTAAAAAGTTAAACGAACCTTAATATCTCCCCGTCCTTAATCAACAATTAATGTCAAAACAATAAAAGATCAACGGTTTTAATTCACCGCGATCACATTTATTGTCCGCGTAACCCAAAGGCTGGCCACACCGCTCCCGTTCTCATTCCAAATTTGAAATTCGAAATTAATGGCGAATTTGACAGCGCTGTATTGTGGGGCTAATTTAAATCTTATCAACGCGCGATGACAGCGCCATAATGGAACGGCGGTTTTTAAAATAATTCACTGTTCCATTTTGTTTTTTTTCTTTTTCGCGTAGGCTGAAATTGAATTGGTTGCCAGCTCATGGTAGTTCTTATTTTGAAATGTTTAATGTACAGTATTTCTAAAAGACTGCCAATGTATGTGATTAAGAAAATATTATATATACCTACCTGTAAACTATTTAAGTAATTAAGCAATATTTTGTATTTTGCTAGCCAGTATCGCATTTTAAAGGAAAAATGCTACTGCTGCTAATGTATGCACATATTATATGCTATCAAAAAAACTGAGCCAGATTATGTGCACCTGTAAACATGAAATCCTCTTTCCAAAGAACAAAAAACATAGGTAGGTGCCAAACAAATTATCATACACTAACATATTTTTCATCAAAGATAACAGCCTAGTAAAAGTCCTAATCAAATGTAAAAATTGTATGTACCCTGATGCCAGTTGTCACAAGCTTATTCTTAAAAAAACTTTTGTAGCAAAGCTCTCTACCTATAGCAATAGGAAACATGCGCACGAGATAAAGTTGGACTAAATGTGTGACATTAGTGTCATGTACACACTTGACACTAAATACATAAAAATTAATGTTGACAGCAAAACAAAAATCCAAATAAAAATAATTTATGTCGAATCAGTTGTAGTATTCTATAAAATTGCAAAAGTTTATGTTATTTAACTCTATACTTGGCAGAGGAATTGATGTCCGAAATGTCACCTTTTTGTTTATTTTCAAATTATTAATATTCAGAAAAAATGCGAAACAAACTTTATCTACACATATATCATAAATGCTCTATAATGCGTTCAGAAACCGTAGGCAATGACCAGCATTATAACAACCAATATTATTATGAGAATTTTTCTAATTTGTTTCTATATTTGTTCAAATTCATTTTTATTACATTATTTTAATGTGTACAGTCTATAGATATTTAATAGGTACCTAGCACTAGTAGCTAGTAGCAATGCAGGTCATTGGCCTATGGCTTCTGAACCCATCATAGAGTACTTATGATATGTGTGTAGATAAAGTAATGTATGCAACTGTACATAATTAGGTCTTAAAACACTCGTGTGATCCTATTATGAAACTCGCTGACGCTCGTTTCATAAAACCACACTCGTGTTTTAAGACCCTCATTATGCAACAGTTGCATAAAATACTATTAAAATCCAATTTTGGATTTATTTATAGCATTATCTAATCATGCACATTGCATGTTAGTGTTACATTCCATTTTAATAAAGGTAAGTATATGGCCTTGAGACTGAAGGTACATACCTAAACATGCGGGTGGTAGGACCTTGTGCAAGGTTCGTCCGGATCGCTACCACCATCTTGTTCGCTAATCCTGCCGCTAAGCAGCAGTGCTTGCACTGTTGTGTTCCGGCGTGGAGAGCAAGACAGCCGGTGTAATTACTGGCACAAGAGGTATTCCATCTTAGCCCTCTGGGTTGGCAACGCATCTGCACTCTCTTTGTTGTTGTAGGTATAGACACCTATAGTTGGCCGGTTTTTTTTTAAAGAGACCCGATGTCAAAACCTTTTTAAATTTATTTTTTACATATAAAAAGCTGTTTTTTATTTTTTTTATATACAACATAGGAAGGCAAACAAGCAAGTGGGTCACCTGATGGTAAGTGATCACCACCGCCTATAGACACCCGCAAAACCAAAGAGATTGCAGATGTGTTGCCCACCCAGAGGGCTAAGATGTAATACCTCTTGTGCCAGTAATTACACCGGCTGCCTTGCTCTCCACGCCGGAACACAACAGTGCAAGCACGGTTGCTTAGCGGCAGCAGTGTTTATTAATACAATAAAGCTGAAAGTTTGTGTTTGTGTTGAAAGTTTTTGTTACTTATTCACGCCAAAGCGGCTGAACGGTTTTGGATGAAATTTGAACTGAAGATAGTTTACCCTGTATTAACACATGGAATAGTTTTGTTCCGTAAAAATGCTTAGTTCCCGCGGGATAGCGATAAACGAATACTACGCGGACGAAGTCGCGGGCAACAGCTAGTAACTACAGGAGATGACGTAATGTCCCAATCATTGAAATGGGCCTAATCATTGACGGTAAAATATGGAAACAAACTAGTTAAACGAGAGACAATGATGTCAACTACTGGTACAAGAATGCGCTACGCCTGTCAAGCACTAGTACCTTATTCTGACAAATGTATACTCTGTTCTTAATATCGTAAGACCCACGTCAAATTTTGTTCTATCAATTTTGAACCATATCGTTTGAGACTGTGAGTTCAACGTCAGTTTGACATTTGTCCTATATGTACTTGGGCCTTACGAGGTTAATTAAACCATGTGTCATATTCTTAACAAAATATATTATATCTCGTCTGTATTGTCTCTCATTTTTTATTGTTCAGCGTAAAGAAATGTCATTAAAAATAAAGAGCAAACGCTAGAATCGCGGCCGAACGCCAAAACCGCACAACTTCAAAATAGTTTTTTCCCGAACGATTCTTTCGAACCTTTTTGTTTGACGCAACCGATATTGCAAAAAGTTATTTTTTATTGTTTTACCTGTTTGAAAAGGATGTCTCAGTAATTTGTGGCAAGGACTGCCAATTATAAAATTTCAAAGTATAACGCAGCCCGGACTGTAATTATATGCTCCGGAGAATGCTACAAATAAAGGATTGGGGCCCTTTCTGTGTCAAGATTCTTGTAACTTTAAGATGAAATGTTATGTTTTGGTGGTAAAGGGAATGTAGGGGAAAGTATTTTGAATATTAACAGTTAAATAAAACCTATACTAATATAATTTGTGTGTGTTCTTTTATTTTTGTTTACTTGTGTGAATCAATAAAGAGTATTTGTTATTGTTGTTATGTTATTTATGTTAAAGTTGTTTATAATACAGCACGATTACTTAAAGTTTGTCACTCAGCAATTGGGGGATCATTACATACATTGCCTCTTTGGCCATTACATGTTACTTGACCTTCTACCTAAAGGCAGCAATGTAGTTTGCTTAATTTTATTTACTTAAGTCTGTTTTTTTAACCAGGAAACAAAATTTACAGGTAATTAATTAATTATACATATAGGAAATGTCAAGAAATGTATGTAACAAAACGTCAATTTAGTCTCTGTGTTAAAAAAACAGACTAAAGTGTTCTTGTAAATTTCCGATTTCCGATGAATGCCGAAGTCTTGATATAATTGTACTGTAGGTACCTTCTTATTACAAGCATGATTAGTTTTAAGCAAATAATCCAGATTTATCAGCTCAAAAATAATTACATTATAGTTAATGCCTTGAAAATTACAATAATTAATATTAAGATCGTCAAGTGAAATAAACCAATTTAAAAACATTCTTGACAGTTTTAATATGTATTCATTATTAAATATTAAAGAAAGTTATAGGATGCAGTGTTTTGTTTACATTTTTGTTTTGAGTAGGTATAAAAACAACACTTAGCAAGCTTTTCGTTTATAAAAATCACTGTTTTAATAGAACTCTAAGTAAATGTACCTATTCTTGTGTATTAATGCAAAAGGCAGTTATATCTGTCTGTTTAACAAAATAGTAGGCACATGTGTTTATGGTTAAATTAAATGTGCATATTTAATAATAACTAAAAATTTCTAAATATAAAATTTGTTTTCAAATAAATTGCAAAAAGGTTTTTTTTTCAAGTTTTCCCCCCTTCTTTAATATTTGTCTAAGCAGTAGTTACAAATGGGTATTGTTATTTAATGTGCCAAAAAAGATAGTTTTGTTTTTGCTTTTAACTAAAAATGATTTAATTACTTTTAATTACTTAACCTAACAATATCAGACAATTGGCGATATAAAGCTATTACAAAAAAATTATAAAGAAATAGTTTAACTCCAATTTTATACTTATCTCCTTTTTCCATTTGTGATTTTAATATAAGTATTATTATTTAAATGTCAATTATGAAGAAATCCAAAAAGTCATTGTTTTAAAACAAAATAAATGAGACGGAATAAATAGAATGGATAATTATTATAGTTGTTATAAATACTACTTGTTGAACAACAAATTATGTTCAAATCTGTTTGAAAAACACACTCAAGTTTATATTTTGTTTCGAGTTTATAATCTTGTTCAGTTCAACTGAACAAGATTATATGCATAAGTGAAAAAACTTATGGTTGAAGCTGTTCGAATCCCATCGGAATACACATTTCCATGTTCACTTGTTTGTTAACACTGCAAATGCAGCGGCATATAAAATAGCAATCGTATCCTTACCTCGCGATGACACTGCATATAAAGGTTCATGCTACATATACTAAGGCAAACATATCACAGAACACAAAGTGTCTCATATCACAACAGTTCACTGGCTTGCCTTCCGCATATCGATCCCGCCTCGAGCGCCGATCACAGCACCACGTACCGAATGTAATAATAATCGACCATCCCTAAGGCTTATCTGTAAACGACTGCAGGCGAAAAGGTTTTAGCTGGGGGCGAAACGCGGCGCGTCGCTCCAGGCTCCGCCCCGGGCCTCCCCATTGGCCCGAAAGTGGTAGCGAGCCGTCAACCGCGGGCCCCCATTGGCGGCCAGTAGTCAGTGGGGGCTAGATATTTTGACGTTTTTTTTAACGCGGTGGCATTTCTCGTCGCAGCGATTAATTGTAATTCTTTATGGCTATTGTAGGGTTGAGTGAGCAGTTATATGTGACGTTGTGTTCGATGTTTGATTTTTTTCATGCCAGTGTTAATAGAATGCGCTTGCGACGGTTTTTAGCTGTTTGATTAGGTTGGTTTACTCGATTCGTAAAGCTTTTTTAAGTGTTTACGTTTCTATTGAAGTATTTTTTACTTGAAATGCCTAAGTAAAAGTGAAGTTTGAATGAAATTTGTGTTTGCTAAAAAACGTGCCGTTTTTGCGTTACTACATTTTGTCTTTCGGCGAATGATTTTTTGTTGTACATTTAAAAAATAGAGCTGGTTCTCGAATGAAAAAACATTATCAACATGTTCAATGTAAAATTACTTGTTTAAATTTTGACATAAAATTAAGATAGAGCATGTTACGGTTATTTCGGCCTGAGGACCAATTTGAAAGTTAGGTATCTATAAGTACAGTAATTCAACAGTGAAAAAAGCAGAAAACTACTAAAAATAGTTATCTTATTTTCATATTTATTGTTTGCATTAAAATAAAATAAATTAAAAAAAATACTTATTAGACAATTTTCATTTTGTTTAAATTGACGATTTTAGTAGGTAGAGCGTAATTATTTAATTAAAATAAAGGTTTTAACTTTTGTATAACCAATCCGCAACTAATAATTTCCACAAATATATTCATAATGACGTAGTAATAAATTACTAGCTATTTAGGTATATTTAATAAAAACTTTATAAATAACAAATAAAATAAATAAACTGTATACTAAATTACAGCTTTTAAAACTAAGAGTCTATCTGTTATTATTTACTGTTAAACTGGTTGTTTGGAAGAGATCGCTGTTAAGCGATAAGACCGCCAATTGTCTACCTTTCTAATTCGTTTCTTTGTTTTCTTTGTATTTTTGTACAATAAATAATATTTGTTGTTATTGTTGTTGTTGTTTATAAGCTAAGCTGCGGACAGACGTACGGACGGACGGACGGACATAGTGAAACTATAAGGGTTCCTTGTTGAGCCTACGCAACCCTAAAAATGGGATGAATAATTATGATATCATTTTTTTAAAACCACACTCCAGGTTCTAACTGAAAAATAAATTCTCAGCCTGTCAAGTTCCTTTAAACAATATTTATAAACATCTCTAGTAAGAAAACTGTAGGAAAAACTTCACTCGCTAGAAATAAGATCAAAGTCTAAAGAAAAGGTATTGTTTAAAATTGAAAATTCTATTATTAAATAGATTAGGTATTAAAACTTGAACAAGAAAGTTTCCTTTGCAGTCTATTTCATTCATTCAAAAGTTCAGTGTCTGGCGGCTTGCGCATGACGAGCACTGGTACAGCAACATTATATTTTGGTACATCAATTTCTCTTTTGAAAGAAGGCTTCTCAAATTCAAAATGGTTGACCATACATTACAATTATTGCAAGTATAGGAGCAGTGTATAGTGATTGCGAAACTAGAGGTTTCGGGTTCCATTCCTGCGAGGGGCATTGTATGATGAATTACAATATCAAAACATACAAATCTAGTTCTAAGGCGTAATGACAACATATCCTGCCGCTAAGCAGCAGCGCTTGCACTGTTGTGCTCCGTCGTGGAGAGCAAGACAGCCGGTGCAAACTTGCACAAGAGGTATTTCATCTTAGCCCTCTGGGTTGGCAACGCATCTACAATATCTTTGTATGTATGTATGTATGACTCTTTATTGTACTAAACACATAAAATAACAGATAACAGGACAAAACAGATGTACAAAGTTGTCTTCTACATCTACAGTAATATAATAAAGAGGTAAACTTTGTTTTTTTGTTAGTTTGTACGTGCCTAGGGGGTAATCTCTGGAACTACTGAACCGATTTCAAAAATTCTTTCACCAATAGAAAGCTACACTATTCCTGACGGACATAGGCTACTAATTTCACGCGAACGAAGTCGCGCGCGTCCGCTAGTATACAATAAAAAGGGCGCGTTTGTTTGGGGCGCGCTTTTTAGGGCTGGGCTCAGACTCCTAAGAAACGGGAAAAAGTGCTGGAGAATGAAAGAATTCATAAGGGAAGTCATGTCACAGTCCAATCAGTAAACACAAGCCTACTACGTTTATATGTATATGTTTGTCTTTCGTTAGGGGAACCCATCCCTTTCAGGGGTGGTAGGGGGTAAGGAACTATAGAGGGGATGTACGCACAGGCAGGGCGGCTGGAAGTAATCTATTTCCTCTATGAGCGATGATCATTTTGATGAATAATTGAAACAATATTTTTATGACAGATTGGATGTCTAATATCATAGAAAAGAATCGAATAGAACAACCTTCAACAGTGTTAAAACGTTAAAAGTTAACATTAAGTGTTTATATGTATACTAGCGGAAGCGCGCGACTTCGTTCGCGTGGAATTAGTAGCCTATGTTCGTCAGTGATAGTGTCCATTGATAGTTTCCATTAGTGAAAGAATTTTCGAAATCGGTTCAGTTCTTTCGGAGATTACCCCCTACATACAAACAAACAAAGTTTATACCTCTTTATTATATTAGTGTAGACGTAGATTAGTGTAAATTTAGATAGTGTAGATGTAGATTAGTATTATTAGGTAGTTATTAGTATTATATTGGTCCACTGAAAATCAGCGTCGTTGCAACCTGACCCACCTGCTTGTTTGCCTTCCTATGTTGTATAAAAAAAAAAAAACTGTGCCTCGACACATGCTGAGTGGACTCTTTTTTTGGGATAACCCGCAGCATTAATTTCTCTCTACATTTATATAAGGATTGTTTGTATAAAGTATAAACCTGTAATGTTGTCGTTGTTGTTTTAAAATAAATGATTTTTATTCTATTCTATTCTATTCTATTCTTTAGTATTGAAGTATAGATAAAAAAAGGATAAAAGTGACGTAAATCGTTTTAGAAATTGATCGACAAATGTTGAGAGAAACATTTATTATGAAACAACAAACTGAGCGTGAACAAAACCGGTGCAGCAAATAACAGGCTTTACATAACTTTTTGTTCAAACGCATACGCCTCTAGCTAAAACCGCGTAACTCAAAATTTAATAAAATAATTCCTTTGCCAGCTGTCACTTCATTGTGTGGTCTAAATTTAAAAATTTTGGTTGTGGCGACGATTTTCGAATGTTGGCGTTCCAAATAATTTTGTATAATTAATTTCGTGTGGTTAGGTTTTCGGGCGTTAAAATTTTTCTTATTATTGATATCGATAAAGAATACTTAGTGGAACAGTTTGTCTGTTTGTTTACCGCTGTACAATCGAAGAAACATATAAGTCACCATTAAAGACGGAACTGCAAGAAAGTGTTATTTTCCGAAAGGGAGACTTATAGTATGCTCTATGAAGTTGATATATCTAGTAGACCCGAGCGGCGGAAGAGCATTCTAACTATTTTCATGTTCTGTAGTCTTACTATGACATTCACATGGCCTGGAGTCCGATTTTTAAATCTCACCGGGTGACTAAAGCTCACCAAAGCGGCCTTTTTTCTTAGAGATTCGGCCATTTTGGTGAGCTTTAGTCACCTTGGGCCTGTACCAAAAAATTTAAAAGTGCTACAATTTAACACATTGGTCACATTTTTACATGAAAAACTTTACAATTATGTCAAATTCTAGCTCTTGTCAGTTTTGTGACAGGGGGCTGGTGAGATTAAAACATTGCACCCTGGCGGCCCTAACATGACAGCCCAGGTTTAGTATAACCCCTCCCTGTGTCTCTGTCCAACTAGTGTCAGTCATGTTAGGGCCACTGGTTTCGCATTTTATTTACTCAGCAAGCAAAGTCACGTTTTTTATGTAAAGTTAACGTTTTTACCAAACACCCCGAGGTGTGAGACATTTGGTGCGCGTCCAAGTTTTTGGGTTTTCGTTTTAATTGAATATTGTGTTTTTTGTATTCTAGAGGTAATAATAGGCTGTTATGGCCGATATTAAAGCTGTAATCATGCATTTGTGGCGAAATTGACAGGTAGTGTCGATAAAGGTTGCATAAAATTATAATTATAATATTATAATTACCGTTTAAGGGGTTGTAGATAATCTTGTTGACGTAACAATAATTATACGAATTTTCATAATACATAGAAAAGTGAGATGTAGACTTATAATGGATAAAAAGTGTCATATAAATCACTGAAACTGACAATTACTTTTTTTGAAATAGGAAGGCAAACAAGCTAGTGGGTCACCTGATGGTAAGTGATCACCACCGCCAATAGACACCCGCAACACCAAAGAAATTGCAGATGCGTTGCCAACCCAGAGGGCTAAGATGGGATACCTTTTGTGCCAGTAATTACACCGGCTGTCTTGCTCTCCACGCCGGAACACAACAGTGCAAACACTACTGCTTAGCGGCAGGATTAGCGAACAAGATGTTAGCGATCCGGATGGACCTTGCACAAAGTCCTACCACGCGCAAATATTTGTCAACATAGAAATTTATCTAATATTTTTCTAAGGTCACAATAAGCACATTTTAAAAAATCCTTCCAAACTATTTTCAAACTCCAAAACTATTTATTATAAACGATTCAATGCCGTTATAATTACAAAAGCAGACAAACAAAAAATTAATGCTAGCAAAAAATTTAATCTTCTTAAAAATTGCATCATTAAAAATTACACCTAAAAACAAAAAGCGACCGAAGTCATCGTTGTCTCCAAAAAGGTGCACATTAGGAAAAAACTAATCGGCATGACACATTAACAGCTCATTTGAGAGGATTATCCACGGTGACCCAACACCTCCAATCAATTAACAATAACTAAAACTGTCATGGTTATTATTTATTTATTTCTTATTTCGTAACTGTCAGATGCTTGTAATAAATTCACCCGTTTTCGGGGTTACGTCTTTTTGTTTTAGCCGCCTTTTGTCACGGTGCCGTTATGGGTCACCGTTACGTAATTTCAAATTTGGAATCTGCACTTCTAACGGTGTTTTTTGTCTTTATTATATTTCTTAATGTTTTAAGAAATAAATTAACTTTTTACCGTGTTTTCTCTTCCTGAACAAGATTTATTTTTACTTTAAAAAAAATGTTTTTTAATCACTAACGACTTTATGAACTGCTCTAAAGACTGGTTTATAATTTCCAGATCCTTTTATTCCATACACAACATCAGTTAAGTTATTCGACACAGCCATTTGCAGTTCGAAAACCCTATTTAAACTGATCTCGTTCCAAATGACCCACATTCTATTCACAAATCATAACTGGCTCCCAAGAATTCCAAATTTAACCGCGACACCGAAAATTACAGACGAAAAAGTCCCACAAAATTCCATCCAGCCAGGTTGAATTTAATCAAATTCTTCTCTAGTCTATAATTTTCCAAATATTCTAACAATTTTATAACCGAGTAATGTCTATGACAATTACTAAGGTATGTGTACACGGGACACGCGAGTGTCGTATATTGTGGGTAATTTAGGTGTCCGTCAATCTTTAGGTCGTGGAGTGATGGTAGGAAATTATGGTAGTTAGACGTGTTTAAGATTGTTTTAGAATTTGTGAAGTATGGCTGATTACTGACAAGGAACTACTTGGTATGAGGATGATTGATAATGATAGTAAGTTAAATAATGGAATGGTATATACAATTATACATAGATTATGTTAAGAGTTACTCTTGAAAAATGTTTATGAAATCAAAACGTCGGTAGTTAAATGAACTAATTACATAAAATGAGTCCAAAAATTTTGTAGCGTATATCTAACGTGATATCAAATGACTGTCGGGTGACAGCAAATAAAAAATGCACCAGAAGTCACAAAATTAATGACGCGTACCGACCGGGCTTAGACGTCAGGTTGGCCCTCGCTCTTCTTCGGACCGCATCTCATTGTTACTCCATGGATCGCCCGAGTTTGCCTTCTTAAGGTCCTTATAATTTTTCCATATTATAGAACGTGAAAAGTAAGGCTAGCTAAGCTATCCATAGAGATGAACAGCTGTCTAGTGTCTTTTCACAAAAAAGTTGCTGAACCGATCTTAATGAAATGCATAGAACTAGTTAGCAAATTGAGGATGGATATAGCGTGCTTTTTCCCGAAAAAATGCATAGTTCCAACAGAATAGACAGGATGAAGTCGCGAGGAACAGCTAGTAGGATTATTTACGTAAGTATTCATAACAAACTCCCAGATAAAACACAACTCAAAAGATATCAACATCAAGGATTCATTTTTTATAATAAATAATGATATATTCAGAAGGGTCCGTAGTCCGTAGATCACAAAACGGTTTATAATACCGGGGTCCGTCCTAATTAGACCCCGGTCCGTGCTCGCGCCGAAATCTTTCCACGTATTGTGTGTACTATGCTTTAGATTTTTTCTTCTTAATTTAAAAATGTCAAGTCTGTTGTTCATTACTTTTTAATGTCGTTAGCATTCAGTTGCTGGCCGGCTAGAACAAAGGATGCTTTGAATAATGACTGAGAAATAAAAAAACATCGCGTAGTAAATAAAAAAATACTGAATTGCACATGTAATTCGCTTTCGATATACATTTTTTAAATTTGTAGTTGAGGAATTTTTAGGTACTTACTAGTTTTGTTTTGGTACTGGTTTTTAAAGTATAGTCGACCAAGAAATTGGTTGAACACTTTTCGACCGTATTACAAAGGGATAAGGTTCAAAAGCGGTCAAGTAATTACTTGGTCGACTATACATTATTCTCAAATTTAATGAGGTTGATGCGCAAGATTCTTTTATAACTTCTAGTGTTTTTATTTAGCTATACTTCTTCTACTGATTGTACCTACAGCCTCGGTTGTCAAATGGGGCCAGGCTTGCGCTCATATTTTGGACTTTGAGCAGGGGATTCCACTCCGCACTGTAGTTACGCTCGGCCGCCTTGCCTACAAAGTAGGCAAATCGCAGTAGGTTGTCAGCTTGCCGCGCGTCCGCTCACTCGCTTTCGCTATGTCAGTGTGATTGAAAACGCATAGTGTAGAGGTATCTTAATACAGCTACTATAGCACTGTCATAGCGCTTTTGTACTACTCGGGTAGGTATATAGATAGTACAAAATATAGAAAAAAAAATTGTTTCGTAAATTATGCTTATGTAACTAGATTAGAATCTAATAATCTTGGAGCCATAGCACACCAAAATGAGGTAACCCTGCTTTTTAAAAAGCCGAGTTTTACTTAATACGTTGTTTTACACTTAAGTATGGGTTTGGTATGCTAATGCCTCGTGATCACCATCTGCATAATGACGATGATGTCGATGATACAATCATTTTCTTAGTATTTTGAGGCATTACGACACTATAAAAGTCTTTGTTACGGTGTATTAGAAGCTTAGGGAGGCTGCTAAAATATTAGGGAAATTAGGGCAATGGCAGGACCTGAACCTGCAACATCAGCATTCCGTGCCTTGCGTTTTTTTTCAGTTTCGCCACACTGCCGCTGCCCTACCCTGCGAATTTTTCAATGTGCTTCGTCTTACGGTCATTACATTATTGATTTTAAGGGTACAACTACCCTCGGTGTCATCTATATGAAACTTTTTAACAAACACGACAAGACAAATACCTACTCTTTATTGAAAACCACACGGAAAATAGTTAACAAACATTACTTAAAAAACAATTTACAAAGTAAACAATTGGCGGTCTTATCGCTTAAAAGCGATCTCTTCCAGACAACCATTTAGCATGGGAGACACAAAAAAAGTACAATGTACCAGTGCACCTAGCACGAATATTTTCGACACACGTTAACTCGCTACGTAACTCAGTACGTCTCATTCTAACCAGCCCAGTGGGAGAGAGACCCACTGAGTTACGTAGCGGGTTAACGCGTGTCGAGAAGATTCCTGCTAGGTGCACAGCATCCAATATAGATCGCCAGTTTAGTACTTTGTCGCAGTCAAAGTGACATTAAAATGAGTGTGAACCCAGCGCTCTCGATACAAACGGCGATAACGTTATCCACCCTCTAAACCTTAACCTACAGCCATGATTTTTGTATGTTATCAGTATGCCCTAAAATTAGATTTCTATGTTTTGATTTTTAAAATATTCTTATTAGTTTCAAAAATATTGACGCTTTTTTGTTTTGTATGAAACTCCTAAAATGCAAATATTGTCAAATCTATGATCAATATTTAAAGAATCAACATAAACCTAGTTCTATGGCATATTAATAGCGCTTTTTGGGGCTGGGTTCACACTCCTCTTAATACCGTGACTGTTTGAATGCGTCAAAGCAGTTAAAGTGATAAGGGAACAAAGTATGGCATACTTACATACATCTACATTGTCGAAGAGGTCCAAAGGATCCACGACTCTATGGCCAGTAGAGTAAAAGCTATACAGTATAAATTGTACTTACATTATTGTACATACATACATAAATTCACGCCTGTTTCCCAGTGACGTACGCAGAGACCACGGATTTCAATTTCCTACGATCCTGACATACAGTCAAGGAATTTAATTCCCTACCCATTTCGTTGAAATGTCGTCTAACATTCGCAATGCATTAAGGTCGATATGTCAAACTAACGTCTTGCTCTATAGCTCTTATGGTGACGGTTTGCTATATGCTATTGAACCTTAGGTGGGTTGGAAATTTCATTCCTTGACTGTACAACCTTTGCTTCACTTACTCTCAAAACATTCTTCATGCATGTACGTCGGCTTAGGGTAGTCAGGACCTGGCCTTCCTCTAGAATGTCTCCGATTTGGTCGGAGTACGTTCAAAGTGGTTTTCCAACCGACAAAATCAAAATCAAGCTATCTTTATTCAGATTAGGCATACAGGAAGCACTTATGAATGTCAGAAAATTTACCACCGGTTCGGAAAACACCTCTGACGAAAAGATACCGTCAAGAAACTCAACGAGGTATATTTTTATAAATAAATCAAAGTAATAATGCTATGTTTAACTTACTGCAAAAAAAGAGGAGGTTGAATTCGAATTTTCTTTTTACATCATATTTTTTTAACACAGTGATTATAAAATATTTGGAGGCATGGATCGCCAGCGCAAGTCATACAGACATATTATTAAATATTATTGTGTTTTTTTTAGTAATATTTTAAATTGTAGGTACAGTAGGGGAAATAAATTCACGTACCATCTTAAAACCCTATCGCAATGACGCGACGCGGTAAACGCCAGGCTATGTCATACAAATGTCATGCGTATGGGCCTGGCCACATGTCTGCGGCGCGGCGACGTCGCCGCAAAACGGTGCGGCGTCGGAGTTTTGTGCGGTGCCGGCGCCGCAAAAATATGCGGTGCGGCGCCGCGCAAACCTGCGGTGCGGCGCCGCGTACGGTGCAAATTCACGCCGTTGCGGCGTGGAAATATGCGGTGCGGCGCCGCGCAAACCTGCGGTGCGGCGCCGCGTACGGTGCAAATTCTCGCCGCCGCGCCGTGGAAATACGCGGTGCGGCGCCGCACAAACCTGCGGTGCGGTGCCGCGTTACGGTGCAAATTCACGCCGTCGCGCCGTGGAAATACGCGGTGGCACCGTACTGAGCGGGTGCACGGTGCGTCGGCCGTGTTGTTCATTCGCTGCGTCGTCAAATACTTCGCACTCAGTCTTTAAACCGACATGGACCCCATCATCATGGATTACTAGAAAATTTGTGCTGATTAGATTTAGCGTAATGAGACCTTATTTAACCTGATGATGAGTCCTTGATGATGGAACTGGAATATGGCTGACGAAACCCTGGGATGCCTACTAGGAAACCTATCGAGTTTGGGTTCATTTCGCAGTATATAAATAGAGCAGTACCGAAACTAGGGCTGTTTGTGGAGTTAGATACCTACGCTCCAATAGAGCGTTAGGGTTGTCCCCTTATTTTTTGTAAAATAGTGTTTTTTTTTGTTTAGCACTGTATCTCAACTAGTAAGGCCTTTTATGCGAAAACTAGATACTCTTCAGAAGTAGGTACATTAGGGGTGTCGCTCTTAACTTTTGTAAAATTGAAAAGTTTTTTTTTAATTAAAACGTTTATTTGGTTTTACCTAGGTATAATGATTAACAAGATTACAAATAGAATTGGGTAATTAAAAAAAAAACAAAATGATAAAAAGAAACAAAATTAGAAGATTTCAACATGGCGGCTATATTTTCTCATTCTGCTAACGGATTTGTTGTCGGAGACCACAAAGTTCCTTAGATATCGATTTTGAAAGCAATCGGTCGAGTGACTAAAAATTTCAAGATGGCGGCTATATTTTCTCATTCTGTTAGTGGATTTGTTGTTGGAGACCACAAAGTTCCTTAGATATAGATTTTGAAAACAATCGGCCGAATAACTAAAAATTTCAAGATGGCGGCTACTTTTATTTATTTTCTTAACGGATTTGTTGTCAGAGACGACAAAGTTCCTTAGATATCGATTTTGAAAGCAATCGGTCGAGTAACTAAAAATTTCAAGATGGTGGCTATATTTTCTCATTCTGTTAGTGGATTAGTTGTCGGAGACCACAAAGTTCCTTAGATATCGATTTTGAAAGCAATCGGTCAAATAACTAAAAATTTCAAGATGGCGGCTACTTTTATTTATTTTCTTAATGGATTTGTTGTCAGAGACGACAAAGTTCCTTAGATATCGATTTTGAACGCAATCGGTCGAGTAACTAAAAATTTCAAGATGGCGGCTACTTTTATTTATTTTCTTAACGGATTTCTTGTTAGAGACGACAAAGTTTCTTAGATATCGATTTTGAACGCAATCGGTCGAGTAACCGCGTATTTTCAAGGCGCGGCGGCGAGAATTTGCACCGTACGCGGCGCCGCACCGCAGGTTTTTGCGGCGTCGCACCGCAGGTTTTTGCGGCGCCGCACCGCGTATTTCCACGACGCGGCGGCGAGAATTTGCACCGTAGCGGCGCCGCACCGCAGGTTTTTGCGGCGCCGCACCGCATATTTCCACGCCGCAACGGCGTGAATTTGCACCGTACGCGGCGCCGCACCGCAGGTTTGCGCGGCGCCGCACCGCATATTTTTGCGGTGCCGGCACCGCACAAAACTGCGACGCCGCACCGTTTTGCGGCGCCGACGCCGCGCCGCAGACATGTGGCCAGGCCCTATGTCTCTTCGACTAGGTTCTACGGTGGTACGTGTTTCGATTTCCTTGACTGTACATAGTTGTGACGTATGCGCCTAAACAGAATTTGTAAATCGAATTTATTTTATTTATTTATTTATACAAAAAAAATATTACAATATAATCCTTCTTTAGTTCTTGAAAAAGACATTCTGTCGAATTCAGAACGTCCTCCTTTTTTTGAAGTCAGTTAAAAATCAGTTTTTTTTAATAGGTCCCATGTAAAATAACTTTCACTTTTATTATATATCATCATCAATATCGAACTATTCATTTCATCGGTCATTTTGTTCGTTTTGTACAAACAAGCCCAAATTATAATAATTCGGATAAACCGCTCGCCTCTAATCCGATAATGGCCGATTCTGTTTTTTACCGGCCTTTCTGATTTTCGAATCGGAATTAAGCTTTTTTGGGGTTAAAATGTAGACAGGGTGACGGCGTTTTTTTTTACTTTTCAGGTGGGGGGGGGCATAACCTTTTTTTACATAATGTACCTAACTACAATGGATAGGATAGTTAAAGATACAAAAATCGAGAATGAAATCCTACAAAGACATGCTATTTTTATTACTTTTATTAAAAATAGACGAAAACGAGCATGCGGGTCTTTGATGGGAAGCGATCACCGCCGCCCATACGAACCAGAACCCCGAGAATCGCTGATCCGTTGCCGGCCCCGTGACCTACGAATCTCTTACTCACCGTATTAAACGAAGTGTCAAATAGTGTATATTATCGCGTTAAAGGCCCGTCAAATGTAATCAGTATGTGTGAAAATCGCGAAAGTTTAAAACAATTCAAGTGACAAAGCTACCACTTGACGCCTGTTTTCTAAGCAAGTGTGGCATTACCGCGGTCAAGCCCCATCCGAATTGCAACCAACTGGGTACAGCCTGGCTCTGCCTTTAAAACCATACAGCTGAAATCAATGTCTATTTAAAATCGAATTAAATTAACATGTTCACGGTAATGTTGTTAGTGTGAAACAACCTTTTTTAAGTAACAATTATTAAAAAAAGTTTAGGAATTTATTCCTTAACAAGAAATTCAGAGTCTCATCGGAATGTGTTCCTATCTTAAATATTGAAATGTCTACTAGATGAACCTGCTATAGTAGCACGCTAGCGTTTATCGCGCACATAAACACTTTGGTGCCTCTTGCACACGCATACTGGTTAGAACGGGATAAATGCTTTATGTCATCGATCAAAGCTAGCCTGCTAGGCCCACTGGTTACGTTACATATACAAAAAAGCATAGATATAATTTTAAACGGCATGTAGATACGTTAGTCCGATACTCTATATATTACAAAATTCCATGGCAAGCCATTTACACCAATTTAAAACATTTTAAACTTCCCCGTCACAGCATCGAGGCAATCGGGACAATTTGGACCAATCTCTAAGACAATATAATTTGGCTGATTGATCGCTCGCCCTGGTCCGCACGCGAGGGAAAACGAAGGAATTCAAATTTAGAATAGGTTTAATTCAGCTTTTGTTTTTAAATTGGTCTAATTTGAGTTCGTTTCCAGCCAGATGTGGGGTCAGACGATGTGTGTGAACCAACCCTTTAATAAATAACGGATTAAAAAAACACCTGGTCTAATGGATGAATTTAATATCAACTTGCGTCAAGCTTCATTCCTAAATGTATAAAATGACAGTGTGCTGACGTTACTCTCCAATTTTATTCTAATCGCGATTTGATAATATATTCAACATGTTTGGTATACGAGTATATAACAAAAATGCTATAGTAAATTGAGTATTTATTATAAAATATTCCACTACACACAACTATTTCTACTTCGCCTAAAGTTTGACAGGTAGAATGCCTTAAGGCCTAAAGTCCGCTTTTTACGCTTTTTATTGCTCTGTTTGTACATTATTTATTACTATTTGTGGGGAATTATTATAACTTAAACATTACGAATATTACCAATATGTCGCGGTAAACGAAATAATGAACGCCGTAATATACCGATATAGACCACTTGTCCGTCATGCGTCCATATCGAGTAGGTACGGCGACGGAAAGTCCTGGAGTACGATTTTTGAATCTCACCGGGTGACTAAAGCTCAAAATGGCCGTTTTTTATAGAGATTCAGTCATTTTAGTGAGCTTTAGTCACCTGGTGAGATAAAAAAATTGCATCTCTGGCAAAGCAAGTGCGAAATATTTTTAATAACTTTAAGCTTAAGAGATGGAATGTACGATTACTGAATCTTGCCTACATTTTTTTTATAAACGCAGGAAGGTACCTTTACATTAGATTTAATTAATAAATAAAAGCAATAATACTTAAAATATACTTAAAATAAGTAGAAAGGAGCACAAGCATATTTAAAACACACGTTTCACACCCAAATCTGGCGTGCAGAAGTAAATCAAAATGACCTTCACATTAAAAAATATTTGAATTACCAAAATTTACCGTACCTAACACGCGATGGATGTCTGTCTACGCACTTGTTCTTAATACATTTTGTCTTACTTAGGTAATTTGTAAAAGAAACAAATAGCATGCACTTTTACACAGAAACACTACGCTTCATTTTTATACCGATATTGTCAATAAAGTAAAAAAAAACATTTACTTTTGAGGTTAGCTGTCACTTGTTGTTACAAGTGTGTGACGTCTCAAGTGCGGTCACGTGACCATTCGCTGCGTTTCGTCAAGCAAACTTTTACTCAAATAATCAAATTCAATGGCGATTTTTACAGAAAATTCGACGGATATCGAAGAAATATGTTTTAGGTGCACAAATAAATTACACTAGCAGACGCGCGCGACTTTGTTCACGTAAAATTAGTAGCTAGGTCCGTCAGGAATAGTGTAGCTTTACTATCTGTGAAAGAATTTTTGAAATCAGTTCAGTAGTTCTACAAATTACCCCTACGTACAAACAAACTAACAAATTATTATATTAGTGTAGATAGTGTAGATTAGTGTAGATAACAATATAAAATAAGCTTCTAATAGTGTCAAACCTCGTATAATTGTTTTTAAATATGTCCCACACTTTCTGCCGCCTCTCCTCGCAGTCATCCCAAATTTGGCTCAAATGATGATTTATTACAAACATCATTACTGCAAAAGGTAAAAATCAGCAAACCCGAAAAGACCTGCGTGCCCGTAATAACGTACAAAATTAGTGCTTGATTTATTGAAACGGCAAATATTCGAGCATTACCTAACTTGGGCTATTTCGCGATGGGTCGTTATGAACTCTACTCTCCTTTTTGTTTGTTTTTAACCCCCTCCCCCGCCTTGGTGGTAAGACTACCCCCCCCCCTATATCACGTGTATTTTTTAGTACCAACAAAGTACACTCCCCCTCCCCCCTTGTGATATTTCGTGATTTTTTATGGAGCCCTCCCCCCCCCTTCCGAGCCTGAATCTGAATGTAGTATTTGCTTGCATGTAATGCGGGTTGTAGGACCTTATGCAGGTTCATCCGGATCGCTACTACCATCTTGCTCACTAATCTTGCTACAAAGCAGCAGTGCTTGCACTGTTGTGTTCCAGCGTGGAGAGCAAGACAGCCGGTGCAATAACTGGAACAAGAGGTATTCCATTTTAGCCCTCTCGGTTGGCACCGCATTTGCAATCTCCTTGGTTTTGCGGGTGGTGATCACTTACCATCAGGTGACCCACTTGCTGGTTTGCCTTCCTATTGTATAAAAAAATGCTTTTGTGGGGACGAAGGTGGAGTAGAATACGGAATGATCTTTATTGACCAATTATTTGGGTTATTTAATAATAAAAGTGATTTATATAGATGTCGGGCGTTATTGCGGATCAAATTACAAATTGGATTAAACTATTCGATTAAAAAACTTTAGTTAGTTTAGTTTAGTTTTAAATAAGAAAACTAGCGATTGGCCCCGTCTCCGTTTAGGTACAATTAGGATGATTACATCTTGTACATTAATACATTTATGTATACGTAAAGTTATATAAATAACTATCTTAATGACAGTGAAAACCGTATCAAAATCTCTTGCGTGGCTTAGAAAGAGTGGCTGAAAATATATTATGAAGACGGAAGCGGAAAGCAAGCGACTTCGTATTAAACTATGCTCAGAAGAAGATGAATACAACACTCGTCATTTTCATTTTGTTCACAAAAAATATACCTTTATGTCACCCAGACTACAATTACAAACCGATTGATACCTCATTCATCAAAATCGGCTCAGTCGTTTAGGCACTACAATGGAATATACGTAAATAGAAACATACATACATAGACTGCTAAAAACATAACCTTTCCTTTTGGCTTTGCAGTAGTCGGGTAAAAAAGAAATAGTGAATGGCTAGTAACTATACCATAGTTTATTTAAGTTACTGACTATATTAAATGTATTGAAGGTCAGTTTAGTGTCGTTATAAATTTAAGTTGTTAATAAATTTCAGAAAAATAGAATGTTCAGTCAAATTGGGTCCGAGTCTAAGTCTATTACTTTTTTTGCGATATTTAATTGTTTACAAACCATAAGCAACCGGCAAAATGAGAATGGCCAGTAGAGATAAAAATGACAGTTTCGAAAAAATTCGCAACACGTCGAGGATTGTAATAACGCCAATTTACTTTACTGGTCTGTCTGGTGGGTTAGCTAGAAGAGATCCCTTACAGGGATAAATTCGCTTTTGTACTAATACGTGTTACTTTCTGCAGCGTATTATTATATACAATAAAGTGTGTACTTATGTCAATATCTCTAAGTCTAAGACTATTATAAAACTATAACAACAGTTAAACGTAACTGACTCCGTAAATGCAAAGTGCAATTCATAAAAAAAACATTATCTATGGCATTTTCCCGCCACTTGCCATCTGCCACTTGAAATTTGAATTTGTATTTGGAACGAGTGAGGGGGACGCATCCACCCGCGGAATTACATTCGATCGACAATTTGCACCGATTTGCGAAGATCTTTGATGTTTTTCCAACGATATTGGATGTTGTTTTTTTAACTTTAGGTTTTTTATAGGAGAAGATTTAGTGGATGATATCGTTGAGATTTTCATTGAGAATGTTTTTATTGCGCTCTTGAATTGGATCGTTGAGATTGTTTTTAAGAATAGCTCCATAAAATAGTTTTGTTGTGGTTTCTAGCAGTAGTTATTGAAACATCTGATACTGAAAGAGCGTTTCTCTGGCTCTCCCATTCCTAATTACTTCTATTTATCCGCTTAATTCATTAATTGTTATCGACTGACCGACTATCCAATTTTTTTAGATCCATCTTAAGTTTTACTAGAGGAGAGGGATGCGACTGCGTTTAAACGCGTGTCCGACGATAACTTGTAACGTTGATGCGACCAGACGCAGTCGGGTAATAAAAAAAGTTCGAACTTTAGCATTGAGCATAATCGATCCAAGTGAACTTGTACTTAGTACCTACTTTGGACATACTTATAATTTATATCACCGGGGCGATTCTCGGTTCATACGAGATTCATCTCGCACGAATACAACTGTCACATAGGTACCTTGGAAATCAGTCGTTTTTTAACGAATCTTGCATGTCAGATGCATTTCGTATGAACCGAAAATTGGGGTCCAGGACTGTTACCATGATAGTAACATTTGTTTATTTACCTCTACGTTTCAATTGTAATATAACGGCTGTAGTCAATTAATCAATTCAGTATTTTGGATTCATCATTATCATTATCAGCTTACCTACCCACAGCTGAACAAAGACTTTCCGAGGGAGCTGCCATTTACTGTGACAAGTCATAATTAAGAAGAGATTTTATTGTGGCATAGAATTCAGTTGTTTGTCTGTATAGTTTATCCTATTGGGTTTGCCGAAACTTTAACAATAACATCTCACTCCCTCACGTTAATTAATAAATTGGACTCAAACATTTTTTACCTATCACCGTGCACGAGGCTCAAACAATGCCTCTTCTGCAGCCACGCGTCGCCCATTAGGGGTGGCCAGTGTAAAAAACATTTCCTCGTCATCTGACGCGTGGCAACACTCGATAGGTCTACTTTATTACTGGCAGCTTTTGCTATTAGTTAGCTTGTTTATTAACGTGGGTAACACTGGATATGTTTTGGGGCTATGTTACGAGTAAGTTAATACGTTGGAGTAAGGGTTTTCTTGAATGAAAAGGTTTAGTGAATTTTATTTATTTAATTATCATTGTTGGGCAAAGGCTCTTCATTCTTTTACGTAGGGATCGTTAGCAATAGCAAGTTTCGTTAGTAATTTTATTATTTTGTCTAGCGGGGCGATCTTGATGCTTGTCAAAGAGGTTATTTTAGATTGTTACAGATTAATTTGATAAACATTAAATCAATGGGTCAATACCAAATCGGTCAAGTCTGAAGAGTACCTTATTCATAAAAACTTAACAATATTTTTAAGCTAACAAATGTTTGGTCCCTTTCATTTGAGAGCAAACGTCACAATGACAGATAAAGACATAAAACATGTTAACTAACAAACGTTTACGCGGCGTTTATGTATAAGAGGGTAAATACGCAGCCCTATTCACATATAATAAATTGTACCCTTAAAAGGGATTAGAAATTTATTATTTTGTTTTAATATTTCATCGACATACGCGTAAGTACGAAAAGTCACATTACGGTCACAACTAAACGAACTAAAATAAATAATATTTTTGTGAAGGTGGTTTAGTGGCGGTAAATCAGAATAATTAAAACACAGTCCAAAAATGTATTATAGCAATAGATTTATCCACATCTTAAAATTCAAGTCAATCCGACAACAAGAAGTGAGTCAAAATTGACTTGCAAGATGTAACCCGAATTTAAAAATAAAGCTATAAACTCACACGGCAAGTTAAGTCAAAGCTTGTAAAAAAAAAGTTTCTGGTTTAGTTCGGCTTCTATAAGTAAAACTTACGACGCAGTCGATGCGCGCGCGCAGCGGGGACGCCGCGGGACGCCATTGTTCCACGCCTCACTAATTGTTTGTTAGACGTGGTAGGATTCATTACCAGCGCCAGCGCACACTGCTGATTTGTACCTCTGTATGCACAAATCAGTGAAGCAGTGGTGTTTACACCCCACAGACACATTACATTTCGCACAGACGCAGCTATTTTGCACGAGCCCGGCACTGGTTTCGGGGAGTAGCAAGGTAATTTGTTCCAGTTTGTTGATATGGACCTCCGCAAAGTAACGCCTGAATCTATTATTGTTCAAGAGGTTCAAATACATATAAAAAGTTAAAACCGGATACAATCATGACAGGTCATTTTTAGTGGCGGGTTCCGTAGCCGTTACTACAAGTGATAGAAGCGATTTTATCAAACTTTTAAAGGTTTATTTTCTATTCAAAATTATTTTATGCTACATTCTATAATTTCCGTAAGTATTTTTATTTAATTATCATCATCATATTAGCCGGATGGCCGCCAATGCGAGGCACAGGGGTGCAATTTTTGAATCTCACCAGGTGACTAGAGCTCACCAAAATGGCCGAATCTCTATGAAAAACAGCTAATTTGGTGAGCTTTAGTTACCCGGTGAGATTCAAATGCAATTTTTAAATCTCAGCAGGTGATTAGAGCTCACCAAAATGGCCGAATCTCTATGAAAAACGGCTATTTTGGTGAGCTTTAGTCACCTGGTGAGATTAAAAATCGCACTCCAGGTCTTACCCAAGGATTTCCACGACAACGATATCTTGTACTATACGGCAAGCACGTGTGCTCATTTTATCGGTTGTTGCTCAGTGAATCTCTCCCCTACTTGGCTGATTAGAAAAAGACGCACTGAACGACAAAGTCAGTCGCGGTGTGTTGTGCTAGCTATCCTGCTCACGTCTATTAGTGTCCTCTGGTCCTCATCTCCACCTTGTGGACCTTGTGGGAGTCTTACCGACACTTTATCTTGCGGTACGTAGTCTTCACACAAGTACCTTTCCGCCCCAACGAACATTTAAGTATTCTGAGTTTGATAAACAGACACGCAGAGAAAAAGTATAAAGGTTCTTAGTTTGACTACGGAACCCCAAAAACGACTTATCACCATCAAGAATTAGACCACAGATAAAAAACTGAACTAAAACCCCTCGTTGTGGACATCCCTAAATTATGCCCCTCCGACTATAATTACCCAACCCTAGCGAGGTTTTTTATCGGGCCGTATCGCCAGATCTAATACAGCTAATGACAGGATTCGATGTGGACTGTAAAGCACCTATTAGTTTATGGTGCACCATAGAGCACGATTTATTAGGTAATGATAATATTTAGGATTGATATTGTTGGGGTCTTCTTGGTTCAGGAAGATTTAGTATTTCAAATTTATTTTTAAACAATCCATTCTGTCGGATTTCAAATACTATATAAGCATAAATATCTTAGGATATTGAAATCAGTAATGTCATTCGTTGTCGAACATACGAACAAATTGTGAGGAGATGCGGCCCACACTAAAACTTACTTAGCTATCATTTTAATGTTAAATAATGTGTTTTTAATGTTTTAAAATGGGTATCGTTACAATTTATGCCTCTTTCATTTATGCTGTTAACCTCTTTCATTTACTATGTTACAGTCCAGTACAGTGCACCTAGCACGAATCTTCTCGATACGCGTTAACTCGCTACGTAACTAAGTGCGTCTCGCTTCTACTGGACTAGTCAGAACAAGACGCACTGAGTTACGTAGCGAGTTAACGCGTGTCGTGAATATTCGTGCTAGGTGCACAGTATTACAAAGTTCAGCCGCAGCGGAAGACCTCAATTGCCACAACCTGCCTTAGTGACAGTTATATATCTGAGGCGTTTGGGGTTAAAACCTTGGTGCCCTGGGGGCCAAGTTCGCATTGTCTCTACAAAGACCTATCGGCGCGCTTTTTCGAGGCCCCGTGTGACCAGAAGGCTGGGTTAAACTTCGTTCCACGAATCAGGATTGGCTCCTAACGTGTCAATGCTGCCAGCTTTCTGGGCACTGTCCCATTTGACGGCGATTTGGGTAAATTTTTTGACCTTAGTTGTAGTTAATAAGATTTTATTGTCACTTTTTTAATTAGTATTTCAATAAACATTGTTGATTGTACTTCAGTATTGCATAGTCAATTTTCTATCCAGTCTACACACGTAGGTACTATATTCGTTTAGTAAACTTTAACATACGAGTAAAGCTAAATAAAACCTTGTAAAAAACAATGTGTGACTGTTTATCATACCTCGCGGAAAAACACCGGCCGCTAATAACGCGGCACATAAAGGAAACATTAAAAAAAACTTCATAGGCTGCACGCTTCAAAGAGTAAAGAGTTATTTTTTAAAACATGAAAAGAAATAAAAGGTCTTTTCATGAGCCCGAGTCCGGTGAAATTGTGTATGGGCGGCGGGCTAGGTCGTTTATCGTGACGGCCGCGGGGCGCAGCTTACGTTCTGCCACTCGCACCGGCCATTACGTCCGCAGTGTTGGTACCGCGTGAATGTGGTAAACTATTCACTCGTATAGGACAAGTTGTTTTTGATCTGGATTTAAGTAACGTTTGTTATGTTAAGGTTTAATTCGGAAGTAATGTGATGTTATTGGTTCAATTTAAACTCTATGAAAGTATTAATGATCTAAACTTCGAAATAACTTTATGGTATACTGCGTATTTCAGTGGTTTGTTTAGTCGAAATATTTAAGATGTGTATTTTAACAATTAAAAAGTCACCAAAAACAATCCTACTTGTATTGAATAATAGTGAAATATGAGACTTTTTCACTCTTTTGTTCTAGTCTGCTCTCAATATACCCATATATTCTGAAACATTGTAGCTTAAACTTGATTCCATTTTTTTTTAACAAATTGAAGTTTATGGCCATCGCGTGAATTGAAGAATTAATTTTAACTATTCTACCCTTATTAAGTGCTAAAAACTTAATGCTCATTAGTATGATTAATCCCACCTTCTGATTGGTTAACAGATCTGTTCCGCGTTCCGCACGATTTCGCGTCATACCCCCAAATAACCGTTCCCTCCCTCCGCCCCTTTGACCGCGCAGGCGTCACGCCAATGAAACTAAAATCTATGTTGCGTACATATCACATCACCTCGTACCGCTGTAATGAAGGATAAGCCTTAGGTAAAATTTAAGTTATCCTTACGAGTTAATACTTAACTAGAGGATAAAATTTAATGGGCGGCGCGGGCGCAGGCTGTAAACATTATCCAATGGATAGGCGGGGTTTAATGAGTAATCATTTAAAGACTCGTGCTCCTAGCTATAACTGTTCTAGTATTTAGTATTCATCTAAATATTAAGTATAGTACCGCTTTATGTAAACGAAGGAGCTATGATCCTTAGTCTATAATATGTGTGTTTCTTGCAGTGTCAGGGATTTTTGTTTATTATATATATATATATAATGGAATATCAATAACTTAAAGGTGAGACAAGAAATCGATAGCAGTTAGTAACCGTCCACAGTACAACTATTAGAAGAAAATTAGCTTTCATCAAAATTTTGAAATGTTTCTGAAGTACGTATTTCTACGTTTAGATAGAATGTCAAGCTCAACGTGGTGGTTATACATTGTGCAAGAACCGTGTATGTACAGTCAAGGAAATTGAAACACGTACCACCTTAGAACCTAGTCGAAGAGACATACGCATGAAATTTGTATGACATAGCCTGGCGCTTAACGCGTCGCGTTATTGCGATAGGGTTCTAAGGTGGTACGTGAATATATTTCCCCTACTGTACGTATTATTACGCTGGTAAAGTAGCTTAGCAAACTTATGGCAGAAAATTCTAGGCTTGATGGACGACACTTATTTCGGATCGCTTATTTTTCTACGACGTCCTGAATCCCGATTCTCGGTATCCTCGAGATGCATTTCACGTGCGAAATACGTCAAAAAATTACAGATTTCCAAGGAATTCGACAGTTGTTTTCGATGAATCTCGCATTAACCGAGGATCGCCCCGCTGATTCGTGCTAGCCCGATGCACAGGCACAGAATAAATAACAGTACTAACGTACAGAAACTTCACTTTTTCAACCACCATTAAACGAATTCCAACTTTATGATCAGGCAAAAATGTTGCGTCAAAAAGAAGGCACCGCCCGCGCCCGCCTTCCACCCGCAATGCCCTAGCGCACCGCTAGGGTTGGGCTGCTTACTATAATACTATCACAACGCGCGACACAGAGTGAGCGGGCGCGCGTGCGACAAGCCGGCAACCTGCTGCGATTAACCTATGCCATAGGTAATGCGGCGAGCGCGCCTACAGCGCGGAGTGGAGCCCCCCTGGCACAGGTCCTAGTCGACCTATTGTAACCAACAATTAGCTACAGTGTCTCTACCAGTAGAAAACAGCTATTATTCTGAGCACCTTGCCTCCAATGGTTGACGGTGATACCACTTTGTTCCTAGAACGAATCAGCACACCTGCATATCATCGGAACGATTCAATTTGCGGAGAACGAAGCGTGTGCGAGCGTGATGTCCGCGGGCGGCGCAACCGCACAGACTGAATAATTGCAGAACAAAAGAGTTAGCGAACGGCCAGTATGCAAAAAGAGACGATGACTTTTTTTGCGTGCAACGTCACGTCACAGAGTAAAAAAATGTTGAGTTGCTTTTGCAAGCTCGTAACGTTGAGGGGCGAGGTTAGATTAATCTTGTGTTGTGAGAGATAGAGTTGAAATTCTTAAAGTGATACTTGCTAGCAGGAAGTAAGAAAGCGGTTTGCGTTATAAGTAGGATCCACGCCAACATGTGATCTACCGAACACAAATTAAAATCTTTTTGAGATTAAAACAACGTAAAAACTTAGCAATACGATAAATGATATAATACAAAATGCATTTTTTTAATATGAGAAGTGCTCGCTATAAAAGTATAGCGAGTGACTAAAGAGTCCTGAGACCTGTATGTACCACAAAACTTCCAAGTGATACAATTTAACATATTTGTCACATTTTTGTATGAAAACGTTACAATTATGTTACATTGTAGCAAATTGTAGTGTTTCTGGTACAGAGGGCTGACCTCACGCATACCCAGTACAGAATGGGGTTTGAAGATTATACACAATTGTTAGAATGCTTTGAAAGAGATGCATAACTTCTATTCAAAAGATAGTAAAACTGATAGTTTATTACAATCAATCAATCGACCAATTAAACAAATTATTTACACTCAACAAAGACATAAATAATGGATCTTGAGGATGAGGTTTTATTTATTCGTATGGCTTGATCTTTATAATACAATCGTTCTATGAATTTAAAGGACTAGATCTAATTTCTGTATCCATTGAATAGCGTCGTTGTCAGGGTGAACAAGTCTGGCGGATGGCCATCGTATTTGGTGAGAGGGCAGTCCCTGATGATGTGGTCAATGTCCTGGACCGGAGCTCCACACTCGCAAGCCGGGGACTCTCGCCATCCATATGTGTGCATAAATGCTCGGCTTCGACCACATCCGGTTCGAAGTCTATTTAGCTGGCACCAGTCTTTTCTAGAGAGCGAGAATCCCGGCGGTTCTGCCGTGGGGTTGATTTCCGTTGCCATATTCACCGGTGTATCAGCAGCCCATTCCCTTATTCTCAGCCCATAGACACCTGCAATATCAAAAGAAGCGCAAGCCCGTAGTCGGTCTTTATGAAAGAAATAGACTCGTTACTTGCACATAGTAATCAATTCACTATATGTCTTCACATACTTCAATACATAACTTTTGCTGCAAGCTGGACCGACTAGTTACATAGAGGCTACATACAATATCTCTACATAAGAAAATGACTATTATATACCACGTAGTAAGATAAGTAGCTACGTACAAGACAATTTGCACCGAGCCCCGCACACCCATCATACACCTGCCATTCAAATTACGCCTACAATATGAAGAATTACAAACATAACATACATGTTACTAAATAACCTTTCCCGCGGATTAAAACCTTATGGTATAAGTTAATAAGGAATGGGAATAGTTTGTTGCGCGCTATGAGCAAGGTTGCAGGAAAAAGCATAGAGTAGGAATTTAATGTAGAGTTGTTGGAGAAAATTGTGAGCGGTCAGATTGGTTTTGACTTTTTGACATGTTGTGTTGGGTTGGTAGTCTATTTAAGAACTGCATAAATGAATTTTGAACTTTACTCGATTGATTTAATGTTTAAAGTCAAATTATAAAGTTTTGTGCTGTCGCCTTAAGTACATTTTTAAGAATCATGATATTAATACAAAAGTATATAAAATAAACCATGTTGAAATTTTTCTTTTATTTGTAATAGAGTGAGGACTCAGTAGCAATGCCTATTTTCATCCCTCACGTTAGAAATAGGAGCTTATAGCGTGGCTGATAACTAATGCAACACTAATAAATAACTTTATTTATACCTAAAAATGCCATGTAAGTAAAAAAGCCATTCTTATATACTTAACATTTGACATGAAACCTTTTTACGTAGGTCGTTTATTTATCTGACCGCGCTAGCTCCACCTAGTCACCGCCACGGGGACTAACCTTTCATACAAGTTTACGGACCTTTTTAACTAAAATATGTTTTGTTCCTTTCATTCGAAGACGAACATCACAACAGATAAAGACGAAACATGGGTTAACTAATGTAGATTTACTGAGTGTCTAAGAAAATTAGAGCTCGAAGATAAAGCTTCTCATCTCTTGACAAAAACGAATGTACTAATACACTTGAGCATTCACCCGTAACAGAACATCAAGCATTCGCCGTTTAGTAACGCCTGCATGCTGCGCGCTGTTTCATTCTTATTCATTTCATGAGCTTTGTAACATTCGTTATATTCAATTCTATCAGCACTTTAAGAGGCGCTATCACCAATGTTTCAGTATCGGATATCGTAAGTACAGTCCCGCATCTACTGTCCTATTGTCAGTCATTAGTCTGCGCGCACGCATCCCCCGCGGCCACCGCGCCGGCGTGCGCTGCTCACGACGGCGCGGCACTAGCGCCACCTAGCCGCCGCCACAGGTACTGAAAAGATAATTACAAGTTAAATGTACATTGTATGTATGTTACTGTAAAGGAATAAGTTAGCCATTGTACATGACATTGGTTTTTTACAGTTAATAATTTACATACAGACTCGTACATTTCTCTCGGACTCGTTTCTAGGCATTGTAAAGACAATGCCTAGAAAGCTGTACGAGTCTGTATAAAGATAAGCCACGATTTTGCACGTATAGTTTTAGTTCAGTAAAGTTTTGACGGTTTGAAAGTTTGTCCTGTTCCTTTTTAAACTTTAAAAAGTTAAAAATAATAAAAATAGTCTTCAATTTTGCATAATTTAATTAAGCATAATCAAGTGCAAAAATATACATACATATATCGATTCAAACGACTCGAATACATATATGACGCGGCGACCATAAGAACGCTTAGTACGGTCACCAGCAAAAGTATCTCATCCAAAATTGGGTTATATTCATATCTGCCACACCTCTATTACTAGAGGCATAAGAGCTTGTCATATAGGTACTTTTCAGCTCAATTTTAGATAAGATATTATTGCTCGTAACTGTACAAAGATACTTTAGAGAAACTGAACATACCCATATTTTTACACTTAATTGCACAAAAAACACTACAAAATAATTATTACAAAACCACAGTCACATCTCAAAACACCACCCTCCGAGAAATCCGCGGCTTAAAAAGGGTATGTTCGTATGTCCATTACAGCGTGACAGCCTAAACTCGTATCACAAACGAATAGGTGATAGATGAAGTCGAGGGAGAAGAGGACAGGTGTAGGGGGACAAACAGACAGTTTATTAACGATCCTTTCATTCGTTTGGTACGGGACAAACTTAAGGCGGCCAACCGTTCTGGATTTTGCGGGACACTCCCGCAAAAGATCAAATGCGTACCGCAAATCCCGCGTTCGTGTAATTCTTCGTCTACTCGCACCAAAAATTACAAAACGCGACGTAGTTGACTATCAAATGTGCGCCGTATCTATTCATCGGAGTCAAAGAATGCCAGTTGTAGTCTTGACCAATCTTAATTTACCTAGCGGGGTGATTCTCAGTTTATGCGAGATTCATCTCGCATGAAAACAACTGTCTTTGAAATCTATAATTTTTTGACGCATCTCGCACGTGAGATGTATCTCGCATGACCCGAGAAAGCGCCCAAGCGCTTTTATAAAATTGGCCGCTTTAGACGACTCAACACACAACAAACTTTAACAAATTATAGCTTATTATTGATTTCGTGGAGTAGCATAATAATTTATTCCAGTTTGTCTACTTTACGGGCAAAAACTACTCCGTAAATATTTTATCAATTTTAAAAGGAAGGCCATTGACTCCAAAAATGTTGCCATACTGAATTGTGATGACGCATTTAAATGAATAAACATAACACAGTGAAGTGATACCGCACGCATCAAAGGCTTCAGCAATCGCAATTAAAACTTTTCCCATTTTAATTATCATCTCATTTTAACGGATATCTGTTTAATGTATTCACCCCGAACTACGCAAACAGCGTTTAAAACACGACGCGATAAAGAACCCATTTACACGCCGTATTAACCACAAAATGGGCCGATAAAAAACCTTTTCGGCAACTTTTAATTTGCATTTAATTATTGCTTGTGGCGTTCGATTATCGAACTTACGTAAAAAGCTTTAGACGTGTGTGGTACATGTTTGAAAAGCAAAGTTAAAATTGTCTTGTCTATAAACAAGCAATTTGAACAAATGTCACTGTATGGCAATGAAATTGAGCTGTCACTTTTCGGGGGGAAACCGAATGTAATCAGAATTGGCACTTTTTAGACTTTTATTTATTTATTTTTTATGTATCTTTTTACACAAAATAATCAAAAGGTAATTTAAAAAAAAGCAATAAATTGTTAAGTTATATACACACTTGTCATCACCGTGAAATAAGTGACAGGTAGTAACTAAAAACTGTCTATTAATAGTCTAAGGTCGAATCATCGAGTGCATCAGAAACCCTTTTGTTTAATTCTGGACATCAGAGACAAAAGAAGGGCTTTTTTACTTTTAAAACAAAATCACTTTTTTAAACATACGAAACTGTTGTCCTCTTTTGACTTTCTAATTATTATATTATTTTATATCGCTGTCTGTTATTGACCAATTTAGATTAACCAAAAAAAAGGTAAGGTATGTGATGTAAGCTTAATGTTTCAAAAAGTGAGAACTGATTTTGGACAAATTTGGACATCCGGCCAGTTGGCTCCAGTTGGTCCAGAACGTTACCTGTGACCTGCTTATCTGGGATCATGGTCAAAACGTACCCCAAATGTAGATACTGGCAAAAGCGCTAAAAGGAAGATTCTGTTTTGTCAAACATAACACTCCGATTACCATTGGGTGACGGGTAGGGGTGGGCACTCATTTCGCGCCCAATTACTGTTCGATTAAGCTTCGAATTAGTTCAGAGGGACAACCCTAGCTAAAGCTGTATTCACAAACGACACACACTACGTCACCTGTTAGTATTGTTTTCATGAATATTGAGGGAAACAAAACATTTGTACGCCTAAATGGCAAAACATAGAGATTCCTAAATGTCATATATTTAAGAGGAAACACCAAGGCCTAAAGAATTGAAAAATAGGTATTTGTAAAATCTATTGCTGCCTCCATCTATCAAGCCTCCCCCCGCAGAGCGCAATAGAGACAGCCGCAGCTTGGACTGAAAATACCTATACACAAAATCAACGATTCGTAGACCCCTGATTCCTTCTCCAAAACTTAACCGATTTAACTACTTTTTTCATTAAAAATTAAAGAAAGGCTTTGTCAGTGTTCCTATGTTTTTCTTTTTTTATATAATCTAGTAAAATTTGTTTTCTGAATGTATGAACGCAGCCGAAAATCTGGCCAATTTTTTAGGTTTTTGAATGTTCATATCTCTTTTAATAATTAATTTATGAAAAAAAGGAAAACATAGGGACATGCATAATAGTGGCCATCGATTTTTTGGAAAAAAAATATTGCTCTACTGGCATTATCCAGAGAGGAAACAGGGGACGACGTTTGTATGGAAAAATGGCCCTTGTGTTTCCTCTTAAGATCTAATCTGTACACCTATGTTCCACAAATAAAGTATTCTATTATATTTTATTCTATTCATGAAGGTTTTTTAAATACAATGTTGAACAATATTGTTAACAATACATGAACAATAGAGACTTAGGTCTAATTTAATACATCTAGACTTGTCGACTGACCGTCGAGAAGTCAACAACTCCTGATGATGCCTCGTGGAGAGGCGGAACACGAGTGGAGTGGTATTTTTGATGGTGATTTTTTTTATACAACATAGGAAGGCAAACGAGCAAGTTCGTCACCTGATGGTAAGTGACCACCACCGCCCATAGAACACCCGCAACACCAAAGAGATTGCAGATGCGTTGCCAACCCAGAGGGCTAAGATGGAATACCTCTTGTGCCGTAATTGCACCGGCTGTCTTGCTTTTCACGCCGGAACACAACAGCGCACGCACTGCTGCTTGGCGGCAGGATTAGCAAGCAAGATGGTGGTAGCGATCCGGACGGACCTTGCGCAAGGTCCTACCATCCGCAAAATAAAACAACATAAAATACTTAAAAAAAAATAAACTTTCGTTATTTGCCGTTGCAATACATCGAGATAAATAAACAGTGTTATAGTTGCAGGCAAACATCTTAAGCATAATCGAGTGGAGGGGGTATGTTTGCGCATATCTGCGTATTTGTACTAGAAACGGCTACTGCGCAGTCAAGGTCTGTGCTCAAGAAGTTTGCCGGGGACTGTACCATCGCGATAAAAGTCCGGATATACTTTATTATATTATGTTATATTATACTATAATATTATAAATGAGAAAGGTAGTATGTTTGGATGTTTGTTACTCAATCACGCAAAAACAACTAAATAGATTTGGATGAAATTTGGCACACATATAGTTTATAACCTGGATTAAGAAAAAACCTCAAGGCCTAGAGAATTGAAAAATAGGTATTTGTAAAATCTATTGCTGCCTCCATCTATCAAGCCCCCCGCAGAGCGCAATAGAGACAGCTGCAGCTTGGACTGAAAATACCTATTTAAAGTACACAAAATCAACGATTCGTAGACCCCTGATTCCTTCTCCAAAACTTAACCGATTTAACTACTTTTTTCATTAAAAATTAAAGAAAGGCTTTGGCAGTGTTCCTTTTTTTTTCCTTTTTTAAATAATCTAGTAAAATTTGTTTTCTGAATGTATGAACACAGCCGAAAAACGGGCCAATTTTTTAAGTTTTTGAATGTTCATATCTCTTTTAATAATTAATTTATTGAAAAAAGGAAAACATAGGAAGATGCATAATAGTGGCCATCGATTTTTTGGAAAAAAATATTGCTCTATTGGCATTATCCAGAGAGGAAACAGGGGACGACGTTTGTATAGGATACTTTTTATCCCGTAAAAACGCATAATTCCCACGGGATAGCGATAAGTGAGTTATGCGTCACCGCGACGTCATGAGCAGCAAAGCAACTAATTGTCATTAATTTGTCCAGGAAATATTGCAGATTGCACGTTTAAATTAAACAAGTCTACGCGGACGAAGTCGCGGGCAAAAGCTAGTACTTTAAATATGCATTAAAACACTTCAACTTGAAATAACTAAATGGCAAATAAATAGTCCATATGTCGCTAACCCTACTGCCGCGTCGCCGCGTCGACATATTGAGCTCACCCGCGTCCTTTGAAGTGCAGGCGAGTGATTATCTAACCGCACCAGCGACGAGTTCGACGCTGGTTCGGCCCTGTCTTGCTCTAACGCGCTAGCTCGAGTGAGCGGGACAGAGCGAGGCTTCGTCGTCGAGTCCGGCGCTGATCCGTTTAGAGTATTCTCTACAGGGCTGCCACCCTCGCCGCGTCTGCAGACTTATTGACCAGTGGTTACACAGGGGTTGGTGTTGTTTTGGCATTGAAATTGAAAAACCATTTTACCAATAGTGAGCTTTCACATATCTCTATACCAGCATGTTTCTAACGTCGTACGGAACTTTAATATGATAAAATTGTTGTTAATTTACCTCGACGTTTCGCTATAACAAATCGTGGCTGTAAATAGAAGAAAATGATTTATAACTTATTGATTTACTGGTTGTACTTCATCGAGACCTTTTATTTGAGTACCAACATCAAACTGGAACAAATTACCTTGCTACTCCGCGAAACCAGTGCCGGGCTCGTGCAAAATAGCTGCGTCTGTGCGACATATATATATATATATTCATGCAAAACCCCACCCTCCTCCGCTTCCACACGAAACAACATTTATCACACAGACTCAACTACACACCACCAGCCAATGTTACAAATGTAAATTATTAGTTTACAATTTATAGTCATCGGATTTACAACTTTACGGCTAACTGCATAAAATAATTATTTATTTAGTTTCTTTGCAAATAGGTTTTTTACAAAATAATAGTATTGACAACAGCACCGTCGGTCCGACTGACTGATAGCGCGAGCGATTGTCGATTTATTGTACTTTTTGTTCGACTTTTGAGACCATTTTTTAAACGCTGCCTAGAAGTCAAAGTCAAGTCAAAGTCAAAAATGTTTATTCAGATTACGCTTACAGGTAGCACTTATGAATGTCATCAAATTTACCACCGGTTCGGAGATACCGGCAAGAAACTCAACGAGGTGTAATTTTATAAATCGTCGTCGTCGTCGTCGTCTCAGCCACAAGAAGTCCACTGTTGAACATAGGCCTCCTCCATGGATTTCCAAAGTGACCGGTTGGAAGCGGCATGCAACCATCGCCTTCCTGCCACCCGTATGAGGATTGTTTTAAATAATCCTTTTCAAATAGTTCATTATTTATAGGTCAGTGATCGAAGCCTTTCGTTTGTGAAGCAACATAACATCTGTGTCCGGCCTTACCCCGAGGTCGAAACTTCCGCCGCACATCAGCTCTCGCTCGCGGGCGCCGGGCGGGGCCATCTTGTCTCGGCAGTCATTTGTACTGCACCGTACTGTAGCTGCTTTGCATCGTTATGTCGCAGTACAGTAGGGGAAATACATTCACGTCCCACCCTAGAACCCTTTCGCAATGACGCGAGGCATTAAACGCCACGCTATGTCATACAAATGTCATGCGTATGTCTCTTCGACTAGGTACTACGGTGGTACGTGTTTGGATTTCCTTGACTCAGAATGATAAGCCTGTCAATTTATAAATATACTAGCGACTTACTCCGGCATCATCATCATCTCAGCCACAAGAAGTCCACTGTTGGACATAGGCCTCCTCCATGGATTTCCAAAGTGGCCGGTTGGAAGCAGCATGCAACCAGCGCCTTCCTGCCACCTGTATGAGGTCATCGGACCATCTTGTGGCTGGTCGTCCTACGCTAATAAGATCTAATGACTGAAAAACCTTTTTTTCTACATGACAGTGAAAACTGCATCAAAATCCGTTGCGTGGTTTAAAAGCAGTAAACGTCCGAAGATATGAGGTCTGAAGAAAGAGGAAATCACACTTAAGTTTTTTTTATTATATGCTCTTTTTTGACACACGTTATATTTAATTAATCATCAACATTATCTCTTACATCTACACTAACCGCTTAGTTCCGCTACGTTACCGCAAAGGGTAACCGACACAGGACATTAACAAGCGGTTTAGCTAAGTGGTTAATTTAGATATTATCACGTCATGTAAAATACGATATGTAAAAGTAGGGGTGATACCACATTCTTGCAGTATACCGGCGTTGAGTAGCTTTCTACTGCGTTACGTACGGTGAGAGACCCAACGGTAATACTATTTCAATAGAAAGAATCACACAGATATTTATTAATTAACCATTATTGGTCCACTAAATGCAGCCGTCTCCATTAAAACTTTCTAGACGAAAATTAAAACGAAATAACTTTTCAAATACATCTGTTTAGCTCCAAAGCTTAAACTCAAAACACACTGAACTTAAAATAAAGCTTGCCATTAATTAAATACATTTCACAGCTTGGCTTACGAAACTTAAATAGAGTTCCGTACCGAAAGACGACACAATCAATTTGGGAGCAGTTAAGGTTAGTTACACCTGTTACCTCCTCATCTAGCGGCGCAGCGGGCGTGCACAATCGCCTTAACGGCGCAGGAGTGTACCGGAGTATTAAAATTGAATAAAATGCAGTGAACTAGCGTCTTGTGCCGTGAATAATGTGCAAAGGCTGGTTCTTAACAAAGTTTTTACGGAAAAGAAAATGGAAAAGGTAATATTTTATTTAATTAAAATTAAAAGTACACTGAAATAGTACATTTCGATACTAGTGCGGAACGTATGTCATTACTTCACGAGTCACGAGATATCTGGCCACGAGCCGAAGGCAAGTGGCAAGACTCGGGACGAGTGAAGAATGACATTTTCGCGCGTGTATCGAACGACGTTTTTCAATACAGTTGCGAAAAAATATATAACAATAAATTTGCGACTGTAGGCAATGACCAGCATTATAACAACCAATATTATTATGAAATTTTTTCTAATTTGTTTCTATATATGTTCAAATTCATTTTTTATTACTTTATTTTAATGTGTACAGTCTATAGATATTTAATAGGTACCTAGCACTAGTAGCTAGTAGCAATACAGGTCATTGCCCTATGGCTTCTGAACCCATCATAGAGTACTTATGATATGTGTGTAGATAAAGTAATGTATGCAACTGTACATAATTAGGTCTTAAAACACTCGTGTGATCCTATTATGAAACTCGCTGACGCTCGTTTCATAAAACCATACTCGTGTTTTAAGACCCCTCATTATGCAACAGTTGCATAAAATACTATTAAACCATGTTTGCACGCCTCCACTTTGACAGGCGTTCTGGTAGCTATTCCCACAGACTAAAGATATTCCGTTCCATTCAGCCACCTTAATAAGAATTGTTTTTAGGACTGTTATTATTTAAAAAAGAATGATGAAGAGGCTAGAAATAAAATATAAAATCTCAATATTTTGATATTCTTACATTAATAATAGGTTTTTAGTTTTATTACGTCTTGGTACAAACTAACATTATAATGACTCTTTGGTAAGTAGTCGTGAAATGGAACAAGTACAAATAAAAAAAAACTAGAAAAGTAAATCGCACTAGTTTGCGAAATCGAACTTTGCGCTCGCAAAACAGCCAAAAAAAGGGCACTTTTTGAGCAACTGTATTGAAAAATCATTTTTTATACACGTAACCTAAGTTTTGTTTACCCATTACACAAAAAGAGTGACTACCGACAGGGGGTTCCACTCCGCAATGTAGGTGCGCTCGCCGCATGACCTATGGCATAGGTTAATCGCAGTAGGTTGCCGGCTTGCCGCGCGCGCGCCCGCTCACTCTGTGTCGCGCGTTGATATAGTATTACAGTAAGCAGGCCAACCCTAGCGGTGCGCCAGGGCATTGCGGGTGGAAGGCGGGCGCGGGCGGCGCGTTCCTTTTGACACATGCCGCCTGGCGAATGTTTATGAAGTAATACGAACTTTTTGTCCCTGATTACAAAGTTGCAATTCGTTTAATGGTGGTCGAAAAAGAGAAGTTTCTGTACGTTAGTACTATTATTTATTCTGTGCTACCGAACCATTTATTACACCTTACCTAACTCTTGATTTGTAAATAAATCATCAAATGTTTATCAGTAGCAAATAGTTTTGCTGATTTAAAATGAACTTTGATTGCCATCAACCAAAATCACGAGAAATCAGACTAGTTTGGCTGTCCCTTTTTTCAGTGTAAAAATATCTCCTAAGCCGCTGTTTCTGGGTAGGGCGCCCAAAAAGCTGGCGGCGTTACCTCTCTGAATGGCAATGCCAATACGTTGGGCCAGGAACGCGCCAGCCCTTGTGTCACCAGAGGTGTCAACTATTGTTTTCTTTAATTAAATGTGGACGTCGGGTCCCTATGGGCCCAGGGTTGCGAAGGCAGCAAAAATATAATTGTCATCAAGACATGCATATTTGCGACGTTTAGCTGCCTCCACCGTAACAGCCGCTCTGCCTGTCTTAACTGCCGTTGAGCTAAGGTAGGACAGCGGTTCTTAACAGGTTTTGCTGCAGATTTTTTTGAGGATGAAGATTGTTGCCATTAAATTAACGACTTAACGAAGGAGTACCTAACCTATTATTCGTCATTATACTAATTAATCATTGTAGACCGGATATCCTAGTGGTTAGTAGCTCTGATTACGAAGCTAGAGGTTTCCGATACGAATCCGGATTAGGGCAAACTATGCGGGAGGTGTTTTCTTGGATCCCATAAACGGGATGGTTAGCATGCCAAGGGTCGTAGTATTAAACCGAGCTCAAGCTCCATTTTAGTTGTACTGTACGTTTGTATACTAGTTGAGTTTCTTGCCAGTATCTTCTCATCAGAGCGTCTCGTGTAAGTTTTTTTAACAATAAACGCAACGAACGCGTTAAAGTTAACTTCGCAATTGTTATAGAAGCAAAGACAGCGCCTCTTGCGGCGTTTATTGACAACGAAATGATTCCATACAATTTAGAAGTTAACGCTAACGAGTTTACGTCTTTTTTTGACAGATAACGTACACTAAAGATATTTTGACTTTTGACTTTGAATTGACTAGAACTTGAGTTGGGTTTAAAACTACGACCCCTTGTCGCGAATGGGACATTGCCATATTCTGAACTGAGGTCCAGACCCCTATATTTATGTACTTTATGATTAGACCTCTCTCCCAAAAACAATCCACTATAAAGACGGCAGCGACAAAAGCCTCTAAATCTCCCGGTTGAATCTCGTCCGAATAAAACGAGCGCCGCCGCGGGCGCGGATATTTTCAAAATAATAATTAAACGGATACATTTATTATGCGCCGCATATGTAATGCGCGGGCGCACAGGGTGATCCATTTTTTGTTTTGAGATTTGTTGAGAACCATACATACCTACTTCAGTTTATACCCCAGGCTACTAAATTGTACTGGTCGATTCATAAAAGCTGGCACCGAAAATATATGAGTCTGTCATTAAATTCATTCTTAGACATTCGGTGGGCTCGGTGGCAACTCTTACGAATTGACCTATACGACAGTTGTACGTACTTCATACGTTTCTTGGTCATTTGTTTGATATTTTGTATTTTTTTAATGTAAATCATTCTTTGGTTAACTTTTGGTTCAAAAAAGGTTTAATGCTGAGTTTCTTGCGGCGCTTTTTTCTCTCTCGTTATTTATCATTTGTTGCTTTAGAATGTTTTATTTATACGATTAACAATACTTCGATGGCAAAAACTGAAATTTTAGGTTATATTTAATATTTGTTTACTACTTAAGTAAAAATTAATTTCGTTTAATCCAAAATCTACGCGAACAAAGTTGCGTGGAAAAGCTAGAAACATAATATAAACTTGTATGTCTTTCCTTACTCACCCTGTGCGTCAGTTTCCTCATCAGGCGCGCGGCAGCTGCGCGCGCGCCGCGGGCCGGCCACTATGCCGCATGCGCACAAAAAAACAACACATGCGTGCCCATGTAATACATGGCTCGCGCATGTGCGGTACTGGCGCGTATGTACTGAAGGCTTGATTGAGTTAGGTTTCAAGGCAAGGAAGAAAAAAATGAAAGCCTTTGGGGTATTGTGGGGTCCAAATGGCAGGACCGATTTCTATGCAGTTTTCTTTATTTTATTTTATTTTATTTATCAGGGTTGCCAACAAGTACTTTTAAGTCTGCCCGTGAACATGAGACCTGTAAAGGGCTCGAAACGGCGGGAATTAGATTCGTCACAATACACGCGATATAAACCGTTTAAATTGTTTTATTTCAAAGTATTTTTAAGGTGACATGTGATGCCCTTTTTTTTATAAAATAAATAGCTTGGCCAGTAATTTTACAGGCTGTCTTGACAATTCGGCATACAGTTCCCGGCAAACTTCTTAAGCACTGACCTTGACTGCCCAGTAGCTGTTTCTAGTACAAACCTGTATGCGCAAACATACCTTCGACTCGATTTATGCTCAAGATGTTTGCCTGCAACTATACCTATACGGCTAACTGGGCTCAATTTCATAAACGCAACAAGCGACAGGTGACAGTGACAATTCAGTATATATTGCTTGCCTACTATGGTTATAGGTTTGTAAATCTAAAGCGTTACTTGTCGACACAGTAATGTACGGCGAATTGTCGCTGTCACCTGTCGCCTGTCGTGTTTATGAAATTGGGCCCGGTAGAGTTTTGTATTGACAGTCCATTATCGTGGCACCTGGTGAAGAGTGTCATCGGTGTCATTAACTAGGAGCACAAATAAGTTTTTAGTTTTAATAGCTTAAATAGTCTAGTTTGCATTAATTATCATAGGAGTTAAGTTCAATTTAAATTTATGATTATTTTTTTACTAACCAAATATGGGTGATTGTATTTTATGATTTATCTGAAATAAAATATCTTATTATTATTATTGCCAGGCTTAAATAGCGGATTCGTCATGTCTACTCTGTCCGTACTTTAGGTGGAGTGTGCCTGGAACACTGACCTATAAGTAATAGACTTCTAGTCAGCGTTTAAAATATGGCCGTATTAAAAGTCGAACAAAAGCACAACAAATCGACAAAGCTCGCGCTGCTGACAGACTGATCTGTCGGACCAACGGCACTGCTGGCTATTATTTTGTAAAAAACCTAGTTGCAACGAAACTTACTAAATTAATATTTCATGCAGTTAGACGTAAAGTTGTAAATCCAATGACAATAAATGGTAAACTAATAATTTGCATTTGTGATATTGGCGTCAACCTGTAGGTGTTCTCATGTCGGGGCTGTCGGGCAGTTTTTCTGCTGTCATTTAGTATGACACTGTACATCCATGTATTATAATATCGTTGGCCTGGAACGAGATAGAACGCAGAGCTCTTGTGGTGTTAATTTGAGAGATGTGGGCAGCTGTAGTGTTAATATCTCAGTGCAGTTCTATCTAGCTACAGTGCCAAAACTGATACAACTTTAAGGGATAACCCTTAATCTTAACGTATCATTTTCTGGCACTACTTCGACAAAATCGCACTGAGGTATACGATAGTCGGTAATCCTTAAGTGAGTGAGTGTAATGAATATTACCAATAAATTTATGATTATGATTATGATGATTATGATTATGAATGATAATATTAGACGGTGCATGTGAATGTGACCGTCCTTTCCGTGACCGTTGAACCTCGTTACCTTGATCGGGGAGCCGACTGCGCAGCGCTGGCAACACCAGTACAATGGCGCACAATGAAAGCGAAAGGGGTGCTTACCCTTCAACGGGGTAGAGTTAAGCATGGGCAGAAGTGATCACTTTAAAAAGATAATCGATTAAAATTGTTTGCCACTCAAAATTACTGGCCAGTTACAAATAAAAAGCTTTAAAGGCAATATACTTATAGTAGTGATTATCTTAACACGTTCACGTGCGCAGCCACTGACCTATAAGTAGTGGACTTTTAGTCAGCGTTTAAAATATGGCCGCATCAAAAGTCGAACAAAAGTACAACAAATCGACAATCACACGCGCTGTCAGTCTATCGGACCGACGGCGCTACTGTCAATTACTATTATTTAAAAAAAAACCTATTTGCAACGAAACTTACTAAATTACTATTTTATGCAGTTAGACGTAAAGTTGTAAATCCAATGGCTATAAATGGTAAACTAATAATTTGCATTTGTAACTTTTTGTGTCAACCTGTATTCTTATGTCGGTCCGTTTTCTGCTGTCATTTAGAATGACACTGTACATCCAAGTATTATCATATCATTGTGCGCAGCCGATTTTTTAGAATATCGTTGTTTCGCACAGCATTTCCCCATACAAAATGCAGCGAGGTCTATAGACTTTATGATACAACGTAGGTAAAAATAACGCGAAATCTGACACGATCGTTTCTTAACGTCAACTCGCCCATCTAGCGAGCAACGTCATAGGACTTTGTTAGTATTTGTACAGGTCTTTACATGTGTGTGTACTCTAGTCATCATAAGTGAGGGTAAAGTTGGATATAGCGTGGCACTAGTGGTTCCAATTTTTAACGTAATGTAGCACGATGACGTAGCTGAGAGATAGTACGGGCGCTCGGGCGTTCGGCCACGTTATATGAGGTTTTTTTATTTTTATATGGGCGGCTATTTACATTCTGTTCCACTGTATATACCAATTCCTGAACACATGAACGTGTTTAGGATAAATAACAAATAAGAAAAACAACAGCGCGCAGCGTGAAGGCGTTTAAAAATGCATGTTCAAGTCTATGCGCATACATAAACAAATCGAATAAATGCCCTGTCTGTCTGTTTGTAGCTCTCCGGTAGGTACATTTGTAGATATGGAGGTAGCGGGCGCGGATCAATACCTAGCGGCTTAAATAACAATTCATCCGCGATCTGTTCTGTTATTCTACAAATGCCGCAACGACGAGCTCAACGTCGAGGCGGCGAAATGTCTCACTCGCACGTTATGCTGATTTCACACTAGGGAGAACATTAGGGCAACATTTTTTTTTCTATTCTATTCTATTCTATTGCAGTAAAGTGGTCAGTACAGTACTAACTTAGTACAATTTGAGCGCGCACGCCGAGTCGAACAGTACTGTTAAGACAACAATTAAGGCAGGACAGTTAATAGCCGCAGGTCTATTTTTCGGTGCAGTTAGCTTCCCCAACCACCTTTTTCAATCGACTGTCCTGTGGCTGCACTCATGCGAACATTGTGAACGCGAGGACAGTGCAGTAAAGTGCGGTGAGCAGGACAGTGCTGCTCGCCGTTCGTACTAGTTGACTGATTTATATTTGAACGCCAACGGCCTTTCTAACTATTATTCGACTATTCTGCCTATTCTACCTCATTGTTCTACCCCGTGTGAAATCAGCATAACGTGCGAGTGAGCCTGTGCTATTTCGACGTCGAGTTAGTCGCTGTTGATAAAGAATCGCCCCTTGTTGTATTGAGCATTGTACTGCGCGAAACTGCGGCGAATTGTATGGCGAATTATACTTATATTATTGTAACTGTTCATACGTAAACTTAGCTTTAGTTTTGAGATACGTTGAAGCAAATGGATGCCTTTTGTTTCCTGATACTTTTTCTTAATATTTTTTTTAAACAGGGCAAGGAATTTTATTGGTTGTTCATTAGTGTTCTATTGTCAATCCGTCTTCATACGTATGCCAAATTTTAGGGCTATCAGGACTTTAAATGTATATTTTTGCCACAAAAACGGTTTGTTGCGTTAACGGAAAAAGCTTCCACGACCCACCACTGCTAAAGATCACTACAGACTTACTCATTTGAATGTGATAACTCGAAAAAGTATCTCAGAGATCAGTATTAAAATCAAAAATGCTGTGTCGATAAAAACAACACATTTTTGTATAGAAATGGGGGGGAAACGCGGGTGGTAGGACCTTGTGCAAGGTTCGTCCGGATCGCTACCACCACCTTGCTCGCTAATCCTACCGCTAAGCAGCAGTGCTTGCAGTGTTGTGTTCCGGCTTGGAGAACAAGACTGCCGGTGTAATTACTGGCACAAGAGGTATTCCATCTTAGCCCTCTGGGTTGGCAACGCATCTGCACTATCTTTGTTGTTGCAGATATCTATAGTCAGTGGTGTCACCTACCATCAGGTTGACCCACTTGCTTGTTTGCCTTCCTATTTCATAAAAAAAACGAGCTCAGGCGGGCACCTGATGGAAAGTAATCATCGCCTCCCATATAGGCACCAGCGATCCCAAGAGAATCGCTGATCCGTTGCCGCCGCCCTGTGTCACCTGTGGCTTATTTGGTAAGAGCAAGGCACGAGCACCGAGGTTGCAGGTTCGGGTCCTGCCAGATGTCAAAGGTTTCCCTTAGTAGTAATAAGTAACATTGTAATAACATGAATGTTTTTTATTAAAAAATATAAAATCCAAAGTTTCGGTTACAAATTACTTATACTTGCATATTACCTTGAATAGAAAACAAACTTCACAAGCCGGAAGTGGCAGAGCAAACTAAATAGTGGCGCCACCTGCCGGAAGTAGGCTTATTGGCGGAAATGGACCGGCCAACCGGAAATAACAATTTGCCCGGCCGGGTGGAGCGTTCGCCGGAAACCGGGTTTACCCAGTTCCTTAGTTTATTTTGTCCCGGAAAATTGAGTTGCTTTAAGGTGATAAAAGCTTTGAAGAAAGGTGTTTTGTGAACTGCGGGGTATTTCGTGTCTCCATCTTAAGCTCGCCTACTAAGTTATTATTGTTATTAGGTAAAGACACAGAGAAAAGATTAGGAGATTTCCATCATTTGCGTTAGCTCATAATAGAAAGGATAGACAAAATCTCACCATTCTCACTAAGTCTCACTAAGTCTCACAAAGTTTCACAAAATCTCACAAATTCTCACAAGGTCTCACTTAGGTAGAGCGGTCAATTAAAAATCTCACATCAATCGTTCAGAAACAGCACATCAGAACGACTAGTAGCTGAATTCCGCCACATTTTTGTTCGCAGATTTGTCTCTGGCCTTACTCTTGCGTTGTCACTTAATGTGAAATGGTTCTACAAAGGCCAAAATTGAGTTTAGCTGAATGTCTGCTTCCCATGCAATCACCCAAAACTCCCTTTAACGACGTCACGACCAACTCTCAACATACGTCATTAGGCCGCGTTCACACGTTTAAACCAAACAACCTAATGAATCACGACCTAATTATTCCGCCTAAGGCCCGTGCACGGCCGGCCTTAGGCGCCCGCCAAAATAACGAAACTCACGTTTACGAGAATTTAAGGAAGCTACCGAGGTGGCCAGTAGGTAACTTGAATTCTGTACAGTATACCTTAGTACCCTATCGCAATGACGCGACGCGTTAAACGCCAGGCTATTTCATACAAATGTCATGCGTATGTCTCTTCGACTAGGTTCTACGGTGGAACGTGTTTCAATTTCCTTGACTGTACAATGACACCTTAAGAGGAGTGTGAACCCAGCCCGAAAAAGCGCTCCCCATACAAACGGCGATAACGTTTTCCACCCTCTAAACGTTAACCTATGGCAATGATTTTTTGGTATGTTGTCATTATGTAGAACGAGGTTTGTGTTTTTGTTTTTAAATTAAAACATACAAACCTAGTTCTTTGGGCATAATGACAACATACCATGGCATAAGTTAAGGTTTAGAGGGTGGAACGTCGCTGGTAGCATAATAGTCGTAAGGTCATAAAATAGCTTTTATAAGTTTAAGAATAAAAACTGACAATACATCATACATAGAGCTTCTAATGAGCTTCATAATTATACGTGGACAGCTAATTATCTCTTAATTTTTCTTTTTTTATCTTATGAAATAGGAAGGCAAACAAGCAAGTGGGTCACCTGGTGGTAAGTGATCACCACCACCTATAGACACCCGCAACACCGAAGAGATTGCAAATGTGTTGCCGACCCAGAGGGCTAAGAATACCTCTAGTGCCAGTAATTACACCTACAATGTACTATTGTAGTAGAGATTGAGTACGCCTAATTCTCGCGTTAGTAGAGGCGAAGTCACAGTAGAGATGTGTCAAAAATAGCTATCCCTATGAAATCTGTAATTTTTAGACATATCTCGAGTGAAAGATGAATCTCGATGAATGCGAGAATAGTATGACACTGACAAATCGAATGGCATAAAAGTGCAAAATTGTAGTAGACGACTATTAAATACAGTTATGTCTAAAGAAGCAGTTAAAAAAAAGACATTTTAGAAGTTAGCGATATCAAGTAACGAAAATGACGAAGAAAAAAGTTCTTTCGAATCCAGATAAAAGGTTTAGAAAATTTACAAGCTGACAGTATTAAAATAGACGCGAATTAGTATTGGCTCCATACAAATCACACTAGTGACGTCACGCGCGCTGTATGCACCGCGATAGAGCGTTTTCGCGACGCACGCCCGTTGTCATTTTATTACTCATGATATTTCGAAAAATAATGATCGTAGAAGAAATCTAAAATCACAGTTTTTCTTCTTTTCATCAATTCTATCCTTAGAGCTTTCATAATTCTATCATTTTTGGCAATAAAGGAGTCATTAGAATACCGTATTAGAATAGAATAGAATAATTCATTAAAAAAAGAGTTTTGCGGATGATAGGACCTTAGGTGGTAGCGATCCGACGGACCTTGTGCAAGGTCCGTCCGGATCGCTACCACCATCTTGCTCGCGAATCCTGCCGCTAAGCAGCAGTGCTTGCACTATTTTGTTCCGGCGTGGAGAGCAAAACAGCCAGTGTAATTACTGGCACAAGAGGTATTCCATCTTAGGACTCTGGGTTGGCAACGCATCTGCAATCTCTTCGATGTTGCGGGTGTCTATAGGCGGTGGTGTTCACTTACCATCATGTGACCCACTTGCTTGTTTGCCTTCCTATTTCATAAAAAAAAAAAAAAAAGAATTGAACCATTTATAAGTATTGACGGCCTGTACCCTTGCGCCGTACGCGTCCTGCGTATGCACTTAGGTATTCCATGTCTCCACGCATGCCGCGGGGAACTCGTGGGCTCTAAGGCATGATGGCCGCGAGCCTTCAGTAAAGGCTCTCCCACACATCGCACGGCCGATTGCGTCCAGTAACGTCCTTTTTTTTATAAATTAGGAAGGCAAACAAGCACGTGGCTCACCTGATGGTAACAAACTGGAACAAATTACCTTGCTATTCGCGAAACCAGTGCCGTGCTCGTGCAAGTGAGCTGCGTCTGTGTGTGTGTTGAGTCTGTGTGATTATTGTCCAACGGTGTATAGAAGCTTTATATGTTACTAGCTAAGCTACCCGCTTTGGCTTTGCACGGATATAACCGGGATTTAATGTACGTAATAAACTTCCGTAAAAAGATTGTAAATTAAAGTGAAAACTGTATCAAAATCTGTTGCGTGGTTTAGAAGGAAAGGCGGCCGAAGATAATAAATAATAATAATAATAAATATCTTAGGACAGTTAACACCAATTGTCTTAGTCCCAAAGTAAGCAACTAAAGCTGCTTGTGTTATGGGTACTAGACAACGGATATACATACTTATATAGATAAATATATACTTAAATACACATAACATCCACGACTCGGGCACAAACATTCGTATTCATCATACAAACATTTGTCCCTCCCGGGAATCGAACCCGGTACGTCAAGCTTCATAGTCAGGGTCACTAACCACTAGGCTATCCGGCAGTCAAAGAAGATACCCTATGACCCCTTTGTTCATAAAAAATAACAATCTTTTTAAGCTAACAAATGTTTCGTCCCTGACATTTGAGGGCAAACGTCACAATGACAGATGAAGACATAAAACATGTTAACTAACAAACGTTTACGCAGCGTTTATGAATAAAGGGGAAAACAATTCTAATTACGTTTGACGAGACTTTAACGCGATAATATACTGTTTATTTAATCTGTTCAGTCTGCTCGTGACCACGGCCGTTACAATACAGCTGAAAAAAAATATCAAACGTTATAAGCATGTGTGTAAATCGCGAAAGTTTAAAACAATCGATATAATAGGAATGTCAGAAAGGCGAAGCAACTCAGGACCATACGATCATGGTGAGCGTGGCGTCACCCCTTAGGGTTAGGTTAGGGTTTAAGGTAATTTTTTTAAGTTTTCTTTTTAGTTTTTAAGTTCAGGGCCCCACTGAAAATATGCTGAGGGTCCTTTTTCAGCATCAACCGTGTTTTTTTGTAACTGTATTCTTTGTTTCTTATGCTTTGCTGAATTAAACATTTTCTTTCTTTCTCTCTTTCTTTCTTTCAATACTTTTTATCCCTCAAATAGCAAATAAAATATGCGGTTGGAAAGTAAAAAAGCTTACCTATATCTAGATCCCAAGTGCAGATTGCAGATGTGTGGGCGAGCCTTAGCGTGCATTTGTTTCATTCGGTAGAAGTAGGCAGCGGTCTCCAATCATACCAACATCACGGTACTGTCGACGCTAATTTTCGTTGTTGTGGCAGCCGTGGGATGCCGAGGCCTTTTGTTTGAAGTGCGTGAGAAGTTCGTATTGACGTGGTTTCGTTCGATTAGGAGTAAACTTGATTCTGAAGAATTTAGCGTCTTGGCGCATTAACTCCTACGGCTGTTAAAATGTCGATGAAAATAATTAATAATCTTAAATTTATTATTCTCTTTTAGTTTGAATGTATTTACTTTAGTTTAGATTAGTTTTAATTGTTGATTTTATTACATTTAGCTTTTATTTTAAGTTTTTTCTTTTAATATCTAATTAAATTACGTATATTTATTTTAAGTTTTGTTTTAAAAGTAGAGTAGGCCCTGTTTTATTTTGAGTAGAATTTTTTTATTTAATTCTTCTTTATCTTCTTTACACAACAAAGTAGCTAGGGGCAAAAGATAAAAAGTAGCCTTTATGTTAATTTAAGGCATAAGCTATCTGCAATCTCCATTAGAAATTTCATACAAATCCGTCCAGCCGTTTCAGCGTGAAGGAGTAACAATAATACTACATTACGCACTCACGCATTAATTTGATAAACACGTGCAAAGATTCGTTTGCACCATACGAATTTGTGCCCCTCATAGCAATTGAACCCGCAACTTCCGGCTTCATATAGGAGTCCCTATCCATTAGGATATCCGGTATTTATATAGAAAAAATAGCTATACCACCAGGGTCTGCTGTTTATTGAATTTGTATAAACTTCTTTGTAAGAAATGTACATATAAAAAGATAGTATTATGGAGACATGAACAAGATTAAATAATTATCGGCATAATGTGTACGATTTCTTAATAATTTCTTATAATTACGCAAATTTTAGACATTGAAACGTTTAAAACAGTATAAAAGATTTATATCGCGTATATACAGGGTGTCTCATTTAAATCGGTCAGAATGGGAAAGTCTGAAACTATATAAGACATACGAAGATCTGTTCTTAGGAACCATGTCATCGATTTTTATAAGAAGAAAAACTGCATTCATACATTTAAAAAAAACCGTACTCAGCTAAAACTAGTGTAAACTGACACTATTTCTATTTAGATATCGATTGTGTAGGTCTTAAGCAGTAAATGGCTCTATGAAACATGATGTCTAAAATGAATGAAGTGCATTGTTTTCACATACTTTAATTTATTTTCAATTTATTTTACATGCCTGAACTTGTTGAATATTATAACGGCGGTCACTTCGAACACCTACGGAAATCTGAACTGTCGTAGACAATGATATTATAATGCATGGATGTACAGTTTCATACTAAATGTCAGCAGAAAAACGGCACGACATAAGAATACAGGACGCCAATGTTACAAATGCAAATTATTAGTTTACCATTTATAGTCATTAGATTTACAACTTTACGTCTAACTGCATAAAATAATAATTTATTGAGTTTCGTTGCAAATCTCTTGCAAATAGGTTTAAAAAAAATAGTATTGACAGCAGCGCCGACAGACTGACAGCGCGAGCGATTGTCGATTTAGTCTTCTTTTTAGCCTCCTTTGATACGCCATTTTTTAAACACTGACTAGAAGTCCATATTACTTATAGGTCAGTGGTCGTAGAAGAAGAAAAACTGTCGTAGAAATATTAGTTAATGATGGTCGTATCCACGCTATTCGTTTACCCCCGAAACGCGTCAGCAAACTTTTCCGAGAGAAATAATTACAATAGGGCCGACGGAACCTTTGTGCTCTCTCGTAATTATTCTTTATCCCTAACCTCGCTCTTTGCCTTCTTTATATTCTTATTTAACTTTAAATTATTGTGTTGTGTTAGAAGCGATTTTTTTAATTGGATGTTAGCGGATTTTTCAACAATCTAATTTAAAATAATAAATTTTTGTTAAAATTTTCTTTTTGTTTACAAGCTATTTTGTAATCTGTTCTTTATTATTACATCTATATTATACTAACGGACGCGACTTCGTTCACGTAAAATTAGTAGCCTATGTCCGTCAGGAATATAATAGTGTAGCTTTCTATCTGTGAAAGAATTTTTGATATCGGTTCAGTAGTTCCAGAGATTACCCCCTACATACAAACAAGCAATAGTATTTTATGCAACTGTTGCATAATGAGGGGTCTTAAAACACGAGTGTGGTTTTATGAAACGAGCGTCAGCGAGTTTCATAATAGGATCACACGAGTGTTTTAAGACCTAATTATGTACAGTTCATACATTACTTTATCTACACACATATCATAAGTACTCTATGATGGGTTCAGAAGCCATAGGGCAATGACCTGCATTGCTACTAGCTACTAGTGCTCTAGGTACCTGTTAAATATCTGTAGCCTGTACACATTATAATAATGTAATAAAAAATGAATTTGAACAAATATAGAAACAAATTAGAAAAATTCTCATAATAATATTGATTGTTATAATGCTGGTCATTGCCTACGGTTTCTGAACGCATTATAGAGCATTTATGATATATGTGTAGATAAACAAAGTTTGATTCTCTTTATTATTAGTGTAGATGTAGATAGTGTAGATTAGTGTAGATTGAATCTACATCTTCTTTATTGCATAGTATAAAGTGACTGTACCTTCCTGTCTGTCCTAAGTCCTTGCCCCTTATTCATAAACGCTTCGTAACCGTTTGTTAGTTAACATGTTTCATGTCTTTATCTGTCATTGTGACGTTTGCCCTCAAATGAAAGGGACAAAACATTTGTTAGCTTAAAAAGATTGTTAATTTTTTATGAATAGGAGGGTTAGTGGTGTTCTGGAAGAGATCGCTTTTAGCGATAAGACCGCCTATTGTGTGCCTCTTGTTATGTCTCTATATTGTATTTTTTGTGTTTTGTGGTGTTCAATAAAGAGTTATTGTATTGTATTGTTAGTGTGTATGTTCGGCTGCCTTCTCCTTCTAAACCACGCAACGGATTTTGATACAGTTTTCACTGTCATTTAGAGAGTTTTTTATGGAAGGTTTGTAACATTACATCCCAATGTGTGCGAAGCCGGGTGAGTCGCTAGTATAAATATATATAGATATTCTTCAAATGATTCCGTCCACTGGATGTGGGTTAAGATGAATCCGGAAATAAATTGGTGTTCTTTTGCTAAGCCATTTATCCTAGAGCTCATTTTCATAAAGCGACTGTCAGTCTATTCAATACATTATCGTTGATAGACAATTTTTTTAAAGAAATAGTGAGGCAGACAAGCATGTGTGTCAACGAATGGGGAGTGATTACCGCCGCCCATCGAAATCAGTAACCACAAGGGAACCACTGAGCTGCTGCCGGTCTTTAAGACTTCCTGGCCCTTTTAATTTATTAAACACCCTACTAAATGCACTAGCAAGCTATATACTACTTCAGACCGGTATTTTGCAGTGTGGTACTGCCCCGGTCGCTTTTCTATTGGTCCGCAACTCATCTTACCCATTTCTATTGCACAACCCGTATCTAATATAAAAATAAATTGTCATTGTGTGCGTGGAACGCACTGAATTACGCGTATAAACAGCACGCATGTGTGCAACTAGATATTTAAAAGTAGCCTTGTGTGCGTGGAACTTTTCACGTACGTACCTTTGTATGCATGTGTGATGTTCGGAGTTCGTTAGTTATGCGTGTGTGCGTGAGTTTCCCGCGTGCGTACACGGGTGCGTGTGTGCGAGCCCCGCCCCGAGCCAAGACGGCGCCCTCGGTGTCGCCGCGGGGGATGAAACAGAATAAGAGGGCAAGTGACTTTTTTATGAAAACGAAATACTAATAAATATTTAGAGGTATTCCATCTTATTCTTAAGGTATTTAAAGGTATTGCTTAGCTAACTAGCTTAGTATCTTACATTTTTTAAGATTTAATATGTAAAAATAACGTTATAATATTGAATTATTTAAAAAATTACACGTCGTTGAGTTTCTTGTCGGTATCTTCTCATCAGAGGTTTTTCCGAAATACACTGCAGATACAATGTCCTTAATTTTTTACGGTAATTGCATTCTTGATTTTTAAGGGATACCTACTGTCCTAAATCTATACCTACACATAAAATAATTCCGTTACTAACCCTCTGACTGACAATGCAAAGCCTATAGATACATGTGGTAACTACCTAGGTACCTACATGTGTTTCTTAGGAGATGTCGAGGCTCTAATAAAGGTTTTTTGGAAATTTCATGAATAAAGGGGGAAATAAAGGGGGTTAAAGGGGCATGGAAGTTAATATGTCATTCAAAATTCACGCAGACAAAGTCGCGAACAAAAGTCAGTAAAGCGAATAGTTCACCCGCTCATGTCCGAACTCAAAAATAAAATTAACATCAATTATTTGTCAATTTTCTCAAAGATCTGATCAAAACCATTTGAATACCTACCGTCGAACAAACACACACACAGACAAAGATACCCATAAGAATTAAGATTCAGACAAAATTAAGAGCTGTTACCGTTTTCTCTTTCCCACTATTTTTTAAATTCTTATTTTTATAAGATTTCTAGACTGTAAGAATCCGAATAATCAATAATTAATGAATAATTGTACGTTAACTTTCAATTCATATTTGTGAAATTTAACAAAGTCGTTTAAATATTTTCCACTGCACATTAATTAATACACTTTAGTTTGACACGATTATCTAGTACACGATACTAAAGCTTTCAAAACAGGAAGAATCCACTATTATTCTTTATTTTTCATTTCCCATACAAAGTAATAGACGAAACTTTTCAGTAAGTCAGCAGCGTCGTTCTGCGGAAAGCGCATCACAGTTTACAGTAGACATAGGGCGGGCTACTGTTCACAGCCTGCGGCCTTCCTGACCAATCACAGCGCTCCGAGCCATATCGCTGTCCCTTGCACGCACGCTAAAAACCCCATCCGGTCATCTTTTTCGCTCCCCCCGGCGAAAATCCTAAGAACAAAAACTTCCTACCCAACTACAAACCTTAACCCCCGGCGATAGAGTTAAATTCCTTCTATAATTTTTTCCGTCGCTTCCGGCGTTTCGTAATTGCAATAATGTTTATTTGATATCGAGCGTCAGGCGACGATTTTCAAGTTCAGATTTCGCTTTCAAACGAGTTCCGACCTTATTTCATTACTCACTAAACCCAACACTGGAAAGCGCCCCGCGGAATCGTATTTACGTGTGCAATGCTGGCATTTTCATTGTTACAATTTCGAATTTCGAACACGCTCCTACTACGACGGAGTTTGAGCCGTGTGTTTCGTCGCTAAGGTTGGTAGTGCTTCCTGTATTTTGGGGTTTGTAACTTTTTAATTCCGACTAGGGTTGTGCCCCGAGGCGAAAGCTATTTGCGATGACAATTTTGCGAGCGTCGGCGAACGAAATATGCCTTTTATTCGTACTAGAGTTGGATTAAAGCGTTAAAACGGAATTGCTGTTGGAGGGAGCTTTGCTGGAATTCGCAACTAAACCTATTTGCAGTTACGGCAGTTTTATGCGTCGAGAGAACGAGTAGGTGACAGTGACAGCCCCTTGCTCTGTACAAGACGAGGTACAGTCAACAGAAAGTACATATACATCACTTTTTTTTTATGAAATAGGAAGGCAAACAAGTAAGTGGGTCACCCGATGGTAAGTGATCACCATCTTGACCTTGCACAAGGTCCTACTACCCGCGGGTGGTAGGATCTTGTGCAAGATCTCTCGGGATTGCTACCACCATCTTGCTCGCTAATCCCGCCGCTAAGCAGTGCTGGCACTGTTGTGTTCCGGCGTGGAGAGCAAGGCAGCCGGTGTAATTACTGGCACAAGAGGTATTCCATCTTAGCCCTCTGGGTGGGCAATGCATCTGCAATCTCTTCGATGTTGCGGGTGCCTGTAGGCGGTGTACACTTGCTTGTTTGCCTTCCTATTTCATAAAAAAAAATGGATAATATTAACTCCCACGTAGATTTACTTTAGAAGTAAACTATTGGGATAAAAGCCATGAAGTTTAAATCTCCGTGGTAACGCACAGGTTGTCACGGACTTGAGTTGATACGCAACGAAACGGGCCGTGACGGATTGGGTAACGTAACGAATTACATTTAGGTAAGTAAGTACGGTTAAGTACAGGTGCCTTTTTTATAAAATGGAAAGGCAAACGAGCAATTAGATCACCTGATGGTAAGTGACCGTCCATAGAAACCTGCAACACTATGAAGACTTCTAATGCGTTGTCAAACCAGAGGGCTAAGATGGAACACCTCTTGTGCCAGTAATTTCACCGGCTGTCTCGCTCTCCACGCCGGAACACAACAGTGCAAGCACTGCTGCTTAGTGGCTATTAGCGAACAAGATTGTAGCAGCGATCCAGACGAACATTGCACAACGTCCTCATCCCTTATACCCCTAAAATGATTTAGTATTTGATTTATTTAAATAATAAAAATGTTTATTTAGCATTGCATGGATTATTGTCATTAATAAACAAGTTTTATATCCAGGCTTCGGGTATGACTGTATAGCCTTTTATTTATAAAACCAAACTAAGAGCTGTTACCGTTTTCTCGTTTCCCACTCGATCGTGTAGTTTTAGTGTTTAGTGGTGGTGGTGTGTAGTTGAGTCTGTGTGATATATGTTGTTTCGTGTGGAAGCGGAGGAGGGTGGGTTTTTGCATGAACATATATGTGTCGCACAGACGCAGCTATTTTGCACGAGCCCGGCACTGGTTTCGCGGAGTAGCAAGGTAATTTGTTCCAGTTTGTTATAAAACCAAGTTTAAAATTGGGGAAGATATCATATACAGTCAAGGAAATACATTCACGTATCACCGTAGAACCTAGTCGAAGAGACATACGCATGACATTTGTATGACATAGCCTGGCGTTTAACGCGTCGCGTCATTGCGACAGGGTTCTAAGGTGGTACGTGAATGTATTTCCCCTACTGTACCTAACAAACATAAATAAACAAATTAAAAAAAACTATGAAAGTTAGAACCTTCTCCATTTTTGAAGTCGGTTATAATCACAACAAAATGTTCACATTAGATTAAATATATATTTATGTCTGCTTCATATTAAGAAGCTCTTCACGGTGTTCGAAGTCAATTAATAAATAAATAAATACATAAATAAATAAGTGAATAGATGCCGACTGACATAGTTTTGTAAGCAACAATTGTCAGTAACATATTATGGGACCAGCTCCTGAATTAAATGATTTGAATTTGAATTTGAATTAAAAATATCAATAATTAGTTACCACAATCTCGTTAAATAAACGTAGGAGGCAAATTTACAAACATTTTCGGAGCCTGTAAAAAAATACCCCAATTTTTGTAACAGGTCCATCCTAGGCCCCTCCCTCCCCCCGGGGGGACGAAATCAAACCGACTTGTTATTCCAAATTACATTTTTGCGAACTTCTACTTCTTTTGGGGAGGCTTGTTTGCGGATTCTATAATAGAAACGAAACATTGGGATGAAAAGAAAGCCAAGTTCCATTTTACCTGAGAAACGAGGGACCGTTAACCTTATCTGTTAACCATAAAGGTTGTACAAAGGTATTCCGAAGGTGGCCTTTATAATGTTATTCGGGGACTGGAGCTCCAATTCTGACAGCTTTATTAATTTTTCCATTTTTTTTTCTCGTAGAGAATTGTACTTTTTCATTACCTCGCTTGTAATGTTTTCCGCGTTTGTAAAGGTTCTTAACTTGTGGTTGCTTTTTTAAACAACATTTGGGGTTCCCTTTTTCTTTAATATTAAATAACAAACAATGACAGGTACACGTGGAAATAAAGTTTACTGAACTCACCTGTGGCCTACTTGTCTGGCCAAATTTAGATTATCTGAGTTTATTATATATGTCTCTTTCTTATAGTAGTAGTTTGACAAAGACGCAGGGGCCTAAATGTAAACCTTCATATTTTATGTCGCTAACAAATTAAACAACTTGAATTCCTTAAGACTCTATTCATAAGCTGTACAATTACTACTCCTGACAATATATCATCAAAAAGAACTTCTTCAAATAATTTAAAAAAAGAATTAAAAAGAACAATCTAGCTCTAGTTTTGAATAAATTTTTTTTCTTATCTTGCTAACTGCCAGCATTGCCGGCATTTTAAGTATTTGATAACCCTTTTTGACATTGGAAAAATTGTCCGCTTAGCTTGTATTGAACGAGATTAATGCCATAAAAAATCTTCCTTTAGCAATATTTATCTATGAGCGTCATTTTTATAAAAAAAAACACACTGAAAAAGATCGCACATGAAAACATTTTTGAGGATCGATTAATCCATTTAAAGCAAAAAGCAACAGAATAACCCTTCAAAGAATCGATTGCTTATCCACTCGATTGCATCTTTTCTATCTTATAATACGGCTGAATAGATTTTACAATGGACTAAAGTTGTCGACAAGGTGTGGGTGCAATGTTGCCATTAAAAAAAATATGCTACAAACTATGCTACCGATGGCGATTCAACTCTGCATGTGAAAACACGAATGATAGCACACATGTCGTAGTTCTTACAGCATGGAGATTAAAACAATTTTTGTTTAATATGTAGATTATTTGATGGTTTTTCTTGCGCTCTGGCTTCTATGAGCGCTGTTTTTGTAAGATTGTATACTTTGAATAAAGAATGTTTTCTTTTGCGGTATTGTGTTATTGGCGCGTAAACGGAAGAGCATAGCGAATCAATAGTTTAAAAAGCGGTCAAGCGAGTGTTTTTTTTAAATTTCATTTCAGATTAATAATGTCGTAGGCATACAGTCCATGTGTTAGACGATGCTACGTGTTGTAGAAAATGAAAAAAATATTTTGGTAGTAGGCCATATAGGCTCTTTTACATGTCTGAGTCTCCTAGCGCTTCGGAAAATGTAAGATTCGGCTGAGAAGAAACGCCGCAAGAAGCTCAGCACTTTATCTTTTTTTTCTTCTCTTTTCTAAACAAGATTACAGAGCAATATACACAATCATCATAATAGTAAGTACTTTACATAAAGTGTAAATAAACGATAACAATAAATAGCTTAGCAAGCTTTAAGCATATTTAACGAACTGGCACTAGTTAAGATTGACCAGGAGATGTATGGTCCCCAGGTCAAATAAATTAAATCAGGATGTATATCTTGTTTCGTGTGGAAACGGAGGATGGCTTTTTGCGCGTGAACAGCACTGGTTTCGCGGAGTAGCAAGGTAATTTATTCCAGTTTGTTCACATAGGTTAGGTTGCTCAGCCGTCTACTATTCACAAGTGACAGGCGCTCATTTGTCGCCCTCGGTCGCGAAATAATTCAATATCGGTCGATTGGCACAATTAGGGTCCCCTAGCGGTCCGGCCGTGCGCCCCTTGCGGTGTCGTTGCGATTGTGTTTTAACAATGTTTAAAAAACCTTTGTGATTGCGATCGGTGAATGCGATTTGATCACACACATAGTATAAAGTCGCTATCGGTTCCTGTCTGTCCTAAATCTACACGTCTTCATCTATCTACACTTCTACACTAATATAATAAAGAGGTAAACTTTGTTTGTTTGTTAGTTTGTTTGTATGTAGGGGGTAATCTCTGGATCTACTGAACCGATTTCAAAAATTCTTTCACAGATAGAAAGCTACACTATTCCTGACGGACATAGGCTACTAATTTTACGTAAACGAAGTCGCGCGCGTCCGCTAGTATATAATAAAGAGGAAAACTGTTTGTTTGTTTGTTTGTTTGTTTGTATGTAGGAGGTAATCTCTGGAACTACTGAACCGATTTCAAAAACTCTTCTACTGATAGAGAGCTACACTATCCCTGACGGACATAGGCTACTATTTCCACGCGAACGAAGTCGCAAGCGTCCGCTAGTAGTGTATGTTTGACCGCCTTCTCCTTCTAAACCACGCAACGGATTTTGATACGGTTTTCACTGTCATTTAGATTTTTTTTTACGGAAGGTTTTTATGTTTAGTCGACCAAGTAATTGCTTGACCACTTTTGAACCTTAACTCTTTGTAATACGGTCGAAAAGTGGTCAAGAAATTTCTTGGTCGACTATACTTTACATCCCGATTGTACCTGGGCGAAGCCGGGGCGGCTCGCTAGTAATAAATAGTACATAAAAGTACAGAAGTCTCACTTCGAATAAAAACGGCGTTAAAGTATAAGAAGTGTCCTATTGCATGCCTCTCTGTTTATCGTATAGCTCGTATTCATTCGCACGCGCGGCAACTCAATTACGACGGCTCCAGTGCAGGGGTGCGCCGAACATCTAGTTACGCGAAGTGCACCGCACCTGGTTTGGTTTGGTTTTGCTATGGCTAAGTTGTATAAAGATTAGTCTCTTCATTCCATCATTAAGGGTTAAACGGAGGATGGAACTAGTAAGTAGGTATATCTTAGTTAGGTACATCTCATCTTATTTGCATTTGGTAAACTGATCGCGACCTACGTCGATGTATGGGGACAACGGTTTTCCAAGGGCAAAGTTAAGTTTGTCCCACAATGATCATTTCATTTGTCGATTTTTATCCAAGTAATTATTCTTATAAATGCAAAAGTGAGTTTGCAACAAATTTTGATCAAATTTATACTACGGATAGCAAGGAATATGAAAACCAGATCTAAAAAAAACATTTTGCCCTTCATGTATTAATTAGTCGAAAAACTAACCTCTTGATTAGAGCACCCCTGACATTACCCACTGGCTGGGGAGAGTAGTGATGGGAACGCATTGTTATACCGGTATCGATATTTTTTGTCGAAAACTGTTTAAATAATTAATAGATTCAGGCGTTACTTTGCGGAGGTCCACATCAACAAATTAGAACAAATTACCTTGTTACTCCGCAAAACTGCTTGGTAAGGTAAGATAGATTGTTCCAGTTAAAAGCGGTTAAATTAACTGTTGCCGTGGTGTTATATTTGCATAGCAAATTGGAATAAACTACTTCCTTTTTATTCCCCGAAAACAGTGTCATACAAGTCAATCTTGTAGTATAAAAAAAAACAAATAGTAGATTTCTTGTAGCTTCAGTTTCGTTTTTATTTTATTACTTTTTTATAACATTAGTTTTTATTCGGATGAAATTTGTAAGATATAAGATATATGAGTAATAACATTTTTATTAATATTTTATTGGAATTAGAAGTACCCAAAACCACCGAGCATGTATGAAGAGAGGAATGTGTGGGGAGAAAGCGAGGGAAGTATGTATACCAGGGGCAAATGGCCCCTTCTTCTCCTCTCCTCTCTTCCTGTGGTCTCTTCCTATCCCAAAGAGTAGCAAGCGTGGGCTTATAATACTAATAACATATTATTATAACTTAACATAAATGTAATTCTATCGATAACAAACTTCGCCCCACCACTAGCCCTGGACAATTATTTGACTGTAATATTATTTGGGTATTATTTAAAGCTCTCTTTGATCTTCAAAGCGACGTATTTATTTAATGAATCGCTAAAACGAGTTTTTGTGCCCCATTAGTAAAGAAAATGAGCTTTTAATGTGGATGAAGTTAGCCAACATTACAAGCAGAGAGATTTCGCGGTTCATTAGTTATATTTGTTATTAAAAATCTGTACTGTGGTTACTTTTTGTTTATTTTTCAATATGACTATTTAAATTGTGGTTGTTGACCCTGTGCAAGGTCCGTCCGTATCGGTACCACCATCTTGTTCGCTAATTCTGCCGCTAAGCAGCTTGCACTGTTGTGTTCAGGCGTGGAGAGCAAGACAGCCGGTGTAATTACTGGCACAAGAGGTATTCCATCTGAGCCCTCTAGGGGGCAACGCATCTGCAATCTCTTTGATGTTGCGGGTGCCTATGGCGGTGGTATACACTTACCATCAAGTGACCCACTTGCTTGTTTGCCTTCCTATTTCATTAAAAAAAACAGTATAATATAATTACAAAAGTCGAAGTCAAAATATCTTTATTCAGATTAGGCTTCCTGTGTCCCGTTTCACGAAGCTACAAGTTACATTTTTTACAAGTCTAAACCGGCAACATTGGTCAATAATGTCAGGCACTATTGACCAATGTTGCCGGTTTAGACTTGTAAAATTGTAACTTGTATTCCAAATGAGCCCTCTAGAGGGCAACGCATCTGCAATCTCTTCGATGTTGCGGGTGTCTATTGCGGTGGTGTACACTTACCATCAGGTGACCCACTTGCTTGTTTGCCTTCCTATTTCATTAAAAAAAACAGTATAATATAATTACAAAAGTCGAAGTCAAAATATCTTTATTCAGATTAGGCTTCCTGTGTCCCATTTCACGAAGCTACAAGTTACATTTTTTACAAATCTAAACCGGCAACATTGGTCAATAATGTCAGGCACTATTGACCAATGTTGCCGGTTTAGACTTGTAAAATTGTAACTTGTAGCTTCGTGAAACGGGCTACAAGAAGCACTTATCAACTTAATTAAACAAATTAAAGATAAGTATAATAAATAAATAAAACTAAACATGTAATTGAAAGTAACTATAGCTAACAAATCCTATCATAAGTCGGATCGCTCCGTATGAAGCAGAAATTATGAAATTTTCGTAGTTTTTAATTGACTGTTGGTTAAATAGTGTGACTTTTTGTCAATTCAAATAGTTTTCTGGTAGTAAAGTTCTAGAGGAATAATTTATTATTTATTTCTCTAGAGGAGTGTGGCTTACAATTTCTGAAAATCAGTTTTTCTTGGTGTCATTTGTTCCAGAGGGGGTGGGGAGATGGGGAGTCCCATACGGGGGACGTGTTTTTTTTCCAGCGTATCTATTAAACTGTAATAGGTAGACACAAGACAAGACAAGACAAATACTCTTTATTAAAAACCACACAGAAAATAGTTAATAAACATTAATGACACATGAGATTTTTAAAGAATGTGTATCACTAGGCCGTGCCACTATGACAACAAATAATAATAATAAAAAAGCTAAAAACGAAAGGGGGTCCTCATTCAAGAAACGTGTTTTTTGCGGTTTGTTTAAACGGAACCCTTGTGTGCGAGTCAGACTCGTACTTGCCCGTTTATAATTTTCATATTAAACCAACTTAGTAAGAACTAGCGCACTATGTCCGTCAGGGATAGTGTGGCTTTTCATCTGTGAAATAATTTTTGAAATCGGCTCAGTAGTTCCAAAGATTACCCCCTACATACAAACAAACAAAGTTTACCTCTTTATGAAATCACTAGCGGACGCGCGCGACTTCCTTCACGTAAAATTAGTAGCCTATGTCCGTCAGAAATAGTGTAGCTTTCCATCTGTGAAAGAATTTTTGAAATCGGTTCAGTAGTTCCAGAGATTACCCCACATACAAACAATGTTACTTTGTTTGTATGTTGAACAAAGTTTAACTCTTTATTATATTAGTGTAGATTGTAGAAGTGTAGATAAAAAACCATCCAAATCGTGTGAGTAATTTTCAAGTTCTAACCGTATATACTTTGGGAAATAATATACAATTAATTTATGTAGGTAAGTTTACCATGTCTATTTATACGGAGGTTAACCCAAGAAGGTTGTTACCAACTTGTTGTTATTCCAAAAGTCTCGAACTCGAGGCCAACGCCAAACTTTTAATGATAACAGAGCCGGTTACCTGCTGATAATAAATTAATATTTCGTATAATAACGTTGAATATGATGTACAGTACATACTGGGAATCTTGTGAATTTTTGTTTTTACGTATTTTGCTTAGGCTGTATAGCGCAGAGCCGTTTGTCTTTTAAAAAAACACATGACGTTTTCAAAATTAAAATATTGGCGCGTAATATTTATTTTACTTTAATCTAGGTTATTTTAATTTAATTATACATTACACGCAGTTTTTCAATTTATATATAACTAGCGGACGCGCGCGACTTCGTTCGCGTGAAATTAGTAGCCTATGCCCGTCAGGGATAGTGTAGCTTTCTATCTGTGAAAGATTTTTTTAAATCGGTTCAGTATTACCAGAGATTACCCCCTACATACAAACAAACAAAGTTTACCTCTTTATTATATTAGTGTAGACAAAAGGTCAAAATGTTTGTTTATAACAGCCTCGTAAGCTTTTATAATATACGAAGTTCACCAGATAAAAGACCTAAGTACACGTTCCAAACCCAAAATACCTCATAATCGGCCATCGGCCATTACTGTCCGCGTATATCACAGAGAGCATAACCGTCGAACAAAATGCCTGAAATTTCCGAACGCCCAAATTGCCTGGCCGTATGCATGGAATGCCTTAAACAGGATTAAAAAGAAAAGAGTATTTGGAGCGAAAAAGTCGTGATAGTTATTCAAAAAAGGAACGCGGGCAATTACTGGCACGCGAGCGAAGTCGCGCGTCTGAGGCGCCGTTCACACTGTGTGTAATTTTTCCATAATTGTTTATGCGAGTTATCTTTGATTACCTAATACTTTCTTATTGGCCGTTTAAGACACTCAATTATTCTGATAATTTTAAACCTTAACTGTATTACATAACGTCGACAATTTAAGTTTACCTACATTTAATATGATTGTCGTTTATTTTGCCATGACAGGATTTATTTTGACAAAATATAAAAAGTGTTCATTTCTTTTTGGCTGTTCAGGTTGTTGTTTTTGCTTTTTACAGTGAAACATAGAATTAACTAGAACCTATACTAAAATGAGACTTAATCTTACGCGATATTAATAAACCGCGGCAATATGAACGCCATCGAATAGAAATTACCATTTTTACTCTGACTATATGCATTTAGAAACATCTCACGTGAGATTAGGGGAGGAGGAGGGGGTTGAACCAAATCTCACGACATCTCACCAAGAGGCAAGGGGGTCGAAAAACTGCCAAAATTGTCTCACATAATTTATGGACGACGTCTTGTGATTGCGACTATTAATCCTTCTATTGCGACTATTAATGCCTTTAGATCAGGGCAGTGCGTTTAGTAAAGTCTGAAGGCAGCCGGCTCCACCCTAGCGCCGCCTTACGCCGCGTCGTGACCGCCGCGAGGCGCTGACAGCCTGGTACCTGCGAGCGCCGCTTGCCGTTCTTCGCGGGGCTCAAATACTGTCCTAATGGGTCCTAGGTTTAGCCCTGGGTTCCTTACCTTCCACTGTCAATTGTGACTGTAAAAGTGCAAACTCTTGCTAGTCTACATCTACACTATTGTACATCTACACTAATCTACACTAATAATAATATAATAAAGAGTTAAACTTTGTTTGTTTGCTTGTTTGTATGTTAGAGGGTAATCTAATCTCTGGAACTACTGAATCGATTCCAAAAATTCGTTCACTAATAGAAAACAGACTATTTCTGACGGACATAGGCTATTAATTCCACGCGAACGAAGACGCGGGCCGTCCGCTAGTAAGAAATATGCAAGAAACATCGATCCAGGAATGTATATCGGAAATACTTAATACTTAAAAGAGTCGATGCTAGCAGTGCAAATCTTTACATGGCGACCTGTATGGCGCAGTGGCACATGTGTCTGCTTACTGTGCAAGAGGTCCTGAGTTCAAATCCTGGTATGGGCAAATATTTGTGTGACAAATACGAATGTTTGTACCTGAGTCATGGATGTTATTTGTATTTAAGTATGTATTTATCTATATAAGTATGTATATCTGTTGTCTAGTAGCCATAGTACAAGCTTTGCTTAGTTTGGGACTAGGTCAATTGGTGTAAATTGTCCCAAGATATTTATTATTTATTTTATTTATTACATAATATTATTTAGTAAAGTCGCTATTTATTCTCGTCTGTATCTTCGGCCGCCTTCTCCTTCTAAACCACCCAACGGATTTTGATGCTGTTTTTGACGGTTATTTACAGATTTTTATGGGCAAGGTTTTTATTTGCATTTTATTCCGTTTGTACCTGTTCGAAGCCGGGGCGGATCGGTAGTGTTCTATATACAATTAATACATTCAGGCGTTACTTTACGGAGGTCCATATTAATAAAACTGAAACAAATTACCTTGCTTGCTACTTGTTCATTCGCATGATGCCTTGTATAGAGGCGAAACACGTGTAGGTGCGGTGGTTGTGATTTAAAGTTCAGTCCGTATGTTATATATATTGTTTGGTGTGGAAGCTGTGGAGAGTGGGATTGCGCGATAAATATAGGTATATCTAACGTGACCATTTATTTATTTTGTCAGACCGGGACACATCTGCGAAAATATGTAAAAAAAATAATTTTTTTATTGTTTTACAAGTATTTTATTATAGAACCTGGAATAACACAAAATAATCAACGCTTTAAACACAAAATAGTTAAGTTGGCATGACTTACTAAGCCCCCAGTAGTGGCGTGTCGGGCCACGCATTTCGAGCGGAAAAAATAAGTTTTAAACTATCGTTGGGTCGGCTTGCAAAACCGGGACTATGTTGGCTTCACTAGGGACACCGGGACAGACTGCCTGAAACCGGGACGTATGGTCACGTTAGGTATGTCACACAGACGCCGGTTCTGCGGAGCAGCAAGGTAATTTGTTCCAGTTTGTAAATGTGTAAAGAAAGACCGCGGAGTAGCAACAGCTACGGCAATTTGTACTAATTTGCTATTAACACTGACTGAGCTATCAAAGACACATACATATAAGTCACTATTAAAGACGGAACTGCGAGAAAGTGTCACTTTTTTGGAAGGGAGGCATATAGTATTGCACTGCGAAGTTGATTTGATGTATATATACAGTCAAGGAAATCCAAACACGTACCACCGTAGAACCTAGTCGAAGAGACATACGCATGACATTTGTATGACATAGCGTGGCGTTTAACGCGTCGCGCCATTGCGACAGGGTTCTAAAGTGGTACGTGAATATATTTCCCCTACTGTACAGTCAAGGAATTTAATTTCCAACCCACCTAAGGTTCAATATCGTGTAGCAAACTGTCACCATAAGAGCTAACTAGAGCAAGGCGTTGGTTTGACATATCGACCTTAATGCATTGCGAATGTCAGACGACATTTCAACGAAATGGGTAGGGAATTAAATTCTTTGACTGTACATCAAATCAACTTCGAGCATAGACAATTTCTCTCAGTTTCCTTTTTAATGGTCGGCTAAGTTTGTTGCTCTTTGTAAACGTCTGTCAACATTCAAAGGCCAAAGGACTTCATGAGATAGAACATTAGAGTGAATTAAGCACATGCACGCAGCCCAGCCACTTGGTCACACCAGGGCGGCAGGGCGGGCGTGGCGGTACCCGTCGGCTCGCGGCGGTCACGACGCTGGTAGCTCAGCGTTAAGGACTGGTATAGTACCGTACGAACACTTCTAACAAATGAGCTTCAACACACGCACACATGCGATACGGACGTTTCTCATCACGTTTCAAACTTGGAACAGTTTAGTGGAAATCGGTTCTGATCACAGAATATTAAGTATGTAATACAGAATAGCCATGCACTGCCTCGAACTGGGCCCAATTTCATAAACGCGACAGTGACAATACATAAACAGGTGACAGTGACAATTCGATATACATTACTTGCCCACAATGATGGTAATCTCAAGCCTGTAAGTCTGTAGCGTTTGCCGACAGAGTAATGTACGGCGAATTGTCACTGTCACCTGTCACATGTCGCGTTCATGAAATTGGTCCCTGAATGCACCCGCAAGACCTGCTCACTAGTTAGACGGTAGGTAGACGAGTTAGTATATAATTAACCCTTTAACTGCCGACTACATTTTCATCGGACATGCCCGTGTCGCCATCTATACAAAAACTATTATGATTATGACATTTGTCTAAATATAGGTAAGACTGCGGTGGAATGAGCTGGATATTGTGTCTTAAGTTTCAGACAGTGAATGTGTATTCAGTTATTTAGTCTCTTATTAATTTAGCATTAGGTTGTTTACGCAGCTACATAAGTAATCTGGGTAGATATGAGAAATAATATCAACGATTTGATTTTAGCTCGGCTTCTACATCACTTAAAACTTTTGAATCACAAGGGGTGTTCTCTAAGTGCAACAGCGTGGAGCTCGCCGTCGAATCAGCACCTTGTCTTGCGCTAGCGAGCTCCTCGACGTCGAGTTCGACGTTGTTTTGTTACGCTTACAGAATAACAGGGCGTCAAGGCAGCAGGGCGTGGCAAGGACCACGCGGGCTCGCGGCGATCACGACCGTTTGGTAGCTAACATCCCCAAGAAAAGAACTCTACAGAATTGGAATGTTGACTAATATTTTTCTGTTATCAAAATTGAAAGAAGAATAATTGTGTTTTTAGGGTACAGTAACTCAAATGGAAAAAAGGAACCCTTATATACTGTAGTTGGGGAATGAGCGTGTCTCTGCGCCAAAGCAAAATGAAACGTATTGCGCAGCGAATAACGACTTTGACAGGCCTTCACTTAATTCCTATATATAGTAAGCAAACTAACAGACGAACTGGAACACAGACAGATCGCAATAATCTTTCCAAGAATTTGTTTTGTGTTTGACAGGTGTTGTCACTTATTCCTATTTACTATGCTGTAAAGCCGAAAACAGACTCTATTGTGTAAGTAGCAAGGAGCTATCAAAAAGATAATAAATTATTGCATAACCTATAGTCGCAGTACAAGACACGAAGCTGTAAAAAACACCAATTTATTGCGAAACTCCGAACAAAAACGTCCATTGTCGCTGGCCGTTTACAGAGCAGATTTAAGTCCTCCACACACAAGCGTTCACAAAGCTCATTGTTACCCAAGTTATTTTAGGGGACCGAGATTGTCTTATTCCAATATGCGTGCACTCCAAAACCAAATACCTCGAGGCGAATACCGCCCCAACCCCGCATCTATAAAAAACCTACTGGCTGGTACGATTGATCGCCGCGAATATGTTCCAATTAAAAAAATATAGAATTCCTTTTTTGAATGCGACGGTTGCGCCGCAGCGGGTGGCGAAAACAATGCAAATTTTTAAGGGTTTTCACGCGTGTCATAGGACTCGTTGGGTTTTTCTAATTTGAAGTGTTAGATACTATACAAGCGCTATACAAGACAATCAATGGGGCAATTCTCGCGTCAGTAGAGATGAAGTTACACTCGAGATAAGTCAAAAAGAGCTGTCAAATCCCTTCAAAATCTGTCATATTTTGACACATCTCGAACGTCAGATGAATTTCGATGAGCGCCAGAATTGGTTGCCAGAGAAAACCCCCGGCTAACTGAGAGTTGGACTCGCGCACCGAGGTTTCTAGATCACCCCACAACGTATTTATTTCTTTTTATAAGTATTTACTTAATGTGATTTTTTACAATCAGTTAGGGATCCATCGCATAAGCCTGACTGAAATTTGGCCGATTTTATTATTTGTTGCTTTAATTTATAGTTCGCCTATTCAATTATTTTCGTTATTACTATAGCGCAAAAGCAAAAAAAATACACATTTATTCTATACTTTTTACAAAATACCTATTTTGTGAACATTTCAACCAGCTACCCAGGTCGAACCACTTTAAAGAAACACATTTCTAAATCAGCAAGAATAGTTCTTACGTGAAAAAAAAACATGCTTTATTTTCCATTTTTGTTGAAAAGTCAGTCTAACTAATCATGCAAGCAATTAATAGATTCAGGAACAAGTTCTGATCTAGTTTGTTGAAATGGACCTCCGCAAAGTAACGACTTTGCGGAGGTCCATTTCAACAAACTAGAACAGAACTTGTTCCAGTTTGTTAATCATGCAAGCGACGACAAACAATACTATCTGGAGTCTACAATTAACTTTATTATACTTCATGTATATAGATCGCCTTTACGTAGGAAAATAACGGCATTATTCATTTTAAAAAATACAACGTCGAAATCTACGACGCAACGCAATAGTCCACGTCTATTTCCACTTTAAAACTAAATCCCTTCCACGGCCAAAAAAACAAGATTCCAAATTCAAAATCCCCCTTGCATTCGATTGGCCGCAGGTTATTTACACTGGCAACGCAGCGGATTACAACGATCCTTCATTACGTAATGGAGTGATAGGGAGTTAGTTTCGGGATTATTTTTTATTTTTATTACACATGCGATTAATTGCAGATGGGATAGGCATTGGTCGACGCTTTGAAGAGGAGAAAGGATTTTTAATGGCACTATTTTACAGATCGTTCGTCGCGAGTGCGGGGCGGTTACTCGGTTAGGCACTATAAGTTTAAATAAGTGAAAGAATTCAAAACTAAACTGAATTTTTGCTTTGTTGTACCAGAATAGCATTTATCACCTAAATACCCCAAATAAAACAAAGAAAGCCATGAAAAATTAGAATAATTTCTAATTTTTTACTCCAAATTACTTTCTTGATGCAATTATGACTGTTCTAACTTCTAACAGCAAATAGGTAGTTTTTTAGGTTTAAAACTGTTAAACTCAGGCCAAATCAACTGTAAAACACTGAAAATTGCTTGAAAATATCAGACTAACGTTTTCTATTTCACATGCAACTTTCTAAACGTAAAAAAGCTCGCAAAAGCTTCCTTTAAAGCCTTCTGTTTGAGCTCCGAGTACTAGGCTGACAGGAGTTGCAAGAGCTGTCCCGGACAATGCGCCGCGTGGCTAATGGCCGCTGCATATTTCAGCGAGAAAGATTGGACGAGGCTTCAAGCTATAAGGATACAGGTTCAACGGGATGGAAGGTTCTTGTGGTTAATCTTAGAGAGAAGTATATGTATGTGGCTTCTGTGGCCCGTTTCAGGAAGCTACAAGTTATGATTTTACAAGTCTAAACTGGCAACATTGGTCATTATGCCCATTGCCATTGGTCATTATTGACCAATGTTGCCGGTTTAGACTTGTAAAATTGTAACTTGTAGCTTCGTGAAACAGGCCACTGTAATCAAGTGCGAGTCGGTTCGTATTAGCAGTGTTCGATTTTGATTTTGTGTAATGTTATAAGAATGCTTTTGCAATGTTGTTGAAGTTGATAACGTTTCTCGATCATATATCTATGGATCTATTTAACAGGACTCAATTGTGAGATGCGCCCCCGAGCGAAATGCAGTGAGGCAATTCTCACGTCAGTGGAGATGAAGTCACATTCAACATATGTGAAAAAAAGTTATGAGATCCCTTCAAAATCTGTAATTTTAGACACCTCGAATGTGAGATGAAACTCGATGAACGCCAGAATTAGGAGCCAGGAAGAGATTACCGTTACCGTTCACAGCGTCCAACTATTTTTATAAGAAAAATACCTAGTAGTTTGTGCTATCACTTCTTGTGATTTTCGGACATCACTGCTCATTAATATAAATCAAATGCCTTATTAATTGTTCACCACAGAATATCACAAACTCCGCACGTCTAAACAAGCTCCCACAATGTTACCATTATTGAAATTAAAACATCCAAATAACATGAATGCGTTCGTGCCACGTTCGGAATTCGAATAAGGCACAGCATGGCGCCGGCCGCTTGGCGCGAAAATTATAACCTCCCAACCGCGCGCAAATCAATTTAGTTGTCTTTAACGCGCGTGTCGCGGTTCGACTCTTTTTCTTTGTGAAACTATATGTTTATTTTAATATTGGAGTACTAAGTACTTGTTTGCAAGTAGGCAAATATTGTTAACAATTACTCCTGAAGTTCAAATAGGATTCAAAAACTTTTATTACTAGCCAGCTCGTTCGTTCACGTCTCAGCAATTACATTACCGCACCTCGAAATAGAATACTAAAATTTTCAAAGACTTTTCAATAAAGCCAAACTTTAGACGCCGCGTTTTACCTAAATTTTATCGAAATAATTATGCACTTAAACTGTCAACAATTTTGCATCAATTTTTATGTGTAGAGTCGATGCTTTGTTCTGGGTGAAATGAGATTGATGACACTAAAAAAAAGTGCCCAATTACTTGGAGATTAATCAATCCTCTAAATTAGTTCACTTTAATTTCGTCGTTTAAAAAAATTCTTGGAACGTACTCGTAATCCGAATTCTTCAAAAACACATCGCATATATTAAAACAATACCACACACAAATGTGACTGGCAAGTAAGTTTGAATTTGGAATTAATTTAAAAGCACTCTTTGAGATCAAACGGCGTGCAGCGTGCAAACGACGTCACTTTGTGGGATTATGGCCCTACGTCCGTTGTGTTGGCAGACGTGACTGCGGCGGCGGTTCGTTCAGTTCCGAATTAATTTTGGTAAGTTTGTGTTTTAGCTTGACAATCGTTAAGGCCGTCCTGCATTTACCTGCATTGACCTGGTCTCAAATTAAGCAACTACAGCTGGTTTACAGTAGGAATAAAATTTTATGTTTGTTTTCATGTGTCTATAAATATTTTTATTCGAATTTAACCGAGAAAGCTCCGGACTAGGAGAGTGTTTTAATACAACCATCCAAATTGTAAAACTTTGGAAAAAAAGCAACGATTTTTTGACGAAAACTACAAACAATGTCTGCGTTGTGAATCGCCGTCCATTGTAGAGCTTTGATATTTTATTAGCTTTCTGTGTCGACCTTATCGTGCATCATATTACATCTCAAGCTGTCTGCCTGGTTACTACCGATATCGGGGTAACTAACGGTATAACCGTGAAAATATAATAAACATACAATTGTAGTCACTTTCGGCTTTATATTGAAGAGGTAAAACGCAGCAAACTTGCATCTTAGATCACCTTCGAGCACCATCCTCTAAACTATAGAGTTCAAAGTACAGTAGGGGAAATATATTCACGTCACGAGTAGACCACGGCCATTGAAGCATGGCCAAAACGTCCAGGTAAATCAACAATATATTTATATCGCACTAAAGTCCCGATAATGTTATAAATATGTGTGAAAGTCGATAAACCCTATTGCAATGACGCGACGCGTTAAACGCCAGGCTATGTCATACAAATGTCATGCATATGTCTCTTCGACTTGGTTCTACGGTGGTACGTGTTTCAATTTCGTTGACTGTACATGTAATGTACCTATTTGTATTGCGAAACCTGTATAGCATTTGCGCACAGGTCATTGAATAAGGCCTCTACACGCTGAGATGGCCGGACGGATTCTGATCTGACTCGAGAATCTGGCTGTATTCGCCCGCGAGGCGTATCAGTCGGGTGCGCCGGCCGCGCCTAATATGTGTGGTAAGTACATAGAGCAGAATATAAAACTGAATTAAGACGATATATTTGGGTGTTATTTAAAGCCAAAAGCTTCATTAGTAACAAAAAAGTTCAAAGTTGATATTTGTTTCTGTCATAGCGTCAAATTTCAAGTGTTAGCAAGTAAAAGAGCTTTAATTTAAACTACCATAACTGAACTTTTTAAGATTGGGCTTTTGACCTCTAACTCTCAAATTGGATTGGAAATAGCATCCCAACAGCTGTCAAACACAAACTCTTTAAAAAAACTACTGTGTGACCACCCCCAATTTTGGGACCCCGCCTGGCCTAGTACGAGCCAAGCCTAGAGTCAAAAAACTTTAATTGAGAGCCAAGCCTAAGCGCCATTTTAGCAGCTATAGTTACTTACTAAAATGAACTTAACCGGGGTCTCGAGGATATATCTATAGCTTGTATGTAGTATGTGATGACTTGATGAGATTTGGCTTGCCTGTGTGTAGCAGGCATAAGGCTAGGCTTGCACGACACGACCGCTCGCTGCGCCGCGCGCACGCCACGGTAACGGTGCCGCCATCTTGTAATTCAATTACTCACAGATAAGCATAAAGATGTCACGGCATAAGGTAGCTCGGCACGCGATGTGGCTATCGAACTGAAAAAAAAACTTTGACTATGGTTCGACATGGCATTTGACATGTTAACTGGAAGACCTTTAAGAAATTATGACACTTGTATTTGTAAATATAATTATAAGCATCCCACTGCATGCCTTTGATGACTCTATAGAGCAGTTTCTTTTAAAATACTTAATAAAATAATACATAAAACCACGACAGCCTTTATTAAGCGAGTTTTATGCTACATAGACAACTAGACAGCTTATTAAAACATTAACAAGATTAAAAATACTGTTATAAAAGAGTGATTTGGCTTTGAGACTACCTTTTGAAGTCACCTCTGCAGTTCAAAGTCACCCCGTTTGCCTGTAACTGCACTGTCTTTTTATTAAATTAAAACTAATACATTTTGTAAGTTGTTCATCATACTAATATTGATATAGTATGCTCGAGTTAGACCCTAGTCAAATGGTTTTCGATTAACAAAATAAATAAAATAATTCCGAACCAGTCTCCACAGATGTATAAAAACCATATTACCTGCAATCTCGAGTTTAATTATTGAGTACACTTGCTGGCAAAAAAACGTTCACAGCATGCGTCGGTAGCGTGTAAGCTCGGAGCGACACGTGTACACAATTTGTTGCAACACAGTGCACTGGGGTTTGTAATTTTTTTTTTTATACTTTACAAGCTTACAGTGTACTAAGATCCCGGCGGCATGCGATCCGGCTCGGTTTAAAGTCAGGCCCCCAATTCTGGCACTCATCGAGATTCATCTCACATTCGAGATGTGTCAAAATATGGCACATGTTAAAGGAATCAGTTGGGCAATTTTCGTGTTAGTAGAGATGAAGTCACACTCGAGATATGTCAAAAAGAGCAGTCAGATCCCTTCAAATCTGTAATTTTATGACACATCTCGAAGGCGAGGTGAATCTCGAAAAGCGCCGGAATTAGGGGCCTGACAGCTCTTTTTGGCTTATCTCGAGTATGACTTCATCTCTACTGACGCGAGAATTGCTCCGCAGGATTGAAATCCAAAATCAAAACTAAGGGTCTACAGATGATATGATCAGGTGAATGATATGGTCAGTCCAGGAAGAATATATACACGAACGGAAGAATACACAAAAAATTACACAAACTATTTTGAGAGTCTGGTACAGCGTTGCCAGACGTCCCGATTTTGGCAGGACGTCCCGTTTTTTAGCCTAAAATTAAATGTCACGCGCGGGACAAGCTCAGTCCCGTTTTACGGAGATACTCGACCAGTAACCTAGATGGTTGTCGTTTTTTGACCAAGCGCCGTTTTTTCATTAAAAAACATATTCTATAGCTGTCTATCATCACTGTAAATTTAATTCGAAACTCAAATAAGACGATACGTAATAAAAATCTGCTGATTATTTAAGCTATTTATGTTATGTCCCGCTTTCTTATACAAAAGGCTTCGAAATCCCGCTTTGCCTGAAAATAAATCTGGCAACGCTGGTCTGGTACCGCCCCAGTCGAACCGACCCATTCGTACTGTCACCAATAAATGGCTATAATGTGACTCTATCACTAAAATAAAGTTTAAAAATTATCCACATTTTTTTTTAAATTGGAAGGCATACAAGCAAGTGGATCATCTGATGGTAAGTGATCACCACCGCCTATAGACACCCGCAACACTAAACAGATCGGAGATGCGTTGCCAACCCAGAGGGCTAAGATGGAATACCTCTTGTGCCAGTATTTGCACCGGCTGTCTTGCTCTCCACGCCGGAACACAACAGTGCAAGCACTGCTGCTTAGCGGCAGGATTAGCGAGCAAGATAGTGGTAGCGATCCGGACGGACCTTGCACAAGGCCCAAGGCCACATATCTATTTTGCTAGGTTTTAATTTTTAAGACACCTAATTATCAGCTAGTACGATATATCAAAGTTACTACTTACTAGGTAAAGATTATAAATAAACACTACACTACGTTCAATATAAAACAAAACACCGATAAGAAAATCGCATCACTATTACAACGAGCCCTCCAATCAGAAAGCGTTTAAAGAGGCAAAACAAACACTCGCATTAATTGGCGCTCATCCATGTTTTAACGCACCATTTGACAGTTAATTTCCAGCAAATAGCGCCATCTGTTGCCGACGCGTAAAAAACTAGTGTATGAATAATGCATTCGGTTTAGGGATGTAGTGCTAAGATATCGAGCTCTACATTGTAGCATCCTATAGCGTTTATTGTGGACATATAGTCGACCAAGAAATTGCTTGACCACTTTTCGCCCGTATTACAAAAGGAGAAGGTTTAAAAGTGGTCAAGCAATTACTTGGTCGACTATACATCCCTTTTGCACAGGCTGAATTACAAGAAAGTGATATTACAATGCTGACGACAAAGGGCTTGTTTTTTATTTACTGTCCCTATTATAAAAGTAGACCGAGTACCTACATAGCCAAATTTTCACATGTTTCTAGCGATTAAAATACTAAAAATCTACATAGAAAAAGCGCTGCAAAATTCTAGGCAGTTTACCTTTTAACTTTTATTCTCTGTATACATATTGACACAATAACAAAGCAAAAATAAAATAGGAAACAATAAAAAGAAAAGTTTCAACATCAAATCAAAGAAACAATGGAAAATAATATGTTTATATTAGTTGTAAAGTAAAAACGCCTAATTAATAAATAGATTCAGGCGTCTTTTGCGAATGTTCAAATCAACAAACTGGAATAAACTAGCTAGCTACTCCACGAAACTAAAGTTTAGTTTAATTAAACTTTGGTTTCGCGGAGTAACAAGGTAGTTTGTTCCAGTTTATTGCTCCTTAATTCACGGTTTACGATACTGTAGCGCATTGATCGAAACTTCGATACATTGTATCGATAATCTTCATTACATCGCTACCACATCTACTATAACTCCTTGAAAGGTTGACAGATGTCCGCCGAGGGCCTCTGAATGAGATATTCATGTATCGAGACCCATACATACATTCTACGACCATACAGAGAAGATACGACTCTATGAGACTTTAGAAGAATAACTTCCTAGGTGTGAGTTAAGCTCGTGCACCGAGAGTTTCGTACTTTTTTTGTAAAAAAAGGCATCTTAGAGTTCCGTACCTCAACAGGAAAGAATTACTTCGTTGACCGTTCGACCGTCGGTCTGTCTGTCAAAACTCTTTTTTCTAGAACGGCTAATACAACATTATATCGATACTAGAAATCTCAAATGTCGTACGGGACATTAAGGGACATGTCCTTTACGACATTTGAGAATTCTAGTATCGTTATGTCTTAGACAATTTAGCCACTGGACCTCGCAAGGCACGCATTCCCCTCTGCCAATGCAAACCTAAAACCGTGAGTTAAATCATAACGGTTTATAAAAATCAGTTCGCCGCGATATCGTGTGTCATTTTGCATTAGTCCGTATCGCGAAAGCGATCTCTGCAAAAATGATTAATCGTGCTGTATTTACCTTCAAACGGCTATCAAAAACTTCAAATATCACTAAAGACGGATTTTTTTATCACACGTAAATAGTTTTCTTCACAATTAATTTATTATTTACAACACCAAAAACATTTTAAATGAATAAGCTTTTTGACAGACATAACGTAAACATTTTAAAATTTGACATCATGGCATTCGTGGCAGTGTTGCCGACAGCATGTTGTGATTTTATTCGGATATCTCATCTGGAGACTTCCGATACTGTTTACAGTTTTCGGATTTTTCCTTTTGAGGTAAGGAACTCTGAAAATATAGTAACACTCGAAGTCCGGGACTATAAAGTGTAATTCCTGGGCACGGGACAAGACACGTAATTCCAGGACAATCCCGAATTTCCCAGCCATCTGGCAACACTAGAGCCGTCTCCCCCCGCTAAAATTGGCAGAAAAAATTGTTAGGTGATAATACGGCTTGGCATCTCAATGTTAAATACTCAAAGCGTTATGTTAGCGGCAGGCTCATACGACCTCCTTGAAACAGCCTGAGTTCCCACACTTCTTTTAGAAATTTTTTTTTGCTTTGTTAGTCGTATGTCTTCTTTCCTATTGTCTTTACCGCTCCTTTCAGTATATTTTCTTATTATTTCACAAGTGTTATTTATTTCCGAGCCCGACTGTCAACAATATATAAGTACCTACTATATGTTTTGTAGTTTTCGAGTAAAAAGTTTACCATACATTGAGCGTTACATATATACATATTTCTGTATGTAAATAGTTTATTGTACATAAAACATAATTCTTACTACTTGAATACAAAATAACCTAAATTTTTTATCTGGACTCGAATAAGTCATAAGTCATAACATGAATGAGCACATTTTGAAGCAAAAAAGTTTTTTCTTTCTTATATTTGTAATCTTGGTTCGGTATGACTTCTAAAATATTGTTTTTATCTACTTCTTTGGACATAAATATATGTTTAATGGTAGTCGTCTACAAAGCTTGACAGGCTTATCCCATTTGCTTCGTGATGCATGTTCTTTATTGTGGCCGCATCCTGCTGCACTGGGTTAAAGTACCGAAAACGCATATATGCGTCAGTTATAGCATAAAACATGTAGATTGTGGTGTAATTGAGACAGTACCTGCCCCTCGCAGCGAGCGAGGGCTGGGGTCGATCACTGTGATTAAACATGCGCGGACCGCGTTATGCAGGCCGTGACACAACCATCAAAAACACAGAAACCTGCAGAATGTGGTACAATATCGCTAGCAAACTGCTTAAAGGCCAAACCGCACTGCGACGCACGCTACGCACAATGCATACTAACTGACTCGAGCTACCCATGTTTTGTATGAAGCGTGCATAGATGCGCTGCAATGGGGTTCGGACCTAACATTACACATTAGATGTCGCCAACACAGGCTGCAAATTACAAAGCGTCATGCTCTTCACTTCTGTGTCAGTTAAGTTTTTTCTTCTAAGGCTGACAAACAGGAGGCGATGGCGCACTTGATGTTAAGTGATCAGGTTATCAGCGCCTTTTGGGACTGCTGGTGCGTTGTAAGTATCCCAATAATTTCAGAGGAAATGTACATCATGCCACCGGTAAAGAGCACCTAAGCATTACAAAAATCGATTCCTAAACGTCTGAAAAAGAAAAATATTTATTGAAACAATTCATACGTAATACTCTTCCAATGGTGACATGTTGCATAACCCGATCCTCAATGACTTATTCACGGCGTTTCTAATTGGCGGGGGGTGCATTGTTTCCGATGACACTCCGGCGCAACTGTCAAAAATACCAAACGGAGCTGCGATTACTTTTATGCCTAGTAGAGTTGATTTGGAAACTGTGAAGGTACTGTAAAAGGAATAAATTCTTGAGGCCGTCTATAACTGACACTAGGCAAGGATTTTCTCATTTTTGACAAAATTATACCTTGCGGAGTAGCAAGGTAATTTGTCTCATTTCGTTGACATGACCTCCGCTGGGTATCTAACGCCCGAATCTATGCTATACTTTTTATCACAAAAGAATCTCTCCACCTCGTCCCCTATAAGCCAGTGAAAACCTTCAAAACGGGATACTTCCAATGTGAAAAATTCTCAGAAATTTCTGAGAACTTTCCTATCCTTTCAAGATCCGTCTACGAGTTCCCATCCCTGTTTGTGTCGGATGTCATAGGGGATCCTAGTGATGAGAATTAATTTTTTGTAGGACCTTTAGATATTTATGTTTACTTTTTACCCGACTACGGCAAAGCCAAAAGGAAGGGTTATGTTTTTAGCAGCCTATGTATGTATGATTGTATTTACGTTTCCATTGTAGAGCCTAAACGACTGAGCCGATTTTTTTTTACTGCAGGCAGTCGTTTTTCATTGAGGCAATTTTTCTAGTCAAAAATAATGGCCGTAAATAGGGTTTTAGACAAATGCCAGAAGACTACAACATTTCAACTTGCCTCTGCCTAACCCGTTTTGAAATTTAAAAGTTTAGTCGTGAACTTTTTTTACAATGCAAGTAGCATGGTTCGCAGCGGGCGTCGACGCCATGCTGCGCGTGCGCCGCTGCAATGACGTGACCGGCTTCCGTTCAGAAGGTCAAGGTTTGAAGGAGCTAATAAGGTTTGGAAGACTTTTTATTATGCAAATGAAATTGATCCCGCTTGATAATAAATGAATAGCTGATTAGCAGATGATTACCGGATAGCCCAGTGGCCAGTGACCCTGACTACGTAGCTAGAAACCCCGGTTTCGGTTCCATTTTGCGACGTAACGTAGTATATGTGTCTGTGTAACGGTGTAAGGGCAAGTTATAAAATGTTCTTAGAAAGGTAGAAAAATTCTGGGAAATTTCTAAGAATCGCGTAAAAAGCGGTGTGTTACTGCCGGAAAAGTAATTGAATCGATGATAAGTCTCTCTGTTTAGCCACAGTAAATAAAAAACTGCGAAAATTTCAACGAAGCGATTCACTTAAGTAATCGTAATGTCTGTTCAGGCGTATAGGGATTTGCTATAGAGTTATGTTAATTTCATCTTGTTTTTATACCTAAAAGTTTAGTTTGTGTCGCCAAAAACAGATGGCGTTAGTAGGCCATGTTTTGTATGTTAATGTATTGTATTTTGTATCTGAAATTAAGTTTGTTGTGTTCTTTGATTTATTCTAATTCTTTACATGTAATTGTTGGTTAAATTCATAATGTTTTTATAAATTTATTATCGTTACAAATTGCGTCGATAGATGTCGCTGGCAAGCAAAGAGAAATTGTTAACGACACGTCTCCTTGTTTTAATAAGAGACTCGAAATATGTTTGTCAATTAGTTCCTTCAAAGCAAAGTTGTGGTACATACGTGAAGTTAATACAGTACAGTGCATTATTTTGAATGTGTGTTTATCTACACACATATCATAATTTCTCAATAACGCGTTCAAAAACCATAGAAAATGACCAGCATTATTACAACCAATGTTATTATAAGAATTTTCTTGTCTGTGGTAGTTAGTAGTCCGTGTTTATTGGTGATTACATTACCGATATCTCGTGACGTTATGAATTTAAATTTGGAACAGCTGTCAAAATTCAAGTTGGTCTCTATTCTAGTATCCACAGATATTAAAACAGTTATCGATACGAAACGTCAATTCAGTATGATTTTTTAATTTAAACGCACGACATTTGATCTCGAGTGACATGACAATAGAGACTTCATTCTTTTGTCTATGATTTAAAAAAAACGTTCGTCTTGACGGATAGATCGAATTGCCGCCATACTTGTTTGTTGGTTTTTTGCTGTTACGGTTTTTTGCAGTTATGATATGTGTGTAGATAAAGTAATGTATGCAACTGTATATAATTAGGCCTTAAAACACTCGTGTGATCCTATTATGAAACTCGCTGACGCTCGTTTCATAAAACCACACTCGTGTTTTAAGGCCTCTCATTATATAGCAGTTGCATAAAATACTATTCATTTGGGGGCTCAACTGTACAATGTCTGTGTGCAAAAAAAGGTTATCAGTTACTAATTTAGAAAAAAAATCTGATCTCTAATTAGTAGTCATAGCACAGTTTTATAATCGTAGCTCAAAGCTTCGTTACTAGCGACATAGGCCTGAGGGTCTTCAAATCGATAATAATTGATGCAATCAATCTGTCATAGGTCGCCTTTGCAATAGATAATATTGTAAACGACCTTACATAACACAATTGATTGCATTTACACACTAAACGCCTAAGTGCAAAGCAGATCCATTACAATTCCAATTATAATACAAAGATATACAGCATAGATTCAGAATGAACAGTTGAATTACTTAAGTCATTTTTGTTCTAAGCTAACGAACTATTACATAGGTAAAAGAATGAAAATGACCTAAGTGCCATTTGAATGAAAATGACGTAAACGTATTTTCATGTAAATAGACTTACGACGTTTTGCTTTGAAGTACGATGTATCTACTATTATATAAATTGGATAATTATAGTGCATCCACTGTAATAAATTATGAATAATTTCATAATTATTTAAACGAGACAAAGTATTCAGTGATGTTATGATATTTACTTAGAGAGAAGTTTACGATGGTTTTAATGATACTATTTAACTTCAGGATTTAATTACAAATTGTAGTGTATACAGGTATTAAATAATAATTATAATAAATAAATTTACACAAATTGACCTGGGGCTTCACATAGGTATACATACTATATATTATTATATTAATAAATACATATAAAACATCCATGGCTCAGGTACAGTCAAGGAATTTAATTCCCTACCCATTTCGTTGAAATGTCGTCTGACATTCGGAATGTGTTGCTAATCAAACACCGTTGCTAAGACGAAGAGACGAAGTATGTGCATATCTTAAGGATTCGCGGGCGTACAAACGATACCTAGTTTAGATTAGGGTCAGCGACATCTAGCGGTCATAAAGTGAATCGGCTACAACATTCTCCCGCCTTAAATGACAAAAGGTCATTTTCTGTATCTAAGGTAAAAACTTTACTTTATGCTAACTACGACTCGACTCAAACACTTTCACTGATTGTTAATGCACACACTTTAGTCAATATAACTTAATTCTTCAGTGGACTGTATTTTCATGTTATGTTTCATCTTTGTATAATACTCGGCTATTTCAACGGTTTAAGGTCCAATTTCGCACTGACACTTCACTTTACTACTCACTGTCACTGTCTTCAATCCGGCTCGAAGGACCACTTTGTTGCTAATCAAACACCGTTGCTATGCCAAATCGTTTATTGACGAAGTATGTGCATATCTTAAGGATTCGCGGGCGTACAAACGATACCTAGTTTAGATTAGGGTCAAATGAAGTGAATCGGCTACAACAGAATGCATTAAGGTCGTTATGTCAAACTAATGTCTTGCTCTATAGCTCTTATGGTGCCAGTTTGCTATATGCTCTAGAACCTTAGGTGGGTTGGAATTTTAATTCCTTGACTGTACAAACTACTACTATATTCATACAAACATTTGCCCCTCCCGGATATATCGAACCCGGAGCACTTGCTTCGTAGTCAGAGTCACTACCATTAGGCTATTCGGTTTTATATGGTCAGTTCCTATACTATAACAGCAAATCGTTTTGCCTATGAACAGTTAAATTTTGCCACATTTTCAATGGGAAAAACCTCGACTAAGTCTAACCTCTTTGTCTGTCCGTACTATGATACTCCCTTCACACACTCAAAGGTAAACTGGAAGAGATCCCTTAAAGGGATAAGTTCGCCTTTGTACGTCACTATTTCTCTTTTTGTAATTTATGTTTTTTGTACAATAAAGAATTTACATACATATTAAGTCCAATTAAGATTTCGATAAGTTTCCTCATGAATTCCCTCTTATGAAAATATTCAGTAGAATATAACTAAGAAAGATTATTCATTCGTACCTTCAAAACTTTCTAATAAATAACTCAACCTCTGAAATTAACAGAACTATCAATTTCCATTTAATCCCAGGTCGTAATCATTGGCCAAAGTAATAGCTGGTAATGACATGGAATCAGCGCCAATCAATGGTTTAGCGTCAGGCGATGACGCGGTCATTTCCGCGTTAAAAATGCAACGAGACGGGAATGACAGGTCGTGCTCGTGAGCTTTAGGTGTGTTGAAAATTAGAAGGGGCATGGTGTGTAAAGTGAAAATGCACTTAAGACTAGCTTTTGCTCGCAACTTCGTACGCAACAATGACAATAACATAAAAATTGTTGATAAATCACTGCTAACCATATTACATTTTTGCCTGGCTGATGCGATTTAGTAGTATTGAAATTGCTAAACAAACTGTTAAGAGGAAACCTCAAGGCCTAGAGAATTGAAAAATAGGTATTTGTAAAATCTATTGCTGCCGCCATCTATCAAGCCTCCCCCCGCAGAGCGCAATAGAGACAGCTGCAGCTTGGACTGAAAATACCTATTTAAAGTACACAAAATCAACGATTCGTAGACCCCTGATTCCTTCTCCAAAACTTAACCGATTTAACTACTTTTTTCATTAAAAATTAAAGAATGGCTTTGGCAGTGTTCCTATTTTTTTCTTTTTTTAAATAATCTAGTAAAATTTGTTTTCTGAATGTATGAACGCAGCCGAAAATCTGGCCAATTTTTTAAGTTTTCAAATGCTCATATCTCTTTTAATAATTAATTTATTGAAAAAAGGAAAACGTAGGGACATGCATAATAAGTGGCCATCGATTTTTTGGAAAAAAAATATTGCTCTATCGGCATTATCTAGAGAGGAAACAGGGGACGACGTTTGTATGGAAAAACGGCCCTTGTGTTTCCTCTTAAGTGTTGCCATACAAAAGTTGTGTTGTAATGTAACATTGGTTATAACTCCCTATGTATGTTTGTAAATGCAATGTGTGTATGTAGTCGCTGTAATTGATTTTTCTTCTTTTTGTGAATTTCACTTGCGTTCGTGTTGTCACCGATTTTAGGTTAGTTTAGTTTTAAAAATCTCAAGGGTCCCACTGAAAATCAGCGTCTCGGTTTACCGAGGCAGTATGCGGAGTGGGGCCCTTTTTGTTTCTATTCAACGCAAACGTTGCTGTGTTTGTTATAATTGTACTTTGTGTGATGTGTGTATGCGCGTGTTTTGTGTTGAATAGTCTTAAATAAATGTTGTTCGTTCTTTCTTTCTTTTCTTTCTTTCAACTCGGCTTCTAGACGGCGAATCAAGATAAATCTGTGCACATAGCACTAATCTTCTCGATACAACATTAACTCACATAACCTCTACACCAACATTATGCGAATATTCTTAAGTAGGGTGAAATTGTTCACCAATTCATAACAACAACAACAACAACAAATATTATTTATTGTACACATAAAAATACAAAGCAAACAAATAAACGAATTAGAAAGGTAGACAATAGGCGGTCTTATCGCTTAAGAGCGATCTCTTCCAGACAACCGGTTTAACAATAAACAATAACATAAGGTCATAATTAAGTATAATTGACACTTAATTATGAATCGGATTCCAGAATAAAACATCATTAATGCGACAGGTAGTAGTTTTTTGTCTCTGTCGTATTTGTAAAAGCATTCCATGATTACCGTTTAAAATTAATACCCTCATTTTCCTGTAAGCTACATCACCGTATACATTCTAAATTTTCTTGTGTGACTTTTCTGTATTATTAGGATATTGCGAGTATTGTGGTGTGCAATAAAAAGGTTTTTTTGTCGTTAGTGTGATTTCTGTGGCTAGACCGGTGGTGGCGTAGAAGCTAGGGGGTGGACTCATGATCGTGAGGTACCGCGTTCGATTTCCAGCGGTCGCTATGTAATAAGTTTTTCTGTCTTATGAAGATTACTTTAGCACTGCAGTAACCAACGCTCTTGCAACGAGGAAAAACGACTGTTTAGATGAATTACCCAGTTTTTTTTTCCCGATATTTATCTTTTGTGAGGAAATCTGCACATTCATGTAAATTTGTGTATAATAATGATGCTGAGGTCTGGTTTTGTCAAAACAGGAGTTACTGAGATCTAATGGCGGTCATTTCAAAATTATTAAGTTAATTTTGACTCATTTTCTCTAGTCGGATTGTTTCTAACTTTGGTACGTCTATGTAGGTCCCATGGCAATATTATAATAAACTACCGTAAACTACCGTAAACAAAAATCCATATAAAAAATACATTATTTTTTTAATTATAGACAGCCCTTGTCACATTTTTCTTTACAAATAGTTTGACGTAACTTTCAAGCCAGTCTATACTCGAGTCATTTTTATCGACAAGTAACGCCTTAAAGCCCACGCTTTTATTTAAACGCTCGATAGATGGCGCGATAAGATACGCTATGATTTACCGCGCTTTCTCTCAAAACCGCCATTTTGTTTTGTTGATAAATTGTTATGCAGCAACAATGGATCATGTCCGGTTTAAATAAATACGTTACATGCTTAGTAGGTTTTCAGCGATATTAGCTTATTGCAGTTCACTCATTGGCCATCAAGGACGGATCCAGGGGGATTGGAGGTCATGACCCTTTTCTGGGCTGAGTCCAGATTGACCACTGGTAATTTTTTTAAGCTCATTGATGACTATGTCCTGACTGAAAGTCTACTACGTGACTATAACTCGAAGGCTGAATCCTTGCAAGGCATAGTACTACCACCGCTGTGTTTCCTTCAGCAAAGCGATTCTTAGTTTATGTTGCACGAAAACAACTGTCTGTAGCGACTTTAGCGCCATCTAGTTTATAATAGAGGAAACCAACTGACGTGCGCTTCATTACGCTAACGAAATTTCGTAACACGGACGCATATATACAACTTCCAACCTCCATCCTCTGGACTTCGGTCCCCAGGCATAACACACACCTGGTGAGAGATCTCAGTATTGACCTACCCTCCACATGTCTAATCTTTTTGAAAACTGTCGTTTTTGACGTATCTCGAAAGTAAGATGAATTTCGAATGGAGAAGAACCCGATGTAGAGATAATCCCTTAATGATTTCACGAGCTCGGAGTAGAACTGGGGTTCATGTTATTACTGTACCTTGTTTTTTTATGATGATTAATTTTGTAAAAAATCTTGATACTTAAGTCTTTTTTGGCAAAAATAAATAATAATGCTATAAAATATATAAATAGCCTTTTTTCAAATAGATTATACTGAAATAACATAATTTATTTCTAATAACGTTGTTAGCAGCTTTTATTTAAACCTAGTGTTATAATAACTTACTTTTTAAATAATTCTCGTGTTAAAACTTTCACGGTACAGTCCGCGCATAATCTTCACATTGCCAAGGGCAGATACTTGATAATTGTACAGTATAAGCAAATCAGTGCAACTATTATGCTCGTAATCGACGCCCATACATTAGTGGAAATACCTCGATCGAGCAATGGCCGCCCTAATCAAAGAGCAGACAAACAGCACAAATTACAAGCCGTGCCGTGTAATGCGTCTAATATGCTAATGGCAGTGTACTGAGACGTTAAAACTGATGTTAAGTTCTATAAGATTTTATTATATCGCTAAAAAAAAATGCTGTGAAGAGGGCAGTGGGCGGCGGCATGCATCGTGCGGTCCACACATCTTACGATCGCAGTCTGTGGAAGGAAACCATATGTGGTCGCGATCCTCAGCAGTGAGGGACCGATGAAGAAGAGAAGAGAAACAAATGCTTCGTTGGTGTTACTATACCCTAATGAGCAGCCAAGTTTAGTTAAACCTAAGTTTCTCTCTATATTTATTTTTAATCTCCTTGGTTTGGCGGGCGTCTATAGGTGGTGATCCTTACCATCAGGTGACCCAATTGCTTGTTAGCCTTCGTTTATTTTAAAAAAAATACGTCCCTTTCTTATGTATGACGCTAATATAAACGAAACAGGTTTATTCTATCCACAGAGATAAAATGTCCATGGTTTTATCCCTCCCTGCGTCTCTGTCAAACTGTCAAACTAGTGTCAAATGAAAAGACGTCCATAGAGATAAAGCTATAATTAATAAACGACATTAAACTATAATTATTAAGTATTAAATCTTTCAGTATTCTTCCTTCTTCCACTCTTCCAACACTACAGCTTAAAACTATGATCATTTATATTTCGTATTATCCTGTAATGTCTGTGTCGTCATTAACTCTGAATGTTATTTTGTTTGTATTGTTCTAGGTCTCACACACACACCCGATCCTACCGTACCTACCCGACCTACCGCACGTACGCTCTCCCGGTGTGTCTAGGTCAACCAAATTCGTAATTGGCTAAATCCATTTCGACCTAGAGATGGGAAGCCATTAAAAAAAAAGAGATTTAGTCAGATAAACTAAACCTGGCTGGGCGGTGGCCACTGTGGTTAAAATTAAAAAGAATATTGTAAATTTTATAAAATGTCATTTCATAGGTACGCTAATACAAAACTGATGTATTGAATACCATTTAAAGCTTATGGAATTATAAGTAAATCTTCAATATATCCGAAAGACAGTCTTACCACTAGATAAGAGTCTGTTTGTCACAACACAATCGTTGCAAAAGAATTCGTAAGGTCTAAAATAATTACAGTGAATAAAAGATTATTCTAACTAGCAGTTTCTTAGGAATCCTTCACAAATCAACTTATAGTTTTGCGATTTGATTTCTTTTCAAGGGTGGTTTTGTTAGAACAATAACATAATAACAAATAATGTTGTAACATGGAACCCTCAGTGCGCGGGTCTGACTCTACTCGACTGATTTTATTAAACATAATCAAAGGTTCCACCGTCCTAGATGACCTTTCGAACTGCCGACCGGAGTCGTCGCACGGGCCGATGGACCCTTCGATCTTCATTATAACCTTAATGATGCATTTATTCATTTTGCTTGCTAAGCCATCGTAGTCGCCCGTACCTCTCGCGAGGACTACGATTTGAACATTCAGGCCACAAAAAAAAAATCACCTATAAAACAAAAGCCAATCGATTTGAATCGACAACCTACCTATCGATACACAACTTACCTCAACAGCCCAAGGCGGCGCGCGCGCCGCTTTACTATACACTAATAACTACAACCAGCAATTATGCGCACACACCGTTATGCGATCAGATCTAGTGATCAAAAGTGCGCTGACATCTTTGTTTTGAAAGTTAAGTTTCTAACTTGGTTGAAGTACCTACTTTACATGGATTTAGCCTCAGTACATGTCAAACTGTCAAAATGGTTACCTTTGGTATGCGTCAAGGTAGTAAAACCTGCAAATTAATAAGAAAAACGTACACACTTACACACATTTTGTCTATGTGTGTAAGTGTGTAGGTACCTACAGGGTGTCAACTGAAGAGGAGGTTTGGTGTCTGTAGTCGTCTATTTTTGGCACATTGCATTGCCATTTAAAGTAAAGAGATCAGCTAATAAAATATCAATTTCAATTTTAAAACCCTTTTTTCCTTAAAATTGGTAAGTATTATCAATCAAATTAATTCATAGTCCACTGCAGAACGTTGTCGCAATGTGTGTAAGATATTACGACATTCATTTAGAAGTCATTATGACATTTCTTGTGAGAAGGTTCTACAGTTGCCCTTGAATCAATTTAGTTAACTGTACCTGCGTATTTTCTTACCTGTAATTTAGTTTTTAGGGTTTTTCTAAAGGCCATTTGGTTTGTTAGCGGGATATCTTGTTGTAACCCTCAAAGTCCCTCTTCAAATCAGATTTTAATTAATTATCCGCAAATACTTTTGTTTCTTTGCGAGGGGAACAAGTTTACTCACAAATTTTCCTCAGAAAAAGCTTAACTTTTCAGCAGATTAAATGATTTACGGAATACTTAACTACAAAGGATAATAATTAAAATAGCAAGATTGTACAATAATTCTAAAGATTTTTTACTTTATCTAACCAAGACTTTTTGTTTTTCAAATTTCCTTTAGAAATTGATTTAATTTTGAGTTTCACTTTCGTTTTCTTTGTACCGTGCCTACTCAAAAATAACTATGTAGTCGCAATATTTTCGTAACTGAAGAATATAGGTTGTTATAGTTGTAACCGGTTTCTGCTTGCAGTCCGAATGGACCGGCTTGATCGCGGTAGTACCACACTCTTAGAGAATACCGAAGCAAAATAGCAGCTTCGTACGGTAAGTGACGACTTGATGATATAAGGAAACCCAGGGGAAAAAGAGACCTAATGGCCGTCAACGGATCAGCAAGTCTCTTGGGGTTGCTGGTTCTCATGAACGCCATTGATCACTTACCAAAAGAACATCAAAGGAATAAATGTTCGATATATGCACGACAGAGGTCGTGTCTTCAAAACTTGTTTCATAATTAAAAACAATTGAATTAAAACTCAATTGAAAAAAATGCTAACAAAGACACCGTGTGAAAAACGTAACCCCACAATTTCTCCATTCCCAAAATCAGTGCTGTCAACATTTAGAAAAAAAACATAAAAACAAAAACGTTCCAAATTCGAAGTTTTGAAAAACGCGTGAATCGTGATGGGCGGCGCCTAATCACAGAGCGGGAACAGCAATTAATGACAGGGACAGCGTTTACCCTAAACTTTTTACAACAATTTCTCTTTTGTTTATGGTGTACGAAATTTAAAAAAATGTTATATTCGAAAGCGTTAAGTTAAAAATGTGATTATCAAGTTTTAAATAGTCGGAAGTTGGATTAGAGGAAAAGCTTTGATATTATTGTTTTTTTCACTTAAATTGTAGCCTTTTTGGATTAATCGGTTTTTAAGATAAAGTTTTTTTATCGACAGTACGTTTTGTTGCATTTTCATTAGACCTACATACTCATGCCAAATTTCAACTCAATCTAACCACTAGAAGAGTGTCAATATTCATGTAAAAAAAAAGTATTTTTTATTTGGTTTCGCACAGTCGCGGTACCACCGCCATTTTACAATTAAGATTTCACTCGAACGTACAAATAAGTTAACTCATTAACACGGTAAGTTAAATAGATTAATACAAAGTCATCAAATCAAAAAACAATTGAAGTTAAAACAACTTTAACCTAACAGGAATAATTGATGAACAGTATTGACCCACAACAAAACAAATGACGATAAACTGCTTCTAAGAAGCCGTGTTCGCAAATCAACACCTAAAATAAATATTAAAAAAAGATTTGGCGCCACGACACAGGTCTGCCAACATGCCGCCACAAAGTGCCGCGTTTCTCTAGACGCGTTTTTGAGCGCACTCAATAAATTATTCGGCCTAATCACCCCTAATTGGGATGTGTCGTGACCCACCTTAACCTTAGGTCGGACCATAGAGTTAAAAAAATAAAGGTGCTTTGCTGTTGTTTGGAATTTAGTAGAATTCAAGTTTTCTAAGTAGGTACATTGTTATGCTGTAAAATTTTGTCACAACTTGCTTTCGTTGAATTTAGTGTATAAAACAAATCGTATCTTAAGGATAAATAGAATACCGAATTGATAAGAACTTCTAGACTGCTTGGCTAAAGGGAAAACAAAATAACTTTAAGGGTACCTCAAAATGTGGCGAGGTATTCTATATTTCTGGTCGTTCTTTAATTTATTTTGAACGTAGACCGCTTTAAAATAAGTAGGTACGTTTTCTGTGTCTAGAGTCAAATTGAAAAATACATTTAACTGGGATTTTTCTTCGCCCTCCTTTTTCAAAAACACATTTGAGGAATGAAAAGAAGGTTGATACTACAATGCTTACAATAAATTAATTTAACTGATTAAATATTATTCAACATATTCCTGGCCGGTAAAATGTTCTCTACTCTATGCCCGTTTCAAAATAAAAACACAATAATGCAAACATAATGATACGTGGCGCGTTAAGACCGAACTTTTAATTTTGGAACGTTAACTCCGTAAACTGTAATTATTATGGTTTTAAATATAAGGATAGAGATATAAATGTGTTTGCCTTTTTAGTTTAACGTTACAGATTCGTTGAAATTAGTGGTTTATAGTTTTTTGTGACGATGGTTAATGGTTGTAGGACGAAGGGTTTAGTTTGTTTTGGGGTTGACGACTGAACGTGTGTGGTAAGGATTTGATCTGACACTTTCACGTTGCTTGTACGGTCACGGTCAGCTTCAGAATAACTAAAGATTTTAGTACCTTGTCGCTGTTGGTAAAGTAACAAATTCGAGCAACTCTCATTTCATACATTACTACGACAAGATTCTAAGCGTTTAGCTACTTCTGTACCTACCTACATGAAGTAGAAGTCTTACACGCGCTTAATGCTGCAATGTTCCAAAGAAAATACAATATCTACCCTTATTCAAACAAACTGGAACAAATTACCTTGCTACTCCGCGAAACCAGTGCCGAGCTCGTGCAAAATAGCTGCGTCTGTGCGACATATAAATGTTCATGCAAAAACACACCCTCCTCCGCTTCCACACGAAACAACATATATCACACAGACTCAAGTACACACCACCACTAAACACTAAAAACTGTCAGATCTTAACACGATTCGAGCACAGACAGGAACAAATAGCGACTCTATTTTAGTATTTAGTTTTGCGGGTGGTAGGACCTTGTGCAAGGTCCGTCCGGATCGCTACCACCATCTTGCTCGCTAATCCTGCCGCTAAGCAGCAGTGCTTGCACTGTTGTGTTCCGGCGTGGAGAGCAAAACAGTCGGTGTAATTACTGGCACAAGAGGTATTCCATCTTAGCCCTCTGGGTTGGCAACGCATCTGCACTCTCTTTGTTGTTGCAGGTGTCTATAGGCGGTGGTGATCACTTACCATCAGGTGACCCACCTGCTTGTTTGCCTTCCTATGTTGTATAAAAAAAAAGCATAAAACTATCTACATGTAAACAAGAACATATTAATTCTCACAATATCTTTGTATCAGCATATTTTAAGAACACCCTTGAGACTCTATCTTTAACAACCATAACTATCGACGATATTCAAATACCCTCGTTTAACTGCATCAACCACACTACCCTGGAACCGCATCAAAAGCAACATTGGTCATCATTACGTAATCTGCATAACTGCATTTGCCATTGTCGCGGTTCGAATCCCGCAGGGGACTCCATCGAACCCCGAAAAACTTCATACAACTTCTTATAAAAGCACCGTCCACAACCTCATTGAAATTCGTCTCTATTTTTGTAGTGATGTGAATGGTTTTCATTTGAGCGGCCTAGGCGGTTAGGGTAGGGTATAACGCCGCATAACCGTCCCCAAAGTTATTATATGCAAATAACACGCATAATTTAGGGTTTTACCCTATTCCGTGTTTTATCTATTTATCTGTGAAATGGCTCAATTAGCGATGCGCGCGTACGCGGGTTCGTTCCAGGGGGGCCCAATTGCGGTCTTATCTTAACTTATATGAAATATGTTAAATGATTTATTGCGATATAGTAAGGATAAAGGTAAGGGGTAAATTGGGTTTTATAAAGAGTATTGAAACTCTTCAACTAAGGTGCGATAGTAGTAGAATTACGGAGTTGAACGGTATTATTGTCCATTTTCCTTGAATAAATCAAACTAAATTAAAATTGTAATGACAACACAAAGAAAAATTAGGGCAAAGGCAGGACTTGAACCTGCAACTTCAGCATTCCGTACGTTGCGTTTTCCAGTTTCGCCACCTGCCGCTCAAAATTCGCAGGGTAGGGCAGCGGCAGTGTGGCGAAACTGGAAAACGCAAGGCACGGAATGCTGATGTTGCAGGTTCAAGTCCTGCCATTGCCCTAATTTTTCTTTGTGTTGTCATTACAATTTTAATTTAATAATTTGAATGCTAAAACATTTAAAATAAAAATCGAAAGAAATTTCGGTTACAAAATGTAAATCAAACTACTCCTGAGACCTTTAAAGAGAAGTTCGCCTTTGTACGCATAATTTTTATTTTTCTTATTAAGTGTTAGTTTAATTTATATATGCAATAACGATACATAGTTAGTTACATACATACACGTAGCACACAGGTCACAAAAAGACATCTCGTCCCATGTTCGTGATCTTCTCGTGACCAATAATATAAATACGTATGAAATCCGCAAAAGTTAAAAAAAATTAGAGCACGCTTCTGCTTTTCAATACACTGACGCTACCAGCTACTGGCTTAATGTAAATCAGCCATGAGCATTTATCCTTAGGAAATATCAAATCAACTAGTACGCCATACGGCGTTGCAGTAAGTGGATGAAGCGTCACTCGTCCTTATCCTTTTACCACAACACCATCTCATCTCAAGTCAAACTTGGCCCCTGTAGGTAAGGCAGCCCCATAGCACGCAGGGTCCAGAACAAAATAGCCAGTTTTTACTTCATTTCCCACAGCCAGTAACAGGCTTATTAGAGTCCCGGGAGAAATTCATATGCCCTGGGAACGTCGTCGTGTTGAGAACAAAAATCAACACTTGTGTTTGAGTAGCGACTGTTCATTTGGGGGCGATGCTAATCCCTGGACTTGACAGTTTGGTACAGGCAACTACTAAACACGTGTGGATTATTTTCAAATATATTTTAACATATTTTCTACACTAATTCTAACACATTTAATACTATTTAGTACTTTGCGTATGTATTCTGCAGTAGAACGACCGAATAGCGATGTTAGTGACCTTGACTACGAAGTTATAAGAAGTTTCAAGTTCGATTCCCATGAGGATCGAATATCGCGTTTTCGATGCCATGTCTATTAAAGTACGTATTTATCTAGTTTAAGTCGAAAGTAAGTAATTAAAATTGTCTCGAGATATATTTGAATTATAGTAATAAATTCGAGATTTCTCGACAAATTCTGGACCGTATCGCTTAAGTTTAAAACTGGTACAGAAACGACTTTGCTGACAGTACCAATAATGGTGTCAATAGAATCAATGACAACAGTCTTTTTATAGATCCGTTCACCCCATATTACACCATAAAATATACACTCGAAAATCATAATCCTCACTTCTGGCGGCAGTCGGGTAATCAAAAGCTATTCTTTATTGTAATATATATTAGGAACATCATTAAACAGACAAACAGACAGACGGACGGACGGACTGACAAACAGAAAGACAGACACACAGACAGTATAAATTAAATAATAAAACAAAAATATTAAAATCACGGATTTTTAATTATTGTTTTACAAAAGTGTCTTTATTTTTTGGCCGTACGAAATACATGAATTAAATGAAATCACACAAAAATTCAAACGACCTTAGACAAAATACCATCTCCTAAATTTTACCGCTCTATAATCTATGACCCTGCGAGATTAGCACTCCAAATGTCAAGTGTCACTCAAAATTGGCGCGAATGTTGACATTTCTGATCATGGCTTCCCGCTCCGTTTCACTTATGAATATGTCTCGAAAGATTAATTCTTCTATTGTTAACTATTAGTTTCATATTTATTGAATAGATAAAATACGTTTAAGGGTCAAAATCATTGTAAAACATACTGTTAGTAAAATAATGTTTATCAGTCTTGTTACGATTTATATCAGTTTATTACTAAAATCTTTACCAAACTGACATACATTGTTTAGAAAACCATTACTAAAATAATTATTATCCGTAACAATTTACGTTACGAAATTGATAATTATAATTTTACTAAGGGTAGGTGCAATGTGTTTGATTGTGACCCTTATGAGTACTTCCTGAAATTGATGTGTTTCGTTTTGGAACTAAATTAGTAACAAAACAATACATAATGGCAGAAAAGTAAGGCCTGTCGTCAGTCATTAAAACTTCGTGACAGCCAGAAATTATCAACGTTTTGTCTCAATCGACCAAGGGTTATACATCTAAGATTTCATATACGTAGCTTTCCGAAGATACAACTACATGTATACATATAGACAGCGCAGCGTAGTGGCTATATTTATTAAATTAAAAGAATCCAGTATCAAGCATAAAGTTGGTTCCTGCCAAGTTCATTTATTAGAATTTATCTCATGAGTGAAATCATTTTTTCCAGTTTATTATGTTCATTCACTTAGTATCCAACCGCTGTAAGATCCAAAAAGTTTCATGCGTTAGGTTCTACAACATAGAATGGATCTAGTACTCATACAAGAGCGTACTAAACCTAAAAATCCATTATAACCTACAACTCTGTAGGAGCATATACAACATCCAATCATCCAAAATACTCGTACGTGTAGCTTCAACTTCACCCCCCTATCACATCACTACTTATCGATTCTTGACTGCACCCACAAGTCGAAGTTAATAAAGGGCATCACTACGTAAACAAGGTCGCGTGTCCACCCGCCGGCTGTCACGTGCGACCACAGAGCAGATAGAGATCGTTCGCGCGCGAAATTGTCTATGGAGCGTTCGCGCGCTTCTTGATGTCACGAAATTAAAAATGGCGGTGACACTTGTGTTTAGAAAACTTAGAGGGTTTGATTTTGAGAATGTAATGTAATAGAGAAATAAAAATTCGTTTGTAGGAACTTCTTATATTTAATCCTACAGCGAATACTTTTTAAGTTGTACTTTGAATTTCAGTTTTCTTTCCCCCAAAAAAGCCTAGAGCTTCGTTTTTAAGCTCAAGAATGAAAACTCCTTTTACATAAGGATACAATCTAAACATACAAAGGTATTTTTTTTTACAAAACGCCGCCTGTAATTGTTGGATCTTTACCCGTAATAAAATACCATGAATAAGGGTTTAATGGTTAAAGCCAGTGTTCATCGCAACTAAAGTGCTTTTATTTTCATGCCACGACATCACACGAGAAAATCCCCTGTGCTGCTGAAGCTCTGCTCTTCAGTGATCTGTGTGAACGAAGTCGCAAGAAAAAAGCTATCTTTCTATTAGGGAATAATAACAAAAATAGTTTTCTGTAATTGCCCTCTAGTCTAGTCGCAGTAGTTGTAACAGCTGGACAAATTTCTTTACGGCCACAAGCCGCGCAAACGCAGTGCACCGTGCTAATGCGTAATCGAATGGATTATTCAGATGTGCCGCCCGGAGCGGCGCAACGGGGCAATTCTCGCGTCAGTAGAGATGAAGTCACACTCGACATAAGCGAAAAAGAGCTGTCAAATCCCTTCAAAATCTGTCATTTTTTAACACATCTCGAACGTCAGATGAATCTCGATGAGCGCCAGAATTGGGGGCCTGGGCTGCTTGCTGCATGGCACACGGGTTGTATTCTCATTCTGCTGTAAGCCAGATTGAACTTATAATGAATATTAAAAGGTAAAATACAAAAAACGCACCTCAACCAGATTGAGTGTTCTAAACTATCACTAACTAGCGACCGGCCCCGGCTTCGGTCGGGTACAATCGGGATGTAATGTATACAAAAGCCTTCCCTAACAAATTCTCTAAATAACTGTAAAAACCGTATTAAAATCCGTTGCGTGGTTTAGGAGGAGAAGGCGGCCGAACATACACTATAAAAATTAGGGCAGACAGGAAAAAATTGCGACCTTAGTTTATACTAATGAAATAAAGATTTTCCACACCACATCACCTCTCTAGCTCTGTCTCTCTTATGTTATACTTACCTGCGGGACGATTCTCGACTTATGCGAGATTCATCTCGCACGAAAACAACTGTCAAATCTCCTTCATTTTTGACGAATCTCGCACGTGAGATGCATCCCGCATGAACTGAGAATTGGGGTCCTGCGAAAAGCGCCATAACGTCGTGCGCCCCGTTGCACGCGTGGTGGACGCACAAGGACCACGATCATTGTTTTAATGCCTTTTTTAATACATTTATAGTAGGATACAGTAATTATTATTATTATATAAGCTCACGCCTGTTTCCCTTTGGGGTAGGCAGAGACCACAGAACGCCATTTGCTCCGGTCCTGGCATATTTCCCTCGCTTCTTCCACACACATTCCTCTCTTCATACATGCTCGGCGGTTACGGGTACTTCTAATTTTGCCTGTCTTTAAGACGTCGCCAATTTAATCAACGATACAGTAAGATACAGTAAGTATTTAAATAAATAAATATTTAAGTAAATGGTGTAATGTGTGAACACATGATTTTAAATCTACTGATAAAGGAATCAACGGTTTCAAAGATTTTAAACATTCTAGATTTGAAACTATTACTCAATCATTCTAGCCTGTAGGCTGTCTCGCGCAAAGTGAAATTCACTCGACCTTTATTTTTCAATGAAATCTCAATCTATAACGAGATTAATCAAACAACTGCAATTAACGCTTAATGATCGGTTAACTAACTGATTACATTGTTAGCTCTAGCTGACAGATGCCTAGAGCCAAAAGTTAAGTGCACGGTTAAAAATCGGCCAAGTCTAACCATTAAACGATTAACATGGTAATTGTAGTTCTCTAATTGCTTAAAGTGTTAGAAACTACGTCTGTTTGTAAGCAGCAAGGTGTTATATTAGTGGGAAGAGAGTGACAGTTAGTTTTAAGTTTTTTTTTTACTTATATCTACGAACGAATTTGAGCATGTATACTCTAAGACAACCACTTAAATAACTTATTATAAAACTACAAACGGGTCATTGTAAGAAAACTAACAGAATTTATCCTACAATCTCGTTTTTTTGCGGGGTTAGGTACAATCAAGGAATTTAATTCCCTACCCATTTCGTTGAAATGTCGTCTGACATTCGCAATGCATTAAGGTCTATTTGTCAAACTAACGTCTTGCTCTATAGCTCTTATAGTGACAGTTTGCTATATGCTATTGAACCTTAGGTGGGTTGGAAATTTAATTCCTTGACTGTTACTGTAGTTGCTTTATTAGGTTTTATTTCGGCCGCTTACTCCTTCTAGGCCATGAAACGGATTTGGATGCGGTTTTCATTATCATTTAGGGATTTTTTAACGAAGGTTTTTATGTACACTACTTTCTAATTTTATCCATGCGCAACTGGGGCGGGTTACTAGTCTATTACATAAAGAGGAGTTCCGTTGAAGTAGAAACAAAATTTGAAACATGTCCTCCTTAAGTGGTATAGAAGTGTACAAGTTACAAATTTTAATTATGGAAATTCGGAAATTTTATTTGTAGAAAGTTAATATATACTCGTAAATCAACGTGGACGAAGTGGCATAATATAAATGTAGCGTAATATAAACGGAGTAGAAAGGTACCTATTTGTTGATATGGACCTCCGCAATTCGTCGATTTTACTCGACATTCCTTAGCTTAGGTGCATGTAAACTTCCTGATAGCTGTAAGTTTGCCACTGACCGTACTAAAGCACCTTAAACAGTTTCCCCGGCGCACTCGCACTTATCGATAACAAAAACCTTACTAGACAACATATTGTGCTTTATGCAAAAGCTAGTTTGGCTGGATAAAAGCAACGCCCGCGGGTAGCGTCAAAACCGCTTAAATCTGACATAAAATTACTATCCAATAAAAGCTCGTAAGTTGTTTAATTTTAAAATTCGAACGACGCACATTATCCTGCCAGCGCGTACGCATCGTACAGTGATGGCATGTCTCTAGGCTCCATATAAAATTACCTTGCATTGTAGGGGAGGGCGGCTACGCTATACAAAATAGACTGAGTTACTACTACATGCGCAAGATGACGTTTTGTTTTATGCGCATAAGATCTAAAATTTGTCTATCTAGGTCACTCTAGCTAGAGAGTACCTACTCTAGCTAGATTGAGGGGAAATTGACGAAATTTAGACCTTTTGCGCAGGCCTAGGCCTGGGGCACCAACATGACATTGATTTGCGGGTGGTAGGACCTTGTTCGCTACCACCATCTTGTTCGCTAATCCTGCCGCTAAGCAGCAGTGCTTGCACTGTTGTGTTCCGGCGTGGAGAGCAAGACAGCCGGTGTAATTACTGGCACAAGAGGTATTCCATCTTAGCCCTCTGGGTTGGCAACGCATCTGCACTCTCTTTGTTGTTGCAGGTGTCTATAGGCGGTGGTGATTACTTACCATCAGGTGACCCACTTGCTTGTTTGCCTTCCTATGTTGTAATAAAAAAAAAGACATTCCAAACTTTTCCAGAGATCTCTTAAAGGGATAAGTTCGCCTGTATACATCACTGTATTTCTTTTTGTCATTTGTGTGTATAATGTATAACGAATTTACATACATACAGTGGGTCTTATTTTCAGGATACTTAGACAGGGTCGCAGGGAGGGATATTGTCTCTTGGGCGGTCACATTAGGGTCACAGCGGAAATTAACCTTAAAAAAACCTGAAAGGAATCGGTTTTTTTTACTATCTGTGGTTTATTTAAAAGTTTTATTCGTATGTTCTTCAATGCTTTAATTTTTTATGTTATACATATGATAAATACCCTGAAAAATCATATGAAAAAAACTTTTTAAATCTGTTTTTTTTTAAGAAAATATCAAATGGTTTTTATTGAATGTTTTTTGAACAAAACAGAAAAAAATATATGAAAACGTTACCGCTGTTTTAATGGAGAGTGCTTTCTAAGGCTTCATACGCAATCCTCTCAAAGTCTTTGTGAAAAGTCTTTACTTACTTTAATTACTTAAATTATGTCTTACTTTAATTATGGATATTCGATGTCTGAATTAAATGATTTCATTTCATTTCATTTCATTTACTCTGCAATGGAAAGGTAAAATACGTTCTTTGAAGAATAATGAGTGATACTCATAGCTACCTCTACAGACAATATAGAGCGCAGTGGTGTATGGCTGCGCACGGGCCGGTGTTGCCAGTTATATAATTAGAAAATGGAAGGGTGCGCGCGCGCTGCCCGCGGCGCCCGCTATCGCTCACCGCTCCTGTAGAGTTGCCCGCTATCGATAAAATGTTAACCAAATTATAAATATTTTTTAATCGATTGTCAGTAACGAAGTTTCTTAATTCGCGTGTTTATATGTATATTATATGTCGGCTCATTAATTGGTTTCACTATAAAACTTTTGTTAGAACGATGATTTTTTTAGTTTAAAAGCAGGGCAGCAAGTCAGTGCTGACAGCTGTCAACCTGGTACATCTGTCAGGGGCCCTAGCACGCTTGCTTTTATAGCTGACTTAAAGCATATATCCTTTTCTACCAGTAGGCGTGTGCGAGAGGGACGGAAGAAAATGAAAATGAAAATGAAAAATTTATTTTGCAAGTAGGCCATATTGGCTCTTTTACATGTCTGAATCTACTAGCGCTTCGAAAAATGGAAGATACTACTGAGAAGGAACGCCGCAGGAATGTCAGCAGTTTTTTTTTTTTCTTCTCTTTTCAAAACAGATTACAGTGCAATATACATAATTATCACAATAGTACAAAATAGCTTCGGTACAAAATCGCAGCCTAAGGCATTGCACTATAGGGCCGTTGCGGCGCCTACTCCAAGTTAGAGCGAGACAGGGTGAGGTGCCGGCACTACAAGTTGGGTGGAAGAAAGTGATTGATTTTAATTATTTTTTTATAATTTAGTATTTAACAACGCTCAATCTAGTAAGTACGTAGATATTGTTGGTCTAAGGCCATTCTTACCTTATTCAAATGTTCTGCGATATGAATAGTGATGTCTAAATGTTTAAAATTGTGTCCAATTTCACTTTCAACGCAATATATTTTATCGACAACGATATTCTCAGCTCTATTATAAAAATATAAACCAAAATCCCCGTGGGCAACTGGCAACATTCTTTATTTTGGAATATTAATAAGACGCGTGCAACATTACACCGTATATCACATCGAAGGGCACCTGTCCCTTTTGCTCTCTCCTTAAATCCGTATGGGCGTGCTGCTCTAATGTTCAAAACGTGGATAATAACGATATTTTCGAGCGAGATGGTAGATTGGTGAGGTTTATGATCGGTATTATAAATGTATCTTATGTGGGATATTATGTATGGTAGCAGGTTATCGGATACTTACTGTTCTGGAAAGCATGGTAACTTTACATATAATATGATCGTCACATTTGCCAGGGGGGTTCCACTCCACACTGTAGGTACTTACGCTCGGCCGCCTTGCCGGCAGAGTAGGCAAATCGCGGTAGGTTGTCAGCTTGCCGCGCGCCCCTAACGTGTCGCCGGGACTTGTGGGGGGAAGCCGGGCGAGGGCGGCGCGTTCATCTTGACTCGAGCCGCCTGGCGAATATGTATTGAAGGAACACGATCTTTTTGTGCGTGTTAATAAAGTTGGAATTCGTTTGAACGAGATCGAAAAAGAGAAGTTTTTGTAAGTTAGTACTATTATTTATTCTGTGCTTATGCACACTAGTGCAATGTGATAAGGGGCAGAAGTAACAAACCTTTGCTTCATTTATAGATTCGGGCGTTACTTTGCGGAGGTCCATATCAAACTGGAACAAATTACCTTGCTACTCCGCGAAACCAGAGCTGTGCACGTGCAGAACAGATGCGTCTGTGCGATAGGTATGTATTCATGCAAAAACCCACCTTCCTCCGCTTCCACATGAAACAATCCCAATCGTTGCCTCGTATAGAGGCGAAACGCATGTTGATCGTGTAGTTTAATTGTATAGTGGTGGTTTATAGCTGTGCTTGTGTGGTTTACGTTGTTAGTTATTCAATTTAGAATACCTCTTTTAAATACTACCTTTCTTTGTAGCCATCGAAGTTATATTTTAACCTTCCATCTATAAATTTGACACACTGGACCTGGCAACACTATCAGTTTGGTATCTAAAGCATCTAAGCAAGCTGTTTTGATAAAGGCGTCGACAAGACTAGGTTTTTTTTTTATGACTTATTTTTGCTGATCGTAGTCCTCGCGAAGGGTACGGGCGGCTACGATCGCTTAACAAATGACAGTTTAGTTCAACACAGATAAGTGATTTAACAATAGCTTGGCTAGATTCACCGGCTATGATAGAGGTGTCGAAGACTAGTCTGGCTTTATTCACCGGTTAAAATAGGTATCGACAAAGCTAGTCAGGCTAGATTCCACGTGTATATTCGTCGACGAAAACAGTCTAGCTGGATTCACCGGCTGTTCTATAGGTGTCGTGGCTTATCACGTAGAAAAATCTGCCGCTGGCGCTAGCAGGATTCGAACCCGCGTCCTTTGGCATCGTGGTTAGAGTCACCAACAACTAGGCCAACTGGTGAAAAGCTAGTGTCAAGTGAATATTGAAGTTAATTAAGTTGCTAAAAATAAATGCAGATATGTTCCCTGGCATTTCTGGCAAATCTTCCAGATACAAACACATAGCTGTTAAGGGACCATATAGTTATTATGCAATCCGCTAACGAAGGAGAACTCGCGGTTATATGGGGCGTAATTGTGGGCACTGGCGGACAAGGTTAATGGTATTAGCTTGACGAACAGACAGTTTAGTTTAGTGATGAAGTTTTTATCCACATCCATTTTGCAGCGGGGCAATTCTCGGTTTATGTGAGATCCATCTCGTACGAAAACAACTGTCAAATCCCTTGAAAATCTGTCAGTTTTTGACGCATCTCGCACGTGAGATGCATCTCGCATGAACCGAGAATTGGGGTCCAGGTGGTAGGACCTTGTGCGAGGTCTGTCCGGATCGCTACCACCATCTTGCTCGCTAATCTAAGCAGCAGTGCTTGCACTGTTGTGTTCCGGCATGGAGGGCAAGACAGCCCGTGAAATTACTGGCATAAGAGGTATTTCATCCTAGCCCTCTGGGTTGGCAACGCATCTGCAATCTCCTTGGTGTTGCGGATGTCTATGGACGGTCGGCGGCGATGTTGTATAAAAAAACACTATCAACACTTAATGTAATAGAGATGGTAAACTTTGTTTTTTTTTTGTTTGTTTGCAGGGAGTAATATCTGGAATAACTGAACTATTTATATTTCACTAATAGAAAGTTACATTATCCCCGACGGAAATATGCTACTTTACCTTGTTTTTAGAATGTGAAATTGGGTTAACAGAGAAGCAGCAATCTTCTTTTTAGGTAAAACATTTGGTGAGCTCCGTTTTTTACTTTTTTCAGACCACTAGATGGGTTTTGACTTCGTCCATTTCTGATCAAATGCAGCAAAATGTAGCAACAATAACATAAACTTAAGAGCGTGCAAACAGAGATTTGGCAACGTCGCCTATGGCTGTCAAAATATTCAGATGTTTTCATTGATTTATCAAAATTAATGAATTAAAATATGGAATATAGCAACGGTATGTACTAAAATATTGATAATGCATTGCAATAGTTAATACAGTTATACTAAATAGTAATAATTAAGTGTAAACCAAGCATTTGGAAACTTTCCATTTATAAATGTGTACATTTCAGTATAAGTATATAAGGTTTACTACTTACCAACAAATGTAAGAACACAAGTTCTAGTACATACAGTTGTTATATTCCGTATTTTAACTCATTAATTTTGATAAATCAATGAAAACAGCTAAATATTTGGCAGCTATAGGCGACGTTGCCAAATCTCTGTTTGCACGCTCTTAAACTATACCAAGCTAGATTTAATAAAAACAAGTAAACAACGCAAAAAGCTTCACACACACACACTGAGATATTTGTGTAAAGTTTATTTAGTTTAGGGCCACCACAGAGCACAAAAGTTCCGTTTTACGTTTAGAACCGCTGCTTCTGAAGGGCTTTTACAATGCACATTTTGGAAAATGATTATTAAATTTCATTTTTTCAATTAAAATAAGAATTAAACATTACATTAAAGCAACAAAATGTGACGTTCTATTTTATTTTATTACTGTGATTGCAGGTAAATTATTTCATAATTAAAACGTAACGCTATTTTTTTATACATGGCATCATTTTTGCTTTTGACACAGACGTGCCTATTAAATAACCTACAAATGTCTACTGAACAGTGGGGCGATCTCGGTTTATGCGAGATTCATCTCGTGTGAAAACAAATGCAAAATCTCTTGGAAATCTGTTATTTTTAAACGTATCTCGCACGTGAGATTCATCTCGAGTGAACCAAGAATTGGGGTCTAGTTCTTTTTCATGCTAAAATCAAGGCATAATGTGATCGAAGTCGAGGGCGTCCGCTATTCATTTATAAATGAGGTGGTTTTACAAAGAGGTTGGCATAATAAAAACTTAACTATTTTCTCTACTTTTTGTCAATTAAACATACAAATATTTAAACAAATGGAACAAATTACCTTGCTACTCCGCGGAACGCTTGCTTGCTTTCTTGTTTCGTGGAGTAGCAAGGTTATTTGTTCCAGTTTGTTGATAATATGGACCTCCGCAAAGTAACGCCTGAATCTATTAATTATATAAATATTTAACAGGAAGAACAGCTCAGTTTAAAAATTACAGGAACAATTTTTTAGTGTATGAATTTATTTTGCCTAATTATTTTAATGTCCCATGAAACCCCTCGCCAGTGTAGCAGGTAACAGTGCGTTGTAAACAGCTGATTATCTCGCCACGCTCGAATTGATTCATTCTGCTAATCTGCGTGCGTCTGCGCATAAAACTGCATCCGGCGCTTTGTGCTATCTATAACGTGAAAGTTGTATCGTGTGGAATGTATTAAAAATACGTATGTTTTGCGGATGGTAGGACCTTGTGCAAGGTCCATCCGAATCGCTACCACCGTCTTGCTGGCTAATCCTGCCGCTAAGCAGCAGTGCTTGCACTGTCGTGTAATTACACGACAGCTCTTGTGCCAGTAATTACTGGCACAAGAGGTATTCCATCTTAGCCCTTTGGGTTGGCAACGCATCAGCACTCTCTTCGTTGTTGCAGGTGTCTATAGGCGGTGGTGATCACTTACCTTCAGGTGACCTACTTGTTTATTTGCCTACCTATTTCATAAACATATTAAAAAAACGTATGAAATCAGCGATATAATATTTAGGTACTTTTTAGGGTTTCGTCCCCTAAGGGTAAAACGGGACCCTATTACTAAGACCGCTGTCCGTCCGTTCGTCCGTCAGTCACCAAGCTTTATCTCATGAACCGTGATAGTTAACCAGTTGAAATTTTTACAGATGAAGTATTATACAGAATAAAATAAATTTTTGAGGGGGCTCCTATACAACAGTCATGATTTTTTTTCAGTTTTTATAGATTATACCTTACGGGTACGGAACCCTTTGTGCGCGAGTCCGACTCGCACCTGGCCGGTTCTTTATACACGGTGACATATAAATGGTATACAGGAGCAATATTTTCTTACTCACTGGTCGATGGAAATACATTTAATTTAATAAATAAATAATTATTTTGGGACAATTCATACCAATTGACCTAGTCCCAAAGTACCTACCTAAGCAACTAAAGCTGCTTGTGTTATGGGTACTAGAAAACGGATAAACATACTTAAATAGATAAATAGATACTTAAATACATATAACATCCAAGACTCGGGTTCAAACATTCGTATTCATCATACAAACACTTGACCCTCCCGGGAATCGAACCTGGAACCTCAAGCTTGAATTGGAGTTAAATACTAAACAATCATGATTTTGTAATCTTTTATAAAATCCAGAATTTTTATTTTATTCTTAATTATTGTCACCCTGCAAAGTATACAAGGTTTTTTGACTTAAACGACGTATGCACTTAAAAAATGCAGGGTTATCATAAGGTTTTTTTTTACTTTTATTCTGTAAATAACTAAGGAATTAAGTAATTATTACACCACACACGTAGTTACTTATTGTCTAGAATTCTAGATAGTAAAAAAAATTCGTGTATGTATTAATAAAAAATCACTGAGAATAAAATAAGAAGGAAAACGGACAAGCGGGACTTGCCTGATGGCTAAGAATAACACAAAGAACTATACGTGGCTAGTAGAAGTCTCTTGAAGACCCCAAATTTCAACGGTACATGCGTGAGTAAAGTATAATATGTGTTATTCTAACTTAATAAAAACCCTCTGGCGCCACGGCAAAGCAAAATGCCGCCCACGTATCACAAACAGTGAAATAAACGCGAGATCGTGGAGGGAAAGTCACGAGTGGGCTAAGGGCATATTACCGAAACCTAGCCCGAAATAAGGCTGGGCCTTAATTGGGGGGCGCCACTTACACCGATATTCAGGTTTTTACATTTAAATAAAGAAGGCAAACGAGCAAGTGGGTCACCTGATGGCAAGTGATCACCAACGTTCCTAGACACTTGCAACAGCAACAGCAAATTGTCAAGTCAGAGGGCTAAGATGAAATACCTCTTGTACTAATAACTGCACTGGCTGTCTTGCTCTCCACACCGGAACACAACAGTGCAAGCACTACTTAGCTACTGAATTAGCGAGCAAGATGGTGGTAGGGATCACGATGGACCTTGCACTAGGTCCAACCCCCCGCAGCAAAGGAAGAATATTTTTAAAGGAGAGGCGAACTAGTAAGCTCGCGGACTTAAGACAGAATGACCTCTTATCGCCTAAAAGTACTCGCGTATCTACTTATTTAGGATAACACACAGACAACGTTAAGAGGAAACACAAGGGCCATTTTTCCATACAAACGTCGTCCCCTGTTCCCTCTCTGGATAATGCCAATAGAGCAATATTTTTTTTCCAAAACATCGATGGCCTCTATTATGCATGTCCCTATGTTTTCTTTTTTTCAATAAATTAATTATTAAAAGAGATATGAACATTCAAAAACTAAAAAAATTGGCCCGTCTTTCGGCTGCGTTCACACATTCAGAAAACAAATTTTACTAGATTATTTAAAAAGGAAAAAAATAGGAACACTGCCAAAGCCTTTCTTTAATTTTTAATGAAAAAAGTAGTCAAATCGGTTTAGTTTTGGAGAAGGAATCAGGGGTCTACGAATCGTTGATTTTGTGTACTTTAAATAGGTATTTTCAGTCCAAGCTGCAGCTGTCTCTATTGCGCTCTGCGGGGGGAGGCTTGATAGATGGAGGCAGCAATAGATTTTACAAATACCTATTTTTCAATTCTCTATGCCTTGAGGTTTCCTCTTAATGGTTGGTTACGACAAACGGACGAGTACCTAATAAAAAAAGATAATGAATTTAGTCAAAAAGATAAACCATAGACAGTCCTATGACTTAAGAGCGATCTTTTCCAGAAAACCGTTTTTATACTCAACAATAACAACAATATCTAACGAGAGTATAACACACATTAGAATAATAGGCTTCAAGTCTTTTAGTTACGGAACCAAGGGGTCCAAAATTATGAAAAAGCGTAAGTAACATTCAATTGACATACTTATAATAAGTAATTAGAGTAATTTGAATCTGGAATTCGTTATATGGTATAGTTAAGTAAATAATTATTTTTATTTTTTTATGTTCAATTTTGACATTTTATTTCAGATTATTTTATTATAAATGTTATTGCCATAGGCCTAGTTGTTTCAATTGAAAAAATGATTATGATTGAAAAGTTGACGATTAAAATTTATTTATAGCCTTACAAGTGGGTGTAACAGGCGCCCTGTTTTACAAGTTATTAAGGCATTCCTCAGTCACAAGGTTTAGGCGCTACGCCGTTCCCATAGGACGCGCGACACGCGATACCAATTCGTCTGGAATTTCACCTTGGTGACCAAAAGATTTGGAAGGACATCATTATTTTCTAGAAAAAGACTTTGCGTCGTAGGTTTTTAAAGTTTAAGAGGAGTGTGAACCCAGCGCTCCCCATACTAACGGCGATAACGTTTTACAACCTCTAAACCTTAACCTACAGCCATGATTTTTTTGGTATGCTGTCATTAAGCCTCTATAGAGATGTGTTACATTTTGTTAATAGCACAAAATAGAGATATCGTTAGTAGCGGGACCGTTGTCTTCTCGATGCAATAGGGCCCCAAGACGCAAGTATGTAGGTATGAATAGGAAACTGTAATGGAAAAACAAGCAAAAAAACTATTCAGCATTACAATTTCTACTGTCCAAGTGAACTGGAGTGCGATTTTTGAATCTCATCGGGTGACTAAAGCTCGCCAAAATGGCCGTTTTTCATAGAAATGCGGCCTTCTTGGTGAGCTTTAGTCACCTGGTGAGATTCAAAAATTGCATTTTAATCTCATCGGGTAACCAAAGCGCATCAAAATTACCGTTTTTTCATAGAGATTCGGCCATTTTGGTGAGCTTTAGTCACCTGGTGAGATTCCAAAATTGCATTTTAATCTCATCGGGTAACTAAAGCTCACCAAAATGGCCGTTTTTCATAGAAATGCGGCCATTTTGGTGAGCTCTAGTCACCTGGTGAGATCCAAAAATCGCACCCCTGACGTGCAATGCGTCGTCGTCGTGATAATATTTCACCGCTTTGTCACACAAATACAATGGGGATTACCGCGGGGGCTTCATTTTTATAATTTTAATTTATAGATAATTTGTTTTTCGTCTTATTTTTTAAGTGTTTGTATTGTTTTTGTTCGTAATTATATTTTGGTGAATAAATAATATAACTTTCATTTAGATCCATGTGGCAACCGTGTTTGAACGAAATATACTTCGACTTTGCTTTTAGATTCTAGAGAAAGACCAATAAAAGTTTTGTTCGCGAACTTTGCTGACCCAAGCGAGAACCTAACTTAAAACCACTTCATAGTCAAACAACATAACTGCCAACTGGCAATGTTTATCCGACTATCTAACCAATAAATTACACAGATATTTTTATCAAGCCCAATATAAACTATGCTCTATCGTGCATCTCCGCTTGCCAATAATGACAGAGTTTAGACGCTCGAACGCCAATAAGATTATATCGGTTAATTCTGACTCATAGCGTAATGATAGGTTGTAACCGCCATTATTAGATATATACTTTGTATTTGGAATGTTTTTATTGCTCCAAACGATTTCTTGAAAATCGGTTGAATTGGAACGATCAATTAGCAGCCTTTATGGATCAAACGTGGATGTGACGCCCTATTGCTGGTGGGAATCGGTTTATAGGTTGTAATTTAAACTTTTGGCCCCTGGTTTTAATTTTGTTTTAGAAAACTATCGTTCTTGATAATTACTTGAGCAAGCTTGGTCGCGTCATCTATTGTTGAGTAGCAATGTCAAAGTTTTCGTGTGTCATATCTGAGGATTTAGCCACCTATTGCTGAGTAGCGTAACTATCGTTTTCATATTATAACAAAGATGTCGCTATAAAAACAATGAACAAAAATCTTTGACAGAGTTACATGGCTACGGGGTTTAAATTACTGTAAAAAAATTAAGCTCTTAAAATAATCTTATAACTCAAAGTTTGTGTTAATTTAAAAACAACTTTAGCATTTTTAATTTTTCGCTATTCATGGTAACACCTATTTAGCCGGCTTTTTATTTGCATACTGCAACACTACGTTTAATCTGTCAAACAAAACAAATTCGAAGTTTTCGCTTGTCATCCAACAGTTTACATTTGATTACAATTTAACAATGGCTTTAGTTGATTTCTGCCGTTTGGATGAGAAAATTAATCTCAAACCCATTGACTCGCTCACTTCGTTCCAAAACGACATAACTGGATACAGCGGGAACTTCACCCACAACGCTCAGCTAGCCAGCCCACCGTTTTCCAATGTAAGAAGGTTAACTTGCCGAAATTAATTCTTATTTGTTCTTTAACTATGTGTATAAATTGTATTATTCTTTCGCCAGCCTGCACAGACGCTAGCTCAGTTCAACTCGAAGGATGAAACCGGAAAAGATATCAAAATTAACTTCGACCACGGTACGACTACCCTGGGATTCCGATACCAGGTAAGCACTGCGAATTTACGTCAATATTTAACTAACCTTATGACCATGAAGATTTGAAGATTTGAAAATGATTTAGAGGAATTTAGACAGGTATTTGTGTGGAGTCATGCTGCTACATAACCAAGTCAGCAACACTAAGAAAAAAGCATTTTTTAGGTACCTATCATTGTTTAATGTTGATGTGGACTGTGAAGGTGTATAATTAATTTCATCCCACATATCCCTCGAGCCGCTCCTGGCAGGGGAAAGACACAAAGCTTTCCCACCATGTCAAAAAAAAAACAAGGGGGACACGACTGAGCTGAACAAAAAACACCAGCACCATTTTCTATAGTGAAACAACAGATTATTTTATCCTCCAGTGGTTATCCTTTGACACATTTTATATAGGACATCTATCAAAACCCTAATGGCTGGTAGGTAATATGATCGGTTGTTTATTTGATTCCTAAATTTAAAAAATTTAAATTTTTTACAATTTACATATTTAAATTTACAAAGACTGACCTAACAGAGAGAGGTGGGATCTGTTGTTTAAAAATATAAGATTTTGTTCTTCATCCTGTTTGGATTGGATTTAGGGATGTCCTGATGGCATGTCTTGGATTAAAACATAGGAGACTTTTGTCCCTTTAAATGCAAATGAAACAATATCACACAGGTGAAACTGCTGGTAAAAGCTTGTAACTAATATTTAAATCTGTTCCCTGCTTGACCTATTTGCTTGTAGGGAGGAGTGCTGCTGGCAGTGGACTCCCGTGCCACGGGAGGCCAGTTCATTGGCTCACAGTCCATGAAGAAGATTGTTGAGATCAATGATTACTTGCTCGGTAAGTGTACCAAATTAACAAATTTATGTTACAGAATCTCTATGTTAAATATCAACCTTGAATGAGGGAATAGTTTTATTTATTCATTCATTTATTACTTAGTATCATCATAAAATTGCAATACAATACCTTTTTGTTGATGATTCTTTACTATTGCATTGTCATTAAAACAAGATTCAAATGCCTTATTTCAAGTCAATCCATCAACTGGAATTATATCAAAATTAGCTTGTCTAAACATACCCAATCATACAAAATAGCAAACAAATTAATAAGGCAAGCTTATACAAATTTATTGAAATAAACAGATCACTCATATATTTAAAGCCAAGTTATCACTGAACATGTTTCGAACCAGTCCATGGTCAGTACTCACAAGGTATCGTGGTAGTTGCTTGACAATGACTAACCACCAATCATCATCAAGCCATGGCTGTGGAGGCTCATAAGCAAAGACCATGGACAAATCTAAAACATGATAATTCTGCGTTAAACAAATGAGTGATCCATTTACTTCAACATGTCTGAATCTCACGGTAGTTTTATGTCATAAATTTTACAAATTTGTAAAAGTTACTTCTGCATTTATAAACAAACTGGTTATCCCCAGGCACCCTCGCCGGTGGCGCCGCGGACTGCGTGTACTGGGACCGCGTGCTCGCGAAGCAGTGCCGGCTGTACGAGCTGCGGAACCGCGAGCGCATCTCGGTGGCGGCCGCCAGCAAGCTGATGGCCAACATGGTGTACAACTACAAGGGCATGGGGCTCAGCATGGGCATGATGCTAGCCGGATACGACAAGAGGGTGAGCCCATAAAAATAAAAGGATGTCGTGATGTTTGCTTTTGAATGAATGGAACAAAACATACTTTACCTTTTCAACACCAGGAGTGCGATTTTTGAATCTCACCGGGTAACTAAAGCTGATCAAATTGGCCATTTTTCATAGAGATTTGGCTGTTTTGCAAAGCTTTAGTCACCCGGTGAGATTCAAAAATTGCACCTCAGGACTACTTAAAAGCGTCGTGAGCGGTCGTGACTGCCATGCCACCAACCCATACAGTTCTCATTTGACATTATAACATGTGGCGTATGAGTTACAACATTTCTATGCATCATGCATGCACATTAAAAGAAGTTTAGAAACATTTATTTATTTTATAACCACAATATATATAAAAACAATATATTTATAAATAAGATGTCCCGCGGACAGACTCGGCCTGCGGTGCCGGCTTGATTTATAGTGTGTAGGTCTATTCAAACACGCGGCCTAGACTCCCGAATGATCAAAGTTACCCACAGTGACTATCCATTTAAACATTGACGGATATTAGGAAAAGATATATGTATTTATATCCTCGTGTTGTTCCAGGGCGCCCAGCTGTACTACGTGGACAGCGAAGGCACGCGCACGCCGGGCAAGGTGTTCTCCGTCGGCTCGGGCTCCGTGTACGCCTTCGGCGTGCTGGACACCGGCTACCGCTGGGACCTCAGCGACCTGGAGGCGCAAGGTACGCAATCCACCTGCTCGAGTAGCATGCTAGCCTTTATCGCGCACATAAACGCATCTGTCCCTATGGCACACGCTTACTGGTTAGAAAGGGATATATGATTTATGTGAGGGATAAAAGCAAGCGTGCTAAGGCCCCTGATCTATACCACTGAGCTTACAAGTCATATTTGTTTTTTATATAAATTCACCAAACAAACCTGTCCCGTTTTTTGTTCGGTTACGTCACGTTTTATTATGAAAGCATTTGCGTACCGTGACGTACTGGAAAATATTTTTCCTTGTCAAATCTTGGGGCATTCCTTTTTTCGCTGATTCCCTAGACGATTCCGAGAATCAAAGACCAAAAAACTACTCTTCCTGAAAAAGGCTAGTGTACCGGAGAGCTACGTTAAAATTTTTGTTCTGTTTTGTAAGGCACTGTGTACCTACTCGTGTGTATAATAGTTCACCTTCACCTCATCTCTCGTTGCGTTACTAAAGTGTATTCATCCATATCTCTCACATCACTGCATTTCACTTTTTGTCACAAAAACGCCCTTTACTAGATAAATCAAATCGAAGTTGGTAATAGAAGAAGTAACGAATGAATGAATGTTTTATCTAAACAATAAACAAACTTTTGATGGCAAAAACTAAAATTTGAGGTTAGAATGTTGTTTACTATTCAAGACAAGTAAGAACGAATATAGTTTATGACGTTTCACTGTGCGCTGAGCAGAGCGTTTTGTCGCCAACATGATTGTATTTTAGTCTATATATTTTTTAAGTATGTTAGTTTGTAAGGTATTTATCTATGTGCCCTTGTTGCCTGAAAATATATGATTGTATTATTATGTACGTCTTTCCCATTCACGGGACAATAGTGCGCCGGACCTTTGAGAGGCGTTCGCGGAGCCGAAGCCAACACGTAGAGGCCCTTTAGACAATTTAATGAAATGTGATGGGTACACCGGGCGGATGCTGTTCCTGCCCGCGCCACAGGGACGCAAGCAGAGGCAGCCCCCGCCAGGCGTAAAGACTATTGTGGAAAGATGGGAGCTAAACCGTAAAAGACTACAGGGGGGAAACGATGTACTAACGATGGGGCTATTGCGTGAGACATCCGGACGTCTGCCAAATTAAAATGTCTCAAATAAAAGTGATCTTGGCAGACGGTGACTCGCCCTCCGCTAGATGGGCCCCCTTTAAAAGAGACATATAAAATGGCTCAAAGGCAACACCGGTGCGGAGAGCTAAGGGTAGAGTAGAGACGTGTCACTGGACTTAAAACTTATCGCCAACTCGCCACTTTTAAAATTATTATTATTATTTCTAGAGCTGGGCCGGCGCGCGATCTACCACGCGACGCACCGCGATGCGTACTCGGGCGGCATCGTGCGCGTGTACCACATGAGCAGCAGCGGCTGGGTCAACGTGTCCAACGAGGACTGCTCCGCGCTGCACGACCGCTACCAGGCCGAGAAGGGGCTCAAGGACGAGTGATTAGATAATATACTGTTTTGTAAGTGAATTGGTGGTTTTATTTGTCCGGATGGACTAGCGTCAGGCTATGGCAGGTTTGACGTGTGTCCGCGCACGAGGTTTCGATTAAGTTACGTTAGCTAGCTACTACTTGTAACTCCAAAAACTGGTCTATTCCGACTAGTAATATTATACATATAGTTCCATTGATCAGGTCCAGGACTTAAGACCAAATGGAACAACTACGGTGAGGATCAGAGGTGCAATTTTTGAATCTCACCGGGTGATTAAAGCTCACAAAAATGGCCGAATCACTATGAAAAGCGGCCATTTTGGTGAGATCCAAAAATCGCACTCCAAGGGGCCTAGCATGCTAGCTTTTATCGATGACATAAAGCATTTATCCCGTTCTAACCAGTACGCGTGTGCGAGAGGGACCGTAGCGTTTATGTGCGCGATAAACGCTAGCGTACAACTATAGCAGGACGTCTAAATAACAAGGCATTTTAGAATTGTTTAATTTTATTTGCACAACCAAATTTTTTGATCAATCAACGATATAATATAAAATAATTAAAATACAGCAGTTTGATGCTTTTTGTAATACTATTCTAACACCTTCACTGTCCAGTGCCCCATATATGGAGCATGACAAAGTAGCTCCACAAGTATCATTTATGGGGCACCAAGACAAAAGTATTGACAGAGCCGCACGGCGGAATAAATAACAGTTAGGCGGTCACTTTAGGGCCGCTGATGAACGTATATACGTTTTCACGACTTGTACTTAGACATTGAAATTAATACGTTTCAACAGTTTATATAGCATGTACTACAACGAATAGAATAACACTTAAATGTGTTTTTAACTCCATTTAGTGACGGCCATTGTAGGTATTTTAAACAAAAACAGTTTGTTTACATGTTTTTTAATTCATCTGAAACAAACTTTACTCCTGCTAGTTGCAACTCGCGATTGGGCGTATCCTTTATTTGTGTGTGTTGGTGACCGCGTGGTTGTGTGCGTGTCAGTGTGGCGCTCGCCCTCAAAGTGATCCACAGTAAACATATTATAGCTAGAACTTTTGAAGTACCACCGTCTCTTACTTACTCGTTTTTTTTTTAATTTATTATTTTTATTACATCCTCATTGTACCCTAGTCGTAATTGTACTGGTTCGCTACTTAATACTGTTTCATGTATACAATGACACGAGTTATTGTGAGGAAAAAGAGTTCATTTCATCCTCACACAATGAAAATGATAATAATGATGCATCTGCAACATCTTTGGTTTTGCGGGTGTCTATGGGCAGGGGTGATCACTTTACCATCACGGGTGCAATTTTTGAATCTCACCAGGTTACTACATCTCACCAAAATGGCCGAATCTTTATGAAAAACGGCTATTTTGATAAGCTTTAGTTACCTGGTGAGATTCAAATGCAATTTTAAAATCTCACCAGGCGTCTAAAGATTACCAAAATGGCCGCATTTCTGTGAAAAACGGCCATTTTGACGAGCTTTAGTCACCCGGTGAGGTCTCACTTGCGCGTTTGCCTTCCTATGTTGCATAAAAAAAGGACAAGTCCTTAACAACGCACTCACACATGCACAACCCGTAATAAGACCTATGCAGCTTCGCCGTGCGTTGCAAAGAGAGTATTCAACTGTGTGTGTAAGGCCTAGTTGAATAACTGCTCTATTTATTTACTGTGGTAATTCCCTAGCACGATCTACGCCGTAACTCGACACGTAGCTCAGTCCATCTCTTTCTAACTAGCTCAGTAGGAGAGGAACGCACTGAGTTACGAAAGGTGCGTGCTAAATTTACCGACATACACGCACACTAACGCAACTGTATGGTTGACACACAACCAAAGGCCACGCGCGTTCGTAAGATGCAACAAATCGGAGTTCAAAACAGGACTAGATTGAATACTTTATAAAAACTAAATAGATCTTAAAGCTACGTCTACTAGGTTCATTTAGGCGCCTTGCCGTCGGGCGCTTTCTCGTCGTCGCTGAGTTTCACGATCGTCTCCTCAACGGTGTTCTCGAGTTCCCAATCTTGTAGCGGGACTTCGGTTAACTTGTAGAATTTGCCATGTTTTCCGATACCTGAGAAATAAGTAAGTATGAAAGTAAACACTTTATTTATTGCACAATATTGAGCAATAAATTGTGACCAGTAAGAATTTTATTAGCGAACCCTGCTACCAAGCATAGTTTTGCTGGTGGTAGGATCATGTGCAAGGACCGTCCGGATCGCTACCACCATCTTACTCCCTAATCCTGCCACTTGGCAGCAGTGTTTGCACTGTTGTGTTCTGGCGTGGAGAGCATGACAGCCGGTGCAATTACTGACAGAAAAATTCCATCTTGGCCCTCTGAGTTGGCAATGCATCTGCAATCTCTTTGGTGTTGCGGGTTTCTATAAGCAATGGTGATCACTTACCATCAGGTGCCCCACTTGCTTGTTTGCCTTCCTATTTCATAAAATAAAAAAAAGGCTACTGTGCAGTCAAGGTCACTGCTCAAGATGTTTCCGGAAACTGTACCAAGCAAACCTTAGCTATTGTCATCAATAAAAATGTACCGACCATCTTGGAACTTCTTGACGCCCTCCTTGATGTCTTCGAGCGCGGTCCCGAGCAGGCTCTGCATGATGGCCTCGTCGCGCATGCTCTCATCGCTGTTCGGATTGAGCTGCGAGTTGACGGCCGCCAGCTTGTCCATCATCAGCGCGCTCTGCGGGAACTTCACCAGGGACTTGGCTAGCTTTATTGACTCTCCGAGAGCTGGAAAGGGTAAATTGTATTTGTAAGTGACAAGCAGTTACCTATAGATGCAGATACCTTAATATAACTAAAATAATAATAATAATAAATAAATCTTTATTCAAACATACTTTTTTACAATATAACATCTATAGTATTAAACATACAAAATATGTTTAATATGTTTTTTGTACAATATAGAATTTACATACATACATACATACAAAAGAGATGAAACACTTATACCTGAACTAGGGATGTTCCTAAGTTTCAGGCGAAATAGGACTCTCATAACTATCTTAAATTGTCACTTAAGTGTTTGAATAAAGTTTCTATCTATCTATCTAAAGCGTAAAATATTTTTTAATTACCACAAATTCAATTGGGATTTGATAATCTCGAAACTCGAACGGACCAAAATAAGAATTCTTTGCTCGCAATGAATTGCAAAATATAAACTCAACTGTCCTATTTTTAAATTAACTGTTTAGGTTTCATATAACCAATGCCACAACGTCAACTTAACGTGCATTGTGTTGTGGGTACCGACCGATCATCTGTCGGCCTTCATAAAGGAGGAATTCTGGCTGAAGGGCGGCGCTTTCCGCCGCTTTCGCGGACGAATGTTGGACACTCAAAATTAGGTCACACGTCACCAAAGTAACGAGCTAATTTTAGTTGGAATTTTAATGTTTTGTCTTTACAAAGTATAAAGTCTCTATCTGTTCCTGTCTGTCCTAAATCCTTATAGTGTATGTTCGGCCGCCTTCTACTTCTAAACCATGCAATGGACTTTGATACGGTTTTTACTGAATTTTGTATGGTAGGTTTTTATGTACATTACATCCTGATTGTCTTTAAGGATTTGTTTCTTCTACGCGCCTATGCAGCCTGAAATTAATGGTTTTATTATTATTATTTGTACGTTGTTCTCATTCACGAGACAATAGTGTCCCGGGCCTTTGGGAGGCGTGCACGGAGCCAAAGCCAACACGTAAAAATAAAGAATATTAACTTGATTATAGCAACTAGTTGCAAAAAATTGCAACTGCAGTTGGAAAGCTATTTTTACTGTGCTAATACTTACCAGTGCAAGTGGCTGTGACCTTGGCAGCCATTTATTATTATTATTATAAAGAATATTAATTTAAACTAGTTGCGAAAGGTTGCGATGGCGGTCAGAAGGCTGTTTACTGTGCTAATGCTTACCAGTGCCAGTGGCTGTGACCTTGGCAGCCAGTCCCTTCTGGTTGGCCTCCACTCCTGATATCAGTCTGCCTGTCATGAGCAAGTCGAGCGCTTGCGAGAGCCCTATGAGCGACGTCAGCCGCCGGCCGCCGAAGATGCTTGATGGTACTCCTATTAATGAAATACTTGTAAGTAATGCATGTATAGTTGTAAAAAACCAGTTAGCTACCATTATTTAACTAAATGTCTGTTTAGTTACCGATAAAATGCAGTTTATAGCAGTTAATTATCTGACCGCAATCTAAAAAAAGGTACAATTTTTGCAACCAACTGTCTTAAGTCTGTCTGTCTGGAGATATTTAAGAAGTAATAATTCAATGGCTCTTTATAAAAGCAACACAAGCCAAAACAATCTTTAAAACAAATTATCTGTCTATCTGTTTGTATGTTTGGACGGACATTATGCAAAAACCTCTTCAAGAAATCGGATAATTCAATTATCTATAACTCTTGTCTATGTCGTTTTTTTGTTAATCTTCATCTAGTGCCAGATTTACCAAAGTAGGTTTGAACTTTGTGCCTATGGCGGAGGGCGCCGCGGCGCACACTTTGGAAAGTCCTGAGTTTGTTTACATGATGAGACAATAACAGAATTTACAGTTAAGAGTATTCAGCATTTCAACTGTCTCTTACCAAACCTCCTTCCTGAGCAACCGAGCACGGCTGTGTCCTCAATGACCCTGAGATCACAGGCTAACGCCAGCTCGAAGCCCTCGGCCACCGCAAACCCCTGGACTGCTGCTATTGTTGGCTTGTCGCAAAGAGGTCGGCGGAGAAGACGTCTCTATTGGATATCACATAAGCAAGCATACAGTCTGATAGCTGTTAAAAAAACGTTTGGGTAACTTATTGGTCTGATATAGAATGTTTTAGCAATAAAAAAAAGATTATCCATTATTTATAGTTTTGATTTCAACCTGTATAATGTAAATCCAATTTTATTTAATTTTAAATTTTATGCAATTTTACTCTTATTTTAGTTAATACGAGCGGACGCGCGCGACTTCATTCTCGTAAAATTAGTAGCCTATGTCCATCAGGAATAGTGGAGCTTTCTATCTGTGAAAGAATTTTTGAAATTGGTTCAGTAGTTCCAGAGATTACCCCCTACATACTAACAAACTAAAAAACAAACAAACACGTTTAACCTCTTTATTATATTAGTGTAGATGTAGATAGTGTAGATTAGTGTAGATAAATGTGCCCTTTTTAATTTTTAAAATTTCTATTAAATTTATTAACATATGCTAAGGTCATATAGTAACAATTTGTGGATCACTGATGTGAAAAACAATGATATTTAATTTAATTTATGCAAGAATAAAGATCCTAAAATAACTCACAGCGGCATCTTTCAGTGTGTTGTACCCTTTGGTGCCCATCTCATCCATGTCAAACCCGGAGCAAAATGAGCCGCCCTCTCCGTTAAAAACGAGGACTTTAGCTTCATCATCCTTGTCAAAGGCGTTTATTGCTGCCTCCATCTCACGCAAAGTGTCTTCGTCGAGGCTGTTCCGAGTCTTCTGACGATCTATGTTTATCGTCATGATACCGCCATATTTTTCAATAACAATATCTGCAAATATGACTAAATTTATCAAAGCAGAACGGGAAACGAGAAAAGAATAGAAAATTTTCAGGAAAATGTATAAGGTAACCTTACTTTTCTTGATTTCTTCCTCCTTTATTTCTGCTTTTGCAGATTCCTCGGGTTTTTTTTGTGCATCGCTGGAACTGGAGCTAAACCGCACGGCACTCAATCTGACGAAAGATAGATTGTAAGTAGAAGCTAATCTTTTTAACATTCTCATTTTTCGTCTCAAAATACCGCCTTCAACGTAAATATTTATTTAATTATTTTGCGTTGCGCCCACTGCTGTCAAAAGTGTCAAATTTCTCAGCTGATGAGAAATTAAAAAATATTTTATAAAGGAATTAAAATGGAAGTGAATAGCGATACGTGAAAATAATAATAAATCATTTTTTACTCATTTTCATTATTTGTTGCTTAAACATTACTTGCTTGCTTTACTTGCTTGCTTGTTGTGGATGCTAAATTTCTCTGATTCCAAAGAAAATAAAAACAAACACGCTGTTTAAGTCATAAGTAAAACAGCTTCTGGCTGCAGGGATTGGTACAACTGTAAAGAAGTTTATTAAACTAGCTGGAACACACGTAATCTAATACGAATACGACGATACGCCAAACGCGAAAAACAAATCCTTCTGTGATTATTTGGACTAATCGTATGGCGACACGTGTACATAGTTCTAATTTGTACACTATTTCATCACAACTATTTATTTTATAACAAGTAACCATTTAAAACTGCTTGTCATTTGTGTACATGCTGCATGCCGTGTATTCGTGTAACCCACATAATCTTGTGACGGAGGAAGTGGCCCGTTTTCATCATTTGTGATCGCTGTGAAATACGTGAAAATGTCTGAATTTAGAGACTGGTACTACAGAATACCCTTCTTCACTCGCTACTGGTTGACTTTAACAGTAGTCCTCAGTCTATTCGCTAAGTTTGAATTCATTGACTACTTATCTTTAATTTTGAAATTGGAACCATTCATCAGTCGATTCCAAGTGAGTATTAGTATTTGCTTGTTTGTTACATGAATCTAATCATATTACATAGCTGTTTAGACCCGGTATATTGTTCAGAACCTTTCAAAATGTTGGTATACTTAGTTTGAATATATGACTATGAAATTGGTACTGGCAAAGTGATTAAAGCATATCAAAGTGCAGTCTTGCCGAGCTGTGCCCATGGCTTAGTTCACGTGAGATTTGGGGAACTATATTCAAAGGAAATAGAACATTATTATTTAACCCTTGTGAATGAATTACCACCATTAAAAAAATTGTGCACCTAAGTCCTTCCAAATCCAGTTAGGCTGTTTATTCATAATTAACTGACTGGAGTTTTCTGAGATGATGGATTAATTTTGGCTAAAAAAAAAATACTATCAATATTAAAGCTTATGTTAAAACTGAAATTTTTAACAAAAATGACTCATTTCTTCCAGATATGGCGACCAATCACAGCCCTGTTCTACTACCCAATCACTCCAGGCACCGGTTTCCATTTTCTGGTGAACTGTTACTTCTTGTATAGCTACTCGGAGCGCCTGGAGAATGGAATGTTCGGCGGCAAACCAGCAGACTACTGCTACTTGCTGTTCTTTAACTGGGCATGCTGTGTTCTTGTTGGACTCTTGATTAAATTGCCGGTGAGTTTGCTGAAAAAATTTCTTTCACTTTTAGGGTTCTGTACCCTGTGACTCATTTTAGACTAGTAGAAGAGAGACACTGAGTGATAAGTGAGAGAATGAACATGTTGGCTGTTCTGTTCTCTTTGTCATTACAAAAAGCGCTCTCTTGAACTCTAACCCGGTCCCATTCTCAGCAAGTGGTTCATAGTCAATCCTACAGGCTTTGGTTTGGGCCAGGAAAGCCTGTGGGATTGACTATGAAAATAAAGGATCAAGTAAATGTTAGGCTTATTGATACAGATGACCAGATAGCCTAAACAATCTTGGAAAGTTTTTAGTTACTGCTATTTTAAAATAAGAGCTCTACTAACTAACAAAGGTATTAAAAATAAATCATGTTATTTCAGTATAATGTATTTAAAAAGGCTATTCATGTAGCACTTTTGCAAAAACAAACTTATAATAGTATTTTATGCAACTGCTATATAATGAGAGGCCTTAAAAGACGAGTGTGGTTTTATGAAACGAGCGTCAGCGAGTTTCATAATAGGATGACACGAGTGTTTTAAGGCCTAATTATATACAGTTGCATACATTACTTTATCTACACACATATCATACCTGCAAAAAACCGTAACAGCAAAAAACCAACAAACAGTCATGGCGGCCATTCGATCTATCCGCCAAGACGAACGTTTTTTTGAAACCATAGACAAACGAATAGAGTCCCTATTGTCATGTCACTCGATATCTTATGTCGTGCGTTTAAATTAAAAAAACATACTGAGTTGATTGGATACTAGAATAGAGACCAATTTGAATTTTGACAACTGTTCCAAATTTAAATTCATAACGTCACGAGATATCGGTAATGTGATCACCAATAAACACTGACTACTAAGAGATACTACCCAATAAAGAACAGATTCACCTACTACCACAGACAAGAAAATTCTTATAATAACATTGGTGGTAATAATGCTGGTCATTTTCTATGGTTTTTGAACGCGTTATTTAGCACTTATGATATGTGTGTAGATAAAGATTGTTTAGAATATCACTTGTAGTCCCAAATTGGGATGTTGACTAAAAAATAATAATTAGTCCATCTTTTAGAACGCCAGAAAATAGTAGATACGTATTTTTTCTTTTGCTTCTAAAACTTAAAATAACAAAGTTACAGAGCGGCGAAAGTTCGCGCTACGTCATTATATCGTAAAATTTTTACGAAAGAGTGACGTCACGAGCCCCTACTCCTGAATTTGAATGTGCTGTATCTTTGTCAATATTATTCGTATGGACAAATAAAAAAATACGTATCGAGTATTTTTCTATAATCTAACTGACGGACTAATTAGAATCTTGTTGTTTTAACCCAGGAGACATCCCTATTGACTACAGTGCACCTAGCACGATTTTTTTCAACAAACTGGAACAAATTACCTTGCTACTCCGCGAAACCAATTCATTTCATTTTGGTTTCGCAGAGTAGCAAGGTAATTTGTTCCAGTTTGTTGATATAGACCTCCGCAAAGTAACGCCTGAATCTATTAATTACGATTTTTTTCGTCACGCGCTAACTAGCTCCGTAACTCACTGTGTTTTGCTCGTACAGATTTAGTGAGAACGAGACGCTTTGCGTTACTATGAAAGTAAACGCGTATCGAAAAGATTCGTGCTAGGTACGTACATAGGTTTGTAGTAAAAACCATTTTCTACTACAAACCTATGTAGGTACCTAGCACGAATCTTTTCGATACGCGTTAAAATTCATATATATGAACTATAACATCCGCAATTCTGCAACTAATGGGCTGTGGAAGTATACGTAAATTATCCCAAGATATTTATTTGATTACTTATTAACATATACTTGTCCACTTTTGTTTAGTACCTCATGGACCCGATGGTGATGTCGGTGCTGTACGTGTGGTGCCAGCTCAACAAGGATGTGGTGGTCTCGTTCTGGTTCGGCAGCCGGTTCCGTGCCATGTACCTGCCGTGGGTGCTCATGGTGTTCAACCTCATCATCAATGGAGGGTGAGTTATTTATTCATATTGAAATCATTTATTGGACGGTTATGAATTGTTGTAACAGATGTCAAATACATTAATGAGGCCTGTACATAAGCAGCCAGTCTGACAGGCAACATTTTTTTTTTCCTACCCTTTTGCCTTAAGACGCGTCCTAACGGCCACAGCATACGAAATAGCGTAGTTTACTACTAATGTGTATAAATAATGGGTTTTTGCTGAAACCATAACTTTTAGTATTATAAAAATGTCTTTACACGACTGCCCCAAAACAAGATTGTAATATTTTACACTATTGAATATTAACATAAGTAATAATGAAGAGGTAAATTTTGTTTTATTGCTTGTTTGTTTGTATGTAGGGGTAATCTCTGAACTGATATCAAAAAAATTTTCACTAATAAATAGCTCTACACTATCCCTGATGGACATAAGCTACTAATTCTACGCGAAAGAAATCGCGGCGTCCGTTAGTGACTTATATCTTGTCTGTTTGTTCACCAGTGGCATCATGGAGTTCATCGGGATACTCATTGGTCATTTGGCCTTCTTCCTGCTATTCAAATACCCTCAAGAATTCGGCGGTCCCGCGCTCCTGGCGCCGCCTCTGTTCCTGTAAGTATTGCTATAATTTTATAAACAAACTGGAACAAATTACCTATGGTACCTATGGTAAACGCGCTATGGTTGTGGGTTATAGTCTGTGAAATATGTTGTTTTGTGTAGAAGTGGAGGATGGTGGATCTTTGCATGAAAAATTATTTACGTCACACAGTCGCAGCTTGTTTTCGAACCCTGATTAAGGATTCCAGTTCCACAAGTAATATTGATGTTAAATTATGGATACAGTTCAGTTGATGTTTACTGTGTATGAATATGTCAACAGGAAAAAATGGTTCCCCGACACGCGGCAGATTGGGGGCTTCGGGCTGCCCCCGGAGTCCCGCAACCCGGTGCGCACCGGGCACGACTGGGGCCGCGGGCACACGCTCGGGAGGAACTGAGCGCTCCCCACACCTGACTTCCCATCGTAAGAGCAAATAATATTAGTTCATAAACGCTCGGTAAACCTACATTAAGGAACGAAACATAGCAAGCGCCCCGAGCGCAGCGCCCGCCGAGATGATGCCACTTTTTGCCGACTTTTGAACCCGTCAACATGCTAGCTGGAGTAATCGCACTATTTATTTTATTATTATGTAGGAAATGAAAAAAACAAAAAAAAAGAGAAAAGATTGTTCACGAGCGTTTCGACCGCAAAAGGGACGCGCGGCGGGCGCTCGGCCTCCGCGCGTCCCGTTAGCGGCGGCGCATCGGCCGCTTGCTATAATTCGTCACATACAATTCTATTCAATTTAACGGAGCGCACAGAACGCAGCGCCCCGGACGCGCGTTTCGGACGCTTGCTATGTTATGTCCCAAAGGCAGGTATGCAGCACGACTCCAGCTCGCTTCGCAGAGCTGCGTTACGTGCACGCAACATATAATTGCATACATTACAGCTAGCCTATGCACGCGCGTGTCTGCGGAGCCGTACTGCATGCGTATCTGATGTGGCCTGGCTTTTAATTAACATATGTGGCGTCTTTATCTGTCATTGTGAGGCGAATCTTTGAATAAAGGGATCAAAACATATGTTAGTTAAAAGAGATTTGTAAACTTTCATGAATAGAGTTTCGAATTGCTATTTGGGTGGTAGATTAAGACTATTGTGTAATCAGCGCTCTCCATACAAACGACGATGACGTTTCCCACCCCCTAAACCATAGCTGTAGCCATGTTTTTTTTTTTAATTTCTTGTTACGCCTTACAACTAGGTTTAGAAGTTTGTGATTTTGAAATATTTTAATAGTTTTGAAAATATTGACACCTTTTTTGTTTTATATGAAACTCCTAAAGTGCACATATCAACAAATCTATGAAGAATATTTAAAAATATAGAACATACATACAAACCTAGTTCTAAGGCATAACAATAGCGCATACTAAAAATCATGGCTAGGTTACGGTTTAGTTTGGAATATGGAAAGCGTTAGCCCGTCTGTATGGAAAGCGCTTTTTGACGCTTGGTTCACAATTCCCTCAATACTGTAACTTTCAAATCGAAATTTTTATGAAGTTATAGTTGCAGCAATAAGAAGTCAATCCTGTCAGCTGTCATCCAGTATAGTTTCTAACCTACAAAAACGCATTCATGCATAAATAGAACTTAGATGACAGCTGTCAGAATTGTCTTCGTATCTTGCCGCAACTATAGTATACAAAAAAGGGAAGTAAAAAAATGTCAGTCAAGGAAATTGAAACACGTACCACCATAGAACCTAGTCTCAGAGACATACGCATGATATTTGTATGACATAGCCCGGCGTTAAACGCGTCGCGTCGTTGCGATAGGGTTCTAAGGTGGTACGCGAATATATTTCCCCTACTGTACTTTATACATACTGTTTAACTTTCACTAGTCGAAAAGATATCTTTGGCTGATGAAAATAAATTAAGAGAAGGTTAGAAGTTAAAACATTTTGTTTTACAGCCTAATGTCTTTTTAACAGAAAACCCAATGTCTTGATAATATTCGGTTAGGTATAACCACATAAGTACATATGTGATAGAAAGTGGACGATGGGATTTCAAACGACACCACTGGTGGTGTCGTTCTGTGGCCCGTTTCACTAAGCTACAAGTTACAATTTTACAAGTCTAAACCGGCAACATTGGTCAATAATGACCAATGGCAATCGGCATAATGACCAATGTTGCCGGTTTAGACTTGTAAAATTGTAAGTTGTAGCTTCGTGAAACGGGTCACTGGTGGTGGCGAGTGGAACGAACGTACAGTCAACCTCAGTAGCTAAACACTTAAGAACTTTGTCGTAGTAACGTATGAAATGAGAGTTGCTCGAATTTGTCACATCACTGACAGCGACAAGGTACAAAAATGTACAGCTACTTCTGGGGCTGGCCGTACTGAATGGAGTGGCGGAGCTCATGGTTTAGGTAATGTGTGTGTTGTCATCAGCGCCATACAAAACAAACATTTGAAAATTCGAACGATATTTTTGTACACAAATGACAAGCAGCAGCAGTGGTGGATTTACCAGTAGGCTGAGTAGGCTGGAGCCTAGGGCGGCAAATTTGGTACATTTTTTTTCTTACAGGAACAAAAATAACTTATTTACACGGAGAAACCGACTCTAGGAATAATGATGGAATGTTAGCCTGCAAGTGTGCCCAATTGCTGAGCACAGGCGTCTCGCTCCGATTTCCAGTTCCCTTTGTCTTTGGCAATCTCTGGCCAGTCATTTGAAAATGCATTCAGATCATGCCACAATCTCCGCCTTAGCCTGCCCCGTCGCCGGTCGGTGGCGAAAATTGAATAGCGTACTGGCGGCAAATGTGTAAATCCGCCACTGAGCAGCAGTGTGGGACTTCAACTTTCCTTGCGTTATGTATACCCGTTCTGACGTCCGCAGTAAGAGGATAAATTCATGTTCTGCATTTCCTTCAGTGTTGTGAACAAACGCGGGCCGCCGCCTGCAAACTCCGGTCTGGCAACGTCGCGTGTTCGGACCTGCGCGCCGCGCGCCGCACTTGTCGGTATAGTTGCAGGCAAACAACTTGAGCATAAATCGAGTGGAGGGGGTAAGTTTGCGCATACACATTTGTACTAGAAGTAGCCGTTTCTAGTACAAATGTGTATGCGCAAACTGCGCAGTCAAGATCAATGCTGAAGTTGTTTGCCAGGAACTGTAACTGTGAGCACTGAATACTTGCAAACTCCAGGGTTCGAAAGGATAATTATCAATGATAATTATCACGATAATTATCACGATAATTATCATGATAATAACAGGTTGATAATTATCAATTGATAATAACAAAAAATTACGCCCGTGAAATAGAACTATATTCTAAGTATCCAAACGTGTATTTCCGTACTTGTTACGTGTATCCGAACGCACGTCTAGTCGCGACACGGGAATTCCCCCAATTCACAAAAAATGTCAGTTGGTGTTACGTAAAGCCAAGTGAACTCGAATGTTATTTTTGTTTGTTTTGAGACAATAAACCATCGATATTTCTTATGAAACAATTTAACAAATGATATTTTAATAATGGTGATAATTATCGGATAATTATCCGATAATTATCGGATAATTATCCGATAATTATCACGGCTCGTTATTATCTTGATAATTTCGAACCCTGGCAAACTCATAGTAATTCAAAATTCACACAATGTTATTTTCATGTGTCGGAACGGTAACGGTCTAATGGATAGAAACCGTCAGTGTCGTCATTGGTTACTTACAATTACACAAATTTCTGATCTCTCGTCTGATTGGACGATTGTTTAACGCATGCGACCTGCCTAGCTGGCATTGTGTGAAGTTTATCGTTCAGTGCGTCCCTTTCGTACTTATAGGACAGTAGGTAAGCGAGAAGTGAGAAATGATACGTGTAAGCTATCCTGAATTGTATACGTCTTCTTCCCGTTCGCTATGTCCTACCTAAGTCAAGCTTTTAGCGGATATACTGAATCCATATCTTTCACACAAGCTAGCTACCTGTAAACAGACATCTGTAAAGCTTGGTTAGAAATTGTGGACACCTATGGGTAGCCATTTTTGTTTTATATGGCAACACTCTATGTACAGTCACAAGATTTTTTTTTAGTTCCTATGATTTTCCGCAATATGGCGAATTGTTAATATTGTCATACATTTCTCGTCAGGCTTTACCTAGGCCAGCGCGCACGAGTAACTTTTGTTTCCGCAACTATTCTACATTTACATGTAGTACATGCGCGCACTTACATACCCGTAGACTTGATGTAAGAGACAAAATAGTTGCGGAAACAAAAGTTGCTCGTGCGCGCTGGCCCTTAAAGTCGTGGTTTTTGAGTTCCAGTTTTTATAAAAGTCTTACTTTTGGCATATTTTTGTATTATGTTAAATTAAATTAAGTTCATAACTCCACTGTAATGCATTTAGCTATTCCTTTCTACTGTCTGCAACTATAATTAAGATAATAAAAATGAATGTTCATAATATTTGAAACACTTATAAAGTGAATTTGGATTTTGTAGTTTGAAGGTTCTGGTTTGTAAAGTTGCAGAGAACTATGTCGGAATAGTGTCTTCACTAACATTTTGTACATATACTTCATTAGTGTATTTTCAATTCTTTTGTATACATACATAATTTATACAAAGTTATTTTTAACTGCAATAAAAATTAAATAAAAAATATGTTTTTTATTTATAGTGACGTTACCTGTCCATGACTGTATTTCCATGGAAGTTATAAATAAATAGATAACTTAGAAAACTTCACACTTAGTCCCAAACTAAGCAAAGCTTGTACAGTCAGCGTCATATAGTACGTAGCGGTCAAGATCACCAAATAGATGGAAAAATCCAGAATGCTCATTAACATCGACGCAGCCTATGTGTTCAGGTCATCCACAGTGCTCAAATATACCGGAGCACACACAACGCCAAATACTTGATTACATTCAAGACACCGCTCGTACTGTTACAACCACACCGCCGCTGGTAGCTGAGCGTCTGAAGTACTTCAGTGTGTTGGAAGCATCAGAGCGTCCGCTACGTTAGGGGGGTTCCACTCCGCGCTGTAGGTACGCTTAACCGCCTTGCCTATGGCATAGGCAAATCCCAGTAGGTTGTCGGCTTGCCACGCGCTCGCCCGCTGGCCCTCGCCGTGTCAGTGTAATTGACGAGTAAGTAACGAATGCCGCGCAACCCTAACGTGTCGCCGGGAGTAGCGGGGGGAAGGCGGGCGCGGGCGGTGCGTTCCTTTTGATTCGCGCCGCCTGGCGTATAGTGTATGAAGTAATACGAACTTTTTGTGCGTGTGAATAAAGTTGGAATTCGTTTAATCGCGGCCGTAAAAGAAAAGTTTATGTAAGCGGGTGCACGCCTATCGAACAAATAGTATGAGCCCGCACCCGCACCCGCGCTTATTAGCGGAGGCCCTCAGTGGCTTTCACAGGGACATTAAAGGTCTATAAAAATAAAACAAATCAAATATAACAATAATTTTACTATTTAGCTATAACTACATACAATCGTTCAATGGTGGCCCTTCTCTTCGTACTTGCCATACTGTTTCTCCCAATTGGCAATGAACTCCTTCTTCCTCTGCTCGCGTTTCTTGAAGTACTCGGGGTACTGCGCTTTTTCAAGTGGGTGCCAATAGTCCAGGACCCAGTCCGGGGGCTCTACTTCGCGTTCTTGCGCCACGCCGCCAGGGCTGTAGGGGACTGGAAATTAAAAAAATGTTGTTTGTTTGTTTGAAATAGCTGAAACCCCACTGCGGCTAGGGTTGCTAGATGATAGTTTGTAAAAGGACCTTGACAGGTCTAAAATGGTGGATTAAGAAAAAGGAACTACTAATAGTTAAACAATTTATTATATTCTTATTTAGTTGAAACACTAATTTTAGAAAGAAATTATTGGTTTTATAAATAATAGCGAATGCGCGCAACTTCGTTCGCGTGAAATTATTAGCCTATGTCCATCAGGAATAGTGTAGCTTTCTATTAGGGAAAGAATTTTTCGAATCGGTTCAGTAGTTCCAGAGATTACCCCCTACATACATACAGACAAAGTTTACTTCTTTATTATATTAGTGTAGATTAGTCATTATTACTGTTAATACTATGGCTCTTTGAAACACTGTTTTATAGCTAAATGAGTTTTTTGATTTGCCTCTTGCGCTGTAATCAGTGTTGGACACAGATTTCATTTCAGTGCAATACTGTAATACTAAAAAAAAAACAGGACCTGTAACAATTTGTTATCAATAAAATATTTCGCACGCTTAGTATTAAAGTGACCCATTTCTGAATAATACACGTCCCAAAATATCACCTTAACTAAAAGACATAGGGTTTAATTTTGGGAAATATCAAATTCAGAATTGAGTCACTTTAATACTAAGCATGCGATTTCATTTCATTTTCATTACTATCTGTTTATGTGCATACTTAGTAATGTTTATGTGTGGGTGTGTTTTGGACACTGAAAATAGGGGCAACTACTACTTGTGGACATTCTAAGTCTTAGAGCCATAATCTCTCATTGTCCAGGCTATCCATGTTTCCCTATTACCCGCCTTCAGGTCAAAGAGATGGCAGGGAATAGAGAAGCATATCAATTGCTCCATTTGATGAAAGAGTATAGCTTTAAGAAGAAACACAAGGACCGTTTTTCCATACAAATGTCGTCCCCTGTTTCCTCTCTGGATAATGCCAATAGACCAATATTTTTTTCCAAAAAATCGATGGCCACTATTATGCATGTCCCTATGTTTTCCTTCTTTCAATAAATTAATTATTAAAAGAGATACGAACATTCAAAAACTTAAAAAATGGGCCAGATTTTTGGCTGCGTTCATACATTCAGAAAACAAATTTTACTAGATTATTTAAAAAAGGAAAAAAATAGGAACACTGCCAAAGCCTTTCTTACAATAATGGGTAAAATGCACCAAATTTCAGTACTTTAAGGAATTTTATACTTGACCACGTGAGTTTCGGTTTCGGTTTCGGCCGAAACTGAAGCCACGGCCGAATATTCGGTTTCGGCCGGAAAACCAGTTTCGGTCGGACTCTACTTAAAATCATCTTACACTTCTTAGGGATGGGATGCTGTTTCAGGAACAGTTCCTCCTCCCCTTCCTTCAGGAGCTGAAGTGCCTTGCGGAAGTCCTTCTCCTTGGCATGCTTGTCAAAGCGCTCCCGGAGCAGCACAGCCTGGTAGCGGTATACATTGCTGTAATATAAATTATAATTATACATATTTTTGTGTAAAGAGTCTTTTGGTACTTATTCTCTTAAGTTTTTAAATATTTAAGATGTAAAAATAACATTGTAATTTTGATTTATTTTAAAAGTTACACCTAGTTGAGCTTATTGCTGGTATCTTCTCATCAGAGGTTTTTTCCCAACCGGAGATCAATTTTAAGACATTCATAAGTGCTACCTTGCATTCGTGCTTGAGTGTGATCATGTGAAAGAGATCGTTCATATTTACTCTGTAAACTATTTTTTGATTTTATTTATTTAGAAAGAAGTTGTGTGGAACAGCCCTTGTTTCTGTACCAATAATAGGCATGCAACAACACTTAGAAGGTCCAGGGACTTGAAATCTTTTGTGACTCTATCTATACCATAGATAGAGTCACAAAAGATTTAAGTTTTAAAGTTTAAGTTTATTTGCCTGGTCTATGTTCTTGAAAAATATAGAATCATAATGCAAGGAGATCTCAAAGTGGCTGGTCAACATCATAGCCACCCAAAGAGTTGGAGCTACCCCGCACAGCATATAAGAAGAACAGATAATACAGTGAGGTAATGCTGCCAGTATTCTCGATACCATGCCAAAGGGGTTTTCCTTTTTGATATTATTGGTATGAATGTTTATATTATTTAGTTTTTATTGCTGTTTTAACATAATAGCTAACCACTAGTACAGCCTAGCAACATTTCCACAAAATGAGGAACAAAAAGAAAGACTTTAAGAGTGTTACTATAGTAAAGTAGGATAAATATTACTGGCTTAAGAAAAATAACTACAAAGCTGGTAGGTACAAATAAAACTATTAATAAAATCTACAATAAATCGCTGCAATTTAACTCTAAAAATTAAAACCTAGCAATAACAATATAAAAACAATTACTACGAAACATTTAAAACAAACAAAAACCTTTTATAGAATAGGAGCTCGAAAATATTATCGGCTAGTGGGAAATATTATCCATTAGCTTATATGAAGTAACAAAATAAACCTGAAAACCAATGAAAAAAAGGTTACAGTGTAGACAACAAATTACGTAACACTGAAGAGGGATGCGTTTAAAATGTATTTAATTAATACTTATATCTTACCGTCGGTCGTAAAACGATTCTAAATTACGCAGAGCGTTTTTATAAAGCTTACAAACTCTTTGGGAATGCGTTAATATCCCGAGAGGTACGTTGCCTGCCATTTTTGTTTCAATTCACTTTTGTCAGTGACACTGACAGTGACAGTTCTTTTTTTTTGTTTAAGCAACTGTTAAACACGCTAAATTAAAATTTGTTGGTATAATATTCCTGTGGAGTGGATCGGAAAATAGTTTACCCACGTTTTACCAAAGTATAAATTAAAATTGTGTAGAGGAAGCAAGGCAAGTATGCCAGGACCGGAGCAAATGGCGTTCTGTGGTCTCTGCCTTACCCAAAGGGAAAGAGGCGTAAGCTTATAATAATAAAAATATTATAAGCTCACGCTAAAAATAAATTAAATTACACTGGTAAAATGATGCCGATACATTGAATTCTGCATCAGTCATTGTCAGGGTGAAAACAATGATAACCCCACAATATATTTAATACTTTTTCCACAAGTCGCGCATATGCGTGACTAAGGCGCAAGATTTTCTGTTCAGTGTTCGAAGGACCATGGGTAAAAGGACCAAAAACGACTATACCTACTTATGTTCGTTACAACGTTACAACTTGTAACTTACAAGTGGGCCAAACTTACAGACATAAAATACAATACAGTACCTAATTAATTGACACCTGAAAATCGCGACAATTTCCACATAGCTTTCTTTGTAGGTTACCTGTCGATATGCCTCAGCCGTCCTACAATTATTAGGACACATGGCACAAAAAGTATTAAAAAAACCGGGCTAGAGCATGTTGGGCGGTGGCCGATAAAAATCGATACGATTTTAGTTACCTGTGCGAAACCGGGGCGGGTCGCTAGTATTTCCTAAACTGTAGGTAAAGGTAAGTACCCCAAATCCCTAAATTGATCAGATGAAACGAGGTTGATACAAAATTACAAATATTTTTTTTTAAAGCTACCTATCTAATTAATAAGATGCTATAGGCATGCTATAGGATAACAAAAAATATTAACTCCATGGTTTACACATAAGATGAGATTTTTTTTTCAATTTGATTCTTAGATCTTGTGCGCGAGTATAAGGTCTAGCTAGAATATTTTTATAATGAGTGTGACATACCTACAGACAGACACAGGGATATAATTCTAACGAAACTGTAGGTAAAACTCTTAAAAAGGTGTGTCTGTAAGATTCATTCAAACAATAGCACTGGGCGTTCGTTTTGCAACAACAACTGCATTTTAAGATTTCGTGATCCAAGGATCCACACAACGATCGACGATCTGCACATCTGTGACAAGGCCACCATATGCATGCAAGACTCATAAACAACAACCTTAACATCAGTTTAGTTGGTTGCGACAACAATTTATAACATGTCACGCAACTTGCGAAAATACGGTAATGACCCATAAAACCTTTGAAACCCTCATAATTAATTTTTAAAAACTATAGCACCATTGAAGGCATTATTTTAAAATCAAAAGCCCATAATCGAGGTCAGAGAAAGTTGAAAAACGGACGCGATGCGACGAGATGACCATTGACCAATCAGAACCAGTCGCTTGGCCAATCCCGAGCGATTGAAATCGCGCCATTTTAAAATATTGAAATTGGAACACTGGGATTGTGACGGCTGAAAAGGTTTTTTACAGTGTCGAGTTTGCTGTGAAATTTATTGGTAACATAATGATACTGAAATTGTTTGATATTGCAATGTTCTATCTCGGACAGTAAGTGTTGAACTGACATGCTTAGGAAACGTACGCCAGTGTTGATCTGACACTCGGTGCGGTGGGTTTTCTGCGCGCAACATTTCTACAATTAATTTTACTGTTAAAGTGTCTAAGTTTGTGATAAACATTATTAGATAACTAGAAATTAATTTAAGTAAGTACATCCTTGCTTAGTGAATTCAATTGAAAGTGGAACTTTGTATTTTGGCAATTGGAATTTGTGTGGAATCTAATCTTTAGGTAAGCGATTTTCTCGTTATATGTATACAACAAAAAAAAAACACGAAGCGGAACTTTATGTAAAGAATTAGAGTTCGTTGAATCATTATTAGTTTACCAAAAATGTCATTTTTTAAACAGGTGTTTTGCTGGCTGTACTTTAATATTTTTTGTCATTTGGACTAGTACGCATGCTTACTGATATACTTAAAAAACTACTCGGATACTAGCTGGATCAAAATAGACATGCAAGCTTTGAAGCAAATAATTGAATGAAAGCTTTAAGTATAATACTAAAAGTATTGTCAACAGTTTTGAAATACCAATTTTTTTTGTGAATTGAAATTAAAAACAGTATACCAATTTTGAAAATCTTTGTAATTTTTTTTAATAGATATGCAATGACAACACAGAAAAATCTTAGTAATGTGGCATGACTCGAACCTCCAACCTCTGCATTTCGTGCTTTATTGGATAGAACTTAGCATGGAATGTTAATTGTTTTGGCGACTGGGAACATTTCCCATCAGGTGACCCGCAATCCCTCATGCTCGTTTGCAAATATAAAAAACAAAATGAAAATCGATTCCTCCATTTGGGAGCTACAAATGCCACAGACAGACATACAGATACACACATTATACACGTTAAACGTGGAACACCCCTCTTTTTTTATGAGATTTAAAAAAACATTCAAATACGTCCACCGTGATATGACGCGACAGACCGATATGGCCTTTGAAACACAAGCATCCCTGTTTTTCGTCGTGGGTTGTTTAAAATATTCAAAGTCAAAGTTCACTTTGACTTTGCTGGTTTAATAATTACTGAAGGAACCTAGTTTCATATTAAGTAGTGAGTGACCTAAATATCCAAAAAAAGCTTTCACCTCGGACGAAACCTACCTACCAGATTTTGATGTGAATCACGTTGCATTCTTGCGCCGAACTTTCGAAGCATAGTACTTACTTGTCCATTGTTCGCGAGGTATCATTAAGGAGAAATTTGAAATTGAAAAGTACCTAAAGTTCGGAACAAGTACCTACGGCCAGCAACGGACAACTTGTTATGTACAAATCTGGAACAATTATTTAATTCTTTAAAAAAATATCTCCAGTCTCAATTACGAAATATAAATTGTTTTAAACTTTCGCGATTTTCACACATATTATTATTTATAACGTTATCGGGACTTTAACGCGATAAAAGTATATTGTTAATTAATTAACCTTAACGTTAAAGTCCCGATAACGTTATAACTATACGAAATATAAGTCTAAAATGCAAACAATTTAAGGCGAAGTTAAACTTTGTATAACTTCTTTGGCCTTAATATGACCGGCTCAGGTTTAATTTATCCCGCCCTGTGTCAAACTAGTGGCATAAATACGTAAATACAAACATACATAGACTGCGAAAAACATAACCCTTCCTTTTGGCTTTGCCGTAGTCGGGTAAAAAGGGGATGCACATACGGATAAACTCAGATAAACTAAACTTGGCCGGTCATGTTAAGGGGAACCACCCGGATCTACGATTTTTTTCCAGTCGGGACAGAAATTTGATATTGCCGCCCCCTCCAGCGTTTGGATCAATTGTTTAAAAACATGACTTCGGCACCCCCTGAAACTGCCACCTGGGGCCCAGTTTAAACTGCCCACAGATCCGGGGCTGGGTTTTTTGGAAATGAAATGACGTCCAAGGCCAATGAATCGTTTAGTGATTGCTTAAGTGCGTCTAGCGCAATGGTGTTGTGACAGCGGCTTGGCTGGTTAGCACATGGCATTGCTAACTATTAAAATTTTCCACGTGCTCATTACCATGGTCAATATTATTATAGTATCTTATTGGTACCTACCGAAACCGAACGGGTATGATATTTTTCTATTGAATAGTGTAAATGTAACGCGCAATTAAATTTAAATTTACTTTGTTACGGAAATTATAACTGCCTTTGTTCCTTCAACAACAATAATATTAGTCAAATTAATTTTAAAATGCTATATAATGAATGACAACACAAAGAAAAATTAGGGTAATGGCAGGATTCGAACCTGCAACATCAGCATTCCGTGCCTTGCGTATTCCAGTTTCCGCCACATTACCGCTGCCATACCCTGCGAATTTTTCAATGTGTTTCGTCTTTACGGTCATTACATTATTGATATTTTTTCTTTGGGAAAACTACCCTCGGTGTCATCTATGAGAAACTTAATGAAGTTATCTCATTCAACTTGGTCATTTATGAATGCCCGTTAGCTGACGAGAGATGAAAAAAAAAATTCGATTACAATAATAATATAAGTTACAAGTCTGTATGCGTGGAATTGAAAACCTCCTTTTTTAAGTCGGTTAATAAAAGGACTGGCCCCCAATTCTGGCGCTCATCGAGATTCATCTGACGTTCGAGATGTGTCAAAATATGACAGATTTTGAAGGGATTTAACAGCTCTTTTTGGCTTATCGCGAGTGTAACTTCATAATATTTACTGACGCGAGAATAACCCCGGTGGCCCCCAATTCTGGCACTCATCGAGATTCATCTGACGTTCGAGATGTGTCAGAAAATGACAGATTTTGAAGGGATCTGACAGCTCTTTTTGGCATATGTCGAGTGTGACTTAATCTCTACTGACGCCAGAATTGCCCCGCTGGTATTTTAGTATCTATCTAGTCTACGAGATACTATATGTAGAAGTGTTTGTGTTTTGTATGGAGTTTGTTAGTGTTGGGTGCGGTGGATGGCGCAAAGCGAAAGAAGGCCGGCTGCCGGCATTGGCTCTAGCCTTTTTTCAGCCTTTAAAAAAAACAAATGGTATATATTTATTTTCAAATCTCACTAAGTATTGAAATCGGGTTTGAGCCACAAATGTTGCACTATAAAATACTTATTGAATTTGGCGGGATAAAGTAGAAAATCAAAATGGTTCGCTCGGTTCGCTCATATGAACGAGTCTGAACGAGTTCATTGCCATAATAAAAAAAAGAAGATGGCTATGCTTTTGAGTCCTGTGTGTGGGATGGTTTTTGACTGTAAAGCGCTCGCTACTCGCCAATCAGTGCCGGCTAAAATATACGCTCGCGTATTTGATTGGCCTGCAGCGGCCCTAACATGACAGCCCAGGTTTAGTTTAACCCCTCCCTGTGTCTCTGTCTAACTAATGTCAAAAGAAAGGGACGCAGATAGAGATAAACTAAACTTGGCCAGTCATGTTAGGGCCACTGTGGCGAATGTCGAACGCTCGAAAGTAAAAAAATCAACCCGTTGGAGTCAAACTTTGGCTTGGCGGCAAAAGGAGAGCGTGCCAATCGTTTTGTCGATATTTCTTTTTTATGCAACGTTAGCGAAGTTATGACTAGTAGTTAGCAAATGAATTAAAATACCTATGTAAAATCGAGGTATACCGTTGCAAAAGTCGTACCATATTCCATAAAATATTACCCAATAATTATAGATTAAACTAGAGCTACACTTAGCGTACCTTGTATCTATCCTGTACTTATTCTAATAAATTAGTTATAAGTTAGTTCTTTATTTATAAGTTATAACCAAGTTATAACCATCCAATAACAATACAAAGCAGTCAAAGATCAATAAAAAAAATGGTATCTATAATTTTAGGGTAATGTCTCCAATAAATGGTCTCTTTTTTTTACAGTTGCAGTTTTTTCTAATGTGTCAGAAAATTAAAATTTCAACGAGTGTGAATAGAGGTGTTTTCCACACGTTCTTGCGTCGCTGAACACAAGTCGGTTACTGTTAAGTGCAGTGATTCACCGCTCTCATTCTGCTCGGCTTGCTGCTACTTTCACTGCTGTAGGTGTAAAATTACATTTCGGATTCAACTTTGTCTCTTAATCACTAAAGTGTGCATTTTGCAACGTTAGGAAAGAAATAATAATGCTCATAGAGAATCGCAAATTAACCATTAGACAACGTCGATATAGACTATTGTTTCAGTTCAAAACAGCAGTAGTTGCCCTAGTCACCACGTCAGTCCTGGATTTGTAAATAGGCCGTATAGGCCGCGGCCTAGGGGTGGTAGATTTCAGATGACGCTCAGAGGATAAATGGGACATGGGGCGGTAGAAATACAGTGGCCTACACTCATAAAAAATATAAATCCGGCACTGCACCACGTATGGTGCTAAACTCAGTGTTTTTGACATTAAAACTGAGCTTCAAGAGACGAGTCACATGGATTTGAATATGAGCATAAATAAATCAATAAAATCACCTCATCGTACCATGTTTCGTGGATTTATTCTCCTATATTCAAATCAAATAGCTCGATTTCTGGTTAAACTAGTTTTTTATGTAGTTTTATCGTACTCATAGACCACATGTTATATCATTACAATAATGTATGCTAATTAGAAATAACACATGGGTGCTGCGCGTGACAAAATTCTAACTCGATAATTAGTCTCTTCATATCATTTAGTAAATTACTTACGAGTATGTACATACGTAGTCTATAGAAGAATTTATGTAAGACCCAATATTTGAGACTTGTCCATTGATGTTTACAGTGATGAGGCTAAGGCGTGGCGATTTACGTATCTACCGGTTATTTTAATAGAGTTGCTAAGGCAAAATACTAAAAAAGATTAGGAACCCCTGATCTAGAAATTTATGAATTTTAATTGAATGTCTTCACGAGTTTACAACTATAATTGCAATGCCAAGAGCTTTTGCTGAAAAGGGAATATGCATCTTAAAGTAAACGGAATAAAGCCTATCAAATTGTTGTAGATCACGATAAAAAAATTGAAAAGAAAAACACATTTTGCTTTTTCCGAGTTCTTTTTAATTCTTGAAATTAATAAAGTCCATGCATATTATCTATTTACAGACTCATCCATGGTTAAACCAAGTAGAAAATTAGTTCGTTTGGCTAGGGCTAAAAAAACAATATCCTCTAACGTTTTCCGCAAAATTAGTATGTAACTAGCAGAGTTAGTCTACTTTTGGTGTGCGGAACATTTGTGGCATCAAAATAAATCAGTTCTGTCAACTGTTCCTAGCACTAAGGCAAGGGAAGTGCACATTGTGCCAACCACATTGCTCCGTATACGGCTGTTAATGGTCCTGCTAGTCGACAACAAAAGCCTGACACGGGTAAGACGATTTTAATAGATGAATTACCTACGTGAGCCTTGTACTAATGTCTGAGTCACTAGAACAAATCACTGGAATATTACGTTATTGCCAGCTTTAACAGATAAGGATATATGATAATTAATAGATTCAGGCGTTACTTTGCGGAGGTCCATATCAACAAACTGGAACAAATTACCTTGTTACTCTGCGAAATCAGCGCCGGGCTCGTGCAATATAGCTGCGTCTGTGCGACATATATATATTCATGCAAAAACCCACCCTCCTCCGCTTCCACACGAAACAACATAAATCACACAGACTCAACTACACACCACCACCACTAAACGCTAAAACTACACGAGCGACGCGCGTTTCGCCTCTGTACGAGGCATCATCCGGATCTAAAGAATATGAGACGTTGCGTTAAGAGATAAATTCAAATATTCCTGTGTCCCTAGCCTGATCGCCCAAGTTTAACTATTCCTCCCTGTGGCCCTAATATGACCGGCCAAGTTTAGTTTATCTCTATAGCTTGACAGAGTCGCAAGGAGGGATAAGTAAATTAAATCCAGACCGGTCATGTTAGGGCCACTGCGGCTCTGTATAACTAACTAGTATCATTAGTAGAGCATGCAAACCCGGTTTTTTTCTGTATGAAAAAATCACTTTTGCATGCCCTAATTATAAAACGCGGACGTACAGTCATCCAATTTAATTCACAGGCCACTGTAGAACCTTTCCACAATAAATGTCTTAATAATTTCAGAATAAATGTCATAATATCTCAGCGATGACACATTGTGTCAATGTTCTACAGTGGCCTATGAATCGAATGAATTTACTGTATAGTTGACCAAGTACTTGCTTGACCACTTTTGATCCTTATCCCTGTGTAATATACGATCAAAAAGTGGTCAAGTAATTTATTAGTCATAGAGATTAAAATTGTTACAAGTAAAGTTTTCAAGTCTATCAGCACCTAAGAAAATCAACTTCGAAAAACCTTAAGTTTATTCGCTTTTTACTACAATACTTAAAACAGCCAACTGTAGACAACCGGTTGGACCCTATCAAACGCCATGTGCGGCGGCTTGCGGAAGAGACCGACCAGTCTGACAATTAAAATAAAAAAGCATATGTTTAAAAGTCAAGGGTCCCATCCAAGGTTCACTTGATCCTGCTTCAACTTGGAGCAGTGTGGTGAAAGTCTGTGAAAAACTCTTTGGAGGTAAAACGGACATTAATTATTAGGACTCTACTGCTCTTGAACACTGGGTGTTTAACATCGCATATAACAATTAGCAAGCGAATGGCAATTGCTGTTTACCTTGTTTTGTAAGTACTGGAAAAAGGTAAACGAATTCATATCGTGACGGCGAATCCGCCCATCAGATTCGAGTTAGTCTTATGCATGTATGATTTTTTTTTATTTAATTAATTTCTTCTATACAAATCAGTGTTCTCAGTGTCTGAAATCGAGAGTGTATGATCAATGTGTGTTACCAGTGATGACTTATGGCACTGAAACGTGTCCGCTTACTATGGGCCTTATAAGAAAGCTCAAAGTCACGCAACGAGCTATGGAGAGGGCTATGCTTGGAGTTTCTCTGCGTGATCGAATCAGAAATGAGGAGATCCGCAGACGAACGAAAGTAACCGACATAGCCCAGCGGATTAGCAAGTTGAAGTGGCAGTGGGCAGGGCACATAGCACGGAGAACTGATGGCCGATGGGGTCGGAAAGTTCTCGAATGGCGGCCGCGTATTGGCAAGCGCAGCGTAGGACGACCAGCCACAAGATGGTCCGATGACCTCGTACAGGTGGCAGGAAGGCGCTGGTTGCATTCTGCTTCCAACCGGCCACTTTGGAAATCCATGGAGGAGGCCTATGTCCAACAGTGGACTTCTTGTGGCTGAGATGATGATGATGATACAAATAGTTTTTGTCACGTGAACATTATTTGTTATAAGTCGTCTGTCCCATGCTCCCTCGAACCGTTAAAACTTACTTACCGTACCTGACATTTTCCCAGCGTGTCTTATGTCAAAGCTGGGAAACTCGTTTAACGAAAATCAATTTATCGTTGGATTATTTCGCAGAATTTTCGTTTTGGGTAATGCAATTTTATGGTAAACCGGAAAATATTTTGGGACGAGCTAGGATATATAAATAGCTACCATCTTTGGTTTAGTTAGGTTAATTTTATAAATATTCCTAAACAGTAATGGTTTTTAAATTAGGCACTACAATGGAAAATTCGTAAATACAAACATACATACATAAACTGCTAAAAACATAACCCTTCCTTTTGGCTTTGCCGTAGTCGGGTAAAAAAACATGCTGTGGAACTAATAATTTGCGAATCCATACATTCTGCGAATAGTCAGCAAAATAATAGGTGCCCCAGAGTTGTTCATCATTGGTGAAATCCATTTCCATCCAGACGAGAAAGCCATAAAGCCATGATCAAAAAATAAATCAAACGGTCTGGTTAGTTATCTGTCTTTTTAAGGACCTTAAGGCTGCTTTTCCACCAGAGATGTGCGAGGATGCGTAGCGAGGGATGTGTTTGTAAAGAACCAATGAGTCGTTTCCACCAGAGCTGTGCTGACCGAGGCGAGGTTAATGAAGCGATTCTATTGGTTCTTACAAACACATCCCTCGCTACGCATCCTCGCACATCTCTGGTGTAAAAGCAGCCTTAGAACCAAACTATTTAAAATATAGGCAAGGCAGCTAGCTTCTCACTTTTCTAAAGTGTTTGAGAAAATCTAAAATAATTTTACGGAACTCCACAATACAATACGATCCACTCTTGTCCTGAGGCTTGCAATTTGGGAATAACGGTGCACTCGGGTGCATCGACCTCGATCGGGTTCTACTTTTTTAATCAAGTTTATAACGGTCAGCGTATTTTTATTTCAGTCACTGAAGTCCAAGGCTTTGTTACTACGTTATATGTAGATGTAGAGAATCTGTTTTTTTCCAAAGGAATATCAGCCAGAAAACTGAGCATTGCTTTAAATACCCCATCCATACATAATGACTGACATACATTTATATATTTTTTTGTACAATAAAGAATTGACATACATACATAATGTAGAAAAGGATTTGTCTGTACTTATTAAAAATATATATCTAAAACACCTTTTAATGTGGTATTTTAAATAGTGTAAAGGACCAACAAGAGCATTAGTTACACAAAATGGTAGTTTAATAAAATCCATTGCTCTTTTATCAGAATTCATAATATAACTAGATGTCGCGTGGGGGCCGCGGGCCCCACGGGGCCCGCGGAGGGTGTCGTGCCCTCAGGTCTGGGGGCCCAACTTCACATTCAGTCGTAAGGATGGCATCGAGACGAATCGAAAGATTACCAACACGGGGGGTCTAGCATTTTTGGTTTCCGAGATAGAGCCCAGAGAAAGTCGGGCTGCCTTAGGAGGGGGGAGGAAGGGGGGGATGAGTTCCAACTTCACACTGCAGCTCGCCCTGCGGGCTCGCAAGTGACTCGGGAGAACTGCCTCCGAAGGGACGCTACGGCGCACGCGCCTACGCGAAGCTCGCCCTTCGGGCTCGCTGGGGGGAGGGGGGGGGGGTGTTCCGACTTGCTGTCGTGCCTTCAGGTCTGGGGGCCCAACTTCACATACAGTCGTAAAGATGGCAGCGAGACGAATCGAAAGAGTACCAACACGAGGAGGGGTCTAGCATTTTTGGTTTCCGAGATAGAGCCCAGAGAAAGTCGGGCTGCCTTAGGAGGGGGGAGGAAGGGGGGGATGAGTTCCAACTTCACACTGCAGCTCGCCCTGCGGGCTCGCAAGTGACTCGGGAGAACTGCCTCCGAAGGGACGCTACGGCGCACGCGCCTACGCGAAGCTCGCCCTTCGGGCTCGCTGGGGGGAGGGGGGGGGGGGTGTTCCGACTTGCTGTCGTGCCTTCAGGTCTGGGGGCCCAACTTCACATACAGTCGTAAAGATGGCAGCGAGACGAATCGAAAGAGTACCAACACGAGGAGGGGTCTAGCATTTTTGGTTTCCGAGATAGAGCCCAGAGAAAACAGGGCTGCCTTAGGGGGGGGGGGGAGGAAGGGAGGGGATGAGTTCCAACTTCACACTGCAGCTCGCCCTTCCGGGCTCGCAAGTGACTCGAGAGTATTTCGCGTCCAGTGGACGCTTCGGCGCTCGCGCCTACGCGGAGCTCGCCCTACGGGCTCGCTGGGGGGGGGGGAAGGGGGGCTGATTTCTAACTTCACGCTCCAGCTCGCCCTTCGGGCTCGCAAGCGACTCGGGAGGACGAATGGGACGCTCCGGCGCAAGCGCCTACGCGGAGCTCGCCCTGCGGGCTCGCTTTCAGAACTCCCTTGTATGGCGGCCATCTTGGAAAATGGCGGAATCGAAAAACTTTTCCCGGAATCGGAACCAGCGGCCCCCAGAGCCCCCGGGTGCAAAATTTCATCCCGATCGGACAAAAAAAAATTTCGGCCGCCATTTTGGATCCGCCATCTTGAATTTTTTTCAACTCCATCAATTTTCCCCCCTCCCCCTGAGTGACATTTGGTCGAGCACCCTCCCACTACGTTGTACGGTTTTCGAGATATTCCCGTTTAAAGTTTGTATGGCGGCCATCTTGTTTCGGCCATTTTGAAAAATTTTCGACCGGCTCACCCATCGGCCGGCAGTTCCCTACGACTTTTGTTTTGGAACTTGGCCGTACCTTTCACGGTTTCCGAGATCCGCACCACACATCGAGTCCCTTTCCACGTTCAGGTCGGTTTCGTATTTTTTCTCTACTCGTTGGAGCACCCTCTATGCGATAGTAGCTCCAGTTTATCCCCACCCCTTCACATCTCTCCAAAACAGCATGTCAATGACCCAGTCAGTGAGTGAGTGGTAATCGAGCTTTATATATAGTAACTAGATGTCGCGTGGGGGCCGCGGGCCCCACGGGGCCCGCGGAGGGTGTCGTGCCCTCAGGTCTGGAGGCCCAACTTCACATTCAGTCGTAAAGATGGCATCGAGACGAATCGAAAGAGTACCAACACGAGGGGTCTAGCATTTTTGGTTCCCGAGATAGAGCCAAGAGAAAGTCGGGCTGCCTTAGGAGGGGGGAGGAAGGGGGGGGGAAGAGTTCCAACTTCACACTGCAGCTCGCCCTCCGGGCTCGCAAGTGACTCGAGAGTATTTCGTGTCCAGTGGACGCTTCGGCGCACGCGCCTACGCGGAGCTCGCCCTTCGGGCTCGCTGGGAGGGGGGGGGGGGGCAAAAATTCCAACTTCACACCCCAGCTCGCCCTTCGGGCTCGCAAGCGACTCAAGAGCCCCGATGGGACGCTCCGGCGCAAGCGCCTACGCGGAGCTCGCCCTGCGGGCTCGCTTTCAAAACTCCCTTGTATGGCGGCCATCTTGGAAAATGGCGGAATCGAAAAACTTTTCCCGGAATCGGAACCAACGGCCCCCAGAGCCCCCGGGTGCAAAATTTCATCCCGATCGGACAAAAAAAAATTTCGGCCGCCATTTTGTATCCGCCATCTTGGATTTTTTCAACTCCACCAAATTTCCCCCCTCCCCCTGAGTGACATTTGGTCGAGCACCCCCCCTCTATCTCTGATGGTTTTCGAGATTTTCACGTTTAAAGTTTGTATGGCGGCCATCTTGTTTCGGCCATTTTGAAAAAAATTCGACCGGCTCACCCATTGGCTGGCGGTTCCCTATGACTTTTGTTTTGGAACTCGGCCGTACCTATCACGGTTTTCGAGATCCGCACCTCACATCGAGTCCCTTTCCACGTTCAGGTCGGTTTCGTATTTTTTGTCTACTCGTTGGAGCACCCTCTATACAAAAGTGTTTCCAGTTGCTCCCCACCCCTTCACATCTCTCCAAAAAAGCATGTCAATGACCCAGTCAGTGAGTGAGTGAGTGAGTGGTAATCGAGCTTTATATATAGTAACTAGATGTCGCGTGGGGGCCGCGGGCCCCACGGGGCCCGCGGAGGGTGTCGTGCTATTGGTCTGTCTATCAAGCTTCACATTAAGTCGTAAGGATGGCATCGAGACGAACCGAAAGAGTACCAACACGAGGGGTCTAGCATTTTCGGTTTCCGAGACAGAGCAAAGAGAAAGTCGGGCTGCCTTAGGAGGGGGGAGGAAGGGGGGGGGTGAGTTCCAACTTCACAATGCAGCTCGCCCTGCGGGCTCGCAAGTTACTCGGGAGAACTACCTCAGAAGGGACGCTACGGCGCACGCGCCTACGCGGAGCTCGCCCTTCGGGCTCGCTGGGGAGGGGGGGGGGCGGTATTCCAACTTGCTGTCGTGCCCTCAGGTCTGGGGGCCCAACTTCACATACAGTCGTAAAGATGGCATCGAGACGAATCGAAAGAGTACCAACACGAGGGGTCTAGCATTTTCGGTTTCCGAGATAGAGCCAAGAAAAAGTCGGGCTGCCTTAGGAGGGGGGGAGGAAGGGGGGGGATGAGTTCCAACTTCACACTGCAGCTCGCCCTCCGGGCTCGCAAGTGACTCGAAAGTATTTCGCGTCCGGTGGACGCTTCGGCGCACGCGCCTACGCGGAGCTCGCCCTTCGGGCTCGCTGGGAGGGGGGGGGGGGGGGTAAGAATTCCAACTTCACACCCCAGCTCGCCCTTCGGGCTCGCAAGCGACTCGGGAGGACAAGTGGGACGCTCCGGCGCAAGCGCCTACGCGGAGCTCGCCCTGCGGGCTCGCTTTCAAAACTCCCTTGTATGGCGGCCATCTTGGAAAATGGCGGAATCGAAAAACTTTTCCCGGAATCGGAACCAGCGGCCCCCAGAGCCCCCGGGTGCAAAGTTTCATCCCGATCGGACAAAAAAAAATTTCGGCCGCCATTTTGGATCCGCCATCTTGAATTTTTTTCAACTCCATCAAACTTCCCCCCTCCCCCTGAGTGACATTTGGTCGAGCACCCCCCCACTAAGTCGTACGGTTTTCGAGATATTCCCGTTTAAAGTTTGTATGGCGGCCATCTTGTTTCGGCCATTTTGAAAAAAATTCGACCGGCTCACCCATCGGCCGGCGGTTCCCTATGACTTTTGTTTTGGAACTTGGCCGTACCTATCACGGTTTCCGAGATCCGCACCTCACATCGAGTCCCTTTCCACGTTCAGGTCGGTTTCGTATTTTTTGTCTACTCGTTGGAGCACCCTCTATACAAAAGTGTTTCCAGTTGCTCCCCACCCCTTCACATCTCTCCAAAACAGCATGTCAATGACCCAGTGAGTGAGTGAGTGAGTGAGTCAGTGGTAATCGAGCTATATATATAGTAACTAGATGTCGCGTGGGGGCCGCGGGCCCCACGGGGCCCGCGGAGGGTGTCGTGCTATTGGTCTGTCTATCAAGCTTCACATTAAGTCGTAAGGATGGCATCGAGACGAATCGAAAGAGTACCAACACGAGGTGTCTAGCATTTTTGGTTTCCGTGATAGAGCCAAACGAAGGTCGAGCTGCCTTAGGAGGGGGGAGGAAGGAGGGGGATGCGTTCCAACTTCACACTGCAGCTCGCCCTGCGAGCTCGCAAGTTACTCGGGAGAACTGCCTCAGAAGGGACGCTACGGCGCACGCGCCTACGCGGAGCTCGCCCTTCGGGCTCGCTGGGGGGGGGGGGGGGGTATTCCAACTTGCTGTCGTGCCCTCAGGTCTGGGGCCCAACTTCACACTCAGTCGTAAGGATGGCATCGAGACGAATAGAAAGAGTACCAACACGAGGGGTCTAGCATTTTCGGATTCCGAGATAGAGCCCAGAGAAAGTAGGGCTGCCTTAGGAGGAAGGGGGGGGGATGAGTTCCAACTTCACACTGCAGCTCGCCCTCCGGGCTCGCAAGTGACTCGAGAGTATTTCGCGTCCGGTGGACGCTTCGGCGCACGCGCCTACGCGGAGCTCGCCCTTCGGGCTCGCTAGGAGGGGGGGGGGGGGGGGTAAAAATTCCAACTTCACACCCCAGCTCGCCCTTCGGGCTCGCAAGCGACTCGAGAGCACCGATGGGACGCTCCGGCGCGAGCGCCTACGCGGAGCTCGCCCTGCGGGCTCGCTTTCAAAACTCCCTTGTATGGCGGCCATCTTGGAAAATGGCGGAATCAAAAAACTTTTCCCGGAATCGGAACCAGCGGCCCCCAGAGCCCCCGGGTGCAAAATTTCATCCCGATCGGACCAAAAAAAATTTCGGCCGCCATTTTGGATCCGCCATCTTGAATTTTTTTCAACTCCACCAAATTTCCCCCCTCCCCTTGAGTGACATTTGGTCGAGCACCCTCCCACTAAGTCGAACGGTTTTCGAGATATTCCCGTTTAAAGTTTGTATGGCGGCCATCTTGTTTCGGCCATTTTGAAAAAATTTCGACCGGCTCACCCATCGGCCGGCGGTTCCCTATGACTTTTGTTTTGGAACTTGGCCGTACCTATCACGGTTTCCGAGATCCGCACCTCACATCGAGTCCCTTTCCACGTCCAGGTCGGTTTCGTATTTTTTGTCTACTCGTTGGAGCACCCTCTATGCGGCAGGTCTTCCAGTTTATCCCCACCCCTTCACATCTCTCCAAAACAGCATGTCAATGACCCAGTGAGTGAGTGAGTGAGTGAGTGGTAATTAAGCTTTATATATAGTAACTAGATGTCGCGTGGGGGCCGCGGGCCCCACGGGGCCCGCGGAGGGTGTCGTGCCCTCAGGTCTGGGGGCCCAACTTCACATTCAGTCGTAAGGAGGGCATCGAGACGAATCGAAAGAGTACCAGCAAGAGGGGTCTAGCATTTTTGGTTTCCGAGATAGAGCCAAGAGAAAGTAGGGCTGCCTTAGGAGGGGGGAGGAAGGGAGGGGGATGAATTCCAACTTCACACTGCAGCTCGCCCTCCGGGCTCGCAAGTGACTCGAGAGTATTTCGCGACCAGTGGACGCTTCGGCGCACGCGCCTACGCGGAGCTCGCCCTTCGGGCTCGCTGGGAGGGGGGGGGGGGTAAAGATTCCAACTTCACACCCCAGCTCGCCCTTCGGGCTCGCAAGCGACTCGAGAGCACCGATGGGACGCTCCGGCGCAAGCGCCTACGCGGAGCTCGCCCTGCGGGCTCGCTTTCAAAACTCTCTTGTATGGCGGCCATCTTGGAAAATGGCGGAATCGAAAAACTTTTCCCGGAAACGGAACCAGCGGCCCCCGGAGCCCCCGGGTGCAAAATTTCATCCCGATCGGACAAAAAAAATTTCGGCCGCCATTTTGGATCCGCCATCTTGAATTTTTTTCAACTCCATCAAATTTCCCCCCCTCCCCTTGAGTGACATTTGGTCAAGCACCCCCCCTCTATCTCTGATGGTTTTCGAGATTTTCCCGTTTAAAGTTTGTATGGCGGCCATCTTGTTTCGGCCATTTTGAAAAAATTTCGACCGGCTCACCCATCGGCCGGCAGTTCCCTATGACTTTTGTTTTGGAACTCGGCCGTACCTATCACGGTTTCCGAGATCCGCACCTCACATCGAGTCTCTTTCCACGTTCAGGTCGGTTTCGTATTTTTCCTCTACTCGATGGAGCACCCTCTATACAAAAGTGTTTCCAGTTTATCCCCACCCCTTCACATCTCTCCAAAAAAGCATGTCAATGACCCAGTGAGTCAGTGAGTGGTAATCGAGCTATATATATAGTAACTAGATGTCGCGTGGGGGCCGCGGGCCCCACGGGGCCCGCGGAGGGTGTCGTACTTTACAGCTGTCCATCAAGCTTCACATTAAGTCGTAAGGATGGCATCGAGACGAATCGAAAGAGTACCAACACGAGGGGTCTAGCATTTTCGGTTTCCGAGATAGAGCCCAGAGAAAGTAGGGCTGCCTTAGGAGGGGGGAGGAAGGGGGGGATGAGTTCCAACTTCACACTGCAGCTCGCCCTCCGGGCTCGCAAGTGACTCGAGAGTATTTCGCGTCCAGTGGACGCTTCGGCGCACGCGCCTACGCGGAGCTCGCCCTTCGGGCTCGCTGGGAGGGGGGGGGGGGATAAGAATTCCAACTTCACACCCCAGCTCGCCCTTCGGGCTCGCAAGCGACTCGAGAGCACCGATGGGACGCTCCGGCGCGAGCGCCTACGCGGAGCTCGCCCTGCGGGCTCGCTTTCAAAACTCCCTTGTATGGCGGCCATCTTGGAAAATGGCGGAATCGAAAAACTTTTCCCGGAATCGGAACCAGCGGCCCCCAGAGCCCCCGGGTGCAAAATTTCATCCCGATCGGACAAAAAAAAATTTCGGCCGCCATTTTGGATCCGCCATCTTGAATTTTTTCCAACTCCACCAAATTTCCCTCCTCCCCCTGAGTGACATTTGGTCGAGCACCCCCCCACTAAGTCGTACGGTTTTCGAGATATTCCCGTTTAAAGTTTGTATGGCGGCCATCTTGTTTCGGCCATTTTGAAAAAAATTCGACCGGCTTACCCATCGGCCGGCAGTTCCCTATGACTTTTGTTTTGGAACTTGGCCGTACCTATCACGGTTTCCGAGATCCGCACCTCACATCAAGTCCTTTTCCACGTTCAGGTCGGTTTCGTATTTTTTGTCTACTCGTTGGAGCACCCTCTATACAAAAGTGTTTCCAGTTGCTCCCCACCCCTTCACATCTCTCCAAAACAGCATGTCAATGACCAAGTGAGTGAGTGAGTGAGTGAGTGAGTGAGTGAGTGAGTGGTAATTAAGCTTTATATATAGTAACTAGATGTCGCGTGGGGGCCGCGGGCCCCACGGGGCCCGCGGAGGGTGTCGTGCCCTCAGGTCTGGGGGCCCAACTTCACATTCAGTCGTAAGGATGGCATCGAGACGAATCGAAAGAGTACCAACACGAGGGGTCTAGCATTTTCGGTTTCCGAGATAGAGCCAAGAGAAAGTAGGGCTGCCTTAGGAGGGGGGAGGAAGGGGGGGATGAGTTCCAACTTCACACTGCAGCTCGCCCTCCGGGCTCGCAAGTGACTCGAGAGTATTTCGCGTCCAGTGGACGCTTCGGCGCACGCGCCTACGCGGAGCTCGCCCTTCGGGCTCGCTGGGGGGGCGGGGGGGGGGTAAGAATTCCAACTCCACACCCCAGCTCGCCCTTCGGGCTCGCAAGCGACTCGACAGCACCGATAGGACGCTCCGGCGCAAGCGCCTACGCGGAGCTCGCCCTGCGGGCTCGCTTTCAAAACTCCCTTGTATGGCGGCCATCTTGGAAAATGGCGGAATCGAAAAACTTTTCCCGGAAACGGAACCAGCGGCCCCCAGAGCCCCCGGGTGCAAAATTTCATCCCGATCGGACAAAAAAAAATTTCGGCCGCCATTTTGGATCCGCCATCTTGAATTTTTTTCAACTCCACCAAATTTCCCCCCTCTCCCTGAGTGACATTTGGTCGAGCACCCCCCCTCTATCTCTGATGGTTTTCGAGATTTTCACGTTTAAAGTTTGTATGGCGGCCATCTTGTTTCGGCCATTTTGAAAAAAATTCGACCGGCTCACCCATTGGCTGGCGGTTCCCTATGACTTTTGTTTTGGAACTCGGCCGTACCTATCACGGTTTTCGAGATCCGCACCTCACATCGAGTCCCTTTCCACGTTCAGGTCGGTTTCGTATTTTTTGTCTACTCGTTGGAGCACCCTCTATACAAAAGTGTTTCCAGTTGCTCCCCACCCCTTCACATCTCTCCAAAAAAGCATGTCAATGACCCAGTCAGTGAGTGAGTGAGTGAGTGGTAATCGAGCTTTATATATAGTAACTAGATGTCGCGTGGGGGCCGCGGGCCCCACGGGGCCCGCGGAGGGTGTCGTGCCCTCAGGTCTGGGGGCCCAACTTCACATTCAGTCGTAAGGATGGCATCGAGACGAATCGAAAGAGTACCAACACGAGGGGTCTAGCATTTTTGGTTTCCGTGATAGAGCCAAGCGAAGGTCGAGCTGCCTTAGGAGGGGGGAGGAAGGAGGGGGATGAGTTCCAACTTCACAATGCAGCTCGCCCTGCGGGCTCGCAAGTTACTCGGGAGAACTGCCTCAGAAGGGACGCTACGGCGCACGCGCCTACGCGGAGCTCGCCCTCCGGGCTCGCTGGGGAGGGGGGGGGGGGGTGATTCCGACTTGCTGTCGTGCCCTCAGATCTGGGGCCCAACTTCACATTCAGTCGTAAGGATGGCATCGAGACGAATCGAAAGAGTACCAACACGAGGGGTCTAGCATTTTTGGTTTCCGAGATAGAGCCAAGAGAAAGTCGGGCTGCCTTAGGAGGGGGGAGGAAGGGGGGGATAAGTTCCCACTTCTCACTGCAGCTCGCCCTGCGGGCTCGCAAGTTACTCGGTAGAACTGCCTCAGAAGGGACGCTACGGCGCACGCGCCTACGCGGAGCTCGCCCTTCGGGCTCGCAGGGGTGGGGGGGGGGGCGGTATTCCAACTTGCTGTCGTGCCCTCAGGTCTGGGGGCCCAACTTCACATACAGTTGTAAAGATGGCATCGAGACGAATCGAAAGAGTACCAACACGAGGGGTCTTGCATTTTCGGTTTCCGAGATAGAGCCCAGAGAAAGTAGGGCTGCCTTAGGAGGGGGGAGGAAGGGGGGGGGATGAGTTCCAACTTCACACTGCAGCTCGCCCTCCGGGCTCGCAAGTGACTCGAGAGTATTTCGCGTCCAGTGGACGCTTCGGCGCACGCGCCTACGCGGAGCTCGCCCTTCGGGCTCGCTGGGAGGGGGGGGGGGGGAATTCCAACTTCACACCCCAGCTCGCCCTTCGGGCTCGCAAGCGACTCGAGAGCACCGACGGGACGCTCCGGCGCAAGCGCCTACGCGGAGCTCGCCCTGCGGGCTCGCTTCCAAAAGTCCCTTGTATGGCAGCCATCTTGGAAAATGGCGGAATCGAAAAACTTTTCCTGGAATCGGAACCAGCGGCCCCCAGAGCCCCCGGGTGCAAAATTTCATCCCGATCGGACAAAAAACAAATTCGGCCGCCATTTTGGATCCGCCATCTTGGATTTTTTTCGACTCGACCAAACTTCCCCCCTCCCCCTGAGTGACATTTGGTCGAACACCCCCCCTCTATCTCTGATGGTTTTTGAGATTTTCGCGTTTAAAGTTTGTATGGCGGCCATCTTGTTTCGGCCATTTTGAAAAAATTTCGACCGGCTCACCCATGGGCCGGCAGTTCCCTATGACTTTTGTTTTGAAACTTGGCCGTACCTATCACGGTTTCCGAGATCCGCACCTCACATCAAGTCCCTTTCTACGTTCAGGTCGGTTTCGTATTTTTTGTCTACTCGTTGGAGCACCCTCTACACAAAAGTGTTTCCAGTTGCTCCCCACCCCTTCACATCTCTCCAAAACAGCATGTCAATGACCCAGTGAGTGAGTGAGTGAGTGAGTGGTAATTAAGCTTTATATATAGTAACTAGATGTCGCGTGGGGGCCGCGGGCCCCACGGGGCCCGCGGAGGGTGTCGTGCTATTGGTCTGTCTATCAAGCTTCACATTAAGTCGTAAGGATGGCATCGAGACGAATCGAAAGAGTACCAACACGAGGGGTCTAGCATTTTTGGTTTCCGTGATAGAGCCAAACGAAGGTCGGGCTGCCTTAGGAGGGGGGAGGAAAGAGGGGGATGAGTTCCAACTTCACACTGCAGCTCGCCCTGCGGGCTCGCAAGTTACTCGGGAGAACTGCCTCAGAAGGGACGCTACGGCGCACGCGCCTACGCGGAGCTCGCCCTTCGGGCTCGCTGGGGGGGGGGGGGGGGTGACTCCAACTTGCTGTCTTGCTCTCAGGTCTGGGGCCCAACTTTACACTCAGTCGTAAGGATGGCATCGAGACGAATCGAAAGAGTACCAACACGAGGAGTCTAACATTTTTGGTTTCCGAGATAGAGCCAAGAGAAAGTCGGGCTGCCTTAGGAGGGGGGAGGAAGGGGGGGATGAGTTCCAACTTCACACTGCAGCTCGCCTTTCGGGCTCGCAAGTGACTCGAGAGTGTTTCGCGTCCAGTGGACGCTTCGGCGCACGCGCCTACGCGGAGCTCGCCCTTCGGGCTCGCTGGGAGGGGGGGGGGGGGGTAAAAATTCCAACTTCACACCCCAGCTCGCCCTGCGGGCTCGCAAGCGACTCGGGAGAACGAATTGGACGCTCCGGCGCAAGCGCCTACGCAGAGCTCGCCCTGCGGGCTCGCTTTCAAAACTCCCTTGTATGGCGGCCATCTTGGAAAATGGCGGAACCGAAAAACTTTTCCCGGAATCGGAACCAGCGGCCCTCAGAGCCCCCGGGTGCAAAATTTCATCCCGATCGGACAAAAAAAAATTTCGGCCGCCATTTTGGATCCGCCATCTTGGATTTTTTTCAACTCCACCAAATTTCCCCCCTCCCTCTGAGTGACATTTGGTCGAGCACCCCCCCTCTATCTCTGATGGTGCTCGAGATATTCCCGTTTAAAGTTTGTATGGCGGCCATCTTGTTTCGGCCATTTTGAAAAAATTTCGACCGGCTCACCCATCGGCCGGCAGTTCCCTATGACTTTTGTTTTGGAACTTGGCCGTACCTATCACGGTTTCCGAGATCCGCACCTCACATCAAGTCCCTTTCCACGTTCAGATCGGTTTCGTATTTTTTGTCTACTCGTTGGAGCACCCTCTATACGATGGTATATCCAGTTGGTCCCCACCCCTTCACATCTCTCCAAAACAGCATGTCAATGACCCAGTGAGTGAGTGAGTGAGTGAGTGAGTGAGTGAGTGGTAATTAAGCTTTATATATAGTAACTAGATGTCGCGTGGGGGCCGCGGGCCCCACGGGGCCCGCGGAGGGTGTCGTGCCCTCAGGTTTGGGGGCCCAACTTCACATTCAGTCGTAAGGAGGGCATCGAGACGAATCGAAAGAGTACCAGCACGAGGGGTCTAGCATTTTCCGTTTCCGAGATAGAGCCCAGAGAAAGTAGGGCTGCCTTAGGAGGGGGGAGGAAGGGAGGGGGATGAATTCCAACTTCACACTGCAGCTCGCCCTCCGGGCTCGCAAGTGACTCGAGAGTATTTCGCGTCCAGTGGACGCTTCGGCGCACGCGCCTACGCGGAGCTCGCCCTTCGGGCTCGCTGGGGGGAGGGGGGAGGGTATTCCGACTTGCTTTCGTGCCCTCAGGTCTGGGGGCCCAACTTCACATACAGTCGTAAAGATGGCATCGAGACGAATCGAAAGAGTACCAACACGAGGGGTCTAGCATTTTCGGTTTCCGAGATAGAGCCAAGAAAAAGTCGGGCTGCCTTAGGAGGGGGGAGGAAGGGGGGGGAAGAGTTCCAACTTCGCACTGCAGCTCGCCCTCCGGGCTCGCAAGTGACTCGAGAGTATTTCGCGTCCAGTGGACGCTTCGGCGCACGCGCCTACGCGGAGCTCGCCCTTCGGGCTCGCTGGGAGGGGGGGGAGGGTAAGAATTCCAACTCCACACCCCAGCTCGCTCTTCGGGCTCGCAAGCGACTCGAGAGCACCGATGGGACGCTCCGGCGCAAGCGCCTACGCGGAGCTCGCCCTGCGGGCTCGCTTTCAAAACTCCCTTGTATGGCGGCCATCTTGGAAAATGGCGGAATCGAAAAACTTTTCCCGGAATCGGAACCAGCGGCCCCCGGAGCCCCCGGGTGCAAAATTTCATCCCGATCGGACAAAAAAAAATTTCGGCCGCCATTTTGGATCCGCCATCTTGAATTTTTTTCAACTCCACCAAATTTCCCCTCTCCCCATGAGTGATATTTGGTCGAGCACCCCCCCTCTATCTCTAATGGTACTCGAGACATTCCCGTTTAAAGTTTGTATGACGGCCATCTTGTTTCGGCCATTTTGAAAAACTACGACCGGCTCACCCATTGGCCGGCAGTTCTCTGTGACTTTGGTTTTGGAACTTTTCTCTAGGACTCATACTTGCCGAGATCCGCTCCCCACCCCAGGTCTGTTTCCACTTCCAGGTCGGTTTCGTATTTTTTTCTGCTCATCAAAACGCCCTCTACCTGGATTTTGTTCTAGTTTTACCCCACCCCTTCACATCTCTCCAAAAAAGCATGTCAATGCTTGTAAAACTCCCTTGTATGGCGGCCATCTTGGAAAATGGCGGAATCGAAAAACTTTTCCCGGAATCGGAACCAGCGGCCTCCAGAGCCCCCGGGTGCAAAATTTCACCCCGATCGGACAAAAAAAAATTTCGGCCGCCATTTTGGATCCGCCATCTTGAATTTTTTTCAACTCCACCAAATTTCCCCCCTCCCCCTGAGTGACATTTGGTCGAGCACCCCCCCACTAAGTCGTACGGTTTTCGAGATATTCCCGTTTGAAGTTTGTATGGCGGCCATCTTGTTTCGGCCATTTTGAAAAAAATTCGACCGGCTTACCCATTGGCCGGCAGTTCCCTATGACTTTTGTTTTGGAACTTGGCCGTACCTATCACGGTTTCCGAGATCCGCACCTCACATCAAGTCCCTTTCCACGTTCAGGTCGGTTTCGTATTTTTTGTCTACTCGTTGGAGCACCCTCTATGCGATAGTAGCTCCAGTTTATCCCCACCCCTTCACATCTCTCCAAAACAGCATGTCAATGACCAAGTGAGTGAGTGAGTGAGTGAGTGAGTGAGTGAGTGAGTGGTAATTGAGCTTTATATATAGTAACTAGATGTCGCGTGGGGGCCGCGGGCCCCACGGGGCCCGCGGAGAGTGTCGTGCCCTCAGGTTTGGGGGCCCAACTTCACATTAAGTCGTAGAGATGGCATCGAGACGAATCGAAAGAGTACCAACACGAGGGGTCTAGCATTTTCGGTTTCCGATATAGAGCCCAAAGAAAGTCGGGCTGCCTTAGGAGGGGGGAGGAAGTGGGGGGATGAGTTCCAACTTCACACTGCAGCTCGCCCTCCGGGCTCGCAAGTGACTCGAGAGTATTTCGCGTCAAGTGGACGCTTCGGCGCACGCGCCTACGCGGAGCTCGCCCTTCGGGCTCGCTGGGAGGGGGGGGGGGGGCAATTCCAACTTCACACCCCAGCTCGCCCTTCGGGCTCGCAAGCGACTCGAGAGCACCGATGGGACGCTCCGGCGCAAGCGCCTACGCGGAGCTCGCCCTGCGGGCTCGCTTTCAAAACTCCCTTGTATGGCGGCCATCTTGGAAAATGGCGGAATCGAAAAACTTTTCCCGGAATCGGAACCAGCGGCCCCCAGAGCCCCCCCGTGCAAAATTTCATCCCGATCGGACAAAAAAAATTTTCGGCCGCCATTTTGGATCCGCCATCTTGAATTTTTTTCAACTCCACCAAATTTCCCCCCTCTCCCTGAGTGACATTTGGTCGAGCACCCCCCCTCTATCTCTGATGGTTTTCGAGATTTTCACGTTTAAAGTTTGTATGGCGGCCATCTTGTTTCGGCCATTTTGAAAAAAATTCGACCGGCTCACCCATTGGCTGGCGGTTCCCTATGACTTTTGTTTTGGAACTCGGCCGTACCTATCACGGTTTTCGAGATCCGCACCTCACATCGAGTCCCTTTCCACGTTCAGGTCGGTTTCGTATTTTTTGTCTACTCGTTGGAGCACCCTCTATACAAAAGTGTTTCCAGTTGCTCCCCACCCCTTCACATCTCTCCAAAACAGCATGTCAATGACCAAGTGAGTGAGTGAGTGAGTGAGTGAGTGAGTGAGTGAGTGGTAATTAAGCTTTATATATAGTAACTAGATGTCGCGTGGGGGCCGCGGGCCCCACGGGGCCCGCGGAGGGTGTCGTGCCCTCAGGTCTGGGGGCCCAACTTCACATTCAGTCGTAAAGATGGCATCGAGACGAATCGAAAGAGTACCAACACGAGGGGTCTAGCATTTTTGGTTTCCGAGATAGAGCCAAGAGAAAGTCGGGCTGCCTTAGGAGGGGGGAGGAAGGGGGGGATGAGTTCCAACTTCACACTGCAGCTCGCCCTGCGGGCTCGCAAGTTACTCGGGAGAACTGCCTCAGAAGGGACGCTACGGCGCACGCGCCTACGCGGAGCTCGCCCTTCGGGCTCGCTGGGGGGTCGGGGGGGGGATATTCCAACTTGCTGTCGTGCCCTCAGGTCTGGGGGCCCAACTTCACAAACAGTCGTAAAGATGGCATCGAGACGAATCGAAAGAGTACCAACACGAGGGGTCTAGCATTTTCGGTTTCCGAGATAGAGCCCAGAGAAAGTAGGGCTGCCTTAGGAGGGGGGAGGAAGGGGGGGATGAGTTCCAACTTCACACTGCAGCTCGCCCTCCGGGCTCGCAAGTGACTCGAGAGTATTTCGCGTCCAGTGGACGCTTCGGCGCACGCGCCTACGCGGAGCTCGCCCTTCGGGCTCGCTGGGAGGGGGGGGGGGGGATAAGAATTCCAACTTCACACCCCAGCTCGCCCTTCGGGCTCGCAAGCGACTCGAGAGCACCGATGGGACGCTCCGGCGCGAGCGCCTACGCGGAGCTCGCCCTGCGGGCTCGCTTTCAAAACTCCCTTGTATGGCGGCCATCTTGGAAAATGGCGGAATCGAAAAACTTTTCCCGGAATCGGAACCAGCGGCCCCCAGAGCCCCCGGGTGCAAAATTTCATCCCGATCGGACAAAAAAAAATTTCGGCCGCCATTTTGGATCCGCCATCTTGAATTTTTTTCAACTTCACCAAATTGCCCCCCACCCCCTGAGTGACATTTGGTCGAGCACCCCCTCACTAAGTCGTACAGTTTTCGAGATATTCCCGTTTAAAGTTTGTATGGCGGCCATCTTGTTTCGGCCATTTTGAAAAAAAATCGACCGGCTCACCCATCGGCCGGCAGTTCCCTATGACTTTTGTTTTGGAACTTGGCCGTACCTATCACGGTTTCCGAGATCCGCACCTCACATCAAGTCCTTTTCCACGTTCAGGTCGGTTTCGTATTTTTTGTCTACTCGTTGGAGCACCCTCTATACAAAAGTGTTTCCAGTTGCTCCCCACCCCTTCACATCTCTCCAAAACAGCATGTCAATGACCAAGTGAGTGAGTGAGTGAGTGAGTGAGTGAGTGAGTGAGTGGTAATTAAGCTTTATATATAGTAACTAGATGTCGCGTGGGGGCCGCGGGCCCCACGGGGCCCGCGGAGGGTGTCGTGCTTTACAGCTGTCTATCAAGCTTCACATTAAGTCGTAAGGATGGAATCGAGACGAATCGAAAGAGTACCAACATGAGGGGTCTAGCATTTTTGGTTTCCGAGATAGAGCCCAGAGAAAGTCGGGCTGCCTAAGGAGGAGGGAGGAAGGGGGGGATAAGTTCCAACTTCACACTGCAGCTCGCCCTCCGGGCTCGCAAGTGACTCGGGAGAACTGCCCCTCCGAAGGGACGCTACGGCGCACGCGCCTACGCGGAGCTCGCCCTTCGGGCTCGCTGGGGGGTGGGGGGGAGGGGCTGGGGTATTCCAACTTGCTGTCCTGCCCTCAGGTCTGGAGGCCCAACTTCACATCCAGTCGTAAGGATGGCATCGAGACGAATCGAAAGAGTATCAACACGAGGGGTCTAGCATTATCGGTTTCCGAGATAGAGCAGAGAAAGTAGGGCTGCCTTAGGAGGGGGGAGGAAGAGGGGGGATGAGTTTCAACTTCACACTGCAGCTCGCCCTCCGGGCTCGCAAGTGACTCGAGAGTATTTCGCGTCCAGTGGACGCTTCGGCGCACGCGCCTACGCGGAGCTCGCCCTTCGGGCTCGCTGGGAGTGGGGGGGGGGGGGTAAAAATTCAAACTTCACACCCCAGCTCGCCCTTCGGGCTCGCAAGCGACTCGAGAGCACCGATGGGACGCTCCGGCGCAAGCGCCTACGCGGAGCTCGCCCTGCGGGCTCGCTTTCAAAACTCCCTTGTATGGCGGCCATCTTGGAAAATGGCGGAATCGAAAAACTTTTCCCGGAATCGGAACCAGCGGACCCCAGAGCCCCCGGGTGCAAAGTTTCACCCCGATCGGACAAAAAAAAATTTCGGCCGCCATTTTGGATCCGCCATCTTGAATTTTTTTCAACTCCACCAAATTTCCCCCCTCCCCCTGAGTGACATTTGGTCGAGCACCCCCCCTCTATCTCTGATGGTTTTCGAGATTTTCGCGTTTAAAGTTTGTATGGCGGCCATCTTGTTTCGGCCATTTTGAAAAAATTTCGACCGGCTCACCCATCGGCCGGCAGTTCCCTATGACTTTTGTTTTGGAACTTGGCCGTACTTATCACGGTTTCCGAGATCCGCACCTCACATCGAGTCCCTTTCCACGTTCAGGTCGGTTTCGTATTTTTCCTCTACTCGTTGGAGCACCCTCTATACAAAAGTGTTTCCAGTTGTTCCCCACCCCTTCACATCTCTCCAAAAAAGCATGTCAATGACCCAGTGAGTGAGTGAGTGAGTGAGTGGTAATCGAGCTTTATATATAGTAACTAGATGTCGCGTGGGGGCCGCGGGCCCCACGGGGCCCGCGGAGGGTGTCGTGCTATTGGTCTGTCTATCAAGCTTCACATTAAGTCGTAAAGATGGCATCGAGACGAATCGAAAGAGTACCAACACGAGGGGTCTAGCATTTTTGGTTTCCGAGATAGAGTCAAGAGAAAGTCGGGCTGCCTTAGGAGGGGGGAGGAAGGGGGGGGGGGCTTAGTTCCAACTTCACACTGCAGCTCGCCCTGCGGGCTCGCAAGTTACTCGGGAGAACTGCCTCAGAAGGGACGCTACGGCGCACGCGCCTACGCGGAGCTCGCCCTTCGGGCTCGCTGGGGGGGGGGGGGGGGGTATTCCAACTTGCTGTCCTGCCCTCAGGTCTGGAGGCCCAACTTCACATCCAGTCGTAAGGATGGCATCGAGACGAATCGAAAGAGTACCAACACGAGGGGTCTAGCATTTTCGATTTCCGAGATACAGCCCAGAGAAAGTAGGGCTGCCTTAGGAGGGGGGAGGAAGGGGGAGGATGAGTTCCAACTTCACACTGCAGCTCGCCCTCCGGGCTCGCAAGTGACTCGAGAGTATTTCGCGTCCAGTGGACGCTTCGGCGCACGCGCCTACGCGGAGCTCGCCCTTCGGGCTCGCTGGGGGGGCGGGGGGGGGTAAGAATTCCAACTTCACACGCCAGCTCGCCCTTTGGGCTCGCAAGCGACTCGAGAGCACTGATGGGACGCTCCGGCGCAAGCGCCTACGCGGAGCTCGCCCTGCGGGCTCGCTTTCAAAACTCCCTTGTATGGCGGCCATCTTGGAAAATGGCGGAATCGAAAAACTTTTTCCAAATACGGAACCGGCGGCCCCCAGAGCCCCCGGGTGCAAAATTTCATCCCGATCGGACAAAAAAAAATTTAGGCCGCCATTTTTGATCCGCCATCTTGAATTTTTTTCAACTTCGTCAAATTTCCCCCCTCCCCCTGAGTGACATTTGGTCGAGCACCCCCCCTCTAGCTCTAATGGTGCTCGAGATATTCCCGTTTAAAGTTTGTATGGCGGCCATCTTGTTTCGGCCATTTTGAAAAAATTTCGACCGGCTCACCCATCGGCCGGCGGTTCCCTACGACTTTTGTTTTGGAACTTGGCCGTACCTATCACGGTTTCCGAGATCTGCACCTCACATCGCGTCCCTTTCCACGTTCAGGTCGGTTTCGTATTTTTTGTCTACTCGTTGGAGCACCCTCTATACAAAAGTGTTTCCAGTTGCTCCCCACCCCTTCACATCTCTCCAAAACAGCATGTCAATGACCAAGTGAGTGAGTGAGTGAGTGAGTGAGTGAGTGAGTGAGTGGTAATTAAGCTTTATATATAGTAATTTGGATTCAAGCCCCATTTTGTGTAAGGAGCATCAGGAAATCCGTGCTACTGCTGAATTTTCTTAACACTTTGTGTTTTTTAATTCTTTATTACTAAACGGACCGAGTTAGATTATGCCACTGATAGCGTGACCACGTTATTCACAAGAGGCTGTTATGTAATTGTACACTGTGTTATATGTTACGAGGACGAGTCAACATAGAATTAGAAGTTGGCCGCCCCAGATATAGGGCTGGGGGGGAAACCGGGGTACCTGCCCCCGACCGCAGTTTCAGGGGCGCCAAAATCAAACACCGAACAGAAGGGGTGCCACTATTAAGGTTCTGCCCCGGCGGCCAAGCATCTGACTTACTTCGACTACTGGGTGTAGTTTTAATTGATTTAAATTAAAGGTTTCAACATCTTTAATGTTTGCGGAATGAAATCTTTCATCAGGCTTAGGGTGTTAACGTTAAACACTAAAACGTTTCGGACTAAAATTCTGGTCTAATAAAACATAACTATTATGTATACCGCTTTCATGACTCAAATTATAATTTATTACGCTCCGAGGCGTGCTTTTGTGACCTAATCGTAATTGATACATCATTAAGATTTCAACAAAAACCATTTTCGTTGTTGCTCTATTATGTGCTCATTTAATGTCGCAAGTAGCAATTTATACCAAATGGAAGTCTGTAATGGACATTGTGTATCAGTAATAAAGTCATGACTCTATTATAACTGCTGAAATTAGGTTTTTTTTACCAAATTTGTTTCAAATTAGCTACTGCTCGCGACGACGGACGCCATTTTATTCGGAGCTTTAAATTACATAGTAAGTTCATTATGGGGATGACAGTTTGTTACTGGGAAATAAGATCAAATTCACGGGCGCGGGGTCATCCGCCTCCATAAAAACTTGTATTAAGACCTGCTAAGGGCAATACTCTACTTATAAAGTACTTGGAGAGTCGTGTCGCAATATTTCGGGAGCGCACCGTTAGGCCTGCTGGCCGCGCAGTGTGGGCCGGCCGCCGAGCGCTGGGCGACGTGCCCAACTGCCCATTATAGGCGCGTTCGCCCTATAAATATGGCCGAAATATGTAATAGCCTGCGTCTTTTTACGGCATAGACACTAGTAGACTAGACCGCGCGTAACTGGCTGGAGAGAAGATAAATTTGAATATCTGTTTTTTTTTTCAAATTTACATGTGAGTGTTTCTTTAAGTTACTACTATAATAACAACCTCTGATATTTTAATGTATTGTTACAAGTGAACCCATTTGCGATTTTTTTTTCGTGAATTATAACATCTGTCTGCTAAATAGTGATTTTATGAGCGTCAAAATCACCCAAAAGTGCACATGAGTTGGTTCTAAGCACTTTTTTCAAATACCTGTTTGAAATTCGACTTCGATTCAAATTCAGACGTTTCTGCATGCAAAGTAACATTTATTTTTAAATTTACAACATCCGCCTCGAAAGATACTGGTTAGTTTATATGAAAATATATTCAGGAACAAAGCTTGCAAGTTAATACTTTGTAAATGCCAAGAAACCTTTATCACAGTTTCAATCTTTACTTGAGCGTGCATTTTTGTTCTTAATCTTTACATTTCTACATAGCCAATCTAAAATGAGCCGTATTTAAAGGGTAAAAAGTCCATAGTGCGTCTAATGGGCAGGACAATGCCGTCAAGCGTAAGGTAAGCGGCGCGTTACTTGACTTCTAATCGCTTTATTGTATTGAATAGAATAACAATTACTTTAGTCATCATGAGATCCTGGCGGTTTTTATTTGTATTGTATATTATTTTCATTATGCATGTGTATGTGTAGAGGTTAATTTTATCATTGATAATAATTTCTTAGGTTTTCGCACTCGTATATAAACTGTTTAAATTGTTTTAATTCCATTTCTAGCGTCTATATTTTGTATGAAAATGTAACATCTGCCTTGAAATTTTGAGTTTTAAAAATCCGGGTGAGCTTAATATAAATAAATGTGTATAAAAGTGACGTAGCCAGAGATTGCAATCCGGATTCTTCGAAATTCGAAAATAACCGAAAAATCCGGATTTTCAGGAGTTTTGTAAAACCGGTTTTTGGGACTCAAATTCGGTTTTTTCGGATTTTTGTCAAAATTGAGATAAAACGGAACTTCTGGATAAAACTGAATTAGCATGTGATTTAAATGTGATCGATAAAGGAATATACTGTTTAGAAATCTTTTGCTAGAGTGCGAAATAGTGTTATAAGGGAGAAATGTGACTTAAAAGAAGATGTAGTGACTAAGATAGAGAAATAAATGTTGCGTTGGTTTGGGCATGTTGGAAGTATGGATGAAAGGCGATTATGTAAGCAAATTTATACGGGTGATGTGACTGGGCGAGTTGGTCGAGGGCGTTCGTTGATCAAATTGGCTACGTCCTAAAGACAGGCAGAATTAAAAGTACTCGGAACCGCCGTGCATGTATGAAGAAGGAATGTGTGTAGAGGAAGCGAGGGAAACATGCCAGAACTGGAGCAAATGGCGTTCCGCGGCCTCTGCCCACCCCAAAGGGAGACAGGCGTGAGCTTATAATAATAATAATAAAAAAATATTTTGCTACTACTGCTTTATCCCCGGGAAAAAATAAAAAATAAAAATGACAAAAATGCTAATATTTCGTAACCTATGCACATTAAAAAGTCCAAAAATGCAATCATTACAATTCGTCAAATTTCAGTTATGTAGCCCAGTTCATTTTTTGTTTGTGATTTCAGTGACCCTATATCCGGTCAACTTTACTTGCCTTTTTCTTAAAACTAAAGGTAGTATCGATGCGGGAGTTTCAATCTAGTGCTTGGAATTATATAAAGTAACGATTTTTACAATAAAAAAAAGAGTTTTAACAAAATTGGAATTCATAAAACACTGTTGAGTACCTAACCTTAAACATTAGTTTTTTTAAGAATGCAGTTTTATACAAAAAGGTGGATATATACATTATCTTGCGTTTTGTTGCATTTGATTTTATGTTATGTTCGTTTATGACTGTGTTAACTAATTTACCTATATAAGGGAAAAAGAAGATGACTGATACCCAAAGTTTTTTGTTTATTTTATTTCAGTTTTATCAAATAACCTTAAAACTTCGAAAAATCCGGATTATCCGGATTTTAATCAAAGGAAAATTAAGAAATTCGGATTTAAAAAAGATCCGGATTTTGCAATCCCTACGCCTACGCCGTTAAAAAATAAAAAATCCTAAGATATTTAAATTATTGTTATTTGTTCAGTAGATTTGAAATAAATGCCCATTTTATGGTATGTGTAATTTTTTGAAGTTTTTTTGCACATATTTTTTTATTAATAAACAATTGTTTAAGCTAGAAACAAAATTGAAAATAGTTTGCAAGTTTTGTAGGCTCCTATAGCGATCAATTTACGTTATAATTCAATTTAGTATTACGTTGGTTGCCATTCAGCAACAGCTCATAGTTTGACCTTCAAACTAGCAACCCGTCTATTGACATGCAAAAACTTTCACTTAATGACTTTCAAAGGTTTGTGGTGTAAGTAGAAGACTTAAGCGACATCTTTATCTTTACATAGTATAAAGTCGCTATCCGTTCCTGTCCTAAATCCTTGTAAAGAAAACCTCTTAACTCATATACGAGCACTTTTCTTAAGATTTTCTTTGTCGCGTTATAGAAATAGCTTCAGTATTGTAATAAGTATGGAGCGCAGCACTAAATCGCGTTTATTTTAATATTGTTAGCATCAAATACTATGTTATGTTAATATAACTTTCCACAGTTTTTATATGAATTGTAATAATTAGTAAAAAAATAATTGTATCGCTATATTTTCTAAAACATTATTTTTTATCCTTAGAAATAAATGTTTCTCATAACTTAACTATCTTCAATATTTTTACAGTTTTGTAGTATAGTTTTTGAGTAGAATGCCGCATTATATGTCGAGCTTAATAAAACATGTATTAAAGCAACAAGTTCGTTTATTAATGTATGTTTAAAAGCTACAAATAACAACAAAACTATTAAGTATTCGTAGTTTAAAAGGCATTAATTACACTCTGTCAATTATGATGAAATCTGGTCGTATATATTTAAACAGGTACGGCTTAGTATGACTGTTTTTGTACAGGCGATAGATCAAGTTTTGTAAGTTAGTAATGTCGAAAATTATTTGATTGAACTTAACACTTATTCTGCTAAAAACAGTTAATATCAAGTGTAAAAGGAAACATTTCAAAGTATACTATACATTGAATTTGCAAGTGTAAATTATGAAACCTCCGTGTGGGCAGCAAAATTATAAAAACTCAGGTGGTTGTTTAAAACTCTATCGGAGTGAAAAACAATCAAATCATAAAAGATCTATTAAGATGATCAAACAAGTAAATTCTAAAAGTCCGTTCAAAATCAATATTGACATCGCGCATACTGTGTAGCGTTGCGACGCGTTCAACCAGCCAATTACCATGAAGCATTGTGATGCTAATGCCATTCTCAGAACGCGCTACTTGAACTTAACCCAGTTAATCAGCGAAGCGTTTCATTTTTAATTTACTCTTTTAACTGAACATTTTTTGAGTGTTTCTTAACCATTTCTTAACGTTATAAAAAATTCTTTTATGACGTTAAGAAATGTTCCAAAAATAGTTTTTTGTGATTTGGCATTTCGGGAACTCGTACTATTTTAAGAAATCACTACACGCGCGCACACACACACACACACACACACTTAAAATAATAACGGTCAACATTCAACAATGCATACTTTTCTCATTAAATATATCTATATATTTAAAAATGAATCCCTATTTCCCTTGATCACGACATCACGCCTGAACGGCTGGACCGATTTCGCTAATTCTTTTTTTGTTCTGTTCGTTATTATCAGGAGAAGGTTCTTATGAAAGAAAAAATCAAAAATCTGCTCATTTATGGCGTCTAAGGCGGAACAAATTTCGCCGGGTCAGCTAGTTAAAGATAAAGCTGAGAATTATTAATCTAAGAACACTTAGGTACCCATAATTCCATGTTGTTAAAAACGTTTAAAATGCAAATGTTGACACATTTCCCAAATGTATCTACTTGATCATTATTTTTATTCTTAACTCTAATCTGAAAAATAACAAAGTATTAAAGACATCAGGACTCGTGACTCAGGAGGAACAAAGTGGTATCCATTCCCATAGCATCCATAGTATCCATTCCCCTTCTGATTAAGGCTAGTAAAGTACGCTAGTGCCTGAGTCCTGACAGGCTGTCTACTCTACGTATTACAGCTGCATATATGTTAAATAACAGATATTCTGCAAGCAGGTCAAACGGTCACTTGTCCTTATGTTGTAACTGCTTGAGTTGGTTTAGCTTGTGGTTTACGTCAGTAAAGCCACTTTATATGGTGTTTTTACAGCTCAGTGTTTGCTTAATAACCGGGTTATGTGACTTTGAAGTTACTCAAAAATATTGGGTACCCCACGTATGATGTACATTTATATCCAAGGGTATTCTTTCTCTCCGTTAGAAAATGTATTAGTAGGATTTGAGAAAAGTCGTCAAAATATGTTCCTGATTTTCCTGTAGGTACACCCTATTTGCTCCCTCTAACGTTGACACATGCGAAACCCACAATAGCGATATTCGTTAATGATAAATTTCAAATCGGCGGTAACTATCGATTTATCTATAAGCGTACCATGATAGGCGCTATATTTTAAGGAAAAAGCTTACGTCTGGCTGTTTCGGAACGTACTTAATGGCAACTGTTGCATATCCACCGTCAAGTTGTTCAACAGCTTCATGCAAATTGTGTACCAATGATTGGAATGAAACAATGTCCTACCTTGGGACGCGGTCAGAGACAACCACGAATGCTCCAAAGAGGGCCAATATATTCTCGCGCGTACATACTATTGAATTACACATAGGAATATTATACCTGTAGGTAATTAACGATTTAAAATTGGAAAGAGTTTTGTTTGTAGTAAAGCTAACACTTAACATGACCACAAACAATGGCACTGTCGAAGTCACGATGTTAGCGACATAGCATCAAGAGAAGAACTGCAAATTACTTAAAATAACCGCATATCATGTTTCGTAGCTTTATCTAATTTATTATATCTCTTGTTACAGATAAAACAAAATGGCAACTTCAGTCCTCCAACCAGAAAGCCGAAGGGAGCACGAGCCAAAGGCGGAAATAGCCGAGTCTCCACGATTGACAGACGACGAACGGATGCAGATCTTGGAAGCTAAAGAGAGAGAGACTGGTGACTTGCCGCCGGAACTCAGAGAAAGAGCTAGATTGGAATTGAGAGAAGAGCCAGCAATTAGAGAACATGCTTTAGCGCAGATGAGACATTTTATTGAGAAACATCCTGCGATCAAGAAGTCGAGGACTGGTACCTATACTATTTATTTTAAGCTTTAGCTTTTGTTTTAATTTTTTTTCAACGTGCCATCACTCGGCATCAAATTGGAACATACCATTTAATGCCTCTTCGTAAGATATCGAATGTTTTCATAGGTTATCTTGAAATTTAGGATCTGTGAATGCAATGTAAATAAATATTTGATAAGTTTTAATAGGTGTCAGCATTTTCGTCTAATATAGACTCTTGGAACCCTGATATGGCTGGTTAAATATTATTTATCCTATATACTATGTGACTTTCTCCAACTAGGATCAAAATAAGTGATTACTGCGGACTCCTTAAACTTGAGTAGCCATGTTAAGACTACTGGGCTATGGCTCATTCATCATCCATAGAGAACTAAGACAAAGAACATACACAACGCTTTGTAAACAGCTCAAAAATAAAAGGCAAATAGGTTCTAGCAAACCTATGAGATGTTTCTCATCTGTCCACCACGTATTCCCAAAAGACCGCCGAAATAAGGTGCTCAAAAAATGTATTTTGCCAATTACAGATACTCCCTTCCTCCTGCGATTTCTTCGAACCAAGAAATACTCCGTCCCACAAGCTTGCGCCATGTTGGAACGGTACCTCACTCTGCGTCAGGTGTATCCTCACTGGTTCCAAAAGCTGGATCCCCTGGACCCTAAAATAGCAGCTGTGATCGACGCAGGATACCTCGTGCCGCTACCGAAGCGAGATGCTGAGGGAAGGAGGGTTGTGCTATCTTGCATGGGTATGAAATATTGAGATATGTATTTACGCCAAATATTCACGCGAATGTTGGAGAAGCAATGGCAGGAACGCGAATACGAATAAAGTCCCATTATTAAGTTTTACCGATATTCTCGGATACTGAGTTATCTATCAGTTTGGTTAAGTCAGTGGATACGACTGGCTTAGTCGCTAAGTGTGTCCCTGCTTACTAGTTCAATATTAAAGATACGCTTAATGACACAATGTCATCAATTATTATAGACATTATCTTATAACTTTAGAAGGTATCATAATGTTCAAATCAGAAGAAACCCTTTTCAAAGAGATTTCGACAATGTCTCTATAGCCGTAAAGTCCACAAACTAAGGCCTAATTCCACGGAAATAAATAACGAAGAATCATTCCAATTATAGTTCTAGCTTAATGTTAACTGTTAATCAGAGTACCTTTAGGTCATCATCACATTCCAATGCTTTTAAAGCCAATACTAAGTAAAGTGAACGTGCTGCTCCTCGGATAGAGTCGGTGTTCCGAACCCAATCTTCAATCTTAATTATTTCTCTATCAAAACAACTCAACAAGGCCTGACTTACCCATAAGCTAGAGTTAATTAGCCTAGAATCTGGAGCCTTGCTCCAGGCTCTAAGATCTAGAGCCAAGGGAGCAAGGATCGAGGGGGAGCTGGGCCTTTGCAAGCACTATTTATATACAGAATAATAGGGGGGGGGGGGGATTTTCATAGTTAGCCTAAGGCTTTCAGAACTCTAAATTAAGCCCTGCTGAATAGCAGGAGGGGGTTTTGCCATACTCACCACGCTTGGCAAGCGGGTTGGCAGTGGGCAGGGCACATAGCACGGAGAACTGATGGCCGATGGGGTCAAAAAGTTCTCGAATGGCGGCCGCGTATTGGCAAGCGCAGCGTAGGACGACCAGCCACAAGATGGTCCGATGACCTCATACAGGTGGCAGGAAGGCGCTAGTTGCATGCTGCTTTCAACCGGTCACTTTGGAAATCCATGGAGGAGGCCTATGTTCAACAGTGGACTTCTTGTGGCTGAAATGATGATGATGATGATGAATAGCAGGGCTTAATTTAGTCATCCTAAATTGTGTTACTTTTCTACAGGACGCTTCGACCCTCATTTATACGACAGCTGTGTAATGGCTCGCGTCCACTCCTTGATAGTAGAGCTTCTCCTGGACGAGCCCAGGTCCCAGCTCCTGGGGTACACTCACGTGAACGACGAGGCAGGGATGCAGATGCCCCACGTCTCACTCTGGTCCTTTACCGACGTGCGGACTATGCTCAACTGTATACAGGTAATACGACAGCTGTGTAATGGCTCGCGTCCGCTCCTTGATAGTAGAGCTTCTTCTGGACGAGCCCCGGTCCCAGCTCCTCGGGTACACTCACGTGAACGACGAGGCTAGGATGCAGATGCCCCACGTCTCACTCTGGTCCTTTACCGACGTGCGGACCATGCTCAACTGTATACAGGTAGCTGTGTTATCGGTGCCTGGTGTACATAATATCATTAGACAATTTACACCAACTTTAAGTTATATAGTTACATACTTAAAAGCAAATGTTTGCATGATAAATATGATTTCTTATTCTTATGATAGTATACGACACGTTATTCATGATAAGTACGTAAATACATATTTGCCCCTCAAGGGACTCAAACCTGCAACGCGAACCTTGAGTTCGTAGTCAAGGTCAGTGAGCACTAGGCTATTCGGTCGTCTGCGTGTGAAAATATTAGCTAATTTAACTTGATAATAGTTGGTTTAACCAGTCAGTCGAAATTTCGAATTAAATTTTATTTTACTATAGGTCTATATCACGCAATTACTAATAAAAATAACTTACACCTAAAGTCACTATACAGATTTAAATAATATTACAAAATTTCATTGTTGTTTAGGTGGTTCGTGATTGGACGTTTTACCTTACTTAACTCGTAAATTTCGTGTGCTTGTCAAGTTAATGTCTCTATGTTGAGGACTTTCCCCTGCTTTTTGCGTGATAATTATACTTTATAAATTCCAGGTCTCATAGGTTAATTTTTAAAAACAAACTACTAATAGATTTTTTACAGTTTTTTAACTTCTATTACAGAATTCCACACCGATGCGGCATAAGTGCACTCATTTCGTCAATGTTCCTCACTACGGAGCAAAGTTTTTCGAATTTGCCGTCTCACTGCTCAGTGATAAATTAAAAGACCGAGTAATGGTAAGAAAATAATAAAATTGAACACTCTACTATTTTTCTATTTTATAACATTCAAATTTGCAAACTCCATTTCTTTCTGACATCTATAACCAATAGAAGTGTATTTTCTTTTTACCAACTTAGCAATTTGCAGCTAACTTCAAGGTAGATGAGTGATGCAACCGTAGAGTGTAACAAATACTAAAATCTTAATCTATCATTCTCTTTCTACGCTAAAATCTATCTCACGTTATTTTATTTTTTTAATTATCCAATATAATCATAAACTTAATTTATACTAGCGTATATACGGGCAAAGAGCACGTTAGTTTGTAACCACTTTGATATTATAGTATGCAATAAGTTCATACTAATGCTAATTTACTTGGGGTGAACTGTTCTTCAAAATGGTTTAAAAGTGTCGTTGTTATTATTTTCTTTTTCTTCTTCTTTCTTGATATTGTTTTGTTACTGGCACAATCAGGGCGTCTAGTATAATCTGAGTTCAATGATTATGATTAAAAAACGAATAGAAATATTTTCACATCCCGTTTTAGGTGTTTACGATCAGAAAATTAAACTTTGAAACAATTTTCAGTTAGAATATTGAACTAAAAGTGGTGCCATCCCTTCATCAACTTGGGGTCACTGCAAAGCTAAAAGTTTAAACGTGTCGTTGTTTTAGTTTCTCTTTTTTCTTCTTGAGATCATTTCGCCGTGTCTGGCAGGACCGTTTGTGACTTAATTGGTAAGAACAAGACACAGATTACAGAGGTTACCGGTGAGAGTACTGCCAGACGGCCTAGATTTTTCTTTGTGTTGTCATTGCGTCTATCATTTAAGGATAATAAACATGAGTATTATTGAAAAAATATGTGAATATTATTTTTGTTTTTAGTTCCATCGCAATACTGAAGAATTGAACAAACACGTCGACCCTGCCATCTTACCCAAAGAATATGGTGGCACTGTTTCTCTGAGAGATATGATTGAAGAACTGAAGCGAAATCTTTTGAAACATAGGGAAGAATTACTTGCATTGGATGACATGTGTGTAGATGTATACGCTCTTGAGAAAAATGATATAACTCAAGATATACATTCAACTGCCGGTTCGTTCAGGAAACTTGAATTGGATTAAATTGTTTGTAAATACTTATAAGTGGGACTTGGATTTAAGTTTGTATCGCTTAGTAAGCGATGTTTTTAATGTTTTTTATGTTATAAATAGATAAGTTTTAGTCCACTCGTTACTTTGACATCAGTTTGATGGCTGCTGACAAATAATTCTAAGCTTATGCAATAGATTTACAGATTTCATTATTAAACATAGATCTCAGTTGCTTATCCTTCTAATTAGAAAATAGATTCTTGGCAATTATTTTGTGTCTATAAAAAAATATCGTGTTTGTATGACTCAAATACAGTTCCAAATTCAAATGGTACTTTATTCGTTTTCATTTTAAAAAATCAGACGGAGAAAAATGTAACTGTAATACAATTACTGTGAGTACGAACTCAAAACTAAACATGTTTTCACGACTTGCCACTCTAATAGAGGTTTAATTTCAATTGTCGGATTAGTTAAGAATCGTATATTACTTATATTTTGACATTAATTTTAACTATCGATATATTTTTATAGACGCACTTGTGTCAACCTTATTTAAGTATCTAGTGACCTACTGAGATAGACAGCCGTAGGTGGTGTCACGTTACCATTCTTAACTTGCTGGGTTAAAATCCCTACTGTTGAATTAATTAAATTGATTGAGTGCCTTTACTATAACTAAAAGCTAAGTATTATTGTTAAAACATGACAAGACAACAAAACTGCTGTGTCAAATAATTGAAAACAAAATTTACACAATATATCTAACGAATGTATGTTCATCTGAAAATAAAAGTTTAATTTATAAAATGTCGACACCATTTTTGGCAACCTAGAATGAGAAGCTGTATTAATTGTCATTTTTAAGTGAAAGCAGTGCTGCACTGCTAGTTGTGGTTAAGAAATAAAATTACTTACTGTTTAATTTAAGTTGCGTTATTTACTTTATTCGTAACCCTTGCCAGTTTCAATTATTTATCATAGGTCTTAGTCGAAAAATAGTTCAATAATTCAGACGTTACTTTGCGATGGCGAATATTAACAAATTGCCTTGCTACTCCTTGAAAACGTGTTAAATCTAACACTCATTCAAAACATACCCGTCAGTAGTTACAACATGATATTTAGCTTCAGCTTTAAAGTCGAGCAGTTACCCATAGTAGTACAGTAAGCAAAAGTAATATAGTACAGTACTCAAGTATCGAGCAACTGAAAAACACATGATGTTTAAAAATGAAAGCAATTATTCATAAAAGCGTTTTTGCATAGACAGTGGCGCTGTCGTTTGTTTTCCATTCGTTCCAAATCTGTAAGTATTTTAAGTAAAAGTAGTTTAGAAATGAGTTTTGTCTTTAGTGAAAAATAGACGAACTTTAGTATCTATATTCATAAAACAATTTAACTTTATAGAAATAGAAGAGTTAACGAAACAGGCTGTGCGAGTTACATCCTATGGTCATAATATCATAGACAAAAAAGCAAGCATAGACACGTCATTTTACCATAGACAGTAGAACGACCTTGAAAATGCGAACAAAACGTAGCTAACTTCGCTGTAGTTTTTCCCGCAGTTTGGCGTCCACACGGAGTGATATAAAAAATATTATACAATTTTTCTATGAAATTAGATCAATAGGACACTAGAAACCCCCCATGATTTAAATTCTAGTGATGTTTTAACAAACAGAACATGTTTACCCTGTGATTGTTTTGTTTGGTAGCTAGTGCCGTGGTGGTTTTGTAAACATCGGGAGAACGGGACACACGTCTATGATTTATCGTACGTATTTTAGCCATTATCGGTAGCAGATTATTGTTTCGTTTCAAGCTTTCATCAAATTCAACTATGTTTCTTTGATATTTCGTCCACTTCAACCAGATTAACCTCGAAACGGTTTCGATGTTTGCTTGGTCTGAAAAAAATTATGTTGATATGCCATAATTTGATTGTAGTGTTGTTACGGCAGAATCGTCTGCACTGCAAGCTCGGTTTATGCTTAACAAAACAGTGATTTGCTGCCCAAATACTGATGTTTATAAATAATATTTTGTTGGATTAATTTTTCTCGCAACTACGTCTTTCATGTTTTTGTGTAAGCATTTTCATGAAACGTATCAGGAATGATGATGATTGTTTGGCAATAGGTAAGTCACAGGATGTTAGATTTAGGTTAGTTGTAATCAATACTTTGATTTAATATTTGTGAGTGTTGTGTTGTGACATGTTAATACTTTTATGATGTGTGAGGTGGCATATATTAAACTCCTAAACTTAAGAAATGCCTTATTTATTTGAAATAGCATTATTAATATTCACATAAACATTTTATTCTGAATTCAATTCAATACAAACTAACAACTCATCAAGAATTTGTAGAGCATATTTGTTAGGATTTCAAACTGCATCTGCATTTCTAGATGTTTCTTAATATGCTGATACATTACCAACTGTATATCATTATTTTCATGTCATTACATATGCCACTTGTATGTACATGCCTTACATGCACTTTTGTAGTATGTCCTTGTTCACAACTCTCATAAAGATTTGCAGTCTTATTTGCAAACATTTTAATCTAATTTAGTTAAAATACATAAAGTTTTCATCTGTCATTAAGATGCTTCAATTTGAAAGAAAGAAACAAAACATATTTTTGATTAAAATAGGGTTTTTTAACAAAGTTAGTTTTTAGTTAAAATGCCTAACTTTCTCGACAGTTAAAAAGCAAAAAAAATGTTTCTTGGTAGGTATATTTGATTTGATACTTATCTATTTTTGGAATGGTCGTTCCATACAGTCAGTCAAAATAAATATGTTAAAATCCATAAATAGTACAATGTATGTCCAGTTTTTGTAAGTCAGAAAGCAATATATTATGGTGCTTGCACAAGTAAGAAAGACAGAGCAAACACAGTATGCCTTATCCATTTTTAAAGAGAGAAAACCCTGAGTCAGTATGCTTTAGCACAGCGATTATCAAACTTTTTTCGCTTTTCAAATCCTTTTGGAAAGCAAAACTTTTGACAGAACCCTTAAATAAGAAACAGTGTTGAACTATCGTCCAGACAGGAGAGGTGTATTTTTGATTTATTTTTTCTCATGGAGCCCCTACAGAGGCATCGTGGAACCCTAGGGCTCCGCGGAGCACACTTTGAGTATGGCTGCTTTAGCATAAACTACTGTTTTTTTTAATGTCAATTTTTGACAGATCAAAAACTATTATTTACCGACTGGCAGACACTCAGGACTTCGTTTGAGTGCAATTGCCTATGTCTGTCAGGGATAGTGTAGCTTTCTATTAGTGAAAGAGTTTTCATAATTGGTTCTGTAGTCCTAGAGTTTACCCTATACATACAAACAAAAAACGTGATTTACCTCTTTATTATTATAATTATAAGTGCAGTAATGTAGATTAGTTATATTAGTGTAGATAAGCTCTGACCCCTATTTCACCAAAATAATATACAACATGTCCCTTCCCTATGGACAAAGAATGAACAACCGAGTAACACTAATTCTCAGGAATGCAGGAACACAGTTGTTTTTTATTTATTACATATTTAACTTTTAAAATTATGGTAGTTAAAATTTCAAATTTTTACTCTATGCCACATGGTGGCAGTATTCCTGATGGGTTACTTAAAGACAGATGGGAAGATAAAAAACGTCAGACTCTTTCATAACATATTAACACTTCGGTCTGCTTTTGTTGTCTTCCATCAAAATTCTGACCCTGTTTTAAGAGAGACGTAAAACTTTCAAATACATGTTGTCCAAAACATTTTCCATTACCATTAATCAATGATGACTCATAAAGTGCTTATAATTAGCCATTATTACAGATAATTATACACAAATATATGTACATTAGGAAACAACTTGTGTCTGAAGTCAAAAGTTCACAGTTGACCTGATTTCTGTGACCTGCATAATTTACGTGAAAACCTTTGCAGTTACTGTTAGGCAAAATACAGGAATGCTATTTTCGTGCATATACAATGATTATATTATATTACATAGGGCATGCAACATGTTAATTTGGATATACTATATTTTTATAGTTTCAAGGAATCTTTAAAAAACTTTGAAAAATACATATCATCATCTAGCTTGTACAAAATAAAGATCATTAATATTAATGAAGTCATATTAAAATGCAGAGGTTACTTAATACATAAACAGGTTCTATTTAGATACAGTTTTTGCTGTGTAAAATTCAAATAATTTCATGTTTGCAACATACAGGTGAATCATTGGAAAGCAAGTTATTTTACATACAAATATAATCTTTGTGTCATTTTATGTAGTTACTAAGGAACAGAAAAGAGTTACAAAAATGAGAGTGATACTTTGTATTTAAATTAATAATATGTCTTGAGTCTTTTGGTAGTTTTATAATGAAGACTCCAAAACCCAGCATAGACTATAGAATTCAGATTAAATTCAGGTGTGGCTCGGGGGTAATCTCAGCATATTAATATTCAAAAAGACTCCAAAACAGTGTACAGAGGCACAAAAAAAAAACTACAAACAATCTAAATATAAAAGTAACATGTATTTAGCGTCTGGTAAATGGGCTAGTATTTTTTGTAGAATTATTTGATTATATGTCTAGTTCTAGAACAGCTATACTCAACTTGTGGCCTGCGGCCCCTATAAAAAAGAGGTTGAATATGGTTGTTCTACAATGAGAATGAGAGAGAGACAATTCTGTCTAGTCCTAAATACTAAAACAAATACCAGTTGACAGAGGCTTTACTTTTATTTCAACCATTTATAGATACTTCATAAACTAAAGTGATCAGTTTCAACTTCCTTACTCGTATTACATAATAAATTGTTTATGTGGAAAGCAACAATTCAAAATACTTTGTTGCATGATTTTCAACTTAATCAAAATGTTATTTTGATTTGAAATGCGACAACTGTTCTTTTATGTTGTGCCCGTTTTACACAACCTGTAATATTAAGTAGGTACAGTCAAGGAAATTGATACATGTACCATCGTAGAACCTAGTCTAAGAGACATACGCATGACATTTGTATGACATATCCTGGCGTTTAACGAGTCGCGTCATTGCGATAGGGTTCTAAGGTGGTACGTGAATATATTTCCCCTACTGTACTACTGAAACAAAACATTCAATAAGCAGGTATAGAGTCATGTTCAAATAGACGTTCCGTGTTTGTTTTTCAAACTTTTGCCCTTCAAATTATTCACGGTAGGTAAGTATTTGGTTTGTATATCACACATCAAGGTCATTTTTATATATATTGCATGTTTAAGGAAAGCAGTTGTTGTAGGCTCGTTGCAAGCGTCGACTTCTATGTATAGCCGACCAAGTAATTGCTTGACCACTTTTGAACCTTATCCCTTTGTGATACGGTCGAAAAGTGGTCAAGCAATTTCTTGGTCGACTATACCTACTAGACACGCTATACGAAACAGCAACATTGTCACTCAGGTGTGCTACATGGCACTATTTTTTTTTGTAATGTTAAGTAGGTTTCACTTATTCGATATCGCGGTTTTTGTTTATTTGTGTGGCTGCTCTAGATTTTGCGTCCTATCAATCGCTCAAAGGTTAACTGGAATAGATCTTTAAAAGGAAAGTTCTTTGTGCATCTGTGTTTCCCAGTTATCTGCTATTATCATGTGTTATCTACATCTACACTATAATCTACACTGATATAATAAAGAGAAAAACTTTGTTTGTTTGTTTTTTTGTTAGTTTGTTTGTATGTAGGGGGTAATCTCTGGAACTACTGAACCGATTTCAAAAATTCTTTCACAGATAGAAAGCTACACTATTCCTGACGGACATAGGCTACTAATTTTACGTGAAAGAAGTCGCGCGCGTCCACTAGTAATATAATAAAGAGGTAAACTTTGTTTGTTTGTTAGTTTGTTTGTATGTAGAGGGTAATCTTTGGAACTACTGAACCGATTCCAAAAATTGTTTCACTAATAGAAAGTTACACTATCCTTGACGGACATAGGCTACTAATATCACGCGAACGAAGTCGCGTGCGTCTGCTAGTGTACAATAAAAGTCATACATAAATGCATTAATAATATACATACTACTACTGATAGTCAGTCTTTTCTTTAAGTAGAACATATATAGGGTTTTTTAGTAGTTTCCCATCTCAGGGTCTAGGACATAACTTACAGGTGTTAAAGTTTTGGTTGTTAAAAGAAAATTACTTAGTCAAAACGCTATTAAACATAACAAAACCCTCTATCTATTGGTAGACAGGTAATTATTAAATGTAATAAATAAAAAAGAGAACAAATCTCGAAAACAGTGTCCATTTTGCAAAATGATATTCGATTTCCATGAGCAGTTAATGGTTCTGGTTAATCCATCAATTAACCAATGATGGCACTCGCTTCGTGCGCCGTTTTCACGTTTCGGTCATTGAATAAGAAATAAAAAAAACATAAATTTCTATCTATTCAACACAATGAAAACCAAATTTACATATCACCCCATACAGTTCCCGACAAACTTCTTGAGCACTGACCTTGACGGCGCAGTTGTCGTTTCTAGTCCAAATGGGAATGCGCAAACATACCCCCTCCACTCCATTTAAGCTCAAGATGTTTGCCTTCAACTATATCACCTAATGAGACAGATAAAGACTGCAAACAGGCAAGCGATAAAACGCTGCAATAAATCGCGCGCGACGCTTTTTTCCGTTTCGATTTTGATTTAATTTATTTTATTTCAAATTATAAATTACATTATACCTACGAATCATTATACATTACATAAGATGACAAAATATATGCCTACTGGTTAAAAATGGATATATTCTTTATATCAGCGATAAAAGCTAGCGTGGTGGAGCTTATGACATTACGATAATCTGCGTGTTTCTGAAAAGTGCACTCTTTCTTTAATCTTCTATTGTATTCCACAGATTGGCAGTATGGCGGAAATAGTGTACCCGCAAGGCTGCCGACCCATCACCGATGACCTTGGACCTGATGAACTGGTCCGGAGACTTAAGGTTTGTTCTCCAGTACCATATACATACTTAGTATACTTATAACAATAATACTATTTATCTGCACACATATCATTACTGCTCTATAATGCGTTCAAAAACCGTAGGAAATAACCAGCATTATTACAACCAATGTCATTATGAGAACTTTCTTCTCTGTGGTAGTAGGTAAATCTGTACTTTAATGGTCATTACAGTATTGATTTCTGTTACGTTATGAGGTCAAATTTGGAACAGCTGTCAAAACTCAAGTGGGGTCTCTATTTTAGTATCCTTAGACATTGAAACAGTTACACCACACTCGTGTTTTAAGACCTCTCATTATATGGCAGTTGCATAAACTACTTTTCTACAATGCCTAATAGTCGCCCTCCCCCCTCCCCCCACGTCGCAAAGTGACAAAAACGCTAGTATCCTTTGCTAAAATAGCAAGTGTGTAATACATTTTTTTATTTTTACACAAACACGAGGCAGAGATTAAAGAATATTTCGTTTGAGATTAACGTTTTCTATTTATATCTTGGCGACCCACATTCTGCCTTTAATAACTTCATAATGAATCATTGTCACCTTTCTTCCACCGGGGGATTTATTTCCACCTTTTTTTAACTTTTTAACCTACAGTCAAGGAAATTGAAACACGTACCACCGTAGAACCTAGTCGAACAGACATACGCATGACATTTGTATGACATAGCTTGGCGTTTAACGCGTCGCGTCATTGCGATAGGGTTCTAAGGTGGTACGTGAATATATTTCCCCTACTATACCACGGCGAAGCCAAGAGAAGTGTTCCGGCGTGGAGAGCAAGGCAGCCGGTGCAATTACTGGCACAGTAGGTATTCCATCTTAGCCCTCTAGGTTGGCACCGCATCTGCAATTTTTTTCGTGTTGCGGGTGTCTATAGGCGGCGGTGATCGCTGACCATCAGGTGACCCACTTGCTTGCATAAAAAAAAAGCGTTTGTTTTTTTTGTTCATTAGAGCCAGTCTTATTAAACGAATTATTCAGTAGGTGGCGAAATTTTTAAGAATGCGCAGTGTTGCCAAAAAATTTCAAGATAATCTATATTCCTATAGAAGATTTTTATGTTGCGTACCAATAAAACGGCAGCCATAAAACAATTTATAGTGTTCTATTCGTTTAAAAAAAAGTGTTTTGATTATGGTACGTAGGTACATACTCACCTATTATACATTCCTATAGAAGATATTTTATGTCAAGTGTAAAATAAAACAAATGAAAAACATAACATAGGTATTGAAAAAAAAACATTGGGCTAGTGACGAAATTTAGGGAGGGAAAAGGGGATAACGTTTGTATAAGACATTGACGCCTACTGTTAGATTAAGTATTCGACCGTTTCAACAGCCATTATTTAAATTATTATGATTCACGACTGAGATTTATTTGTGTCGCGAACCAAAACTGCCCTTAACAAAAATGGGTTTTTAAAATGTATTGTTAGCTGATTGTAGTGATAGCGTATCATCTCTTTCGGCTATACTTTCTTTATCCAAAAATCTCATCTTTTGAACTTCGGACCAAATAAAGGAGACGTGTTACTTAAACTGCGTTTATGATACTAAATAAACAGCAATCATAGTTCACCCCGTTTGCTTCTTTCTTTGTGGACAACGGTGAACGAAAATGACGGACGAGGTGGAAATTAAAACGCCGAAGAATCAATTTGCATCTTTGAAAGTTCAAAATGTCATTAAAAGAAACATGTCATAAAAAAAAAATTACACCTCATTGAGTTTCTTGCTGGTATCTTCTCTTCAGAGGTTTTTCCGAACCGGTGGTAAATTTTATGACATTCAGTGCTTCCTGTAAGCCTGAACTTATTAAAAATATTTTGTCTTTGACTTTGAAACCATTTTGTATTCACAGGCGTTAGCCCACACGCTACAAGGTCTGGGACAAGATGAGGGCATGTACCAGCAGTACATCCCTCTCGCACTGCACCTGGCCGACGACTTTTTTCTCTCTCACTCGTCGCGCGACGTGCAACTGCTGATAGCGTGCTGCATCGCAGATGTCTTGCGCGTCTACGCCCCCGAGGCGCCGTACAAAGACCAGGAACAGGTACGTCCAGTGGTGGAATGGCCCTAAGGCCCAGTAAGCCCGGGCCTAGGGCAACCAATCGTGGCAAAAAATACACCGATTATCATCGACACCGATGATAACAAGAATAAGCCAAGGTAAATAAAATGTTGTGTGCTAATAACGCTCGCTAGCTAAACGGGCGTACGTGGGGAAGAAGCGGAAGGCGCGAGGTAGTAAAGGCGCAGCTGGTACCCCACGGCCTAGGGCGGTCAAGACTTCAAATCCGCCTCTGAGTAGGTCATATTACAGCTTGGTTCCCTGCATCTCGATCGCGCTCTGCCCGGCCGACGACTACTTTCTCTCTCATCCGTCGCGCGACGTGCTCCTGCGTGAAATATAATAAGGCTGTGTCCTCAATAGGCGTAAAGATGCCATCCAGACGAATCGAAATATTACCAAAACGAGGGACCTAGCATTCTAGGTTCAAGAGAAAGTCGGGTTGCCATAGGAGGGGGGAAACGGAGGGAGGGGCTGAATTCCAACTTCACACTGCAGCTCGTCCTGCGGGCTCGCAAGTTACTCGGGAGTACAACCTCTGAAGGGATGCTTCGGCGAACAGTAGCTACCGTATACATTTGAAATGGAGTGTCGATACAGCGCGTACCGACTGCACTAGCGTTGCTAAACTATCGACACTTTGATTATCGATAGTTGACCTTAAAATAGTCACAATATCGATAAATTTATATAGGTGACGACCTGGAGACAACTACTAAGCTGCATTGCTTGCACTGTTGTGTTCCGACGTGGAGATGGAGAGCAAGACAGCCGGTAAACTGACTGCCACAAGAGATACGCTCCATCTTAGCACTCTGGGTTGGCAACACAACTGCATGATCGCTAACTATCATGTATGTAATCCACTTGCTCGTTTCCCTTCCTATTTTATATTTTAAAAAACCGTGAGCCGCTCCCTTCTAGCCTAATGAAGATATAGCATAGCCTAACTGTGAGCATTTTCCTCGGTCCCAGGTGAAGACGATATTCCTGTTCCTCATCAACCAGCTGCAGGGGCTGCGGGACCCGAAGGACCCGGCGTTCAAGCGCTACTTCTACCTCCTGGAGAACCTTGCCTACGTCAAGTCCTTCAACATGTGCTTCGAGCTGGAGGACTGCCAGGAGATATTCTGCGCCCTGTTCTCGCTCATGTTTAAGATTGTCAAGTAAGTTTGAAAACATAGGATATATTATACAAGGGACAGTTTTTGTTCCGTAGTTAACTCAACTGATAGTTATAAATATTAACTAATGGTGTGTATTGTCAATCATTGTTGAAATGCTGCTGATCATTCCCGAAAATTTTTTGGCGAATTAAATGCAGATGGCATCCGTTTGACATTCCGTTCGTTTATATTATTTGATGAACGAATAGCTTAGTGGTTAGTGATCCTGACTACGAAGCTAGAGGTTCCGGCTTTGATTCCCACAAGGGGTAAATGTATGATGAATATAAATGTTTGTAGCTGAGTCATGGATGATTCATTGCTTAGTACCCATATTGCAAGCTTTGCTCAGTTTGGGATTAGGTCAATTGGTGTTAATTGTCTCAAGTTATTTTTTTAAAAATTTACTATATGTTAAAATGTAATTGACGTTAAACTGGTAAACCATTTTATCGATAAACGGTAGACGCGCTACGGTAAAAAACGGTGATATTAACTAGTCGGTCCCGCTTGCAGCACGGAGCATTCGTCGAAGGTGAAGTCCTTCATGCTGGACGTGCTGTGCCCGCTGATCACGGAGTCGGACGTGGTGTCCAACGAGCTGCTCAACGTGCTGCTCACCAACCTGGTGGAGCCCAACAAGCGCGAGCGCAAGCACGCCTACACGCTCGCCAAGGAGCTCATCGTCAAGACCAGCGAGACGCTCGAGCCCTACATCCAGGCCGTGAGACGCTTTCTTATACGCTTTCACTCAGTCCGGAGACTTAAGGCTATGAAGCTCGAGGTTCCGGGTTCGATTCCCGAGAGGAAAATTAATTTACATGATGAATATGAACGTTTGTACCCGAGACTTGGATGTTATATGTGTTTAAGTATATATTTATCTATATGTACTAGATTTCCGTTGTCTAGTACCCACAATACGCGCAGCTTTAGTTGCTTAATTTGGACTAAGTTGATTGGTGTTAATTATTTAAGAGTATTTGTTTTATTTATTTATTTATTTAATGTCCGAAGACCACAGAATGAAGGGCACATGATGATGACATCATCATGGTCATGGTAATATGTTCCAAATTCTTGATATGGATCTCCATAAAGTAACATCTGAATATATTAATTCGTTTTTCTCTTCTTTACCGGATATTTGTCACAAGTCCGAAATTATATTTGCCAACTGTATTGTTTTTCCTAATAACCATTTGGCCTAAACATTAGCAAAAAACTTTTGCTTATCATCTAAGCTTTTCAGAAAACTAGTTAAACAAACCTTATCTGATGTATTGTGTTTAATACGAGAATCTTTTAAAACCCCCCAAAAAGATTATGGTTCCAGCATTAAATTCAAAATGAAACCTGGTTTAGGATTTTATGTAATTTGTGAATAAAATGTTTGGCAAACGTAGGTTCAGACTGGATACCAGAGAAATATCTAACAATTAATCAGGTGTTAAAATCTTTCAAGAACGAACAGCTATAGAAGCTCTCATTAACCAGTTGAGTTGTTGAAAATTAGTTAGAATTAAATCAAGACAATGTTTAAGAGCAATGCAAAATTTGCGAGAGTAGATTTAAATGCCACTTCAGAACTAATAACCAATTCAATTATCCTTTACAGTTCTTCAACCACGTCTTGATCCTAGGCAAAGAGGAAAAGAGTCTCCTTATCTTCTCCAAAGTGTACGAGCTTATCTACGAATTGAACCAGTGCTGCCCCTCTATCCTGATCGCGGTCCTCCCGCAGCTGGAGTGCAAGCTCAAGTCGGCCCAGTTCCAAGAACGCCTAAGCGCGGTGGCGCTACTCGCCCGAATGTTCTCCGAGCCGGGCTCCGGGCTCGCCAAGCAGTATCCCGCCCTCTGGCGCGCCTTCCTCGGCCGGTTCAACGACATAGCTGTCCCGATACGAATCAAGTGCGTGCAGTACTGCATGCACTTCCTAGTACACCACCCGGATTTAAGAAAAGATATCACAGAGACCCTCAAAATGAGGCAACACGACGCTCACGAGCAAGTCCGCTACGAGGTCGTCATGGCGATCATAGCGACCGCGCAGAGAGACTTCCAAGCGGTCGCCGAGTCAGAGGATTTACTCCATTTCGTCAGGGAGAGGACTCTAGACAAGAAGTTCAAAATACGCAAAGAGGCTATGTCGGGCTTAGCCATGATTTACAGGAAATTCTTGACAGAGGAGAGCGTCCCACCGGCCACGGAGAAAGCCGTGCAATGGATCAAAGACAAAATACTTCACGGTTATTACATGACGGCTCTAGAAGACAGATTGTTGGTTGAAAGACTTCTGAACACTTCGCTGGTCCCTTACACTTTATCACCCCAAGTGCGGATGAAGAAACTCTACTACCTAATGACTAATGTCGACGCAAACGCTACGAAAGCGTTTATTGAGCTACAGAAGCATCAGTTGGCGGTCCGCCGTACCGTCGCCGAGTGGGTGGAACTGCATAGGAAGCCTCCGACGCCGGCCGTGCAAAAGGAGTTGATCGCTAAAGTGCTGCACATCAGCTCAAAATTCCTCCCTGAGTCCGTGAAAGCGCAGGAGTTTTTGAACAAGTTCTCGCAACACATGAAGCAAGCGCCAGAGCTGTTGCAAGGAATGGAGATGATTTTGAATCCTAACGTGAGCTGCGAGGTGTGCGTTCGTACTACGGTAAGTCAAGTTCTTATACTTTTTTTTTAATATATAAAAGTAACGACAGACAGGCAGGCGGTCCACTCGATGAAAGGTTGATATTCCGTCTACGGCACATTAGCAACACCAAATGGATAACAATCTGCTGCCAGTTGAGAAGGACTTTTTACGCCTTTTCACACCAATGTTATACCATCCACGCTACGTCTTCAAATGTTTCATACACGATTGAAATTGCCTTATTTATATTTATGCTAACGATTTTCCCTGGCTTCGTATGAGTACAAATAGGATGTAATGTTCATAAAAACCTTCCGCAAAGTAATTTGTAAATGACAGTGAAAATAGCATCAAAATCGTTGCGTGGTTTAGAAGTAAGCGGCTGTAGATTTGAGGACAGACAGGAACGAATAGCGACTGTATTTTATACTATGTAATAAAGATTCTGCCCGTGAACATGAGACCCAAAATACGTCTCAATATACGCTTTATAAACCGTTTCAATCGTATTTGAATGTAGCCATGTCGCAAACACAATGATCCCGTCCTCCCCTGGGATGAAGGACTAAAGCATGGATATAGCCTCTGTACTTGTCAAGTGTACATAGCTAAAATTGTCAAAATTGTCACCTTTGGGTGCGTAAAGGTAGTAAAACTTGCAAATTAATAAGAAGAAACTTAGATTATTGTAAACATAAAGGTGACCATTTTGTCTATTGGTTGTGTACAGGGTGTCAATTGAAGAGGAGTTCAGAGTATGTAGTCATCTCCTTTTGACACTTTGTAGTGCCATTTGAAGTAAAGAGATCAGCTAATAAAATATCGCTTTCAATTTTAATACTCTTATGCTATACTATTTGTATGGTTCTTCCGCAGTCGAACGTGCTGAAGAAACTGGGGCAGCCGGTGATGACCAACCTGTACTATAACACGGTGAAGATGCTGCTGGAGCGCGTGAGCTCGGTGATGGTGGACCACGACGCTCTGCTCATCCTCGTCGGCTACGTCGAGGGCTGCGCGCGCGGCACCGACCCCTCCATCGCCGAGGAGTGCGGTAAGGCAACACATCTTCATGTGTTTTTAACTAGGAAATTTCTAATCACAATCGTTACACCCTCATTTCTCATTCTAGAACAAGACGTAATCAATCTACAAAAAATACTAGCCAATTTACCAGAGGCTAAGTACAGGTTACTTTTATATTTAGATCATTCATAGCTTTTTTGCGCCCTCGTACACAGTTTTGGACTCTTTAGATTATTTATTAATATGCTTAGATTACCCCTGGGCCACACCTGAATAATCTGAATTCCATAATCTATGTTGGATAATGGAGTTTTTTTTAATATAAAATGGGAAAGCAAACAAGCAAGTGGGTCACCTGATGGTAGTGATCACCACCGCCTATAGACACCCGCAACACCAAGAAGATTGCAGATACGTTGCCAACCCAGAGGGCTAAGATGGAATACCTCTTGTGCCAGTAATTACACCGGCTGTCTTGCTCTCTACGGCGGAACACAACAGCGCGAGCACTGCTGCTTAGCGAGGAAGATGGTGGTAGCGATCCGGACGGACCTTGCACAAGGTCTTACCACCCGCAAAACTACTTATATGTGTAGAGACGCTGTACGGAACAAAAATATTGTCGCACTGAGTTACGGTACATGGCTGCAACTCATGTGCGCGAGCGTAAGAAGCAGACGCTTTTATGTATCACATTTAACCAAATATGTGAAAATTCTGCAACAGCATAGCATTTCCAAGTTCAAAGGATAGCAATAGCAGCTGTCCTTTAGACCCACGGTATGACAATGGTTCTGTTCTGTATAGCGCGTCTAGTGTATACATAATAAGTCTTTGGTTTTAACCGTTATCGTCATCTTTTTTATTATCATGCCATACCACCACGCCTTAAGCTAAAGGGCTGTTCTAATCCCCGAGTTTAGGTTTTTTTTACATTTCGTCCACACAAGGAGTAAAAAATACCCCTTTATGGTCTTATTCAATAGGCCGGGGAAGGAAATAAGCTTAAGCTCAATTACAACAACCAATCTTCACTCAGTTTTTTTTTAATTTACTTGGCTTTAGAACCCGAACAGGAGAATTCAAGGCACTACCGCTAAACCACATCATCCACTTTATGGAGGAAGTGGAAAAAGCGATGGAATAAGTCCGAAGGAGGGGTAAATACACAAAAGATCCCGCTGGGTCGAATTGTATCCGAAAGGACCCCTTATAAATAAGATAAGGCTTTAGAATCTGCAGGGACGATTTGGGGGTTACGATTCCTGTGACCGCCCCTCCTAAGGCGTTATCATTTGTTTAAATGTGATTAAAGTTGAGGTTATGCCCGCGCAGGCACGAGCCTGAAGATAGCGGCGGAGCGCGGGCTGAAGCTGCTTGTGATGCTGTCGTTCGTGTTCCCCGCGCACTTCCTGCACGAGGACGTGCTGGAGCGGCTGACGGCGCTGCTGGAGCACGAGGACGAGTCCGTCGCGCCGCACATCCTGGCCGCGCTCACCTTCCTCGGGAAATACAGGCCGCTCAGTAAGTCGCTCTACCATACAATAGGATAAGTTTATTTTAGACTGACGTTGGGAAAAAGACTGCCAACCTAAGGACCTGAGGACACGTCTGTCGAATGCACCCACAGAGGTGGGCTCACGCAGTCACTTGGTGGGTGCCGCAGAACGGGCAGCGTCGACGAGGCAGACCAAGATGGCGATGGCGCGATGACTTGGACGCGTATGAGATGTGCTGGCCTGATAGATACTGCGCCAGACAGGGAGTTCTGGAGGACAAAAGGAGGAGGCCTTTGCCCAGCAGTGCACATTAACAGACTATTAAAATTAAAAAATATATAGGCTGCATAGGCCCATAGATAAATACCTTAAAGACTAACATAAGTATTTCTTATACATAACCAATAACTTAATTACTAGGACGTTAAGTCTGTAACGTGAGCACTTTCGCGGTGTCAGTTAACCGGCCACGGAAATCCGCAATGCGACACCTTTCGGCCAAAACTTCTCTTTTGAAGGTCGATAGCTGGTTTCACACACACTATCGAACCTCAAATACCACCGAGGATTCAAATGTCTTCTAGATGCTCCATAACTGTGCGTCCCACAAGAAAACTATGAGTGAGGACCAAGTCTCGAATAGAAACTTTACGCCGCAAACAAACTCGGACGAACGCGTCAATCACAGCGGCCCAAACAAGGCACCCCCCTGTTAGGGACGATTTTAGCTTTAAATTGAGCTTGATATATTTATTTTCGTCTGCATTTTAAAACTTAGACTAAACGTAGACTCTGAGCTACGGTAGTAACAATTTTGGTTTATATATTTACAGGCGAAGCGTGCCCGGCTCTGTTCCCGCGGCTGATCACCTTGTGCAAGGCCTACGCCGAAGTAGGAACACCCAAACAAGCTAAGAACGCTGTCAGGTAAATACGAATATAAATGCTTCCCTCGCTAATAGTCGTAATGATTTCAGTGCCGCTAATGGGAATTTTTGAAGCTCAAATGGGATTGACTTGGCCTCTTCACAGTGTATAATATATCAGTTCGCAAATGGCAAGCGTCGCATAACTTGGTACGCTCAAAGGTGCCTGATGTTGTATGAAATTTGGTACTGTAAGAGCTGGCACCGAAAGTCGAAATGAACGAATAAAATGTGTGTATGGATGTACATACATTTCATACTCCAGTTTTATAGAGCCAGCTCTTATGAATTGATCCATATATCGACGATTTTAGTGAACAAAGTTGGCTCTACAAAATGACGGTAAAAAACGTAACTTTTTTTTTTGTAGATATTACTTTACGTTATAATGATCACATGATATGACGTTCATGATATACGTGTGAAAGACAGGTAATGCAATACTAAAGTACTATCAACAAACAAGCTTTTCCCAAAAAAGAAACTAATATATTTTAATGTTGCCACCTCTGATCTCCGCAGATGTCTGTTCGTGAACGTGCCGGAGCAGCGCGGCGCGATCTTCACGGAGATCCTGGAGACGCTGAAGGCGACTCTGACGCCGCACTCCGAGCACTACCGAACCGCCATCGTCACGCTCGGACACATCGCGCACAACCTGCCCGACAGCTTCCCTGTGCTCATCAAGAACATCGTGTCCCGCAAGGTCAGCCGCGCTCATAATACGACATAAATCGAGAATCGTTCACCTCGTAACGTGCTCATATTCGAATTCTGCAGCATAAGACAGAGGCACGCGCCGCGGCGCAAGCGCTTACCGCTAATGGCGAGCGCTTCGATACGGTCTTTTGAGGACCGTTAGTTTTAGCGATTGGGTCGTCGATTTCCAAAATTGGCCACTGCCATTGTTAAAAACCTAGATGATAAAGTTTTTTTAGGGACGGCACAAGAGTCCTGCCAACACGCAGCAGCGTACTGGGAGGGAATCGTGAATTTGATTCACTAACGAAGCCAATGTATCCGAGAACACACAGGTACACCACAACCACCGCAACGATCGCCTAACGGATGCTCTAACGTTGTAAACGGTTTGCGCAGATAGTGAAGGAGCTGCTGGTGCGCGAGGGCGGCGGCGGGCCGCACGCGCCGGACGCGGCGTGGTGCGGCGAGGACGAGCTGCCCGAGGAGACGCGCTGCAAGCTGGAGGGGCTCAAGTGCATGGCGCGCTGGCTGCTCGGCCTCAAGCGCGACGAGCTCTCCGCGCAGAAGACCTTCCGCATGCTCAACGCGTTCATCGTGCACAAGGGCGACCTGCTGCAGGTGTTTACCCGCTCTCTCTCGTCGATAGCTTCGGCACAGAATAAATAACGTACAGAAACTTCTCTTTACGAACGCGATTAAACGAATTCCAACTTTATTCACACGCTCAAAAAGTTCGGATTACTTCATACATCATGCGCCTGGCGGTGCGAGTCAAAAGGAACTCCCCCCCGCTACTCCCGGCGACTCGCTATGGTTGCGCGGCATTCGTTTTCAATTATACTGACACGGCGGGGCCGAGCGAGCGAGCGCGCGGCAAGCCGACAGCCTACTGCGATTTACCTATGCCATAGGCAAGCCGGTCGAGCGTCCCTACAGTGCGGAACCCCCCTGGCTTCGGTTCATGCGTCACTAAAATTTTGGCAACCTTGTGTGGCTAGGAATCGCGCGAAAAATGTTGAACTAATCGCAGTTTGGATGCGAATTTATATTTAAAAACCAAAAATAGAAGGGCAAATCACGTCGTGGGTCTGTGATAGGTTTTACGATAGCATACGATACTCGCAATACTGGCTACGTTTTACAAAAGCGCGTTCAAAGTGCGGCTAGTCTTAGGCGTATTTCAGACTCTAAATGAGTTTCGGGTCACTAAGTTATCGAGTTTAGGTTCCGTAAGTGTAACATTGGCGATTATGAAGTGTCAAATTCTGTATGTGTAGGTACAGTCAGCCTCAGAAGTAGCTAAACACTTAAGAACCTCGTCAAAGTAACGTATGAAATGAGAGTTGCTCGAATTTGTCACATGACTGACAGCAACAAAAAGTACTAAAATGTTCAGCTACTTCTGAGGCTGACCGTACATGTATGTACATGATCGAGAAATGTAAACGTTACGCATCGATATAAGAAGACAATAGATCTGCTTATTTGTTCGGATTGTTACAAGCCTAGCGTCACCACTTTGCGACGGGAAAAAGCAGGTGAAGAGGGGTTTTCAATATTAAGCCATTAGTTCAACTTTGAATCTTATCGTAAGTGAATGAAGTGCTTCTAAGTTTTCTAACTAGCAGCGACACAGGCGTCAGATAGCAGAACTAAAAATATGACGCCAATGTAAAACGTAAAAAACGTAGAGCTGTTTACTTGACAATTGCCACAGACAGTTTGATTCGGGGTAAGCATGCGCTATCCAACATAGTCTACCAAATAGACTATGGTCGGCTACTCTGCCACTGCTTTGTACACAGTTCTATAGTTTTCTCATTTAGATGAGGTTACGTGACGTATTTTTATATAACCCCTGACCATTAAGCTAAAATTAAACCGTACTAGTCAAATTCATTGCGTAGTTTTGTGAGCATGACATACACGGAGTTGTGTCGCTTTCACTCTAAAGTCAGGATATCTAGAGGGCTGTTTGTCTGTTCGCAGCAAAACCAGCTGTCGAAGGCGGAGATGGCGTGGCTGCGGCTGGGCGCGGGCGCCGCCATGTTGAAGATCTGCGAGCAGAAGGGCGTCGGCGACCAGTTCACCGCCGAGCAGTTCTACAACCTGTCGCATCTCATGATCGTGAGTTTTTCTTAATGCAACATAGGAAGGCAATTTTATAGTGTATCTTCGGCCGCCTTCTCCTTCTAAACCACCAAACGGGTTCAGATCCGAACTTTTTTTTATATAAAAAAGGAAGGCAAATAAGCAAGTGGGTCACCTGATGGTAAATGATCACCACCGCCCATAGACACCCGCACAACCAAAGGGATTGCAGATGCGTTGCCAACCCAGAGGGCTAAAATGGAATACCTCCAGTAATTGCACTGGCTGTCTTGCTCTCCACGCCAGAACACAACAGTGCAAGCACTGCTGCGTAGCGGCAGAATTAGCGAGCAAGATGTTGGTAGCGATCCGGACGGACCTTGCACAAGGTCCTACCACTCTTAAAGTGCAGGCTGCTACACCGTACCATTCGTACCCTGGTGGCTTTCGGCTATACTTCCTTTCCATCCATCACACTCTGTCTTGCATCTGGCAATATTTCTCACGTGCGTTGCTTAGAAACACGAAGATTGCCGATGGCTGCTAAAAAAATGGTAGTACTTTAGATTAAAGTCGTAATAAGGTAAGGAATGTTAAGACTTGACATCGTCGATAGAATGTCAAATCCGTACATATTGTCATTTTAACTAGCGGTGACGAGCGGTTGTCACTTGTCTGTACACCCAGCTGTCGAAGCCGACTTTAACTTCCGTTACCAACAATTTTCTTCGACAAATTCGGAATAAGAAAGATGTTAATCTTATGCAATTGTAATTCACCGAATGGGGCTTTGTTTGCTAGAATGGTGTGTGGACCGACTAAGTCCCATTTAAGTAATTGTGTGTTATCTGTTCTGTGTATTCTGTTTAAATGTACTGTGTCTCTTTGAGATCTTGCGCTTATGAAATACAAATGATTGTGGGTATCAATGTATATTTAATTTAATTTTCAGGACGAGGTACCACAAGTCAGAGAAGCATTTGCTGCAAAACTTCACAAAGGGCTATCAAAGGTGAGTTTATTCTATTATTTTGTAAACTAAAGTGCACGCAGATGAATATTTTCTACGTCGTAATGTAATGCTGACATTCACTCAACAATCACCCTAAACCAAACCTTGCGTTATGACAGTGGGATTGTGTACCGGGGATCCTGACAATATCCCGCGTTAGGTCAGTGACATTGTGTACCGGGGATCCTGACAAAACCCCGCGTTATGACAGTGACATTGTGTGCAGGGCATCCCGACTAAACCCCGCGTTAGGTCAGTGACATTGTGTGCAGGGCATCCCGACTAAACCCCGCGTTAGGTCAGTGACATTGTGTGCAGGGCATCCCGACTAAACCCCGCGTTAGGTCAGTGACATTGTGTGCAGGGCATCCCGACTAAACCCCTCGTTAGGTCAGTGGCATTGTGTATCGGGGATCCCGACAAAACCCTGCGTTATAACAGTGACCTTGTCTGCACGACATTTCTATGTCGTTGTTTTTTTTTTATGCCAACTATCTGCAATCAGCCTCTCGGCTATAATCAGATTATTTGTGCGCAATGGATTTGAGAGCTGGCAGGTCCCTTGATATGTCGCTCCATATGGTGTACTCTTTTAGGTTCTTATGTCGAGTTCCTTGATGTGAAAAGGGCCCTTTTGAGTCTCACTGTATTTTTCGTTGTGTCTGAGGCTGCTAGCCGGTATATTAACATGTCTATGTCGTCGTGTCTGGCAGGGCATCCCGAACAAGTGCCTGCCGCTGGACTTCATGGGCATGTACGCGCTGGGCGGGCGCGAGCCGGAGCGGCGGCTGCGCGGCCTGGTGCGCCAGTACATGCTGGCCGACGTCGTGCGCCGCCGCGAGTACATCCGCAACATCACCGTCGGCACCAAAGGTCGGCCGGCGTGCACGCTTGCTTCTCATACAATCAAAAAATCCGTTAAACTAATAACTTCTATTAGCAAGGGCACCATGATTTTTTCAGTATGTTTAATAAATAATTTGTAATCTCCTATGGATGGACATAAAATTGCTTGGATATTTTTTCGTTACATAGTAATTAGCTTCCTATGTGAAATAAAATAGTATGAAGGTTTTGGTTGCGTCATATAACTAAAAAAATCTGGGACGGTTTAAAACATCCTTACCTTAGTCCATCGCATATTAAAAAAAAACCTATGACAGATATGCCATTGACAGCTCACTTGTAAATCACGCTCACAGCTATTATAGCGCTGACGGCCCGGTTAGACCGTGTAATCGCTCAGAGTACTATAAAGGTGATTCGGAACTACTAAGGTAAGTTGTATTTAATTAATCCGTCCCAAATTGTATAAAATATTTTTACAATTATACGACGCAACAAAAAATCGAATATTATTTTGCTTTATTTAGGAACCTAATTACTTTGTAATGAAAATATAATCAAACGCTTTGCCGGAGTTCATCCCTAGGGAAGTGATATAAGATTATCGTTGCTGTGGCGTTAACGTGTTGTGTGTGTGTGTGTGTGTGCGCAGTGGAGCGCGCGGTGAGCCAGCTGCCGCACATCCTGCCGGACTACATGCTGGTGTTCGCGGTGCCGGTGCTGACGCACGACCCGTTTTTCACCACGCACGACAATGTCGCGCAGCTCAAGGTGACACTCCGACAGGCACAGCCTGGCGCTGTAGGTAACGCAACCAGAGTTGAGGGCACGCACGCTGCCGCATGGCATTGTGTACCGGAGAGTTTCGTAAGATTTTTGTTGTTTAGTTTCGCATTGTATGGCGCTCTGTGAACCGTATTCAGTCTTGTCTTAGGTAGTAAACAACATTCCAACTTAAAAATATTGTTTGTTGTTTAGAAACGCATTATAAATCACCTTTTCTATTTACAGATTCGATTTGTTTTATTTATGCTATAGACTATGTTCAGGTGATAAAAAGCAAAATTTTTGGTTAGAATTTTGTATACATAGTAAGACAAGTATCGTCCACCTCAACTCTCGCTGCGTTACTAACATTCACTATGAAGTCATAGATCCAAAGTTTCTGGCGATACTAGGACACCTAACAAAAGAAACAATAAAATTTGATCCAAAGTAATAGTGTCAATCTGGTAAATCTCTAGTCCCCGATCCTTTAATATTCCTTAAATATAACATAACACTAGTGACCCGTCCTAGCTTCGCAAGGGTACAATAATCATGTCGCACGCTTAGTATTAAAGTGACTCAATTCTGAATTTGATATTTCCCAAAATTAAACCCGTCAAAATTAAACAACGTCTTTTAATTAAGGTGATATTTTGGGACGTGTATTATTCAGAAATGGGTCACTTTAATACTAAGCGTGCGATGTAATGTACAAACAGCAACAAACTTAAAGAACCGACCCTTAAAGAGGGAACGAGGGAACTGAGAAACATTATCTATGCTCGAAAGGGATATACATATCAATTCCATAGTGCATACTATATGTCTCCCTTTCGAAAAATTACACTTTCCCGCAGTTCCGTCTTTAATGGTGACTTATGTGTCTTCCATTGTCTAGTCGACCAAGTAATTGCTTGACCACTTTTGTACTCTATCCCTTTGTAATACGGTCGAAAAGTGGTCAAGCAATTTCTTTGTCGATTTTAAATAAAAACATGCGTGTCCAGGTGATGAAGCAGTGCATCTGGTTCGTGCTGGAGCCGCTGATCACCCGCAACGACTTCTACTGCTACGGCTTCTACAAGAGCCTCGTCGAGCGGATGAAGAACCACAAGGACGCGCTCCACGAGACGGACGACAACTACAACTATGTCAGTATAGCCATCATACCTACACCCGCCAGTTATGCCCGCAAGCGTATACCGTATGCATGCAAGCGCTTCCACTGAATAAGAGGGAGCTGCTATGCAGTTCGCCATTGCGAATTAAACGGACTTCGTACGGAGCCCGTTCCACTCGCAGTGGAAGGCGGGCATTAGGCTTGTGCTTCAGAGATCGCCTCCGGACCGCTTTGCTCTGCCGCTTTATGTCCGCGTTATTTTTTTTAAGCAACGGATCGTTTTACCTGCCAGAGGTGCAATTTTTGTAAATCACCAGGTGACTAAAGCTCACCAAATTTCCGAATCTCTATGAAAAACGGCCATCTTGGTGAGCTTCAGTCACCCGTTGAGATTCAAAAATCGTAGTCCAGCTGTAAAATTTTGATAGATTTGCCATAGAACATGTGATATTTATTCGCATTTTATCTTATAAGTCAGTGGTATTTGACAGGGCCTTTTTACATACCTGAAACTAACTTGATTATAAAACATTCCATTTTTTTTACTACGCGAAAACTTATTTGGAATTTACTAGTGACCCAGTTTTGTACAGGTATAATCAAGATGTAATTAAACAAAAAACTTTCGAAATGACAGTGAAAACAGTTTCAAAATCCGTTGCGAGGTTTGTAAGCGGTAGGGCCTAGTCACATGACCACGGCGCGGCGCCGGAGTGCGTCACGGTGCCGCGTCGTGCAGATATACGGCGCCATGCATTTGCACGCATTTTTTTTTATAAAATAGGATGGCAAACAAGCTAGTGGGTCACCTGATGATAAGTGATTACCACCGTTTATAGACACCCTTAACACTAAGGAGATTGCAGATGCGCTGCCAACCTAGAGGGCTAAGATATTATACCTCTTGTGCCATTAATTACACCAGCTGTCTTGCTCTCCACGCCGGAGTAGAACAGTGCAAGCATTGCTGGTTCGCGGCAGGATTAATGTGAACCAAGTAAGATGGTGGTAGCTATCCGGACAGATCTACCACCCGCAAGAATATGCGCCGTGGTCATGTGGCCTAGCCCGTGCAGATGGTAAGCGGCCAAGGATCTGGCAGGACTGAGCTGGATAGCGAGTTTCTTTCAAATGTAATGTGTAAAGAAAAATATGTTATGTTGATGATGTATGATGCAGTGGCGATGGCGTAACTATACCATCTGGGGCCCGTAGCAAATTCTTTTGATGGGTACTCGGGTACAATGTAAGCCAGCCATGTGTGTCAGCCGGTGTAATTACTGGCACAAGAGGTATTCCATCTTAGCCCTCTGGGTTGGCAACGCATCTGCACTCTCTTTGTTGTTGCAGGTGTCTATAGGCGGTGGTGATCACTTACCATCAGGTGACCCACCTGCTTGTTTGCTTTCCTGTGTTGTATAAAAAAAAATGACAAAAAATGTTTTTGAGCCCGCGGCCTCTCGGGCCGGTGCCCTCTTGGGTCGGGGGCCCGTGGCATTTTGCCAGCCCTGCCACCCTATTGTTACGCCACTGGTATGACTGTTCGCAGAAAATGTGGGCGATCTGCGACCTGGCCATGTCGGTGATCTGGGCGCGCTCGGCGTCGTTCGAGATGCGCGACTTCCCGTCGGACGCGCGCATCCCCACCATGTACTTCGCGCCGCAGGACGAGTACTTCACCAACTCGCGCGTCTTCCTGCCGCCCGAGCTGCAGGTAGGGTTACAACCTTTTTTCTATGAGAAATAGTCATTTCGAAGCTATTACCTTATCAAAATATAGTAGGTGGCAAAAAAAAAGAATAGTATGTGGGTAAAATACTCGGGTGAAGGACTAAAGCATGGATATAGCCTCAGTACTTGTCAAGTGTACACAGCCAAAATTGTCAAAATGGTCACCTTTGGGTGCGTCAAAGTAGTAAAACCTGCAAATTAATAAGAAAAACCTAGATTATACTACCTTAATGTAAACATTACCATAGCCAAAGGTGACCATTTTGTCTATTAGTTGTGTACAGGGTGTCAATTGAAGAGGAGTTTAGAGTATGTAGCCGTCTCTTTTTTAAAACAGTGTATTGCCATTTAAAGTAAAGAGATCAGCTAATAAAATATCGCTTTCAATTTTAATACTCCTACTATGCTATACTACTTCTATGGTAAAATATGTACTTTATTTTTTATTATTGACATTGACAGTTGACATGACAGATGAATGGTTTTTTTTTGCGCGACACAGAGTTAAGGCTGCGTTCCGCTTTACGCAAAATTTGGTTGCGTCAGGCGGGCTATGCGCAAGACCATTCCCCTCTATAGTCGTCCAAAGCAATTTTTAGTAAAAAAAAAGTTAATGAATCGATCGATTGATGAATTGAATTGAATGGATTGTGTGTATGTAAAGTGTGTGGTGGCACAGTTCCAGGCCAAGAAGCCGGCGCCGACGGACCCGCTGGCGCGCGGCAAGAAGCGCCTGCGCGCGCCGCCCGACCCTATCAACATCAACACCAACGACGTCGAGGTGAGCGCTAGGATGTTACCACCACTATAACTAACGTTCACCTAAGGTAGCGATGCAACGGTTCCGCCATTACGGTTCGTGTTATTAGTTTTACGATTGCGTATTTTGTGAGATTATTTGCAGATTAGACATATTGCGAAGTGAACGTTTTGCAAATGAGACATTTCGCAAAGGGAACGTTTTGCAAGTCTTTTTAAGGACGGAATGTATGGCTTTAAATACATTTAGTTAGACCTAAATTTGTGAACGTTGCCGCTGTCGGCATTCGTTAACGTTAAATTGTTTTTAACATTAAATGTTTTACTACTTTTAACCGATAAGATAACAATTAAATTATAAAAGTTATTTTTTTTTTTACAATTTTTATACCCGGATCGAACTAGATAATGTGAAATTTTGGGACTTAGTCCAGGTATTGGAATTTGATCGAGATACATTTACACCACTTCATTATCGTTGCATCCCTACTTATATACTAACCAACCTACATCTATATAAAACATAGCTCATTGGCGTCTGGCGTTTTTGATCTGTCACATTTTGCAAAATGTTGCTAAAATTCCTTGGATGAAGGACTAATGCATGGATATAGCCTCAGTACTTGTCAAGTGTACAATAAAGCTGTCAAAATGGTCACCTTTGTGTGCGTCAAGGTAGTAAAACCTGCAAATTAATAAGAAAAACGTAAGTATACTACCTTAATGTATACATTACCATAGCCAAAGCTGACCATTTTGTCTATTGGTCGTGTACAGGGTGTCAATTGAAGAGGAGTTTAGAGTACGTAGTCATCTCTTTTTGACACATTGTATTGCCATTTAAAGTAAAGAGATCAGATAATAAAATATCGCTTTCAATTTTAACACTCCTTCTATGTTTTACTATTTCTATGTAAAATTCACTCACCAATTTTTACTGTCATTAACTCGTTCATACGTAACGTCAATCAAGTGTTCCTGGATGGTAGGTACTTTCATATTCACTTACTATATACAGGGTGTCCCTAAACCCAACGTCCAAACTGGCAGAGTTCATAAGTCATTATGAAAAACTTTTAATAACATATAGGGCCTGCATCACCACTCTCTGATAAGTTCCTGGTATTGATAAGATATCTGTGATGCCGTCTCTGTTTATTCTATGAACACAAACAGAGATGGCATCATCATCTGTTAGATATGACATCGGGAAATTATCAGAGAGTGGTGTAACAGGGCTTTAATGTGAAAAGGTTACAGCTTAGTAGGCCGTATACCGTCGCTGCTTTAATCGTCTGAAGAGATGACCACGGCCTTTTGAATAACATAAGTTTAAGATTTCGAGAACGATAAATTGTTTTAAACTTTCGCGATTTTCACACATATTTATAACGTTATCGGGACTTTAACGCGATAAAAATATATTGTTAATTTACGTCTACGTTTCGGCTATGTTTCAACGGCCGTGGTCACGAGTAGACTGAAGTGGAGGGTATTACTTCTGTTTAGCCGCGCGAGTTTTGCGAACTACCCGTACTTTGTCTTGTTTATTTTCCTCCGGCATATCACTACACCAACACAATGCTCACAATGTCCGACGATTTATCCGAAGATATATCTCGCCGCTAAACAGAAGTAATACCCTCCACTTCAGTCTACTCGTGACCACGGCCGTTGAAACAGGGCTGAAACGTCGAGGTAAATTAACAATATATTTTTATCGCGTTAAAGCCCCGATAACGTTATAAATATTTCGAGAACGTCCATAAAATTTCTTAAGCTCGCTTTTAAGTTTGATAGCTATGATATTTCTATAAAAGCCAGAATTGCTTAATCTGTTAAGCTGTTAGCTGCAGAATCAGCTCGCAAGTGCGAGAGACGTACGAACCTTGGTTTTAGGGACACTTGTGAAAGCTAGAGCGGTACTGTAGCGGTACAGTATGGCTGCAAACTGTAGCTGTGTGTTGTGGCTAGCGATCGGCGGTACGACGGTATGATGCCGTCGGTAGGGCTACATGTAGTGTGTTGTTTGTTGCAAGCTCACCGTACCGCGCTTGGGAAGTATTGACATCAAGGTCAACACGTTGGGAGTCATTGACCTGAAGGTAAATAGCAGAGAAAATGTTGAGAAATTAATTTAATCGATGTTGTCGTATGTTCAATATGAGCAATAGCTGATGCACTCATTTCTCTGATTAATTTAACCTTTTAATTACCAGCGTCTGGTATTTAAGGCTGGTTTTTAGTATAGCGCTGATTATAGGTCCGCGCGGGTCGTTTTAGTGTCATTTAACTTAATTTAATTTATTTAAATAATTTTTTGACATTGACTTGCGAGCTAAAATAAATAAATAAAAAAGCATTACATTGAAAACTAACCAAATTACCAAAAAAATTAAAATTAAACATTAAGTCATCTTTTGTTGACTAATAAGAATTCAATTAGAAAAGGAAAAATTAATAAAATTAAAAGTACAAAAAACCACTGAAATATTTCAAAATGATTAAATAGTACAAACATTTTTTTTACTTAATTAGTTCTTTCCAATATTTCGTCAATATCGTAGAAGCACCCTTGCGAAAATGCCTTAAAATTTGGTTTTAAAAATGTCATGCTGGGCCCAATTTCATAAACGCGACAGGCGACAGTGACATATACATTGCTTGCGCACTGTGATGTTAAGTCTGTAGCGTTACTTCTTGACACAGTATTATAGGGCGAATTGACACTGTCACCTGTCGCATGTCGCGTTTATGAAATTGGTCCCTGATCGCCGCGGACATGACGTTACCTCGTTGATACGTGCGCTCAGCGCAACACTAGCATTCTCACTGAAGGACGGTCAGCGCGCAGCTATCAGCGTTATTCTAAAACGCTTTTTTAGCAATCGTGCATATTGCTTTGTCAGCGCGACACTAAAACCAGTCTAAGACATCAAATATCGAGCTCGTTGCGCCGTAGTCTTATATTTAAGACGAATGGCATATAGTTTTAGTATGGGTGGGTGACGACGCTTGCATTAAAGGGTTAATAACGATTTGGTTGGGACGTGATTGAGTGCAGTAGTTAGAAACTCCCATTTTGGTTTTCCTTTGTTAATGACATTTTTATTGCTTGCTGTCTTGTCATAAGCCGTAGCTTCGGAGTTTGATAAAATTACAAATGAATGTTGGGATGTAAAACAAAATTGCTTGCGCCGTTTTTGGATAGGGTTTCGTTTATTAAATCATTATCTTGTAACAACTTACACCAATCGACCTAGTCCTAAACTTAGCAAAGTCTTCGGCATCGAATCTATCGGAGAACGCGAGGTGGTCAAAAGTATCTAAACTCGCCTCTTTTGTCAAATACGTACAGGCGTTTTCAGGTATTTTTGAAAGTAGTGACCGTAGAAGAAAACTAAAAAAATCGTTTCAATGCCGTGTTATGTATTGGTACATTGTTTCGCAGCCCTCGGAGGCGTCAGACACTCAGATCCAGCTGCCGGGGCTCGAGCAGCCGCCGGAGACGGACGTGGATGAGCCCGCCGTCAAGCGCGCGCTCAGCGAGTGAGCGCGCACGCGCCGCGTGTCCCGCTGCGGCGGCGCGCGCACGCGACTGACAGCGGCAACTTCCGCCGCCATCACCCGAACCTGTCAAGCGTCCGGTGCACACACGGATGTCTACGGGAAAGTCCATTACCATTGGCTGAACTGAAACGGTTAGCGTTAGCGATGCGGAGCGACGTTCGTGTTGTTCGATCACATTGAAACCGGTTGTTTCGGTCTGTGGGTTGATTTTTGACTTTCTGGCGCATCACACTCCGGCTGCCTAGCTGCCGACTAAAATATACGCTCGTGTCAAATGATTGGTCCGGGGCTGGCGAGTGTCGGCGCTCGAAACTCAAAATCACCCCACTGTGGTTCTCACGGATTCGCCTCCGGACCGCTTCGTTCTACCGCTTTCTATGTGCTTATGCCGCGTTCTTATGCTCAAATAACGAAACGTTTTACATACCAACCGGAATATTTTGACTGATTTCTTATAGCAATTGATCAAAATTTAACTGTTGCTAAGCAAAATTATCCGTTATTTGAGCATACGACCGATTAAACGTTTAATTTGAATGAAACCATGCTACTAGGTTATCGAAGGTCGGTTAACAAACTTGCTATTTTCTCGCTGGTCGCTCAGTACATCTCTGTTCTACTACGTTAGTTGGATAGGGACGCATATAGCAGCAAAACCTGTTCGGTACTAAATCGACTAGTATGGTTACCATTTTTTTCACTTGCCGGTCATTTCGTCTCTATCCCACTACGTTAGAAAGGGTAGTGCGTATCGACAGAGCGAGTAGAGACATCTCGTTCTAACCGTCTTGACACAGTTAAATAAAATGCCCACCCGTTGAAAAAAATCCTGTGTCGTTTGTTATTTTCTGTGCGGATTTTGTTGTGCTGCAGTAGTCCTATACTCTATAACAGTATATTTATATAAAAAAAACTAGGAGATTTAACTGTTGGAATTCGATACTACCAAGATTATACGTCACCAATGATTTTAGAAACACTGCCGATATGTATTTTTGTGATAAACCACGTTTAAATCGCATTAATTGTTTTACTTTTCGAGTCCTGCAGTTTAGAAAGAGTTTAATTTTACCAGGCAGTTGAGCCAAGGTATTTATACTTTAATGCTAGGTAGATATGGAAATTAAGTCTCTTTCTAAAAGTTAAATATGTAAATCACGTCATTTCATTTCATAATTTCACGTCAAAACCACCTTTAGTCTGCACTGTACAAAGTAACTGAATTATTTGGTGGTAGGATTTTGTAGGCCCGAGTTTAGATGAGCAAGGTTTCTTCAAGCCAAATCCCCAAGAATTGAATACTAAAAGTAGCTTTTTACCCGACTACGGCAAAGCCAAAAGCAAGGGTTATGTTTTTAGCAGCCTATGTATGTATTGTTGTTTCATCAAAATTATGTTTTGAATAAGATACTTTCCTCGTCTAAAAGGGCTTGAATGCATTTATGGGCTAAAAGGGGTCGGTCAGTGTTGCCCGCGACAAGTCACCTCAGAAACAATTACGCTTAAAATGTACAAGACTGGTAACAACCACAAGAACTTTCAACGGACACCGGCTTTCATTAACAGCGCAAAAAGATCTACCTAGAAGCCGTTTGTGCGACGTAGATAACCAAATTAGAGAACCATACTCCAAGTTGACAATTAGTGTTATCAAACCGCGATTAGACTAGGACTGGAGAGTGACGTCAACACACTGTCGTCACACATCTATGAAAATAGATATAAGAACGAAGCTTGACGCAAGTCTATGAAACGACAGTGTGATGACGTTACTCTCCAATCCTGTTGTAACTGCAGTTTGATAACATGGTAACGTTGTTATCTACGCAGAACAGACCATATAAGCTTGTGTTGTATCTTTTTGAACTGTTCGTCCTTGTAGATGTAACTGCTGTTGGCTGTAGTCAATCAATTTAATTTCTATTCCATTTTCTGCGTTATTTTTATTTGGATTCGGATCGGACTAAGAAACGCAGATATACGGTATTACAGCGTACTAATCGGACAGGCCTGAATACTACTGAATTGGATAATATCGGGGATAATGAACAGACCAACACTACCAACGCGAATCTTGAAACTAAACATAAATGGATCATAAAATAGTTCGCCTTCTAGAGCCCCCAGAACGGCTAGCAGGCGTGCTTATTTACTCGCTGCTCAGTTCCTTGCGTATTTCAACTAAAAGACTCATAAGAAACATACGTACTGAGAGATAAAGCTGGTTGCGGTGTGTCGTGCTAGCTATCCAGGAAGCCCGTTTTAACTCCCGTTTCCTTACCAGAGTAGTTATGTTTCAATTCGTAAATGACATGCCTGATTGAAACAAAACTTGGCCAATGCAATGAGCTGATACATGACGAAGTTTATAAGTGGTCTGTATACAATGGACGCATCGCTGGTCGTTGATATTCTTGAAAAAATCTATTTCCAATCACTGAGATAGCTGAGCGTTAGCCTGGTTAAGGGTTGAAGAATTATAATATTTTATAAACAGACACGAGCTGCACTCACGTATTCAAATGGGAGACGTGATCTGTGCACCTGACACGAACTCGACGCGTGCTAACTCTACTTAACTCAGTGCGTCTCTCTTCTACTGTGCTAGTTAGAGAGAGACGCGCTGAGTTTCGCAGCAAGTTGACGCATTTTTCTAAGTGTCGTCGTTCATTGCACCGATATGCAACTTTACCATCTTCTAATAGACGCATTTCTAAACTTGACAAATGAACAGTTTACGGGAAAGCTCTTATTTCGTACACAATAGAGGCGATCTTCCGTGACTGTGTAAAATGGAATTGTCAAAAGTTATTTATTTGATAGGTATTAAAAGATTGACGCATTAACAGCTTCTCAATCATAAGGAATAAATAAAATACTTATAATTTGTGTAAAGAGTGGATAGGTAAAGAATTTGGACATGTATGTTTCTATTTGTCTCTGGAATTAAGTTTTTAATCTTAAAACTAAAAGATTTTTACCTTGTTCAACAGTTTCCGTTTCGCGCTGTGGGTTTTAATTCAGCCATATTTGTATTCGAACGTTATTAGATGTCAGTAAAACCATAAAGGGGTTTTAGTTGACAAATTCAGCTCAAAAATTGTTTAGTCTTTATCATATGTCGTTTGTACCGCGTAGATAACCAAACAAGTTGGCAATTAGTGAAGTGGTTCTCTACGCGGCACTAAAGGAATATTTATTAGACTCGTGATTGGACAGGACTGGACCAATAAGATCACGAGAAAGAACTCATATAAATGTTATGCGCTAGAGGGCTCTGATCGAATGACGTATGACTACAAAGTTTAAAACAAACTCAGTTTATATTATTTCACTAAATTTTAGGAGTCCCTTGAAATATCAACAAACGTTTCACCGAATGTGTAATTTCGTAATTTCTATTTCTTCGACACTGTTTTCTGCTGAAGTCGTGTAGTTTTGAGGGTGTCTCATAAATGCATCGTTAGGTTACGATTCTGTTTTACCCATGGGAAAAAAACCTTGTACAAGATGCTGATGAAATGAAATTCAGTGATATTAAATTCGTGATAAGTTTGTACATATTTTACGGGTAAATCCTATATTTCAAATAAAGTCACTGCAATTAAAGTTTTTCAGGCACAGCGTTGGCCATAACCCTATTTCGAATTAGTTATCTTAACCAAGCACAAGCGAGACCAATAGCTAAGAGTTTCCATCTCGCTGTAATTCTACCGGCGCGATAAGGACGCCCGTGTCAGACCGCTGCCTTATAATAAATTTTATGTTCTTTTGTATTTAAAATTGGACCCTGTATGTAGGGGAAGGGGTTGAATTTTAATCCCTATGAAACATGAAATCTTGTGTTATTGAGTTTCGACATTCACTATGTTTTCTGTATGTCGAAGACGACGTTCAAAGGAGTGATCATTGGAAACGAGTCGAGTCTGTAATATAGAATTATTAAAGATAAGTTTTTAGAATTTTAAATAAGTAAGATTGTTTGCCCGTTGTTTTTAGTTCGTAGTTTCATTTCGGCTGAAAGATTACTTTCATTAATTTTTATATGTATAATTCGGTGACAGTATTGTCAAATTCAAACGTCATTAGCCAACGAGGGACTCGCTTTTATATATCATGACTAAATCATGACTGGTGACGATATTGGATCTTAATGGTGAACGTTCGTGGACATCGCAGCAAGCCTTTTTTATTTATTGTTCAATAAGTGACGATAATGTATGAGGATAGCAAAAATATGGTTTTTCGTAAAGTTCTTAGAGTAAATCAATTGAATGCCTTATTGGGTTAAGTGTTTTGCTTAAGTATTAAAAGAACCCTAAAATAACATTGTCCGTGTATGCATTCTTATAGAATTGTGAATATTTTAAATCATCTCTAATGGGCATAGTATTTTTTTTTTTAACCAATTCACGGGTGCAATTTTTGAATCTCACCAGGTAACTAGAGCTCACCAAAATGGCCGAATATCTATGAAAAACGGCTATTTTAGTGAACTTTAGTTACCCGGTGAGATTCAAATGCAACTTTTCAATCTCACCAGGTGACTAAAGCTCACCAAAATGGCCGCATTTCTATGAAACACGGCCATTTTGGCGAGCTTTAGTCACCCGGTGAGATTCAAAAATCACACTCCTGATGTCCTTTTGAAAGTACGGGCGTATGAAAATAAATCAAAATAGAATAACTAATGATTGCAGTGCACATTTGACTTCGTGTTTGTTGTGTCTGTTAGTTGTTTCAAGCATAAAAGTTCGCTAAACAAATTACAAATATTTAGACACATACTTTTTAAAACATTAAAAATCAGGCGAGATTGAACAGTTGCGGGTTCGAAGTAGTTCCAATCCTGTTCAAATTGTGATTTGTAAATGATTTTAAATACTTGATATGTGTATTGCAATAAAATTTCATTGTTTGTATAACTTTACTCTGCGAAGTTTTTCTTCTTCTGCTTGATTCTCGCTCCGATGTCCCAAATCGTGTACAAGGCTGGCAATAGTGTATTTGTTTTTTTTAATTCTTATTTTAAAATTCACTTTTGTATCAGTTAGTTGAATTAAGTGTACCAAAAATTGGATAACAGCTTACGACGAATGGAGCGACGGTGTCGCGAGGATTCTCTGTAGTTATATATTAAAAATAAAATAATAAATACAAGTATGTCTTTTATTTTTCGTCCTTTATAAAGAAAATTATATTATCAAACCGCGATTGGAATATAATTGGAGAGTAACGTCAGCACACGTGTCATTTCATAGACTTGCGTCAAGCTTCATTACTGTGCGTATGAAATGACAGTGGACTGACGTTACTCTCTAATTGTATTCTAATCGCGGTTTGATAATAGTATGTATGATTTTAGGGGCAACCGGGGTGAGTGCGGCTTCAAAAGTGATTCCGTAGTCAGGCAAGGCACTTTCTAATTGATGATAAGGAAATAAAAGATCTTATAATAATAATATGAATGATTCCAGTTGCCGCATTGGTCTATTCCGACTAGTTCCATTATTAGTTCCATTGATGGAACTAGTTTGACTTTTTTCCCCCCATATTTAACGCAGATAGTTTCCGTAATGGAACTGCCTGGACTTATTTAATGGAACTAGTCGTAATAGACCGCTGCATTTACTCCGTTCTACCGCAACAGTGTATCTATGATACGCTGTATTACAAAAAGTGTAAAAATTAAACTATACATTTTTATCTACACTTTACATTTAATGTATAAGTATAGTCTTTTTTGGGATCCGTAGTTTAACTAGACCCATTTATAATTAGCACTTTGGGTTTTACATATAAGACTTAATAACTAATTAATTTACAATATTGCCAGTTTTACAAATAGGCAAAAAATACGTTATTTTAAGTACATTTATTTATCATAATATCTGCACACTGCACCTTGGGCCTTGTGGCTAATATTTACAAAATTATAAGCTTTTAGGAGCAACAAGTGCGTGCAGATATTTATGACGGCGTCTATCTACACATAACGTAATGCACGAATCACAATTCCAACGGAATTATCAATATCACTTTTTTACCCAATCTCGCAACGGCCCTGTGACTAACCAAAGGCCTGGAGTGCGATTTTTGAATCTCACCGGGTGACTAAAGCTCGCCAAAATGGCCGTTTTTCATAGAAATGCAGCCATTTTGGTCACCTGGTGAGATTCAAAAATTGCACCCCTGTACCAAGAAAGTTATATAAGTGCTTCAATTTAACTCATTTGTCACATTTGTGTATGATTTATTTTTTTGCAATTATGTCAAATTGTAGCACTTATAATTTTTGTGGTACAGTCAGCGTCAAATATACCAGAGCGGGCAAGGTGGTTAAAAATATCTGAATACTGTATCATCAGATATTTTTGACACCTTGTCCGCTCTGGTATATTTGACGCTGACTGTACAGGGGGCAGGTTTAACCGTTTTCAAACCTTTTGTTTTTTGTAGGTAATGAAGTTGAACCATATGCGAATGCACGTGGGTCGCTTGTATATTGTATGCGTTGACGTAATATTTACCCATCAAAATGGAATAAATTACCTTGCTACGCCGCGAAACCGAAACGCTGTGCCAGGTAATTAATATTTATTAATAGACATTTGGTGATAGCTCTTGTGAAATGATGTAATGATGATTTGTGTCTAATAGATACTTAATTGTGAGTTACTCAAAATGCAGCCAACTCACTCCGATCCCTGACGTACGGGTAATTTACACTGCGTTGCTGTCAAATGACAAAGTGTAAATTGCTCTGTACTTGCACGTCTTGCACTTTAAAACTTATCACTTCACTTTTTACAAGAAATGGCTTCTGTTCTGGCCATTGGGACAATTTTGCCAGTGTAATACATTACTAATTACAAATAGACAGTTTTGTAAAACTCGTCATCCATTGTACGGTCAAAATACTTCCCCCCTATATCAGTTTCAGCTATCGACCAATGATACCCTTGTAGCTGATTGACGTCCGTTTCGCTTATGCGCACTGAAAAGTGCACATAAAGAAAACGTCAATATATCTCTGTTTCTTTATGTGCACTTTTCAGTGCACATAAGCGAAACGGACGTCAATCAGCTACACCCTCAACACGGCCAGAAAATCGGTGACCGATGCCCAGGGACTCTTGCTGTTCTTTCTGGTTCTAAACCAGGGTACACCGACAAAAGCACAGCTCCTCCGGACGGATCTAGACTTAAAAACTTATATCTATCTGGGCCTCTATTTGACATTCGATCCAATAAAAAGGAGTAAGTATATAGAATAACGACCAGGCGATCAGAAAGACGACACAACTTTCATGGTCGTTATACTAACTTTAATACATTCTGTCTAGTGACAGTTCTATGTTAAAACTATTCAATCAGAAATATACTCGTAAACCCACAAAAATAGGGTAAACATCAGTGGCCCGTTTCATGAAGCTACAAGTTACAATTTTACAAGTCTAAACGGGCAACATTGGTCATTATGCTCAATGCTGCCGGTTTAGACTTGTAAAATTGTAACTTGTAGCTTAGTGAAACTGGCCACAGATATACTAAAACATTTCTGAAGAATTGTTTTATATTCCATCTGAATGAGAAGATTTGATGTTAGTAGATGTTTGGTCAACATTAACCTACCTAAAAGTTAATAACTGCTGTAAATAAATGCTATACAAAAACAGGTTCCGGTTTCACCCAATACGCCTGTATTACCGTCAGACTCTTGCCTTTTGTCTCTGGCACCCACAATATCGTGTAGAGGACGCCCCAGAGCGTCACGGCGGAGAAAGCGTAGAACACTACGTAAGGACCGAGCGAGTTCGCGACCGGCGTGTAGAAAAGGACGGTCATTGAGCTGCAGAAGAATGAAAACGCCATCGATGCCCCAGCCATGCGTGCGCGCATCTGTAAAGATTTCAAGTATTTTTAGTACCTAATTTTTCTGAAACATGAGCCGGGGTAAACAAGTCTATAGTTAGGTGTTTGCGTTTTATGACACCAAGGAAGTCAACACTGTGACGGATTTTTTCTTTAATTTATTGTTAAGCCCTCAAGCTGGGTATTTACTGCGAGCACTCACGAGTATAGCAACAATTAGTGTTTATAGAGCTGCAATGAAGGTGTTAATAAGACGATACGATACAAAAAATAACAAATCCAGCCAAATCTATAACTAAGTATCCACAAAAATTTGAATTTTGTGTCGACGTCTGGGCTAAGCGGGTTTTTCTTGATAACTTGCAACTCTTCATTAATTTAGCCCTTTCACTGCGAGCGTCCTGCCGATCTACAACACGCTCACGCGCAGTATATTTCGTTGCCTTAAGGGAACGCGCTTAACGCCGCTTCTGAAGTCACGCGATGGACCTTCGACAAACCTGAAATGTGAACACCTCAGCCATGATGACCATGGGCACGGGCGCCAGGCCGGCGCCGTAGGCCAGGATGCACAGGCACACGGCGGCCACGGGCAGCCAGCCCGGGCCCGCGCGCGTCAGGAAGTACGTCGCCAGGGCTGCCATGCAGAGGGACACCACTCCAGAACTGCAGCCGAGCGGGATCTGACAACCAAGTTAAAGGGTTTTATGTTCACTTCCCATTGGGGTGCTATGGTACTAGTCCTAACACGCCTGAGAATGGATGAATACCAAAAAGTTGAGAATGTTTTCGGTTTTTTTTACTTTTAAAGTTTTGCAGTTCTGCACTTTCCAGCGGCACATTAGGTAACATATTGACTGATCAAGTCTCGTAGCGTATAGTTTTTTTGTGGTACTTGAACAGAGTCACACAGGAATAAGCTAAACTTGAAAAGTCATATTGGAGTGACGTTGCTGTGGGACAAAGCGGAACGGCGTACGAGGAACCGATCAAGGGTGAGTTGGGGGGTTCCGTACTATTTATTATTATATGATCTGCTAGACTTTCGACATGTATTCATCAAACGTAACAAACAATTGCTCCACAAATTTCTTTAGGCGCTTTTATGGATCACCATGGCATTGTTATAATCTATCAAGTACCCTATAGGTTTTGGTCTTTTGGTATCTTAGTTTGCGACTTTGTGAGTGTGAAAATGAGACGATAATAGTCGTTTGTTTGTTTTGTGGTTACTTACTTTCCTTCCAAACTTCTCAATGGACATGGTGGTAAAGAAGGAGCCGGCCAGCTGCAGCGAGCCCATGAGCAGCGCCAGCACGTTGGGGCTCCACGCGGTGCCGGCGCGCGCGAACACGTCCGACGCGTAGTTCATGAGCGCGAAGCACCCCGACAGGGTCTGGAGCGCCATCAGCATCAGGGTCACGCGCAGAGCGGAGAACGTTGCTCGGTCGCGGACTAGGGGCACAGAAGGACATGGAAATAAAACAATTTGAAGTTAACGCCGCCTGTACATATTGCAACGAATCTAATTACCGACGTTTCGAATCATTTTGTGGCGTAATATGACTGGCCAAGTTTAGTTCATCTAAATTTACCTCTATTGTACGTCCCTTTTTATACATGTATGTATGTATGTCGACTCTATATTGTACATAACACATGAAATAACAGATTACAGGACAACACATGTACAAAGGCGAACTTATCCCTATAAGGGATCTCTTCCAGCTAGCCTTTGAGCGATTGACAGGACCCAAGATCTAGAGTAGCTACACAGAAAAAAGTAAGTTTTATGGCACTAGTTTGATAGTGGCACGCGGAGGGATAAATTAAATCTGGGCCGGTCATGTTAGGGCTGATGCATCTGTTGTAAATAAAAAGCTGCGACCTTGTGCGTACAGTCACCAGCAATAATATCATATACAACATTAGTCTCAATAGTGAAGTGTCATTGCTGGTGACTGTACTAGTTTTTAAGTATAAATCAGTAGCAACTTGTGAGATCCTGTAATTGGCTTTGTTAATGTTACTGAAGATGTTTATGAGTATTTGTAAGCTGTTGGTCCTCCGAAAAAAAAATTATATAAAAAGGTCGTTTTAGTGTTAACAAATACGATAGAATCTACCAGGAAAACATAATTCACTAGGATTAGTTGAATAACCGGTGTTAAATAAAACTAAGTAAGCAAGGCACGCTCATATGCTAACGCCAAGTTTACGCAAACGTAATTACCTCCGTTCGCAGAACTAAGTAGGTAATCTTGAAGGTAACGAGTTATTTGCGTGTAATGAACTCGGAATTAAATAGATTATTGTATACCCATGTTTATCTCCAGTTATTAGCATTAGTTTAGCGTTCTATTTGACTACAAGTAAATTAAACGCAACGTGTAACAAAATTTAATCTGCAGGAAAGTTATTTTCAGCTGTGATATCACCGTTTTTGTTCAAAGTATGAAAAATAAATATTATGGCGAACCATAAAAAAATTCATTGTACGGTCGACGTCAAAGAGATATTTTACACTTTTTTACCTTATTGCAATTAAATTAGGTTAAAAAGTGATCTCTTTGACGTCACTGTAATACGAGTAGATATATAAATCAAAGTACCTAACAATTTAGAAGAAAAATAACACGTACAAAGGTGAACTTAAGGGATCTCTAACAGTTAACCGTTGATCGATTGACAGGACATTAGAGTCGGGATAATAATCTTTACATAGTATAATGAAAAGTAGGAACAGGAGTCTATCCTACATTCTTATTATGTATGTTCGGCCACCTTCTAAACCACGCCACGGGTATTGACACGGTTTTCGCTGTCATTTAGTTTTTTTTTACGGAAGTTTTTTATGTACATCACAAACCGATTATACCCGTGCGAAGCGGGGTCGGGTCATTAGTATATATATGTATAATACATATAATGCTCACCCCAATAATATTTGACACGCTATTCACATAGGATTCCCGTAAACACCAGACATTCCTTGTTAAGAGCCAGAGGCAGTTTGTTGTCTGCGCCCCGCTCCCCAGTGGCCCTAACATGACTGGCCAAGTTTAGTTTATCTCTATCTGCGTCTCTTTCTTATGACACTAGTTAGACAGAGACGCACGGAAGGGTTAAACTAAACCTGGGCTGTCATTTTAGGGCCGCAGCCCGCTCCTAATCTGAAACCTGGGTCCACTTGTCGTTTCCAACTTACTTATACTGACTACAGTGACCCGAGGCATCTCTTCGAACCTCCTCTGCTCGTCTTTTAGCTTCTCGATCTCGTCTATCACGTTCTTGTCACCTCGGTTCAAGCTGCGGAGCCAGGCTATGGTAGTGGCTGCTCTCTGGAACAAGTAAGTCTTTGATAACATTTTTAATTGACTGCTTATGTTTTTAACAAGTGGGGATGTTTTTTTCCCGTCTGCCCTGCCCCTATGGTGTGAGGTGTAGTTGGATAGGTATTTAAAAAAGATTGCGGGTTAAGATCATTTTTAGATGAAGGGATCCATTTGTGAAATAAGTGCTATTGATAGAGTCAAGTGTCTTCCCCCTGCCAGATAAAATGGTTGTTTTTGGATATGTGAAAAAATTCACAGTAGTAGTAATGAAAGTAAAAGGAGAACTATCACGGCAAACTAGGCTTTACAAGTTTGCGAGTAATCGGGCAACTACGGAACCCTACACTGCGCTAGTCCGACTCGCACTTAGCCGGTTTTTGTTTTGTATGAAACTTCTAAAGTGCAAACGTTTTCAAATCTATGAAGAATATAAAATTAAACAAACATACCCACCTAGTTAGACCTAGACCTAGACCTAGACCTAGGTATAGACCTAGTTTTAAAGCATAACACAGCATACTAAAAAAATCATGACTATATGTAGGTTAGGATGGGAAACGTTATCGCCATGTATATGGGTAGAGTTTTGTTAGATTGTGTAAAATCCTCTTATACAATGTACAATTAAATCTCACCTTTTCCCGCCCCCTCTTCAGCAAATAATTAGGCGATTCGGGCATAAAACAGAACAGCACTGCATGCGCCGCTGCCACGCTCAAATACACCGCTTGGTTCTGTCCGTAGGGCAGGAACATCCCGACGGCGTACACGAATATTACCCCTAGTTTACAGATGGTCATGGTTAGTGAGGCTAGGGCTCCCCGCCAGGCATCTTCGGCTATTTCTTTGACGTAAACCGGTACGACGACGAAGCACCCAGCGGCGGCTAGGCCCGCTATAGCCCTGGCTGTGATCAGGGTTGGCGCCGTCACTGCTGTTAATTTGATGATCCATGATATCTGAAGGAAAAATTTAATATAGAAGTTTTTGAACATCATTGAGATATCAAACCTATCGCTTAGCACGCGTGGTTCTTTCTCGTTTGTCGCTCACTCAGTGCGTTTCTCTCCTAATGGAGTAGTTAGAAAGAGACGCTTTGGACGACACAGCGAGTCGCAGTGTGCCGTGCTACCCATACAGTAACATAACTAACCATGTTTAGTTTACCTAAGTTTATCTCTTTGTTTGTCCCTTTCTTATGGCACTAGTTTGACAGAGATGCAGGGAGGTATAAGTTAAACCTAAGTCAGTCATGTTATAGTTTCTTTCTGGGCCCAATACCATAAACGCGACAGGCGACAGGTGACAGTGACAATTCAGTATACATTGCTTGCCCACTATGACGTTAGGTCTGTAAGTCTGTACCGTTACTTGTCGGCACAGTAATTTGCGGTGAGTTTTTGGGGGATTTGTCTCCTGTAGCCTGTCGCGTTTGTGAAATTGGTCCCTGATTCACACAAGTTTCAGCCCCGGATCTTAATTTTTTTTAGACGGGGCAAAAACTGAAATACTTATATTTGTTTAAAAAGTTAAATAAACGATGAGTTGTTCATACGTCTGTAAAGTATGAATATGGCGCCCTCTGAACTTTTCGCCAGGAGCATAGGCCCCAGCATCCCACCCCCACTAGATCCAGGGCTGACAAGTTTTTAGCTCTTTTGACAAAAAAATCGTGTATAGAACTTTTGAATGAATTTGACTGTTTTAATAACTAAATGCTGACTGTACGATAAGTTTTAAATTACAAGTTGATTTATAACAAGGTTGTAATTTGTAAACTGACCTGCCAATTAAGGACCGTAACGGTCCTTAACAACGGTCGGTTGGTTGCAAGCTCTGTAACGTGCGTTACGAGGGACAACATTAAAATGAGAATTGTGTTATAATATATAATTAAGTTATTATATGGTAGTGTCTAAATAAATATGTTATTGGCCTTGCTAATCGTTAACGACCAAGTGTGTGTACTGTGTACTAGTTAAGTTGCCGTATTACGTATCGCTGGTTTACTCAGTACGAATTAAAGTAAATGTTTGTTTCTGTTGCTTCCATCAAGACAATTCGCCATTCGCCATTGGGTACATAACATGACCTTTAATTCAGCTCTACGTAACTAATTATTCTTATGAAGAAGGGGATGTATACTTACATAGAGTTAAATTAAACGGGTGGTACATGGCGTTAAATTAAACTTTATGTTGTTTTATGTGAAAGCGGAGAAAGGTGGGTTTTTGCATGAACGATAAATAAATATACGTCGCATAGAAGTAGCTGTTTTGCACATGTGCACGTACACGGGTTAGCAGAGTAGTAAGTAGTTTGTTCCATGTTCTCGGAACGCCTTTGGAAAAATTCAATTGTTTGATACAATTTATTTGTACTATACCTCAAACATTTGCTAGTTAATTTATATTGAACTAGCGCGTGACTTCGTTCACGTGAAAATAGTAGCCTATGTTCGTCAGGGATAGTGTAGCATTCTATCTGTGAAAGAAATTTTGAAATCGGTCCAGTAGTTACAGAGATTATCCCCTACATACAAACAAACTAACAAACAAACAAAGTTTACCTCTTTATTATATTATTAGTGTAGATGTAGATTAAAGCTCATTATCTCGAGTTTGAAAATGTACCCTAGGCTCTTTTTTTACGTAAACCCATTAATGTAAATGAATGTGTTACCGCGATCCTGTCGATCGGGTTTCCCTGTGACAGATTACGGAGGTCAGGGGTTCGCTCCACTAATAACCTGACCTGCCATATCTGAGGTCATGATCAAAGCGTCCTCCTAATCAAGAAACGGGAAAAAACGCCTGAAGGATGATGATAAACAGATTTTCTTGCCAACAAATTACATTTTTGTCAAAATTTCTATAAGAAACCTGTCAGATTGTTACTGTTGGTTAGCAAATCCATTCATGATTTAAATATTGGGAATCACCTTATAGTAAGTCTCTGAGTGTAGGTAACGCAAACTCAACGAGAATTGAGGTCATGTAATGTGTGTACGGAGATTTTCGTTTCAATTTTCAAATTTTCGTTTTGTTTTGTATGACACTGCGAAGTTGTGAGAATTTTCACCTCAACTCGTTGCCTTACCTATATTTATTTGAAACATGATTCAAGGTACAAGCAAATTAGAACATTGAAGTACTATACCTACACAAGACAAGACGGAGACGGCAATGATGCAGATCTTTCTCCCAAATCTATCCGACGAGTAGCTGAAGAATGGTATTCCGCAAATGGCGGCGAGTGGCAGTGCCGCCGCCATCCACGAGATGTCGTTATCCGTCACGGCGGGCTTGAGGTGGCGCGCCATCGGCGAAAGCCAGCCGATTTGTATGCCATACGTGAAGGTTGGTATTGTTGCTGCAATTAAGATATTTAACTAGGTATACAAAGATGCCAGTGTCAGGGGCAGCAGAACCAGTGTCAGCGAGTAAGTGTTTGTGGTTTTCATAATCATTATTTCTCGTCAAAACTGTGTGAATTGTTATCGCAATATTTTTTTTATTGACATTTCTTGGTAAAGTTCGTTTCAGTATGGTTTATGTAGCATTTTGACACACTACCATGAGACTCTAAGAATGTAACCTCGGTAAGCATTACAATTAAACGTGTTCGTGGCTGACGTGCGGACAGACAGACCGCGGCCTAAGTGTTCGCGGTGACAAAAGAGAGAGAGAGATAGGATGCGTACAATGGTGAGCATAACGCACTACCCAAGGAAAGAACCCAGGACAAGACAAGCTATAGGCCGGCAAGGGATTATCGACTCTACATATACCTAGTGTTGGCGGTTCCTACGGTCGGCAGTGATCACTTTGCATCAGGTTTCACGCATGTACGGATCTTTACCTTTTCCAAAAAAAAATACCTAAATCTGACCTAACCTGGCTTTTTGCGTGGTCTCTAATTTCCTATGCACCCAGCACGCCTACTAAGAGAGACACGCACTGAGTTATGTAGCGAGTTAACGCGTATCGAGAAGATTAATAGAATAGAATAGAAGAATAGAATATGCGTTTATTACCACACAAAGTAAATATACAGTTAACAATATAAATAAAAATGACAAAAACTTCATGTGACAAACGGAGCGGTCTCAGCATTTGCTGCGAGTGCGAGCGCACGCTCGTACCTGCGCAGCGCTGGTTTTCAGTCCGCCCCTTCCCCCGCACTCAGTACAGCTTAACTAGATGGTGGTAGACTCACCACAGCATGCACACGCATTGTATAAAAAAAAAGGAATAGAAAAAGAAAAAACGTTTTAGAAGTAAACAAAAAACAAAGAAATATTAACCATGAAATATGAACTATAAGCACCTAGAAGTCATTATGGACAACACCAAACTACTAGATTCGTGCTACGGCGCAATGATGTAGGACACGGACGCGAGCCGCGGCACGCTTGCCTTAACCGTCTCAATACACAACGCGCCGCTCCGCCCCGCGTCCGGTGTGCCATTGATGTAATGGAACGCGGTATCACAAGCTCCAATAATTAAGAATGAAACTGCGCGCAAACTTTATAAAATAAAAAAAGTGTGATAACCGTTCATTTATTTATCTTACGTAGGTATACTATGGAACAATTACCGTGTTATAATACCCACTGAACTATCAGTTTGCCCTAAAAAATCAAATAGAGACGCAATGCTTGTTACTAATGAGACATCAATTTAGTAGCAAGTTATTAATTATGCTCGTTGACATACTTAAACGAATTTGTATTTTACGTGGCGTTATTATAATTGAATTTTAAATACATTAATGCGTGAGAAATATTCCTTTGGCCTGGTTAAACGTTAACCTACCTACCCTACCTAGATATCTACCTAATGATACTTAGAAAATATTTATTGAATTTATTGTTCCCACTTTACTTCAAACACATTCGCACCCTTAGAATTAAAGCGACTCAATTCTGAATATGATATTTACCAAAATTAAACCCTATGTCTTTTCATTAAGGTGATATTTTGGGACGTGTATTATTCAGAAATGGGTCACTTTAATACTAAGCGTGCGAATATCTAATTTTTACATAGTATAGAACAAAGTCGCTATCCATTTCTGTCCGTCCTATATTTTCGGTCGCCTACTCCTTCTAAACCACACAACAGATTTTAATACGTTTTTCACTGTTATTAAATTAAATATTTTTTTAAGATAAGGTTTTTATGTACATAACATCGCGATTGTACCCGCAGAAAGTCGGGGCGGGTCGCTAGTCACAGAATAAATTAGTACATTTACAGAAGTCTCACTTCGAACAAAAACGGCGTTTAGGTATAAGAAACGTCCTATTGTTTGCGTCTCTGTTTATCGTATAACACATATTCATTCGCACGCGCGACGACTCAGTGGGGTAGCCCCAGTGCAGAGGTAGGTTTGCGAAATGCACCGCGCTGCACTACGAGTACCTAATAGAGATTCCTGCATTTCTCTGTAAACTGGTTTCTCGCCACCACTGTGTATATAACGAACTTGTATACAGTTAGCCGCATAAGTAGCAGCATAAGAGGTTTAAAAAGCTCTACCTAAACTCTTTATCCTCTTAAACAATAGCATCGTGCTTTAGATGTAATGAACTTGATGATGTCGTAATTTATAGAAAATGCCATTAATAGTCGATACCTTGCGCCACCATGATACATAGGTGAAGCGCTGATATCGCTTGAATTTCGCGTTATCCATGTCCAAACGGTCTTATAGAATATCAATCTGTGTTTGTATCGTTGAAGTTATTGATGTTACAAAGATGTTCCAGATCTTTTTGACCTCTTATGCTGCGTTCTTTTGTTCAAACAACATATTATATTTTGACACATTTAATACTGGACATCTGTCAAAATTTAACGGCTGGTAGGTAAAACCATTCTTTGCTTGAATTTAGGAACGCGGCATTAAACTAAAAAATAAAACAGCAGTAAATCTATTTACTGATGAATATACACGTACCTACAGTTTTTTGTCTCTATCATGTTCGTACTCGTAAGTTGATGACAGTTTTCATTGGTTTTATTTACGCTCTGTGCTGGGAAACCTCAGAAGTAACTGAACATTCGAAGAGATCAACACTACTCTCAACAAGCTCTACTTTCTTAAAAAAGCTCTTATTTTCTTAACAAAGTTCTTGCTCTCTTAACAAAGCTCTTATTTTCTTAACAAAGTTCTTACTCTCTTAACAAAGCCCTTATCCTCTTAAGAAAGTTCTTTCTCTCTTAACAAAGCTCTTATTGTCTTAACAATAAAGTCGTGTGCGAGATCGTTCGACCTCTTAAACTGTGTAGATATATGCTGCTGACTCTACTTACAGAACGAGAAGCGAACTTGTTATTAAACCAGTTTTTGAGTCGAGCAATATTTTATTTAATACTAGCGGACGCCTGTGACTTTATTCGCTTTGAATTACTAGCTTATGTGCGTCAGGGATAGTATAGTTTTTTATTGGTGAAAGAATTTTTGGAATCGGTTCAGTAGTTCCGGAGATTACCCGCTACATACAAACAAACAAAAAACAAAGTTTACCGCTCTATTATTGAACCGGTTACGTAATATTTAGGTAAGGAAGGAGTTAGGTTTTCCCTTTCCTCTAAAATCGTAACCGCATTATCGTAATGTCTAACATTTTTTAGTATGAGTAATTGTGAACAAAAAATTAACACTGAAGAGAGGGCTTCACTATATTTGAAACTGATATTTTCGGTTAAATACAATCGATATTTTGACGTTAGTATAAGTTGCCTACTCGTGACTACGGCTGTTGAAACATGGCCGAAACGTCGAGGTAAATTAACAATACACTTTTATCGCGTTAAAGTCCCGATAACGTTATAAATATGTGTTAAAATCGCGAAAGTTTAAATCAATTTAGTATAAGTTGTTAGTGAGCGCGGATATAACATTTTTTTTAATGTCTTCGAGATTATTGTGAAATCCATACTTTTTTGTTTTTAGTAAAATGAAAAAATACAAAAAAAAATTCACTTGATTAATTTGGAATTTATTTTGTAATGGCCACGAAACCCTTTAGTACAGTCAGCCTGAGAACACTTAAGAACCTTGTCGTAGTAACGCATGAAACGAGAGTTCCTCGAATTTGTTACATTACTGACAGCGAAAAGATACTAATTAAAATGTTCAGATACTGCTGAGGCGGACCGTACACATCCGCCCGCCAGGCTTTTTTGTAACCGCCTTCAAAAAAGGAGGAGGTTTTCAATTCGTCGGTTTTTTTTTCCGGATTTTTCGGTACCAAAATGTAATGACAATAGCGATTTGTATCGTTCTAATATTAAAAAGAAGTTAGTAGACACTAACGGCTTTTTAACCGACAAAAAAGCGGAGGAGGTTGTCCTTGGATGAGTAAGTAAAGCATAATATGGATATAGATCCATATTATGCTGAGTCCTATACTCAGTACATGTCAAGCCACACCCAAACTGTCAAAATGGTTACCTTTAGTATACTGCAAGGTAGTAAAACCTGTAAATTAATAAGAAAAACGTTGCTTATACTACCTTAATGTACACCAAAGGTAACTATGTAAACGTTTGTGCTGCGTACAGGGTCGTAATTGAAGCGGAGGTTTAGAATATGTAGTCGTCTCTTTTCGGCACATTGTATTGCCATTTAAAGTAAAGAAATTGGCAATTAAAATAGCACTTTCATTTTAATTCCTTATTCTATTCTATATTATTTCTATGGACAATTGAACACAGCAAATCTAACGAAGTTTAAATTGTATTTTTTTTCTTCGGCATTTAAACGCGATAATAAACTGTAAATAAATAAACAGTTTACATTGTGAAATTAAGGGTTAAAAAGAGATTAATAGATATTAACGGCTTTTTAACCGACTTAAAAACTGAGGAGGTTGCCATTAATTCTAGTGTCATTCATAGTTTCTGTCAATAGCTCCGTTAGCGGCCCTGAAATAAACGCCAAAGTTTAATGCTGCCCTCCCCATGACTCTGTCTAACTAGTGTCGTAAGAAAATACCCACATATAGATAAATTAAATTTGAGCGGTCATGTCAGGGCCACAGTGGTATAGTTGCAGGCAAACAACTTAAACATAGAGTGGAGGGGGTATGTTGGCGCGTAGGTACACATTTGTACTAGAAACCGCTACTGCGCAGTCAAGGTCAGTGCTCAAGTTGTTTGCCGGGAACTGTACGACGTACGTAATATTGCAACAATAGGGAACATGCGTGGCTAATTAAAACATAACCACAAATTAAAAGTTGATATACCTACAAATATTGAACTGGTTATTTAATTATGATAGTTTTAGATAGTCAATCACTTAAATAATGATATGTATGTGGGAATTATAATACTTAATTATATAGTAATTAATTATTCAAAAGGTGTCGCAAATAAAAGTAAGGTATCTTGAATCGAAAACACGTTTCTTTGTTACAGAATAATTTTATGCAAAATTGCACAAAGAATACATATGTATATATCAGTTTTATTTTGATAAGAGAAGTTTTTAATATGCAGTAACCGTAGTATCGATCGTAGAGACGGAATAATATATTATCATTGTATGTATTTACTATATTATAATATATTTTATTCTATTAAGTGCTTATTTTCAAGGACTCTATTTTTTAGCATCACGTTACCAGGGATTGGCAAGACATATTTTCATTTTCAGTAGTAGAGCCACAAGCCAGTTATTGGTACTGCAAAAATGAAGTAAACGAGCCTGTGGATCACCAGATGGGAAGTAATCACCGCCGCCCATGGGAATCAGCAATCCAGAGAGAATCGCGGATCCGGTACCAGCCTTAAGTTCTCCGCTTTTCGCTCTCAACCGTATGAAAAGCAGTAGTAATATACTACTTTACGTTGGTAAAATTACAACAGAACCCTGACACATTCTCGATTTGACACGTCATGTCATGACAATATCTTGTCGATGACATCAATTTATTTAGTTTATTATTGCAATCATCTGAGTCAACAATACCGACAACAATCTGCATTCAAAAGGCATTCAGTACATAAACCCAACACTATGAGAACATGCAGGCGTGTATCGCTAGGTGATTTCTTAGTTAAATTTTTTTTGCGACGGACTTTTTTGCTGGCTGTACTTCTAATATTGTATTGTTTTCAGTAATATAATTACCAAAATACAAGTTAGTCCGACAGCTAAAAGTTAGTCATAATCGACTGGCAAAACTTAAAGCAAATAAGAGTGTGTGAACTAAAGTAAACTCCCATTGATTAATAAATCATATCTTGTTTAAAAATGCTCCTACAACTAATATTCTTTTTTTATTCGTATCTAACTTTTAAATATCTATTAAAAATAAATGTTGTATTAAAAAATACATATTCTTTATACAGATAATGTTTTTAACGCAAGTTCCCTCAGTTTTGCTAACACTTTGGCGCTAACAAACATATTTTTCTACTTAAAAAACTTTCACTTACCTAAAAGAGCTGTCAAAATTTGCCGCCGAGCACTGCTTTCGACATCCTGCTTTCTTTCCATGGCTGTATGACTCTGATTCACACCGTTCATTATTTATTAAAAAAAAATTCGCTACGTTTTTAGGTTATGTTGCATAAACATTTTGTCGTAAATACACGGAAATACTGTTTCAATTTTTTATGTTAAATGCGATAACACTTATTCACGATATTTTAAAGCGTGATTCAGTTATCACTGTTTGTTATTTTATCGTTTATTTGTTTTGAAGAGGGGCGTGGATCCACACAGATGTCACAAACCATACTGCGTGCGAGCGAGCTCTCCGCAGCATGATTGTGAATTGTGAACTGTAGTATAGTCAAGTATAGTTGAAATACCAAACCATTTGATAGGTTGTTTTGTGACACTAGGATTTAAGAGCGTTTTTTGAATGTTTTTCACGATAACAAGAACTTGAGCGGCTAAGTTTGACGCTGTTAGTACATTTTACGGTAAAATTTAATAAATTCTTGTTTAATTTTAATTAGCTGATTTCGCGGTGTATCCGTGACGGTTATGCTGTTTATTTATCGCATTATTACCTATCGCTAGAGATTTAAAGTTCGTTCGTTGAACATTATTATTTATCGGCGTACTTAAACATAAAAAATAATGCACTAATAATTAAAGTTAGCCTTGTTTAGTCAGCCGTTGTTTAAAAATAATATGAAGTAAAGTTACTTTATCAATATTTTTAGTCTGAAAATTATACCTTTCCTGTTAGGCCAAATAAATTAGGCAGACTTAGGAACATACTTAAAAGTGGTTTATGCTTTTGTGGTTATTTTATTAATAGTCTACACTACACACACAAATTACTGCTATATATGCATATTGCTCCTTTTTCTTATATTCTTCATAACAAACATTTGGCTCTTGTGGGAATCGAACCCACAATTTGTACCTTAGAGTCAGGGTTAAATTAGTAATCAGTAGGCTAAAGTACTTCCTCGTAATAATATCTCAGTACCGCAGCTTCCCGTACATCTTCGGTACGGCTAAAAAGCGTGATTCATATATATTCATAGTAGTTTTAAATTGGTACATAGTACAGTAGGGGAAATACATTTACGTACCACCTTAGAACCCTCTCGCAATGACGCGACGCGTTAAACGACACGCTAAGTCGTACAAATGTCATGCGTATGTCTTTTCGACTAGGTTCTACGGTGGTACGTGAATGTATTTCCTTGACTGTACATTTATTTGTAGTATTAGGCATCGGGAAAACCTCTCAAAGCGGTTATTATCAAACCGCGATTAGAATATATGTAATTGGAGAGTAACGTCAGCCCACTCTCACTTCATACATAGGACTGAAGCTTGACACAAGTCTATGAAATGACGTGTGCTGACGTTACTATCCAATTATATTCTAATCGCGGTTTGATAATACACTCTCCGATCAGTGTTGCCACTAAATTGCTTTAAACTTTCTAGACTTTCACACATATTTGTCACGTTATCGGGACTTAAACGCGATAAAAATATATGGATAATTTACCTCGACGTTTCGGCCATGTTTCAACGGCCGTGGTCACGAGTAGACTGAAGTGGAGGGTATTATTGGGAGACGTCGAGGTAAATTATCAATATATTTTTATCGCGTTATAAACAGTGTTGCCACTGTTCGAAAAAAATCGCATTTTTTTTTGCAAAAGACAAAGACAAGAAAATATTAACTTCTGTATGGAATGTGAGAAGAGAAGAGTGTGAACCCAGCTCCAAAACGCGCTCGCCATACAAATAACGTTTTCCATCCTCTAAACCTTAACCTATGGCATTGATTTTTTTGTATGTTGTCATTATGCCTAAGAACTGGGTTTACAACGCGGTGGCAGAGTAGCGGACCATAGTCTATTTGGTAGACTATGTTGGATAGCCTGAATAAAACTGTCTGTGCCAATTGTCAAGTAAACAGCTCTGCATTTTGTACGTTTTAAATTGGCGTCATATTTTTAGTTCTGCTATCCGACGCCTGTGTCGCTGCTAGTTAGAAAATTTAGAAGCACTTTATTCACTTACGATAAGATTCAAAGTTGAACCAATGGCAAAATATTAAAAGCCCCTCTTCACCTGCTTCACTCCGTCGCAAAGTGGTAATGCTAGGCTTGTAACAATCCGAACAAGTAAGCAAATCTATTGTCTTCTTATATCGATGCCTTCCACCCTCTGAACCTTAACCTATAGCCATGATTTTTTTAGATGCTGTCATTATGCCCTAGAACTGGGTTTGCGTGTTTTTTTTAAACTCTTCATAGATTTGTCAACAGTTTCATTTTAGAAGTTGCATACAAAACAATAAAGCATGAATATTTTGAACCTATAAAGAATGTAAAAAAATCAAAACATAGTTCTAGGGCATAATGACAGCATCTAAAAAAATCATGGCTATAGGTTAAGGTTCAGAGGGTGGAAGGCATCGATATAAGAAGACAATAGATTTGCTTACTTGTTCGGATTGTTACAAGCCTAGCATTACCACTTTGCGACGGAGTGAAGCAGGTGAAGAGGGGCTTTCAATATTTAGCCATTGGTTCAACTTTGAATCTTATCGTAAGTGAATAAAGTGCTTCTAAATTTTCTAACTAGCAGCGACACAGGCGTCGGATAGCAGAACTAAAAATATGACGCCAATTTAAAACGTACAAAACGCAGAGCTGTTTACTTGACAATTGGCACAGACAGTTTTATTCAGGCTATCCAACATAGTCTACCAAATATACTATGGTCCGCTACTCTGCCACCGCGTTGTACACAGTTCTATAGTTGTCTCATTTGTATGGACAGCGCTGGGTACGCAATGGTCTTAAGACAAAGGTAAGAGAATGGAATTTGGATAACTTATCTATCATCACTACTCGTAAGTGTCACGCGTACTGTGTATCATCATCCGTATACAACAAGTCATCGATGACTACTGATAGCAGTTTCATGATTTATACATACAGATGACTGCCAGTATCAGGTATAATTGCGTAATAATAAAACAAAAACTTTTATTTTAGACCACAATAAGTGAAAAAAATTCATCAATTAATTTATTAAAAAAATCTTAGTTAGGTATTGTTAGAAAAATTTAAACAAAATCTTGAATTCTATATTACTAAGGTAAAGAAGGTTTCAATTGTCTTAAGACATTTAATATTATTATTCCGCAATAGGAGTTTTTAGATACTTATTTTTATTTAGTTTTATAGAATCTTACATTTTTAATAATTAGTAACGTAATTGATTAATTATGCTTTTTATGACGGTTCCTATTGGAAACGAAACTCATGTTGGCATTCCAATATAAATTTTATTTTAATTATGTTTAATACTTTTTTTTTACATCACCTATGGATTAAATTTAATAATTATGACGATCTCATTTTAAAAACATGTAATTTGATAATGATGCAAATTATAATGTAATTTAAAAATTAACTGAATATATAAACTAAACTAAACTAAACCAAATCCAATCCAATATAATTTAATTCAAAACAATGAACAATATTTTAAAAACTAAAATTTTAGCTAGAATGTTGTTTACTAGGCACTTAAGACAAGTGTGGATGAATACTTAACTTCCTGTATACGACGTTTGAATTTTCATTGATCAGATTATCAGTCGTTAGTCATTTGTTTCTGCTGACGCTACTTCCAAGGAAGTGTTTGTTTCGATTACTGGCGCACATCGAAATGAGAAAACTATAGAACTGTGTACAACGCAGTGGCAGAGTAGCCGACCATAGTCTATTTGGTAGACTATGTTGGATAGCGCATGCTTACCCCGAATCAAACTGTCTGTGGCAATTGTCAAGTAAACAGCTCTGCGTTTTGTACGTTTTACATTGGCGTCATATTTTTAGTTCTGCTATCCGACGCCTGTGTCGCTCCTAGTTAGAAAACTTAGAAGCACATTATTCACTTACGATAAGGTTCAAAGTTGAACCAATGGCTAAATATTGAAAGCCCCTCTACACCTGCTTCACCCCGTCGTACAAGTACAAGTAAGCAGATCTATTGTCTTCTTATATCGATACTGGCGCACCAACATTAAGATTCTGCACTCTATCTGACGTTGCTCACTAGCATTCTAAAACGAAAACTAAATAAAATGTGACAGTCAGAATAGTAAATTTGTCACAACAAACGTCTCGAATGCGTTAGAATTAGCTTCTTTATTACTATGGAAACAGTTTACGATAGCCTTGTGTTTATTTCCATAGTAATTGAGATTTTTCTTTGTGTTGTCATTACAATTTTAATTTAGTAATTGAGAAGTTAATTTAACGCGTAAGAGACGTTGATTGTGACAAAAACTTGCACTAAAGGTACGTAGAGGTGTATGTGGTACAGAAACCTAGCCTTATTTAGGTTGCAGTTTCTGAGGGTTCTGTACAAACTCAATAAGCAGCAAACATAATATATACATAAAATCACGAACATAATATTGCTCTAATAAAAAGAAAAACTGGGTTGGACAAACCTAACTTTGCCATTGGAAAACAGTTGACCCCATACGTCGAGATTGGACGCAGTCAGTTTACCGACTGCAAATAAATTTCAAAGTCAAAGTCAAAATGTTTTATTCAGATTAGGCTTACAGATAGCACTTATGAATGTCAAAAAATTTACCACCGGTTCGGAAAAACCTCTGATGAGAAGATACCGGCAAGAAACTCAAAGATACCGGCAAGAAACTCAAGTTTAAAGTAGTAAATTAATGAGTAATAGCACAGAGGATAATAATATTATACTAATAGTAATAGCAATTTTTTTGTGATGAAATTAGAAGTTTACGGTGTGCGAGTGGTAGGACCTTGTGCAAGGCCGCCCGGATCGCTACCCCATCTTGCTCGCTAATCCAGCCGCTAAGCAGTGTTTGCACTGTTGTGTTCCGGCATGGAGAGCAAGACAGCAGGTGTATTTACTTGCACAAGAGGTATTCGATCTTAGCCCTCTGGGTTGGCAACGCATCTGCAATATCCTTAGTGTTGCGAATGTCTATAGGTGGTAGTGATCACTTACCATCAGATGACTCACTTGCTTGTTTTCCTTCCTATGTGGTATAAAAAAAAGTCAATGATCAGGTTAAGAGCTTTATTCGTCTATGGGTCCCACGACTTTGAGCGGCGGTTTGATGGATCCATCGACCTCCTGAATCGCCTGTATGATCTCGCCGGTGCTCTTGTACGCCGCTATCGTCTGCTTAGCGAAGTCCCTGCACGCATTGTTTAAGTGGTTAACACGGATCACATAGGCTTATACAGGAAGGTCGTAGGGCTCGTTAGCCCCTCCAAGAAGCACAATAAGCTGTGTGAATGCCCCCCCAAACAGTTGCTACACAGCTTGTATAGCGCCTTGTACACTTTGGCCAAGAAGCAAACACATTGATACTACATCAGCTTGATTGATAAAAAAGCACCAGCACCATCTGTAGTGCAATTAAGATAATCTTTGGAAAAAGTTTTGGAGTGGCTCTAACGACCGATCAAGTTTAGTTTCCTCAGATTATCTCTATATGCGTCCCATTCTAATGACACTAGTTGAACAGAGATGTAGGGAGGGATAAGTAAAACCTAGGCCGGTCATGTTAAAGCCATGGAATATACGCCTCTGCACATGGAGTGGGTCCCTGCCGTGATTTGTAACGAAACCGCCAAACCGATGCATATCGCCCGAACGCGAACTAACTGACGCTGACAGTTAGATCTTACTAAAGGGCTTATTACACTACGCAGTATTTAGACAGTCTTAGTAAGCAAGTAAGCACGGCCGAACCCATTCGGTCGGTCTAATGAGACAGGCTAAATCTTACGGGACGATGTTAAGGGCTTATTACATTACGCGGTATTCAGACAGTCTTACTAAGTCATTCTTAGTAAGACTGTCTGAATACCGCGTAATGTAATAAGCCCTTAACATCGTCCCCCTTTCCGTTAACTCTGGTAATTGTAATATAAACTGTTGTTAGATACGACGGTAAGCTGAAGAGGGATGATGCTCATATGAGGGGAGGGGATACTCATATGCCTTGGCTATACAAATCACGTAAAGTTTGCGATCTAAAACTTTCAATATCTCCTCTTTTTCTTGTCTCCCCGGCGTGGAAGTGGGATTTCCAGAGACCTAAGTGTAAGTTGTCTGTCACAACAAAAGTCTCGAATTCCCTTCTAAATTGATATGATATGATTTTATTACCGATACGCGCCGCTAGAGGCGCTGTCTTACTTCCATGGTAATTGACAAGTTAACTAATGGATTCCAGACGTTTATTGTGACAAAAACTTACACAACACGCTCTGGCCACAAACGTCACAAAGTCACATGTGACGCGGGTGATAAATGTTACTTACGGCGCCGTTTGACGTAAAACCAGCAGCGTAGCTTGCCCTGAACTGGCAGTGTATCAAAATACATATAGGGGAGCCCTTCTAAGCCGAAGCAGAGGGTAATGATTTTATGGTTCCACAAGTCGGGGACCCCGTAGCTCGGGGGTATCATTGATACGGCTGATACGCGGCAGCTACACCCCTGCGTAAAACAAATAATTCAGCGATACCTGAAGTAGAAGGCTTTGATGAAGACGGCAGGCTGTTGCTGCCCGCAGCGCTCAGGGCCGAAGCTCATAATGCCCATGAGCCGGTTGTCCTGCACCGCCGGCGCGCCTGCGTCGAACTAATAGCACACATTAGTTGTAAAGTATTGAGCAGCGAATACGTCTAGGCCAACTGTGGGTTTGAAAGATGATGTTTCTTCAAAGTCGTTTGTGTGAGAGTTGGAGACTGTTATTGAAGATTGTGGCTTGATTGTTAGCGGTTTAACAGGATCATTTTTTTATGGAAAGAAGTAACCGAACGTACAGATCACCTTATGGGAATAAGTGAAGTAATTATTGTCCCCCATGGGAATCAATCGCCCCACCAGAATAGTTCACCGGTTGCCAGCCTTTAGGTTCCCCCCGTGAACCTCCCGATTCTCACTAACCGTAAGAAACGCAAGCAATTTTACGCCAGTATTCAGTAAGAGTATATTACTTCGGTCGAGTCATCCCATTTGTGCTGAAACCACCAATCAAAATTTGTCGGGGGGCCCTTCTACCCGATTGCGGCATAGCCCAAATGGAGGGTAATGATTTTATGGTTCTACAAATCAAGGACCCTGTTACTCGGGGGGCCGCGTATCGTTGACACTGCTGATACGGCGGTACACTGACACTGACCAGGCAAGCATCCCTCGTGCCGTTTCTAAGCGAAGCGCAAAAGAAGTCTGCCGTGAACTGGAAGCCGTTGACGAGCTGGTAGGCGTCCGAGCAGTACCGCTGGGTGCGGACCTTGAGCCGACCGTTCAGCAGGTCTGGTGTCTGCTCGCGGAACGAGGTGTCCGTGCCCTGGAATATTATGTTTATAATATATCGTCGATGGTTAACAATCATGCGTAGCGTACCCGGCTCATCTTTTGAACCGTATGGGCTTTAGAGTTGAGGTCGCGCACACTCATAGAAATAGTGCATAGAAGGAGTTTTAAAATTCGAAGCCAAATTATAATAGCAGATTTCTTTATTTTAAATGTCAATACAATGTGCATAGAAGAGACGACTCTGTACACCAAACCTCCTCTTCAATGTACGCCTACACATGAATTGTCAAAATGGTTTCCTTTGGTGTACATTATGGTAAAATAATCTACGTTTTCGTTGATAATTAAAATTACTACCTCGACGCACACCAAAGGTGACCATTTTGACAGTTTTGGGTGTGTTTGCTCGACATGTACTGAAGCTACATCCATGCTTTGTTTTTCATCCAAGCGCACACTGCCGCTGATCACGTGTGTACTGGAGAGTTTCGTTCCTATTTCAAAACTATTGTTTTGTTTTGGGTCAGTTTTCAAACTCTAGACCTTTGGGTCAATTTTAGGTTAAGTTTGCGCGTCTTTTTGTTTACTAAATGAGGACGTTTTTATCTTACCCTGGTAGCGCCCCACCCTGACACCACAATGAAGCTCTGAGCAAAAGGCTCCTGCACACCGTCGTAGATCTTGATTAGGCCAATGTAGTCGCTGAACACTAAAACAAAAAATCTAAGACTATAGCTGGCCTAATATAACCTCTGAAGTTTAATTTATCCCTCGGCCGTGCAGCTATGTTTAACGTACCATAAGAAGGAAACGGACATAGAGGTAATTAAGGTAAATTAAACTTGGGCCGCCATTAAAATTATTAAATGCTATAATAACCAACTAGTTTTTAATGTGGCGGATTTGGAAAAACGCAAGGCACGGAATGGTCAGATTGCAGGTTCGAGTCCTGCCTTAATTTCCCTAACATCGATTTTGGTGACAAGAAAAACTGTGTTCATAGATTTAAAAAAAACTCGTACTCAGTCTGGAAAGCAAATCCGGTCCTATTGAAGAAAAAACTTACATTACTTTTATTTCTATATCAGTTATTTATGCAGGTTAAACTACGTTACCATTGAAGGCAATCTTACGCATTAAATGATGAAAGCCAGCATCAGCGAACATACCCAACGCGCTACAGAATCTAGGCAGTCTCTACAGCATCCTAATCAAATTATAATAGAGAACGCGTAGGTTTACGCGTCTGCTCTTAGAGTTGCTGGCAAACATCTTGAGCATAAATCGAGTGGAGGGGGTCAGTTTGCGCATACACATTTGCACTAGAAACCGCTACTGCACAGTCAAGATCAATGCACAAGTTGTTTGCCAGGATCTGTACCAAGATTCTTTTCAAGCTTGAGCAGTGCCACGTCGGCGTGCGGCACGGGTTCCTCCTCGAACTTGGGATGTCGCACGGCGCCGACCACGTCCACCAGCTCGCCGCCCTCGTGCGGCTTCACGCTGCCCACGCGCACCTTCACGAAACGCGCGAGAGACTTCATTGGAGATACGTGGAGCACGCTGTATAAAAAGGTATTCCTTTTAGCATCTAAACTAACTATCAGTGGCCCTAACATGAGTGGTCAAGTTTAGTTTATCTCTATCTGCGTCCCTTTCTTATGACACTAGTTAGACAGAGACACAGGGAGGCGTTAAACTCAACCTGGCCTGTCATGTTAGGGCCGCTGGGGGTGGTAGGAAAGGTCCTACCACGCAAGGTCAGTTCGGATCGCTACCACCATTTTGCTCGCTAATCCTATCGCTAAGCAGCAGTGCTTGCACTGTTGTGTTCCGGCGTGGAGAGCAAGACAGTTGGTGAATTTACTGGCACAAGAGATATTCCATCTTAGCCCTCTGGGTTGGCAGCGCATCTGCAACATCCTTGGTGTTGCGGGTGTCTATGGGCGGTGGTGATCACGCTTCCACACGAAACAACATATTTCACACAGACTCGACTATAAACCACCCACTAAACACTAAAAACTACAAAATCTACGCGCGTTTCGACTCTAATCGAGGCATCATCTGGATCAAATACTACGACCGTTCGCTACTTAAGCGAATGGCATACTATAGTTTTGATGTGTGGGCGTAGAGCGCCATGCACTGATGAGTTTTTCTAATTTGTGTACCTACATTTTTAAGTAGGTACCATAGCAACCAAAGCTCTTACGGGGGTCAGATGGCATTTGCTCCAGTGTACTAACCTGACGTACCAAAACCCTCATCATGGTAAAAGCGTACCCTGAACGGGGAAAACGTCAGGAAAATCATAATGACACCACGAATTTTCGAATGACGGCATGCTACCTGTCCTAACCTTAATCGTGTCACAAACCCTTACTAATTGAGGCAGTGGGCGGCAGTGATGACCCAGTTGACGTCAACAATGGCGCCCGCGCACCACAACCGGCCGTTGATCATGACGGCCGCCATGTATGGGAAGTTGAGGGTGTTGGACGCGTTCCCGCCGCGGATGCGCAGCGCGTCTTGCATTGTGTACTGTACGCCATACTCGTTGCGTATGCGCAGGGCTTGCTTGTCGTGCCGCCGCTGCGGCTCTGCCTCGTCGTTGATGTTAACGTTGAAATTTACTGCAATTGGGAAGCTTGTGATACGGAAGTTCAACTTGCGTTTAGAAGTGTTATCAACTTTTATTGAGGGCAACTCAGTTAGCATACAATGGGTTTAATATTTGTAGACGTTTAAAACAACCATAAGTTGTGATATGAATGTATTCAGTTAGTGTATTAATCATGTGAAATATCTTAATCAATTACTTTTAAAAAAATTGTAAGGACAAGGAAAACCCACGGGTTATAGAGAACGCACGCAAAACTAAACATGTCAGCTCCATTAGAAAACAATACATATATTTAAAAAACCTATTTTATCAATTTTATGGATTGTTTAGGTAAATATGTATTATGTAGGTAAAATTCTTTAATGCCCTTAAGCATCAAAAGAAAAAATTACAAGGAAAACAAATTAACATGTAGGTACAAAGGAGAACTAATCCCATTAAGGGATTTCTTTTGTAAGTACACACAAATATTATTGTGTGGTTGATATGGAACCTTTGTGAGTAATTCGTTTGTGTTTACGTAAGTAGTCGATTTTATCTCCCACGACTTTGCTATGCTCTCTGCCACAGGCGTCAGCGCTGGTGGAAAACAAGACTTAAGGTCAGAGGAGTCTTTAACTATGGAGCAGAGTGTGCGTTGCATACGGGCGTAGCGGTCCTAGGGGGCGCTCGCTATGGAGCCTGGCTGGGCATTGCCCTAGCGGCCCCTAGTCTAGGGGGCGCTGGGGTGATGTTTTGCACACGGGCGCTAGATGGGCTAAAGACGCCTCTGCTTAAGGTCTATTTACATGGAGCGAGTTCTCGTATGCGAATTGTATTACATTGCGCGGCTCGATCGATCGATCGATCACATCATACCTCGGCAGCCCGCAATGTAAAGCAACTCGCATGCGACTTGTACCGTGTAAATGGTCCTTTAATCATTTGCACTTACTTGTGTTAAGATCATCTGAATCCCCCGGAAAACCAAACGCAAGACACACGAGACACGTAAGCAACACAAACCATGATTTTATCATTGCTAAAGTAAAAAAAGTTTTTTCATGTACTGATGTGTGTTGGATTTGTTGAGCAACTTTAAATTGAAATGGCCGTAAAAATATATTGACTCCTGCCGCAATAAGCGTTAAAATAAAACTAGAAATAGAGCGAAAGGCAACTAGATGGCAAATGGGAACGATCAGTAAAAAAAACGTCAGTTTCAAATTATAAATAAAAATACTTTTTAATGTCATAAAATTAAAAATACCAACATTAAACATTAATATTCGTCAATAATATCACAATCGTTATCAGTAGGCATAAATTCAATCAACCCTTGTGCAAATACAAAAATCGATACAACACTGGCACTCTGCTCAGAAGGAGTCTTAAAACTAAGAACCCTGTCACATTAAACATTACGTCAAACGTATATAAAAACGGCTGAATTGATCAAAATGCGAAAACGACAAGGTTCTGATGACGTCTCATAATCTACACACTTCTTTCCCGGTTTCTACATCTTTCCTCTTTTCTTTCTTCCGTGAATCCTCTAAGAGGGCGTAGATTTCTTCAACGGTACGGTCCTTCGTTTCTGGTACCCATAGAACAGTGTACAGGGTACCAAGGAAGCATACTCCTGAGAACATGATGAAGACCCAATGTATGCCGAGGAGTTTGAGGAGTGGGTCGTAAGCCTTGGTCTGCAGGAAGTCGCTCAGGGCGTCCACGCTGCTAACGAAGGACGTCACCATGCCTCGATGCTGGAACAATACGTTGATGATGGTGTTATTTCATACTACTAAAAGTGTACCACAATTTGTTAGTGGCAAGGCCACACTGTAGTTGCTGGTTGGAGTACGAATGGGCCAGCTCGACTGGGGGGAGGGGAGGGAGACCTTAAAGTAATGATGGTTTATGGACCTCGAAACCAAGCTACTACGAGCCTTATATCCCTGATGAGGGACAACCAGAACTCAACATCGTACCTACGTTTTAGCTATTTGACACGGCCGGTCCCAACATGAATGATACAAGTTTAAGTAATCCCTCAGGGCATCCCTTTCAAAAGACTGATATGAAAATAAATCATATGAATGAAATGATGAATGAGCTAGAGCTGCAGTGCGGGATAAATTATCCTTGTATCATGTTATTGCAGATGGTTATAGTACACATGGGCAGGCTCGAGTAGTACCACCTGCTCATAGAAAATTTTAAAAAGTAGCAGTTTCTCTGTTGCATATTATCGTTTCAGTGGGAGTACTGAAAGCCCCATTTCTCCCCTCATAATCTTTTTAGTTTCCAGGACTTTTCTTGAAGGCTGTCGTCGCACGTCCATGTGGAAATTACTTTATCATCATGTGACCCTCTTGCTTGTTGACTTCCTATGATATAAAAACATTGTGACTCACTTGAAACGAGAAGAGCTCCGACGTGATGACGTACGGAACCGGCTGGTACCCGGCGGCGTCAGCGAAGATGCAGAGACACATGGCGAGCACCGGCAGCCAGCCCGGCAGCCAGAACCCGGCGCTGGTGACGTAGAACCAAGCACCCAGCGCCAGCATCGACAGCCCCGTCACGAACGATGTACCGGCTAGCAGCCACTGCAAGGAAGAAGAATATTTAATTTTTTTTTACAGCACATTAAGGCAAACAATCAAATGGGTCATCTGATGGTAAGTGATCACCACCGCCTATAGACACCGAAACACCAAGGAGATTGTAGATGCGTTGCCATCCCAGAGGGCTAAGATGGAATATTAAATCCACCCTTGCTGTCTATGATCAGAGGTCATTTAGATGTCGAGGGCGCCCTAGGCTATCACCTCATAGGCGCCACTCTGGCACTTAATCTATAGAAAGTATGATTTCTTGTAAGTAGGTATTGTTTTAAAAACGTGCCTAGTTTGCCTAAAGGATAATCTGAGACTGTCCTTGATCGTTATCTAGTATTTTGTATGAGCTGACTTGTCCCTTGTACCCCCTACTCTTATGCATGAAATAGGTGACTGACCGCGGGGTTTCACAAAATTCTCAAAAAGATCAAGAAACTTACAATTAAGTACAGTCATTCTTTGTCCAATAGGTGCGTCGATTTACGTCAAATGACGTTGTATTGTTGAACTTATTGAGGAAAAGGACCATCAAGGTCGCTCTTACACCTTGAGGTGTCAGTGGGTAGGTATTGGAAGTCATCTTAAGGTGAATCAAAGGCTCAAAGCAGATGTAACACAGGAAAAAACTTCTTTAAAATTTAGAATTATCCGAAGGGCAAATGACTTATTTCCTGTGTCCATTTTCCTTTCTGTGTTTAGCGTTCTTAATTTTTGAAGTCATTATAGTGGTTTAGCGACCTATGCCAAGTATCTAGAAGATGCCAATAGATAGCATCTCAAGATGAAGAAATAATAAAACAGGACCCCTATTCTCGGTTTATAAGAGTAATCTCGAGTGGTTTGCGGGATAGCTACCGCCATCTTGCACGCTAATCGAGTCGCTAAGCAGCAGTACTTGCACTGTTGTGTTCCAGCTAGGAGAGCAAGATAGCCGGTGTAATTACTGGTACAAGAGGTATTCTATCTTAGCCCTCTGGGTTGGCAACGCATCTGCAATCTCCTAGGTATTGCGGGTGTCTATAGGCGGTGGTTATCACTTACCATCAGGTGATCCACTTGCTTGTTAGCCTTCCTATTTTATACAAAAAAATTTAGATAAAATGCTAAAAATACAGATTCCAAAGGGATTTGACAATTGTTGTCGTGCGAGATTAGACAGAGAATCGCCCCGCAGCATTTTTCAAAAGCAAAGTTAAGTTTGTCCCTGAATCCAGTTTATCTTTTCGGTAGAGTTTGGTGCTTATTAATTTTGTACGGAAACCTCGGTTTGAATCGCACTTAGCCGCTTTGTTAATGACATTTGGTTGGTGTGTGGTCACTCAAATACCTTTCTTCCAGTCTTCTCCACGATGCAACTGGCGACTATAGACCCGAGCAGCTGGATGACGCCCACGACTATGGTCTGCTTGTTGGGGCTGAGCTTGAGACTGATGGACTCCGCAGCCCGCTCGAAGATGGAGCCAGCATACATGAGGACCACCAGGTAGCCGCAGGTCTCTTGGGACAGCATCACGTTCAGGGATATCCTAAAGGCCTTGAAGGTGGTTTTGTCGCGCACTGAAAAAAAAAAGATTTTTATAACATAGGAAGGAAACAAACTGGAACAAATTACCTTGCTACACCGCGAAACCAGTGCCGGGCTTGTGCAAAATAGCTGCGTCTGTGCGACATATGTTCATGCAAAAACCATGTAGTTGTGCAAAAATGTTGGCGGTAGGCGGGAAAAAAGAAAAATGTTTTAGTTTGTCAGTACGCCATTCGTTCAAGTAGCGAACGGTCCTACTGTTAGATATCACACAGACTCAACTACACACCACCACCACTAAACACTAAATTTACACGATCGACGCGCGTTTCGCCTCTATATGAGGCATCATCAAGATCTAACAGTACGACCGTTCGCTACTTGAACGAATGGCGTACTCATAGGAAGGAAAACCAGCAAGTGGGGTAAGTGATCACCATCGCCATTACACCTTCAGCAGGTTACAGAGCGAAAACATTCAGTTGTTTGTATGTTTTTTTTTTTATATAATGATCTATTTGGCTTTGATTAATCTACTAGTCGGCCCATCTCTATTTGTAATTCAATAACGTATGAACGGTTGAAATAAGTGATATTTAGCAGAAATTTTACAATAATGTCGTCGACTTTGAAGTCTTTTTTGTGTCGACATCTCCTGCTGACTGTACGTACCCATATCCTGTATTGACTGGATCTATATGTTTACAGACTATCTTAATATATTTTAGCGACCAGTCTAGAAGATCCTTGTCTTGACCGGTGGTAAGCGATTGCGCTCGATGTAGTATCTCATTCTAACGCATTAAATAGATACTACGCAAGAGAAGGATACAGTATATTCATTGGCATATCGCTTTAGGTATCACATAAAGGCGCCTGGTGTGACAGCTTGATAAATCGTCAGAACATTTAGAAACACTAGTCGTTGGAACTAGTTTTCGCAAAGGTTATAAGTTGTACAGTCCAGTGTAAAAACATGGTACATTCAACATCCAAAAAATATGTAGGTACCAAATGTTCCTCGAACCGCCGCTATATGTGCGGACCTTGTGCAAGGTCCGTCCGGATAGCTACCACCATCTTGCTCGTTAATCCTGCCGCTAAGCAGCAGTGCTTGCACTGTTGTGTTCTGGCGTGGAGAGCAAGACAGCCGGTGCAATTACTGGCACAAGAGGTATTCCATCTTAGCTCTCTGGGTTGGCAACGCATTTGCAATCTCTTTGGTGTTGCGGGTGTCTGTAGGCGCTGGTGATTACTTACCATCAGGTGACCCACTTGCTTGTTTTCCTTCCTATTTTATTTAAAAAAAAAAAAATTTATATTTGCTGTACCTTCCTAAAAGGGGCGATAGACGGAAGAGTGAGGGGGTGTAAATTAATTACGTGAGGCTGGGGTCGAGCCAAATCTCACCCAATCTCACGTGGGGGAGGGCGACGCTCTCGACCAATATCACGTAATTTTACGTAAAATTATGAGAAAAATGTTCCTGCATGAAATATGGGTAAATTTATATTAAAATTTATCACGGAGTTACTTATTTGGAATTTTATACAAAATAAAACAGTAAGTATCAATATTTACAAACCTATAAAGAATATCAAAAAGTTTAAAACATACAAATCTAGTTGTTAGTCATAACGACAACGTATAAAAAACCATGACTATAGGCTAAGGTTTAGAGGGTGGAAAACCTTACCGCCGTTTATGTGAGGAGTGCTGGAAATACAATATTCTTAAACCGCAATGTGTTTTTACAAAGGCCCCTGCAGAGTTTGACATTTGGTTTTTTGTGAGTGACTATGAAAAATAATTAATAGATTCAGGCGTTACTTTGCGGAGGTCCATATCAACAAACTGGAACAAATTACCTTGCTACTCCGCGAAACCAGTGCCGGGCTCGTGCAAAATAGCTGCGTCTGTGCGACACATATATGTTCATGCAAAAACCCACCCTCGTCCGCTTCCACACGAAACAACATATATCACACAGACTCAACTACACACCACCACCACTAAACACTAAAACTACGCGATCGACGCGCGTTTCGCCTCTATACGAGGCATCATCAAGATCGAGGGTGGATTTTTGCATGAACATATATGTGTCGCACAGACGCAGCTATTTTGCTCGAGCCCGGCACGGGTTTCGCGGAGTAGCAAGGTAATTTGTTCCAGTTTGTTGACTATGAAAAAATAAAGAATGAGCCGTTGCGTTGCGTGTTGTAAAGCAATAACGGGAAAACAGTGACAAGTTTTTCTCAGAAAATCTCATTTAAATTGAGTTAAAAGGATTCTATTAGGTATTGTGTCAGTACTCAGTAGGTACGTCAATCATTACTGTCGTATAATGATCTTAAGGCACTAATTGGCATCATAATCTGGTTAAAGGTTATCACCCCTTATTTATAAAAGTTTTAGTACAAACCTTTTTAAGTAAAATATGTTTTATTCCCCAGGTACCCAGAGATCGCTTTTAGCGATAAGATCGCCTATAGTGTGCCTATGTTCAATAAAGAATTATTGTATTGTATTGTATAGTAATGTTAGGGAGGCCAGGGGTGCATTTTTTGAATCTCACCAGTGGCCCGTTTCACTAAGCTACAAGTTACAATTTTACAAGTCTAAACCGGCAACATTGGTCAATAATGACCAATGGCAATGGGCATAATGACTTGATGATGACTTGTAAAATTGTAACTTGTAGCTTCGTGAAACGGGCCACAGGTGACTAGAGCTCACCAAAATGGCCGAATCTCTATGAAAAACGGCTATTTTGGTGAGCTTTAGTTGCCCGGTGAGATTCAAATGCAATTTTTGAATGTCACCAGGTGACTACAGCTCAACAAAATGGCCGCATTTCAAAGAAGAACGGCTGTTTTGACGAGCGTTAGTCACCCGGTGAGATTCAAAAACCGCACTCCTGGTCTAAGCGATGACTGACCGATGCTCATCCAGGTGGCTTTCTTCATGGAGCGCGCGTGCTGTTCCTCGCGATCCAGTTGCTGGATCGCTTCCTCCAGATCCTTGTCGTCGGTGCTGGTGTTCCGGAGCCAGGCCAGCGCGGAGCGGGCTTCCTAACGAACAACCATCAAAACTTTCAATCAATGTAGTGTACCTAAAATACAGATAAAAAAACATTTTATCTACACATATATCATAAATGTTCTATAATGCGTTCAGAAACCGTAGGCAATGACCAGCATTACAACAACCAATATTATTATGAGAATTTTTCTAATTTGTTTCTAAATTTGTTCAAATTCATTTTTTAGTATACATTATTTTAATGTGTACAGTCTATAGATATTTAATAGGTACCTAGCACTAGTAGCTAGTAGCAATGCAGGTCATTGCCCTATGGCTTCTGAACCCATCATAGAGTACTTATGACATGTGTGTAGATAAAGTAATGTATGGAACTGTACATAATTAGGTCTTAAAACACTCGTGTGATCCTATTATACACTCGTGTTTTAAGACCCCTCATTATGCAACAGTTGCATAAAATACTATAGTGACACAAAAAGGGAACAAACAGAATGAACTGAAAGCTAAAATCCTACTATTATTATAAACGCGAAAGTTTGTAAGTATGGACGGTTTGTTACTCTTTCACGTAAAAACTACTGAATAGATTTGGATAAAATTTGGCACACACATAGTTTATAACCTGGATTTACACATAGGATACCTTTTATCCCGTAAAAATACATAGTTCCCACGGAATAGCGATAAGTGAGTTATACGCCTCTTTTGCTTTGCTGCTCATGACGTCACGGGTCATGAGCAGCAAAGCAACTAATTCTCATTAATTTGTACAGGAAATATTGCAGATTGCATGTTGGGTGCACGTTTGCTTGATTTAATTAAACAAGTCTACGCGGACGAAGTCGCGGGCAAAAGCTAGTATGGTAGTAAAAAAATCAGCATGTATAGTCGACCAAGAAATTGCTTGTCCACTTTTCGACCGTATTACAAAGGGATAGAGTTCAAAAGTGGTTAAGCAATTACTTGGTCGACTATACAGTACAGAATCACTAGGTACATAGTAAAAAGTCGCTATCCGTTCCTAACATGACTGGCCAAGTTAAGTTTATCTATATCTGCGTCCCATTCTTATGACACTAGTTAGACAGAGACACAGGGAGGGGTTAAACTAAACCTGGGCTGTCATGTTAGGGCCGCTGTATGTCCTCATTTCTTCGGCCGCCTACTCCTTCTAAACCACGCAACAGATTTTGTTACGGTTTTCACTGTCATTTGTGGAATATTTTCAGAAGGTTTTTATGTACTTTACATTTTAATTGTACCCGTGCGAGCCCGGGGTGGGTCGCTAGTATTCTTTAATATTTAATAAGATAAAAATTAAAAACATTGTAAAAAATATTTTTAATTAGGTGGTAGTTGTAAACCGAATTCAGTGTTCAGTTTAATACTGTCTTAGTACAGAATGACAGCTAGGAAGAAACGCGATTGTGTAGAAATCACTTTGAGTATTATACCAAAGGAGATGGCAAGCCGTATTATTTCTTATTTATTTCGTATTATTTCTCAATTTATTTATTATTTTCAACACGATAATAGTAAAGAAAATTACTTACGTGTGATAAAAAATCCGTCTTTAGTGAAATTTGAAGTTTCTGATAGTCGTTTGAAGGTAAATATGGCACAATTTACCATTTTTGCAGAGATCGCTTTTGCGATACGGACTAAAGCAAAATGACACACCATATGGCGGCGAACTGGTTTTTATAAACCGTTATGACCAAAAGTCACGGTTCTGGTCATGTGCCTTGGCAGAGGGGAATGCGTGCGCTTGCCAGGTCCCTTGGTTTAATTGTCTAAGAGAAATCAAGACCGTACGGAACAGCGAATGTGATCAAAACTGTTGTGTGGAATCAAGACTGTACTGTACAGAAAGACAATAAATGGAACAGACTGATTCGAGTGTACGGAGACAAATTAAAGAGTATTTTCAGGAAGATATGCTTTAATTCAGAGGTGTTAGGGAAAGGGCACTGATTAGAAACAATTTTATACTAAGAGTTCATAACTTTAAAAAATACAAAATAGGAAAGCAAACGAGCAATTGGGTGCCGTAGATGCGTTGCCAACCCCGAGGGTTAAAATGGAATACTCATGTGCCAGTAATCACCGGCTGTCTTGCTCTCCACGCCGGAATACAATAGTGCAAGCACTACTGCTTAGCGGCAGGACAGTGGTAGTCCTACCAGCCGCAAGCTCAAATTAATTGACTTTTATAACCAATTTTAAAACCTGTTGATAAATTGATTAGGCACTTCGCTAAATGTCAGTAGTTGTTCCGCGTGCGTTTGCGAGCATACTAATTGCTTCCGGATGCTCGCGACCTCAATAGATAACTTAAAAAATACAATTGCCTGATCATTCGTTTCGTAGCTCGCGTAGCACTCTGCTATGGGTGAACAGCTTCATTATTACATACAAATGACTTACATAGGGCAACAGCTCTATGTGTTGACAGCTGTACTTGTGGACACGCTATAAATCTTCAAGTTACACTCTATCATCGTTGGAGAATCGGTATGCTTCCCTATTCCCAGCCCTTACCTTCTGAAGGCAGGGAATAGAGAAATATGGGGATTGCTCGGACGATGAGAGTTTAGTTTTAAGGTTTAGAGAGTGTCCAGAGGTACAGCTGACAACAGCTCATCGATATAAGAAGACAATAGATCTACTTACTTGTTCGAATTCCACTTTGCGACGGGGTGAAGCAGGTGAAGCTTGCTAAATATTGAAGCTTTCAATATTTAGCCATTAGTTCAACTTTGAATCTTATCGTAAGTGGATAAAGTGCTTCTAAGTTTTCTAACTAGCAGCGACACAGGCGTCGGATAGCAGAGCTAAAAATATAACGCCGATGTAAAACGTACAAAACGCAGAGCTGTTTACTTGACAATTGGCACATACAGTTTTATTCAGGCTATCCAACATAGCTACCAAATAGACTATGGTCGGCTACTCTGCCATAGCGTTGTATACACAGTTCTATAGTTTTCTCATTTCGATGCAACAGGTAGAGCAGTTGCCCCTATTCAGAGAGAAGTTGAGAGAACGTGTCACGAGGGGCTGTACCAAAGTTGACTCGACTTGTATCGAAGTGTTCTAGATATAGGTAAAAATTTTAAGAAGTGCTCCTTTTATTATCAAACCGCGATTAGAATAGGATTGGAGAGTAACGTCAGCACACTGTCATTTCATAGATATATAGGAATGAACCTTGGCCAATCATGTTAAGGCCACAGTGCCCACAGTTATACATAATATTATATTATAGATTTTAATTTCGAATGAATTGAATTGTCTTGAAGAAGACATAAATTATTCCAAAAGAGAATATTACAAAATTTATGACTATATCTTGGACAGGGATATTTCGAAATTATTCCAACTACTGTGTTAAATACTTAAGATGTTAAAAGTAACATTGTAATTTTGGATTTTTAACATAAAACTTCCGTGAGACTCGGACATATTAAAACAAATGGACCACTCACATATAACGCAACACGTAGAGCAATTCTCGACTTTAAATACGTGAGTGATCCGTTTGTTTTAATTTTGGAATGCCAAAAAATTACAACTCGTTGAGTTTCTGGCCAGTATCTTCTCATTAGAGGGTTTTTCCCGAACCGGTTGTTAATTTTCTGACATTTGTAAGTGCTTCCTGGACGTCTAATCTGAATAAATATATTATAATACAAAGAAAAACATAATATTCGACACCCAGCACGCTGTAGCAGGAATAGTAAGTGGTAGCTGGCACGTTGGACATAAGTATTAAATTAACGTCCTACCTGTCGACATAAACCGCAGGTAAACAAGTTGCCTATAATTAAATTCTATAATTAGTAGTAGGCCGGGTTCTTTGCGTCTAGTTAAACCTCCTGTGAACGTCTCCGATTTGGTGGAAAGACGTTCGCCGAGGTTTTCCCATTTTTCCATCCATTCTCTCTTCTTACGGCCTTTTTGTTAATCTTCTTTAATCCATCCTCTCTACCTACATGCCCAAACCGTCTCAACATACCTTTCTCAATTTAAAACTTTTGCTTTTGATAATTCGACTCCAGTGGCTAACATGGCCTAACTGGTCAGCCAGTTTAGTTTATCTTTAGTTAACTCTATGTGCATCACTTTCTTATGAGACTAGTTTGACAGAAACGCAGAGAGAGATCAATTAAACCTGGATTGTCATCATTATCACAGGTACGGGGATAAGAGTTGAGGCCACGCACACTGCGGCATGGCACGTCTGTAGGTACAGGACTTTCGTTCTAATTTCAAAATGAATGTTTTCTTTTGGTGTGAACTGTGTAGTTGTGTGTGTAATCTTTCACCTCAACTCTCATCAAACATTCAAATTCATCGTACAAACATTTGCCCCTCCCGGGAATGGAACCCGGAACTTCTAGCTTCAGCCAGGGTATCCGATCGTCGGTTCAATGTACAGTGAAGGAAATTGAAACACGTACCACCGTAGAACCTAGTCGAAGAGACATACGTATGACATTTGTATGACATAGCCTGGCGTTTAACGCGTCGCGTCATTGCGATAGGGTTCTAAGGTGGTACGTGAATATATTTCCCCTACTGTATTCTGTATAATGATCATATTGATATTAATATATCTCTTAATACAAGGTCCGGAAATTTCCATAAATCCGAGTTTCAAATCCACAATAGTTTAATCCAAGTGGAATTAATCAGCATAATCGCTAAAATCTGCCATTCATCAACGTCGCTCGAGTAAAACTCCATAACCCACTAAATCCACTTTCGGATGTTTACCAACTATAAATTACTACTTGCAATGACGTCAAAGCTTAGAGCATTAAGTACAGGAGACGGCATTCAATGACTTACCCCTCTGCCAAAGGTATAGGCACAATGTGCCTACGCGACATAAAAACTAATTTGCAATCGATTATTTTGTCAGTCGCTAAATCGCCACCGAAGAGATAATAGCTCATCAAAAATAATGTATACTTAAGGAGATAGCACAGGATGGCAAAGATGCTGAGTATTAAAGAATTCATTACACTCATGAGTCATTCTTGAAGATGAAGGATTTGAGTGTCATTAACCGTTACATTACGGGTCAGATGCAGTTAGGGTTGCCAGATCGAAAAAACTTTTTTTTTTTCGCCTAATTTGTTAATTAAAATTAAATAAAATTTCGCCTAATTTATTAATTAAGTTCGCCTTCGTACAACACTGCATCTCTTTTTGTCATTTATGTTTTTTGTACAATAAATAGTTTACATACAATACATACATGCAGAAAGTTAATTTTGTCAGGAGAAATGAATTCTTTTTATAGCTCACTAATTTGGATCTTTTAGGACCATAATTGGGTGCGCGACATTTTGGCGGGAAGATTTGGTTTTCTGTCGGTTGTCATACGAGATGTTGGGAGATTCTGTGCGGATTTCGTCTGCTAGCTTCTGGCAGCTTTGATATAGCAGAAAGAAAAATGGTAAATATATACGGCTAAAAGGGATTGATCCCAAACCGTTAACAATAAAAAAAATCTCAACAACTTATCGATAATTGTTGCATTTTCTTAATTCGATTGAATATTTTATTTATTTATTATTTCGACATTCAACCTGAGTATTTAGTCACAGAAATGGCATACCTATATGGCTGTTTATTAAAAGTTATGATAGTATTGGGGATATGTCGAGTTGTTTTGTTTTAATTTTTAAGGTTGAGTTAAACGTAGGTAACATTTGAATTAACCTGTATGCACCATGTTTAAGACATACGCAATTCTTACACATTTTTGTATACTATAACGGCTTTTTATTAATCCAACGAATAATTCAATTGAATTAACCCAACGGAAACACGTTGAGTCTACTCGCGATAACGGCCGTTGTAAGACAACCGAAACGTTGAGCTAAATAAAATATGATTTTCGAGCGGTAAAATCCTATTTTAGTATAATCTCTTCATATTTTAAATAAAAAAAACATAAATTTTTTTGTAACGGAAATTTCTTTCGATTTTTATTTTTTTTAATGTTTACAACATTCAAATTATTAAATTAAAATGCTATGTAATGACAACCCATAGAAAAATTAGGATAATGGCCAGGACTTGAACCTGCAACATCCGCATTCCGTGAGTGATAATGTGGCGAAACTGGCAAACGCAAGACACGGAACGCTGATGTTGCAGTTTCAAGTCCTGCCATTATCCTAATTTTTCTTTGTGTTGTCATTACATAGCATTTAAAAAGAACTTATTTAACTGCAAAGCTATGACGTAATTAGATAAGTACTTTACCAGGAGAGTGATTGTCTTAGCGCATGGGCGACGAGCTCAACGCTGGTGCAGCGTCCTGTCTTGCTCTAGCGCGCTAGCTCGAGTGAGCGAGACAGGGCGATGCCTCGACGTCGAGTGCAACGCTGTTGCGTTTAGAAAATAACAGCGCTACTGCCAGTTACTACCAGTCTGTCAAAACGTCAGCGTTTTGTGTTTGGTATTCTTATCGTCAGGAATTTTGAAATCACACACGTTTGTTTACGCACAACCTTCGAAAAACAGTTATTTTATCTTTTTATCTCATGTTCTCACCTGGCCAAGCATAAATTTAATTAGTTAGCTGTACTTAAAGTTTAATTTCTCTTGAATTTTATGCCTTGCGATAAGAGAGCTACGGAGCTACCGAATTTACTTTGGGAATTGTTCTTCATCTTTGTAACTTTTAAAAGATTCGTATTCATAATTGTAATAGCCTAAATCATTAGTTGTACTGAATCCTGCTTTCTGTGTCTGTTCAAAGCAAACGCAGCGCGCATCATTTGTCGATGATGCAGATTTTTCACATCCCCGGATGATTAAGTAGCTGCGGATGTTATAAGGCTCACAGTCTTTTTTGTAGGGGTTTTTAGGATTTTTAGTTTAAAATAACCAATCTCGATAGCTGTATAAATTACCCTATATTAGTGGTGGCATTATAAAGTCATTTTTAGATAGATTATCTGCGGCGTAACAGTCCTAGATAAGCGAAAGGATCGACTGACCAAAATCAAGGTTGCTATTATAGTTAATTAGCGAAAGTACCAAACAAGCATATAGCACGTGTCAGTCGTTGACCCGGCCACACTTCCTATCGCGACTTACACATCTGCATCTGCAAAAGCTCTGCATTAATAATTGCGGATGCGGATACGAATGCGAATGCTACAATTATTGCAGAATTTCGGCGATTGCGAATGCGGTACCAAGCGATTGGACTGTAAACACCCGTTTAATTGACTAGCTTACAGGCTGACTGCTGAAACGCACGCTGCCTGGTGTCGCCGACATGATGGTTCCTACACCAGTTTCCTTGTATCTCCTACAGTTCCGAATGTCACCATACTTTCCTGTTTAAGTAAAAAAAAAACGCAGTAGATCTCACCTGTATCTTCCCCTGCTTGATGAGGAACACTGGCGTCTCCGGCATGGCCAGGAAAGCCACCAGATGCAGGACCGGGACGGCCGTGCAGAGCCACATGACGGCGGGGAATGAGAGCACGTCTCCGGCCACGTAGACCACCAGGTAGCCCAGGTTCTGGGAGAGGATGAAGAGAGAGCCGAGGGCACCGCGCACGTTGTCTGAAGCTATCTGGTGAGAGAGAGGAGTGAGTTCACTTCGGTTATTCGAGAGAGATGTAGATGGTTCAAGCTGTTCAGAGTATAGTTGACCTAGTGTTGCAATTTTGGAACCTTATCCCTTCGTAATACGATTAAAGAGTGGAAATAAAGCAATTTAATGGTCGATTATACCATGACACCGTCATACTATTGGCATCGACACTACATAGTAGAGATGGACTTGAGGTCAGTAATTAATAGATTCAGGCGTTACTTTGCGAAGGTCCATATATCCAGCAAGAAGGGAGCTGAGCCAGTGAGCGAGTGAGTTGCAAGTTGATTTGTTCCCCATAGTATTCCCCACCTTGTCTAGTGTACACTCTCATGAAATACAGGCGTGAAGCAGCTTGCTACTGAGTTTCATACGGTCCGGAGGCCTACTAGGAGAAGGGGACCTCTATAGGGCGGCAACAGATCAGCTATTCTCTTAGGATCGCTGATTCCTATGGGCGGCGGTGATCACTTTCCATCAGGTAATCCGCATGTACGTTTGTCTCCATAAAAATGCTACCCTCTGGCCCAGAGTCTTCGATTTAAAAAAAAGCAATTAAACGGAACAAGTATTTTTTATTTTAGCTGTCAACAATTGTATTTGGGTCTATATCATACGAGTGCACAGTTTAGCCAGAATAAATACTTGCACGTGTTCCATGCTCCAACCGGAGACTAAGTAAATAATGAATTAACTTTCCGATGGTTTATTGATACGCATCAATTAAATGTATGGGAATGTTTGGTATCCGAGCATTACATCATGGTTATTATGGCGTGCTTGACCTAGAATGCTGTCGATGCAGCGATTGCTCAAACCGATGGCATAAAATGGGTGTCGCTTGGGGATAGATGTGTTTTGCTTCACTTGCTACAAATGGGCAAGGCATTGCTTCTTGATATTTGCAATTTTACTAGGTAAGGTAGGTTATTGTATTATTTTTGGTCATATTTATACATATATTGTTGTATAAATAATATCATCGGTACTTAAGTTTGTTTATATTATTCTACAGACTGACGCAGACCCGTAGTCTTAACGCGACCGGCCCAGGTTTAATTTATCCCTTCATGTGTCTCTGTCAAACTAGTGTCATAAGAAGGAGACGCACATAAATAAACTCAGATAAACTAAACTTGGCCGGTCATGTTAGCCTCGTAAAGCCCAAGTCTTACATATGGGACAAATGTCAAACTGACGTTGAACTCACTGTTTCAAACGATATGGTTCAAATACATAGAACGAAATTTGACGTAGACCTTACGACGTTAGGGTCACGATCAAGATAAGGGTTTATTTCCTACGTGCACCAAGACTGGATTGGGAACTTTATGTTATTTGGATAAATTGCTATGCAAATAAATTTAAAGACGGCAGATATCAAAAAAACAGGCACACCTTTTGTCTACAAGAAAATTAAATGGGATCCGATACGCTTGCTTAACGAGTCAGTATATTCATAAAAAAAATGTCACCAAGATTCAATAGTGTGGGACTCACTGACATTATTTTTAATTTTTTAATACATTTTTCGCAATAGCTATTCAAAAATCCGTATCGTCCTTTTTACTCGTATGTTCCCGTATTTTCAGTCACTGGGGTTACCTTATAAACACCCTTGACCCTTGGGCTTATGTAATTTTACATTGACTGAATCCCAGATGAACAGTGATCCCGCGTGGGCTTCGGATTCACTTTCTTACCTCTTTCAGGTAAAGCGGTGTGACGACGTAGCAGCCAGCGCAGGCGAGCCCGGCCACGGCGCGCGAGGAGATCAGCGCCCACGGCGCCAGCGAGAACAGCGTGATGGCCCAGCTTATCTGCAAGGCAATGGATGTGTTAAGCTAGGTTAGATGGGTTTTGCGGGTGGTAGGACCTTATGCAAGGTCCGCCCGGATCGCTACCACCATCGTGCTCGCTAATCCTGCCGCTAAGCAGAAGTGCTTGCACTGTTGTGTTCCGGCGTGGAGAGCATGACAGCCGGTGTAATTACTGTCACAAGAGGTATTCCATCTTAGCGCTCTGGGTTGGATACGCATCTGCAATCTCTTTGGTGTTGCGGGTATATAGGCGGTGGTTATCACTTACCATCAGGTGACCCACTTGCTTGTTTCCTTTCCTATTTAAATAAAAAAAAGATGGTGGTTGAATCCCATGACATCTTTCTGCGAAAATGTCATGATACTGAAAGAGGAACCAGAGAGGGATCGCGAGAGAGCGGATCTATCTCGTGGACGCTTGCGACGCGCGAACGTCAGAGCGGATCGCTTGCAACCCCAGCGGCCCTAACATGACAGCCCAGGTTTAGTTTAACCCCTCCCTGTGTCTCTGTCTAACTAGTGTCATAAGAAAGGGATGCAGATAGAGATAAACTAAACTTGGCCAGTCATGTTAGGGCCACAGGGTACCCTGGAATGGCCGGTCACCGGAAGAACGTCACGGTGAGGCCTGGGACGTCGTAAAATATGAGAGAAGCAGAGGAGCTAGTCCCATCCAGGGATGAGCTTGGGCAGCTTTGGACACCGGCGAGTTCAATTTGATGGCCCGTAGTTCCTCAGCTGCTTCGAGGATGGCCACCGGAAGTTTTTAGTGGGTAAAAATCCCTCATATCCCGAAATGTCCCTCATGGCGTTGGGTCTCTTCTTGAAGATTTCCCCCTCTCAAAATAAGTAAGTTAGATTAGACGGTGGTTGTATAATTGTGTGAAGCAATAAAGATTATTTGTTGTTGTTGTGGTACTCGCGGGAAATGGGTGCTTAAGGAAATGGGTGCTTAAGGAAATGGATGCTTAAGGTGCTTGTGCAGGATAGTCTATAGAGAGCACATGAAACATTTATCTACAACCCTTACATATTTCTCGCGGCAGTCCGAAAAACCCTTAGAGCGAAAAATTAGTAGAAGTAGGCTATGGTTAAAAAAGGAAACGATTTATGTCAACTTTGAATTGTTAGTTTCACAAAAATGTATCTACATTTTTGTGAAACTAACAATTCAAAGTTATCAACTATGATTTTCGTTTCACCTATTGTACATGTAAATGTAATTTTTTGGTAAAAAGGTTAAATAAATAGATAATAAATCCTGCCAAACCCTATAAACTGATATCTAATAAAACTGCACTATAGAAACTACCCGTTTTCTGCAAAACAACATCCCATTTAGCTTCAATCTTCACCTTTTCTTGTATGTGATTATTTCAATTACGGACGCTTGTATTTCATTCCACAACAATCTCGCTTGGAAGTAATTGTTTAGATACAAGCTGCATGATAATGAGCAAGCTACAAGCCAGAGCTTTTCCTTGTTAGGGATATTTAAACACACGTATTTTGTAGGAGAAAGTGTTCTACATTGTTAGTGCGGTAATGAATAGCGATTAAGAGTGACGCGGGCACCTGATCCACTTTACCAGATAAACAATTGGCTATCGTTTGTTATGTGGAGTGCTTAACGAGTGCTTGCGCAGGGAAATAGTAATGGCGGCGCAAGCCATGGGATCTAGAGAATCTTTTTTAGGATGTAAGTGCCATCTTATAAGTAATTCTTAGTTTAAGTTATCTTGTTGCACGCTTTGGCTGCCGCTGTAAGTGAACAAGAACTTTTTATAAATAAAATAAAATAAAATCTGTTGGGAAGTGATCGTCACCGGTCGTGGGCACTAGCCAGAGCTGTTAACGCTGTTAAAAAGTTGGTAACGGTTGGTTAACATTAAATTGTTTTTATCGTAAAACCTTTAAGCATTATTTGACTTGTTTTTACCGATAAAAAAATGGTGAAAAATGGCAAATGTTCATACTAATTTGATTTAATGTTGCTAGGGTACATCGTGTTCAGGTAACATTAAAATTGACTACCAGTACCGCGTTTTTTTATAAAAATACCGTTACGTAACGTTACTCTAAAAATGGGAATCTGGTAACGTTAATCAGCCCTGGAACTACCAGAAAACAATGTCTCATAATATTTCGGTTTAAAGAATGTTTATTGTCTAAAGAAATTACAGAAATTTCGCTTAGAAGACAACTTATAGCTAAAAATACAGTTTATACGTATTGTTTTAACCACTACAAAAGCCTCTATTACAATATGCCCTTATCGCTCGTACTTGTAACTTGGCCAGTGAATTCGTAATGGCTGTAGCCTGCAGCTAATCAATTCTGACAATAGTAGTAACAATTACTGGCCCAGTTCTGGTCATTGGAACGTTGCCTGTCACTAATTGACAGCAGGGTGAAACCGCCGGTAAGTGGACAGTGGGATAAACCATTGACTTAGATTTAAATAATAAAGCTCTACCAGAAATACAAAGTCAAACCCCCTTATTCATAAACGCTTCGTTACCGTTTGTTAGTTAACATGTTGTATGTCTTTATCTGTCATTGTGACGTTTACCCGCAAATGAAAGGGACAAAACATTTGTAAGCTTAAAAAGATTGTTTACTTTTTATGAATAAGGGGGTAAGTCTAAGCGATTTATTTTTAACCACAGGTATCATATCTAAAGAAATATCTATTTAACTAACGATTATTTCATACAAGCCATAACTAGACACCACGATATTTTTAGTAACAATTTGTTAAACAAAGTCTTAAGTCGAAAGTCGAAAATACATTATTCTAAGAGGGAAAACGCAGCCAGCATCATGGGACCCTACCGCAGGGATCAGCCCTGGGGGATCTCACCTAGTTTTAGTTTAGTTTAGTTTTTCTAGTTTTAGTATTAGTTTAAGTTTCATGTCTATGTCTAGTTTAGAATTTTTAAATGTATTATTGATTAGTTATTGTTTCGCTCTGATTATAGAATTATGTTATAAATATCTTGGGATAATTAACACGAATTGACCTAGTCCCAAACTAATCAAGGCTTTTATACTATGTGTACTAGATAGAGAGTCAGTCCAAAGAAATACATTACTCTATCTGAATACGCACAGACACAGCTGTTTTGCACGTGCATAGTGCGTACAGTCAGTCTAAGATAAACACTTAAGTAAGAACTTTGTCGTAGTAACGTATGAAATGAGAGTTGCTTGAATTTGTCACATTACTGACAACGACAAGGTACTAAAATGTTCTGCTACTTCTGAGGCTGACCGTGCGTACCTACATAGGTAAATACATAATTGGTCAGGGATGTTTGTATGTGAATGATCCCGTCTTGAGTTGGCGATCTCTGGCTCCGAAAAGTATTAAATAAACAGACGTAAAGAAACATTGTTTTATTTGAAAAAAAATATGGTTCGTTGAGATTTTTGTCGGTATCTTCTCATCAGAGGTGTTTTCGAACCGGTGGTAAGTTTTCTGGCGTTTATAAGTGCTACCTGTAAGCGTAATCCGAATAAAGATATTTTGCCTTGATTTAAATACAAATAAATATCCACTGCTCTGCTATTAGTATATAATATGTTCGATACAAATATCTGTCCCTTACGGGAATCGAACCCGGAACCTCTAGTTGCGTAGTCAGGGTCACTAATCGCTAGGCTACCCGGTCGTGGGATTTGTTACTTACCTTCTAACTAACTTCTAAAATAGTGTTAATCAATAGTCAAACAAACTATTTATAGATGGCGAGGCAATATGGCGAGCTGTCGTGTTAGTCATAACTCATAATACTGGTCAGGCTTTAAATAGATAACCCAAGTGCAACTTCACTTGTCCTAACCATAATGTAACGAAAGCTAGTGTGCTCCTAGCACGAATCTTCTCGGCACGCGTTAACTCAATGCGTCTTGTTCTATCTAGCCCAGGAGGAGAGAGACGCACTGAGTTACGTAGCGAGTTAACACGTACTATTAGTGATGTGTCAACTCGTAAAAAACAAAACTCGATTTAACCCGAGTTAAATTTCACTTAACTCGAGTTGAACTCGAGTTACGTAACTCGGTATAACTGGGGGAAACAGAGAGAATTATTTTTAAAAAAATTACCTATTTTATCCCATTTATAGTTAAAAAAATTGGAACAGACAACTTAAACTAATATATCTGTTTCAATTCTTTAATTTTTATATTATTTATTTATAATAGGTATGTTGGGAGAGTACTCTCAAATGATCGGCAACCTTCGCTTAGCGTTGGTTTTATTCAGTTTTCGAACTCGAGTCGGAGAGTATTCAACTCAAGTTGAATCGAGTTAAGCCCAACTCGAGGTAACTCGAGTTAGTACTCGAGTTAACCATCACTACTTACTATCGTGAAGATTCGTGCTAGGTGCACAAGACTAATGCTGATTTCACACGGGGGCAGAACAGCCAGGCAGTAAACTAGACAGCACAGTACTAATACAATTTGAACTCGCAGAACGGTACTGTCATAGAATAAATAGAAGTACTAAATGTACAGAAACTTCTCTTCTACGACTGCGATTAAAAGAATTCTAACTTTATTAACACGCCCAAAAAGTTCGTATTACTTCATACACTTTAGAAAGGCGGCGCGAGTCAAGAGGAACGCGCCGCCCGCGACCGCCTTCCCCCGTAACTCCCGGCGACACGTCGTTGTGTCGTTAGGGTTGCGCGTCATTCGTTTTTAATTAGGTATAGTCGACCAAGAAATTGCTTGACCACTTTTCGACCGTATTACAAAGGGATTAAGTTCAAAAGTGGTCAAGCAATTACTTGGTCGACTATACACTGACACGGCGAGGGCGAGCGAAATGTTGTAAATTATCTCGTTAGTCTTTTATTGCAAATGTGCTTCAGTAAAATGTATAAATATCTGTTTTTCAAGTAGAATGTACTGAAATACCATGATTTAGTTGTATTATTTTTGTTAGCAGCTCTTACATAACTTAAAAGTCTTAAAACTAAGGGTCCGCTCCGGCTTCACGCGGGGAAGAATTAGCATGTCATGTACACAAAACCTTGCGTTGGATGTAACCTTTTGTAAAAAAATCTCTAAATTATAGTAAAAACCGCATCAAAATCCGATGCGTGGTTTAGAAGGAGTAGACGGCCGAAGTATGATCAGTGGCCCTAACATGACTGGCCAAGTTTAGTTTATCTCTATCTGCGTCCCTTTCTTATGACACTAGTTAGACAGAGACACAGGGAGGGGTGAAACTAAACCTGGGCTGTCATGTTAGGGCCGCAGGACAGATAGGAACGGATCTCGACTTTACTTTATACAATGTAGTGGATAGTACTTTTGCAAAAACTGCAAGATTGTTTACAACATTACTCATCTTTAAAAAAAACGAGGTGTAGCCGATGAATAGAAATGACATAAAGCCGCTATTAAGCGTAACGAACAAACAAACAACGAGACGGATCACTATGCATAACTTAACATTCAGTTGAACCCTACCATGAATCTATGACAGATTAATAATCGATTTACAGATACTTTTGCAATTTTAGTAGTAAGTAAAGGCCCCAAAAATGTTCAATATTGACGTCAATTGGGCTGTGAATTGCATTTGTTGACCTCGCCTTCGGCTCGTGAGTCAAGTACGCTCAGCCTCAGAAGTACCACAAAAAAATGTATTTGAAAGAGTAATTAATTAATTTACCATTATTATTTATAATAAAAAAGTACTATAACAGTAACATACTTGATATCAATAGGTTATTTAGCAATTTTCTTCTCACTATCTTAAATAGATAATAGTATTTTATGCAACTGCTATATAATGAAGGGCCTTAAAACACGAGTGTGGTTTTATGAAACGAGCGTTAGCGAGTTTCATAATAGGATCACACGAGTGTTTTAAGGCCTAATTATATACAGTTGCATACATTACTTTATCTACACACATATCATAACTGCAAAAAACCGTAACAGCAAAAAACCAACAAACGGATGACAGCTAATGGCTGCCATGTATATTAAAAAGGTACTCTGTGATTCGATCTATCCGTCAAGACGAACGTTTTTTTTAAACCATAGACGCGTTCGTCTCTCCCTATTGTCCCTATTGTCATGTCACTCGAGATCAAATGTCGTGCGTTTAAATTAAAAAAACATACTGAGTTGACGTTTCGTATCGATAACTGTTTTAATATCTGTGGATACTAGAATAGAGACCAACTTGGATTTTGACAGCTGTTCCAAATTTAAATTCATAACGTCACGAGTAGTCACAAGATATCGGTAATGTGATGACCAATAAAGAACAGATTTACCTACTACCACAGACAAGAAAATTCTTATAATAACATTGGTTGTAATAATGCTGGTCATTTCCTAGGGTTTTTGAACGCGTTATTGAGCCTTTATGATATGTGTGTAGATAAACTAAATTAAGCATGAACTTGTAAAAACTGTTGTATTGTAACAATTGGTCGTGTTCTATCTATAAATAGGCATTGATAAGTATTTAATGACGCGTTTAAAATAACATAACAATAACATGATAGTAAACTATTATTAGTCAACCACTCTTTGTTTAGATTTTTTCCCATCATTATAAATTTGTACAGTAAAAAAACTGTCAAATGTGAATGACATGAAAATCACCATCACCTATCTCATAGGCTCATAGTGATTTTTAAGTATGTCATCATGTGATTTTCATGTGATCATTTCGTGTCAATTATTCTTTTTTTATTGGATAGGGTATGACCTATCCAATAAAAAAAGAATCATTAAATCAGTTAAACAGTTATTCATCATAAATAAAGTTTTGTAGGTTACGTAGGTCCACAGGTCCAGTAGCCTGTTTCACGAAGCTACAAGTTACAATTTTACAAGTCTAAACCGGCAGCATTGGTCAAAAATGACCAATGGCAATGGGCATAATGACCAATGTTGTATTAAAACGGGCCACAGGCCTTTGAGTTCTACAACATTCTTTATTATTAAACCCACTCAAACATATATCCAAATAAACAAAGATTTCCAACTAAAATAACCATCCTTTTTCTGTCGCAACCGCAACTTACACCTCTTAAAATGCTCTCTTCAAAAAAACGTGCAAGATTCGTCCAGATCGCTACCACCATCTTACTCGCTAATCCTGCCGCTAAGCAGCAGTGCTTGCACTGTTGTGTTCCGGCGTGGAGAGCAGGAGGACAGCCGGTGTAATTACTGGTACAAGAGGTATTCCATTTTAGCCCTCTGGATTGGCAACGCATCTCCAATCTCTTTGGTGTTGCAGGTGTCTATAGGCGGTGGTGAACACTTATCATCTGGTGACCCACTTGCTTGTTTGCCTTCCTATTTTATAAAAGAAAACTCACCACAAGCATAAGCGAAGTCAACATAGTGGTGATCTTTCTCCCCCACCGGTCAGCCAGATCCCCCACCAGGCATCCGCAGAAGATGGGCGGGAAGAACGTGACCGACGCCATCCAGGAGATGGTCTCGTCGGAGATGGGTTCTGGGGCAGGGCCGTCCGCTGACTGCAGCAGCGGCGTCATCGGCGACTGCCACCCCATCAGCATGCCGAAGTTGAGGACCGGAATGGTGACTGGAAAGAAAGAAGGATGTCAAGACGACGAAATTGGATGCGTTTTTACTACTGGAGACTACTTACTGGAGATATAACTTAACTGGTACAAAAAAAAAATGATTTTTTTTATGAAATAGGAAAACAAACAAGCAAGTATGTCCTGATGGTAAGTGATCACCACCGCCTATAGACACCCGCAACACTAAAACGATTACAGATGCGTTGCCAACCCAGAGGGCTAAGATGGAATACCTCTTGTGCCAGTAATTACACCGGCTGTCTTGCTCTCCACCCCGGAACACAGCAGTGCAATCACTGCTGCTTAACGGTAGGATTAGCGAGCAAGATGGTGGTAGCAATCCGGACGGACCTTGCACAAGGTCCTACCACCCGCGATTTATCTGAATTAAATAATTTTTATTTTGTTTTTAAAATCAGGCAAGTTTTATCTTGATTCGCCGCTTGCAAACCGAATATGTAGCTGTAGATACTCGTACCTACTTTCAAATTCTATAGTAGGTATACGAAATTGCGGCCACAGTCAATTATAAATTTAGAGTTTGTCAATTATCCGAACATACGTAACTTCTATGACTCACAGATGTATCAAGCCGCAATCATAATAGTATATTACGCACATTATAGTTATAGCCAATAGCGCAGAACTAAAGGTCAATATGCTCAGCTCATAGGCGGCTGATAGTCAGTTGTTTCCGTACAGATGTTCCTAAGATACAATAAGTGGTTATACTTCCTAAGAAATATTACGTAAAATTGCTAGGCAAATTTAGTGCGGATTTGCAAGATTTATACAGATGCACTGAATAAAAAGTATGGAAATAATGTGTATTAGCTCTTTACGTTTAATTAAGTATGTAATATAATGTAATATAAGTTAAGTAAATTACGATCAAAGGGTACACCGTTCTAGATGACTTTGGGTGGTGGTTCGAACACCCGACCGGACGCGTCGCACGGGCCGATGGACCCTTCGATTTTCATTATAACCCTTATGAAGTATTCATTAATTTTAAAAGCAATCGTAGTCGCCCGTATCTCTCGCGAGGACTACGATTTAAAACATTCAGGTCACAAAAAAAAGTATGTATATATTTTTAGCACTACTGTTCCGAAAGCATTTCATTAAAAAAATGGTTTTAAGAATATGAATAATTTATTTCATAAAAATATCTTTTACAAAAGTTCTTTATCGCTAGAAGTCTACTCCCTAAATAGGTAAAAACCTGTGCCTTAGGATAAGCAGCGCTCCTCCCCTAAACAAAGTTAGATGTTTGTTTTTTAAAAAATTTAAAACTATTTCGTTTAATGATAGTAAATGACAAAGTGGTAATATAAAGCTAGAACCTAAACCTATGGAATTATGCGCATATTTGGATGTGAATCTCTTATATCCATGCTTACATGCACCTAGACACGTGTGTATGTGCGTGTGTGTGTTTGTAGTGTGTGTGTGTGTGTGAGTGTGCGCTTCAGTGGGTGTGCTAAAGCGTAGGCGATTGCAATGGTATAAAACACTGTTACAGCAAATTCTCATCTCGCCGTGGTCTCGGCGTGACCTCGTGGTTGTCGTTAATTTTATTGGCCCCTTATCAGCCGGGACACGGCACGGACGATCAGTGCTTGTCTGATATGCAATTGAGATTCAATTAATAATGTTTTCTACTTAACGTCGAAGTCGGAGAAATAATTAAAAACGAATAAAAATATTTGAAACAATTTCCACTAATTTGGTAGGTATAATAATTTCACATGAAACGTTTCCTAACCTGATTCATTTCACAAATCGATTATTTGGCTAACTCAAAATATCTTTATTCAGATTGAAATTGCTTTTATTTCGGAAAACTGTACATATTTCAGGATTTTTATGTATAAAACAGACCTAATCTAACCTACAGGATTATACACGATTAACCTGAAATAAATCCTGAATAGTATGAATGTATTTAAACTCTTTTCTATACATAAGTACTTACAAATACACAGAAAAATATAGGTAACTTAGTGGTACAAAGGCAAACTTATCCCTTAAAGGGATCTCTTCCAGCTATCCGCTAATAGGTTATAGTTTCAGAGAAAATGTATTATGCCAAATGATCAGTTTGTGAAATAAATCAGTTTGTGTAACGTTTTTTTGTAAATTATTGGTCACGCATTTGAAGAGGTGTGTCATCATTATCATCATCACATCAGCCGGAAGACGCCCACTGCTGGGCATAGGCCTTCCCCAAGCATCTCCACGACGGTCGGTCTTGTGCTGCTTGCATCCGCCGGTTTCCAGCGATCTTCACCAGGTCATCGGTCCACCTTGTGGGAGGCCTGCCAACACTTCGTCTTCCGGTACGTGGTCTCCTCTCGAGAACCTTTCCGCCCCAACGGCCATCGGTTCTACGAGCAATGTGTCCCGCCCACTGCCACTTAAGGTTTGCAACTCGCAGAGCTATGTCGGTGACTTTGGTTCTTCTGCGGATCTCCTCATTCCTGATTCGATCTCGCAGAGAAACTCCGAGCATAGCTCTTTCCATTGCCCTTTGGGTGACCTTGAGCCTTCTTATGAGGCCCACTGTAAGGCACCACGTTTCAGTGCCGTATGTCATCACTGGTAACACACACTGGTTGAAGACTTTTGTCTTGAGACACTGCGGTATTTGGGACGAAAAGATGTTGCGAAGCTTATCGAACGCTGCCCACGTGTAAGAGGTGTGTGTTATTTTTTAAAGCACTGCGATGACATATCACGACTTCTTCAGCAGTATATGGTATTGCGGTATTGGTCTCAAAAAGAAAAACTGGCTAAGTGCGAGTTGGATTCATGCAGCGAGGGATCCATATAAATTTAATAAGCGCCGAACAGTGCTCTAACGAAACGATAAACAGACATAAAGCAGACAGATAGATGGACGGACGGACAGATAGACAGACGGACAACGAAATGATTCTATGAGGGTTGCTATTTCCTTTTGAGGTGAGGAACCTTAATAAGAAAAAACACACACGTTAACCATAGAATAAATGTTTAACAACTTCAAAAACTCAGTTCGATGTGTGTACATACAATTTTTTATTTTATTTGTATGGCTGACAGTACCAATTTGGTATTTTTATTTATTAGACCAGGAGTGCGACTTTTGAATCACACCGGGTGACTAAAGCTCAGCAAATTGGCAGTTTTTCATAGAGATTCGGCCATTTCGGGTGAGCTTTAGTCACTGGTGAGATTCAAAAATAGCATCCCTGAGCGCTAAAATAAATTTTTATAAAATTTTCACCAATACGTATTTTGTCTCGACCAATGAGTTTACAGACTTTATCAAACTTAACTTACGTATAACGTATACTAGTGCCCTGCCCCGGGTTCAACTAGGATTTGTGTTCATAAAAACCTTCCCTAAAAAAACCTATAAGTGACAGTGAAAACCGTTTCAAAATCCGTTGCGTGGTTCCACTGACCTATGAGTAATGGACTTCTAGTCAGCATTTAAAATATGGCCGCATCAAAAATCGAACAAAAGTACAACAAATCGGCAATCGCTCGCGCTCTCAGTCTGTCGGACCGACGGCGCTGCTGTCAATACTATTATTTTGTAGAAAAACCTATTTGCAAAGAAACTTAATAAATAATTATTTTATGCGTTTAGACGGAAAGTTGTAAATCCAATGACTATAAATGGTAAACAAATAATTTGCATTTGTAACATTGGCGTCAACCTGTATTCTCATGTCGGGCCGTTTTTCTGCTGTCATTTAGCATGACACTGTACATCCATGTATTAATAAATGGATTAAAAGGAGTAAGCGGCCGAGCCGAAGGTATGATGAGGGCAGACAGGAACAGATGGGTCCTTGTTTTATGCTACCTACTAGCGCCCGCTCCGGCTTCGTACGGGTAGGTTAGGTTAGGATGTAAGGTCAAAAAACCCTTCCGTAAAAATCAATTAATGTCAGTAATAGTAAATACAATATCCAAATCCGTTGCGTGGTTTAGAAGTAGGCAGCCGAAAATACACCATAAGGATTCAGGAAAGATAGAAACAGACATCGACTTTGTTTTCAACTAAGTATGTAAAGATAAAGAAGAAGAAACGGTACTTAATATATTTTTAAGTACTTTCAAATACCTGTAAGTAATTATTGCACAAAATTTATTAGTCAGTTGTTCTGTGAAGTAAGAGAGCACTCAAGTTTGAGTATCATACTTGGCATTGTATGGAAATAGAACTGAGTTCGGTTTAAGGCTGTTTATCTACACATATATCATTAATGCTCTATAACGCGTTCAGAAACTGCAGGCAATGACCAGCATTATGACAACCAATATTATTATGAGATTTTTTCTTATTTGTTTCTATATTTGTTCAAATTCATTTTTTATTACATTATTTTAATGTGTACAGTCTATAGATATTTAATAGGTACCTAGCACTAGTAGCTAGTAGCAATGCAGGTCATTGCCCTATGGCTTCTGAACCCATCATAGAGTACTAATGATATGTGTGTAGATAAAATAATGTATGCAACTGTACATAATTAGGTCTTAAAACACTCGTGTGATCCTATTATGAAACTCGCTTACGCTCGTTTCATAAAACCACACTCGTGTTTTAAGACCCCTCATTATGCAACAGTTGCATAAAATACTATTTTCTACCAGAGATGTGCGAGGATGCGTAGCGAGGGATGTGTTTGTAAGAACCAATAGAATCGCTTCATTTACGTCGCCTCGGTCAGCACGGCTCTAGTGGAAACGGCTCATTGGTTCTTTACAAACACATCCCTCGCTATACTCGCACATCTCTGGTGGAAACGCAGCCTCAAACTACGACTTAGAGAAATGTATAGCACGTGCTATGGCCATGGTCGCGGAGCTCGTGGTCTGATAGGCCGTGAGTAATTATTTACTCGTCAATCATTTTATGGTTCAGATTTTATCTCGCACGATACAGCAGCATCCGAGATAATGATGATGTAGAGTCTTAGTTGATTTAGCAATTTAATTATAAGATAAAAATGTGACATTGGCTAGGTTAGGACTTTAGCTACATTTAAATTAATTTTCTGCAATTAAAGTTATAGATTACTTGTGCTAACTAATTCAAAGGCACATTATATTGAATGAACGGATCACCTACGTATTTAAAACCGACCACATCAGACATCAGATAATGTCACCTTTTGACCTCGGATTTGATTTCGGAGTATAAATCTCCAGCATTCAACATTTAATATTTTGGACAGGGGGGTACCACTCCAAGCTGCACGCTGTGAGTACGCTCGACCGCCTTGCCTATGGCATAGGTAAATCGCAGTAGGCTGTCGGCTTGCCGCGTGTTCGCTCGCTTGCACCCGCCGTGTCAGTGTAATTGGAAACAAATGCCGCGCAACCCTAGCGAGTCGCCATGAGTAGCGGGGGGAAGGCGGGCGCGGGTGGCGCGTTCCTTTTGACTCGCTCCGCCTGGCGCATGGTGCAAGAAGTAATACGAACTTTTTAAGAAGCGTGTGAATAAAGTTCGAATTCGTTTAATCGCGGTCTCATCGCGGTGTAAAAGAGAAGTTTCTGTACATGGGCGTACCCAGCTTCTGGCCCAGGGGGGGGGGGGCAAGTCAGATGCTAGACTCGGTATTTTGCCAGTGTCTACTGCGCGGTTTATTTAAAAGTTAGAGCATAAGGCCTTCTTTACACTTTGATTAGTAACTAGGCGAGTTCATACATGTTCTGCGAGATTTCTAGGGGGGGGGGGGGGGCAGCAGCCCCCCCTGCCCCCCCCGACCCTGGGTACGCCCATGTTTCTGTACGTTAGTACTGTCAAAGACAATCTTTTATTTTTAATTTTTATTGTATTTAATGTAGCAACACTGTTCTGCGCTTCTTTTCTTCACATTTGGATTAAAAGGATGTCATAATTTTCAATCTTTAATTTAATTACATTTTATTCATACATTTACTATACAGCTAAGTAAACATGGTGCCGAAACCCGTACAGTTATAAATTACATTTCAGTTTAGTGTTTTCTGTGTTTCAAGAAGTGATATCGGTCATTCATTTTCAAAAATTTTCGCCGTTTATTCAGCCATTTTTCATTATCAGTCCGACAGTGACACGTCATCATAAGTCAGTTTCTTATTACGTGCCGGGAAACATGACGTATTCTCTTTGGCCGGGACGACTTCGAAGCGAAAACAAAACTTCATACTAACGCGCTATTACAACACTGGCCACTAAGAATCAGTAAGAAAATAAAAAAGTTACTGACAAACTTTGGCATATGGACGTCAGTTACGTTTAATTTGTAAACAAACTTTATCAAATCACGACTTATTGTTGAATGAACAGTTTCAATGCAGATAAATGGCAATTAAGTGATTCGGAATCGGACTATTACAGTGCCGCATCAGAAGCGAGTTATTACAGCGCAAGTTCAGATACCGATTACGAAATAAAAATGTCAGAAACCGAACGTAAAAAGTTAACCGCGTCCAGAGGTCAATGCAAAGCTACAATTACACGCCTGGAGAAATATTTGTCAGGTGACCAATTTACAACTGAAGACCTGGAAGTGCGTAAAGATAATCTACAGCAAACATATGCGAATTATCAAGAGCTTTCATTAAGTCTACAGCTTTTGACCGAAAATGTTGATGACGAGGAAAGAGAAATTGAAGAACGATACCTTCAACTGATGGCTTTGATTGAACGAAAAAAGAAAGCTAATGTTCTTCATCCTCAAGAAGACCAATCCAAGCATTTTATGTCTCACCAAGCAAAACTACCGTTGTTGGACGTACCCGTATTCGATGGCAAGAATATCTCCAACTACAAACCTTTCTATGAGATGTTCGTCGCAGTGGTCCACGATAACGCAGGTTTAAGTGATATACAGAGGCTTTGTTTCTTGAAAAAATTCTTGAAAGGAGAGCCATTACAACTTATAGATAGTTTGCCGATAATTGGTGAGTCTTACAAGTCAGCTATTGATTTGCTTCAAAAAAGATATGATAATCCAGCATTGTTAGTCAACAGTCACGTCACTAGCTTACTGGATCTGCCAGTAATGCAACGAGGCACTGCTTCATATTTAAGGGACTTTATAGCCAGTGTAAGGCAACACGTAACGTCGCTTAAAAATTATAAACAGCCTGTCGATGAATGGAATGCACTGCTGACAAGTATTCTTTTACGAAAAGTAGATTCATTCACAGCTAGGTTATTCCATTCTGACCGGGATGTCACAACTATTGTAACCACTAATGAATTGTTAAGTTTTTTAGAGAAACGTGCTGCTGCCCTGGAGGCTAGTCCTCTGAGTGATAAGACTCAGAAAATTGTTAAATCTTCAACTAACGTGAGTCTCGCTTGTAATGTCACTGAAAAAACTAAATGTCCAACGTGTTCAGATGAACATAAATTATACAAATGTCCTAAATTTATTGCCATGAGTTTAGAAAAAAGAAATAATTACATAGTTAAAAATAATTTGTGCAAAGTTTGTTTAAACTCACATTCGCAAAAGTGTAGGTATGGCTTTAAGTGTACTATTTGTGGTTCTAGCGTTCACAATACATTGATTCACGTGGGGGAGAAGCCCGCGCCGACTGAACCTGTGACAAAGGAAGGTGAACGTGAAGGCCAGGTAAAAAATCACCACACGATTCAGGCTACAGGTGAGTGCGTCTTACTGCCTACAGCCAAAGTTCTAGTAACTGGTGCAAACAATAAGAAGATCGTTGTGAGGGCTCTCTTGGATTGTGGAAGTCAAACTTCATTTTGCACCACATCTTTAGCTAACCAATTAGGGTTGTCACAATTTGATCTACCAAAAAACATTGGTACTTTGGGCGACACTTGCAAAAACAGCACAAATAAAGGTATCAATGTGACTCTACAATCTCTAGTTCAGGATTTCAAACTTACAACTACATGTTCTATAATAAATAAAATCACATCCAAACTGCCACAAAGGCAAATCGATTTATCGAAATTCATAATTCCAAAATATGTAGCGTTGGCTGACAATGACTTCCATATTCCAGGAGAAATATCACTGCTTCTTGCTAGTGATGTTTTCTTTAAAATTATACAGGATGGTAAGATAGAAGGCGGACCGACGGATCCTAAATTATTGAACACTCGACTGGGATACATCGTCTCGTCCACCGGTTGCACAACCTCCAACTCTATTGCAATGCATACATCGTTAATTCCTGAGCTTGACCAATGCGTGAGCAAGTTTTGGGAAGCAGAGAAAGTACCCGATTTATTTCACGAAACTCTTACAGAAAACGAGTATAGTGAAAAGGTATTTCAAGAATCTGTTACAATACAAAATAATACATATGAGGTCAAAATTCCACTCAAAGTTGATTTACAGGATATTGACCCTTCCAATTCATACGCCATTTCTTTACAAAGATTATACAATATAGAAAAAAGATTTCATAAAGATCCAGAATACCACGATTTATACAAAACATTCATTCACGAGTACCTAGAGCTAGGTCATGCAAAAATAATTGATACAAAAACTTGTGATCCTAAGGATCAACCCTTATTTTTTTTACCGCATCATGGAGTGTTGCGTCCTGATAGACTGACTAACAAACTAAGAGTCGTCTTTGATGGCAGCGCAAAAACTAAGACTGGTCTTAGCCTCAACGATCTAATGTGCAAGGGCCCTGTGGTTCAGAGGTCTCTTTTTGACATATTATTGTTATTTCGTACATACAAATACACTATTCAGTGTGACGTCCGTCACATGTACAGGATGATTCAAATACACCCTGACCATAGGTGTCTGCAAAATATTTTATGGCGTGAAGATGGAATAATGAGCATCTTGCAGTTGCAAACTGTTACATATGGGCTGACTAGTTCTTCGTTTTTAGCCACCAGATGCCTGATAGATTTAGCGCAAAGATACGAAAGGGATTACCCTTTAGCTAGTGCAGCAATTATAAACACGTCATATGTCGATGACATCCAGGCTGGAAGCAATACGCTTGAAGGCGTCATTCAACTCAAAAATGAACTGAATTCGATTATGAAACTTGCCAATTTCAAACTTCATAAGTGGGTTTCAAATAGTTCTGAGCTGCTTAAAGATTTACCAAAGGAAAGCTTAGGCTTCAATTGCAAAGATTTAGATCAGGACAAACTGATAGTCAAAATTTTAGGGCTATCATATGATGCACGAGATGATGTATTTCAGTTGAGTGGTCGAGTTGTGACTCCGACTGATCTTATTACAAAACGGAGTGTCCTAAGTTCTATTAGCAGACTGTTCGATCCTATGGGTTTCGCAGGTCCTGTCACTATGAAAGCTAAACTTATTCTACAAGAGATTTGGAAACATAATTCAGATTGGGATGTAACTTTACCTGAAGAATTAGTTGAAATTTGGAAAGGCTTTTATACAAATTTAATCAATATGCCGGTTATAAAAGTACCCCGCTATATACAAGCAGCAGAAGCTGAAGAGGTTCAGCTAATTGGCTATTGTGATGCATCGGTTACTGGCTATGGCTGTTGTGTTTACATAAAAGTTAAGATCGAGGGCGTTTTTCACGTTCACCTACTTTGTTCTAAGTCCAGATTGGCTGGGATTGATTCAAAACTAACAATACCTAAGTTAGAACTAAATGGTGCACTACTATTAGCTAAGTTAGTTTCACATGTTTCAACTACGCTTAACATTCAAGATGTGCATCTCTTTTGCGATTCAAAAATTGTATTGGCTTGGCTAGCATCATCGCCTGTTAAGGTGCCTGCTTATATAGGGAATCGTGTTCAAGCGATAAATACCTTTACACGAGGTATGCAGTGGCATTTCACACCTGGATTATTTAATCCAGCTGATATTATTTCAAGGGGGGCCGATCCTCTTGAAATTGTAAATAATTCACTATGGAAGCATGGGCCTAATTATTTGCTCGAATGTTCTGACTATAACTTTTATATGTCTAAAATTGAATTGCCTTTACATGTTCCTAATGACTCTATGCAGGAACTCTGTCATGCCGCAACGGATAATGAGCCTATTCATCTTTTTTTTTGATAAATATTCTAGCCTATTTAAAGCTATACGTGTTATGTCATACATGTTGCGCTTTATTAACAGGTGTAAAGGTCATACTATTGAGAAAGAAGAAATTTCTTTGAAAGAATTTAAATTGGCATTAAACACTATAGGAATTCAACTACATTATTTTAAAGAGGACTTAAAATTAATAAAAACACAAAGGGATTTAAAATTATGCTTGAAATCTCTTCATCCATTTATTTATTCGTCCGGTATCCTACGTGTGGGTGGAAGATTGCATAACGCATATTTGAATTTATCAAAGAAATTTCCAATTATCCTACCTAAACATTGTCACATAACTATATTAATTATTGGACAAAAACATCTTGCATTAATGCACGGTGGCTTAAAAATTGTCCTTAACAATTTACTACAAAGATCATAAACTTTTTGTTAAAGAGGTCAAAAGTGTAAATACACGAAAGTGTTTAATTTTCATTCATGAATAGTTTTTGTTTTTTAATTGCATATTTCAGTGTAGTATCTAATTATTTTCACTTAAAAGGGGTCTCATTCCTTATTGGCCCCGGAATAATGTCAAAGACAATCTTTTATTTTTAATTTTTATTGTATTTAATGTAGCAACACTGTTCTGCGCTTCTTTTCTTCACATTTGGATTAAAAGGATGTCATAATTTTCAATCTTTAATTTAATTACATTTTATTCATACATTTACTATACAGCTAAGTAAACAAGTACTATTATTTATTCCGTGTTTTGGATTTCATGTCATAAATGGTCTTCAATCATCATCAGTTGTTTAATGTTATGCCCGTGGCATGCAGCAAGTTAAACATAACACGTACAGCCACAGTTACATCATAGTTCGGCTTGGTTTAGCAATCGCAGCACGGCGGCTTCAATGGTTACGCGTGACCGCACTCCATCACCGAAAACATCTTATGGAGATGTCTTTACTAAACACAATTTTTTCTTAGACTATTTATTCCAATTGACCTAGTCCCAAATTCAGTAACTAAATCAAATAAAAATAATTTATAGCTATATGTATAGATGTGAAATACATAATGAGGCCTTTAGTATATCACACTAGAGTCGTCTTACATCCTGCGCAGCCCAGGTTTAGCTTCTCTGTCTAACTAGTGTCATAAGAAAGGGACGCAGATATAGATAAACTAAATTTGGTCATTCATGTTAGGGCCACTGAACATTCAATTTGGAATAAGTTTTTGTATTTTTTATTCGGTTACGTCCTTCATATTTTCCTAATTTTCGATGATATTCCGTTACATTTGAAATTGTTTGATACTACCATAAATTAATAACTATTTTATTACAGAATGTCAATTAAATTAAGTGCTTGTGCTAAGGGTTATAAATAACGGATACACATACTTATCCTTTCACACATGCTTTCCTAGGTTAGCTGGAAGAAATCCCTTACAGGGATATGCTCGCCTTTGTACTATTTTATTTTAATTGTAATATTATGTACCGTGTTTTATGTACAATAAAGTGTTTACTTAATTACTTACTTACTTACTTATCCTTAAATTATACGTTTTGTTTTTGCCGGTATCTTCATCATTAGAGGTTTCTACCGAACTGGTGGTAAATTTTCTAACATTCGTAAGTGCTTCCTGTAAGCCTATTCTTTACAAAGACATGACTTTGACTTAGGTACGAACAACATAATTATGTTTGTTACAGCGTTCTTGAAAACGTTATTAACTAACGAAATTCGCGACCAAGGACGAAAAATCGATTAAGCTAGGTCTCATTTCTGAGTAAATTAGTTTTCAGTGGTTTTTACATCTGTCCTGAACAGAACTCGATCGTCTAGGTATTTTAGATAAATAAGTACTTAAATTTTTGTAATATTCATGATTTATGTACCAACATTTGTATTAAGAGAGAGAGAGACGAATAACGTAGAATTGTCAACGACGGAAGCTGTGCCCGGAATTGGGGTTCCGTACCTCACTTCTTTGTTCGTCGGTCTATTTGTTTGTTAAAACTGGTCGTTAATTCATTATTTTTTTATCACCGGGATAGTGGTTAAGGCGGTTAAAAGATCGTTATTCCCCCCAACAAAGGGGATTAAGTAGAGAACAGTGGCTCTAGTGAAATAAAGAGGTTCATCAATCATCGGCAGTAAGTGTACCAAGTGTTTCTCAGTTCCTCCAGGTAAACTGGCTCACAGAGAGCTTTTCTCGTTTTGTCAGTATCATTGGTCCACTGGTATTCACAGTTCCCTGTCAAAAATCTCCTAGACGTCCCAACATTTGTCTTTAATTACGAAACGTTAATTAAACATCCGTAAAAACATTCAAATAAATTTAAATGATAATGATAACACAAAGAAAATTAGGGTAGGTAATGGCAGGACTCGAACCTACAACATCAGCATTCCGTGCCTTGCGTTTGAGTAAGTTGTAAGTAACTAAGTAAGTAATGGTAATGTGGTGAAACTGGCAAACGCAAGGCATTCGGATGTAAATTTCAATTACAAAAATGGAAAAACAGTACATTTGAAAATGTCTTCGGAACGTAAAATTACGTTCATACAATTAGTCATTATACTTGGTACTTAATCGCAGTTTACGCACAATTTAATGTCGTAATTCGCAAAAAAACAGTGGCGAGGTCAGACGATGGAGATGTGCTAAAAATTACGTTGAATACGTTGACAAGATAATTTTGACGACGTTTTTACAAACCGTAACTCTAAGTAAGTTTACTTAATAACAATAACTACTAGACGATTGTCAAATCACTACGACACGTAGACACCTTAATGATTTCTCAGTTGACTGTGTTGACATGCTAATGATTCCTCAGTTATGACTTATGATCTGCAGTGACAGACAAAAAAAATTACCATGTTAAAGCATGAATAAAATGGAAGGGTTTGTATGTAGGTACTAATAAATAAACAGTGAATCAAAAGAACCGCAATGAAGAAGCCCAGTGGCGTTCTTTTTACATATATGTATAGGAAGGCAAACAAGCAAGTGGGTCACCTGATGACTACCGCCTATAGACACCCGCAACACCTAGGAGATTGCAAATGCGTTGCCAACCCAGAGGGCTAAGATGGAATACCTGTTCTGCCAGTAATTGCACCGGCTGCCTTGCTCATCATGTTTTCCTCCCTTTTGCACCAATGCTTTTTTATAGTGTTCTGCAATTTTTTGTAACTTTATGAGACACAGTGACAAGGCCCGGATTCCTACGGGTACAATTGTTTGCGGGTGGTAGGACCTTGTGCAAGGTCCGTCCGGATCGCTACCACCATCTTGCTCTCTAATCCTGCCGCTAAGCAGCAGTGCTTGCACTGTTGTGTTCCGGCGTGGAGAGCAAGACAGCCGGTGTAATTACTGGCACAAGAGGTATTCCATCTTAGCCCTCTGGATGGCAACGCATCTGCACTCTCTTTGTTGTTGCAGGTGTCTATAGGCGGTGGTGATCACTTACCATCAGGTGACCCACTTGCTTGTTTTCCTTCCTATGTTGTATAAAAAAATTGTTAATACAGAACAAGAACCTTCCTTAAAAAAATCCTAAATGACAGTGAAAACTGTATCAAAATCCGTCGCGTGGTTTAGAAGGAGAAGGCGGCCGAACATACACTATAAGGATTTAGGACAGACGGGAATGGGAGCTACTTTATGCTTACTATGTAAGGAAAACTCAATCGTGGTGTTTTTTTTTACTGGAAGAACTTACTACAAAGTTTTAAAGGCTCAAAAAAAGATTAAGTAGTTTATAGTTCTGAGCTTGAAAATTATAATGTTTTTTCAACTTTTTTGTTCTATTCCATTATTTAGTAAATCGGTTACCTTGATATGTAGAAATATCGTCAAGATTGTTTTTTTATCAGCATTTTAGCAACATTATTTTGCATCTGGTGATCAATGTTCTTTTAAATTGTTCAATGTTCATGTTAACACCGCCTGCGCAAGTATTGAATTCTATTCTATTCCGCTTTTGAATGCGGACAGCTTTCCTGCGTGTGATCGTAATCAGAGATCTTGCAGATATCCGCATCAGGGTCGCGTGACCTTCGCATTTATTTAGCATTCGCATCCGCAATAAACTATGAGGAACTTTTATAGATGCTTTGGTTGTATTTACTAAAAATGATATTTATCCGTAAATTTTAACTAAGTAGCTACCTGGCTTTCCTTTTTATTCTTAGTCTCCATTTTAGTTTTAAGTTACCTTAAAAGTTGGTTCGAAGATTACATTTTTGGGACTTTTTTATGATTATGTGCTCCAGTTTTCATGTAATTTTATACCTAAATATCTTTACAAAAATTCTTGAAAAAAATCTACATTCGCAATATCTCTAACTGTTATCAGATTGCTGCTGTACATAGCAGAAGACATAAGTACCTAATAATGGCAAACAGTTAATTTATGATTGGCAAGGTTAAACACAAAAATAACCTATATGAATATGGATTAAATTATTTTATGTATTTCTAGTCGTGTAAATCGCTTATCCGACTAGTTTACAACAGTAAAACAATATTCGCGGATTAAGGAAAATTATACTGCTCGGGGAAAGTCCGTCTACTAATATAATAACTCTAATACTTAAACAAAATAGAATTCTAGGAAGCTTTGCCTTGCTAAACGAGTTCTTAAAAGGTAAATACGAAATGGCGGACTTAGGGCTTTTCCTCTACGCGACCATCTCAAGTTAATTTGAACTATAAATAAATAATTAAATTAAATAATTATAATTACAATGAAATAGGGAGACAAACAAGCAGTTGGGTCACCTTATGGTAAGTGTACACCACCGTCTGTAGACACCCGCAACACCAAGGAGATTGCAGATGCGTTGCCAATCCAGAGGGCTAAGATGGAATACCTCTTGTGCCAGTAATTATACCGGCCGTCTTGCTCTCCACGCCGCAACACAATAGTGCAAGCACTGCTGCTTAGCGGCAGGATTAGCGAGCAAGAGGGTGGTAGCGATCCGGACGGACCTTGCACAAGGTCCTACCACCCGCAAAGGCTTTTCATGAATTATTTATAATTTTAATAGAGCCACACTGTAGCCAGTTCCTGGTTACATTACGTACATGCATACCTCGACAGGGGTAGTACCACACTTAAAGAATACAGTGCAGTAGTGGCTTTCTTATTGTGTTTTTCGTAATAGGCTGTCAGGAGAACCTTTTGCTTGACCTTTTGCGGGTGGTAATAGACCTTACAAGGTCCAACCAGATCGCTACCATAACCTTACTCGCTATTCCAGCCGCTAAGCAGCAGCGCTTGCATTGTTGTGTTCCGGCGTGGAGTGCAAGACAGCCGGTGAAATTACTGGCAAAATCGGTATTCCATCTTAGCCCTCTAGGTTGGCAACGAATCTTCAAACTCCGATGTTGTGATCACTTACCATGAGATTGGCTTGCTCATTTGCTTTCCTATTTTATGTATAAAAAACACCTAAAGCACAAAATAAATAATAGTACTAACGTACAGAAACTTCTCTTTTTCGACCACCATTAAACGAATTCCAACTTTATGACCAAGCACAAAAAGTTCGTATTACTTCATATCATAAACATTCGTCAGGCCGCATGCGTCAAAAGGATGGCGCCGCCCGCGCCCGCCTTCCACCCGCAATGCCCTGACGCACCGCTTGGGTTGGGCTGCTTACTATAATACTATCACAACGCGCGACACAGAGTAGCGGGCGCACGCGGCAAGCCGGCAACCTACTGCGATTAACCTATGCCATAGGTAATGCGGCGAGCGCACCTACAGTGCGGAGTGGAACCCCCCTGCCTAAAGGTGATATCGGATTAGCGATGCTCTTATCTTGGAGTCGCAAATTGCCATTGACAACAGTGATCAGTTGCTAACAGAGATGACCCGGATGCTTCTTTAACTCCTTTTTCCATAAAGGTACAGTTTTTGCATAGGTATGCATTTGAAACTAACTGTATTTTCCTGTTAGAATTAGAATGTGGTGCAAGTTCAAACAAAGTGACCTTATAGGCTGGCTGGGGTAAACGGTTAGGTACCGGGCGGTTATTCAAGTCGCTAGAATTTACCAGAACTATCGGAGAACTTAACTTATGGCGGCAGTCGGGTAAAATTAGCGAGCCCTCCTTACTTATTTAAAATGGCACCCTAAAGACACTCCTGTTGCGGGTGGTAGGACCTTGTGCAAGGTCCGTCCGGATCGCTACCACCGTCTTGCTCGCTAATCCTTCCGCTAAGCAGCAGTGCTTGTACTGTTGTGTACTGACGTGGAGAGCAAGACTGCCGGTGTAATTACTGGCACAAGAGGTATTCCATCTTAACCCTCTGGCTTGGCAATCTTCTTGGTCTATAGGCGGTGGTGATCACTTTCCATCAGGTGACCTACTTGCTTGTTTGCCTTCCTATTTCATAAAAAAAAAGAAGAAAAAAAACAAAAACCTCACAGAAAGAGGATATATTATGGTTACGGGTTTTGGAAGATTTCCTAATACCTACAACTATATTTATTTGTGACTTAAGAAACCAGCTCTTTGGTTACCAATGGTTATTTTCGAATAGACCGACGCGACGCTGTTAGTCGCGTATAGGGTTACTCAGATGTAAAATAAAACTGAAAAGTATTAAATAGGAAGACAATACGGAGACCAGACCCGCAAAACTTGTGTCGTGTACTCAAGTATAACTTGCGACATACATATTTTCATACAGAAACCCATCCTCTTCCGCTTCCACCTGAAACAACATACATCACACGACTCAACTATTAACCACCACAACTTACACTTATCTTTTGGCTGCTTTTTGCCAATGCAGATTTGCGCTGTACATTTACGTATTGTTTGTAAATATTTTTATGTATATATTTATTTTTTTATGTTTATTGTGTGTGTTTGATTCTTTTTTAACTTGCACTGCCCGTTGTACTTTAGCTATTTCTCACCGTATCTCTTTCCAAAGGTTGCAGTTGTCTGGAAGAGACCGCTGCTTAGCGATAAGACCGCCTGTTGAATCCCATGTAAAATTTCCCTGTGTGTGTTTCTTTATTTTTGTTTACTTGTGTGAATCAATAAAGAGTATGTGTTGTTGTTGCTGTTGTTATATACACTTAGTTTACACGATCTGTGCGCATTTCGCCTCTATACGAAGCATCATCAGGACCTCAAGGTCAGGATTACGCCTCTGTGCTAAAGTGAGTTGCAGTGTCTCAGGCGCATCTGTTGACACGTTTGTCTACAGCCTCACCAGAATAGACCCCTCGAGTGTAAACAACTCCCATAACGTGTTTAAGTGAACTTGCTTGAACTCCCGTCATTTGCCTGCAAGTAACTTTGTATGTTTGTGTCACAGCGCAGGGTAAACCCGTTCGGGATGCACAGATACTTCTGAATGGACCACAGCTTCTCAGCTTTGTCCTAAACGAATGTAAGTTTTAATTCTAAAAATAGTTTTTATTTAAAATGCTATTTAAATATAATGATAACACAAAGAAAAATCAGGGTAATGGTAGGACTCGAACCGGCAACATCAGCATTCCGTGTCTTGCGTTTGCCAGTTTCGCCACATTACCACTACCGTACCCTGCGAATTTTTCAATGTGTTTCGTTTTTACGGTCATTACATTATTGATTACAAAAAAAGAGTTTTTATTGCCGGTACTTTCTTATTGCGATGTCGTTAGATCTACTGAAACATAGATAATTTTAAGTCCATCCGATCACTGGAAGTTAAGTACCTAATAAAGTGCACTTGCAGTATTTTGCTCGAACGTACTTACATAAGTAGCACAAATTAAAATATTTTGCAAGAAGGCCGCATATATGCTCTTTTATTTGCAAGTCCGATTCTACCAGCGCTTCGGAAAATTAAAGATTCTGCTGACAAAAAGCGTCGCAAGAAACTCAGTAGCAGCTTTGACGACCTGTATGGCACAGTGGCACATATGTCTGCCTACTGTGCAAGAGGTCCCGGGTTCAAATCCTGGTATGGGCAAATATTTGTGTGACGAATACGAATGTTTGTACCTGAGTCATGGATGTTACTTGTATTTAAGTATGTATTTATCCATATATGTATGTTTATCCGTTGTCTAGTACCCATAGTACAAGCTTTGCTTAGTTTGGGACTAGGTCAATTGGTGTAAATTGTCCCGAGATATTTATTTTAATTTTATTTATAGCTTACAGCCAAGTGAGAAACACTGAAAAAAGGGACAACCGAACTAGTTTACTCGTGATTTTGGTTAATCGTAATCAAAGTTCATTTTAAATTAGCAAAACTATTTGCTACTGATAAACATTTGATGATTTATTTACAAATCAAGAGTTAGGTAAGGTGTAACAAACGGTTCGGTAGTCACTTTTTTCAAAGATTCAAAGAATTTATTTGCTCAGAATACGGTAAATCTAGGTTTAACATATAAGACATGTCCAGTGCATTCAGCCTGCATGCAGGCGTGCAAACATTTTTTGTTTATAGTTATTAATGTAATAGGTAACAAAACTTTGGTTACGTGTAATAAAACTATTTTTTTTCAGTGAAATCACACACACAAATAAACTAATACGAAAAGTATAAATGCTTGTAAAAGTAAACGTATTTGTTTAGATAATGCAGATTCGATTGCAGAGTGCGATTTTTGAATCTCACCGGGTGACTAAAGCTCGCCAAGATGGCCGTTTTTCATAGAAATGCGGCCATTTTAGTGAGCTTTAGTCACCTGGTGAGATTCAAAAATTGCATTTGAATCTCACCCGGTAACTAAATCTCACGAAAATAGCCGTTTTTCATAGAGATGCGGCCATTTTGGTGAGCTCTAGTCACCTGGTGGGATTCAAAAATTGCACCCTTGATGCATAAGAAAATGATATCACGCTGGCGACGCCGCTAGTAAAAGCTGGTTTCACACATAAAAGTGTAAAATTAACCTTTCGAGCTCACTCCCATTGCAGTCTTATAATAAAACTGCAACAAGATACAATAAATGCAGGGGCACAAACCGAATAAAACTTGTTCAGAATGACCCGTAAAATTTGTGCCTGTATAATAATTATAAACAGCTGGAGCAAAGGCGAGATGCGTGCGCGCCGGGAGCAGCGATTCCGGGAGTCGTTTCCTAAGCGATCAGCTGAAAATCCAGGCAGCGTCCTCTCTCGCTCTAGCGCCACGCGTGTGAGCGTGATAGACTGATGCTTCGACGTCGAGCTCGGCGCTGTCGCGTTTAAAGTATAACAGGGTTATTAGTAATGCGCGGTAAGATGACGCTTAATGCCGGTGTCAGTTCCCTGCGAACGCACCGGTTCTTGGGGTTCCGTACATTAACGATATATAAAAAAAACTTGATGATTATTAGATATTTTTTTAAATCTTAATTTAGAAAGATAAAAGTTGAAACTCCACCATTATGGGTAATGGGTAAATCCTTGCTTACACTTTTACATCCCCTAAGAGACACGATGTTTGAAATTTTATATTTCAATCTTCAGGAATTTAGGCTGTGCCTGCTTAGTCAGTCAGTCAGTCAGTACCATAACTCTTAACAAGCTTTTATTAAACTTCACATTGTACGAGTGTGCTTGCTGTGTTCGAAACTTGTAGTAAAATTTTGACTCACTTGTGGTAGAATTTCTTTCCAAATATAGTACTTTGGTGTAGATCTGACAACAACGCAATAAAGTACCGTCAAGAAAAAAATTGATATTAAAGATGCAAATTTTAACAAAAAACTTATTGATCGGGTTAAAATATCAAAATCTAACTATACACTTATGAATGACGAACCATGTGTAGCCCAATCCGTCTCGCCCTTGGCCAGTTTTTTGTTTCCTTTTGTGTTATACCTGCTGTAATCTTTGCATTTCACATCCGTGAGTCATCCTCGTCGCGGCTCTCCTTGCGTGTTTGAGTTAGTTGTGAATAAAGGAGTGCTTTCATTTTTGAAAGGGAACGAAAGAACGAATAGCCTTTATGTAGATATTGATTTATGTAGATATGATTTAGAGCCATGCAAATTAGCCAGACCAACTAACAGTTAACTATAAACAGTTAGAACGCAGTTCCATTTCGCCGTTTCCTCAGTTTACAAACAGTGACACGCATGCGCGGAACGTTTCCTACACGGTTCCATTGAACTAGTATAGTAGGAAACGCGAGCGAAGGCCTCCATTGAATCAATTAATGGATTCCAGATTGAAGAAAATTTACAATGGCAAGTGCATTTTGCACTTCCGTCACAGAATAAATAATAGTACTAACGCAGGTAACTTCTCTTTTACGATTGCGATTAATCGCAGGTGGTAGAACTCTGTGCAAGTTCCGTCCGGATCGCTACCACCATCTTGCCCGCTAATCCGGCTGCTAAGCAGCAGTTTTTGCACTGTTGTGTTCCGGTATGGAGAGCAAGACGGCCGGTGTAATTACTGGCTAAAGAGGTATTCTATCTTAGCCCTCTGGGTTTGCAACGCATCTGCAATCTCTTTGGTGTTGCGGGTGTCTATAGGCGGTGGTGAACACTTACCGACAGGTGACCCACTTGCTTGTTTTCCTTACTATTTCATAAAAAAAAGTCAAAAGGAACGCGCCGTCCGCGCCCGTCTTCCCCCCGCAACTCCCAGAGACACGTTAGGGTTGTGCTGCATTCGTCCCTTCCCTTTCTTATGGCACTAGTCAGACAGAGCCGCAGAGAGGGATAAATTAAACTTGAGCGGTCATTTTAGAGCCGCTGTTTAGTTTGTCAATGGAGGTCTGTGTCACGCAAAACTTGCTGCCTTTCGACACTTTCCACGGTTTTTTCGTAAACAAAAACAACTGTTATGAACGTAAGAAAGGCTCTATAAATAGAAACTGCAATACAATTACGTAACTGCAATTTTTACGATGCCAATAAAATACTAAATGCCAATTGTCTATGAGTGCTCACAATTGTTTGAACTCGCTCTACGCTCAAAGGAGCGAACTTGCCAATGTGTTACTACAATAGTGTCTTAAATACTTGATCATGCTTTAAAATAAATGTATAAATAATCATTTTCTTATTAGCTATTTTCTGTACAGTGAGCAGAAAAAATAGCTGAAAACTAGAAGAGGTAAAAAAAAACTACACAATCTCTTAAGAGCCATTTACACGGTATGAGCAAGGGAGTTCCAATCCGAACTATAGGCACGCTCGGCCGCTTTACCTACAGAGTAGGCAAATCGCAGTAGGTTGTCGGCTTGCCGCGCACCCTCTCGCTCGCTCTCGCTGTGTCAATGCAATTGAAAACGAATGCAGCGCAACCTTAACGTGTCGCCAGGAAGTTGCGGGGGGAAGGAGGACGCGGGCGACGCGTTCCTTTTGACGCGAGCCGCCTGACGAATGTGCGTCAAGTAATACGAAGTTTTTGTTTCTGTCAATAAAGTTGTAATTCGTTTAATCTCCTTTAATTAGAGAAGTTTCTAAGTGTCAGCACTATTATTCATTCTGTGGTTCAGGCCATATAATGTTTCATTGTTCTTTCTTTTCATGTACAATATAAAATATAAATTACGCAATTTAGTAATTTGCTTTTTTATAAGGCGGGAACATGACAGTTTGATAATAATAACTCACCCATCACAGCCATTAGCAGCTGATTGACGAGGCCGCCATCTTGGATCCTGGCGAACCAGCGCGGGATTGGGACGATCATGGCGCTTCCTTCCGGTGCAGATCTGACGATCGATCAATCGATCAATGGCGCATTGTCTGGATCCTGTCTGGAATAACAATCGAAATTAGTTAGCTATAAATATTCCTGTGACGTCTGAGAATACATTTGGATACTTAGAAAAGTTTCGTAACGTTAACGTTATCCAGCTTCTAAATTTACCTTTTTAGTTTTTGTTTTTACAAAACTGGTGTGTAAAGATAATTTAAAACAATTAAACTACATAAAAACTATATATATATCAAAAAAGAAGGCCCCTCGGCATGGTACCGAAGATACTGGCGGCATTACCTCTCTATATAGTTGAGCTTGTACGCTGTGCGAGGTAGCTGCCAGCTCTTTAGTTGGATATGATTAAATGTAAAATATAAAAATATCAAACCGCTAAGCAGCAGTGCTTGTACTGTTGAGTTTCGGCGTGGAAAGCAAAACAGCCGGCACAATTACTGGCACAATAGGTATTCAATCTTAGCTCTCTGGGTTGGCAACGCATCTGCAATCCCTTTGGTGGTGATCACGTACCATCAGGTGACCCACTTGCTCCTTTGCCTTCCTATGTTGCATAAAAAAACCTACAAACCTATCGAAAGTATACAAAAAAAAACGCTAAGGTAACCTTCCCAGGGCTTAAAATTTATAGGACATTGCTTTTAGCAGTAGTTGATTTCATTGCCTCCCATTTTTACTCGTAACTTTCCTTATCTTCTCATCAATTACTAGGCGACTGTCAAAGACTGGGACGATCTTTTAGGTTCAGGTCTAGAAGACGGAACGTTACCGCCTTTTAGAATAGAATAGAACCATTTATTTCAGGTTGCATAGGCCCATAGAAAACATACATATATATGAAATAAAACATTAAAATTAGCACGTTACTTCGGCGACGTGTGACCTAGTTTGGGGGTGTCCAGCAACCGTCCGCGAAAACGACGGAAAGCGACTCCCTTCGGCCAGAATTCCTGCTTCATGAAGGTCGACAGATGATCGGTCGGCACCTTACCACAAAGGACGTAAAATATGTACGGCATGTGTTTTTTAAGCAGTGGCGTAGCTTGGTGACCAAAATGGGACCCTACAGTCAAATTATATAAATAGGTATGTAACTCTGGTGGTTGGAGAATATTTGTAAGTAGGACAGCTAGAGTTAGAGGGATACTGGCCAGGGGCCCCCTGAGCTTAAGGGCCCTGGGGCACGGCACTGCCTAGCCACTGGGTACTTAGCTACGCCACTGTTTTTAAGGTTTACACCCAACAGCAGAATTAGCTGGGTATACGGAGGCGTCAATAAGACCTATAATAGTTCTTATTTTGTTGAAAATAGAGTCCTTTTAGAACTCTTTGCCTGTGTAGATATATTATATACTCTTAAAAGCGTAGATACCGTACAGTATGCATAAGTTCACCTTTATAATACGTTCTGACGATAATATATGAACTTGTGAATGGCCGAAACCAGTTAAAAGCGGTTATTGTTGGTTATCATTATCTATCAACGAATTAAAACTAGTAAATACTTGGTTGTAGATAAGTCATACTCAACGTCTGGGCTTTCCTGTAACCGTATATAACCGCCTAACTTTAATTTATCTGTATGTGGCTTACTTTCTTATGAATTAAGATACTAGTTAGAGATAACTGCAGGGAAGGATATTAAAGTTGGTCTGTTAAGATAATAATAGAATAGTTAATAATTATGAACCTGCACCCGCGCGAGTTAGCGGACGCTCTCATACTATATACCCGCTCTGTGCGCCCGCGCGACTTGCGAACGCTCTTACACGTGTAACGTCGTGACCAATCATTTCAACGTTTCACAAACTGATCACTTAGCAAAATGCATTTTTTTCTGGAACTAAATTATTCAGGATTTTGTTCCAGGACCACGCATCGTGTAGCACCCTATAGGTTAGGTAAGATTTGTTTTATACATTTCCTGGAATAGTTTAGGCTTAGTTTAGGAAATAAAAGTTTTAGCTGTAAATTTTGTATCGGGGCAGGTATGTATTAATTCATATACATTCGGTTTGAGTGTTCCAACTTTTTCCGAATTTTCCGTACCTATTTTTTTTTTCCCCTCGTATATTGGTGGTATTGTTTTCATTTTCTTGGAATCATAAAATTATATTAAATTATTATGTATAGATTATCGCATATTACCACTTACCGCACTAATGGATCAATTAGGAATATAGCTTATGTTATGTGTAATATATGTATATTAGCACTGATTGGATAATTAAAATAATTTTAATGTTGCATTTATAATGGTCAGATCCTAGGGTATAATACTTAAGAATTACTAATATATAATATCGATATATATTTGTGTAACAACGTAACTAAACCGATACTAAATAAGCAGCACTTTTTACAGATTGAAATTTGCACCATCTAGAACAGTTGCAAGAAAATATAACAAAAAGTGTTTATTTAGGACAAAATGAGTTTATCTACGATAATAATAAGGTATTATAAGTCTTGGGATCACCCGTGGGCCTCCGGGTCTTTGACTTACCGTGTGAAACGCAGTAGCAAGCTACTACTTCACGCCGGTATTCTGTGAGAGTGTGGAAATGTGTGAGTGAATTTTTGTAAACAATTCTCGATGTGGTTTTTAAAAAAGTATTTGTCTTGTCTCGTTTCGTCTTGTCGCGTCTCGTCTTGTTGCGTCGCGTCTCGTCTCGTCTCGTCTCGTCTTATTTTGTCTTGTTTTGTCTGTCTAGTCTGTTATGTCTTGTCTTGTCCTGTACGTCTTGTCTTGTCTTGTCTGTTTTGTCTTGTCCAACCCTGGTTCAGCTGGTCCACTCGTACAACCAGCAACTAACTACAGTGTGCCTGTACCACAATGTTTATGTTGAATATGGAAATGTCTTAGATTATGCGCTAGCGCAGCGATTATATCAACTATTATCACGTTAAAGTTGACGGATTAGTATCTTGTTATAGTTCACAGAGCGTTTGACAAGGCGTTTATTATAATGAGCACCTAATGACTCAGTGGCGCTACAGTCAGACGCTAATGTTTCTGCACACTCGATGAGGTCTTATAATGTCAAGCTCTTTTTGCCTTGAGAATAGAGTTGTGAATCTTTGACTTCTTGGACTGTGTAGATCAGTGTTTTGCAATCTGTGCGTCACGGCCCCCAGGGGAACATTCACGTGCATTGAGAATAATGTTATATGAATCTCACCAGGTGACTAAAGCTCACAAAAATGGTCGCATATCTATGAAAAACGTGTCGGGCATTTCTCGACTTCAAATACGTGAGTGATCCGTTTTATTAATATGTCCGAGTCTCACGGTAGTTTTATGTTAAAAATAAAGTTATTTTTATAAGTAGCAAATTATTAAGTAGCTTGTTTACTTTTCGCCATCTCTAATCGAGGGAGATCTCAGCGTAAAAGATTTACTTGCGTCCGGGTCCACTTTCCTTTTTAATCGAGCCACTGATTCTCTGGCATCTGTGACCGATGTCTCTGTTTGACAATTTTATTTATAGTTATATTATTTATAGTAAGGGGATATAGCCAGGCGTGGCGCACTTTCTGAAGCTACAGACAGCAACAAACTTAGCTGACCATTGAACAGGGAACGGAGAGAAATTGTCTATGCTCGAAACGGATATATCAACTTTATAGTGCATACTTTGTGCCTCATGAAAAATGAGTGTCGCAGTTCAGGCTTTACCTTGATGAACCGCGAGATAGATTTTATAAATATGAGTGCCCAAAAATGTCTTTTTCTTATAGCATTAGTTAAGAATTATACTTGACTAGACTTGTTTAATACACATAGAAGCTACAGTAGGGGAAATATATTCACGTACCACCTTAGAACCCTATCGCAATGACGCGACGCGTTAAACGCCAGGCTATGTCATACAAATGTCATGCGTATGTCTCTTCGACTAGGTTCTACGGTGGTACGTGTTTCAATTTCCTTGACTGTACAGAGCAGTCACGTCAAAAAAAATCTATCACGTACTTAAGTTAAGTTAGTAGTTTTTATTTATCCCTTCATTTTTCGTGATCCTAAAAATACCTTTCTGAAGCTTAATTCAAAACAGCATACGAGTATGTGACAGAACGACAACAAGCACATTTGTAATAAGTAAGGAATTTTTAATCTCGCCCTTGATTATTCACAAGGGTCTAGTCAAGCATTTTTGTAAGAGCATAGACAATAAACCACTTAGAGATTAGAAAATACCCTTGAAAAAGACATTCAAAATTTCAACCTAATTACATATCCTATACAGTCCAAATTGAAGGTGCTAACGAAATGGAATTCTTTCAAATAACTGGCCACTTAGAACGTTAAAAAAAGACGAAGGTCTACAGGTGCAAAACTATTACAATTTTATCTTTGCGGCTCATAGAAGCGCTGTCTTCTCACGAGAGTTACAAAGTTAATATGCGGAAATGTTAGTTCTAATTTTCACCGCCTGCATTAATAGCTTTGTGGTGCTTTACTCGTAAATTGTCTAGTTGGTTTCGTGCCTTATGTGCCGGTATTAAATAGTATAATAGATTAGCATTGAAATACAAAGCGACATTTTTTTTAAATAACTCATTGTCTTTGTTTTATAAAAGGTTTGAAAAAAGAATACGTGCGTTATTTATTATGTAAATTATACAGGGTGTGGTGTTTGACTTAATTAAGAACCAGTCAGCAATATTTGTGATCGGTTTAATATCCAATAATAATTGGTTGGAAGTAGTTTATTGATCGTTTATTTAATATGACTGTAATTAAAGAACAGTCTTGGGAATGTTTAATTATTAAGTTTCCCTATTTGGCCGATTTGAACAGTCCGCAGTGATATAATAGTTTAATTTTAAATAGGTGATAATAATATTTTAGTTCATAATGCAGTCTATATGGCTATGTTTAGAAAGGTGTATTTTACTATTTGCTCAGAGTAGTGAGCTAAATCAAGAATATGATTACTGACCTTAGCCAGTGTAGTGGCTTAATACTTTACTACCGTCTTAAGCATAGCCTTAGGACGCTGATAAGAGCGTATGACCATAAGCAATGTGTCAAAAATGTATGAAATTTGATATTGCGTGTCAGCTAATTGCATAAAAGTGTGCAAGCTAAACTTAATCACTTGCCATTTGCCAACACCATCCATGTTGCTGATGTTATGGCTTATACAATTTCGCTTGTAATTAAATAAGCTAATAGTGCTACGACATAGACAAAAAATTATTTTTATTTCTTTAATTTCTCTTTTATTTTTGTATTTACGCCTTAACAATTATTATGAGCGTCATTTAATACAAAATAACAATTTTTTTAAAATTTTTTAATATGGGCTAGTTTAGAGCATTCTCAAACAAACAAACTTTACCTACAACGATTTTACATTTCTTAACCCAGGTAAATTTTTACTGTTTCATAGAAATATGACTCAGTATGGTTGTATGGCCAATTAAATCAATCAATCGTTTTACTGCCAAGGCAATTATTTTTTTAATAAACTGACTAGTATTTTAGGTAGTAGGATCCATGATTAGTGGTTTCAGTTTTTTTCATAGCTATTCACACTGTTCTATTTAGCCATTTGGGATGTTTATTTTTTAACATTTATAATTGAAAAGAAAAAAAAAACAGGTACATACGAACATAGACCCTCCATTTTTTAAAATCGGTTAAGCTCAGGTTGAATGAAATGTGCAAGACCCTAGTAGTAGAAATATGTTTCTATAAGGATATTACATAGGATTATAAAAAAATACCCCTTATTTAGTTAGAATTTTAAATGACCAAATGCATTATTGGTAAATTTTATGACATTCACAAGTGCTACCTGTAAGCCTAATCGGAATAAAAATATTTTGACTTTGACTGTGACTTTGAAGTCTATTTAATTGTACCTAATGCTAAATCACTAAACTTAGATTTTTCTAAACTATGCCTTTACTGAGATGAGCAAAAGGAAAAAGGATGACAAAAAAGGGGCGGGGGATTAAGATTTTTGAAAATTTCATTGACCGAATGAGTTTAGAGGGATACTGACCCTATACAAGCCGCAAATGTTTGTATGATGAATATAAATATATGTTTATCCGTTGTCTTAGTACAAGCTTTGCTTAGTTAGGGACTAGATCAATTGGTGTGAATTGTCTCGAGATATTTATTTATTTATATGTGGATGTTCTAAACTAGGCGATACTACCCTCAAAGTAAAAAGCAACGTCTAACCAATTAAGCGGAGTATAATATCAAGACAAACATATTTCACTGATTTTATAATTATTACATGCAATAAAGAGTTTTTTTTACATACATACAAACATAGTTAGTTAAACAACTGTTTTTTTAAACCGGTGTGTCACCGTAACCGGTTTTTGCAAACTTCCTTTTTTTACTTAATAACATAATTTTATTTATCGGAGCTTGTAATCGCGCTACTTAATTTTTGTCACAACGGTGTAGCTGTTTTTCTCTCATATTTGAAATAAGAGAAAAACAGTTTTATAACTATGGCCAGAAATTTTTGACCTTTTACCGGCTATTTAAGGAAAAACTTTGTTTAATAGTTTGTTTTGAAATAATAAGGATAAAAACTATATCTAATGTCGTCCAATCATTTTATTTACCTCTGCTGAACGCATTTAGCGTCGGTTTTTTATACATTTCTTTGTTTTTGTGTCTGTACATAGGTAGTTCTATTGTTTGTATCTCGCCCTAAGTGTAAGTAAATCCTCTCTCTTTAGCTCAAAGGTTAGCTGGAAGAGATCCAGAGTTCGCCTTTGTACCACTTCTTGTTTTTTTCTGTGTATTTGTAATTGCTTATGTACAATAAAGAACTTACATACATACATACATAACTATAATTTATTTAGTTATAGATGAAAATACCTAGTAATTTTTGTTAATGGTGGTATTTCTTTGCTTAAACATACATAAGGTTTTTGGTTTTATTTTTAATACTTATAGTTGCGCTGGTAAATTTGGTTTATGATGACAAAACAGCCTCAGGCCTTGATAGTGTGAATTATTCAAATTATAGAATTTTAAGAAGTTTTAGGTGTATCTTTCAATCAATAATAGTCTACTCTACACTATCAATTATCATAGTAAAACCACTTGCGATTATGTCAAGAAAAATAAACCGGTTCAATGAATGAGCGTGTGAATTTATTTGTTTCTCTTTTTTTAAAAAAAACACAGCAGTCAATTATGCTGTTTTTCATAACTTGTAAATCAATGGCGTGGAGTCGTTCTGCAAACTTACCAAGATCATATATTTTTACCCCCTTATTTATAATCGCTTTGTAAACGTTTGTTAGTTAACATGTTTTATGTTTTTATCTGTCATTGTGACGTTTGTCCTCAAATGAAAGGGACAAAACATTTGTTAGCTTAAAAAGATTGTTATTTTTTATGAATAAGGAGGTTAGGCTTTTCCATGCTGACCCATTTGGATCGCTAATCCTTAATTTTTCTCTCTGTGCGACTCTGTGTCGTAGACATCATAGCCGTAACAAGTGTCATAATAAAGGGACGCACTGAGAGATAAATTAAACTTGAACGAGCCACTGAAGGTTCTAATCACACATAATAAATGAGATTTTTTACGATTTTGAAGTATTTAAAGACATAAAGCAGAACAATTTTTTCCATTTTAGGTCGCTGCTAATTCATATTTTATATGTTTAAATTATTATCTTAAATAAAAAAACCCCTGAACTCTCTCTGCTAACACTGGATGCTAGACCGTATGAGTACAATAGAAAGTGAAGTATAATTACAGAGTTACAATGTACTGGATTGGATATCGCAGTAATAGTGCAGTGTTATAAAATAAAAGTGAAGTTACGTTAACGAAGTTACATTACAGAGGTTAAAATTTAATATAATTAAAAAAGTGAAGCTACTAGATGTTAATAAAATTTAGTGGTTTTGCCGAATAAATTCAAACTAATTTTGATGAAATGTCGATATTCAGTGGTTGTTGTTTCTAGATAGAAGAGTAATTTTAAAGCAAATTGTAGTGTTAATTAAAAAAATATAAACCGTCGGTTTTTAAGGATTATTAAATAGTTAGGTACACTTCTGTGCAAGTCGTCTTTTTAGAAGAGCGAAGTTAGTTGTACTGAGTGAGATAGCTAGCAAATCGTTATAGTTAATTTAGTTAACTACAGCTGATTCTTAGGCGCTTAGTGGCAGTTGAGGTTTTTTAAATTCGAACCCGCGGTTAATTGTAGTTGACGGTTACTAAGTAAATTTAAATTAACAGTTACGCCGTTAGGATTTAAATTGATCGCGATAGTGCGATAATTTAAATTAAGTATGTACGTTGTGTTGTTAATTTAAATTGTTTTATGTAGAATAGTTAAGACAAATTTGGAGTATTAGCGATTAAAATTTAGAAAAATAGACGTTAAAATTTGAAAAAAAACCGTTAGAATTTTAACAACAACCCTGATTTTCGGCAAAAACGCCGTTCATTCGCCTTTTACGAATACCAGGCCGGTATTGCGGTATTCTTGGCCCGCCACAAAACGGGTGGACAAGTGAATTTAGAATTACTGCGGTATCCAAGACAAGAAGAAAAATTATAGAAAAATCACCAACACCAACAACTTTAGCGTAGCTAGCTGACTCAAGCAAGAACTATAGCACAAGAAAACCCGTTGGGCGCCACTGTTACCCGGTCAGGTACAGAAGTTCGCCCTAGGGGATTTTCGAGTGAAACAAGAATAAAATTTTAACAATAGGTTTTTATTTAAATAAAAGCTCCCTAGGACGACTAGAGACTCTAGGTCGTAAGTTCGTAATTCTTGTGCCTAATTCCTAACTTGAGTCAATTAACGTGATCGCTCGCACTCCCCTGGCCGTGACCCGACGTGGAGCAGCGTAGGCTTGAGGTTCGGCAGGTCTTCGTAGGCTGCAGGGCGTAGAAGGCTCGGCAAGGGTACGGTTGTCCAAGTAACCGGCTGGTAGCAGCTCGGTCAGGGTACAGTGTCCAAGTAACCGGCAAGAGGTGCCCTGCAGGTGGCTCGAGGATATGCGAATCTTGGGGAACGTGAGCCCGTAGGTAGTTAAGTAGACCGTAGGAAGTTTGGTAACCCGTAGGTAGTTGGGTAGCCCGTAGGAAGTTTGGTGGCCCGTAGGAAGTTTGGTAGCCCGTAGGAAGTTGGTAACCCGTAGGAAGTTTGTAGCCCGTAGGAAGTTGCCCAGTTGGGCAGAGGTTTCACCGTTTAGAGGTGGTTGTAGTGATGTAGAAAATATGAGCTCTCTGAGAGCTGCAGGGGCTTTTAAAGCTCAAAACCTAGGCAGCCCTTCCAAAGGAAAGGGGTTGAAACTAATTCAAACAAACCCCGCCCCTAACGATTCTAAATGTTGCCAGCGCTTATTTATACCGATTGGTAAAATAAACGCTGGCTTTAGCAGCGCCCTCTAGTGTGGCTCGAAGTGATATAGCACAGCGTAACAGTACTTACGCTTTTTAGCACTGTCTGCTTGATTGCCAGTTATTTTGCGAACTGGTCCAAATAAATGTGCTTGCACCGGGTTATATGGAGAATTATAGACACTTTGAATATGCTCAAAATATAAAAACGTTCTACAAAAGCGTATAATTTAGAAATGAAATGTATTTAATTGATAATGGCACTCCACTTAAAATATCACAGTTTATATCACGTCGTTCTATCCTGTCACAAATTAACGCTAAAACACATTCAAGCCGTTTAAAACAAAGTTATTCCAAATTTGAATCGTCCAGTTTGAAAATGGAACGTCTCGTAAGAAAGTTCGACGAGCCAATGGGAGCGAGGAGCGTGCGATCGTCGCGAGACACGTCCATTCACTAAACTTGCGCGCGCACCCAATGCCTTATTAACAACTGAAAAAAAAAACATAAACAATTCGTGGTAGCTTGACGCGGTCTACAGTGCGACATTCTTTTGTTCCAGTTATTCGAATAGGCTTTTTAATTAATGGATTATTTGAGTTCATTTGCATACTGAAATGGGACTTTATCGGACGTTTTGGTCGTATTGCAATAGTTATATATATATTTTTGACGCAATGGGGTCTCGTTCAATGCCGCGTTCCTATTCAACGACCGAATTTTACTTACCAATTGTAAAATTTTGACACATGTTCTAAACTGTTAAAAAATCAGTCAAAATTTAACGGCTGATAGATTATTGATTAGGTTGGTTTAATCAGCAGGCATCAAACCCACAGCCCAAGTCTTGGAGAAATTATGTTACCTATGCGTCTGTGTAATTAAAAATTAACAAATTTAATTAATAAATGAATTAAGAAACTAACTTTAGGGCCTTAATGAATAAGACATACTTATACAAACAGTCAAATGTATAATATAACAGTGTTTTCAGTGTTTGCTCAGCTTGTACGACTCGACGTCAAAAAGTTAATAATTTAATTAAATCATTCACCTAACAATGAAAAAGTGAGGCATAGACAACTCATAAAAAGTGGCAAATAATGTGTCAGTACAAGGGGGGCTGCAGCTCAGCGTAGTGCTGGGTAAGAGGGCTGGACCCCAATTCTGGCACTAATCGAGATTTATCTCGCATTCAACATGTGTCAAAAAATTATAGATTGTAAAGGGATCTGACAGCTCTTTTTGGCATATTTCGAGTGTGACTTCATCTCTACTGACGCCAGGATTGCCCCGCTGATCTCCCCCGTTTACGGAACCGAAAGTTGTAGGACTGAGTGAAAAGGAGCGTAAGACGACGTACGAAGGTGTAAGAGAGATAGCAAGAAGATAGTATGATCGAGTGTGATAGAGTAAGAAGATTTTAATTAAAGAATTCGGATGTTAGAATTAGAAAGAAGAATGACGGTTTAGGCCAAGTTTTGATAAATTTATAAGTAGTTTTGCATTTTAGTAAAATATGTTTCTAAAGTTATTTTGCATTGGTTTTTCGTTAAAATTATATCTAATGATTTGAGTTTAGTTATAACTTATGTAAGGTAAAGTACGGTCGCAGACATTAATTGTTAAGCCACCACAGAATCCTGTCATAATGACTTTGCCAATCTGTAGCCACTTGTTAGTAAACAATCCAAAGTAATGTCACTGTGACAAGGTTTCATAGCGGCTCAACGATTAAAGTTCGTGAGTGTACCAGTGCTTGACACGCATGGGGCTTGTACCAGTAGTTGACAATGTCTCTCGTTTTACTCGAATGCCTTATCTTCTCGTCAAGTATTAGGTCACTGTCAATGACTGGAACTTTATATTAACATAGAATTCTCAAATATCTTTTGTGTGTAGAAAAACTTCGGTTCGGTTCAAAGGTTATTTAAAATGTCCACTAAAACAAGTTTTGCTTAATATAACTTGGTCGTATTTAAAGCCGTGAAGTCAAAGCAAACTCTTAATTTAGAAAACGTTAAGTATCGACGCAAAACCTTTTTATGGAACTTTAAACAAATAAACAAAAATAATCTATATAACCGGTTTAAGTTATTATCATCCTGTATGTTCACAAGGGGAGAAAATAGAAAGCGTAAGCGCCATTTTTTTTTCATTTTATTATAATAATTTTTTATGTACAGTCTATAATTCTTAATTCTGGGCTACTGTGTGTAATGAGTATCTGGGGGCACGGCAGTGCCCCCGCCAAGTCGAGCAAAAAAAAAGCGGCACGGCCGTACCATCCTTTTCTCGAAGCAGTTCAGGCCATTTTCGACCCCCTATAACTTCGTTGTGGATTAAACTAGAAGCCGGTATTTTCAGGAACCATTAGATTTCGCTGAATCTACACTAATATAATAAAGAGGTAAACTTAGTTTTTTGGTTTTTTTGTTAGTTTGTTTGTATGTAGGGGGTAATCTCTGGAACTACTGAACCGATTTCAAAAATTCTTTCACAGATAGAAAGCTACACTATTCCTGACGGACATAGGCTACTAATTTTACGTGAACGAAGTCGCGCGCGTCCGCTAGTATGATATAACTTTATTATTACTAGCGATCTGCCCTGACTTCGAACGAGTTTAAGCAGGATGTAATGTACTACATAAAAACCTTCAAAAAAAAGTTCTAAATGACAAGTGAATACGCTATCAAAATCCGTTGCGTGGTTTAGAAGGAGTAATCAGCCGAAGATATGAGGACGAACAGAAGGAGGGACGAATAGCGACTTTATTTTATACTATGTAAAGATTATTAACTTTTTTTTTATACAATATAGGAAGGCAGACAAGCAAGTGGGTCACCTGATGGTAAGTGATCACCACTGCCTATAGACACCTGCAACAACAAAGAGAGTGCAGATGCGTTGCCAACCCCGAGGGCGAAGATGGAATACCTCTTGTGCCAGTAATTACACCGGCTGTCTTGCTCTCCACACCGGAACACAACAGTGCAAGCACTGCTGCATAGCGGCAGGATTAGCGAGCAAGATAGTGGTAGCGATCCGGACGGACCTTGCACAAGGTCCTACCACCCGAATATATTATTATGCGTTTCTAACAACGCACGTTTTGGAAGTAGGGTTTGATTCTATTAATTTGATGTTTAAATAATTGGTATTAGGGTAGGGTTATATCTATTATGTAGATAAATAAGATTTGACACATCAACGATCATTTTTTTTAAAATAGGACACAGTAAAAGTCAATATAATTTACTCTGTTTGAACGTTTGAACGTTTGTTCGGATGGCGTGCGCCCAGAAAACCCAAGTCTGCAGCGAAGTTGGGATGACTTGTTGTGTCGGCAGGTTTATAATTCCTTGGTTGATGGTGCTTCGGGAGCTGATGTGGCGCGTCTTAAAGCTGTCGCAAGGTCTGAGTCTGGGGCGTGGTTGCATGCTTTGCCGTCTCCACAGTTAGGGTTGTTACTCGACAATGACTCCTTAAGAATCGCAGTAGCTTTAAGGTTGGGCGGCAAGGTATGTGAAGCGCACCGATGTATTTGCGGGGCGGTGGTGGAAGAGAACGGACACCACGGTCTTAGTTGTCAGAGGTGTGCCGGCCGGTTTCCGAGGCACCATTCAATCAACGAGATTGTTCGTCGGGCTATGGTGTCGGCCAATGTGCCGTGTGTGTTGGAGCCTCCAGGTCTGAGTCGGACTGACGGCAAGAGGCCAGACGGTCTTACATTGGTTCCAAGGCGGAGAGGTCGGTGCCTCTTGTGGGACGCCACGTGCGTAAGCACCTTCGCTGCGTCCCATATAGGGCACACCGTGAGGGTGCCTGGCTCCGCGGCGGAACATGCCGCGAAGTTAAAGCACGTCAAGTACTCTGCCTTGGAGCCGATGTACGATTTTGTCCCCTTAGCAGTTGAGACGGCTGGGCCTTGGGGCTTTGAAGCACGACAACTTTTTCGAGAGTTGGGTCGTCGTCTGAAGGACAAGGGCTGTGATCCACGTTCCGGGTCGTGGTTGATTCAGCAGGTGTCCATTGCTATCCAGCGGGGAAATGCGGCTGGCGTAATGGGGACCTTTGAGTCAGGCACGATTCGGGGGGGAATTTTTTAGTATGTACGTAGTTTAAGTTTATTTTAAGGCTAGTTTTTTTAGTTATGTATTCTTTTTTTATATAATGTTTTATTTGAATATAAATAAAAAAAATTGTCTCGTGTATTCAACAATTACATTTTATAATTATGTGAATTAATGTAGGTACCTTTATGACCTTATATATATGGTGAGCAGAAGATCAGGCATCATCGTGTTTGCTGACGACACTTCTTTACTCTTCAAGGTTAATAGGAAAGATACTGAATTCATTGAACCCAACGACACCCTGTCCAAGGTATCTGAATGGTTTGCTGCCAACAACTTAGTATTAAATCCTAATAAAACTAAATGTATTAAATTTTCATTGTTAAATTCAACTAATATAGTTTCAGTCTCAAATATCAAATTAGATGGTCAAACGATTGAATTCATAAAATCAACTGTGTTTTTAGGAATAACACTCGATTCTAAACTGCAGTGGGGTTCCCACGTCACAGCGATAGCAAGTAGGTTGAGTTCTGCTGCTTTTGCAGTAAGAAAAATTCGGCAGCTAACCAATGTAGCGATGGCACGGTTGGTCTATTTTGCCTATTTTAATAGCATTATTTCGTACGGCCTTATTTTATGGGGATCTGCTGCAGATATTGAGTCAGTTTTCATTTTGCAAAAAAGGGCAGTTAGAGCAATTTATAATATGGATACTCGTGAGTCACTAAGGGAATTTTTCAAGGAAATAGACATCTTAACCCTACCGTCGCTATATATTTTTGAAATAATCATGTACGTTAGGAAAAATATATGCAATTTCCCTACCAACGTCGATAAGCCAAAGGCTACTAGAAATACAGGAAAGCTTAAAGTTCCAACTTACAGACTGGCTAAAACCAATAAGTCGTTCATGGGAAATTGTGTAAGATTTTACAACAAAATTCCAAAAAACATAACTGAACTAAATGATACAAAATTTAAATCTATTGTCAAGAAGACATTAATTTCTCGGGCGTATTATAAAATCAATGACTATATCTTGGACAAGGATGTTTGGAAATGATCCCGATCTGTATTGGCGATCCCTGGCTCCAAAGATTGTACACCTGCTGTGTTAAATTGTTAAATTGTAAAAATTTTGAATATTTGAGATGTAAAATAACATTGTAATTTTGATTTATTTAAAAAATTACACCTCGTTGAGTTTCTTGCCGGTATCTTCTCATCAGAGGTTTTTCCGAACCGGTGGTAAATTTTTTGACATTCATAAGTGCTACCTGTAAGCCTAATCTGAATAAAAAATATTTTGACTTTGACTTTGATTAGGCTAAGGTTTGACATGTAATATAATTATATTTTTATTACCAATAAATTATCAATTAATTGGATGCATAAACTGTTAATAAATTTGAAAAATTTACTCTGTTTACTAGTTACTCAGTCACTTTGTCAGTCTCAGAGAAAGAAATTACTGTTTCTCTATAGGTACGCACAGACGCAGCTGTTTAGCGCGTGCGTAAGTACCACAGCACTGGTTTCGCGGAGTACCAAGGCACGTTACAATTCATTGAAACTTAAGTCAGGTTAGGGGCACTGCGGAATCGTTGCCGAATAAGTCGCTAATAAAATAGTTAAAACGAAGCTACTAAACTAGTTTGCCGACGTCATTCCGCTCGGTATGCGGAGATGATTAAGTTTCGAATTGGCGATACCACAAACATTTAGCTACCCGAACCTCCTTTTGCGCCATTTTGGAAAGTTTTCGATAGCACGTCACTATGGCTGACCAAGTTTAAGGTCTAAGAAATACACGTGTAAAATCCTCACCACGCCTCACCAAGGGGGAGGGATAGGAAAGGGGAGGGGAGGGTTTAAAAAGTAGGTAACTAAAAACATGTGTGATTATTGGACAACCCCTTACGCACTATTTAATTGGATATTTCTGAAACTAGATCCATAAAATTGTTAGTAATACATTTAACATCATGTATTTTTCGGATTTATTATGACAAGTACAATAATTTATACCTAATTTTTATCTAGATGACCGATGACTGCGAGAAATAAAAGAAAAACTACTTACTGATGAATGACTATACAATTATACGAAGGTCATAAAAACTTTGGAACTGTTATTTAGTTATTTGTTTTATATTATAATTACTCGTTTTATGGATGTTTAAGCAACGTGATATGAATTTAATTGTACAGTTATTTTTTAACTGACCGTGTACACAAATTGGCGATCCCTGACTCCAAATAGAGTACAGTGTATTCCCACTGTGAAAAAATTACAGCCTGTACCTAACACCCTGTAGAGTTTCTTGTCTTAATTTTTTGACATTCACGAATACTTCATATGTGTCTTATTTGAATGGGCCCAAAGAAATAGTACAGCACAGAAAGAGTTTTAAATGTTAAAGCGATAATTTATTAGCTGATCTATTAACTTTAAATGGCAATACAATGTGTCAAAAATAGGCGACGACATACTCTAAACATCCTCTTCAATTGACACCCTGTACACACATGAATAGACAAAATGGTTATCTTTGGCGTACATTAAGGTAGTATAATCTACGTTAATTTTCAGGTTTTATTACCTTGACGCACACCAAAGGCAACCATTTTGAAAATTTTGGGTGTGTACACTTGACATGTAGATACTGAGATATCCATGCTTTAGTTCTTTGAAGTTACATTTGTGTACAGGATGTTAATTAAAGACAGTGTTGCCAGATCTCCTGATTTTTCGGGGGATTCACTGATTTTTCCATAATTCTACTGATCTACTGATTTTAACTAAAAGTCTGCTGATTTTTTCAAATGCTAGCTTATCTTTAAAAGAGGATATGTAATATAAAAATCTGAGTGAAATGACACACAAAATTATCATAGTTTGGTTGGCACTATAAAATTGTCATCGTAAAATGGACTTAATGGGGTGAACACATAGTTAATCTTGCTCTGCAGTCAGCGAAATAAACTGGTTTGAACACACTACGCCAAAATGATTACTTGATTATGATGAGAAAGAAATACCATCTCTATTTCAGTTATGCGTATTTGTACCTAATATATACAAACTGTTTTTTTTTAAATCAAAAATGCATCTACTGATTTTTTGAAAATTTTCCCCATACATCTACTGATTTTTTCTAGTTACATCTACTGATTTTTCAAAAATGGACCTGGCAACACTGATTAAAGAAGACGTTTAGAGTATGTAGTCGACTCTTTTTGGCACATTGTATTACCATTTAAAGTAAAGAGATCAGCTATTAAAATATCACTTTAAATTTTAAAACTCTTTCTAAGCTATACTATTTCTATGACCCAAATATATTTTGACTTTAAATCATTAATAGATACAGGCGTTACTTTGTGGAGGTCATTTCAACAAACTGGAACAAATTACCTTGCTACTCCGCGAAACCAGTGCTCGTGCAAGGTAGCTGCGTCTGTGCGACATATATATGTTTGTCTATAATTTGACTTTGATGGCTCATGGACCTCACCGTGGAACTTTTTGTTTAATGTTCAAATTCCTTATGATCACGTGTCCAAAGCTAGGCAGCTACCGTTTGTGTGCGATCAACTTTATTAATTGCTGTTTAATAGTCTGTCACCTCCGTTATTTATTTTACAGCCCACACACCGATCGTGCTTGGCTTGCCAATTCATATCGTATTAAGGCGGATTGCTTCATATGAGGCGTAAATTCTGAAATTTTCGCAGTTTTTAATTTATTATGGCTTAATAGAGTGACTTATTGTAAATTCAAGTAGTATTCCGGTAATAAAACACTGTTTTTTACGCTAATATCTTTTTTTTTTATGAAATTGAAAGGCAAACAAGCAAGTGGGTCACCGGATGGTAAGGATCACCACCGCCTATAAACACCCGCAACACCAATAAGATTGCAGACGCATTGCCAACCCATAGGGCTAAGATGGAATACCTCTTGTGAGAGTAATTACACCGGCTGTCTTGCTCTCCACGCCGGAACACAACAGTGCAAGCACTGCTGCTTAACGGCAGGCTTACTAATTCTAAATAATGATACACTTTTTGTTTCAACTGACTTTTACGCATTTAATGCACAATTATTTAAAATCAGCAGCTTAAACTTCAAAGATTAAACACAGTGTCTTAAGAAGCAGTGTTGTACCGGAAAACTATTTGAATTTATAAAAAATCACACCATTTAGCCACAATAAGTTAAAAACCGCAAAATTTCGAAATTCCCGCCGCGTGCGCAGCGATCCACCTTAAACCGTATCATCACCGTATTATAAAAAAACCCAGTAGTAACTGAACCGTTTGACTTTCCTCTCTAGAGTCATAAAATCAGCGTTTGTTTAATCTGAGATTTTCAAAATATATGTGCGAAGTTAAAATTAAAAACGTACGAACATTTCCGTCCTGATTTCAATACTAACCCTTTTATTTTTCTGAATAGGACTTTAACGCGCTAAAATCATTGTTAATTTACCTCGACGTTTTGACCATGTTTCAACTACCGTTCATGAGTAGACTACTATTTATTACTAGGTATATTAAAGCTGCTAAAGTTAAGAACTAAAATGACGGTTCTCTATGATTAAGAAGCCTTATTCATTTGGAGTCAGAACGGCAGATACCACAAACTCATAACGCTGAAAACGTTAAAAACTTATAAGTCAAGGCAAAAATTAAACCTTTATTTGATTCAATCGTAAATGATTTATTTAATTTATTTATCACTAAATAACAAAGACTATAATCACATTATATTTACAATTGTTGCAACAGTGCTTTGTCTGAGACAAACTAAATAAAGCAGTGAATTTACAGCACTTACTTAACATTAAATATAAAGATATTCTTACATTCAATTAATTATTATTTTAATTTTTATAATTTACAATGTTGTACAAAGAAAACCTGCTCTTTAAAATTGGGAAAAACATAGGAAAAATTCATATTATTTCCCATTAGTTAACATAATAACAACATGCAAAACATGCGATAAATTCTTTAAGCAAAGTATTATTATTCTTTGCGAATGTAATATTTCGCAATCGTTCATTTGGAAAATTCCAATCATTTTATCGTTTGTTTATTAAAAAGAGCGACTTGCTTAATATTCTACAAGTCTTGTAAGTAAATAAAATTGATTCATCCGTGGATAATGGAATTATTAAATACGCGGATAGTGATGACTGCACTGTGGCGATCAAATTAATTCTGTTTTAGTATCGTATTATTGTACTATTACATTCATTTAGGTAATTAATTTTATTAATTCTTTTTTACGGCCGAAATATGAAATTTGTTCTGGTGTAAAGTATTTAATTTCACTATAATTATCTACTTTTTCTTACTTATTTGCATTATTTTACAACATATAATTTGGAATTAAAGAGGAAAATTCTTATTGAAGTTACATGTTACATTCTTAAAAATTGAATTATGTTGCTATTATTATTTAATAAGGCACCCGAATACAATTCATCTAATAATTACAACCTACTTACTTATTATAAAGAGTTTTCGATTTTGACGAGTGGATCGATAAAGCGAATAACGACGATTTTAAAATCTTACCCCCTTGTTCATAAAAATTAACAATCTTTTTAAGCTAACAAATGTTTTGTCCCTTTCATTTTGAGGGCAAACGTCACAATGACAGATCTAGACATAAAACATGTTAACTATAGAACCACCCCGCTTACTTTTTTAAAGTTCATCCAACTGGTTTAGCAAACCAATAAAAGTCTTGAAATGTTATTTGAGCGATAATAAAATTTTGTTACAAACAAAAGAGTGATTTGTTGGTATTAGTAGCGCCACTACAGTTATTTTTCTCAACACAACTGTGGTGGATTCACCTCTTCTAATAATCAAACCATTACCATCCATGATAGTTAGCATGCAAAGATGCTAAAGAAATGTGACTGGTTAACTGACTGCATTTCTTACAATATATATTTTTTAAGAACCTTAAGGGATTTATTTAGATCTATCAACGCATGTACCTACCATCTGTGTGCTAATTAACACGGAAGAAAATGATTTGATTAACAAATGTACCAACTTAAAACTTATAAATAGCAGATAACTATTAAATTTTATATTTTATTATTTTTAAATTAACGAGGACACAAATAAATGTGCTTAGAGATAAATAAATGCTAAAATTATTTTGGTCCTTCTGAGAGCGTTCAAACCGCTGTCATTACCATCCACATAATATTAGGAGGCTCAAGCGGCTGTTTCAATTAAATTATCAATATCACTAAATTAAAACACGAAACGTTTTTGTATTACAAACTTACACTATAATGTACAAATTGGCAAATGGAAAAATTCCAGCTAGTTATTTTGCACCCAATACTAAAATTTATCAGTGTTTCAATACTTAAGTACTATAATTTATATTTTCATTTAGTTATATGGTTAAATAAATAAATTAAAATAGTGACTTATTTGACAGCTATTTGCGACATTGAATACTTCCCGTTTGTATTTTTTAAACCAGATTACGGATTCCGTCGATTTCAACGAAACGTCGATCGTCATTCCATTTCGCACATGGTGATGACAACGATTGAAACGATCTCAGAATAACTCAATTATTTAATATAAGTAATTGGTGTAATTGAACTTTTTCTTAGAATTTAAATGAGCCTAATATTACTTGGAGTTAATCGACTATTAGATTGTTCATCAGTAGGTATTAATTCAAATTAAGGAATATAAGCACAATGGTCCCTTAATTGACTCTCCAGGCAGCAGTCAGGCCCCTGGGTAATAAAAGTTACAGGTGCTCCAATACGACATAGTAAACTTTGCCATGCAAAACTTTTTTGAAGTGCCAAAAAACAATGGCATTCTGTTGTCTGTCATATATTTTAACAAAGGCATTTTTAAATAGATACAAATTAATGGGCGCGTGTGGCGCATGAATTATTCATTCATTTGTATTTTAAGTAGACCTAGGTACTCATTACTGTATACCTAATTTATTTTTCTCCTTCTAAAAACGCGGCTTAACTCCAAAGGACTTTTTAGGATAGGTACCTACAACTTTCATAGGAAACAAGCACGAGTCTCACCTGATGGCAAGCATTTACCGCATACACGCTTGTAACATCAAAAGTATCACTCGCCAATCACGCCATGGTTCAATACAGTCCAAGTGATACGAATACGACGCGCAAATGATTTTAATTTCTGACTCTGATCTGAAGGCAGAGAATGAAGAAACATGGTGATTGTTTCACCAGCGAGAGACTATAGCTCTAGTCCTACAGAGTGGCCCAGGCGCGGATCCAACAGTCAAGAAAGATTGTGGTCGGGGTCACCCAAAAATTGGCTTAGTGCGCGTCTGATTACTGACTCACTCACGATACATTGCACTTGTACGAATTTTCTAAATTAGGGTAGGATCCAGCTAGGATAATATGGCTAACTGTCCTGTATGGTACAGGACGTCCCATTTTTCAGCTATCATTTTTGCCGTGACTCGTATTTTAATAAGACAAATACAGGACCACATCATACAATAAACGCGTTGTCCCAAATTTTTCCATGAATTTTGTAGTTTTAGAACACATGTCCCGCAACATGAGCACACAGGCTTGGTCACCCTAGATCCAGCTTGCCTACAACGGTGGATCCGCGCCTGGAGTGTCCACAGGTGGAGCTGTCAAGTAGAGCAGTTCCTTCTAAATTTTAGACTCTGCGTATGAAGCTCGCTGTGACATATACAATTGCGTGGTTTGCGTCGACTAGGTGCGTAACCTTAGGCATTGCTACTACTCTTATTCTTCTTTTTTCCAGCAAGTTGCGCGTAAATCTCGTCGACGGACTTCTGCTTGGTCTCAGGAAAGGCGATCAGCGCGTAGAAACTGGCAAAGAAGCAGACGGCGGCAAAGAAGAAGAATGTCCAGTGGATACCGATGACCTGGTTCAGTTTGTGGAACCACTTCATCTGGATGAAGTTTGCTGCCTTAGAGGAGATGTTGGCGACTGTGGACACTGTACCGCGGAGCTGGAATTTGATACGAACGCTGAGTTAATTAAAGGGTCAAAAACCTTTGGGTTACTAACAAACTTCTTATCTTTTCGCGACTTTTTTTCAGGTCTCATGTTCACGGGCGGCCTGATTGAGACTTAACTATTTTCGTCAGTCTGCTTGTGAATATGAGACCTGAAAAAGACTAAACGTCGGGAATTAGATTCGTTACTATACATGCGATATAAACCGTTAAAATTGTTTCATTTCGAAACCTTTTGATGTTTGGATTATGATTCTTAGGCGTTTCAACAGTTATCATTGACGAAACAAATGACTGAATGTACGTCCAAGCAGCAATTAATGTGAGGGAAAGGGACTGGCGGGGTTACTGAGGGTCAATACTGGTTGTAGTAACAGACAAAACAAGACGTCGTATATATCTTAAGTTAACAAAAAAACCCTACAAATTGAGAATCTTTCTTTTTTAAAGTCCTTAAAGATAGTACTTAAATAAATACCATAAACAACGTTTTAAAATTCAAAACCGACTTCATATTCATACACAGAGCTTTTGAATGAGCCTCGTATTTGTATGTAGATGGCTATTCATCCCTTAATTTTACATCCTTAAAGGTGGAATATTTTCTCCAAATTATGATCGGATTACCCTCGAGAACTGGATATATCCAGTTCATTTAAAAAAAACATTGAATTCGGTTTACAATTATTGTCAATAATTATAAATAATCAGTCAGTTGAAAGCGGTTGATAACTAAAAAGCAATGCAGGCTAAGTTATCTTCACAACGTTAAATCCAGCTCACCTGGAAAGTGAACATGTCGGTAATGATGATGTAAGAGATGGGCTGGAAGCCGGCGGCGTCGGCGAAGATGCAGGTGCACATGGCGAGCACGGGGACCCAGCCCGGCAGCCACACGCCCGCCGCCGTCAGGTAGAACCACGCTGACAGGAGGAGCATCCCGATGCCTACCATGAAGGACGTTGACACGAGCAGCATCTGGTATACAACATTCATGGTTTTGTATCACGCCTGTACAATTATTCTAGCAAAGTTATTTTATGAAATCATTGAGTTGTCTTGATGATTGAACGCTGCGTTGAATGACTACCGGTGAAGTCTCAGGATATCGGCGTAAAGTAGTAGTAGAAGAAAGAAGAAAGAAAATGTTTTTATTTAATCTCACACCACCACCATTTATTTACTAAAACAAGCTTACAGAATAACTATAACTTAACTATCGATGGTGACACAATTTGGACACAAAAAAAAGGGATCTTCACTCAGCATGTGTTGCTACACAAGACTGCAACGCTGGTAACCTGTGGGTTGCGCGACAGCAACCAAGGGGAAAAATCCTGAATAAATAGTGTAAATAAATAATAGCTACTGTGTCTTGTATCACCTGAGTGAGAGATTCTAAAGCTCCTCGCTGCAGGTTTTTTTTATGAAATAGGAAGACAAACAAGCAAGTGGGTCACCTGATGGTAAGTGTACACCACCGCTTATAGACACCTGCAACATCGAAGAGATTGCAGATAGATTGCCAACCCAGAGGGCTAAGATGGAATACCTCTTGTGCCAGTGATTACACCAGCTGTCTTGCTCTGCACGCCTGAACACAACAATGCAAGCACTGCTGCTTAACGGCAGGCTTACTAATTCTAAATAATGATACACTTTTGCTTTGCACACTGCTGCTTAGCTTTAGGATTTACCTAAAGATCGGCAACGAATTAGCGATTCTCTTACGATGGTTGGTTCCCATGGGCGGCGGTGATCACTTCCCATCAAAAGAGCTTCATACTCGTTTACCCCCTCATTTAGCTACACTATCTCCTGCGTATGATTGCTATTCCTAATTATATCACAACCCACCTTCCTCCCAGTCTTCTCTACGAGGCTGGTGGCCACAACCGACCCGAGCAGCTGCACCAAGCCGACCACCATAACCTGCTTGTTGGCGCTCAGCTTCATGTTGATGGAGTCCGACGCCTGCTCGAACACGAACCCGGCGTATATCAGCACTATGAGGTAGCCGTCGAACTGCTGTGCGATCTTTATAACGAGCGTTATCGTGAACGCTTTTAGGGTTGTCGGGTCGCGGACTGGAAAGAAAACGATTTTTTTTTTAAATATACCTAAGTTAGGAGAAACGGGCTAAAACATAGTATAGTATCCTAAAAAGACGTATTGTGTATCCATTTTTTTCATATCATAATATATCAAAATATTTGACAAGGTTCAAGGTTACCGCCACATTACCGTAATTTAGTTGGTAATGTGGCGGAATTGACAAACGCAAGGCACGGATGCTGGAGTTGCAGGTTCGAGGCCTGCCATTGTCCTAATTTTTCTTTATGTTGTCATTACATAGCATTTAACAAGTAGAAAACGTTATCACCGTTTGTATGGAGGGTGCTGGGTGAACACGGGCTTACTTTGCTCTGAACTTTTGTGAATGAAATACTGGTTTACTTGAAAATATATAACTATATTAACTCCATGGGCTATGCTTGGAGTTTCCCTGCGTGATCGAATCAGAAATTAGGAGATCCGCAGACGAACGAAAGTAACCGACGTAGCCCAGCGGATTAGCAAGTTGAAGTGGCAGTGGGCAGGGCACATAGCACGGAGAACTGATGGCCGATGGGGTTGAAAAGTTCTCGAATGGCGGCCGCGTATTGGCAAGCGCAGCGTAGGACGACCAGTCACAAGATGCTCCGATGACCTCATACAGGTGGCAAGAAGGGGCTGGCTGCATGCCGCTTCCAACCGGTCACTTTGGATATCCATGGAGGACGCCTATGTTCAACAGTGGACTTCTTGTGGCTGAGATGATGATGATGATGATGATGATGATGATGATGATGATGATGATGATGATGATGATGACGATGATGATAAACTTCATACGAAATGAAATGAAAAACATAAAAACCATAGGCTTTCTCTCCACAACATAATCGTTCGTCAGTTGCTGAGCACGTACAGCGCCATCTATTGGCGCCAAGAGGCTATATTGCGACATAAACAATGCTACAAATTAGACACTGGGTACACAATAGTTTTAAGATCGACTTCTTTAGGCATTGCGACACCAAGACGAATCTATGCTTGATTTGTGTCGCAGTCTCGCCGTCGTCTGCAACGAACAGGTATGGGTCAAGGTCAGCCAGATCATTGCCCAAAACCTCTGCTTTCCTATTAACGTCGATTCAAAATCCAAACAGAAGTCTTGAAGAACGCATATTTTACCATAGATAATTATTTGTTTAGGTTTTTAGCTAACGCGTTCGAGCCTTTTTTTGTGACAGAAAACTCACACTAAGGTAGGGGTGCCATTTAAAAAATAAATGTCCTAATAAATATCCGGAAATAACCCTAAAAATCCAGAAATTTCTTGTAACAGAGATTTGGCGTTGCTTAAATGACGCCCCGAATCTCCTCAGCTATAATTTATCTTATTTTAATTTTTTTTGAAAGGAATGTTATTGTTTTTGTTGATTACTTACTACTTTGGTGTATCCTTTCATTCATTAAAACCGTGTAAGCTTTGTAACAAATATATCACGTCAACATTTTCTTTTTTTATGTTTTCATTCCTAAAAATTCACTTTTCAATTCACTTGCCAAGTCCGGCCGCAATCCGGACAAAGGGTCAAAAATCCTGACATGTCCGGACAAATCCTGACGTATGGCAACCCTATACTAAGGACTTTGAGTCTACAAATGGTTTGGACTCACTAATGGTGGTCCACGCAGACTGGGGTTCCACGTTGCACTGCTTGGCGCGATGAACTAGTTCGTCGATCTCTTCTTGTATCTCTCGATCACACACCGATTTCCCACGCAGCCAGGCTAGAACCGACCTGGCTTCCTATAAAAATATAAGTTAAAGTCAAAATCAAAGTCAAAATATCTTTAAGGAAGCACTTATCGCACGCTTAGTATTAAAGTGACTCAATTCTGAATTTGATATTTCCCAAAATTAAACCCTATGTCTTTTAATTAAGGTGATATTTTGGGACGTGTATTATTCAGAAATGGGTCACTTTAATACTAAGCGTGCGTTATGAATGTCATAAAATTTACCACCGGTTCGGAAAAAGCTTTGATGAGAAGATACCGGCAAGAAAATCAACGAGGTGTAATTTTTTAAATAAATCAAAATTACAATGTTATTTTTAAATCTTATTATATTTAAAATTTTAACACAGTAGGTGTACAATATTTGGAGCCAAAGATCGCCAAAACAGGTCCGGATCATTTCCAAACATCCCTGTCCAAGATATAGTCATTGATTTTATAATACGCCCGAGAAATTAATATTTTCTTGACAATACACAGTATAGCTTTCTATTCATGAAACAATTTTGTAAATCGGTTCAGTAGTTCTAGAGATTACCCCCTACATACAAGCATACAAAAAAAACAAAGTTTAGCCTTTATTATATTAGTATAGATGTAGATTACAAGACAAGACAAGACAAGACAAATACACTTTATTGAAAACCACACGGAAAATAGTTAACAAACATTACTTAAAAAACAACTATTAGTGCAGATTGCATTGTATTTTTACCCGACTACGGCAAAGCCAAAAGGAAGGGTTATGTTTTATTGTTAGATTGAGGTTGCAAGTACAAGCAACATACTTACGTGAGGTTTCCCCTGCTTGATCAGGAACTCGGGTGTTTCTGGCATTCCCAGGAACACGAGGAACACGCACATGGGAACTGCGAAGCCGAACCACAGCATCACTTTGACGTTTAGTATATCGGCGCCTATGTAGCTGCAGAGGTAGCCGAGATTTCTGGAAAATTTTAATCAAAATGTTAGTATTTTGGTAAACTTTTCAATTGTTACTAAGATGATTCTCGCACTGGCACTACGCTCAGCCACGGTGCGTGGGGACTAGGGTCGCAGATTTAACATCGTGTGCAAGTATCTGTTTTTATAGAAAACAGGCGCAGGAGAAATGTTCGTCGCACCATGGGGCACGGTGCCAGGGTGTGAGTTGCCTTAATCCGCAGCCAACATGACACAGTGAAGCAAAAATGTTACTAAAAAAACTGTAAACGACACAAGAAAATTAAAAAATGTTCGGTCTATATTAAAGGTTGGGCCACACCGGATGCAGCACGGCTCCGGACACACGCGCGTGCACACACCGGCTGTACTGCTAATGCATGGAATTATACATTGAGATGCTACATCGCTTGCGTTGCGTGCACGTAAGGCTGCGTTTCCACCAGAGATGTGCGAGGATGCGTAGCGAGGGCTGTGTTTGTAAGAACCAATGAGCCGTTTCCACCAGAGCTGTGCTGACCGAGGGGAGGTAAATGAAGCGACTCTATTGGTTCTTACAAACACATCCCTCGCTACGCATCCTCGCACATCTCTGGTGGAAACGCAGTCTGACAGCTCTACGGAGCGAGCTGGAGCCGCGCTGCATGCGCATCGTTTTAACTTATCGTTATTTATTTTTTGAATTTAAAATCCATTTTCAAAGTTAACAATATCATATCGGGAACGTAACAGAGAGTGGTGAAACAGGACCTAAAGGTTGTACCCTACCTGCCCAGTATAATCAGAGACCCCAGGGCTCCTCTGAGGTCTTTGTCGCTGATTTCCTTGAGGTAGATCGGCAGCACGATGTAGCACGCCGAGCAGGGGAAGCCGGCCACCGCGCGCGCCGTGATCAGCGCCCAGGGTTCCAAGCTCACCAGCTTGATGCTCCAGTACAGCTGGAAGGGGCAGTGGCGGTCAAATTGAGCTGAAGGTAAAGGTGGACTTCGCGAAACTATAATGAGACTCATTCGGCGCACATCTGCACTGGGGCCTCTGCAATTGAGCGCTACTAATACAACGAATAATTAAAAGATTGAGGCGTTACTTTTGGGCAGTCCATATTGATGTATTATTATTATTGATATATATATTTTTTTTTATTTTGTATCGTCGTTGTTCATTAGTTTTTAGTTTAGTATTAGGAATTCCAAGGGTCCCACTGAAAATCAGCGTCTCGGTTTACCGAGGCAGTATGCTGAGTGGGGCCCTTTTCAATTCTGTTCAACGTAATGTTTTGTTTTTGTACTCAGCCCGTTTTATGTATATTTGTATTCTGATGTTGAATAGTTTGAATAAATGTTTTTTCTTTCTTTCTTTCTTTCTTATACATATTTATGGAATCAACGCTATCGCCATATCGAATGAACCAATTATGTAATTCGTGGACTGAGCGTCGAGAATTCAACAGCTCCGGATGATGCCCCATCGAGAGGTGAAACACGTTACGCGTCGAGTAGTATTTTTGGTGATGGCGGTTGGGTTATAGTTGCGTTTGTGTTGTTTATTTTAATTTTGAGTAAAGTATTCAATATGACCACTGCTATTTTTCACGATAGCTGGCACTGGGTTCGCGGAGTAGCAAAGTAATTGGTTCGGTGGTGTGATAGCAGTTTTTACAAGTTACAAAAGGGTGGACATGTTATGTGGCCCATGTCATATGACACAGGAAACTGTGGTTCTAATAAATATGACAGTCTTAGTTTAATTTAACCATTCTTGAGGGTCAATCTCGCTAGTGGTCACATAGAGAGCAGAGCCGTATTTAAAGATTTGGCGTCCCGGGTCATTTAGCTTTGGCACCCTAATTAAAAAGACGATAAAGTATTTCATTTTAGCGGCGGCTGCCGCCCCTCGCAGCCTGGCGCCCCGGGCCATGGCCTGGATGGCCCTATAGGGTAAATACGCCCTTGATAGAGAGATAAAAACTAAGGTGCTTGGCGAATAAAAACGAAAGGAGTAACAATCGTTGACAACTATTAAAAAAATATTGGAGAGCAGCCAAGGAGCGGCCTATATTCTAATAAAATAAGAGTTTTTTTTTCCATTAGACGAATATTTCGGCGACCACTATATATTTTTCGGCCTGGTCAAATGTTTCGAAATTCACCATAATTCACCCCAAAATTTTTTTGAATGCTTTTAAAATATCAAGTTTGATACTTTGTGTTTGCGAACCTTTGAAATATAACCTTACCTTAGTTTTACCTTTGTAAAACTTGCAAAAACTGTGAGATAGGCATGTAAGCAATGATGCTATTCGCCTATATTTGCATAATAGCAATAATTTAACTTGGCAATTGGCTTGCAAAATGACTAAAGGCTGTTTATGTTGAACAGACTTTGGACGCTAAAAGATAGAATTCCGATTAGAGTTTCAGTAATACCTTTTTTTAACATCGTTTCTTTGTTATCGTATGTTTTAAAAATCTGAGTCAATCAGTCATTGACAGGTGGTTGACAATGAAAAGGTATTCAAAGGTATTCAGAATAATATCGAATGAGTGATCGACCACCTTGACGCTCGTCTTCCGTGAATACCTTACACGTATCTACATAACATGTTATGTAATATTACTTAATAACACTACGTAAAATACACTTGAAAATATAACCGTTCCTCCTGGCGGCAGTAGGATAAATTAAATACATCTTCATGTTCAGTAGGTGGAATCAGCTGTAAAAATATATACACAGCCACAGCGTCAAAATATGTATACATCGATCTTATGTTTGCTGGCATCAAGGTGTATAGATATTTTTATATATTTATGATCCTGACCGTACCTACAGCGATATTATTCTTGCGTTTTTTGAAAAATCGGGACAATGGAACTGGGGCGGAAAGTTAGCTTGTGGGGCCCTGGGCCAATACTACTTAGGGGCTTTCCTAAATTATCAACTAATTGCCTTTTTGTCAAAAACCTGTTTTTGATATTGTTTTTTTTCCACTATATTTTCCATTGTCTTGGATGGGACCTATATGTATTCGGGGGCCTGGGCTGTAACCAAAAAGCCCTTATGTAGATCCGCCCCTACTGCGTTAGCGATATCAGCAGTAGCAACTATTTTTGAGTTAAATAAATTTAATAAATTAAATATTTAGCTTGTCGCGCTGATTCCGAATATACATTTAACTTGATTTTGCCAAAATCATAGTTACTGCTGATATCGCTAGCGCGGTAACCCTGGTCCCGAACCTTTTCCTCTTGGACAACTGGATTAAATATACTGAAAAATGGGCATAACTTACAATTTAGATTAAACCGTGGCCATAAATTTGAAAGATGTGAATGGGTTGGTGAAGAACCCATGGGTTAGTCTCTTTAAAAAAACCCCGCGGAAGACAGTATGCTCTTAATTAGCGAAACTGGAAGATCCGTACTGAAATAGTTTGTATACAGATCATTGTTCTTTTCATCTTCACGAATGACTGCCCCCACATTTACGGTGGAAAAAAGTGACACTTTTTTATTTCTTTCCGATCTTTAGAAGCATGTTGGTAGACAATAGGGACAAAAAATGGCGCTTGAAGCACGGAAGCGTGTGTTTGGGTGATTCCATCACACGGAAAGTTGGTTTGTAGGAAGTCGGAAATACCTTAAGGCACAAGTTAGTTTGTCTGTTTGGTACAGTCAGCATTAGCAGCAAAAGTAGATGAACACTTGAAGAAGTTAATTACATATCTACACAAGCTGATAGGCAATATATGAGTACATATACAACCTTAACACCCTTATTCATAAACGCTTCGTAAAAGTTTGTAAGTTAACATATTTTTTGACTTTATCTGTCATTGTGACGTTTGCCCTCAAATGAAAGGGACAAAACATTTGTTAATTTAAAAGTATTGTTAAGTTTTTATGTTTTTTTTTTTTATACAACATAGGAAGGCAAACAAGCAGGTGGGTCACCTGATGGTAAGTGATCACCACCGCCTATAGACACCTGCAACAACAAAGAGAGTGCAGATGCGTTGCCAACCCAGAGGGCTAAGATGGAATACCTCTTGTGCCAGTAATTACACCGGCTGTCTTGCACTCCACGCCGGAACACAACAGTGCAAGCACTGCTGCTTAGCGGCAGGATTAGCGAGCAAGATGGTGGTAGCGATCCGGACGGACCTTGCACAAGGTCCTACCACCCGCTAAATATAATTTAATATAAGAATAAGTGGGTTAGTCTTTTAAAATAAAATGTTATAAGGTATTGCCGGTAGCGACATCGTATATTTTTCTTTGTTTCGTGTCCAGTGACGTTGCAAGCTAATTTTGACCAACTTCCAATGATCGGATGGTCTTAAAATTTGGCAAGTGTATGCAAATTTTATGAATGTATTAAAGTGCCGTCTACAAAGAAGATTGATTTAATAAAAAAAACTTATATTGAGTAAATTTAAAATGCTATCTGTGTAATGACAACTCAAAGAAAAATTAGGGTAATGGCAGGACTCGAACCTTCAACATCAGCATTCCGTGCCCTCCAATTTCGCCACATTACCGCTACCATACACTGCGAATTTTTCAATGTGTTTCATCTTTACGGTCATTACATTATAGATATTTGTTTGGGAAAACTACCCTCGGTGTCATCTATGAGAAAATTAATAAAGTTATCTCATTCAACTTAGTCATTTATGAATGCCCGTTAGATAACGAGAGATGACGCCATTTGGTGTTAAATTTTTGTAATACAAAATTTTAAGTACTTACCACTAGTGACAAAATGGTGGCTAAGCTCATGATTTTCCTCCCAAATCTGTCAGTAAGGTATCCCAGCGGGGCCCCGAGCACGATAGCCGTGATGTAAGTCACCGATGTCATCCAAGAGATGTCGCTGCTCGTGAAGGGAGTGCGCGACGGGCCGTTGGGGGATTTGAGGGACGCTAGCATTGGAGAGAGCCAGCCCTGGATCATGCCGAAGCTGAGTAGAGGGATTGTTACTGAAAAAAAAAAGTTTTTAAGCTTTTTTAGGGTTCCTTACCCAAAGGGTAAAACGGGCCCCTATTACTTAGACTCCGCTGTCCGTCCGTTTGTCTGTCCGTCTGTCATCAGGGCCCGTAAACGCAACAGGTGACAGGTGACAATGACATTGTCACCTGTCATAATGACAATTGTCACCTGTCGCCTGACTTAGTTTTAGGGTTTTAGAGACTACCGACTTCAAATGGTGTAAATTGTCCCAAGAGATTAATATTCCCTTTTCACACATACCATTTGCGGCTTCGGTTTTAATTAAAATAAGTGCAAAAAAAAAAATATTCCAACACGGTTAACCGGTTCTGAAATGATGAGATTTGTGCCATCTCAATACCTGCACTTGTACTCATTACATGTTTTTGTTGTTTTTTTTCTGTCGCCATGTCATTTGTATAATAAACGAATCCGAGTTATTTCTAGTGGCTCTAACATGACCAGATAGACCGGCCAAGTTTAGAATGTCTGATTATCTCTATGTGCGACATTTTCTTATGAAACTACTTAGATAGAGATGCGGGAAGGGATGCAATTTTTGAAGTCCAAAAAGGTGGACTTAATGCCTTAAAGGATTGTCTACCAGTCAACCTAAGCCAAGTATTACGGCGCACTTTAATTATTGACCGTATGGACAATTAATAGATTCAGGCGTTACTTTGCGGAGGTCCATATCAACAAACTGGAACAAATTACCTTGCTACTTCGCGAAACCAGTGCCGGGCTCGTGCAAAATAATTGCGTCTGGGCGACATATCATGCTAAACCCCACCGTTTCGTTTGGGTGTGGAAGCGGAGGAGGGTTGGCAGCTATTTTGCACGAGCCCGGCACTGGTTTCGCGGAGTAGCAAGGTAATTTGTTCCAGTTTGTTGAGCGTATGAACCTTTTTATTGTAAGACGCTTGTAATTGTGCGCAAACGCATTCCTAGAGTTTAGCAATGTTAGTGTGACAGCGTTCAGTTCAACAGTTTTGAAAATGTCGCACAATAGGCAAAAAAAGTGGTCTACTTTAGACTATACTTCGTTTTCACTAAGGTTGAAAAGTGGCAGGTCACTTTCTTGGCCTACTGTACCTACAGACGAAAGAGCCAGATTTAGAACCTTCTAGATATATTTTACTGCCTATTAGCTACATATTACTGTCATAATTAAACGAGGTTTGGACTGGACTTTGTCTTTAATCCACTTTTTATGCAAAACGAATGCATAAAAAACAAACATCATAACGGTGTTTGCGAATATGTCGGCCAACTACTTAGCTATAGGCACACGATATATAACAGTAGGTATTGGCCGCCTACCATGGCTACGCACGATTAAAATTAGGGTGTTATGTTATAAAAACCTTCATTAAAAAATATCTAAATTACCACGAAAACCGTATGCAAAATGCAAACGCAAAATGTAACCAATAAATACTTACGCAAAATGACATTGGTTACATTTTGCGGGTAGTCAAGGGCGGATCCAGCATCCAGCTTTGGCGCCAGGAGGGGGTCACATAGTCTTGGTCAAGTCAAGAACTTATAATTTAATTTTGATGACAATAGATACAAGTGGTCCACGTAAGTCCTGGAACCCCCTCCCCCCTGGATCCGCCGGTGCGTGTAGTGTAGGTACATTTTCCATTTTGTGCGTTTTGCCACACTGACGGACCGTGAAAACTCCTTAGCGGCCGTGTTGAGAGTGCGTCTGTGTGAGTGAGCTGGTTTCGGGCCTTATCGCTTATAGGTATACTGTGGTTTTGCTTCCAAGCGAAATCCGTTGTGTAGTTTAAAAGGAATAAGCGGCCGAAGATACGATGATAGATGAGGGCAGACAGTAACCGATAGCGATTTTGTTTTAAACTATGTAATTATAAAGATTTCACACAGTCACGCACTGTCCCGCACCGAACTATAGTCGCAGGTCTCCAGGCCCGCCGTAGATTGACGGAAAACAGACGACATTTAGTATCGCGCGCACACAAAGGCGCATGTTCAAACGTGACTTTACTTATGTAATTGTAAATGCATGTTTTGTACAGCGCAGCCGCCCTGTAGGGCCACAGCGGCCCTAACATGACTGGCCAAGTATAGTTTATCTCTATCTGCGTCCCTTTCCTATGAACCTAGTTAGACAGAGACACAGGGAGGTGTTAAACTAAACTTGGGCTGTCATGTTACAAATTTACAAATCATACCACTCTCATTTTCAATAAGAGTTATCTAATTTGAAGCATTTGGAATCCGTGCCTCAAGATAAAAGGGACCTGAACCTTTACCGAAACTGCAACCTTTGGTATTTTTTTTGTGTAAAATGGTATAATTCTCAATCACTATGCATAGTTAAAACGTCTCTAGAAAATTATTTTATATTATTTAGGTTACCCAACGATTACTAGACGGACTCATTTGTTTGTTTTTTATTTAAACCACCTTTTTTAATAATATTTTCATTTCGACAGAACCCATACAATCACCATTCTCCTATTGCGGAGAAAAACCAGGCAACAGCATATCCTGCCATGCTAAGTGCAGGGTAGAGAAACAAAGTTATTGCAGAAAAGAAAATAAAGTAAAAGCTTAAAAAACACACTCATTATAGGTATGATTATTTTATTATTATCTAGGTTAGATAAGGAACGTTAGGATAGAAAACCGGATTTTTTGTTAATTAAGCAAACACCAGCATTTTTGACAAATCTTTATGTTTTTAAATCTTTTTCTTTATTTTATCTTTTAATATGTCCGAATCTCACGGTAGTTTTATGTTAAAATCTTAAGCCATAAAGTGCATTACGGTTTTTGTGCCAACTGGTTAATTTATTAAAACTTTAAAGTGAAATGTCAAAAGGAGATAGAACAACAGTACTTAAACCTGAACATGTCATTTTGACAGAGCATTAAATTATCTACACTAGATTGTAATTTTTAAGAAATATTTTTTAAATATTTTTTAAAAATAATGATAACACAAAGAAAAATAATAAACACTGCTTCAATGAAAAGACAGCCTTAACGCTATGAAGCGTGTATAAATTAGAGCGATTTAACAAGGATTTAAGTAGATAATGCAACTATTGAGTGGTAATAGTATCCGGTCGTGTTGTTCCAGGAAACAATTTTGCGGAAAAGTTTGCTGACAGAGTCAGCATCAGATATTGTAGCCTATTGCATTCAAACGTTCCTTTAATCTTCGTAACCAATTTGCACTATAAGTAATCACTAATCTACACTAGTCTACACTAATATAATAAAGAGGTAAACTTTGTTTGTATGTAGAGGGTAATCTCTGGAAATACGGAACCGATTTCAAAAATTCTTTCACAGATAGAAAGCTACACTATCCCTGACGGACATGGGCTACTAATTCCGCGTTCGGGCGTCCAATTACACGTAGTTCCAAATTAAGCAACTATAGCTATTGTGGGTGGTAGGACCTTGTGCAAGGTCCGTCCGGATCGCTACCACCATCTTACTCGCTAATCCAGCCGCTAAGCAGCAGTGCTTGCACTGTTGTGTTCCGGCGTGAAGAGCAAAACAGCCGGTGAAATTACTGGCTCAAGAAGTTCCATCTTAGCTCTCTGGGTGGGCAACGCATCTGCAATTTTTTTGGTGTTGCGGGTGTCTATAGGCGGCGGTGATCACTTTCCATCAGGTGACCCACTTGCTTGTTTGCCTTCTTATTTCATTAAAAAAAGCTGCTTGTGTTATAGATTTTTTCTTGTTTTAGTAGATTATTATCCTTTCCTTCCTAACTGGCCAACTTTAGTTTATCTGAGTTTATCTCTATCTATGTCCCTTTCTTATGACACTAGTTTGAAAGAGACGCAGGGACGGATTAATCAAACCTGGGCCGATCATGTTTAGGCCACTACGCTTTTGCTGTACCCTTACCATGAGTACAGTGCACCTAGCCGTAACCATACTCGCTAGCGACAGTGTAAAACGATTCGTATGGGAAATTGCACAGCGCCTCTAACGCTCACTTAGATAACTAAAGATCGCTAGTATGAGTCCAACGGTAAATTACCTATCGAAATCTGAACGTCAGTGTCTAACGTTTTGTAGCTGTTGCCGTAGAATATTGGTACCATGAGTCACAAATTTGACACATGTCATCGAAAAATACCGTATCGACTATGGTTAACTCTTCCACTGACAAATGGGAGCGTATTTAACCGCTATCGACTCTAGTTGTACGAATTTTCGATAGAAACTCTTGGTAATGGTACTGTTTCATTAGGCGGGTCAGGTATAGAAGTGACTGCCTTCTGACCTCCGTAACCCCTGTTACAGGCAAACCAGATCGGTGGGATCATGGTTACATTAACTTACTTAAATGAGCAGATTCCCTACCAATGTTTTCCCTTAACGCCATTATAGCGTAACAGGTGGTTGCGGATACCCGCCGCTAGAGGCGCTGTGTATATTTCCGTAGTCATTGAGTCAAGTCAATGCTAACGTGTAAGTTGATAATTTATAATTGACTAAGTATACATTTGATCCATTGGATCCTTTTCTTCTTTTTAGTGTTTTTTCTGTCTCCAATATTGTTTGATTGACAGGCGGAGCACTGCATTGTCTGTCTGTATAAATGCACTATAACTTGAGTTCGAAACAATAGTTACTCAGACAATTAAATAGTTACAATGAATATTATAATAGGTAAATTTAAATCATTCTTCACTGTCGCACCTATACTTATTTAGAATTAGATTTCGCCCGTTACTTAGCACGGAATTTGGAAGTATGTATCTATATTTTGTCTATAGTGGCCCGTTTCACTAAGCTACAAGTTACAATTTTACAAGTCTAAACCGGCAACATTGGTCAATGGGCATAATGACCAATTTATAACGCTATCGGGACTTTAACGCGATAAAAGTATATTGTTGAATTGTTGGAGTCTACTCGTGACCACGGCCATTGAAACATGGCCGAAACGTCGAGGTAAATCAACAATATACTTTTATCGCGTTAAATTCCCGATAGCGTTATAAATATGTGTGAAAATCGCGAAAGTTTAAAACAATTTATAATGACCAATGTTGCCGGTTTAGACATGTAAAATTTTAACTTGTAGCTTCATGAAACGGGCCATAGGTGGCGTATCAAGATCAAACAAGCATCACATTTGAAGTTAGTTAAAGTTCTAGTTTATTTCAGTATATCTCTTTATAATGCCCGTCACTTTCTTATGACACTGGTTTGTCAGAGACGTAGGGGGCGACAAAACCCAGTCCAGGGGTTACGGCCACAGCAATATATCTGTGAAAACCGCATTCAATCGTCTAGTAGTCTTCTATTGCTCTTATAAAGAAAAATGTATGAGTACATTTTAATTTTTTCTTAAATATTATATATTCCACGATATTTCATCAACCAAAAGTGCAAGCTCAAGGTCTCAGCGAACTATGGAGCGCAGCATATTGGGTGTCGAATGGATCGATCGGATCCGGAACATCACGCTGCGCTCTAAAATACGAATAGCCGTTGTAGGAAAAACTACCGCCAAGCTCAAATGGGACTGGGCCGGGCATGTCTGCCGGTTGCACCCACAAAGATGGGCACACTCAGCCACCTGGTGGGTGCCGCACGACGGTCACCGGCGGTGAAGCAGGCCCAGGAGGATACGGCGAGATGACCTGGACGCCGAATGAAGGATTGGCCGGATATAGCCCAGCGGCCCTAACATGACAGCCCAGGTTTAGTTTAACCCCTCCCTGTGTCTCTGTCTAACTAGTGTTATAAGAAAAAGACGCAGATAGAGATAAACTAACCTTGGCCAGTCATGTTAGGGCCACAGGACAATAAGATGTGGAAATCAAGAGGAGAGGTTTTTGCCCAACAGTGGGACACTCAGCCAGGCAATATTTTACAGCTTTCCTAATTTCCTATAGTTTCCTTATCCCCTACAGCCTCCTCAAAAAGTTTTGAGGGTCTTTGTTAAACATGAAATGATTTGTTATTTTTTGAGATATTTCGTGTTTTCTAAATTTTGATTTGATTCGGTAAATCGACCTTGTCATTTAATTTTCGGTAACGGATTAAAACGAAAAAGAAAAGAAGAGAAGAAGAAAGCCCTTAAAGGGATTAGTTCGCCTTTGTACATTACTGTATCCCTTTTTGTCATTTATGTTTTTTTTGTACAATAAAGAATTTACACACATACAAAACGATAAACGTCAGATACTTATTTCTTTCAAGCATGCTGTAAAAAGCTTGATCTGGGTTTAAACACATTTATTTTTAAAAACCATGCCTATTTGAAGAATTTGAATTTCCTTTCAACGGAATCAGATCGGGTTTAGAATAATAACCATATACTAATCTGGCTCTAAACACACTTGCAAGCAAAAAGTATGCTTAGTAAAAGCAAGCTCAATGCAATCAGATCGAGTTCCGACTTCTCTTATACTGATCTGTCTTTGGACACACTTGTTTTTAAAAAGCATACCTACTTATTTGTAGCAAGGTCATTTCAAAGCAATCAGATCTAGTTCAGACTAATCACATACTGATCTGGCTCCGCACACACTTGCTTTTGAAAAGCATGCTTATTTGAAGCGAACTCTTTTCAAGGCAATCAGATCAGGTTCAGACTAACAGTTTACTGATCTGGCTCCACACCCATTTGCTTTTAAAAAGCATGCTTATTTGAAGCAAGCACATTTCAATACAATTAGATCTAGTTCAGACTAACCATATAGGTACCTATTGATCGGGGTCCGCATACACTTGCTTTTGAAAAGCAAACTCATTTGAAGTAAGCTCTTTTCAAAGCGATCAGATCCCGTTTCAGACTAACCATATACAGATCTGACTCTGGGCACACTTGTTTTAAAAAAGCATGTTTAACTGTAGCAAGCCCTTTTCAAACCAATCAGATTCCTGTCTGATTGGTTTGAAACCAATCAGATTCCTATCTGATTGCTTTGAAAAGGGCTTGCTACAGTACTATACAGTACTATAAACCATATATTACTGTAATACTTAGGTTATATTTGAAGGGTTTAAAAAAATGATTCTATGTATACATTGCTCTAACAACTGTATTTGGATAATAGGGTTTGTTTTTCTGAATTACAGAGAAAACTCTTTGTACTTATATTTTAGTTATTACGCTGTTGTAAGTTTCTATATCCAGTTATGCTTAAAAATCATATCCGGTTGATATTCAAACAGAGTTTTGGCGAAGAATGTTAGGAATTTGTTTTACATTATTAAGAGTAATCGATATGCATAATAATATACATACTTTCTCTTATCTTAGAATAGAAAGATCGCGGATCATGTATATTTCGTACGTAAGCAGAAAGGTCAATGATTTGTAAGAAACTGTTGAATAAGTTCTTTTGTATGTTTTAAAAATTAAATGCGGTTTTGCTATCGTCATCGTACTTACAAATACCTTAAGAAACAATCCGACCACTTGACGCGAGTTAAAATTAACTGTGCAGGTTAAATAAGGGCTTGCAAGAACTGATACATTTTTCTTTTTTACATTTTTTGACAAATTACATCATCCCCAAGCTACTCGTATATCTCCTTTATTTGCGATCAAAAAGTTGTAAATAATTTTAGCAATTTTTTTTTAAGTACTACAATAAAAAAACCAGTTAGCCTTTTTCAAATTGAAAACTAAAAAAATATTTATTTATAATGCCTTTGTAAGCAGCTCTTATTTAGACTTACCTACCAAGATTTAAATAGATACATACTTCAATAAATAAATAATGTTTTTGAAAATGAAAATGAAAATGAAAATGAAAAATTTATTTTGCAAGTAGGCCATATAGGCTCTTTTACATGTCTGAATCTACTAGCGCTTCGGAAAATGGAAGAATCTGCTGAGAAGAAACGCTGCAAGAAACTCAGCAGTTTATCTTTTTTTCTCTTCTCTTTTGAAAACTTCTTTTATTTCAGGTACAGACTACAGATTCTTCGTACTAAAGTCTGCCCCTATCGGGACTCAAACCCGATACCTTTAGCTTCGTAGTGTCATTAAACCACGAGCCACTAGGCTATCCAGCTTGTAAAATAACTGGATTTTTTTTCTCCTGTTTGGGCAGTTGTGTATACAAACTGATTATATTTCTTATTTCTTTATATTCACACGATCTGACTATAATGCTTATTTGTATTTGATTTGTTAGAAAAAAATTAATCGGTGTTTTTTTACCTAATTGCTTTCCAGGTGTTTTCTTTTTTAATTTAATTTTAAATTGCGGTTTTAAAATTTAAAATACTTTTTCGGAAATATTGTCAGATCATGCGATTTGATTATACGGATACAAAATAAAAATTAAATGAAAAATATAAACACAAAATGTACCTACCCTTCTAGAATTTATCCAAGAATTCAAGGTAGTTATTAAAATATCCACTTACATATGACAGCAAAGAAATATTGATTAAATCTAGATCCATTATGCCACACCAGTTTTTGTATTATAAGATTCATTTTATTAACTTTTTAATTCGACAGCTTCGGCGCAGGCGCGTTACGGACCAACTGCCGAATGCGCGCGATTCGGTCGGTGCTCAATTGTTTACTGCAGATTCTCATTCATAGATTGAAAGCGATCAGTGATTTTGTAATCGAAGAGTAAATCCATAGTTGATTTGATCATCGTTGTTTATTTTTACCAGACGGTCACGTTAAGGAGGGTACCGTGGTTTAAGCCGGCCGGTATATTTAAAACCGGTTTTTTTAGTTTCCAGTAGTCTTTTTTTTAGTTTTTACTGTTAATATGTGTAGTCGACTAAGAAATTGCTTATCAATTTTTGAAGCTTTTCCCTTTGTAATACGGTCGATAAATGGTAAAGTAATTTCATGCTGGACTATTACATTATGAATGTACAGCTAGGTATTGCAAATATTATTTAAAAATAACAATTGAGAAGATTTAAATAACATAAAATGCAAAGGCGATTACTTAGCGTTTGAAACCATTTTAAAATTTAATAAAACCGTATCTTTTAGACATTTATCTTGGTTAAATACCTTAACAAGTTTAAAATCATTTTACTGGTAAATAAATGCCCTCAACGTGTCAAGCACTGATTGAGTGAGCAAGTGAGAAAGTAATCTATAGTTGCAGTTAAGTTGCACAAGTAGAAAAGAGATAACAAAACACAATGTCTGTCTCAAAACGGTACTGACAGAATACCAGCGCTGCTAACCTCGCGCATATGCTGAGTCAGCGCCTTTCTTTTTCCACAACACATTAGCATCCTAACTTTTAGCTATAGTTTGATTGTATTTTTTTTAATACATATTTTAAGGTTTTTTTTGTAAGATGTTGTTGTGTCATGCGTTATTACTACCTCATTCTGTGTATTGTTGTGTTGTGGAGAAAAAAATGCCATGAGGTTATCCCAAAAAAACGCTTAAAATAATAATATAAAAGTTAATATTATCTTCTAGGTTTATTTTATCCTTTCGGACATTTCGACTCAATGGCATCTTTTGTTTATTTGCCTACCCCTCCTAAACACACATATTCCATCGCTTTTACGACTTCCTCCATAAAGTGGATGATGTGGGGCAGTGGTCGTGCCTTGAAATCTCCTGGTTCGGGGTATCCGTTGCCGAGGAGTTTCATTCTCGCTCTGGCGAGGGCATCACAGTCACACATGATGTGTTCCATTGTTTCCGACTCCTCGCCACATATTCTACAATCTTCGTTGTCGTATACTTCCATCTTTGCTAGTAGGTGTTAAGTTCCGATTTTTCGAAGTTACCAGTGGACCAGGGGCGGTAGCTACCGCCGTATCAGCCGTATCAATGATACGGGGCCCCCGAGTTACGGGGGCCTCGATTTGTAGAACCATAAAATCATCACCATCCATTTGGGCTTCGCCGTAATCGGCTAGAAGCGCCCCCCGACAAATTTTGATAGAGGGCCCATCCAGGGCAAGCTACAACACTGCTGTGGACACTACGATTATATATCGGAGTTGTATTCTACCGAGTTTCCAGGGTTCTTGGTTTAGCGTGGGTCAACGTTTTCTATAAAACGCTTTAAGTTCCTGACACAGGCTCTTTCAAGCTTAAAAGGACGTTTCAGTCACTAAAATTGTTATGTACGATTACAGTTCCCGGCAAACTTCTTGAGCACTGACCTTGACTGCTCGCTCAGTTGCCGTTTTTCGAAAACGAAATCGTTTTTTATTCATTTTCATTTACAAGTTCAAGTAATCTTAAGACCTGCCAAAGATCTCCATTATTTTTGGTTGTGACCATAAAAGCTTATGGTTCCCTGTGCTGTGGGAATCCCACAATTATGGTTCAAGTCCAATGTATGAAAGGCCATACTAAAGCAGGCTTTCTTTAAATTACCAAACTTTGATGAGCTTTATACATACATAGATAGAAACATCGAGACTAAAATTATAATAAACATGCTGTTTGCTAAACAGTATTTATCAACGCACGTCTGCCATAATACGACGACCTATAGCAAACCGCTTTTTCATACACGATTGAAATAAGTTTTTTCCTCCTTTACAAGTTACTTTTTCAAATTCCAGTGGCCCTCATATGACGCCATGACTTCAATTGATCACGCAGTGCGGTCCTTTCTAATAGCACTAGTAAGATAGAGACGCAGAGAGGGATACATAAAAAAATGGGCGATCATGTTAGAACCACTGCGTACCAGTTTAAACCAGTTTAAAATTATTGCTGTTGTACGCATTTCAAGTATGGCTCAGCCAGCATTAAATATACCGGAGTGGGCAAGGTGCTCAAAAATATAGACTTTTTTACATAGGAAGGCAAATGAGTTAGTGGGTCACCTGATGGTAAGTAATCACCACTGCCTACTGTGACTGGTTGGGATTTTTTTAGTAAAAATATTCCCAACGAGTCACAGTGTGACAGTTGAGGGTGTGACTCGTTGGGAACAAAGGCGAATTTCGCCTCAAATTAGTCCCGAGCATTACAGGGATGAGTACTCGTACCTTGAATAGCCCAAGCACCAGTACAAATATTGTTTTACTATCAGTAAGCTAATCATTTGCGTTATTACGCGCAAATCTTGCGCGAATGCTTGCGGTGGATACCCAGCTTAATATCCGATATGTTTAAGGTAGCATCCGTTCGGAAGAAAAGGCATTACTTGGCCGAATTCTCTAATGTATATTAAGTGATGACGTCATACGATCCATCAATTGCTCAAGGCCGTTTATAATTACTCCGCACCCACTAACCCACTCTAATAAGCACCCTTGATTACTTTTACCGGTTATCTCGAACCAACCTGCGGTCATTAGCAGTTAAAATTCACTTAAATGACCGATTATGGTAACCGGCTGTTAATCGACAATTATGTTAAACGGAAAGTGGTCAATCTATTTATAGCCGTTTCCGTATTTGTACGAGCATAGTCACGTAGGCTACAATTGTCTACTGATGATCGTCCCTAATATGCAAACCACGGATAGATTTGGCAACCAACAGTTAAGTTTTAATAGATTCTTTAATTTTAGTTTTTGCTGTGAAATAGTGTTTTGTGAAGTATTTTATACAAATAAGTGTTCATAACCATTAAATATAGCTGCAGTTAACTTTAAGAGGTGTTCTAGCCTGTAAGTATTCTTTAAGTTTACTAAATTAGCATAGTTGTTTATTAACAATTATGTTTGAACCAAAATTATTATGAAAATAAAGAACTTTAAAAATAAAAAATAAAAATAGATTCTCCATAGGCGATAAAAAACATGCACACACAAAAACTTTCGAATTGAGAACCTCCTCCTTTTTTTACTTCGGTTAAAAATTAACTGAAAAAACCTTTAAGCGGAGCGACCTCTAAAGTCGAAATAACTGAGTGCACTTGCTTTCCCTGTCGAATAGCTATCCCATTTTTTTCACTATCCCGTATAGAAAGGGAAACCCCTTTCTCAGAATATTTAGGTACTCGAAGGGATTATCTTTAAGGGTTTAACGCTTATATTTTAGAAACCCTTTCCGAGATATCGTAACCTGTTGAAGAGTTTTATTAAAAGGTTATTGGTAAGCGCTTAAGACAATGGGTTACTCTTCGCGATTTCAACAGCTTTTAACGAGCAGCGGGCAGGGTAAGTTAAACCTTTTGCGATACTCGTTCGAAGCTCTTAGTTGATAACGGTAAGGGACCCAATGTTCACCATTGTCAACCATGTTACCTTAACTTTACCCTATGTTACCCATGTATTTACATAGTTGTGACTTAGCTGCATTGTAAAATAAATTAAAACAACATCGTCAGTGCTCATTCCATTTATTAAAGCACAAAATATATTTCCTTAAAATATCGAAGACATAAAAATTAAAAATATACAATTCATTATAGAAATCCAAAAGACTGTGCGCTAGTGTTGCGTTTGTTAGTATTGGTTTTAAGAGGATTTATGTACCAAGCGTTCTCCATACAAACGATGATAAAAATGTACACTCTCTAAAATGTAACATTCGTATGCATGAGGATTTTCTAGTATGATTTTTTCAATATTCTATATAGATTTGGTAATATAGACATCAATTGACATTGACACTTTTGCATTATTTTTTTGTAACAGAATTTTTTTATTTTCGTTTTTTTGTATTCTTGTTTATATGTATACAAATTAAATTTTAAAATTCAATATAATGAATTACAACACAAAGAAAAATTAGTGTAATGGCAGGACTCGAACCTGCAACATCAGCATTCATACTTTTGCATTAGGTATATCAAACTCCTAAAGTGTAATTATTATCAAATGTATATAATTAGTATCAAACGTACAGTAGGGGCAATATATTCACGTACCACCATAGAACCCTATCGCAATGATGCGACGCGATATCGCCAGGGTATGTCATACAAATGTCATGCGTATGTCTCTTCGAATAGGTTCTACGGTGGTACGTGTTTCAATTTCCTTGACTGTACAAAACTAGTTCAAAGGCATGGTAATATGGGTGCGGGCTCATATATTTGTTCGATAGGCGTGCACCTGCTCCGTGCGCCCGCGCAACATAGCGAACGCTCGTACAGGGTGGAAGACGTTACCGTTCTGTTACGTTTGTATGGAGACCGCTTTTCATGGCTTATATACTCGATCCTTATAAGAAACAAGTCGAAACGGATAAGAAGTAAAAAAAACATTGAAATAAAACAATTTATACGGTTTATATCGCGTGTATTGTAACGAATCTAATTCCCGACGTTTCGAGCCCTTTACAGGTCCCATGCTCACGGGCAGACTGACAAAAATATTTAGAATACAAACTGCCCAATTTTGAAACAATAATTGAAAAAATTTTAAAAACTAAATATGAAATCGTTCCAATTAACGTATAAGACTACAGACTCTACCAGCGCTTCGGAAGTAGCATCTGCTGAGAAGAATGCGCCGCAAGAAACTCAGCATTAAGCCTTTTTTCAACCAATTAATTTAAAAAAGTTTTTTACAAACAAGATGTTACATAAAAATAGAGATTAAATAACAGAAATGGTAATTGAATGTTTAGAATACAAAAATAAAAATACACGCGATATAAACCGTATAAATTGTTTTATTTAAATGTCTACAAGTCGCGAAAACATAAAAAAATACTAAATAAAATAAACTTAGAACATAGTAACAAGACACCAATGGGGAGTGGTAGTGGCCACCCAAATAGCACACTAATCGCTTTGTAGGCTGCACAGTAGTAGTATAGAGGCAATCGCCCTAACACAGTGGCCCTAACATGACTGGCCAAGGTTAATTTATCTCTATCTGCGTCTCTTTCTTATGACGCTAGTTAGACAGAGACACAGGGAGGGGTTAAACTAAACCTGGGCTGTCAAGTTAGGGCCGCAGCAATTCGACTCGTTTAAAGTAATCGATAATTTGAATAAATTTAATACAGAAGAAATGTTTTATAAGTCGTTTAAATGTAATTTTTTTACAAGAAATAGTAATTAATAATTTTGTGACATTTACTTATAAGAAGAATGATAATTTACTTACAAATTGACATTTATTGATTATACTATGCTTATCTAATTTTGGATATTAATTTCCATGTATTTTACATTTTGTTTCATGTAATTGTGTACGTCTGAATAGACAGGGTTTGGTGAAACTTTGTCTAAATGTGTTACCATGTATCTACATTTTATACAAAATTCCACGCAATAAAGATTTATGATATGCTTTATACGAGACACCGCGTTATGGTATGGCATGTACGGTCCTGTATTTCTCTTATCAAAATACAGGACACGGCCAAAATGATAGCTGAAAAATGGGACATCCTGTAAAATGCAGGACATTTGGCCACCCTGTTTACGCTCGTGTGCTATTTGGGTAATGGCATGCCATCTCGACAATTATCCCGTTTGGTGACGCCACTGTCAACGGAGACCTGTCAAAATGGTTTTATCTAGGGATGCGCCGAATATGGGTTGAATATTTCGTCGAATCTGACGATCGGAGCACTTTATTTTGGCAAAATGAAAAATTTAGATATGATCACAATTGTGGACTCTGTATAGACAAGAGTTTATAATTCAAATGGATAATAAACATTTTTTTTTTATTTAGAACAATTTTTCTGTAAGATACTTTCACAAAAACTAGACAGTTAGGGCGCAGTTACCTTTATTTATCTATCTTCCAGGAAATATATTCCTAAACCAGTTTTTAGTTACATTGAATTGACGGTAGATCTCAATTTACAGTGGCGCCTTTATAGGGAGAATTTAATAAGAACTAATCAAACTAGCCTCCATTATATGGCGGACATTGCACTCTGTATTTTGGCCGAATATTCATTTCACCGAAAATGATTTTCGGCGAAATCTTCCAGAATATCTGATGCATTGTCACGCAAGTTGGATTTGTGACTAAGTTATTCAGAAGAAAAGTAACTTTCGATGAAATTAAATTTGCCAAAGCGATCGTTTCACCAATATTTTTTTAAATATATTTTACTAGGTTTCTAGTTTGAAGTTTGGAAATACACTCATGATTCATTTAATAGCGAGAGACAACGTTATTAAAATGATTAAAATCTTCCTATTAAATTCGTAATTTATACGGACATTTTTAAATTTTACAACAAAAATATTAAAATTAATGTCAGTTGAATTGGTGAAATTCTTAAAATCTATCTTCGTAAATCTATATACATAGTCGCCATTCGGAAATGTGAAAACTATGGCAGGGGAAGTCCAGTCATAAGCGCCAACATCTATACAGTCAATCTTCCATAAATATGTATACACAGACCTTATGCCTCTAACAATAAGGTTGATGTTTACATAATTTTGACAGGTTGGGAAGGATTGGCTGTATACATGTTGGTGCTCGTGACTGTCCAAGAAGTCTTATTTGACATATGTCATTAGACCGATAAATCCGACTTATAATATTAATTTAAGTAAATTAAATATGCAATAATTAGGTAGGATATTTCTATTCCCATTTTGAGTTTAATATATTCTTATTTTAAACTTGAAGAGATGTTTAAAAGGATAAAGCCGTAATTAAAACTGGGTTTACATTAATTTTGGTTACAATTCTATTGTCTATTCGTGTGTGTAAACAGACTTCTTAGATTTCCCCAGGTTTATTTAATTTTAATAATGATATTTTTGATTATACAATATAAACTATCTACTTAGGATAAGATGAATAAATTCATGATTTTCCAAAGGGAATGTTGGGTTCGAGTACTAGTTTTGTATAGTCGGCAAATGCATCTTTTGGAAGTTTTAGTATAAAGCATGGCACTGTACTAATTAATCAACATCACAACTTTAAATATAAGTTTTTGTCACCACAAACGTCTTCAACATCTTCTCAATTACTACGTAAACAGTTGGTTGCAGATAAGCACCGCTAGAGGCGCTGTGTATATTTCCATAGTCATTAAGACGACCGGATAGCCTAGTGGTTAGTGACCCTGACTATGAAGCTAGAGGTTCCGGGTTCGATTCCCGGGAAGGGCAAATGTTTGTATGATGAATATGAATATTTGTACCAGAGTCTTGGATGTTATATGTATTTAAGTATGTACCTATCTATTTAAGTATAAATATCCGTTGTCTAGTACCCATAACACAAGGTTTACTTAGCTTGGGACTAGGTCAATTGGTGTGAACTGTCCTGAGATGTTTATGTTATGTTTATGTTCATTGAGAAGTTAACGCTGACGCGATCAAGATGTTAATTGTGATAAAACTTCAGACTTGAGGTTCGAACGCGTTAACTTCTCATTTACTATGAAAATATAAACAGCGCTTCTAGTGGCGCGTATTTGGAACCAACCGTTTAAATAGTAGCTCAGGGTTATGCAAACGCGTAGGAGACATTCATGTGACTAAACGTATACTAAAGACAGCTATTATATTAAGTTATAGTCATCCGGCAGGATTTGATCTTGCGCCCATTGCAACGCATCTGCAATCTCTTTGGTGTCGCGGGTGTCTATGGGCGGTGGTGATCACTTAGTATCAGGTGACCCACTTGCTCGTTTGCCTTCCTATGTTGTATAAAAAAAACGTCGGTGGCGTGCGGGCACGATAGCTCGTGATACGTTGAAGCGCTCTTGGCGTTCAAAGGGTTAAGGTACTTCGAAAGCTGATGCAGGGTACAGCCCCCGGCAATCCATCCAGGGTTGGAGGTAGAAATAGTTTGAAGAGTGTTACCAAAAGATGCAGTTACCACTGTTATCTTATAGCACGCGTCAAACTTTATATATAACCCGTCTGAGTGCCCCTCTTCCCGACTAGTTCAGTAGGAGAGGCGCACCTACCGACAAAAGTTGAACGCGAGCTATACCTACTCTATATTTGTTTTATTATACACATACAACTGTAAACTCCGAAATTATACAAGTTTTCACATAGAACGAAGACAGCGTTTTATAAAAAATATCCAATTCTAAACTTTAAAAGGAGTGTGAACCCAGCCCGAAAAAGCGCTCCCCATACAAACGGCGATAGCGTTTTCCACCCTCTAAACTTTAACCTACGGCAATGATTTTTTGGTATGTAGTCATTATGCCTTGGAACTAGGTTTGTATGTTTTGATTTTTATAATATTCTTTAGAGATTTGACAATATTTGCATTTTAGGAGTTTCATACAAAACAAAAAAGCGTCAACATTTTTGAAACTATTTAAAAAATCATAACATACAAACCTAGTTCTACGGCATACTGACAACATACGAAAAAAAAAAAGGTTACAGATTAAGGTTTAGAGGGTGGCAAACGTTGTCGCGGTTTGTATGGAGAGCGCTGGGTTCACAGTCCTCTTAATAGTAAACGAAGGTAATCAGTGTCCTCTTTGGCATAACAATGTATTTGTGATTTAATGCAGTGCTTAATGTTTAAATAAAACTTGCTAAAGCAATAAATTATAAACCACCTCTTTTATGCGCGTATAACGCGTTTTACACTTGGGCTTTTAATTGTTTTTGGTAAAATGACAGATGCAAACGTCATTCCGCAAAACAATTATGCTTCCTTTAATAGTGCTTGATGCGGTTTACGTAAAGAATTATTCGATCAAAGAGCGAACTAAATATTTTATGAATAATAATATGATGTTTTTATTGTCCTTTTTAATTAATAACAAATTTTGATTTTACTGTGATTACTAAAGATTGATTAGTACAAGATAAATAAATAATGTAACTGGAACAAATTACCTTGCTACTCCGCGAAACCAAACACGTATTCGCGGAGTAGCAAGGTAATTTGTTCCAGTTTGTTGATATGGACCTCCGCAAAGTAACGCCTGAATCTATTAATTATTTAAATGTAAACTACATTGCGCCATTCGTTCCTTTATTAATTCAATAACTAACATCACAATTTTTTCTTCACCAAAGCTGTCATTTTACTAAAAACAGTTAGAATTTTGTTTACATGATAAGACAGGGATGAATAAACGGGTCCACTGTTTAAGATCGAATAACAGCGGCGGACTGTTATTCGATCTTAAACAGTGGACCCGGTTTTCATTACATCGAAGACGATTCACCGACAGGTTCATAGTTCGAAGCCTTATTTCACCGACGGTTTATTACATCGAATATCTATATGTTGCGGACTCAATTGACAGACAAAAGCGAGGTTAGGTTAGGTTTCTTTTAGAGATCTATTATCATATGCTGCAGAATTTCAATACGAATTGAGTCCGCAGCATATAGTTACCGATTCGATGTAATAAACCGTCGGTGAAATAAGGCTTCGCACTATGAACCTGTCGCTGACTCGTCTTCGATGTAATGAAACTCGGCGGACTGTTATTCGATCTTAAATAGTGGACCTGAATAAAGACTTTTCTGCGTCCCTTTCTTATGACACAAGTGTGATTGAGACACAAGGACAGATAAATTAAACTGGGGTAGTCAATGTTACGGTTGCTAATTAATTAAATTAAAAAGGGTTCAATACATTCTTTTTCAAGAGTCCAGACGAAAATCTTGGATAGTAACGGTTTCGCCTTCTGCTTGAACTTTTCGTGTTATTTAGAAATAAGTTTACTCATTTTCATTACAATGTCTTTACAACACTAATAAGTTTTACTGCTTTGTAAGCTCTTAGAATCTAAGGACTTAGGATAAGGTCTTTAGTCTTAAAACATAAGAATTCCGTCAGTGTGGACGCGTTCAAGAGTTCCTGAAAATACAAATTTAATTAATGAAACAAACGAATACATTCACTCGCCTGGTCTGCGTTGCATAGTTTTTCTTTCCGCGATAACTCATGAAATAGTCATCATAGAAAAAAAATTAAAACTTAGTTTTTTAGCTTTCAACGAAGTCTTTAAGTTTGTACCTATTTTACAGGATATATAGCCTAAAATTACAGGATTCATGGAAAAAATACGGGACAACGCGTTTTTGGTATGATAATTGGTCCTGTATTTTTCTAATTCAAATACAGGACACGGCCAAGATGATAGCTGAAAAATGGGACGTCCTGTAAAATACAGGACGTCTGTCTAGGTTGGACAGACATACCGTTGTGTGCTTTATAGTATGATCTCGTGCTTGAAGCTGCGCGTGAGATGTTTGTGAGGCAGCACTATCGTGTTGAGGAGGATTGTTTCAGCCGGCACCACCACGCTCGCTCCTGAAACATATACTATTTAGGCTTTTGAAAGTACGGCAAACGAGCACGTGGGTCACCTGATGATAAGTAATCACCTCCGTTTATAGGAACCAGTAGTCCTAAGAATCGCTGATTCTATGCCAGCTTTAAGGATCTCGGATAATTTCCGGAGAAATTTTAAATTTTCACAACTTTTATTAAGTTTTAAAGCTTTTATGATTGTTTTTAACTTTTTACTGTTTTCGTAGTTACGTTAAGAATTTCTCTATGTTAGGTGTAATTTTTATAAAAAAAAACACAAGGTGAAATAATAAAGGAAGGAAAAACAGACAAAAAGGCTTGAAGATCCTGTGGCTGATTTCTTTACTTAAATTGGCACTGCTGCCAAAAAGAGACGACTACGTACTGTAAACCTCCTCTTCAATTTGCACCCTGTACACAAATGAAACGTCAAAATTGTAACCTTTGGTGTATAGTCGACCAAGAAATTGCTTGGCCACTTTTCGACCTTATTACAAAGAGATAAGGTTCAAAAGTGATCATGCAATTACTTGGTTGACTATACATTAAGGTAGTATTTTACTACCATGACGTGTGCACACAACAAAATAGGGCAGACTTGGCTTTCTCTGTATAATGACAATTTGAAAATAAGTATATCGCACGCTTAGAATTAAAGTGACCCATTTCCGAATAATACACGTCCCAAAATATCACCTTAATTAAAAGACATAGGGTTTAATTTTGGGAAATGTCATATTCAGAATTGAGTCGCTTTAATACTAAGGGTGCGTATGTTTGTAACAATGCAATGCACGTTTGAAGGTAGGGTTTAATTTTATAAATTTGATGTAAAAACAAATATTTTTTTATATTTTTGTTTTTGGCACTGAGAAAAGTCGAGTGTGCCCTATTTTATATTGAGTAAGTAGTATTTTTTAAACATTCAAATAAATATAAATGATTTTTTTAGTAATCGCAATTTACTTCCGTTTTTTTTTAAACGTAGAAATAAATTTAAATGATAATGACAAAACAAAGAAAAATTAGGGTAATGGCACGACTCGAACCTGCAACATCAGCATTCCGTGCCTTGCGTTTGCCAGTTTCGTCACATTACCAACTACCATACCCTGCGAATTTTTCAATGTGTTTCATTTTTACGGTCATTACATTATTGATATTTTTTAGGGTATAACCCTAAAAAATAGGGCCATTACCCCAATTTTTCTTTGTGTTGTCATTATCATTTAAATTTATTTCTATGTAAAAAAAAAATTGGAAGTGAATTTCCATTACAAAAAGTTTAACTAATATTTGTATGGTGATCCCAGATGTCATTACCCAGGATGGTGATGGAGGGGTTGAGGCGGCCGTCGGCGTTGAACAGCGATTTGTTGTCCATCTTGGCAAACGGCTTGTTGGGGTCGGGATCGGACGGCGTGCCCTCGATGCGCGACCACTCGCCCACCGTCGCGTGCTGGCCCACTGCACGAGAGTTCATACTACAGTCAAGGAAATCCATACCCGTACCACAGAAAAAATAATAGTACTAGCGTACTACCATTAAACGAATTCCAACTTTATTAACACACACAAAAAGTTCGTATTACTTCATAAACATTCGCCAGGCGGCATGCGTCAAAAGGAAGGCGCCGCCCGCGCCCGCCTTCCACCCGCAATGCCCTGGCGCACCGCTAGGGTTGGGCTGCTTACTGTAATACTATCACAACGCGCGACACAGAGTGAGCGGGCGGCAACCTACTGCGATTAACCTATGCCATAGATAATGCGGCAAGCTCACCTACATTGCGGAGTGGAACCAAAGTTGGAAGTGAAAGGGACAAAATGTTTGTTAGCTTAATAAGATTGTTATTTTTTAACTTTTTTTTATGAATAAAGAGTTTAGCCTATTTTGTTTTTATAATTTTTGCATGTTAGTTTTTAAGCTAGGGCTATTGGTCCTACCTAATATTTGTACGCCCAAAGTGGCAAAAAGTGGAGAGACTTATTACTTTTTTTACGCCATCTCTCTGTAAACCTACTTTTCGCACCTTTAGAATTAAAGCGACTCAATTCTGAATATGACATTTCCCAAAATTAAACCCTCATCATCATCATCATCTCAGCCACAAGAAGTCCACTGTTGAACATAGGCCTCCTTCATGGATTTCCAAAGTGACCGGTTGAAAGCAGCACGCAACCGGCGCCTTCCTGCCACCTGACCCAAAACCAAACGCCAAAACCAAAACTTCTGCTAAATTAAACCCTATGTCTTTAAATTAAGGTGATATTTTGGGACGTGTATTATTCAGAAATGGGTCGCTTTAATTCAAAAGGTGCGTTTTGACAAACGATTGATTGATTAGAGTTAGAGTGAGAGCGTGGCGGCGGCACGCACCGACGGAGTACATGACGAGCGAGTGCTCGCTGACGGTGGCGTGGTCGAGGATGATGGACTCCTTGACGCGCACGCCCGCGCGGATGCTCACTCCGGCGCCGATCGACACGTTCGGCCCGATCTGCAAAAAGCGATCACAATTGTTAAAATAAAACTACCGTTAGATTCGGACATATTAATACAAAAGGATCACTCGCGTATTTGAGGTCGACTAAAAACTCGACATGTTTCGGACCAGTCCGTGAGTTGCTCATGAGTCCCGCGGCGGTGGCGGGACGACGACTGCGTGCCGAGGTCCTGCCAGCTCGGCTGCTCGGTTCAAATACGTGAGTGATCTGTTTGTATTAATATAACCTGTCGCAATGTCATAGATATATGCAGAGAATAGAATGTATCTGTTTGTAAGAAGTTTATGGACGTGGTGGAGGAAATCAGGAACTTTTACTTCACTTACCACAGCAGAATCATTGACATTAGCAGTAGGGTGTATGACGACATGGGACAGTATGTTGTTGTTGTGTTGCGATGGGTGAGTTCTGTGCAACTCTAAATAATCTCTCACTCTCTGTGTGTGAAGAAGTTTATGTATGTAGTGGAGAAAATCAGGCACTTTTACTCCACTTACCACAGCAGAATCGTCGACATTAGCGGTAGGGTGTATGTAGACATCGGGCAGTATGTTGTTGTTGTGTTGCGCCGGATGCGTTCTGTGCAACTCGAGGTAATGCCGGTTGGCGTATATCGCTGAGCCGGGAGTTTTCACTTGCGACCACCAGTTGGTTATCTGTAAACGTTTGAACATAAACATTTCTGACCACTTTCGTTACTGACTTATAACTACACACTTGGATCAACTATACCAGTGGATCGCGATTGAATCAATTCGATTTTTTTTTAACACGCACATAAAGTTCGTATTACTTCATACACATTCGGCGGGCGGCTCGAGTCAAAAGGAACGCGCCGTCTGCGATCGCCTTCCCCCGTAACTCCCGGCGACACGCTAGGGTTGCGCGGCATTCGTTTTCAATTACACTGACACAGAGCAAGGACGAGCGAGCGGGCGCGCGGCGAATCGACAACCTACTGCGATTTGCCTGCGCTGTAGGCAAGGCAGCCGAGCGTACCTACAGTGCGGAGTGGAACCCTTCTGACTAGACGCCAGTCTGTGAAATACCAGTGTGCTGACACTACTCTCCTTTTCTATTCTAATCACGGTTTGATAATACATAGATACAATAACTAAATATAAATCTATGTGTGTCGGAACTGACCTGCATGGCATAGAGTTTATTGGTGCCAGCAAGCGGAGAGAGCACGTCCTGCTCCCATGACATGTAGCCGGGGTTCGGGCTGCTCTGGCCGTTGCCGCTGAAACGGATAACAACATCAATACAATACAATTACTACAAAACATCATAAATAATTAATAGATTCAGGCGTTACTTTGCGGAGGTCCATATCAACAAACTGGAACAAATTACCTTGCTACTCCGCGAAACCAGTGCCGGGCTCGTGCAAAATAACTGCGTCTGTGCGACATACATATATTTATGCAAAAACCCACCCTCCTCCGCTTCGAAATGAATGCCGAACGAATGGCGTACTGACAAACTAAAACATGCAAGTAGCGAACGGTCGTACTATTAGATCGGGATGATGCCTCGTACAGAGGCGAAACGCGCGTCGATCGTGTAGTTTTAGTGTTTAGTGGTGGTGTGTGTGTTGTTGAGTCTGTGTGATATATATTGTTTCGTGTGGAAACGGAGGAGGGTGGGTTTTTGCATATGTATGTTGCACAGACGCAGCTATTTTGCACGAGTTCGGCACTGGTTTCACGATGTAGCAAGGTAATTTGTTCCAGTTTGTTTACAAAACATCATGAAAAGTTACAATCACTATCACTAACATCAGTATCCCGTTTGTCCTCATATCTTCGGCCGCTTACCCCTTCTATATCACGCAACGGATTTTGATACAGTTTTCACCAGTGACTTGTTATAATAGACAGGTTATACCCATACAAAAACTCCAAGAAAAATGATCCGAATGCAGTGGCGAACACACATGCAAAATGTTTCGTTTTAACTTTTACGCACACATAGTGAACTGTGTAAAAGGGACAATGTGATTAAAACCATAGAAACAAAGAAGAAAGCTAGTATTTAGCTGTTGCGAATATTTTTTTCCAACGGACCTATCACCGCCTTGCAGGGTTTTGAAATTTGGAATTGACCGCAAACACACAGCTTAGGTTAACATGCGCACCGTTCGCTTGTTGCTTTGCGACTGAGGACACTGGTACTATTTAACTCCAATTTGGAGCTCGCTACCGGAGCGCTTGTAACCTGTCTACCTTTTTTAATATCATTGGTTTTCATTGTCATTTAGAGATTTTTGGAACGTTTTTATGTAAATTACATCCTAATTGTACACATACGAAGCTGAGGCGATCGCTAGTTTAGAGTATAATAGATAGTCGCTATCCGTTCCAGTCTGTCCTATAGTGACATAGGCCGCTTCTTCGTAAACCACGCAACGGATATTCATACGGTTTACTAGCGGACGCGCGCGACTTCGTTCGCTTGAAATTAGTAGCCTATGTCCGTCAGGGATAGTGGTAGCTTTCTCTTAGTGGCAAAATTTTTGGAAACGGTTCAGTAGTTTCAGAGATTACCCCCCTACATACAAATAAACAAACAAAGTTTACCACTTTATTATATGAGTGTAGATGGTGTAGATAGATAGTGTAGTGTAGATTAGTGTAGATGAAAATGTAGATAGTGTAGATTAGTGCAGATGTTGATGTAGATAGTGTAGATTAGTGTAGATGTAATGTAGATAGTGTAGATGTAGATAGTGTAGATGTAATGTAGATAGTGTAGATGTAGATAGTGTAGATGTAATGTAGATAGTGTAGATGTAATGTAGATAGTGTAGATGTAATGTAGATAGTGTAGATGTAATGTAGATAGTGTAGATTAGTGTCGATGTAGATAGTGTAGATGTAGATTTAGATAGTGTAGATTAGTGTAGATGTAATGTAGATAGTGTAGATGTAATGTAGATAGTGTAGATGTAATGTAGATAGTGTAGATGTAATGTAGATAGTGTAGATGTAATGTAGATAGTGTAGATTAGTGTCGATGTAGATAGTGTAGATTAGTGTAGATGTAGATAGTGTAGATGTAATGTAGATAGTGTAGATGTAATGTAGATAGTGTAGATTAGTGTAGATGTAGATAGTGTAGATGTAATGTAGATAGTGTAGATGTAATGTAGATAGTGTAGATGTAATGTAGATAGTGTAGATGTAATGTAGATAGTGTAGATGTAATGTAGATAGTGTAGATTAGTGTCGATGTAGATAGTGTAGATTAGTGTCGATGTAGATAGTGTAGATGTAGATGTAGATAGTGTAGATTAGTGTCGATGTAGATAGTGTAGATGTAATGTAGATAGTGTAGATGTAGATTTAGATAGTGTAGATTAGTGTAGATGTAATGTAGATAGTGTAGATGTAGATAGTGTAGATGTAATGTAGATAGTGTAGATGTAATGTAGATAGTGTAGATGTAATGTAGATAGTGTAGATGTAATGTAGATAGTGTAGATGTAATGTAGATAGTGTAGATGTAATGTAGATAGTGTAGATTAGTGTCGATGTAGATAGTGTAGATTAGTGTCGATGTAGATAGTGTAGATGTAGATGTAGATAGTGTAGATTAGTGTCGATGTAGATAGTGTAGATGTAATGTAGATAGTGTAGATGTAGATTTAGATAGTGTAGATTAGTGTAGATGTAATGTAGATAGTGTAGATGTAGATAGTGTAGATGTAATGTAGATAGTGTAGATGTAATGTAGATAGTGTAGATGTAATGTAGATAGTGTAGATTAGTGTAGATGTAGATAGTGTAGATGTAGATGTAGATAGTGTAGATTAGTGTAGATGTAGATAGTGTAGATGTAGATTTAGATAGTGTAGATTAGTGTAGATGTAATGTAGATAGTGTAGATGTAATGTAGATAGTGTAGATGTAATGTAGATGATGTAGATGTAATGTAGATAGTGTAGATGTAATGTAGATAGTGTAGATGTAATGTAGATAGTGTAGATTAGTGTCGATGTAGATAGTGTAGATTAGTGTCGATGTAGATAGTGTAGATGTAGATGTAGATAGTGTAGATTAGTGTCGATGTAGATAGTGTAGATGTAATGTAGATAGTGTAGATGTAGATAGTGTAGATGTAATGTAGATAGTGTAGATGTAATGTAGATAGTGTAGATGTAATGTAGATAGTGTAGATGTAATGTAGATAGTGTAGATTAGTGTCGATGTAGATAGTGTAGATTAGTGTCGATGTAGATAGTGTAGATGTAGATGTAGATAGTGTAGATTAGTGTCGATGTAGATAGTGTAGATGTAATGTAGATAGTGTATATGCAGATGTAGATAGTGTAGATGATAGATTATGAGTAAATTAAACCAGGATCACAATTAGAACAAAGGATTTAATAAAGAAAAGTAATTTGCACAGGTTCGTCGACATTATAACACAGCCAAGTGAAGTTGGCAAGGAGGCGCCACCAAACGGCGGAATGCGAAACTAAAGTGACATCTTTAACTGTTTGGTTTATACAATATTTATTTCTAACACCTGCCCTTAAACTAAACAGTCTTTAAACCTAGGTTAGAAACACAATTTAAATGTTTATCCTTTCCCAAAGGTTTTGTCAGTACATCTGCTGGCATTTGTTCAGTAGACAAATAATGCAAACTCACAATCTTATCTTTTATAATCTGCCGTACAAAATGATGCCTTATGTCGATGTGTTTACTTCTACTATGATGAATCTGACTGTTACATAATTTTTGTGCTGACTGACTATCGTTATACAACGTTATAGGGAAACATTTTCCTAAACATTCATTCAAAAAACTTCTAATGAATTTAGCCTCTTTTGCTCCCTCGCATAAAGCCATGTATTCAGCTTCCGTACTAGACAGTGCCACGGTTCTTTGTTTACGACTTTCCCAGGACACAGCCGAACTACCTACTTTAAACACATAGCCTGTATAAGAACGTCTGTCTAATTGGTTAGATGCCCAATCTGCATCGACATACCCTGTAACAGAAAGTGTAGATTTTTCATATACTATATTGTAGTCTATTGTACCCTTTAAATAACGAAGAATTCGTTTTGCTGCCGTCCAGTGCATTTCTGAGTAGCAATTGTTGAACTGGCTTAATAAGCTTGCTGCATGTGCTATGTCGGGCCTTGTACATACTGCTATGTACATAATGCATCCTATAAGACTTCTATATTTGGACTCTGGATCATTCTGATCCCCTTTTTCAAATTTCATTCCATTCTCTAATGGAGTACTTACAGGCTTGCAATCTGTCATGTTAAACTGTGCTAAAACTCTCTGAATGTAGTTTTTCTGATCAAGAATAATTTTATTCTGTTCTTGCCTCAATCGCATTCCCAATATATGTGTAGCTCGGCCAAGGTCTTTCATTTCGAACAATCTCATCAGTTCCTCTTTCAGTTTCTGCTTCTGAGGTGTGTCTTTACTAAATATCAAAATGTCATCGACATACAGTGCCAATATAATGAGGTTGTCTGTGTCATCGGACTTTATGTAAACACAGGGCTCACTGAGTGATTTTCTGAACTTGAGGTCTCTAAGCAAAGCATTGTCAATTTTATCATACCAGGCCTTCGATGCTTGTTTTAATCCATATATTGCTTTCTTGAGTTTAAAAACACAATTTTCCTTTCCGGGTACTTTGTACCCATTTGGTTGTTCCATATATACCGTCTCAGTCAAATCACCATTTAGAAACGCAGTCTTCACGTCCATATGGTCTACGTGCATATCTAAATTTACCGCCAAGGAAAGTAAAGTGCGTATCGTAGAATATCTTACCACAGGAGAGTAGGTTTCCTTGTAGTCTATTCCAGACTTCTGGGTAAATCCTTTAGCAACAAGGCGCGCTTTATAGCGCAACAGTTCCCCATCTGTCCCTATTTTCTTCTTGAATACCCACTTACATTTAACAGCTTTTTTTCCTGTAGGTAATAATGTTAATTCCCAGGCTTTATTCTTTTCAAATGATGCATATTCCTCTGTGATAGCTTGTTTCCAGTGTTTTTTTTCAGGTCCTGATAGCGCTTCTTGTACAGTCAGTGGTTCATCGGAGTAGTTTACTGCTGTCATCGCCACCACTACTGCCGCAGTCTCATCGAGGTCCTCATATTCGCTTGACGATGCTGCATCTAAGGTCATATCAGGGGTCCAAGTAACATCTGAGCGATTACTATCACTATAATTACTGGTATTGGGACTAGAATCAGATAATTCTATAATACTGGGTCGTGTCGATCGCGACACAGGTGATTGATCAACATTACAAATATTAATATCATCATCATCATGATCTATATTGTCTGTGAGATTTATCTGACAATCAGTAGTACAATTTGTCTGATTTAATTTTAAATCCTTGTACATTTTTTCCTCTAAAAACTGTACATCTCTAGATTTAATGCATTTAGAAGGGTTATCTGGATCTATTAATCTAAAACCTTTCGATTCAAAGTCAAAGTCAAAGTCAAAATATTTTATTCAGATTAGGCTTACAGGTAGCACTTATGAATGTCAAAAAATTTACCACCGGTTCGGAAAAACCTCTGATGAGAAGATACCGGCAAGAAACTCAACGAGGTGTAATTTTTTTAAATAAATCAAAATTACAATGTTATTTTACATCTCAAATATTCAAAATTTTTACAATTTAACAATTTAACACAGCAGGTGTACAATCTTTGGGGCCAGGGATCGCCAATACAGATCGGGATCATTTCCAAACATCCTTGTCCAAGATATAGTCATTGATTTTATAATACGCCCGAGAAATTAATGTCTTCTTGACAATAGATTTAAATTTTGTATCATTTAGTTCAGTTATGTTTTTTGGAATTTTGTTGTAAAATCTTACACAATTTCCCATGAACGACTTATTGGTTTTAGCCAGTCTGTAAGTTGGAACTTTAAGCTTTCCTGTGTTTCTAGTAGCCTTTGGCTTATCGACGTTGGTAGGGAAATTGCATATATTTTTCCTAACGTACATGATTATTTCAAAAATATATAGCGACGGTAGGGTTAAGATGTCTATTTCCTTGAAAAATTCCCTTAATGACTCACGAGTATCCATATTATAAATTGCTCTAACTGCCCTTTTTTGCAAAATGAAAACTGACTCAATATCTGCAGCAGATCCCCATAAAATAAGGCCGTACGAAATAATGCTATTAAAATAGGCAAAATAGACCAACCGTGCCGTCGCTACATTGGTTAGCTGCCGAATTTTTCTTACTGCAAAAGCAGCTGAACTCAACCTACTTGCTATCGCTGTGACGTGGGAACCCCACTGCAGTTTAGAATCGAGTGTTATTCCTAAAAACACAGTTGATTTTATGAATTCAATCGTTTGACCATCTAATTTGATATTTGAGACTGAAACTATATTAGTTGAATTTAACAATGAAAATTTAATACATTTAGTTTTATTAGGATTTAATACCAAGTTGTTGGCAGCAAACCATTCAGATACCTTGGACAGGGTGTCGTTGGGTTCAATGAATTCAGTATCTTTCCTATTAACCTTGAAGAGTAAAGAAGTGTCGTCAGCAAACATGACGATGCCTGATCTTCGGCTCACCATACATGTAAGGTCATTTACATAAACAAGGTACAGGAATGGAGCAAGAATTGATCCTTGAGGCACTCCCATCTCGACCACAGATCCCGATGATATTGCTCCATTTATCGCTACCTTCTGATTTCTCTGCACTAGGTAAGACTTGAGTAGATCTAAAGAGATGCCACGAATGCCATAGAAATTTAATTTACAAATTAAGGTGTCATGGTCTACACAATCAAATGCTTTGGAAAGGTCGCAAAAGACACCTATGGCGTCATGCGACTCTTCCCAAGCTTGCAAAATAAATTTAATCAAACTGTGACCTGCATCTGTAGTAGATCTACCCTTAGTGAATCCAAATTGCTGCGAATGTAAGATTTTATTTGTATTGAAATGAGAAATCATTTGCGTTAGCATTATTTTTTCGAATATTTTGCTAAACGCTGGTAGAATGGACACTGGGCGATAATCAGAAGGATTATCCTTATTACCTGATTTAAAGATAGGAACTACTTTACTACATTTCATTAGATTGGGGAATACGCCTACGTCTATACAGTTATTAAAAATGGTAGCCAGAGTTGGCGCAATGACGTCCAAGATGGCATGTAAAACCTTGACTGATACGCCCCACAAGTCTTCCGTCTTTTTTATTTTTAATGATTTAAAGGATTTAAGAATATCGAAAGGAGAGACTTTTGTAAATTTGAATTGACTAATGTTTTGGATACTAACATTTTGTTCTAATAGGGCTTCAGCGAATTTTGAAGAGGACGCGAGACACTTTGTCGTTTTGGCGGGAATTTCTGAGAAGTGTGTATTAAATTCGTCAGCTACTTTAACCGCGTCCGTTATTATAGTATTATTTATTTTTAGTGAAATAGATGAGTCTGTGTTTTTTCGTCGGCCTGTTTCGGTATTTATTATTTTCCAAACTGTTTTAACTTTATCATTTGATAATTTTATTTTATTATTTACGTGTGCTGCTTTTGCTTTATTACATACGATTTTAAATAATTTTGAATAATCCCTAACGTATTGGTGGAAGCGTTCGTCAGTAGTACAGGATTTTCTATCATACAGCTCATATAAGACGTTCCTACTCTTTCTTATTCCAGTTGTAGCCCATTCATTAAATGTTAATTTACTTCCTACTTTTATACGTTTTTTAGCACAGGTTTTATCGAATTCTTTACACACGGTATTTAGGAGTATTTTGAAATGTTTATTGGGATCGTTTGAGATTACTTCTAGATTGGTAATTTTTTGCGCGATGTTGGTTTTGAGACGATCAAGTCTATGTTTATCTAATGGCCTAACTTCTATGATTCGATCTGTACTGCCCTTGGCCCGAGGCAGCTTCACTAATTGCGCTTTATGGTCCGAGCGAACTCCGCTTATAATAGCTTTCTCTAAATATCTACAATTTAAACAAATGTTATCTATGCATGTGGCCGAAGTGGGTGTGACTCTGGTTGGTTCGTTAAAAGAGCAATCTAAATTAAATGACTTTAAAAGAGACACAAACTGATCTCTTTCAACTGATTGTGACAAAATATCTATATTAAAGTCTCCGCAGACTACCACTTTTTTATTACCATTTACAGATTTCCTTAGAACATCTTCCATAGCATTAACAAATATGGGAAGATTTGAAGTTGGTGGTCTATAGATGCACAATATTAAGTACTGATCCGTCTCTGCACAAGCGATCTCACACACACGTTCCACAGAGAGGCCAGACAGATCTTTTCGCGCTCTGAACTTTAAATGATCTTTAAACAAGATAATACAGCCGCCTCCTGCCGCGGACTCCCTGCAGAACGCGCTGGCCACTACATAATTATTAACATTAAATTTCATCATATCTTGTTTTAGCCACGTTTCTGTTAAGCAGATAATATCTAGATCCATAGTTTCAGACAATAATTCTAAATCTAATATTTTGCCAGAAAAGCGATTTATATTTTGATGAAGTAATGTTAAACTACTTAGCTTCTCTATTGTCGTAGTAGGTAGTTTAAAGACAAGTCCTCGGTCGGAGATGTCGTCCTAACAGGGGAGGGGGGAGGAGGATGATTTCCGAATACGGAATTAATAAAACATGCTAATGATTTAGCAAGCTTGTCAGAAGTAAATTGATACTCACTAATAAGATTATTAGTGTCAAAAAATAAAACGTCACTATGACGGTTCGTCAACTTAAACAATAATTTGTTTAAACGATATAAGGATTTATTACATTGAGATTGAGAAGCTGAGTAGGGAAACGCACCTATAATAATGTTTTTTGCACCCAGTTTTAGTAGGGAGTCGAACCCAGTTTTGATATCTGAATATCGAATGGTAGCCCCGTCACCTAACATTAACACAATTGTTGATTGTTTGGTCACCTGGGAATGCATAATTGTTTCAATTATTTGTTTAAAAGAGGCGTTCGGCATACAATGATTTATGACACAGCTGTTTGGTACCTTATTATATAATATTTTGCCAAAGCCTTTTCCTATCCTATCAGAAAACACTAGGGTTCTATTTACATTTTTGCAGAAGATTCAGTACAATATCCCACAAAGATATACTTTTTACTCTTTGCATCCAGTTTCTTACGTTTTTCACTGGGAATCAAAGCATATGCAATACATCCAAACACTCTTAAGTTAGATAAATTAACTTTGTTACCAGTCCATTTTTCCACCGGTGTCGTGCCTCTGACTGCTTTGCTCGGTGACTTATTTTTAATATAAATTGCTGTGTTTACTGCCTCTGCCCAAAAACTCCTGTCCATTCCAGCATCCTGCAGCATGCACCGCGCTGCCTCCATAATGGTGCGGTTGGCCCTCTCTGCCACACCATTCTGTTCCGGCGAATAGGGCACAGTTGTTTGATGCTCGATGCCATGCTGTCTCAGAAACACCTGGAACTGTTTATTGACATATTCACGGCCATTGTCTGTTCGAATGGCTTTTATTTTAAAGTCAGTTTGATTTTCTACAAGACTTTTAAATATCTTAAATGTTGGCAACACCTCATCTTTATTTTGTATAAAATAACCGAAAGTCATTCTAGTGAAATCATCTATGAATGTCAATACATATTTGGCACCACTGAAAGAGGTAACTGACATTGGTCCACATAAGTCAGAGTGTATAAGGCCTAGTTTTTCAGCTGCCCTAGTGTAAGACCTTTTAGGGAATGGTAATCTACATTGTTTCCCCTCAATACACGCAACACAGGGAGTAAATTTACTTTTAGTGTAATCAATTCCACTAGCCATACCTTGATTGAGTAAATCCATACTTCGCCTGTTCAAGTGTCCGAGTCTACGATGCCACAGCTCCTGATTTGGTTTCATCTCGCATAGTTTAGCAGCTTCTGCACCTTGAGTATTCGACTGAGCCATCGTTTCACACTCCGCAGCTAGCTCGCTTCCATCTGTTGGTTGCAAACTCTCAGTGTCTAGTTGGTAGACACCGTTCACCTTCGCAGCTCTTGCAATAATCGCCTCACCGCTGAGAATGTCACACTTTTGTGGGTCAAAGTGCACCTCGAGACCCTTAGCCGTCATACTGCTCACAGAAAGCAAATTTGTAGACAAATCAGGGACAAAAATAACATTACTTATTTTTATGCTTTGTTTTTGTCCTTTTAACAGCAATTCTACATCACCATGGCCATCACTGCACATTTTCTGATTGTTCGCAACTGTCACAAGGCGTTGGGTGTCCACAACATAGTTTTTAAGCAATTTTTTGTTGTTTGACATACCAGGCATTAGAGTTAATGTCTACCGCCAATGCTGTCAATAAAGTTCCGTTCCATGCCTTTTCACACTCATCACCCCTTTTAACACTTTTATTCGTTTTTGTTGGACAGTTTTTAGCGAAATGGCCCGGTTTTTTACACGAAAAACACTTAGGCACCGACTTGACCTTATTAGTTGAGGCAGAATTTTTGTTTAACCTTTTTGACGAGGCTAAATGATTTGTCAACAGTGCACTATCTTCACACCTATCGTCTCTGCGCAAATTCTCTTGCAAAAGTTTACTTTTCACCGTTTCACTACACAGTTTAATGTTCGAATTCTCCAATGCCATAATAAGTGGGTCATAGTTCGTAGGTAAACCACTTAACATCAACACTGACAAGAAATCGTCGTCCAATGGAGCATTAATGTCTCGTAATTGCTGATCTAAATCACTGATCTTGAAGAGATAAGCTTCCATATCACTAAATTGTTCTAATTTCAAGCCAAACAATGTTCGTAAAAGTCCCAGTCGTCTGCATAGCCCTCGGTCTTCGTAGGCGTTTTTAAGGTTAGCCCAAGCTTCATATCCAGTACTTGCATTCCGCACATGGGAAAACGAGGCTGGTTGCACCATCAAACATATCTTTGCAAGCGCTTTTTGTTGTTTGCGTGCATCCGTGACCTTGGGTACGCCCGCCTGCGCCGACTCGTCGATGCAATCCCATAAGTCTTCATGTATCAAATACATTCGCATCAAAAATTTCCAATTTCCGTAATTGGAAATACCACTGAGCTTCTCAAAGTTAATGGAAATTCCAGAACTCGTAGCTGTAGACGACATGACTTCACCGCGTGCGCTGCCGCCATGAACATTGTCTGCAACCGGCTGACCGGCGTTGTCGTTCGTCATCCCGATTTCTTCAAAGTTTACGCAGTAATATTATCGTACTCGAAATTTTCGCGTATCCTGGGCCCATAACCTGATAGATTATGAGTAAATTAAACCAGGATCACAATTAGAACAAAGGATTTAATAAAGAAAAGTAATTTGCACAGGTTCGTCGACATTATAACACAGCCAAGTGAAGTTGGCAAGGAGGCGCCACCAAACGGCGGAATGCGAAACTAAAGTGACATCTTTAACTGTTTGGTTTATACAATATTTATTTCTAACAGTAGATTAGTGTAGATGTAATGTAGATAGTGTAGATTAGTGTAGATGTAGATAGTGTAGATGTAATGTAGATAGTGTAGATTAGTGTAGATGTAGATAGTGTAGATGTAATGTAGATAGTGTAGATGTAATGTAGATAGTGTAGATTAGTGTAGATGTAGATAGTGTAGATGTAATGTAGATAGTGTATATGTAGATGTAGATAGTGTAGATTAGTGTAGATGTAATGTAGATAGTGTAGATTAGTGTAGATGTAGATAGTGTAGATGTAATGTAGATAGTGTATATGTAGATGTAGATAGTGTAGATTAGTGTAGATGTAATGTAGATAGTGTAGATTAGTGTAGATGTAGATAGTGTAGATGTAATGTAGATAGTGTAGATTAGTGTAGATGTAGATAGTGTAGATTAGTGTCGATGTAGATAGTGTAGATGTAGATAGTGTAGATTAGTGTCGATGTAGATAGTGTAGATGTAATGTAGATAGTGTAGATGTAATGTAGATAGTGTAGATTAGTGTAGATGTAGATAGTGTAGATGTAATGTAGATAGTGTATATGTAGATGTAGAAAGTGTAGATGTAATGTAGATAGTGTAGATGTAATGTAGATAGTGTAGATGTAATGTAGATAGTGTAGATTAGTGTCGATGTAGATAGTGTAGATTAGTGTCGATGTAGATAGTGTAGATGTAGATGTAGATAGTGTAGATTAGTGTCGATGTAGATAGTGTAGATGTAATGTAGATAGTGTAGATTAGTGTAGATGTAATGTAGATAGTGTAGATTAGTGTAGATGTAGATAGTGTAGATGTAATGTAGATAGTGTAGATGTAATGTAGATAGTGTAGATTAGTGTAGATGTAGATAGTGTAGATTAGTGTCGATGTAGATAGTGTAGATGTAATGTAGATAGTGTAGATGTAATGTAGATAGTGTAGATTAGTGTAGATGTAGATAGTGTAGATTAGTGTCGATGTAGATAGTGTAGATGTAATGTAGATAGTGTAGATGTAATGTAGATAGTGTAGATTAGTGTAGATGTAGATAGTGTAGATGTAATGTAGATAGTGTAGATTAGTGTAGATGTAGATAGTGTAGATTAGTGTCAATGTAGATAGTGTAGATGTAATGTAGATAGTGTAGATGAGTGTAGATGTAGAAAGTGTAGATTAGTGTAGATGTAGATGTAGACAGTATAGACGTAGATAGTGTAGATTAGTGTAGATGTAGATGTAGATTAGTGTAGAAGTGTAGACTAGTCACCTGTAATACTCCCGTTCCCTCCTCTCGAACGCGGCCTGCATGGTCTGGAAGACGCCGAGCGCGCAGACGTAGACCCCGCAGTTGATGAGCGAGGACACGTAGGACGCGGGCTTCTCCACGTAGTGCGTGACCGCCTTGCTGCTCGGGTCGCGGACCATGCAGCCGTAGTGAACCGACTGCGGCCGAGTCGCTTCCGTGCCCATTATGGTCACCTGTCACATCAAAGTCAAAGTCATCAACATCAATCATCATGCCGTGTTTACCTAACCTAACCAAGTACACTATACACGGCCGGATCGCTTCCGTGCCCATTATGGTCACCTGTCACATCAAAGTCAAAGTCATCAGCATCAATCATCATGCCGTGTTTACCTAACCTAACCAAGTACACTATTCGCGGCCGGGTCGCTTTCTTGCCCATTATGGTCACCTGTCACATCAAAGTCAAAGTCATCAGCATCAATCATCATGCCGTGTTTACCTAACCTAACCAAGTACACTATACACGGCCGGGTCGCTTTCGTGCCCATTATGGTCACCTGTCACATCAAAGTCAAAGTCATCAGCATCAATCATCATGCCGTGTTTACCTAACCTAACCAAGTACACTATACACGGCCGGGTCGCTATCGTGCCCATTATGGTCACCTGTCACATCAAAGTCAAAGTCATCAGCATCAATCATCATGCCGTGTTTACCTAACCTAACCAAGTACACTATACACGGCCGGGTCGCTTTCGTGCCCATTATGGTCACCTGTCACATCAAAGTCAAAGTCATCAGCATCAATCATCATGCCGTGTTTACCTAACCTAACCAAGTACACTATACACGGCCGGGTCGCTATCGTGCCCATTATGGTCACCTGTCACATCAAAGTCAAAGTCATCAGCATCAATCATCATGCCGTGTTTACCTAACCTAACCAAGTACACTATACACGGCCGGGTCGCTTTCTTGCCCATTATGGTCACCTGTCACATCAAAGTCAAAGTCATCAGCATCAATCATCATGCCGTGTTTACCTAACCTAACCAAGTACACTATACACGGCCGAGTCGCTTCCGTGCCCATTATGGTCACCTGTCACATCAAAGTCAAAGTCATTAACATCAATCATCATGCCGTGTTTACCTAACCTAACCAAGTACACTATACACGGCCGGGTCGTTTCCGTGCCGTGTTATCTTAAAGATTTTTTTTTACTGTCTTTAGGGTTCCGTTCCTCGAAAGTAAAAAACGGTACCCTTTTACATAGGATCCCTCGCGTGTATGTTTGTCCGTCGGTTGTCACATCCAATTTGCTCCAAAACTACTGGACCGGTTGAGTGAAATTTTGGTAAGTACACATTTGGTACTAATAAAAGGGCTGGGTGATGTTATGGAGATCTCAATCCTAATCCTAACTAATATTATAAATGCGAAAGTAACTCTGTCTGTAGACGTCTGTCGCGCTTTCACGCCAAAACTATCGAACCGATTTAAATGAAACTTGGTACACAGATAGTCTAGAGCCTGAGAAAGGACATATGCTACTTTTTAATGCGTAAAAAGGGTGGTATGGGGTTGAAAGGGGAGGATGAAAAGTATTGAGGTAAATAATTAGCCTAAATATTTAAATTTTTAAAAATGCTACTATTTCACGTGGAGGAAGTCGCGAGCACAGCTAGTTCTTTATATGTAGAACATTATTTTTACATTCGTTACCGGTATCACAGATTACATAATAATATATATTCGTACCGGTATTAAACTCAAAAATATGTGCCACTAAACTTTTAAATTATGACTAGGAACCACCTATTAAAATTTAAGATTGAAACTACAGTTTAATTACGAAATGTTATATAATATCATTTAAAGATTTGAAATGTTTTACAGCTTAAAAAAAAGATTAAAGTAGAATTAATTTTCAGTACAATTAAACTTAAAGTAATAGTATAAAGAAAGAAAACAGGATATTAATGAAAATTACAATTAAATATCAATAACAAGTACAAATTACATAAACTACTTCCTCTAAAATTAAAAACTACTATTTAGTGTACCATAATTTATGAAAAAGTAGATTAAATGGAAGATCTTGTTTTCCCTAGGTTGAGTGAGACAAAAAATACTGAACTGATCACCAAGAACACTAAATAAACAAGTAAATTAGCTTTTGGTAACAATTTAGTAATTTTGATGATCACTTAATTATTTTTTAAGGTTTTTACATTTGATTACCATTTATTAAATGAAGCAGAAAATTTATTGGTTTGAAGGTTAAATATATACGTGAACAAAGCAATAATAGAAGTTGTAAATTTTACTATACTCAATCATTGTTTGTTTTACGACAGCGCTCTGTACAATGATGTCATTTTAAACATAATCATATATTGTACTTACGTCCTAAGTAGTGTGATTCTCTAACGTTACATCGTTGCCTTCAACGATGCGCCAGCGATGAACACTGAATCCACCCACAGAGATGCGAGCGCGAACGTGTAAGATAGATCGCTGACACGCTTGAGCGCAGCGATGTTACGTTTTTAAAAATGGGGTCGCTGGTATACAACGCGGGAGTAAAGACAGATTTCACTTTGTAATTTGTCATTTTAAAGACACTCTTTTTAATTTACAAAGCTAAAAAATCTATGTGACAAAACATTATAACAAATTTGGGATTAAGGATAGATAAGTTCGCAGCAATCTCTCAGAAAGGGTAAAAGTATTCTACGAAAATTATTACATTAAAAGTTTCGCGATTTCGGAAAATTTCCAACACGGTACTGTAATTCGCCGATTTGGCAGAAAAAATCCTAAAACTACGTGTAAAAGATTTGCTCGTTAAACCGCCAGACACAAGAATATTTTTGATTTTTTGGAAAATGTTCACTGTTAGTCTTGTTCGCCGCATAAAACACTTTCAAAATTATACTTCAAATACTCAGATAAACAGAAATACGAAATGCAATATAATCCCCGGTGTCCATCTTGTAATGATACAAAAGTAATCTAAAATACCATTATATCCTATTGTTATTTTGCTTCTGACGGTGCTCTTTCCATAGCTCTCTATGTGACTTTAGCATCAGGAAGAATATGTTTATTAACAGTACCGTAGTGAAATAACATATTAACATATAGATACCGTCAAATTTAAGTGTTGCCAGTATGTAACCCGGTACAAAAAAAACCATTCCTGAAGCGGTGAAAGTGAACGTCGCCAATGTAATGTTTTTACAGACACCCAGTCCCGACCCGCGGACAAGAGAGGGCCTACACAATGTAATCAACACTTTCAAGTACAATATGAAGTTAGTGACAATTATTGCAAGTATTGTCAAAGCTACAAAAATGTTTTGTTCATCGAGGATCATGTCAAGCACCATTGCCATTAGAGGCAGGACCCAGCCGAAGATGTTGGCGTAGAGGTATTTATGTGTAATCGTCTTTAAATCCGTAAACACTTTCACAAATTCAATGAAAAACATCGCCGTGATGACCACTAACCAATACATGAACCCCAAAAAAAAGTACTTTGCAATAGGTTCTGTCACGTTACTCAGTGACGGCAACGTTAATCCCATAAGCGGTGTTATAAGTAGATTCAAAACACTGTTAAACAAGAAGCAGAGGAAGACGTAGTGCCGGAACTGCCGCCACTTCAGTATTCTTATCCAGGAAACGAGTCCGAAGATGACACTGGTTATCGACAACAGCAATGCACTCCCGTAAATAAAGAACGCTATAAGAGTGATCACTTGTTCTTGCTTATCCATTTGTTGGGTAGAGTTGTTTAAGAGTTGTAAGACAGCCATTTTGCGGTTTATGGCTTGTTTAAGATGAAACGTGTGTGGTTATCGAGACTTAACCAAAATTAGGACCGGACAGCCGCTCTTTTCCTTGTAGTGAGATTACGTCATTTCGACTCCTTTTTTTGTCTGAACATGCTAGGGGTCATGCACTCTATCGTTGATTTGCTTGGACTTATCCTATACTTATACGAACAATATTTTATATATGTATGTGATATCCTTTCTGGGCCTCCTTCCAATATAATTATTACAAACCTCTTTTTATGCTGATAGTACGGAAAAACGGAAATTTCAAATATAGAACGGCTATACACACAATACCACTACATAAGCAATTCCTGGCTCTCGGTAATTTATCTTATGCCATCAAAAGCAAAACTTGTAAAAAAAACCAAGTCTCGGTTTTTTTTTTACAAGTTTTGTTTTTGATGGCATCTCATTTCTTTTTGTAGATAATCCTTCTTCTTTTCCTTTCCGGTACCTTATTCTTCTTAACCAACAAGGGATTTTCTCAAAACCCACTCTCTGTCTTATTGAGCTTTTCTTATTGCATATATCGTATACACTTGTGCGAGCGCCGCGCTTGCACTCACATGTGCGAGCGCCGTGCTCGCATTCAAATGTGCAAGCGCGGCGCGCGCATCCTTACTTACACACGTTGCCATGCGAGCTACGTACGTGATCTACCTACGAGCTACATATATTTTTTTTTTATGAAATAGGAAGGAAAACAAGCAAGTGAGTCACCTGATGGTAAGTGATCACCACCGCCTATAGACACCCCCAACACCAAGAAGATTGCAGATGCGTTGCCAACCCAGAGGGCTAAGATGGAATACCTCTTGTGCCAGTAATTACACCGGCTGTCTTGCTCTCCACGCCGGAACACAACAGTGCAAGCACTGCTGCTTAACGGCGGGATTAGCGAGCAAGATAGTGGTAGCGATCCGGACGGACCTTGCACAAGGTCCTACCACCCGCCGCCATTTTATATTCATACATATACAGGTACACTGATTAATTCACTGCAAATGTTATCTTTGTTAATAAAAATAAGGTTTTTCTTTGATTTATACACTAAACACTAATTGTATTCAAAATTTGAAACTTCTATGTCTAGTAGAAGTGCCTGAAAGTTTTGATGATCAGTCAGTCAGTCAGTCAGTCAGTGAGTGACAAATTAAGAAACTTTGACTAGTTATAATTCTTAAACTACTGGTTCAAATTGAATGAAATTTGAAATATACCGGCTTTATGCAATGCCTGCTTAGTTTCTGAAAATTCAGGGTTCTAGTTTAATCCACAACGAAGTTATAGGGGGTCGAAAATGGCCTGAACTGCTTCGAGAAAAGGATGGTACGGCCGTGCCGCTTTTTTTGCTCGACTTGGCGGGGGCACTGCCGTGCCCCCAGATAACAACCACTACTGTGGCCCTGGCGTGGCCGAGCCCGTGTTTAATTTATCCGTCCTTGAGTCTCTGTCAAACTAGTGTCATAAAAGAGGAACCCACGAATAATGTCCCAATATATAATAATTGTATGTCAAAAACCATACAGTTTTTTGAAATGAAATGAAATTTGGCACACATATAGCTTATAACCTGGATTATCACACAGAATACTTTTATCCCGTAAAAATGCATAGTTCCCACGGTATAGCGATAAGTGAGTTATACGCCGCCGTGACGTCATGAGCAGCAATGTCGCGGACTAAAGATAGTATATTTTATAATTTTAAGATATATAGTAATGAAGTCATTTTAGAAATTAGGCAAACATTTACTTTCCCCTTCCATTATCTCCAAAACTAATGGGCCAAAAATTAAAAAAAGTATATAGAAAATGGTTTTCTACCTATAAATTATAGGAAAACCTATTTATAATAAGGAGTCTATGGTATTTCAAGTAACATAGAAAATTTCAATATTTGTGAGTATACGGAACCCTCTCCAGGCGAGTTTAACACGCACTCGTCTGGTTTTAGCTGTGAATCTGGTTTTAGCAATGCTTTGAAAGAAATGTTTCCAAAACTTTCTGATTGTATTGTTATTTACTCACTAGAGAATTATTCCTTTCCGTATGGAAGTCCCATAGCTCCTTCAGCGGGAAGTCTGCGCACACGTCGCCGTTGAGCAGGAAGAAAGCGGCCGGGTTCCCCGCCCGGATTTGGTCCCGGAAGTGGTAGAGGCCGCCACCCGTGCCTAGCGGTGTGAACTCCTGAAGATATCTGTCGAATGGTGCAATGTGATAATATACACAGACAATGGATGTCAAATTAGCCAACCATGAAGTGAAAGTGTGCAACAGTTTACCCAAGAAAGTGATCAGTGCACCCCCAGTAAACTGTTAGATAGACTAGACAAACAATTAAACAAATAAATGAAGTGGACAATGATATGTTCGCACCAGCTTTTAGTTGTTATACACTACAAATAATGTGATGACTTATGGCACTGAAACGTGGCCGCTTACTATGGGCCTTATAAGAAAGCTCAGTCACGCAACGAGCTATGGAGAGGGCTATGCTTGGAGTCTCTCTGCGTGATCGAATCAGAAATGAGGAGATCCGCAGACGAACGAAAGTAACCGACATAGCCCAGCGGATTAGCAAGTTGAAGTGGCAGTGGGCAGGGCACATAGCACGAAGAACTGATGGCCGATGGGGTTAGAAAGTTCTCGAATGGCGGCCGCGTATTGGCAAGCGCAGCGTAGGACGGCCAGCCACAAGATGGTCCGATGACCTCATACAGGTGACAGGAAGGCGCTGGTTGCATGCTGCTTCCAACCGGCCACTTTGGAAATCCATGGAGGAGGCCTATGTCCAACAGTGGACTTCTTGTGGCTGAGATGATGATGATGATGATGATGACAAATAATAACAATTACGTAGCAATAGCCGATCCTTTGTCAAGCTTAAGTTTCTCTTCTCGTGAGCCTCTGGGTCTCTTAAGCACCATTTGAAATGTTGTGGCAAGTTACTACTTCAAGCTGGTATTCTATTAGTTTGGTACCTTAGCTCAGCCAGCCCTTTATAGGACAAACCAGCATATGGCTAGTGTGGCCAGGGGGGTTCAACTCTGCACTGTAGGTGCGCTCGCCGCATTACCTATGGCATAGGTTAATCGCAGTAGGTTGCCGGCTTGCAGCGCGCGCGCCCGCTCACTGTGTCGCGCGTTGTGATAGTATTATATTAAGCAGCCCAATCCTAGCGGTGCGCCAGGGCATTGCGGGTGGAAGGTGGGCGCGGGCGGCGCCTTCCTTTTGACGCATGCCGCCTGGCGAATGTTTATGAAGTAATACGATCTTTTTGTGCCTGATCATAAAGTTGGAATTCGTTTAATGGTGGTCGAAAAAGAGAAGTTTCTGTACGTTAGTACTATTATTTATTATGGTGTGGCTCAGCAACTATTAGTTAGCTTCATACATTTTTTTTCATTTCATATTTGTTTTTTGCTGTCATGTTCATTACAAGGTGTTAGTGACAGGGTATTGCAATTTTCTTATTAAAGCTAGTGCTAGTGCATGCTATGTGTATGTTTCTTTTTGTATCAACTATCTGCTATCAGCCTCTTAGCTATAATCAGATTATCTCAAACCCAATAACATGTTGTTATGCAAGTCATCTCTTTAGCATAAGCTTCCCCCAGTCCTCTCCATGTACTTCTATCTTTAGCAAGTCTTGACCATATCGCTCAAAAACGCTTCCTGATTGTGTCCTTCCACAATTTTTTGACCAAATTTTTGCCTTATCCCATTTTGTAGTAACCATTCTATAACTTTTCTCATATGTATCATATTTTAAACAGTACTATAATTTTTGTAACCGAAATTTCTTAATTTTTTTTTTAAATGTTTAACATTCAAATTATTAAATTTTAATGCTATGTAATGACAACACAAAGAAAAATTAGGGCAATGGCAGGACTTGAACCTGCAACATTAGCATTCCGTGCCTTGCGGTTGCCAGTTTTGCCACATTACCGTTAGAATAGAATAGAATAGAATATCTTTATTTGCAATAAATGTAGTACAAAAATAGATGTTAGGTACATAAGTTGGTGAATCATACATTTAGGCTTTAGTAAGCCATGCAAATTTAAAAAAAGCTACATAAAGTTACAACGTTAGGGTATATATTATAGAAAAAACAGTTTATAACTAAGACTTAATAATCCAAAAATTGTTTTATAGAATAGTAACACTTTTCAATCAGATAAATGTACAGCTTGCTTTTAAATTTAACGAGAGGTAGTTTTGCAATGTCACTTGGTAGGTGATTAAAAATCTTTATACACATGGCATAACAGCTTCGACTTTTCATAGCCGTGTGCATTCTTGGGTACACTAGTTTATCCGGGTATCTCGTGTTGAAGTGAGTTGTGTCACTTTTCTTTTTAAACATATTAAGGTGCATTTTTACAAAGACACAGACTTCATAAATATAGATAGAGTGTACCGTTAGTAACTTCAGCTCTATAAAAGAGCCCCTGCAAGATGTTCTTTGGGAGATATTAGACATTGCTCTGATACACTGCTTTTGTGCCACAAATGCACGATTAATATGTGAGGAATTTCCCCAGATTAAGATACCGTATCGTAAGTTTGATGCCACAAACCCGTGATATGCCTTTAGAGCGGTTTTTCTATCAGCAATTCTTATTAAACGCCACAGAGCATATGCAAATCTATTAATCTTAGAGCAGATCTTATCAACATGCAACTTCCAAGTGCATCGGTCATCGACAACAAAACCAAGGAATGTAGTACTATCACATTCTGTGAGAGTCTGATTATTATAAGAAACGTTAAGTTTTTCCTTAGTACCTCTTTGATTAATAAATTGAATGAACTTTGTTTTTCCTATATTAACTTGCAAATTATTATCATTTAACCATTTTATTATGTCAGCGACAGCATTATTAATAACATTATTATAATTTAATTTATTTATGTCAGATATTACTATTGATATGTCATCTGCAAACAAGGTGCAGTCATGGTGTGTAATTACTGGAAGATCATTGATATACAACAAGAAAAGTAGGGGGCCCAGAATAGTGCCCTGCGGAACTCCTACCCTATTGGGTTTTGTAACGGATCTGTTATTTTCTTGTGTTTTGTCGGTATTTATACTGGTTATTTCAACCATTTGACGTCGATTGCTGAGATAACTCACCAGCCACTCATAAACCAGGCCTCTTATACCATAGGCTTCACATTTTTTGAGTAAAAGCTTGTGAGAGACATGATCAAATGCCTTACTCATATCGAAAAAGACCGCGACCGTATTACTTCTTTTATCTACATTATCGACTATTTTACTGATTACGTTAAAAGTAGCCAAGGTCGTTGATTTTCCTTTTTGAAACCCATTCTGCTGTTTACATATAATATCATGCTTATTAGTAAAACTCAATATTCTAGAATACATGACCTTCTCTAAGATTTTAGCGAATACTGGTATGAGCGTAATAGGTCTATAGTTTCCTGGAAGGTTAGCTACCATACCCTGCGAATCTTTCAATGTGCTTCGTCTTACGGTCATTACATTATTGATTTTAAGGGTACAACTACCCTCGGTGTCATCTAAATGAAACTTTTTAACATCGACGCCATCTCTCGTCAGCTGACGGTAGCTGATGGTTGCAAATTAAGCAAACCGCTTTAGAGATGTTGATTTGAGGCATTTTGATTCATAGGCGTTTTAAATATTAGTAATTTTGCCACTTAGTCTTATAGCTGTTTAGAATCCTTTAAAGTTGTTTTGCGGCTTAGGCATTGTGATCAAAAAGGTTAAAATCAATAATGTAATGACCGTAAGTACTATAATATTAATAATAATTTACCTGATAGCAACTGAATATTCCTTGTGCATGTCGCCAACAAACTGCTCCATATTGGCTGCAGTGTACGACCCAATAATAAGGATCTCTCGACACTCCCGGAGCTTGACGCAGGCTGCTATGTGGTGCTGGATCAGCGGCAGCCCCGCAATGGGGAACAGGGGCTTCGGAGTGTCCAGGGAGAGCGGACGAAATCTGGTGCCTGAAGTAAAAGATAGATTTAATTGTTTAATTTGAATAAGTACATTCTTTACGTAAATACTTGGGTAGTGCTGTTTGTGGTGATGAACAAAAAGTTGTTGTATTGTATTACCACTAGGGAATGCAAACTCTGTTATGAATAACTGGTTTTTCTTAGAGAAAAAAAGCAAGTTAGCATTCCCTAAGAATACACTACCTGCTACTGTGTTAGGTATGATGAGTTAGAGTTGTATGGAGTTTAGTATGTAAGGCCCATGAAGGGGATACAAAGGTACGCTATGAATCAGCGAATTCAATAAAATTTATTTCAGTAAGGCTTAAGATAATTTTTTAAAAGCATTTTTTATGCCAGAATCGATTTCAGATGCGTTGTAAATGACGTTTTAATCAGGTAACTGCAGTAATAGTACAAGACAAATGTTTCTGCACTTCAGGGTTTATTTTACTTGTAAAAGCAATGGTTAGAAACCAAACAGGCTAAGCAAGGTCTTATATTTAAGTACCTATGTATATTTATGAAAGGGTGATGAATTAAATTATACTTTTGTTACGATAATTATAATAGCAAACAAGCCGGCGTAACTTAGAACGTAAAATTAGTCACCTTTTTGAGGCCCTCCTATAAGTATTACAGCTTTTAACATTGGAGAGTTATCATGGTACGACTTTTCCATTTTTATATATCTTTTAACTATATAATAGCTGGTATTTAATATAGTTTTTAATATAAATTGTTTACAATACACACGTCACACAAGTCACACAAATGTCAATGTCAATCAGTGTGACCAACTTCAAATTAGAGATCCTGCCCTACTTAGGCTAGAAAACTGACAAATCCTGCCAAAGCCAAACTCTTATGGCTAAGCTCCTTTAAGACTGGGTTTACAATCAGAGTTTATGAGCAATAAAATCGGCAAAACGCGGCAATGGCTGTCTCTGGTTGGGCAATGGCCACGTTTTCGCCTTTTTATCGCTCGCAAATGCTTACTGTAAACCCAGTCTAAGGCTATACTGCCAAACGTGCCAGCTTATAATGCAATCCTGCCAGATAATGCCAGATTTTGAAAACTTCAACCGATCCTGCCAGAAGTCAAAAAGAAGGGCTAAACCTGCCAAAAAGGCAGGATCCTGCCACATATGGTCACACTGATGTCAATTAAATGTCACTAAAGGAGTTTTTTGAAACATGTTCAAAACTTGGATGAAGGACTAAAGCATGGATATAGCGTCAGTACTTGTCAAGTGTACATAGCCAAAGCTGTCAAAATGGTCTCCTTTGTGTGCGTCAAGGTAGTAAAACCTGCAAATTAATAAGAAAAACGTAGAGTATACTACTTTAATGTGTACATTACCATAGCCAAAGGTGACCATTTTGTCTATTGGTCGTGTACAGGATGCCAATTGAAGAGGAGTTTAGAGTATGTAGTCATCTCTTTTTGACACATTGTATTGCCATTTAAAGTAAAGAGATCAGATAATAAAATATCGCTTTCAATTTTAATACTCCTTCTATGCTGTACTATTTCTATGGTTGCGTATCGCGGTCGCGGTCCGAATAACGCTTATAGCGTTCATAGCACTCAGTGTCGAACCGAATCACGCTTACATCGCTCACAAGACATACCGTGACGTCATTAATGACCTTATGGGTTTGACTTACATCGCTAACACTCCCAAGCGCAGGCATTGTGAACGTTTACTCGGCAGCGCTAGCGATTTAAACGAATCTATGACTTCATCAATGACGTCACGGTTTGTTTAGCAAGCGTGATTCGGTCCGACCGTCTGAGCGCTATAAACGTAATTCGGACCGCGGCCCGCTGCGTTTCGTTTTTGCTGTATTAAACTACAACCACCTAAGAGGCGTTTATAGCTATTTCAAAACCAATTCTAGCATTTTAGAATTTATTAATTCCATAAACCCACAAATTATCAATGGCAAGATCGTCTTGAAATGTTATTGACTCACTAGTTCAGTACCTACACATTGGTTGAGTGTCGGCTAACTTCAAATGTGCACATATATCCATCCCCGCTCGTTTTTTTTTGAGATGAGAAAAGTTGTAAACAATCTTGCAAAAGTGCCAAAAAAGATCGTTTACAATATTTCTATGGACAATCAAGACATCGCTTCCATCCCGTCTAGCGTCCAGTGTCCCTATCATGACCGCCCAAGTTTAATTTATCCCTCTCTCCCTGCGGCTTTGACTAAATCTACACCTACATCTACACTAGTCTACATTTATTTACATCTACACTAATACAAAAAAGAGGTAAACTATGTTCGTTTGTTTGTGTGTAGACGACGCTTGTTTGTTCCAGAGATTACCCCTAATCTCTGGAACTACTGAACCGATTCCAAAAATTGTTTCACTTATAGAAAACTACACTATCCCTGACGGACATAGGCTACTAACTTCACGCGAACGAAGTCGCAGGCGTTTGCTAGTATGAGATACATATTCGTCCAAGGATACATACGAAAGGGACGTATGGAAAGTTTAATAAAATTTAGCGTTAGTGTTAAGCCACGGATGTAAGAATTTGTTATAGTATACTATCTTTTGTACATTTTGAGTGATATTTCTCCGCTCTTTCTTTGGCACCAAACATGTTTTCTCCACAAACAAATGAACAGTAATGAACAGGGGGTTATTCTTAACGGCAACGGCGAGCTCGACTTTGAAAGTTCCTTTGAAGTAGCTCTTGTGTCTTGTTTTAGCACGCTAGCACGACTTAACGTAGACAAGACAAGACAGGACAAAAAACTCTTTATTAAGAACACGGAAAATAGTCACAAAAAATCACTTATAGAACATAGGTACATTAGTTACTGTATCTCTTTTTGTAATTTATGTTTTTTGTACAACAAAGAATTCACATACGTACATACTTGGTAGATTCACGCAAATCAGTTTGCGCAGGTAAGAGCGTAGTAAAGTACTGATCTGCGATCAGAATATAAGTGCAGATTATTTAGTTAGGTACTGACTGATGTTTCAGTCGCCATGACCATTGCAGCACTTGTTGCGCTAAAAAAATAACTCTCCTGATTTGGGCGTATGGGTAGAGGGATAATGACGATGGTCAAAATGAAATAATTGCCGTGTACATCGCTTGCAACTTTGCGTTTTGAATTTACCTAAGTGAGACAAAGTGATGTTTCGACGTCGAGCTCACCGCTGTCCAGCTTGGAGAATAACAGGGCACCGCTAAATCACGGAACCCTGCTGGCGATTGCGCAATCATCTGTAATTTGGCCAATCCGTCGCCTTAGCAGCATCATTTCTCTCTTTGGGGCCCAATGGCATTATCTCCACGGTTTCCCATTGCGTGGATTATGTTGGCGTATTCGCATAGTATACCTACCTACCTACCTACAGTCGAATAAATTTAACTGACAAGAACGCAATTATACGGTAGGCAATTTTTAAACACAAACAACTTTTGTAACTTAGGCCCAATTTCATAAAGGACAGGTGACAGTGACAATGCGCCGTACATTACTGTGTCGACAAGTAACACTATAGACTTACAGACTTAACGTCATAGAGGGCAAGCAAGGTATACCGAATTGTCACTATCACCTGTCGCCTGTCGCGTTTATGAACTTGAGCCTTGGTATATGGTCATAAACTTTAAATTGTCTGCTCCTTGGCCCCCTCTACTATAAAAAATGGAATCCGAGATTAAATGTAAGTAGGCTTGCCAGATATCTGGCTTTAGCCGGACATGTTTGGCATTTTACTAACGTGTCCGGCCAAATATTTTCTCGTCCGGCCTGTCTGACTTCTAAATTGTTTTAAACTTTATGTCTGGCTTCTGTTAGGGTTTTTGTCTGCCTGTGCTTGTACTACCTATTATTTATTCTGTCTGTGACAAAAGTACAATTGCACAGTCACCAACACTATTTTTATTAATTCAACAATCGCACTAACTCACTTCTAGAAATAAGCTGGCTCTGAAACACCGCGTTAATTAATATTTAATTAACGCAAAGCAATTACGAGAATTTTACGTAGGTGGACGGCGTCGGTGCAAATTGAATTATAACTTTATCTGTGTAGTACCGAGATGTACAGTGGGCTCACGAAAATGTTAAGCATTTTCAGACCAGTGGGCACAGAATAAATAATAGCACTAACATGCTGAAACTTTGCTTTTCGACCGCGATTAAACGAATCCCACTTTTATTAACACGAATAAAGGTTCGTATTACTTCATAGACATTCGCCAGGCGGCTCGCGTCAGTATGAACGCGCCGTCTGCGTCCGCCTTCCCCCGGTAACTCCCGGCGACACGTTAGGGTTGCGCTGCATTAGTTTTCAATTATACTGACACGGCGATGGCGAGCGGGCGTGCGCGCGGCGAGCCGACAACCTATTGCGATTTGCCTACGCTGTAGGCAAGGCCGCCGAGCGTACTTAGAACAGAGTAGAACTCCCTTTAGTGCCGGCTAAAATATTCGCTCGTGTCTTTAATTGGCCCGCTGGCGAATTTCGGGAAACGACGTCTCAATATTCAGTTTAAAAAGGGAGAAATAAGTATGAGTAGGTAAGCTCGTTCGTTCGGTTATTTATTAGAAAAGTTGCTGCTGCTTCTTGGCTATGCTTAATAAGACTTTTTTATCCCTCCATTGAGGATTGAGGGCTGAAATAGACGTTTTCCTTCAATAGAACCTAACTCTTTATTACTAGCCAGGACTGCCCAAGGGACGGCCTGGGGTCTAGACTGTTCATTTACTGTGTCCTCGGTAAGTAAATAATCGTGGGACTAAGTAGGTATTTCTTAGCGGCTATTTATAGTTTAGTACTAGTTTCAGAGTGACAGAGTCCCGAATCTTACTCAAACAGAACGAAGCTCCTCTCTAGCGATAAAAGTTCTGAGTTTTATTTCAAAGAAAGTCCGAATGGATGGAAACTTAACTCTTTGGTACGAGTAGCATTAACAAATACTTTTGTTTTATTTGCTACTTTCAGTTTGCGGTTTAAGAAGAAAGAAAGCTTTTAACGCTTCAAATTTGGGTGGACACCTTATTTTTTCCATTATTAATGGGAATAAATAAATTAAACAACTCTTTTTAGATTACCGTATGTAGGTATTGTCCGGTTCAAAAGATGTTTTCTTTCAAGGACACTCGAGGACAGAATGAGCTAACTGTTGAGGTTTCCTAGCAAGGCACAGCATAAGAAGACTAACGAGCAAGTGGGTCACCTGATGGTAAGTGATAGCCACCGCCCATAGACACACAACATAATTTTGCAACATACTTACCTTTAATATAACATGGAAACAAATCAGTCTAGATCTTGGATAGTAGATGAATATTCGAGCGTTTCTATCGTCGTTATTGTCGTAACGTCGTTATTGTCGTATTGTCGTAATGGAATACCTTCATGCCAGTAATTTGACCGGTTGCCATTGCTCTCCACGCCGGAACTCAACAGTACAAGTACAGCTGCTTAGCGGCTGGATTAGCGAGCAAGATGGTGGTAGCGATCCCGACGGACCTTACAGAATGTCCTACTACTGGTAAACTGGTTTAAATATCAGGAGTACAGACAAAACAATTTTGATTAAGTTTTATAGATTTGCAACAAACTTGCAAAACACCACACACATAAAAAGTAAAGCGCACTCCTTATGGGGTTTTAAAACACAATTCTAGCGTTAAATCTACCAGGGAAAAATGAGTCGCGAAGATAACTTCAAGTTCAAGGCCAAAACAGAGTGGCAGCCCATTATTATGCGACCAACGCATGCCTCTGTTTTCCTGGTACTGAATCGATACTACGTTCATTGTTTGCATAGTAAAAGAATTTGAATTTTGGCAATGATTATTACTACTAATCGCTCTACCTATCAATAAAGTCATTAATGGCCTTTTTTAACTGACTTCAGAAGCTGAGATAGAACTAGGAAAAAAATACAGGTCTCTCAGGTTTGATACCTGCGGGAGGGTTCCATGATGCTGACTCCGTTCCCCTGGCTTGATATGCCTATCCGTAGAGTAAGGAACGAGCTAGCTCTAGGGTCCCCAGTGGCTTTATGTAGTTTTTTGTAGCAGGCCGAATATTTGGTGGACCTTTGGGCTCCACGATCTGACTCTTTACCGCAAAAACCACAAATGCATGTCTGTCTGCGAGACCGATGTATTTGAACGATGTCTCTTAAAATATTACAATACAATACGATTTATTCCACTTACGTCAGCGTCAGCTGCCACTTAGGTCCGAAAAAAATTGTTCCATTTAGGTCATCTATGACCTAGTTGGATTTCAATGTCGATAGAAAAAATTGACCTACCTGGAAACCAGTATTGACAGCATGCTGACCTAACTGGACTCCAGTAATGACAGCATGTAAGTTTATGACAATGACGTTTTGTTTGCCACATGAACAATTTTATTGAATTACAGATAAATCTTAAATAAAGGTTTCCAAAAGGCGGCCTTATTGCTTGAAGGCGAGTAACTATATCATAGTTAAGTCACATTTGTCCTTGACCTTTGGGTCCCTTTGTGGTGGAGCCAGGGTAAGCTCAATAGTTACTTAACTTAATTGTAATCGACACAGCTGAGCGCGTGCATGAGTGAACGTACGTAATATCACAGAATATTATATTAGTATTTCATATATTATAGAATAAACACCCACCGCCTCGCACCTTGGGGGTGCCTTTTGCGGGTGGTAGGACCTTGTGCAAACTCCACTAACTACCATCCTGCTCGCTAATCCAGCCGCTAAGCAGCAGTACTTGGGGTGTTGTTCCGGCGTGGAGAGCAAGACAGCCGGTGTAATTACTGGCACAAGAGGTATTCCATCTTAGCCGTCTGGGTTGGCAACGTATCTGCAATATCCTTGGTGTTGCGGGTGTGTAAAGGCGGTAGTGATCACTAACCATCAGGTGACCCACTGTTGCGTTCCTATGTTGAATAAAAAAAACAATGAGCTTCAATATTTATACCTATTTACTTAGTGTTAGAGTTGAAAAGTATATAGGAATAAAAGTTGTTCAACTCCGGCGCTCCGTAGCGAGCGAAGCCGCGGGCGGTCTCTTGTTTTGATCTAGAGTTCCGTACAAAGGGATAGTATAGTGATATTTCGTTTGTACTGAAAAGGAAGTTACGGTTTTTTTATTGAAAATGAGGTAAATGAGTATGTAGGTCGAGTGGTGGAAAGTAATAACTGTCGTCTTTGAGAACCAGCGACCCCAAGAATCGCTGATCTGATGCCGGTATTTAGCAATCCCCTCCCTCCCAAAATATGGGCCTTATTCAATTTGTTCATCAGATCCGTAGCTACAAGGACAGACGATCAGACATAGCCTTATAGACTGGTTCACTTTTCTCAAAAGTGGCCATTTTTTCACTTCTAGCGGCATTTTGGGAAACATTTGGCCAATTGTGTTTTTTTTACTAATTCGGACCTGCTGAACACGAATATCGAGGTTGGCATTCCTGAATTTTGACCGGAAGCTCAGAATTCAAGATGGCGGCCAAGATGTCGGACGCTTTCTTACTAGTACGATTTTTTTCGTGTAAATGCCGTTTTCGGGGTTATTTTTATCATAGAATGCGAAAACAATTGTTTTAGAATGTTCAACCAATTATTTAGCCCTGGCAGAAGCTCAGAATTCAAGATGGCGTCCATGATAGTGAACGTTTTCTCAATTTTTCGATTCTGGACCGACCTTTCGTTTTAGGACTGTTAATCGGGTTATATTTGTCGAATAATACGATTATGATAGTTACACAGTGTTTAAGCAACTACTTAAACGTTAGAGAATAAAAAACTACCCCCAAAACATGAAATTATTTTCAGTGGAATGCCCTTACATTTGACAAAGTTCATGTTTTGATATGATGTTGCATGGATAATCTTTGTCTTTTTATTGTATATATTTGCCGATATTTCTGGTTTGGCCCTTAATTTGACGTTTGATGAGTGAAACTAGGTTGTTGAAGCTATTTACTACTTTTAGGTAAATACAATAATATACAATATATGCCGCGAGAACAGGTAAACTACGCTGCCCGAAGGTAATGACGAATGAAATATCTATTATAGTACTAGACTATTCAAAAATTATATTAATCATTTAATCATCATCATCTTTCCATGAATTTGTACAAAGTCCGGAACAGAAACACGTTGACGTACACATTAACATAGCCTTTCGGCATTTGCAAAACTTTGTTGAAAAACCTTTTTTGCAACAGGAAAGAACAATATTGGTAGCAGTCTTTGAAATGGGTTCCAGTTTGGTGAAAATGGGGATGTAGCCGTCTATTTCTTTCTTATATCTGCAGTCTGTAATTGGTGACAGAAAGGAGCTTGGCAGGTGAGCGTTCTCCCTTTAGGAAGTTTGGTAGTAATTTAATTTAATATGTTCTATGATCAGCGAAACAGACTCTGGGTTTTTTACTTGACCAAATAAGCGCAACGTTAGTTGAAACTATTGAGTCAGCTACCTAAAGAAGATAGAAACCAAATTAAATTGTACGAGCCAAGTCAACGTCGGTAACAATAACAAAGTAAGTTGAACTTACAAGTAATACAAACCTTGCACAATATTGTCGTATAAGATATAATCGCACCGTGCTTCTCAGATTGAAAAGCACGGTGCCAAGCGAGGACCACAGAGAATTGCTTTTGAAACACTTGAAAAGCTGTTGTCTTGTAATAGAAACTATGTAAAGATGATGTGTCATCACTCCCGGTGATCGCTTGAAAGGCCGGTAAACTCTTCACTGGTAAGGCAACTGGTAAGAAACTCTCCATTGGCTATGTATGTCATGAACAGGTACAAAAACTCTCTTTCTTGCATTTCCACTCATTAACCATACTTCATTTGCATGTATTTTATCCAACTGATAATGGAGCAATAGAAAGACATTGTGTATAGCAGACACAACAGTTTGCTTTGCAGTACTTGCCACTGCGTTCAGAACAATTCATGTGTCTCCTTTATCGTGAAAACTTTCGAGGGAGGAAATCAGTGTTGTTTGCGGGTCTTTAAGGACAAATAGAAGAAAGAAATAGACGGCTACATCCCCATTTTCATCACGCTGGAACCCATTCTAAAGGCTGCTACCAATAAATATTGTTCTTTGCGGTTGCAAAAAAGATTTTTCAACAAAGTTTTGCAAATTCCGAAAGGCTATGTTAAGTGTACCTCAATGTGTTTCTGTTCCGGACTTTGTGCAAATTCGTGAAAAGATGATGATGATGAGGATGATGAGGATGATGATTAATATAAATTATAAAAGTCTGGTATTATAATAGATATTTCATTCGTCATTATCAAACCAGAAATATCGGCAAATATATACAATAAAAACACAAAGATTATCCATGCAACATCATATCAAAACATGAACTTAGTCAAATGTAAGGGCATTCCACCGAAAATAATTTCATGTTTTGGGGGTAGTTTTTTATTCTCTAACGTTTAAGTAGTTGCTTAAACACTGTGTAACTACCATAATCGTATTATTCGACAAATATAACCCGATTAACAGTCCTAAAACGAAAGGTCGGTCCGGAATCGAAAAATTGAGAAAACGTTCACTTTCATGGACGCCATCTTGAATTCTGAGCTTCTGCCAGGGCTAAATAATTGGTTGAACATTCTAAAACAATTGTTTTCGCATTCTATGATAAAAATAACCCCGAAAACGGCATTTACACGAAAAAAATTGTACTAGTAAGAAAGCGTTCACCATCTTGGCCGCCATCTTGAATTCTGAGCTTCCGGTCAAAATTCGGGAATGCCAACCTCGATATTCGTGTTCAGCAGGTCCGAATTAGTAAAAAAAACACAATTGGCCAAATGTTTCCCAAAATGCCGCTAGAAGTGCAAAACGCCGAAAACTGGACCAGTCTATTAGATTCTAAGGCTTAGAATATATAATAAAGGCGACTGTAATAAAATCTCATTCTCTTAATTTACCCCATGGCTAACAACAACAAAAAAAAATCTTATAAAAAAGTATTTTATGCAACTGTTGCATAATGTTTTTGTTAAGGACCCTTCCCGCGTGGACCCGACTCACACTTGGCCACTTTTTAAAAGGCTGAAATAGTGCAATGACGTGTCGTGTCTCGCTCCAAATGGAAGTTCTGTGTTCTAATAATGTGCGGCGTTCAGGCAATATTATAGTATTTATGTAATATACAATCATAAGTAAATTACAACATAACCTTACAACATACGTTTACTTTAGTATATCGATATTTTATCTATTAGGTATAATAATATGTCTTGTCAAACTGGAACAAATTACCTTGCTACTCCGCGAAACCAGTGCCGGGCTCATGCCGGGCTCGTGCAAAATAGCTGCGTCTGTGCGACATATATATATATGTTCAAGCAAAAACCCACCCTCCTCCGCTTCCACACGAAACCACATATATCACACAGACTCAACTATACACCACCACCACTGAACACTAAAACTACAGGATCGACGCGCGTTTCGCCTCTATACGAGGCATCATCAAGATCAAATTATTTATTTATATGTATTGTATTTATTAGTTTATTATATTATGTTAATTTATCTTTTTTTTTAGCTCTTGCTCTGTGTCTGTCCCTACTATGAGACCCCTTTTACACACTCAAAGATTAACTGGATGAGATCCCTTAAAGGGATAAGTTCGCAGTTGTACATCACTGTATCTCTTTTTGTAATTTATGTTTTTTGTATAGTCGACCAAGAAATTGCTTGACCACTTTTCGACCGTATTACAAAAGGATAAGGTTCAAAGTGATCAAACAATTACTTGGTCGACTTTACAATAAAGGATTTACATACATACATACTTAGTAAGTATGTATGTAAGTATTACTTACCTTTAATATTACATGGAAACAAATCAGTCTAGATCTTGGATAGTGGATTAATATCCGAGCGTTTCTACCGTCGTTATTGTCGTCGCCCATAGACACCCGCAACACAAAAGAGATTGCGGATACGTTGCCAATCCAGAGAGCTGAGATGGAAAAGTTCTTGTGCCCGTAATGTCACCGGCTGTCTTGCTCTCCTCGCCGAAACACAACAGTGCAAAACAGCTGCGCTTGTACGTCATATAATATTTGTATATTTTCCATGCAAAACCCATCCTCCTCCGCCGCTACATGAAACAAGATAGTCTTTTCTTGTCGTGCCTATGACTTTACCGTTTTCGCCGTACAATACGAACCAAATGATGACTTAACTCGAGATGGGGACTCGAGATATTCCCACGTGAGAGACGAGTATCGTAAAATCCCTGATTAACGTGCCACGGCGTGCACGTGGAAAATGGGAAAATTCCGGGACAGGATATAAATTATCGTAAGCGCCTGTCGATTTGAATTTATTAAAGTTTTTCGGCGAGGTGGAATTCGATTAACTATACGTGCTAGGTAAATTCTTTCTGTTACGCTACGCTTCTATAGATAAAGAGGTAAGGTTTACCCTTTAGGATATATTTGGGATTTGAGAAGGTAATTTAAGTACACTTTGTTTTGTCAAGTTACCCTATGAAAGAGATGATTGGGTGACGTCGTGGAAATGTACAAATTACTTATTGAAATTACTTTACTACTTTACTTGTTGCAGGTGTCTATAGGCGGTGGTGATCACTTACCAACAGGTGACCCACTTGCTTGTTTGCCTTCCTAGGAAGTAAATTTCGATTACAAAAAACCGTTTAGTAGCCAGATTTAATGTTGATAATTCTATGAATTTATTTTGAAATGAAATGAAATGAAATGAAATGAAATTTAATGCGTCTGAATTAAGGTTTTAACAGTGCAGTTACAGATGCTTAGTAATAGTTTCGCTTAACCCTACCTTTACAGGTGTACACGCTTTAAAAAATATAATCTAACTAATAAGAAATGATCGCATGACATACAAGAAACTTTTCAGGACTGTACTAAATCATTATATAATTCGTCTGTGTTTCAAAACAAATAAATACTTAATTCTAATTCTAATCATTACAAATACTACATCATGTCGTTATCATTATTATGTATGTCAATAAAATAAATATTTTTTTATATATTTATTTTATTGACATACATAATTTTAATATAGTTCCAAGTAATTAATTGAATATAATTAATGAAATTTGGCACCTTAATTATTTCTATTCTGGTTAGCACTTATTTGATATATATTCCATATATCCCTTAAAGGGATGATTTCCCCTTTGTACATCTTTGTATCTCTCTGTCATTTATGTTTTTTTTATAATAAAGAATTTATACACATACCTACATAAATATATACTTAAAAACATATAAACATCTATTCGTACGAGTCAGGTGCAAAATTTCACATACATAATGCGAAAATTTGCTTTCACGGGAATCGAACCCGGGACCTCTAGCTTCGTAGTCAATGTCACTAACCGCTAGGCTATCTCGTGGAGATCTTGTGGCGTACAGCCAGCAAATAAGATTACGTCGTAATCTTCTAAATCAAGCTCGACATCGGAAACCTGCTCCCTTTGTATTAGCAATTAGCTTCCGACGGGCTGTAATGGTAAATGGGCTGATTAAAATTACATAAATAATTTGCTTTCCGGTTACGTGGTAAAGTTGTTTCGACACTACAACTAATACTTCAAGAACGAATGAAACAAAAATTTTTATTAAATAGGTATTAAGATTTTTGTAACCGAAATTTGTTTCGATTTTTTTTTAATGTTTAACATTCAAGTTATTAAATTAAAATGCTATGTAATGACAACACAAAGAAATATTATGGTAATGGTAGGACACCGAAGGTAGTTGTACCCTTAAAATCAATAATGTAATGACCGTAAGACGAAGCACATTGAAAAATTCGCAGGGTATGGTAGCGGTTACGTGGCGAAACTGGCAAACGCAAGGCACGGAATGCTGATGTTGCAGATCCTGCCATTACCCTAATTTTCTTTTTTTTCTTTGTGTTGTCATTACATAGCATTTTAATTTTAAAATTAAGAATAAAGAACAATAAATATAAAAAATTACTTATGCTGTTGATGCTGCAAGCAGTAGCGCTGATATTCAGTGGGGCCCTGAACTTAAAAACTAAAACTAAAAAATCTAAACCTAAACCTGTCAAATGACGTCACGCTCACTATATGTGATTGTATGGTCGTAAAAACAACTTCGAGAAAGAGGCCAACAAAAGAATACAGCTGGGATGGGCAGCGTATGGGAAACTGTGTCAAGTCTTCACATCGCCAATTCCACAGAGTCTAAAGACGAAAGTCTTCAATCAGTGCGTCCTGCCCGTCATGACATACGGTGCCGAAACATGGACACTCACTGTAGGGCTGGTCCACAAACTTAAAGTTGCTCAACGTGCTATGGAAAGGGCTATGCTCGGAGTTTCTCTAAAAGATCGAATCCGTAACGAAGTGATCCGACAGAGAACCAAAGTTATCTACGTAGCCCACCGCATTAGCACGCTGAAGTGGCAATGGGCCGGCCATATAACCCGAAGAACCGATAACCGTTGGGGTAGACGAGTTCTTGAGTGGAGACCACGGATCGGCAAACGTAGCGTGGGACGTCCTCAGACTCGGTGGAGCGATGATCTTCGCTGGGCGGCTGGCAAGAGCTGGATGAGAGTGGCCGAGGATCGTGCTCAGTGGCGTGCCATGGGAGAGGCCTATATCCAGCAGTGGACGAACATAGGCTGATGATGATGGTCATAAATTCCTTCGCCCTTCTGTGAGAACATTTTATTGTTAATTTTGTGCAATAAAGATTAAATAAATAATAATAAATAAATAAATAAAAAAGCAGCACTACGCAATGTCACACTAACCTAACGTTACAACCTGAGCCTTAAATGTTCAAATTTGTTAGTAACTTAAGAGGAGTGTGAACACAGCCCCAAATAGCGCTCCCCATACAAACGGCGATAGCGTTTCCCACCTTCTAAACCTTAATCTATGGCAATGATTTTTTGGTATGTTGTCATTATCGCTTAGAACTAGGTTTGTTTTGATTTTATAAATATTCTTCATAGATTTGACAATATTTACATTTTAGGATTTTCATACAAAACAAAAAGGGTCAATATTTTTTAAACTACTAAAAATATTTAAAAAATTAAAACATACAAACTTAGTTCCAGGGCATAATGACAACATACAAAAAAATCATGGCTATAGGTTAAGGGTTAGAGGGTGGAAAACGTTATCGCCGTTTTCTATGGAGAGCGGTGGGTTCACACTCCTCTTAAGAGTTATTCCATCTTAGCCGTCTGGGTTGACAACGCGACTCCAATTTAGATCCAGGCGGACTTACGGAAGTTCAAATCAACAAATTGAAACAAATTACCTTGCTGCTCCGCGAAACTAGTGCTGTGCACGTGCAAAGCTGCTGCTTCTGTAAGACACATTTTTCATGCCAAATCCCACCCTCCTCCGTACCACTCGGCCGATCATATTAGGGGCAGGTCAGGTTTGTGTTGTATATATTTATAACATTATCGGGACTTTAGCGCGATAAAAATATATTGTTGATTTACCTCGACGTTTCGGCCATGTATCAATGGCCGTGGTCACGAGTAGACTCAAAGCTAAGTAGTGGCTAAAGTCACGATAATGTTATAAATATTTGTGAAAGTCGCAAAAGTTTAAAACAATTTTTTGTGTTGCATAATTCCTGAAAAGTTAACCATTTCAGCAAAAAAACTGTCTTAGCAAATTAATCTTGGAAAACCAACTTAAACTTTAAGGTAGCATTTGCCTTATCGCATCGCTCCCTTACACATCTTTGGTGGAGAGCCACCTTAAAGGGAAAACTTGTAAAAGGCATATAATCCCATGCGTAAACGAAATAGCTTTTACAATATTGTACTCACACGTTCCTTTGACTCGTGAACGTTTATACGAGGCGTGAAATAACTTGTTGGGACCTTTGACAAAACAATTGGAATGGATACGATACGTTATCTTACGTTTGGTTGAGAAAAGGATACTTTCCGGCCCGCTGGGTCTTTACTAGGCGACGAGAAAACAATATCACCGAAGGACAATTTTAAGCGAATAAACTTATTTTTACGATTGTGGTCACATAATATATGAATAAGGATAGAATCAACGACATATATGCTACCACTAGACACGCTGTTTATCAGATTACATTGAGTTCTTCTCTAAATAAATACGATGTTGGTGTTACCAAAGCAACTAACATTATAAATGAAAAAGTAACTCTATCTGTCTATCTGTTACGTTTTTCTAAACCGCTAAACCAAATCTGATGGCTGTTGGTATAGAGATGGATAGGACCTTGGAGAAGACAGAGCTAATTTTTATTGTGAAAATTTCCCGCCCCGATCCCCCCTTGGCAAGAGCCAAGAGAGAAAAAAGAAAAAGAAACTAAAGACGGTATGTGAGCGACGCCCCTAAGAATCTTACTAATATATTATAAATGCGAAAGTAATAATGTTTGGTTCCTAATGATTTAGATAAAACTTGGTTTTGCGGGTGGTAGGACCTTGTGCAAGGTCCGTCCGGATCGCTACCACCATCTTGCTCGCTAATCCTGCCGCTAAGCAGCAGTGCTTGCACTGTTGTGTTCCGGCGTGGAGAGCAAGACAGCCGGTGTAATTACTGGCACAAGAGGTATTCCATCTTAGCCCTCTGGGTTGGCAACGCATCTGGTGACCCATCACTTACCATCAGGTGACCCACTTGCTTGTTTTCCTCCCTATTTCATTAAAAAAAAAACAGATAGATTATGTCATCATGATCGTACTTTTGATGATGATGATGCGTTCCTTTTATCCCTCATCAGGGACATAGGGCTCTCAGAAGATACCCCCATCTGCTCCGATCACGCGTGGCTTCTTCCATCCAACTCTCCAGCTGTGACCAGTTGATGAAGCTTCACTCTCCACTGAACGTCTCCAGGTGGTACGCGGGCGACCCGGCCTTCTCTTTCCGTAGGTCTGCCACGTTATACTTTGTTTGGACAAGTGGTTGTCGGGTCTCCGTAAACCATGTGCAATCCAACGCCATCATCGAAATGAGAAAACTATAGAACTGTGTACAACGCAGTGGCGGAGTAGCCGACCATAGTCTATTTGGCAGACTATGTTGGATAGCCTGAATAAAATTGTATGTACCAATTGTCAAGTACACAGCTTTGCGTTTTGTACGTTTTACATTGGCGTCATATTTTTAGTTCTACTATCCGACGCCTGTGTCGCTGCTAGTTAGAAAACTTAGAAGCACTTTATTCACTTACGATAAGATTCAAAGTTGAACCAATGGGTAAATATTGAAATCCCATCTTCACCTGCTTCACCCCGTCGCAAAGTGGTGACGCTAGGCTTGTAACGATCCGAACAAGTAAGAAGATCTGTTGTCTTCTTATATCGATGAAAACCATTTAATCGCATAAAATGCATAAACTGTGCAGGCGAAGCCACGGGCAAAAGATTGTACTCAATCTAGTAAGTGCATAGATATCGTTGGTCGCTGTAAAAGCTTACAGGTAAGGCTACTTCTTCATTCAACGTTCTCGTTTGAAAGCTGCTCACGCGTCGCTGTTCACCGCGTAAATAGACCTTTCACCCGTTTTTATAGAAAAAAGTGTTTTCGATGTTGATGAATAGATTCTAGAAAATCACGCTCAGCACTATGTTTGACTTTAGAGTAAGTAAAAAGTAGCTTTATTCCTCAAAGCATAGGATTTTAAATTAAATGCTCTTGTAATAGAATTTAGGACCTTGTCTCGGTGAAGGAGAATTGTGAGGACTAACTAACACGTAGCTCTCAAAAAGAAGTTGTGGAACGAACAGAATTAATTTGAATTTCTTTCTAAATGTTCTTAAGCTTGTAAACCCTAAGCCGATAGTGGGTGGATTTGGAACTCTAAAACATGGCGCTAAAACTATAAAACAGGGCGCGCGCGCCCGCTCACTCTGTGTCGCATGAGATAGTATTATAGTAAGCAGCCCAACCCTAGCGGCGCGCAAGGGCATTGCGGGTGGAAGGCGGGCGCGGGCGGCGCCTTCCTTTTGACGCATGCCGCCTGGCGAATGTTTATGAAGTAATACGAACTTTTTGTACCTGATCTTAAATTTGGAATTCGTTTAATGGTGCTCGAAAAAGAGCAGTTTATGTACGTTAGTACTATTATTTATTCTGTGCTCTTATGTATGTTTATTGTGAGTGTATTTGGTTCTTTTTTTAATTTGCACTGCCCGTTGTACTTTGGCTATTTCTTACCGTATCTCTTTCCAAAGGTTGTGAGGAAGAGATCGCTGCTTAGCGATAAGACCGCCTGTTGAATCCCATGTAAAATTTCTCTGTATGTGTTCCTTTATTTTTGTTTACTTGTGTGAATCAATAAAGAGTATTTGTTGTTTTTGTTACCTGTGTCCGCGATTCTGTCCGTAACTATTACAGTTGTAATAAGACCAACAAAAAATACATAACCACCTTTTTTGTGATAAAAACATGGACGTCGCCAGCTCGTGGTAGGGGGAGGAAGTTTATACTTTTTGATACAACTGATGAAAATCCCTAGATGTCGAAGGAGAGTCAGGGTAAGATTAAAGTCTATCAGTATCTAGGCGTCTTGTTTGTGTGTGTGTGTCTACTTGTCATATCGTACTTCCCAAACGGACGAAGTAATATTTTTTTTATCTTTGAAAGTCACTTTCGTTGCGGTGGTTTAACCGTGTTTAGTTGAGAATAACTTGGTGACTATCGAGATATTTAACTTCATCATCAACATCATCTCAGCCACAAGAAGTCCACTGTTGAACATAGGCCAACTCCATGGATTTCCAAAGTGAACTATTTAACTTAAAAAAAAGATAAAAAATTTCATTTCATTTCATTTAACTTAAGTTTTTAAAAATGTCCTAGATTTTTTTTAAAATAGGAAGGCAGACAATCAAATGCATCACATGAAGGTAAATGATCATGACCGCATATTCATATACAACTGCAACACCAAAAGCATTGCAAATGCGTTACAAACCCAGAGGGCTAAGAAGGAATACCTCTTGTGCCAGCAATTTCATCGCCTGTCTTGCTCTCCACGCCGTAACACAACAGTGCAAGCACTGCTGCTTAGCGGTAGGATTAGCGAGCAAGATGGTGGTAGCGATCCGAATGGACCTCACACACTAGGACTGTGTGTGAGGTCCATTCAGATCCGCAAATTAATTATATTACTGGTTATTTTAAGGTACCAGTAGTTATAATATACAAATGGTAAGATAACATTTTTGTGATAATTTTACAACAGTAACCAAACAGACAAGCTGACGTTTGACAGTTATACTTGCGATCCGCCCCGGCTTCGTATGGGTATAGTTTGATGTGGTTTGATGTACATAAAAATATTCCGTAAAAATCTAATAATTACAATACAATACAATACGCTTTATTGAATACAACATTACAATTTGACTGAATTACAGATAAATCTTAATACAGGTACCCAAAAGGCGGTCTTATCGCTTGAGAACGATCTCTTCTAGACAACCTTTGGATAGAGATAGAAATTAAAACTAAGATAACAAGATGGTAGGTGGTGCAGAAATAAATAAAACAGTGAAACTAGATTATTTAAAACCTTAAATTATCTAACTAACAGTGGAAACCACTTCAAAATCCATTGCGCGGTTTATAAGGAGTATGCGGCCGAAAATACGATGAGGTTTGAGGACAGACAGGAACGGAGAGACATTTTGTTTTATACTACGTCACGATAAACAACTTGAGTTCAAAAACTTACGATGACGTCACTATTTTTAACATGAAACTACCGTGAGACTCAGACATATTAATAAAGCGGATCACTCACGTATTTTTGCGTCGGAAAATGCCCGACATGTTTCGGACCAGTCCGTGGTCCTTAATCATGAGCCCCCGTTTGCTTCATTAAAAATAATGAAGCAAACGAGGGTAGTTGTTCGCCGCCGCCCGAGCCGCCTGTGCCGAGTAGCCGAGCTGTCAGGGCTTCGGTACGCAGTCGACGTCGCGCCACCGCCGCGGGGGCTCATGATTAAGGACCGCGGACTGGTCCGAAACATGTCGGGCATTTTCCGACGCAAAAATACGTGAGTGATCCGCTTTATTAAGACGTCACTATTCAAAAAAAATCTATTTTTTTTTGTAGCTTTGTAGCTTGTAATTAATCAGGTGTTTTATTTATATACATATACAGAAAATATTTACATTGGGAAAATTAACACTAATACAAAAAATATATACATTTATTTACAACAAGAACACGTCGTCCAAGTTTGTACTGCGAGGCATGGACCCCAGAACGCTGGCTATTACCCCGTTGTATGGCGAGACTGAGCCTCTGAGCAAAGTAGGCGCCAGCTTAAATTCAATTATTGTAATTAATTTCATTTGGGCTACAGCTTGTAAATCATTTTTAAAGTAATTATACAGGTTAATACCCCAACATTTTATAAAACATGGGATCGGACTAAATCCGTGGAACAATTCGCTATAGAGTACACACGTCAAAAAATACGTACGTACAGTCGGCATTTAAATTTTTTACGCAAAATATGTGTATAAATATGACTGTATGAATAATTGCTCAAAGTTTAAGTGGAAATGATCCCTTAAAGGGTAAGTTCGCCTCTGTGCATGTTATTTTATTTTTCCAGTAATTTTGTTGTTGTTACGTAAAAGATTGGCAATTTGGACAGTATTTAATCTTAACTTAATTTTAGCTTATCAGATAACTTTTATAAGAACGCTCGGGTTATTAAAAAAACAATTATGGCCCACACGAGAACAAATAAATAAAAAAAAAATCTTTTACTCTCAAATAACGAGACCCATAGTTTGTTAGTCACAATAATCCTATAAACTATATTAGTAAACATTAAATAAACCAAATTAAATAGGCAAAATTAAAAATGCTATATAATGAATGACAACACAAAGAAAAATTAGGGTACTGGCAGGGCTCGAACCTGCAACATCAGCATTCCGTGCCTTGCGTATTCCAGTTTCCGCTACATTACCGCTAAAAAATACAAAAAGAAAATCGAAAAAATTTTGAAATAAATAATTTCGATTACAAAAAATTTAGGCAAAATTAAAATATTAGTAGGTACATACACATTCAAAAATAAAGGAAAGTGGAAATAATAATTACTACTAATTAGGACGTCACCAATTTGGTCAACGAAAGTACGCCGAGGCCGTCATCGACCAACTCGCTCAGTCACATCACCTTTATAAATTTGCTTAGAATGGAAATAAGACCGGCCATACACGGACCGCTAGAAGCAGTCAGGATGGACTCCTTCTAGCTGCAACTGCATAGTAAACTATGCGTCTGCAAACGAACAGCCTGAGCGGTCTGTGTATTGAGAATGAAAATTTTGTATTGAAACTGCAGATCACCCAACAGTGACCGCTTGAAGCTGATGTCACTGACTGCTTTAAGCGGTCCGTCTATAGAGGCTCTTAGTGCTTGTAAAAACCCACTGCTTGCATATCGGCATAGGTATTCGAAGCCGACTGTCCCTTAATTAAAGTTTCGTCATAAATTTCCGTCAGGGGCGCAGGTGTGTGGCTTGCGCGCCCGCCCATCCATCACCAGAGACCGACCTTGCACTATTAATAAAGATGAGGCACCTTACCGACTCGTGTAAAAGGACCTTTATTTGACATGCTCTAAGTCATATAGAACCAAGCTTAAACGAACCATCTATTTTTTTTATACAACATAGGAAGGCACACGAGCAAGTGGGTCACTTGATGGTAAGTGATCACCACTGCCCATAGATACCTTCAATACTAAAGATATTGCACAAGCGTTGCCAACCCAGAGAGCTAATATGGAATACCTCTTGTGCCAGTAATTGCACCGGCGTCTTGCTCTTCACGCCGGAACACAACAGTGCAAGCACTAGACAACGGATACATACTTATATGTATAGATAAATACATACTTAAATACATATAACAACCAAGACTTGGGTACAAACATTCGTATTCATCATACAAACATTTGCCCCTCCCAGGAATCGAACCCGGAACCTCTAGATTCATAGTCAGGGTCACTAACTCGGCGAACCGGTCGTCAAATTGATGACCCTGTCCTGACTGAATTTCCACGATGTGACCCCCCCCCTGACTACAAGGCTGGATCCGCTCTTGATGTACGCACGCTTAAAACAGCCAAGTCTGTGCGACATAAGGTAACGGCCCCAGTATTTGACAGTGACAATTGACGAGAAGATACGAAATGTTCATACAATCCAACTGATTTTGCGGAATAGCAAGGTAATTTGTTCAATGTTGTTCTACAGTGGCCCAGAAATTAGTTTGGCTGTATGTGCGAGCGAAACCTTAATCGAAATCCACTCTACAAAAGCACAAAACACGAACTAACTTTGCCATCAGCTTCAAATAAACCGAAACTTCCAAAGTTTGCATGCGCCTGACGTTTCACTACAATAGAGGACCATTGTCACTGTCTAAAACTTTGTACTTGGACATTTATCTTGTTTACAAAATAAATAAGTGGAGTGGCCGTGTGGGCGACCAGTAAAAGGGTTTTCGCTATTGCTGACTATTATTATTATTGGCTTATCTACTAATATCGGCACAAGTCAGCACGGTTTATGGATTTCGATGAGCCTCGTACCGGTTTACCGCCATTTTTTCAATAAATTATTTTAAACTTTCGCTATTTTCACACATATTTGTTACGTCAATTGGGGCTGTAACGCGTTCTACTTGTGACCACTGCAGTTGGAATATGGTCCAAACGTCCAGGTTTCATTGGCCATGATTTTAACCTTTTTTTTACCAGGCTGCCGCCAGAAAGGAGAGGTATTTTTTTCCAGTGTATGTACCAGGGCTTCCGAGACCACTATTGTTAGTATAACGAATTCCGGGATACCCTCTATTGTGCATACTAAAAATTTTTTATATGTATTAGATGGCAGTAAAGTGTATCACTAATAATTTTAAGCTGTATAACTGCTTATGTTAGCATGTAAGTATTAATAATTTCAAACACAATACCTGTTTTTTTTTTAATATATGAAACTAGCTTTTGCCCGCGACTTCGTCCGCGTAGATTTGTTTAATTGAATCAAGCAAACGTGCACCCAACATGCAATCTGCAATATTTCCTGGACAAATTAATGAGAATTAGTTGCTTTGCTGCTCATGACGCCCCGGCGGCGTATAACTCACTTAACGCTATCCCGTGGGAACTATCCATTTTTACGGGATAAGAAGTATCTTATGTATTAATCCAGGTTATAAACTATGTGTGTGCCAAATTTCATCCAAATCCAATCAGTAGTTTTTACGTGAAAGAGTAACAAACATCAATCCATACTTACAAACTTTCGCTTTTGTAATATTAGAAGAATCAAATGGTTCTAAACGCGTTTTAAAAACAAATTCATTAAGGCTCATGCCACGTTCTGATTTTCAGCAGTTCAACAATGGAGGCGGGCGCGTATCAAAAGTGCGTTAGTAATTAATCATACATCTGACTGTGACCGGGCCCTTTATTTGGCTACACAATAACGCTCTTTACTAAAACGGGCCACTTTTCAATGTGCCTTAAAATTATACTTAGCTATTTGTACTCAGTTTGTTCACGAGGCCTTAGGTTTGAATGGTACGAGGTAAGAAAGCGCCCTTGGCCGGTTTGTTGTATTCCGGCGTGGAGAGCAAAACAGCCGGTGTAAATACTGGCACAAGAGGTATTCCATCTAAGCCCTCTGGGTTGGCAACGCATCTGCACTCTCTTTGTTGTTGCAGGTGTCTATAGGCGGTGGTGATCACTCACCATCAGGTGATCTACTTGCTTGTTTGCCTTCCTATTTCATAAAAAAGAAAGAAAAGAAACCTGCTTGTCCTTCACAATTACAATCGTAAGTTTTTTTTATACAACATAGGAAGGCGAACAAGCAAGTGGGTCACCTGATAATAAGTGATCACCACCGCCTATAGACACCTGCAACAACAAAGAGAGTGCAGATGCGTTGCCAACCCAGAGGGCTAAGATGGAATACCTCTTGTGCCAGTAATTACACCGGCTGTCTTGCTCTCCACGCCGGAACACAACAGTGCAAGCACTGCTGCTTAGCGGCAGGATTAGCGTGCAAGATGGTGGTAGCGATCCGGACGGACCTTGCACAAGGTCCTACCACCCGCACTAAGTACTTACTACTTGAAGGGAACACCCTGTGCGTGAAACAGATCCGCCAGTTAGTGGCAATAATCAATATCAATACATCGGTCCCCGTAATTCCTGGTACACCACATTCAACTCTATCGTCATCGCGATAGAATTGTCGTTAGCAAGTAGAACACAATACAAAGCAGTTAATCAGCCTTTGTTACAGGATGTGCCAATTTACACCGTTACATGGTGCCTTTGTGAGGGAACTTAATTGTATTTATTGTACCGAATACTAAAGGATATGAAGGCAATTCGACAAATAAAGTTTTTTATTAAAAACCGACTAGGTATGTGTGAGTCGGACTCACAGAGGGTTTATAGTACGCTACATTGTTTGGGTTGTGTTTATCGAAACGAAAACGTAAGGTACGGAATGCTGATGTTGCAAGTTCGAGTCCTGCCACTACCCTAATTTTTCATTGTGTTGTCATAGCATTTTAAATTTAAATACAATACATTACAATTCCATTTTAACACACTTAACTTATTCATAGAAAAGTCAGCATCAGTTGCTGTTGCTGACGTGTTATTTAAGACGGCGCAAGGGTCACCGGATCCGGTTCGAAGGACCGAATTATGTACGTTTTACCAGCGGACCCATTTTACTTGGTCCTTTGATAATCAAATCTTATGGGTTCTAACCTTTGCCGTTGTTTTATGTTAACAATGTATAATTTTATCTGAAATCTCCGCCTCGTGTGTAAATGAGGTTCTCAAATAACGTGCACTTAACATGTTAAATCTTAACCCTATGTTTTGGTTGGGAAATATCAATAAGCATCTAACCCCCTTATTCATAAAAGTTAAGAATCATTATTAACAAGTCTCTAGGTCCAGCGGTTTGGGCTGTGCGTTGATATCTCAGTCAGTCAGTCAGGATTTTGAATTTTATGTAAATGTAGATTTTTAAGTATTTTTAATCAATACACATATAACTAATGTACGTATAATCAGCTCACTAGCTCTTTGCGAATCGTAATTAATGTAGTAAAGTCCTTTTCGCACCGGATGGCGGGGAAAGTTTTTCAATAAATCCGACCCTTTGACATGCCGACGCCATATTTAACGAAATCAAACCCGCGGAGTTATTCCACAAACGTTGAATATACGCGGGTGGCCTTGTGCAAGGTCCGTCCGGATCGCTACCACCATCTTGCTCGCTAATCCTGCCGCTAAGCAGCAGTGCTTGCACTGTTGTGTTCCGGCGTGAAGAGCAAGGTAGCCAGTGCAATTACTGGTACAAGAGGTACGAGTATCTATTACATTTGGAATCCCTTTGGTGTTGTGGGTGTGGTGAACACTTACTATCAGGTGAACCACTTGCTCGTTGGTCTTCCTATGTTTTATAAATTGGTGGTTTTGGAATAAGGGCGAAACCTTTAACTACACATAGGCTTTAGCGGTACAAATGATATTCAATCATAATTTTTTAATTATCTCTAACTAACTCGACGTAATTTTTAACATAAAACTACCGTGAGACTCGGACATATTAATAAAACGGATCACTCACGTATTGTTACGTCGAGAAATGCCCGACATGTTACATAAATATACGTAATAATTTTTTTAAGATGCTGTCGAACAGCAATGAGTGATTCGGCCTTTATGTAGCGAGTTAATGGGGATCGAGAAAGTTCGTGCTAGTACAGTAGGGGAAATATATTCACGTACCACCTTAGAACCCTATCGCAATATTGCGACGCGTTAAACGCCAGGCTATGTCATACAAATGTCATGCGTATGTCTCTTCGACTAGGTTCTACGGTGGTACGTGTTTCAATTTCCTTGACTGTACCACAGTAGTTCTTAAGTTTTGCGCTTAGGGTAGTGCTTAGCAACGAACAACATTTATTTTTTATTTATACTTGTAATACCGACGTACATGGGTTGTTTGTATGATATCATGAGCATGGGCAGTGGCCGACATCAATGTTTGCTCAGTGCTGAAGTGCCCGGATTTATTCATGAGCGGGGCTGAAACGTGATTTGTGAAATACCCGTGTTTTTTGGGTTCAGCCAAAGACGGCACAAGTTAGCTGTTATCCAAAATGTATGCGGCCCAAGTCACGTATAAAAGGTAGTATTATACAGCGAGTTTTTGTTTATAGTAAACTAGCAACACACCCCGGCTTCGCACGGATTTCATCAGGATGTAACATACATAAAACCTTCCATAAAAAAATCTTTAAAGGACAGTCAAGTATCAAAATCCGTTGCGTGGTTTAGAAGGAGAAGGCGGCCGAACATACACTATAAGAATTTAGGACAGACAGGAACAGATAGCGAGCGACTTTACTTTGTCTTTACATAAATATTATAAAGTAGAGATGCGCCGAGTAACACTTTTGCCGAGTAACGAGTACCGAGTATTACTCGGTTCAATTTTATTTTAACCGAGTACTCGGCTGAGTAACTCGGTTCGATGAAATTCCCATTTCGCGAGCGTAACACATACAAACAGGTTCGAGCCAGTCGAGCGGCCGGCTCGCGTTGGTACACCCCTCATCCCGCCCGCGAATTTCAACTACCAGTCACTTGATAGTTTGCAAAAAAATACTTCACGTTGCGCGTCATAGTAGATAAATAATTGAAAAAGTTGTTAATTAACGAGTGACTGTGTGTAGTACCTAATCAGTGATGACCTGATTTTGATTAACACTGTTGTTTTAATTATATCTACCTAAATATATTGCATTTCTTGAACCGAGTATACTCGGCATTCAAACCGAGTTATTCGGCCGAGTACGAGTATCAAAAAACCCGCCGAGTACGCCGAGTACCGAGTATAAACCGAGTACTCGGCCCATCTCTATTATAAAGCAAAGTCGATATTTTTCCTGTCTGTCCGAAGTTTTCATAGTGTATCCTCGGCCACCTTCTCCTTCTAAACCACCTAACGGATTTTGATGCAGTTTTCACTACCACGGTAGACAGCCGACAGCCGTGTTTACCAGTTACATTTTTTACATGGTCAACGCAGCCAAGTTAAAAAGCACACGGCCTGCTGTACCGTGTCTAAAACGGCTCCGACAGCCATGTTTGTTGAGTCTACACTGCTTCAACAACCGTGTCAATACGTAGCCGTGTATTTTGCACGGCTACGGTTTTCACACGGCTGAAAATTTTTGAAACACGGTACACAGAGCCGTTTTAACCGGCTACGTTAACCGTTTACACGGTAAACGTAGCCATGGAAAACTTGGAGCTGTGTCCACGGCTTTACACACGGCTGCCACAACCCGGCTGGGTGAGCCGTTTACACGGCCACGGAAAGCCGTGTTTTTCTCCCAGTGCATTTAGAGATTATAGGGAACGTTTTTATGTGTATTTTGCCCCGGTTGTACCCGTGTGAAGCCAGGTCAGGTCACTAGTACTATGTGAAGCAGATAAAGATAAGTTATTGTGATAAATATCAGTATTATCATGTCGGGCTCGACTTTGCCTCAGGCAAGGTCGAGAACTGCCTAAATGAATCAATCACGAACTAATTCATCAGTTTGCTTGACAAGGGTCCGACTGGTACAGTGTGTCGCCAGGGTTGCCAGGACCTTGCAAGGAAATCCCATAGAAATATTAAAGCATAAAAACAATTAAATAACTTAAGGCGATATTTTAAAAGCTGATCTCTTCACTTTAAATGGTGATAGAATGTGCTGAAAAGAGACAGCGGGATACTCTAAACCTCCTTTTCAATTGACACCCAGTACACATATGAATTATTATCAAACCACGATTAGAATAGTATTGGAGAGTAACGTCAGCACACTGTCATTTCATAGACTTACGCCAAGCTTCATTCCTATATCGTGGTTTGATAATATCAAAATGTGCTCGTGATCGCGGCCGTAGTAACACGGCGAAACGTCAAAGTAAATTATTAAATAATTAAAATTAGAATATAAGGATTATGTAACAAAGTCTCGAGGTTTTTTTTACCACGTCGGTGGCAAACAAGCATGCGGCTCGCCTGATGTTAAGCAATTACCGCCGCCTATGAACGCTTGCAACTCCAGGGGAAACACGCGCGCGTTGCCGACCCTGCAAGAACCTTATAATACCCCTCTTGAAGACCCTCATGCTGTACCTCGCTGGGAAAACCTCAGCAGGGAGGTCATTCCACAACCGAAGCGTCCTCGGAAGGAAACATCTTTTGTACCGGACTGTGCGTGAAAAATCCGGTCTCAAGTGAAATCCTCACAGAGTCCAGTCTAAGGCCTTAAAATCCGGTCAAAACTGGTTTTACCCGGTCAAACCCGGATTTATCCGGTTAGATGGTAACCCTAGTGGCACCTAATCCGCGAATCGGAGGGACGCTACAGATATATTGTTAGAATTTACTGATCACGCTAAACACCTGGATTAGAGGAGTGGCGTTGAGGGATTTACGGATGAAAAATAATATTTGCGGACACCGAACGGGCTACAAATGCGTTCAGGACTGACAGGACTAAAGGCCTGTTTTAATCTCTGGCGTTGTGTAATTTACATTTGCTCTAATCTGTTTCTGGGTTCCTTTATTAAAAGTAAAACAAGGGATCATTTTACCTAGCGATAAAAGGGTAGAAAAAAAACAATAAACTGAATCTAATTACCTTGCTAGTTCGCATTTGTTGATGTGGACTTCCGCAAAATAACGCCTGTATCTACTGATTAGAAAACCTGATATTTTTAACCAAAATAATTGGAAAAAAGCAATTAAAATTACCTTGTTATTTTTAAGTTTTTGTCATTAAACTTGAAATAAATTTGATATTTCCAATATACGCGTAGATAATAAAGTTTTTGGAATCGAAATTTTTTACTTTTCGATTTTTTTTGTATTTTTATACATTCAAATTAAATTTAAAATGCTATATAATTACAACACGAAGAAAAAATAGGGTAATGGCAGGACTCGAACCTGCAACACCAGCATTCCGTGCCTTGCGTTTGCCAGTTTCGCCACATTACTACTACCATACTCTGCGAATCTTTCAATGTGTTTCGTCTTTACGGTCATTACATTATTGATTTTTGTTTGGGAAACAAAAAATCAATGAAGTTTAAATCAATAAGTTTGCTGCTGTTGCAGGTTCGAGTCCTGCCATTACCCTAATTAGACTTTGTGTTATTTTTATTTATTTTATTTTATGAAATAGGAAGGCAAACAAGCAAGTGGATCACCTGATGGTAAGTGATCATCACCGCCTATAGACACCCGCAACACCAAAGAGATTGCAGATGCGTTGCCAACCCAGAGGGCTAAGATGGAATACCTCTTGTGCCAGTAATTACACCGGCTGTCTTGCTCTCCATGCCGGAACACAACAGTGCAAGCAGAGCTTAGCGGCAGGATTAGCGAGAATGCTGGTGTTGCAGGTTCGAGTCCTGCCATTACCCTATTTTTTCTTTGTGTTGTCATTATATAGCATTTTAAATTTAATATAGAGAATAGTCGCTATCTGTTCCTGTCTGTCCTAAATCCTTATAGTGTATGTTCGGCCGCCTTCTCCTTCTAAACCACGCAACGGATTATGATACAGTTTTCACTGTCATTTAGGATTTTTTATGGAAGGTTTTATGTATATTACACCCCGATTGTAACCGTGAGAAGTCGGGGTGGTTTACTAGTTTTACTATGTACGAATCGGCTATCCTACTAATATTATAAATGTGAAAGTTTGTATGTTTGGACGTTTGGATGTTTGGATGTTTGTTACTCAATCACGCAAAAACAACTAAATGGATTTGGATGAAATTTGGCACACATATAGTTTATAACCTGGATTAACACATAGGATATTTTTATCCCGTAAAAATGCATAGTTCCCACGGGATAGCGACAAGCGAGTTATACGCTGCCGTGTCGTCATGAGTAGCAAAGCACTGAATTCTCATTCATTTGTCCAGGAAATATTACAGATTTCATGTTTCAATTAAACAAGTCTACGCGGTCGAAGTCGCGGGCAATAGCTAGTAAGCTATAAGTGTAACAGCGTCGAGCTCCTCGTCGAGACAGCGCACTAGGAGCGCAGCTTACTTCGCGGAGGTACAAGATCGGTGAACCACTGCACTGAGGCCGACGCAATTGCGTTGCCGCGCTTGTGAATGAATACGAATTATGCGATACACAAAGAGTCATACAGTAGGAGGGTTTTTATATATGAACGCCGTTTTTGTTCGATTTTGCGGGTGGTAGGACCTTGTGCAAGGTCCGTCCGGATCGCTTTCACCATCTTGCTCGCTAATGCTGCCGCTAAGCAGCGGTGTTTCTTGCACTGTTGTGTTCTGGCGTGGAAAGCAAGACAGCCGTTGTAATTACTGGCACAAGAGGTATTCCATCTCAGCCCTCTGCGTTGGCAACGCATCTGCAATCACTTTGGTGTTGCGGGTGTCTATAGGCGGTGGTGATCACTTTACCATCAGGTGACCCACTCGCTTGTTTGCCTTCCTATTTCATAAAAAAAAGAAATTAAAAAATTGTTGATAATTAATTAATAGATTCAGGCATTACTTTGCGGAGGTCCATATCAACAAACTGATGCTGACTCTTGTACTTCTTTTCTGACTGTTATTTATTCCGGATGATGCCTCGTATAGAGGCGAAACGCGCGTCGATCGTGTTTTAGTGTTTAGTGGTGGTGGTGTATATTTGAATCTGTTTGATATATGTTGGTTCGTGTGAAAGCGGAGGAGGGTGAGTTTTCACATGAAAGATATATGTGTCGCACAGTGCATCTATCTTGCACGTGCACGGCACTGGTTTCGCGGAGTAGCAAGATAATTTGTTCCAGTTGGTTGTTGAGAGGTAGGACGCAGGCTTTAAGTCGAGCTCGTCGCTGCTCCGTGTTGACAAAATTCTGGCTGTTCGTATCCTTTTTATCTTTGTCTGGAATAAATTGCTTTGAAGCGATAAGATCTTTTGTTTAGGTCGTAGTATTCTTTTATGTAAGGGGCGATTATTCAATGCCCAGATAAGCTGTTATTTAACAGATAGGTAACAGTGAAATAATAGCTTCGGACGCAGCGCATAGAGGGGTTTTGTAAGCATGAAACATCTGTCTGTCTGTCTATAGTCTTGTAACTTTGCTGTAGCTATATCCAAGGATCTTATTTTGACCTGGTTTTTAAGATACCTGCCCACTAATCATTAAGTATGGCAGCATCTTGCTCGCTAATCCTGCCGTTAAGCAGCAGGGCTTGCACTGTTGTGTGCCGCGTTGTGTCGCTAGTGTTAAATAAATAGTTCATAATTATTAATCCAATATCCATATGCTCTAGCCGCCATCTTGTTCGGCATACGCAATATACGGTACCAGGACAACATAAGCTGTCAAGGGTTTACTGCGCATTGTGAGGCGGCAAACACTGGGTAAATATTAATCTTCATACAGGGAATAAGCCGGCGGGGGTAATAAAATATTACCCAGTATTACTTCACGTGTCCTAATTAAAAAGAGCTAATCTATAAGTGTAGACCAAGTAATTGCTTTTATCTACACACATATCATAAGTGCTCAATAACGCGTTCAAAAACCATAGAAAATGACCAGCATTATTACAACCAATGTTATTATAAGAATTTTCTCGTCTGTTGTAGTAGGTAATCTGTTCTTTATTGGGTAGTATCTCTTAGTAGTCTGTGTTTATTGGTGATCACATTATCGATATCTCTAACGTTATGAATTTAAATTTGGAACAGCTGTCAAAATTCAAGTTGGTCTCTATTCTAGTAACCATAGATTTTAAAACAGTTATCGATACGAAACGTCACTCAGTATGATTTTTCAATTTAAACGCACGACATTTGATCTCGAGTGACATGACAATAGGGACTCCATTCGTTTGTCTATGATTTAAAAAAAACGTTCGTCTTGACGGATAGATCGATTTGCCGCCATTACTTGTTGTCACTCGTTTGTTGGTTTTTTGCTGTTATGGTTTTTTGCAGTTATGATATGTGTGTAGATAAAGTAATGTATGCAACTGTATATAATTAGGCCTTAAAACACTCGTGTGATCCTATTATGAAACTCGCTGACGCTCGTTTCATAAAACCACACTCGTGTTTTAAGGCCTCTCATTATATAGCAGTTGCATAAAATACTATTATCTACACACATATCATAAAGGCTAAATAACGCGTTCAAAAACCCTAGGAAATGACCAGCATTATTACAACCAATGTTATTATAAGAATTTTCTTGTCTGTGGTAGTAGGTAAATCTGTTCTTTATTGGTCATCACATTACCGATATCTCGTGACGGCTCGGGACGTTATGAATTAAAATTTGGAACAGCTGGCAAAATTCAAGTTGGTCTCTATTCAAGTATCCACAGATATTAAAACAGTTATCGATACGAAACGTCAACTCAGTATGTTTTTTTAATTTAAACGCACGACATTTGATCTCGAGTGACATAAAAATAGGAACTTCATTCGTTCGTCTATGGTTTAAAAAAAACGTTCGTCTTGACGGATGGATCGAATGACAGAGTACCTTTTTAATATACATGGCCGCCATTAGTTGTCATACGTTTGTTGGTTTTTTGCTGTTACGGTTTTTTGCAGTTATGATATGTGTGTAGATAAAGATATGTATGCAACTGTATATAATTAGGCCTTAAAACACTCGTGTGATCCTATTATGAAACTCGCTGACGCTCGTTTCATAAAACCACACTCGTGTTTTAAGGCCTCTCATTATATAGCAGTTGCATAAAATACTATTAAACCTTATCCATTTGTAATACCATCGAAAAGTGCTCAAGTAATTTCTTGGTCGACTAAGAGGAAATAATGGCGAAGTGGGTCGGACCCACACACTCAAGCTTCCGAACTGCTACGCAATCGTAGGGTACAGTTACTGCCGTTAGGGTGCAGTTTATGGTATTTATTTATCTTATGGGCCTGAAATATAATGATTCTATTCTATTCTATTCGGATAATATCTTACCCAACATTAGGATATCTTATTCATTGCTATAATTGCTTGCTCTCTTATTCTGCCGCTAAGCAGCGGTGCTTGCACTGTTATGTTCCGGCGTGGAGAGCAAAACAGTCGGTGCAATTACTGGCACAAGAGGTATTCCATCTTAGCCCCCTGGGTTGGCAACGCATCTGCAATATCCCTGGTGTTACGGGTGTCTGTGGGCGGTGGTGATCACTTACCATCTTATGGCCCATTTGCCTGTTTGCCTTACTTTCCCACTTGTTTGTGTGTCATCTTTATATCTTTCATTACGTATATAAAACAAGGTCACTATCAATGTTCAATCAAGGTTCCTGTCTGTCCTGGTATCTTTGGCTATAACTAGGCAATGAATTTTGATATAGTTTTCACTGTCATTTAGATATATGTTTTCATGTACAATTGGGATGTTGACAAAAAAATAATAATTAGTCCATCTTTTAGAACGCCAGAAAATAGTAGATACGTATTTTTTCTTTTGCTTCTAAAACTTAAAATAACAAAGTTACAGAGCGGCGAAAGTTCGCGCTACGTCATTATATCGTAAAATTTTTACGAATCGAGTGACGTCACGAGCCCCTACTCCTGAATTTGAATGTGCTGTATCTTTGTCAATATTATTCGTATGGACAAATAAAAAAATACGTATCGAGTATTTTTCTATAATCTAACTGACGGACTAATTAGAATCTTGTTGTTTTAACCCAGGAGACATCCCTATTGAAGACACATCCATTAAAGACGGAACTACAAGAAAGTGTAATATTTCGAAAGAAAGGCATATAGTATGAAAATGAAGTTGACATTTATTTTTATACAACATAGGAAGGCAAACAAGCAAGTGGGTCACCTGATGGTAAGTGATCACCACCGCCTATACACACCTGCAACAACAAAGAGAGTGCAGATGCGTTGCCAACCCAGAGGGCTAAGATGGAATACCTCTTGTGCCAGTAATTACACCGGCTGTCTTGCTCTCCACGCCGGAACACAACAGTGCAAGCACTGCTGCTTAGCGGCAGGATTAGCGAGCAAGATGACATAATATATCTATCCCTTTTGAGCATAGACATTTTCTCTCAGTTCTCTCTTTAATGCTTGGCTAAGGTTGTTGCTGTCTGTACATCACATCCTAATTCACAGTCCTAATTGTATACTCAAGTGAAGCCGGGGCGGGACCCTAGTATTACAATACAATACTATGAGACTCATATATTTTAAACCCAATGTTGAATAAGATGTTACGCCGGTTAGCAACCCGCTTCGTCACTGCACGAGTACAGTCAGCCGCAGTAGTTTAACACTTAAGGACCTAGTCGTCGTACCTAACGTATGAAATGGGAGTTGTTCGAATATGTCACACTACTGACAGCGACAAGGTACTAAAACCATTATAACGATCAGCTACTACTGACGATGACCGTACAATAGGGTTTTTATATGTAATGACAGTGAAAACCGTATCAAAATCCGTTTTTACTATGTAGTGAAAATAAAGATAAAAGTTAACTGGAAGAGATCCCTTAAAGGGATAAGTTCGCCTTTGTACATCTGTTTTGCCCTGTTATCTGTTATTTTATGTGTTACAATAAAGAGTCATACATACATAAAGATGTGGCCAATACATCTACGTGCTATATTATTCTGGAGCCGAGATTCAAACGCTCAAAGAGACCATCCCGCTGTAAATGTTAATAAGTCTTGCTACAAAAGTCCTTTTGTTTAAAGCATTCATTTTTTTCCGATCCCTTAATTAAGGATTCCATTCAGCTCGGGCAGTCCTTTGCGATTGGAAGCCGACTGGAGTTTTTGTTTTGAATCGTTCGTCGTTCTTAAAGGGAAAATATCGTCTGACTTCTTTGTAAGAATGATGTTGTACGTAAAACCCTACCTACCTATAATCTAGCTTTTCAGGGTTCCGTAGTCAATGTAGGTGCTAGTGATGTAACGAATATTCGCATATTCATTGCATTATTCGCATTCGCCAAAATTTATGCGAATGTTTTGCGAATATGAATAGCAGAAAAAAAACCAATTTGAAGACAATAGTAGATAAATAAAATCAAAATCCATTCATTTCTTATGTTTTTTAATGCAAGAAAAAGTAACTAACCTCGAAATCACAATATCAGTTTTCACTTTATCATTTGGTATTATCTATTTACTTACATGATTTTTTTGCAATGAAGCTTAACAATTACATTTTCATTGGAACTTATAAATACAAATGGAACGCATCTCCTTCGAACGAGACTGCCTCCAAGCCATAGACAATTGGCGCCAAATTTGAACAAAAACTGAACATTCGCATTCGCATTCGCATTCGCGAATGTCGGTAGCAGATATTTGCATTCGCATTCGCATCCGCGAATGTTCAAAAAATGACATTCGTTACATCACTAGTAGGTACCTATGGCTTATATCTTTAGGTACTTAAAATAAGGCAAACAAAATAGTCACGTGACTCACAAATCAACCGATCAAGTCAATCACTTGAGTCTGTGGAGACCCAACAGATTGATTTGATTGGTTAACTTGCCGAGTCATGTGTCTATTTTGTTTAAATTATTTCGAGTACGTAAACAAATAAATTATACGAGGCGTCTTATGCATTGCGTTTTTAAGAGGAGTGTGAACCCAGCCCCGAAAAGTGATTCCCATACAAACGGCGATAACGTTTTCCATCCTCTAAACCTCAACTTATAGCCATGGTTTTTTGGTATGTTGTCATTACGCCTTAGAACTAGGTTTGTATGTTTTAAGTTTTTTAACATTCTTCAAAGATTTCACAATATTTTCATTTTAGGAGTTTCATACAAAACTAAAAAAGCGTCAATATTTTTGAAACTATTAAGAATATTTAAAAAATCTAAACATACAAACCTGGTTGTAGGGCATAAAGACAACATACAAAAAATCATGGACATAGATTAAGGTTTAGGGGTGAAAAACGTTTTCGCCGTTTGTATAGAGAGCGTTGGGTTCACTCCTTTTAACGCAAGCTTGCATACATTTTTACTGTTACTGCGTCAATGTATTTTGAGCAGCCGTGTGATCGATCCTTAACTGCTGCTTTTTACAAAAAATAAAAAGAAGAAAAAATAATGATCAGTCTTGTATTTTCGGGAACTAGCCGGCGGCCATGTTGTTTTACAAAGTTGTTAATAAAGGTCAAGATGAAATGAGAGCGAAAATTTCGGCTTGAATTCGCGGCTTCTTATTTACCTTTAATTCTAAAATTTTGAAGGTTCCGTGTCCTTATGGTTATAGGGCTGTAACCAAAGTATATTTCTGCGTTGAAGTTTTACTTACAACAGAATTTGTAACGAAGAACAAAAACACAACAGCAGAGCGTTCAGGTTTCGCGTTCTTGACAAAGTGCGCATTGAATACAACAGGCTATTAAAGGTGTGGAAGTTAATCTCGATTAATTGAGCTATCAAACAAGAAAGCCGCATCAAAATCGGTTTATCGGATCCGGAGCTACGAAATCACGAATAGATAATTAGCTTGACCTTAATTTTCTTCTTCTCATCCTTTTCAATCTCTAGGATGTGGGCTTCCTTCAATCCGTGCCAATGTACTCTTTGTTAAGAGGAGTGTGAACCCAGCCCCTAAAAGTGCTACCCATACAAACGGCGATAACGTTTTCCACCCTCTAAACCTTCATCTATGGCAATGATTTTTTGGTATGTTGTCATTATGCCTTAAATTTAGGTATGTATGTTTTAAATTTTTTTAAATATTAAAAAACTTAAAACATTTGTCGTTATTTGCATTTTAAGAGTTTCATACAAAACAAAAAAGTGTCAATATTTTTGAAACTATTAGGAATATTTAAAAAATCTAAACATACTGTTGAATGGTTGCTACGCTACCTATCTATTATTGAAAATTTTGTTCAATCAACCGTCAACCATCTGAATACAATTACTTGAAACCACTACGACTCTGATTTATTCCATGAGGTTATGGCCCAGAACGCTAAATTTTCTGTTGCCAAATTGACCGGACTTGAAGATTACTCGTCATGGAAATTCGCAATAAAAATGTTACTTCTTCGAGAAAATGTTTCAAATTTACGTCAACGCTACCTAAGAAAGAAGATTCTGTAGAAATTGAGAAGGATCAAGAGGCTTTTTCCATAATATGTCTTCATTTAGAGCCTCAACTTTATACGTACGTACGAATTTGACATATGCTAAAGAAGTGTGGGACGCGCTAGCAGAAATTTTCGAGGATAAAGGTATCAATAGGCGTATAAGTCTTATGAATTCCCTTTTGGATGAACATTTGGAAAAGCATAGCTCTATGCATGAGTATGTAGCTGCTGTTATGAGTCACGCTCAGAAACTAAAGGAGATTAATCAAAGTTTCGATGATGATTTGATTGCTGTGGTACTTTTACGCGGTTTGCCTGATATCTATAGACCGTTGCGTATGGCTTTGGAGCACTCAGGAATGAAACTTACCTCGGAAAAAGTTCGGCAAAAGCTTCTACAAGAGGACTCTGGTCAGAGCTCTTCCAATGATTCCTCGACTGTTAATTCTGCGTTACTAGCAAAGAAACAATCTCAGCATTCAGTACCAAAGTTCAAATGTTTTAAATGTGGTAAGAAAGGTCACAAGAAATCAGACTGCCCGAAGCTGATAAAGGAATTAGACAGAGAAGGCGTATCAACGGTTTCTACGAAGTCGAAGAAAGTTGCATTATGCTGTTCACTGTCGGTACACGAGTCCTTCAGCCCCTCTACGTGGTATCTGGATAGCGGCGCTTCGAATCACATGAGTTTTCAAAAACATTGGTTTAGAGACTTTAAGGTTACTGATAAGAATGTTGTGACATGTGCGAATGATGACAAAATGTCAAGCATAGGTAAGGGTGACATTATGGTAAGTTTGAAAGGAGTTCTGTTACCTATAAAAGATTGTTCTTTTGTACCTGATTTGAAAGTTAATCTTTTGTCTATATCTAAGTTGGTACAGAATGGATGGAAAGTGGTATTCGATTCTCATGGTTGTAAGATGTTTCACCAATCGATAGGCCAAATAACAAGTAAGCTTGTGGTTACTGCTAGTGAAGTCTCAGGTATCTATATGTTGGATGACTGTTTTTCTGTTATAGAAGGGGCTTTGGCTACAGTTCAAGCGGAGAACTTGTTATCGCTTTGGCATCGACGGCTTGGGCATGTAAATCTGAATGATTTACGCAAGCTACCTAACATCGATTTTGGAGGAAAAAGTGTAATGGATCCTTGTGTCGCTTGTATAAAGGGTAAGGCACATAGATTACCTTTTCCAAGAGGTGAAGCAAGTAGAGCTGTTGACAAACTCGGCTTAGTACACGCAGATCTTTGCGGTCCAATGTCGGAACGTTCGTATGGGGGTGCTCATTACATGTTTATCATAGTAGATGATTTCACGAGGAAATTGTTTGTTTATTTTCTAAAGGAACAATCGCAAACATTAACCTTTTTCAAAAATTTCGTGACGCATGTAGAGAATGAGACAGGTTTAACAGTCAAGTGTTTACGCACAGACAACGGGACAGAGTTTGTTAATAAAGATTTTAGCTAATTTCTTTGTAGTAAAGGAATAAAGCATCAGTTGACAGTTCCCTACACAGCGGAACAAAATGGCGTGGCAGAGAGATCGCTCAGATCAGTAACGGAGATGGCACGAACCATGTTATTGGAGAAAGGTCTTAATATTAAGTTTTGGGCGGAAGCATGTAATACAGCGGTGTACGTCAAAAATCAGGCTGCCTTATAGCGCAAATGATGGGAAGATTCCGGAAGAAATGTGGACAGGGAAAGTACAAAACTTGAATCATTTAAGAGTTTTTGGTTCGACGGCTTATGTACATATTCCAAAAGAAAAAAGAAGGAAATGGGATGCAAAGGCAAAGGAATATCTTTTCATTGGCTATTGTGAAGATACTAAAGGTTATCGCTTTGCAGATCTCAGCAATCCTCGAAGAATTATAACAGGACGAGATGTTATATTTACTGAAGATTCTGACTTGAAAGGTTCGGAATCTGGATCATTGGTAAAAGATACTTCTCTTCTGAAGGCTGTTAATAGGGAAAATGACACTATTGTATGGGAAATAGATCACTCTTCAAAGAACGTTCCATCGACGTCAGTGACAGAAGATTCTTATGAAGATGCTGTAGATGGTTTGGACACAGCTGACGCAGTAGCTCGTGCGGAAACTGCGCCTCCAGCTGAACCTGTCGAGCTGAATCGAGCTTCTAGAATAGAATCTGATGTTGAAGTTCGTAATGAGGAAGCCAGTAATGTGCATAACGAAGTAGAGCCTAGATATCCATTGAGGAATAGGTTACGTAACGCACATAGTGGGCTATATTGTTATAACAGTACATTCAATGAAGATGATGAACCACAATCATACAAGGAAATCTTGTGTAGACCTGACATTCTTGATTGGCAAGCAGCGATGAAACAGGAGTTAGATTCCATGAAAGAACATGACGTTTGGAAGGTAGTTGAAAAACCACCTGGAGCCAAAGTAGTGGGGAACAAATGGATCTACAAATACAAGTATGATGCTGACAGAAACAAGACATACAAAGCTAGACTCGTCGCCAAAGGATTTACCCAATCATACGGTGTGGATTATTTTGAAACGTTCTCGCCCGTCGTGAGAAGATCGACACTAAGGTTATTGCTGGCATTGGCTGCTGAAAGTAATTTAAACGTGCACCATTTTGATGTGAATACGGCATTTTTTAATGGGGATTTACATGAAAAAGTTTATATGCAACAGCCGGAAGGATTTATCGAAAAAGGTCAGGAGCATAAAGTTTGTTTGTTACAGAAGGCGATATATGGCCTTAAACAATCAAGTCGATCATGGAATGAAAAAGTTAATGACGTACTTCGGTCAATGTCATTTCAACGCTCAGAAATTGATAATTGTTTATATTTTAAAGAATATAATTTTTATTTGTCTTTACGTCGACGATTTTATAATATTCTTTGAGGATATTAATTCTAAAACAGAATTATTGAACGGCTTAAGAAAATACTTTAAAGTGAAGGATTTAGGGGAAGCTCGACAATGTTTAGGCATGCATTTAGAACGGAGTAAAGAAGGTACGTTTTTCTTACATCAGAGGAAGTTTATTGAAATTCTTCTGACCGAGCACGGAATGGATCAGTGTAAACCGGTGAAAACCCCGTTGGAACTGGATTTGCATAAAGTTTTGGCAGAAGGGGGTGGTGGTGAGCTGAACCGCCAAGAACAATTGCGATACCAGTCCTTGGTAGGTGCATTGAATTATTTAGCCTGCAACACGAGGCCCGACATTTCAGCTGCGGTGAGTTTCTTAGCTCAATATAATTCATGTTCACAGTCAGTACACATGAAGGCGGCTAAACGTGTTCTTCGATATTTGAAAGGAACTTGCGAATTAGGACTTACATTTCAAAAGTCGAAACGAGAATGTAATAATGATTTTATTACAGGTTACGTAGACGCTGATTGGGGCGGAGATATTAAAGATCGAAAATCTTATTCAGGATTTATGTTTAAAGTAGGACCGAATATGATATCCTGGGAGTGCAGAAAGCAAAACTGTGTGGCGCTGTCTTCAACTGAAGCAGAATATGTCGCTTTATCGGAAGCATCTAAGGAAGCTGTATACCTACAGAGGTTGGTCAGTTATATTGCTAATAATGCGGACTCTAAGAGCGTGAAGTTGTTCGTGGACAACCAGAGCGCCATCACGTTGGCAAACAATCCTGTTGCTCACCGACGGACAAAGCATATCGACATACGATATAACTTCGTTCGTCGTTGCGTCGCTGACAAGTTAATTCAGCTAGAGTACGTCTCGACTGAGGATAACCTAGCCGATATCTTGACTAAGCCATTGCCCCGCATTAAGCATGAGAGATGTGTGAGTGGTTTAGGTTTAGGTTTTAGTCGTTAATACTGCGTAGTTCTAAGATGTTGAATGGTTGCTTGAGAGGAAGTGTTGAATGGTTGCTACGCTACCTATCTATTATTGAAAATTTTGTTCAATCAACCGTCAACCATCTGAATACAATATTACTTGAAACCACTACGACTCTGATTTATTCCATGACATACAAACCTAGTTCTAGAGCATAATGACAATATACAAAAAAATCATGGCTATAGGTTAAGGTTTAGAGGGCGGAAAACGTTATCGCCGTTTGTGTGGAGAGTGGGTAGGTTCTCACTCCTCTTAAGCTGTTTGTTCCAGCCACTCTTTTATTATCGTCACACCAGCGTATTGTGGTCTGCCGGGTGGTCTCTTCTCTCCCCAGGGTCTCCACTCTACCATGTTCTTACACCAAGAACCGTGTTTACGAGCCAAATGACCAGCCCACTCCCACTTAAACTTAATACCCCTCTTAACGTGTGGACCGTTCAAAAAATACCTTCATGTTTTTTTTTATTGAGTTATTCATACTCATAATTGTTTAGATTAGTGATAGTAGATTAGAAAAGTTAATAAGCACGTGTGCTTTATTACCGCTAACCCATTATCGCTACTCGCAGGCAAAAGGACGTCGACCTTTGAAAGCAATTTCCGATACCGTGAAAATTAACCCTCAACCCTTTTCAAATTGACACGTATACCATAACAGACGAGTCCGGAAGGGCTAACGCCACGTATCAATATGAAAAAATAACACTCAACGGTTATTAGCATGCGGAATATATTATATATAGTATATATACCCAAAACTGACCGGCCCCGTCGGCAGCGGCAAAGATGAGCGGCAAGCGGCAAAAATAAGCCCATAGCTGTAAATTATGTATCTGGGGGCAACGCAGTGCCCTCGCCAAGTTGAGCAAAAAAAAGCGGCACAGCCGTACCATCCTTTTCTCGATTTCGTTTTTTACCCGACTACGGCAAAGCCAAAAGGAAGGGCTATGTTTTTAGAATGAGAAATTCAATAAACAAAGAAGGAATGAAGATAGGATATTCTTACACATAGGATATTCTTTATCCCGCAAAAATGCAGGATAGCGATAAACTAATTCTACGCGGACGAAATTACGGGCACAACTAGTAAAGAATATTTGTTGTTCTTGTTGTTTGTTCCTTGTTGTCATGCGAGATGAATAACATAGACTTAGAATCATCGAGCGCTGGCCTGAAATAATTTTGGTTCACTGCACCACGATTACGGGACCCTAACAACAAAGAATACCTTGCAGAAAGTTTTAATCGTAACGAGTTCGCCGCGCCCGACTCGCGTCGATGGCGCTCGAAGCAAACATCTTCAGATCCGGCCAGAGTTTCATGATTTACGGGTTCCGTGGAAACTGAAAACCCGTGAAGACTTTAGTAGGTAACACTACAAAGCCGTGTAGTCTACACTATCTACACTAATCTAGAGGTACACTCAATGATATTATAATGCATGGATGTACAGTGTCATACTAAATGACAGCAGAATAACGGCCCGACATGATAATACAGGTTGACGCCAATGTTACAAGTGATAATTATTAGTTTACCATTTATTGTCCTTGGATTTACAATTTTACGTCTAACTGCATAAAATAATAATTTATTAAGAGGAGTGTGAACCCAGCCCCAAAAAGCGCTCCCCATACAAACGGCGATGACGTTTTCCACCCTCTAAACCTTAACCTATGGTAATGATTTTTTGGTATGTTGTCATTATGCCCCAGAACTAGGTTTGTATGTTTTGATATTTTAAATATTCTTTATAGATTTGACAATATTTGCATTTTAGGAGTTTCATACAAAACACAAAAGCGTCAATATTTTTGAAACTGTTAAGAATATTTGAAAAATAAAAACATACAAACCTAGTTCTAGGGCATAATGACAACATTTAAAAAAATCATGGCTATAGGTTAAGGTTTAGAGGGTGGAAATCGTTATCGCCGTTTGTATGGAGAGCGGTGTGTTCACACTCCTCTTAAGTTTAATTGCAAATAGGTTTTTTTACTTAATAATAGTATTGACAGCAGCGCCGTCGGTCCGACAGGCTGACAGTTTGGTTCGACTTTTGACGCGGCCAGTTTGTAAACGCTGACTAGTAGTCCATTATTTATAGGTCAGTGAACACAATACATGAAGACATGTGAATATAATATCATAATATCATATTTTAAACGCATTCAAGCACCACAGAACCCTCTCGAGCCACTCAACTCACGCCTTCAAGAGTTCTGACCGACAGTTTCCGTACCTCCTGAATGGGCACCACTCGCGAGCTTTTGAAGCTTTCATGCAAACGATCTTGATAACAAGCTGACGACAGACTGGGCTTTTTGTGTAACCAATAATCTTGTCCCGCAGCCAAAGAGTCTGGGTTCAAATCCTACTTAAAGTCACCACAAGTCAAAATTACAAGTCTAAAAGCTAATGGTTCTTCTTGCTTTTTGAAAACTGTGCAAAATTGAATTTTTACTATGCGTTTTTCTGTGAAAAACATTGTAAGGAACCCTACACACATCTATGAAGTTAGTCCTTATAAACTTTCTTAAATAAATTCTCTAAATGACAGTGAAAACTGTATCATAATCCGTTGCGTGGTTTAGAAGGAGAAGGCGGCCGAACATACACTATAAGGATTTAGGACAGACAGGAACAGATAGCGACTTTACTTTATAATTTAAACTGTGTGAAGATAAAGAACAAGAAGATAAAATAAAGAGAAGTTTCAATTCACAAACAAACCCTGTAAAAAGTGAAACTCATCCATAAATAGCTAACTAAATTAAAAACAAAACATTAAAATCGGTTCACAATTGGCGATGACATCGCGTAACATGAACACAAAGAAAAATTAGGGTAATGGCAGGACTTGAACCAGCAACATCAGAATTCCGTGCCTTACGTTTTCCAATTCCGCCACATTAGGTACATTAAAAATCGAAAAGTAAAAAAAACGATTACAAAAACTAAACAAATAGTCGATTTTAGAATCTCCTCCTTTTTTAAAGTCAGTTAGAAATGTGTAAGTATGATCGTATCGCAGAAAAGGATACTTAATGTACAGTGTTTACATATAATATGTTTCGCCTTTGATTGTAGTTTTGTATTTGAGGTGCCTAGTGAAAGGGGATATTCGAGCTGAGTAAAGACGGCAAATGTAAGTTTTATTATGCTCTGTTACTTGGAGAAAGGGACACCTTATTTACTGCCGTCGGGCTAGCACAGTGACTTAAGAGGAATGTGAACACACCGTTCTCCATACAAACGGCGATAACGATTTTCACCCTCTAAACCTTAACCTATAGCCATGATTTTTTTTGTATGTTGTCATTATGCCCCAGAACTAGGTTTGTATGTTTTTATTTTTCAAGTATTCTTAACAGTTTCAAAAATATTGACGCTTTTGTGTTTTGTATGAAACTCCTAAAATGCAAATATTGTCAAATCTATAAAGAATATTTAAAAAATCAAAACATACAAACCTAGTTCTGGGGCATTATGACAACATACCAAAAAATAATTCCCATAGGTTAAGGTTTAGAGGGTGGAAAACGTCATCACCGTTTATACGGGGAGCGCTTTTTGGGGCTGGGTTCACTCACACTCCTCTTAAACATGGCAATACAATGCATGTAACCGATTTTTTTCACTCAACATAGGGAGGAAAATGAGCAAACCTCCTCACCTGATGATAAATGATCACCACCGCCCATAGACACCGAAGATGCGTTGCCACCCCAGAGGATTAAGATGGAATACATCTTGTGCCAGTAATTTCACCGGCTATCTTGCTCTCCACGCCGCAACACAACAGTGCAAGCAGCACGGCGCTAGCGGTAGGATTAGCGACCAGTTATTTTATTTGAATGTTAAAATAATAAAATTTAAATGATAGATGCATATTGCGACAACGTTCTACAGTGGCGTATGAATCATATTGGTTATCTGTATCCTGTATACCGTGTCTGTACCTACATAAAAAAGTAAAAATCCAAATCCAACTGCGAAAAAAGTAAATCAAAACTGAAAAGACTAAAGTCTGAAAAAACAAGTCCAGTAGTCTGAAGCTCTGTTGAGTAATGTGGAATACCTACACCATTGTAATAGTTTCATGAACCTAAACAGTCGGGACTCATTATTGGGAAGATTTGAGCCGGTCTACATTTTTAATGGGTCCTGACTGTTGAAGTTCATGAAAATATTGCAATGGTGTAGGTATTCAACATTACTTAACCGAGCTTCAGACTACTAGACTTGTTTTAGTCTTTTCAGTTTTGATTTACTTATTACGCAGTTGGGTTTTTGATTTTTTTTATTAAATTTTTTTTATTTTATTATTTTTAATTCGGATTAAGTGAGAATGGTTGCTAACCATCTTTAAATAATTATAGATCCTAAACGTTCATTCAAAACGAAAAATGATGTGAGAAACCCAAAGATGATTTTCAAAGACCTATCCAATGATACTCCACTCAATATAGTTCATCGACTTTATTTTTTTCTTTTTCACAATATGGCGTCTGGTTGTCGCCATTTTGAATTTTGATTATTGTCATGTCTTTAGTGACACTCGCAAGATTAAGACGAATCGATTGACGTAAAAATCATTAAAATCGGCCAACGCGTTCAGTCTCTAGATCGCGACAAAGGAACAAACATACATACATACATATATAGGCTGATAAACACATTACCCTCCTTTGCGTCGTGCAGTCGGGTAAAAAGACTGTCGTGCGTGAACTATTTCTAGCCATAAAACGGTGAGATCTAGATTAGCTACTAGCGTGGTGAAGCGTCGGCTTTAATATACGTGTCTTTAGTTTAATCATCATGCTAGTAATATAGTGTTTTCCGCCCGAGGGTGGTACAAAATATATTGCAGTATACGACAAAATATATAGAAGCGATGTTAGGAGTTGGCAATAAAACTTGTTTATTTTCGAATGTGTTTATAAATGGTGTACGAAGATGTTATTCTAACATGGTAAGATAACTATCTTACCATATTATAAGTCTGCAAAGAAGATGAATTTATGTAACCGAAATTTCTTTCGATTCGAAACATTCAAATTATTAAATTAAAATGCTATGCAATGACAACACAAAGAAAAATTAGGGTAATGGCAGGACTCGAACCTGCAACACCAGCATTCCGTACTTGCGTTTGCCAGTTGTAATGCCAGCCAGTGGTAATGTGGCGAAATTGGCAAACGTAAGGACGGAATGCTGAACGCTAATTGAACATGAACAAAAATGAACCCTAATTTTTCTTTGTGTTGTCATTGCATGGCATTTTAATGCAAAGACGATGGTTAAATACTAAGCTATGCCTGCGGCTTGAGTCAAAATGGACTTCCTACTTTTTTTTTATAAAATAGGGAGGACAACGACCAAGTAGGTCACCTGATGGTAAGTGATCACCACTGCTCATAGACATCCGCAACGCCAAGAATATTGCATATGCGTTGCCAACCCAGATGACTAATGCAAGCAAGGTGATGATAGCGATCCGGACGGACCTTGCACAAGGTCCTAACACCCGCAAACCTTATTTAGATATTTAGTTTTATTATTTTTTATTATTCTTTTCGACGTGTAATATACTATTGTTTATACAAGCTAAATAAGTCAACCCTCCTTCATCCCACACCTACTAATGTTCTTTGTTGCACGAGAGTGGGATGCTCGTAAACAATGGTCTTTCTACGGAGGCAGTTACTGGTGCAAGTGTAAATAAGTCAGTTATTTTTACTTAGCACCTAATCACCTGTTAAACAACTTTGTTATACATCTTTATAAAACGTCAAACGGAACTTTAACGCGATAAAAACATTGTCTATTTACTTCGACGTTTCGACCGAGTTGCATCAGCCGTGTTGGTGTGTAGAGAGTTAAAGTCCTGTTTGACGTTAAAATAATATTTTAAACGTGTGTAAAAATCGCGGAAGTTTAAAACAACTTTGTCATAGTTACCTAACAAACTAACAGTTGCGAACTGTCACACAGCGCAAGTCAAAGTCAAAGTCAAAGTCAAAATGTTTTATTCAGATTAGGCTTACAGGTAGCACTTATGAATGTCAAAAAATTTACCACCGGTTCGGAAAAACCTCTGATGAGAAGATACCGGCAAGAAACTCAGCGAGGTGTAATTTTTTAAATAAGTCAAAATTACAATGTTATTTTACATCTCAAATATTTAAAAAAAATTACAATTTAACAATTTAACACAGCAGGTGTACAATCTTTGGAGCCAGGGATCGCCAATACAAATCGGGATCATTTCCAAACATCCTTAAGTAAATCATAGTGGAGTAGAAATACCTTCAAATGAAATGAGACAACTGTTCGCGGTTATAGTTGGATTTAGTCTGTCTTCTCTTACAATACAAACATATTATATATTGTGAAGCATGAGAGAGTGTGCGTGCAGTGCACCACACTACACTCAGATCGCTAATAAATCGATATACCAAACTCAATATTTGTCGTAATGACTTTTCACGGAAAATGTTACAATAATTCAGTGATTACTTCGCGAAGCTACTCGCCGTTCGTCGCACATCTATTCGACATAATTGTAAACTTCTTCATACAAAAATGTGACAAATTGTTAAATTGTAGGACTTGTAATTTTTGTGGTACAGGCCGCTGGAGACTGATTCTCTAACCGCAACAGCGGCGAGCTCGACGCTGGGGCAGCGCCCTGTCTTGCTCTAGCGCTAGCTCGAGTGAGCGAGACAGGGTGATGCCTCGACGTCGAGTCCAACGCTGATGGGCTTAGAAAATAACATTGCTGCACTGGGACCACCGTAATCATGTTGCCGCGCGTGCGAATGGATACGAGTTATAAGATAAGCAGAGAGGCATACAATCGGGCGTTTTTAGGGTTCCGTACCTCAAAAGGAAAATCGGCACCCGTATAGGATCACTTCGTTGTCCGTCTGTAAAGACCATTTTTCTCAAGAACGCATGGAGGTATTGTGTTGAAATTAATATCAAATACTCAAGTCTACAGTCCCTTAGAGCCGTGAAAAAATCAAAGTTCTAAGTCAACGGAATCAAAAGATACGGCGGTTTATGCCGCATGTTTCATACATTCGCAAGACACTCAAAAACCAATAGTACTTCCCGTTGACCTAGAACTATTAAATTTAGCAAGACGCAAAGTCTCACAGCACAAATAAAACAATAAATCCGAAAACCGTAAATTTGCAGTTATTACACAAAAAATTTTTTTTTGGTCTTACTAAGCAAAAATGCGATACTAGATGTTGTTGATGACGGAACCTTCGGTGCGCGAGTCCGTCTCGCACTTGGCCGGTTTTTATACTTAAACGCCGTTTTTGTTAGAAGTGAGACTTCTGTACTTGTGCTATTATTAATTCTGTGACGGAAGAAATCATTTCCTCATCAGAGAAGCCGCCGCCTCATCCCGTTGCACGTGTTATACCGGAGGTGACTCAGGGTCAGTTCAGCTTATACTGTGTCCCTAATACCAACCCAGGTTAAGTTTACCTTTAAGTGCATCCCATTCTTACAACACCTATTTTTTGATAAAGCCGACATACGTTAAAGTGGTTCACCTGATGTTGAGTGGATACCACCGCTTATGGACACTTACGGGACAATTGAGACTGCTGGTACGTTGCCGGCCTCGGAAGTAGTACACTCGCCTTTTGAAGGCATCACCTGATGTTGTAGCAAGATGGAAAAATCTCAGCCGCACACCTTTAGATGAATAGTTGATAGCTGATTGTCCGCTGATGTGGACACTCGCACAGAGACCATAATCTTTGTTAGTTATTAAGTACTAACCCCTACACTAAGTCGTACTAACAATAAAATGGACCTTTTTCTAAAAATGTTGTCTGAAATAAAATATTTGAATTGAATTGAATTGAATAGTTGCAGGCAAAAATCTCGAGTATAAATCGAACGAAGAGGGTATGTTTGCGCATACACATTTGTAGTAGAAACGGCTAATGCGCAGTCAAGGTCAGTGCTCAAGAAATTTGCCGGCAACCATAGCTGCAGTGGCCGAAACATGACTTGATCCCTCTCTGCGTCTCTGTCAAACGAGTGTCATAAGAAAGTAACGCACGTAGAGATAAATTCAACTTGGCCGGTCATGTTAGAGCGGTTTCGCACTACGTCCAATCCGAATCCGTAAAAATATGGTCCGTAGTAGCCGTAGAACTATTTATTTAAGCACTAGATCCGATCTCCGTCATCCGATTTTTTTCCTTCATTCTAGAATCTTCATTCCGGAGATGATTTTTGACGGACCGAAGTAGCCATAGTATTATTTGTATGAACGCTCGCGCACTGCGTCCGCGGGGCGGACGGGTATGCGGCTGGGTGACGTGAAGCGGCAGGCATTCAGTGTATTAGTTCTGTGTGGCAGCGAGTGCATGCGCACGTTGTTATTTGCATTATGTTTCCCTACGATGTTTTTACTTTAATTGAAAATGTTGAAAATAAGCCCTGTGTATGGGATAAATCTATAGATTCGGATCGGATTTGGATCCGACTAGTGCGTAAGCAATATTCGAATTCGGTCAGAGTTTTCTAGACCCATGTTTTTACGGGTTCGGATCGGATTCGGATCGGACGTAGTGCGAAACCGCTCTAGGGGCACTAGAAGAGATAAGAATTAAAGTCGGACGGTCGTGTTATGGCCACAGATAAATTCGTTCGCAGCTCGAGCATTTAATCCTCAGATGAGCGCGATGCCAGCAAACACCTTCGTGCAGTTAGTGTTATTAGAAATAGACTTCCTTGCCCACTTTTTCCTGCCAAGGAGCAGGAAATAACTTATAAATATCATTGAAATAGTATGCCACTTTTATATTGCACGCGTTGACGTATACAGGGTGTCTCATTTAAATCGGTCAGTCTGGGAAAGTCTGAAACTATAAGACATACGAAGATCTGTTCTTAGGAACCATGTCATCGATTTTAATAAGGAGAAAAACTGCATTCATACATTTAAAAAAAACCTGTACTCAGCTTGGGAATCAAATCAGGTTATTTTGAAAAAAATAAACTTACACTATTTCTATTTAGATATCGATTGTGTTGGTCTTAAGCAGTAAATGGCTTTATGAAATATGGTTACTTTATGTGTTATCAAAAGTTCTTTAAAATTACTTTTCTATACATACATAAACGTTAAAATTGCGTTTAAATCTTTACCTCTATCCAAAGGTTGTCTGGAAGAGATCGCTCTCAAGCGATAAGACCGCCTTTTGGATACCTATATTTTAGATTTATCTGTAATTCTGTGAAATTCTTAATGTGGTATTCAATAAAGCATATTGTCTGTATTGCAACGTTAGGGCGCTGCATGTTTTATTTACTTATTCTTAATTCTAAATTACAAAGAATAGAATTAAAGAAAGTTTCTGCAGTTAAAGTGCCACATCCCTACTTCCTTAGCACGTGCGACACCTAGACAAGAAAAATGTCCAATACTCGCTCAGAGCTAAAGGTTTAATTCGGCGGCCAATCTTAGGGGCCATTTACATGGAGCGGCTCTCTTATGCGAGTTGCAGTACATTGCGCGGTTGAATCAATCGATCGATCACATCATTGCTCGGTAGCCGGCAATGTAATGCTACTCGCATGCAAGATCTCGTACGATGTAAATGGTCCTACTCGGTCCAATATCTATTACCAGGCATCCTCCTGACACAGTACGGTGTAAGCGTTAAAACGCTCGCTGCGGGACAAAAATTTTAGGGATCCGTACCTCAAAAAGGAAAAACGAAACCCTTATAGGATCAGTTTGTGGTCTGTCTATCACCGACATTTTTCTCAAGAAAGCGTTTGGAGGTTTTGAGTTGAAATTTATATCAAATACTCAAGTCTGCAGTCCCATAGAGACTTGAAAAAGTCAAGCTTTTATGTCAACGCATTCAAAAGATACAGCTGTTTATGCCACATAATTCATACATCCGAAAGGAATTCAAAAACCTATGGGGTATTTCCTGTAGAACTATGAAATTTGGCAAAAAAACAAGGTCTCACAGAACAAATAAAAGAAAAATCTGATAACGGCATTATTAGCTAACTTATTACTAGCGCCATTTAGTTTAGAACGAAGGAAACCAACTGACATGCCCTAACTCCACAGACGGCGCTGTCTCTGATAGCGGTGTTATCTACAGTCAATGAGTGGGTTTGTACGGAACCCTCGGTGCTCGAGTCCGACTCTCACTTCTCTGGTTTTTAGATTGCGTTAGAGGGCCGAAATGAAATGAAATGAAATACGTTTATTTGTTTAACATAGTGATAGATGGTAGGGTTGCTAAATATGCTGAGCCTCTATGCTATACCCGCAAGTGTGGGTGTACAAATCTATTTTTTGTTTCCTCTAACTTGCACATGCACATGGAAGGAAAGGAAATCAAAGAGATTTGAAGGCCTCTTAATTATCTAAAATCTCTGTCCATGCATTAAAAGGCTCATAAACCTAGTAAGGTATCGATGCATGTAAATGGTCATGCCTACATAAAAACGCCTATATATTTGTCTCTTTCTTAAATATGTACTCAAATTATGGCCTCCGTACCGATTGAGAGCACACTCATCGGGGTTTTAGGCCTTATTTTGCAGCGAACGTGTTAACTTATAAACTTAATTATTTGACGATTAAAAATAACGTAACCTTAGTAAACCAGTGAAGAGATACCATGAGTAACATACTTTTTTACAATTATTGTCATCAGCGTTTCTCTTGGAATTACCGGTTCCGATAGGCAATAGTGATTACTTCCCGTAAAGTGACCCCCAAGCTCGTTTTCCACTTTTTCCTTAAAAAGAACAGGATTATTTTTTCTATTTCGTTGTTTGAATTTAAGGTATCATGGGTACCATCTGAATCAATTCACATCAAAGTATTTCTTTCAGTAACTTCCCTGAAAGCTATTACAGATACTTTCAGAAATTACTCACTGAACAGGTAAGCTGTTTAAATTGTTACGTAACTTTTTACTTCACCTTCAACTTTAAATGAGTAAAATTAGTAAGCGTAACAAAAATAGATATTATTTCTATCAGTCATAAGTTTTTTTATAGATTGTGGTTTAGCTAAGCAGTTAAATACCTTGTACAATACATCTACATCATGTTGCGGGTGGTAGGACCTTGTGCAAGGTCCGTCCGGATCGCTACCACCATCTTGTTTGCTAATCCTGCCGCTAAGCAGCAGTGCTTGCACTGTTGTGTTCCGGCGTGAAGAGCAAGACAGCCGGTGTTATTACTGGCACAAGAGGTATTCCATCTTAGCCCTCTGGGTTGGCAACGCTTCTGCACTCTCTTTGTTGTTGCAGGTGTCTATAGGCGGTGGTGATCACTTACCATCAGGTGACCCACTTGCTTGTTTGCCTTCCTATGTTGTATAAAAAAAAATCTACATCTACACAACTACATAAAGAGGTAAACTTTGTTTGTTGTTTTGTTTGTATGTAGGGGTAATCTCTGGAACTACTGAACCGATTTCAAAAATTCATTCACTAATAGAAAGCTACAATATTCCTGACGGACATAGGCTACTAATTCTACGCGAACGAAGTCGCGCGCGTCCGCTAGTAATAAAATAAAGAGGAGAACTTTGTTTGTTTGTATGTAGGGGTAATCTCTGGAACTACTGAACCGATTTCAAAAATTCATTCACTAATAGAAAGCTACAATATTCCTGACGGACATAGGCTACTAATTGTACGTGAACGAAGTCGCGCGCGTCCGCTAGTATAAAATAAAGAGGAGAACTTTGTTTGTTTGTTTGTATGAAGGGGATAATCTCTGGAACTACTGAACCGATTTAAAAAATTCTTTCACAGATAGAAAGCTACACAATCCCTGACGAACATAGGCTACTATTTGAACGCGAACAAAGTCGCATACGTCCGCTAGTTTTAAATATTCTCGATTCTTTTTCGGATGTATATTTAAGTGCTTTGGTCATAATTGACGGCAAATTTGTTCTTCCATGTTTCAGGGTTCCGTGGCTCAAAAGGAAAACGGAATCCTCATAGGATCGCTTCGTTGCCCATCTGTCTGTCTGTCATGACCCCTTTTCTCAGGAGCGCGTAAAGGTATTATCGAGTTGAAATTAATATTTATTATTAAATTTTTGTAACCGAAATTTCTTTCGATTTTTTATTTTAAATGTTTTCAACATTCAAATTATTAAATTAAAATTGTAATGACAACACAAAGAAAAATTAGGGCAATGGCAGGACTTGAACCTGCAACATCAGCATTCCGTGCCTTGCGTTTTTCCAGTTTTTCAGAGCGGCAGTGTGGCGAAACTGGAAAAACGCAAGGCACGGAATGCTGATGTTGCAGGTTCAAGTCCTGCCATTGCCCTAATTTTTCTTTGTGTTGTCATTACAATTTTAATTTAATATTTATTACTCAAGTCCGCAATTCCTAGTAGATGTGAAAAATCAAACCTCTAAGTCAACGCAATCAAAATGTATGGCCGTTTATGCCTTATATTTCATACACTCGCAAAGGATTTAAAAACCTATAGGGTACTTATCATTGACTTGAAACCTTAAAATTTGGCAAGAAGTCATGTCTTAAAGCCGGACCGGATGACCGGATAGCCTAGTGGTTAGTGGCCCTGACTACAAAGTTTGAGGTTCCGGGTTCGATTCCCGGGAGGGGAAATGTTTGTATGATGAATATGAATGTCTGTTCCCGAGTCATGGATGTTATATGTATTTAAGTATTTATTTATCTATATAACTATGTATCTTGTGGTGTGGTGGTGGTGTGGTGTGCCACAAGATGGTCCGATGACCTCATACAGGTGGCAGGAAGGCGCTGGTTGCATGCTGCTTCCAACCGGCCACTTTGGAAATCCATGGAGGAGGCCTATGTCCAACAGTGGACTTCTTGTGGCTGAGATGATGATGATGATGATGATGATAAGTATGTATATCCGTTGTGTAGTACCCATCACACAAACAGCTTCACTCGCTTACTTTGGGACTAGGTCAATTTGTGTTCTGCCCCAACTCAGTTAACTGTCCCAAGATATTTAAAGCACAAGTAAAGGGAAAAGTCCGAAAACCGTAAATTAGTAGTAACACCACAAAAAAAAATTTTACTTGGCATGTAGCGGGATTACCGTTTTTTAACGGCAGAGTTAAGTTTTTAATTCAGTTTTCTTTTCGTTAGAGCAACGTACGGTGGTTATTATGATGCGGAACCCTCGGTGCGCTAGTCGGACTCGCCCTTAGCCGGTTTTTAAAGTTCACTGATAAAGTAGCCACTTGTTAAAACTCGTTGATAAGACTTAGCTTATGACCATCAATCATCTTTTAATGAGATCCTTATCTGGACCTTTTCGTATTTACTTTTAGTCGTGGCCTTCAGCGTTTTTTAGGGTTCCGTACCTCAAAAGAAAAATATTACCCTTATAGGATCACTTCATCCGTACGTCCGGACATTTTTTCTGCTATTACAAACTTACATTTCCACTTGGTATCTACGGGGACAACAGATTTCCAATGGCAAAGTTAAGTTTGTCAATCAATTTAATTTATATTTTCGTTAGAACAATTTCCTGTGCTTATTAAGTTTGTACTGGACCCTCGGTGGGCGAGTCCGATTTACACTTGGCCAGTTTTTCTGTGGATTTAATAAAAAAAGAACGTTGGTGGACCAATGGCTAGGAGGTGGAGTGTTATCCCGAAGTTATCATGAACCAAAGAGCCAGTAAATGCACTGGCCGTCTTGCCCTCCATGCCGGAACACAACAGTGCAAACACTGCTGCTTAGCGGCTGGATTAGCAAGTAAGATGGTGGTAGCGATCCGGGAGGACCTTGCACAAGGTCCTACACCCGCAAGAGCGTTTTGTCAGTGCTAAAAAAATCCTATTAGTTTAGTAAAATATAGATTAGTACTTGATCAATCCTTTTATCAAGGTTACCCTTGTAATGGACGGAGTATAATGGAATCCCTTTTTCCTGGAAGGGCGATGATATCCAGGGTTTTTTAATGAAGTGCCCTGACGGCACTTTATTGTGAAAAAACAGTGACTATTTTTGAAAAACCGGCCAAGTGCGAGTCGGACTTACGCACTAAGCGTTCCGTACAAATCTATTCACTTACTGGCTGGAAATAACACTGCACTGATAGACTTTATAGAAAGGTAAAATTCCCTATAGGTTTTTAATTCCCGTTCAAATCCTTACTAATATTATAAATGCGAAAGTAACTCTGTCTGTCTCTCTGTCTGTCGCGCTTTCACGCCAAAACTACTGAATCGATTTAAATGAAATTTGGTACACAGATAGTCTAGAGCCTGAGAAAGGACATAGGCTACTTTTTAATGCAAAAAAGGGTTACAAGGGGTTAAAGGGATGAAAAGTTGTATGGAAGTATCGTCATTTTTACAGCTAGAAGCTTGAAACTTATTTTTTAGGCTGTTGATTCGATATAAATAAATATGACATGTAAAGTTTGTACAAGTTTTACCCCCCAGGGTGTAAAATAACATAGGGTATAGGGGATGAAAGTTTGTATGGAAATATGTAAGGTTTATATGAATGTTTTACAAGTTTGCGACCAGAGACAATATATTAATTAGAGCTATTCTGATGTAACACTTACGGAGTCATTATAGCGGTTTCAGAGCGCGGCGTGGTACTGCGCGGTGTAGGTAGGAAAATATGCCTAAGTGTGCTTACCCGAACGGGCAGACACGTGAGGGCAAAAACACTGCAAATAGCTCGTTAAAGTATTTATACGTTTGTTTTATTTGTAAAAAATTAGCCAAAATAATTAAAAATGCTACCCAAAGACACTATTCCACGCGGACGAAGTCGCGGGCACAGCTAGTGTATGAAATATGCGGCATAAGCAGCCATATCTTTTGACTGCGTTGGCTTAGAGTTTGATTTTTTCACAGCTCTAAGGGACTGTAGATCTGAGTATTTGATATCAACTTCAACAACATACCTGAACGCGTTCCTGAGAAAAAGGGTCTTGACAGCAAACAAACAACGAAGTGATGCTATACGGGTTCCGTTTTTCCTTATAAGGTACGGAACCCTAAAAAGCAAAAAGCTCGTGTTGAGTGTGATTTTTTTTACAAAAACTTACACCTTAAATTCAAGGATGCAATGACCGTAACAACTAAGCACTTTGAAAAATTCAGTGTCTGGCACTGGAGTCTGTGGCTTTATTGGTTAGTTAGAGTGAGGCACGGAATGAAGAGGTTGCAGGTTCGAGTCCTGTCATTTTAATTAAATAATTTGAATGTACCACATAAAAAATCACGTTCTTTGCCACTAAAGAAGGCCTCCATACCTTATCTTAGGGTCTTGGCACCGATTCTATAGAGAATGCCTTAATTCTGTGTTACGTCGTAGAGGGTGCTACGTCGTAGAGGGTGCTACGTCGTAGAGGGTGCTACGGCGTAGAAGGTGTTAACTGGACTCGTAGATCTCATCTTTTTATACTCCTTTTTTATTTTCTTTTGCGGTTTGACTACAAGTAATATTTATAATTATTAGGTATTTGTTTTTAATCGCGTTCTCGAAGACAGTAATAACTAATTTACTGGTTTACTGGAGCAAATTCAATCTAGCTAGTTTTCATATTTTGGGAAAAATCGTTTTCCCGGCTTTTGACATCTGTCCTGAACAGAACTTGATCACTCAGGCACTAAAGTCATCAAATACAACAGCGTTTTTATGATAAAATACTGCTGTTAAACTTAAGCAAAATAATTCCAAAAAAACGTTCAGGTGACAATTATTGATAGTGCCTCTCACTAATAAAATTATAATTAGGTATTCCCAATTTATTTCAGTGTTTTTCAAAAGTTTGCGTAAGAAATCAACCACCATAATTCCCGTTTTTCTTCTTAAGTACGAGAAAATGGCTCCTCCCAAATCCCCGGGAAAATCCTACACACTAAATATAAGATTCCTGCGGGATTTCTCGGGCTCGGCTTAATCTCTAATTTCATCCCTTTGTTTTGCACAGATCTAGATAAAATTGTTCTATTCTTACTACGTTTTTCTATTTGATAACTCGTGCAAAAACATCAAATAAATGAAAAGAAGCTTTTTTTTATGGCAAACAAGCAAGTGGGTCTCCTGATGGTAAGTAATCACCACCGCCTATTGACATCCGCAACTCCAAATAGATTGTAGATGCGTTGCCAACCCAGAGGGCTAAGATGGAATACCGCTTGTGCCAGTAATTACACCGCCTGTCTTGCTCTCCACGCCGAAACACAACAGTGCAAACACTGCTGCTTAGCGGCAGGATTAGCGAGCAAGGTATTATGTAAATGCTAGCTTTTACCCGCGACATCGTACGCGTGGAATTCAGAAGTAGGTATCTATGTTTTCTAGATGTCGTATCATAATGAAACATGCACTAGATTTTAAGTTAGATCGTGAACAATACAACTGTGAAAACCGCATCCAATTTAGCGCAGTTAATTTTGCATGATGCGCGTTTAAACATACAGACAGACAGAAAATTCAAACCATGATTGTTTTGGCTTCTATTGCTCTCATAATATCTCAAACATATCATACATACAGAAAACTAAATGAATTTGAAAATAGAAAACATTGTAATAATTCCCTTACTTCCAAAAATAACTGATCTATTTACGGTTGAAGTGCATATTAACTTCGCCTTTCTACTGATTTACCTTGTAAAATTGGTTAGCGTGTCTTACTTGTGTACGTAATATCATGTAACCCGTTTACCAGTTTATGAAACTGTCAACTGTTTTATTATTTGCGAACGCACCGCACATACAGTAATTATCCCTGAAAAGTTGATCCCTGCTTTTGATTGGCTTACGGCTATTAATAAATCATTTGTAAGCAGCCAATCACAGCAGTAATTCAGTTGTTAGATTATACCACAACAGCCCTAATGAAGCCTAAATTTGATGTATTCCTCACTGCGGCTTTATCTCACTCGTATCATAAGAAAAAGACGCAGATAGAGGTGAATTTAACTTGGGCAGTCACATAACGGGCACAGGAGTAGAAAAAAAAAGTAATGTCGTCAGTTTAAACTTATCGTAAAAAAACAAAACATTAAATTCATATAATTTATTTGCAACTATTACTTATAATTATAATCAAATCACATACATAGTTCCATTGTCATAATTCATAAACACCGAAAACGCGTAACATACATCGGTTAACTATCTGAGAACACAACAACTTACTATATTTTTACAATTAAAGAGATCAGACTTGAAGAACATGTGGTTTTACATTATAGTTAAAACATTTTACTAGTCCCGTTTTGACAGCTGTCATCTTGTAACCTCGCAAGAACGCTTGAACGAGTTGACGTGTCAATCCCAATCACTATGTGCGTCTCTTTTTACATTTCTAGTGGGATAGAGACACACTAAGCGACATAAAAATGAAGATAATTGTTTCTCAAAGATGATTATTGAAAAAATCATCAAAGTATAATAATAATAAATAATAAATATGTAATAAAAAGTATGCTAGTCAAACATTTAATATAAACTACATTAAGGACAAAACATTAAAATATTACAAATAGACACTATTGTGTTGTATGCGCTTTAGTGAGTGGCAAGAAGCCGTTATCTGGTACAAAAACTGTGAATACATTCTGTGCAGGCTCTTATTTGGATAAAAATTCCGAATGACAGCTGTCAAAATTGATCCTTTATAATTTCTCAAGTTTAAAATTACTGCCAATTGCTGTGATAGATGGCGCTAGCTACAACGGTGTATACACAAGCGTCAAAAAATACGTGCCTTTTAAAAAACTATTTAAAATAAATTAGCAAATCGGCAACTAAAAATATTTCTAAAATGGAATTGGTTATGACTAGAATCTGAAAGGTACAGTCAACTAATTTGATTCAAAGGCCACCGTAGAACTTTGTTGCAATGTGCCATTGCCGGAATATAATGACAGTCATTGTGACGTTCATTGAGAAAGGGTTCTACAGTGGCCTATGGATCAAATTGTTTGATTGTACTTTAGAAAACTAAAATTTAAAACTATGGACAACCCTTTCCAAACTTCTAATGCTAAAAATTAAAGACAGTTTTCGAAAGAAATGTGAAGATTTTAAAAAGCAAATTGTTAGGATAGATTGTTTAAAAGCGTATACTGCTTTGATTGATGTAAATACAAAAGGCATTGTCACGATATGTAGGATGTTTGTATGCATAAAAGCAGTATCGGTTAACTATAATAACTGCATTTGAAGTGATTTTACAATTTTACCTCTAGCAACCAGTTTACATGTGCGCTATACGTCGCTTTAAAAAACTGCCACCTGCCACCGAAAAAAAAAACAGTAATTTTTTTCTTGAACTTCCATAGTAGCGCTGTCACAAATTTGCAGTCATTTGACGTACAAGTGCGTTTGCGCACCAAACAAAAATACGAAAAATAATGGCGCCAGTAAATTCGTCATCCTAGTGACTATCAAGGCGCATGGCATGGCACGCGAAGTGGCCAGTAGTGTCACAACTCAGGAAGTTCGTTGGATGCATCTAAGGAGGTATTTATGGGCAAAGCACGCTTCTTTTAGCGACGATTTGGTTTTATCAGGTTGACGACCACTGCCGTATTGTATGTTTTAACAACACATATCATATCAATATCATTAACAACAGGGTTTAGGGTGATTACCGATTAGGAGATTTTTCGGCGTTCATAATCTTGTTTCTGCTTGCTCGTCAACGCGCAGTATCGCTATACGTGTCGTTCGCATACGCATGTAAGCTTGTATACGTGCTTAAAAGGAGTGTGAACCCAGCCCCAAAAAGCGCTCCCCATACAAACGGCGATAACGTGTTCCACCCTCTAAACCTTAATCTATGGTAATAATTTTTTGGTATGTTGTCATTATGCCCCAGAACTAGGTTTGTATGTTTTGATTTTATTAATATTCTTTATAGATTTGACAATATTTGCATTTTAGGAGTTTCATACAAAACACAAAAGCGTTCATATTTTTGTAACTATTAAGGATATTTGAAAAATAAAAACATACGAACCTAGTTCTAGGGCATAATGACAACATACGAAAAAATCATGGCTATAGGTTAAGGTTTAGAGGGTGGAAATCGTTATCGCCGTTTGTATGGAGAGCGGTGTGTTCACGCTCCTCTTAAGACTCTTGTGCGCAAACAATATGCCCATGCACGCACGGGGTTGTAAGGATCGTCGTTCATTAAAACGACGTAGTATGTAACATGTAAAAGGAATTTGGTAATTCAACGTTACGTACTTACTAGATTGAAGCCCTGTATCACCACTTTCTGAAAAATTCCGGGTATTGTATTTTGGTACTTTATTTTATTTTTGTGATGCCGTCTCTGTTTATTCTATTGACACGCGCAGAAATGGTATTACAGGTCTGTTAGATATGACATTGGAAAATTATCAGAGGATTATTGGAATATTCCAATTCTAAACCATCACTATGTTCCACACCGCTGCGGTTCCGGCACCTCATTATATAGCCCTGTCTTACTTTGAATTGCAGGAGACGCCATAACGTCATGCGTGTGAGAGCTACGATCATTGTTCTAATGTGCTATTCTAGTGTAAACTATAATTCAATGTGCCAATCTGATTGGTCGAGGCTGACGCGCAATGAGTCAGAATGACAGATGCCTGTTGCTGTGTTTCGTCACTGCCTTGTATCTTTAATGAACGAGCTTAAAACAGCTTGTATTACGGGAGGTCACGACAAATTTGGCAACGATCACCAATATGGCTGATCGGAAGCTCACAAGATAAAGGGCAACTCCGTGATGCCAAATATGTCGGTCTGCCTGCGCTAAGTGGTTGCGTTATCGAAATATGGCGCCTGCAAAACCAGTTATTGTTCCCAAAAAAAAACGATAAGTAAAATGGCTGAATAAAGTACAGAAAGGAAGTACCGGTTGCACTCATGTGAATTCTGCTAAAACTGAACTAATATTTGGTCGCGTTTCGAAGTTCAGCTCGTTTAAAGACCCTTGATCGTTGCCAAAAAAAAACGATAACGGAAATGGCTGAATATGACGTGGTATAAAGTATCAGTATGTACGAGCTTAATGCACCAAAACTGAAAAAATCTTTGGTCGCGTTTCGTAGTTATGAAGCGGTCTAGGTTACAATATCTCATACATTGTTGGAGTATTTTTTCAAAAGAATTGGATAAATCAAGTTCAAACATATTTTTGGGGAATAAGCACAGTGTCAAAAACATCCTCCTACACTTATTTAGCAAACCTACCCTCCTCCGGTTAGGGGTAAGTAAGATCTGGTATCCAAATAGAAGACAAGTCCTTCCTCATCTACCGAAGCTTTTCCTTTTTGAAATGTCACCTCTAGTCTTGCTTTGATGTTCAGTGCCGTTCATAGAATTTTTAGACAGGGTAGACGTTTAAGTGACGGTTTAACTTGCGTTTGGTTTTCATTAATTTCAAATCAGGTGTACAAAAGCCATTTACTATCAAGCTAACTGTTCGGAAAATTTCGGTAATTGTTGATGCTCAAGCTGAGAAAGACACTGTTTACTCTGTGCTATTGTATGCGTTATTTATATCATTGTGTGCTACTTATCTATAGGAATGCACACTAATCTGTATCCGCATGGTTGCGCGGCACGCATGTATACATTTTACCGGAATAGTTTGTGTCTTTCCCGTTAAGCGCACAGTGGCGCTTTTGCAACGCGATGCGAAGTGGCGTCGTTGAGCGGCAGGTAAGATACCGATGATACGCCAACAAATGGAGCTTGTTTATACTTTTAGAAGTTTCTTTATTGATAACAGGAATATTAGACGTAAGGATCAAATAAAATCAGTTTATATTTAGCAGATTGGCAGGGTGTTTTTATGTCTATTATTGAATTTAAGCTGTAGTATGTATTTTTTTAATGTTTCGTCATACTCCTACATAGGCTATTATTATATCAGTCTGCCACTAAACACGAGATCTGAAAAGGGCTCAAAGCTTTGGGGATGAAACTAGTTGCAAATCCATCATCATCATCATAAATCAAAAGAAACGCAGCATTTGAAAAATAAACTCACTTTAGAACTATAAACGAAGCCTTTTTATAATTATTATCATCAAACCTCGATTTGACGGTAGCAATTATGTAATGATGTCGTTGCGTTCATTAGAACGTAACTACAACTGTTAAGTTTAAGGGTTGTTTTTCGTTAAATGTCGATGTGGATGAAAAAGAAATGAATAGGATCCAGCCTCTCTAGCACACTAGCGTTTATCGCTGACATAAAACATTCGTCCCTTTTGCACACGCATACTGCTTAGAACGGGATAAATGCTTTATGTCATCGATAAAAGCTAGCGTGCTAGGCCCCAAGAAACTGATAAGATTCAGCAGGTGAGAAAGAATTTGTCTTCCATTTGGATACCAAATCTTACTTACCCCTAACCGGAGGAGGGTAGGTTTGCTAAAGAAGTGTAGGAGGATGTTTTTGACACTGTGCTTATTCCCCAAAAATATGTTTGAACTTGATTTATCCAATGCTTTTGAAAAAATACTCCAACAATGTATGAGATATTGTAACCTAGACCGCTTCATAACTACGAAACGCGACCAAAGATTTTTTCAGTTTTGGTGCATTAAGCTCGTACATACTGATACTTTATACCACGTCATATTCAGCCATTTCCGTTATCGTTTTTTTTTGGCAACGATCAAGGGTCTTTAAACGAGCTGAACTTCGAAACGCGACCAAATATTAGTTCAGTTTTAGCAGAATTCACATGAGTGCAACCGGTACTTCCTTTCTGTACTTTATTCAGCCATTTTACTTATCGTTTTTTTTTGGGAACAATAACTGGTTTTGCAGGCGCCATATTTCGATAACGCAACCACTTAGCGCAGGCAGACCGACATATTTGGCATCACGGAGTTGCCCTTTATCTTGTGAGCTTCCGATCAGCCATATTGGTGATCGTTGCCAAATTTGTCGTGACCTCCTAGTCTATTGTCTATTAAGGCGGAGCCGGAGTGAAAATCTGCGACTTTCCCCAGATTTTTCCCACTCCAAACGGAGTCCAGAGGAGTTTGAAGAGTATAAAAACGCCGCACGCCTCCACTCCGCTCCACTTCACTTCGCCTCAGTGGCAAGGGTGCTTATCGAAGCCATCGTGCAATGCCTAGCATTACCAAACCGCGTTTAGAATAGTATTGGAGAGTAACGTCAGCACACTGCCATTTCATGGACTTGCACCAAACTTCATTCCTAAATCTGTGAAATGACAGTGTGCTGACGTTACTCTCTAATCCTATTCTAATCTCGGTTTGATAATACACATGTTAGGCCAACTTGGGCAAGTCAAGGCAAGCGCTAAACACATCCTTCGCTCGTCTCGTTTTTCGGCCACGAGCCAAAAGCATTCGTGATCACTCGTCCAATGATCGTATCCACACACGGGCTCATTTGTTCAAGCAATAGTGCATCGATTAAATTTTACCAATTTATTAAAACACCATTTAACTTGGACGTCCATGGTTGTCGGTTGCAAACATAAGACTGTGAAAGAGTCCAACTTGTAGATGTTCGCATTCTTGGTTCTTCGAACTGGCCGACTCTTATTGGAGTTCGGGTTGGTGGCGGTTGGCCCAACATTTGTCCGAGGCATAACCAATATAATACAAGTGTGCGAAAACGAGCGGATAATCCGTCGGAAAAACGCTAATCTGTAATCGCCCTTAGTCTATAAATTGACTTGTTTATCAACTTGCCTGATACAGGTAAAAAAAAGTTTGCATCTAACTCAAATTTTCAGCTATATTTACGTTTATGGACGTATTTAATGTCTGTCGCTCAGGTTGGTAACTCTGATCGAGCGTAACAATTCCTAATAGACTATGCAAATACATGCAAATGTATGCAAAATGGAAAAGTCAAAGGGCTTCATACAAATATTATGTTGTTAAGATAAATTACTTGTCTTAGATGAGATTGAACTGTCATCTCTGCAATTATGAGAATGGAGTTTTATTATAAGAATTTTATTTGACGCAATATTAATTGGATATTGCTAGTTTGTACACAAGAAAGCTCTTTTATATTTCCGTCAGTATGAAATGATTGGTAAGCCAGTAGGTACCGTTTGAACTGGGTGAAAAAATATTACGAAACAGTAACAAAATTTTTTTTCAATAAAATTGTAATGCAAGGATCAAAGTAACTGTGTGAAGAAAAAACTGAAATATATTAGTTTGTTTTGCAAAATTTCCATTATGTTACTGGCATGTTTACACGCGTCACTCACGCGTAACGCAGCTCTTTGAAGCTAGTTGGAGACGTGTTGCATACGTAACGTGTACGCGACCGTTCTGGAACGCCTTTAATCTATAATAATCTGTTTACTTATTTAGTTTTCCTTACAAATCCGAACAGTTATATTTTGATTGTTTGAATACGAAAAGCAAAGGCCTAAGTGCGAGAGTCGTAGTTGGAGGCGATTGAAAATTATTCACAATTTTTCAATTCCACTTCAGGCTCAAAACTTTTCAACCGTCTTCCCTTCTAGCACACAAGCGCTATAAATGCTGCATAGTAGTTGTATCCGCTTCCGCCGGAAGTCCGGCTACAACCTGAGGATGTTCCAGCTACGTCCGCGCGCGCGGACTTCTGGCCGTGGCTTCTGGCGTGTTCCGGCGGTTCAGGGGCAGCCTGCCACTGGAAAACTTGACACCAAAATTAACGATGAAACTGAGCCAAGCCGAATCATCGCCGAAATAGTTTGATTCTTAGATAAATATTCTTATGTATGTTAGTCCGTAAGGTATTTGTCTATGGGCCTTTGTAGCCTGAGAATAAATGATTTCATTATTATTATTATAAAGGCAATCGCTTGTGTACAGCTACAATTCAGCTTTTATATCGCTTTTGTGCTACTTGGGTTTGTAAGTAATAATGCAATGTAGGAAATCAACACCTTTTCCATACAAATAACATTGTCCTAAATATCAACCGTATGGCATTTAAATGAATTCTAATTTTACAATGACTTTATAGAGCTTTTTGACAGGTGACAGCGCGTTCGATATGAGACCTTTTGTTTACTCGTTTGGAAAGCAACCACTTTGAACCCAATGTCAAAAGGTAGAAAGGTCACAGTTGATTGAATTTTCGTTTAATGCGAATTTCAATACGTGATAGACTCGCTGGAAATGAAATCGTTGCTTTGATGTTGCTTTAAAAGAATACTGACAGTTTTAATTATTAAAGACGAGGGTTTTTTTTATTTTATGCCAAGAACGTAGGCGTCGTGAATCATTGTGCCAACCACTACCACGCCACCGACACATAGTCGTCCAACTACACGGTGGTATCACGGTAAAGATGCAAGCTTGCGTTTTATACACTGACCTATAAATAATGGACTTCTAGTCAGCGTTTAAGAAATGGCCTCAAAAGTCGAACAAAAAGTACAATAAATCCACAATCGCTTGCGCTGTCATTTTGTCGGACCCACGGCGCTGCTGTCAATACTATTATTTTGTAAAAAAACCTATGTGCGACGAAACTAATAATTTGCATTTGTAACATTGGCGTATTCTCATGTCGGGCCGTTTTTCTGCCGTCATTTAGTATGACACTGTACATCCATGCATTATAATATCATTGGTTTCATATTATAACGTCGTGGCGGGTCAGTGATAATTCGTCTATGCATTGTCAGGGTTAAAAATGTGGAAAGTAAGTTTTTGTTCCCGGAAAATAGCACAAGTTATAATTCCGTCGTTTGTGATATTATATGACAAATAAATTAATAGTTACGTACACGCCTGTATAATAACGCTAATAATGCTAGCTTTCCATCATTAAAAACCAACACGATATTGTTTACACAACAGTATTTTTGAAAGTACAGTCAACTAATTTGAATCATAGGCCGTAGTAGAACCTTTTCAAAATAAATGTCATGATATCTCAGTGGTGACACAATGTAACAACGGTCTACAGTGGCCTATGAAGCAAATTGATTTACTGTATATTCGTTTAGTTAATTATTCAAAATAAAGTTCAGGAAATAGAAAAATAATATGTTTAGTTTGTGTATATCTCAAATGCTATACGATTGCTAAATACGTAGTTATACATATATGACAGCAAATAATACATTAACGTTTAGTTAAAGCTTTTTTTTGAATTTATCAACACGTGCGTCCCTAATAATGATGATCTGAACTGAACGCACCCTATAATTAAAATCAATGACACGTTGCAGCTTTTTACTTATTTAAAAAGTGTTGTAAAAGACTCGAGTTCAGGAGTCCTAATTTTGAAGACTCGATTCAAATAATATAGGGCTCGGCTTTGAGTTGAGTCGAACATGAGCCATGCAACGACTGGAGACTTTTAAAAGTAGTTCGAGTCTTCGAACAAAGTGGAGTCTTCAGCTACCATCTTTGGTCTCAAAATAAGACTCGCAGCTATGTTCATAAAAAGACTCAAGTCAAGCTGCACAAGATTTTTTAAATTATAACTAGCCAGTAGCCGTAACTAAGATTTTCGTGTGTCCATAATAGTTTATACAAAGTGTGCAGCAAAACATGAGCAGGAAATATGTAGCCTATTGTAATTTGTGGTGTTCAATAAAGAGTTATTATATTGTATTGTATGTAGAGCCAAAATAATGGAAAACAATAACAACTACATGATTGAAGTACAAAGTTTTATCGTTGAGGTAAGTTGGGTCAAACTATAAAACAGCTCTAGTATAAATGTTCACATCAAAATGGTTCGAAAAAAATGCAGAAAGACTCGAATTCCTAATACTTACTTAGTTACGCTCACTTTGTTTGCAAGACTAACTTAGTAGACGTTTTGCAGTAAGTAGAGTCCTAAAGGTTTGAATCGAGTCTCATAGTTCGTGTCTCGAGTTTTTATAGAATAGGACTCAAAAATTTGAGTCTTTTAAAGTCTTTGACTACATAAATGTGATTTATATCCATGCTAGGGTTGCCAAAAAAACGTTAATGTAAATTTGACTTCTTAGAGAATTAGTTGATAGAAAATTCTTTTCTAAAATACATTAAAGCTCAAACTCCCATTTGGGAACATACAGGGTTTGTGCACTTTTTGCTTGAAATCAATGAAGCTAAAAACTGTGGATTATGTTTTACTTTTGTTATTTCAATTAAGAAAACAACGGTCGAATTGGTTACTAATGCGTTTTAAAAAAACATATATTTTTTAAAGATTTATGTTCCAAAAAATACACAAACCCTAACTTTTCGTTTCCTATCTAAATTTTAGAAACCTTCTCTCAATTTACACAACAACAATAGAAAATGTTACAGAGGTAAATTATTTAAACAAAGACAAATGGTACATGGTAGGTACGTACTGAGAAAGTCTAAACTTGTAGTAAACCCAGTACAATATTATTACAAACCAGTTTGGAAAAAAGTATGTAAACTTCAATTCAAACATTAATAATTACAATCGAAAAAAGGGTGTCTGTTTTAGGAATAAATTTAAATGAACACTTATAAGCACTAATGGAACAAATAACAAAACGGGACTTAAAAAATAAGTAGTCTCCCAATTATTTAGTGAAAAAACATTCGAGTTCATTTGAATCTATTCAAATAATAACCATAACTTTTGTTCGAGCGAACAGAAGATAGACGGAGAAAAAAAAACGGTGGAATTATAATAGAAAATTAGCGCTATTTAATAACACAGGTAAAAATTCGAAACATTTTTATAAAATGTAAAAGTTGTAAAAAGTATGTTTTTTTGATAGAAAAATATAATTAGTATCTAATAGTTAACACCTATACTTAAGTAATGATGGTTACACCTTATTATATACTATTTATATAACTTAAACAAGCGTATGAAGTATTTAAAAACTAAATCTTAATACTGACATTTATTACTTTAATAAAAGTACCTTGTTAGATAATTACAAGACTCAAAAAAATACGTTTACAAAACGAAGTCATAACACAGTTACAATTGTTTGAACTAGAGTTCGTAATTATAATTTTGATGGCATTTTGTTTGCACTAATTGCTGGACACAAAAATACTTGCATGCTTTAAGTACTCAACTGAATATTAAAGTACTGATTAAATTCTGTGCGACTGTCTCTGCTAAAACACGTACTTTTCAATAAATACTTTATCATTTTAAGTATTGTACGTCTAAAATTACAACAACCTACGTAAATAGCGTAACAGTTTATAAAAATACCTTAAATATTGTACAAAAGTTTTGAAGTTTCACAGAAGAAGAGACTTGCCAAAAACATTACCGTATCTTTAGGGCTTCGCCGCAATCGGGAAAAACAAAGGGGCACTAGACATCAGTACGGTAACGAGTTCCCTCAAACTATTCAACCAATCACAATCAAGCACGCGTTTCTATTAAAATTACTTAAGTGAATAACGACACCAATTAATAAGGTTTAACAATATCTATTCAAATTGTCAGTTAAAGGAAGAATTCACACAACCTTAAAAATAAAAACAGTTAAACTTACTACACCATTCAAAGATCAGTCGTCTTTTCGTATCTCAACCAGTCATCGTCGGAATTAAATGCATTATCTGATATTTTCCTGAATGCTTTAAAAGTAAAAAGATCATATATTCTCTACCTCTATCAATCATTTCATGTCGGATTCTCAGACAGCTTGTAAAGGTATCGATTTTGGGGGTGTCAAAAGCGATAGGGCGTCAAATTATTCATGTACATATATCTATCTCCCAGTGTTGCCTGGTTAAGCGATTTTCGCCTTCTAGACTATCTCAGACATTTTGGGCGATTTGAAAAATCACAACTTCCTCACAAAATCGCCATTTGAGTGACTTTAAAATGGCCCATTGACATGGTCAAAAATGTATAAAAATTCTTCAGCGCAAAATTGGGCGACTTGCATACTAAGATTCCTGGCAATTCTGATATCTCCCATCGCGTTAGTCAGTGATAGAAAATCGTATAAGATGTATGTTGGTATGGCAGGGGAGCCCAGAGCATTTTGTACAATGTCATATTCAAATAATTATTAGATTCAGGCGTTACTTTGCGGAGGTCCATTTCAACAAACTGGAAAAAATTACCTTGCTACTCCGCGAAACCAGTGCCGTGCTCTTGCAAGTTATCTGTGTCTGTGCGACATATATATATGTTCATGCAAAAACCCACCCTCCCCCGCTTCCACACGAAACAACATATATTACACAGACTCAACTACACACCACCACCACTAAACACTAAACAACACGATCGACGCGCGTTTCGCCTCTGTACGAGGCATCATCTGGATCTAACAGGACGACCGTTCACTGTACGGCACTGGTTTCGCGGAGTAGCAAGGTAATTTGATCCAGTTGGTTTTAATGTCATATTCAGCACGGAAGGGTTAATAGTTGGGTTGATGAGAGATTACCGAAAATTTTGGGTCTCCAATAAGTTTCAGCCGTCTTTGTTCATCAGATTTCCTTTTAAAGATCAAAATCAAAAACGTTGTACCTTAGTAAAATAATTCGACAGTATCCTCTAATATCCATTACGTTTACGACATTTGTGGTTTACTGTTTGTTACAAAACTGTTACTGATATAATTATTATCAGTTTAGTAACGATTTTGGTACTGAACTGATATGAACCGTTACGAAACTGATGGGCAATAATAATCTACTCATATATCATAAATGCTCTATAATGCGTTAAGAAACCGTAGGCAATGACCAGCATTATAACAACCAATTTTACTATGAGAATTTTTCTAATTTGTTTCTATATTTGTTCAAATTTATCTTTATTACATTATTTTAATGTGTACAGTCTATAGATATTTAATAGGTACCTAGCACTAGTAGCTAGTAGCAATGCAGGTCATTGCCCTATGGCTTCTGAACCCATCATAGAGTACTTATGATATGTGTGTAGATAAAGTAATGTATGCAACTGTACATAATTAGGTCTTAAAACACTCGTGTGATCCTAATATGAAACTCGCTGACGCTCGTTTCATAAAACCACACTCGTATTTTAAGACCCCTCATTATGCAACAGTTGCATAAAATACTATAATAACGGTTTTGTAATGACTTACAATATTTAGTGACGATTTCAGTACTAAACCGATATAAATCGAATAAATTGTAACAAAACCGGTACTAAAATAATTATTATCAGTTCAGTAGCTAACTATTTTAGTGATAAGCTAATACCAACTTAACTAAATGTTTAATAAATAACAATATGCCATGCTATTCATTGTGCTAAGACATATCTCACTGGAATTTGTCCAATAATAGAACATTACATGGTCTCAACAAAGTCTCAACTCGGTAGTCAACAGCATTTGAATTTGATTTGTTTTCAAGCCGATCGATGGATGTAATTCCATGTCGCGAATGTTTGATGTTTTCTGAGACGGTTTTCAGAGACGAATGAATTTTAGTTGTTGACTTAGTTGCTTGTTATCTCATTATTATGTACACGTAATACTCGTATATTACAGAATTTCCCAGCGTATTGGTTTAATAACTTTCGTGTTGTGTAAACATTTTTACTTACTAAATATTATTTTTTTTATACAACATAGGAAGGCAAACAAGCAAGTGGGTCACCTGATGGTACGTGATCACCACCGCCTATAGACACCTGCAAGAACAAAGAGAGTGCAGATGCGTTGCCAACCCAGAGGGCTAAGATGGAATACCTCTTGTGCCAGTAATTACACCGGCTGTCTTGCTCTCCACGCCGGAACACAACAGTGCAAGCACTGCTGCTTAGCGGCAGGATTAGCGAGCAAGATGATGGTAGCGATCCGGACGGACCTTGCACAAGGTCCTACCACCCGCAAAATATACCATATTATGCGTTAACTGCCATAATATAATATAATATAAAGCTTCACAGATGGGTTTTTCGTAATGTCTCGTCAATCAACTAGACAGAAAACATTGATTCGTGATTAATGAAACTTAGTTCAAAACCTCTGCACTAGTAGCACAACAGAGCATCCCTCCTTTTGGCATACGCTGACTAGCTAGAAAAGGATTTTACCCCCCTTATTCATAAACGCTGCGTAAACGTTTGTTAGTTAACATGACTTTATCTGGCATTGTGACATTTGTGACGTATGCCCTCAAATGAAAGGTATAAAACATTTGTTAGCTTAAAAAGATTGTTAACTTTTTATGAATAAGGGGGTTATACTTTATACCTATCCGATATAAAGCTAGCGAGCTAAGGCCTTTGGGCTCCCCTTCCTGTAGGAATATTGTTGGAAGAAACCGTCGTCAATAAGGCATATGCAGATGGATGTTTATATTCGCTGAGTGAACGGCGGCGGGCACTTACAAGAGTTGCTTGCTTGAAGATAAGCATCGTCCCCTGTCTGGGTTGATCTGAAACTACGACCAGAACTACCAATCGGAGTTCGGAGCCGTTAGTGTAAGTTTTCTTTAAAAAAAAGGTCTCGAACGCGTTAGCGTTTACTTTTAAATTATATAGAATCATTTTGTTGCAAATACGCGAAGCGAGAGGCGCTGTCTCTGCTTCCATAGTAATTGAGAAGTTAACTCTAACGCGTTTATTGTTACAAAAACTTACACTAGACACTCAGTCTGGTACTAAAAAGATAGTATCCGATGCTATCTTTTAACTTTGATATTTATTGTCTTAAAAATAATTTATTGGAATGAACAACTTAAAAATCAGTATATTTTATTTCAGTTTAATGACAAGAATGAATTATAAGTATTATAACTTTATTTGTAAAATACATTCTTTATCTCTTTATACAATTTCCGTACTCACACATGCATGTGTCTTGTTGACGTATACGACTTAAAAGTAATGTGACAGAAGGTATTTGATGTCTTTTGTCGACAGTTTATACCTAGACTGCAATTATTAAATGTAACGGGGATACATCCTTAATATGCAATTCCTTTAAATAACTAAATCACAAAAGTTATCAAGATTCACCAAGGGCGTATTTCACGAAGCAACTCGTCGTAATTGTACTGTCAAACACACATAAGGCCAATTAAAGACGGAACTGAGAGGAGTGATTTTTCGAAAGGGACGCATATAAATACAGTATAAAATTGATATGTCTATCCCTATTCAAGTATAGACTGATTCTCTTAGTTCATTCTCTATTAGTTAAGATTGTCTTCACTGATTAGATACTTTTTCTTTTTTTGGCTCTGTTGAAGTTGTCCTTGCGTACCAGGATATTATAGAATTAAATGAATATAACCTCTGTCCATTCATTATCCGATGCCTACCTTAACGAACCAGTTCGGTAAAAGTACCAGGCGAGCAGAAGATTAGAGGACATGTAGATTTTCGCACGACTTCGACTTAGAGATGTCGTTGATGCAGATCTTTTGAAGCAATTCCCGAGCGATGTTCAGGGAGATATGCGTTCGAGAGCTCGCTAACTTTGGCGGCTTCGCTTCCTATGAAAGAAAAAGATAAATAAATATTTACTCAAAGGCCAGAAGTTTTTTAGCGTGTTGAGGGGATAGAGCACAAATTAATTAATGTACACTGTTTTTATTTAGGTGATTTGGTAGGGTCAATTTGTCCTGTGCTTAAATTATACAGTCTAAAAATAGCGTAACTGATTTCCTATATATATATCTCTTTGGTTGAAAATGAAAGATAAACTGATGTTACTGAGAATAAGAAATGAGATAAACCATTAAAACACAATTCAATCTTTTACCTAGAAATACAGCCAGGTCGCTACGGACGGTATTTGTATAAATATTTCAATTTATTACGACATTTCTGAAAGGTTTAGTAATTAAAAGATTTTATTAAAGGAAAATCTTCGGCCTATTTTGCGGGAAGGGCCATTAGAAATTTCACCAATAATTCAGGTTAGCTGTTTGAGTCTTATGATTGCCGCTCCTTTGAATTATTCAAACGAAAAATCTTAATTGATTTTTGCTAGTGATTACTGTCTCCGGTGGTTTGGTTTGTTTAAATTGGATTTTCTTTTGATTTTTAGAATTAATATTTTTCATACTTATCCGATTTAGTGCGATTTTTTTTAGTAAACCACACTGGTAAGTTATACACTTATCATTCCTTTACTTATACTTATTTTCACAATGTTTCGCATACATTGTTGGTTCTCTTTAAGTGCTCCGATACGACCGGCTATTCATACAAGTAATGTACGGACAAAGTGATACATGACATTGTTGTAAAATTCAGTAGATTGACAAGAGAGCAGAGGTGCGATTTTTGAATCTCACCAGGTGACTAAAGTTCACCAAAATTGGCGAAACTCTATGAAAAACGGCCCTTTTGGTGAGCTTTAGTCACCCGGTGAGGTCTAGCACGGTAGCTTTTATCGATGACATAGAGCATTTATCCCGTTCTAACCAGTGTGCGAGAGGGACCAAAGTGTTTATGTGTACGATAAATACTAGCGTGCTAATAGCAGGTCACAAACGCAAACCTATTAGTGTATTTTTTTAAAGAAAAAACTAAACCGCTTTAAAGTTCCATTGAAAAGTAAAAAAAAACTCTATTGGCATTCTATCCAAAGGACAGTAGGTATTCTAAAGATGAGTGGAAAGAAACACCCAACATCACGTGTCGGTGACAGCCGGGGCAACCACACGCTGTGAAGACACAAGCGGACAAGGCTTAAAGTATTTTCAGTAACAAAAAGCCTTTTCTAATAATTTAGTTGTTTAAGGCCCAATTTATTTGAAACTCCTTTTTTAAGGAGCGTCCGGCTTACGGTAAATACGTCGATGCTAAGTCCTGCTCGTTGTTTGAATCCATAATTATTGTCAATAATGGGACTAATTTCACTTTTGTAAAGGACCTACGTTTTTGAAGTTCCATTTACCTTGTTAAATTTTGTGACGTTCGTGATTTTTGTAAGCCTAGTCTGAATGAAGGTATTTAAGACTTTGAACTTTGATTAAAGGAACATCGGGCCTTAGTCGTTGCTATATGTCCTGTTCTTGTCAATAATGATGGCTTTAAACAACGAAAGTGTTTGGAGGCTTTTAAAGTGTTGGAGTTCTGATACCTTGACTTTCTTGGCCTGCTTCTTCTCGCGGCTCTCTTTGAGCCGGATCTGCTTCAGGATGCCCACTAGAAGCTCATCCACGTTGTGCTGGATCCCGGAAGACGTTTCTATGAACTTGCAGTCGCGAGACGTCGCCATCGCTTTGCCTTCTACGAAAAACATTTTTTATTATTAGAAGCTCACGCCTGCTTTTCTATGGTTTAGGCAGATACCACAGAACGCCGTTCGCTCACGTCCTGGCATACTTACTTCGCTTCTTCCTCACAAATTCGTCTCTTCATACATGCACGACGGTTCCGGGTACTTCTGATAAACCATACTTAAGTTTTACACATTCTTTAAACTGCTGTTATACCTTACAAATCGCTGGTTCATTAAATTTCTAACTCATGTTTAATTTTGTGTACACTGAATTGTCTTTGTCACCTGATATAATATGTTAGTTTGGTGAATCAAGGTTCGGATGAAACGCTTGTCCGTTCAAAAAACAGTTGGTAAACGAGACAGTGGGCAAGTCTTAGACCCTACTAATATTATAAATGTGAAAGTTTGTATGTTTGGATGTTTGGAAGTTTGTTACTCAATCACGCAAAAACAATTGAATGGATTTGGATGAAATTTAGCACATAGGATACTTTCTATCCCGTAAAAATGCATAGTTCCCACGGGATAGCGATAAGTGAGTTATACGCTGCCGTGACGTCATGAGCAGCAAAGCAACTAATTCTCATTAATAATTTGTCCAGGAAATATAGCAGATTGCATGTTGGGTGCACGTTTGCTTGATTCAATAAACAAGTCCGCGCGGATGTAGGCGCGGGCAAAAGCTAGTAGCGCATAAATTAAAAATGTTTTTGGTAACACAAGTTCAATGAGATACCAAAAACTTATTTGATTTGTTTTTGTTTTTATTTAGGTGTAGTACAGCGCAATATGCCACGTTATATTACAAGACCAGCGAGGTCAGTCTGGCCGCTCTCGCTCCGAGCCATTCCATTACTACATTGACTTAGGATTGTTTGCTCCAAACTTGAACGACGGACGCTGTTTATTTAGTTATGTCCCAGATATTACAGAAGTTGGTAGCTAGGGAGGACGAGTGCATACTGGCCCGAGTGGTTTAGATACAGATAAAGAAAAGATAAAAAACTTTGTGGCTCAATAGAATCTGTTTGTGTTAAGTTAAATTCTAAGCGACTTGTGTTACTTGTATAACGATTTGCATTATGCCTAGTTTAAACCAAGAAATGTAGAAAAGCCCTCAAACTAAAGGGACAGAAGAAAATTGTGATTGATATGGCTTGACTCTGTTTATATAGTCACTGTTTTACCAATATTGAACCTTATTTCTTTGTGTTGCGAGCGTGGTTTGGTAAAACACTTTCTTGGTCAACTGCAAAACCAAGCTACCACAAAGACTGGCCTACAATGGTCTACAGAGCGACCGCTAAATTGACGGGACGCCCGCGCGGCAGGAGGGAGTAGGGGCGGCGTGAGCCAAGGGTAATCAAAGAGTATGATGCGGAGTCGCGCGGCAGGGAACTGTCGCTATAGTATCTCCCCTCCCACCCTTTGTCCGCGGGCGTCCTGTCAATTCAACGGTCGGTCTGTCATACAATCGAAGACAAATATATAAGTCGTCATGAAAGACGGAAGAGAAAGTGTAATTTTTCAAAAAGGAGGCATATAGTATGCAGTTGGTATATCTAACCCTTTCGAGCATAGACAATTTCTCTCAGTTCCCTCTTTAAGAGGAGTGTGAACACACTACTCTCCATACAAACGGCGATAACGATTTCCACCCTCTAAACCTTAACCTATAGCCATGATTTTTTTTGTATGTTGTCATTATGCCCTAGAACTAGGTTTGTATGTTTTTATTTTTCAAGTTTTTTTTTATACAACATAGGAAGGCAAACAAGCAAGTGGGTCACCTGATGGTAAGTGATCACCACCGCCTATAGACACCTGCAACAACAAAGAGAGTGCAGATGCGTTGCCAACCCAGAGGGCTAAGATGGAATACCTCTTGTGCCAGTAATTACACCGGCTGTCTTGCTCTCCACGCCGGAACACAACAGTGCAAGCACTGCTGCTTAGCGGCAGGATTAGCGAGCAAGATGGCGGTAACGATCCGGACGGACTTTGCACAAGGTCCTACCACCCGCAAGTATTCTTAACAGTTTCAAAAATATTGACACTTTTGTGTTTTGTATCAAACTCCTAAAATGCAAATATTGTCAAATCTATAAAGAATATTTAAAAAATCAAAACATACAAACCTAGTTCTGGGGCATAATGACAACATACCAAAAAATCATTACCATAGGTTAAGGTTTAGAGGGTGAAAAACGTCATCGCCGTTTATACAGGTAGCGCCTTTTGGGGCTGGGTTCACACTCCTCTTAATGGTTGACTAAGTTTGTTGCTGTTGTACCTATATCTTACCATTAGTAGAAACTTGCCGTGCCCTGGCGAGGTCAGCTTTGTTCCCCACGAGTACCACAGTCCGTTCCACGGTGAACAACTCCCGCGCAAGGTAAGCCAGGATCTCGCCAGCCCGGGTGAACGAACTCTTGGCTACCACAGAGTATATAACCACGCATGCGTGCGGCTCGTATGTTGATAGACAATTCTCGACCTGTAGAAAGTAAAAAAAAAATAGTATTCAGTAAGAATGCGCAAAGTCATGTACGAAATATAGCGAAAAAATACTATCAGGGGTTGATTCTCTAAGCGCAATGTCGACGAGCTCGACGTCAAAGAACGCCGACGTCTTGTCTTTGTCGCGAGCTCGTGCTAGCACCTTCTAATGAGCGATTACAAAGTGTCTAGACAAGGTGACATTCTGTCAGCGTCAACCAAACTAAAGTCAGTTCATACAACCTTGTCTTATCATGTAAACAAAATTCTAACCTCACTTTTTGTCACCTAGACGTTTAGCGCCTATATAAAACAGATCGGGAACGTTAATAGAGAAGGTTATAATTTGTTGCTTCAGAAAATATTATTTAAACAATTGACAACATTTTGAAGTCAAAAACTGAAATTTAAGGTTAGAATGCTATTTACTACTTAAGACATGTAATGAATTTGATTTACAAACGATGACATGTATGGACTTGACATAGGAGGCGAAAGCAAACGCCAAAATATATCTTTCAATTGTCAATGTCAAACCCAAACATCCTGCCTGTCATTAGCGTTGACACTGACAATATGTCACTTTGTCTAGACGCTGTACGCTTACCGAGCTTCTTTTTTTTATCCAAGTTGACCGACCCATTAGAGAGCGAGCTTAACTTAACTTCGGTACATCAGAGGCCTATTTGAATAATAAATACCAGTGGTCCGTTTCACTAAGCTACAAGTTACAATTTTACAAGTCTAAACCGGCAACATTGGTCAATAATGACCAATGGCAATGGGCATAATGACCAATGTTGCCGGTTTAGACTTGTAAAATTGTAACTTGTAGCTTCGTGAAACGGGCCACAGGTTATAAATTTAACTACCTAAGTGGAAATCAATACAAAAACAATCATTCCAACTTAAGTATTATACGATTGAGATTTATGACGTAATGCCCAAGTAGCCACAGCTGCTTAAAAGCATCGTGGCAATTTTTTTTTACAGCAAGCAGTTTTTTTTTCGCGGCGCAAACTGTCGGGGAGAATAGAAAAACGCAACGGTTGTGTTGTTAAAGGGTTAGATTCTCTCTTTTAACGCGTAATAGTAAGCCGCTTTATGGCGGATACCTTAACAAGTAATAAAAAATGCAAGAGTAAACAAATAAGGTGGGTCCCCGTTCATGTAATAATGGTGTTTTAAATAATTTTTAGCTTTGTTGTAATAATTTCAATAGATATAAGCCTCAAACTTGGTATGACTGTAAAAGGCTGGATTATAGCAATAACAACAAACAACAAAAATATGCCAAGTGTGAGGCGAACTGGCACTGCTATTGCGCGCCGCACGAAACACTGGATGCTCGAATTCGACTCATACTTGGTCATTTTTTTTACTAACCGACATTTCAGTACTGGGGTGGTCAATAAATATAAGCTCAGACTCTTCGCCGTCTAACAGGACGGATACAGATTTCTCTCCAAACTCATCATCTGAAACAATAGTTACATTAGTCAACAATGCCGTCCAAGCGGCCATTTTACTTTGCTGAACGGATTATCTACGGTAACCATGGCCATTTCATTTTTATCCGACTACGGCAAAGCCAAAAGGAAGGGTTATGTTTTTGACACTTTCTGAAGGAAACACGTTGGATAGACGAGGTTAACGTAGGTGGTAAGAGTCGATTTTTCAGTGCCCATGTCATTAAGAGACTTGTTTTCAGTGACGTATTTTTCAACAGTGAACTGTGAATTTTATAGGAGTTATTCGACAAATAAATGTTTTCCGATGATTGAAAAATCTACCCTTAGAGTGTAAATAATACCACCTAGAGAGGAAATGTATAGGGCACCCTACACGCCGTGATTCAAAACTATTGAACAGTTAAATGTGCCGAATTCAGCTGATATAGATCATGGTACGATATACATGAAAAATGAAAAATGAAAATTGTTTGAACATCGTTTTAAACTTTCGCGATTTTTCACATATTTATAACTCTTCGGGACTCTTCTCGTGACCACGGTTATTGAAATATAGCTGAAACGTCGAGGTAAATTAACAATGATTTTATTGCGTTAAAGTCCCGTTAACGTTTATAAATATGTATTTACATGTATACATATAATATGTATGTATATACATATAATATGTATGTATATACATATAAACCGCGGGCGTCTTTTTCATAATCTAAATTAGTTCTTACTTTGTTTTAGGTCTTAGTTTTTAAGTGTTTGTATTGTTTTGGATATAATATTTACATTGTATTAAATAAATGGATGATGTATATACATAACAGAACAACGTGATATCCAAAATACAAACGTTTGCGCAAATCGTTATCGCTAAGAAGGGGTAGGTGCTGTTAACTTTCTATTCCATTTTATTTACTTAGCGTTCCCCCGACGCGACGACGCTTGGATCAAAATATTATTACTGTAGCTATATTTAAACTTAAAGGGCATGTTATTATTTTTAACCTTCTATAGGTTTTTCTATAGGTTTTTATTTTATTTTGTTTTACATTTTTTTATATACAACATAGGAGGGCAAGCGGATAACCTGATGGTGAGTAAACACCACCGGCCATGGACACCCGCAACACCAAGGCAAGACAAAGCAAGATTAAAGAACCACAAACAAAAAAACGTATTTTTTTAAAGTGTTTTTTAACAAAAAAACTGATTATGTTCACTGATAAAGATGCAAGTCTACGCATAGATAGTAGGTACCTATTTGCTTTACAAATGTAAAGCATTGGTCAGCTGCATGCACTTAGCTGATGTTTCTAACAAGTTGTTGACGTGTGTTGTGAACAGAAAGTAAGCAATACTGAATTAAAATTAAACAACTATTTTTAGACAGACGGCAGAATTCAATTTGCTTCCGCGATTAACTTCTTATCTAAATTTATTTTAAAACACTGTTTTATTTTTAACCAAGCGTCTACAAAACTTACTGTTTATCACATTTTTGTATGAAAAACTTTACAATTATGTCAAACCGTAGCACATTTAATATTTGTAGTTTAGGGTATGAAATTTTACGTCCGTTTTCACTAAAAATTTAAAAAAATCCCTAAACCCCGTAGAGCTGGTAAACAAGTCAAAGGTCCCCGTCAAAGTTTCTTTTGCAATCCAATACTTTTGATTTCGGTTTGGTCCCAACCTTCCGCTCATTCTCTAATTATATGAAAACCCGGCTGCAAAATATTAAGCATAATAAGACGCTGTCATTGTAAATACCAATAAGTGAACGCCTGTCACTCCGACTACTTTTTTCGTATTGTGATTCGAAACTGTTCAACATTTCGTGTACCCGCTGTATATCCATAAATACTGAATATTATTATTATTATTATTATTATTTATTTATTATCAGGCAACAAGGGCCCATAGATAAATACCTTACAAACTAACGTACATAAAAATATATAGACCAAAATACAATTAAAATTAGCACGTTACTTCGGCGACGTGTGACCTATTTTCGGGGTGTCCAGCAACCGTCCGCGAAAACGACGGAAAGCGACTCCCTTCGGCCAGAGTTCCTGCTTCATGAAGGTCGACAGATGATCGGTCGGCACCCGCACCACAAAAGACGTAAAATTGACGTTGTGGCGGGACTCCAACCGCTCGACCCTCAGGGTAAAACTGGTCTTCACCCGTATATACTCTACGATCTCCTCAACCTTCGTAGAGTAATGCAGCCGGGACACGTACAGCTGCGTCGTTGGAACAGCAGGACCAATACCTCAATATATCATCGTTAATCATTAACCGTTGAACAAATCAAGAACCGCCATTCCATTTCGTTACATTATGAACATTTTCAATAACATACCTGGTACTGATTACATGTAATATTACATCACGTAATCTGTACCTAATTTCACCCCAATTTTGCTGAGTTTCCCCTCGCCTCATCAACGTAAGAGGATGAAAGAATGGCATAATTCGTGCGTGTTATGCTCAGCATGTAGGGTTGTGGTTTGCGGCTAGGGTTGTCGGATATTATCCAAAAGGAGGACATAAAACTACCGTGAGACTCGGACATTCCAATAAAACGAATCACTCACGTATTTTTAAGTCGGGGGCTCATGATTAAGGACCACGGACTGGTCCGAAACATGTCGGGCATTTCTCGACTTAAAAATACATGAGTGATCCGTTTTATTTAATATAAAAGGAGGACAATTAAGTCCTTTTCTTCCAAAGTTGTATTCACCCGTATTCCCTGACTTAATCAATGCAAATGCCCTCCTTTTTCAAAAGCCATGCGTGTATATTCAGTACAGCGTGAAGTTAACAGCGAATGAAGAAAATCGCACGCGATTCATTGGACAAAATAAATTGAATTGCATTTCCTATTGGCAATCTGGTCACCTTTGAAATCACTTCTTCGTGGCGTCGAGAGCGAGTTTCTCGGAGTTTGTAAGTCGATTATTAATTAAATGTTTTCCTTTATATTTTAAATAGAAAACCATCGTGAGGTTCAGACATGTTGAAATCAAAACGGGTCACTCACGTAAAACATGATACGTAAGGTAACGTTTTACGTGTATCGTACCTTATTTAACATGTCGGGCACAAACTCGACTTTAAATACGTGGGTGATCCGATTATATTTCAATATGTTTTCCTTATACGCTTTCGTCTTTTCTTTAAGGCTCAACCTCTCTAACTTCAAGAAACAATTATTTCTCCGGATGTTGCAAAATAAATATTAATTATCAGTAAGTTACTTTTACATTTTACGCGAAAAATATATCGCGCTAATAAACCACACTGGCCCTGCGGGGCAATTCTCGGTTTATGTGAGATTCATCCCGCGCAAAAACAACTGTCAAATCCCTTGGAAATATGACATTTTTTGACATATTTCGCCCTTGAGATGCATCTCGCATGAACCAAAAATTGGAGTCCTGTTATTGAAATATAAATTTAAACCCCGACATTACGCAAACAGATGCTGTATTTTCAAGCCGCTATCTATGAACCTAGCACGAACCTTTTCGATACGCCGTAACTCGCTACGTAACTCAGTGCGTCTTGTTCTAACTAGCCCAATAGGAGAGAGACGCACTGAGTTACGTAGCGAGTAAAGGTGACTCAAGAAGGTTCATCCTAGAGATGCTGCTGTCTATGGCCTCGTAGTTTAGGATCCAATAAACTGGTTACAACCAGATTTAATTTGTATGGGAGCTGAATTTAATTCTAATTTGATTATTCGTGACAATGTTTGTTAGAGATCGGATTAAGGTTTCCGCGATATTTAACATTTAAAATACATATCTAGGGAGTATAAAATGTTTTTAATTTGTAAAGGTATTCTGAAAGTTCTTAAAATAATGTGAGAATCCAGCTTTAAAACAAAAGAAATATGGAAGATAGGCTTGAATTACTAAAACCTTAGCTGTATTAATCTCATTTATTATTCGCGGCGTGTCCATTCGCTAAGGGCTCGTCAGTTTTAATATGAATTAAGGGTTTTGCGGTATTAATAGAATGCCAGAATTTCAATAAATAAGTACTTTATATTAAAATTTATATTAGGAAGGTGTTTAAAAATTGACAACCCTGAGACAAGTAGCGTGTCGATATCGCCGGATTAAAAATGGCCGACTATTTGTGAGCGAGAGAACTTCGGCTTTATAATCAGTGCACTCGGTATATTTTACCTTAACTTAAAAACATAAGGGCTCACCATATCTGGTTTTAGGGATAATTTAAAAGGAGATATGACTCCTTGTGGAGTCATTGGTTTTTAGGACAGTAAAGGGCTAGGTAAAGGGAACTTACCACGTTTAGCTTCGCCACACGAGAGCAAGTAAAAAGAAGTTATGTTATTCACAAAAAAATTAGCGCCAGTCAGCCAGAGAGTTAAAACTAAGGTTGCGGTCACGAGCATAAGCGGGAGCGATTAACAGCCAAGCAAATAAAAGGACACCATTAAAAAACAAAAGTGTAGTAAAAGTCAAACAAAGACTACCAATTTTTTTTTGACAATAATTACGTAAACTCACTAACATCAACTTCTAACAAAAATAGAAGCTATAAAATTAAAACATGATCTAATAATTACCTGCTCGCCAGTTTTTTGTGGACTAGAAGGCCATGGAAATGCCGAAAGTGAAACTTGCATTTTTATACAAAGCAAACAATCATTAAGCAAGCATGTAAGTAAATAATTGCGTGAATAATAAATATACATTGGTATGCAATTGGTATGCCTTTGTACCTGTTTTTTTTTTTATTATTATGTGCAATAATGAGTTTTTACATTACACTACATAATATGCAATGTCATAAATTAACAAGAAGATATTCACATAATTCAGATCTGTTTCAATTTATATTTCCATTACAATTGAGATTACATGTTCGATGTCACACTGTGAAGATAACATGTTAAAGTTTTTCAATCCAGGGTGTCTAATTACAAATTGCGTATTTAACACATTAGTGTTAAACAGGCAATTTGGAATTAGATGTCGTATAAAGATAAACAGATAGTTTTGTATATGGATATTCGATTATAACCAGTAATTACGTTCAAATAATTACCATGTAGGAACAATAAAGCTTGCATAAATACTTCTAACACTCCATGACATTGACAACTATGCAGGATTTGGTTGTGTAGGATATTTTTTATGAGAGCATAAATGAGTGCACATACAGACACACGTACCTATATGTATATGTGTTTGCATTATTCTTATGTCGATATTAACTTTAACACACATATATATTTTTCCTTTTCTTTTAAAGCTAATCGTCATATTCACAAATGAATCGTAAACATATTTTAACTAAAATAGGTTTAATGCCTGTCTATGAATACGACGGTTCTAGGTTACCTTTCGAGTATTGAATTTCGCGTTATGACGTCAATCATGAACCGATATTAGAAAATTAATTTTAAAATTCTATTGTATTATACTTGGTTATTTTTAGGACAACCTAAAAAATAACGTTTAAAAACTTTATGAACAAAACTTTTTAATACTAGCAAACATGTATGTTTAAAGTTAGGATAGCTACCAACATCAGTGAACTTAACTGTACAATATTTGCGTGTTCAGTATTTGATTTAAATATTCTTACTTTGTATAATAATAATTTGAATGCTTGAACATAAAAAAAATAACGAAACGGTTACAAAATTTCTTACTTTCTTTTAACGCGGCACCGTGGGTTAAGAGGAGTGTGAACCCAGCCCCAAAAAGCGCTCCCCATACAAACGGCGATAACGTTTTCCACCCTTTAAACCTTAACCTATGGCAATGATTTTTTTGTATGTTGTTATTATGCCCTAGAACTAGGTTTGTATGTTTTGATTTTTATTATATTCTTTATAGTTTTTACAATATTTGCATTTTAGGAGTTTCATACAAAACACAAAAGCGTCAATATTTAAAAAACTATTAAGAATATTTAAAAAATCAAAACATACAAACCTAGTTCTAGGGCATACTGACAACATACAAAAAAATCATGCCTGTAGGTCAAGGTTTAGAGGGTGGAAAACGTTATCGCCGTTTGTATGGAGAGCGCTGGGTTCACACTCCTCTTAAGAACTACAATAGTGACTAAATATTTAGAATGATAAAAGGGTTACTGTTACACTCAACTACATTAAATTGATAAAGGTGTTTATAAAGTTGTAACAATTTCTTATGACAAATCGTTCAACATCGTAAAAAAAACTATTAAAAATGCTTTAGCTTTAATGTATTTATGAAAAATTATAAGTTTACAATATTTGTGCGTGTATTACAAATAAACACTTTCCCTTGTATGCAGATAAAAAACGAACGCAAATTATATTTATTGATAATCATAACGCTTTCCATCCGCGGCTTATTTAAGGTTTATTGGAAAATTGCTAAAATGAAGCAATTTAATGGAGAATTTACGTTAATCTTATCATCCTATTACTGGATTATTTACCTACTATTTGAATGCTGCTATACGATTTTATAACAATGAGACTATACAAAACCCATTTCAAAAAGAATTGCCTTAAAGCATTTTAAGCTTTCGTTACCTATTTGACCAAAAACAATAAAATTGTTACCACTAAAATTTTACAACAATAACAATTTATCAACCCTGTTAATGACATGCAAAATTTACGGCAAAAATGCAAGGAAAATAATAAATGCTTGGTGTAATAAACTATATGAACTTATAATCTTAACTACACTGCCTAAGATTCTAGCTTCAATAGTTAGGATATTAGTCACTATTAGACACTGTAGTTAAGGTATTATTAAGCTCAATGTAGAGTCCAGATTAAACCCAAGATTTACTTTCCTCTACGCAGTAGGGTTTGGGTTCGACGAAGTCGAGTAAAAAACCTCGTGCGCCAACTTCCTGCAGAATTGGATTGTTTTCTCATTAACAAGTTAAATAACTTATTTCATTTCATGGTTACCATTTGACACAAAGTACATTTTACAAAGTGACAGCTGTCTTCGTAATGAAAGTCCACTCCCAATACAAACATCAATTTAGTGAATTTAATATTATCGATGGCGCGTAAAAGCTAATGGTTTCCTTCCACCTTAACGAAATGGGATTTTGAGTGAGGTAAAGTAGGTGTCGAGTCGATTTCGCGTCTATTTCTGAAGCTATTTCTGTTTTTACCTACATATGGTGGCATAAAATATTAAATTGTGTTTTTTTAATATTCATTTTCATTTTGTAGATTTCGAGCTATCTCAAAGCTGAATAATTTTATGTCATTATTGAAATAGTATCAAAATATTTTCAAATTTGACACTTACTGATGCAACCATAAACAACTATTGGTTCTCTTTATTTTAGACTGCATTAAGGCGAAATAATTTTTGAAATGTTAGAATACTTTGAATTTTGAACCCTATCATAATAGCACTGATGTTGAACTTAAGATTTTGTATGGTCATACAACATACTAATCGCCGCACTTAAATACGTCAATTGACACTTAACTCATTTATAAGTGACAAGTTTTCATACGAAACTTTGAAAATGGGACGAGTTAGTGATTATGAGATGTTATAGAGAGCGGAAGTCAAGGTACTACCTAACGTATGTAAGTAAATATGTATTAAAAAGCCTATAGGTACCTGCTAGAAAGTAGAATTCGCTCCCGCTTCCGCTCGCTCAACGTGTGGCCGTAACCCGAGCGATAGTTGAAGCGATGTCTAATCTAACCGTCACTAATGAAGGACTCATTATTTATTAACTCTATCATTACAGAAACATTTAAATGGCAGGCTTCTAGAATAATCTAAAATGCTTTCCCTCAGTGTTACGGCTTACGATTAAATTTTCTGCAAATGAAAATGAAAAAAAAATTATAAGTACGCTGTTTACGTTCGTGATTCTACCAGCGTTTCGGTAAATTAAAGAACCTTCGATCAGGGAAACCAGATCGCTCCAACGTCAATCACCTGACCTACCAATTCTAGAAATAAGCTCAAAGCGTACCCCGAACTACACCTGGTTTTATTTAGATTTAGAAATGTTGTCAAATGTTGTGAATGTTGTTGTGTGTTTGTTGTGCCTTGGTAAGTATTTTTATGCAAAAGTGCAATTTTAAAATACATTAATAAGAGCTGCTAACTGCTGCTTAATTTATTCTTGACATTTTAAATTTCAAATTACATATTAATATTTTTTCAGTAATTTAAATATTTATTTAATTTTGACATCACTGTGTTTTAATGCAAATAAATATTTCAGAGTCTGATTCTGATTCTAACAAAAATAGTACAAATAAACCTTGTTAGTTGAGTATAATTTATTTGAAAAAGGCAATTTACATATTTTATTGTAGTACTTTTGAATAAAAAACTTACCACATTTCTAATCTTATAAGAAACGGGAAAAAGCGTTAGAAGTATGATGACTAATCGACAGACAAGAAGGTTATTTCTTGGCATCCGTTGAGCTGTTAGTCTCCTAAAATTAATGTTTAACTTAATCAATTCCCCAACCTCCTGGCTCCATTGTTTATTGCTCCAACTAAATTACCTAAATAAGCCTAAACGCTTACATAAATACTTATGGCAGTTAACTTTACTCCCGGCGGGCTGAATTCAGTTTAACGACCGAACGACCAACTATCAATCTTAATAGGGGCTTCAGGGTCGGGGGCTTTGACCCCGCTCGGGACATGCTAATCTTCGGGGTTCCGCGGTCACTTGCAAGTCACTTTCCTAACAATTCAGTAGGTCAAACCTTCAGATTACGAACAATTTGTCAAAACTATGTAGTTGTCTTCACAAATGTTTTTGGTTAAACTGTAGCCACTTTGCCGGAAGTCTCATTTTAAATCTCAAAAACTGAATGTCATGCGCGGCTTAGTACCGCTTTTTTATACGTGTAAAATAGGACGGTAAACGAGCAAGTGGGACACCTAATGGTCAGTGATTACCACTGCCGCTAGACACCCGCAACTTCAAGGAGTTTGCAAATGCGGTGCCAACCCAGAGGGCTATGATAGAGCACCTCTTGTTCCAAGAATGTCACCAGACTTGTACTCTCCACGTCGGAATACAACAGTGCACGTGTACCTACTGTCCTATATCCTATATCCTACCGTCTGCCACCACCATTTCAGGAGTTTATTTAATTGGAAACGCAAATAAAAAGGACAGTCTTTAAAATCACTAGTTACGAATATTCCTGTTTTAGGTAAAAAAACCTTTTGGTGTTAGCCTCAGTTTTAAAGTAAAAGGGAGCAAAACGGGCATGCGTGTTACCTAATGGGAAGTGATCAACCAACTACATGAGAACGAGCAAACCAAGAGAAGTGCTGGTCAGCCAGACTATTTATACTTTCAGGACACCACATTGTCGGGCATACCCGCGGGCCAAGCTTAAAGTAATAACTTGTACTTGTATTCAAGTTATTGTTGAACACGCATCTTTCGTGGGAGGTTTCCGAAAATAGAATACTTACATTTTCTGAAGGATATATTTTCTTTACAAAATAGGGTGAAGTATGTATGGATGAAGTAGCGGTTTATAATCAGTATTGTAACAATGTATTATTATTTGCTATCGCTTAGGCTTTATTACACGCACTTTTCAAGTTTTCATCATGCCCTCGGCTTAATTATCCGAACCACCTCATTAACAAACTCATCCAAGAGTTTCTGCTAAGCCATTGTTGTTCCAAGTTTCATTACAATCGGATTATTACGGCTCAAAATGTCCTAACAAATATCATTATGTATAATTATGTATACATTTATGAAGGGGGATCAGTAACGACCCCTGATTAATATTGTAGAACGTTAACGGATATTATTTTGCGCATTTTAAAAGTTAAAACCTTAGCAATAGGGAGGAATCTCTCTAAAAACGGTACAAAAGCAGGGGTAAGAATAAACCTTGAATAGTGACTTCAAGTCGTGTACATCCACAGATAAACACACCAATCATAGCGGCGAACACACCATTCATCGCAGCGAGCATAACATTCTCAGCGACGACCACACCCTTGGCAGCGGCGACTACACCATTCGAAACGACGAGCACACAATTCTCAGCGACGAACACACCATTCAATGAAATGAAATGAAATGATTTAATGAAATGAAACGATTAATTGTCATATTCACAGCGACGAACACACCATTCACAGCGACGATCACACCATTCGCAGCGGCAAACACACCATTCAAAGCGACGAGCACACCATTCTCAGCGATGACCACACCATTCTCAGCGACGACCACAACATTCTCAGCGACGAACACACCTTTCACAGCGCAGAACAAACCAACCACAGCGGCAAATAGATCAATCACAGCAGACTAATAACCGCTCTCAGTCATTTTGGCAACTTTGGTAACTCACAAAACTTAAATAAAACGAGTCTGAGGTTGTACTATCCACGTAATCGTATATGCTCTAAAATTATGAAAATGACTACAGAACCTCACTTATTTGTTTACATTTTTATTTTAAGCCGGCTTATCAAGTAAAATAGGAGCTGATAAATGATGCGAGAGACGCTAAAAATGGCCGCTTTCCGTTTCGGATAAGACGTCTTCCCGTTACATTTAGACAGTTACGACGTCATCAAGACATAATGCGACGGATCAAGTTCGAAAAGGGTAAGTATTAGGTAGGTATTTAAGGAAAATGTTAAAAGTTCTAAATTTAGTATTTACGAATAAGAAAAGTGAAAGGGACAAAGATTTAAAATGTTTTTCGTGGCGATTCACTGTCTTGTTGTAATGTCCAAATTTACACTTTTCCGGTTCAGTCTCGTTCAGTTAGTTGGTGACGTTTCACAAAAAAAATATTAAGTAAATCGACAGCGTATTTAATGGATTATTAAAGACGGAACAGTAAGAGAGACTGATCGAAAGGGACTATTCTAATCTATAAGCAATAGGCTCATGAAAATGTTGAAATATGCGTCCGCAAACAAGACGCCATACAGAATTATCGATAGTCGACCTATCGATAGTCGTCCTATACGTATTTGGCATTTAAAATCATTTAGCATATCGATAGGACCTAATCTAGAGCATAGATACTGTCAATAGTCCTTCAACGTTTCAGCGTTTTCACGTCTACTGACACAGTAACCTAACCGAAGAGAAACTTTTGAGACGGCAGCGATATCATCAGAATTTTACTTTTATGCCCTTGGACATATAATGCTAAGGCATATTATATTATATTATGCCTTATTTAAAAAAAAGGGAGATAAATAAGCTATGTCTACTCGACATATGCTAAAAAACTAAAAAGTCTAATAAGTGGTTAAATATTCTAAATTTAATATTTATTAATTTATTAATGGATTCTAATGAAGATATTAAAAAAAGCGGTCAAGTGCGAGTGAGACTCGCGCACGAAAGGTTCCGTACCATATATTATCTATAATAAATATTTATTAATACAGCGGATCACTCACGTATTTTTGCGTCGGGAAATGCCCGACATGTTTCGGACCAGTCCGTGGTCCTTAATCATGAGCCCCCGCGGCGGTGGCGCCACCGCCGCGGGGGCTCATGATTAAGGACCACGGACTGGTCCGAAACATGTCGGGCATTTCCCGACGCAAAAATACGTGAGTGATCCGCTGTATTAATATGTCTGAGTCTCACGGTAGTTTCATGTTAAAAATAAATATTTATTTCATTCTGGTTTTTAGTATTTGTTGTTATATGTAGCGGCAACAGAAATACATCATCTGTGAAAATTTCAACTTCCTAACTATCACGGTTCTGAAGATACAGCCTGGGGACAGACGGAGTGACGGACGGACGGACGGACAGCGGAGTCTTAGTAATAGGGTCCCATTTTACCCTTTGGGTACGGAACCCTAAAAAAAACCCCTAAAAACCGCTATAACATGTAAAAAAAAATTGTCTACTTCTTTGTACACAAATATTTTTTATGATCTACTTTGGTTCGTGAGTGGAATACCGTATTCCTACATACAATAAATATACATGATTTTATGTCTCATATGACACGAAATCGGATCCTAAAATACCTCGACTCCTTGTTAGGTGGGGACCTCACGTTCTGAGCAACTGACACATATCGCAATATATTCGCGCGATATGAAATGGCTATTCGATAAGCTGGCAGCTTGCGAGTGTCGATTGGGAACGCGAAGAATCCTTCGAATTGACTGTAAAAAAGCCAGTGAATCGTCGCTTGCTGTCATAAGGCGTTAAGAGAAAGCTAACCGAACAGGAGTGCAATTTTTGAATCTCACCAGGTGACTAGAGCTCACCAAAATGGCCGCATTTCTATGAAAAACGGCTATTTTGGTGAGCTTTAGTCACCCGGTGAGATTCAAAAATCGTACTCCAGTTATTAGATAAGTGCTACTACAGTGTAAATGATTATTTGAATAACATATTTTCATTTTAAGGACGTTAATATTAACTGTAATAAATGAAATGAAAAACTTGATAATTAATTATATGTGTTTGTACCTAATTAGAATAATGCAGAGATTTTGCGGGTGGTAGGACCATGTGCAAGGTCCGTCCGGATCGCTACCACCATCTTGCTCGCTAATTCTGCTGCTAAATAGCAGTGCTTGCACTGTTGTGTTCCGGCGTGGAGAGCAAGACAGCTGGTGTAATTACTGGCACAAGAGGTATTCCATATTAGCCCTCTGGGTTGACAACGCATCTGCAATCCCTTTATATTGTGGGTGTCTATGGGCGGTGGTGATCACTAACCATCAGGTAAGCCACTCGTTTGCCTTCCTATGTTTAATAAAAAAACCATGCATGTACAGGGTGTCCATTGAAAAGGAGGTTTAGAGTGTGTAGTCGTCTCTTTTCGGCACATTGTATTGCCATTCAATTAAAAATATCAGCTATTAAAATATCGCTTGCAATTTTAAAACTCCTTCTATGTTATACTGTATCTGGGTACATTTCCAAACTCTAGACCTTTGATGTAATTTGTATGGCATTCTTTAGGTAAAAAAAAACATGGAAATGGTGATAATTGGGATGTTGACTAAAAAATATTAATTAGTCCATCTTTTAGAACGCCAGAAAATAGTAGATACGTATTTTTTCTTTTGCTTCTAAAACTTAAAATAACAAAGTAACAGAGCGGCGAAAGTTCGCGCTACGCCATTATTGCGTAAAATTTTTACGAACGAGTGACGTCACGAACCCCTACTCCTGAATTTGAATGTGCTGTATCTTTGTCAATATTATTCGTATGGACAAATAAAAAAATACGTATCGAGTATTTTTCTATAATCTAACTGACGGACTAATTAGAATCTTGTTGTTTTAACCCAGGAGACATCCCTATTTAAGAGTGTTCCTGCCGGTACTCGCTTAAAGAACCCACATTTTCGCAGATGCGCTTACCCTCTATCATCGCTATCAACATTGGGTAAACAAAAGATGCGCCATCAAATTACACCAATGTTGACCAAGGGTCTATATTTTGAAAATATACCCATCTATGAGCCTCAATGAAGGTAAATGTCATCTGTCATATCCTCTCTATTAAGTATGTGCACTGCGCCGTTTATCTACCGTGGGTGTGAGCAAAAACGTGGGTCCGGATCGACGCCCACGCACCCTCGTCACCGGACAGAATCCAGGATTAGTCCAGAGCCTAATTAAATTTATATAGGGATAACTTTATTATCAAACGGGGCTGAAACGTTACAAGTTCTGCGCAAACTGGTCACGATTAAAAATGCTCAACTGGAATATTAAAAGTTGCGCACGTTTTTCGTGGTCACTGTGTTGTTTAGGGGTTCGTAACGTACCTTTACCATTTCTATTCTCTTGTAATATTTGCGGGATCTTCGATCTGGTAAATCTAATCTGACCTTAGTATATATTCTTTTATATTTCCGCGACTTGTAGACGTTGAAATAAAACAATTTAAACGGTTTATATCGCGTGTATTGTAACGAATCTAATTCCCATTCCCAGACATTACATATCCGTATTAGATTTGTGTTTGCGGGTAGTAGGACCTTGTGCAGGGTCCGTCCGAATAGCTACCACCATCTTGCTCGCTAATCCTGTCACTAAGCAGCAGTGCTTGCACTGTTGTGTTCCGGCGTGGAGAGCAAGACAGCCGGTGTAATTACTGGCACAAGAGGTATTCCATTTTAGCCCTCTGGGTTGGAAACGCATCTGCAATCTCTTCGGTGTTGCGGATTTCTATAGGCGGTGGTGATCACTTACTATCAGGTGACCCACTTGCTTGTTTGCCTTCCTATTTCATAAAAAAAAAGTTTCGTTACAATACACGCGATATATGTAAATCGTTTAAATTGTTTTATATCTAATCTAACCTTCTTTTTGTATAATATAATTAATGTAATTATTATTTCTATTTAGTGTTTTGGCTTCTATTTTGCTCTTATAAAGACCCATTATATTAATTCTTCTTAAATAAATATACCTATTAGAGTGGGTAACTTGCTCATAAATATTTGAACACGCATAAACATTTGAGTACGACTCTGCATATAGCCAAATGCGTTCGGTCGTGCTTAGATATTTTTGAACACCTTCCCGCAGAGATATATTTAGACTCTTGCGACTATGCAAACTAAATGCTGTTTATTGCTCTACATTGGCCATTTCTATTGATATACTTAAGGCCTTATCAGAAATAGGATGGCCACACTTGTATACAGGACGGTTTCATTTTATCCTTTATTGAAACTGAATTTATATTGTACGACATTTTGCAAACATTTCAAGGCACGTACGGAATGCATTTGTGCAAGACTAGGGCAACGAGTGTCGGTACGTGCCGTATTATATGCTGTTCGGGGATTTTACTACAACGCATTCGTTATAAACAATGTTGGTAAATTGAATCTCCCTTCGTACACAATGATATTATAATACAAGATGTACAGTGTCATACTAAATGACAGCAGAAAAACGACGCGACATAAGAATACAGGTTGACGCCAATGTTACAAATGCAAATTATTAGTTTACCATTTATAGTCATTGGATTTACAACTCCATAAAATAATAATTTAGTAAGTTTCGTTGCAAATAGGTTTTTTTTTTACAAAATAATAGTATTTCAGCAGCGCCGTCGGTCTGACAGACTGACAGCGCGAGCGGTTGTCGATTTGTTGTACTTTTGTTGACTTTTGATGCGGCCATATTTTAAACGCTGACTACAAGTCCATTACTTATAAGTGTTCGTACACACACGATTGGAGCTTATGTGCGTTGTTTTGCGAGCGGTAGGACCTTGTGCAAGATCTGTCCAGACCGCTACCACCATGCACGCTAATCCAGCCGCTGAGAAGCAGTGCTTGCACATTTGTGTTCTGGCGTTAGGAGTAAAGGCCATTTTCATCATCATCATCATCATCTCAGCCACAAGAAGTCCACTGGTGAACTACTCCTCCATGGATTTCCAAAGTGACCGGTTGGAAGCGGCATGCAGCCAGCGCCTTCCTGCCACCTGTATGAGGTCATCGGACCATCTTGTGGCTGGTCGTCCTACGCTGTGCTTGCCAATACGCGGCCGCCATTCGAGAACTTTTTGACCCCATCGGCCATCAGTTCTCCGTGCTATGTGCCCTGCCCACTGCCACTTCAACTTGCTAATCCGTTGGGCTACGTCGGTTACTTTCGTTCGTCTGCGGATCTCCTCATTTCTGATTCGAAGGCCATTTTACATGGTGTCGATTTTCTCGCATGCAAGTTGCGTTACATTGCGGATTATCAAGGTATGACGTGATCTGACGTGGCTCGCATGCGAGAACTTGTACCGTATAAATGGCCCTTAAGACAGCCGATGAAATTACTGGCACAAAAGGTATTTCATCTTAGCCTGAGTGGGCAATGCATCTGCAGTCTCTTTGGTATTGTCGGTGGCTTTCGGCGGTTATGGTCATGGACTATTAGATGAATCACTTGAACGTTAGCCTTCCTATTTTATAAAAAAACAAATGAAAGTTGGCACTAAAATCAACTGATACCTATTTAAGTCTCAATGCCTCAATCAATTGGTCAAGAAAGTTCTTAATTATTTCCAAATGTCACTAAAGTGGATTGACACTTTGTCACACTCACTTATGAGGTATAATTATGGATTGTAGAACAAGTGTCCTTTTATGATAATCAAAATTAACCATTATGTAAATTAAACCGTAAATGTGATCAAGGAATTTATGAATCGAAACTATAATGAATATAATAAGAATACAGGATGTTGTTTATTTGCGTTTCGTTCCGTAATTAATCACTAATCAAACACGATCACTAAAAGCCTAAAAATAATTTTATTATGAGAAACCGAAGAGCCTAATTAGATGTTTCAATTATTGAGGCTAAAAGCTTCATCTTCAATTAGGTATTTTAGTCTAAAGTAGCTTTTTGTAAACGTCGTCGAGGCTTCCCTGTTCATTCATTTAGCGAATGAATAGTTAATGTGGGCTTTTGTGGTGATTGCTTTATGATGCTATGAACTGTTTTATTTTTACCAACTGCTTGGAATCCAAAGAAGTGTTATGTGTTTTAGTTCGAATTATATCCCGATGAAACCTTTTTTTTAAGTTACAGTGCATTTTTTAGCGAAAGAAATGCAGTACTTACTAATTTGTATGTGTTTCTTTATGGGTAGATATTTAGATTTAAATACTTATATTTATAACTACACTTGCATACAATATATGGATTTTAAAGTCAAGCTAACGGTATTATTAATTTTTCAGCTTTATTTGCAGTGAGAAATATAAAGTGCAAACATTTTTGTAAAAACATGCAAAACAAAGTGTTAAGTAAGTCACTAATCATTTGCAAAAACAATTAAACATCTACAGAATTAATAACCGACTCTTAAAAACAAAAAGGATAATGCAATAAGTGAGTAAGTATTTTATGTAAATCGAGTACCAAACGTACTATCGACTATCCTCTTTTGTTTTTTCGTCGGTTCTAAAAGTCATGCAAAACGAAATCTTAGCGAAGCATTAGGGCTGGCAATCTCTTCTATTATCTTTACTGAGGGTTGTCAAAAGCTCACCCAAACTCGCATCGTAAGTGTTCATATATTCCGACGTCATGAATTGAGAGACGAGAGCAGTTTTCCCGACTCCCGCGTCGCCGAGCAACACCACCCTGTATTTAGGTATCTGTGGATAAAGAAATATGCTTAGAATCTGTTATGTTTTAGGGCAGTGTTTCCCAACCTAGAATCTGAGGACCCCTGGGGGTCCGTGAACTTATCAGAGAAGGTCCGCGAACAAAAAAAAAAGGAAACATTATTTTATGAAGAATCAGCGCGGTAGTTTGGTGGCCATCGCATTTTTCGTGTGAGTAAAATAGACCCGTATAGGTGTAAGTGCATATTAAGAGGATCTAAGTAGTTTTTTGTTTGATTTTTTTAGGGGTTCGCGGATAATGGCGGGTGGTCCCGTAGGTCCTCCCTTGGAAACGGTTCGAAAACCCTGTTTTTGGTATGAGGTGGACAATGTAAGTACATGGGTATGAATGTCTGCCAGTGGCGGATTAACACATTTCCCAAGTATAGGCTAATAAATTTTCGCCATTCTTCCCTCTACAACAAAATTCCAAAAAACATAACTGAACTAAATGATACAAAATTTAAATCTATTGTCAAGAAGACATTAATTTCTCGGGCGTATTATAAAATCAATGACTATATCTTGGACAAGAATGTTTGGAAATGATCCCGATCTGTATTGGCGATCCCTGGCCCCAAAGATTGTACACCTGCTGTGTTAAATTGTTAAATTGTAAAAATTTTGAATATTTGAGATGTAAAATAACATTGTAATTTAGATTTATTTAAAAAAATTACACCTCGTTGAGTTTCTTGCCGGTATCTTCTCATCAGAGGTTTTTCCGAACCGGTGGTAAATTTTTTGACATTCATAAGTGCTACCTGTAAGCCTAATCTGAATAAAATATTTTGACTTTGACTTTGAATTGTCTTACAGGAAGATTTGATTGACGGCTAAAAGGAAAAATACGTACGATCCCTAAATTTGCCGCCTCTGAAATCTGCAGCCCTAGCCAACTCAGCCTGTAGGGATCAATTTCATAAACTCAACAGGCGACGGGTGACAGTGACAATTTACCGTACATTACTGTGTCGACAAGTAACGCTACAGAATTACAGACTTAACATCATAGTGGGCAAGCAATGTATACCGAATTGTCACTGTCACCTGTCGCGATTATGAAATTGAAAATCCGCCTCTGGTGGCTGCGACCAATTTGCTACTGGCATGTAAGGTATATGAGTATTGTACAAAAAACATAAATGATAAAAACAGACACAGTGATGTGCAAATGGCGAACTTATACCTGATTGTTTGAATAAATAAATATTACATGACAAGTATGTTATGTAATGTTTATTTAGTTTCAAAGCCCAATGCATTGTACGGTTGGCCTCAGAAGTAGCTAAACATTTACTACCTTGTCACTGTCAGTAATGTGATAAATTCGAGCAACTCTCATTTCACGTTACTACGACAAGGTTCTTAGGTGTTTAGCTACTTCTGAGGCTCCGGCTGACTGGACCAGGGGGGTGATTCTCTAAGCCCAATAAGAGCTCAACGTCGAAGAAGCGCAAAGGAGGGGGCGAGGCAGAGCGATGCTTCAACGTAGAAGTCGTCGCCGTCGTGCCTAGAGAATAACGGGACTGGACTACTCCTATTTTATTTAATTTTCATTATATTCACATAAAAAAACAGTAAAGTTTGTAAATAGAAGAGATGATTTACATATATTGTGTTGGTTTAGAATGTGTTATCTAAACAATAAACAATATTTTGATAGCAGAAACTAAAATTTTATGTTAAAATGTTGCTTACTACTTACTGCTGATTTCTTACGGGGCAGAACAGTGAGGCAGTAGAGTGTTCAGCACAGTACTAATACAATTAAAAGCATTTTTTTATTTAAAGCTTAAGGTTCCAGGTTCGGTTCCAGGTTCCTGGATGTTATATGTATTTAAGTATATAATTATCTATATAATATAAATATAAGTATTTATATTCGTTGTCTAGTACCCATAACACAAGCAGCTTTAGTTGCCTACTTTGGGACTAGGTCAATTGGTGTTAACTGTCACATGATATTTATTTATTTATTTAATTTTAAGGCGTACGCCGATACCATTCGAATTCATTCAAGTTCTGTGCAGTCCATTCTACTGCCTTACTGTTCTGTAATGTAATTTGATAATGTGTTTTTTAAAAATGAATAAATTGGGATATAATAATTGACAATGAAACACATTTTTAAAAATCCTGCTTTCCTTACTGGTTCGGGCGGCTGGTGTGGTGGACTCACCGGGTCCAGGTCATCATCGTCAGGGGTGTCCAAGCTGGCTGAGTCCACGGGCCGGTAGCCGGAGCAGCACGAGCCGTCGAACGGCGACCGGTCCGACGCCCTGCCGGACGGAACACAGTGTTACTGCAGAAGAGTGTTTTTTTTAATATGTTTTTGTGTTTTTTATCATAAAACTACCGTGAGACTCGGACATATTAATAAAACGGATCACTCACGTATTTTTACGTCGAGAAATGCCCGTGTTTCGGACCAGTTCGTGGGCCTTAATCATGAGCCTCCGCGGCGGTGGCGCGACGACGACTGCTGCCTGCTGCTGCTACTGCTGATTTCTCGACGTAAAAATACGTGAGTGATCCGTTTTATTAACATGTTTTTATGTGTTGTGGAATAAATCATTTTCATTTCATTTAAGTGCAACAGCGATGAGCTCGAGCAGAGTCCTGCCTTGCTCTAGCGCGCTAGCTCGAGTGAGTGAGATAGGGCCACGCCTCGACGTCGAGTCCAACACTGATGAGATTAGAGAATAAGAGTACAGACAATAGGCATGATGACTAAAACATGTCTGTTAGAAAGAACTCGTCAAAAGCAGAAAAACTGTATTTTTAGTTTGTGTCTGCGTTCTCTATTTGTTGAAATATTGCGAATAGAAAACGATGCAACGCAAACCCCGCGAAAACGCTCCATATAAAATGGCTACATAGGTATGACGTCACGCGAATGCCATTTTGCTGTAATCACTCGCAATCACGAAAATATTACGACTGTACTATTTAAGATCACGTCGATGCCTCGTGTAGAAGCGAAACGTACGTAGATCGTGTAGTTTAAGTGTTTAGTGGTTTATAGCTGATTCGATGTAATGTGTGTTGTTTCATGTGGAAGCGGAGGAGGATGGGTTTTTGCGTGAATAATATATATGACACAGAGACGCGGCTGTTTTGCACGTGTACAGCACTGATTTCGCGGATTAGCAATGTAATTAGTTCCAGTTTGGTTTTTTACGAAATTAATGCCAAAATTACAATTTTTTTATAAAATGAGTGAAGTAGGTACATTGCAGTATTTAGATAGAAGGTCAATAAATACCATGTAATGATTCAAAGAAGCAATGTAAGTCATTTAATCAAAACGATCTTTGTCGACGAATGCCGAGTGGAACACTTCAAGTAATCGTACCTTCTAAAAATTATAATTAAAGGACATACTATCGCTATAATACAGCACTTCCAAGTTTGATAAATAGGTAGTATTTGTCCTTCCCGGAATGAAAATGTCACTCACATAATTGTCATTTCAAATGGTAATGGTAAGTATTCCAGAGGACTCAAAGGGCCTTACCCTTTGAGTCCTCTGGAATACTTACCATTACCATCGTTTGACCTTTCGAGGAATTCAAATTATTTGGCTTTCTCAATGCTCATTGCAATTGTTATCCCCATTTAGCCTCCCGGGAAGGGTCAGTTCCGGGCGCCTGGGTCCCAATGTCCCTTCAGGACCCTCCATAATGGGCGCATTGTCAAAGCACACGATATAATATCGGTGTCGCAGAGTTTAGAGGGTCTCGTAATACCGATTCTTTGGTGTCCTCTAGGGTTCTATTAAAGGTATTGTAAGGGCTTTGATTATAATAAAATACGTAAGATAGGTCACCAGTCTCTAGCGCATGGACATCGTATCGTAGACTCACCGCGCCTAATTGAATTAGTTGCAATCCGACTTGCAAACGTATTACACGTTTGCGTGATTGAAATACTTTTGTGATTTTCGGTGGAATAAACCTACCACTATGCCTTCATGTGCTTTTACTCATTGTAAAAATTATTAAAAGAAAAAACTCATACGGAATCACTTTTTACTTGTATATGCAATGATATTATAATGCATGGATGTACAGTGTCATACTAAATGACAGCAGAAAAACAGCCCGACATGAGAATACAGGTTGACGCCAATGTTACATTTTGCAAATTATTAGTTTACCATTTGTAGTCATTGGATTTTCAATGTTATCTCGACTCGACGTCGTCTACTGCGACAGACTGACAGCGCGAGCGATTGTCGATTTATTGTACTTTTTGTACGACTTTTGAGGCCATTTTTAAACGCTGACTAGAAGACCATTATTTATAGGTCAGTGCTTATATGTGTAGATTTGTTTTATTTGTTCGCCATTTTGCACAACGGGACCCCATCAACCGTACAGGTACACGAGTGCTAACGAAGTAATACGAATAGGTATACTTCGTCTTACTCGCACCGCTAAGCAGCAGTGCTTGCACTGTTGTGTTTCAGCGTGAAGAGCAAGGCAACCGTAAAATTACTGCCACAAGGTGTTTCATCTTAACCCCAATTATCCTTCCAATTATCAGTCATATCAATAGTTCAGTTTGTTTAAAAATAAACATTTAGTTCATGAACGCCCCTGAGTTCTAATTTGTTGATTCTTTTCCCCATTCCCTGCTTATCCTGCATGTGTCCCTTCATTTCGAGCACATCTGGCCACCCTGCATAATATTCTTTATATTTGTATGTAAATTAAACCTACTGTAATGTCCTATATGAGACCATAATGGACTTTTAATTGTTCCCGTTAACGCAGACGTCACATGTGTGGGTAGCTTAAATTTTCACTACTCGCTATAAAGCTAGGTATTGGTAGTAAAAGGAAAAGCAATCAAGACACATTTTAATTGAAGCTATAACCGACTGTTATATTATTAGGCTGTTTGCATTAAGATTTCCGTCTATTAGACCGGAGCATACCATGACCGGTGCTGATGGTTGTTTGGAGAGATCGCTCTTAAGGGATTAGACAACCACCTGTTTACCTTCTAAATTGTTTATAAGTGGATTATTTGTAAACTATTTTCCGTGTGGTATTCAATGAAGAGTTTTGTAGTAGGCAGGGTTTTAAAACTTCGAAAATTAGGCCAAAAATTCCACGACGATTTTTTATTGAAAAGAGGACGGTACAATGACAGTTTACTAGCTAAAGCGACGTGCGGTGTGGGCAAAAGCTGTCAACGACACTGGTGCAATAATTTTTAACGGCGGTAAAGTCTCGACGGACCGCCCCCGCGCGCTTTGCACACCCCGCGGGTCCCTTCGCTTTTACATGCATAAAAATTAAAGAAAATTATATTAAAATGACAAATACGTCGCTCACAAGTTTTGTCTTTTCTTGACCGTTACCAGCTCGGCACAGACACAAAAAAGCCGCCTGCACTCATGGGCTCACGCAAGTTTGTGCGCCGTCCAATCCGCACTAAGGGCGTCTGCTAAGTTGCGCGGGCGCACGGAACGGGTGCACGCCTATAGAAAAATGGTATGAGAGCGTCCGCTAACTCGGGCGGGTGCGGGTGCGGGTTCATACAATTTGTTCACAAAAACATTTAACTGTACGGAAAAAAATAGAAGAACAAATAAGCATTAAGCGATATGCATATGATTTTACAAAATTCTCATATTTAATCAAATAATCATGTAGCTAAACTAAATTATAGCCTTATAGCTGTTGTATTTATGCTGCCTATACTACTGGGGTAAGGATGGTATCACATAGCCCTTGTCTAATAGATTTGCCACGACTTAATCAAGCGAATGGAGGTAAAAAAACCGGCCAAGTGCGAGTCGAACTCGCGCACGAAGGGTTCCGTACTATTATCTATAAAAACGAGCAAACAAATCACGTTTGCTGCATAGGAGCCCCCTTAAATATATATTTCAAGATGTTTTTAGTATTTGTTGTAATAGCGGCAACCGAAATACATCGTATTTGAAAATGTCAACTGTCTAACTATCACGGGTCATGAGATACAGCCTGGTGACATACGGACAGACGGACGGACAGCGGGGCCTTAGTACTTAATAGGGTCCCGTTTAACTTTTAGGTACGGAACCCTAAAAAAGGTCGATCGTAATGCGGCTAGCCGGTTACTCTACTCCCGCGTCTGGTTAGAATTAAGACAATACTATTTATTGTAGTACAATTACTTGATGAGCCTAAGTACACCCTTTTAACGCTTAGAAACGTGTAGAGAGAAATGATGTCATCGCTGCTAGATGAGGCAATGTGTCATCGCTAGGATATTGTGACATTTCGCACACTTAGAATGAATAATACACGTCTCAAAATAACACCTTAATTAAAAGACATAGGGTTTAATTTTGAGAAATGTCATATTCAGAATTGAGTCGCTTTAATTCTAAGCGTGCGATTTATTGAGGTCTTTATGACATTGATTGTGAAAGGGTTCTACAGTGGCTTTTGAATAAAAATGGTTGACTACACCTATCCTAGTACCATACCACGGAGTTATTGATAACAATCACATTGTTATACTTCATTTACATGAATCGTGACGTATATCAAAAACACGAGAAATATGCTTTTTCCGTGCCCTATCGCTTTCGTGATATCATTTGGTAGGTAAATCGCTTTTAAATTGCTTTTATGCAACTTGTGTAGTTATTCCTTAATAAACATCCGAATCAAAAATAGACTGAAAGTTCAATTCATATACCTGTTGTTGTTATTCAAATTACTGGTTCCAATTTAGAATACCTACTCGTATTTTTTATGAAATACATCTAAATCACAAAGTATATAATGTAAATTAAATAAAATTAAAATATCAATTTGAAATAGTTGGCGTTTCGTTTTGGATCGTCAAAATAACACAATAAATAAGCCCGGCCTATACATAAGGATTAGTGTACAAAATCGACGAACTTCTAAACCATGGACTATGCAATGCACGCTATAGAATATCTGACCATAATCCTTCCTTTTGGCTTTGCCGTAGTCAGGTAAAAAGTATCAAAACTCAACCATGGCACACGCCTCTAATGTCACAAAGTCGGCTATGGCTAAGTTTAGCCAGAGTTTTAAATGTGCTACGAATGTCATGTATAACATGTATGAATTACCCACTGGTGTAGTAATCATTTTGTTCACAAAAAATATAGCCTATGTCACCCAGACTACAATTACGAACCGATTGACACCTCATTCATCGAAATCGGCTCAGTCGTTTAGGCACTACAATCGAACATACGTAAATACAAACATACATACATAGGCTGCTAAAAACATAACCCTTCGTTTTGGCTTTGCCGTAGTCGGGTAAAAAATGAACAAAAACTTGACTCTACACGTTTGAAAATCATATCCCATCTTCTTAGAGAAGTCAGATGAAAAAAATCAAAACAAAAGCGCAGTTTTAATTAAGAGGTTTATTAAAGGAATGAAGCGCAAGAGGGGTTCTGGAATCGTCCCAATTATTTTTTACTACAGCCACCTTTTTTTAAGTTGCTTCCTTTATTTCTTATTCGTTCGCGTGAAATTAGTAGCCTATGTCCGTCAGGGATAGTATAGCTTTCTATTAGTTAAAGAATTTTTGAAACTGGTTTAGTAGTTCCAGAGATTACCCCCTACATACAAACAAACTAACAAACAAAGTTTACCTCTTTATTATATTAGTGTAGATGTAGATTCCAACGTGCAAAGGCAGCTTCTAGGGTGCGTGTATGCAGCTCGTAGAGGGTTGGAGTGGAGAGGAGCGGACCGTGAATTCACCAATCACACTGCTCAAAAAAAGGGTCAGTGGATATTTCAAGCACTGTGATTGGCCAATTGAGTCCGCTCTTCTACACTACGCCTAGCTCTGGGTCAGTAGAAACGTACAGTCAAGGAAACCGAAACACGTACCACCGTAGAACCTAGTCGAAGAGACATACGCATGACATTTGTATGACATAGCCTGGCGTTTAACGCGTCGCGTCATTGCGATAGGTTTCTAAGGTGGTACGTGAATATATTTCCCCTACTGTACCCTTCTTCTAAGAACTGTGTATACTTTCCAATGACTAGCTTAATTGTAATTTTTTTGTATATTAACATATCTCAAGCCTAGTTGTTTGGAAATAAAGATAAATATTTTATTTTATTTACTAGTTGGACGCGCCCTGGCTTCGTGCGGGTATAATTACGATATATTATACAATATACATATAAAATCTCTAAATGACAGTGAAAACCGTATCAAAATCTGTTGCGTGGTTTAGAAGGAGTAGGCGGCTGAAGATTTGAGGACAGACAGGAACCGATAGCCTCTTTACTTTATTCTACGTAAACAAAATAATTTAATTGAAGATCATCGTTGCATTTGCGCCTTTAGGTGATAGAATACAAAGTTTAAAGTAGCAATGTAAAACAAAAACGATCTTTGTACGGTCAGCCTCACAAGTAGCTGAATACTTTAGTACTTTGTCGCTTTCAGTAATGTGACAAATTCGAGCATCTCTCAATCCATAAGTTAAAAAAAGAAGGAGGTCGTCAATTCGTTGGGATCTTTTTTTAAGTGTTAAGCTATTCGGTGGCTGACGTACTCAAATGCCGAGACGCAAACTTGAATAATCGTACTGTAAATTATTGTGTTAAAATCACTGACCTATAAGTAATGGACTCGTAGTCAGCGTTAAAAAATATAGCCGCAAAAGTCGAATAAAAGTACAACAAATCGACAATCGCTCGCACTGTCAGTCTGTCGGACCGACGGCGCTGCTATGAATACTATTATTTTGTAAGAAAAACCTATAAATGGTAAACTAATAATTTGCATTTGTAACACTGGCGTCAACCTGTATTCTTATATCGGTCCGTTTTTCTGCTTTCATTTAGTATGGCACTGTACATCCATGTATTATAATATCATTTGTTAAAATGAAACAGCAAAATTTGACAGATAATTTTTTTGCCAACCCGCGGCCACTACGCGTCGCGACCAACTTAATGGCGTTATAATTGTGTTTTATTAATAAAAGGTGGTAATTAATGCGCCAGACTCGAATAAATTAATATTAATGTGAAGAGGAAACGACTTCGCGGGTTGTCGTATATTGTGGGAAATTAACTGAATTTGAATAACTTTTTCATATACACATAAATAATATTATATGGTACCAAAGGCCTCTTCATGTTGGCTTCGGCCCCATGAATGCCTTTCAAATGACCGGGTCCCCATGGGCCCGTGATCGGAAACCGTACCAACAATAATAATAATAATGTTGGCGCCTCGATGCCCCGAGTGGGCGACAGTTTGAGGGGCCCATTTAGTGAGCCGGCAAGGTACCTCCTGCCAACTTTTGATTTGTGAGATACTCAAATGGCAGGTGTCGGCTATCTCAATCCATAGCCCGGTAATTCTGTCCTGTGTGTAAAATATAAGTACTTCAACATATATCTACATCGAATGCTAATTTCATTTAGAGTACACAGGATGTTTGGTAGCCGACTGCAAACATTTTCAGGGACGGTAGAGGCCACCCGTTAGGGATTTTACTCGGCTGTAATCTCCCAAGGCCCTTAAAACTAGGCATATTAGGTATGCAGAAATGGAGACATTTCCCTTTGAGGTGCGTCTAACGGGTTCCATTCATCTTGCCGCAGTATGTAGGTCAGTAGGCGGTCACGCGATGCGACGATCACTCACAAATCTACTGTAATCTGATACGCTGGCCTACTGTGTGCCATTAACTATGCAAGGTATTGTGGCCAGTGACACAGTGATTACGTTAGACTTCCAATTTCAGATTAATTTAAGGCTTCTCTTCCCGCAAATATCGTGAAACCGTGAGACCACACAAACTAGGTGTTAGACTTTTTTGGCCGGCTACGGCAAAGCCAAAAGCAACGATCATGATTTTGACTAGAAATATACTACAAAACAATATGAGAGATGATTTGGTTTTTGTCTAAATCTCAATTGATTTATGGGAGTGAATTAAAAAAATCTAAAGCCACTCCTATTTATATCCAGTTGTAAGCATATAGTAATATGCTGCGAATATTTATCGGGATGGTAATATATAATCTGCTTCACAGTACAAAACAGAATTATTTGTTTTTTTTTAATAATTTAAAGTTTAATTTTATTTGCTTTTTCTAACTTATTTTATACTAACTACCTAAATTATGTACCGATTTATTCGACTAAAAAAATGAATTATTTAATTCTTAAGTGTAACAATGTAATTGAATGTGGTTTTTTTATTGGGCCTTTGATGCCTGAATTAATAAGTGATTTTGAATTAATTTATCTTCTCATAAATGCGGCAAAGATTAACAGCAGTAGGTGGTGCTTTTAGCGGCACGCCCAAAGTAATTGGCGCTGGGAGTAGCCTTAAGAAAATGTTTGAGGACATCAATCATTTTGTATCGTGTGAGTGGAGTCGTTTAATGTCATTTGCACATTAAATGTCAAGGTAATATTTTGGCTTCAAAAGGCTCCAATGGAGAGTCACGCAACTACAAGCGGCCCTATATCCTTATATTAGTCTAGCTTATCTCTTAGTGCAGCTATATCTTAATACTGTATAATAAAAGATATGCACAGAACGACTTGACTAGCTAGGCTCCAGTTAGGGCATAACTGACAGGACTGCCGCATCAGTTAGCCCGCCTGACCAAACGTAAAGTTGTATCTAGTAGTTATTGTGTTCGTTAAGACAAATTAACGCTCCATTTTTAAAAAATGGCGTAAGTTCCATATCAGTTTTGTACACTACTACATCATCATCATCATTATCATCATCTCAGCCACAAGAAGTCCACTGTTGAACATAGGTCTTCTCCATGGATTTCTAAAGTGACCGGTTGGAAAACCAAGCGCCTTCCTGCCACCTACATGAGGTCATCGAACCATCTTGTGGCTGGTCGTCCTACGCTGCGCTGCGCACTACTACATGCTAGTTGGTAAATCACATATTTTAGTGTTTAAATCAATTGTTATTTATTCAGCGATCGTAGCCGCCCGTACCCCTTGTGAGGACTACAATCAGCAAAAAATAGTTAAAAAAAATACATGTAAAAGGGGCTTTACTTAAGTCTTTTACCTATATGTCTATATATTTATATGTATGTAATATGTACTATGGAAAACAGGTCTAAGTCTCTTTTTACTTATTTTTTCAAAGTTGTTTATAACTTGGTCAGTAACCTCCTCTTTCGATTGCAATTGGTGCCAACATCATTGCAATTAGCCCAACCGTTCTCTAGTTATGAGCATTAAATAAAGTTTTTCCGTTAAGTAGAATTATGTTTTAATATTATGGGATCCTCACTGCTACTGACGGCCCTTTAGGCCTTTGTATCGGTATACATAAAGTTTTTAAACCGCTGAAAGCAAAAATACCCAAAATATAATTACAGAATTGGTTACTAAAGAATTTATTTTCTTTCTCGTAAACTTGAACGACCGATGAAACCCGCCCACACAAAGCCCTTGCTTTTTAATTTCTGGTGTAAAAAATACTTCAATCTTTATTAGGGTCGTAATTAAAACGTTTTTAGATTTCAATTGAGTGCCTTTACTTGGCCATTTTAAAATAAACTGAAGTCTGCTTCCATTGGGAAGCTTCCAGCAATATTAAATTCTTTTTTAGCTAACTTCCAACCAAAGGGAGAGTTGTTACAATGGGAAAATAAGCGAGAGAGTTTTGTAAGTAAACTAGCGCCGTTCATTAGAAAAAGCAATATCAGAGAAATCGCAGGCCTGACAACGTATTTAACAGTCAGTTCAGCCTCTAGGATTTTTTTACTGTTAGTACATTTATGCTGAAAGTACTGTAGTCGCTCAGCTAGCGATGGAGCAAGGTATGTTTGTGATTCTTCTGCCTGATATAATCCGAAATGTAGGATCCACAGAAGAATTAAAGTTTCAATACAGCCTAAAAGATTTGTTCGCTAAAGTGGGGATTGGCAAATCACGTTTCTTAAATAATTAATAACCGTTGAGAAAGAAAGGTTCTCAAAAGGTGACCGCGCACCGGAAAGCAGAGCATTGGATGGTCACACAAAATGTGGACTGAGGATTCCTCAGTGAGGACTTAGACAAGATGGTCCTTGAGTGCGCGGAAGGTCTGTATCAATTCGTTGTAGCGTTTTCAGATCTATATCCAACATTAGATGCTGATGATGATGGAAACCCCGCAGTTAACCTGTCACATGGAATATGTTCTTTAGGGCTAATAAAGTCACCTGCTGTTAGTAGAGTTGACAGAGGTATTGGACCGCGACCGGCGGTTGCAGATGGAGTCCCCGCAGTTCACGACGCCGCCTTTGGTGGTGATCGAAAAGGTTCGCAGCCGGTAAAGGTCGTCGGAGATACGAGGGTTGTATGGCTTCTCGGGGAGCGAGCACACGCGAGGACGGGAGTGCTCTACCACTGAAAGACGGGAAATATGTTAACAGGGTATTCAACAGCGAAGAAATTGTATCTTGTTCGGGGATTTGGGAATGCTCCCATAGTTGCGGAGCTAAATGTGTGGCCTTATGCAGGTCCGTTTAGATCGCTACCACCATTTTGCTCGCTAATCCAGCCGCTTAGCACCAGTGCTTGCTTTGTTGTGTGCCGGAGAGCAAGATAGCCGGCAATATTACTGGCACAAGAGGTATTCCATCTTAGCCCTTGGGGTTGGCTACTTATACAATATAGCATTGTGGGGGTCTATGTGCGACGGTGTTCACTTACCATCCGGTAACCCTCTTCTTCGTTTACCTTCCTATTTCATAAAAATAAAAGCCGCCAAGATTTTTATATGTCCCAACGACACTTACTTGATAAAATAAAGGTCATTTTAAGTTAAAACATGACTCATTTCTACTCGAACTTATTACTGAAATGCATTTGCTGTGCCGGAAACTGAGAAACATTATTTTGATTAAGTGACCCCGCCATATTATAAGTAACGGACGCATAGAGTTGGTACTTAGGTAGGTACTTAAAAAACTTCCAACGTTAAGTCCAGGAAGTTGGTTAAATGATGAGAAAAGTTACTCTCTCCCATAATGATGTTACAATTTTAATGGCATTTTGTTATCAAACTTTTCGAATCTATGTTAAATCATTCTAATCAAGTCAAACTTTTTGCAAAACACTCGCTGAAGTACATATCGGAATTTGGAGTTCATGCAAACTCGATTTAACATTCAAGAGGCACGGGCTCCGAACACAATGTTGGAATAATTACATTAAAGAAACATCCCGAGTAAGTAATTGTCTGCTGACATTTAAATAAATGTATTATAAACGTGGGCGGCTCACCTGGCAACTCTAGGAAGTTGGAAGTTCTCCTCTGTCGGCCGCGCATCGTGTTTTGAAAGTTGAGAGGACCGATATCCTCCACGGAGTCGCAATTTGACACCGTCGATTCCCTTGAGCCCCTCCTACTAGCCAAATAAGCGAGGCCTCCTTTCATTGAGCCTCTCCGCATAGGCGAACACGGTCTACTTATGCTGGTTGATCTAGTTTGAGGGGTATCATCCGTGATATCTGTGAGGTCTGATGTAGATTTGCGGCAGATGCGCGACGAGGTCGTAGTGGCTTCGTCATCTGCGTCGTTTATTATAGCAGACGGTGTTCCTGGCATGGCGTCCATAGAGTCGTCGGTGTGACTCGACACGATGCTCGGAGATGTCACCAGCCTGGGGGAACCGACTGTGGAAGTTGACCCATACAATTTTCTCGTGCGGTTAGGGGAGACGTAACCAGGGTTTGTGTGTATGTGGACTGGCGGTGGTTTTGGTGAGCGAGATTTCTCGCGACGGCTGTGCTTCAGTGACGCGGAGTAGTGCAAGCCTTGGTGCCGGTCGAGCCCAGGGTTGCAAGGACTGGAGCGGCCCGAAGGGGATTTCTGGGGGAAATTAAAATGCCTGGGGCTCATTGGACTCCGATGCCCATGCGCTATAGGAGACTTTGGGGGTTGATTGTGCTTGTCATAGCTGCATCCAGACTGGGGGGTGTAGTATCCTGAGGAAGAAGTGCTGGAGGCGATCGAGGGGCTCTTTTGGGGGAAGACGAAGTGACGCGGGCTTTTTGGGGTGTGCGGTTTTGGGGATACGGGTGGGTAGCCGCCGGGGCTGTTCACGGCCATCATGAATTTACCACTGGAACACTGCACTCATCACACTTTTACCTGAAAAAAAACAAAAAAATAATAAATTGCGTTTCCAGAAGTCCTTTTATGATGCCCAATGAAAAGTAAACCAAGAGTCTCAGTCGCTTAAAATCAATTTGCGAGGTTTAAAGTTCAAAACCGGATGAAACTGAATCGCAAAAATTACCCCAACTTCTCAGTTGGGAAAGTTTGCGTAAAATTAAATTTCCCAATACTGTCTATAAATCAATTAAGAAATTCCTGGCAGTATCAAATTAATATAGAACACGTGGAGTAACAAAGTTTGATACGGTTAAGTTGCGAAGTAAAGAATGGAAGGGTACATTTCCCACCACAATATAGATTTATTTAAATGTTACCTGGAAAAGTTCCCTAAACGGTATGTCTTTGAGCAGTTATTGAAAGTGTCCAGGGCTCATTTTTATCCCTAAACAGTTTTCCACACGTCAGTTCAGTTATTAATTGGTAAAACAGTAATTTTACACATCAGTACAATACTGAAAAAGCGGTAGGTACAGTCAAGGAAATTGAAACACGTACCACCGTAGAACCTTGTCGAAGAGACATACGCATGACATTTGTATGATATAGCCTGGCGTTTAACGCGTCGCGTCATTGCGATAGGGTTCTAAGGTGGTACGTGAATATATTTCCCCTACTGTACAATAACATTTTAAGTCAGATGAAAACAGGTCATAAGTTTAGTAAAATCATAGTTTCTGTCAATAGACAATACTTTTTTTATATAAAATAGGAAGGCTGGTGCAAACAAGCAAGTGGGATACGATGGTAAGTGATCACCACACCGCCTATAGACACCCGCAACCCTACTTAATAAATGACATCACATATGTTTTGTTTAAGGATAATGTGTTATTTACTGCGTCCCTGTTGCTGGTAGTTGATATAATAAATAATTTGCACATATACATACATGTATCGTGACGAGAAAAGTATTTAGAATGTCACAACACACTTTAAGAGGGATCTTAAATTTTCAAACAAACGTGCCAAGTCAGATACAATCATACCCAACAAATATACAATAGGGGAAATATATTCACGTACCACCTTAGAACCCTATCGCAATGGCGAGACGCGTTAAACGCCAGGCTATGTCATACAAATATCATGCGTATGTCTCTTCGACTAGGTTCTACGGTGGTATGTGTTTCAATTTCCTTAACTATACATGATATGCCTGTTTTCCTTTGGGGTATGTAGAGACCACAGAATGCCACTCGCCCCGGACCTGGCATAGTTCCTTCGCTTCGTCCACCCACATTCCTCTCTCCATACATACTCGGCTGTCCCGGGTACATCTAATTTGGCATGTCTTCAGGACATCCCTAATTTAGTTGATGAATTTATGCCGAGGCCGCCCTCAAATAAAAATACATATAAATGTACAGTCAAGGGAATTCAAACACGTACCACCGTAGAACCTAGTCGAAGAAACATACGCATAACATTTGTATGACATAGCCTGGCGTTCAACGCGTCGCGTCATTGCGATAGGGTTCTTAGGTAGTACGTGAATATATTTCCCTTCTGTACATAATTAAGTGTTATGTAACATAACACTTTTTTATGTTAACACAAGCACAAACTAGCAAGAATTTTCTCGACGCTTCGTAACTCGCTACGTAACTCAGTGCGTCTCTTACCTACTGGTCTAGTTAGAAAGAGACCAACTGAGTTACGTAGTAAGTTACGGCGTATTAAATCGCTGCTAGGTGCACTGATGGGAAGTGGCCGACGCCACCCAAACCATAAAAAAGCATTTTGCCAAAAAACGTTCCATAATTAATAGATTCAGGCGTTACTTTGCGGAGGTCCATATCAACAAACTGGAACAAATTACCTTGATACTCCGCGAAGCCAGTGCCGGGCTCGTGCAAAATATCTGTGGAAGCGGTTCATGTGGAAGCGGAGGAGGGTGGGTTTTTGCAGGAATATATATATGTCGCACAGACACAGCTATTTTGCACGAGCCCGGCACTGGTTTCGCGGAGTAGCAAGGTAATTTGTTCCAGTTTCTTGAAGAAACTTTCCGTTTCATCTTTCTTTACATTGAAATAGCACCTTGTCTTATTGCGCGCTTTCACTAAATTGGCGCCTAAATTATACATTTGACGATAGTAAATCACGCCCGAGGCCCACCTATGATTTCACCAATCAATTGCCCAGTCAACCGTACCAACCAGTGAGCTGAAGGTACAGTCACCTTCAAAATGTTAAGAGTTCATTAACGGTTCATTAGTTAATTAAAATGTTGATAAGTCAAAGTAGGTATTAGAATTTGTTACCTTCCAAAACGGTTTTAGAGGTAAGATTCTGATTCTCGGAATTTGGTGCCTTTAGAGAATTCGGCCAGAATTTGATAAAAGTAGAGATAAGTAGATGGTTTGATGGACTTTAATAATTTTCAGCAAATGCAAAGTTGGCACCATAAATGTCATAATAATTTGATTTCAAATCATTATGACAGATCTCAAGTGATCGGAATATAGATAGGAGTATCGTCTGAGAGTCCTATGTCCCTAATAAGGCATAAAAGGATTACATCATCATCATCATTATATTTCATAAAAGAATCATTGTTTCTAAACTTTTGACCAGAATCGGGAGTGTCATGGAGGCGAAAAAAAACATGTCATAATTTATTCTAGTATGTAGGTAAGCCTGACAGAATTCAGTTGCTGGCAACTTCTGCCATTTTCATTAACACAGCGATGAATTAGGAGACAATTGAAAATTTGTCTTTTTGTCTAATCCATTACATAATTTATTTTATTCTTAATTGCCGTTTTCATTAATATAGCGATAAATTTGGAGAAAATTTGCCTAATTGTTTAATCCATTTATTGAATTTATTTCATATTTAATCGTTTCCGTCAGTTTAAAGAACAATAAAACGAATAAAAAACAGCGCCAACCCCGTAATGACCTCAAATTGGCAGTTATCCAACTTCTTGAAGTGACACTAGTCATTAAATTCATATTTATGGCTCATAATTGTTATAACGGATGCCGATATAAGCTCAATATTTGTATTTGCCAAATTGTCACAGTTTTACGTATTTTGTTTTTCTACGACAGTCGTTTTTTGCTATTATTTATCATCTGTTTCTTCTTTACGAGTTTTATAATAGTTATAATACAATATTTTATTGGTTCATCAAGTGTATATATTTCGTGACCTCCAACAAAGTGGTAATTCAATTATTATTTTTATCTAAGTGTTTTTTTAAACTTTAAAACAAAAACTGAAACTCTCTTAATCATCAACTTTGCATTTTAACAACTGCGAAACTTCCCTTGGTCCCTATAGTTATTATTTTTATAAACTCACACCTATTTTCTTTTGAGATAGGGTGGCGTTTTGTGGTCTATGCCAAATGGCGTAATGTGGAGACATGTATCGAGTCATGGCATGCTTCTCTCGCCTCCCTACACACATCCCTCTGTTCATATACATGCTCGGCAGTTCCAGGTAGGTAGGTACTCCTAATTTAGCTTATCATCTGTACTGTTAAGACATGAAACTAACCCTTTTTTTGCCAACAAACATTATCTTATCTTATCTTACATCAGTTAGGTGATGCACTGATAACAGGCCACAGGGCAGTACAAAACAGATACTATCTTCTACTGTCATATCTGTCATGATACTGTTATAATGACCATTATGAGACTAGTCGCGTAATGGTTACAATATTTAATCATTTTACTGTTCTATGGCATAGATCAGAATCCACGGTCGCTTTTCTAGATAAAAATTCTAATTGATAAGGATTCTAAAACACTTTTGCGGAGGACGGTACACGAAGTCAAATCGGTGTTCAGTGGCGACGAACTAACGAATGGGCACAAGTTTAGTGCCTGCGCTGTATCCACGGCAGTTGCGACATTGTTACGGCCCTCAGTTGGTGCAAGGCATAGGCGATTTGACATCAAGATCCTTTAGTTGAGTTAGTAGAGCAATGTTTGTGGCATTTTTATAAACGTAAATCTGCCAGTATGTGGTATTTATAAAAAACAGTTTTTTTCGACTTTTAAAAATTACGTAAATTTTATGTTGGTTTCAGCCACTTTAAACCAGTCCGGCGCTGACTTGACAACCAGTAAATAGTCTGGCAATACTGTTTTGGGATTGTCTAAGTTACTAATTAATAGAATATAAAAAAAACAAAATCCCAATGTTTCCGCAGAAAATAAACAATATTCGAACTCATAATTGTTATCTTAATGTTAAAAATTTTAAACAATTGATTTCAACATTTTGATTACCTATCTCAAAAACTGTTCGAAAAAAAAAATGAGCATCTGTGCAAGTGAGCATTTATGCAAAAAAACGGCTTTCATCTTTCTTTTTCGTACGGTGACTAGCATTTATACTTAAAAAACCTCTTTCGCTTACAACCTAACCCACCAACTAAAGGGCCCGGATACAATTTGCGGCAACTTTCGGCCCTCCATCACTGCGTATTGACGCGGCCACATCAAAGAGCGCCGGCGACTGATGACCGCCATTCTGGTTCCCCAGCGTGGGTGTAAGTGGGGCTGCTTATAAAAATAATTTACTCAACGAAACTATAAGTTACGAGTCCAAAAGACGCGTAGACGGGTCACCTATGACGTAGGTAGGCGAGGTAATGCAGTCACGTGTGAATAGGTATAAATAGGTAGGTACTTCAACTCATCTCGGCGCGCAGCCCTGTGTCCGTCAGCTAGTATACTGAATATTATGCACTTTTGACTTATTGCTCGAACGACGGCTGCAGCGTCATTGCCACTTTTCACGCAGTTTTAGGGTTCCGTGCCAATTGAAATGAAAATGGTTCAGGAACGCAAAACACTCTTGTTACTCACTACTAATATAGCACGTAAGATCTTTGTTACTAACACATATGGAGAATATCCGAATTAAATGAGTTAATATAATATAATAAAAGACGAATGAACAAACAAATATATATTTTAAACTAGCTGACCCGGCGAACTTCGTACCGCCTAATTATTGGAGGCATATTTGCTCACCGTTTAGACCTACCCTGGACTACGACAAACATTTTAAAACCAAAATCAGCTCAATCGGCCCAGCCGTTCTCGAGTTTTAATCAGACTAACGAACAACAATTCATTTTTATTTATATAGATAGATAGATATATGACTCCAAAAAAGTTTTTAACTTTGTTACCTCGGAACTCCGAATTTATGAACCGATTTGGAAAACTCTTCCTGGTCCCATATTTATCGAAATCTAAAGGAATTGCTAAAAATTATAAGTACGAATACATAAATACATAAAGCGATTTTCAAATAGTTCTGTTTGTTTATGCATGTAGTATGTAGTTACCTCCTTTGATAAGAACCCTGTGTATTAAGTCAGTTCTTAATTTTAAAAAGTTACTTTATTTCTAAGAAGGCTTCGATCACACACTGCCAACACTGAGGTCCGAGGCGTTATTAAGGATCCCTTGAGCATTTCCAAGAGCACTTGAGTTCGTGGAACGAGGCGATTATATCTCAGACTCAAGCACTGAGGGATATGCTACGTCAGAAGTTAATAAAAAAATTTAAACTCTCTATCAGTATGGTGGTAAGGCTCAAAAGTGAAATATTCAGAGCTAACTTAACTTTTGGGTGAAGTGCGAAAAATTATAGATAATGAAGCTGAGTTGCTGGGCTCAACACTCAATATTGGTGTTTACATGAAGGGTAGTGCCAGTATGGCCATCACACAGGCCACTGTTTAATAAACATAACAAATCCTACAATTTGACATAAATGTAAACTTTCCCATAATAATGTGTGACCTGAGGTGCAGTTTTTGAATCTCACTAGGTGATCGACTAAAGCTCACCAAAACGGCTGATTCTCTATGAAAAACGGCCATTTTGGAGAGCTTTAGTCAACCGCTGAGATTCAAAAATCGCACTCCAGGGTCCAATTTCATAAACGTGATAGGGGGCAGGTGACACTGACAATTCGTTATACATTGCTTGCCCACTATGATGTTAAGTCTGTGAGTCTGTAGCGTTACCTGTCGACACAGTAACGCACGGCGTATTGTCACTGTCACCTGTCGCCTGTTGCATTTATGAAATTGCGCCCTGGTAATGGCCACAGTATAACATATGTCAAAAGCCGACCGTCCTTTAGTTTCTCTGAGTTTATCTCTATGTGCGTCTCTTTCTTATGAGACTAGTTAGACAGAGACGCAGCGAGGGATAAGTTAAACCTGGACCGGTCATGTTAGGGCTTCAGGAAGTCGTATACTTTCCCATCCCTCCCTCTCGCACGTGCTTTACCTTTTTATACGCTTATACCGTATTTTTAAGATGAGAAATGTAGTCAACAATCTTTGTAAGTCATTTTTTGCAAAAGTGCTTCAATGAAATATACAAATAGCCGCTTTCAATTAGATCATAATAAAATTACGTGATTTATTTGTAAAATCTTTGTTAACAGTGGCCCTAACATGACTGGCCAAGTTAATTTATCTCTGTCTACGTCTCTTTCTTATGACACTAGTTAGACAGAGACACAAGTAGGGGTTAAACTAAAACTGGGCTGTCATGTTAGGGCAGCTCCATTTATAATAGCACTTTTGTGTAAAAAGACTTACAAAGATTGTTTAACTAGTTTCTTAAGTAAGAAAGGATATACATATATTCTATATGTCACCAGTAAAAGCTAGCCTTTGGTAACATTTATGCAATCAATTTCCTAGTTAACAATTATTAATCTGTACTATTGTGCAAGTATCCGGGTCCGTGTCTACGTACATACTAGAAACTCAACTCTTTTTATGGCAAAGACATGAAAACTATCAAAGTTCGTTCCAAGACTGTTCTAGGCTAACTACCATTTAATTAATAGATTCAGGCGTTACTTTGCGGAGGTCCATATCAACAAACTGGAACAAATGATTTGCCGTGTGTGCGAATGTATAGAGTTATACAGATAGATATAGAGGCAAACAGTAGGAGCTTCATACTTAAACATTACTTTTATTCGAAGTAAAATTTCAGTACTTTTATAATTATATATTCTGTAGGTACCTATAACGAACGTTAGGGACAAAAATAAAGCCTGGATCAATGAAACGTAACAGGTTTTTGGGTAATAAAAAGTCGGGTCAGAAAATTTGCCCGTCCACTCCACCGAGTCCGGTCAAATCAATAAAATTATCAATCACATGGCATGTTAGGTTTTATCGCGGTTGATAAAGCACCTAGTTATAGACACGTGTCAATGATTTCCAATATGTTAATGGCCTTGATAGACATGTATAATTAAACTAAACTGCCTTTGATTTCCGAAAATTTGGCTTTGAATCGATGCTTACGATTGTGGCTCGTGGGAAAACAAGAAAAATGCTGAGATAACGCGGCATTTTCCAATTCTGCGACTATGTCTTTTGATTTGATTTGATTCACGCTTTAGAAACAAAAACCATAGGTTTAGAATGAATATTCGATCCAAAAGATATGTCGCGGTCGTCATAACTGCCCGTTGCACAAACAGAACTTACGGATCGGCTAGTCAAATTGATCTAATAAGCCTAAAAAGCATATGTCAGAGCTGCCATAATTTAATAATATGAAATGCCGTTTATCCCCGCAAATCGTTTCAACTACTATAATTGAAAATCGCTCCAAGAAACTAAAAACTGAAAGCAATTGAACACTATTAGAAAGGTAAATAAAATAATGGCGAACATCTAAACGAAGAAATAATCATCTCTTCTTAAATTTTGGCGATTTTTAAACATTTAAATAAAACGATTAAAACTAACGGTTTTCATCGTGTTTATCGTGGTGAATTTAATTCCCTAATAAGAAAGCTTTAACAACAATATTAGCAGACCAGCGTTTCGAATGCTTCCCAGTCATACACTTACAGGGTAGTTATCATAGTTGACCAAGAATTTTCTTGACCACTTTTTGACCGTATTACAAACGAATATGGTTCAAAAATATTCAAGCAATTACTTGGTCTAGGTACATAATATACAACACTAGGCTTCAATGCACACATTTATATGTAGCTATTTTTAAATAGATATTCTTATGCACACTATCGGTACAGGGTATTAACATAAACGTTATAACTAAGCTAAACCTGTCAGCGCAGCGTGATGTCTGACGCCGGGCGAGCAAACATTATACACAGGTGATCCGCCCCGGCTTTGCACAGTACAATTAGGATGTAATACAGATAAAAAAACTCAAAAAAAATCTCTAATTGACAATGAAAACCGTATCATTATCCGTTGCGTCGTTAAGAAGGAGTATGCGACCGAAGAGACGACGGCCAGGACCCCAATTCTCAGTTCATGCGAGATGCATCTCACGTGCGAGATACGTCAAAAGTGACAGATTTCTAAGGCGTTTGACAGTTATTTTCGTGTGCGACGAACCTCGCATAAACCGAAAATCACCCGCCAAGTAAGGGGCTTAGCAGGCTAGCTTTTATCGCCTGGCATAAAGCATTATATCCGCCGTTTGGATACCTATATTTAAGATGTATTTGTAATTCTGTCAAATTGTAATATGGTATTCAATGAAGCATATTGTATTGTATTGTATCCCTTTCTAACCAGTGTGCGTGTACGAGAGGGACGGAAGCGTTTATGTGCGCGATAAACGCTAGCGTGCTACTAGAGCTGGAATGGATAGCAACTTCGTTATATACTACGTAAAGATAAAGAAGAAGATATCTACCGTCAGAAGCCCTCCTGAAATCACAAAGGATTTAATATTAACCGTCGACCATTGAGTGCACCGGCCTATTGAGTGACGCCAAACATTGAGTGATGCCCCCTACACAATACAACAGACTTAGCGGAGTAAATACTTTGATGCCACGTCGACTGTCGGCTTATTTGGATCAACGCCTAAAGTTATGCAAACGGACTGAATAATTGTGAATCGAGAGGCTTTTTGGATAAAATGCTTTACTTGTTCCAGTTTGATTTATTTCTAAACGACGAGGTTCCTTCACATTTTAAGCAGTGTTTGTATTCTTACTTAAATACTGGGTTATACGGGAGACAAGATCAGGAGTGCGATTTTTGAATCTCACCGGGTGACTAAAGCTCACCAAAATAGCTGCTTTTTATAGAGATTCAGCCATTTTGGTGAGCTTTAGTCACCTGGGGTGAAATTTTTGAATCTCGCCAGGTGACTGAAGCGCATCAAAATGGCCGTATCTCAATGAAAACTTTGGTGAGATTCAAAAATTGCACCCCAGGACAAATCCTATGTCACCCCGTAAACGATTACGGATTCTTTTACCACCGTATTCCAAAAAAACATCACACTTTATATTTTTTACTCTGTAATTAGTAAAATATTTTTTTATAATCTTGTAATAAACAACTTTCTAAACTAAAATCACAGTTTTTGCCTTCAAAATATTGTAAAACGAATAGAGGCAGTAAACCTCAGTAAACAGACGATGTGATTCATAAAATGTTACTTTAGAATGATTTTATTTAAATAATAAACAGTGTTATGGTAATTAATAAATTCAGACGTTACTTTGCGGAGTTCCACATCAACAAACATGGAACAAATTCACCACTCACGCTTGAGTAGCAAGGTAATTTGTTGCAGTTTGTTAGTGTTATGGTGGCAAGAACTAAAATTTTAGGTTAGAAAATAGTTCAATACTTAAACAAGTAAGGATGAATGTATGTTGGATGTATGCTCCATTATTGTTTCAAGGTCATTACTGATCTACGCATCTATTTGAGTGCTTTCACTAGTGAAACAATTTGAACGACCTCGGCAGTGTCGGCGTGAGCACTCAAATTGTATGTATGTATGTATGTAAAACTCTTTAATGCACCTAATTAACAAACAGTTGACATGAAAAATAACTAACATGTATAATCGACCAAGAAATTGCTTGACCACTTTTCGACCGTATTACAAAGGGATAAAGTTCAAAAGTGGTCAAGCAATTACTTGGTCGACTATACAAAGGCGAACTTATAATAATGTTGGTACTGTACTCTACTACATCACTGTTCTGCCCTCGTGTGACATCATCATAAACGCCGCTGACAGTGACAACAGAATCATAGAAACATATGAGCATTTGCTCATGTTTTTTCATACAACATAGGAGGGCAAACGAGCAAGTGGGTCACCCAGGCGGGGCACACTTAAAACTTCATAAAGTTTGACAGTTAGCAGTGTCCCCTCGCGGCTGGAAAGTGAGTTCAAAATTTTAAAAAAAAAACTATCTGTCACTGCTAGTCATTCGTGTCGGAGGCGGCCATTGTCAACTCTGGCTTTGGTCTGCTTGGACGTTGATGCGCTCTTGGTTATCTCTTTTTGATTACTCATCAAGGTTTTGTTCTAGCAAATTTTATGAAACTTATATAAGTAAGAGCTTATATAAGTTTTCATATGCTGCAACAAAACTTTGATTGAGTACATTTGGTTCTAAAAATAACACTCACACACGCGCAAGTGCGCATATACTCGTATATGTATATATGCCTACCTATAGCTATACAAGTATACTGCATTAGTTCACTTACCTGACACTAACAGCAGCACTTTCCATACATGCAAGTTAAAACCCAGAGTTGCCACTCTTCTCATTCTATATTACAATACGCTTTGGGGTCACCTGATAATATAAGTGATCACCACCGCCTAGACACCAGCAACACTGCCTCTTGTGCCAGTAATTGCACCGGCTGTCCTGCTCTTCACGTCGCAACACAACAGTGTAAGCACTGCTGCTTAGGGGCGGGATTAGCGAACAAGATGCTGGTAGCAATCCGGACGGACCTTGCATAAGGTTCTACCACCTATTATTATTGCCTACATAAATCAATGTCAACAAACAACGGAAAGCAATGTCACAGGGTCACTGTCAATGACAGGCCGTACTACTTTAGGAATTACAAATGTTATGTCAAACATTACCGAGCCGTTAAATTTAGATCAGATAGTAAGAAAGCGTAAACACAAACACACACACATAAAACGGGAACGATTGTTTATCTTTTAATTTTATCCAATGTTAGTGTAAGCGATCCAACTGTTTGTTTAGTTTCTATTTTTCCTCGGTGGTTTATTTGGGCGTGGAGTGCCGAAATATTTACTCCCAGTTTATGGTGTGAACAAATACTGTATGATGACCGATTGATATATAACGTAACCGTACTAGTGCTTGACACGTAGGACATATTTTTTTACCAGTAGTTGACATAATTGCCTCTCGTCTTTAATTGTATCATGAGAATTAGTTTAGTTTAGTTTAATTTATTCAAAAAACAATTTACATTGTGTGTGAATATTTCCTTAACAATAATGATCTAAACTTAATATAGTAACTCTAAAATCTAATACAGCTATCAAGTTTGAAACAATTTTATAAATGTCATGACATTATTCTAGTAAGTATCTGTAATTAATTTGTTCACATTATTGATTCATCTATCAAAAAATCATTTGTTGAGTAGTAACACTTCTCCAACAACAATAACTTAAGTTTATGCTTAAATACCTCTACGTCAGTAATGATTTTCCTAGAAGAAAGTTTTCCAAGAAGAATGTATAACAATGTTGTTATAATGTTGAATAATATTGTTTTTATCAATAAATATGCAGTGTAAATAAATATAATACTGCATGTTGAATGTGTGTACCGGAGAGTTTTGTTTTTGTTTTCTTTTGTATGGCATTGTATAGTGGTGGTAGTTGTATGTAGAAGTGTATAATCGTTCACCTCAATTCCATTATGTTACCTGTACTATACTATACTATACAGAATAACAACGGGAGTAACGCCAATGCGATATAATTTGTAGATCTCGGTTGGATTGACGTGTTTACAACAGGCGGCGGAGATATTTTCAAAATAGTCTGAATTCCAAGTTCAAGGCGGCCGAGCATACCTACAGCGTGGAGTGGAATCCCGCTGCTAACTAGCTAATTAACTTTTAATTTCACTGTTTTATTCCTTAATAATGTACTTTTATCTACACACATATCGTTACTGCTCTATTATGCGTTCAAAAACCGTAGGAAATGACCAGCATTATTACATCCAATGTTATAATAAGAATTTTCTTGTCTGTGGTAGTAGGTAAATTTGTACTTAAATGGTCATCTTATTGCCAACCCAGAGAGCTAAGATGGAATACCTCTTATGACAGTAATTACACCGGATGTCTGCTCTCCACGCCGGAACACAACAGTGCAAGCACTACTCCATAGCGGCAGGATTAGCGAGCAAGATGGTGGTAGCGATCCGGGCGGACCTTGCACAAGGTCCTACCACCCGCAGAATGTATATACTTGGGGACAGCAACCATGCGGTCTGAGACTTTCTTTATCACTGCTTCAGGTTTTACATTATTTACACTAAGCACTAACAATAGGTTAAGGCACAGTTACTAACAAAATATGGATCTCTAGTCTTTTTTTCTTTTTTATACAACATAGGAAGGCAAACAAGCAAGTGGGTCACCTGATGGTAAGTGATCACCACCGCCTATAGACACCTGCAACAACAAAGAGAGTGCAGATGCGTTGCCAACCCAGAGGGCTAAGATGGAATACCTCTTGTGCCAGTAATTACACCGGCTGTCTTGCTCTCCACGCTGGAACACAACAGTGCAAGCACTGCTGCTTAGCGGCAGGATTAGCGAGCAAGACGGTGGTAGCGATCCGGACGGACCTTGCACAAGGTCCTACCACCCGCATCTGGTCTCAAATAAATGTATTTTATTTTTATTTATTTTTTTATATAGCAAGCTATTTATGTTGCATATAATCTAGTCTCTAGTCATAAGAATAGGATGCATCCCGACATAAACTCACTTAACTTGCTCGGTCATGTCAGCGTTAGGTAAGGAAGCGGCTTTGATTGATTCTATGAAAAGATTACAAACATGGTCCGACTGAATATGTCTACACTGTGACCGAGTTGCGTCATAAACAAACACTTGAAGCCAAAATTGAAATTTTGTTTGCTTGTCTTTTGATACCGAACCAATCAGAGCGGGTTCCATTTCGCTTATGCAAATAGGAGGCGATGAAAAGATTGAGTGCTCGGGTTTCAAGAAAATTGAGTTACGACATTTTATCGCGCTCAGTAAATAGCCTATTGTGGGGGTGATTCCGTTTTTATTTCAATTTTAATGCGGCTGTTTTGATGTCGGGCATCAAAGAGTTCGCTGGGGTAATGTAATGAAAGATTAAGCTTGGTTTGGACAATGTTGGCGAAATTTTGCGAGTGCGATTTTAAAAACGAAACGTTTCACCTAAATAGCACTAAATTTTTGATACATTTTCTATGGGAAATCTGCAATGATATTATAATACATGGATGTATAGTCGACCAAGAAATTGCTTGACCACTTTTCGACCGTATCACAAAGGGATAAGGTTCAAAATTGGTCAAGCAATTACTTGGTCGACTATACAGTGTCATACGAAATGAGAGCAGATAAACGGACCAACATAAGAATACAGGTTGACGCCAATGTTACAAATGCAAATTATTAGATTACCATTTATAGTTATTGGATTTACAATTTTACGTCTAACTGCATAAAATAATAATTTAGTAAGTTTCGTTGCAAATAGGTTTTTTATAAAATAATAGTATTGACAGCAGCGCGGTCGGTCTGACAGACTGACAGCGCGAGCGATTGTCAATTTGTAGTACTTTTGTTCGACTTTTGATACGGCCATATTTTAAACGCTGATTAGAAGTCCGTTACTTATAGGTCAGTGGAAATATGTCAAAATTTTAAAGCTTTTAGGTTTATTGATCCGTTTGAGTTCATGATTTATAAGGAAATTCAAAGCTTGTGTTGTACAGTTAAGATCATGAAAATATACTATACGTTCCCAAGATGTCCTGTACACACCTTTATTACACAATTTAAGTACAAAAGAGATCTCTTCCAGCTAATCTAGGAAACATTACCCACAATTTACAAGGAGAATTTAATAACAAGCGACCACTACAGCTAAAAACCAATATTATAACCTAATCAATGTAACAATAGAAATAATACACGCATTAATAAATATACGTAAACTTAAAGGGCGTTAATAATAATAATAATAAAATAAAACCATTTATTTCAGGCTGCAAAGGCCCATAGAAAAAATACCTTAAAGATCCGACTAACATACATATTTAAAAACATTAAAATTAGCACGTTACCTCGTTAAAAATTACGATTTTTAAACTTCACGTTACGAACACTTCAATGTTCAGCATACAACGCAAGTCTTAAAAATCGATTTGCCTATTTTCTAGTGAAAGAACCTCGGTAGCAACTCAGCAAAAACCATAAAGTCGTGAATTAGATGAGTCAGCTAGCGCAGATATTTGTTTTCCTTCGATAGCTGTACTATTATAGGACGATTCATAAGAACTGCCACCAAAAATGTGGTGCGGGAACAGGGTGGTAGGACTCTGTGGAAGGTCAAATCAAAGTTCATTTTAAATTAGCAAAACTATTTGCTAGTAATAAACATTTGATGATTTATTTACAAATCAAGAGTAAAACATTTAATATCTAAATAAACCTAAAATAAAAGCTAACTTAAATCTAAATATGGCCCCCGTGGCATGGTGCCCAAAAGGCTGGCAGCGTTCCTTCGTTGTATCGCAATGCTAATCCTTTGTGATAGGTAGCTGCCAGCCTTTTGGTCACCTGTGACATCAAGAGTCAGATAAACTTACGATAGGTCGGTAGTCACTTTTTTGTGTAATAGATAAACAAACTTTGGTTACGTGTCATGAAACAGATTTTTTAGTAATTAATAGATTCAGGCGTTACTTTGCGGAGGTCCATTTCAACAAACTAGAACAAATTACCTTGCTACTCCGCGAAACCAGTGCCGTGCTCGTGCAAATTAGCTGCGTCTGTGCGACATATACCTGTTCATGCGAAAATCCACCCTCCTCCGCTTCCACACGAAACAACATAAATCACACAGACTCAATTACACACCACCACCAAACACTAAAACAACACGACCGACGCGCGTTTCGCCTTTCTACCAGACATCATCGGGATCAAATAAAATGGATTAAGGGTGGGTTTCTGCATGAACATATACATATATGTCGCACAGACGCCGCTAACTTGCACGAGCACGGCATTGATTTCGCGGAGTAGTAAGGTAATTTTTTCCACTTAAGTTTTTCAGTGTTGCCGAAAGCCATTACGAAAATGAAAGTAATTCACTGTAATTCTTCAATAAACCTCAGCTTCATTCATGGCAAAGTCCAGATTTTCATTAATTAGTTGAAGATTGTTTAAGAAGATAGTACTTAGTTTAAAAGGCACATTTTTATTCGAAGGGTGAAACAGAAAGGGAAAGCATATTTCTACTTGATGAAGTTTTGGATCCTTTTTACGGTTATATCTCCTATTTCAGTTTTTAACTGGATTATTTTTAATTAACCTATTTACATAGTAAAGTCACTATGTATTCCTGTCGGTCCTAAATCCTTAAATTTAGGTTAGTCTTCTCCTTCTAAACCGCGTAACGAATTTTAATAACAAATCCACTGTCATTTAGATTTTTTTTACAGAAGGTTTTTATTTAACTGGAGGTGGTCGCTAATGATTATTCATTTAAAAAAGGAATTAGTTTTTCACGCAAAATGAAAAACATAATGTTTTACAGCCGGTAAGAGCAAACGCAAATAATTATTACGGCTTCGAGTTTCCATTAGACTATTGTCTGTAATTCCCTATTTACTACCCTTAATACACAATATACTAATACTGTTTTTATATAGGTTGTGTAAAGCTTTGACGAGCCCTCAAGGGCTTTGAATCGAAAGGCAACGGGACTGTTGAAATAAAGTTGAAATATTTCGAATACCTCTCGGAAATTGAAAAGTTAAGTCAAAGATAACAAGGCAACAACGCTTACTTTAAATTTAATGTAAACGCAGTGATCGTCACAAATAGATGAGAATTGTTTGTTATTATTTAAAAGTATACTTATATTTTTTAAACTCGGCTGAGATTAATTAACAGATTATAAATAAATATCTTGGGAAAATTTATACCAATTGCCCTAATCCCAAACTAAGCAAACCTTGTGTTATTGGTACTAGACAACGGATAAACATACTTATATAGATAAATACAAACTTAAATACAAATAACATCCATGACTCAGGTACAAACATTCGTGTTCGTCATACAAATATTTGCCTATACCAGTATTTGAACCCGGGACTTCTTGCACAGGAAACAGACACATGTCATGATTCAGGCGTTACTTTGCGTAGGTCCATTTCAACAAACTGGAAGAAATTACGTTGCTACTCCGCGAAACCAGTGCCGTGCTCGTGCAAGTTAGCTGCGTCTGTGCGACATATTCATGCAAAAACCAACCCTCCTCCGCTTCCACACGAAGCAACGTATATCACACAGACTCAACTACACACCACCACCACTAAACACTAAACAACACGATCGACGCGCGTTTCGCCTCTGTACGAGGCATCATCGGGATCTAACAGTACGACCGTTCGCTACTTGAGTGCGCCATTCATTCAATTTGTTCCAGTTTGCGGCTGAGATTGACGTAGACAGAAGTGATCCATCTCTTTTGGCTGTTGGGTTAGGCCTCGCCAGTAGTATTTTTTATACAACATAGTAAGGCAAACGGGCAAGTGGGTCGCCTGATGGAAAGTGATCACCTCCGCCCATAAACACCCGCAACACCAAGGACATTGCAGATACGTTGCCAACCCAGAGGGCTAAGATGTCACCTTTGTGCCAGTTATTGGACCGGCTGTTATGCTTTCTACGCCGGAACGCAACGGCCCAAGCACTGCTACTTAGCGGCAGGATTAGCAAGCAAGATGGTGATAGCGATCCGGACGAAACTTGCACAAGGACCTACCACCCGCATGAGAGAGTATAACCAGGGGGGTTCTACTCCGTACTGTAGGTATGCTCGACCGCCTTGCCTATGGTATAGGCAAATCGCAGTAGGTTGTCGGCTTGCCACGCGCTCGCTCGCTCGCTCCCGCCGTGTCAGTGTAACTGAAAACGAATGCCGCGCAACCCTAGTGTGTCGCCGGGAGTAGCGGAAGGCGAGCGCGGGCGGCGCGTTCCTTTTGACTCGCGTCGCATGGCGTATGGGGTGTATGAAGTAATACGATCTTTTTAAGCGTGTGAATAAAGTTGGAATTCGTTTAATCGCGGTGGTACGTTACTTATTCTGTGGCTATACCACTTTAAGATTTAGAGAATGTCCACAGGTAATATATACAGCTGTCCCCAGGTAGAGCAGTTTAGTAAGAGGCATGATAATAGCCTTTTGCGTCTAGGTATTTATTTACAAGCTTCTTTGTGGGTGCCAAGGAAGACTACAGGAAAAACTCAATTTAAAAATTTAATTACTTCCCTGTCATACACAGCGGTCAGCACTGTTATTCTCTACCCGCCTCAGCGTCGGACTCGACGTCGAGACATCGCCCTGTCTCGGTCACTCTAGCTAGCGCGTTGGAGCGAGACAGGGCGCTGCCCCATCGTCGAGCTCATCGCTGGTGCGCTTAGATAATCACTCTCCTGAGCGGAGATAAAATTTGTGAACAGTAAGAATTAGCATTTAAATTACGTTTACCTCGAAAGCAATTGTTTTTTTTTTTTTTATACAACATAGGAAGGCCTACGAGCAAGTGGGTCACCTGATGGTAAATGATCACCACTGCCCATACACCTGCAACACCAAAAGGATTGCAGATGTGTTGCCAACCCAGAGGGCTAAGACGGACCTCTTGCGCCAGTAATTGCACCGACTGTCTTGCTCTCCACGCCGGAACACAACAGTGCAAGCACTGCTGTTTAGCGGCAGGATTAGCGAGCAAGATGGTGGTAGCGATCCGGAAGGATCTTGCAGAAGGTCTACAACATACAAACCTAGTTCTAGGGCATACTGACACCATTCAAAAAATCATGGCTATAGATTAATGTTTAGAGGGTGAAAACCTTTATCGCCGCAAACGGCGGCATATACAAATATGGAGAGCGCTGGGTTCACACTCCTCTTAAGTAATTAATAAACCTTTATAACTCATTTCATTATTGGCTATAACTTTACAACCCTGGCACGTGTCCGTGTAATCTATGACCCCTAATTCGGACCGGGGTTGTTCCACCTCGCACCCGCGAACTCCATTGAAAACTTTTCCATCGAATTGATTACTGTTAACTTCTGGGCATAAACCGGAATACTGAGAAGAGTTGTGCGTCTATGATTAACTAGTAAAGTAGAAAACGCGCTGGTCGACCAGTAAAAACGCCCGGCCAAGTGCGAGTCGAACTCGCGCACGAAGGGTTCCGTACCATTATCTATAAAAAAACGGCAAAAAAAATCACGTTTGTTGTATGGGAGCCCTCTTAAATATTTATTTTATTCTGTTTTTAAGTATTTGCAACAGAAATACATCATTTGTGAAAATTTCAACTGTCCATCTATCACGATTTTTGAGATACAGCCTAGTGACAGAACAGAAGAGTGAGAGTGACAGCGGAGTCTTAGTAATAGGGTCCCGTTTTACCCTTTGGTTACGGAACTTTAAAAAGACCAAGTTAAAACTGTAAGGGACCCCTAAAGGGATAAGTTCGCCTTCGTATAGTCGACCAAGAAATTGCTTGACCACTTTTGAACCTTATATCCCTTTGTAATACGGGCGAAAAGTGGTCAAGCAATTTCTTGGTTGACTATACATCACTGTAGCTCTTTTTGTCATTTATGTTTTTTGTACAATAAATAATTTACATACATACAGTCAAGGAACTTAATTCCCTACCCATTTCGTTGAAATGTCGTCTGACATTCGCAATGCATTAAGGTCGATATGTCAAACTAACGTCTTGCTCTATAGCTCTTATGGTGACAGTTTGCTATATGCTATTGAACCTTAGGTGGGTTGGAAATTTAATTCCTTGACTGTACATACATAAAAGCTGCAAAGTACAACATTGTTCTTTTCAGTAACTCATTCTATCCCTTTCAGATTGGGTGTGTGAAAAGCATGCATTCTCTTAGAGCCAAGTTTTCGATTTGTATATGAACAGCTGCGAGTAACATAAATTGGGTGTACCCCGAGGGATCCAGTTAGATTTGAAGCTATGAATAATAGTTTGAAAGTTTCGAGGACTTTGATGTACTTACGGGTGTTTTTGATTTATTACGGTTGTGTATAATAAACTGTTTACAAACATGAATTCCGAAGCCGATGTTTTTTCTAAGCATAAACGTGCAGGGTTTGATTTAATATGTTTTTGCTATGATTTGTTTCTCAATTTAAATCTTTTTTATGTTAACATAATACCAAGTCACTATATCCGCCTGTCTGTCCTTATATCTTCTCGCTTATTCTTTCTAAACCACGCAATAGATTTTGATTATATTTTCGAGGTTTCATTACGGAAGATTTCCCGTGCGAAACTGGAGTGAGTCGCTAGTTACACTGTAAATTGTAATTCACGTAAAGATATTTGCATTTATACGTTGCACTCGACTGTCAGTCGAGAGGTCAATAGCTCCTGATGATGCCTCGTGGAGAGGTGAAACAGGTGTCCAGTGGTATTTTTGGTGTTGGTGGTTGGGTTATTTGTATTATTTTTTTATAAAGTTTTCAGTACAGGCGTAGTCTTTTCACGATTGCTGACACTGGGTTCGCGGATTAGCAAAACAATTGATTCCATTAGTATCGGTATGGAGTTCCGCAAAGTAACACCTCAATCCATAAACTATTAAGTTTCGTGTAAAGAAATTTCATTTCCAAGATTTAAAAAACCAGCTGTACAGTCAAGGAATTAAATTTCCGACCCACCTAAGGTTCAATAGCATATAGCAAACTGCCACCATAAGAGCTATAGAGCAAGACGTTAGTTTGACATATCGACCTTAATGCATTGCGAATGTCAGACGACATTTCAACGAAATGGGTAGGGAATTAAATTCCTTGACTGTACTAAACTAGCTAATCTAGATATCTTCAGTATAGTTATCTCAAGATCGCGCTAGTTATCGCATTTATTTGATTACATTTGAATTAAATACACTTGAAATCCGAACCGAGGCCTTTCCGATACACAAGGACGATAAGTTAATTAGTAGAAGCTGTAATTAAGTCGTAACCTAAGACCACAACTTAATAAGAAGTCAGCGCCGTAATCTAATGAAATAGGATTCGAAACGGAAGCCTGGAAATTCCAAGTATTTTCTCCTGTAGCAACACTAGGAAGGCCTAGGGTTACTGATATGTTACGAATATTTTCTTAAATTGCAATGCGAAAGTTTTCTCAAATTTCTCATACAACACACATATTCACACACACATTTAACATTCTCTCTTTTAGGGCTCCGTGCAGTCTCAATAAGGAACCCAAATAGTTTCACCATATCCGTCCGTCCGTCTATTCGCAGCTTAGCTCAAAAACCCTTAGTACTATACAGCTGTAATTTGGCATGGATATTTTTTTTTATTTTTTTTTTATTCGGGGCACCAACAGCATTACAGATCTAATCTATATTTATAAACATAGCAATACAAAAAGCCAATAACAGATGTCCACCAAAATACAGTAAGCGGAACCACAGTTAATAACATAAAAAAAAAATAACACACAATTTATAATATACTAGCGGACGCGCGCAACTTCGTTCACGTAAAATTAGTAGCCTATGTCCGTCAGGAATAGTGTAGCTATCCATCTGTGAAAGAATTTTTGAAATCGGTTCAGTAGTTCCAGAGATTACCCCCTACATACAAACAAACTAACAAAAAAACAAACAAACAAAGTTTTTCTCTTCATTATATTAGTGTAGATGTAGACTAGCTGACCTGGCGAACTTTGTTCCGCCTTAGACGCCATAAATGAGCAGATTTTTGATTTTATTAAGTTAATTGTTTTATTATATAAGAACCTTCTCCTGATAATAACGAACAGAACAAAAAAAGAATTAGCGAAATCGGTCCAGCCGTTCAGGCGTGATGCCGTGACCAAGGGAAATAGGGATTCATTTTTTTATATATATATAGATTAACTACTTCACGTGTGTGTTAGGAGAGTGAATGTCTGTATTATGTGTGTGTGTAATTACGTGTATAATTGTGTTACTGTTTGTGTCGATATACATAATAATCACGCCAATAATATAGTAAATTAAAATCTTGAAAATGTTTTTAGGGTACCTTCCCGAGACGTAAAGTAGGGAAGTTTTTTTTCGTCTACCCAGTGTGGGATGTCGTTGGATAAGTCTTTCAAGAATACTATGGGTTTGTTAAAACGATTAAGGGATCTGTTTGTGAAATATAGAGCATTAGCAAATTTTTGATAAAGTTAAGTGTCCCCGTCCTGCCAGCTAACAGGTCACTGTAGTAGAAGTAGTCGTATATATTATTACGAAATTAAATGGAAACACTATCACAGCTAAGTAAGCTTTACAAGTTTACCGAGTAATTAGGCAACTGCGGAACCTACACCACGCGTGACCCGACACGCACTTCGTATTTTTCTTTTGAGGCACGGAATCCTAAAGGAGGCTGGAAAATGTACTAGGGTAACAGCAGCTACGAGGATATTGGAGTGAAACCATAAAAATCTCTCGTTAAAGCCTGGAATACGGGTTAATATCCGCCAAATTGAAAAAGTTTGAATTTTTGGTACAACCATAACCAAATCTAAAGGTATTTGACTACATACCCTATAACTACTCATATCGGTATACCTCACTATTGTCACTCGTAGCGGTAATGTGGCGAAACTGCCAAACGCAAGGCACGGAATGCTGATGTTGCAGGTTCAAGTCCTGTCATTACCCTAATTTTTCTCTGTGATGTCATTACATAGCATTTAACCTCACTATTTTCAATTTATTAACTCTTTTAATTAATTCTTTTTTTAAGGTCTATGAATACAATTTTGTATTTTCTTGTACAACTGGCAGCCCTAGGTAGAGACGACCCAGCCGCGCGGTTTCATTGAGCACAGATTACCTGTTCAATGAATACAGACGACCAATTGTTCAGTCGCGAAGCCAAAACAATCATTGTAAATAGAGTTGTTGCCGGCTTTGCAACTTTTTTAAGCCTGGGCGATTCAGGGTTGGCAACTTCTTTGAAACGTAATGGCATTTTAAAAGATTCTGCAAATTATGCTGTAATGCGTTTTAAAATAGTTTTGTATTCACATAATTTTAACCAATTTTCGGCTAATTCACTTTTTCCGCTCCTAAATACTCGTAGTAAATCAGCATAGCACTTTTAAATGTTTCCAGTTTTGTAATTTTGTGTATCTATGTTTGTATAAATACGGGTATGGTGAATTTTTAATTAAATTGATCCAAAGAAATGCTAATGACATTTTTTATGGAAAAGCGCGTCAGCATGCCCCGCAAAATGATGCAAACCATCAAAAAGCGCAAAATTGAATATCTGGGCCATGTGCTTAGGCACGACAGATACATGCTACTCCAACTCATCATGATGGGCAAGATTGAAGGGAAGAGACGCGCTCGACGCAGGAAGAAGTCATGGCTGCGCATTATCCGAGAGTGGACCGGTGTCACTTCCGTCGAGCAGCTGTTCCGGCTCGCAATGGACAAGAAGGAGTTCAAGAAGCTAGCGGCCAACCTTCAGGATTGAAGAGGCACTTGAAGAAGAAGAAGATGGGAAAGGAAAGTAAACGAGTATTATTTCCTATAAGGTGACGCTTGCTTTTTGCCTCCATATTTTATATTACTCGTAATAAAAAACTGAACGATCTGATCCTTGGAGCGTTTGACGTATATGTATTTATCTACACACATATCATAAGTGCTCAATAACGCGTTCAAAACCCATAGGAAATGACCAGCATTATTACAACCAATTTTATTATAAGAATTTTCTTGTCTGTGGTAGTAGGTAAATCTGTTTTTAATTCACGTCCTTATTGGTCATCTCATTGCCGATATCTCTGACGTTATGAATTTAAATTTGGAATAGCTGTCAAAATTCAAGTTGGTCTCTATTCTAGTATCCATAGATATTAAAACAGTTATCGATACGAAACTTCAACTTCCAAGTCCAAGAAAAAAAAGGAACGTCAACTCAGTATGTTTTTTTAATTAAAACGTACGACATTTGATCTCGAGTGACATGACAATAGGGACTTCATTCGTTTGTCTATGATTTAAAAAAATACGTTCGTCTTGACGGATAGAAGTAATTGCCGCCATTACAATTTAAAGATGGCAACTGTTGGTGTAATATTGTCAGACAGAAAATGATTCAACGATGGAATCGTAACTCTCAGTATGGGCAACTCGAGTTGAGGTCACGGAGACTGCTACATGTCATCTGTGTGTGGAGGTAAGTCACAGTATAGAAATTTCTCTCCAGGCACCCGCCTGGAGAGAAATTTCTATATTATGCCTGGGGACCGAAGTCCAAAGGATGTAATTTGGTAATCCTACTCCTACTAATATTATAAATGTGAAAGTTTGTATGTTTGGATGTTTGGATGTTTGGATGTTTGTTACTCGATCACGCAAAAACAACTGAATGGATTTGAATGAAATTTGGCACATATATAGTTTATAACCTGGATTAACAAATAGGATACTTTTTATCCCGTAAAAATGGATAGTTCCCACGGGACACTAATAAGTGAGTTATACGCCGCCGTGACGTCATGAACAGCAAAGCAACTAATTCTCATTAATTTGTCCAGGAAATATTGCAGATTGCATGTTTCAATTAAACAAGTCTACGCGGACGAAGTCGCGGGCAAAAGCTAGTTGTATATATGCGTCGGTGTTATGAAATTTTGTTAGCGTAATGTAGTGCATGTCAGTTGGTTTCCTTTATTCTACACTAGTTGGCGATCGATTGCTACACCAGCCACTCTTTTGAAACCGCAGGTTGGTGCGGAATGCAGTGCAGTCTATGCGTCATGTGGGCGCTTGCAAGTACCAGTGCTTGGTTGCTCAGAGCCTCGTTGGCGAGCATTGTTGCTCAGATCCGCGTCAAAGCGCCATCTAGTGTAGAATAGAGGAATCAACTGACATACGCTCCATGTGTATCGGAGAGTTCCATTCGATTTTTCTTTTGTTATGTTTTGTAAGGCGCGGCGTAGCGCCTGTAATCGTTCGCTTCAGCTCTAAATGCGTTACGTGTAATGAGTAACGCAGCGCGAGGAGGAGTTTATTACCAAACAATTGCTGTGTAGTGGAGGGTATAAAAAAAACAGCAAACCAAATTAAAAGTTATAAAACGCGAATATTTTTCCTGGAATTCGCATGAATATTCATTTATTCATTGAACAGGAACGGATTTACATATTTTCATCCATTCAAGCTGATATTGCGTGATCGGGCTTTTGACCTTTGATACCAGCATATATCTTATGTTAAACAGCATTGGATCCACAAACAGGACTGACTAAATAAACCATTTTATACATATAAATAACACGATGTTTTTTACGGTTGCCGTTTGAATAAATCTTTCTTGGATTCCTTTTGATAAATCAAAGAGAGAAATTGTTCTCTTTTACCACGTAATACGGACCTTATTAAGAGCAACCTTTTTTTAACGTAAACGGAAGGCATCAGAGGATACGGGGCACCTCATGGGAAGTTATCACCGCCATCCATGGGAACCAACCACTCCAAGAGAATTGTCTATTATCGATTTTAAGATCTCTAAATTTCATGTCACTCTTCAGCGGTTTTAGGCTGCACGTTTATCTGTCAGTGAGTCCATTACATTTTCGAAATGAAACTTTTTTACCAGGACTTCAGAAATACCGACAAATCAAACACTCGATTGACGTACATTCAAATCCCCACCTCCACGAGAAATGTACTTCATCTATCAGTGAACATGACCAGGGCATCATGTGACTCGTGGAGCTGTCTCGTTACGCGACACGCGAGCCGTGGGTGGACACACGTGACCGTTATATCCACTATATCCCACAATAGCTATGTTATCCTGGTACCTAGAAATCTGACTTGATTAATTTAGCTTTGGTGGAAACCATAATGAATGCTGTCTTGTGTTTATGTTCGAACAGGTTCATAAACTTTTTAGTATATTTAAAAAATGCTTATGATGGTGGCTGGTTTATTCCTCGGCCAACGTATCGGCATAGCGGTACGAGGAAATACAGCTAGCCTTATGGGCACCCTTCCCAATGGCAGTGACTTAGGGGAATTAGTTATGTTAGGGATACTTATTAGCACTTAGGATGGGATAGGATAGATATTAGCACTTAGGGATACTTAGGTAAGTTTGCCTGCAATAGAAATGTATAGATATTTATTGTTACCTTAGTTTAAGCATATGTCTATTAAAAAAAAATAAAAAGTATATCCTGTTACAAATAATGACACGACAGCCAATGTTCCGTCATAATGTTTCGGTTAAGTTTTGCTTTACTTTATAATGTATATTTTGCAGTGCCCTTACAGGGTTTCGAAATGTTTGAAATGTTTATGAAAGCAAATAAATATTTTTTGAGTTTTGAGTTTTGTTTGTTTAAGTGTGTATGTATATAATGCATATGGTACAAGTTTTGTTTTGGGTTTAGTTAATATTAGGGTTATACGTGTAAATGTCCGAAGATAACTATTTTTATACGTATGTAAATTATTTAATGTCCAAATTAACACATACACAAATGATAAACAGAGATCATACAGTAATGTGCAGTGAGGAATGGTTTGTTTCTGCTCTCAAATGCAATATGATCAAGTGCCGAAGTGACAAAACTTTTTATATTCCTCCACCGTACAAAGGCATGTCTATATCCTTTGATATATTGTCACGCCCGTTTCCCTTAGGGATAGGCAGACATCACGGGTTTAACTTGCTATAGGCAACGCAACGACAGTTGAAAGCACACACACTGCGGTATGTCAAGTGTATGTGGAGAGTTTCGTTCGAATTTTAAATTTTTTGATTTTGTCTCACTCTCATATAGATCATATGTAATGGACTTCTAGTAGTTTAAAATATGGCCGCATCAAAAGTCGAACAAAAGTACAACAAATCGACAATCGCTGTCAGTCTGTCGGACCAACGGCGCTGCTGTCAATACTATTATTTTGTAAAAAAACCTATTTGTAACGAAACTTATTAAATTATAATTTTATGCCTTTAGTTAGATGTAAAGTTGTAAATCCAATGACTATAAATGGTAAACTAATAATTTGCATTTCTGACATTGGCATCAACCTGTATTCTCATGTCGGGCATGTCATGTTTCTGCTGTCATTTATGACGCTGTACATCGATGTATTATAAAATCATTGTTTTATCTGTACGGCGCTCTGTAGTCTTTAGTTTGTGTAAACGTTCGTCTTAATTCTCGTTGCGTTACCTGTACAAACAGAAACAAGCTTAGCCAACCATTTTGTCTATGCAACAAATTGTCTATGTATGCTCTAAAGAGATAGATAACATATCAATTTCATAGTGCATACTAGATTCCTCGCAGTTCTGTCTTTAATGGTGACTTATGTGCCTTCGATTGTATGAACCTGACATAAACCACACATTTATATTCAGTAGGTTTACATCGCCAAATCAATCGATCATGCGTCCCTCAGAGCTCCTTTAGAGCGGTTGTTAGGTCGACAAGTAATCCGCTACTGAAAACTTTTCAGTGCCCTTTGTCTAAAGTTGAGGATTAGAGACAAAGCCACCCAAATCTCGTTGTTTGACTTCGAAAGTTTTGTTTGAAAGCGAGTGTTCAAACATCGCAATCGGTTTAAGACTGCACATTTCATTTAACCGTTATCAAGAGGTTGAATGGGGAAGCAACCTCAATTTTTGACGAGTAAAAGTGTGAAAGTCTACTCACTTAACATTGCATGCCATTGTATTCTTTTTTTCTTAGGGTGCCTCATCATCATCATCATCATCTCAGCCACAAGAAGTCCACTGTTGGACATAGGCCTCCTCCATGCATTTCCAAAGAGGCCGGTTGGAAGCGGCATGCAACCAGCGCCTTCCTGCCACCTGTATGAGGTCATCGGACCATCTTGTGGCTGGTCGTCCTACGCTGCGCTTGCCAATACGCGGCCGCCATTCGAGATCTTTCCGACCCCATCGGCCATCGGTTCTCCGTGCTATGTGCCCTGCCCACTGCCACTTCCACTTGCTAATCCGCTGGGCTATATCGGTTACTTTCGTTCGTCTGCGGATCTCCTCATTTCTGATTCGATCACGCAGAGAAACAAGCATAGCCCTCTCCATAGCTCGTTGCGTGACTTTGAGCTTTCTTATAAGGCCCATAGTAAGCGGCCACGTTTCAGTGCCATAAGTCATCACTGGTAACACACATTGATCATACACTCTCGATTTCAGACACTGAGGTATATTGGACAAGAAGACATTAGGGTGCCTAATGCCATCCTTTTGGGCACCATGTCACAGGGTTGTTAGATACTCAGTGTACTGTATTTATAAATATGTCTTAAAATTCTACACGCAATAAACGTCGTTTTTGATCAGCCTCAAAAATAATATTATTTTGTTCTATTATGTATATTTTTCTTATAAATATAATGTTTCACTTTGTTTACCTCATCCGTTTTATTTTTAAATATTTATGGATGCACTGAAAATCATCGACACGTGTGGGAAGGCACCTTTTTTGAATTAACCCTTAACATTAGAATAATATTTCTTTCTAGATTTAAGGATTATTTGTATCTTCTTTACCTGCGGTGCGGGTGCTGGAACCTTGTGCAAGGTCCGTCCGGATCGCTACCACCATCTTGCTCGCTAGTCCTGCCGCTAAGCAGCAGTGCTTGCGCTGTTGTGTTCTGGCGTGGAGAGCAAGACAGCCGGTGTAATTACTGGCACAAGAGGTATTCCACCTTAGTCCTCTGGATTGGCAACGCATCTGCAATCTCTTTGGTGTTGCGGATGTCTGTAGGCGGTGTTGATCACTTACCATTAGGAGACCCACTTGCTTAAGGCCTTCCTATTTCATGGGGGAAAAAAACCTTAATTACATAGTATAAAACTAACTCGCTATCCGTTCCTGTCCATCCTCATATCGCACGTTTAGAATTAAAGCGACCCATTTCTGAATTATACACGTCCCAAAATATCGCTTTAACTAAAAGACATAGGGTTTAATTTTGGGAAATGTCATATTCAGAATTGAGTCGCTTTAACTCTAAACGTGCGATATATTCGGTCGCCACTCCTTTTAAACCAGGCAACGGATTTTGATACAGTTTTCACTGTCTTTTAGAGTTTTTTTTACGGAAGGTTTTTATGTACTTACATCCTTATTGAACCCATGCGAAGCGTTGCGGCAATATATCGAACTATCGATAGTATTATTGATAGTATCGTGACCTCGAAAAATAGTCACAAAATCGATAGGCCTATCGATAGTATCGATAGTTTTTAACCAATACTATCGATAGGTATTAATAGTATTGGTTAAAAACTATCAATACTATCGATAGGCTTATCGATATAGTGACTACTTTTCGGGGTCAACTATGGATAAATTGTTTTAAACTTTCGCGACTTTCACACATATTTATAACATTATCGGGACTTTAGCGCGATAAAAATATATTGTTGATTTACCTCGACGTTTCGGCCATGTTTCAATGGCCGTGGTCAAGAGTAGACAATAACACAACACATACAACAACAACAACAACAAAACAATATATTTTTATCGCGCTAAAGTCCCGATAATGTTATAAATACAACTATGGACAGTCAAACTATCGATAGTTTAGCAACGCTACTCGTGCGGAGCCAGTACTGCTCGCCAGTTATGTACAAACCTATAATGTTGTCATTGTTTCAAAATAAGTGACTTCTATTCTGCTATATTCTATTTTTGTTCGTTTCGTCGCACCAACACATTTGTGGTCAAAGGGGCTATTTTTTGTTAAAAACGAACGTCACCGTTGATCTATCACAAGGATGCGCGTCTGTTGCGTTGGCGTTGAAAAACCCTCCTAAATGGCGGAGTTCGACACTTGATCGGTACGTGGGCAGTTACGTTCGAACATTGTTTAGTAGGAATGCCTAATTTGAATCGATCTTTTAGAACATCGAGCTTTAGCAATACGATTTACGATTTTTTTAATCGATTCCCGACAATGCGATCTAGGCCTAGATCGAATCAAATGCCTAAGAGATCGGATGAAAAAATCGAATGATTGTTATTGTTAAATTCTCGTTGTATGAGATTCAAAACATTGTCATTTTTGGGCCTAAGTTTACATTAAGATCTGATTCCCATTAGATTAATTGAAATAGTATACTTTACTATAAACAATCTTTGCCGCTATGCTCAATGGACACTATTAACAACAACACATATTATTTATTGTACACCACATAAAAAATACAAAGAAAACAAAGAAACGAATTAGATTGGTAAACAATAGGCGGTCTTATCGCTTGAGCGGGACTATTAAAAAAGAAATACGAAGCTAGGTGATAATCCTTTCTTTATTTTCTAACCAAACTGTTCCTTAATCTTCTATTACAAACTGTAATCTTGAGAGTGCGACTTGTAAATGCATTTTAAAAAGGTTCCACCAGTGAAATCAATTATTTAAAAGGAAAGCTCGATTCATCCCTATTGTTTAGTTAGCGTAAGTAACTAAACTCGGGGCAACCCGCACACTAAAAGTTACATGAAAATGAAAATGAAAAATTTATTTTGCAAGTAGGCCGTATAGGCTCTTTTACATGTCTGAATCTACTAGCGCTTCGGAAAATGGAAGATACTACTGAGAAGAAACGCCGCAAGAAACTCAGCAGTTTATTTTTTTTTCCTCTCTTTTCAAAACAGATTACAGTGCAATTTATCACAATAGTACATGGCATACACAAGTTACATAAAATAATAATAAAAAAAAAACAGTAAATAGCACATCAAGCTTTAAGCATATTTAACGTACTGGCACTAGTTAAGAATGATCAGGAGATGTATAGGGTCCCCAGACCAAAGAAATTAGATAGGGATGTATATGGTCCCTGAACTATACATATAACCTACTACCGACCCACCCTGGCGTCGCAGGGATTCAATCGGGATGTAATACATAAAACCTTCCTTAAAAAAAACTTTAAATGACTTGGAAAACCGTATCAAAATGCGTTGCGCGGTTTAGAAGGAGTAAGAGCGTCCGCTACGTCGCGCGGGCGCACGGAGCGGGTGCACGCCTATCGAGCAAATAGTATGAGCCCGCACCCGCGCGAGTTAGCGGACGCTCTCATACTTTGCTTCTATAGGCATGCGACGGCCACGTGCGCCCGCGCAACTTAACGGCCAAAAATATGATGAGGACAGACAGGAATGGATAGTGCTTTTTTAATATTATGTAAAGAAAAGAAAAAGATATATTGCTGACTGTACACCCGTCCTAATTTCTATTTACTCATCACGGAATCGACAGCAGAGTAAATAGCGGCTATAAAGCCTAAATTTAGCCCTAATGCTGCATTGCTGGAGAATAAAAGAGTCCCTTCCAGCATTATCGGGTGATTGTAATTTAAATCTTATGAAAGTTTCCATAGAGTAGATAGTCATTCTAGACTTTAAATGAAGATGGAACCTGTTTATTCTCAAGTCACGTATTGTTAACGCGCTGAATGGTCACAGTCTAATTCGGCAGTTACTGATTTGTGCACGTGATGTAAACCAAATTAAACTTTAATTTTAAATCAATAAGCGTTGGCAAGTGCGTTAATAGAGTTTATATTAAACAGGGTAACTGTCTAACTGCTTTACTTGGAAGAAAAAGGACGTATGTAGTGTTAAGTAGACAAATGAAGTTATCTGCCACTTTTCGACTCCATTGCGCGTTTGTAAGGTTCAAAACTGATAGATGATATACAACTTTCTTTGCAGACTGTACGTACAATCTGTCAACGTGATATAAAAAGAATAGAATAGAACAGAATATGCGTTTATTACCACACAAAGTAAATATACAGTTTCAGTGGCACAGGTTTAATTTATCCATTTTTCTATCCGTGTCAAAATAGTGTTTTTTTATGAAATAGGAAGGCAAACTAGCAAGTGGGTCATCTGATGGTAAGTGATCACCACCGCCTATAGACACCCGCAACACCAAGGAGATTGCAGATGCGTTGCCAACCCAGAGGGCTAAGATGGAATACCTCTTGTGCCAGTAATTACACCGGCTCTACACGTTGGAACACAACAGTGCAAGCACTGCTACTTATCCGATCCGGACGAACCTTGCCCGAACGGGAACCCGCAAACGGTAAAAAAAACGGAAATAATTAAAATAAGATTCTACTAACATTATTTGGCAAAAGCATCCGGTATAATTTGAATGTATTATGTCCAGCGTCAAAGGAAAGTATTATAATAAGCAATATTACTTTCCGCAATCATTTTGAGAGTACAAGTTGAAAATACAAAATAAAGATATTTGAATTTGAATACCTACTGTCAGAAGAAGGTAAATTATTAATACCTTTTCAGTTGGGAATTTTAAAAAGATTTAATTAAATCTACTCGTAAGGCGCAAATGCACATTTTTACTTCCCTCGAGGTTATGTCTATTTCGAGATGATCTCGAATTTGACTGTTGATGATGCACAACCACTGACTTATAAGTAATCGACTTTTAGTCAGCGTTTAAAATATGGCTGCATCAAAAGTTGAACAAAGGTACAACAAATCGACAATCGCTCGCGCTGCCAGTCTGTCGGACCGATGACGCTGCTGTCAATACTATTATTTTGTAAAAAACCTATTTGCAACGAAACTTACAAAATTATTATATTATGCTGTTAGACGAAAAGTTGTAAATCCAATGACTATAAATGGTAATCTAATAATTTGCATTTGTGATATTGGCGTCAACCTGTATTCTCATGTTGGTCCGTTTTTGACTGTCATTTAGTATGACACTGTACATCCATGTATTATAATATTGAGTAGAACGCCGGTATACTGTCAGATGTTATTATTATTGCTTACATGGCGAGTATGCCGGCAAAATCTAAGGTACGCTATTGTTTTGGACGTGACTCCTTCTAATGAGGATATAATTACACATTCCCGTGAAATGTTGCGTAAAGATGAAACATCAATTTAAACCACCCACGTCACGTTGTCTGAATAGGCATCCGTGAAATATTGACGTCAAAGTCGTAAAGCATGCGCCGCAGGATCAAACCGGCTTATAATTGGCCTATTCCATATATTATCCCCCGTTGAGCCACTACTTTACTGTCAATACAATGTTAAATATATACCGAACACCCTGTATACCTATCACGTACAAAATCCACCTTTAACGTGCTGCCCTATAGTTCATATTCAGTTGAAAGTTGTAGCGGCTTTGAGCTCTTCTGAAAATGGATAGGTTGAGTCTTTTAATAGACCAATAAACTGATGTTATCTGACGATCTTTTTATATGAAAGTTAATGGTCGTTGCTGGCAATATTGTAATTTCTATTGACTAGACGATGATTAAGATGGGAGTAAAAGGAATTAAAAATAACAGCACCCTAATACGGCCCCCTAATGTTTTTGTATATTCAGAATTAAAAGAATTGGTTAAAAGAAGACAAACTGTGTTTTTAGTTTTCTTCTACGATCACTATTGTTCGAAATATCACGAGTAATAAAATAACAACGCTCTATCGCACTGCATACAGCGCCAGTGACGTCATTAGCGCCATTATGTATGGAGCGAACACTGAATCGCGTTTATTTTAATATTCTCAAATTGTAACTGATTACAATACATTTTTATAAGGATTCGGTTAAGTACATTTCGGAACAAAAACTCTAACAAGGAAAGGTACCCAACTGTCCGGCTGCTCTTTGATTTATTTTTATGTATGTATGTTAGAGAGTAGTCTAAAATAAATTTGTTTTTAACTGCCCAAACTCAACTTATTCGGAGGAGTTGTCCTCCAAAGTTCTAAAAAGTGAAGTTTTTAGAACTTTGAAGGCCAGAAAAGAACTTTCAAAAAAAAAAAAATATTTGCCCTAGAATTTGTCACCACTAAACAGCCAATGGTCGGGTTAATGACCCATTAGGTTAAATCTGGAACTCTGGGACCACCTACAACATTTTAACAACCTAACAAAGTTTTGTGACAAGAAATACAAATTAATTTCTTGCTTGAAAATGTGTGTCGTTTAGAACGAAACTTATTTAATTAATCCAGGTCTGACTTTATGTTTTAATGTCTGTTAAATCGCTTTGAGTGTAACTATGAATGTAAATTAAGTGGTATTTAAAAAGAATACATAACTAAAAAAAACTAGCCTTAAAATAAACTTAAACTACGTACATACTAAAAAATTCCCCCCCCGAATCGTGCCTGACTCAAAGGTCCCCATTACGCCAGCCGCATTTCCCCGCTGGATAGCAATGGACACCTGCTGAATCAACCACGACCCGGAACGTGGATCACAGCCCTTGTCCTTCAGACGACGACCCAACTCTCGACAAAGTTGTCGTGCTTCAAAGCCCCAAGGCCCAGCCGTCTCAACTGCTAAGGGGACAAAATCGTACATCGGCTCCAAGGCAGAGTACTTGACGTGCTTTAACTTCGCGGCATGTTCCGCCGCGGAGCCAGGCACCCTCACGGTGTGCCCTATATGGGACGCAGCGAAGGTGCTTACGCACGTGGCGTCCCACAAGAGGCACCGACCTCTCCGCCATGGAACCAATGTAAGACCGTCTGGCCTCTTGCCGTCAGTCCGACTCAGACCTGGAGGCTCCAACACACACGGCACATTGGCCGACACCATAGCAAAGTGGCATAGCATAGTGGTATTTTATTTGTTGCTCTTCTCACTTACGCAATGACGTCAGAATACCTAAGTACCTAAAGATATAAACTATAGTAGCTGTGACGCTTAGAGAACGAACCCAAGTGTGGCAAGTTTGTCAATCAAATTGTCAATGTCTTACATTATTTTTCGCTAAATAAATTGAGATGAATAACCCGTGTTAGTATTATAGGCTTTATTTAGCGAAAAATAATTTAAGACATTGACAATATGATTGACAAGCTTGCCACATTCTGCCCTACATATAGAAGTCTGCGAGGTAGCCCGGACGCCTCCGAGTTCGCTCAGAAGGTCTCAGTCGCAGCCACTTGATCTCGCCGTCCCGAAGAGTTGTTTAATGCTCCGCCCGACCAGATCGGGTTACAATCGCTCCAGACCCTGTTTTAACGACGAACCGAAACAAGACGCTCGGGTTTATTGTATTGGGATATCGATCCCGGGATGTTTTCGGAGTATCCATGGCGTTTAGAATGGCTTTGACAAACGGTTAGTGTCCGTCAGTTTGTAACTCTTCTGGTGTGAGAAAGATAGAACTAGCTGGGGTTTTTTTTATGAAATAGGACGGCAAACAAGCAAGTGGGTCCCTGGTGGTAAGTGTTCACCGGCAACACCAAAGAGATTGCAGATGCGTTGCCAACCCAGAGGGCTAAGATGGTATACCTCTTGTGCCAGTAATTACACCAGCTGTCTTGCTCTCCACGCCGGAACACAACAGTGCAAACACTGATGGTGGTAGCGATCCGGACGGACCTTCCACAAGGTCCTACCACCCAAAACTAAGATTGAAGAGAACCTACACGTCATCATCATCCCTGGCGTATAAAAAAAGATACGTTTCGTATACGTACCGTCTGTGAATCTGAATGGTGTTAAATTGTTTTAAACTTTCGCGGTTTTCACACATATTTAATAAATTTTTTGTTAAATAGTGTTGCCTTAAACCGAGTCACATCGTTTAAGTATTTTGGGACACTTTGTTACCGATAATATGCGAGATGATGCTGATTTTGACCGCGAGCGTTAGGGCGTGATGTGTGCTGAGCTAGTTGAAGTTGCTTTAGGTATCCAAGATGCTTTAGGTATTAGGTATGCAATAGCACCTCGCTGTACACATGTAACCTGTAGACTAGCTACACGCAAAGATCGATCAATGCCCTACGAGTGATCGAGAGTACATCAACCACCTGCTATAGAAACACGCTATTGTTAATCGCACACATAAAGTTTTTGGTCCCTCTTGCTTACTAATTTGCGTGTGCAAATTAGTTAAAACGGGAAAAATGTTTTATGTCATCGATAAAAGCTAGCGTGCTAGACCCCCTGAGGGACTTCGCTAAGTCGCGCGGGTGCACTGAGCGGGTGCACGTCTATCGATAAAAATAGTATGACCCAGCAGCCGCACCGGCGCGAGTTAGCGGACGCTCTCAAACTATTTTTCTACAGGCGTGCTCCCGCTCCGTGCACCCGCGCGACTTGGTGAAGACCCGCAGGGCACGTCTATTGAAAAATAGTATGAGAGCGTCCGCTACCTCACGCGGGTGCTTATACTATTGTTCGATAGCGACTTAGCAGAGGCCCAGGAGTGCGATTTTTGAACCTCACCGGCGACTAAAGCTCGCTAAAATGCCCGTTTTTCATAGAAATATGGCCATTTTGGTGAGCTCTAGTCACCTGGTGAGATTCAAAAATTGCATTTGAATCTCACCGGATAACTAAAGCTCACCAAAATAGCCGATTTTCATAGGGATTCGGCCATTTTGGTGAGCTCTAGTCACCTGGTGAGACTCAAAAATTGCATTCAAATCTCACCGGGTAACTAAAGCTCATCAAAATAGCCGATCTTCATAGAGATTCGGCCATTTTGGTGAGCTCTAGTCACCTGGTGAGATTTAAAAATTGCATTTGAATCTCACCGGATAACTAAAGCTCACCAAAATAACCGATTTTCATAGAGATTCGGCCATTTTGGTGAGCTCTAGTCACCTGGTGAGATTCAAAAATTGCATTTGAATTTCACCGGGTTACTAAAGCTCACCAAAATAGCCGATTTTCATAGAGATTCGGCCATTTTGGTGAGCTCTAGTCACCTGGTGAGATTCAAAAATTGCATTTGAATTTCACCGGGTTACTAAAGCTCACCAAAATAGCCGATTTTCATAGAGATTCGGCCATTTTGGTGAGCTCTAGTCACCTGGTGAAATTCAAAAATTGCATTTGAATCTCACCGGATAACTAAAGCTCACCAAAATAGCCGATTTTCATAGAGATTCGGCCATTTTGGTGAGCTCTAGTCACCTGGTGAGATTCAAAAATTGCACCTCTGAAAGCGTTGTTGCATTGGACGCGCAGGGCGTTCACCGTTTTTGCGTTTATTTTACGGAATTTTACGGAATATTTTACGGAAATAAAGACAAAACAAGTGCCCACGGTTTGCTTTCTTGCTGAGTACTTTTCTTTATAAGGCTACCCCTATAAAGTTGAAGGGGTTAGAACACTTCGAAGCAATTTACCTTTTAATTGGAAGCCTTATCGTTTTCGAGATGATCGCAAACTTACGATTTCCATGGAAAGCTCAATTCTCCTGTCTTTGATAAATTCGTATCGGACAGACAAACGCTGGTTAGCGTTGACGAACAAAACACGTTTTACAAGGAAACATCATAATTAAGAGGAATGTGATCCCATCTCCAAAATGCGCTCCCCATACAAACGGCGATAACGCGTAACGTTTTCCATCCACCCTTTAAACTTTAACCTATGGCAATGATTTTTTGGTAAGTAGTCATTATGCCTTAGAACTAGGTTTGTATGTTTTGATTTTTTTAATAGTCTTCTTAGATTTCACAATATTTGCATTTTAGGAGTTTCATACAAAACACAAAAGCGTCAATATTTTTGAAACTATTACGAATATTAAAAAGAATTAAAACATGCAAACCTAGTTCTAGGGCAAAATGGACATAATGGTAACATACAAAAAAATCATGGCTATAGGTTAAGGTTTAGAGGGTGGAAAACGTTATCGCCGTTTGTATGGAGAGCGTTGGGTTCACACTCCTCTTAAAAGAATTCAGGCGTTACTTTGTTACTTTTGAAACGCGCGTCAATCGTGTTGTTTAGTGCTTAGTGGTGGTGGTGTGTAGTTGAGTCTGTGTGATCCATGTTGTTTCGTGTGGAAGCGGAGGAGGGTGGGTTTTTGCATGAAATTATATGTAACACAGGCGCAGCTAACTTGCACGAGCACGGCACTGGTTTCGCGGTGTAGCAAGGTAGTTTGTTCCAGTTAAGGAAAAATCATGTTTTCCGGTTTCTTTGCATCTTTAAAAAGGAACTCTTAATTGATTGGCAATCCTCAAAGAATGAAGAGGACATTTTTTATTGATTCGCTCCGGTATTGTTATTTTCCTTCCTTCCAAACTTGAAAGGACTGGTAAACGACGAAAAAAAAACATCCCTAATGTTTTGTTTTTCTTAGATCATTATTTTGAAATGTCACAAGCAGTAAAATGACAGTGGGTATCGCTGACCTATTTTTAAACGCTGACTAGAAGTCCATTATTCATAGGTCAGTGCCCCGGGCCTATGGTCACCAAGCTACGCCACTGGTGGCAGGTAATGGCAAATAGTGAGTATTTCGAGCACACCGGCAGATGGAGCCCCTTTAGATAGTGTTGTATTATCTGTGACGCGAGCTGTCAATGTGACAGTTTCCCGGCAAAATGGCCGTCAGAACAGAATATAGTATAGATGTCAACTGAAAAGCATGTTGTGTTTACTTAAAAACCCAAATAAATATAGAATATAACAGATAGCAGGACAACATAAGGAATTAAGGATAATGAAGGGACCATGATTGCAACGATACTCGTCTAAACGGATAATGGTGTAATTCAAGTATGTTATCGTCTTGGTTGTCTACAATTTTCTCATTTTCCTTAAGGATAACTGATGAGAAAATGTACTAAGGTATTATGTTGGAATTTTATACAATTTGTTGTTTGTTTTGTATGATTTATCTTTTCGTGGTATAAAACATATTCGCTATCTGTTTCTATCCGTCCTTATATCTTCGGTCGCTTGCTGCTTCTAAACCACGCAACGGATTTTGACACGATTTATGCCACTGTGATTTAAAAAAAAACGGAAGGTATTAATTTACAATTAGCCATAGCGTCAAAATATGTGAACATCGACCTGATGTTTAGTGGCATAAAGGTTTACCTATTCTAAATTCTTGCATGTTGAGTAATATGAATGAACACTTTTATATTTGCATGCTGTATGAATACCTACAGCTGGAAAAGATGGAACAATATCTAACATACTATTAAGACATGTAACTAACCCTTTTTCTGCAAATAAATATTATCTTATCTTATCTTATCTTATCTTATCTATTAAACTATTTTGACGTCTTGGTAACGTATACATATTATTATATTTATGACGCTGACCGTACCCTTACGAAGCCTTGCTTGGATGAAAGCTCGTATGAAATAAAACCTGAAAATATCTTTTTTTTAAATAGGAAGGCAAACAAGCAAGTGGGTCACCTGATGGTAAGTGATCACCACCGCCTATAGACATCCGCAACACCAAAGAGATTGTAGATGCGTTGCCAACCCAGAGGGCTAATATGAAATACTTCTTGTGCCAGTAATTACACCGGCTGTCGTGCTCTCCACGCCGGAACACAGCAGTGCAAGCACAGGTGGGATTAGCAAGCAAGACGGTGGTAGCGATCCGGACGGACCTTGCACAAGGTCCTACCACCCGCAATTTTTGTGGTTGCCATAGTAAATAGGTGCTGACTGTTGACTGAATGGGAACCTAAACATTCAGGTGTTTTGACATCAGATTCGATGGAGTCGAAAAGTTCTCGAATGGCGGCCGCGTATTGGCAAGCGCAGCGTAGGACGACCAGCTACAAGATGGTCCGATGACTTCATACAGGTGGCAGAAAGGCGCTGGTTGCAATGCCAATTTCAACCAGTCACTTTGGAAATCCATAGAGGAGGCCTATGTTCAACAATGGACTTCTTGTGGCTGAGATGATGATGATGATGAATCAGATTAAAGTACTAGTACTCGACTGCAGCCAAGAGGCAGGGTTTTTTTTGTGGCCTGAATGTCTCAAGTCGTAGTCCTCGCGAGAGGTACGGGCGACTACGATCGCTTAACAAGTAAAATGAATAGATACATCGTAAGGGTTATAATGAAGATCGAAGGGTCCATCGGCCCGTGCGACGACTCCGGTCGGCAGTTCGAACCACCACCAAAAGTCAACCAGAACGGTGCACCCTTCGATCGTAATTTACTTTACTTATAATTATATGAATATGAGTATGATCTAAAGGACTAGCCCTAGTGGTCGCCACAAGCTTAGTCGATGCTATGTGCCATTGAACTTTTTAAGACTGTTAATAATTGTACCAACAAAATTTTGGAAGAGGCAGGGTTGTTTATTTTTTCTGGCTTAATCAGCCAGTTGTTCGAAATGTAAATAATTTCATTATCAGTTATGGAATGGACTAATTTAAGCCGAAAACGGTCGGGACGAATTCCTTACATACTTACCTACTTTAGACCACATTACCTACTTTATAACGCACATTTTTGCTTAGGTAGTTTCTATTAAACAAACCAAAGCGAAACGAAATTAAACACTATTCAGGTTTGCATAAAATTACAACTGTCGAAAATTAAGTTTGTATTTAAAGCACCGTACAGTAGAGGAAATACATTCACGTACCACCTTAGAACCCTGTCGCAATGACGTCACGCTATATCATACAAATGTCATGCGTACGTTTCTTCGACTTTGTTCTACGGTGGTAAGTGAATGTATTTTTTTTCTTGACTGTACAATAAAGATAAGTATGTATTTATTTACTTATAAATAAAAGACGCAAAACAAGACCGAAGCGCAAACATAAAACAAGGAAATCTGGCGAGCGTTTCATTCTCATGGGACATTTTAAATCGGCCGATTCGGATTTGTTTGTGCCACAGAATTCACATTAAGTTTGGTATAAAGGCAGTCTATGACGCCCTGTAAGAGCACACAATAATAAATTATAACTAAATCTAGGATTACATAATATGACGTCAGAATATGATAAGAAATCAAAACATTAAATAATAGTCAAGCAGTGATATTAAATTAATTGGTATTATTTTATGTCAAAGAGTTATTAAATGTGATGGATGATTTAAATAATATGTCAAATAAATTTTAAGATTTTAATCGCTAATAGGTAAATTAATTATTAGTTTATGTACGGTCAGCCTCAGTAGCTGATCATTTTAGTACCTTGTCGCTGTCAGTGATGTGACATATTCGAGCAATACTTATTTAATTTCTGTGAATATTCCGTGTTTTTTTTAAATGTCAGTAAAAGCCGGAGGAAAGTTCCTTGCGTGGTTTAGAAGGAGAAAGTGGCCGAAGATACACTATAAGAATTTGAGACAGACAGGAAAGGATAGCGACTTTACTTTATACTGTGTAAAGAAAAGATAAAGATAAAGTAATTAATTACTTCCTATAGAGTAATGAATGTACGCGCGACCGCCTTGCCTATGGCATAGGCAAATCGCAGCAGGTTGTCGGCTTGCCACGCGCTCGCTCGCTCTCCCCCGCCGTGTCAGTGTAATTGAAAAGGAATGCCGCGCAACCATCATGCATGAAATTGGTCCCTGGTGAAATTACTGGCACGAGGCAAGAGGTACGAGGTGGTAAGAGGCATTCCCTCAGGGTTGGCAACGCATCTGCAATCCTGCAGTGTTTATGGGCGGTAGTGATCACTTACCATCAGTGGCCCGTTTCACTAAGCTACAAGTTACAATTTTACAAGTCTAAACCGGCAACATTGGTCAATAATGACCAATGGCAATGGGCATAATGACCTATGTTGCCGGTTTAGACTTGTAAAATTGTAACATGGAGCTTCGTGAAATGGACCACAGGTGCCCTATTTGCTTTTTTGCATCCTATTTTTTATTAAAAATGTAAAAGCGTCTGTTGGTGCAGCGATGCAGCCGCATGCCTGATGCAACGCAATACCCGCAATAATGCCAACGACTCCGCTCTGAGCGCTCACTTAGATAACTTACTAAAGATCGCTAGTATGAGTCCAACGGTAAATTACCTATCGAAATCTGAACGTCAGTGTCTAACGTTTTGTAGCTGTTGCCGTAGAATATTGGTACCATGAGTCACAAATTTGACACATGTCATGGTTAACTCTTTCACTGACAAATGGGAGCGTATTTAACCGCTATCGACTGTAGTAACGTAATACGAATTTTCGATAGAAACTCATGGTAATGGTACTGGTGCTAAATATACCCCGCGCGGCTTAGCTGCATTATACGAGTATAAAAGTGCTTATTACCGCACGAGGCAGTACTGAAGCTCATTACGTGATAACTTTATGTAATACCTTTCTAACGCATCATGCCAATAGGGATTCATAAATCATAAAGCACTTTAACACCAGCAGTGCGTTTACAGCTATATTGAGGCAAAACGATGGAGGTGACGGGATGTTTTGGACGCTATCTAATCGACGCGATATCGTGACGCCACTCCCACCTGTGGCGGTTTCTGATTTCCCTGTCATTTTTATGCTGGCACTACACTCTCACAGCAACAAGGGAAGCATTTTGGGCGCTATCTTGTAGTAATGGACACAACCGGAAGATGCCTGTTTAAGTCACTCGTTCACTTAGCGCTTTTCTTCCCGTTTTTCAGTTCGAACTACGCTTTGACCATGATCATAGATTTAATAAAATAAATAAATAAAATAGCTATTTATTTAGGCATAAATCCCATTACAAATTACAATTTACGTTACATTAGTTTATAAGATAAGATTAGATTCGATTTACATTACATTAAAATTAATATTAAATTAAATTAAATTATTATCATTACATTTTACAATTTAGTATTTGGCAGGTCAGGGTTTTACATTGGAGCGATTCCCGTCTGACTTCCGTAACCCCTTTTTTTATGGGTCTTTGAGAGGGATGGGCTCTAAGAGAAACATGAAAATGAAAATGAAAAATTCATTCATAATAATCGTTACAAGTTATTGTTAACTATCAGAATACATTATTTATTATTAATAATATTGGAAATAAAAGCTAAAACAATTAACTTTTAAATTTTTGTGTGTCTGTCTGCCTGTCTGTCTACTCAGACAGACAGGCAGACAGTGTGTGCGTGCTAACATTTCTTCTCAATTGGCCAAGATTAACGCGTAATATTAAAAAAAAAACAGTTGAATTAAGAACCTCCTCCTTTTTTGAAGCTTGTTAAAAACGACATACAGTGACCGGCAAACAACTTGAGCATTGACCTTGACTGCGCAGTAGCCGTTTCTACTACAAAAATGTATGTGCCAACTCCACTCGATTTATGCTCAAGTTATTTGCCTGCCACTATACTAACGGCGCGAGAGTGAAGAGCTAGCATGAGGCCATGACTCACTTGTAATGCTTGCTGGTATTCCCGTTTACATTAATTTCGCTGGCAATTTCGCCGATGGGAATCAGGCTTTTGTGTTTTATGGTTTTGCGATATGATTCACTTTTATAGCTTCTTGGACAAAAATAAACACTCTATGCTTTTTGGAGCTTCAGAAGACCAGCGTCGTGGTACTTCACTGCTTCGGCATTTTTCTGAGTGGGTGCCTTTTCGGTGCCTTAATTGTTACTTAAGTTAACTCTGTTTTTGTGGGTACCGAATTTTTTTTTCTTAAGTTTAAGTTGATACGATACAATGCCATCTATAGTTAATGAAGTAAACTGATATAGCCTGAAGATCTGGAGTGTGATTTTTGAATCTCACCGGGTGACTAAAGCTCACTTAAATGGCCGTTTTTGGTGAGCTTTAGTCACGTGGTCAGATTCAAAAATTGCACCTCTGAGCCACGATTTCGATAAGACAATAAAATTGTCAGTCTTCCTGTTTTATTCGTCCATCCACGGAATATGAGTGAGTACCTCTGTAGTGAAATAAAGTACTATAATATCTATGTATTACAATCTTCATATCGCTACGCACATGGATAGGTTTAATTATCTGAGTTTTGGCCTCAAAAACACAAAAAACGATCTCAAACGCTGACCGCTCTGCTTGCAGAATGAGTTCTTACGACGACTACCGCGGAAACCAAACACGACAACCAAACTGCTATTAGTTAAGATATAAAAAACCGTCAAACTAATGTTATATAAACCCTATATTATGTACTAAAATATGTCCAACCCCGGCCACTCCGGTACGTGATGTGAATCATAATTATCAGCTCAAAAGAAGATTTTGCACCTTTTCCAATATAAACTGAGCTCTAGCGCTTTTGAGCTCAATAGGAATTAAGGTCCTCATTTTGAAAGCCATGGTTTGTAATGAACTGGCTTAGGTAAGATTTTTCAACGAGGTTTAAGAAGCGTTAGAAATAGTATATTTCTGTGATCGATTTGATGTGCAGTAAAGTAAAAGAACATAATGTGTATGACAGACAAGGTTAACTTTTGCATACATACATTAACATATAGGCTGACGTTTATATTGTCAGCATTTGCTAAATTACCCCCTTATACATAAACGCTTCGTAAACGTTTGTTAGTTAACATGTTTTATGTCTTTATCTGACATTGTGACGTTTACCCTCAAATGAAAGGGACAAAACATTTGTTAGCTAAAAAGATTGTTAACTTTTTATGAATTAGGGGGTTAGCCTTTTTCTATATTTATTTAAGTAGACGGCAATTTAGATTTAATTAAAAAAAAAAACATTGAAATAGATTCACAATAAGGCGGAGATATCGTGAAACATACAATAATAGTTAATTTGAGAACCTCGTTTTTTGAAGTCAGTTAAAATGTTTTAAGTTATCAAGTGTCCCATTGACTGTTAAAAATGGCATTATGATAAACGTGGGTAACGTAACCTAAACCTGAAGATAACCTTTAAGATAAGGTAAGGTAAGGGTAACCTTAAGGGTAGAACAGAATGATATGCAGACCAAACCCGTATGTTTCGTTACCAAGAGAATTTTGACTACAATACAGAATCGGGGCTTATCTCAAACTCTTAATATAGAGAAAACAAAGGTTTTGTTTAAAAATACACAGCCCTCGCTTCAGTTATTCTTATTGTGAGAGAAATTTGGATTATTATTTCGCGGTATACCTAAATGAAAGCGGTCGAGTTTTAGCTTGGTTGAAGGAGTGTGAGCCCAGCGCTCCCCATACAAACGGCGATAACGTTTTCCACCCTCTAAACCTTAACCTATAGCCATGATTTTTTTGTATGTTGTTATTATGCCCTTGAACTAGGTTTGTATGTTTTGATTTTTTAAATATTCTTAATAGTTTCAAAAATATTGACGCTTTTTTGTGTTGTATGAAACTCCTAAAATATTGTCAAATCTATGTAGAATATTACAAAAATCAAAACATACAAACCTAGTTCCAAGGCATAATGACAACATATCAAAAAATCATTGCCATAGGTTAAGGTTAAGAGGGTGGAAAACGTTATCGCCGTTTGTATGGAGAGCGCTTTTTGGGGCTGGGTTGACATTCCTCTTAACTGAGCGCAAAGAGTTCAATAGCTAAACTTTTCTGTATGGATAAGATAAGAAAACGCGGATTGCCTGATGGAAAGTAGTCACAGCTGCCCAGGAACTAGTGACCCCAAGAATTCCTGATCCGTGGTGGACTCCCGGATCTCTTCACTATCCAATGGGGGTGAAATTTGGGGTGAATGGTTTCAAAAATTTAGCTGGGAATTTTTATAAGTGTGAAATTGTTTTTAAATTTTTATTGATATGAATAAGAGGTTGTCTTTCAAGTGGCATAACTGTAACTTTTTAAAGTATAATTGGCATGCTGACTAAATTATTTCTGTTATCGTTTAAAGAATTCGTTAAAAGAAGAAAAAAGTGTGTTTTTAATTTTTCTACGATCGCTATTTGATGAACTGTCAGTAAAAAAACGATGCAACGCAAGCCCCGCGAAAATACTCCCTGCAAATAGGGTTGCCATATGGAAAAAATAAATGTCCTGATTAAAATCCGGACACCATCCTAAAAATCCGGACATTTCTTGTAACAGAGTTTTGTAACTGGAGATTTAAGCAAACAAGTTTTGATTAAAATCTCTTTAGCTATAATTTATCCTATTTTAAATTGTTTTGAAAGAAATATTATTGTTTTTATTGTGTACGGGTTACCGCACGATAGGTTGTTTTATAAGTGCAACGTTAATGATTCTCTAATTTAGGTCAGTTTATAATAATATTGTATGTCTGCCTAATCATATTTGTATTGTTAAGTGTGAATAAAATCAGTGTTATAACTATCATTGGGTTTGTTTCGCGCATAAACTTTCCCTTACAAGTTACCTCACACTCATCTCATAAACCGTAAACACATTACAGTTTTTTTTGGTCCTTCGAAAAGAAAATACCTGTGAAATTCCATCGACATTTGGAACACAGTCAACTACGCTTACGCTTCTTTGTTCTCTGTGGACTTGTACGACTACGAATCGGTTGACTGGCTTCCCGGAAGAGGGTTCCACCAGTTGATTGAGAAGGCGGTACATACAAGGTCGTGCTTGGTTCGCGAGAACAAGGAGCGTTTTAATTTCAATCACATCTACATACAACCATGGAAGGTCTACTTCAAGTCGGAAAACGCGTAAGTACTTGGATGAACGACTCGATGCCCTGGACAAGTTGTGGGCCGAGTTCCAAGTCAACAACCACAAGTTGTCGCAGTATGAACATGACATCGAGCCTTACTTTGATGAAGATCAGTTCACACAAGCAAGAACATACTTCGATTCTGTACGTATTAAGATATCGTAGTTTCCTCCTGCTACGGAAACCATTACTGAGAGACTGTCGTCTCCAGCTCCAGCAGAGTTGCCTAAGTTCATACAGCCTACGCCAACTGCAACAAACGCTCCACCTAAGCTACAGCCGAGACTTACGCTGCCGGCGACACTGACTCCGACAACGACTACTACTTTTATGTATCCTTTCATTAATTAAAACTGTAAACTTTGTAACAAACATATCACGTTTTTCTTTTTTTATGAGGTCATTCCTAAAAATCCTGACACTTGCCAAGTCCGGCCGCAATCCGGACAAAGAGTCAAAAATCCGGAAATGTCCGGACAAATCCTGACGTATGGCAACCCTACCTGCAAAACGACCCGACATTATGACGTCTCACTTTAATATTTTTGCTAGTATACGGAGCGTGACACTAAATTCGCGTTTATTATATTAATAAGAGCGTTTATATGGTTACTCCCGTAACAAAAGTTGTTTTATTTTCAGGGTTCTAATAGTAAGGTAACCGTACCAATGCTTGACATGTGTAAGCCATTGTTTTACCAGTAGTTGACATCATTGTCTCTCGTTTGAATGTTACGTTTCTGTATCTTCTCGTCAATTACTAGTTCACTGTCAACGAGGGACCGTTACCTTATAATTTGAAAAAAAAAACTTTTTTTAATAAGTTTTGTACTTTTGAATCTCTACCCGTACTATACGTATTTTTAAAAAAGTTTTTTAAAGGTTTCATACCTTCCTCTGAATCTTTAGCCCACGTATGTATTTTAAATTATTTTTGGACCTTATTATTTTAAAATGTCGACTAAAACAATTTGATACTTTCACACCATTTGTTAAGGTGTCAAGTAGGTACCCACTTGCTACCTCTGTCATACTAAGAATAGCACCGACATCCGAAAATAAAGGTATTTTTTTAGTCTTGTTTTAAGGCGAGGCCACTATCCCGCGAACACACGACTCTTCGCTGAGTTTTACTGTTATTGTAAACTGACAGGTAATGTAAAGTAATGCAAAGTAATGTAGGGTGATGAATGTAGGTATATCAGAATAGATAACCCGCCGAACATTGTTCTGTTGAAATACAAAAATCCAACATGTAATATTTTTACGTTCAGTTCTTCCCGGATTTATCAATTATTCGAGATTTTTTTTCAATTTTTATTTTTCTAAAACCTAATTCGGATTTTTATTTATTGTTATGGTAATTAAATGGGTTGAATGCCTGAATAAAGATCTTTTTTATTTTAATATGTTCGTTTAGATTAAGATAGCTTTATAAAACTACGGTGTTTACCCTGTAATGAACATTTATGTTCTCTAATGTCTGAAAAAATATGGCTCTAGAGTTTTCAGAGATTTATTTATCTGGATTTGAAGTATTTTTTGTATATTACAACTCTCTAGCTTCCCATCTTATAAATGGCAGGGCTTTAATAGGGAGTGTATTTAAATATAAAAAAATATATATAATTATTATTACTGAGTGGTGGATAACAAATATTTTCTTTTTTTTTATATACCATATAACGACGAAATTGAGCATCAAATGATACAACATAAGGGTAGAACATTTAGGATAAATTCTCATAGAAATTCCTCCCGTACAAAGGGACATCCCAAACTAATCCATAAAAAACGGCATCCACGGAAAAATCGCCGATCAATATGATAACAATAGCAACAATATAACAAATTTGTACATTTTGTGAGATGATAAAAAACTCATGAATCAAAAAACGGTTAAAAATCTGCATAGTCTGTGGTGGCACTGCCATGAATTTTTTTCCCTCGTCTATCATACACCAAGACGCATATACAGGCTGTTGTCGAATATTAAAATACAAAAACAGATGAATACAGCGTCATGCACGCCGAGCGCAACAGGTCTGCGCCTGTAACTCTATTATACGTCAAAAAAACTTACCGGTGAATGAAATCCAAGGTGTCAACGACACACTGGGATGGATATGATCAAGTTCACTTATAAATTGAAGTTACACTGTTTTGGCGCGGGCGGTACGAGCGTCGCGTTCGCCGGCCGAGGGGAAACTGAACTGAGGTTCGCTTCGCTCAGACCGCTCAGTTGGCCGCTGGGGACGGTTTACGAATTATGACCGGAATTCTGCCGGTAATGGTCGACTTGTTGCTGGGGATATTCTCGGAGAAAGAGAGCGAAGACGAAAAACAAGAGTTTTTGGTTCCAGTGTAAAACTGCAATCTATTTAGGTAATTAAGAGGGAGTATTTTGTATACTAGAGACCATTTCATCATTAGACAAGAATGACAAGAACATTTTATTTTATTAAATTTAAGAGTTAAGTTTAGATTTTTTAGGTCTTATAATATACTTATATAGAATAGAGTATAAGTAAGCCATTAAGGCATACTTCAGGGATGTGCAGGCATGCTCAGATATTATTCAGAGGTGTACATTGTTGCAGTTTTAAATTTATTAGTAGCATGCTTTCGTGATTCATGTCTAATATTATAGGGGATGTAAGTAGTATAGCAGATAGGTGCCATTATGTTATATTGGTATTTATATTAACAACTTCAGGTAAAATCGAGAAAAATTGTAAATACGCTGTTTGCAGAGAAGTAACATCATTTATATGTCATTTTGAGAACGAGTTTTGAAAAATAAGTCGCCTTTTTAAGTTAATATATTGTTTGTTTAAGTTGTTTATTTGAAATCGTGTACGATTAGTTTCACTATTTTATTTATCTACACACATATTATAAAGGCTAAATAACGCGTTCAAAAACCCTAGGAAATGAACAGCATTATTACAACCAGTGTTAATATAAGAATTTTCTTGTCTGTGGTAGTAGGTAAATCTGTTCTTTATTGGTCATCACATTACCGATATCTCGTGACTGCTCGTGACGTTATGAATTTAAATTTGGAACAGCTGTCAAAATTCAAGTTGGTCTCTATTCTAGTATCTACAGATATTAAAACAGTTATCGATACGAAACGTCAACTCAGTATGTTTTTTTAATTTAAACGCACGACATTTGATCTCGAGCGACATGACAATAGGGACTTAATTCGTTCGACTATGGTTTTAAAAAAAACGTTCGTCTTGACGGATAGATCGAATCACAGAGTACCTTTTTAATATACATGGCCGCCATTAGTTGTCATACGTTTGTTGGTTTTTTGCTGTTACGGTTTGTTGCAGTTATGATATGTGTGTAGATAAAGTAATGTATGCAACTGTATATAATTAGGCCTTAAAACACTCGTGTGATCCTATTATGAAACTCGCTGACGCTCGTTTCATAAAACCATACTCGTGTTTTAAGGCCTCTCATTATATAGCAGTTGCATAAAATACTATTATTTCTGCACCAACGGCCATTGTGCCATCTTAGTTTTAATTTTGATCTCTATCCAAAGATTGTCTGGAAGAGATCGCTCTCAGATTGTGGATACCTGTATATAATATTTATCTGTAATTCTGTGAAATTGTGATGTGTTGTTCAATAAAGCATATTGTATTGTAAACAAAGATAATCAAAATTAAAATCTATTGTTAAAATCATTTTACCATCTTGGACGTGGCAAAAATATGAAATTTTGAATAGGGATGGTTGGAAATTATCTTGACTTGTATTAGCGATGACTTCCGAATAAATAGCGTATACTTATAGTGAAATACTCTAAAGTTAATATTTTAAAATAAAATTATTACTTTTTTAATTATAATACATCTCGTTGAGTTTCTTGCCGGTACTTTCACATCAGAGGTTTTTGCTGAACCGGCAGTATTTCTATAATCGTACGAGCAAGTACTTTTCGTACAACTAATCTGAATAAAAGTATATCGACTTTGAATTTGACTTTGACTCGACATGGTCATCGAACGATAGGTGCCAATGACCTTAACAAAACGAAGAAACATCTTAAAATTAAGCTCTGTGGATAATTAAAAGTGAACTAAAGTGCCTATAATAAAACATGTGCGTACTTTATAAGCCTTTTTACAGTCATATAGAAGTCTTACTGAAATGTAATAGCCATAAATTTGCCGGTTTTAACGCGGCTTCTTAATAATTCAAGGCCATTTTCTTGAATACAGGAGGTATCTTTATTAGAAATTTAACGAGTTTTGCATTTGCCAACTTGCTATCTTGTACCCCTATGGGTACAATATTGTACTATTACAAGCGATCGCTTTCTAGCTATAACATCGCCTTTTGGATACCTATATTTAAGATTTATCTGTAATTCTGTGAAGTTGTTAATGTGGTATTCAATAAAGCATATTGTATTGTATTGTATTTGTACAAGAGTTATTCGGTTTGGGATAAGGATATTTGTTGTAAATGGTCCTAAAGTATTTATTTATTTATTAAGTAACATCCTGTATTGTAAGCATACTAACTCTTTTGTAATTGTATCACTTTAACTAAATGACCACCTGCTAGTGACCCGTCTGCTCGTTTGCCGCCTTCTTTCATAGTAAAAAAGGAACAGCAACACAGTATGATACACTTACATTTAAACTAGCGGATGCCCGTGACTTCGCTTGGAATTATTAGCCTATGTCCGTCAGCGATAGCGTAGCTTTCTATTAGTGAAAGAATTTTCGGAATCGATTCAGTAGTTCCAGAAATTCCCTCCAATATACAAACAAAAAAAAAGTTACCTCTTCATTATGTATAATAGTGTGGATTAAGGTAGACTAGTGTAGATGTAGATAGATAAAGATTATTTTTATTATAAGTTCACGCCTGTTTCCCTTTGGGGTAGGCAGAGACCACAGAACGCCATTTGCTCCGGTCCTGGCATACTTCCCTCGCTTCCTCCACACACATTCCTCTCTTCATACATGCTCATAAAGATTAGTAGAGATGTAGATTATGGCAATAGTTTAGATTTGTTTGGTTTGATGTTTAAACTAGATGTTGTCAGCGTTTTTGCTAACGTTAAATTAATGGATCACTGACATCTGTTTATCGGAAACAAAAGAATAAAAAAATGTTTGAAGTCAATCAGTTGCAGTAATATCAACGCCTATGTGCGTTTACGGTAGTCGGTAGAGCCCGAGTAAAAGCTAATGAGAAATTCAATACAAAATAACGAACACCGACAAGTACCAAGAAATCCAATACCTTCTACAACCTCGAGCGCCTCTGATTGCTACGGCGTAGCGCTGTAGCACTCTCGTAGCACTATCCCGTAGCAGTCTACGAGTATCGAGGAGGCTTCCATTATTAAATCATAATTATATTTTTTATGACTCTGATTTGACTTATTTTTGACAGGAATGCCTTTAGCTTTATTATTATTAGCATCATTATCGTTAATGTCTAAGTGACTATTATTTTAAGAAAGAAAATATAATTTATTTTTAATAGAAATCTATATCTGCACATATACATATAAACAAAGCAGAGCCTAAACTGTTTATTTATATCCATGGTTTAGTAGTTTAGTTTAGGATGATCGCTTTAACACATTTGTATGTATAGTCGACCAAGTAATTGCTTGACCACTATTGAACTTTATCCCTTTGTGATATGGTCGAAAAGTGGTCAAGCAAATTCTTGGTCGACTATACTTATATGTGTAAATTCTTTATTGTACAAAAAGAACATAAATGACAAGAAGAAATAAAGTGATGTACAAAGGCGAACTTATCCCTTTAAGGGATCTCTTCCAGTTGACCTTTGAGTGGGTGAAAGCAGTAAGTTTAAAATGCACTTGTTTTTTTCATCTTGAAGTCAAACCCTTAATAAAATTCACGTTTTCTAACGATGTTAGTGTTTTACGCGAATTCATTAGAACTGCAGAAAGTCCATTATTTATTTTATGACCAGTAAAATTGGAAGGCACCGCCCGGCTACTGAACTAACCGTTTTATTTCTTTTCAAGATAATAGGTTTTGTTATGACCGTACGAAGAAATGTTTAGCAGGAACAAAGTGTTGTGAGGGTGAGCGTCGGTGGCATAGTGGATAGGGGTGGCGAGATCGTGAGGTACCGAGTTCGATACCCAGCGGTCGCCATGTAGGGGAAATACATTTATGTAACACCTTAGCACCCTGTCGCAATGACGCGACGCGTTAAACTCCAAGCTATGTCATACAAATGTCACGCTATGTCTGTTCGACTAGGTTCTACGTTGGTACGTGTTTGGACTTCTTTCACTGTACCAATGAGTTTTTCTAACTTATGTGCATTACTAAGTAGTAACCAATCCTCTTACAGTGAGAGAAAGCATTGCGAGTAAACCTGCACGTTCACGTAAGTGAATGTGTCGCCATGATCCTGTCAGTCCGGTTTCTCTGTAACAGGGGTCACAGAGGTCAGATGGCAGACGCCCCAATGCAATAAATAACTTGATCTGCCAAATCTGGGATCATGGTCAAAGAGGAGTCTGAACTGAAAAACGGTAAGAAAGGTCTGAACTGAAGAATCGTTAGGAGCAAGAGGGACTTTGACAGGTACCGCTTGCGTCCCACTGTACTGTTGCTACAAGATAGAGACAAAACGATTCTCTTGTTGCTGTGAGAGTGTAGTGCCAGCATTAAAATGACAGGGAAATCAGAACCCGACCTGCCAAATCTGGGATTATGGTCAAAGCGTACCCCGATTTAGGAAACGGGTAAAAGCATTAAGAGAATTATGATACGAGTACTAAAAAAAGTAGTCTAACCAGGGCATTTGGCCTGAAACTATGCAGTTGTTTTATTACAGAAATTTAAATTTTTATACATATTTTTTTTAATTACTAGCGAATGCCCGCGACCTTTTTCGTTTGGAATACAATATAGGTTACAAGCGCTCCGGTGGCGAGCTCCAAATTGGAGTTCAATAGCACCAGTGTCCTCAGTCGCAAAGCGACAAGCGAACGGTGCGCATGTTAACCTAAGCTACGTACTCGGCCAAAAAGATTGCACATCGGTCTTTGGAAAAAGACATTTGGCTGTTTACGAATATTTCCGAACACTGGCGGCCGTCCATCAATCATCGTATTTATTAAGCGTTGTTTCATACCAAATAAATATTGCACTTTATGGACTTAATCAGTTTACGTCAAATCGATGACATGTAAACTTTGAATATCTATAGAGAGTTGTTGCAGCTACTAGAAAAAGGATGGTATGACAATAATGTATTATTTTGAAATAAGATAAAATTTTATTTCAAAATAACACATAACACACCTATTTTTTCAATAAGTAAATCAAAAATTTCAAAAATTCTCAACTCCTTCCTATCTGTGCTCTCAATGAGGTCAACATTAGTGTCACTAACAGCCGTATTTATTACTAGTCTATCAGTGTAACAACACAGAACAACATCATAATCAAGTGTCCATATCTAAATTGCCTTTTTGGTCTTCCTTTTTTTGGAATGGTGAACTAAACTGAAGTGGAAGATGTCTCAGTACTGACTCTGTTTAATATATTGTTTAAAGCTCTTCTTGAAATTCCAGTGGCATTAGCAACTCGCTCTTGAATCTTCTTAAAATAATAACTTGCATTGTCATCCTAATTTTTTTTAATCTATAGGCTTCGGTTCCAAAATAATTATAAACATTGTAAATAATCTCGCCTGACTGCCCTCCTAAAGGTATTTCTCTTTTACCTAAAATGACATCGTACAAGTTAAAGTCGAGGGGTTTCAACAACTCTATATTATATATTTTCAACTAAATGCGTCCGTACTCTACTGGAGCTGTACAACGACTGACGAACGTTATATATGTAGTGTGTGACAACGCTCTATGAAGCCGAAATTAGCCGAGTCTCTTTCTAAAGACCGATGTGCAATGTTTATCGCCGGGTACTGAAAAAAATATTCGCAACAGCTAAATACTAGCTGTCTTCTTTGTTTCTATGGTTTTAATCACGTTGTCCCTTTTACACAGTTCATTATGTGTGCGTAAAAGTAAAATAGAAACATTTTGCATGTGTGTGTTCGCCACTGCATTCGGATCATTTTTCTTGGAGTTTTTGTATGGGTATAACCTGTCTATTTAATGACAAGTCACTGTTGGAATACTCGTAAGTTGACTAATGTCTGTCAGGGATAGTGTAGCTTTCTATTAGTGAAACAATTCTTGGCATCGGTTGTGTAGTTCCAGAGATTATCCCCTACATCCAAACAAACAAAAAACATTGTTTACCACTTTTATTATACTATCGTAGGTTATTTATAACATTATCGGGACTTTAGCGCGATAAAAATATATTGTTGATTTACCTCGACGTTTCGGCTATGTTTCAATGGCCGTGGTCACGAGTAGACTCACTCTGGAGTCAATATGTGCGAAAGTCGCGAAAGTTTAAAACAATTTATCGTAGGTTATGTTTATACACAGAGCTACCCAGCTCAATGATCATAATCCAATACGTCAAACTAGTACCTGAGAAAATTTTCAAATAAATAAGCCAGAATTAAGAGGAAACACACGTCGATATATTTTTTAAAGGGACGTACAAAATTTTACATTTATTTTCATTAACATTTTTTATATGCATTTGAAACAATTTCAATTGGGTTAACTGATTATAAAAGATCACCACCGCTCATAGACACCCGCAACACCAAAGAGACTGAGAAGAGAGAGAAAGAGACTGCAAATGCGTTGTCAACCCAGAGAGCTAAGATGGAATACCTTTTGTGCCAGTAATTGCACCGGCTGTCTTGTTCTCCACGCCGGAATACAACAGTGCAAGCACTGCTGCTTATCGGCTGGATTAGCGAGCAAAATGGTCGTTGCGATCCGGGCGGACCTTCCACAAGCTCCTACCACCCTCCGCATTGCTGCCAACATTCCAAGTTGTTTAAACAGCGTACGTTAAGTGACAATTCGGGGAGAAAAACTTAATATTAACTCAGGTTTAAGATATTGGTACATGAAAAACGTATTATAATACCTTGCGGAGGTCCATATTAAGCTCTGCGTATTGGAGTGTCAAGGTAAGAAATTGCTTCGCGTATTAGATCTACGAATGCCTGTCTGTTTGTCTATCTGTTCATCTGTCTGTCAATCTGTTATCACGTCGCTCCGGACCGACGATGGACGGATTTTAATCCGGTTTTTTTGTTGAAGTTGGTTTTTAATCATATTTAGTAGCAAATGGTATAAACCAGTAATTGCGGCAACGGTCTTATCTTATCTTATCTTATTTATAGGGGTCCTTTCGGATACACTTCGACCCAGCGGGATCTTTTGTGTATTTACCCATCCTTCGCACTTAGTCCATCGCTTTTTCCACTTCCTCCATAAAGTGGATGATGTGGTTTAGCGGTAGTGCCTTAAATTCTCCTGGTTCGGGGTATCCGTTGCCGAGGAGTTTTTTCTTGCGGCAACGGTTGTAATTTAAATCCGTATTTTTCCGCAACTTCGCAACTCATCTCGTCCCGGCTAAATTAAATTCGTGAACTTATCTCCGATTACTTGATAGGCTTCGTGGAAAGGTACGACTAGACTATACTGAAATAAAAGTATATGGGCTTCATACAAAAGAACCGCGTACAATCACCAGAAGTAACCAAAGCTGAGCAATTCCTGGGCACAATAGCTATACGTAGCTAAAGTAAAACTTTGAATTTACGTTCGGCATTTTTTAAGCTCAAAATCTAAATATCTTTATTCAGATTAGCCTTACAGGAAGCATTTAGGAATATCAGAAAATTTGCGAATGATAGGACCATCTTGCTCGCTAATCCAGCCGCTAAGCAGCAGTGTTTGCACTGTTGTGTTCCGGCATGGAGAGAAAGACAGCCGGTGAAATTACTGGCACAAGAGGTATTCCCTCAGGGTTGGCAACGCATCTGCATTATCCTTGGTGTTGCGGATGTCTATGGACGGTGGTGATCACTTCCCATCAGGTGACCCACTTACTCATTTGCCTTCCTATGTTGTCTAAAAAAAATTACCACCATTTCAGAAATACCTCTAATGAGAAGTGTACACCACCGCCTATAGACACCCGCAACATCGAAGAGATTGCAGATGCGTTGCCAACCCACAGTGCTAAGATGGAATACCTCTTGTGCCAGTAATTACACCGGCTGTTTTGCTCTCCGCGCCAGAACACAACAGTGCAAGCACTGCTGCTTAACGGCAGGATTAGCGAGTAAGATGGTGGTAGCGATCCGGACGGACCTTACACAAGGTCCTACCACCCGCTCACCGTATCATTTTGTTCAGTGATGTTTATTTGTTGTAAAATCGTACGCAATTTTCTGTGAAAAGTAACCCCGCGTCCCCCCCTTGTACATTCGCAGTAGTTGAACAAACCTTTCATGAAATGACGGCTATTGTATTGCATTACACTGTAGTGCATCTACATGTTTCGTTGCATTCGTACACAATTTATTTGCTCCGCATTGCAGTAAAACCGATCAACCTGAACACGCGCTGAAATGCATGTTCGATCTTATTTCGCTTATACCGACGGTTCACAGTTGACTGAGGTGATGGTCAAATAACACGAACTGGAACAAACACCTGAATCTATTAATTAACAAAATATTCTTTACTAGGACGCCCGCGACTTCGTTCGCTTGGAATAATAGCATTATGTCCGTCAGGGATAATGTAGTTTTCCATTATTCGACCGATCATCTGCCGACCTTCATGAAGCAGGAATTCTGGCCGAAGGGAGTCGCTTTTCGTCGTCGTTGCTGGACACCCCGAAACTAGATCACACGTCGCCGAAGTAACATGCTAATTTTAATGTTTTATTGTTTTTGTTTTATAAATATGTATGTATGTTAGTCTTTAAGGTATTTTTTCTATGGGCCTATGCAGCCTGAAATAAATGGTTTCTATTCTATTATTGAAAAAATTTTCGGCATCGATTCTGTAGTTCACACTCCAAATCAGATGCTTTTTTTTTTAAATGACGTAGACACTTGTAGAAACTATAATTGTCACTTTGACTTGTCCCCAAAAACCATCCTGAAAATGTCCTGTTTGTTTCCAATTGTCAACGCGATATTATGGAAACAAAACAGACATTTCTTGGGGACATATCGGAATATTTGTTTGTATGACAAAGTTTCTTGCACCCTATGCAACTGTTTTTTTTTATCAGAAATTAAATAAATCACAGTATTGTAAAATTCCCCAAATGCAACAAAAAATTAACTCGGTTTAAAACACCAAGCTCAATGCTTTCCGAAAAAAAGTACCAGGCAGTCAGGACAAGCGCGAAGGTTCTCTCATCGCCCAGAATTATGTAAACGAGATACTCCTAAACGTATTACAGCAACAGGTTATTCTTGTAAAACTAAGCACCAAACAGAACACAGCTCTATTTCGCATGGCTAACAGTTGATTTTGAAATGAGTGGAAATTGTGAGATGAAAATTGTACCTTGGCGCTAGTTAAGTTAAACCTAACTACTTGGCGTGTTTTTTGACGCTGTGAAATCAAGGTAGCTTTGATGTATAAATGTTGTTATGGAAACGTGATAAAGAAAGAATAACATGTATAATATTTTCAGATTTTGTCGTTTATCTTTGTACTTTCTTACAACTGAATAAGTTCGTAACCGGTCAATACTGGATTGAACTGGATTCCACAAATGAGAGGATTAGACACAGTACGTAAAGTTACGGCTCCAGTCTTTGAAAGTAATCCGATAATTCTCTAGAAATAAACTCAGGCAAAGTGCTTGGATATTTTTTCGTTACAAAGTAATTAGCTTCCTAAGTAAACCAAAATAATCTCAGATTTTTTAGTTGCGCCATATAACTGTAAAAAATAAAAACAAATAAAAGAAAAGTGACAAATATGATATTATGGGCCGCGTTTCGAACCTTTATAGCGCTCAAAGTATTCACACGGTCGGACCGGGCCGTCAACGCTGCAAGCTGTGAGCGTGATTCGGAACCCCGTCATTGACAAGTGACCTGTCAATGGCATATCTGTCATGGTTTTTTTTTTCATTTGTAATGTACTAAGTTAAGTATGTATTTAATCCTACCCAAATTTTATTATTATTATTATTATAAGCTCACGCCTATTTCCCTTTGGGGTAGGCAGAGACCACAGAACGCCATTTGCTCCGGTCCTGGCATACTTCCCTCGCTTCCTCCACACACATTCCTCTCTTCATACATGCTCGGCGGTTACGGGTACTTCTAATTCTGCCTGTCTTTAGGACGTCGCTACTTTGGTCAACGAACGTACGCCGAGGCCGCCTTCTACCAACTCGCCCAGTCACATCACCCTTATAAATTTGCTTACATAATCGCCTTCCATCCTTCCCTTCAACATGCCTAAACCAACGCAACATTATTTTGTCTATCTTAGTCATTACATCTTCTTTTAAACCAAATTTCTCCCTTATAACACTATTTCGCACTTTATCAGTCAGCTTGATCCCACTCATACTACGCAGAGAACGCATCTCAACCGCATTTATTCTACTCTCATGCTTCTTCTGCCAAACCCAGCTTTCACTTCCATACATCAACGTGGGGACTAACACGCCATTGTGGACAACCAGACGTGCCTTTTTCGACACATTCTGGCTGCTCACAAAAGAGTTCAAAGCTCCATTTACACAATTTCCCGCTTTCACTCTCCTTTCAATGTCCTCGTCTTGCTTTCCATCTCTAGTAAACATACCACCCAGATATACAAATTCTTTCACTTGTTCAACCCTTTCATTACCAATCATTATCTCACAATCAGAAAGTGTTTTTATTTTTTATAATTATATGACGCGACCAAAAAATTTTGTTATTATTTTGGTTTACACCTGGGAAAGCTGATTATTTTGTAAAAATCGATACAGAATTGACGAGAAGATACGGAAATATACGAATAGAAACTAGAGATAATGATGTCAACTATTAGTAAAAACAATGTCGTGTGCGTGTCGAGCACTAGGACGGACTTTATGTAAATTGTATGCGAATGGATTAACCGAGATATGTCTAACTGTAGAGTTAGTAGGATCACCTTGACCCAGCTTCAGAGGGTCAAACGTAGAGTGATGCCTTAAACAGCGGGTGCCAATTTAAATTATTCCTCCTTTAAATGAAATCAAAGTCACACACCATTGTATTTCAGTTCGCTTCCATGTTTTTAATTTCTATTTCATGTTAGAATGCCGAAGCCAAAGTCAAAAATCAAAATGTCTATATTCAAATTAGGCTTACACAGAGCACAATCAGAAAATTTGCCACCGGTTCAAAAAACCTGTGATGAGAAGATACCGGCAAGAGGTTTTTCCGAGTCGGTGGTAAATTTTCTGGCATGCATAAGTGATTCCTGTAAGCCTAATTTGAATAAAAATCAGAAAATTTGTCATCGGATCGGAAAACCTTTAATAAGAAGATACCGTTAAGATGTTTTCTGAACCGGTGGTAAATTTTCTGACATTCATAAGTACTTCCTGTAAGCCTAAAGAAAAGGATGGTACGGCCGTGCCGCTTTTTTTTTGCTCGACTATGCGGGGGCACTGCCGTGCCCCCAGATCTAAATCTAAAATTATTTTGGCTTTAGCTTTTTAACAAGACAGAAGTTAAAAACTTTTTCATTGAAAACCTTGTGTGACTTTAATTTTATTCAATGGAGGAATAACTCAGATTGCGTCAATAATCAAACGAAATTACCCATCAATGACTTTCTTATTGGATTTACACTCGGAAGTTGTGTACTTGATAAACTTGTGTTTAGTTGGCTTCTTGCGGAAAAGTTGCCTAATTCTATTCGCAGATAAAATGCGATAAAATCAATAAATCAATCGCTTAATTGACGTTTCTCTGCTATACACTGCCTAAGCCTACGCATAATAACATAGGTACTTATAATGTATGTATTATACATTTGCAATAATATTACAAACATAATTACAAATCGAATTGATAACTTTCTTTTTTAAGTAGGTTAAAATGGTAAATTAGATCTATGGAAAATGTATCGCTTACGTATGTACGTATGTTTAACAGTAAACATAAACAATTCGCCAAATTTAGACACAGTTTCCATAACCTGTCGGTCTAAGCCTGTCGGTCATTGACACTCCATTATACCAGGTCCCCAGAAATTGCGACGATACACCGGGCTGATAGGCCGTATTGTGCGTGGCAGCTAATTTAAGTCCATACAATAGTGCCACTTACGCGTACAGTCAGCAACGAATGTCACCGAACACAATAACGTTACAAAAGTCACTAAACAGGTCATTTGTCCATAAGTCGTTGAACTGCGTTAAGAACAAAATTACATTTACACCATAAAAACCAAAAGTCGCTGAACAGCTTTATTCCAAAAATTACAGGACAGCATAATTCCAAAACTTGCTGAACAGCCTAATTACAAAAGTCGCTGAATAGCGTAATTTCAAAAATTACGGGACAGCATAATTCCAAAAATTGCTGAACAGCTTAGTTACAAAAGTCGCTGAACACTACCATTGTTTAAATATTTGGAATAGTCGCTGATAGTATATGTATAATTACACACACACAAAGAAAAATTAGGGTAATGGCAGGACTCGAACCTGAAACCTAAGCATTCCGTGCCTTGCGTTTGCCAGTTTCGCCACATTATCGCTGCCCTTACCCTGAGAATTTTTCAATGTGCTTCGTGTTTACGGTCATTACATTATTGATATTTGTTTGGGAAAACTACCCTCGGTGTCATTTATGAGAAACTTAATCAAGTTATCTCATTCAACTTGCACAGCTAGCACGACAAGGCGCGACTTGCGCGAGAAGCGACATGGAGGCGCGAGATAGTGCTTTGTAGCGATCCGGTAGCACGTCATGTAGCGAGATAGCTTGTCGACTCGCGCTTTTACCTCATTCCGACATACTGCTGTCGATTGACAGACATGTGCGACATACTCTCGAAATAGGTAGCACGGCTGTACTTTTTGCGACTAATATGTCGCTACTTGACGTCAATATGCGAGATATATCTCTTCTAGGCTTTGAGCGCGCGACTCGATATTGGAAGTTTAGATTTACATATTTATGATAATAATATTTATCTTTTTTTCGCCACATTACTACTACCATAACCTGCAAATTTTTCTATGTGCTTTGTCTTTACGGTCATTACATTATTGATTTTAAAGGTATTAAGGTAAACGGAGCTTTATTTTGAATGACATAAGATTTAATTTAATTTTATCTTGGGTTAATCAATATGTTACTTACTGTGTGTGACATTGACGATACGCGAAAAGATTCAATTTAGCCTGTCCTATTTTTTTTTCACTGAGATATGCTCATCTCTTCGAATTTTGAATTTTGACAATCACTGAGAAGAGTACTCACTTGTCAGTGAGCGTTTCATCTCTTTCATTTCGAATGTAACCTTAAACTATTTAATCAATCGGACATATTTAGCAACTATTGATAATTTAGAGATCAGCTAATTCTGCAGTCAGACATGTTCAGCGACTATTGATATTGTACATATTAGCTAATTATGTAGTCAGACATGTTCAGCGACTATTGAAAAATCGATGTTTATTGACTTTTGTTATTCTCAAATGTCCACAGACATTTGTACATTAGCCTGTTCAGTAACATATGGAACTTTATAGTGTGCAGGTGTTTTGGAAATTAGGATGTGTTCATGGACTTTCGTTGCTGACTGTACCCTACTCAGGAATGCTCCTAAACATTCATGCCGTCCTGGTACGCCACCCGAAGATAGTGCGATAATTTTGATGCTTACGTCATAGTGTAAATATTATTTCTTATGTATGTCGTAATAATTAATATCTTTAAATCTTCTTTACATAGAATAAATAAAGTTAAGTCGCTATTTTTTCCTATATGTCCTAAACCTTTATAGTGTATCTTCGGCCGCCTTCTCCTTCTAAACCACGCAACGGATTTTGATACGGTTTTCACTGTCACTTCGAGATTTTTTACGGAACTTTCTTATGTACATTACATCCCGATTCTAACTACCTGCGCGAAGCCGGGATGGGTCGCTAGTTAAGAATAAAGCAGTAGTTTTCTAATGAATTCAAAAAGAGAACCTTCTCCTTTGTTGAACTCGGTTAAAAGCAGGAACACCGTGTTTTTCCTCTTTTTCTCAGATCCCTATTTTTCGAAATCACAACTAGTTAAAAGATAGCGGGCTTCGTCTTACGTTTAAATCGTGATATTTCAAGAAATAATGATAAACAAAAACTAAAAGAACAGTTTTTCTTCTAATGAAATTTAGACAGACGGAAGAGTACTTGCACTGTTCTGTTCCGGCGTGGAGAGCAAGACAGCCGGTGAAATTACTGGCGCAAGAGGTATTCCATTTTAGCCCTCTGGGTTTCTAACGCATCTGCAATCTCCTTAGTGTTGCGGGTGTCTATAGGCGGTAGTGATCACTTGCCATCTGGTGACCCACTTGCTTGTTTGCCTTCCTTATTTATAAAAAAAAAAGTTTTTCATCTAATGACATTTTGACACAAAGAAGAGTTCTTGAAATTATAACTATAAAAATAGTAGTCATACTTATTCTATGTATAAAAAAAAAGATTCTACTTTATCCTTTACTAGCGAACGCGCGCGACTTCATTCACGTAAAATTAGTAGCCTATGTCCGTCAGAAATAGTGTAGCTTTCTATCTGTGAAAGAATTTTTGAAATCGGTTCAGTAGTTCCAGAGAGAGAGAGAGTAAATTTGTTTGTTCCCCCTACATACAAACAAACAAACATAGTTTACCTCTTTATTATATTAGTGTAGAAATGTAGATAGTGTAGATTAGTGTAGATTAGTGTAGATTAGTGTAGATAATATATCCAGAACGGGCTTCACACGGTGCCAATACATAACTCCACCTTCAGCTTGCCGCCTCGTACGCACATTTCCGCGCCATTGTGTAAGGGCAGGTGAACTTGGCCACAAAGGGAAGATTAATGATGCCTTTTAGAAAACATTTTACCGACAATGACGAGTAAGGGGAGGTTACATGAGATCATTTGACTAAAAAACATATTTTTAACAAACTGGAACAAATTACTTTAAAACTCTGCGAAACCAGTGCCGTTCACATGCAAGATAGCTACGTCTGTGCGACATATATATAATATTTTATGCGAAAACCCACCCTCCAGCTTCCAAACGAAACCACATATATCACACAGGCTCAACTATACACCACCACAACTAAACACTAAAACAACACGATCGACGCGTTTCGCGTTTTGTTCTTTTTAGTTTTAAGATGTTAAATATTGTTTCGTAAAATATTTTTTTTAGATTATAAATCTTAGATTATACAAATTGTTTTTAAAACTTAAGCCCTCTTTACTACTTAATAAAAGCAAGCGAAACAGTCCCTGTGTTTGTACACCTATTAATATGTATTTGACTCGTTTCTGTGCCGTGACGTCTAGACTAGGCTTTATAAACGAGTCAACGACCGAACGCAGCACTTATAGACACAGCGTAACTAATGCTTAATAGGTACTTTTAAATACTTTGAGTACTTCATACGGGGTTTAAATGTTAAAAAACTTTTCTGTTGTATGAATCAAGGCATTATTTAATAATAACCGGTAGCTTGAGCCCTGCCCCGCTGCCGGCGGCACTCTAGGTTAGGTTTTATAATGTTTTTATATTTTGTATTGATATTGTTTTATTACTTTTTATAAAAATATTGTAAAAACCCAACCTAAGATTTTAAATAAATACACAGAAATGATAATAATAAGTCATTTATTTCGGATATTCTCCATATGCGTTAGTAACAAAGATCTTACGTGCTATATTAGTAACGAGTAACAATTTAAGATTATATAATAATAAAATTAAAAAACTAAACTATGTCAATATTCCAATACACATAAACATTATGGGCAGTTTACCGTAAGGGACAAATTTGGGAGATATTGTATATTAACCACTACGTAACTCACTGCATCTCCTTCCTATTTGTCAGGTTAGAAAGAGATGCACCGAGATACGTAGCGAGTTAACGCGTGTCGAAAAGATTCGTGCTAGTTGCACAGATAATTAATTATGTTTCAATAGGAATAAATTTTGAAACGTCATATGCGAGTTTGAGAATGCCGCCTTACTTGATAAGGATTAATAACAGGCCTAACATGACTGACTATTTGAGTCAGACAAGTTAGTGGCATAACTAACTAACTTTAGCAATCATGGCTAACTTTATTATGAAGTTTCAGTTGAGTATTACCAGGCCTTTGTTTAGGATTGCAAAAACTAAGCTCTAAGTTACAGACTTAGCCATGTGCCTGACAGACGTATTCTATTGAGAATAATCGAAATTATATTTTCTTTTTTTTTTGTATGGAAAAAGTAGATAAACGAGCATGTGGGTCACCTGATTGGAAGTCATCACCGCCGCCCATGGAAACCAACGACCTCAAGAATAGCTGATGCTTTGCCGACCTTTAGAATCGATTTGTAAAACCGTTTTAGGGCACTGAAATACGTTTGCGCCTTCTGTACTGTAAAAATTTAAATATATCACTGTTCTTTTATAATTAGATTTAAAAAATTTAATTGCATCCTATCGACTGCGCCAATGTTCTGAATAAAAGAAAATCTAAGAGAAATTCAAACAGGCTCTTATTTTACCAAACTAACATTATGTCAGGCGACAATGACAATTCAGAGTATAGTCGAGCAAGAAATTGCTTGACCAATTTTCGACTATATTACAAAGGGATAAGGTTTAAATGTGGCCGAGGAATTATTTGGTTGACTCTACATTACATATCTACTATTTAAGCCTCAAAAAAAACGAATTAGCTATGTATGTCGACTTCTCGCTGTCAAATGTCTCCTGTCAGCTTGGTAATAAATGCCGGAAAATAGATGAAAAATAACTGTAAATAAAATAACTGCTTCAGACAGAGTGCTTATTTACTTGGGCATTATATTCAGGCTTTAAGCATTTTCACTTAATATTTCCCGCAGCGCAACTCATCGTTGATTCATTAATCTTCCCGTTTCATACAAACCCTTTTGTGAATTTAAATAAAAACCCGTTTCTCTACGGCTTGACATTTATTTAGCCGAAGAAAGTGCAAATTGGTGCGACGACAGTTCGTAATCGGACTACATTAATTAAAGCCGCATTATTTATAACGTTATAGGGACTTAAACGCGATAAAAATATATTGATAATTTCCCTCGACGTTTTGGCCATGTTTCAACGGCCGTGGTCACGAGTAGACAACGTTCAAAATATGTGTGAAAATCGCGAAAGTTAAAAACAATTTAAAGCCCCATTAACTACAGTCGCACCGAGTACATTTAAACATTCGGGAAACAAATAAAAGATGCAGGTATCATTTTTCGGTGGTCCATATCAACAAATAGGAACAAAATACTCCGTGAAATCACAGCGTCTAGTCACTGACCTGTAAATAACGGACTTCTAGTCAGCGTTTGAAAAATGGCTGAATCAAAAGTCGAACAAAAAGTACAATAAATCGACAATCGCTCGCGCTGTCAGTCTGGCGGACCGCTGCTGTCAATACTATTATTTTGTAAAAAAACCTATTTATTTGCAACGGAATTAAATAAAATCTGGTCAGAATGACGAGAGAATTATCGTGTAACCTGTCTCGTGTCGTGTCAGTCTGAACTGATTGTAACCGTGTCAATTTGTCATCATTCTGGCATCAGTCAAAACTATACCGGAATGATGGACTGAACTGACGCCAGAATTAGCGTATAACCGACGTCTAATATAACAACTAACCTTTTAAACACACTCGCGCACTCTTAGTAAAAAGTCAAAGAGTAAAATAAAGGTAAGTTTAAACTTAGAACTGAACTTTAAGCCGGTTTTAATATCGCGAGCTTTGAGAATAGCGACGTAAAGCTCAAAGACTGCGGTGAGACTTATGAGTGAGAGGCTCTGCGTCAAAGAGCTAGCTAGCATTCAAAGAGAGAACTTTCAAAGTTTTTGTTTGGTTAAACTATGTAGACCAAGAGCTAGGCTGCAGAAAATAAGCATAATATTTTCATTTCAATATATTTTTCATTAAGGCCAGTCTTCGGGTAAACTAAACGTTGAACCGCCGAAGTTATCGTAAATCGCTATGGCAGTCTCTTTCACAAGCTATAATGGCTAAACAAGTCCACCATTGTGATTTATGTACGCTGACGTAATGTGATGTGTGTGTGATGCTAATGTCATCATCAGTGCCAAAGCACAAGACCTCAGAAAAGTTCACGGTTCTACTTTTACTTTACTTGTCCTTAGTTACTTTGTATTGAAAGTATGTATGTATGTATGTAAAATCTTTATTTACAAAAAAAAAACATAAATGACGAAAAGAGATAAAGTGATGTACAAAGGCGAACTTATCCGTTTAAGGGATCTCTTCCAGTTAACTTTTGAGTGGATGAAAGGAGTATCATAGCAGGGACCGACAAAGACCAAGAGTTTATCAAAAACAGTGGAGAATTACCATACAATTTACCTATAAACACATTACATAGGTACTAATAATAAATATAATACCCAAATTATAATAATAATAAATATAATACTTAAAATACATAAACTTACTTAAATATAAATAAATACTAACAAAAAGTATAAAATAAAGTATAGAAGTGTAGTAGTAGTAGTTTAGTGTATGAAAGTTATGAGTATACCAACTTTTGACTTCGACTTTGACCAAGTAGATTATGGACACGCAAACCTCCACCCCCCTATTATTCCCGTTAATCGTGAAATTTCCAAAAAAAAATTTTATGCACCTCTACAATCCCCAAAAGACCCAACATATATGTAAACGTTAACTGAAAATTGTTAAATACTTCTCGCGGTCTTCTCGTGACCATGGCCGTTGAGACATTGCCAAAACGTCGATGTAAATTACCAATGTTTTTATCGCTTTCAATCCCGTTAACGTTTATAAATAAATATGTGTGAAATCGCGAAAGCATTTGTAACAACATGATCCAAATTTCATGTTTCTATCTTCAGCAGTTTAGGCTTTGCATAACCTATCAGTCAGTAAAGGGACTATTATGTGTATAGACGACAAAAAGTTAAATTGCATAAATGAATTACATTCTTAGAACGTGTTCATTTTTAAAACAAAGGAATTGCAAACAATAGTTGGTCATTGGCCTTTCTATTTTATAAAAAAAAACAATGGATATTTTGATAAAATGGTAGACTATTTTATGCGTCTGGCTCTTGGCGTAAGAAAGCGTAGGTGATGTTAATGACGTCTTTTCTTGTAATAGGAGAGGATATTTCATTATATTTCTCCTAGAATCTTTTCTAGACAGGCATTCTTGTTACGTTAGTCAATTCTAGCTACGAAGGGAATGATGTTATATATTTAGTTTTTAGGGTTCCGTACCTCAAAAGGAAAAACCGGAACACTTAAAGGATCACTTCGTTGTCCGTCTGTCTGTCTGTCTGTCTGTCAAGACCCATTTTCTCAGGAACACGTAGAGGTAGCGAGTCGAAATTTATATCAAATACTCAAGTCTGTAGTCCTTTGAAGCCGTGAAAAAATCAAACTTCTAAGTTAACGCAATCAAAAGATACGGCCGTTTATGCAGTATGTTCCATACATTCGCAAGGCACTCAAAAACCTATGGCCCTTCCCGTTGACCTAGAACTATGAAATTTGGCAAGAAGCAAGGTCTCACAGCACAAATAAAATAATAAATCTGAAAATCGTAAATTTTGTAGTTAATGCACACAAATAATTTTTTTTGGTCCTACAAAGCAAAAATGCGATAGGTACTAGATGTAAATGACGGAACCCTCTGTGCGCGAGTCCGAGTCGCACCTGACCGGTTTTTTTGTTTACAAAAACAATTATACGAGGCATCATGGGAATCTAAAAGGGTACGATGGTATGTTACTAGAACGAATGACATACTGACGAAACTTAAATATTTTCCCTTGATACCGTTACCGTTGGCTAATAAGGGTAAACGCTGCTTCGCACGGTTACAATTAGCATGTAATGTACATAAAAACCCTGTAGTAAAAAAACCTTTATCTACACATAAATGCTTTATAATGCGTTCAGAAACCGTAGGCAATGACCAGCATTATAACAACCAATATTATTATGAGAATTTTTCTAATTTGTTTCTATAATTGTTCAAATTATTGATTTTTAACTGAATGGAAATTCAATAATATACATATAATTTGAATTCGATTATTCAACAACAACAATGACAATGTATGTTTAATACTAATTAATGATCTATCTATCTATTACATTATTTTAATGTGTACAGTCTATAGATATTCAATAGGTACCTAGCACTAGTAGCTAGTAGCAATGCAGGTCATTGGCCTATGGCTTCTGAACCCATCAAAGAGTACTTATGATACATATGTGTGTAGATAAAGTAATGTATGCAACTGTACACAATTAGGTCTTAAAACACTCGCGTGATCCTATTATGAAACTACACTCGTGTTTTAAGACCCCTTATTATGCAACAGTTGCATAAAATACTATTAAATGGCAGTGAAAACTGCATCATATTCCGTTGCATGGCTTTGAAGGAGTAAACGGCCGAAGATATGAGGTCAGACTGGAACGGATAGCAACTTTACTTTATACTATAAATAATAATAATAATAAAATCTTTATTGAAAATTAATTTTTACAATACCTATAACATCTATAGTCTAAACATACAAAAAGGGAAGAAACACTTATGCCTGAACTAGGATGTTCCTGTGTTTTAGGCGAAAAAGGACTTACATAACTATCATAAATTAAATTATCACTTGCAAAAAACAATCGATCTTAATTACTTAGCTTAATTACAAAACACTATAAATAAATAGAATATATATAAGTAACAAAATATGCCTCTAAAAACAATGTTCATTTTGAAATAGTTAATAGTTTCTCTGTATCTTCGTTCGTTCAAATCGTCATCACAATCACTATGAAAATGAAAATGAAAATGAAAATGAAAATGAAAATGAAAATGAAAATGATTTTTTTTTATACTACATAGGAAGGCAAACAAGCAAGTGGGTCACCTGATGGTAAGTGATCACCACCGCCTATAGACACCTGCAACAACAAAGAGAGTGCAGATGCGTTGCCAACCCAGAGGGCTAAGATGGAATACCTCTTGTGCCAGTTATTACACCGGCTGTCTTGCTCTCACCACTGGAACACAACAGTGCAAGTACTGCTGCTTAGCGGCAGGATTAGCGAACAAGATGGTGGTAGCGATCCGGACGGACCTTGCACAAGGTCCTACCACCCGCAAAATTTATATTGCAAGTAGGCCGTATAGGCTCTTTTACATGTCTGAATCTACTAGTACTATTTGTATTGTAATTACCTCGTACAGCGCCGATCTGAACCACCAAATTAATATCACAATCGATATTCTAAAGGACACTTACTGATCCCGTAAATTGGCAACAACTTTCAGTAACAATGCGTAATTGGACGAGAGCGAATGGCTCTACAAGTTTGGAGACAGTAGTTTATAGATTCAGGTGTTACTTTGCGGAACTCCATACCGATACTAATGGAATCAATTTCTTTGCTAATCCGCGAACCCAGTGTCAGCAATCGTGAAAAAGACAACGCCTGTGCTGGATACTTTATAAAAGAAATAAACAACACAAAACTGTCAGTCGAGAGGTCAATAGCTCCTGATGATGCCTCGTGGAGAAGTGAAACATGTGTCGAGTGGTATGTTTTGTGTTGGTGGTTGGGTTATGGTCGCGTTTTATGTTGTTTGTTTTATTTCTTGTATAAAGTATTCAGCACAGGCGTTGTCTTTTTCACGATTGCTGACACTGGGTTCGCGGATTAGCAAAGAAATTGATTCCATTAGTATCAAGTTTGGAGTCAGCTAAGAAAGGTCGGCTTGGATAGTTGACTATATTCAGAAATAAAATAGAATGCGGGTGGTAGGACCTTGTGCAAGGTCGGTCCAGATCGCTACCACCATCTTGCTCGCTAATCCTGCCGCTAAGCAGCAGTGCTTGCACTGTTGTGTTCCGGCGTGGAGAGCAAGACAGCCGGTGTAATTACTGGCGCAAGAGGTATTCCATCTTTGCCCTGTGGGTTGGCTACGCATCTGCAATCTCTTTGGTGTTGCGGGTGTCTAAAGGCGGTGGTGATCACTTACCATCCGGTGACCCACTTGCTTGTTTGCCTTCCTATTACATAAAAAAAGAGTTTTAAAAAAGAAGTATGGAAATATTGACCCATATAATACTAGCGTCAACGGCAACAAAGTGTCACTTTCTCTAGATCTTAAGATACCCTGGAATGTCGTAAGCGTTTATGAACAGTGATGGCTGATGATTATTTACCACTCATTTGACCCACTTGCTTGTTTTCCCCCTAACATTTCAATATAACATTTTCTCTAAGACTTAGCTTAATATAAGATTAGTAACCCCAGATTGATGTACATCGCAATTCCTCTGAAATACAGCTCAAGGCAGTCCTGAAACTACCTGAAACAGATTGAGGGAGCCAGCGTAATCAGTATTGATGTCTTTGACTCTGCTTCTCGTGAGATTGGACATTAGCTGAGCTGTTTCGATATTAGTATATCCTTTGAAGTTATGCTACCCTGTGGGATGTGAATCGCAGGGTGGCTCTGTGACTGAGGCCTTGTTTACCGGGCTGTGGGTTTGAATCTTTCCAGAAGCCCTAATGGTAGCATACTAGCGTTCATTGCATCTTAAATTTAAAATGCTATATAATGAATGACAACACAAAGAAAAATTAGGGTAACGGCAGGATTCGAACCTGCAACATCAGCATTCCGTGCCTTGCGTAGTCCAGTTTCCGCCACATTACCGCTGCATTATATAGCATTTTAAATTTAATTTGAATATAAAAAAAAATACAAAAAGAAAAATTGGAAAAATTTAAAAATAAATAATTTCGATTACAATAATTCATTGCAGCTGTCTTTCTCGCACACCCTAACCGCTTACAAATGGATATACTTATGTATCGTTACTACGGACTTACGCATATGTGCAAGTTACTAACGAAAACTTAATTAGAATAACTTACATACCTAAAATATTTATTTAAATGTGTAAGTAAAATATCTCATATAGCCACGCATTGTACATTGTACATAAAATCTAAAAGCAAATAGAGATGCCTGCGTCGGCCCTAACTCATGCAGCGTCCGCTGACATTTACAGGGTCTCACCTTGACCTATTTGCAGCCTGACCTTTCCAGGCCTTCCCCAAAAAGGGGACGCTTGCCGGCTTTAGTTGCACTAATTGAGAGATTGCAGGCGAAATTAAGAGAAATCTGAGGCTTATTGCCATTAGGAACCATGTCAAACTTCTGATAAATATTTATGGCAATATTTACGACGAATTCGTATACGTATAATGTAACGGTTGTCAATGACAGTGATCCAATCATTGACACGAAGTTACGAAAACATACGAGCAAAAACGAGAGATAATGACGTCAACTACTGGTACAAACAATGTGCTAAACGTTTCAAGCACTAATACAGTTGGCCTAAAAGAGTTTCGTTACTAACTGACTGACTGACTGTGCGATGTCAGGTCCTTCGGTGAAAATAGAAACTAGAAAATTTGGAACGTGTATTTCTTTCTTTCATATCGTAGATATGATGTATAAGATTTTCAGCTGGACCGTTATAAGGAATAATAATTATTACAAAGTAAAGCACTGTTCTTAATAATTAATAGATTCAGGCGTTACTTTGCGGAGGTCCATATCAACAAACTGGAAAAAATTACTTTGCTGCTGCGCGAAATTTATTATATTTCGCGGAGTAGCAAGGTAATTTGTTCCGGTTTGTTTAATGTTCTTCTAGATGCATATGCAGCACGGTTTCAGCTCGCTGCGTAGCACGTTACGTGCACGCAACGCAAGCCATATGGCATCTCAACATATAATTCCATACGGCATGTGTACGCGCATTTCTTCGGAACTAGGGTTGCCATCTCTAAAATTTGGCAACCAGGACAAGACGCGTGAAAACCCAGGATTTTAGAGCCCAGAACCCGGATATGTCGCTTGATCGCGGCGTGCGGACACAGTGCGTGTGTCGCGGGTGACCCGAGACTAAATTTTTAAACCCGGACTACTAATAAATAAAGCCCCGCCCGGACGCTCCCTGGACGCACTCTAAACTAGGACAAATCCGGGGAAACCTGGACGGATTATGGCAACCCTGCCTGGAACCATACTACCTACATACCTACGCATGTGGTATGCCCTAACATATCTTTACCCTTACCTTATCATCGTAATTTATATACCCTTGACAGTACGAGTACCGACTCAATTAAATATTCACATAACCTGTTACAAGCCAATAATCTTATTAAACATTGAAGTGGTGTTCTAACGTATGCGAGACCTGGTAATTAGCGGGAACGAACGCGGTAACACATTATTAATAGGTATATTAAATAGGTGAGTTGGGTTCCCAGCCGAGCCCGAGATATAACGTCGTCAACATAATATTCCACAATTTCTACATAATTGCGATATTATGATTATGTATCTCGTAGAAGTGTACACCAATTAAATTTCCGATTGCGTCTAAAGATTTTATGTAACACTACCGATCTGTCCCGAATTTGCACGGGTATAATCATTATTTAAAGTACCTACATAAAAACCTTCTGTAAAAATCTCTAAATGACAGTAAAATCGTTGCATGTTTTAAAATAAGTGGCCTAATATATGTAGGCTGACAGGAACGGATACAACGGAAAGCGACTTTATACTACCTATGTAAAGAAGATGAAGGTATAGAATAATGAGGCCAACGAGCACGCGGGTCACCCGATGGGAAGTGATCTTCGCCGCTCACAGGAACCAGCCATCCCAAGGAAATCGGTGATCGGTTGCCCACCTTAAGATCCCTCCACTCTTGGGCTTTCGGATATCGCACTCGCCACATGAGACGCAGCAAGCCACTACTTCATGCCGGTATATGGGAAAGTGTGGTACTGCCCGGATTGAACCGGCCCATTCCTACTGCGACCTCAACTGGCTACAGTGAGGCTCTACCACTACAACTGACGACGACTTTCCTGCTTTAAGTCCTCCAATTCGTTCTTCACTCAGTGGAATCCAACTAATGACTCCGAAAATTTGAAACGAACAGATTTTAAATTTGACAGTCTAAGTAGTTTTTTTTTTATCATTAATTATCAGGCAACAAGGGCCCATAGATAAATACCTTACAAACTAACATACATAAAAATGTATAGACTAAAATACAATTAAAATTAGCACGTTACTTCGGCGACGTGTGACCTATTTTCGGGGTGTCCAGCAACCGTCCGCGAAAACGACGGAAAGCGACTCCCTTCGGCCAGAATTCCTGCTTCATGAAGGTCGGCAGATGATCGGTCGGCACCCGCACTACAAAGACGTAAAATTGACGTTGTGGCGGGACTCCAACCGCTCGGCCCTCAGGGTAAAACTGGTCTTCACCCAGATAGATTTGATGACAATGTACCGTCAGTAAAACAGCTTACCTGAAATTTCAATTTTTTTTTTTTTTACTGAATGTGGATATGATTTTTCCTTGTATATTTTTCGTGTGTGGTATGAAACATTGTACGTGGTGTACATTGTAATTTAATAGATTTACGATATGGGTATACTATGCCTGCAAATATAAATAACTAGCGGACGCGCGCGACTTCGTTCGCGCCTATACATAGTAGCCCGTCCGTAGTCCGTCAGGGATAGTGTGGCTTTCTATTAGTGAAAGAATTTTTGAAATCGGTTCAGTAGTTCCAGAGATAACCCCCTACATACAAACAAACAAACATAGTTTACCTCTTTATTATATTAGTGTAGATTTGTCTTCTTCTTTATCTTCATTACATTATATAAAGTAAAGTCGCTATCTTTTCCTGTCTGTCCGAAATTTTTATAATGTATCTTCGGCCTCCTTCTTCGGCAACAGATTTTGATGCGGTTCTCACTGTCATTTCGAGATTTTCTTAAGGAAAGTTTTTATGAATTACATCTCGATTGTATCCCTGCGCAGTCGGAGCGGATAGCTAGTTTATCATAATAGCAAAAACTTATTTATCTTGAAAAGGTTACGAAAACTTGTTTATTGTTATGGTGAGTGATCCCTTTTTTCTGATTGAAATAAGAAAACAAAGCCGGGTAAACACTTACCCGAAAGGTTGACAGGGTAAACCCGGTGATCGATTGTTCAATAGCCTGCCGAATTCCGGAGATTCCCAATTCAATTTCGGTTCGATGGTTCCTGGAATAATTGTATGATAAGTGTCTCGGAGGTTCCGTGAGAGTTTTAGCACGAATGCCTCTTGGTGACGTTTGAAAGTGTTTAATTGGTAGTAGTACAATTACCCTGTTTTTTAAGCGATCGTAGCCGCCCGTATCCTTCGCGAGGACTACGATCAGCAAAAATACAGAAATATTTATAACGCTATCGGGACTTAAACGCGATAAAAATATATCGCTAATTTACCTTTTAACATGGCCGAAACGTCGAGGTAAATTATCAATATACTTTTATCGCGTTTAAGTCCCGATAACGCGAACGTTGTAAATATGTGTGAAAATCGAGAAAGATTAAAACAATTTCAAAATACAGAACTTAAAAAAAAGACACATAGAGTTGGATGATTTTGATGTCTCTTGTGCCTATCACAGCGTTTTCCAAAGTGGTCTATATCGAGTCCCAGCGGCCAATTTAACGTTCAAGGGGTCCATGGCAACGGAAATGGAAATTGGGGATCCACGAGATAAAAAAAGTGGTCTTTTACAGTTTTTTCCAACGAAAATTACGTCAATGTGTCGTGAATTTACACAATAGCGGTTAAAACAATAAATAGTGATACGAAAAGTGTGATTTTGAATTTAAAAAAGTATCGTTGTGTTTTGGCGTGGGGAGCTAGGCAGCCGGTGTAATTACTGGCACAAGAGGTATTCCATCTCAGCCCTCTGGGTTGGCAACGCATCTGCAATCTCCTTGGTATTGTGGGAAGTGACGCAGCCACCAAGGGACTAGGCGGTGTATTGCCCCGGGGCCCCCATCAGGGGCCCCTGCCCGTACGTAACTAGCTATCCTTACAAATGTTCTCCGACCTCCAGAATTAAATTTATGTAATTTTACTATTTAGGACCCTGTTTTCTTGTCCTAGGCCAGCTACACCACTGATTGCGGATATCTACGAGCGGTGGTGATCACTTACCATCAGGCAAACCACTTGCTCGTTTGCTTTTCTATTTTATAAAAAAACTTACTTGTACAGTCAACCAATTTCATTTATAGGCCACTGTAGAACGTTGTTACAATGTGTCATCGCTGAGATATTATGACGTTTATTCAGAAGTCATTATGACGTTTATTGCGAAAAGGTTCTACAGTGGCCTGTGAATCAAATCGGTTGACTGTACATACATAAAATATGAACCTAAAACATCTAACAATTTAACAGCGTTACCTCGAAGCTTACAAATTGGAGCCCGACTAAATACTCATGTTCGTAACTACTAGCTAGTGGCAACCCTGACTACTAAACATCCTTGAGTGACTCCACACGGTAACCGAGTTATGGGGCGAGCAACAGGTGTTGCCTCCCCCCCTCATATTATAGGCAACCCCCCTTCCACCGTAACAAAGCTTTTACCCGTGAACACGATGACTATGAACCTAGTTCTTTAAACATTTATTATTAAGTGAGTGTTTAATGTAAGCTTTTTGCTGTTGGTAATTTATTATTGCGTTGTTATCGGATGTAAAATATATACACACATACTAAATTATCTTTGTCTTGAGATTGATACCACCATCAATATCAAGATTATTTAAAATTATAAGAAGTACAGTATTAGTCACATTCACGCCATCTTTTTTTTTAAATAGGAAGGCAAACGAGCAAGTGCGTCACCAGATGAAAAGTGATCTCCACCGCTGCCCATAAACACCTACGACACCAAGGAAACTATTACCAACCCAGGGGTGAAGGGTCAGGCCACACCGGTTGCGTTACGCGCGTAATGCAGCTCTGCGCAGCTAGTTGGAGCCGCGTCGCATACGCGACGTGTACGCGACCGGTGCGGTTCGTCCTTAAGATGAATTTAAACACCATATTTTATGAGGTATTTAAAAATCGCGCAAAATGTGTTTTTTAAACCCATTAATTTTTTTTCAGGTGTCTTCTTTTAAAGTTAAATGAAAGAAAATCTTGTGCTCACCAGTTGCTCGCTCAGTGGGTAAGATAAGAGCCAGGCACGGAATACCTAGGTTGCAAGTTCGAGTTCTGCCATAAGGGATGACCAAGACGCTCATTGTAGATATAATTTAACTTCTTATACAGTGTTGTTACGAAGGGTGTACATACATAAGTAACAAACATAACTATTATAATTAAATAAAAAACTCAAAACGCTGTAGATGTAGCTATAATGTAAATCATATTTAAAGAATTCCCTCAATTTCTCCAGGATCCCCATCATCAGATCCTGATCTAATTTATAATGGTATACCATTATTAACAAAGAATTATTCAAATCGGTCCAACCGTCTTCAAGTAATCGAGGAACATACATAAAAAAATCGACGAACTGTGAACCTCCTCCTTAAAAATAAATGTTTAACATTAAAAATAAAAACCTACCTAATCCAGAAAATTTCGGTTGCAAAATTCTTCTTCTGCTATTTAATACGATTATTTTTATTGGAAAACCTTGTAGTTCACAGTTACCGCGCTCCACAATGCTAGTGCGCGTCCCTGAGTGCATTGCAATTCCAAGTCTTCTGCTATAATAGAATAAGAACAATTAACAAGAATTTAAAAATAATGTAACAAGATTATATATTTTAAATGTTTTGTATACAATTGTATTTTAGTTTTGGTTTGTTTTTTATTTTGCTATATCCATGTTATTTTGACTATAAATATTTTGTTCATTTGTGATTTTAAAATAGGAATTTTAAAATGCGTTCCATAAGTTTTTACGTCTAAGGGGTTACTTACACTTTGGTGCAACGATAATATATCATCTATATTATAAATGTTAGATTTTTAATACGGACTTTCGAAAATCGATATTTTTATCGATATAGAACCATTTCCGACACGTATTATGGAATATCGAAACAAATAAAAATAAAAATATTTAAAATAATAAAAAAATATTTGCATGATACGAGAGTAATTGGTTATTTTAAATAATTTGTATTCGTTCAATTCAAATTTAAATCATTTATTGCAAGATCTGGTCCCATAACGTGTTAGTAATAATAATTACTTACAAAACCATATAAGTCCGGACACAAATCAAAATTTAAACGTACAACTACGTATTGTGGTAAGTATAAAACAATTTTATGCTTTTATACCAATTAGTTTATAAGGAAAATAGAAATAGCCTACTGTCTAATTTTGTTTCACAAGTAATAAAGCATGATATAATATTTTAAATCAATTAAAACTTCTGCTTTAAAAGTAATATTGGGTATAGGAACATGTGAGACGCCGCTACGATGCCTTTAATTAACAATATTAATTTTAATTGTGCCCTTTGTGGTTCATTAACAACAAATGTTAACAACTTTACGTAAAGGCGTACCGAAATTATTCGACAGTGGAAAGGTAAAAACGGTAAAGCGCCTTTGTTGACGAAAAGCAGTTAAGTATATTCGAATCGACAAAGAAAAAAATTGCAGTCGAATGGTATATATAACTATTTTCGTTCAAAATGGCGCTTTACCGTTTTTTCTTTTTCACTGTCGATATCCACGCGGACAAAGACTGGATAATTCAAAACATCTATCTATACCTTCAAGTATTTAAAACATTTAAATGAAACCGCTTTTTAACCGACGACAAAACGGATGAGGTTGCTCGAGTCATCCTGTGCATTTTTTTATATGACTAAACAGTATAATTTTATACAGACTAGTCCAATTTTGACGATTCTTTTTTTCTTTGATTTACTTCACTTTCTCTACGTTCGTGAGGACCGTTAGGTTGGAGGCTGTTTTTTTCAATTGTGATCGCTTCGATTCCCATTTGAAACATGATTTTTGAACTTTTCTTTCTTTTTGTTTCTGCGCTTGATCTCGGCTCTAACTTCTTGTATATTTATACACAATTTTATGTTGTGTAAATTTTTATCAAGGAATCCTAAAGGTGCCTATATTTTAATAATAGCTACTTCTGTAACGGCTTCCCGGTCTTTTAACGGTTAACGGTACCCTAGCAATAACTTGCCTTCTGTTAAATTAAATTTTATTGGAGCTTACTGGTATTTCTTTGATTAGGTACCTTCTAAATGCCAATGCACTGAGTGCAGCAATTTATATGAAATCTGATGAACGATACAATGACGTAATCAAAATATAATATTATTTCAGACGACCGGATAGAGCCTAGTGGTTAGTGATCTTGACTATGAAGCTTGAGGTACCGGGTTCGATTCCCGGGGGGGGCGAATGTTTGTATGATGAATATGAATGTTTGTACCCGAGTCTTGGATGTTATACGTATTCAAGTATCTATTTATCTATATAAGTACGTATATCCATTGTCTAGTATCCATAGTACAAGCTTTGCTTAGTTTGGGACTAGGTCAATCGGTGTGAATTGTCCAATGATATTTAATTTCTGTAACAGAAAACAAAAAGGGGGAGGCTTAAGAATGATTCAGATTTCTAGGACTTAACAGTTTTTAAATTTAAAATTAAGCCAAAACCAAACCGGTTTACCGTTAATTGTTTACATGAAACAATAAATAAAGCATTAAAACGAACTGCTCCATAGATTGATTTCTGCAATTTTGTTCCATGGATTAGTGCCGAATAGGATACTACAACGATACCTGTCAACTTCTGCGTCGTTGAATGGTGGATTTACGAGCGTTTTAACCGCAGTCATCTCCATCCCGGTAATACTGACCGTAGGGATGACCAATTAACAATCAATTCAAAAAAACCTGTACCGGCCACAGCTTCTATCGTTGTCAATATTTGGCATTTCTCTAGTCTACACTAATTTACATCTACATCTACACTATCTAGATTAATCTACATCTACACTTCTACACTAACATACTAAAGAGGTAAACTTTGTTTTTTTGTTTGTTTCTCGGGGGTAATCTCTGAAACTACTGAACCGATTCCAATACTTCTTTCACTAATAGATAGCTACACTATCCCTGATGGACTAAGGCTACTAATTCCACGCGAACGAAGTCGTGGGCTTCCGCTAGTCAAGATAAATGCAAATAGATGTTCTCGGCGGTTGGAACGCTCGTAAATCCGCCCTGAAACGGCCGAATTGTCAGCTACATCCGCGGCCGAGTTCGGCTCCATCTGATGGGTATTCGGGCACAAAGAGATGGAGCAGCGATCTGTCTCCGTTAGGGGTAATGGATGGACCGGGCGAGCGCGTTACCACCAGTAACGAGCGTTGAGTGAGAAAAAAACGAGTTTCGTAAGAAATTTTCAGCATCGATGCTACTGTAACTCAGCAGAATTAAGTTGATTGATTTCGCATCTACATTACGAACTATTCTCACTGTGTGTAAGATGCCAATTAGTGGTACCCAGGTAAACTATGGAGTGCCTTAGGGTAGCATACTTGGACCAACTTTATTGTTTGTCTACATTAATGTTATCTTTAATGCTTCAACAAAACCAATCACAAAACCAATGACTTATTTCATTATTTAATCGTTCGATAATATACACGCATTTCGCCTTGTGGTGACGCTTTGTATAGAGACAAAAAGCGTAGATCATGAAGATGGATTTTAAGTGATGATGGTTTATAGTTGAAGTTTGGTTACATGTGGAAGCGGAGGAGGGTGAGGTTTGCATCAAAATAAATTAATATATATGTCGCAACGATGTAGCTGATTTAAAGTGGAGTGACACTGGTTTCACGGAGTAGCAAGGTATTTTTTTGTTTGTCGTTGAAGTTGACGTTTTTTCTTTAAGAACCACCTAATTTAGTAGAAATTGTACGTATCCAAAGTCTTTCTACAGCTAAAATATCATTCACAATCGACTGCCAATGAGTTTCTGTAGTACCTCACCTGTAGCTTCGACGGATTCAGTTCCAAGTTTACTCCTAAAATGAAATTACTTTATTTTTGCAACAAATCCCGAAGTCGGCAAGTTCATAAACTCAGAATTATTCATTACTCCTGGGGCTTTAGCACTTTGGTCTTCAAGGTACACTCAGCATGAAAATAAGTCTTTTTTATTTATTTATTTACGTCTGTATATAATCCAATTTAATGTAATGTTTAATGTAATGTATAATAATCTATTGACATGCTTATAATAATTACTAACATGTATTTTAAGTTTATTTGTTACTAAAAAATATTATGGGACCTGTGCCTGAAATAAAGAAATATAATAATAATCTGACGAGGGACAGGTCCCCACCTCTGGCTTGCCTTAGCCGGCCGGTCAGAGTGGAGTCGCGAGAGCTGTATGCTCGAGGGTAGATGTGGAAACATAAGTGGCGAGTTGGCGATAAGTTTAAAGTCCAGTGACACCTCTCTACCCTTAGCCTTCCGCACCGGTGTTGCCTCTGAGCCATTTTATATGTCGCTTTTAACGGGGGCCCATCTAGCGGAGGGCAAGTCACCGTCTGCCAAGATCACTTTCATTTGAGACATTTTTATTTGGCAGACGTCCGGATGTCTCACGCAATAGCCCAGTTATTAGTCCATCGTTTTCCCCCTATAGTCTTGTACGGTTTAGGTCCCATCTTTCCACAATAGTCTATACGCCTGGCGGGGGCTGACTCTGCTCGTGTCCCTATGATGCGGACAGCATCCGCCCGGTGTACTCATCACATTTCATTAAATTGTCTAAAGGGCCTCTACGTGTTGGCTTCGGCTCCGCGCACGCCTCCCAAAGGTCCGGGGCACTATTGTCCCGTGAATGGGAAAGACATACATAATAATAAACCGAAGCCGAAGGGTGTAGTGTTCCGGCGGTTCAGGGGCAGCCTGCCACTGGAGAACTTGACACCAGAATCGACGATAAAACGGAGCCACGCCGAATCGTCGCCGAAATAGTTTTATTTTTTTATTAGTTATATAATTTTATGTATGTTAGTCTGTAAGGTATTTGTCTATGGGCCTTTGTAGCCTGAGAATAAATGATTTTATTATTATTATTATTTTATTATTAATAATAATATAGTATCAAACAAAGTCGCTATCCGTCCGTGTCTGTACTCTTTGTATCTTGCGCCGCTTACCCCTTCTAAACCATGCAACGGATTTTGATACTATTTTCACTAATGCGGTAATCTGGCGAAACTGGCAAACGCAGGGCACGGAAGCTGATGTTGCAGGTTCGAGTTCTGCCATTACCCTAATTTTTCTTTGTGTTGTCATTATATAGCAATTTAAATTTAATTTGGACGATTTTCACTGTCATTTAGAGAAAAATATAAAGGCTTTTTTTATACATTTACCTACATCTCATTCTAATTAAGTTTTCGTTAGTGAATTGTATCCGTGCGAAGCAAGGACGGGTCGCTAGTATGTATGTAAATTCTTTAATGAACAAAAAACATAAATGACAAAAGAGATACACTGGTGTACGAAGGCGAACTTATCTCTTTAGGGGATCTCTTCCTGTTAACCTCATAATTCATTATTTATAATACTTTTGTACTTAGTCAACGTTAAGATATTGTTATGTTTTTAATTTCATTACAACTGTAAAATGATAAGGTACCAAAAATTAAAGCTAATTGTAGGTTATTCCATCGAAATGAGAAAACTATAGAACTGTGTACAACGCAGTGGCAGAGTAGCCGACCATAGTCTATTTGGTAGACTATGTTGGATAGCCTGAATAAAATTGTATGTGCCAATTGTCAAGTAAACAGCTCTGCGTTTTGTACTTTTTGTATTGGCGTCATATTTTTAGTTCTGCTATCCGAAGCCTGTGTCGCTGCTAGTTAGAAAACTTAGAAGCACTTTATTCACTTACGATAATATTCAAAGTTGAACCAATGGCTAAATATTGAAAGCCCCTCTTCACCTGCTTCACCCCGTCGCAAAGTGGTGACGCTAGGCTTGTAACGATCCGAACAAGTAAGCAGATCTATTGTCATCTTATATCGATGTTATAGTCAGACGCAGAAGTAGCTTAACACTGAAGTCAGGGGCGTAACTACCGTCGTATCAGCCGTACCAATGATATGGGGCCCCCGTTCTGCAGGGGCCCCGACTTCTATATCCTTAAAATCAATATTCCCCATTTGGGCTACGCCGCTGTCGAGAAGGGCCCCTGATAAATTTTGATACAAGGCCCGTCCAGGGCAAGCCACGCCACTGACTTAAGCGGTCAAAAGATCTGCATAAGCTCTTACTCCCTTGGCAATAGAGTCGACTATAGTTAGCAATACATTCCTTCCCCTCACACTTACAACGTTCACTTGCCCCGAAAAATACTATACACCACTCTCCATTACGATCGACTCTCCATTAACACGTTCGCAGTGCCCATACAAAACATTTCGAGTATCTTACCCTGACGCATAATTTTTCAATGTACTCATATTTCCAATCTTGCTCGTTAATCCAGCCGCTAAGCAGCACAAACACTGCTGTGTTCCGGCATGGAGAGCAAGACAGCCGGTGAAATTACTGGCACAAGAAGTATATCGTTTTAGCCCTCTAGGTTGGCAATGCATCTGTAATCTCCTTGTTGTTGCGGGTGTTTGTAGGCGGTGGTTTCCACTTACCATCAGGTGACCCACTTCCTTGTTTACCTTCTATCATAACAAAGTCGCTATAAACCACTCAACGTATTTTGATACGGTTTTTACTGCTTAAAGATTTTTTGAGGAGGGTTTTCTCTATATATTATATCCTAATTTCAGCCGTCCGAAACCGGGCGGGTCTCTAGTATAGATTAAATAAAAACTCAATAGCTGTGACGTGGTACAGTCGACCAAGAAAGTCGTCTTCCACTTTAAATACTTCTTAATGAACACGCAATAGAGCAAAAAGTGGTATACAACTTTATTTGCTAATTGTACGTACATGTTCAGCTTGTGCTAACCTGACCGCCTAAGTTTATTTTATCATATCATAACTGTCATAAGAGAGGAACGTGATAATTAATAGCTAATCTCTTTTCTCTAAATGGAAATACAATATGCCAAAAAGAGAATCCTACATACTCTAAACGTCCTCTTCGATAATTAACACCCTGTACAAAAATGAACCGTCCAAATGGTTACACACTCCAATCAGCTAGAATATACGCTCGCGTATTTGATTGGCCCGCGGCTGGCGAGTGGCGAGCGCTCGAAAGTCAAAAAATGAGTATGGGTACGATGCGAGTAGCGCTGGACCCCAATTCTCGGATCATGCGAGATACATCTCACGTGCGAGATATGTTAAAAAATTATAGATTTCCAAGGGATTTGACAGTTGTTTTCGTGCGAGATGAATCTCGCATAAATCGAGAATTGCCCCGCAGGACCGGTGGTTGTGGCGATCTTTGGAGAAGCCTGTCCAGCAGTGAACGTCTTTCGGGTTATGAGGGTTTCACTCTTTCAAGGAAATAGTTATACATACCGGTTTAACAAAAACTTCTTAAAAACTGTACTCTATACGTTTATTTATACAAATAATGTTTCACAGCTCTTATTCACCTATTATTGACTGACAAGTCATTTTTACAAATAATAAAATTCATTCATGGTCTTAGAAGGTACTTCAAGTCAGGACAATGATAAATCATAGTAAACCATGAACCTACTACTATCATGTAGTAAACATTCCCCAAATAATGGTCTACCAGAAACTTAGCAGATTAGCTCTTTCAGAATTTAGCCCACCTGGGTCCTATTTCATAATCGCGACAGGCGACAGTGACAATTTGCCGTACATCACTGTGTCGACTAGTAAAACTACAGACTTACGACATAACATCATAGTGGGCAAACAATGTATAACGAATTGTCACTGTCGCCTGCCGCGTTTATGAAATTGGGCCCTGTCAGAGATCGCTAATGCAACATTTCATATCGCTACACCCAACTTAACCCTTTTTCAGGCGCCATTTGTATGGACGCATAACTAAGAAATTAAAAAGATATGAGGTTTCGTCTTAGCCAATATTAATAAAGCAACAAAAAATTTTGTAACTGCATTTTAATTAGTATCATATCCTGTGCTCGTCTAGATGGGCATTAGCAGTCTGTTAGCTGTCTAAACTATAACGTCCAAAGTATTTTTGTATGAAAACTTTTTTATTGTACATAATCAATTACAAATACACAGACATACACATATATTGTTAGTTACCATCCATCTTGTGAGAAAATATGACCAATGACATATTACTTTAGCATAACACAATTGACAAAAACAAAATAATGTTTCGTCATTTTAAAAAAAAATGTCGATCAGTACTTCTCTCTCCTACCTGGGTACATAGAAAGAGACATACTAAGAGAGAAAGTGAGTTACGGTGTCTCGTGCTCGGCATACAAATTACCAAAAAGAATTGTCAAATTTTTAAAATGTAATAAAAGCTTAACAAAGTATAAACGGAGATTTGTTTGGTTTTCATTCGGTCAGGTTTTCTCTCAAGATTTATATTTTGCGGTAAAAAAAAAACTAGAATGACAGCTGTCAACGGTTCAACATTAAAGTGCAATGTCACTAAATTTTCAATCAAAAACGCACAATTTATTCACATTGGTCTTTCAAATGGAAGATTATTAGGTATTATTACGGGAGGTCACGACAAATTTGGCAACGATCACCAATATGGCTGATCGGAAGCTCACAAGATAAAGGGCAACTCCGTGATGCCAAATATGTCGGTCTGCCTGCGCTAAGTGGTTGCGTTATCGAAATATGGCGCCTGCAAAACCAGTTATTGTTCCCAAAAAAAAACGATAAGTAAAATGGCTGAATAAAGTACAGAAAGGAAGTACCGGTTGCACTCATGTGAATTCTGCTAAAACTGAACAAATATTTGGTCGCGTTTCGAAGTTCAGCTCGTTTAAAGACCCTTGATCGTTGCCAAAAAAAAACGATAACGGAAATGGCTGAATATGACGTGGTATAAAGTATCAGTATGTACGAGCTTAATGCACCAAAACTGAAAAAATCTTTGGTCGCGTTTCGTAGTTATGAAGCGGTCTAGGTTACAATATCTCATACATTGTTGGAGTATTTTTTCAAAAGCATTGGATAAATCAAGTTCAAACATATTTTTGGGGAATAAGCACAGTGTCAAAAACATCCTCCTACACTTCTTTAGCAAACCTACCCTCCTCCGGTTAGGGGTAAGTAAGATCTGGTATCCAATACGAAGAAGACAAGTCCTTCCTCATCTACCGAAGCTTTTCCTTTTTGAAATGTCACCTCTAGTCTTGCTTTGATGTTCAGTGCCGTTCACAGAATTTTTAGACAGGGTAGACGTTTAAGTGACGGTTTAACTTGCGTTTGGTTTTCATTAATTTCAAATCAGGTGTACAAAAGCCATTTACTATCAAGCTAACTGTTCGGAAAATTTCGGTACTTGTTGACGCTCAAGCTGAGAAAGACACTGTTTACTCTGTGCTATTGTATGCGTTATTTATATCATTGTGTGCTACTTATCTATAGGAATGCACACTAATCTGTATCCGCATGGTTGCGCGGCACGCATGTATACATTTTACCGGAATAGTTTGTGTCTTTCCCGTTAAGCGCACAGTGGCGCTTTTGCAACGCGATGCGAAGTGGCGTCGTTGAGCGGCAGGTAAGATACCGATGATACGCCAACAAATGGAGCTTGTTTATACTTTTAGAAGTTTCTTTATTGATAACAGGAATATTAGACGTAAGGATCAAATAAAATCAGTTTATATTTAGCAGATTGGCAGGGTGTTTTTATGTCTATTATTGAATTAAAGCTGTAGTATGTATTTTTTTAATGTTTCGTCATACTCGTACATAGGCTATTATTATATCAGTCTGCCACTAAACACGAGATCTGAAAAGGGCTCAAAGCTTTGGGGATGAAACTAGTTGCAAATCCATCATCATCATCATAAATCAAAAGAAACGCAGCATTTGAAAAATAAACTCACTTTAGAACTATAAACGAAGCCTTTTTATAATTATTATCATCAAACCTCGATTTGCCGGTAGCAATTATGTAATGATGTCGTTACGTTCATTAGAACGTAACTACAACTGTTAAGTTTAAGGGTTGTTTTTCGTTAAATGTCGATGTGGATGAAAAAGAAATGAATAGAATCCAGCCCCTCTAGCACACTAGCGTTTATCGCTGACATAAAACATTCGTCCCTTTTGCACACGCTTACTGGTTAGAACGGGATAAATGCTTTATGTCATCGATAAAAGCTAGCGTGCTAGGCCCCCAGAAACTGATAAGATTCAGCAGGTGAGAAAGAATTTGTCTTCCATTTGGATACCAGATCTTACTTACCCCTAACCGGAGGAGGGTAGGTTTGCTAAAGAAGTGTAGGAGGATGTTTTTGACACTGTGCTTATTCCCCAAAAATATGTTTGAACTTGATTTATCCAATGCTTTTGAAAAAATACTCCAACAATGTATGAGATATTGTAACCTAGACCGCTTCATAACTACGAAACGCGACCAAAGATTTTTTCAGTTTTGGTGCATTAAGCTCGTACATACTGATACTTTATACCACGTCATATTCAGCCATTTCCGTTATCGTTTTTTTTTGGCAACGATCAAGGGTCTTTAAACGAGCTGAACTTCGAAACGCGACCAAATATTTGTTCAGTTTTAGCAGAATTCACATGAGTGCAACCGGTACTTCCTTTCTGTACTTTATTCAGCCATTTTACTTATCGTTTTTTTTTGGGAACAATAACTGGTTTTGCAGGCGCCATATTTCGATAACGCAACCACTTAGCGCAGGCAGACCGACATATTTGGCATCACGGAGTTGCCCTTTATCTTGTGAGCTTCCGATCAGCCATATTGGTGATCGTTGCCAAATTTGTCGTGACCTCCTAGTCTATATTATAGTCACTTTGAGCGTAACAATTTTTTAACTGAGTCAAAGAATTCAAACTAGAAATGATTTACATTTTTCCATATTTAAAAGGATGTGCAATTTTATTTTAACCCCATCCTACGCCAAAAACGGATATGTTCAACACTAATCCGGATATATCCGTCAACGCATACGATATAAAAGTGACCTACGTGCATTGACATAAGGTTAGACTTTGTTACTTACAAAATAAACACACATTTATAACGTCAAACGGGACTTCAACGAGATAAAGTCATTGTTAATTTACCTCGGCTATGTTGCAACAGCCGTGGTCACGAGAAGACGTGGCCGTGGGGACGTGGTCTTCTCGTGACCACGTTAGTAAATTAATAATTATTTTATCGCGTTAAAATCCTGTTAACGTTATAAATAAGGCTTGGCGTGTTAACGAAGTCTTTTGCATTTGACGGGGCGTTGACAAGCGAAAATACAGAATTTAGTAGTTTTATTTATTATTATTTTATTTCTGCGATACAGTCAAGTGTCAAAACATTTATCGATTCAAACGATTCAAAGATGTCTAGCGGCGACTATTACATACCTCGTTTTTTTTAAAAGATGATAATGAATGAGGTAAACAATTTTAGTACGCATTTTCTGCAAAAGTGATATTTTAAAATAACAAAGAGCTGCTAACATAGATATTACATAATTAATCAATCGTGTTATGTCAGTGTAATTTATTCGATAAAGGATATTTAAATATTTTACTGTAGCACTTTCGCATAAAAAGACTTATCAAGATTGTTCACTAGTAGATATTTTCTCATCTTAAAAAAAGATAAGGTGTAGCGCCGGCATAAGAGCGTTTTGTACCAACTTTTGAGATGTTGAATATATCCATATTTTTACACTTGACATTATTAAACTGCGCCATATGTATAGTCGACCAAGTAATTGCTTGGCCATTTTTGAACCATAACTCTTTGTAATACGGTCGAAAAGTGGTCAAGCAATTTTGTTGGTCGACTACATAGTCAAAGACCTTTCTGACCATTATAAGAGATATAGACGAAATTGAGAGAAATTGTCCATGTGCGAAAAGGAAGGCTATATATCAAATTGATAGTGGCAAATGGAAGAGAAGTGTTCAGTACTTAACGCTCCACTTGATTGCCCTAGAGCAGGGGGGGTTCGGGTTCCACTCCGCACTGTAGGTACGTTCGGCAGCCTTGCCTAGAGTAGGCATATCGCAGTAGGTTGTCGGCTCGCCGCGCGCGATTGCTTGCCCTCGCCGTGTCAGTGGAATCGAAAAGAAGTGGTTCCCACCATTTAAATCTCTTAAAAATTTAACGATATTACGAGATTTTCTAAAAGTTGCTATTTTATTTTCTGATCCAAAATAAGTGTTGCCAGACTATTTACTGCTTGTTAAATTAGTGCCAGAATGGTTTAAAGTTGCTGAAACCAACATTCAACAAACATTCTATTAAACGTGCAACGTTATATGAGCCAATGAACTTCAAATATACGCTATATGGGTAATTCAGCTGCAAATGAGCCTGCACTGTGCGTTCCGGCGTGGAGAGTAAGACAGTCGGTGAAATTACTGGCACAAGAGGTATTCCATCTTAGCCCTCTGGTTTGTCGACGCATCTGCATTCTGGTGTTACGGGTGGCGGCGATAGTGACTACTTACCATCAGGTGACCCACTATACAGGGTGTCTCATTTAAATCGGTCAGTCTGGGAAAGTCTGAAACTATAAGACATACGAAGATCTGTTCTTAGGAACCATGTCATCGATTTTAAAAAGCAGAAAAACTGCATTCATACATTTAAAAAAAACTGTACTCAGCTCGGGAATCAAACCCGGTTGTTTTGAAAAAAATAAACTTACACTATTTCTATTTAGATATCGATTGTGTAGGTCTTAAGCAGTAAATGGCTCTATGAAACATGATGTCTAAAATAAATAAAATGCATTGTTTCAGTAGGTGTTCGAAGTGACCGCCATTTTTTTCAATACAATATTCAACATGTTTAGGTTATGATCTTACACTTCGAACACGTACTAAAATAAATTAAAGTATTATTATTAAAACCGATGACTTGGTTCCTAAGAACAGATCTTCGTATGTCTTACAGTTTCAGTCCCATACTGACCGATTTAAATGAGACACTCTGTTTATATCCATCCCTTTTGAAAATGCACATTTTCTCACAGTTCCGTGTTTACATACAATCTCCAGTGAACGAGCAACCTCAAACGGACCTGTACACTTAATTCTAGTCCTTGTGCGGAGCGCGTAGGGTTCATACGCCCGGTATGAGCCCCGGCTTGCGCCCCGGCCACGCCTCTTTGGCATACTTCTTTCTCTTCGGCTCGTTGGAAGCTCCCGATTCTTCGGCGGCTGTGGAAGATAAATGTAATATTAAGGGCGTGTTTCACTAAGTTACTAGGCTAGACATAGGCACAGAATAAATAACGTACAGAAACTTCTCTTAACGACCGCGATTAAACGAATTCACATGCTCAAAAAGTTCGTATTACTGCATACATCATACGCCAGGCGGTGCGAGTTAAAAGGAACGCGCCGTCCGCGCCCGCCTTCCCCCGTTACTCCCGGCGACAGGATACGGTTGCGCGGCATTCGTTTTCAATTACACTGACACGGCGGGGGCGAGCGGGCGAGCGCGCGGCAAGCCGACAGCCTACTGGTATTTGCCTATGCCATAGGCAAGGCGGTCGAGCGTACCTACAGTGCGGAGTGGAACCCCACTGATATAGGCCACTAATTCCACGCAAACGAAGTCGCAGGCGTCCGCTAGTAAAGATAAAGATACAGACGCATATACGTACCGGAATGCGGTAGTGGCGGGTGTATGTTTAGATGTGGTTCCGGACCCTCCAGCTCCACGTCCGGCGCAGGATTCGGCAGCGTCAGGCCCAGCCTGCAACGAGAGCCAATCAGAAGAGTCCCTGGGCAGCGATAGCCAATCAGAACAGCCCCTGCCCAATGGCGGACAAGGATGGGGCAAATAGCACGCGCAGGTGCCAGAAAATTGTGGTCGCGCCATGGTATTTATTTATTATTAAACCGTGATTAGATGACTGGCGAGTAACGCCAGCACGCTGTCGTTTCATAGACTTGCGTCAAGTTTCATTACTATATCTAAGCAAAGCAGCAGTGCTTGCACTGTTGTGTTCCGGCGTAGAGAGCAAGACAGCCAGTGTAATTACTGGCACAAGAGGTATTCCATCTTAGCCCTCTGGGTTGGCAACGCATTTGCAATCTTTTTGGTGTTGCGGGTGTCTATAGGCGGTGGTGATCACTTACCATCAGGTAACCCACTTGCTTGTTTGCCTTCCTATTTCATAAAAAAAAATATCCATAGATGCACTGCCATCTCATAAAATAGCTCACTGTCATCTCATAAGATGACAGTGAGCTGACGTTACTCTCCAATCCTATTAACTTTTGTTATTATATTCCTTTTTGGTACATTTTATTTTTCAGTTGAACACCTGATTAATGTCATGACATGGCAATGGCGTGACATTCTTTTTTTTGTTTCGAATAAACTATTTGACTCTCTTTAATATGGTTAATGGTTTATACATATTTTTTGTGTTTTAGTCAATTATTTCGTTAGTTGTTGGTGTGGTCATTTGTACGTTTGTTAATTATCTAGTTAGTTTATTGGCGTGGTAATCAGTTTGTTTGTTAATTAGATAGTTTGTGTGATGATTTATTGCTGCATGAGTCTACATATTTGTATGCCTTATACCAAGCATAGTGATACAAAACTTTATGTAACAATGTAATACTTACTTATGTTAGCAAAAAAATGATTTTGATCGATTGATTCATTGTACTATTATTTATTGTGACAGTGGTCATACCTGGCTCCGATGAGGCTGAGATGCGAGCTGGGCGCCGGCAGATCGGAGTACAGCGCGGCGCCGCGCGACAGCTCCTGCAGCCGCAGCGAGTGCTGGTGGTGGTCTGCAACAAGCGTTCACCGAACATTAACCCTCTAAACGCCAAGAACGCATAAAGGCGTCGCGAGCTGTCGTGCCCAGCACGCCACGGACGCTCATAGTTGACCAATAGAATTGTGCAATAGCGACCTACGGCATATGTTTAAACTTAAATTCGCGTTTGACATTATGCTGGTCGGATTTGGATGAAATTTGGAACAGATATGGTTTAATCTCAATCAACTTTTTTACCCACACTAAACTGCCTGCAACATTTTCGAGACAATCGCAGACTTTTATTAGTATAAATGTTATTCCTCATATTTACTTTACGGCGTAAGTTGATCCGTGCTATTCTACATACGTTAGTTAAACCTATGATACAGTAAAATGTCTTTTTGGAAACATGATTTCATAACATAAGGTCAAAGACAATTTTAAATAACGCCAAACGTCCTACTACGAGCCTTATGTCCCTGTTAAGCATAACAGGAATTCATCATCATCATCATCAGAGACGTCCAAAGTGTGGCCCAGATAGTGTATACCCTAGAGTAAATGACAAGGATAGTTTTATTCCGTAAAAATTCATCATTCCCGCGGGATAGCGATAAACGAATTCTATATAGACGAATTCGCGTGCTAGGCTCTAATAAATACAATACATATACAATAACAACTAGAAGGTATATGTAGCGGGATACAGACTGTCTTCAGTGCTGTGCAGCTTGAGCTTGCGCGGCGCGTGGCTGGCGCTGGGCACGATGGTGGAGCGCACGAGGTTGCGGAAGCGGCCCACAGTCGGGTCAATGTCCTCCGGATTGATGATGTCCACCTCCTCGTTAAACGACACGTTGCGCCGCGCGCGTTTCGCGCCGCCCGCCGGCATCGGCGCGGACCGCTTGCTGCCGCCCGCCGGCTGCGGGACACACGGATACGGGTCACTCCCAGGGCCTGATTCACCCACAGCCTCGTTTTTTTCAGATTTTTTTATTACTGGTTTTTTTTTTATACAACATAGGAAGGCAAACAAGCAAGTGGGTCACCTGATGGTAAGTGATCACCACCGCCTATAGACACCTGCAACAACAAAGAGAGTGCAGATGCGTTGCCAACCCAGAGGGCTAAGATGGAATACCTCTTGTGCCAGTGATTACACCGGCTGTCTTGCTCTCCACGCCGGAACACAACAGTGCAAGCACTGCTGCTTAGCGGCAGGATTAGCAAGCAAGATGGTGGTAGCGATCCGGACGGACCTTGCACAAGGTCCTACCACCCGCAAACACCCGCTGGTAGCCTCAGACGGCTTTGTCAGCTTACCGGGGAGAGGGCGACCAACCGGAAGGGCGCTCAGCAAGGGGACACCCACAGGCTAGTTAGGCTAGAGCCTAAAGCTCAAGGACCGAGGGAGCGCTGAGCCTTTACAAGCACCGCTTATTTATAGAATACAGGGCTGGGTGAGCACAGCAAGGACAGGTGGAGGGAGTCCCCCCCTCACCTGTCCTGCCAGGTGGGGGGATTAATTCAGGCCCAGCTCTAGTAACACGCTAACGTGTATTTAACACATAAACGGCGGATCCGTTTACGTGTAAAGTGTGTGGGTGTGGGTGTTAGTTAATTCTCATTCTGACCCACAAGTATTTACTCGAAATATTTCTAAGAAGAATTATCTTACCTTCATCACGTCGCTGCCATCGTCTGTGGATATACCCAACATGGAAATCCGCCGGTTGTGTGCCGTGTTGAATTCCGTCAAATTCTGAAAATAAATACAGTATTTTTTTAGCATCAAAACACTTATTTTAGAATTTTTCTTTCTTTTAGCGCAACAAACTTTTTATTGGCTCCAAAAATATCAAGAAGCACACAGGCGCTATAAAAGCTGTATAGTATCTGTGTCAGACTTTAAATAATTAAGTATCTACTTATTAGAACTTTCTATGCCTCTTATGAACATATATCGAAAAAAAAAAGTTTAAATTTCATAATTTTTTGTAACTCTAATATATCTTCCTTTGACACAAATATTTTTAATGATATACAACAATTTTACTTTTATGCCTTTAGCTTATCAGTAGTTGAAAACCGTTTTGCGGCTAGAAATTGCTGAAAAAGTAGTCTGTTTGCCACATATTGTCTAAGTCCACCTTAAGCAGGCAGCCTCGTGATCCTTACACATTATAAATGTTTAAAAACACAACACAATGTCAAATCTTTCACCTTTTTCAAAACAGGACGTTATATTAACTACCGCTCGGCAACGATCGTGTTCGCAGAACGACTGTTTAAAAGACAACATTTAATTTTAGCATCGTTTTTATAGTTCACAAAATGTACCTTAAAAAATTCAAGTTATTGTTTTCTAGACTCTTAACTGTGGGTAGTTTAGTTAAACTTTTAAATATAACACTTGAGCGCTCCCCAGATTAACAGTTTGCCTGCAATCTGTGGCCTGATCAGACACCAATGTGCTCTGTTTTAACCCTTAACAGGCTAAGAACGCTTAAAGGCGTCGCGGGCCGTCGTACAGTAAACCTCAGAAGTAGCTAAATACTTGAAAACCTTATCATAGTACCTAACATATGAAATGAGAGTTGCTCGATTTCGTCACATTAACTGTCAGCGAAAGGTATATACTTCGGAGGCTGACCGTGCCCATCGCGCCACGGACGCATATAGTGACTATGCATATCTCGAAATGAGAAAACTATAGAAGTGTGTACAACGCAGTGGCAGAGTCACCGACCATAGTCTATTTGGTAGACTATGTTGGATAGCCTGAATAAAACTGTATGTGCCAATTGTTGAACATCAAGGTATTTCAGCAAAGGAAACAACTTATTTTCCAGGTTAACATCTCTTGTTTATTGAATCACCGTTCACCACTTAATACAAGGACAGAATGAATCTATATTTCGAAAATCAGGTATTTTATAAGCAATACAGATGGCAGCACTGTCAGAGGACAGGTTACTCAAATGAAAATCCTTTTAAGTGAAGCCAAGATTATATAAACATCATTTGTTTTAAAAATGTCCTTAATAAATTATAAATCATTAATAAATACTATTAAGTGAAGTAATCAAATTGATATCGAATAAGAAGAGTTTGATACATAATTATAGTATTAAATATAGCGGCTAACACAATTGTCCAGTAAACAGCTCTGCGTTTTGTACGTTTTACATTAGCGTCATATTTTTAGTTCTGCTATCCGACGCCTGTGTCGCTGCTAGTTAAAAAACTTAGAAGCACTTTATTCACTTACGATAAGATTCAAAGTTGAACCAATGGCTAAATATTGAAAGCCCCTCTTCACCTGCTTCATCCCGTCGCAAAGTGGTTACGCTAGGCTTGTAACAATCCGAACAAGTAGGCATATCTATTGTCTTCTTATATCGATGCGACAAGCCCATCACTGAGATTAGAACAGTTACCAGTGGTCCACCTGGACCCTACCCAGGGCAACGATAACCCCCCGGAATCCACGCTTGTAGCATACGTGAAGCGTAGCATGATTGGACCTTTGAGAAGTGGGTTAAAAAGCAAACTCACATCTAGTTCGGTCTGCGTCTCCGGGAGGCCGAGTAGGGCGCCTTCCGTCTCCGTGCTGGGCAGGTCTTCCATGATGCCCCGCGCGTTGCCTGTAGGCCGCTCCCTGTACAAGATTTTTTTTACAAGCTTAAATCTAACAGGTTCTTTTAGTTCAAATCTTGCCACCCAAGGGACTATGCAGTAGATCAGTGATTCCCAAAGTGGTCCAGGTGGACCCCTAGGGGTCCACGGGAGACTTGCTGGGGGTAGAAATGTAGCAGCAGGGGGTCCACCGAAACCAGTAAAATTTTGAAAGTGGTCCACGAGAAAAATAAGTTTGGGAACTACACCAGTAGATGTATGAAGAATAGTTTTTTTTTTGTCAAATTGTCTGAAGTTTAGCAGAGTGTAGATTTTAAACAGAATACACATATATACAGAATACAATTTAAATACAGAATGCACAGTAAGAACCGATGTGTTAACAGCTAAATTTTGCATGATTTGCGGGAGTAGCAAAGTAATTAATTCTAGTTATATCAATAGGGACTTCCCATGGACTTCCGCAAATTAATGCCTGAATCTATTAATCTACACTAATATAATAAAGAGGTAAACTTTGTTTGTGTGTATGTAGGGGATAATCTCTGGAACTGCTGAACCGATTTCAAAAATTCTTTCACTCATAGAAAGCTACACTATTCCTGACAGACATAGGCCACTAATTTTACGTGAACGAACTGGCGCGCGTCCGCTAGTCAGTTATATGTAGTTACGTAACATTAAACAAATTACTTGCAACTTTTACAAGTTATAAAATGCAATAAATATGTGACAGCACTAGCTTCAGTTATTCTTCCATGATCTGTCTATATTCTCCATTAGCGGAATATAACTTAAATAAGTAATTCTAAATATCTAACACAGTATTGACACTGACCAGAATATGTTATTGTTATTATTCAAAAAATACTAAAATAAATAAAGTGACAAAAGTTTGAAAATAAACATTTCAACAAATGACACTGATTGTGCTATCAACAAATGACACTGATTTTGACAGCAATACCATAGAAGATTACAAAAAGTTTACATATTCTTTTTAGCTATAAAATATGAAAATAATTATGTCTTTCTAGCAATGTACGTTTCCAGAGTAGGGTTTTATTTTATAAATTTGATGTGTAAACAATTAATAAAACCCTACTACTACAATATCCTTTGGCACATACATAGTTTTATATCTTTGTTTACTGAGAAAAGTCAAGTGGGTTTTTTTTATTTTGAGTTATATTTTACAAATAGATTTTAACAAGGAATCATAAAAATTATGCCCAGCATTGATACAGTGTACAAGAGAAGTAAAAAGTATAATAAGTAGAATACTGAATTACAAAGAATCATTGAACTGCTTCAGTTATCCTGTATGTCACATTTCTAGTTATTGACGTGACAACGTCTTATAAATTGGTTTGCCGGGTGACACTTCAAGAAACTGCGTTACGCTCCGCTCACGTTATGCGCTCACAATGAGAGCGAGTGAGAGGCACGCGTCCCTTCCACTCGGGCATGGTTAGCCCGCCTAAGAGCGAGAGAGACAGACATAAAAAGTGAAAGGCACGCGTCCCTTCCACTCGAGCACAGTTAGCCCGCCTAAGAGCGAGAGAGACAGAGCGAGAGAGACAGAGCGAGAGAGAGAGAGTGAGAGAGATAGGCATACACACCGGTTCATGTCTTACGCTTCTATTTCGCTTAGGCGCCTGGATACAAGTTTACACGTTGCCAGTTAATTGTAAAACAATTGTGTAGTGATAATGTGAAGGTAGTTTCGTCCATCGCAACTTGGACTTTGTTTTAAATATAATTCTTTGTATAAATAAATGTTTTAAATTGTTACTATTATTTCATCCTTCTTCCTACTATACAAATGAATATTCACATTAAAATTATTTTACCACTCAAAGTCGTTGTCACGTAAAACTTTCGCCCGTATACCGACTTTACAGGCAACCAATTTTTTATTTATATTTATAACGTTATCAGGACTTTAATACGATAAAAATAGATTGTTAATTTACCATTTGTTTTGGCCATGGTCACGAGTAGACCACATAGAGTGGTAATTTTATCGTGTTAAAATCCTGATAACATTATAAATATTTGTGAAATCGTGGAAGTTTCAAACTATTTTTATGTAACCTATGTATATGTTTTTTTACCTTATAATATAGTTTCTGGTGGATGCTCCAAAGTGGAAATTTGAGTCGATGGGCAGTTGTGTTGGCTTGTGGGCCTCCAAGCGCATCTGACCGATATATGTGCCATGAGCTGGAAATTAAATGCTTAATAGCATAGTTGTAATCTATTTCAATGCACACTTAGAGTACTAAGACTAGGGTGATCAACTCTGTGTGCTCATTTTACGGACATGTTATCTAAAATTACAGGATTCATGAAAATACAGTACAACTTGTTTACTGTATTATGTGGTCCTGTATTTGTCTTATAAAACACGGGACACGGCAAAAATGATAGCTGAAAAATGGGCCATCCTGTAAAATACAGAACAGTTGCTACCCTAACTAGGACTCAAAATTCAATGGAGACTGCAACCGTGTTAACGTCCTAACCAGAAAAAGTACATGGTGGAAATTTGATCCGACTTAATATGGCTTTATACATGTTATAAAATGTTACAACGGTTATTCATTTCAAAAGACTTGGCAAAAATAGTCTTGCTGACAAAGTTTTAATTTTAATTCAAGTATTAGCTGAAGCGATCTAAAATCTGCCATGCAAGATCAATCCAAATGGATAAATGTGCAAAGAGCCCTGTACCTTTGCTGTGGGGCGAAACGGAAATGATGATAATCAGTATTAATGTGATACTCACTGCTCCCTAAATCAACCAAGAACGCTCTGTTCAAGTCTTTGTGATATACAAACGCTGCATGCACTCTAGAGCAACTGGCATGATCAATGCAGAAATCATTCATCTGAGGATTCCTGCCAAAGAGGTAACATTTCTTCTCATCCAACATGAGCTTCTGTATCAGTTTGTCGCCTTTCAACACATCTAAATGCAACCCAGTGGGTGGTTTGCCAGCCCTGCAACGGTCAAAGTTATTATTACACGTCTAAATTTATAATATCAATTTACTATTTTTCTAACTTGACAACATCGGTTTTTCGCAAAGATTTACAAATTCCCTGAAAGCAATAATCGGCTAGTTGAATGACTATGACGGTGAACTATAACTTGAAGAGTAAAAAGCAATTCGATAAACCAATGATGAGCAATGATGCATGTTATTAATTTGTATGCATTGTCGGGTTATACGGGCATGACTATTAGACACATACCAACTGGGCACTTCGTAGTGATTGGCCATGGTTTTATTACACGGCGTTAACTTAAATTAAGGCATCAATAACACAGGAGTTATCATAATATTATCCAGAAATCATGTAATAACCATCAATATTTGCCGATAGTATTTCATGGTATGCTATGCTATGCCGCTAATTTGACAGTTGCGTTGCACTACTAGTGATGTGCCTTGTCGCTAATGCTACATTTAAATATGACATTTTAATGAAACTACAGCGGGTGATTCTCGGTTTATGCGAGATTCATCTCGCACGAAAATGGCTGTCAAATCCCTTGGAAATCTGTCATTTTTTGACGTATCTTGCACGTGAGATGCATCTCGCATGAACCGAGAACTGGGCAGATTCGTCTAGACTCCGCTTATTGGCCATAGATTGTTCTTGGACTTGGGCAAAAAAAAACTACATTCATGGAACGAAACCAATGAACGAAAGAAACGAAGTCGAAATGTCAACAGCACTGCTCTGCTCTCTAATCTGTGCTGCGCTGCACTGCACAGTGTGACCATATGTGGCAGGATCCTGCCTTTTTGGCAGGATTAGACCGTCATTTTGACTTCTGGCAGGATCGGTTGAAGTTTTCGAAATCTGGCAGTATTTGGCAGGATAGCAATATGAGCTGGCACATTTGGCAGTATAGCCTTAGACTGGGTTCACAATAGGCATTTGCAAGCGATGAAAAAGCAAAAGCGCAGCCATTGACCAACCAGAGACAGCCATTGACGTGTTTTTGCGTTTTTATCGCTTGTAAACTCTGATTGTGAACCCAATCTTGAAGGAGTAAGTTTATCGACGAAAAAAAAGCAACTTAAAGAAATGTGTTTTGGCATAGGGTAAATAAATTCTTAGTTTTGGCCGTCTACGGTTTTGGGGATTTTCCTTGGCATTTCTTATTGAATTTGTAGGTCGTTCAATTTTCAACTGTCACTTGTTTTCCTAATTAGTCGGAAACACAACACACTGTCATTTACGATTTCCTGCGATGGGAATGTTTTGCTGATTTATCATGAAACGCAAATATGAAGGATTATATCGCCCGGAGTGGGAGCAGAATCCTGCACTTTCGTCTTTGAAAGTGAAAGATGAAGATCTTGCATTTTGTAAAGCATGTAACTCGAACTGTAACTCTAGGTTGTCTGTAATTTAAATTCTTGATATTTTCTCTTTAAATAAAAGTATAAAAAAATAGGTGTCTATTAATTTTAAATCTTAAAAATGTTTTGGCATTTTTTCCGGCATTTTGAGCATAAGACTTTGGCAGGATTTGTCAGTTTTCTGGCCTAAGTGGGGCAGGATCTCTAATTTTAAGTTGGTCACACTGGCACTGCACCAACTGCGCTAAACTGCTGTATTTGTTTTCATCCTGAGTCGTGTATTTGCGAAAACGCGTCACAATTGTGACTAAAAATGGTGTCCAGCGAGGAAGAAGCCGAGCTAAAACCAGCCGACGCAGTCGAATGGGACGTCGACATGGAAATCCAATTGTTTTACGCAATGGCAAACCACAAGCCGGTGGGCATCAACAAACACTTCCAAATGGCTTGTATTTGGGAGAAACTCTCCAATTCTATAACAAAGGAGATCTCTACGCAGGATATTTGGAAACATCTGGAGTCTCTGTACGACGTGTCCATGCTGGATGATACAGAGCCAATACCTTTCCCAAATCACGAAGTAGCATTTAGCTTACCAGAAAGCGAGTTTGGAGCCTTAATTAAACAGAAATGCAGAGATGGTATCTTACCTGACGACGGTGAAGGTAACAACCCATCATTTTTGTTTTTAAAGCGAAACTGCAAGGCAATTACTTTTTCTAAATTTAAACGGCTTGATTTCAATTGGTTTAGCGTCCCATCTTGAAGTCCGAAGCTCCTCGCCTAAGCCCTCGACACCCAGAAGCAGTTCTCGAGGCACTGCCTCTAAAGACAGTACTCCAAAAGGTAGCATTTAATTTCTTTTATACTGTCATGGCATTCATGGATCATTTCAGAGTCATTTTATTTATTCATTTGTGTTGGTACTTGTGCGGAAGGGTTTACAATATCATGGGGTATTGGTGTGTAGCTAGTTTAAACTGGTATTTCTGTATCTACAGGTGTTTGAAACTCCAACAGTCTTTAGTTTAAAATGCCAACTCCATCATTGGTAACTAGGGTTGCCAGATGTCCGGTATTTAATCTCCTCGCTTACGCGACCAAGCTTGCACCCCCCCCCCCCTCGTTTGGGGTTGTCTGGTATTTTTTGCTACTCACCTGGCAACCCTATTGGTAACACTCACATTTATTGCAGTTGCAAACCATCTGTCCTTTCGCACTCTCCTACTGGTAAGAAAGGGATGTCTACTGTATGTCTGCAACAAAATCTAGTATGCTAGAGCTTCAGGAATGACGTTGGATGCTTACTTTTCAGGAAAAAAACCTTGTCTATGATCAGCAAAAGTTTTTTTTCTATGTAAACTATCCCAATTCCACAGTTTTTTTTTCAGTAAGGCATACAAGGACTGACGTTTCAAATGCCTGTGGATCCATTCCACAGATATTGGCGAGGATGTGGTGTATTAAAGTATTTGAAAATGCTCAGACATTCAGCCTCCCTGCAATTGCATGTTTTTGATCACCATTTTTGCATCTATTTTACATGATCTGTGTGGTATAGCAACTAAACTAAAACCTGTACTGTAACCCTTTTTCAGGCCCCATAGATATAGACAGGTTGCAAAGAAATTAAAAAGATATGAAGTTTCATTCTGTTTTGGCCAATAATTATAAAGTAAAATGAAAAATAAGTGCATTCCAATTTGTATCATATCATGTGGACAATTAGATTGAAATTTTAAATAAATGTATGTGGTCATTAAAACGCCATTCGTTCAAGTAGCGAACAGTCGTACTGTTAGATCCAGATGATGCCTCGTTCAGAGGCGAAACGCGTGTCGATCGTGTTGTTTAGTGTTTAGTGGTGTTGGTCTGTAGTTGAGTCTGTCTGATATATGTTGTTTCGTGTGGAAGCGGAGGAGGGTGGGTTTTTGCATGAACATATATATGTCGCACAGACGCAGCTAACTTGCACGAGCACGGCACTGGTTTCGCGGAGTAGCATGGTAATTTGTCCCAGTTTGTCAATAAAGCGCCTCTGCCTGAAAAATGGTTAAGGGTAACAAATTAGATTAACAACGTAATTTGTTCCAGTTTGTTGTTATAGACCTCTGCAACGTAATGCCCAGGCATTTGGATCTATTCATTACTAGGGTGGGGCAGGCAGGGCATGTGCCCTGGGCGCCAAATAAGGGGGTCGCAAAAAACGAAATTTACTAACTACCTATAAAAAAAATACAATCCTAATTCGCATACATGGCCAAATAAAAGTCTTTTGAGGATCATTTTTAATCCTTAATGTAGATACATTTTAGATTCCAGAACAAACTGCGAATGTTATGTATATTCATTACATTACAAAATTAGTAAAATAATAAAAAAAAATGTGTAGGTATCTATTTTTACAAAGGGAAAGGGGCGCAGTTTGGGTGCGAGCCCTAGGCGCCATTTTACGTCGCTACGCCCCTGACCGAGGCTATTACTGGTTTTAGTCTAGGCACTATTATCTCTTTCTGCATGTTAAATAGAGGCAGCTATTCATAATGTTCTTTATGCATTTATTTGTACTACTATGATTTTAAGTAATCACACCTTTAGAATAAGAGCGACCCATTTCTAAATAATAAGATAAATGTCATATAGTTTTTATATAGGCGGCGACACGGGCATGTCCGATGACAATTTTGTCGGCGGTTAAAGGGTTAATAGTTTTTCAAAGTAAATTCTTTCATAGAAATACCATTTTACACCTATTTAGTAACTTACCAAGTAATACAGTTGGTTAAAGATGTTATGCCGAAAAACAGTACAATAATGTTGTTTTTGGATATCCTGTAATTTCGTAATTTCCTTGTTTTCAAGTATCACCTGGATGGCTAAAGAGGTTCGCAGTTTCTCTTTTCTGAGTTTGCGCGTGGTAGGACCTTGTGCAAGGTCCGTCCGGATCGCTACCACCATCTTGCTCGCTAATAATAAGTGCTTGCACTCTTGTGTAATTACTGTCACAAGAGGTATTCCATCTTAGCCCTCTGGGTTGGCAACGCATCTACAATCTCCTTGGTGTTGCGGGTGTCTACAGGCGGTGGTAATCGCTTACCATCAGGTGACCCATTTGCTTGTTTTCCTTCCAATTTCATAAAAGAAAACGCCACATTCATAACAGTCTAGAAAGTAAGGGACATATGTTGCAACAAAATGGGACAGGGTATCTTGTGACACCCATTTTAGGGTAAGCATGGCTTAAAGGGGGGTTAATTGAGTAATGATTGGGTAATGCATGATAAACTTGTCTGGTAACAGTGCTGTAACAAGCCATTTATACGCCATTTATGACCCAAAATTTGGTCCTGGAGTGCGATTTTTAAACCTTACCAAAATGGCCGCTCTTCATAGAGATTCCGCCATTTTGGTGAGCTTTAGTCGCCCGGTGAGATTCAAAACTCGCACTCCAGTGGGTTGTTTTTTGACTTTTAAGCGCTCAACACTTGGCGCGTGCCAAGCAATGCGCTAAAATCACGCTCGCGTATTTGATTGGCCCGGGGGCTAGCGAGTGTCAAACGCTCGAAAGTCAAAAAATTACCCGGTTGTTACGGCACTGTCTCGTAAGGGTTAGGTGTGGTTTAAATTGACTAAATGTTTAATTGATTATCAATGAAATAACATTTAATTGCAATACATTTAATAATGTCCACGGAAAACTTATAACATAAAAACACAAGTCTAGAACTAAGCCTAGAAAATGTCACACGCATATCCCAAAATTAAATAAAAACGAAAAATATATATCGGAGCAGTTGTGCCAGCAGGTCGCAAGGACAGCGCGGGGGCGCCGGGCGCCAAGTCGCGCAAGGAGAGCGGCAGCTCGCACGCCTCCACGGACACGCCTAGCGTCAAGTCTGAGAAGGATTATGGTACGTCGTGACACAACTATAGTCACCATTAACGTGACCATTGACCCATGACCCATATATGGAGCACGAGAAACTACTAACTAGCTTTTACCCGTGTCTTCGCCCGTGCAGGATTATTTATGCATGTTGCGGAATTTTGCGGGATAAAAAGTATCCTATATTTTAATCCAGGACATGATCTATCTGTCTACCAAATTTCATCCAAATCCGTCCATCTGTTGTCGACCAAGTCGAAGATGTGTTAAAAGGTCAAATTCGGAGTATCCAGACCAGGTCAGGACCGGGACCATTGGCGTCCTGTGGTCTCTGCCAATCCCAAAAGGAAGTCATGAAATAATACAGTTTCGTTTCTTACTAGCTCCGTCTATTACAGATCGTCGTCGGGACTCTAGGGACTCCAACGCCTCCGGACCTCGGGACAGCTCCAGCGGCAGAAAATCAACTACACACAAGGAAAGGGTTCCGAAGTCTAAAGTCTCCGGTAAATATCAACTATAAATCATGGTTAGGATTAGAATGTAATCAAAAATCAAAACAGAATGTATTGAATAGAACAAGAATAGTACCATTTATTTCAGGCTGCATAGGCCCATAGAAAAAATACCTTAAAGACTAACATACATATTTTTTATTGAGACCAGAGGTCACTGAGGCATATATGAGGGGCCGCACAAATTAGCATTTTATTAAAATAAATAAAAAATATCTCGGGACAATTTACACCAATTGACCTAGTCCCAAACTAAGCAAAGCTTGTACTATGGATACTAGACAACGGATAAACATACATATATAGATAAATACATACTTAAATACAAATAACGTCCATGACTCAGGTACAAACATTCGTATTCGTCACACAAATATTTGCCCATACCAGGATTTGAATCCGGGACCTCTTGCACAGTAAGCAGACACATGTGCCACTGTGCCATACAGGTCGTCAAAATATTATTCTGTCATTGGGGTGATTTTCTCGACACTCGCATGCCGTGCGCCAATCAGTGCCGGCGAAAATACACGATCGCGAGATTGGCTCACGGCTTTCGAATTTCGAGCGCTCGAAAGTCAAAAATCAACCCGAGGTATTTCTTTCTTTATGTATGGGTTGGATTATGAAACGTTTTATTGTCTCATATTTAAACATTAAACGACATTTAGGTAAAACTGAAATTTAAGGTTAATTAGATTGTTCGTGCAAATGGCAAACAAGCATGTGATTCACCAGGGGGCCAAGCACTCTAGCTTTTATCGATGACATAAAGCATTTATCCCGTTCTAACCAGTATGCGTGTGCGAGAGGGACCAAAGCGTTTATGTGCGCGATAAACGCTAGCGTGCTACTATAGCTGGTAACCAGGTGCCTCATGCTTGTTTGCCTGCCTATTTCTTAAAAAAAAATGTTGTTTCCTACTTAAGTTAACGTCAAATATGTGTGAAAACCGCGAAAGTTTAAACCAAGTTTCATTGCCCGTCAGGCTGGGACTCGCCGCTGATTGACGAGGAGGCGGGCCGGCGCGGGCGCCGCCGCGCGAACACCTCTACACCGCCCGCCACCACGCCTGCCAAGCGCCGCCGCACGTGACACTTTCCCGCTTATAAAACCTCGTTAGTGCCCCATACAAGAAAGAACAATTTATAGCAACTTTTGTTAACATTTGTCCATGGTTGGGGAGTGGCTTCTATCCTGTTTCAGGTGGATTTTGCATGAATATAGAGGTATATATGTCGCACGACGTAGCTATTTTGCACGAGCCCGGCACTGGTTTCGCGGAGTAGCAAGGTAACTTGTTCCAGTTTGTTGATATGGACCTCCGCAAATTAACGCCTGAATCTATTAATTATTCGTTAAAGCCTCTAGTTATTCCAATTCTACTGATATTTCGGCAAACACTAATGTTTTTTTCAAGTGGGTCAAACTTTTTGAAATTCGTTCTGTCACGCTAGCTTTTGTCTCGAATATAAAGCATTTGTTATGTCCCTTTCTAACCAGTCAACGTGAGACTGATGCTTTATGTCCGCGAAAACGCTAGTGTCCAGGGCAGCGAGTTGATTTTTGACTTTCGAGCCAATCAATTACGCGAGTGCATATTTTTGGCCAGCACTAATTGGCGCTCGGCTGGCGAGCGTTGAGCGCTCGAAAGTCAAAAAGCACCCTACAGGGCTCTCTAAAGTTCCGAACTGTGACCCGTACTGACCGATCGGTTTTTTAGTTTTAACGTTTACCCTTGGACTGTAAAATTAAGACATTATTATTTGACACCATCAAGTCAAGCGGGTTTATTTTGACTTTCGAGCGCTCGACATTCGCCAGCTGCAGGCCAATCAAATACGCGAGCGTTTTTTTTAGCCGGCACTGATTGGCGCGAAGCTGGCGAGCGTCGAGCGCTTGAAGGTAAGAGAGTTGCAAATGACATTGAATCTTTGCTGGTAAACCAATTTCTTCAAAATAACTGAACATAAGCGGTAATAGTATAGGTTTCCCTTTTTAAGCATGTTTCTAAATTTATTGTTGCTATGTAAAACTTAAAATTGGACTCATAAAGATAAGTCTAACATGTAAAAAATACCTAAAATAATGTTAAGTTTATTTTACAAATGCAAATAAAGCTTCTGTAGAAGTTTGACGATGTATCCAGTAATAAATGAAATAAATATTACGGAATATAAGTAGTTTCTTTATTTTTTATCTTACTCCAAGTTTGGTTCCGTCATGGGTTCGGTCCCGTGGTTCCAGTGTTACTTGCGTCTGGCTTTAGAACATCTACCAGACTTAAAAGCACCGGGCGACCACGCCATACAAAATACACAATAGTATATTGATTATAATCTCCCTCTGCGATAATAACTAATTGATTCATCAACATATTGGAGACATGGCTTTGGTCTTTAACTTTTCACAGACTTGGTAAGAAAATTCTTGACTTCAGATATAGCTGTACGGCACAGATCTTTTTGCCTTGCGTGGAGGGAATAAAATTAAAAAACAAAACAATTGACAGCAGAATCTACAAAAATGTCAAAATACAAAAGTTGCAGACTTGCTTGCTTGATAATTCATAAGAATGCGTAATAATTAGTTGATAGAAAGCTTTGTTTTATATACAATATCAACAATATGGCTTTACCAACCGCTCAGCCGGCGGAGGTGCTCCGAGCGTGGCAAAAAGACGATCTTTATGAGAAACAGCTTGCGGGGTCATTGGCAAGGCTTATGCCTTCAAATCAGGCGTCGAAAGCGATTCCTATATCTTCAGTACTTTACAAATCATTCACAACGCTAAGGGACTTGCAGACGCTCGGGGAAGAATATTCTGGCATAGTTCAAGTGGACGAAACTTACAATAAACTCCCGTCATTTTGCAATCGTCTTTTGAGCATCGCCTTATCTGCATTTGGTGAAAATTTAACAAGGAGGTTATTCCGCTACACTGAACACGCCGTTGAGCAAAGTTCGTCGTTAAGACCTGCAATACAAAACTCGTTTTTAGTGGTCCTAAAGGCGCTAACAAATATGGTGCCTCAAATTGAAAGTATACATCGGGCCTTATGTTATATTAATGGAGGGCCCATCCAACTTGGAAAGACTGCAGCAGGTATAGATTACGTCCAAGTTAGACCTGCCGCTGCAGCTTATTATGCTCACTTGAGACTATTAGGCATGGTTACATTGCTGCATGCATTTGTGTCCTGTGGCCAGAGTGTATATCAAGCGAAAAGACACATGGACCAAATGAGGGATTACCCTAATGAAGTTGACAGCAACAAATCCTGTGTGGCCTGCCTGGAAGAGATTGTGCAGCCATGTGCGTTGCCATGCGGACATATTTTCTGTATGGAATGCTCTTATGGAGCTCTAGATACTTGTGCATTGTGTCGAACTCCATTTGCAAAAAATACTGTTGTACCATTGATGAACTATTATCCATAGCAATATCATAGATCTAGTTTTCTAAGGGTATGGTCTCATCTTGATAAAAAGGGGTGTTGGAAAATGCGTTCACTGCTGGTAACATTCAAATTACTTTTGGTCAGTACTTTCTCTCAATCCTATTGGCAGTATGTTCACATCATGTGGAAAAGTATTAAGACAGGCAATGAATGCGTTAATAATAATCAAACCGGACTTATTTATACTTATTGTAAATAAAATAATTTGAAAATTAAATAAAGCATTTATTTTAACATCAAATAAACAACAATCATGTTACAAATTTAGCCTTAAAGTTATTATATTTGTAAATCTAAGGCCTGGCAGCCACTAAGTGCCACAGTAAATGCATCACTGGTGACAATCATGAATGCTAAGAGAAGATTTACCAAGGTTATACAATTAGCTTATTGAAGTGCTGTTTTACTATTAAGTAGCTAAGCTGATACTCCATTTTGCTAGCAAGGTACTTGACAGAACAACGCAGCTAGTTATTACAGAATGCGAGGAAATAAGTAACCCATGACAGCATCATCACTATTTATGCATAAGCATGATTATAAGCAAACATTCTATTTCTCATCATAATCTAATTATATAGGTATATTATTTGTTATCTTCTCACATCAATATCCATGAGTAAGATAGTGAGATTAAAAGCAGTGATGTGGATTTTGAAATTCATTATTATTATTATATCATATCATACACCATTGTTTACCCACTGTCAGGTGCAGGACTTTCATAGTGTCGAAACTTATTTGCTGCAGCTTAATTTAAATTCTAAGTCATAATGGGTTTTGTATTTTCAAGATAATTTTATTTGCACAAAAAAATCTTCAGCTCATTACTTACTACAAACATACTATGTTCATATGGAAATTTAGTCTTTCATGGAACACATTTTTGTTTAGGTCCATCTTAACACATTCTGTTAATTAATTTAATGCCAAAAATATGTTATGTTAAGCCAAAGTTAAAATTAATAGAGATACGCAAGAGATTCTAAAATAAAATGCTTTAGTTATTATTCAAATAAACAATTAACTGTATCGTAAAATGCATTGTATTGTGAAACATAACATCGAATAAATGCAAATGACGATAAATAACCGCCGAATTGCGCTAAAGGCTTAATAATAACATGTTATAAAAACAAACTTGATTCATTAAAAGTTCAAACTTGTAGTGTAGTAAAGGAAACTGTGAATCCCACAATCATACCTCAGAAAATATAGTTTATATGTAGTATCATAAAGTATCAGGGATTAAACAAATTTTATAAATATCCATAATGGAAGTTAGATAATTGTTAACATAAAACTTCCGGTAGACTCTGATATATTAATAAAAACGGATCACTCACGTATTTTTAAGTCGAGAATTGCCAGACGTGAGTGATCCGTTTTTATTATAATAAAAATAAAATAGAGAGAAGCAAGAAAAAACTTTACTCAGTGCATAACAAATTGCACTCGCATTGTTGCAACCGACATTGTTGATATTTTTGTCTGGATAATTTTCAGTTTAAACTTTCATCACCAGAAATATTCATGTAAGGTATGATACAAGTGAGTGTCTTAAAAATACTACCAGCGGAAATTACAAAACTTTGATAATAATATGTTCATATTCATATTCATATTTATTTCTTGCAACCTTACAGAGATGTTCTTAAAATTAGCCAGTACCAACATGGACCCTACTAGGGCATAGCAACTATGTTGTTTAACTGGCACAGGAAAATAGCTTAAGTATCTAACTTTGGTCTTTGTCATATATTATGCCATCTTATTGCCGTATTAAACTTTGGTTTAGCGCTTACCTAACAAAGTTTAAAAAATAAATTAGTTTATTTCCATACTAAGTGTTCATTAATTTTCTGAGGATTGAATGCTGGAACTTAGTACAACAAACCGTTTCCTGTACTACACTATTGTGATAATCATTGAGTAGACAGTAACAATAAGTCACAAGGCAAAATACTGGTAAGTTATTATAAATATAATAAATAAATTTCAATCCTGGATACCCTGAACTTGCATTCTGAGGCTAATATGAATCGTGGCAGCCCCATGCAAGAATACAAAGTGATGCCTCAAAGGGCTCTCTGCATTTGGTTATTATGACTAGTCTTCCAGTGACACTTAACTTCGTATTTCATGTTCATGTTTCAGTTAATACACAAACATGCACCAAATTTTCAATGGTTACACAAAATTGCTACTCAAGCTCAAAAAGTCTTCTTCAACTTGACTCTCTCAACAAGCCAATTCTGCTCAAAAGTGTCTGCTCAAAAACCCTGGTGTATCTTTTGAGTTTTGCCGGATTACCGATTTTCAGTAGAATAGCATCCTAAATCAGTTTCTATAGTCTATTAGTCAGAGTATCCATGTTGAAAATTCAATAAAAACAGTCCATAATTTTTAAATACAATGGCAACATAAATTATTCTATGTGAAGTAGTTCTACATCAAAAATTAAGGTAGCATTGGGTGGGATGACTCCAGGATGCCCTCGGGGACCATAGGCATAGTCTGGTGAACACCTCAGCGTTGCTCTTTCTCCTACTGACAGCTGGAAATTAAAAAAGAAACTCTTTAACTTTTAAAAACACTATGATGTTCTAAATTAAATTTGCCCGTGTGCCTGTCTCCTGTAAAAATTTATTATAGATTGGTCAACTTCTTAAAGTCAATTGCAATACTTGACCACCCGCATCTGCAAAACATCTCAGTGGATTTTCGTACCGCCTATGTCACAATGCCATCTACATTAATTTAATTCCTCATATATTTAATGTCAACATATGAAGATATGGGCATCTGGCCCCTATTGCATAATGACTTGTAACTTGTAATATAAGCCAAAGTCTCTTTTCAACTCCTTTTAATAGAAAGAGGCTTAGGCTTGTATTACAAGTTACAAGTCATTATGGACAAGTCAGACTTGTATCTTATAATACAAGCGGAAGTCTCTTTCTATTAAAAGGAGTTGAAAAGAGTGTTCCGCTTGTATTACAAATTGCAAGTCATTATGGGCAAGTCAGACTTGTAACTTATAATACAAGCGGAAGTCTCTTTCTATTAAAAGGAGTTGAAAAAAAACTTCCACTCGTAATACAAGTTCAAAGTCATTATGTAATAGGGGCCTGCTCTAGTAGCCCGCTAGCATTTATCGCTCACATAAACGCATCTGTTTCTCTCGCACAGCTTACTGGTTAGAAAGGGATATACTTATGTTTGATGTCAGCAATAAGAGCTAACATGCTATGGCCCGTGGAGCTCTTAACATTACAGTCAACTGTGGCATTTAAAGTGTTAAAATTGTGAGATTCTCATGTATACCACACTGCTGGTATAGCAAAGGGGGGATTATTAGGTTTAGGTTAGGTTAGATTTTATAGGTCTTATTATATGGCCCCCCTATACTCTGACCCACACTGCTTCCTCACATGATCGTTCACACAGACTTGTGTTATGGTACCATTAGAGGTTCCGTTCTTCAGGGATTCTTTAACATATCATGAATAGTGGTTAAGCTCTTTAGAGCTTGATACAACAAATTTTGAAGATGGACTTACCTTAGTTAATCCTTGATCCCACCCTTTAATAACATCTCCTTTACCAAGAGTGAACTTGAAAGGCTGGCCGCGATCTCGCGAAGAATCGAATTTCTTCCCATTTTCCAATGTACCTGTGTAATGTACAACAACAGTTTGACCCGGCTTTGGATACGTTGTCCCTGAAAAGCGTAATAAATATAATAAATATCTGAATATATTCCGCCTGGAAATTTTAGGTTATGCAAAAGAAAACAGAGGAAGTTATACCGTTTCCTGGAGAAATCGTCTGAACTTCTACACCCATTATGAGTAAAATTATTAATTTTAGTGTAGTTACAAAGAAATCTGAAATTATTTTTGAAATTCGACGGGAGAATCGTCGTAAAAATGTAAGTAAAATGAATGAATGAGTGAATGACTTTGGGGTTGGATTGTTGTTGTTGACAAGCAAGTTTTCGCAGAGTTTTTAGTACTCGATCGAGTATTCTAATAATAGCAACACTCAAGCAAGGTTGTCATTTTTTAACCGCACAACGACGTCGTGCAAGCAATCCTTTTCATTACGTTTTCATTAGTCTGTGTACAGAAGTAGAATAGACAAAACTAAACACCAATCGCATTAGCACATTTCGTAAACATACAAGATGGCCACAAACCAATGCGGAAACAGTTGAAATTGAAACTTCAAACGGAATACGATTTCAATTTCTGACACTAACCTTTTTAGTAAATATTTAGAATCATCAGATGTTGTAGTTTTATTGGACTACTTTGCTTTATGGTGGATAGTGATTGTTGGACCTGTACGAATTGTAATCTAAATGCACTATGATGGAAGTGGACAACACAGAAAACAGCAGTAGCAGTAGTAGCAGTCATCCAATCGACGGTGGAAAATTTGCTAATTTGAAGGCTTTTGTGAATGCTGCGCGTGATTTTGAAGCCACACATAGTGAATCTGCTACTAATTTAATGAACAGATACTTGGGTGTAAGTTTTAAACGTGTTATGATCTAAATTGTTACTTTTTAGTTGAATATTTACAAGTACATTACACTTGCTGTAAGTTTTATACATGTAATGTAAACCATGTATCAATGTCCATGTTCCAGCTTATTGCATCAGCATGTGACTTATCGATATTTTCACCTGGGAGATCAGAAGTGTGCGCGTTCTTCAGCTCCCTATGGCGTGTGATGTGCGATGTCCGTGGGCCACATTGGGCCGGCGTTGCGGTTTTGTCACGCGCCTGTATAGAGCCCAGTGCAAAGCACGCACTCATACATACTTATAAGTAAGTGCTGATCGCTAGGAGTTTATGAGATCCTGGTACTCTTTGTGAGTGTGGTACAATTTTGATATAGTCTTATTTATGATACTTGTAAACAAGTATTTTCACTAATTGCACAATTTTACCTTCCAGATTCATGCCAATACTGACTCGATTATTATCAAATTCTATGTCAAATGACAAAAAAATCAGACTTTTATCTGTAATGCAGGTAAAGTATATATTTTTTATGATTAAAATCAATTTGTGCTTGAAATATTCCTATTCCAATGTTACATAGAATTAAGAGATTGTTTTGAATAAAAACTAGAATGCTATATTTTTATATTTCATTGTCATTATACCCAATGAATTGATCAAAATATGTTTGTTGTTTATGTTATAAAAACAGAATTATCTCCATTTCGGATGGTAAACAGAGATAAGAAAGACATGGTGTGAAACACAAAATATTTCTCTAAACTACTGTTTCAGGAGATCTCATATGGCATCAAAATTAGCTGGCAAGAATCTTACCTCACCAACCTCATGAAGCAGTTGACGGACTGGATAACTCAACCCTTCACGGATGCACAAGTGCAGCTGATTGCACACAGATCACTCACAGTTTTGGTCAATGTGTGCTATGCCAACTTGCCTGCAGTATACGCGCTGATGAGGACTGTTGACACTAAGAACTTTGTTGTGCATCTTATTAGTTTAAAGGTAACTTGTCTTTGATTTCTTGAATGTAATTTTGAACCCACATGTTAATATGTAGTCACTTTTAAGTTGTTGCAGCGCCAAATGCCGAATTAACGCAAACAAAAACGTTACAAAGAGAAGCTATTCACAATAATTATTTCATATGGTTTTATTGTCATTTCAAATACAGACCTAAATCAATCACATACCCAGCTTTATTTGTAAGTAACAAATTTGAACCTTATGCTCATAGGCTACTTTTATATTGTACGAGTTGACATATAAATCTGTTATTGGCGTTGAAATCATAGTTGGGATTTATTGGTTTTTGATGTGAAAAAAGTTAATCACATTAAGTCGATCGCCGCATACAATGTGCGATAATCGCCATAGTGTACAGCAGGGGTGGCCAACAAGGTTAGACCCAAGGTCTACTGTTCACTGACGACTAGAGATGGGCCGACTATGAGTTTGGCCGACTAGCCGACTAGCCGACTAATCGGCTGGGAAAAAGCCGACTAGTCGGCCGACTAGTCGGCCAAGCCGATCATTGCTTTCGCTAATGTTCGAGCGGAATATGTAATGTTCGACGCGCCTCATATGTTCACGCGCCGCATAGGCTGATATGAAGGACCAGGTTTTTTTTTCATTTTGCGTTTTCTTATGATATTGTCTAAGTATTACTCCACATTACAGAGTTTCTTTAAATTAGACAAAGGTCAGCGAACTACTTAGCTGAGAAGTTTGTATTGTAGTAAAATTACCATTCCGACCGATTCACCGAGGCACTGCGGTATCTTAGACGAGAAGATGTTGCGTAGCTTCTCAAACGCTACCTTACCGAATCGGATTCGATGATTTACCTCTTTGTCGATCTACCTCTGGACAGTCTATTCCAGGTATACATACATAATCCCTTAATAAAGTTGAGTGTAGAGTCTCCAATCTCTAAGGGAGTTGGCGGGACGAGGGCGTTCGACATGATTTTCCACTTGTCCACGTTCATCTTAAGACCAACTTGCTTATAGTCTCGAGCATTATACTGAGGTCCTCCATGGTCTCAGCCATGACTACTATGTTCTGGGCAAAACGAAGGTGAGTGATATATTCGCCGTTTACGAGTATATTGATGCCAAGTCCTTCCCAGAGATAACATCTCCCTGTTTAACTCCTCGCTGTAGTAAGATAGGCTTCGAACTTTGGTCCTGCAGTTGGACGGACGTATTGGCGTGTTCATAAAAATTCTTCAGTACTTCGATGTCGGCACATCGCTGGAGAGACTGGAGGGACAATACAGCCCATGTCGCGATTGAATCGACGTCCACAAATGCTAAACAAAGGGCGAGGTTATACTCTTCGGGCTTCTGTATTACCTGCCGCAGCGCGTGTAAGTGGTCCACGGTGCTGGAGCCTTTTCAGAAACCGGCTTGTTCGGGAGGCTGGAAGTCGTCGAGCTTGGCGCATGAGACGGTTCGCAATGAGTCTCGAAAATAAAATAATATTTAAGCATGGCTCACAAGTGAGATAGGCTTATAGTTCTTCAGCAGAGTATTATTGCCGTTTTAGGAAAGGAGCACCACCACACTTCTGTTCCATGCATACGGCGTTCTCTCTTCGTGACTGACGAAGTTGAACAAAGGCTAAAAGACACTAAGAAACGGTTTACCTTCAGGATGTCAATGCCTTCAGGAGTTCAGCTGCAATTTGACATCGTCTGGAATTTGTCATTTTTAAGTTGTTTTAGAGCCATACTAATCTCGTACATGCTGACGTCCGGGATGTCTTTGGTAGGTATGTCTTAGAATTCGACTTGGTTAAACAGCGTTCGAGAAGCTATGCAACATCTTCTCGTCTAAGATACTGCAGTGTTTGAAGACGAAAGTCTTCGATCAGATGATGAAAGTACTATTTAATTGAAATTGATTCATGTTCATGTCGATGATTTCAATTCAATCACCCTGTTTTAAAAATAGTAATATGACCACTAAGTCACCCACTGGCTCGTTTGAGTTCCTATGTCGTGTTTAAAATAAAAAATAAAATAAAAATTATTGCCGACTAGTCGGTGCTTTTTGCCGACTAGTCGCCGACTAGTCGCCGACTAGAAATATGGCCGGATAGTCGGCTTTACCGACTAGTCGGCCACTAGTCGGTACATCTCTACTGACGACACCCTGTGCGACCTACCAATAACATACTTCTTCGCAATCGCAATCGCAGTCTGTTCTACGTATTTATATTTTTTGCCTTGCCACGATCGACTGGACTAATGGTCGCAATCGACCAGTCGATCGCGATTGACCGGTTGGCCACCCCTGGTGTACAGAATACACTAGTCGGCCGCATTCGGCGAGCAGCAGCTGCAACTACCTAACATTGCCACCGCAATAAGCGGACTGAAGTAGTTTGAAACAAGTTTGGTGTCCGCATTGGGTGACCAAAGTCTTTATCCAAGTTTCCAGGACAAGTTTCCAGGTCTATAGTTACAGCAGGGGCGTAACTAGGGTGGGGCAGGCAGGGCATGTGCCCTGGGCGCCAAATAAGGGGGTGCGCTAAAAACGAAATTTACTATCTACCTATAAAAAAAAAATACAATATAAATTCGTATACATGGCCCAAATAAAAAGTCTTTTGAGGATCATTTAATCCTTACTGTGGATACATTTATTCCAGACGGGGACATATTTGTGGTATTTTGTTTGTTTTACATACATTACATTACAAAACTAGTAAAATAATAAAAAAAGTATAGGTATCTGTTTTTAAAATAATTTACAAGAGGGAAGGAGCAGTTTGGATGCGACCCCTGGGCGCCATTTTACGTCGCTACGCCCCTGGGTTACAGGATGGCGGCTACGGCGGCGTGGACGTGTGCCGGCTGCTGCTGTGCCTGTCGGCGGCCACGCGCGGCGCGGGCGCCATGCGGCAGGCCGACGTCAACAGCTACCTCACCTGCGCCATGCGCACCTTCGACAAGGCTACCGTGTGAGTACCGGCGCCGGCTACACTATAGATATTGCAAACTTAGTGACCCGGCTCGGCATGGCAATGGTATCCAAGTAGACGCCACCTAAAACCAAATGGCGTGAAAGTGTTAAATTGTTGTTGAATATCATTTTTAAATAGGATCCACAAAAAAATAAAAAAAATATATATTATGGGGGCTATAGATTTAAAAGTATGAAACTTAAGAGAAAAAAAAAGTTGGTTTTTTAAATTTTAAAATACATATACTTATTAGAACCCTGATAAAAAATACAACAATTTTTATCAAACTGGAACAAATTACCTTGCTCCTCCGCGAAACCACGGAGCGTGGTGGTTGAGCGTAGTAGCAAGGTAATTTGTTCCCGTTTGTTGAAATGGACCTCCGCAAAGTAACGCCTGAATCTATTACTTATTTAACAATTTTTATTAAGGAGGTAACCATATAAACGCACTTATTATTCTAATAAACGTGAATTAGTTCCAAATTGCATACTTTTACTAGCAAGACTACAAGCGTGACCATAACGTGACGTCATATGTAGGTAGTTATTTTATTTGGAGCGCTTTCGCGGGGATGCGTTGCATCTTTTTCAATTCGTGTTATTTCAACGGTGATCGTTGACAAAACTAAAAATACAGTTTTTCTTGTTTTTACGAGTGCTTTCAGTTTTGACACCAAATACATTTTAGTCATCATGCCTATTCTTGGAATCGATGATTCCTATGGGCGGGTTTGATCACTTCCCATCAAGGATCTGGATGATCTTTTTCCTGCCATTTCTATTAAAAAATAAAATTGTTTTCTAGCGACAAAGACGCGACACAGCTGCTCCACGCATACACGTTCATGAAGGATCTATGTGATGATAACAACTTGCGAAATTTGGTCGCTGCCTACCCTAACTTCACCACAGGCCTGAAGGATGCATTAAAGGTAACATTTTTTTGAGAGTTTATGTGAGTTTGTTAGTAATTCGTCCACTTGTCTGTGAATTTATAGCTGCCAGTTGAGTGGACCGATTTGTATACGTTTTTCGGGTTCCATACCTCAAAAGCTAAAAAGGAACCCTTATAGGGTCATTGCATAGTCCATCTGTTTTTTTATTTGAAGGTGTGGTAGTTTATATGGCTGGAAAAAAACTGGTTAGAGTTTGTCGAGATGTTTCACTTTTAATGAACGTTTGAGGAACTTTTTTAAAAGAGCTCAGCTGTCAGCTCGGTGATAGGGGCTGCAATATCCGGCCTGGGTCCTGGCTGTTTCAACAATTCCTGAAATTATTGAGAACTTCTATCTCTATAACTTGCACATCCCTACCTACTGATGTACCAAAGGAAACTGTTTTAAATTGCGATGTGAAATTTCTTTGTAATTTATAAGAATATTCCCTTTTTGATATCTTTGTGCAGCTTGCACTAGCACATCCCTAAGCACAACAAATGGCGGGAATTTTTTAAAGGTTAAGTTCAGTAATTTTTTTGTAAGTAGACTCAATTTTTTTTGGTGGAAATACTTTGAGGAAGCCTGGTGTGTTGAGTTTGTAAATTTATGATTTCTGTATGTTGTTTTGTGCTTTTTAAATGTTGTTTTTTGCCACACGTAATAAGTATCAACTCGTATCGTTGTTTTAGAATTTGATGGAGTTTTGCCACGCGCCTGATGATTCCATTGAACCGGAGCAGGTGGCCGCTTGCGTCCGGAACGCCTTCAAGTTTCTCACTGTCCTCATTGGTTTAGGCAAGTATTTCTTCGTCAGCTTGTCTAGTGATTAGTGATCCTGACTATGAAGCTAGATATTCATCATCATTATCATCATAATATCAGCTGTAGCCACTCGTACACTGCTGCGCCGTTCTTAAGGATCCCCACGACGGTCGGTCTCGTGCTCGCATCCATCAGTTTTTCGCGATCCTTGCTAAAGATTGTAGATTCTATTCTCCAGAGCAGCGTTTCTTAACCTGTGGTCCGCGGACACCTGGGGGTCCGCGAGCATATGTGTGGGGGTCTGCAGTCTTATCTATGGACGTAACAATCATAAATAAATGCCACCATAAGTCTTGTAATCGCTACGCACGCATATTTTTTTGTAATTTGTAGTACTAAAATAAATGTTCCGAAATTTATTGCTGCTTTTTTTGCTTGATGGAAATTATGCTTGATTTCCTAAGGGGTCCGTGGACAAAAAAGGTTAAGAAACGCTACTCCAGAGAATTGTGTAGATTGTAAATGTTTGTTTGTTTATCGGTCGTGTCGTACCAGGTGTCCCAACCCCTGTTCTGTTCTCTATGGACATCAGTAACATTATCTTTTCCTATATCCTATTCTATCCAGTAGGGTAGCTACACAGGGGCTAGGCAGTGCCGTGCCCCAGGGCCCTTAAGCTCAAGGGGCCCCTGTCCAGCACCCCTTAAATTCTAGCTGTCCTACTCACAAATATTCTCCGACCACCAGAATTATATACCTATTTATGTAATTTGACTATTAGGCCCCACAGGGCCGTGTCCACCATATGGCTTTTTGGGCTTCAGCCCAGGGCCCCGAGGATACAAGGGGCCCCAGCTAAGTAAAGTCCAAGTAAAAAATAGACGATATTTTTTGTATGAAATAGAAAGGCAAACAAGCTAGTGGGTCACCGATAATGCAACAAATCCATAATTTTATTAACTTTGAGTAATTAGGAGGGCCCCTAAGTAGTATTAGCCCGGGGCCCCCGAAACTCACAGTCCGGCCCTGGGGCCCCAATTATGTCCCAGGGCCTATAGTCATCAAGCTACCCCACGTGTAGAACACGAAAATGTAAAGGCTTTTAGAAAAGGCTGTATATTAGCATTGCGACTTTATGCTACTGTGGCCCTAACATGACTGGCCAAGTTTAGTTTATCTCTATCTGCGTCCCTTTCTAATGACACTAGTTAGACAGAGACACAGGGAGGGGTTAAACTAAACCTGGGCTGTCATGTTAGGGCCGCTGGGCGGTTTTTTTTAACTTATTGACATGTTTTGCGTCCGATAGCTTTGTATGATCGATGTTATTTGTTATTTACAGATCTGTACGCGTTGCGCAAGTACCACTGCCAGATGCTCTGTCTCTGTCTGATAGCGCACCGACTTTGTCTGCCCGAGTCGCTGGAACTGTTCGCGGCTGTCGTACTGCAATACAAAGGTATTATTCTCGCTTAGTTTTTTTTTTACATTATGATAAGCAAGCAACAGGTGGACGAGCTAGTTAGAAGACCGAGCCGAAGGTGAGGCACTCTAAAACACGAGTCCATCCATTGCACTTTCAGTTAAAACAGACCGTAGGAAAAAAAAGTGTAATCAACTTGATGAGTTTCCAAAGCATGGCATGAAAATTTATCTTCTGTGTTTTATTTTTTATTATATAATTTGTACATTTTGTATTTAAGGCTTAACTGCACGAGTGCTTATTTCAGATGAAGGTCAGCTGCCTCAAGAGTTGATAGTGATGATCGGGGATGGGCTGACGGGCTTGCTGGTGCCGCCAACACTCGAACCTGGCAAAGCTGGCTTGCAATGGGTACTTTTTGCACTTTTTACAATTACATAGACTTTCCGGCATAGATGTCATAACTATACATACGTAACCTCTTAATACTACATCGATAACACATTGCGGCAGGGTTCTAAGGTGGCCTAGAATTCTGCGAGGCAATTCTCGCGTCATTAGAGATGAAATCACACTCGAGATAAGCCAAAAAGAGCTGTCAAATCCCTTCAAAATCTGTCATATTTTGACACATCTCGAACGTCAGATGAATCTCGATGAGCGCCAGAATTGGGGGCCAGTTTGGCTTACCTTCGTATTTTGATGTCGTATCGTACAGTAGGGGAAATATATTCACGTACCACCTTAGAACCCTGTCGCAATGACGCGACGCGTTAAACGCCAGGCTATGTCATACAAATATCATGCGTATGTCTCTTCGACTAGGTTCTACGGTGGTACGTGTTTCAAGTTCCTTGACTGTACATAATCTGTGTTTTGTTATACTTTTAGTTGCAAGTAGTGGGCGCGCTGTGCGAAACCGGCTCCACGCAAGAGCGCGTCCTGCAGAGCGTCACTCCGGACTCCTACGAAGATACACTTTACAGTGTACTGCAGTATACTTCACAGGTAAGATAGTACTAGGTTATGCAAGCCTGGTTGTTTTCTCATAGGTATTACCAGGATTGCACGCTCTAGATACTACTGTCAAACTCTCCTTACTTACCTTACCGTACCACGCTCACGCAGAACACCGGTACCGGCGTGAAGTAGTGGTTTAATAATACGTTTGGTACTGAGTGATAAGATCCGTAGGGCCAGATCGGCATGACCCCCCCATCGGCTGGGTCGAGGCCAACCAATGATAATTTTTCAACTCCATTGATGATCCTGTCCTGACTGGACCTCGACTATGTGCCCCGCCCCCCGCCTTCTCCGACTCGAAGGCTTAACCGCCCTTGTTAAATTTATTCTTTCCCACGGGGAATATAGATCGCCTCCCTAGTCCATGAAGAAAAAACTTAATTTTATGTATTTTTACTATATTGTTGAAACATTATGTTCTAGAATGGTCCAGTGGGCTTAGAGCAGGCGCAGCAGGCGGCCATCGTGGCATGCCGCACCGCTTTGACCCTAGCCTCGCTCTCGCAGCCTTGGGACGCGGCGCTGAAGAGATTCCTAACGCACCATCAGGTGACTCATGATACCCTGGTACCATGCTGACGCTAAAGTTCCACTAATATCGCTACAAAGTGCTAAAATAAGTAAAATTCTATCCTTTACACACTACTAGGTAGTTATGGCATCCTGGTCTTATGCTGTGAATAATAGTTCTATTGAACTGAAAAAAAACCGCACTAGCGCACTACTAGATGAAGATAACTTATGGTACCCTGGTAGCTTGTTGCGAATATCGTTTCCCTTTCGACGCTTAAAACGAACGCAAAACTCGGCATGTTATGGCGTTCTGCGACTTTGTACAATGAATTACGTGTAATATCACAAAAAACATTGTTTTTTAAAATAGTACATTTCGATACTAGTGCGGAAGGTATGTCATTACTTTACGAGTTCCGAGATATCTTGCCACGAGCCGCAGGCAAGTGGCAAGACTCGGGACGAGTGAAGAATGACATTTCCGCGCGTGTATCGAACGACGTTTTTCAATACAGTTGCGAAAAAAATACAATAAATTTGCGACTTTTACTGAAGCTCTTAATTAAAGTAAAGTAAGTACAAACTTTAGCAGTGAACATTTTTGACAAATTAAACGCGTTATTGTTAGCTGTCGTATGTCATAAGGCAATGGCTTTTGCTATTCAGCCAAATCAATGAAAGATTTTTTTTCAAATAGATATTAATATGAGCGTTAGGACAATTATTAAAGGATAACGAAATATTCTTGCCAGGAACATTAATATTTTCACTCTCCCGCCTATTTTTACTTTTTTTTTAACGATTCCGTTCTTAGTGGCCAGTCATTCAAAGGCGTTTTATTTTTTAATTTAGCGAAGCGTTTCGAAGTGCTTAAAAACACCCAGAATCGCTTTTTGTTTGAATATCTTTGCCATTTATTTCTGAAGAAGTGGAACTAAAAAGAACCTTATTTTTTTAATGTAAATAAATATGGGGTACCAGAAAAGACCCAGTGTTCTGATTGGTCGATTTTATGTCGTATGCAGCACAAGTCGTGTTCTGATTGGTCGAATCAGTGATCAGCGTGCTGATGTGATTGGTCGATTTGCTCTTTAAACAGGCCAACAATGTTTTTGTCTCAGAGAATTCCGTTCCATTAAGCCACCTTAATAAGAACTGTTTTTAGGACTGTTATTATTCAAAAATCATATTTTTTTGATGAACAGGCTAGTAATAAAATATAAAATCTCAATATTTTGATATTCTTACATTAATAATAGGTTTTTAGTTTTATTACGTCTTGGTACAAACTAAAACTATAAAAACTCTTTGGTAAGTAGTTGTGAATTGGAACAAGTACAAATTAAAAAAAAACTGGAAAAGTAAATCGCACTAGTTCGCAAAAACGAACTTTGCGCACGCAAAACAGCCAAAAAAAGGGCACTTTTTGAGCAACTGTATTGAAAAGGAAATTTTTAACAACAAACTTATTTATATATCAGGTTCGGAAGAGTCTGTGCGCAGGTCTGTCGAGCACCAATGGCACGCGGCGGAAAGAAATCCTACAGCTGATCAAACACCACTGCTTCCCGACGGATCAAATGGAGGAGGTATTTTTACTTAGTCTTAGAGGGTTCCGAAGTCGAACGAGGAACCTAATTTCACCATATCCATCTCAATGAGACATAGATGTACTATGTCATTCCACAAATATTTTGTGAAAATAATAGAAATAAATAAATATGTTTGGGACAAATAACACCAATGCACTTAGTCCTAAAGGAAGCAACTAAAGCTGCTTGTGTTATGGGTACTAGACAACGGATATACACATTTAAATAGATAAATATATACTTAAGTATATATAACATCCAAGACTTGGGTACAAAAATTCGTATTCATCATACAAACATTTGCCCTTTCCGGCAATCGAACCCGGAACCCCAAGCTTTGTAGTCAGGTCTAACCACTAGGATATCCGGTCGTCAAAAATATAAATATAACTACAATGTTTAATTTTTTTCGATGCTACTGTATCTGTCGCTCAAGTTAGTTGCTTTTTTTGTAATCGATTTTTTTTCTATTTTTTCATAAAATAGCGTTATCTCTCGTCAGCTAACGGGCATTCATAAATGACCAACATGATTAAGTTTCTCATAGATGTCACCGAGGGTAGTTTAAACAAAAATCAATAGTGCAATGACCGTAAAGACGAAACACATTGAAAAATTCGCAGGGTATGATATATAATGTGGCGAAACTGGCAAACGCAAGGCACGAAATGCTGATGTTGCAGGTTCGAGTCCTGTCATTACCCTAATATTTCTTTGGGTTGTCATTCATTATATAGCATTTTAAAATTTAATTTGGGTCAGTTGCTGGTGAACCTTGGACATTTGCATTATTGCCGACCGTGTTATCCCCTGCAGGTGTTCGGCGAGAGCCTGAGCGCGGCGCCGGAGAGCAGCGCGCCGCGCGCGCCCGCGGACGGCGAGGGCGAGGGCTGGGACGCGCCGCGGCTCGCGCCCGCGCAGGAGCGCGCCGTCGACGCGCTGCTCAAGGACCTGTCGGACGCGCTGCGGGACAACAAGGTACCAGGTGCCGGGCGGGCCAGGCCCTTGTTGTACAGTATTACCAAAAACATATTGAGCATCGGCAGTATTCGTTTGCGTTGAGAAGCACAGACCGGTTTCCGACAGTAGCCGAAGGTGTGAATAATCCATATTGTACTTAATTTGCAAGGGCAAATGGCAGAGTATTGCTTGCATTCTTAGCTTTGTCCCGCTTACACAATTCGTACAGTGTGGCGCACGGGCCGCCGCCATGTTGCTCCAAAATCGATAGACCAATAAAAGCGCAAGAGTTTAGCGCGCGTAAAATTCTACTTTATCATTGGTAGATCGAAATTTCTCGCGCTACTAAAATTGGTCTACTGCGCAGGTACATCGTGGCACAATATATTTTTGGTAATACTGTACCACGAACATTACGAGTGCTACATTTTGACATACTCGTAGAGTTTTTCATACAAAAATATGTTAATTTGAGGCATTAGTAAGTTTTGTGGTACAGGCCCCAGGCCGCAGACGGCAAGAGCTGGCACGCGCTAAGCCTCGCGCCTGGGAAGGAGCGAGCCGTCGAGTAGCTGAACATTTTAGTACCTTGTCGCTGTCAGCAATGTGACAAATTCGAGTAACTCTCATTTCAATCGTTACTACGACAAGATTCTTTAGTGTTTAGCGTTTTCTTAAGCTGTCTGTACCAGGCGGACCAGGCCTTCGAGTTATGACAAAAAATTATAGACTTTGAAGCCGTGACAGCTCTCTTTGGTATACTTATCTTGAATGTGACCGCATTACTACTAAGCTCGCTGGGCTCTTATGTCCTGGTAAAAAAGCATAATATCACATCCAGTCGGCGAGTGTGCAAGAATTGTTTTGTATCCGCAATAAACGCCAGTGTGCTTACCACAATGCGGGTAACATAACAAGTAACATTTTACAAGAAGTGCAGGTCATCGGTACAACCTTAATACTAGGAGCGTAGAAATTGCGAAGAGTTTAACTGCAGGTTTTCGGCGTCGACGCTTGACGAGCGTCGGACTCGCTACGCGTCTGGATACCAGGGGCGCAGTATTTGCGAGGCGCTTAACTAAAAGTGATTGAGATGTGGAATGTTACCATGTACCAGGATTGCAGGACATACTTAGTATCATGATAGCTCAATAATACTTTTAGTTTTTAAACGAATACTTTTGTTATCGACATACAATTTACGCGCACGCAATATCATGCTGTACGAGACGAAAATTATTAAAAAGAAATGAAAAGTACACATCAATGCAAAATAAGCCTTGGGTACCTCATTAGTATAGAATTAGGTTAATTTTGTAAAAGCAAACCAGAACCACGTTACTTAGGCAATTATGTCTGTCTGGCTGTCCCAGTCACTGATACACACACTGGTAATAAAAATGGTTCTTTCTTATCCGACATCAAGATCGTAGGAGCAACCAGGATATCAGGATATAAATTAATCTTCTAGGCTCTAGCACAAATGTTTTTAACAAATGTAATAGTCAAGATACTAAAATCGCATAAGCTACGCGTTGGTCTTGTCCAATACGAAACATGATTTCCATTTACCCTCTCCGACCCTTTAAGATATTTAGACACCAGGATTTCAGAAGCTAAAAACATAGTTTCTCACAGGCGCAATTGAACTCATACGAAATAGATTAAACATCGTATAAACATCATTTCATTACCACCTCATTGGGTTACGTTTTATCTTCATACTGGTGATAACACACTCGCTAATGTACTTATTTATTTATTTGCCTTCATTTAGCTGGAAGGAAAATCCTGAACTAGATAAAAGCAGTTTTATCACCACGCCGTGTGCAATCAGGCGACAATTAGGTACTAGGATCGCAGTAGACCGGAGACGGTCTTAATCTCATAATTATAAACGTTGTGTTTTTGACAACATGATGGCTAGCACAGAACACAGCAACTTGCTTTTTCGTCCGGTGTGTATTTGAGAAGAATGCACTCCAAGAAAGCGGGAAAATGCGCTTAAAAAGCGCTAAGTCTGCTACTTGGGGTGCTAGCCGTTCTGTAGTAGGTAGCGGAAGGCTGCCTCTTATACCGACCCTACTAATGCTATGTTAACGCTAGTCCAGTTTTTGGGTCCGGAGCTAAACCGGTTTCACTTATAGAGCTTGTTTGTGGTCGTGTTGTACCGTCTCTTGCAAGGCTGGCGCACCAGCTGTCCCAAGAGACGGCAGTCCGGATCTAGCATCAGGTGATCCGTTTGGCCGTTTGTCAGCTTTAGCATTAAAAATGTATAATGTTCATATTTTTACAAGATATCGGACATCGCGACCTCGAGCGTGATGGAGCTGTACGGATACAAGATGACGTGTTTGGAGCAGAGGCTGCATTCGCATTCCGTCGCTCTTCAGGTACCAGTAGTAACCTTTAGAAAACTTTTTAGCACAAAACATTAGGTGCACTAGTGATGGCTGCGTAATGTACTATATTGCACATAATATTTAAAATAACAGTTAATTGTATACATGATACTACATGGTATGATTACTTCAAGTTTAGTTCGGCATTAGTCGACTAAGATCATATTTATAACGTTATCGAGACTTTAACGTAATGTATATATATTGTTAATTTACCTCGACGTTTCGGCCATGTTTCAATGGCCATGGTCACGAGTAGACTTTTATCGCTTTAAAGTCCCGATAACGCTATAAATATGAGTGAAAATCGCGAAAGTTTAAAACAAGTTATCGACTAAGATCGTTTTTGTTTTTTTTTTTTATTAGAAATGGGTTTGCATTTTGCCTCAATCTCACCTGATGGTAAATGAAGATGGCCGAAGATGTAGCACGCTCACCCTGAAGATGACTATTCACTCTCACCTTAAAAAGGCCAAGGTTATACTGTTCTGGAAATACAGACGCAGGAAGGGCATTCCAGTCCTTAGCGGTGCGGTACTTGCATTGTTCTTTTATTTGTTATAGCATTTCCGTTGACAGCCGAAATCGCTTCATGAAATAATTATACTGCACGTGTTGTGTTGTTATCGTGTCATTTGAAAATCCGTATACATTATTTTTTCTTCATGTAGTGTTATGTGTGTTTGGGTATCGTGTATCGTTTTATAATAAAACGCGGCTTGGCTGTCAGCGCGGCTGCGCTTTGCTATAAAATGATTCACGGTACCCAACCACAGAATAAATAATAGTACTAACGTACAGAAACTTCTCTTTTACGAGCGCGATTCAACGAATTCCGACTTTATTCACACGCTCAAAAAGTTTGTATTACTTCATACACCATGCGCCAGGCGGCGCGAGTCAAAAGGAACGCGCCACCCGCGCCCGCCTTTCCGCCGCTACTCCCGGCGACACGCTAGGGTTGCGCGGCATTCGTTTTCAATTACACTGACACGGCGGGGGCGAGCGAGCGCGCGGCAAGCCGACAACCTACTGCGATTTGCCTATGCCATAGGCAAGGCGGTCGAGCGTACCTACAGTGCGGAGTGGAACCCCCCTGACCCAACGCCGTATACCAACCGTGACTGTAAAACCACCCTTAATTTCCTGTTTGAAACCTTGTTATGTGTCGCAGGGTGCGAGCGAGCACATGGCGTCCCTGCAGCATTCGCTGGCGCTCCTGCAGGCGACCAATTCCTCGCAGCAGGACGTGCTGTACACTACGCAGATGCAGAATGAGAAGTGAGTTCATGACGCCGTCGGTAGTGCTTACTGTACCACTAAACGAGTGTACCAACCGCGGAACTAACAAGTGTGCGCAATCAACAAAATGGAAATCAAATCGTAACATGTTACTTATTAATTTACTTATTATTGTGGATTTGACGCGGTCCTATTATAAGGTTATGCTTTATTACAAAATGAAAAGGACGTGGCATTTGTAGTGAAAACTGAAATGTGTATATTTTTATGGAAAAGGGAACGATCATGCGGATCACCTTCCGGAAAGTGTCCACCGCTGCACATAGGTACTAGCAATGCGTAGACAGTCGCTGATCCGTTGCCAGCCTAAAACTCCTCCCACTCCTGGGCCTCCAGACCTTGCCACTTAACGTAGGTACGAAACGCAGTAGTTACTTAACGCCGATTTTTTGTGAGAGTGTGATACTGACTCGTTCGAGCCGGCCCTGAGCGGCGCAGCTAAGGTTTCTATATCTGCCGAGCTGGTGCATACTCATGGCTAAAATATAACATTAAACAGTCTTAGTAATAAATAAATAATAATATAGTTAAACATAATTGGTATACGGATTATCCTGATACTTTTATTTTATCCCTAAAATCAGACAGTATTAGCAAGAAATAAACATTTAAAATTTCCCATTAACAATGTTTGCGCGGTTATTGCACAATAAAGAGTATGAAATAGTCTGTTTATCGTTTTGCTATCGTTTTTTTATTCTGCTAATAGCTAACACAGCTGTGCGTACTTTCTAAAAATATACTACAAAATAATTGAATTGAACCCATATTTCAGCCCGTTTAATGTAAGCATCGGTGGTTCAGTGGTAGAATGCTCGCCTGCCACGCGGGCGGCCCGGGTTCGATTCCCGGCCGATGCATCTGTTTTTGTATTTTTCTTTTGTTTGTTTTTTCTTTAATACACGAAATTGAAGAAGGTAGTGTAAAATTATTTTGTACTCAATCGAAAAAACAAAATTATTTTTAAATAAAAAACTTTCTTCCCTTTCATACAATTTGACTTGGTGAATAGAAGAGTACAGATACTTTATGTAGACTACAAACGTAGGTATACAGGATGTTTGGCAGCTCGATGCATTCCTTTTAAGGGGTATAGTAGAGCTTATTTGCAATAAAAAGAAAACTCGCTCCGAAAGTTATTCGTTTCTGAGTATGGAGTATTTAAGTTTTCAATTTAAGTTTTTTTTTATAGGGCACTAGCTGACCCGGCGAACTTTGTTCCGCCTTAGACGCCATAAATGAGCAGATTTTTGATTTTTTCTTTCATAAGAACCTTCTCCTGATAATAACGAACAGAACAAAAAAAGAATTACCGAAATCGGTCCAGCCATTCAGGCGTGATGTCGTGACCAAGGGAAATAGGGATTCATTTTTATATATATATATAGATTACTATGGATAATATTTAAATAATCTTTCAAAGGATTTTCAATGAAATACTACTTTTTCATAATAGTCGTTAATTTGTAAAGTTTTTAAACATGCTTGAATGGTTGTGACTTTCATTTATTTCGCATTCACACAAAGTAGAAATAGCAATTTTCTCCGTTTCTCGCTTTCGTAGCATGTACGGGGAACAAAAACTTTTCTAGTATAAAGATGTAAGTGCAACAAACTGGAACAAATTACCTTGCTACTCCGCGAAACCAGTGCCGGGCTCGTGCAAAATAGCTGCGTCTGTGCGACACATATATGTTCATGCAAAAACCCACCTTCCTCCGCTTCCACACGAAACAACATATATCACACAGACTCAACTACACACCACCACCACTAAACACTAAAACTACACGATCGACGCGCGTTTCGCCTCTATACGAGGCATCATCAAGATCAAAGAAACAGTACGACCGTTCGCTACTTGAACGAATGGCGTACTAATAATGGCGTAATGGCTTGCATGAACATATATGTGTCGCACAGACGCAGCTATTTTGCACGAGCCCGGCACTGGTTTCGCGGAGTAGCAAGGTAATTTGTTCCAGTTTGTTGATATGGACCTCCGCAAAGTAACGCCTGAATCTATTAATGATGTAAGTGCAATTATTTAGCACCATAACCAGAAAGGTTTGTTTAATACTTTCAAATTAAATAAGAGATCAAAAACCGGGGTCCACAGACGACATTATCTGATACCTGATGTGGTCGGGCCTTGATCTGTCTCGTCCGAGATTATCATCAGGGGATCATTTTTTGAATCACACCGAGTGACTAATTGTCACCGAAATGACTAATTCTCACCGATTTCCAAAAGTTCGTATTTTTTAATCACACCAGGACTAGAATTCTCACGCCTATGATACCAAATCGAGTGCCCTCACCCACTCGTAATTCAAATCACCGAGTGACATAAATTTGACACAGCCGGACGTTATGTTTGCTTCAAGAACCATCTTTTGGTCAAATCAAAGAAATTTGTTTTGAAAAATATTTCAATGACAGTACATGGCAGAGGCTATGAAATATTTGTAAGTTGGTAGACAGAGTATAACTTTCAAAAACAGAACGGTAAACGGTGATATCGAAATCACCAGTGGTATTTTCGTCGCCGGTGATTTCGATATCATCAGTGAGATTCAAAAATTGATCCCCAGGTGACGCCTTCACACCACTTGACACCACCAGATCATGTCATCCGTAGACTACTTTTGATCTCGGATTTCATTACCGAGTTTAGCAATGAAATTTATAACAAAATCTTGCTTTTTCCTATGTTCAGACACAAGAAGACCATAGAGACTCTGCACAAAGAGCTGGACGACGCGGAGACGGCCATCCGAGGGTTCCGCGCCAAAGTGGTCGCCGAGAAACACGACAAGGAGAAACAGAGGGAGTTGCTGCAGAACGAATTCAAAAAACAACTTAACGTGAGTTCCCGCCACAAACCGTACATCTACACTAGTCTACATCTACATTAATCTACATCTACACTAATATAATAAAGAGGTAAACTTTGTTTGTTTGTTAGTTTGTTTGTATGTAGAGAGTAATCTTTGGAACTACTGAAGTGATTTCAAAAATTCTTTCACTAATGAAAGCTACACTATCCCTGACGGACATAGTCGCGGGCGTCCGCTAGTCCTCTATATATTTCGTTTTTTTAGCATGAGAAATTTGATAAACGATCTTCGCAATTGGCGCAAACCTTCATCATCATCATCTCAGCCACAAGAAGTCCACCGTTGAACATAGGCCTCCTCCATGGATTTCCAAAGTGACCGGTTGGAAGCAGCATGAAACCGGGCGCAAACCTTATTCTACAACAAAAATTGCATTTTGCCGGGGGTAGGACCTTGTGTAAGGTCCGTCCGGATCGCTACCACCATCTTGCTCTCTAATTCTGCCGCTAAGCAGCAGTGTTTGCTCGGTCCGTTTTTCTACATCGATGACATTTTGATCACGTCGGGGTCACCAATGTGGAGGCAGGCCACAATAGAGAGATCTTTCTCCAGGCGGGTGTTATGCCTGGGGACCGAAGTCCGAAGGATGAAAGTTGGAAGTTGTCTATATGCGTCCGTGTTACGAAACTTCGTTAGCGTGAAGTAGCGCATGTCAGTTGGTTTCATCTATTCAGCACTAGATGGCGCTAGAGTCGCTACAATCTGTTTTCTATACCTATTCCAAAGGTTAACCTTTTTTTTGTTTTACAGACAATAGAAAGTGAAATGAAAGCTATGGAGAAAGAGTTCGAAGAAAGATTAAAAAAGGCTGAACAAGAAACGAAATCTGTACAGAAATTATTGGAGCAAGAGGTAATGTACTAAGCTATATTCCGTCCACATATTTTTATATGTGGACAGTATAGGCCACATAAATTTATTTTAAGCTAAAACAGGAAATATTTCAGAAAAACATTTTTGTGTGCTAATTAGAAAAGGATAGGTTTATGTTTTTTTGTTACCTTTCTGCACTGACCTATAAGTAATGGACTTCTAGTCAGCGTTTAAAATATGGCCGCATCAAAGAACAAAAGTACAACAAATCGACAATCGCTCGCGCTCTCAGTCTGTCGAACCGACGCACGGCGCTGCTGTCAATACTATTATTTTGTAAAAAAACCGATTTGCAATGAAACTTAGTAAATTATTATTTTATGCAGTTACTTTTTTGTGCGGGTGGTAGGACCTTGTGCAAAGTCCGTCCGGATCGCTACCCCCATCTTGCTCGCTAATCCTGCTGCTAAGCAGCAGTGCTTGCACTGTTGTGTTCCGGTGTGAAGAGCAAGGCAGCCGTTGTAATCACTGGCACAAGAGGTATTCCATCTTAGCCCTCTGGGTTGGCAACGCATCTGCAATCTCTTTGGTGTTGCGGATGTCTATACTTGCCATCAGGTGACCCACTTGCTTGTTTGCCTTCCTATTTTATAAAAAAAAGCGTACTTTCTTTCTTAATCGTTTTTATGATTATCTTTGATCACCAGACCAGCAAAAACAACGAACTGGCGACGGTGCTGATAAAGTTCGAGGAGCGGGTGCAGGTCCACAGGAGGGAGATGGAAGACGCCAGCGCACTCGAGCGCTCGCTGCGGAAAGAGATAGAGCATAAGGACTTGGTGAGTTGCTGACATGATGCTCTCTTTTTAACTAGCCCATTCGGTATGGTAGTTGTCTCGCACGCTTAGAATTAAAGTGACCCATTTCTGAATAATACACGTCCCAAAATATCACCTTAATTAAAAGACATAAGGTTTAATTTTGGGTAATAGCATATTCAGAATTGAGTCGCTTTAATTCTAAGGGTGCGGTCTATACTCATTTTTAGGGTTCCGTACCTCAAAAGGTAAAACGGAACCCTTATAGGATCACTTTGTTGTCCGTCTGTCTGTCAAGACCATTTTTCTCAAGAACGCGTGGAGGTATTGAGTTGAAATTAATATCAAATACTCAAGTCTGCAGTCCCTTAGAGCTGTGAAATCAAAGTTCTAAGTCGACGCAATCAAAAGGTACGGCCGTTTATGCCGCATTTTTCATACATACGCAAGGCACTGAAAAACCTAGGGGGTACTTCCCGTTGACCTAGAACTATGAAATTTGGCAAGAAGCAAGGTCTCACAGCACAAATAAAATAATAAATCCGAAAACAGTAACTTTGTTCTTAATACACACAAAAATTTATTGCTCTTACAAAGCAAAATCGCGATACTAGATGTTGTTGATGACGGAACCCTCGGTGCGCGGGTCCGACTCGCACTTAGCCGGTTTTTTAAAGATAAATTTCGGACTATTTATTTTAGTACTACAAATTACAAAAAAATATGCGTGCCTAGCGATTACAAGACTTTTGGTGGCATTTATTTATGATTGTTAAATGGTCCATAGATAAGACTGCGGACCCCCACACATATGCTCGCGGACCCCCAGGGGTCCGCGGACCACAGGTTAAGAAACACTGGTCTACGGGGTTTGTTCGACTATTGTTTGTCTTGTCTAAAGAAAAACGAAGTATAAGTCTTAACGGGTAGGTCACGGGCTATGCAACATTGTAATATCACCAATTTGTTCGGCAGTCAATAAAGCACTTGGAAAAGACGATCCTGGAGCGCGAGAACCGGCTGTACCAGCTCAACACTCAGCTCGAGGAGATGAAGCGGGTGCAGGAGATGGTAGCCAAGCTGATGAGCAAAAGTGCCGCCATATCGCCCAACGACAGTACATAGCGGCACAGGGTTTGTAGGCTAAGACCTTTTTTTGTACTACACTAGCGGACGCGCGCGGCTTAGTTCGCCTGAAATTAGTAGCCTATGTCCGTCAGGGATAGTGTAGCTTTCTATCTGTGAAATAATTTTTGAAATCGGTTCAGTAGTTCCAGAGATTACCCCCTACATACAAATAAACTAACAAACAAACAAAGTTTACCTCTTTATTATAGTAGTGTAGATTAGTGTAGATGTAGATTAGTGTTGATAAGAAGGCAAAGGAGCAAGTGGGTCACCTGATGGTAAGTGATCACCACCGCCCATCAATGATATTGCAGATACGTTGCTAACCTGGTGAAATGTAATTAAATTCTCCGATAAACAAAGATGTCACTTTAGGGGCCTCTCCCCACACCAACCGTTGCGTTTTAAAGGGCCTTATCACAATGGCGATTAACGAGCGAGTGTAACGCGATGCGAAAGCGAAGCTCGCAGCGAGCATTCTTACTGCATAAACCCATCCTCCTGCGCCTTAAAATCCCGATGTTGCCGCGTACAGAGACCAAACGCGCGTAGATCCTGCCGAAGCGTCTAGTGGTGGTGATTAATAGTGTCTGTGTGATATGATATATGTAGTTTCATGTGGAAGCGGAGGAGGATGCGTCTTTGCATGAAAAATTTGTATGTTGCATAGACAAAGCTGTTTTGCACGTGAGCACATGACACAGGTTTGACAGAGTAGCAAGGTCCTTTGGTCCAATTTGCTGATATGGACCTCCGCAAAGTAACGCCTGGGCCCCTGGGTAATGTATGGCGAATTGTCACAGTCACCTGTCGCCTGTCGCGTTTATGAAATTGGGCCCTGAATATATTAACTATTATTGCATTCTTTACAGGTATGTATGAACTAACGAAGATATTTTATTCCAAAGTAATAAGGACGAGTAGATTCTCCATTTATTTCTATTCGAAATATCAAAATGATGCATTTTCATTGCCTCCAAATTCGTGATAGTTTTTTTTTTCTATATTTTTACAAGAAATCTTTTCATATTGAGTATATGATAATTATGACTTAAATCTATGAACGGCGACGCGCTGGATTATGAATGGTATTAATTGGTTATTGTATAGATTATTTTTTTAATGATTCTGATAAATAAATTATGTAATGACTTTAATTCAATAGTTTTATTGATGTTTATACAAAAGGTTTCCGTGACTGACTGACAGATAAATACAGCCTAAAACCCTGTACCTGGATTATTGAAATTTTATACATATTTTCTTTTTTTTTAACCCCACCATTAAGGTAAAAAAGAAGGTGGGAAGTTAAGTTTTAATCTACGCAGACGAAATCGCGGGGAATAGCTAATTCCGATTACAGCTTTGCAGTTTTTGTTATCTTGCGCATACTATAAATGCAATGAAGGAACATATCGCCTTGGTTATATGCTATGTAAAGATAAAGACTAACCCCTTTATTCATACATACATACATAAAATCACGCCTGTTTCCCAGAGGGGTAGGCAGAGACCACGGATTTCCATTTGCTACGATCCTGACATACAACTTTCGCTTCACTTACTTTCATGACATACTTCATGCATGCTCGTCGGTTTAGGGTACTCCTGACCTGGCCTTTCTCCAGAATGTCTCCGATTCTAAAAAATAACAATCTTTTTAAACTAACAAATGTTTTATCCCTTTCATTTGAGGGTAAATGTCACAATGACAGACAAAGACAAAACATGTTAACTAAGAAACGTTTACGAAGCGTTTATGAATAAAGGGGTAAAACTATTCAAATTTTATGTAAATTTAAGTTTGGTATAGGTGGGCATACGGACACGTCCGATAAAAATGGAAACGGTGGTTATTGTCGTTATTGTCCAAGTTACCACCGTCCAATTCTGCTTTTATCTGTTATTTGATCGAAATATGACTCAAATGTTTACACGTGGGGTCAAACGACGCCGTAGAGTTGCCTATGGTATAATTATTTTTTATTTGAATGCTGGCAACCACCATTTGCGACAGCTTTTACGCATGCAACCTTATTTCACAGTGTGGGAGATGACAACAGCTTCAATTTAATGTAAAATTTAAGTCTATACGATAATTATATGTCATGAACCTACCTGGCATCCCAAAAGTTTTCGGCAGACTAAGAGGTGGCAATGGCCCATTTTTTCCTGTTATTTAGATCGGTCTTTTCTTTCGCACTTAACCCTATGAACGCCAAGAACGCTTAAATGTGTCGCGAGCTGTCGTGCCCATCACGCCACCAACACACATAGTTGACCAATGACATAGTGCAATAGCGACCTATGTGCATGTGTTTAAACTACAACTTCGCGTTTGACATAATGGCGACCAGCTATAGTACGCACGTTAGCGTTTATCGCGCACATAAACGCTTTGGTCCCTCTCGCACACGCATACTGGTTAGAACGGGATAAATGCTTTATGTCATCGATAAAAGCTAGCGTGCTGGGCCCCATGGTATGTGGGCGGCAACTTTTGTGTGCGTTGTTGGCGGTGTAAAGGTTAATTAACTTTTCAGACATATGATTGCAATAAATAAATGGTTTGACAAATAATTACCCTAAACCTACGGCATTGTATAACGTCTACCTTTCAATTAAAATTACATTTTGATCAAATAACAGATGGGTGCAGAATGCGGTGCGATCTTACACGTATTATAGGAAAAATGGCGCTGAAATAGCTCATTGCCTGTTCAGCTAAGAAATATGTATGAAACATCGCGTATCAGGAAGGTTCCGGCTTGCACGGTCTCCGAACGGACTGGACATGGGTTGTCGTTCATTTTGTGTGTCCGATCGAGATGTCTGATTAACCCGACGATGGATTAACCCTCACATTGAACCTGTCAAATACTGGGACTGGCGGACGTTGCCGGTGTAAGTCAAGGTGGAATGACACTTGTTTACTGTTAATTCCGTTTAGAGCCAATCAACTTTTGTACGCGCTAATCTGTCCGCGACATTTTCAAAACAATGGCTGATTTATATTAGTGTAAATTATTTTCTCTAATTTAATTTATGCAGTACGTTTATCCATGCAATCCTACACGAGTTAAACTTAATATACAGTAATCTTTTTTTAAACATGATTTTGCGGTTATTTGAAGACAGTTCTGGTAATAAGTAGTTGATTGGCCTAGATGTAGAAGTTGACATATTTGCCAATTTTATCTCCGCTTTAACCTAAAAATCTGTGTAAATTTGACCACTGTTATACTAATCTAAAAAAGCGAAGTATATTATTTGTATACAATAAAAAAAACCAACCAAAAGTGTGTGAAGTGAGTAGCTTTCTTGCTGTCGCCCCTGTTTTCCTTTTAAAATCCTCATACGTCCCGCTTCTAGGATTAGAGATACGACAATGGCACTAATATTACAAAGCTGAAAGTTTGTATGTGACATAGTATTTTGTTACTTCTTGCTAAAAGCGCTGAACGGATTTGGATCAAATTTGAAATGGAGACAGCTTATACCCTAAACTAACTCATAGGCTACCTTTGATCCTGAATAAAAGTCACGCAGCCGAAGCCGCGGGTGTTATATAAAGTCATTCTCCGACCACACGTCCTAACAAAATACAGCCTCACAATTAGGTACCTTTCCGAAGCAGCTCTTCAATGTTCACGCACCAATTTGACAGGATGGCAGACTACGTAACAAGTCGTTTGTGGAGTAGCGGGGAAGTTTCCACTCGAGTGGCGGCAAAGGCAGTTCTCTCGCGGCTCTTACAAACATAGTTACAAATATATTATAGTTTAGGGTGATCGAAGACTAAGCCTATTAGGATGGCTGTACAGTCAAAGACAATCTTAACTAACCATTAAAGGAGCTGAGATGAAAGCTTGTTCTCTCTCGGGATAATTTCTAGAAAATTCCTAGTATGGTGATACTGAAAGCTTTAACATGGTGTTTAGTACAGATGCAGAATAGTAAATTAAGAATTTAAGGATTTATGTTAAGAATAGTAAATTATTGAAATGAATTAAAATATGACTGCTATGATTTTCGAGATATACGGTTAAATCCATATTCACAATATTGGTGAATTAAAATTATTATTGAATCAAAAATGTGATTAAAACAAAATGTTGTAATGTATGTAATTTAATTCAGAAAGTCAAAGATTTTAAACAGAAAGTTATTGCATGAAATCACTTTACTGACAGCATTTTAAACTGCACTAAGCCTTGCTTAAACGACCCAAAGCTGTTCACTGAAGCACCAAATATTATCACTAGTTTTTGCAATACCACCGCTATTGCCTCGAAATACGATTGAAAGTGTCCGAAGTCGCAGGGGTTCTGAAAATAGGATTGTTTTCCCTAAATAACTGAAATAAAACCAAACGATCGTTAGAAGGGTTTTTTAATTTCGCAAAGTGAAATCGGTGCAGTATAAATAGAGCCTCCCGAACCCGGTGGCCATGAACTTTGGCCGCGTATTCAGATCGCGATGGAGTCCCAACTGTGTACAGACAGCAAAGAAAGTAAGAACATTTTTGTGTTTTCAGTTAAGATAAAAAAAATCTTGTTTGTGTCAACATGTTGTATCTTTCTTTACACACTATAAAGTCGCTGTCCGTTTGTCTGTTTCTTCTTTATTTCTTCATCAGTATTCTTATGGACTTACAGTGTACACCAAATCGTCCAATAAGATAACTTAAACTAGAAACAAAAACAAAAAATATCAAATACATATTCATTTAAATCTAAGCTCTATCTATTATTATATCTAGGTATACATTAAATGTTCGCACATCTTCGACCGCTTACTTCTTAACCACGCAACGGACTTTGATACGGTTTTCACCGTCCTGTAGAGTTTTTTACGGAAGGTTTTTAGGTATAGACAACCAATTTGATTCATAGGCCACCTTAGAACGTAGTCGCAATGTATCTGGTAGCGCCGCAGTTTTGATTAATAGTGCAACCTTATTTTTAATACTCTTTTGATCAGCGGCCTCCTTCCAAATTTATTACGTTTATGAAAAAGACGAAAAAGAAAAAATATGACTGACATCTGTCGTAAAACTATTAAGTAAAATATAATACATTTTGCTGCTATAAAAATAATAATTAAGGAAGAGAAGTCGTCTGCAGCTCTCCAAGGGGCGCCCCGAGCCTGCCGCATAGCCTACACGTCGAAACTGTGAGTCTATTAAATATATACATATTAGGCATCGGAGGTCGCCTCTAAATTCTTAGTCACCAATAATTAACGGCAGAATTGAACTGCGGCACTTCTAGTATCATCGCCGAGATTTATTCTTGACATTCAGAAGTCATTATGAGGTCTATTGTGAAAGGGTTCTATAGTGGCCTATGAATCAAATTGGTTGGATGTACATTACATCCTAATTGTAATTCTGAGAAGTCGGGGCAGGCCACTAGTATGTTAATAAACTTTATATTTTCTTTATTATTATTACTTAGTATAAAGTAAAATCGCTATCGTTCCTGTCTGTCCTAAATCCTTACAGTTTATTTTCGGCCGCCTTCCCCTTCTAAACCACGCAATGGATTTTGATACAGTTTTCAGTCATTTAGAGATTTTTATAGGAAAGTTCTTTATGTGCATTTCATCCCGATTGTACTCGTGCGCAGTCAAAGCGGATCGTTAGTTTCATTTAAAACATTATTGATTATTCATAAAAACCTTACCCCTCCCGGGAATCGAATGTGGAACCCAGCTTTGTAGTCAAGGCCAAAAACCACTTGCCTATCCGTTCGTCTATAAATTGTATATTTTAATAACTTCTCTGCTCACCATACCGAGCCTGTTTTAGCCAGTCCTCTGACAGCACACGAGCCCTCGCTGGCTCGAGCTGGTTATTCCCAGCCGTGTCAAGGGCGGCCTGCAGACGAGACGGTTCTATTTTCTTCAAGGTCAGCCTAAAGTAACACTGGGGTAGCAGAAAAGCAAGACAGCTTGAGCGGGCTGTGATGTAAAGATAGATGCCTACTTTCAATTGTCTTCCTTATTTCTCTAATTTCCTTCATTTTTCTGGCCGAAAGGTGTCGTATTTAGACGTTTCCGGGGACAGATGTTGGACACCGCAAAACTGGGCCACACACGTTGCCAAAGTATCTGTTACTTATTTTTATGTAGGTATGTTAGTTCGTAATGTATTTGTAGTTTTTTTTAAATAATGTAGCTATGTTTTGGGTTTTGAACAGTGAAGAATTACACACGGCGACTTTTGGCAGCTATGCAGTCGCAAAACTGTAGCGGTACAGTATCGATGAAATTCCTGATCGTAAACCTTTAAAACGCACACGACTTGAAACTATCCTCGCTCCAAACATTGTACGTGTAAAAAACACAATGTAATTTCGATTTATTTAAGGACTACACCTCGTTGAGTTTCTTGCCGGTATCTTCTCATCAGTGGCCCTAAAATGACTGGCCAAGTTTAGGTTATCTCTGAGACACAGGCGGGGGGGCGGGGGGGTTTAAGTTTAAGCAGCAGTGCTTGCACTGTTTGTGTTCCGGCGTGGAGAGCAAGACAGCCGGTGCTATTACTGGCACAAGAGGTATTCCATTTTAGCCCTCTCCTCTAGGTTGGCAATGGCCTCTGGGTGTCTATAGGCGGTGGTAATCACTCATCATCAGGTGGTCCACTTGCTTGTTTGCCTTCCTATTTCATAAAAAAAGCAAGTGTTTATTCAAATGAAACTCCACATTTTATAATACCTATTTATTGATTTCATAATACAATAGATATAATAATCTCGACCAAGTGATTGAAGTATGATTCAACAGTAAATAAAATTTGTAGCAATAACAGCGTAGATGCTTAGAAGTAAGGTAAAATTTTAATACTTAAATAATTAATCTAGAAGTGCAGCCCTCCTCTAAAAGTCAACGACAATAACAAATTTAAGCTTAAGAATTAAAATAGTTCCAACCAGCCCTAGTTTACGGTAAGAATTTCATTGTATCATTTGAAGATGAAACTCTACTAAGACGAATTTAGTAGCTAATAAGCTCTTTCACCAGTTAAGCCCGGCAACGGATCAGCAATTACAGGGGCTGTTGGGGCCCATGAGCGGCGGTCATCACTTTAGGTCTACTGCCTTGTTCGTTTCCTTCCTCTTACATATAAAACGAATGTCGAACATGACAATTGTAATCCCAAAGAATTACCAATAGTGCTAATTTCTCATGGGGCAGAACAGTGGGGCAGTAGACTGGACAACACAAAACTAATATAATTTGAACTAGTGAGATTCAAAAATAGAGCTCACCAAAATGGCCGAATCTCTTTGAAAAACGACTATTTTGGTGAGCTTTAGTTACCAGTGAGATTCAAATGCAATTTTTGAATCTCATCAGGTGACTAAAGCTCACCAAAATGGCCGCATTTCTATGAAAATCGCACTCTTGGACAGAACAGCGCGTTCAAATTGGGTAGATGACCCCTAAAACCAATCGGCGTGAGAGTGTTAAATTGTTGCAGATCATCATTTAAAATTAATAACCACAAAAAAAGATTTATAAACAGACGTATATTATGTGGGCTATACCGATTTAAAACTTATATTGATACTGATATATTTTGAAACGAAAAAAACTTTAACATTTTTCGTTTCAAAATATACATATTAGAACCCTTGATAAAAATAGTTTTTATTCCAATAAACTTGATTTAGTTGCAAATTCCATACTTTTACTAGCAAAATGACACGCGTGGCCCAGACGTGACGTCATCTCTCTGTAGCCATTTTATATGGCGCGTTTTCGCCGAGCTTGCGTTGCAACGTTTTCAATTCGTATATATTTCAACAAATAGTGATCGTAGACAAAAATTAAAAATACAGTTTTTCTTCTTTTGATGAGTTCTTTCAATTTTTAATAACAGATATAGTCATCATGCCCGTTATATTAGTGCTGGCCACTCTACTGCCTTATTGTTCTACCTCAGTGTGAAATCAGCATAAATATTTTTTTATCTTTCGCCTGAAGTTCACATCGTTAGCTTTAGAGTGCATTAAATTGAAATTTGTTGTCCTTGAGTTGTATTTAATTGTGTTCCGTTTACTTAAGCAGGATTCGCGTGACTCAACCCCCACTGCCTTGTTGTTTCACCGGCCTAAGCAAATACTAGCGTTAACAATTTACTACACAGTCCAATTAGGTTAATTTAATTTTTAATTGGTATTGCCATGCGGTGCTTAAGGCGTTAATGACAACGCAGCTTCTTTAAATTAAAAAAAACTTAAATTTTTAAGGCTAGCTTGAATAACTAAATATGTTGAAGATAATAACCGAAGTATAGTCGACCAAGAAATTGCTTGACCACTTTTCAACCGTATTACAAAAGTATAAGGTTCAAAAGTGGTCAAGCAATTTCTTAGTCGACTATACAAACGGGTGTAAAAATATGAGTGCATTCAACATGCTCAAAAACATGGTTCATGGAAAGAACACGTTTGTCTAGTCGCTCTTTTTTTTAAATGTTAGATTTAGTGTCTTAAACACATTTAAATTTTTAGCGCAAGTTAGCCTACTAGGTAGAAAATGCGTGCTAAGTCGACGATTTTTCCCCAATGAGTCTTATTTATTACACAGAATTTCCTGAACTATTGTTAATTCTTAATGGCCGCTGTGTATGGTCAACCAAGTAATTGCGTCACCACTTTCGTACTTCGTACCTTTGTAATACGGTCGAAATTGGTCAAGCAATTACTTGGTCGCCTATACTAAACTAAGAGTGTTTGTGTTGTTTTTCATGATAATAGCGATAGCGTTTTCTATTATCAAAGAGGGCTGCACCCCGAGAAGTTGACATAGCCAACAATAATTTACTCAAATAACAGTAGGTAGTTAATTATGAACTCTGAGACAACAAGCCTGACCCAAATCCTAGTCTTGATTACCTCCGCCATTATTGAATAATGGAATAACTACCAGCATGGGCCTATCAGAATCGCCTCTATGACAACAACAATTCTATCATAAGAGATATGGCATGTCGAAGTCGAACATAACTGTATGTAATATCACAATCGAGATTCTGATCGAGAATCGGGCCGCTGTTTTTAAAGATTGCCACTGCAGTGCATTCACTAGTGACGTTACTCTGTCAGTGACAGTTAACCTCGATAGTCAGAATGGATTATCGGTACTTTCACATCACTAATGAAAGCACTGCAAGTGAATGCGTTAATAGTGATAACCCTACCAGTAGCATAGCTTGGATGAACAATAGTTTTATAAAGAGTGACGCCAGTTGCCATCAATATGGTCTATCATTAGTTGACGCCAATTAAGAGCGGTTCAGTGAAGCAACTAATGAAAGTCAAAAAACAATAGTCACCTTATGATCATTATTAAATAGACTTGCAGCATAGTTACGAGATTTTTATCATGTTCAGTTTGTTAAGATAATGTCCCAGTTAAACTACTACCGTATGAAAGGGATGCATTGATGACAACCATAAAACAGCTGTGCAGCATTGATAGGGCAAATAAACTGGCGTTTGAACCGCCACCATTATTTTCTGCGGAATATTGGCGGTAAGAATGACTATTGTCATTTGTTTGTGACAATAACAAAAGCTGTGCTCGAATCAATAACTGTAAGGCAAAACTTGATTATGGGCCAAAATTCTTTTTGATGCCTATAAAAACGTCCCTTGTACATTTTAACGCATATTTCTTACTTATTCTGATATTCTTAAAAGAACATTTTATCTTTAAATTCAGAATGACATACGCATACCCGAATGATGACTGTTATAGAAATATTTGGGCTCAGAATAAGAAAAAAACTATTATTTGGTAACGCAGTGGACACTATTTTTGAGGGGTCGTGGGGACTGGTAACGCAGTGGTAATTCGGGTACCAAATGAAACTTTTCTGTAATAAAAAACCCAGGATGGTGGGAAAATTCATAATAGAAATTGGGGCCCGGTTGAGAACTAACGTAATATTATTAGGAAAATATTTCGAGACATCTACAATTTTGTAAAAGTGTTTATACATTTTCATCTTTATTTTAGGCACTAAAAAGAATTTTGGCCCTTATATCAGTTATCTTATCTCTGTCGTCAATATTCGACAGAGATTAGAGAACAACGACGGCGGTTGAAACATTCAGATATTAGCCCGGTATGGTATCACAACAGCATTTATTTGATTGGTCGACTATGCAAAGAAAATTGTCTAACAAAAATTGTTTGAAATTTATAACTGTTTTAAATAGAGCGATTGTGTTTTAAGGTCCGTATGTTCTTAAAATCCTTCCGATTTTGTCGGCAATCGTAAATGTGATAGGACAGATGACTATCTCAAAGTGGTATTATAGTTAGATGGGCATATTTACCGATAAAAGTCTAAGTACATTTTAAGATCGCACGGATTGTACGAATTACCTTTGCTTACCGGCACGGGTAAATTTACCAAAACTGGCTTTAGCAAAGCCTAAAGCTATATCATACTGGTACTTGGTTTCTTGTCTGTAATTCAATCTTCTTATATAATCTTTATAATGAATGAAACAGCCATACCTACAATCTCCAGCATCAGACATACGAGTATATCGCAGGGGCCTAAAAAAAATACACGCAATGGATAAAGTGACAACAATTGTGTTGTGTCGTCATTTTTAACATCTTTTTGTTGCGATTTTATTTAGTGTTAACTGTACCTAGATTTGCGCTTTCGTAACTTATAACAATTAAGAAATAGAATCGATAATTTTGAGTACAAATGGTTCTTAGAAATAAGTTCCAGACCGTTCCAACAGTCGCGGGCTGGTCAAATTATTAGGCACGTAGCGTACGTACGATTTCATTTTGCATCCATTCCAACTCCAGTCAGATCAAAAAGTTTTTTTTTATAGCAAAGATAACAAACAACGAACCATCGGCCAGACTTTTTTAATTTAAAATTGCTGATGTCTAAATATTCACAGAAACTGACTTTAAACCGCCAAGTTCAAAGTCCAACTAAACATATTATGTCTACCAATGATATTATAATGCATGGATGAACAGTGTCATACTAAATGACAGCAGAAAAACGGACCGACATGAGAATACAGGTTGACGCCAATGTTACAAATGCAAATTATTAGTTCACCATTTATGGTCATTGGATTTTCAGTTTGCCGTCAATATATTGTACTTTTTGTTGCACCATTTTTTAAACGCTAACTAGAAGTCTATTATTTATAGGTCAGTGATATCTACGTATGATCGACGGCAGTCAGCCTGTTACTATTACTTACACGCATGCAGTAATTACAATTAAAAAAAAGGTGGTTTCAAATAACAATTTATACAAGCAGGTATTGTGTAATATTGAAAATCCGATGCCTCTTTCTCATGCAGTTGTTTGTTTTTTCAATGCTCGCGTGTATGTGTGATCGCCTTGAAACCGTCAGTGTAGAAGCCCAATCATAAAGCGTCTTTCCTCTCTCTACTCTCTACACCTTCCTATGTGTGTAAACAAGCATTTTATAATACTTTTCTTTTATAGTGTGGAATATTTTTATTGTAGTGGTAGAGTCACACTGTAGTTTATTGCTGGTTGCAGTAGGAAATGGGCTATCTCGACCGAAGTAGTAACACACTCACACAGAATACCAGCGTAAAGTAGTAGCTTGCTATTGCGTTTCGTATGGTGAGTGAGAGATCCGAAAGCCATTGCTCGCCTTTAGGATCTGCCTCTAGATTTAAAATGCGAGCAATGATCAGATTTTAGAACCACTGGTTCCTACGTTCGCAGGTGACCCGCAAGATCGATTGACTCCCTATCTCATACAAAAAAAACAGTATTAAAACTTCAAACTTTGTTATTTACGATAATACTTCGAACACTGTTTTCATTATCCGACGACAACAGCGAGCGCGATTACCACGTTAATACGATGAACAAAAGGCAGTCTTTGAAGTACTGTGGAAAGTTTGAGACGAATTTCACGGTACAATAACTCTTCATTCAATTAGGGACACGTACATGTTAAACAACTACGAGTACGATTGTCAAAGAGTGCTTTCAAATTTAATTAAACAAAATGTAGTTATTTAGATTAAAATTCATCTCATTCAAACATGTAATAACATAGGAGATATTTAAGAGAAATTAACATGAGGGGTCTTTATAAGAGCAATAGAAGCCAAAACAATTAATTATCCATAAAATTGTTGGCTGTCTGTTTGTCACATCATGCAACAACTCCCGCATGAGATTGAATGCGGTTTTCAAATTTGTATTGGTCTAATTTAAAATCTGGTGCAAGTTTCATCCTGGAGTGCGATTTTTGAATCTCACTGGGTGACTGAAGCTCGCCAAAATGGCCGGTTTTCATAGAAATGCGGCCATTTTAGTGAGCTCTAGTCACCTGGTGACACATTAAAAAATTGCACCCCTGATACGCCGCCTAGAAGTCGAGTTAGATTCCTACTTCCAAATTCCACATGAAGATGCGGAGAAAAACTAGTATTAATTAATAATGGTCTATATAGAGCAATGAAAACAGTATTTATTTTGAATCATCCGTCTTTGTTACAACTATCTACTTATTTTTGAGAATCAAACTATTACTGATACAAACTAGTATCGAGTAACTGCCCGACGTGCCGCGGGGGCTCATGATTAAAGACCACGGACTGGTCCGAAACATGTCGGGTTTGTATTGATATATCCGAGTGTCACGGTAGTTCTATGTTAAAAACTATTACTACAGAATAATGAGTATAACCAAGGACGAATATAACGAAATAAATGCTATTTTCATTGGCCATTTCTACCGATTTATAAGTACAGTTAAGGTACTGTAAGAAATTACGATAACGACGAATTACCATGTGTAAAGATCATTATCGCAGCTCGCCCCTAAATCGGCCCACGACTTTCACAAACAAAAATATAACAAATGAGAGCTATTCTCCGCCATACCGTTTCACTTGTCATTCCGTAATGCGAAGTCATAAAAATAAACGAATAAAATACCTTTTTCCCGTTGTTTGTTTCTTTGGCTCATACAAAGTTCGACTTATTCCTTTCTTAAGTACTTACTCAACGTATACTTTTGGTATTTTCGTTACTTTTGGTAAATATTTTTCGGTTTCTTTGAAGGCCGATGAACGTTGACGGCGGAAAGAATTCTAAGAACCACTTACAGAGGTACTCGGTAACTTTCCGTTTATATACAGTGTTCGGAAAATTCAAGTTTCATGTACAGTCAACCAAATTCATAGGCCACTGTAGAACCTTTCCACAATAAATGTTAACTTCGAATAAATGTCATATCCTCTCTTACTAGTTTTACAGAGGTGTAGGGAGGGATAAACTAAACCTGGGCTGGACATGTTAAGGCTACTGTTATGTCATGACATTTTATGTAAATGTAGATAAACTAGTGAATAAAATCTCGGAACCAGTAAAACACAAATTAGCAATAGAGTTTGTTAGATACCTAATTTTAACAATATAGGAGTGAATTACAGTTCAAAATTAATTTCTGTTGTATTTAAACTTAGTAAGTAAAAAAAATGTTAAGCATTAATATGCGACAGATAATATAGGTATTTCTTGGCCTTCATTAATTAAGGTCTAAAAGACAAATCGGCGCTAACTGACATATCGCACGCTTAGTATTAAAGTGACCCATTTCTGAATAATACACGTCCCAAAATATCACCTTAATTAAAAGACATAGGGTTTAATTTTGGGAAATATCATATTCAGAATTGAGTCACTTTAATACTAAGCGTGCGATATTGGTTAACTTAGCATCATAACACCTAGCACGAACCTTCTTGATGCCCGTTGACTCGCTACGTAACTCAGTGCGTCTCGTTCTAACTCGCCCAGTAAGAGAGAAACGCACAGAGTTACGTAGCTAAGTAGTAAACGCATATCGAGATTCGTGCTAGGTGCACTGTTATAATTGATCCTGAATGTACGCTTTTATATTTCCGATAAAGAAGAGATTTACATTAAAATGCCATGTAATGACAACACAAAGAAAATTAGGGTAATGGCAAGACTTGAACCTGCAACATCAGCATTCCATGCCTTGCGTTTGTCAGATTCCATAGCATACATAGTTTACATAGCATTTTAATTTAATACTTAATATGAATGTTAAACATTTAAAAATAAAAATCGAAAGAAATTTCGGTTACAAAAATTTAAGAGATTTACAGTTCATGTCGATTGTTTAAACATCGCCAAAGTGACACTTGTTTTGATGGCTTAGAAAAACACCAGAAGGCTAGTATCGACCGAACATGATAATTCAGTGCACCTAGCACGAATCTTCTCGATACGCGTTAGTTCGCTACGTAACTCAGTGCGTCTCTCTCCTATTGGGCTAGTACTGAGGTTCGTAGCGAGTAAACGCGTATCGAGAAGATTCGTGCTAGGTGCTCTAATGGCGACAAAAAACACACAAAGATACATTTAAAAGTTGTTCCAATTGACTACAGAGTTGACGAACAGAAGGGAACAACAAACACCAATAAGGCATCATTTCACAATATTTTATGTGCGTATCTTGATCGTAACACTATCAAGAAGCGAACGCTTGAGTCCCTTATTTCGAAATTGCAAACTTACTTAAGTGCGAAGTAATAAGTAGGGTTTATTTTCGATCTGTATCAATAATCTATAAAATACTAGGTTTTAATTAATTAATTTAGTCACTCTTTAACAAAAAACTTTAGTTAACAACACCTTAACTGATAATTACAGACAGAATTTAAGGGAAATTGTAACTGCGTCAAATATCTTCTAAATACTTCATAGTATGTGGCATAAATACTACACTATCCCTTTCGAAATGTGACACTTATTTTTCGTTCCGTCTCAGTATACTTATTGGTCAAATAACCAAATAGGTTATTAACACATTAACTGCCACGAAGTGCTACTTGCTACGCTCGTAGCTCGTAGCAAGGGTTTCCCGGTATGTAGCGAAAATACTCTACGAACAGAGAACTCACCTAGCAATAGTTCGTGGCACTGAATGTGTTAATTTGACTGTGGTGATGCTGAGCACCTTGCACAAATGTTCTCGTTACGCGTTGAGTAGACACGTAGTGCGTCTCTCTCGTTCTGTGTTGATTAGAAAGAGACATACTGAGTTACGTATCGACTTAATGCGTGCCGAGAAGGTTCGTTCTAGGAGCTCAGTTATTTTTTTTAATATGGAGTAGGATGGAGTCATTTGAAACTATTAGTTGCATCGTATGCTACGCGCTGCGGCTACGCCGTAGCGCTTCTAGCGATATCGTAGCGATGTCTACGAGATTTATTTTAGTTGTCAATTTAATAATGTCACTATTAACGAATGTGTATATCAATTTTTTCGACAATATTGCGGTAACTTGAAAATAGTGAAGTAAAATTATTTTAAATTAACCACCGTTCTGCATGTAAATAAGCGATTTTTAAAATTAAAATAAATGTTTTTTTTTTAATAAAGTCTTTTTTTTCTACATAAGAAAATACTTTCGTAAGTTTAATTTTTCTAAGAAGGTATTTTGAATTAATAATTTGATAAATGATCTCTCCTTAATGATAATTATATTTAACAAGAGCTAACGACGCATTTGGCACTTAGGTCTTTTGGTTACTATTCTTTTTTTTAAGCAGCTCCCTCGCCGACTGATATTCGGGTACAGTCAGCATCAGAAACTTTTGAACAGGTAAATTAAATTATTTTCCTTTTTTTTGCTACATACATGTCATGGTCCATTTGATATTATTTTTATGCTAAATGTAGCAAATATAAATTAAAAAATATGGCTTTTTACGCGACTACGGCGAAGCAAAAAATGGGCGAAAAATCCGTCTTTAGTGAAATTTGAAGTTTTTGATAGCCGTTTGAAGGTAAATACAGCACAATTAACCATTTTTGCAGAGATCGAGAAAGCAAAATGACACACGATATCGCGGCGAACTGGTTTTTATAAACCGTTATGATTTAACTCACGGTTTTACGTCATATGCATTGGCAGAGGGGAATGCGTGAGTTGCGAGGTCCCTTGGCTAAATTGTCTAAGGTGCATGAGTGTTGATTTTTTGCGAGTTTGAAACAAAAATTCGCGTTCTATATTCGGCTCGGGACTGAATTTTTAACTTTCCGACCTTTTGCTGATTTATGAACAGGCACAAATTATAGGGTAGTTGCGTATTTTTTTAGCATCGTGAAATTGCCTGATTACTTTAATTATAATGGGATACACCATCGAATATTTAAGAGAAATACGGAAAATATAAACTGAAAAAGTTAAAAGTTTATGTGCTGCCTTTTTTTACACGTTGTTATAACATTAATATCGGTTAGATATTTAATATTAAAAAGTATCACAGCAATCCGCGTGTGCTTTTGAGGAGAAACCATAAGATTATCACAAATAATTATATTGCGTCCACGATGATGAATTGATGACTTTGAACGATTATGACAAACTGGTTCGCCATGTTTTCAAACGGTAAAAAAAACAATAATAATTTGTTCGTTTTTATGCATTCCTGATCTATTCATCCGATTGCGATGAAAATTTGGTAAGTTGTAATTTAAAGACTGTCTTGCTTAGTGCAATTTAAAATAGCTTTATTTTCATTTAAAATGACTGGTCAGTAGTTAGGTTCATCACTAGGGGGTAATTTAAGTACTGCGAAGTATTAAATGCGAGTTTAACATTTCTTAGTTGCACCTAACAGCATTTGCATGAACTTCGCATTTGCACTAATCTAAGTGTAAATTACCCTTTATGTTGAAATTTTAATTTGATAATGATTGATGATAGATTTGGTAGTTGACAAACCAACAAAGGAAGAGGTTCTCAATTCGACTGAATATTTTGTTTCTCTATTTATAATATTATTTAACTTTGACATTGACGTTATTGTAAGCACAACTGCGAAGGTTTCTGATAATAGAAACCATTGCCGGGCAAGAAATATTAGTAATAAGTTTGATTTGGGTTAAAATATTCCGTACATTTAGTTCACAAAATCAAGTGCTATAAAATAAATTATTTACAATCTGTGCATTTACCCATTTTTTTAATTAGTCACGAACGCTCACGAAACTAAGCTAGGTGTCAAACATGTGACTGGCAGTAGTGCCCTGTTGTTTGTGCCCACTTAAAACATTTCAAACTGAACACTAAATTATTTTTACAAAAGTTACAAAAACTTAAACAGTCTGCCCCTAAATGCATGACAATGTATGTATGTATGCATGCGAGTGCTATATCGGAAAAGTGCTCACTTATTATAGGAGGTACTTTCACTATCATTTTATTGCTATTATTAACTTCACATTACGATTTTAAACCATTCTAAAAGTATTAATGCACAAAGTTACTAATTTTAATATTTCCCACTAGATTTATAGATATTTAAAATTGTATTTTAACTATTGGTCTTTAATAAAATTTCTTTAATACTAACCTTTATTGAAGTGACTAGAAACATGCAAATTTTGAGAGATGAGAATGAGCAATTTTCTTGTCTAAGATCAAATACATGAAAAAATGTGTGTCACGCAAAATGATGCTTTACTAAACACAATGCTCTAAAACTTATACAATTTATATAATATTCAACTTAGATTTAAAAGATTGGACTAAATAAGGTAGGCAACCCTTATAAAATTATTTTTAACTTAAGCACATAAACACAGCGGTTTGTTTTTCTTGTTCTACAAACACGATTCTGTGCCAAAAAGTGGCAATAGGGAACTTGCGCATTTTTTTAACAGTTTACTAAAATGTTAAAAAAAAATATTTGTGTTGTCCAAATTAATAAAAATATCACAGTTTGAAATGGCTGTTGAGCTCAACCCGAAGAAATACATGACGTCGGCATATAGCGTTATTTACGGAGCCTAAGATATGTTTGCAGATTTTTCCTGGGTGCTTTTTACAGTATAACTAGTCTTTTAATAGAATATTTGATCTAATTAAACGATAAGCATACAAAAAAAATTCTTTAACAAAAAAATACTTTTCCGTATTTAATTTGTCATAAGTACGACCCAACTTGTGTTTCTATGCTGTCAACATTTTTTTTTTGGTACTTACTGTCCTATTGATGTGTACTCTTAACCAAATCTAACCAACTCTTTTTCTGCGCATGTTCGCTATTGTCGCTGTGTGGTAGAGCCTTAATACGGGTTGAGTAGACTTTTATCCGTAGAGTCGAAAAGAACTAATTAATGGCCAGTGAGAGAACTGGTGTGCAATTTTTGAATCTCGCCAGGTGGCTAACGCTCGCCAAAATGGCCGAATCTCTATGAAAAACGGTGACTAATCACCCAGTGAGATTCGAAAATTGCACTCCTGACCATTAAAGACGGAACTGAGAGAAATTAAGCTCGAAAAGGATAGAATACATCAACTTCATAGCGTATATTATATGCCTCCCTTTCGACAAATTTACACTTCTCTTAGTTCTGTCTTCAATGGTCACTTACGGTTGTCTTCGACTGGACGTTTAACTGTGGTATTACTCTCTAATATAACATTGTTGCCTTCAACGATACGCCAACAATGAAGACTGAATCCGCATACACAGAGATTCGAGCGAGTCGGAGCGCCAGCGCTTCGTTGACCGCAGAAATGTTTACGTTAGAGTATCACACGCCTGTGCAGTTACCATTAAATATATAGGAGCTGGCACGGTGGTCCATAATATCTAAACTTGACTCTATTGTCAAATACGTTCGGGAGAATTCAGATATTTTTTTCACCTTGCCCGTCCCGATATATTTGTACTAACTGTACCTACCTGATGAAAAGGATTCTATAACAATGACAGCCACGTCTCGCTGTTCACGACTGTGCGATTTTATTTAGCAAATAAAAAATGAAATGAAGCGTCATTTCTACTCAGCAATATTTCGCCCCCTTTTTATAAAGTAACTCAAATCGCAAGGTCACACGAAACAATATAGATCCAGCTATATTAATCCCGCGTTTGACTTACTCCATACAAAAGGGACACGAAATACTTGAAAACGATGTAAAGTAACGTTTTGCGAGACACACGACAAAGCGAATGATTATTATTATCTAATACTGTACAATTATTTGTCATTTAGAAATTACACTTTACCATTTTCCACTAACGCTAACTTCCGTAGTTACGATTTGGGTCATGTATTTGGATGATTAAATACATTTTCTGGGAGCTTCTGTTTTGGCGACAAGGTTGCTGATAACTAATCAAGTCTCCTTTTTTGAATGTTCGATAATTAAACTGCGATCGTGATCACAGAATGAATGGAGTGGCTAAGACGCCACTGCATTGCATATTTAATGCATGCAATTTGTATTTTTTTTAAGGGAATATTATTATTTCCCATTTTGAAAACGGCAATGAACTGGAAATTTATTCGTTCCCTTTTTGTAACTAATTTTGAGTTAGGTTTGTGTCTAATTTGAAGCTTGTTACGAAATGTGAACTGCTGAAAAAGGAGAATTTGTTTTGAATCACTCAAAGAAAATCTCATTGGTTGTCGACGTAAATCACGCTATTATTTTTGTCTGAATTTGACAACAATCGTCATTTGTTTCGGGAATGTCTCCCCAACGACCGATGATATAATTCTTGAGTATTTCAAAGGTTAAACAGATATTATGCAAGTCCAGTACCAAAACCCTTGTCACCAATGAAAGCTGAGCGTTTTCGAGTCCACGTAATGACGATGATTCTAGGTCTATAATATAACGAGTTAACTACTAAGATCACAAAACTCATTGACTAAAGAGCTACTATCAATTCCTTTATTTGTCACTAGCTGAAATATATTGCGTTGGATCTCTCTTTAGGACAGGTACCTAATTAACTCGGACTTTATTTAGTCATGAACATTTTGCAAAACGTGTTTGCTTATTGTCGAGGTTGACAATTATTTATATCAACGTTGTCAATATTGACGAAACAATTAAATATTGCTAATGACATCATGGCCAATGACATCGATGTCAAATCATACGTCTACAAGCATGTTTATATCCAAACATGTATTCCGCATAAATGTTCAAGACGCAAGTAAAGAACCTTAGAAATTTGCGAATATTTTACATGCAAAAGAATAATTTGAAATTTTATTTCAAGAAAATATTAGACTAATCACTCTGAACCCAAAATATCAAAATTTTAATTGTTATAAACAATTAATTTGTGAACATTCTCTATAAGTGGGGAAGCACCGTGGTGCGACCAATCCGATTTCCGCTTTACACTCACACATTTGCACCACCCGCACACACAACCGTATTAACGCGTTGTCTATAGCAACGCGACAGCCACAGGCTGATCAAATTTTTAACGAAATAATCTCAAAGAAATTATATTACAGTTTTTCGTTCACACTGTCCAATTTTAAGGCAATTTCGCACTTTATTGACAGTTTTTTCAGTATAATACGATAAAAACGTCTTTAATACTAATGCGTATCACATACATGATTATGTGTTAGAGCAGTCCACCCTTTGGCAGTAGACATTGCTAGTGGGATCAGGATATGGAATTGTTGTACTACAGGTTAATTGGATTAGGTTCCTACGATGTGCCGACGACTCCGCTTATTACCTGGAAAAGTAAAAAACGTTAAGAGATATTTCTTATTCCTGTTCTTTACACGCCACATAGCTGTCGTGTCGATGTAATCTATGACAAGCCATAGTGATGTCGACGCTATAACAGAAGCACAGAACCGAACGATGTGCTCAAATCAATGTAATAAAAAAGCTTTCCAATCATGGTATCTAAAGCAAAGGTAAGAGCAGTGTAAGTAACATTTTCTTATAGTACTTCGACAGCACCTAGTATCGTTACGCAGTAGTTCCTTTGGAGCGGAACTTGCGACTGATAACTTGGCGCAGCGCATGTCTATGATATGCGAGTGCGTTGTTCTGAGTGTTTATTCTGATCTGTATTACTGCTTTTGCATATATTTACTCAGGGACAATATAAAAGGAACCTTTACACAGTGAGTTCCTAAGTAATCGTTTCTCTAATATTGTACATGAGTTTTAGTGTGCTGGGCCGAATTTAGTGTTATGACAGCCTTAGGCGTACTATGAACATAACCCCCTCCCCACGGCCTGGCCTGCCTGTCCCCACCCAACCCTGTATTCTGTAAAGCCCTAAGCTGTATGGCGCTTGCAAAGGCCCAGTGCCCACTTGGTTCTTGCGCCCTAGGCTTTAGCCTAATTAGCCTGTTAGTAAATCAGGGTATGAGTGTGGCCCGGTGAAGTGTGTGGAGTCCTCACCAAGAGTACAACTCTTCGTCCCGCCACGTGTCTCAGTCGAGGTTGCCGCCGTTCCGGAGCCCCGCCTTGGTCTCCGGCGGGACCTGCTTGCGGAAGCAGTCGTCCAGGAAAGCCGACATGGTCCGGTACAGATGCCGTCGGACACCGGATAGGCTGTGGCCTTCGTCCGGGTAAATCTGGTGGGAATAAGTCATAGCTTGTGTTTCCGGTTCAAATGTTTCGGTCTAAATAGAAAGGAAGTCATATATTTTAGGTCCTACGTGTGATCCCAGTTCGAGAGTAAAAGAGGCTGGACAAAAACGAAAAAAAAATAGCGTAATAAAATACATAATAATAATTGAAAGGAAATTATCTTAACTCTTGCTTTCCGACGACATTCATATCTGCTGGTTGAATAGGCTGCTTTAATGTATTATCACATACATATCTTATGACACTAGTTTGATAGAGCCACCTGCCAATAGGAGCATCTAAACTGTCAAGTCAGCTTAGTTAACTCCTAACACAATATGCTGCAATATGGTACACTCGCAGCTCTGCTATACTCGTATTTGTCATTGTATCGCAGCAAAAGTTGGAGTTATGACAGTTACCTGCTGTCGGAACATGCTGCCCTGGTCGGCCAGCGACCGCGCTAACGCCATCGACTGCTGCACGTGCACGCTGTCGTCCGCCGTGCCGTGTACCAGGAGCAGCATCTTGTCGTGCAACGCTGCTGCCTGCTTGGTCACGTCGGCGTCGGCGTACCCTCGATAGTTGCCTGTTGCGTTGGGGAAGCCCATGTATCGCTCCGCGTACGCAGATGCTGTTATGAAATAAAAGTGTTAACTGTGAATAAAACTAAAATAACGCCTCGTTTCTGTAACATGTGAATATAAGAGAAACAAGCGACCTTAAAAGACAGGTATCTATTATATTTAGGTATTTATGTACATATATCTGCTACGGCAGCTATGTTAGAAAGAAACAACTTGAGACCAAGTCCATCTCTTTCGGCTAGTTTCTGTGGGTCCAGTGTAGACCCTCCAGATGTATGTAAGTACTTATTAACTCAATGTGTTGTCCATGCTCACCATAGTACCGCCAGCGGACTATGGGCGTGATGGCGATCCCGCAGTGGAACACGTCCAGCGGGCTGGCCAGCGCCAGCGCCGCCAGGAAGCCGCCGTGCGCGCGGCCCCACACCGCCACGCGCCGCGCGTCGATGAAGTGCAGCGAGTCGCGGAGATACCTGCGAGATTATACATTCCTGGTACTTTGAACGAACATTTCTGTTTCTATGAAGTAAGTGACCATCAAGTCAGCTAACCATCTAGGATTGCTAATACTTTTGAAGGTTAGTAACATATTGTGCCTATTATGATATTTACGATAACTTATTCCTATAAATTAGACCAGTCTGTTGTCAGCCCAGTTGTGATTTGAGGATGTCGTACTCTTCTGACGATATTGCGCTCGCTGAAACCCCCGAAAACTGGTAATAACCGTATTCCGCCCTTAATGTATATGACTGCTTTTACTCTACTTACCTTGGTCAAACAACTTACTGATACTGCTATTTCATCGCTACAAGCAGCTTAGAGCTTCAAGACTTATATCCATAAGAGTCTCAAGGCTTGCGGTGTTGCCGTGCACTACGCACGTCGATGTCACACAGCATCTCGCACTACATTCCATACTACAGTACCAATTGTACCAGCGCTGTGCTTCTGTGTGGTTAGCACGACACGGCGCGTTTAGTTTCGTCGATCAGTGCATCTCCTTTCGAACTAGTCGAGTGGGAAAGTTAAGCGACAAAAGAGGCGCGTGTGCCAGTGTTCGTAACCAAGTTAAGTTTATCTAAGTTTATCTCTATGTGCTTCCCTTTCTTATACCATTAGTTTGATAGAGACGTAGATAGGAATAAGTTATCCTCGGGCTGGTCATGTTAAGGCCACAGGTGTTCTGTTACGTCGCACCATAGAAATAGTATAGCATAGAGAGAGTATTAAAATTAAAAGCGATATTTTATTAGCTGATCTCTTTACTTTAAATGGCAATACAATGTGTCAAAAAGAGATGACCACATACTCTAAACTCCTCTTCAATTGACACCCTGTACACAAGCAATAGACAAAATGGTCACCTTTGGTAACGGTAATGTTTACATAAAGGTAGTATAATCTCCGTTTTTCTTATTAATTTGCAGGTTTTACTACCTCGACGCACCCAAAGGTGACCATTTTGACAGTTTCAGCTACGTGCACTCGGCAAGCACCGAGGCTACATCCACGCTTCAGTCCTCCATCCGAGGGCGGCACTCACTCGGCGACCTCCAGCTGGTCGGCCAGCTCGACGGTGCCGAGGCGGCGGTGCAGCGCGTGGTGCGCGCCCAGCCCGCGCCCGCCCGCGCCGCGCGCGTCCACCGCCGCCAGCACCGCGCCCGCGCCCGCCGCCAGCGAGCCCCAGTCCAGCGCCCAGCGCTCCGTCACCAGCTGCGTCCCCGGCGCGCCGTGCCTGCACCCGACAGAAGTGGATCTACTCAGAAACACCAAATTAAACGAGGCCGGCTGGGCTACGCTGGACGAGCCGCAGTGAGCACAGAATAAATAATAGTACTAGCGGACAGAAACTTCTATTTCCACCGCGATTAAACGAATTCCAATTTTATTAACACCTCAAAAAGTTCGAATTACTTCGTATATATTCGCCAGGCCGCGCGCATCAAAAGGAACGCGCGCCTACGATCGCCTTCCCCCCGCAACTCCCGGCGACACGTTAGGGTTGCGGCGCATTAGTTTTCAATTACATTGACACAACGAGGACGAGTGAGCGGGTGCGCGGCAAGCCGACAACCTTCTGCGATTTGCCTACGCTGAGCAAGGCGGCCGAGCGTACCTACAGTGCACAGCGGAACCCCCCTGATGTAAGCCAGTTTGTACACGCTGTTAGATTTTTTTTTTATCTGAAAAACACTTACACTTTCATCACAAGTGGATATTTGGTGACCTCATCTTCTCTCAATCCTGGAGGTAGGAGCAGGCGCACCCGTGCCGCGTGTCCACTAGACAGCTGCACGGAGAACGTTCGAGGAGTTGGTATGGCTATTGATGACAGCCGCTCCTGTTAAAGAATGATTATACATCAAACTTTTCATCACTCGATCTCAAACGGGACACAACACTCACAGAACTTAAGATTATGATTTTTGAAAAAAACTCAGCACTAATTGCCAGACTATCTAAAGATCATCGGTCCATCTTTTACAAAGTGGATTGATGGTTTGGTGAAGGCCGGGAGACGCTTTTGGAAAGCTTTGGGAATTAACTTTATGCCGAATCAGGCTGTAATGCGTTACGTTGATACTAGTATTGCGATATAGCAGTTTCGAAACTGCTGTGTTACCTTGACAGCGGTATTGTTCTCCAGATGCACCAGGAGCCTGGGCTCGGGGAGCAGCGTCCGGTACAGGCTGGAGGTAGGCACGCCGGGGCCCAGGCACTCCAGCACGAAGTAGGCCGAGGACGGGCTGAAGTGCGCCTCGTGGTAAAGGCACGGGAGGTTTTGTAGAATGTGCTCTGGTAGAAAAAATTGAAGTTTCACTTAGGGCTTGATTTACCCCTACTTTTACAGCTACAGGCTGATTAGGCTAGAACCTGGAAAGCAAGAAACGAGAGAGCGCTGGGCCTTTGCAAGCACCACTTATTTACAAAATACAGAGTTGGACGGGCACCAGCTGGACACGCCGAAACGGGGGGAGGTTATATATTCATAGTTAGCCTAGGGCTGTCAGAACTCGAAATACAGTTTGCTTATACTCTTGTAATTTTGACGTCATAATTCTTTGTTTGTAGGTATTTTAAATTTGTTGTCCGAGCCGTTTTCGTAATGGCCCTAGTAAAATATAGTTTCTATTCTAAGTTAAGCTTGTTTCTCCAATGTTAATAGTTTAGTACCTGGACGACCGAGTTCCGCTCAGCGATGACACCTATCTAGGTCAATTTAGCAAGTAAAACATCCACTCAAAAGCTAACTGGAAGAGTTCTCTTAAAGGTATAAATTCGCTGATAGACATTATGCTGTATCTGTGTTTGTATTTATTTAAAGTACAATAAAGATTTGGCTTTCATACATTATCAATCTAAATACAAAACTGTATCCAAGGCAAACACAGGAGGTGCTCGCTTAAAGTATATAAGAATAAGATTACTAACTAAGTATTTTGGTTTGGTCGAAAATCTTTAACGTTTTTAAACTGCACTTACTACAAATCTACAATGTTTATCGTATATGGGGGACAGTGTTTCGATTATTTAAAGCCATTTTGTTTGAATCGTAGCTGCTACTAATTTTCAAAGATTGATATTGCTGAACCAGTAAAATGTTATACTTTTTCAAGTGCTGTGGTTCCAACGTGACTGGCCCAAGTTTATTTTATCTCTCCCTCCATCTCTGTCAAACTAATGTCAACTAGTGCCAAAAGTAAGACACGCAATTGAGACAAACTGAGATAAACCAAAATTGCCCGGTCATGTTAGGATCGATGGTATAATATTTCCATTACAAGTTACAAACTTTTTGAACATCCTATTTTTAATCCTCTTTTTTCTGTCGGTGGCTTAAAAATATACCTAATGGAATCCCACTGGTACAGAAGCTAGAAGCAACAAAAGTGGCGGTGTTTAATCCAGCTCGCCTAAAATAACGCGGCGCTCAGAAAATTTGCATTTTGGACTGTTGCCGACACCTAATGTTAACTTTTACTAGTTTCTTTTAATCCGTTTGCTGCAGATCAATGTATTATTTATTGCAATAACAGGACTTCTCTATACAAGCTGGTTGTAAATAGATGTTATAACTAACATGTGAACAAACCAACTTAAAAAATGAGAGACTTTTCAATTTTTTTATAGTTTTCTTTTCAAATTAAAAATCGACGTTTTATCAGCTTCGCGTGCTTATTAATATGTAGGTAGACGGCGATTCGTCGTTTAATTCCGTATTCTTAGAGGTAGAATATTTTCTCCCAATTAAAACGGCTCCACCTCTGGAGTATATGAGTACTCTTTCAATCGGTTTTTTTAAGTGGCCTACAATTTAAAAGAATATCGGTGAACATAAAAGAAACATCCAGACAGGTACAAAACCTCTTTTTTTTGTAGTCGGTTAAAATTAGAACAGTGTTTTAAGCTAGTTGTGACTAGGAGAGCAGGGGCTAAACAATTGCCTAATGGCAGGCAGCTTTTAGAGACAAGAACAACTTCTCACGGGCCGTCAGCCGGCTTTGGGATTTCCTTGAATGCAGATTAGAAATGGCTTTATGAGCTAAATATACATAGATTGAAATAGGTTCTTACTTGATTAGTAAAGCAGTTCTATCCACAGTACAGTACATTTATGTAAAATCTAGTAGTCTAATAGTGAGCAGAGGTTTATCGCAGCGCAAAACGCCAAAATGTGTATGGCCAAAAAAATGCAAAGAATGCAACTAAATTCTTGTTCATCATAAAAATGTTTACCCCTATCAGAATTCGAATCCGAAACCTCTAACTTCATAGTCAGAGTTGCCACCACTAGGCTATTCGTTCGTCGAACACCTATGGCTCCTTTTCTACTAAGCTGACAGGTGACATGTGACAGCGACAATTCGGCATTCGTACTAATTCGAAGAGTCTTTGTATTGACGGGCTTAGAATAATCTGAATTTTCATTGTCACCTGACATAAATATGTTAGTTTGGTGATATAGGGGCCTGAACACCCACTAAATGTCTTAAATAAATACTTATATGTAGGGCGCTACTATCAAGTTTCTATAGGTGAAAATTATACCCCGGTTGGAAAAAAAATCTAGATTCGGGGTTGAACAAAGAGCAAGAGTATCCCAAAAACAATGGAACATTCCCATATAATAAACTAAAGGAGATTCTCACACTGGCGCTGGTGCGTAAAGCGACGAACCTTTCTCCCGCGCGGAGACGCGGCGTCAGTGTGTCGTACCGTGCGTGTTTTCTATACAAACTAAGACACTTGCATACAAAGTTAACTCTGCGACCCCACGTACTACTGCGCTGCCAGTGTAAAAATGACCTATGTGGTTTATTGCAGAATTAATCGCAATGGGAAATTAAGATTTATAAATGTCCCGTGCCGCCATACCTGGTCGTTTCTTCTTCTTCTTCCTGGCGTTGGGCGAGGGAGAGGTGGCTGGCAACTCCTCGTCCCACTCTCCCTCCCAGCTGTCGCCAGATGACGCCAGGTTGCCGTAGTACTCCAGATTGATTGAGGGGGAGGGCTGCATGACAAACACGGTTTACCATTAAAATACCAACAGACCTTTGAGTATATCCACAGAACACTGACCGATGTACTGACAGGAAACGTCAGAGTAAATAAAATTAAACGAAGTAAATTGCTGCCTTTAGATGGAATGTCGAGTATTACTAATGGCTCAAAAAAGCAATGTAAATCAAAAACTAACTTTGTCGACGAATGCCGTCTATGAGCAGTGGTGATCACTTACCATAAGGTGACCCACTTGCTCGTTTGTCTTCCTATTTTGTGTAAAAAAAAAAGATGCAAACTTTAACTTATTGTACAGTCAAGGAAATTGAAACACGTGCCACCGTAGGACCTAGTCGAAGAGACATACGCATGACATTTGTATGACATAGCGTGGCGATTAACGCGTCGCGTTATTGCGATAGGGTTCTAAAGTGGTACGTGGGTATATTTCCCCTACTATACCTACTGTGAAGTCTGTTCATCCCCACTCGTGTTATCACGTGAACAAAATTCTAAACTAGAATTTAAATTTTGGTCACCTAAACATAGCTTATAGCGTAAACAAAACAAATCGAGGCTGAAAATATAAAAGGTGATTTATAATGTGTTAATGACGACCTGTATGGCACAGTGGCACATGTGTCTGCTTACTGTGCAAGAGGTCCCGGGTTCAAATCCTGGTATGGGCAAATATTTGTGTGATGAACACGAATGTTTGTACCTGAGTCATGGATGTTATTTGTATTTAAGTATGTATTTATCTATATAAGTATGTATATCCGTTGTCTAGTAGCCATAGTACAAGCTTTACTTAGTTTGGGACTAGGTCAATTTGTGTAAATTGTCCCGAGATATTTATTTTATTTAATTAAACAATATTTTGATGGCTAAAACTGAAATTTTAGGTTAAAATGTTGTTTACTACTTAAGACGTGTAAGGCTAAATACGGTTTGGGTTGATCGTGTTTTATATATGTACAAAGTGAACACTACAAACGTGCCTCGATCTGCCAACATTCATCTTGACAGCAAATATCACACGGGCAACTTAATCGTCCCCAAATCAAGCACATAATCCAGTGTTTACCCCCTGATGCTACGTCAACACAATCGTACGAGTGTTTGTATGTTCCGCCTCAGCTCATGAATTTTGATAGAGTCGGATGTAAAGCCTGCATAAGCAGCAAACACGGGGAAGGTATTAACGCAATAAGCACAGACATCCTTTGTATTGCGCGTTGGCCGGCCTGTTCAAACTGAGATTTCAAATTCCAGTTCAGAACAGTTAAACAATGCAACTTTTTATTTATTTATTTTTTACTAGCGGACGCCCGCGAATACGTTCGCGTGGGATGAGTAGCCTATGTCCGTCAGGGATAATGTAGCTTTCTATCTGTAATTTTTTTTTAAATCGGTTCAGTAGTTCCAGAGATTACCCCCTACATACATACAAAGAAACAAAGTTTACCTCTTTATTATATTACTAGCGGATGCGCGCGACTTCGTTCACGTAAAATTAGTAGCCTATGTATGTCCGTCAGGAATAGTGTAGCTTTCTATGTGTGAAAGAATTTTTGAAATCGGTTTAGTAGTTCCAGAGATTACCCCCTACATACAAACAAACAAACAAACAAAGTTTACACAATCTATCTATATAAGTATGTACGAGTACATCCGTTGTCTAGTACCCATAGTACAAGCTTTGCTTAGTTTGGGACTAGGTCAATTGAATTTGAATTTTCCCAAGATATTTATTTATTTAATCTCTTACTAAATATATGCCTCACTAACAAAAATATCTCGAATAATAAAGAACTCTTGAATACTTATCTAATATTTCTCCCTAGAGCATAAAATGGCCGTTTTATTTATTCCTAAAGGCCCCAAAGGGAAATACTTAGTCGGCAAGGGCGTAACCTTTCTATAAATATAGAGTGAAATCAAATTACCCTCCATTAAAAGAGTTACTGAAAAGGCTGAAAAGTGCTGCTAAAAAAAGATTTTCCGTTAAATGTTAGATTATTTTAAAGCGACCTGTTTTCAGCCTGTTTCAGACCCATTTCTTTATCAATTAGCGCTAAATAAATATTAATCTAAGCCTGCTACTTTCTTTTTTTACGTCTGTATTTCTTATCTGTACATTAAGGAAAAGTATTTAAAAAATGGTTGCCGTGTTATTTATTAGTTAATTGGCATTTTAGTGGCATTTAAAGACAATATTATCTATTGGGTTGAATAAATTTCAAAGCGCATAAAATATTATTTCTCATAACTCTTTTTTTTCTGAAATCATAAATTGTTCAGGATTGTTATAAAACAACCTAACGTAACCTATATGTAGAGTTCTACAGGTGAACCATTTTAAAAGTCCTGAAGAATTTACGGTTTCAAAGTAAAAAATATGACAAACATTTACATTATGACAAATTGTTTTAAGCTTTCGCTATTTTCATAAATAGGTACTTTTTACGTCTGCTTGTGACCACGGCCATCGCAATACAGCCGAAATGTTGAGGTAAATAAATAAACAGTTCAATATCGTGTTAAAGTCCCGATAAACGTAGTAAAATAAGTGTTACAAAATAAGTGTGTGTAAATAAGTGTGTGTTGTGTGTAGTGTTAGCGATAAGACCGCCTATTGAATCCCATGTAAAATTTCCCTGTGTGTGTGTGTGAATCAATAAAGAGTATTTGTTGTTGTTGTTGTTGTTGTTACATTGTGGCTTAAAAAATTTTTGACTAGATGGGTTTTGAGATTTTTATTGTCGATATGTTGGTTTGGTGAAATAGGGTCGACGACCTTAACACGTCAAATGCTCACCTGTGTATTACACGTGACACAGTAAGGCAGCTTCTGCGGTGAGCCGGGTCGCGGCGCTTCTGAAGACACCATGTATAAGTGCTGCTGCCCTGGTTTACCTTCCGGTATACCCAAGTAGTATCTGCAGAAAAGAATCCATTAGTCAAAGGCTCAGGATACCTACGTAGAAAGTGTCACGCTTAGCGGCAAGCGGTTCGATCTTCTTTTTTTTTTTTATACAACATAGGAAGGAAAACAAGCAAGTGGGTCACCTGATGGTAAGTGATCACCACCGCCTATAGACACCTGCAACAACAAAGAGAGTGCAGATGCGTTGCCAACCCAGAGGGCTAAGATGGAATACCTCTTGTGCCAGTAATTACACCGGCTGTCTTGCTCTCCACGCCGGAACACAACAGTGCAAGCACTGCTGCTTAGCGGCAGGGTTAGCGAGCAAGATGGTGGTAGCGATCCGGACGGACCTTGCACAAGGTCCTACCACCCGCAAAACGCACCCGATCTTGGATGAATAACTAAAACATTTATGTAGCCTAAGGTCATGTCAAGCGTACACACCCGAAATTGTCAAAATGGTTAGCTTTGGTGTGCGTCAAGGTAGTTTTAAACCTTTAAATTATTAAGGAAAAAACGTAGATTATGCTACTACCTTAATGACAAAGGAGACCATTTTGACAATTCATGTGTGTACGAGGTGTTCATTGAAGAGGAGGTTACTCATGTCGATTTTCAATTCACGCAGTGGCATGTCCTCCATGAAGACACGACTTAACCGTCGAAAAAATATGCATCGGTCAAGGAAATGTTCTATTCTAAAGGGCAATGTACGAATCGATTGTCCAATTAATTGTAACTAGTTGTGTTGACAGTGCCGGGGTAGGACTAGGAAAGTTTCCGGGTTGATTTACGTCCACACGACCAACTAAATACGAATGGATCTGTCGAGTTTAACGACAGCAAAGCGACTAATCGGAATTTATAATTTATTCGTTCATTTAGTGTTGTATTTGACTAAACATGTCAAAAAAGGCAAAAACACTTATTTTTTATACTTTAGAAACTTGGTGAATGTCATGGCACAATGTAAACCAGGTCTTTCATACCCTTTTTGTACCATGTGAAATGACCCAATGTAGATCGTTAAAAGAATGAAAAAAGAATTTATTTCCATTCTATTGAAGTAACAAATTATTATCACAGAATAATGTAAATACAGTACCCTGCCAAAAAGATTGCACATCGATCAATGGAATGTTTATCGCCGGTTACTGTAGTCAGAGAAACAAAGAAACCGGTCAGGTAATACAAAACAAATGTTGTTTTTATTGGTCTACATTGGCCATTTCTATCGATTTATTCTTCATATGGTATAGTCGACCAAGAAATTGCTTGACCACTTTTCGACCGTATCACAAAGGAGTAAGGTTCAAAAGTGATCAAGCAATTACTTGGTCGACTATACCTATTCATCGAATAAATATTTGCCTCTCACAGTAATCGAGCACGAAACCTCTAGCTTCGTAATCAAGGTCACTAACAACTATAATAGGGTGGTCCAGTTGTGAATTAGTGTCAGTTGCCAGTTATTACAGTCATTGACAATATTGACATATGCGTAGTGGGTACCTAGTTTTGTTCGAGAGGGAGGAGGGGAGGTTCCCAGATCTAAGCTATACTACACACAGTAGTATAGTCTAGATCAGAGGGGGGACCTGCCTCCCCCCTTCGGGACGCCAATGTATATATTATCATAATACCTAGTACCGGTAGAATATTCAATCGCCTAGGATCAAACATAATGGAAAGGATTATGATATTTATGATCAAATCATCACTGAATTTCAGTAATGCTGTCGCTTAGAATGACTTCGATATCAGTTGACAAGCAGTCAGGCAACCGATTGTTTAAGTTGATTTAAAAACCTCCTTCTTATTTTACTTCTTCTCGTATTCATAAATAAAAAAATGCAATGTAGTATGCTATATAATGACAACACAAAGAAAAAAAAAATGTATAAAAATAGAAATACAAAAATCGAAGAGTAAATATTTCGATTACAAATAATGTAGTATGATGATTATTATGTGTTTCGGCAATCATTGGTTTCCGAATTTGTACGAATATGCAACCCTGCCCTTCTTTTCCCATTTTTTTGCAGCTGCCCGTGTTTTGTGAATGTGTGTGCATGTGTTAAAGAGTTTAAAATAAACGTTTTTCCTTCTTTCTCTCTTTAAGCCAATCAAACAAGACCAATCCAGATGTACCTACTAATTTCAGTCATTACTGCTGAAGCTCAGCTTTGAAAAATTGTAACTTCCTGACAAGGCGAGAACAGCTGAGCAAAGCCGAGGCGCATAATCATAGGTGTAGTAAATCGTACTATACTTTTCTATGCTTAATTCTTCGGCGATCTCAAACTCACATGTGTTGATTCGCATGGTCCCACGCCAGCAGTTTGACCACGTCGAAGCTGCCGTGTGTAAGCGGCAACGCCCTCGGGCCGTGGGCGTTGTGCTCCGCCCGGACGATGTGCCGGAACAGGCCGGCCGGGCCGTCCCGGATCGGCGCCAGGGTGACCAGCGCGCCGCCGCCGGCCGACCACAGCGGCGCCGGCGCTGTCTCCACCCAGCTGTCACTGCCTGATGTTATCCTGTACACCTACGGGGAACATGTAATGGTTAAGGAGTTCAACACTTTCAAGGAGACAATCTCTATAATGGGTTGCTTTTTTCTTTTTTATACAATAGGAGGCAAACAAGCAAGTGGGTCACCTGATGGTAAGTGATCACCACCGCCTATAGACACCTGCAACAACAAAGAGAGTGTAGATGCGTTGCCAACCCAGAGGGCTAAGATGGAATACCTCTTGTGCCATTAATTACACAGGCTGTCTTGCTCTCCACGCCGGAACACAACAGTGCAAGCACTGCTGCTTAGCGGCAGGATGAGCGAGCAAGATGGTGGTAGCGATCCGGACGGACCTTGCACAACAAAGTATTGTTTTGTAATTTTTGTTGTAATTTGGCTTGAAATGTATGTCTATACATATATATTTTTATACTTAGTTTTTTTTTATTCAACATAGGAAGGCAAACAAGCAAGTGGGTCACCTGATGGTTAGTGATCACCACCGCCTATAGACACCTGCAACAACAAAGAGAGTGCAGATGCGTTGCCAACCCAGAGGGCTAAGATGGAACACCTGTTTTGTTCTCTTTTGTTTTGGCACATGACACTCTTACCCATCTACTTAGTCTATTCATACAATTTGTATTTTTTGGAAATACTAAATCGGCGACATTCTAGATAAAGACCAGGTCAGGCCCTAAACCAACGAGCATGCATTATGAGCAAATGTTATGAGAAAAAGTGACGCAAAAGTTGTCTGTCAGTATCATAGAAAATGCAAATAATATGTGGTCTCTGCCTACCCCTCCAGGAAGCAGGCGTGACTTTACGTATGTGTTTTTTGGAGCTACGTTCGAACATACAAAAATACATACACGTTTAAAATCCAAGGTTTGGTTAGTCCCTATTAGCCATAAATTTTATCCCCTCTTTACCCCTTGTCTATGTCTACGATATGCCTCAAGTACCAGGATATCATAAAAGCACACGTACCTCCTGGCAGTACCACATGGGGCTCTTGCACACAGACACGACAGAGAGGTTCTGCGTGCGAGTGAGCCAAACTACACACACCTCCGTGAGAGACACCCACTGCGCACTCGTGAAGTAGTAGTCACTGTAAAAGAAAACGTTGTTAAAACGGCTCTATTGATGGCGATTTAGGGGAAAGAGTTGGGGGTGACACGGGGCAAGCCCGTACAAACCTTCCTAGTGTACCTACTAGGCTGAAGGCCGCGTTGGCGTTTAATACATTTTACATGAAAGTAACTAACGCAAGTCATACAAAATATTAAGGGTACCTGGAATAATAAGCAATGTAATATAAAGATATCTCTTTTCTCAACGCATTACACTCTTTTATACTGCCAGTGGTAAATGGTCATGACAAATTTACTCACATGATTCAGGAGAAATATTAAAAATATCCCAAAAAGCGTTCACTTATCTATTGAATTATGTAATTTTTTTTACACAAAAAATACGTTTAATTGTAAAAAAACGGTGTTAATGCCTTAAGACGTTCTCTAGTAGTCAAAAAGTATTGAAAAATATATCTAGATTACGTTAGCGTTCTTAGTAATAAACTAATTAGTGTTCAAATAAACATTACATAAAATTTCACATTTCACATTTCGAAAACACAACATTTTGAGCCTTGACGCACAGTTGAGACAACAAGAATTACTTTAATATACCAGGAAATCAGAAATCACAAGGAGCTAAACCCACGCAGTCATTATCCCACGCAGAGTATGCAAAACAAGTCCGGGAACTAAATCTGTCTCTAGTATAAATCAGCAGATTCGCCGCATTTATCTTTGGTTACCGCGCGCAAACCTCGGCCGTCTTGGCTCGGCTCTATTTGTCAGGCTTACACTGGATTTGCGAATCTATTTTTATATTTCACTAGCCCATTCCGAGGACTGTAATCTTGTATTCCTATCACCATTACCCATGATGAAGGATAATATATTTAAAATGGAACTTTGCACAGACGGTGTAGCAGTTTTCCTCTGGATAGCTAGCACGGCATACCGCAACTCTGGAGTCTCTTTCTAAGTAGCCGAGTAGGAGAGAGACGCGAGAAACAACACGCGTGCTAACCGTACTGATACAAAGCACCTAGCACGAACTTTCTCGACACGCGTTAATTTGGTACGTAACTCAGTGCGTCTCGTTTTAACTACTCCAGTAGGAAGGAGACGCACTGAGTTACGTAGCGAGTTAGGTATCGAGAAGATACGAGTACGTGCTAGGTGCACTGTGCACCTAGCACGAATCTTCTCGACACGCGTTAACTCGCTACGTAACTCAGTGCGTCTCGTTCTAACCAGCCCAGTTGGAGAGAGACGCACTGAGTTACGTAGCGAGTTAACGCGTATCGAGAAGATTCGTGCTAGGTGCACTGATTGTACCACGAATATTTCAATTGCTACAATTTGTAGAGTTATTGTTGTAGTTTTGTGTATGTAAAACTGTTTATTGCACATAATAATAATAAAAAACAACGGTGAAATTATCCATTTATCACGTTTTTCACACAAAAACGTGAAAATACGTTAAATTGTAGCATTTGTAAGTCTTGTGTTGTAGACCCATAATCTCGCGTACTGTGCCTACAGCTGAAGTGGTTAAACGGCTGAACACTCGAAGAGGTCAAACAGCTATAAGCACGACTCAGTTGTAAAGAGTGTAAGACTCAGCAGGAGTGCGATTTTTGAATCTCACCGGGTGACTAAAGCTCGCCAAAATGGCCGTTTTCCATAGAAATGCGGCCATTTTGGTGAGCTTTAGTCACCTAGTGAGATTCAAAAATTGCACCCCAGGGCTTGTGATTGATTTGATTTGATTTTCTTTATTTCTCAATTTAAATTATCATATAAATTATAATTTATGTCAAGATATATGCATTCACATTGAGATCGTCAAAAAAAATAATAAATGAAGAATAAAAATAAAAAAAATATGTAAATAACAATAACAAAAACACAAAATAACAGCAATATAAAATCACAAAATAATACCTAATAATGGATAGTCAAATACAAATTTAGTATGTCAAAGTTATTACATAATCAATAAAAGAATTAGTTAAAATAATGTCAATATATAATAATAATAACGTTTATGTTAAAAGTTTATATGTTTAAAATTCAATGTCCATAAATTATTTTATTGAGTACAGGGGGTTTTTCAATAGAAGACCTTTAAGCCGGCGCGTAAATGACTCGTCAGACGTTTCGGATTTCAGTTCGGCGGGCAGGCGGTCGTAGTAAGTGGGACCCATGATGCGCGGGTTCTTCCTTGCAAGCGCCATGCGACGAGGAACTGTTTTCAATCGCCTTGTAGGACGAAATTGTTTGTTTAGAACATTTTTGCGCTCAAACATCGTGATGTTATTTCGTACAAACATCCTCGAATATGTGGAGTGAACAGTGGGTCATAATACGATGCGCCACAAACAGGTTTCTACACGAGTGTCTAGGCTTTACTCCGACAAGAGTGCGCAACGCTCGTGTAAAGCAACTCTTGGACTGTGCCAATTTACTTGTGACTGTATTAGTGAGTCACTATTATTAGTGACCCATTAGCTCAGAAGATATTTATGAGCCACAAACGATTTTTGAACACTAACAATTTCCAAAAAACACTTGTTTATCCGAAAGAAATTAAAACATTCCTTCGGTAAGTACTTCCTTTTAAGCAATTGATTGGACTTTTTATCGAAGGGCTCCTATAACCTCCTTCAAAGACTTTAGATCCTAAAATAAATCTTCCCATCCTGCGCCCGAGCAAAAGCTAGGAAATAACCTAATGGTCGATTAGAGAACTGACCGTAAGACTGTACAGTTTGTTGTTTGTTCAATTTGCTTTTAAGCAATGTCTTGTAGCGGAACAACATCGCTTTCGATTTTCCGTTCAAACAAACGTAAAGTAAACAATAAACGCGAAGGGAAACGAAACGTATCCTTTTATTTTGATTGCACACGACTATAAAGCTCTGCCAATAAACTGTACCATTACCATGAGTTTCTATCGAAAATTCGTATTACGTTACTACAGTCGATAGCGGTTAAATACGCTCCTATTTGTCAGTGAAAGAGTTAACCATAGTCGATACGGTATTTTTCGATGACATGTGTCAAATTTGTGACTCATGGTACCAATATTCTACGGCAACAGCTACAAAACGTTAGACACTGACGTTCAGATTTCGATAGGTAATTTACCGTTGGACTCATACTAGCGATCCTTAGTTATCTAAGTGAGCGCTAGAGGCGCTGTGCAATTTCCCATACGAATCGTTTTACGCTGTCGCTAGCGAGTATGGTTACGGCTAGGTGCACTGTACTCATGGTAAGGGTACAGGGAGCGAAATATTTTACGTCAAGTTAATAACGAATCGGGAAATTCACGGCGAATTTTCTGAAGCTCAGTTTTATTTGCATTTTCAATATTATGACGGCAGTAACTCTTGGTGGGATCCTCGGTTATTTTAAACTAGCTTTTGTCCTCGACTTCGTAGGCGTACAATTTGGAAATAGAAATCTAACTCGGCTTCTATGAAACATGAAGCAGGTTTTAAGTACTTAAGTAGGGAAATGTGTGTCGGCCTCAGAAGTAGCTGGACATTTTAGTACCTTGTCACTGTCAGTAATATAACAAATTCGAGCAACTCGCATTTCATACATTACAACGACAAAGTTCTGAAATGTTAAGCTTTTTCTGTGGTTAACTGTACTTGAAGAATGTCAAAATTATTTGGGAGTTGATTCCATAGTTTCACTGTACGAAGTAAAAATACCGGAAGAAACGCGAGCACGTCCAAATTCCTAAATTAAATAATAAACATAAAAAGAAACCGATTTCTTTTCAATATTTCCATCAGGAATATTCAAGTGACACTAAATTGGTTACATTTAAAATAAATTGTATGAAAACTTAGTCAGTATTAGCAATTTATCTGTCATTTTCGAGTAACGATTCCAAGGCCCTTTTCACCACTTTCTGGTAAATTCCCGATATCATATCTAACAGATATCTGTGATACCGTCTCTTTGTGTCCATAGAATAAGTAAAAACGGCAAACTGGAACAAATTACCTTGCTACTCCGCATCCAGTTCCAGTTTGTTGATATGGACCTCCGCAAAATAATGCGTGAATCTATTAATTAAACCAAGAGGGCATCACAGACATCCGTTGAATATAAGACCGGGAATTTATCAAAAAATGATGAAACAGGCCCTAAAAATGGCGGTTAACTCACCAAACTGGAACAAATTACCTTGCTACTCCGCGAAACCAGTGCCGGGCTCGTGCAAAATAGCTGCGTCTGTGCGACACATATATGTTCATGCAAAACATGCAAAACATGAACATATATGTGTCGCACAGACGCAGCTATTTTGCACGAGCCCGGCACTGATTTCGCGGAGTAGCAAGGTAATTTGTTCCAGTTTGTTGATATGGACCTCCGCAAAGTAACGCCTAAATCTATTAATTGGTTAACTCACCCTTCTTCGAGGATACTCTTTGGCGGTGTTAGGTGCCTGGTACGTATGTGTTTCGGATCGGCGATGTCGGCCACCGTCAGTCGCACCGTCGGGTTGTTGGTACCCGGCTTGGGGTACCTCACGCTCCTGATCTCCGGGTACGTCTGAAACAAAATTATTGGTCAAAACCTGGCAAATATGTATAATCAAATGGCATACATAAAACGTCAAAATGATCATTAATTAAAATATTTACATTAAAAAAAGAAAAACAGCGATTAACACTTTTTGGTATAGAACACTAAAATAAGCAATGAAATGCTATGCGTTCAAGTACAAAGAACAACGGTGGATTTATTCATATGCTCCAAGTACTCATTACTTAATTGTTCCATGGAACGCCCGTGGTCAACGGTGCAGCTGTCATCACAAGTTCCAAAGTAACAACTGTCTATCGCGTGACCTCGTGACCATACCAATTATAGTCACAGAAAGATACCCCCCTCACCTCTTCCGCCCCGCAAGCGTCCCATCAATTAGCGTACGCTACATACGGCGTCTCAAATAAAGACCTGATTTGATGCAGAAAGTGTGACAGTAGAGTATTAATTCAATTAAGTAGTATAGGTTATAGGTGTATGAACTCACAAATTGTACCTTGGCAGGGTCATCGGTATCCAACGCGGCACCGTACCAGGGGTATCGCTGCTCCAGGACCAGGGTGTCGTTGAAGGTGGCGTACAGCACCATGTGGCCGTCGGCAGACATCCACAGCGCTGTACGCGTCTTCAGTATCTCCTCTGGAACAAGGAGGCTCATTACTGTCTGAAATTCATAAGCTCCTAGTACATTAAGGAGGACTATAATACGACTAAAATAAAATTGTAAATTTGATTTCTTTAAAAAACTACGCCTCGTTGAGTTTCTTGCCGGTATCTTTCTCATCAGAGGTTTTTCCGAACCGGTGGTAAATATGACATTCATAAGTGCTTCCTGTAAGCCTAGTCTGAATAAAAATATTTTTACTTTGTCTTTGACTTCGACTTTAACTTATGCGAAATATCGACCAAGCTGATTTGATTTTTGGTCAGCAAAATAGTCCTGTCTCTATCAATATCGACATAATTTTTCATAGTTGGTACGAGTAAGTATAAAACAAAATCGCTACCCGTCCTTGTCTGACCTCATATGTTCGGTTGCTTACTCCTTCTTAACCACACAACGGATTTTGATACGGTTTTCACTGTCATTTTATATTTTTCTAGAGGGTTTAATTAAGTTTTCGTTAAATTGCACCCCTACGAAGGGGCAGGTCGCTAGTTAAAAACCTTTCAATAAAGTGAAGCAAATATTTAGTTCCAAAGGGAACAACACTATTAATAATGGCAGTTAGATTAAAGGTTAGGAATAATGATCGCGAAATATCAAGAACTAATTAATGATTTTCTAACTTGCGATAGAACTTTCAAGCAAATTGGAAAGCAAATTTCCAATTATGGAAGTTTCAAACATAATTATTATTGAGTTAGGGAATTGATATCATTTCCTTACTGAATAATAATTATGTTTTAAATTGACTTCATAACAGCGTCGGTGGCATAGTGGTTAGAAGGGTGGACTCGGCATCGCAAGGTACCGCGTTCGATCACCAACAGACGCCATGTACCAATATTTTATTAAAACTTTTGTACATCATCTAAAGTAACAATAACCCACACTCTTACGAGAGAGGAAGCCTGCACAATTCATGTACATGAATGTGTAACCATGATCCTAACGGTCTGATATAAGTAGTATGGGTTACGGAGGTCGGATGGCAGTCACTACCCGATCCAAAACCCGAGCCAAGTCTGAGATCATAATAAAAAAACGCATTCCGAATGAAGAAACAGGCAAGCGCTGGATGATTGAACAGAAAATTTATTTCATTACATAATAAACCTAATGAAAACTGCTCACAAAACGGAAGGTTTACAGTAATCTTCAGATACACATCTGTTTAATATTGAGATAAAGCAATGAAACAACTAACAGCTGAAAACAAATCATAACTGCACTTTACACAAACTAACCACAAACACAAACTAAAACAAACAGTCCACTTCTTTAACAGTTTATATCCTTTCCAACTTTTACGAGTCAAGCGGAAAATTATACTTTCAGTACGCTGTGCAGTAAGTTGAACTTTATGTCGCTTTATTTTGAACTATTAAACGACCGAATAGAGCTTTTAAGTGGGGCAGACCAAGAAGGCGTTGACGGGAAGCAGGGCCTGATTTAGAGTCCTGACAGCCCTAAGCTAACTACGAACGTAACCGCCTTGGAGTGCGATTTTTGAATCTGAGTTTTAGTCACACTCACTAAAATGGCCGGATCTCCAAGCAAAACGGCCATTTTGCTGAGCTTACCGGGTGAGATTCAAAAATTGCACTTCTGGTCTGTCCGGCCTGTACCCGCCTAACCCCGTATTCTGTAAAGCCCTGTAGGGTGCTGACAAAGGCCCAGCGCCCCTTTAGTCCTTACGCCCTAAGCCCAAACCTAATTAGCCTGTGGCACAGAATAAATAATAGTACTAACGTACAGAAACTACTCTTTTACGACCGCGATTAAACGAATTCCAACTTTATTGACACGCACAGAAACGGGTTAGCGATTCTCTTGGGATCTCTGGTTACCATGGGTGGAGGTGATCTCTCTTCGAGCACATGAGCCGCACGCGCATTGATTGTCCTCTTATTTCCATTTTAAAAGAGTAGTGGACAAATATCATTTCTGGTTGATAGGTAAACCTGCATTAATCATGCAGTATGCAGTATTCAGTCTGTAGTGCGCTGTGACGTTCTAAATTAGTCCGTGACGTCACGTTGCGCTTGCACGCGCCTGCGTCAGTGCGCGCGGTGCCAACTTAGCGGGCAAAGCTACAGGGTGATGTCTTATCATCATTTGTACTTACAGTAGGAGAAATATATTCACATATCACCTTAGAACCCAATCACAATGACGCGACGCGTTAAACGCCAGGCTATGTCATACAAATGTCATGCGCATGTCTCTTCGACTAGGTTCCACGGTGGCACGTGTTTCAATTTCCTTGACTGTATGTATAAGGTAAATATATAATAGTACAAAAACCACAATAACCAAAAAAAGAGACTGTTAAGTACAAAATCGAGCTTTTACTTTTTAGGGATCTCTACTAGTTAACCTTTGAGTGGATTACATATACAATGTAATGTAATACTGTTTAATTATTCCCATTACTCATATTAGGTTTTTTGCGAGTGGTAGGACCTTGTGCAAGGTCCGTCCGGATAGCTACCACCATCTTGCTCGCTAATCCTGCGGCTAAGCAGCAGTGCTTGCACTGTTGTTTTCCAGTGTGGAGAGCAACAGTGCTTGCACTGTTGTTTTCCAGTGTGGAGAGCAAGACAGCCGGTGCAATTACTGGCACAAGAGGTATTCCATCTTAGTCCTCTGGGTTGGCAACACATCTGCAATCTCTTCGGTGTTGCGGGTTTCTATAGGCGGTGGTGAACACTAACCATCAGGTGGCCCACTTGCTTGTTTGCCTTCTTATATCATAAAAAAACACAGGCCAAATTAGAAGTATATGAAACCGCCGAACATGCATAACGAGAAGAATGTGTGTGGAGGTAGGGAGGGTGGTATGCCAGGAACTGACTGGGACAAATGGAGTTCTCTGGTCTCTGCCTACCCCAAAGGCAAACAGGCGTGTACTTATAATGAAAATATATTTAGAACTGATACTCGTATGCTTTGACTTAATTGAATCTATTCGAGCATAAGGAGTCCATACTTCACCCTTATCCGGTACTACGGGTCGATTGTTAATAAAATACTTTTTTGTTTTCCTTTTATGTCCCTAATTGGAATTCATCCCTCTCATTTCATAATATCGTCTTTTGAGGAAAGTATTACGTTTCTTTATTTAATTTGTGTCCCAGCGAAATAAAGGTAACTCAAAGTATCTTCATCTTGTTTCTTAAGGTTTGTAAAAAGCACAATAATTCGCCTCAAGAACTGGAAGTGTCAACAATATTTTGTTCTTGACAACATTAATAAGACGTGTTGGTGGGCTCCTGGGCTCAATTTCATAAACGTGACAGGCGGCAGGTGACAGTGACAATTCGGTACACATTGCTTGCCCACTATGATGTCAAGTGTACCTAAGTCTGTAGAAATACTTGTCGACACAGTAATGTACGGCGGAATGTGACTGTCAACTGTTCGATACCTCACGATCGGTCACGAGCGTTGGTGAGCTGACTCACTCACCAACGAGGGTTCCATACCACCTCACAATAAAGACAGAAAGAAAGAAAGGAAAAAACAGAACAATAAAGTTAAAAAAAACACAGTTCATGCTAAAAGGTCAATACATAAATATTTACCAAAACATCATGTGAAAGATAAAATGTTAGTTTGATTTAGTCATAGCTTACGAACTTTATTAACCTTACAACATTACATACATTAAGAATCGGCATTACCACTGTTGTAAGCTTAAATACAGTAATAATAGTACATTATATACAGACATTCAAAATTCCTTTTCCCCCTCTTCCTTTCAAACGTACTTAGTTATGTATGAAAATCTTAGTACCGCCATTTTGCACATGTGACAGATGTGACTACCATTAAAATGATATTCTGATTATTCAACCGAGTCAGCATTAATTTGATTTACTTTCGAAGCCCCGGTAACGTTACTGCTCTCCCGCCTTCTCTCCATTTCACTCCTTATTTGACATAAATTCAAGCTGCATAATGGAATCATCCGCAACAACATCGCAAACATGAATCTGTATTATTTGGTGATTTTACCTTTTTGTGCTGTTTTGTGGTATCATTAAGAGTTATTGTATTGTTTTCTTAATACTTGTTTTAAATGGAAATGTAAACGATCATCCCCCTGTACATTGTCCACCGTTATTAGTGCGTAATTGCCACTTGCAGTCGCAACGTATCGTCCTGTATAATGTCCCATGAGATGACACTAATATTAGCAGCTGCCTGTATTTATATCACCCGGTCAGTCACTCGCAGTGCGGCACTGTATTAGATAATATTAACCTTTTGGTGGTTTCTGATATCCTGGTTTCTAATTATTAGGTAATGTAGTTGAGATATTTGTAAAGAGAAGGGAAAAACATACTTTTACAATAAATAATTGCTTATGTTTCCCGTTGTAACCTACCATATTGAGTTTTGATGTTGAAATACTTACCCAACAAATACGTTCGTATTAAACTTCAGCTTTAAACCTGTTCGCTGTTTTAACATTTGAATTTTAAACATCGCTATTTAAGAGGTGCGTGAACCCAGCGCTCTCCATACAAACGGCGATAACGTTTTCCACCCTCTGAACCTTAACCTATAACAATGTTTTGTTTGAATGTTGTCATTATGCTCTAGAACTAGGTTTGTATGTTTTGATTTTTTTAATATTCTTAATAGTTTAAATAATATTGACGCTTTTAGGTTTTGTATGAAACTCCTAAAATGCAAATATTGTCAAATCTATGAAGAATATTAAAAAAAGCAAAACATACAAACCTAGTTCCAAGGCATAATGACAAAATACCAAAAAATCATTGCCATAGGTTAAGGTTTAGAGGGTGGAAAACGTTATCGCCGTTTGTATGGGTAGCGCTTATTCGCGCTGGGTTCACACTCCTCTTAAACTGTCAACATAAGTTTCGATGTGTGCGTAAATCGTCTTTCGGACCAATAATAACTTTGACTGAAATGAACCAACAAAAAATAATCAATTAACTTTAACCCGTGTACCCTTAGTTGTAATAATTATAATAATAAGGCATTTATCGACGAAATCTACGTTAGCGTAGCTGTACAAACAAATTATCCAGTCGTCGTTCAATTTGTATTGATTTACTCGAAAGGTAGGTACAGTCAATTTCAAAACTATGTATCGATTTAAACGACTTAAAAATATGTAGCGGAGCTCTTACTGTGCCGGCATAATAGCGTTTGGTACATGTTTCCAGAGGCTGACTTGCATGTGAGCCTAGTACATATGCGTTATTATTGTATGTCCCAGAACTTTCCCAAAGTCTTTTAACTTAGATTATTTTATTTGCCTAGGTGCGTGTCTGAAGCGAGTAAATGTTGAAAGCTTTTTTACCTCAATGCCGACTTACCAGCTGGTTTACTTAGCGTCAAAGTAGCGTAATATTTCGGGCAGATGTTCACCCACATTAATATATCGCGGCCGTTCACTCGGCTAATGTAACGCGAGCGACACTTCCATGCCGCTGTGATTAGTGCTAATGTGTTTACAGTCGGCTCCCGTTACCTCCTGGTGTGTCCTGCTGTCCGTGTCACCCTGGTATAAGAGCTCCTTTTGTTTTAGTTTTTGGGTGTCTGTTATCATTTTTATCATACCAAAGGCGGTACTTCTTTCCCAAGAATCTCTACAATGGTCGGTCTTGTATTATTCACATCTAATTGTCATCCGTCCGGGTTTCCCCGGAGCGTCCGGGCGGGGCTTCATTTGAAGTCCGGGATTAAAAATAAAAGTCTTGGGCCACCCGCGACACACGCACTGTGTCCGCACGCCGCGATCAACCGGGCTATGGTCCCTAAAATCCGGGGTTTTCACGAGCCTTGTCCTGGTTGTCAAATTTTAGAGATGGCACTACTCACATCCTATAGTTTGCCACGAACCTCGCTATATCACGGGTTAACCTTACACTTCGCTTCTCGGTACGCGGTTTCCATTCTTGAATCTTTCCGCCACAACGGCCATCGGTTCTACGTGCAATGTGGCCAACCCGCTACCACTTCAAGATTTGCAATTTGCAGTGCTACGAGTATGTAACTAACTTTTCTACGAATGACCTCATTTAGGGTTCAATCTCGCAGGAAAACTTCGTGCGTAGCTCTTTCCGCGCCATTTGGTGACTTTAGAGGTTCAAAATAAACGCTAAAGGTAGTTACTTAATGTGTTTTCCGGTATAGTACTTTATTTTTAACCCTAATACAGCACCCGCCAAGCCTCACTTAAAAATAAAAGCAAGTATTCGCAAACGAGATAAAATAACTATTTCTTGTACGAGTGCGGTTATTTATCACCCGGTTCCGGGCGCTCGATAATCTGAACCGGATGTCCGGGGTCCGCCTTGTTTCCTCTTTACGTGCGTGACACACGGACTAACAAGTTAGAGGGTTAATGTATTTTGGTAGGGACCCAATTACGAAAAAAGACAAGACAAATACTCTTTTTTCAAAACCACACGGAAAACAGTTTACAAATATTCACGAAACGAAGAAACGAATGATTACGTTTATCTACTCATTAGAGGTTTTTCCGAACCGGTGGTAAATTTTCTGTCATTATTTCAATGCAAATCAAAAGATATGCTGCATGTGTCATACATTCGCAAGACACTCAAAAACCTATGAAATACTTCCCGTTGACCTTACAACTATGAAATTTGGCAAGAAGCAAGGTCTCACAGCACAAATAAAACAATAAATACGAAAACTGTAAATTTGTTGTTAATACATACAAAAAATTTTTTTAGGTCATGCAAAGCAAATATGCGACACTAGATGTTGATGACGAAACCCTCGGTGCGTGAGTCCGACTTACTTGGCCGGTTTTCTTAATTACCATGCAAACTCCGAACCTAACACAATTGATCCTGTTCTTCAACGCTGTGTGTAACCGCCAAGTACGAGTATCTATGGCCTCGCGTCCCCATTTATAACGAAGACCCATTTAAATGATAATTTTTCATCACTTAGGAGTTTTCGCGGAGTTATTAAACCATTGTTCAGTCACGATCTGTTAGCTAACTGCCGGATAGCGTTTTTATCCGAAAGATATTATACTCGAGCGGTTCTATTGTGCTGGATACATATTCACCCAAACATTCTTTGATAAAGCTTTGTTTGAAGAAGTTATTATCTATTTTAGGGATGGCAATTAAGTATTTTGCGGGTGGTAGGACCTTGTGGAAGGTCCGTCCGGATCGCTACCACCGTCTTGCTCGCTAATCCTGCAGCAGTGTTTGCACTGTTGTGTTCCGCCGTGGAGAGCAAGACAGCCGGTGTAATTACTGGCACAAGAGGTATCTTAACATCTTAGCCCTCTGGGTTGGCAACGCAGCTGCATTCTCTTCGATTTTGCTGGTGTCTATAGGCGGTGGTGTACACTAACCATGGTGTATTATTTGCCTTCCTATTTCATAAAAAAAAGTTTTGGCTTCTACAATCCATTTACACTGCAGTATTCACTTACGTATGAAAATGTTTGAGAGATAAATGCATGTAAGTTTGCAAAATTTTATTTCATTCTAGGTTATACTTAAACAGACACTGTGAATTTTGACGACCAGATAGTTTAGGGGTTAGTGAAGATAACTACGAAGCTAGAGGTTTCGGGTTCGAATCTCGATCGGAGCAAACTTGTGTATGAATTAATGTTTGTATAATAGAATAGAATAGAATAGTTATTTATTGTCACACACATATTGTACAGACAAAATAAAAACCAGACTTATATAACTACATTAGTCCTAATTTTTAACAATAATACTTATATATAATCTACAATTACCAGAAATAGTGTCTGTGGCACATGCTGTGACAATGGGAGTGTGCTCAGCGTGTGCTGTGCGCTCGCGCTCCGTTGGAGTCTGACTGCCACAGCGCTGATTTTCAGCACACCCCAATTCTCAGTTCAGCTTAACAAATAGGCGGGTATAATGTAAAAAAAAACTTAAACACCATTTAGTTCAGTTTGTCTCCCCAAATAACGTAAACTAAATAAGATAAATGTAGCCAAGTGCCAGAATTTCATTAGAAAAAAAAAGAAACATAAACATAAAGCATCAATATGGTATAAGAGCTATGGATGTCATTATAGAGTTTAAATATGTTTTTACGTATGTATTTAAATATGTTAGCCATTTGCTAGCACCCATAGCACAAACAGCGTTCGTTTAATTTAAGATTCGTAAATTTATGTAAATTGTACCGAGATATTTATTTTAATACATTTTATCGAACTGTATTAAATATTTACATTAAAAAACATACTGAATTGACGTTTCGTATCGATAACTGTTGTAATATCTAAGGATACTAGAATAGAGACTCGTTTGAATTTTGACAGCTGTTCCAAATTTAAACTTATAATGGTACAGAAATCTATACTCTAATGACCATTACAGTACAGATTTTACCTGCTACCACAGACAAGAAAGTTCTCATAATAATATCGGTTGTAATAATGCTGGTCATGTCCTACGGTTTCTGAACGCATTATATAGCACTAATGATACGTGTGTAGATAAAAATACAAACCTAGTTCTAGGGCATACTGACAACCTACAAAAAAATCATGGCTCTAGGTAAGTTAAGATTTAAAGGGTGGAAAACGTTATTGCCGTTTGTATGGAGAGCGCCGGGTTCACACTCTTAACGCGTTTCGAGAAGATTCTTGCTAGGTGCACTGGTTATAAACAGGCTTCTTAGTATATGTATTATGTCAAATATTAAGTAAACATAGTCAAAAGTTCTTTTAAAATTTTACACTCTCCATTTAATGATAATATTAAACTAACCAGAGTGCTCCATTCGAGCAAGTGCTCAAAAGGATTTCCAAGCAACCTTTTCACGAGCATGTTGCAGCCTGCTCGGAGCTGGCTCATTAGCTCCCATAGAAAAACGTACAAAAGCAGCGTCAGCATAGAACCTATGCAGCTGAGTGAGCTTGCAGAGAGAGTCAGCAAAAACGTTAGTTGAGGCACAGAATAAATAATAGTACAGAAACTTCTCTTTGACGACCGCGATTAAACGAATTTCAACTTGATTAATACTCAAAAGTTCGTATTACTTCATTTACCATGCGCCAGGCGGCGCGAGTCAAAGGAACGCACCGCACGGGCTCGCCTTCCCCCCGCTACTCCCAGCGACACGCTAGGGTTGCGCGGCATTCGTTTTCAATGACACTGACACGACGGGGGTGAACGAGCGAGCGCGTGGCAAGCCGAAAGCCTACTGCGATTTGCCTATGCCGTAGGCAAGGAGGTCGAACGTGGCTACAGTGCGGAGTGGAACCCCCCTGGTTGAGGTTAGGTTTTTTAACCTTTTAACTGCCATTGTCTGAATTTTAAGGCAAAATATCCAGGTGGCAATTTTTACACGGACAAGTTCGACGAGTTATGTAAATAAAAGTGATTCTAAAACAAATATCCTTAGTAATTTGTTTGTATATTTTATTAATAAAATGTTCTAAATAATAAAAATAAAATATCAAATTTACAAAAAAAATTGCGTCACCATTTCGGATTGTCAAAATAACACACAAAAACCATTGCACAATAAAATAAAGATAGAAATGTCAAGACTATAAGTAATACAATAATAAAATAACCTAAAAAAACAACACTTTTTTTTTCTGGAATACATTCGTACGTAGATATTTTTGGCCTAATCTTACTGTAAACTGTTATACAACTGGCCTGAATTATGCTACGTTTGCTGTCGGTACGACTAGCGCGGCAAAGGTCAGTTCTAAATTCGGCTGTCGACTGTACACAACCGGCTATTGTTTGTTTTGCTTCAGCACAGCTCAACGTTTATTGATGCTATTCATAAGACATTAAAGTACAGTGGCTTTGCGTCGTTGGAACGACATTAGAACGCCTAAGGGTCGTTTCACAATAGCTGCGAGCTTTCTACGACAATAATGACAGTTTCATACATATCTGGCGGCAGCTTTTGTGAAACTACCTTTACAGTACAGTTATTACAAGAATTGACTTGGGCTGTCATCGTAAATGGAATCCTACTAATATTATAGTTAAAGCTGAAAGTTTGTGTGAGTTACATTTTTGGTACTTCTTCACGCTAAAACAGCTGTACGGATTTGGATGAAATTTAGCTCATACCATAGATTAACAGAGGATACTGATAATTCCCTAAAAATGCAAAGTTCCCGCGGCATAGTGATAAATAAATTCTAAGCGGACGTAGTCATTGGCAACAGCTAGAGTTAATTGAATTAAGCGTAGTACATAGCTGCCTTTAGTTAGAAGGTCAAGTATCATGCATTGGACCGAAGAGGCGATGTAAATCAAAAATACGTTTAGTCGACTAATGTCAAGTGGCCAACTTTAGGTAATCGTACTTTACACAGTCACATACAGGAGCGTAGCTGACAGGGAAAGCGATCCCGGGATTCGCAGTATGGCCAATCCCGGGATCCCGGGATTGGCCATACTACGAATCCCGGGATCGAATTCCCTAAGCTGACTATTAAAATGAATCATTGTATGCAATATTATATACCTATACCTTCTACATTGCAGAAAGAGATCGCTGTTTAGCCATAAGATAGTTTGCTCTTTACCCTATATTAATTTTTAAAGTTCCGTACAGGACCCTATTAGTAAGACTCCGCTGTCCATGAGTCTGTCCGTCCGTGTGTCACCAGGCTATATCTCAAGAACCGTTATAGGTAGACAGTTGAAATTATCACAGATAATGTATTTCTGTTGCCGCGAGAACAACAAACACAAAAAAACAGGATAAAATAAATATTTAAGGGGGCTCCCATAAAACAAACGTGTTTTTTTTTGCCATTTTTATAGATAATGGTACGGAACCCTTCGTGCGCGAGTCCGACTCGCACTTGGCCGGTTTTTGTATTTAGAGCGCTTTCACGTATGGGCGTTTTAGTCGCGCTGAGATCGCGCTGCAATCGCGCGACAGTCACTATGGGCAGTGGGGGCTTCGCGACTAAAATTGGATTATAAATAAATAAATAAATAGCTTGGGACAATTTACACCAATTGTCCTAGTCCCATGCTAAGCAAAACTTGTGTTATGGGTACTAGATAACGGATAAACATACTTATATAGATATAGATAAATACATACTTAAATACAAATAACATCCAAGACTCACGTACAAACATTCGTGTTCGTCACACAAATATTTGCCCATACCAGGATTCGAACCCGGGACCTCTTGCACAGGAAGCAGATACTTCTGCCACTGTGCCATACAGGTCGCAAACGCAGGTCGATTCACATTGCAAAGTGCAAGCGAATAAAACGCAGCGAACTTTTTGCTTAAACCAATCAGAGTTAGCGATATGGCGACGCGTACGAGCGTTGCAATACAAACGAGCGTTTTTATCGCAACGATATGGTAGTCATTGCATTGTAAATCCAACAACAAAACAAATTGGTAGGAGCTTCGAAGTCAGAAACTATCATCTGACTTACATCCGCTTGTTTACTCCTTCCAGTCAACTGAAACCTAACGACCTACTACTTCAAGTTTCAACTACTCAGACAGTTTGAAATTCGATATTATCGCATCCGCGATCTTTTTCAATATGGCCGCCCGTTGGTAACACAGATTGTATAATAAAAGCGAAACGAGCGGAGGATACGATCCCGTTTCGGCGTTATATTAATTTTACAGTTGCTCGTTGGGAAAAAAAGAATTGGAAGTTCTTTTAGGTAATTTCAGGCAAAACGGCTGTTAATACAAGGCTTAGATACAACAATAGATCTAAACCACTGATCTATAAGTAATGGACTTCTAGGTAGCGTTTAAAAATGGCCTGCAAAGTCGTACAATAAATCGACAATCGCTCGCGCTGTCAGTCTGTCGGACCGACGGCGCTGCTGTCAATACTATTATTTTGTAAAAAAAAAACCTATTTGCAACGAAACTTAATAAATTATTATTTTATGCAGTTAGACATAAAGTTGTTAATCCAAAGACTATAAATGGTAAACTAATAATTTTAATTTGTGACATTGGCGTCAACCTGTATTCTCATGTCGGGCCGTTTTTCTGCTGTCATTTAGTATGACACTGTACATCCATGCATTATTATATCATTGATTTAATCATTAGTTTTAGTGCATGGTTTATAGTAGCTGCTATGATGTTTTGGGTTTAGGGCGGGACTATGAATCTTTCCAAGACGAAGTCAATGGCAGTGTCTCGGAACATCCAGCTGTGTCCAAGCATCGCCATTGCTAGGAAATTTGGAGACAGTTGTAAAATATAAGTAGATAGATAGATAGATAAAACGTTTATTTGTTACTGCAAGTACACACAATCAAAAATTACATACAATTTAGGAGAGAGAAAAAAAAACGATAAGTATATTAATGCATGCTTGAATGAGATACGAGACATGAGTCTGAGTTCTCCCCCAGCGGGGCTGTTCTCGGTTTATGTGAGATGCATCTCGCACGAAAACAACTGTCAATTCCCTTAGAAATCTATCAATTTTTTGAAGGATCTCGCACGTGAGTTGCATCTCGTATGAACCGAGAATTGGGGTCCAGAAGAGTTGGGTTCCCTTAGGCTGCGTTTCCACCAGAGATGGGCGAGGATGCGTAGCGAGGGATGTGTTTGTAAAGAACCAATGAGCCGTTTCCACCAGAGCTGTGCTGACCGAGGAGAGGTAAATGAAGCGATTCTATTGGTTCTTACGAACACATCCCTCGCTACGCATCCTCGCACATCTCTGGTGGAAAAGCAGCCTTAGTAACCCAACTATCTAAACTAAATGCCTCGTCATTCTGCAACAAGAAATCCGCCAATTTGTGCATTAGCACCGACCACTGGGAATAGATCGGATTCGGCGAGAATCTGTCCGATTCTTCGCAAATTGTAAGCCTTTTGAAATCTCTAAAGTATTCAGGCGCTAAGTGATGACTGATAATAGAAAAATAATCTTTATTCCCAACTAATATAGTTTTTCTTCTTTGTGCACCAATGTATAATTTTCTTATATATCTGACTTTTTTTACAAAATAGGAAGACAAACAAGCAAGTGGGTCGCCTGATGGTAATTGATCACCACCGCCTATAGACACCCACAACACTAGAGGGCTAAGATGGAATACCTCTTGTGCCAGTAATTACACTGGCTCTCTTACTCTCCACGCCGGAACACAACAGTGCAAGCACTGCTGCTTAGAGCCAAGATTAGAGAGTAAGATGGTGGTAGCGATCCGGACGGACCTTGAACAAAGTCCTACCACCCGCATTGGTAGACATTTAAAACAACTGGCAAACTAAGAAACTCTTCCTTTCCTTTTCCTCCTACTCATTTTATAAAAAGCCCTTGGATTCGTTCATCGCAGCCCCAGACAGCCAACAATTAAAAAAGATTTTATTTTAATTAAGAACTGACTTTACTTTTTTCAACAATTCGACTCCCATCTGTCGTCTTACACGAGAGGCAAGTAATCAGGCCCCCAATTCTGGCGCTCGTCGAGATTCGTCCCGCATTCGAGATGGGTCAAAAAATGACAGATTTTGTAGGGATCTGACAGCTCTTTTTGACATATCGCGAGTGTGTGTTCATTGGATCTCTACTGACGCGAGAATTACCCCGCTGACCTTACTTTGTACTGGATCTGCGCGTCTATACTGACGAGTGCAAATTGCACGAACGCTCTCGACACGCGATTAATTACGTAACTCAGTGTGTCTCTCTCCTACTGGGCTAGCTAGAACGAGACGCACTGAGTTATGTAGCGAGTTACTGCGTGTGATACTCAAGATTGAAAATGAAAATGAATGAAAAATGAAAATGAAAAATTTATTTTGCAAGTCGGCCATATAGGCTCTTTTACATGTCTGCATCTACTAGCGCTTCGAAAAATGTAAGATACTACTAAGAAGAAACGCCGCAAGAAACTCAGCGGTTTATTTTATTTTATTTATTTTTGTAGACCTATCCAAGTGAGCTACATATCGTCCCTTTCAAATAAGAGTTTGTATGTATTCCTTTTTGACGTTGAATTTAAGGAAAATAAGAGTATAGTAATTGATTATTAACTTTCACTTAAAAAGATAAAAATGAAACAGAAGCAGAAGTGCATCTTAACAAGAATAAGCAATTGAGTCATTTTTACTCGCTCGTTATCACGGCTGTTGCAATAGAATGAAACGACCAGCACTGTTATTCTGTAATAGCATCAGCGTCGGACTCGACGTTGAGGCATCGCCCTGTCTCGCTGACTCGAGCTAGCGCGCTAGAGCAAGACAGGGCAGTCTCCAGCGTCGAGTTCGTCACTCTTGTGCTTAGAGAATCACTCTACAGGTGAATTAAACATCACTTTTCACAGTAAACTATTCAAGTCTAATTTGCTGTAACAGTTATTGCACTGCTGTTATTGGACTGTGAGCAGAAGAGGACGACGGTTTACATCTCATTTACACCAGTCAAGTATCTCGTCAACTTGCAATGTGAGTTACAACGCGGTCAACATGTAAATTGCACTTTTATAAGCAGTCAGTGCTACAGCAAAACTCAATTATATTTATAGAAAAATAATGCTATGCAATTTAGGCTCTGTGCGCAAGTATTTAAAATTTAAGCAAGTCGCTACTTCATGCCTAATTAGGGCATTTAACAGGCGTATAGATGGAACGAACATTTCTCTGTATACCAGGAACGCAGGACCAGGCGAAGGTAAGCACGGAAGACGACAGTCATTAGGCAAGTCGCGCTCATTTACAACCGCCGGAACGGAACGATCGCGCCGGGCGACGAAAATTAAAACGAAAACGACTCACTTGGGAGCCATTAAGTTTCTCGTAAAGAACTGGATATTCTACTTTTTGTTTCAAATGTCAGAATAAAATGTAGTTAATAGTGCTCTTTGCTGCGAACATTATTTTATTTAACTTCACACCATTAAAACCTAAAGGCATTTTCAGCCGTTCCAGACGAATATACTTGCCGTTTTCAAAGGACCCTCTACAGACAGTGCACTAAGGCACGCCTCACTTTGTACTGTGTAAAGAGTCTCAATTGCCGAGGAATTCTGTAGTGGAAAATAAATACAAAGCATGAAGGCAAGTGTCGGATTTTATGCAAGAAATTCTTTTGAGTCTAGACGTGACTAGAAACAAGCACGAATAAACTATTTATCTATCTATCTAAGCAGTTGAAACAGGGTAAATATGCCTATTGCTAGCACTCCACTAATGCTGATCACGTTCAATCTTATTTCAAGGCAATAGTGATGACAATCCTGCAATAACTGGTACTTTGGGCGCCAATAGAAAGGGCGCTTACCCTAGTTTTCGAAACTTAAGTCTATTCAAACTTGAGATCATCTCGCTCATACTTAACGTGTCTCCTTAGCAGCCATAAAGCCCTGGTACTCAAAACATTGTTAATTTATCGTTAAACTACATTTACTTCCTCAACTCATGTCATGAAGATAACCCACGGAGCCGCCAAGTTCCAATTTAAACTGAAAGTCTTAGTTTCAAACTTTGGAGTGATTCTCTAAGTACAACATCGTTGAGCTCGACGCTGTGGCAGCGCTCCTTCTTGCTCTTATCATATCTTATCTTATCTACTAAGGGTTCATTCGGTTGCACTTCGACCCAATGGGATTTTAGTACATTCACCGTTCCTTAGCACTTATTCCATCGCTTTTTCCACTTCCTCCAAAAAGTGGATGATGTGGTGCTGTGTTAGTACCACAGGCCTCATTAAATAACCATGATAATTAGTATTTCATACCGTGTTTACACGACTAGATGGATAAGTCCCTATTTCACCAAACTAACATACCTATATCAGGAGACAACGACAATTCGGAGTACATTATACTTACCCACTATTTAAACCCAACGATACAAAACGTGTCGTGTTAGCCATTGTATGCCAAATTGTCGTTGTAACGTATCAACTTGGTTGGCGATAGGGGCCAAGATGAAAGCATAAGGTGTTGGAATATATCCATAAACGAAACGCAACGACGTATAAACGTGCACCCCCTAGCGTTTGTTTGTCCATAGTGTCTTCCGTTGAGTTGTACTTTTAACCGTATCATTGCTATCTATTAATAACTAAACCAGTATCTATTCAATTACTCTGTTTAATACATAAGCGTTACATTTTGCGATTCAGCTACGGAACCCTAAAAGAGCACTGCAAAACGTGCTCTCGTACAAATACGTGCTGCTCCTATTCCTGTACCTACATTCACTCGGTACAAAACTCCGCCGGCATTAGAATTAATTTTCCCTCCCATCTCCCGCGCCATAATAGCCCCGGAGCGAACCGATCAACAGTCATACGTGCTCGTTAAACAGTTGCGATCCCAATCCAAGTTAACTGCTGCAATTTATGTTGCCCTGGTATCTTGGCGTGCCTCTTGGAGAGCTGCCATGCGGTCCAGTTTGTTATCTTGGAAAGCGAGAGCCAATTTTTCATCAACTGGAGAATTAGGTTTGTTAACTAGTTCACAATTTACGAATCTAGGCTACGTTTGTTTTCCTTCCTATTAAAAAAAAAGAGCAACCTTGGTGCTACAAACGGCAACAAAGTTAGCCGACAATTAAAGAGGGAACTGAGAGAAATTGTCTATGCTCCAAAGTGATACATATCAACTTCATAGTACATACTATGTGCCTCCCTTTCAAGAAATGACACTTTCTGGCTGTTCCGTCTTTAATGGTGACTATTACGTGTCTTTGATTGTACGTTGCATTTACGATTGAGGTTTCTTAGAAATACCACAATAATGGATTTGCATAGTTAAACTTGGCAAGGTTCGTAATCCAATCTATTTCCAAAACAAGAAAATTTTAAAAATTTATCAAACGATTTAAATTCCCAGCTCCGAAAAGCTTTTAATTTAAAAAACACTTACCCTCATACAACCAATCCGGGACTCCGTTATAAATGATCCCGGGGACCCCGGTGTCGGTGACCCGGTACCCGGTCGAGGAGCGCGGCGCGGGGCGGTAGAAGATGTCGCAATCCTTGACGGTGATGAGACCGTGGCCTTTCGGGGTCCACGCCGCCATGAGGAGGTGGGGACCCTCGGTCACCACTCCGCCCCCCACCTCGTCCGGGAGCGGCGTGAGGGGGTACGACTCGCTGCGGACAAGACACTTTATTAAACGACTTCAAAAAGGAGGACTTCTTTTTTATGTATGTAAATTCTCTACTACAAGTACACAGAGAAATACAGATGATGATACAAAGGCGAACTTATCGCTTAAGGAATCTGTTCCACCTACACACAGTCTTAGTATATACCTACTTTTTTCTTTTTCTTGGACTTGGGAGTATTGCCTTTAGCCATAAACAAGTTAAGGTTATATCTACTTAAAACTTTATTAACGATTCCTATTACAAACAAAAGCCTGAATATTGCTCGTCGCCCCCACTTTTTATTTCAATTTGTCATGCGTAGAGTGTAAACGCGGATTACTGTAGCGCTCAAATATTTTCCGGCAGGTACCAGGTAACTCGAATGTTCCTTTCTATTACTTTGACCTTCAAATAGAATTTCCGAAATACTATTTCGCATTCCGCTTACGAAGCGCGTGCTCATTTAAAATTCCTAGGCTCAGCTTATTACTTATTCATAGAAATATAAGTAGAAAAGGCGCCTCCATACGTGTTATGCAAAACACACGTATTTACTTAGCGACTGCATTCTGGAGTACCAGGAGATAAGAAAAACAAAGGAGTTACACACGATGATCTCCCGAAAAGGCTTTTATATATTGCTCGCGACTCGTGTGAACTTTTCGCGACTCATGAGTACTCATGACTCCCTAGTCCTCCGTTTCTTTATGCATGCGAGGTCGCATTTGATATTATCTTTGAGGAAGCATAATCATCGTTACCAAGTTTATGGTTGCCGAGTGGGATGAAGGAAGAAATGCTAACATTTCCTCAGTACTTGAAAAATTATGTCGAGGAAAATTCTTCTCGGATGACGCGGGCGTGACACTGAATGAAATGTTTTTACATTGTAAGTAATATGTAAAAAAACGCATTTTATGCCTGACGAATAACTTTTAACTACATTGGGTTCAGAAAGAAGGGAGTAAATCTACAGAATTTCAATAAAAAGAATACAATTAACTAAATAATGACAGACTTAATTAAAAATCTACCAGAAATATTGTTGATCGGAATGCCAATGCTGTGTTTCATTATGTATAACAAAACCGAACTTAGATGTCAGTTTACTTGACAGAACCAACACCCTTCCAACACCGCTTTAAATTTCAAATACAAGCCGAACAACACTGGTCGAATTAAAAAGAAACTTAAAATGTTTCACGAACAAACTGTCACTGGCCACTTAAAAGAGAAAGAAAAATAAACACTTCTATTTTCGAACGCAGAACCGCCTTTCTTTCCTGTTCCAAATTCAAAGCACGTTTCATTAAGGTAGGTACAAACTACGGTACAAGGATCAGGGCCATGAAGCCACGAGGCAAGGGCCGATACTGTTAACGTTGAATAATGAAACTTGATGTAAAACATTTGAGTTCGTTTTAGCATGTCGCGAAATCCACTCCTACGTTTTATTTTATCCTCACAATGGAGTGAATGAAAAGTGGCAGCGGTTCGGAACAATGCTTTGTTCAGTTGCTCGGACTTTTAGTTCTTTCTTTCCCATTCTTTTCGAAGGATTGTATACGGAAACCTGAAATAATTCTTGTCTAAATCTAGTAAAGTGTTGGAAATAGTGTTAGATGTTAAGTTATCAGATTTGCCGTTTAAGGGTTTTTTATAAATTTTTTAAAAGTACATTATATGTAGGTAGTTACACAATACAAGTTTGATAGAGCGTAGTTCAGTGGCGCCATCACGTGAAATGTTTCAACACTAACTGAACCCAAAAAGTTATATTGAACATGATAATTAATCTCAGCTGTCTGTTCTAATCATGTATATTTTCAACTAGCTGTTGCCCGCAACTTCGTCCCCTTAGAATTCGCTACTCAGGCACAAACATCGTCCTCATACAAACGATTGGCCCCCGGCGGGATTCGAACCCGCAACCTCTAGCTTCATAATCAGTATCACTCACCACTAGGCTAACAAGGCCGTGAAGTTAATATGGCGTAAAAAAGCGTTCCAATTTGTGGACGATGTCCACGACCTAATATCGATGGAAGCTCTATGATGAAACCTGATCACATGTACCAGGGTGGCATAAAAAGTAATGGGCTATATATTGACCCTCACAAGTATCGTATAGCGATACTAAAGGGCCTCTTGGAATAAGGTTATCTGAAGGGAACGCTAAGCAATGTTAAATGGCAATATGGCTAACAATATGGTAGTCTTGGCAAATAGTCTTTATTGTAAAGTGAGTATTAGAATAAATAAATATGTACAGTATTTATTCATATGACCACTCTATATCCACAAGCGATTGGTTATGAAAACGGCTTTAAACACACGTCCAATTGACATCTACATGGTAGGTAACTGTAACGATATGTATAGCTCCACTGAAATATTGCGGGTATTGCGGGTGGTAGGACCTTGTGCAAGGTCCGTCCGGATCGCTACCACCATCTTGCTCGCTAATCCTGCCGCTAAGCAGCAGTGCTTGCATGTTGTGTTCCGGCGTAGAGAGCAAGACAGCCGGTGTAATTACTAGCACAAGAGGTATTCCATCTTAGCCCTCTGGGTTAGCAACGCATCTGCAATCTTCTTGGTGTTGCAGGTGTCTATAGGCGGTGGTGATCACTTACCATCAAGTGACCCACTTGCTTGTTTTTTGTTCCTATTTCATAAAAAAAATACAAATCATTATTTTACCCCTTATTAAAACACTTATTAATACTAGCCAAAACGTCACTTAACATGTGACATAATTTTCTGAACAATTTATGAATTTTTCTTCCGCTTTCGTAAGTTAGGGATGTGATTGTTTATAGTAGATTGTGGTCTCGAGGGAGCAAAATGATATATTTACGGCGAAGGCGGTATATTGAATCCAGGGCGTAGCGAGAGATTCAAGCCGCCCAAGATGAAAATAATTTTGCTACCGAGTGACACTTTTACCAATTTTAAAGTCATCGACAAAGCTTTAGTTAGGTAAACATAAAACAAAAAAGCAGAACAAAATAAAATATCCAATTGTACTGTAAAAAACGAGATAGTGGTTTTTGACATACAGGGTGTTCCGTAAGTAGTAGATAATTTCCAGGTCAAGTTAATTTATACGAAAAATTTTGCATTGCAGTTTATAGGACAACTAATAAGGATCATTTTGCAATTAGCGAGCTCGATAAATTCATTTCATCAAAGTCAAAGCGTTAAAAATACTATCTCGGGGTAGGACTTTTCTCATAAAAAAAAGTGAAATATCTCGAGAACCGTAAGACTTTTACTAAGCTTTAAATCGCAAATTTGTATAATCAGCAAATAAGCTATTTAGGCCTGAAAGAAAGCTTACTACTTACGGTACATCCTGGCTTTTTGCTATTAAAATATTATGTCGGCTAAATTAAAAACTTGTTTTATTTGTGTGACTATCCGTGCTGAATTTGTATCGTAACAGTGATCAACTACCTGAATATTATCCGTCTAACATTAATCTATTGATTTATTTGTTAACAATTCGTTTTGTTTGCTTAATCTATTTAACATTCGAGAGAAGCTTCCAAACAAAATGTTCAGCTTTGATTTAATTAAAACGAACGCACGTACGTAGGCGGTTAGCAATTTGTTGTTATCCCCGTTTTATCCCATCACTGAAACCAGAGGCCTTAACTAACGGTTATTGTACGTATAAAACGTTTTTTCTTTCCAACGGAAGCTGGGGTAAAAGTGGACGAGTGGCATGTATTTTGTGATGCAAGCACCGCCGCATATGCGATCTGTCGCCCGCCTGTAGGACCGATCACCTCTGAGCCTGAGCATGGACACTACTGTCTAAATTCGGGATGAAAGTTAGTGCTAAAGTTAGATTTTATTCCATTTAAGGCAATAGTTGCTGGGCAGAAAAAGTTCGTGCAATGATCCGCCACTATACTCATCGCCAACGCTCGTTGTACGCGCAGTCATAACTTTCGATTCTTCAAATTGATTTATTAATCTTTTTTTGCAATAAGCTCACAATGAGTCGGTAATAAATGCGAAACGTTTACGACTCTAGCGCTTCATTGTTAGACGACCGTGTGTGCCACGAGCATTGGCAATTAGTATATGTATCTGCTACTAGTGCCAAAAATACTGCTGCCGCATCACATGGGATTGCTAGCATGAAGCACTAGCTGGTAGTGAAAGTGTTAAGTAACTGGATCATACAATACATGGCACGTTGTGCCAGCAATTATGAGCAAAATATCATGTTGTTCCTCTGATACTGATGCGATTTATAGTTGCGTGCGAGCTGTGTCAGCTTTAGGCTACGTCGTCGACTACGCGAGCTACATCGCGAGAGTGCACGAAGCGGGTGCGCGCCTATAGAACAATTATTTTTTTATGAAATAGGAAGGAAAACAAGCAAGTGAGTCACCTACCACAAGTAAGTGATCACCAGCGCCTATAGACACCTACAAACAAAGAGAGTGCATGCGTTGCCAACCCAGAGGGCTAAGATGGGATACCTCTTGTGCCAGTAATTGCACCGGCTGTTTTGCTCTCCACGCCGGAACACAACAGTGCAAGCATTGCTGCTTAGCGGTAGGATTAGCGAGCAAGATGGTGGTAGCGATCCACACGAACCTTGCACAAGGTCCTACCACCCGTAAAATCTTGTATTGTGTGCATTGTATGAACCCGCACCCGCACCCGCGCGTGTTAGCGGACGCTCCCATATTATTTTTCTTTAGGCGTGCACTCGCTCCGTGCGCCCGCGCGACTTAGCAGACGCTCTTATAGAGCCGATTCGCCGACAGTCGTTTCAGTGTACTCATTTTAGGTATTCACGGACTAAGAACAAGAAGCGACTATGGCGAAAACGCTCCGTCAACCCCAAAATGAGAAACGCGATCCATAAAGTTAGCACACGTGTAGATAAAGTTACTACCGAAGGGTGGGTGTATAAACATCCACCGATTACAGACCAAAAAGTTAATCGTGCCACGTTTAAGAGAGAACCGTAAAACCGTCATAAAACTTGGTTAAAAATAAATTAGGCAGTCATTTCGTTCCTTCTGTCACTCGACGGTGCCGAAACGCCCGGGGAGCCTTTGAAAGTTCAAGCTATTTACTTTGTCACGGCACAAAGAAAAGTCTCAAATCCATGTCCAAAGAACAGTAGTCGAGCCACTAGCGAGTGATATATATTAGATAAACGCTGGCACAGAAGCTTTTATATGGTCAGAGGGGTTCCACTCCGTACTTTAGGTACGTTAGGTGTCTTGCCAACCGGGTTGGCAAATCGTAGTAGGTTGTCGGCTCGCTGCGCGCCTGCTTGATCGCAGTCGCTGTGTCAATGTAATTGGGATGTTGACAAAAAAATTATAATTAGTCCATCTTTTAGAACGCCAGAAAATAGTAGATACGTATTTTTTCTTTTGCTTCTAAAACTTAAAATAACAAAGTTACAGAGCGGCGAAAGTTCGCGCTACGTCATTATATCGTAAAATTTTTACGAATCGAGTGACGTCACGAGCCCCTACTCCTGAATTTGAATGTGCTGTATCTTTGTCAATATTATTCGTATGGACAAATAAAAAAATACGTATCGAGTATTTTTCTATAATCTAACTGACGGACTAATTAGAATCTTGTTGTTTTAACCCAGGAGACATCCCTATTGAAGATGAATGCACCGCAATCCTAACGATTTTATATACCACGTTTTTATGTACAATACAAATACAATTCTAATTAAACTTTCCTTACTAAATTACACGCGTGCGAATACGGGGCGGGTCACTAGTTTCAGATTAAAAAAAAACACTTTTTGCTTGTTTTTGCCTATTTATTACCCGTCAACAGATTTCTTTTATTTTTCAGCGTTTGAATTACCAAAAGCGTCCCCATCTGCTCCTGAATTAAGCTTTAAGTTCTCTTAAAGAACTCTAATAAAACGGGCGAAATCAAGGCTTTTTAAAGCCTGCAATGAGGTTTCCCGGGCAAAGCGTTTTTATACAGCTTCAGTATATTTTAAATGTAGTACTGGGCGGCCCGGGTGATTAGCTGCCGCCAGACTTTGCTGTTTAACTAGATTTTTTTGAAAGAAGCAAATTGGATATTTTTTAGCTTATCTTGAATTTGAAGTGTACAAAAAGTGTATTATTTTGAAAACTTCAGAATCATAAATGGTATTAGTCATAATTGCATAATCAAACTAATAACTTTAAAAACACTGACGACGTCCTAAAAGTAAATAAATAAAGTGAAAACTTAGTAACTGAATACAATTAAAAAAACCTCGTAAAGTAAATTTTATCGAAATTGATTCATCTCATCTGATTCGGACCTACAAGGCACAGACAGAGAGACGGACAATTATATAAAAAAAAACCAGTTTGTATCAGACCATCAGATCCATTAAAACTAGTGTTAGTAAAATGCCTCTAACTATTAGTAAATGTCAGGTATAGAAAGAGGCTTTAAAACTGATAAACCTTCCTTATCGTTGCGTTGGAAAAACTCGCTTCTTTGTCTTTTTAACGAAAAAAAAAACGTTACGAGTGAGTCGGTGAGAAGTTAACTAACAACGGATTTTATAACATTCCAAACTTTTTCCAAATACTCTTTTTCACGTAAAACTCAACACGCTCTATTATTCTCTATTCTTCAGTGAAAAATTCAGCGCAAGGGCGCAAACAACTAGGGTTGTGCCAACTGAATAGTTAATTACAAGAACAATGTGGCAACCCTGGCTCTATGGAATACTAGATTAGTGTTTGTCTGTAACAAATGATTAAAGTTTTATATGTATTCATACGAGGTTTTGTGATTTAATTGAAGAAGTTTTAATCGCTGTTTGTACTATTAAATTGTAATTTGGTGTCATTTGGGGCCAAATTACTCCTAAAGTAGAGTTATTTACATTTTAGGTTATATTTTCATATTGACATGAAGTTTTAGAATGCTGACAAAATAAACAGCATAAGTTTTTAATCTTTTTCATTAACCTTATTACTAATTAAAGACAAATTAAATTTTAGGGATATTTGTTTAAAATTAGTCGTTTTACCTACTAATGTTTTAACTATTTTTGACGATTCTAAATAGAGATAAAGGATAACCTTTTCTTATTTCTTACTATGACTTTACATCTGTTTTAATGATATTATATGATTTTCTATGATTTTTTTGTTTATATGTCTTTTGACGAGTTCACTATATGAACATCGATATCATTTTGACACGATTTAAACCTATGTTATCCTAAAGATCAATTTGCTACCTTTCGGTCACTTACTCATAAAATTTTTCATGCATGCCCGTGAGTTTAAGGTATTCAAAAATAAATAGTAAAATAATATCCCAAACCTGAAACTGTTGAAATACGCACAGTTTTAAAAAACTAAAGTGACAAAGGCAAAGATAATTTCAATACGTCAAATGCCGACTAAGTATAAAATCAGACGCTGATCTCAAAAGTAATGCTGAAATTAAAGGATTATCCCTCTCCCTAAAATTAACAAAATTACGTTTCCCGTTCCTACAATACGCCTACACCGACAAACACCGTCCCCCATTTGAGATAAGGTCTAAATTGGTAAGTAATTTTAAAGTGGTACTGATGAAAATGACATAGTTATTTTGGTTTATCTGTAAAATATCCCCTTCAATTTGCTACCACCGCAGACTATTTATAAAACGGTTTAATTTTTTGATTCAATATCTTGCGTACGAATTAAATTGAAAATATCAGCAAAAGATACAAAATCTTAATCTATTGTCATATTAACGTTGTATACATTTACTTCTCGGGCGTTTTTTTTTATAAAATAGGAAGGTAAACGAGCAAGTGGGTCACCAGATGGTCAGTGATCACCACTGCCCATAGCATAGAAATAGCTTTGAGAATATGCAAATAGGAAAAACTTGGGCGTCTCGTGGAACCGAACGAACTCACGAAGATTCAGCCTGTTATTAATCACTTAAAAAAACAGGCGGGGGCTACTGGACCATAAGATGTAAAACAATAACATTGGAATTTTCTTTTATTTATCTTCCTGTCAGACTTTTTTCGGAACCAGTGGTAAATAGTCAGACATTCATAAGAGCTTCTTGTAAGCCTAATCTGAACAAAGATATTTGACTTAAATTGTAATTTGTTTAAAGTTCCAATAAATAAACTGAAATAACGCAAAACCTTTACGTAAAACCTAAAAGTAATTATATTTTAATTGTCTACACATCAACTTAAAATGAGACTTAAAACACTCTTACAGTACAATTATTGCAAGAATTGACTTTGGCTGTCATTGGAAATGGCTAAGTAAACAAAATTAAGGTCTAAAGAGGCAATGTGAATCAAAACTGATCTTTGTCGACTCAAAACCGACTTTAATCTTTAAATAATCGTACTGTATGAGGTCCCCATAGTGACTACAGAAATACAAGCAAATAAAAGCGAAATATGACTCTTCAGAGCATTCACTTCTTCAAGTTATCGTTCGTTAATTCTTAGCAACACTGCTTGAAGTCGAGGGCCCTCGCAGAATGCTCAGTTCAAGTATAATTTAATCGGGTCGGACCGTACCATGGACCTAGGTAGTAATCTGGAACTGGACTGTGCATTTAGTTACAAAAATAGCCGAGTGGGACCGAATAATACTCACAACTACGAGTATTATTACCCAGTACTGTACCTTTACCATGAGTACAGTGCATCTAGCCGTAACCGTACTCGTAAATTTTTATTTTAATGCCATTTGGACCTGCAATAATTTTTCAGAAACAGTTTCAAGCTAAAGAAATGTCATTTTCTCTTCATTGGGTTTTGCTCTATTTCATACTTTGACCCCAGCCTAAAATACCCGGCAACTCTCGTAAATAAAAACCAAAACACGCTCGACGAAAAAAGATGAAACGGCCGACGATACCATTTCTATTCTAGCCTTCAGGGAGGGGTTATCTCGTCTGGAGCGATAGAGGCCACCTGTGCAATCTCATCGCGTCCCGGCTGATGGACGAACGAGACCGTCCCGGGCGGCCGGCGCCGTGTTTGTCAGATAAACGCTTTAGGTCCAAGGTCAGCCTTAGAATACCTAGAGAATTGTAAGGAAAATCTTGCCTGGATATCTAAGATACCAAGATCTGATAGTACCATTTGAAGGTTTGAAAAGTTAAAACAAATGTTTTAGAGGATAATTTCATGTTACGAGGAAACGACTGAAGCTACTTCAATTTATCTTTTCAATGGATGGCTTGTTGAAGCAAGGTGTCTTTTACCGATTTCAAAACGTTCCTGTAAGGCTTGCATCGGATGCCGCGACTAGTTTATCTATCAGCGTCTCTTTTTAATTGCCTTTTTTTGAAAACAACACACTTTTGCTATATTAAGACATTCCATAAACCTTTTTTATCAGATCCAACAGGCACTTGGTTGCCCATGAAAGTAGAGCGACGCACTTAAGTCTATTGTGTACTCAGGGGACGCAGGCTCTGCGCGAGCAGCAGGAACCACCGGTTCGACGCCGCGGACTTCATAGTCAGTCAGTGATACACTCACGTGGTCAATGTGTCGTAGACGGTGTAGCGCGCCTCGTACGAGTGCCGGTGCAGGCGGCGCAGGCTCTGCGCGAGCAGCAGGAACCGCCGGTCCGCGGACACTGCAAACGACGCCGGCTCCAGCACGCGCTGCAACAACACACCATATTGACTACTATGTCACATGAAAACAGGTATGGGTGGAAACGAGGACATTCTCGGTATGATTTTACGAATCCTGAATCCAAGGGCCTGCGGGTGGTAGGACCTTGTGCAAGGTCCGTCCGGATCGCTACCACCATCTTGCTCGCTAATCCTGCCGCTAAGCAGCAGTGCCTGCACTGTTGTGTTCCGGTGTGGAGAGCAAGACAGCCGGTGTAATTACTGGCACAAGAGTAGAAGGTATTCCATCTTAACCCTCTGGGTTGGCAACGCATCTGCAACCTCTTTGGTGTTGCGGGTGTCCATAGGCGGTGCGTGGTGATCACTTACCATCAGGTGACCCACTTGCTTGTTTGCCTTCCTATTTTATAAAAAAAAAGCACGATACACGTTTTTCGCTACGTAACTCAGTGTCTCTTCTACTGTGCTGGTTAGAACGAGACGCACTGAGTTACGTAGAGAGTCATAGCGTATCGAGAAGATTCGTGCTAGGTGCACTGGATCTAGGTCACAACTGTGATTTTGCTGAATTAGTCTCGCCTCGCCGTCGCACTGTTGTTCAGCGATAATAACTAAACTCCCTCCAATTTCACGGGGATTCAATTATAAATTTATCATACAGATTATACGCTAGGCGTGCTAATTTGTTAATTCTATCATTTAACTGGATTTCACAACTGATTGGGTCAATCAATTGGAATTAAGTCCTACAATCAACTGGACTAAAACGTTATAAAATTCACCTAATTATGTCCTATGGCGATAACATTATACGGAGTAACAGGGTTTCAAAATGTTTCTTTATGAAAGCAAATAAATATTTTGAGTTTTGAGTTTAACTTTACGTCTGTGGAGTAACTTTACTCGGCGGGCTTACGGCGCGTTGCGTGTTCAATATAATGACGCGATCAGAATGTTATTCGGGTTGCCACGGTATTGTAGTGCGTCGACAATGTTCGCGGAGGCGCATACAGACTGCTTTTTTACCATCATGAGGAAACGATGTGCATCTCTCCTCAATCGCAGTCGTGGCAGCTCGAATGGTATCCTGAGCATGTTAGCCCACCGCTGGGACTCGCCGCTTCTGTTGCGTTATGTGCAACTGCACGCCCCTGTAATGCCGGTGCCCAGGCGCCTTTAATTTAATTTAAGTTTAGCATGATTATAAAATACTAAGCTATGGTGCTTTAAGTTTGTAACTTCTAACACTATGGACTCAAAGTCCGAAATAAATGATTTTAATTTGAATTTGAATTTGAATTATGACCGGCTTAGTTGAGTTTGTCTGAGATCTCTACGTGCATCCCTTTCTTATGACAGTAATTTAAAGGGATAAATAAATGGACTGGTCATGTGAGGACCACAGCTAATGTTCAGAATAACTTAGGCCCAGTTTTGTAAAAGTTCTTAAGATCAAATTTCAATAATTCCAGTACAGTTTTTGACATTACTAATCGAAATTTTATCAAACAAACCCTTATGAAACCCAGCGTACTTAGACGCACACGTATCTAAATCAAATGAAAATCGAGCCCTACTTTTCTGCGTAGTTTAATAAAATTTCGTCGCCGTAAGTAGTTTTCCAGGTGAAGGTACATCGTTAATAGATAGTCGGTCGGGTACCTACCTAACTAATGAAGCTGGGAGTAATTTATTACTCGGCGCAGAGCTCTGAAATCTTCATTGGCCACCAGGCAATCAGGAATTACGAGGAATCACATCAGAATTGTATAGCGAGTTTGTGCTTTTAGTTTGTTACCTGTTTCCGAATTAAGTGAGAGAAAACTGTTTTGAATTTGTATTAATTGGCCTGAAGTTAGATAGATTACCTAAGCAATGGAGCTGCGAGTATTCATTATAACAACAACAACAAATACTCTTTATTTTATACCGAATAAAAAAGTAAAAAAAACAACATGGAAACAAATTAGTAAGGTTGTAATATAATCATTATGATAATTAAGATTTAAAAATAACATTGTACTTTTGATTTATTTCAAAATTACATGTCGTTGAGTTCCTCGCCGGTATCTCCTCATCAGACGTTTTTCCGAACCGGTGGTAAATTTTCTGGCATTCATAAAAGCGCTTCCTGAAAGCCTAGTGAATATATTTTGGCTTTGACTTTCAATATTCAACACAGTATAATCTAGAAACGTTTCTGTTTCAAAAAAGTCGCTTCCATATAAGTTTTATGTTTGTAGGACATATTTGAGCAGGTGGCGCCAACAAATCATAAAGTAATATTGAAAAACACATGCTGCGCCGTACCCCGTTGTTGACGCATCGGAAAAGATTACAGATACGAAAATACTTTTAACTACCTATAAAAAAATTGATACGCATTGCTTACTTAACGCTTGTATAGAATAACAAAAAGATATGTTGCTAGAGCACGACGGCACGTGACAAACGAGAAAGTTTATAAAACTGTATTTAAAAATATACCACAATAACTTTAATTACAATATCTAGAGTTACTATGAAACCTGACTTTGATGTCAAAAATACATAAAAGTAATCGTTGGAAAGTACAATCGCTCTTAAACATATTTGATAAAAACAATAAGGTTGCAAACAAGACCAGTACTATTCGGCGATAAAGAAAAGTTTAAACTTTCATTTCTTCCTATAAAAGGCTGCCTACCGAGTATTCCAAGATACTTTAGATCTGTCTTCGTACCAAGATATTATCAGAGAAAAAGGGGAAGTCTCTTGAAATCGCAATTGAATAGTTCCATTCCTTACCACTAAATTATGTCATTTCACAAATTCTAAAGGGGCCATTCAGCAGCTAGTTGCTAGCGGTTAACCCGGACTTAGAGTGGGTAGATCCATCACCGGATAAGCCTTAGCCAAATTGGTAGAGTATACAGTCTATTCATTGGTGAAAACTGAAACCAAATCGATGTATGCACACTACATATCAAAGTCTAGTTCAACCGCTTGAGGTAAAGTACGAGGAGACCACTTCCCTAAACTGTAAATGGGCTGGAATATTACAACTTTGCTTCAAATTAGTTTTTGTTCAAATTTTCATTTTAAAAACAAGTCTTCGTGTCGACGCACGCAAATAAATGATTGAATTGAATTGAATTGACGATCATTATTATTGCATTGTCATCGTACACACACATAAGGGGTCATTCATAAATTACGTCAACTTAAGGACGGGGGGGGGGGTCTACTCAAACGTTACAGCCCGTGTTAAAGAGATAAGAAAAAGCATGACGAAGTGTGTCTTGAAATGTCAAAAATCGCGTGACATAATTTATGGACAACCCCTAAGAAAATTCAGAAACAATTTGACCATTGACTTAGTCAAAATTGATTTGCAAGATTTGTCCTAAACATACAAACAGCAAAAATCTTAGCCGACCATTAAAGAAGGAACTGAGAGAAAATATACATATATACATATATACATATATACATATATACCTCCCTTTTGAAAAGTGACAGTTTCTCCCAGTCAGAACTACTTAATGGTGACTTATATGTGACTTCGATATTACTGACTAATAACCTAACGGGTGATATTAAATGAAAGCTTGGGACTTATAATAATTGTAATTACGTAATAATGTTAATATTGTGCGATAGCGATTCATAGCTATTATAATACCTACTATAAACTTTCAGAAACGAGCCTATTCCTTTCTTAAAGCGTTTGTGATCCTTTCGACATTTAAGGTTTCAGGCGGCGGTGATTGCCTAGCATCACGTAACCCGTTTGCTGGTTTTCCTTCTCTAATAAAAAAACTTTCATCAAAGAGGATTTCACAAAGAATCGAATGATTGATGTATCCTTGAGATGAGGCTGGTATCGTCTGCTCGTGGCTGGTGTGATTGGGACGCCTAACCCTTAAACCCGTACCATAAACCTCTTCTTTTAACTTAAAAGCATTCTGAGCAGAAAACACGAAATAATCGTTATAAGTATTTTTACCGAGCATATCTATCAACTATCGAGTGCGCTGTCATAAAAGCTAAACACTACCAGCGCTCTCCCGATATTGTCCTCCGCCGGCGGTAATAAATTGGAGACCATCCAACAAGTGGGGCAAACACTAGAGGCGGTCGGGTTCCGCGCCAATGACATATCGGTCGGTTCCTTGTGTCACATACCTACATAAATACAGCATTAGAATTTGTGCCGTAGTTGAAATAAGGACAAAGATGTTAATTAAAGTTTAGTAATAAACAAACCAATCATTAAAATCGAAATAAAATTATGATAGCAATAATTTAAAAGCCGGCAGTATTAAAATAAACGCTATTTAATGTTACGCTCCATACACTTTACAATAGTGACGTCACTAGTGCTGTATGTAACACGACAGAGCATTTTCGACAAGCTTGCCCATTGTCATTACATGTGACATTTCAAAAAAATATTGTTATAGAAAAAACTAAAAGAGAGATGGTTTTTCTTAAGTGTAAGGTAACTTTCCAGTGCTTGTCACGCTCAAGACATTGTTTTTACCAGTAGTTGACATCATTGTCTCTCGTTGTTACTCGTATGTCACCGTCTCTTCTCATCAATTATTGGATGACTGTCAATGACTGGGAATGTTACGTTAAAGGTCAATTCATAAGACCCGCCAGCGAAAATGTATGAAACTCATTGATTTCATTAACATTCGGTGTCTTATCAAGCATTGGGCCGGTTACCTTACGTGTACTTCTCTCTTAGGTCTATCACCAACACTGACCTATAAGTAATGGACTTCTAGTCAGCGTTTAAAATATGGCCGCATCAAAAGTTGAACAAAAGTACCCGCAAATCGACAATCGTTCGCGCTGTCAGTCTGTCGGACCGACGGCTCTGCTGTCAAGACTATTATTTTGTAAAAACAACTTACAACGAAACTTAATAAATTATTATTTTATTCAGTTAGACGTAAAGTTGTAAATCCAATGACTATGAATGGTAAACTAATAATTAGCATTTTTAACATTGGCGTCAACCTGTATTCTTATGTCGGTCCGTTTTTCTGCTGTCATTTAGTATGACACTGTACATCCATGTATTATAATATCATTGATCACCAACGATAGTTTTTGGTACCGGTAAAACCAGTTTAGTCGGCGACCTAAGCTTCGCCGCGGCTCTAGCGAGCACACACCGATCGCGGCGGACTCAGGGACTTAGCTGGCTTTCACGGAAAACTGAGCGCCGATAACCGACGGGGCAGACACTGTTTATCTAGTTAAAGGGCTTTTGCGGCTAGCTGATAAAAGGAAAAAAGTAAGTAAAATGTTTTAAATTTTCGCGATTTTTAGTCATTTATAATCACAACGGGACTTTAAGAGGAGTGTGAACCCAGCCCCAACAAGCGCTCTCCATATAAACGGCGACAACGTTTTCCACCCTCTAAACCTTAACCTATGGCAATGATTTTTTAGTATTTTGTCATTATACTCATTATGCTTTAGAACTAGGTTTGTATGTTTTGATTTTTTTGATATTCTTTGTAGATTTGACAATATTTGCATTTTAGAAATTTCATACAAAACAAAAAACGACAATATTTTTGAAACTATTTAGAACATTAAAAAAATTCAAACATATGATCCTAGTTCTAGGACATAATGACAACATACGAAAAATCAAGGCTATAGGTTAAGGTTAAGAGGGTGTGAATCGTTATCACCGTTTGTATAGAGAGCGCTGGGTTCACACTCCTCTTAACGCGATAAAACCATTGTCATAAAACCATCGACTGTGTTCTCGTGATCTGTGTGTCTAATTTATCGAATGTCCATTACGACGCTATTTTTCCGTTTTGTCTAATCAAAGACAGCGACCAAAATAGTTAAAACGAAAACAATGCAGGTGGTAGGACCTTGTGCAAGGTCCGTCCGGATCGCTACCACCATCTTGCTCGCTAATTCTGCCGCTAAGCAGCAGTGCTTGCACTGTTGTGTTCCGGCGTGGAGAGCAAGCCGGTGTAATTACTGGCACAAGAGCTATTCCATCTTAGTCCTCTGGGTTGGCAACGCATTTGCAATCTCTTCGATGTTGCGGGTGTCTATAGGCGATGGTGTACACTTACCGTCAGGTGACTCACTTGCTTGTTTGCCTTCCTATTTCATAAAAAAATGCATTCTTGTGCTATACAGCAATTTTCTTCTAAGCCAGCAATCTTACAGCAATCGATAATTGACGGGACGCCCGCTCGGCGGGAGGGGTGTGGGGTGGGGTAACTTAAGTTGCCACTTTTATGGAGCGAGTTCTAGTGTGCAAGTTGCAATACATTGCGTGGCTCGATCAGTCGATCGATCACATCATACCTCGGAAGCCCGCAATGTAATGCTACTGGGATGTGGGAACTCGTAGCATGTAAATGGTCCTTAAGGGTATTTAGGGAGACACGTGCCCGCCCCCGCACTAACCCGTTACCCCCTGGGCGTTACATCAATTAAACGGTCGGTTTACAGACTTCCTCTCGACAAACGCAGCCGACAGAAACTAGAGTGGAACTGTTTTGTTTCAAATGTTAATTAAGTTTAAATTAGAGTTTCGAGTTAGTTTAATAGACCAGTGAATAGACCCGAGTGTTAGGGTAAAATGTTTTATATGAAAGTATGAAACAGTGTAAAATGCCAAAGTGCCTAAATTTATGCATATTTCAAATATTATATACTGTTAAATATGGATCACTCACGTATTTTTACGTCGAGAAATGCGCGACATGTTAATATGTATGTCCGACATTTTATTAATATGTCCGAGTCTCAAGGTTTTATGTAATAGTATTTTATGCAACTGCTATATAATGAGAGGCCTTAAAACACGAGTGTGGTTTTATGGAACGAGCGTTAGCGAATTTCATAATAGGATCACACGAGTGTTTTAAGGCCTAATTATATACAGTTACATACATTACTTAATCTACACACATATCATAACTGCAAAAAACCGTAACAGCAAAAAACCAACTAACGAATGACTTCTAGTAATGGCGGCCATTCGATCTATCCGTCAAGACCAACGTTTTTTTTTTTAATCATATACAAACGAATGAAGTCCCTATTGTCATGTCACTCGAGATCAAATGTCGTGCGTTTAAATTAAAAAAACATACTGAGTTGACGTTTCGTATCGATAACTGTTTTAATATCTGTGGATACTAGAATAGAGACCAACTTGAATTTTGACAGCTATTCCAAATTTAAATTCATAACGTCACGAACAGTCACGAGATATCTGTAATGTGATGAAATAAAGAACAGATTTACCTACTACCACAGACAAGATTTTTTTTATAATAACATTGATTGTAATAATGCTGATCATTTCCTAAGGTTTTTGAACGCGTTATTGAGCACTTATGATATGTGTGTAGATAAAAGTATTTAAATTTATAATGATCAGTTATATACTAATTATATACTCGTACTCTTTGCCTAGTGCCTATAGTGGAAGTGTTGCCTAGTTTGAATTTAATAATGTAGTAAGTTAAGCTCGTTTTTCATATTAGTTACGTAAGTAAAACAAAAAATACTCATTCCTTCAATATTTTTAGTGAGAAAGTTTTTCGTTGTAGTCACATTTGACTTTTTACTGTATTTTTATCCGAACTTGGCCTGACCCTGCGTGCATATAAAACGGCACCACCAAGCTGTTAACCGTCTTATTAGGTCGGACACGTTTCGCGAATATATAGGCATTTGCATTGGTCAATAGGGTTCCTGCGAGGCATATTGCGGACAATCTGTTGTCCTTTACTCTCCGTACAGGGTAGACAAGGATAGCAGAAGTAATCTCCGGGAAAGTGCGGGCTCTCTGAACGGGGTGAACGACCTAATAAAATCTGTAATAGTGACTACATGAAATTTGTTCTCGCTTGTATTCATTTGGGACACCGAATGAATGTTTCGTTCGCTTCAATAAGTTTGTTGAAAAAAAGAATTTTAATACAAGCTTTGTTAATACTATTTTATTATGAATTTAGATCTACATATAGATACCATATTTGCTACAATATGACCACTAATAGTAAGTCAAAATTTGTTTGCAACACTTGAACAAATTACAAATTAAATACTGCATAGGGCAGTAATAAATAAAAACTAAAGAATTAAAAACTCAGATTTGAACCGACGACAATTTGCCTGAAAAGCGAAGGGTGTTGTTCGGCTACCACGGGTTAAACAAAAATCTATTCTTGATACTGTCAACTAACACGTCAGATAAAGTAATCAACTTCTAAGATGACACCTGGCTCATCGCTCATCAGTCATCATCCATCAGTCGTCAGTCGTCAGGCATCAGTCGTCAGTCGTTAGTCGACCCGCACTGTTAATTAATTCTCGAATACGATTAATCACTGATGTCGGAGACAAAGGTCACAGCCATCGTGAAGGCACGAGCGGACACAGGTTCAGTGGGCTTACAAATTCTTAAAGTTTCAACCTGTAGCTGTAAATTTAATGTTATCCATTGAAAAGAAAGAAAAACTACTTCGCAGCTAAACAGGTTAGTACAAAAAAGGCTTAACATAAAAGTTTATTCCGCAGCTTAACAGGTGGGTTAAAAAGATTAGACAAACTATTTTCTGTGTGGTATTCAATAATGAGTATTTGTCTTGTCTTGTCCTATCCTGTCCTGTCCTGTCCTGTTCTGTCTGGTCTTTTCTTTTCTTGTCGTGTCTTATCTTGCCGTATCTTGTCTTGTCCTGTCCTGCCTTGCCTAATTATCTTGTCTAAGTGTAAATGAACGTTATTCTTTCTTTTTTTCTATTTCTATGGCTAAGCCACTGTAGCACTTTATCCTTTGTATAGAAGGTCGGAGGCAGTGTGGCAAAATTCAATAAGTGTCACGGGGATGTCTCAACATCGCGGCCGGGAACTTTTTTAATAACAAAGACGATGGCGCAAGTTTAAGATACCGTCAATTGTGGCTCCTTGGGGATATGCAAAGCGGAGTTTTTGAAGGTGGTTTGTTACTTTTAGGCTGGCTTTTAGCAGAGCTATGGCCAAAAGCCGATAGGTGTTGTGAGTAAAACCGGCAAAATGTGAGTTGGAGTCGCATCGACATTTTTATATCATTAAGATCAAACGATAAATTTTGACAGATGATAGGTACTTAAGGCAATTTGAAACAACCGCTCCGCCGCCGTATATTTTGCGGAAAAACTTCGGTTTTCTTTAGAAAGTCAGTAATTTGGAGTATTTTAGTTACTTAGTACAGTCGGGTGTAAAATTATGGTTGCAAATTACAGCATGCTCATAAACCAATGCTTTCATACAAATGCTTGCTTTAATATTTCAATATTCAATCTTTAGTGGATAGTGATTAATTTAGTCTATTACCTTTGTGAAACGTAATATTAACACAGGAGAGTAAGGGTCAATGTTACTAACAATATATGGATGTTAGGTTCTGAATTAAATTAATAAATTAAACTAACTAAACAGCTTTCCTATTTCATATTTACATTTCTACATTCTAGGTATACCTATGAGGTCAGCCTCATCTCATAGTGCTCATTTGAATTTCTTTCTTTATTTTCTTTTCGTTGAGTGTCCACGTGGCATGGTACAGTCAGCTACGAAAGTTCAGAATCAGAATCAGAATCTAGGGTAAAAGCTAGTTGGCTATAATTCCATACAAAATATAGGCAATAGTTCACGGAGTTTTGTTGCTGATTGTATAGGATGTTGATGGCAGTGATTATGATGAAACTTACATAGGTGGTGTTGGGCATAAGTGTCTTGGAGGATTGGTTGGCTGCGAACATGAGACTGATGCCACCCCACGCGTCGTGGTACACAAATTCATCGCCTGTGAACAAGAAAAAACCAGTTAAATCCACTTAAATCCAGCTAAATCCAGATAAATTCAGATAAATCCAGATAAATCCAGATAAATCCAGTTAAATCCAGATAGATCCAGTTAAACACTATTGTTATATTTTCGTAGATGAATCCTTCTGTTCGTTTGGTACATCTTCATGACTAAGTTTCCTAACGAATTATATAAATTGTTCACTACTTCACCACTAGAGAGTATTAGTAACAATCCTCAAGTAGGGATACAACACGCATCATTAAATGGTCTAGGAAGTAGCACAATTGAGCAATCGCTAAATGATTTAAGAATTGCTTCGTAAATCGCAAAAAAGCTTCACGTGCGAACATGGCATGTAAATGATACAATCAGTATTGATTATTGGGTTTCCATACAGTGACACGGAATGCAATACGTTTTATAATAGCCCGGGGCTACGTGAATATATAATTAGTTATTTAAACACGCTTTGCATGTATTGAAGTCAACGTGTCACTCTGATGTAACATCACGAAATAATTGGGGAGTTAACTAACATATCATAGGGTTGTAAGATAAACAGGTTGTCCGGTTGTCCGGTTGTCCGGTAAGTAGTAGTTATGACTAACTTAAGAGGGAGGCAGGTGGGCAGGTGACCTACTAAATATTAAAAAATGACCTTGGTAAGGGTCTCGCCGTTTTCGAGAAATTTTAGATTTCTCAAATTTTTTGTATATGTAATTGGAAAAATCGAAATTTCTCGAAAAGGGTGAGACATATGTGACATTTTGTTTGCGTTGCTGTGTATTTTCTTTTGTTTTTGTATATCCATCACGTTGTTGAAAATAAATGCTAATCAACATATTTTTATGTGTGTGTGTGTGTGTGTGTGAGACTGTGTGTGTGTATTTTGTATGTTGTTTACGTGTGTAAATCAATAAAGAGTATTTGTTGTTGTTGTACTATATCAAAATTATTTTCCTAATATGCGAAGCAATATTGATTCATAATGACACCTCATTCATCAATATCGGTTCAGTAATTTAGACACTACAGCTACGGTCTTACATACTACGTAAATACATGCACGCATACATAGTCTGCTAAAATCATAACCCTTCTTTTGGGGCTTTGCCGTAGCCTGGTAAAAAAGCATAATCTCATTGCTTTTAAACTAATTCCAAAAGGAACTTACCACCTTCAGAAATAAAGCTAATTTTACATCAGCATCAAAATCACGACGTAAATTGAACACCGTAATTCCAAAAGCGTTTTAACGACTAAACTGCATAAAGTCGTTTTACCTTTGTATGGCGAAAAGGAGAACAGGTTGATCCGGAACCCGCCCGGAACTGAACAAATCCGAGCTGAGCAGCGAATAAGCCTGTCGAGTCTCGTGGTGGGGTATTACATACACTGACTGCTAAATTAGGAATTGACATAAATAAAAACCTAAAGGATTATGTGTGTTTCAAAAACGCAATGGGATCGTAATGTAATGTTATTAAGATGTATATTGAAGGACGCATAGAGGAAGGGAAGAAAGAACAAGGTGTGAAAGAGTAAAGTGACGCAGAAAAACCATAAGAGGTGATTTGCGTCATATTATTTCGACAAAATACTTATAGAACGCTTGCTATGTTAATACCGCCAATACCTATAAAAGCAAATTAATGTATAGATTAATTTATTAATATTAACAAAACGGATCACTCACGTATTTTTATGTCGAGAAATGCTCGACACGTTTCGGACCAGTCCGTGGTCCTTAATCATGAGCCCCCGCGGCTGTGGCGCGACTACGACTGCCTAAGACTGATTAAGGACCACGGACTGGTCCGAAACATGTCGGGTATTTCTCGATTAAAAAATACGTGAGTGATACGTTTTATTAATACGTCCGAGTCTCACGGTAGTTTAATGATTTATTAATGTTTATTGAAGCGGACTTGACACTAAACGTCATAAAATATATGCAATCTGCGGCTGAGAGAAGCGTTACGTGTATACTCGTGCTATACCTAGACATATAGGGTTTTTTATATGCTATAAGTCTAATGAGTTACTTGTAATATAACCCCAAATAGAACACAAACTCCATAGAAGTTCTACAGTAGCTGTATTGAGAACCACTAATCAGAAGTAGTATTGGAACTGACTCATTAGACTTATAGCACATTAAATATGTCTTATTACTTGTTTTCTTGAACAAAATACATTCTAATAAGAAGCAGAACTTACTCTTTCTTCACGTGAACAAAACTCAACAAGTCCAACAATTAAAATTTTACCTGTGCGCCTCGGTTATCGATTTCGGCTATAATTAGATATTATACGACTACCCCGTTTCATCAGTTTCGGTATTTTCGTACAGAAATGAGTAATATGTTGATTTTGAACATTCTACGCGATAGACCAAACGAGGATCAGCATCTTGGTGTTTTCAAGGCACTAGCTTTCGCCCGCCAATTCGTCGGCTTATATTTTCTTATTGTTAGATTAAATTCGATTATTCTTTTTTTTTTTTTTTTAATGAAGTGTCAGATTATTCTTAAACATTATTACTCTTATAGATTTACGACTTCCAAAACCTCATTTTTAACGTTCTTAATGATGGAATTCCCAAAAATCCTTTTTAAATGCACCTCTGCGTTCCCCTATGCTAAGAATAGACTGGCTCGACTGGGGTACTTCCAAACTATCTCAAAGAACACCGTCGTGAATCAGTGTTTAACTAAAGTGTTGCGTCCGAGAGAGCTCCGTGGTTTTGGAACGGGTAGTGCAACGAAGGCCCCATATAGGTACAAGGTATGTATGTATATGTATATGTATATGTATGTAAAATCTTTATTATACAAAAGACATAAATGACAAACACAGATACAGTGATGTACCGTCAAGGAATTTAATTTCCAACCCACCTAAGGTTCAATATCATGTAGCAAACTGTCACCATAAGAGCTAACTAGAGCAAGGCGTTGGTTTGACATTATCGACCTTAATGCATTGCGAATGTCAGACGACATTTCAACGAAATGGGTAGGGAATTAAATTCTTTGACTGTACAATGTCGTTGAGAATAGGATGGGTAGGGAACTCACTCAAAGGACAAAGGCACGGAAAAGGTTGTGTAGTAATCCAAGTTAAACATGGATTTTAAGAAATACTTTTGGTTTTGGTATTGTTAAAATATTAGAAGGAATTGATTTAAAAGTTTGTACATATGTGTGAGTGGCTGCGCCCACAGCGATATGTCAGTAAAGTAAGAGTAGGCCAACGCCAACTGCATTCGTATTACTCGCTCCCGCGCTCCAACACTTATAAGCCATTTACTTGGAGCGGTTATTTTATGCAAGTTGCAGTACATTGCGCGGCTCGATCAATCGATCGATCACATCATACCTCGGCAGCCCGCAATGTCATGCAACCTGCATGCGTTTTTGCATGTAAATAGCTTTATCAGCGCTGAGAAGTCTTAAACATAAACCGCGATGAATATTCGAACTGCCTTGTATCCAGCTATACAGCTTGTATATCTGACCCTCTGTCCTTCAGAAATTTCAGCATGGCGCGTCACCCTGAATAAATTATATATTTCGTGACCTGACAAACAAACCGACATAATTTAGCCTTTATGGTTACCTATAGCGATTTAAATGCCAGTTATCTATTTAAATGTTCAGGGTTTATTTCATTGTGAAATGTGTACCTATTTAATTACTAATTTTGTAATAAATTATCTAAATGACAATAAAAACCGTATATTAAGATAACAAATCATAAAAAATAATAACCTTTTTAAGCCAATAAATGTTTTGTCCCTTTCATTTGAGGGCAAACGTCACAATGACGAAACATATTACCTACCAAACGTTTACGAAGCGTTTATGAATAGGGGGGTAAGACTCGGGTACAAACATTCATACTCATCACACAAACATTTGCCCCACCCGGGAATGTAACCCAGAACCTCAAGCTTTCTCAGGGTCACTAACCACTATCCGGTCTAAAATGATTTAAATAAACACAATTTAGGTTAAACATCCCAATATTGCCACTTTGCTTAGTTGTAGGGGAAATTCGCTTCGGACAGAAAGCTCGATATCGAATTTTTGGTAATAGAGAGTAAATTGGTTGTTTACCTCAACTTAGCGTAGCAAGTACTATCGACTAAATGGAACCCTGATCTATCATAGAACCATGTCAAATTCACTTAATAAGTAAAATGACAAGAGGCTTCTTACCATTTAATCTGCTGGAAGAGATCACTTTAATATATAACTTCGCCTTTGTACCACTACCAGTATTTTTCTGTTTATTTGTACGTGCGTATATACAATAAAAGTTTTACATACATACATACATAATTTATTTATAACATTATCGGGACTTTAGCGCGATAAAAATAAACAGAAGTAATACCCTCCACTTCAGTCTACTCGTGACCACGGCCATTGAAACATGGCCGAAACGTCGAGGTAAATCAACAATATATTTTTATCGCGCTAAAGTTCCGATAATGTTATAAATATGTGTGAAAGTCGCAAAAGTTTAAAACAATTTACATAATTTATAACTTCACTTTGGCATAGTCACATAATAAATTAGTACAAGTAAACAAGTCTCTCTTTGAAAAAAGACAGCGCTTAGATATAGGAAGCGTCTACGGAATGCCTCTCCGTTTATCGTATAGCTCTTACTCGTATTAATTTTTAGGCATAGAAAACTAAGGTTTGGCGGCCCCAGTGCAGAGGTTCGACGACCGTACAGGTAGCTTTACGAAATGCGTCGCGACTGACATACTCGTAGCCCTACAGTGGGTCAGGGATTCATTTTGACAACCAAGTAATTGCTTAACTACTTTTGAATCTTATCCCTTTGTTATAAGGTCGAAAGTGGTAAAGCAACTACTAGAAATTTTGCGGGTGGTAGGACCTTGTGCAAGGTCCGTCCGGATCGCTACCACCATCTTGCTCGCTAATCCTGCAGCTAAGCAGCAGTGCTTGCACTGTTGTGTTTCGGCGTGGAGAGCAAGACAGCCGGTGTAATTACTGGCACAAGAGGTATTCCATCTTAGCCCTCTGGGTTGGCAACGCATCTGCACTCTCTTTGTTGTTGCAGGTGTCTATAGGCGGTGGTGATCACTTACCATCAGGTGACCCACTTGGTTGTTTGCCTTCCTATGTTGTATAAAAAAAAAAAAAGAAATAGTCTGCATACATGTGCCAATAAACGACACGCGTTAAACTCGCTACGTAACTCAGTGCGTGTCATTCTAACTAGCCCCGTAGGAGAGAGAGACGCACTGAGTTAATGTGTGTCGAGTAGCTTCGTGCTAGGTACACAGTAGGTACAGTGAGCCTTAGAAATAGTTAAACACTTAAGAACCTTTTCGTAGTAAGCTGTGAAATGAGAGTTGCTCAAGCTTTCCACATAACTGACAGTGACAATGTACTTAAATGTTCAGCTACTTCTGAGGCTGACCGTACCTTGTAGGCGAGTCACATAACAGTTGTCGTAGCAATGCCTACGCGGACTCTAGATTCGTAGCAACACCTCGTAGCAGTGTAAATTCGTAGCACGTCGCTACGAGGATGCCTCATATGAGGCTGACTGTACGCTTGCAGACTCCGCTAGCCGACCGTGTCAGATGTTGCCTTATTTTGCCGGCTAATTCTTCCGAGTAACATTATTCGGACCCGAAACTTTGTCGACCCGCTGCGTTATGGAGCTCCGAGTTTATGGGGTCCCGCTTTAGTAAAAGACCCTTTCTAAACGGCTACCACGAGTTGGCGGACTAACTTTGTCGCTATATTTGAGGAAGCGCAGGTCTCTTTAAAGGGGATAAGGAAATGCAGGTTTTACTGTCCCTGCCAGCAATGCCTTTTAACAAGTATTACCAAACCGAGATAAGAATATAATTGGAGAGTGACGTCAGCCCACTGTCATTTCATACATTTTTTTTAAGACAGTAGCGAACGGTCGTACTGTTTGATCCTGATGATGCCTCGCGAAACGCGCGTTGCTCGTGTAGTTTTAGTGTTTAGTGGTGGTGGTGTATAGTTGAGTCTGTGTAGTATATGTTGTTTCGTGTGGAAGCGGAGGGGGGTGGGTTTTTGCATGATCATATATATGTAGGACAGACGCAGCTATTTTGCTCGAACCCGGCACTAGTTTCGCGGAGTAGCAAGGTTATTTGTTCCAGTTTGTTGATATTATGCAGAAATAAGTAATTCATCAGAACAAAACTAACTTTCGCAACACATTTGCACGCGCCGCACGTCGCGTCAACGACAACTTTAGTACAACTCCCAACTCGCCGACACAACACGGAATGAAACATTGTAGGAAATAGGGATCAAACACAAACAGGGTCAAAATCTGTCTCATAGTCGAATGGACTGGACTGGGGTAGTACCATTGTCGTCTTGGTAAGTATGCGTAATAAAATGAAATGAATGAATTTAAATTGCAAAAACATGCACAGGTAATTTCCTATTAATATTATAAACGCGAAAGTTTGTATGGATGGATGTTTGTTACTCTTTCACGTAAAAACTGCTGAACGGATTGGAATGAAATTTGGCACACATATAGTTTCTAACCTGGATTAACACATAGGATACTTAACCTCGTAAAAATGCATAGTTCCCACGGGATAGTGATAAGTGAGTTATACGTCGCCGTGACATCATGAGCAGCAAAGCAACTAATTCTCATTAATTTATCCAGGAAATATTTCAGATTGCATGTTGGGTGAACGTTTGCTTGATTCAATTAAACAAGTCTACGCGGACGAAGTCGTGGGCAAAAGCTAGTTTATTATACATGTTAGTTATGTTATAATTACATGAGAAGATTTGTGCTAGGTGCACTACTATCTTGGGGTCACTGGTTCGAATAGACGGCGCTGATCACTTTTTATCAGGTAATTGATGGTAATGATTATTTCCCTCTTGCTATTAAAAACAACACTTTTACTGTCATGAATTTCATGGTCCGGCAAGCCATAATCCATGGGCTTAAATCCTTGCTCGTAATCGCAAAACCTTTTTCCTTTTAAAAGCTATCAAGTTTTCCTTATGGTATTCCTGAAATCAGCAAGCGTCTGCAATCAAACACGTCTTCCTGTGCTCGGCTGTAGCCGCCGGGAAGCAATAACGTACGTATAAAACGTTACGAGGCTGTGAGGTGGTCCCATGGAATTAATAAGTACTTGCGTAACTAGAAGGTGCAAGCGACGGTTACTTCCGAACAAAGTATAATTTTGTTGAAATGCACGTATCAAAAAAAATCGATTAACGAGAGACTCACTTTTGAGTTTTCTGCAAGTGCCATGTCAAAGAATTTAATTCCCTACCCATTTCGTTGAGCATTAAGGTCGATATGTCAAGCTAACGTCTTGCTCTAGTTAGCTCTTATGGTGACAGTTTGCTATACGATATTTAACTTTAGGTGGGTTGGAAATTAAATTCCTTGACTGTATGTCAGTTAGAGTGGAATAAATCAATTGCTTGGCCACTTTTCGACCGTACTTCTAAGGGATAAGGTTCAATAGTGGAAAAGCAGATATACATATGTTCAACTATATATGGAGTAGCCTTCCGAGCGATATGCATCGGCGACCGCGGATTCGGTATAGTCAACCACGTATTTGCTTGACTACTTTGAACCTTATCTCTTAGTAATACAGTTGAAAAGCGGTCAAGCAATTTCTTAGTGGACTATACAAAGGCAGGAGGCGACCGGATAGCCTAGTGGTTAGTGACCCTGACTACAAAGTTTGAGGTTCCGGATTCGATTCCCGGGAGGGGCAAATGTTTGTATGATGAATACGAATGTTTGCACCCGAGTCTTGGGTGTTATATATGTATTCCAGTATATATTTATCTATATAAGTATGTATATCAGTTGTCTAGTACCCATAACACAAGCAGCATTAGTTGCTTACTTTGGGACTAGGTCAATTGGTGTGGACTGTCCCAAAAATATTTATTTATATTTATTTATTTAGAAGGCCAGTTCATATGTGTTCCATGGGTTATATGTAGCAGAGTGTGGGGTATATGACAGACAAACGAAGCGTCTAGAGGGAGTTACGGGGCGACCTAGTGGTTGACGCCCAGTTGGTCGTCCCAGATATCAGTGGAACGATCGTTTAGGCGGATCTGCGAAATCTTGAAGCCTACAACTGGCGTGAAAATGTGCTGGATTGGGAGAAAGGTCATAAATTAGTGTAGGAGCCTAAAGTTCACTTCGTTCCGTTGACCTCATTGTCGGTTACCTATGATCGGTAACTAAAGGCTGGTTCAATATAAATGGCAATGTTGTAAACAAACCAATTTACCATGATTACTCCGTAATCACGCACTATTGAACTGCGAGTATGGACCCATTACCGATTTAAACACGTTGTCATTTTATTTTATTCGTTTTAAGTCAAAATTTCTATTCATTATGTAGTTATAGGTAAATTGAATCGTAACTTTCCACTGTTTTTTCTATACTCTTGCTCTTTGTCTATCCCTGCTATGATACTCCTTTCATCCACTCAAAGGTTAACTGGAAGAGATCCGTTAAAGGGATAAGTTCGCCTTTGTACATCACTGTATCTCGTTTAGTCATTTCTGTTTTTTGTAAAATAAAAAACTTACATAGATACATAGTTATTTGTTTCAATAAACACTTTCGTTGAAAATTTAAGGTTATGTGTCAAATGCTAGCCATGTTTATTTACAAGTTGGCTATTTCTATTGAACCTGACTTTTTGCATTCCAGTATTATCCCTATGTCCGGAACACAGCCGTAAAGGACAACGTCCCTATAGAAAGACGATAAATCCATCTGATAACAAGCGGACACACAAAACGATCGACGAGTGTTTGATAGATGTAAAGTGAACTGTGAGATGAAGAGACCAGAAATCATGGAAGAAGGCGATATGTCACTATGGCAAAATATGTATGTAAATTTATTGTACAAAAACACAAATAGCGAAAAGAGATACATTGACGAACAAAGGCGAATTTAACCCTTCAATGATTTTTTTCTAGTTAACCTTTTACGGCATGAAACTACTATCTTTGTCACTGACCTATAAGTAATTATGCATTATAATATCATTGATCTTTATTTACAGACAAAGAGCAATAGTATAGTAAAGAATACAACCCTTCCTTCTGACAGCTTTTTGACCCCAAAATTACTATGCAGGTAATTATAGGTTTTCAGAGTGTCAAGAAACCGTATTCTATTCTATTATAATATGTATGCTCAAGTAGTCATTCACTTGACTCTTTACTACGAGTATGGTCCATAATCAGTGCACCTAGCACGAATCTTCTCGATACGCGTTAACTCGCTATATAATTCAATAACTCAGTGCGTCTCGCTCTAACTACCCCAGTAGAAGAAAGACGCACTGAGTTACGTAGCGAGTTAACTCGTATCGAGAAGATTCGTGCTAGGTGCACTGAAGTCACTTTTTTTTGACAATCAATGGCATATAATAAATATAAGTGTGTTAATGTCGTCATAGGAACCACACCTTAACACATTCAGTGCACTGACCTATAAGTAATGGACTTCTAGTCAGCGTTTAAAATAAGGCCGCATCAAAAGTCAAACAAAAGTACAACAAATCGACAAGCGCTCGCGCTGTCATTCTGTCGGACCGACGGCGCTGCTGTCAATACTATTATTTTGTAAAAAAAACCTATTTACAACGAAACTTACTAAATTATTATTTTATGTAGTGAGACGTAAAGTTGTAAATTCAATAACTATAAATGGTAAGCTAATAACTTGCATTTCTAACATTGGCGTCAACCTGTATTCTTATGTGTTATGCCTGTTTTCTGCTGTCATTTAGTATGACACTGTACATCCATGTATTATAATATCATTGATTCAGTGCCACGACCTCGCTAGGTGAGATCTCTGTTCGTAGAGGATTGTCGCTACAAAGCGAGAAACCCTTGCTACGAGTGTAGCACGTATCACTACGTAGCAGTTAATGTGTTAAGCCAATAATTTCTGATTATATGATGTAGCTTTGCTTCGGCTATACTATACATATAGGTATAGCTCTAAAATAAGTTTGAACTTCTCCCTCACTCTACAATGACACGGCAATTATTTTTAATCCACATATGCCATCCGATTGCCTTCACACACGATTACCCCCCATTTATCGACTGTCACAGGCAGGGCGTTGAGGGGGGGGGGGGGTCGTTTAGTCACGAAATGAATTACGACCAAACCAATCATGCTTAATGGGATTTGTTGCGGATATTTTGTTATAATTTGTGTTGGATTAAGTGTAAAATGTGTAAATGTAAGTGCGTCTGTCTCCAAAAGACATTGCATTAATATTTTAATGAAATTATGTGCTTGTAATTTTTTCTATTATTAAAAAAAAAATTGAAAAGAGAAAACAAGCCCTTTAATCCAATAAAGTGACAACCTCAAAGCTTTTTTAAAGTCTTAAATGTTACAAGGCACAATTGAAAGAATTGCGGTGCAGTTTTCTAGCGGGTATTTTGTGTCGTAATTGGAAAGCGTGGCAATGTCAAGGTTGCAGTTTGGAGTCCTGCCAGATGATCAAGAATTTCTCTTTGTGTTGTGTCATTTAAAATTTAATATTTTTTTTAAAACAGGCAATGAAGTAAAACTAAATTATAAAAGCCTATAAGACAAGGTACAAGCTAGTTATCGCCATGTACGGTCAGCCGAAGTAGAGAAGTAGCTTAATACTTAAGAATCTTGTCGTTGTAAAGAATGAAATGAGTGTTGCTGGAATTTGTCACATTTCATGACAGCGACAAGGTACTAAAATGTTCAGCTACTTCTGAGGTTGACCGTACCTTGTAGGCGAGTCACATAACAGTTGTCGTAGCAATGCCTACGCGGACTCTAGATTCGTAGCAACGCCTCGTAGTAAAGTAAGTGTAAATTCGTAGCACGTCGCTACGAGGATGCCTCATACGATTTCATACGAGGCATTGTTCAAAAATGTAACAACGGTGTTCTATTAAATATTTATATGTGTGTACTGTGTGCGTTTATTAGAGCACCGTTTAATCGTTCAAACTTTCAATGTAATCTATCTACTCAGTTCGAATAAAGAACTTTGAAGTTGATATGAAATTCTGTGAAGCTGGCTGCGCCGTAAACGCTCATAACAGTCATAACGAATCCGATTCCAATGCAACACGGCCAAAGGCTTTATTTAAATGTGACCTTGTCTACTAGGAGGGCATAAATCGACGGAGCAAACCGCATCCATTGAGCGCAGCTGTTCAATGATTTATGTTAACTATCTCATTGGGCTTCGCTAGTTCAGGCCATAAATTCACTTTATGAGGAAACTTTTCTAATCGCACGGAAAAGATGCTGTTAAAGTTTATGGCTCCACCGCTTTTATGTCATGCCATCCTGGTACTGTACAATGCCAACTTCCGTATAAAATGATGTTCAATGGTCCTGACCCTAACATGCTGATCGTTCAAGTTTTATTTATGTCTGTGTGTGTCATTTTCTTGAAATTCCCTTCTTCTAGTTAAACAAAGCCGTAAAGAGGCAGGGTGCAGGGTGGTAGGACCTTGTGCAAGGTCCGTCCGGATCGCTACCACCATCTTGTTCGCTAATCCTGCCGCTAAGCAGCAGTGCTTGCACTGTTGTGTTCCGGCGTGGAGAGCAAGACAGCCGGTGTAATTACTGGCACAAAAGGTATTCCATCTTAGCCCTCTGGGTTGGCAACGCATCTGCAATCTCTTTGTTGTTGCAGGTGTCTATAGGCGGTGGTGATCACTTACCATCAGGTGACCCACTTGCTTGTTTGCCTTCCTATGTTGTATAAAAAAAAAAAGAGGGATGGCTTGTTAGAGGGCAGTCATGTAAGAACTAAAACAATGGTCCAGTGCTCATTATGAGGTGAAGCCGGACGTATTTATTGTGGATTATTATTAAATTAGTACAGTCAAGGAAATTTAAACACGTACCACCGTAAAACCTAATCGAAGAGACATACGCATGACATTTGTATGACGAAGCCTGGCGTTTAACGCGCCGCGTCATTGCTATAGGGTTCTAAGGTGGTACGTGAATATATTTCCATCGGCATAAAGCAGAAGTCTGCTTTGCGTTCCTTGAATTTTCGATAGCGAGATTACCGACAAGGCACCATGACTAGAGGAAGAACAAACTTAAATTACCATTAAAGAGGGAACTTGGAGAAATTGTCTATGCTCGAAAGGGAAAGACATATCAATTTCATAGTACATAATGTATGTATGTATGTAAACTCTTTATTGTACTTAAGCACTTACAAATATACAGAAAATACAGGAAGTGGTACAAAGGCGAACTTATCCCTTAAAGGGATCTCTTCCAGCTAACCTTTGAGCAAAAGAAAGAGGATTTACTTATATTTACGGTGAGATTCACAAACAATACAACTACCTATGTACAAGGAAATATAAAATCAGATTCAGGATAAAACAAACTAGATCTAATCGGAACATAAAAAAGAGATACATACTAAAAATAAAATACACATAAGAATAAATACCAATAATGACAACTACTGTCTCAGTATATATATAAGCTATAAGATGGATCGTCTTTGACCTTTCAGCAAAGATTATAAATGCGTACACCTACCGCCCGCAACGAGTTAGAAGTTCTCGCCAACCGCACAAGGATCGGCCTGACATCACGGCAAGTCTCTGGTATGGACGTCTTGTTTTAAATTCATCCATTTGAAGTACAATCACTTCAGATGCTATTATTAATTCCTTCCAAACTGAGTACACCATTAGAGATAACAGTCGTAGTAATATCACGTTCTTACAGCTCGAGCGTAACTCTCAGCTGAATGCGAATGTAGTTGAATTAAATTTATGCTCCATTACCATAACTTAGCATTCAGTTTCTTATTCCATTGCTGTAGGAATCGCCTTTCAGGTAATAAAGTTCAAGCATTTTGTATAACTGTCACTGTGGCCTTACGATAATATGCATCTTAGGATTTTATTGACCCCTAACGCAACGCAGGGATTAAGTTTGAAAACTTTTGGCCTTTGGATCTGAAAAACCGGTGTCAACCAAAGACTTCTATATACAGAAGTGTCTGGTTTCGGTGCGATGTTTTTTGTGAAATGGCTGAAATAATGAAAAATGGCTGAAAAACGGAGTAAATGTTTGAAAATGAATGACCGATATCACTTCTTGAAACACAGAAAACACTAAACTGAAATGTAATTTATAACTGTACGGGTTTCGGCACCATGTTTACTTTGCTGTATAGTAAATGTATGAATAAAATGTAATTAAATTAAAGACTGAAAATGATGACATCCTTTTAATCCAAGTCTGAAGAAAAGAAGCGCAGAACAGTGTTGCTACATTAAATACAATAAAAATTAAAAATAAAAGATTGTCTTTGACACTTGGTAGCTGAATTATGCCAAATGGTTCTTGGTCTACTTTGGAGACATTTATTTTACATCGTCCACTTATCTTATCGTCGATAATTGCATTACTGTCAATGACTGGAACCGTTACGTTACTACTTGAAAAGATAAGCATTTTTAGAATTTCGATGATCAACAAAAAATCCTTCTATTAGATATTTGTATAGAGAAAAATGCATCTACTTAGTTGCGCATGTTTGCATAGAATCTACAAGAACAAATGACTACTACATTATGCAAATCTCTCCTAACATACCACTTAAGTATGCATTTTTATTTCTCACGTAAAATTTTCAGCAACAGTGGTGTGGTTTGATTTATGCACCAAACTGTCGTGTTGAAGAACATCAAAAACCCTATATTTAAACTCTTTACTGCTCTTTAAGTCGCCAACGACTTGTTTGCGACATCCGATCTAAGCCATACACTATAAGACAACGCAAAAAACACGTTTTATTGATCTGCAACTGTAAGTCTTACATCAAAGGGAAACGGTATATAATTGCGTGGTGGTCGCAAACGATGGTAGAATGAGTCTCGTAAACACTTTTATGGGTAATTCTGCCTATTCACTCTGTTGTTGAGTCAATAATTCAACAATGGTGGATGGTAACAGACTTGGGACACGCTATCGAATTATATCTTAAGCTCGCGGTACACTGAAACGCTGGGGGTATTAAATATAACATGAGGTAGGGGTTGAGTACAAAATGAAATCGAACTTGAACTGCCCATCTTGAGGAGGAACTTCTCCTTGAAAAAGTTCAGTCTATTAACATTGTTTTTGCAGTATTGTGTGTTACTGGTAAGTGAGGTCTGCAGGAAGGTGATTTCGTTAGCGCAATAGTGACAAGCTCGTCATTAAGGCAGCGCCGTCTCGCTCGTACATTTAAGCGCCTTTAAACGCGAAAGCAAGACATGATGACGTCGAACACGGCGCTATAGTGCTTAGAAAATCATAGGGCAGAGCTCTTTGAGTTGGTACAGAGACGTCAAAGGGATTCTTTTTAATTTCTGTACGTACAATGCTTGGAATTCGCTAGAAATTTTCAGGCGTTGCATGCATACGTTGTGGTAATGTTACCCTTCAGGCAAGCTCCTCTTTGTTTTCCACTGACACCGTAAAACGACTCGCGAGGCATCCGCTTTGAGAACAATATTGAATCTTGAGGCATAGAAGATCGTGTGACCACCTTGTGACTGGAACCGCTTTGTAGTAGCGGTAGTAGGTATGAATGGCCAGGTCGGGTTTATACTCGTATTTACAGGTCAGACAAGCCGACAGTGCTGGAACATACTGTGGGCAGTTGTTCACTGTTTGCGAAGCAACTGCAAACTGCCTGCAACCTGCAATCTTAGCACAGCGGAATAATTTAGTTCCGTACCTCCTCTACGTCCACGCTGTTTGCTAAAGGCTGAACTACACCGGCCGCGTACACGTCGCGTATGCGACACGGCTCTAACTAGCTTTGTAGACGTACGTAATCGGCAGAGTAACCACTGATAAACCGATTCACAACGCGGGAGAAGTTACTGGGAAAATATGACTCATACGTATGTTTATTATACGATATACTGTTTCATTGCACAGTAACCTCGTCGAGTTTCTTGCCGGTGTCTCTATAATCAGAGGTTTTTCCGAATCGGTGCTAAGTTTTATGGCATTCAAAAGTGCTTTTTGTAAGCCTAAACTGAATAAAGATATTTTGACTTTGACTTTTTTCTATACCACATAGGAAGGCAAACCAGCACTTGGGTCACCTGATGGTAAGCGATCCCCACCGCCTACAGACATTCGCAACACCAAGGATATTGCAGATGCGTTGCCAACCCAGAGGGCTAAGTTGGAATACCTCTTGTGCCAGTTATTACGCCGGTTGTCTTGCTCTCCATGCCGGAACACAACAGTGCACACACTGCTGCTTAGCGGCAGGATTAGCGAGCATAATGGTGGTAGCGATCCGGGCGGACCTACCACCCGCAAAAGCCAGTAATCGCTAGTTTGGTCCGCCTTAGATTTTTACTTGCCTCTTTGAAATTCTAATCATCGAGTGCAATACTACAATAGAATTGAAATATAATTCATGTTTTTATTTTTATAAGACAAGTCAAATCGTCTACAAAGGAATAGCCATCCCTGACGAATAAATTAATAAGGGAACTCCGCCCTGTCCGCAAGTTGACTAATTTAGCTTTTTTTCGGCATCAGTTTTCTTTGCGGCGGCGGAATGACAGCTTGTGCCCTCCCTCGCGGTTCTCCAGAGATTTATGATAACTACGAAGATTAAATTTTTATTTTCAAACGTTTCCCTTTGTCTTAGGTTTATTGTGATTTATTGTAGAAGGAATATTAAGAATCGCTTTGCCGTGATGCCGCACTTTATGACATGAGGCGGCATATTGGACCCGAGTCCTCGTTTTTGTAATAACGGTTGGTAGAATTTGAGAAGATGGGATCGTGCGTATGTCATTTCATATACTGGTTGGTTTAGCCATGATTAAGTCTCACTTAAGTATAATCTAAAGTGGACATATATAAAACTAAAACTAGGGAAACTAAAACTAATTCATTAAATTTAATTATTTTTTTTAAGTTTTGGGATATATAAATTGAGTCGCACTTTAGTAAGTGATTTGACAAGTTTTTTTTCGGTGTCAGGTCATAATATGGCGGTAGGTAGATAAGATGAAAATTATTTTCTTATGTTTTCGCAACTTGTGGACATTGAAAGCCTATAAAGGCATTGTGAAAGGCTCGAAACGTCGGGAATTAGATTCGTTACAATAAACGCGATATAAACCGTTTAAATTGTATTATTTTAGAAGAAAGTTGTTGGAGGTTGGGCTCCGAAATAACACTCTTATGTGAACTAATAATGAAATTGTATAAAGAAAAAAACTAGTAAAGAGGAGAGGATAAGGGCAATAGGAAAAGACGGCGAGTGACAAAAGGAAAAACAAAATGTGAAAAACTGTGATAATTATGATGTGGAGATTGTCTTGAAGAGTTCGCTCACAAGCGATAAGACCGCCTTTTGGATACCTATATTTAATATTTACCTGTAATTTCGTGAAATTGTTAACGAGGTATTCAATAAAGCATATTGGTATGTGTTTCAAGAAGATCATAAGAGCGTGTCGCTAACAAAAGTCAAGGTGCTTTGGAACAGGGAGTTTCGTAAGTTATATTTAAAACCTAGTAATTTTCAAAGAATTATTTGAAACAAAATTGAAGCCTGCCCTCCAATCGCTTAGCCTTGGAAAATACGTACAAAATTGTTGTAATCAATCATCCCTAAACGCCCACGAAAACCTTCACATTTTGTTTGAAATACCAGGAAATAATGAACGCGCGAAGTTGTAATTTACTTAAATAAAGTTTCGCTCCTTGTAAATGTGGACGCGTGCCAAATCCCCGGCGGCAATGTCCACATTTTATCTTTAGGACTGCGGTTTTCGATTCCAAACTCGAAACAACGGTAAACAGGTCGAATGAAAGTTAACGCAGACTTTATGAGGCACGAAATAAAGCCTAAAACCTAAACGATCGAGCTTTACTGTCGAAATAAATTTAAGGATTACGCAATGTTGTTTGGCTCTCATTATTATCATTTTATTGATTTTATCTTTTGATACCCATTAGGCGTGTAGTCAAACGGCAATCTCTGTCCTAAATGAAATTCCGCCCCGAGCGGGGATCTATTTTTGGAGTCCGTCTCGACTCCCGAGGGTTAAATACTCACTTCTCTCTATTGTGGTATTTATATTTATCAGCGTTCCATTATCTCTGAGCAAATATTTACGTTAAAATATTTTTCTGAGGACTTAACGCCTCGACCGAAAAAATATTATTTCCTTCTTGTATTATTCATTGTCGTAATTCCATTCTGCGTAAACACGCTTCTGCGGAATGCCACACGTCTTCAGCAAATTGTTCGCGAAAATTATATTCATGCCGCGGTCATACGACACATGGCCGCATACGGCTGCAAGTGGCGTGCCCTCCTTTAGTTTATGATATCCTGGTAAATGAAATACGATGTGCCAAGTTTCTTGCTTAAGTTTCGGGGAAATAGGCTATCCTAGGAGTTTGACCCTGGTTGTTAATAAATTGGAACAAAGGGTTTAGCAGGCTAAGGAAGGACTGTGACCCCTGTGAGGAATAGTTGAATTGGTAAATGTCAATTGTTTGTCGCCATATAACTTGTAATCACTTCAAATTTCAGCCCTCTATCTTGAACTGTCACAGAGATAATGTCAAAATTTTATTTTCTAACATTTTTTTTCAAACTCTAGTATCTCCTAATGATCTAATCCAAACCAGCTAAAGCATCGAAACAGAAACACAGCTACGTAGTTTGAGTGGGAGTATAACCCTATAATTTTATTAACATTTTATACGTAAAAATTAAAAGAAATAAATGTAAATTTTTTAACAGCTCTTTCCGACAAGTTTTTTTGAGGGTACAATTATGAAAAAATCGTAATAAATTGCTTAAAGTATTAACTACTAGCATGCGAAAAATCAATATTGATTATAGTCGGTGCAACATAGTGAAAAAAAAAAGCTAGCGAAGTATTCGCTTTTGCGTTAGTTCTATGCATTGGCATTTAATTTTCATGACGACAAACTAAACTTAAATTACTATTATTATTTTAACTAATTATTATGGGTGGACTTAATGTGCCTGCCAATAAAGCTTTTTTATAACATCAAGAACAATTCTTAACATTTTACGCAAATTCAAAAAAGTACAAGAATAACACATTTTTAAAGTATGTTTAGACATCTTGAGCACTGACTTATTCATTTGTTGTTTTCTGTGCATCTAGCATGAACCTTCTTAATACGCGTTAACTCACTACGTAACTCAGTGCGTCTCTCTCCTCCTAGGCTCGTTAAAACGAGACGCACTGAGTTACGTGGCGATTTAAGATAGGTGCATTGAACTTTCACGTTCACGTCACTCCACATGGTAAGGTAGGTACACACAAAAGCACTCTCAATTAGTGAGAATGGAAATAGCCCATAGGGAAATCTCTCAACGGGGTGGGAACGGGAACTGGGAAGCAAAAACTTTTCACTCAGACAAGATTGCGGAACAGATCCCTGTAATGACGTACGGGAAAGCAGTTTATTTCGCGAGGATTTAGTTTTTCCTGAAGACTTATTTAATTCCTTTTCAGAAGGGACTAGGGATGGGCAAATTGTATAAAAAGTTTTATCGGTACGTCAATGTTCACAAAAATATAAAAAACACATACACACACACATATAAAAAAGTTCCATTTTTATCTGACTGCCAAACTGCTAAAGATAGTATATAATGGAACATGTGTTCTGTACGGAGTGCACACTGCAGAGGTGCAATAAAATATTATCGAAAATCCCACTATTAAGGGGGATGGAGTGTACCTTAATATAAAAACTACGCGCACGAAGTCGTGGGGAAGAGACAGTATATCGATAATTATTAATTTTTTACTTTTATTACGCTTTTTTTTGTTAGCTTAAATGGGCTATACATATGGTGTCCCACTACTGGGCATAGGCCTCCCTGTCTTTTTATATTGTGCATGTATAGTAGTTACGTGTCGAGAAGGTTCGTGCTCGGTGCACAGGCCCCAATATTATAAACGCGACAGGCGACAGGTGACAGTGACGATTCGCCGTACATTACTGTCGACAAGTAACGCTGCAGATTTACAGACTTAACATCATAGTGGGCTAGCAATGTATACCGAATTGTCACTGTCACTTGTCGCCTGTCGCGTTTATGAAATTGGGCCCTGGTCTCTGGTCTGGCTTTAAATGATCTAACTAAATGGTCCCGCACTCTTCTTTTTTGGTCTGCCCCTGCTCCGGTGGCCATCACATGTTAATCTCCTTTTTTTTACAATCATTTTGTGAATTCTGTATATTTTGCCAGATAAAAAGTATTGAAATGTCCAATAAGAAATAAACGTACCAATCTTTCTTATCTATCACGAGGCCCAGTGGTGATTTAGCAGCCCAGCAATTGGTTATTGCACTAAATAAAAATAACAAATTCACAAAAGTCAATCTTGATGCCTTAAAGCATTCTCTAATAGCCAAAACGTTATATGTGGGTTGATATTTCCCATATTTAGAAAAAAATACACTGGAAGAGGGATGTGACCTAAAAGCATATCGAATTGGACACGATATCGATATTCCAAATTAAATATCGTTATACGGATATCTAACCTTAAAGAGCCGCTGAAGAAATCGATATTTTTATGAAAAGTTTCGATATCTTTTACCCATCCCTACGTCTACTGTGGCTTTCAGGATGTAAATGACTTAAAAAAAAGTGTGGGTGAAACTTATCTGAAATCTTGATGTCTCTTATTCTGTTGGGTTTTTCGTGGGTATTGACTTTTCTAAATAAGTTTAGAAATATTTCTCTCACAAAATACCTAAAGTACTACATTGAACGTTTTTGTTTAAAACTATATGCAACATAATATTATTTCCATTAGAACAGAAACTTTTACCAAAACTATAATCAAAAACCAGCATTTTTTACAAAAACATAGTTCAGATGAGAATCCAGATTGTACGAGTACTTTATATGAACAGCGTGCATGCTGTCCCTGAGGACTGCGGCTGCGACGCGACAACTGCTAACTTATGTACTGGTTGGATATGAGCTCCTGGTACTTTCATGCGGAGGGATTAGGCTTGCAGCGTAATTAAGATTTGCATTTAAAATTCAGGACTGGGATTTGTTTTAAACCCTTTTGTTTTCTTGTTCCCTAGTGCGAGGCTCGATTGGGGTAGTACCAAACATTTTATAATGTTGTTTATTTCAGCGTTAAACAACGTAATACTAGCGACCCGCCACGGCTTCGCACAAGTGACACAATTAAAATGTAATGTAAATAAACTTCCTTAGAAAATTATCTACCGTGAAAACCATAATATATTAAAATCCGTTGCGTGGTTAAGATGGCGTAAGCGGCCGAAGATAAAGACAGACAGGAACCGGTAGCGACTTTACTTTATACTATGCATGTTGTGATAGTGATGATGATAGTGAAGTGATAATTAAGGAAAACAATTATCAAAGTAGTACACAAGTTTTTACGTACACGAAACTGGTTTCGCGGAGTATCGCCTGAATCTATTAATTATTTGACTGATATATCCGTCAATGCGTACAGTCAACCAATTTGATTCATGGCCATTGTAGAACCTTTTAACAATAAAAGTCATAATGACTCAGTCGATATTCAGTAATAAATGTCATAATATCTCAACGATGACACATTGCGACAACGTTCTACAGTGGCCTATGGATCAAATAGGTTGACTGTACATACGTGAGTTCGCATAAAAATCGACTTCGTTCTATCCAATCACAAGCTTTTTGTATTTGTCGTGGCTTTCAAAAGGTTAAATAACGGAAAACACTGCAAATAAATCATGATTCATAAGTTTTTAAATAAATGTGTGTAATTTTTCTTCTTTACAGCATAATTTTTTCCCTTTATTGTTACGGTGTCTCCGATACATCACTTATCTTCGTTTTACGGCATTTTTACTGCCTATTAGCACCCAATTCCTTAGCATTCTGTAACGGTCTGGCTTTGGGTTCAGCAGCCCGTCACGTTCACAAATATATTTTATACTGAAATAATTATCAATTAATGAAATTATCATTTAAGATACGGCCCGTCACAATATATGCGCCCGTAGTTCTACTTAGAGTCATACTTGTAAGGATATCTATGATAAATATAAGAGTTATTCGCACAATAAATACTTATCTATAGAAAAATACCTTTAGATATTTTGCAATAATATATAATAAATATTATTTATTACTATAACGATTTGTCTTTTAAGGGACAATCAACGAGGCAATGGGTAATTAGTCCAATGCGCTTAATTCAGTATGAATCAATGTTTGAAAATATGACCATTTAAGGAGATAAACAAACCGAAAGCTATGACCATATAAGGAGTCAGACTTGCTGGCGCCAGTGTCGTTAAAGACCGCAATGACCGAGAACCGCCTGTCGTTGAAGACCGCGATGACCGAGAACCGCCTGTCGTTAAAGACCGCGATGACCGAGAACCGCCTGTCGTTGAAGACCGCGATGACCGAGAACCGCCTGTCGTTAAAGTAAGCGATGACCGAGAACCGCTGCGTTTGTCGTTAAAGACCGCGATGACCGAGAACCGCCTGTCGTTAAAGACCGCGATGACCGAGAACCGCCTGTCGTTGAAGCCCGCGATGACCGAGAACCGCTGCGTTTGTCGTTAAAGACCGCGATGACCGAGAACCGCCTGTCGTTAAAGACCGCGATGACCGAGAACCGCTGCGTTTGTCGTTGAAGACCGCGATGACCGAGAACCGCTCATTCTGGGACGCGCAAAGGCAAAAGGTATAAATAGACCACAGAAGCGTGAATTGGGAGGAGTTACTATTTTGATTGCGTACTGAGTAGACGTGGGGAGAGTTACTATTCTGGTTTCATACGGAGCAGACGTACAGCTGGCATTAATTATTCTTTATTACCATATTGAAGTATCGTTATTATTTTCACACTCGAATCGAACGAAACTGCGCTTCGGCATTGGTGAGATCTTTCCTAACTGTATTATTTGTTCAAATATATGTGCTTTGTGTTTGTTTCAGCAGTTTATTTCACTTGTTTGAATTTAACTTCAATTAATGTTAAAGTAAATGTCTTAGCAAAATGAAACTTGCATCTTGCTGTTGCCTTGGTGTAACTTCACGGCTCACCCGGAGCGATCCTTGGGACGGATACCTAACATGGTGACAACGAAGTCCTCTGGATTTAGAATCCAAACGGTTGGATGCCCCAAAATGTGGCCTCTTTTGGGCATGGGTTTTCATTCATGATAAACTTTATTGGTTATCATGTTTAATCTCCTGTGTGAGCTCGCCACACACGGGAATGTTGGTCCACCATGAGGATGTCTAGACAGTGAGGTTCTCATGTGGTCCAGCTTGCTGTGGACCGTTCTGATCTATATACGTATATATTCACTCGTTTGTGTAGGGGAATCAGGGGGCCCTTCTTATCTCCCAACCCTCTCGGTTGTGTGGGGGCCCAACCCAGACGTAACACCGGGATTTAGGTATAGGTCTATAGAGGTAGTCCCGAACCTCGCATCTTATAGGGTTTTAGAACAGATTAGTAATCCATTCTTTACACCGAGGATGGGTTAGAGTTAGGGGTTTATTCCTTACACCGGGGATAAACAACATTACACACACATATTAAATGTAAATATGAGGCCAGACCTCTAGATTTGTTAACACCTTAGTTTAATTTTAGGGAAATAGGAACCTTCTCTAAGTATAGGCATAGGGCGTAGGCTCGTCATTAAACTACTCTCATCATAAATACTTACCTTTGTATGAATATGTATGCTTCTAGCTATAATCTGCATCCAGTCATCGAATAATTGGAATAGAATTACATAACCTACAGAATCCACCTTTTTACTTTCCATTAGAAGCACGGTTTTGTAAATATAAACCAAGAACTTGATATTGTAATGTAAATTCACTAAAAGAACAAAGATTCTTATTATACTTGCTTTAGATTGATAAAGTCAAATCTATTGAGTTTCTTGCGGCATTTCTTCTCAATAGAATCCCTTTATGAAGTGCTGGTAATGTTTGCTAACTACAGAGAGAGAAGCTAAATTACTTTATCCTATTTAAAATAATCATGAATAAAATATCTGCAAGAAATACTTTTACTTTATGCATTTCTATGAAATAATATGATTCTATAAATTTGTAATCAATACTGGGTTATAAAACTGTTTCATAAAATATGGCAGAACCCAAATATCTCTCTCTCTTTAAATAATAATAAAAGTGGAGGAGAGACGAAGTAATGTGACGGTCTCACTGGAAGGTGCGGGGAGTGGGCACTTCCTTTACCACAAAAACATATTTGCTAATAAAATCACTAGAATTCATCATTATGATACCAAACATCTAATCAGCCTATTTCTATAATCTTTATAAATAAACCTCTAACTAAGTACCAATCGACTGGTGTTATTTGAATCTATTCCACGTTCCACGTTCGCAATATTTGGGTATTATATAAATAAGTAGGACATAGGTTAAATCTAGGAATTAAGGTATGCATCTATAGCTAAATAGGTATCATTTTTACGCACTAAAAGGACCGAGGTTATTTACGTATCACAACGAAGGGTTATCACTACTAGACGAATCACTGGCCAAATCTTCAATCATCAATCTTCAATAAATCTTTAATTAGAATTAATTAGTATTAGGTATTAGTTTTAAGCGATTAAATCAAACAAACTCCCCATACAAACTTCTCAATAAAATCTCCATTTAAATTCAAAAATAAAGTCTCCCATCTAAAATCCAAAAGAATTTACAAATCAAAAACAAATAAACAAATAAAATAATATTTAAAAAAGAACGATTTAGGTTCCGGTACAATATGGTTTGCCGTGACAAGGATATTTAGTGTTTATAATTTAAGATAGCTTTTCTTAAGTTTGTTTGATTTAATCTATTGGTCGATTTATTTCGACCACAATTTGTTGTTTGTGAAATGGAGAGTGCATGAAAATGGTATCTCTAGGTAGAATATTAGGGAGATAAATGAGTAAATTCGAAGTAGGAATCTATTTTTTAAACGTTTCACAGAAATCAATTTTTGTTATAAATTTAGACACGTCACAGGTATTTATGAAATTATATTGGGTAACGCAACACTTCAAATTAAATTTTCAATGAGATTCCTCGTAGATCTTTGCGTTACAATCACAATTATTGGGCATCTTGTTTGCGTAATGTTCCGTGGGGCGTGAGACATCCGTGGGTCATCCGTGGGTCATCCTTGGGTCATTTGAAGCAAGCATTTTGTACAGCAGAACTTCTGTTCTACAAAATTAACATCCTTTGTTATGATGTTATAGCTATGTTTCTTCCAGTCACTTAGCCTTGCTTCAGAAAAGCACTGTATTTTCTTCTGTTAGTAATTTCACTAAAATTAATTACATTTATAAGATTTTTCTCCATAGAAAAACTGAATGCAGGTAGGCTATCAACAAGATACAAATAAGGCATAGATAAGATAGCGGGTAAACGAATAAGCATTCATTTTATCAGCCGTGTATAGACGCTTCATTCCATATTTAAAACGAAAGTAACCAAAATCAATGTAGGTATTTCAATGTTTGCCGACCCAGTATTGCACTCATTGAAGTTCGTGTCGTGTATAAAAATTATAATATTTTACAATTGGTTAAGGCCGGTTTAGACGACTGGACTAAACGGTCAGACGTGATTGTCGGGTCTTGCCTGTTCGACTCGACAAGTTGTTTAGTTTTATTCATGGTTGTCAAACAAATTGTGTATCTAATGGTCTAGTTTTATATAATAAGTAGGCATGCGAATTTATCAAAAACATTTGTCACATTCGTAAGTGTGACTGAAGTCTTACTTGACTAAAACGTATCAACAACGTTTGGTTTCTTGGTATATCTGGTCGTCTGAGGTAGCCTTTACTTTATGTAGGTACCTTTATTCATTCATAATTAGTTGTAGGTAGGAGTAAAATGGTTGTAGAAAAGTAATAATGTAATGTTTGTATGTTGTACGTATTGTATTGTTTGTTGCATCAATCTGAACTGAACAACAGAGACCGATCGTTCTCAGGTTCAGCTCATTGGAGTTTATTATCATGTCAATGAACAGGGCAGTTATGTGTTTGTAATTTGAATTTGCCAATGAAATAGGTTTTGTTTAGACGGGCGCAATCTTAGACAAAGCTACAGTTATAAAGTTTTAGCAACGGGGGGTTGCTTTGTAATTAATAACATGCACTATATCAGTCCCAAAGCATGGTGGCTAATTAATTAATTGCATTAAGGTGTAGTCTGTATTACGTTAGGCGTGTAATTATGTAGGATATGCTTCAATGTATTTCATCATCTCTTCATCGTATCGGTTGGGGGACGTCCGTTTTTGTCGTGAGCCTTCTCCGGGGAATCATCACAGGCACCGGCCTTATGCTGCTCGCATCCAGCGATTGCATTTACCTACTTAGTATAGTTATTTATGTTTATCGATCGATAGGTACAACCAAGACCCAGGGACAGTATCATAACTAGACTGACAATGATTTGTGGTCGTTCGGTAACTTTTATCTAGTCGTTTATTAGCAGACAGTATTTAATCAACAAAGTAAAAAGGCTAAGTAAATCTTATTTAAGTATGCTTGGTGAAAAGTCAGCAAAACCAAGAAAACTGAATTATACCAACCTACTGGTACAGGTGTAGTCGTAGTGAAAGAAGTCAGAGTATGTTGTATACAGACTCTATTAACTAGATTACATTCACAGAATAGGTATATAACATCTAGTGAATTTGGTAGAAAGTTTCAAGATTTAATTAAGCAAGTTGACTAAGTTAGCTTCATTTCATCAAACTAGGACAAGTAAAATTGAAGAAAAGGGGGGTTGTATGTATGTAGTTTTATGTAGAATGAAAATTTAAGTTTCTGTCTGCCTGTCAAACTGGGAAATTGTTATCGGTTTCATTAAAATAGGGTAAGTAAAATTGAGGAAAAGGGGGGTTGCAATTCTACTTAAAATGAGAATACCTAAGGTTACGGGTTCTGTCTGTCCATCAAACTACTAACTATAGAATAATACGTTATTTTAAAATTACAGGGGATCCCTATATAACTTTAAGGTGGCTACTATTATGTCTACTAAGATACTTTAAGTTCTATTCTAAGATTACCAACATATTCTTAACAATATGTGCAACTATGTTATAACATAAGTCATTAGGCGGGGTTTGAGATGTAAACAACTACTCACATGGGAGGTTTTAGGATTGCAAGTAGGTAGATATTATTGTGATCAGTGGTTCATTTCAAGATAAGCATGGTTAATAAACCTCTTACCATAAATAGTTGAGAAAAAATAACTTACCTTTTATTTTGATAAAAGTAGTTCAAGTAGGAACAGAAAACCTGACTTGGAAGAGTCCTGTGAGGTCTCTGAGTGGAATGGTACTTTGCTCATAGTTGTAGTTTACTCTACTTATGTGTTGAAGGTTTCCTCACAATGTTTTACTATCATAATGTGGTTCCTGGTATCTTTCATGTCAGTATTATAATAAGATATATAAGCAATGTACATACAATGTTGTAGGTTTCAGTTAGAATGAATAGGGAAACATAAAAAGGTAAAGCATTTATTGTATAAGTAACCCTTAGCAAGCTAATTTCACCAGTTTAAACAAAAAGAAAGGAAAGGTATTGCATAACTTCCCAAATCAGTAAGTTAAGCAAGAACATACAGGTCTCAAGCAAGTTAAAAATACTTGGCTGCGCACTCCCTCATACACTCATGTATGAAAAAATACTTTTATAATTTATTGCAGAATGTTTTACATTAGCTCATGTACAGTGATAGTTTTCACAAATCAATATAGGATAGAAGTAGTAGGTATGAAAGTCAAAATATTATTAAATTTTAGTTAACAAGTTTCACTCGTCAAGTAGTAGGATAGCAAGTATAAGTATGAGTTATGCACCTATGTCAAATTATGTCTATCAAATTAGTAACATTCATAGCCACAAAACCAAAGGCAACACACTTATACTTTAGACATATCACTTTAGGTTAGTGCATAGTGTAATATAACACATCAAGTACAAAGCATCAAGCTTCTCCCGTAGTACTAAAGGGACATCTCGGTAGCATTTGTAGCAATCACAGAAATATTATTAGGTTCCATTTTATTTCATAGACATCACATTTTAGCAGCAGGTTTAGATGTTGCAAAGCTTTTGTGCCTCCAGTAGTAGTAAAAATAGGATCATAATCATTCCTTTGTCATTAGGTAGCATAATCAACTATTATCTTCAAACTCCTGAAACAAGTAAGGAGCATGATTAACTTAGTTTTAAGTAAACTACATTATCGAAGAGTGTGTATTGCATATGATTTATTAGTTTAGTGAGTATAGGTTAAGGTTCACAATCACTAATGATATTGCACACTTAAGAAATAAGTGAATGGTAAATTACTTACAAAAATTAAGGTACCTAGACTTGTAAGGATACTTTGGTTTTCTCATGGGGTTTTATACATAACGTATTCATTCCGTACATGTTTGATGATGGTTATACTGCACAAGCGGCTTGTAATTGCTCGTCGACCTTCAGTGTGTAGTTTTAGGTAGGTATTCGGATAAACAAAGGTAGCATCACAACATAATTGTGCTACGGCTCATCGTAAAAATAATTAATAACTTCTTCATTTTTGATGGCGATAACTAATACATAATAACAAACGAGATCCGTATAGAAATCAAATCACCGAAGCATTGAGGAAGCTTGTCATTTTGACAAGTTTATTATAGGTTTTCAATATTTGCTTTTCTAGGAAGGGAAAGGGATTTCTAACCATACAGCCACACTTGCTATGATATTTAATTCTAATTTTAATTTTAAGTTTTAGCCTAGATACTAGGTATTTTAGCCAAGTCTCCTACCGGGACTGAGCTCTTTTGATAAGTAGGAAAATTTTACCTTGATCTCCAAATTGCTTGTAATAAAAAATAAATAAAAATGCTAGAACTATCAAATCGTATTACTACTAGTATTTTTAGTAAGTCTAGAACCTTTCTGGATAGCTTTTGACCGACTGCTGTGAGAAGAAAGGGTTATGTTTTATGAGCATCTATTAAGCTATAGTGAAAAAAAAAGGAAGTAGGTAGTATGTTTGGTTGTTTAGTAAAAACAATACGCATAGAAAAGGAACAAAACGCGTATGCTATGCTATGCTAGGCTAGAGCCAGAGGACGTTATGATGAATGAGGAGAAGTCGCCTATTGATATTAGAATAAGGTAAACGCCCCTTTTAATAGCATTTAAGGTAACAACCATTAGTATCTGGGTTTGAGCTTTTAGGGATTGCCGCTGCTGTTGCTAGTCCCGACTATAGGGCAGTACCCTACTAAGGTGTTTCAACGAAAAAAAAAAATGAACACGCTTCCGATTTATAGAAAATTGCATTTGGATTTACACTTTATGAATTGTATTTTAACCAATCAAAGTCAGTGTACTGGGTTCAAAGTCACTTTGGATCTAAAGTAGGGAGAAAGTTGGCGCTCTGGTGACAGTAACAAAAGGATTAGTAGTTTTTATTGATATTTTTCATAGTCGTAAGTGAAGATAGATTCTAGTACCTATTTTAAGTTTTAATGCGCTAAGTTTTACATAGTTTAGTAACTGGACTGTGCAAATTGGTTCGAACCCAATTTATAATTCATGTTGTGGTATTTGTGATAAGCACCTACCTTGCATTGGTTCGAACCCAATTTATAATTCATGTTGTGTTATTTGTGATAAGTACCTACTTAGGCATTGGTTCGAACCCAATCTATAAATCGTGTTGTGTTATTGATTGATTTGATCCCAGGGTTTAATTCTCATGTTGTTATTATGCAGTGATAGCGAATTGGTTCAATTCCAATTTTAGTTCATGGTGAATGACTTGTATTTGGTATCAGAGATTTAGTTGATACTTTGTGTGTTTGTGTGTTTATACCCAGGTTTCAGTTTATACCTTGTGTTATGAAGTATTGGTTCGACTCCAATAACACTTCTTTCGGAACCTAACCTCTTATAACTTTTAAGATAATTAAACTTATTTTAAGTAATTAAGTTGGTGTTAGAGACAATTTCGGTACTGGAACGGAAGCAGTACCTATAGTTTATTTATTTTGCTCTGAGAAAGAGTACTTACTATCTTACTACAAAGGTCAATAAGGGCATAAGCTAGTTATAATAATTTATAATCTTTTGATTAATCGACAGTACGGTAGAAAAAATGTAAAGGTGCGAAACATGTGATCTGGAACGTAAGAGAAAACAATGTCTAGGATAATTAATTAATTTAAGAAGCAGAGTGAATCTGTGATGACTTCGTTCATAATGTACGAAACAGGTACAATAACAATAGGTACTTCTCGTTGATTCACACTGTGAACATGGGGACAGTAGACTTTTGCATAAGAGTTTACAAAGTGGTCAATAGGCAGTCTTGTCTCTGGATGGCATTTTCTTCCAGGCAACCTTCGGAGAAAGATAGGTTTAGAACTAGCCAATCGGTACGATTGGCGGTGTGAATTTAAAGAGATTCAAGCATACTCAAAGTAAACATTTAATCAATATTTATAAAATAGTGGTACTCGTACATACATATAATTTTAACCGCTGTAGTTATGGCGTTCAAAGTAGTTCAAACAGGGTTGCTTAAGTCAAAAATATTTCGAGTAATTAATCGTCCCTCTAAATATGGTTACTGGTGATTTTCATACAAAACATACTAAAGGATTGTATCGACACATTGACTCTATAAAATAATAACCATTTAGATGCAAAATTAAGGGTAGAATAAAATTAAAAAATTGAAAAACTTCCATTGTGCGAGTTTCTCTTTTAACTTTGTCATGCAATCAAAATGTCAAATAAAATAAAATATAGCATATAGTGTATAGTGTGTGTAGTGTATAGTGTGACGGTACATAATTATAATGTAATTGGGTTCTATAAAAGGGGGGTTGCGTCAATGTGGACGGGTTCCTGCACTGGTTGTCTAAGTTGTTCTCAGTTGAATTGTTGGTGTGTTAGGATAGTTGTTCGACCGGAGGGCATTAGAAATTACCTAATAATAGTTATTTATTTTAGGAAAAAAAAATAGTTTTCATTTCTTGTCGAGCTGTTGACTTGCTTGCGTGGCGTGAAGAAAGATATTTGAATGCGGTTATGTGATACTTGCTTAAGATAGAAATAAAGGGGGGTGTGTGAAGTAATTAATGAATGGCATTAGATAATTTTACGAGGGCTCTCGCATTTTTATAGCTCTGAAAGAAGTGAAGACGGTTTATTGGCATTCAACTCCAAGGCGCACATCTGAACTCTTTGTGGGAATTGATGTTAGGATTAGGTCAAATTTGACATTTCAGCGTTTCAGGCTGCCCACAGAGAATTCCTACTCCACATGACAATAAACACAGAACTGAATACTCTGTAAATAGAAATCTATAAGAGGGAGTTGTTCAAACGGTACCAGAACACTCAGTATTAGAGGTGTGTGACGCATTTCAGATTTTATATTAATTCTGTATCTTACCAAACGCAACAGCTCTTTTCTTTAAGAGATTTTTGTTTGCGCACATTCTCCAAGAAAGTAGTGGTTATGATTTTGAAAAACAATATCGAATAGATATATGGCTAACGGATAGGTATCTTTCGAGCTAGTAACGTTAAGCTAGTTTGAGAAAGGGATGTATTGGGGAATCCAATTTCAATCCATAAAAGCAATGCAGGATCGGTTTGGATTATCTGATGCTTTACCATTCGGGTTGCGCTGCCTGACAACCAGTGTCCCACGCTTAAGCTAGAATAGCCTTGTGAAGACTGATGGTTATTCATGGTTTATGTATCAAACATTTTGGTATTGCAATTCGTCTTATGATCACTATGGACTTGGTATAAAACACAAAACATAATAAAAAATCTTGTGGTAAAATGTCAATAAATTGAAGTTATGCATAAGCAAAGAAAAAAAAAAACTAAGTTTTCTTTATGTATATTTGTGAACATTGAGATTTTTAAAATGCACTCCGGTTGAATAATATTCTGGGCACCTGCGTAACATTTTGGGGGTTGGCTGTAACGGTCTGGCTTTGGGTTCAGCAGCCCGTCACGTTCACAAATATATTTTATACTGAAATAATTATCAATTAATGAAATTATCATTTAAGATACGGCCCGTCACAATATATGCGCCCGTAGTTCTACTTAGAGTCATACTTGTAAGGATATCTATGATAAATATAAGAGTTATTCGCACAATAAATACTTATCTATAGAAAAATACCTTTAGATATTTTGCAATAATATATAATAAATATTATTTATTACTATAACGATTTGTCTTTTAAGGGACAATCAACGAGGCAATGGGTAATTAGTCCAATGCGCTTAATTCAGTATGAATCAATGTTTGAAAATATGACCATTTAAGGAGATAAACAAACCGAAAGCTATGACCATATAAGGAGTCAGACTTGCTGGCGCCAGTGTCGTTAAAGACCGCAATGACCGAGAACCGCCTGTCGTTGAAGACCGCGATGACCGAGAACCGCCTGTCGTTAAAGACCGCGATGACCGAGAACCGCCTGTCGTTGAAGACCGCGATGACCGAGAACCGCCTGTCGTTAAAGTAAGCGATGACCGAGAACCGCTGCGTTTGTCGTTAAAGACCGCGATGACCGAGAACCGCCTGTCGTTAAAGACCGCGATGACCGAGAACCGCCTGTCGTTGAAGCCCGCGATGACCGAGAACCGCTGCGTTTGTCGTTAAAGACCGCGATGACCGAGAACCGCCTGTCGTTAAAGACCGCGATGACCGAGAACCGCTGCGTTTGTCGTTGAAGACCGCGATGACCGAGAACCGCTCATTCTGGGACGCGCAAAGGCAAAAGGTATAAATAGACCACAGAAGCGTGAATTGGGAGGAGTTACTATTTTGATTGCGTACTGAGTAGACGTGGGGAGAGTTACTATTCTGGTTTCATACGGAGCAGACGTACAGCTGGCATTAATTATTCTTTATTACCATATTGAAGTATCGTTATTATTTTCACACTCGAATCGAACGAAACTGCGCTTCGGCATTGGTGAGATCTTTCCTAACTGTATTATTTGTTCAAATATATGTGCTTTGTGTTTGTTTCAGCAGTTTATTTCACTTGTTTGAATTTAACTTCAATTAATGTTAAAGTAAATGTCTTAGCAAAATGAAACTTGCATCTTGCTGTTGCCTTGGTGTAACTTCACGGCTCACCCGGAGCGATCCTTGGGACGGATACCTAACATGGTGACAACGAAGTCCTCTGGATTTAGAATCCAAACGGTTGGATGCCCCAAAATGTGGCCTCTTTTGGGCATGGGTTTTCATTCATGATAAACTTTATTGGTTATCATGTTTAATCTCCTGTGTGAGCTCGCCACACACGGGAATGTTGGTCCACCATGAGGATGTCTAGACAGTGAGGTTCTCATGTGGTCCAGCTTGCTGTGGACCGTTCTGATCTATATACGTATATATTCACTCGTTTGTGTAGGGGAATCAGGGGGCCCTTCTTATCTCCCAACCCTCTCGGTTGTGTGGGGGCCCAACCCAGACGTAACACCGGGATTTAGGTATAGGTCTATAGAGGTAGTCCCGAACCTCGCATCTTATAGGGTTTTAGAACAGATTAGTAATCCATTCTTTACACCGAGGATGGGTTAGAGTTAGGGGTTTATTCCTTACACCGGGGATAAACAACATTACACACACATATTAAATGTAAATATGAGGCCAGACCTCTAGATTTGTTAACACCTTAGTTTAATTTTAGGGAAATAGGAACCTTCTCTAAGTATAGGCATAGGGCGTAGGCTCGTCATTAAACTACTCTCATCATAAATACTTACCTTTGTATGAATATGTATGCTTCTAGCTATAATCTGCATCCAGTCATCGAATAATTGGAATAGAATTACATAACCTACAGAATCCACCTTTTTACTTTCCATTAGAAGCACGGTTTTGTAAATATAAACCAAGAACTTGATATTGTAATGTAAATTCACTAAAAGAACAAAGATTCTTATTATACTTGCTTTAGATTGATAAAGTCAAATCTATTGAGTTTCTTGCGGCATTTCTTCTCAATAGAATCCCTTTATGAAGTGCTGGTAATGTTTGCTAACTACAGAGAGAGAAGCTAAATTACTTTATCCTATTTAAAATAATCATGAATAAAATATCTGCAAGAAATACTTTTACTTTATGCATTTCTATGAAATAATATGATTCTATAAATTTGTAATCAATACTGGGTTATAAAACTGTTTCATAAAATATGGCAGAACCCAAATATCTCTCTCTCTTTAAATAATAATAAAAGTGGAGGAGAGACGAAGTAATGTGACGGTCTCACTGGAAGGTGCGGGGAGTGGGCACTTCCTTTACCACAAAAACATATTTGCTAATAAAATCACTAGAATTCATCATTATGATACCAAACATCTAATCAGCCTATTTCTATAATCTTTATAAATAAACCTCTAACTAAGTACCAATCGACTGGTGTTATTTGAATCTATTCCACGTTCCACGTTCGCAATATTTGGGTATTATATAAATAAGTAGGACATAGGTTAAATCTAGGAATTAAGGTATGCATCTATAGCTAAATAGGTATCATTTTTACGCACTAAAAGGACCGAGGTTATTTACGTATCACAACGAAGGGTTATCACTACTAGACGAATCACTGGCCAAATCTTCAATCATCAATCTTCAATAAATCTTTAATTAGAATTAATTAGTATTAGGTATTAGTTTTAAGCGATTAAATCAAACAAACTCCCCATACAAACTTCTCAATAAAATCTCCATTTAAATTCAAAAATAAAGTCTCCCATCTAAAATCCAAAAGAATTTACAAATCAAAAACAAATAAACAAATAAAATAATATTTAAAAAAGAACGATTTAGGTTCCGGTACAATTCGAGTTAGTTTATGATGCGGGTTAGGCGCGCACACACGAATACCACTCTAACGTTTTATTATTCATACATTTTGCAACATTTTAAAATGGGTTGATTGCTTTATATTTGTGTTTCAGTCTTTGGCATAATAACTTAAAAATAAGCGTTTTATAATTAACTAGAGACCCGCTCCGACTTTGCAGGGCTACAATCAGGATGTACATCCTGATTGTACATAAAATACATAAAACACTTTGAACTTTTCAGAGAAGCTTTAGGTTTAATGTATCTGTGCTGGTTACTTTTAATTTTGTATGCATGTATTATATAATACCATGTATGTGTGTTAGTTTATCGATACATATTGTATGTATATTCCGGCTGATTCGTGGTATTCTTGTTTTTTATTTATTCACGATCCTGCACCGTTTTACTTTCTGTGTAGCCAGTGCACCTAGCACGAATCTTCTCTATAGGCGTTAACTCGCTGCGTAACTCAGAGCGTCTCTCTCCTACTGCGCTGGTTAGAACGAGACACACAGAGTTACGTAGCGAGTTAACGTGTGTCGAGAATATTCGTGCTAGGTGCACTGATGGTTGACTGGTTGAGAATGCCTTATGGCATTAAATCCGTTATTTGCACATTATTGTTTGTATTTTGCAATAAAGTTTCAATAAATAAATAAAATCTTTCCGTTAAAAATTCGCTACATACAGTGAAAACTAGATGACAGTGACGCCTATTTCTAGAATAAGGAAATATAAATATTTATAAATGAGCTTGCGAGTTATGAAAAGTTTAATATTCGAAAATATACTAGTACGGTCAGCCTCAGAAGTAACTGAACATTTTAGTACCTTGTCACTGACAGTAATGTGACATATTGGTGCAACTCTCATTTCCGTTACTAAGACAAGGTTCTGAAGTGTTTAGCTATTTCCGAGGCTGACTGTACCAATACTATCCCCAACTTACCACCTCTCGTAATTCTAATTTATAACTTTCTAAAACACTAGTTCCATGTGAATGTGTGGAAGAAATCAAAATAATTTTAAAAATGTGTTTTGACATTAATCAGTTGACCTAGTCCCAAATTATGCGACTAAAGCAATGTGTTATTGATACGATAGCTACTATGTACTGGAATAACTTAAAAACTACAGAATGTCTGACCCTAGTGAAGTTTAAACCACAAATTTCAGCTTTGCACTTAAAATTACCACTATTGCTATTAAGATTTTTTTCCGTCATAAAAAAGTATCTACACGACGATAACGTAATTTACGCAATAAATATACGAATACTTTTGTTTCTAATTGACTTTTTATGACGCACAATTTTAAAAATTCAGTCTCTCTCTTTACCAAAATTTCACGTCAGGTATGAACGTACTCGTAAATCACAGCTGCCTTTTAACTTGGCAATTTTAACATGACAAACGCATTATCTTAAACTCTTAACGCTTTTAAAATAGGTGCCCAACTAAACTTTACCGGCGCTCGGTCTTGAGATTCTCGCGTCGCACTTACACTAAAAGTCACTTAAAATGTTCAAGCCGTGTCTAGTGTGACAAGTACCACCAGGGCGCCAGGAGCTAGTAGCTGTCTACGCGAAATTATCCCGCTCAAAGAAACCAGACAGCCGTAAAAGTTTCTTTGAAGTTCGGAGACGGAGCGCGAGATTTGTTTGGTAAAAACTAACAATTGTTTGCGATGCCTGATTGCAGAATGTTTGGTCGAGAAGCATTATTACGGGCTTGTCAAAGACCGTGCAAATTGTATATCTGCGTAATATAAACCATTCTAACCCCAATATCACTAATAATTGTTTAGAAGTAAAAGGTTTCCGTTCGTAAACTCCTACTCACCAGAAATCCACGTCCCATTCCACCTGACCGGCACCAGCTCATCGTTCATCAGGTCCTGTATCCTCAGCCTCCTCCCTTTGACCCTGGGGCCTTCGTCAGGCGGCGTCAGCAGCACCACTGAAGTAACGATGAGTGCCAGGACAGCAACGATGACCAGGAGTGCGATCAGAATGCCGCGCCAGTTCCGCTGGTTCGGCCCGCCCACCACCAGCTTCTGGAACGAGGGGGGAACGATCAGAGGTTGTTTAGTGCTGCTCCTGGTAGCATTTGATTGCCTGGTACTTTAAAAATTTTAAGGATGACTTTTCAGTAAGGATGAAGCGCGGGCAGAGTTAGGAAGGCAAACTCGAGTGCGCTATTTGTTAGGGAATAAATAAAATGTATATACTAAACTAGTGTCCCAATCCTGCTTTGCACAGGTTCAATTTGAATATAATGTACATACAAATTCTCTTTAAAAATTTCTAGATGACTGTGAAAACCGTATCAAAATTTAGAAGATACGATGAGGACAAATAGGAACGGATATAAGATATAGGAACGGAGATAGATAGGAGAAATAGGAACGTATATATATATATATATATATAGCGACTTTGTTTATACTACGAGTAAATATGTAAAGATCACACAATCTGACAATCTGTGACAAACACAGACAGACAGACACACACAGTCACAGACAGAGTCTGTGACAGAGACAATCTGTGGTTGTCAATATAAATTCAGCAGCTCAAAACTTTCTATAAACCCTTGGATAGGGTGTGTCGGGTTACCTCGCATACCCAAGTTCTGCGCTTCCCTTATGGACTCCTACAGGAGAAGAGCAGTGCTAGGGCCGGCGCACTCTGGGCATCGGTCAATGATTTCCTAGCCCGAACCAAACCGTACAATATTATTGTATTCCTGACATTGGCACAAACCTGTGGCCGCCATTATAGGAAAAGAAAAAGAAAGATGACACCTTGATTGACTTACATTCATAATATTTTGAATAAGCCGAAAACCGTTTATCTAAGTGAATATCAATCACCGGTTTATCGATCGTATGAAATGAAAGGGTGACGTTTCATACAAAAAGTGCTCATTGTTCGAGGCATGATAAATTGGGTGTTTATCGATATTCGGTAAATAATGCCTTTTATGGGTATGAAAGGAATCTGACGTTTTTAAACTGGAATTTATGATAAACGTGATGTACGCAGGGTTCCGGGTGCAAGAATAAACACAGAAACAACAAGAAATGATATTGTAGCTAAATGTATTATTTATAACGTTATCGGGAATTTAACGCAATAAAAACGAAACGAAACGTCGGGGTAAATTAACAATGTTTTAAAACAATTAAATGTAATATTTGACTAATATAGCATCTTACACAAATTAGTCAATCATAAACTATATAATATGGGTTATTGCCATATAGCCATATGCTATATTGGTATATAACATTGGCATGTTATTCCACTATATCAGCCAGAAAATTATTGACCTAAACATGTCTGTTTCCCTCCATATAATGAATCCATTAGGTACCTCGGCAGTTCGGCACACAAAGAGGTTAACATACAGAACTCCCAATTCAAGTGTAATCTATCGTAAAATGTTGATTTTATGAGTTTTAATTCGTGCAAAAGGCAAAGGGATTTATGCCCGTAAAGCTAAGTCTAATATTAAAGGCCGATGTACTCGTGTTCAATACTTGATGGATTGATTGATAATGATGATGAATGATGACGTTAAAAAGCTTCTGTCACATATTTCAAAGTCTAGGAGTCTGATCAATAATAAATAATAAAGTTCGATCGTAGTAAGAGAGATACACCTACGTCGGTTTACTACGACTCATTCGACTTTATTCCTGGCAAACAATAATCATTAGACGCTGCTGTATAAAGCGTCCTCATTAAAAGATTTTTTATACTCAAGCTGACTAGTAATTATTTATACGCACACTAGTAACTCGCCCCGTCTTCGCACGCGTGCGATTTACTAACAGAAACTTAATTAGAATGTTTTGTACATAAACACTTTCTGTCTAAATTCTGTTAAATACAATGAAAACCGTTTCAAAATCCATTGCGTGGTTAGAAGATATAAGGATAGATTAGACCGGATAGCTACTTTATTTAATACTAGCGGACGCCCGCGACTTCGTTCGCGTAAAATTAGTAGCCTATGTCCGTCAGGAATAGTGTAGCTTTCTATCTGTGAAAGAATTTTTGAAATCGGTTCAGTAGTTCCAGAGATTACCCCCTACATACAAACAAACTAACAAGAAACAAACAAAGTTTACCTCTTTATTATATTAGTGTAGACTAGCGATCCACCCGCCTTCACACGGATATAGTGAGCATGTAATAGACTTAAAAACCTTTCGTAAAAAATATCTCGAAATTTGCTGGTGGTAGGACTTTGTGCAAGGTCCGTCCGGATCGCTACCACCATCTTGCTCGCTAATCCTGCTACTAAGCAGCAGTGCTTGCACTGTTGTGTTCTGGCGTAGAGAGCAAGACAGCCGGTGCAATTGCTGGCACAAGATATTCCATCTTAGACCTCTGGGTTGGCAACGCATCTGCATTATCCTTGGTGTTGTGGATGTCTATGGACGATGGTGATCATTTCCCATCAGGTGACCTACTTGCTTGTTTTCCTTCCTATTTCATAAAAAAAATAAAAAAAATATAAAAGATGCAGATAAAAAAGAATATGCATATAATATAAACCACATTCGTACTTCCTATACATTAACAGAGATAAGTATAACTTACTGTAATAGGCGTAGCGTTTTATTGCTTAGCAATAAATAGGATTGCGTTGCTGCGTTATGGGTACCTTTGCACGTAATATTATTGCGTTTAATGTCCCATTTGACATAAACGAGCGAAGGCAAGTATTCCGGGTATTCGTGAGAAATGGGCAAATGGAGAAAAACCGGTACTTCCCCAGACTTCTAGATTCCTTTCACGAAATCTTTAACCCCTTGAAGCATTTCTTCTGTAACGTTTTTTCTACGAATTATTTTTACGCAGAAGTATTTTTCTAGTAATCAAAATTCCAGTTGTTTACAATTTGTAATTTATTTAGAGGATTATCTATATTCTTCCAAAAATTACGATTACTACTACACCATACATAATGTATATAAGATATCCTGAAAAACTCTCGACTCCAGCAGAAAACAATGTCGATGAAATGAAAATTCTACGAAACGATATATTCGATGAAACGTTTGTCGGTGAAAAAAACAAGGATACGACTGTCAACCAAATATAAAATGTTACATAACTAATCAGATGGACAGATTCGTGTAAAAAATGTCGGATTATTGCTTCGTCGCGTCAATTAATTAACGACAGGCATATAATTACCTACTGCGTAACGCGTAGTGCAACTTTTGCACGCCCCCTAATATCTCTATCTGCGTCCCTTTCTTATGACACCAGTTAGACAGAGACGCAGGGAGGGGTTAAACTAAACCTAGGCTGTCATGTAAGGGCCGCTGAGTCATACACATTCAGTGCCACGAATCCACTAGGTTCTATCTTCGTAGAGGATTTTCTGAGGAAAATTGCTGCTACGAGCTGCGAGCGTAGCCCGTAGCGCTACGTAGCAGTTAATGAGTTAAGTAATGGTCCACTAGATGGCAGTAAAATAAAACACAATGCGATCCTTCGAACCGAATTAAGTGAGCTTAAAATTCTCCCTCGACTTTTAGGACACAAAATGTTAGTAGACTTCTAAATTGTCCTTGAAGCCATTTCAAGTTGCCATCCTGCGCATTTCAGTGTCTATTTGAGACAGCCGCGCTTACGATAATTACTATACGCCAAGCCTCATTATTTCCTTCGGCTCGTCACTTCCTCAAACATAATAATAACAATGAGTATCAAAAATATCCATTAATCTCCTGAATTACGCGGAAGTCGATTTCGCGCCAAAATTGCCAAAATGGCCGCCATTGCCTCCTCGGGTTCCGCGATAAGGCGGATTATTTTGATTTGTTATAAAGGGTTAGCGAATGATTAGAATGATTCAAATAGTTGAAATTGTAGAACGAGGGAAGACGTTTAAAATTAAGAGCATTTCGATTGAATGCAACTTTTTATCGAAAACGGGACTTCATTGCTCAGAACTGTATAAGACATTGGACTAGATGACAAAGAAGCGGGTGGTAGGACCTTGTGCAAGGTCCGTCCGGATAGCTACCATCATCTTGCTCGCTAATCCTGCCGCTAAGCAGCAGTGCTTGCACTGTTGTGTACCGGCGTGGAGAGCAAGACAGCCGGTGTAATTACTGGCACAAGAGGTATTCCTTCTTAGCCCTCTGGGTTGGCAATGCATCTGCAATCTCCTTGGTGTTGCGGGTGTCTATAGGCGGTGGTGATCACTTACCATCAGGTGACCCACTTGCTTTTTTTTTATTCTATAAAAAAAAACAGTGTATACATATAGCGACAACTGGTATACAATGTTTTTTAAGATCCAGCCCACTAAGTCAAAGTGATTAGCGACCTATGTTGACCTCTTCCGCGTTGACATCTGTTCCACCCGACACCCTCGTTGCCTTTCATTCGGTCAATAAAAGTGACATAGTTTCAAATTCGCCGTCTCCCTTTTCATTTCCTTTTCCTTTAACCAAAGGTCGGCAAGGAGTTTGCCATTCTTCGGATGTTGTGGGTGTCTAAGGGGGGCGATAATCAATTAAAAAAAGACATTAAAGTTTTAAACAATATCGGTGATAAATTCAAATATTTACGTCGTCTAGTTATTTCTTGAAATAGATCAGCAACGGCGATTACGCGATACCGACCATGATTTCGGTATTGCCATCCTCGTCTTACAGTGTTACTTAAAATTCCTACTATGTTGGTGATACCAGATAACAACAAAAAACTACCCTGACACCCATGCGTATGCTCATGATTAAGAATCATGAACTAGTCCGAAACATGTCGAATAGTTTAGTATAATTAAGTTAGTATTTTTATCTACACATATATCATAAATGCTCTATAATGCGTTCAGAAACCGTAGGCAATGACCAGCATTATAACAACCAATATTATTATGAGAATTTTTCTAATTTTCATTATTTATTCATTTTTTATTACATTGTTTTAATGTGTACAGTCTATAGATATTTAATAGGTACCTAGCACTAGTAGCTAGTAGCAATGCAGGCCATTGCCCTATGGCTTCTGAACCCATCATAGAGTACTTATGATATGTGTGTAGATAAAGTAATGTATGCAACTGTACATAATTAGGTCTTAAAACACTCGTGTGATCCTATTATGAAACTCGCTGACGCTCGTTTCATAAAACCACACTCGTGTTTTAGGACTCCTCATTATGCAACAGTTGCATAAAATACTATTATATACTAAAGATTTTACATATACATACATACCTTGTACCTATACAGTTGCATACATTACTTTATTTACACACATACCATAACTGCAAAAAACCGTAACAGCAAAAAACCGACAAACGTATAATAACAGTAATGGCGGCAATTCGATCCATCCGTCAAGCCGAACATTTTTTTTTAAATCTAAGCATGAAGTTCCTATCCTCATGTCACTCGAGATCAAATGTCGTGCGTTTATCTAAAAAAACATACTGGATTGACGTTTCGTATCGATACCTGTTTTAATATCTAGAATAGTGACCCACTTGAATTTTGACAGCTGTTCTAAATTTAAACTCATAAAGGTACAGAAATCGGTACTGTAATGACTATTACAGTACAGATTTGCGCACTACCACAGACAACAAAATTCTCATAATAACATTGATTGTAATAATGCTGGTCATTTCCTATGGTTTCTGAATGCATTATAGAGCATTTATGATATATGTGTGAATAAATACATCTAATAGTCGCTTAACTTACTCATTAAGTAATCTAAATGATGCCCTCATAACTTCTGGTGTTTCTCATTTTTAGGGGCACTGGTTCAGGCTTACAAAGTGGCTGGATTACTGAGATCTGCCGATAAGCCTGTCCTCAGCCTCCGCGTCTTGCTAAGCTTCTTATTAAAGATATCGACTTTAGACCTCTTTGGCTAACGGCGTAAGAAATGATTGTGGATTAGTACCAGTACTGCCATTTAGGGGGAAGTTTGACAAATCGCGGTGAAGCCCCGGGATCATATTTTAGTACTAAGTCCGCAGCGAACGAAACGAACACAGTACCTACAACAGAATAAATAATAGTACTAACGTACAGAAACTCCTGGTTTTCGACCACGATTAAACGAATTCCAAGTTTATTAACACGTTCAAAAAGTCCGTATTCCATACGCATTCGCCAGAGGGCACGCGTCAAAAGGAATGTGACGCCCGTGCCCGCCTCACCCCCGCAACTCCCGGCGACATGTTAGGGTTGCGCGGTATTCGTTTTCAATTAAACTGACACGACGAGGCGAGCGAACAGGCGCGCGGCGAGCCGACAACCTACTAGGATTTGCCTACGCTGTAGGCAAGTCGGGCGTGCGTACCTACTGTGTGGAGTGGAACCCCCCTGAACAGTACCAAGTTTAAGCACACATGATTGCACTGGTGCTGGCAGAACCATGGCAATACTTTTCAAATACCTACTTTTCAAATGTTCCGTCGCTCGGGTTCCCTCTTAAGGGCGGTTCTAGGAGTCTAGTGTGGTGACCGCTAAATTACTAATGTCACCATTTTTGAACCTTATCCCTTTGTATTGTAGTACGGTCGAATAGTGGGAAAGGAATTTCTTGGTCGACTAAACATTGTCTTATTTTTTTTAGCTGATGACATTACTGTAAGTATCCTATTTCGTTTTGAAAAAAATATCGTTATTCTTATTCTTCAATTCTATAAAGTAAAGTAAATTCTTGCCGTCATAACTAGATGACTAACGCTTTATTTCCAAAAAGAAGTTCAACATTATACAAGTAGCTAACTGGAACAAAAGTAAACGTCCTTCAAACGTTTGTTGGCCGGGCGTTGAAAGAAAATTTATTTTACTACATTTATATCAATGAAAGCTGACTCGATTCAATTTGTGACGAACCGAAAGTGCGCTGAAGTTTGGGCCCGCCCAATAAAAATGCCTCACGTATTAACGCAGGCTTAGAGGTACAAAAAACTTAAAGGTCCTTTCACGGTAACAGTGGCGACAGCTACAGTAGGATGCTTTACTTTACCCCCTACATACAAACAAAGTTTACCTCTCTATTATATTAGTGTATAAGTGTAGATAAGTGTAAATAACGCAGCGGAGTTGAGGTAAATGATTTGTTACACACACAACTACACAGCGTCGTTCAAAACATAACAAAAATTTTAAAATTACGGTATACACATATTATGACATGCAGAAGTGTGCGTGACCTCAACTCTTATTGCTTTAACTATATATTCTCTTCCTATATCTATTTATTTCGAGTCAGAGTCGAGTGGCGACCGCCTACCGGAAGACGCAGCGTGGGCAGACCCGCCACAAGGTGGACCGATGACCTGATGATCGTTGCGGGAACTCGCTGGATGCAAGCAGCACAAGACCGGTCGCTGTGGCGATCCTTGGGAGAGGCCTATGTCCAGCAGTGGACGTCTTTCGGCTGAAATGATGATGATGGTGATGATCTATTTATTTTCATGGTATGTAATGACAACACAAGGAAAAATCTAGGGTAATGGCGTGAGTTGAACCTATAACCTCAGTATTCCGTGTCTTGCGTTTGCCAATTTCTCTACGTTACCAACTACCTGTAACCCCCTACCTGTACCCTATGTCCTGCAAAAATAGAAGTTGAAAGAAATTTCGGTTACAACTATTTGTTTGCATCACATTCTTCAAGTCGAACTTAGTTAACTTACTTCCAGTATTTGGATTTGTTTAACTGCACAAGATGCGATACATTCTAACACATTTTTTAAGCAAACCTGTTAAAATTTTACTGGTGGAACTATGGGCGTGTGGTCGTCTCACACAAATGCGCTGTGCAAGGACATGTCCACTGGACTATAGCCCTCACTTCCGGGCATATTTTAGGGCTGGCTGCTACTTTGCCCAAAGGCTAAGCCTCGCTATCCAGTGGGACTGCAGCCATAGGATCATTTCCGCATGACGACAATGACAACACAAACGGCGTCCTTCCCTTTTAGGCTTTTAAAATAATGTTTTGTAGACAAATTGTATTTTAGTTTTAATTAAAAATAGTTGTATATATAGTATACAACTTAGAAAAAAGACGAATATTACTTTAATAGCAGCTGAATAAATTAAGGTATGAAAATGTAAAAGCACACTTTTGATAATAGGCGCCCCCCTACGAGCTAACAGTGCTAACACACGCATATAGCTCCATAGCTTAGATTCTAGATTTCTAGTTAGACCCACATCGTTTTGTAATATTTCAGTCATTATTGTTACTATTTCAAATACAAACATCTAACTTTTTTATGAGGAAGAGCGGTGCTTATCCTAAAGCACAGGTTTATCCCTATTTAAAGAGTAAACTTCTAACAAAAAGAAACTTTTAAAAGGTGTTTCATGCAATTCATTTAATTAGTTTCTGTGTCGTATCTAACAGCAGTTTACATTACTGTGGCCCTAACATGACAGCCCAGGTTTAGTTTAACCCCTCCTTGTGTCTCTGTCTAACTGGTGTCATAAGAAAGGGATGCAGATAGAGTTAAACTAAACTTGGACAGTCATGTTAGGGCCACAGTTACGACAGTTAGCGGGAAAGGCGACGATATTGAATAAATGAATGAATCCTTTATTGCTTGAATATGAGTAATGACAAAATTGAAACTTCAATTGGTGTTGAGCGCAATTAAATAAAATTTAATTTTTCAAGTGATTTCTCGGAGCTTGGCCGCGGAATAATGTTTTTATCGCGTTAAAGTCCCGATAACGTTATAAATATATGTGTAAAAGGTTTTCAAAACCTTGCCTACTGGAAACTCATGTAATTTCCCAGGGCAGCCACGAAAAAACGTCGCCGTATATAAAATCGCGTCGTCACGTTCCCGTAATATCGGCCGGCGGCATGATCCATTGCCCGTAGTCCGTTAACTTTCATAATAGTTTCGTGTACGTGAATAATTTATTTGCTTCGCGTTGAGAATCGATTTCGTTGACGGTGGCAATGCCAAACAAAATTATGTTAAGTTTTAGAACTTGCTAGTTCTCAGCCAATATTTTTATGGGTGCTGAAACAATGCTACCAAGCACTTGTGTCGGTTAAACTGGCTTTTAGACGGCCGGATAGCGGTTAACAGTGACCCTGACTACAAAACTAGAGGAGCAAATGTTTGTATAATGAATACGAATGTTTGTACCTGAGTCGTGGATGTTATATGTATTTAAGTATATAATCATCTGTAATTATACATATCATTTGTAATCTTGGTATATTAAATTTAAGTGTGTTTGTCTGACATTTATTTTTGTATTATTTGTGTAAATTTGAATCGTAATTACTTATTTCATTTTTGAAATATGGATAAACTAAAATTTTATCATCTATATAAGTATTTATAACCGTTGTCTTGTACCCGTAACACAAGCAGCTTTAGTTGCTTACTTTGGGACTAAGTCAATTGGTGTTCACTGCCCCAAGATACGTGTATTTATTTATTTTATTTATTTATTTATAACTGGCTGAATACGTAGTGACCATTGCCATCTATGGACTAATTTTTTTTTAATTACTTTCCGCATATATGCCACCATATTACTTACTGTACGCAACTATTTCGCACGAGCCCGGCACTGGTTTCGCCGAGTAGCAAGGTAATTTGTTCCATTTTTTCTTATAGGTATGTGTCTTCGATTGTACCATGCACTTATGTAGGTTGAACTGGCTGAATACGCAGTGACCATTACCATCTATGGGCTAAGTTTTTTTTAATTACTATCCGCACATGTGCCGTCAGAAGATATTAGTTTCTGTAGGCTTGTCAGCTGTGTAACGCCCCCTTTCGGAATATGAGAGAAGAAAATAAACTTTCTTAATCGGACCGGACTTTACATCCGCAGCCCAGTATGCAAGTATGCAACAAGTAGCATTCGCCTCGTCAAACTTTGCGAAATGCATAATTCATGTTGAAGAATGAATTTGCTGAGGCAATGTTACTGGAGCAATTAGGGTCTGAGAGGAAACTTGTTGTTATTTGCAAACTTGTACAAATTGGGGTCTACAATTTATAGGACACTTCAAAAAAGTACCACGATTTTAGGGCGCCGTACCTTAAAAGGAAAAAAAGGAACACTTATAGGATCACTTCGTTGGCTGTATGTCTGTCTGTCTGTCCATCAAGACCCTTTTACTCGAAAACGCGTGGAGGTATCGAGTTAATATTTATATCAAATACTCAAAGTCTGCAGTCCTCGTAGCCGTGGAAAAATTAAACTTTCAAGTCAACGTAATCCAAAGACATTCCATACATTCCCAAAGGAATCAGAAATCTATAGGGTATTTCCCGTTGATCTAGAACCATAAAATTTGGCATGAAGCAAGAACTCTCAGCACAAATCAAGAAAAAATCCGAAAACTGAAACTCGTCAGTTTTCCGTCAATCTAATTCAGTGCGGGGTGGTGCATGAATATTCTGTAAGTAAACAATACTATCTCTCGAGGTGTATTCTGTGCCGATATAAGGAAAATGCGACAAATAAACATCCCTGCGTCCTGATCTGTCAGATATGACCATAAACGAGGATCGACCGTGACGGCTCCAGTTAAGATAATGCGCCATTAACGCCAAGTGCCTATTAACTGGAGCCGTCCGGGAAGTTTTTCTTCCGTATCTCCCGGGCCAGTAGTGGTGACATAACATCCGGGGCATTAGGGGTTTGGGCACATAATCATGTGCATTTGAGTTTAGGTTATGCGTTAGAAGCTATTAGTGACGCTTTCAATGCAATGATGAATCATGATGATGATTTTAATAATATACTATACAGTCAAATACATAGATAAGTCACCATTAAAGACGGAACTGAAAAAAGTGTTATTGTTCGAAAGGGAGGCATATGATATGCACTATGAAGTTGATATATGTATCCCTTATCAGCATAGATAATGTTTCTCAGTTCTCTCTTTAATGGACAGCGCGATAGTTATGTTTGTAGCTGTTTGTACCTACCTCAGAATAAATAATAGTGCAAGTACAGAAGTCTAGCTTCGAACAAAAACTGCATTTATGTACAAGAAGCGTCCTACTGCATGCCTCTCTGTTTATCGTATAACTGGTATTCATTCGCACGCGCGGCAACTCGATTGCGGCGGCCCAAGTGCAGAGGTGTACGCAACGCTTTGAGAAAAGTGCACCGCGCCTGACTGTACTGATTTTTTAGAGCTCTCTGCCTATTTTTAACATGAAGTGTTTTTATGTAACATGGAGGCAAACAAGCATACGGGACATGTGAGTGGAAGTGATCCCCGCTGCCCACAGCATCAGCAGGCCCAAGAGATTCGCTAATCCGTTTTCTAAAAGCGAGTTCCTTATTTATAAACGCTCAGTAAACCTACATCAGTTAATACATGTGCCGTCTTGCCTGACATTTGAATTGTGAGGTCTGCCTTGGAATGAAAGGATTATAACATATTATATTTAAATGAGTTTGGTAATATTTTATGATATATGTAAACAGATGTGTGTATAGATGAAAAAAGAGCTCATCTGTTTAAATACACAGTTATAGTTGTCTTTTTTTAACATAGTGTAAAACAAAGTCGCTATCCCATCCGTTCCTGTCTGTCTGTCCTCCTATAGTCGGCCACTTACTCCTTCTAAATTACGCAATATATTTCACTGTCATTTTAGTGATTGTTTTGCCGAAGGTTTTTATGTACAGCACATCCTAATTGTCCCAGTGTGAAACCGGAGCGAGTGGCTAGTTGACGTATTAAGGTATATTTTTGATCTGCCGAAGTGCTGCAAGGTCCCAAGAAATACGAAAAATTATTGATAAACACATGTTGGCATAACTTATATCAATACTAAGCTATCTAACATAGAGCAAATACAGGCAATACAAAAAAGCTATTTCCAAAAGGTGTACAAAGCAACCGACAACTTCCCAACCGCGTCGAATGGAAGACCCGCCCCATTGTATCGCTTGGGGAAACCTTAAAACGATTTCCAATCGACGTAATGACATTTTCACTCGAGCGCACTCCACGAACAATGCGAATCTAAACAAAGCTAGACAATAAACAAACGGGTTGAAGAGTAATTGGAGTACAAACTCAGGTCAATTAATAGAGCACGGTGCAACTAGACCCCAATTACAACAAACTAATATAAATTTATGACGTCGAACGGGACTTAACGCTATAAAATCATTGTTAATTGACCTTGACGTTTCGACCGTGTTGCAACTGCCGTCGTCACGAGACTCCCGAAGAAGAACTCCCCGAGAAGTCTCGCTAGATGTTATAAATATATAGCAAAAGTTGCTAGCTCAAAGTTGTCCCCTGCTACGTGTTAGTTTGGTGAAATAGACGCCAGTTATTTTAATCACAATACAGACATTCAGCATCCTACTTAAATTATACTTCAGCCTTGAAGGCTTGACACGTTTCACTCATATTTTTCTTTCGTCAAGTGAATAAATTCATTTTACTTACTTTCTACATTCATAAGGTGTGTAAATCAAGCACACCTGGGGAGAGCCAAATTGATTTACTGTTTCAGAAATATTTAAGGCATATTGTAGACTTAATGAAAATGAATTAGGATTGCTTATTGTTATTCATACCTACAATTAATGAGTTTGCTATAACGATTGTTCCGTTGCTTGCAAAGTTGCAAGTGTTCTAGAAAACGTTTTGTAGAAAGCATAGATACTTTCCATCCGTTATGTTCCATTATTCTCAGAGTGATCAATTCAAACCTTGTTGTTAGGAACGTTAACTTCAACCCAAGTGGTGATAAATAAAAAGCAGACCACAACTACATTTATTTAAAGACTCACGTCCAATAACACAAATCTAAAGTTATTTTAAAATTGATGACTACATTGGCAACACTCAATCGTATCAGACACAGCAAATAGTTATTTAGATGTACCAGGAGCTCATCAATTGGCAGAGACCCTCGATTCCGAACAAATCAAATACAGGCCGTAGCGGGAAATGCTTTTGCTCCTTTCTCGGCCGATTTCCTCCGTTACAGCGCCGTATCGGTGTTGACACAAACATTCGCCGAGATGAAAACATCCTGCGAGCGCTGAGGCCTTGGTAGACCGCGAGTGATTTAGTACTGGCACATTTTATTTTATTTATTTCATTTACGTGTGTGGGGGGTTTGATATTTTATTATTATGCGGACGCGGGGATAGAAACATTTTGTATGTCATGTAGAACCCATTCTTCTTATGTCCCTGACTAATATTTATTATTTCTTCTGCCTACAAGAATGCCAATTCAACACAAGCATTGAAAAATCTTATTTATCATCATCATCATCATCAACAACAACAATTTATCATCATATACGTAAACTATAATTAAGACGAATGTACCTTTAGAGGACGGTAAGTTTAAATTTCCTACGATACATAATATAAGTTTAAGCCATAAAGCCAAGTGAACCTGTATAAAATTACTTGTTCTAGTCAAGCTCATTCTCTGCATCACCCGGGCAAGTCGAATTGACCCTTAGGCTGCTTTTTCCACCGAGGCGGAGATATGCGGAGCTCCGACACATTTATAACTCTCCAATTAACGGCACATTGTTCGAATAATGACGTCAATCCAAAACGTTACAAATGTATGCGAATGTGCAATTTGACAATAATTCAGACATTTTGATGTACGATTGTTGGTTTATCTCGTCAAGGACCTTTTAAGAATCTCCTGCCTTTGTCCTATGTCTATTTAACAATAAGCATAATAACACTTTTGATGGAACACCTATTTCTCATGACTTAACCTGAGCTTCTACATCATAAGGAGACCAGACAAGAAATGTTATATCCCTAACCTAAATATGGCCAAAATAAGGTTGTCTGGAAGAGATCACTCTCAAGCGATAAGACCGCCTTTTAGATATCTTTATTAAGATTTATCTGTAATTCTGTCAAATCGTAATGTGGCATTCAATAAAGCGTATTGTATTGTATTGTATTGTATGGGCATTATAATACCAACAAATTACTTGACTACTCTGGCAACCCGAATCAAGTTTAGGTTTGATCATGCAAAACAACTATGCGGCTAATATTTATTATTTTAGTATGAATCTCTGCATACAAAGTCACAGTAAATATGTAGCTGGAACAGTAAAACAAATCGACAAATGTTCGAAACTACGCCCTCACACAGATACTCATCGTAACAAGTGATGTGAGGGTGAAAGCAACGGGGAAAGACGGGCGTTTAACTGAGCTTTGCGGGCGGTAGCAGACCTTGTGCAGAGGTCGTCCGTTTCGTTCCCACAGTTTCGATGGCTAAGCCAGAAGCTAAGTAGCAGTGCTTGCACTGTGGTGTTCGGAAGTTGAGAGCACAACAGCCGGTGGCCCAAGAGATAAGTTCGTCTTAGTTCCCTGGATTGGCAACGTATCTGCTATTTCCTTAGTGTTGAGGGTGTCTAAGGGCGGTGGTGATCACTTACCACCAGGTGGCCTACTTGCTCGTTTTCCTTCCTATTTTACATAAAAAATAGTTTACACAAGTCCTAGTTGAACTACTGTTCTATTTATTTTCTGTGACACTGTGCCTAGGGCATGGCAGTTCCGTAGCCTTGTTAACCAAAACATCCGCTTCTAACTCTACCTAGCTCTACAGTACCTTTAGCACAAAAACACCTTGCCCAGTACAACATAGTGATTAGGACCGAAAACATGCGCGTGCGGCTTCTTTACGTCCTGGCGCTGAGTGCCCTCTGCAACGTGCGGGCAAAAGTAGAAACTGAAGAAGATGAGCAGGATTCAGGTAAAGAGAAATATACTTCAATTCTTTGTTGGACAATACGGTATTCCGCTTGCAAATACATATAACGGCATAGACAGCATTATATCCACTTGCCTATAACTGGAGAAATTGCCGACCGCAGGAGTGTTATACTAGGACCAATTTATATCACACTGTAAATAATAATAACCATATTAGGTGTATTATAAACCTTAGTGATCGTGCTCGAGGCTCGTAACACAGGAACGTTACAAAACGGACGTAACATAACGAACGACGTAACCGTAACGCTATCACGTTACTAAATAATGAATGCTACGGTCGATGGAAGCATAAAGGAAATATCATGTAATTACTGATATGACAAAGGGTTATATTTACTTGACATTGGACCCTTTATAAAAATTGATTTTAGTATCAAATACGCTGCGAGTATAGACAAACGTAAGCATTTAATCGATTTTATTTTAACAAAAACATTAATTTAAACATTAGTTTATAACTTATTACCTTCGCTTACAAACTTATGTTATCGTATAACGTTATTATATTGAAATCGATAAAATTTTACGATGCCTGAGAAATAACAACTATTAAAATTTAATCGTATTAGCCTCAGCTTTTAAAGCCAATTAATTGACACTTGAAATGTTCCACTGAAAAAAAATTGTATGAAAAATTGTCACTTATGAAGCATTAGTGTCAACTAACGTCATTGAGTGCGTGGGTGTCAATTATTTTTAATCGACGATTTAAAAAAGCGTAGAATCTGATTGGCAAATAAAGCTTAACTTCGACATTCACAAATCTGACATGAGACTACGACAGTTCGACAGACAGGCTAACTCAAAAAGCTTTTTTATAGCCAGGCTTAAATTGGGGATACGTAATGTACTCATTGTCGTTGTCACCTGACATGTGTTGCCTTGGTGAAATTGGGGCCGGATCTATTATTCTGAACTCGAACTTACTAAAGCAGAACATGACAGAGCATGAACAGACTTGGCCAAAAAAAATTGTTCGCTTTAGTGGGGTATGGGCATACCACGTTTCCAGAACTGGTAAAGATATCATGGTGGTGTTCTCAATTTGTTCTCGACTTTATGACGACCATGCGCCGGAAAGAAAGTCTTCCACGAGTTGGACTGATGATCTGATAAAATCGATGATCGTGGAAGGCCAGCGACCGTTCGTTCCGCTTTTTGAGAGAGGGATATATCCAGCAGTGGATGCTTAGCGACTGATGATGATTCTGATGAAGTGATGATGGCGTCTACTGCAGTCATCTGTACTCATATACTAGAGTTTCGTTACTGACTGACTATATAGCAAGACAAGGAACAACCTAAATCAGTCTATAGAAGCATGGTAGCTGATGAAGTTCCTAGATAGTGGAGGTGCGCTAAGAAATGATTTTTGAATATAGGCTAAAATGGGGGTAAAACTTAATATGGAAATCAAAATTTATAAGGAAACAAGTATATTTCATGTAAATCAGTGTATGCTCAAAGACAACAGATAGAACCGCCATCGGACGAACGGAGTTGGCAATCGTTCTTCATCTCTATCGTTCACTTTGAAGCATTCAGTAGAGTCTCTCAAGAAATCCTAAGCTGTGATTTATTTCTCTTTCAAAATTGCTATCAACGTCTTCAGAAGCACAGCGCTATGAAATAAGATTCTGTTCACAATTATTTCAATACTTTAGAGCATTATGTTTCACATGTCTTTGATATATCTGCTGGTGACGGTACAAAAATTAATTTCCTTTTGTTTCACGTCTTCCCCATGTAAATACTCTCTCTGATAATCAATCAAACGTTGCTATTGTTTCCAATCATAAGCAGTCTTATCGCTTGTATTGTGAGCCATTGAGCCAGTCGCTTGAATATTCAGTGTTGCCCTATTGACGTACGTTTGGGGATAGCATCAATATTGTGTTACCGAATAAACAATTCAAGTGTAATATTGATTCCGTGTCGTCACACACTTGTCGCTCCTTGGCGGTGTATATATTTAGCAGACCAGGGTGTCTGCTCAAGGTGACATAGAACATATTGTAGTATGTTTGCCAGCATAAAATACAGGGATATCAGCTTCGAATATGACTTTGTCTCTTTCGGCCTCGAGTACCTTAGTCCGTGGAGACCCAGCTCTGAGCTTTTTTAAAAATCTATGCAAGAAGCTAGTTGACGTTACAGGTGACCAAAGCACACAGTTCTATCCGTCAAAGAATAACACTGCCAAAATCTTCGGTACCATGCTAGGGAAGTGTAATTTTCGTGAATTTTTTCAGTTCTAATTGAATTAAGACATTAATGTTTTTTTTAGGATATCTGTAGTTTTAGTTTATTAATAATATCAGTACTTAGTTTTCATTAAGTTTTTGTTATATACGATTTGTATTTTAAAGAGCTATCTCGAAATATCATTCAATGTTGTAGACTTAACACATACAGTGTTTATTTAACCTTAACCTAGGTACCTTGTTAAGCATATGTACTATAACTTGTACATAGTACAAATACTTGTTTGTTTGTATGCAATGCAATCAAACGCTTCAATATTGACTCGATTCCATTCACCAGGCGATCAGAACTTGGACAGTAGTGAAGCCAGTAACAAGACTCAGACAGAACCACCGCAACTGGATGAAAAAGGTGAGTTAAATATTTACCCCAAATCCCGCTACAATATCGGGATGAAAGGTATTATATCCTTTTTTTAATGTAAGCTACTTCCACGCCGAATTTTACGGACATCAGTTAAGCCATTAAGCCGTGAAAATGGAACAAACAAACACACTTTGACATTAATAATATTAGTATAGAATAATTAACAAATCCAGTTCGATCCAGTTAATCTATACATATATGTATAATTAGATAAATAATAATATACTATTACACTCGTCCATTGATGTAACAAAAGCACTCGATTATGAGTATGGCAATGATAATTTCTCATAAAAGGTAAGTATGATATAAATATTTCATTGATGTTTTGTATTTTCTATTCCCTGTATAGTACAATAGTAGATACGAGTATAAATATAGGGACTTTACAATTTAAAAATAAATGAGTCCTTTTGAAAGCGCACTCCATATTGTTAAAGCACTAAAAAGATGATTATCTGCCGATCAATTTGTTTAAATCTGGTTGTGGACGGAAATCAGCAAATCTGGTTTTAAACCCCTAATATCATTGTGCCGAGAGGGTCGCTCTTCATATTTTTATAAGGGCAGATGAAACCTTTAAACGATCCTTTCTAAAGGTCCTTCTTGTAAAGACGGTTTTTCCTTTAAATCTTTCGAATGTCTAAAACACGCACCGATGTAAAGAAAATATTCGGAAAAAGTGGGATCGTGGAACTTTTACTTTGTTATGGCAATTATACTCTATGCCATTGACGATCAATAAATTTTAAACAGTGTTTCGTTCTCAGTAAAGTTAAAATTGACTGGGTTTCTGTCACCATTTCTAATACCTACTTCACTTTTTGCCTGCAGGGTGATTTAAGGGTTAGGATCCTCCAAACGCAGTTTTTGTTTCCGGTGGGAAATCCACCGTACCTAATCCGACTTTATAAATGTGAAAGTTTGTTCAGGTGTTTATTCCGCTATAATTCGTATACGGCTTAACGCAGAATTTGGCGCCCAAATAGAACATGTACCTACTGGATTAAAACATATGTAGGACACTTTTTATCCCAGTACAATGTAAAGATCTCGTCGAATAACGATGAATCAATTCCACAAACAGTCGCGACGTCCCAATTCACCCTACATAGTTTAGTGCGTCTCTTTCTAACTAGATCAATGGGAAAGAGACGCACTGAGTGACATAGCGAGTTACGGCGTGTCGAAAAGTTAAAAAGATAGAACCCTTTAAAAATAAGACAGACAGACAGCAAAGGAGTAATCCTGATATCACCTTTTTGGTACGGAACCTTAAATAACTAGTTTTATCTATGGCTTCTTGCCTAAATAAAGAACTACTTCCAGACAATATGGACCAGGACGACAGCAGCGCCGAGAACATAGGCGCGTCTGTGTCGCAGATATACCGGCACCCGTACGCCGCGTCGCTCCAGAGGAACGACACCTACATCTGCAGCGCCGTCATACTTAACACGTACTGGCTGATCACACAGTCCAAGTGCTTCGATACGTAAGTTTTATAACTTTTCAAGCATACTCATGTACTGAGTGTAAATTTGAGGGCCTCCACGGCCGGGTGCACGGAGCGGGTGCACGTCTATCTAGCACCCGCTCCGTGCACCCGCGCAAGTTAGCGAAGGCCATGGAGGTGTAAGAGAGTAAACATGGGGATTAAGTAAGAACGAGTGTAAAAGAGTGAGCAAATAGGAATAAAAGGATTTGAATGTTCTACATAAATAGAAAGGATTCTTATTAGATTTAAGATGGAGAAAAGTCGTGGTTGATGTTTCTTTTTATATATTTATTTATTAAAGGGCGTTTTAAATTACTCGTTAATAGTTTTTCTTTAAATATTACGGGTGGTAGGACCTTGTGCAAGGTCCGTCCGGATCGTTACCACCATCTTGCTCGCTAATCCTGCCGCTAAGCAGCAGTGCTTGTACTGTTGTGTTCCGGCGTGGAGAGCAAGACAGCCGGTGTAATTACTGGCACAAGAGGTATTCCATCTTAGCCCTCTGGGTTGGCAACGCATCTGCAATCTTCTTGGTGTTGTGGGTGTCTATAAGCGGTGGTGATTACTTACCATTAGATGACCCACTTGCTTCTTTGCCTTCCTATTTCATAAAAAAAAATTGAGTGACGCCGTGCGAACGAAATCTCCGTGAATGTAAAAACAATACCAGCATAATCTTAAAGTTCTCCAAAAAAAAAATACTCAGAATCATTTAGAAAATAATAAGATTAATTTAAGTTCTATATCACTAGAAGTCTACTCCCTAAATAGGTAAAAACTTGACCTTAGTTCGATAACACCTTGAACAACGATCTCACCAGTTCTTACGAAACAAACTATTAAACAAAAATACGAGTACTTTATGTACCAAATATATTTCTGCCTTTACAAAGTAGTTTGAAACAACAAATAAGAAAAAATAACCCGTGACTCATATTTTTAACTGAGTGCCAAGGTTGTTCTAATTCGTTAATATTCTCTGTAATGTTTGAAACAAGTCATAAACGTAGTAAATCCATAATTAATACTTAAACGTTTGCGTCATATAAAATGCCATCAAACACATATTAGGCAAACAAAACAAAAAGCTGCCAAGTACGGCCGCTGAACTTCCAAAAGTCAAAACGAAAGTTAGCTGAAGGATTGAGTCAATTTATCAGCCGCTTTGATTAATCCAATAAATTGTAAACTAATCACGGACTTTGACTAAGTAGTTGAGCCTTGTTTACGTTGGATTGTGAACGGTACATCGGGTCCGAATGCGGTAAGCCAATAACTTTGTTTCGAGGTTAGTTTTTAGGAGGTTTAACAGCTTTTGAAGCCATTTTGGTGCGTGGGCATGAGGGTGTTAAGTCAAAGGTGTTACTTTCTTACTTATACTTTCAAACAGCTCGTTTGGATTTACTTTTGCTTCTCTTTTATCTACGTCTGCTTCGACTCTGAGAATAAACTAACTTGAGAGCGTAAACGCCACACGGCCATTTATACAAACAACGTTAAAACTGTTCAAACTACGAGTACATCAATCGACTGCAAGAAACTATGTAACGTCACCATAACCTTATCATTTTAACGAAGTAAAAGCACACAGCTTGTGATCTACTCGTGAACATGCCTGTGATATGTAGGCTTGTTTAGTTCACGAAATAATGACGCGAATGATGTATATCAATTAGTTTCACTCTTTCTAGTTCAGTTGAGTTTAGTGTGCATATTATTACTTCATATCGTTCATGACACCCGGTTGACTCGTTTTACTCACTCACACAAACCTCCCGACCATCTGATATTCGATCTGAATCACTACTCGTACTCACGCGCTTAACTATACTAAAATTATGATGCTGTTTCGTTCTAAAAATCGTTCGTACTCTGAGAATACTTTTAATTCATCAGATGAATGAATAAAATAAAAGAGAACGACATTACCTAATGTCCAAGAATATATAACGAGCTAAAGAGTTGAACTCAGCTAATAGTGATACACATCATAGTAAACCAGAGACATCTTGTCGTTTTGTGTCATGCTTTACGCATGACCTTTGTATGACCCTTTAAGGCAATCACGTGAATCCTTATTATTATTATCTACAAATCTAGAACTTCCAACGGCACCCTCATCTGACAGTTAATACCGATTATAATTTGCGTCATAAGCTAGGGTCTCTATTAGGGGCGATCCTAATTGCGATAACTCGCTCGACCGGTCGAAAGTTATCAAACTAGTAATAGAGCAATAATTTATAATGTTATAGCAATAAAGCACCGAGCTATGTCAGGAGAACCGTAGTTTAGGGTTGTCAAGTTGCTACTGTTAGAAATGTGATCATCGATAGAACTATTGTTAAAATTTATTAGTCATGGGAGTATTGAGATTGAAAAACCATCACTGTAATATTCGATAGGCTAAGAGAAGTCTGTTAGTTATGATGAGACCATCACAAAAGGGGAAATCTGCAGAGTACGGATTTCAATATCTGCATGTCGACGCCATCATTTCTGGAATACATCCAAGTCACCTTGCTACCTCTATGTTGATACACAACTGTATATGTGACCCAATTATCACTTTTATGGGACACATTTAAAGACATTTTGCATACAATTTTTGGATAATTATGTACAGCAATTCAGTACTGCAAATAAAACATTCCGTACTAAACGTTTCAAACGTCTCAAACTATCGGGAATGATGCTTTAAACTTTTCCAAACACGGCAACCTATAAATACATTTTACAAGCGCCGAGAGCGTTTTAAGAAAATTGTTGGCAGCAACACGATCCATAAACGTTTCTCTAAAGAAAATTACCAATTACTAGTCTAGTTTCTAGTTCAATATTGATAGAAAACTGCACGTCACGGGTAATTTGCGACGCGGGACATGATCGAGAAATGATTTGACGTCTTGTCATTGGAAGGGATTGGAAGGAAAGTGGCAAAGAATGGCTCGGAAAGTAGATCAAGGCGTTCGATAAGTAATTTTAAATGACCTGTCGCTAAGTGTAACCATACCAGAAGGCTACAAGTTAGCATTTTTAAATGCGAGGTAGGTCGTAACTACTCCCCTTATTCATAAAAGCTTACCAATCTTTTTTAACTAACAAATGTTTTGTTCCTTTCTTTCGAAGGCCATTCACAATGACAGATAATGACATAACACATTGACTTGTATAGGTTTACGCAATGTTTATGAATAAGTGGGTTAAAATATAAGTTTCTAAGCTTTTATGATGTGACTATTGTAATATATAATATCAATATCTCCAATTTCCGTATGTACCCACGCATAAGAAATAGAGTTTAATTTCTGTTTTTTCTTCTACGTTTCTTATGCTCGTTACTATTTGCTTTTCATAGGCATAGGCTTGTTACTGTAGAGACAATATGACTTTTACGTCGACCATATGTATAGATATGTTGTAAGCGTTTAATAGAGTATGTCATATTCTTATAAAGTACTTGCAAAGCTGGAAACATCTACAAACTTTTTTCGAGCGAAGGAAAACAGCGATGTTTTACAAGTCAAAACATAGAAACAACCGGTGTAGCACAAGGATGCATTTTCAGCCGTTTTCTATTCCTCGTACATTTTATCAGCCTATTTTTGTAGTTTGTCCTTGCCTGCGCTTCGTATACTCAAGTTAATAAATATAATGTTTATTAACTTATCTCTCTCGCATAGGGTACCCAATTAGAAAGTAAAGTCTTATTATAGAATGAAAACTCTTTGACCTCATATATTAAATTAGACAACGGACGACTAGGCCAAACATTGCATTAACTTATTTACAATGCCTTTTGTATTGGGTGATAGCAACGATATGTGACTCGGCAGTAGACATATTCGGGCCCCAAATACGGGTCACATATAAATCCCGAGAGCCCGTTAATGGTGTGGTCCGAGTCACAAAAAATTGACAAATTAGATTTGTAATTCGTGAAAATTTTCACAAATAAATTATCGGGAACGGGTCCAAATTGGATTGCATAAAAATTTAAGACATTTTTGTAACTTGCGGAACTCCTTGTCTCATTACCAACAATACACATATTAATCGGAAAAAGTTAATACTGGTATGCTGGCAATTTTTTAAAGCCATAATGTAAAGTTTTTTAAAAGCATTAACAACAATCCTCATATATAAGTGATGATGATGACAACCGAAATTTGACAATAGTCGTTATGCGACCAGAGGGTGACCTATCGGGAATGGCTGACTATTTTCACATTTAATTAGTTTAGCTCAACACGTCTTTTATCTTCTAACGCACGTTTAAGTCCACATCCCTTTTAAAATTGAAATCCTACATCACGTCTCGTATTTGTTCATACATTGACGCAGAAACATACAAATACATGAACCACTTTTAACACTAATTAGTATCACTATTTTTACATTTTACAACAACAAAGCCACGAAAGCAAGCGATAAGAATTCTAAGAGTAAAAGCATTTTGCAATAAATGCTGTCGGGCATCGAGGTATAGTTAATACAAAGCGTGGTTTACATAAAGAAAACTACAAATACCGAAAGAAAAGGTATATTTAATGCCATTTTTAATTTTTTTATTTAGACAGAAGAGTTCCGTTACTAACTGACTTAGAGACTGACACAATACGAAACTAACCCGCTGAGGATACGAGTAGAAACATACAATTTGGAACATGTATGTCTTAGGGGTTGCAAATGTACACAAAGTCAAAGTCAAATATTTTATTGTTTAATTATGATGTTTGGGGATGAATGTTAGGAAAATTCACATTAAGGGGATTAAAAGAGGGGTAGAAGAGGTTAGTATGTAATTCAAAATCCATGCGGAAGAAGTCGCGGGCAAAAGCTAGTTTAACTATAACAACACTGACCCAATGTCACAACATTTTTATTGCAATAATACAAGGCTTAAAAATCTTACAATGCCAAATCATCTCACAAACTGGACCAAGTAGTTGTTAATAGTTTTGTAAAAGTTTATACATGTAGACCATCACCACATTTTCGGTGTGAAGCGAATGACGCCAATCCAAGATCCTTAAGACGCCTGGACAAGTCTGACCTAAAGTTGGGATGGTGCTAGAATATACAGCTGAGAAGGCGTAAAGGACAGGGAAAAGTTGTTCTGGACACTCTCAATCCGTCCTTATGCACTTCATAATATGGTGACCAGATCAGCGATCCGAATTCAAGGATACTACTCTTAGGGAATAATTTAAACTCATCTAATTGTGAGGATTTTTGAAGTATTTTGTTGAGGAATAGATAAAGAAGGAGTTTGGTTGTATTTAGAAACATGTAGTCGTAATTCGTATTGAAAATAGAATGTTAAAAAATTTCATTTAAAAGAAGTCCAAGATCTCCAATAGCTATTTTTTGATTGTGTATAGCACGGCCACGGCCGCCGCCGCTCGTGATTTGCTCCTGTTTCTTTAGAATACTTGATGTAGGTACTTTCATTATTGAAAAGAGCCCAGTTTTATTACCTTTTGTCCAGCCTTTTCGAGTAATTGACCGGGATGTTTAAGCCTAATTTATTTACATTAGAGCATAACTAATGTACTTAGGTTTAGCCTTACCTAAAAATAGATGTATAATGTGCAAGTACGTGAAAATATTTAGGTATTTGGACAAAGACGACTGGCATGTCTATTGTCTATTGTATTGTATTGTTTATGTCATTAAATTTTTAAGACTGATATTTGTTAGTTAGTGCTGTGGTTCGCCACATTATTAGACTAAGTGGAACCCTATTTGACGCTTTTCGGCAGCATAAATATAATTTCTGTGGCTTATATATTTTTGTCCTGTGTAGATTTTTTGCCAAATAAATATTTTCTTCCTTCCTTTCTTTCAAAAATTATAGCACAGTGTTTGTCCAGGGTAAATATGGCTCCCCGGGAATAGTAAACTTTAGGCTTTTACGGTAATAAAAGCAAACAATACCATGACTCTTTATTGATTACCACACCCCAAGCCTGTTTGGCGATGAAGTTGCACAAAAAAAAAGCAGTTGAAACGCCAAATATTTACTTTTCATTTCGAAAACACCTAATCGACAGAAAACCGTATTATCTAAAAAATATTTCTCTCCGATAACAACAACAATCTTAACAATAATAAGCATTGTTCCAATACCAAATTTAAACTTCATTAAACTCATCAAAGAGTCTTCCTCCGTGATCAGATTTGCCTAAAACCAATTATCTGTTCCAGGGACATCATTGCTTCGTACGTGACTCACAGGAACCTGGGCAACTTCTCCGTGAGAGTTGGCAGCTCGTACAATAATAAGGGCGGGGAACTGCACAAGGTAATACAAAGATATGCCACAGGGCACCATAATTGGCCGTTTACTATTCCTCTTATTAAAAATCTATATTTGTTAGGTCCACTTCCACTTACGTATTTTATTTTAAAAGAAATAACTTCTTGAGGGGATGAAATCTAACGTGACGTTAAAGTTGAGGCATACATCAAATAATGCATGGTGTAATTGTAACAGCCATAAATAATTCAAACGATAACATTTTAAAAGTAAATTGATTATTCTCTTTTGAGGTCACGGCTGAGATCTTTTATGGAATATTTGTAGGACAAAGTTGCCGAAATTACCGAAGCATCTATAATTGTATAAACGGCTTACACTTACAAATATTTTTTAGGGTATGAAAAGAAAACAATTTCTTTTCATGCTGGTTTTCGGTTCACGGTTTTAATATTTACTCTCAGAAAAAGCAATTTTTCATACGTAAATGTAATCAGCGTTGCATAATAATTTTGAAATATTGCCTTTCATTACTGTTTTCAATACAGAAATTTAAATATTTAATGATTCAATTGTATATTCAGTGGATACTTAACACAAATTCATTAAAAGCAGTAAAGCGGATGTGTGAAATTAAAATTCCGATGCCTTTATGAGCTTTTAACTTTGAATTTATTCCTGCTACAAAACGTAAAATATGTCAAATATTAACAGATTTATTACACATGGCCTTTACATAAGCATAAGCCTTCCCTTTGAGGGTTTCGGTTCTAAGAGAAGCCATTTACTGCAGAATAAGAGTTCTCCTGTACCTACTTCCCTAAAATCTTCCAAATTCATTCCTTTTTATCCCACGGTTGTCAAAAGGGAGGTTCATTTAATAATATATGTCCGTTTCATACTTTTGATACTAAAATGTATACTTAATTGCACAGCTAGTCAAAACCACACACACCACCCTTACTCGTGAACATGAGACATGAAAAGGGCGCGAAACGCCGTGAATTAGATTCGCTACAATACAGCTGTGTCTGCATGTCGCGAAACCATAAGAACTTACTTCTACTACCTTCCTTTGTTTGAAAATATTTTTTTGTTCATTTACACGAATTCAAGTTAGGCTATTATTTAATTTAAATCTTCCGTGAGTAACGAGCAACGGACAAGAGCTAGTAAGCTAATAATTATTAGGCTAAGCACTAAGGGCTTTGGACGAACGGTTAATAAGACAAAGTGCTTAATAAATGTTCTCTTAAAAAACACTTTGTTGATCTACAGCGTTATGTACTGTAAATAACTTTCAAAGATTGATTCGGTGATTCGTACAATCTATATCAAGTTTTGATGTTTAAATGGATTATTTATGTTAAGGATCTTATTTAGTGAGTTGTCTTTTGTTTCAATATTTTATGTTTATTCTCTAAGATAAGTAAAACTGTGTACAAACAAAGGCAAAATATTAAATTGTCGGTCAAAAAACTGTTAAAAAAAATTATACGCACTATTTAAAAGCTAATTGGGATAAACAAGACATACCAGTTGGGTTGAAATACTATAAAGAATTCATGCTTTAATCAGTAAAACCGTTGCTGTACTACTTTTACTAAAAGGGTAACCAAATTTGATAGTAACAGGCGTGGTTACATAGCTTGGAAGACGGGTTATTGTGAGATAAAATATTGTTTGAGTAGCGATCATACAATGCAGTGGAAGTAGAAACATAGCTAGACTCTCTACAAAGTAGAGTAGACCAATGATTGCTTGAAGTAGAATACTAGCTGCGGAAATGTCTGGACCCAGTCTTCATAACGATTTTAGAGCGATGCAATAACTAAATGCACTATTCCAACCCGGGGTCTTCCACTGAACACAGGACCCCAAAAACCTTCTGAATATACAGGTCGCAATAACTTTTTTACCACTTATAACTGTAACCAAGTCGTCAGTCTATCCGGCTGAGCTGACTCACAACCCGCTTCCTAATTAAGAATCTTTCTTCAAGAATCTCAAATCAAGTCGTCAGTCTATACATATAAATGGGACAATGGGACGGGTTTATGATGACGATACTCTTATTTCAGATAAAAATGCTGATCAACAACTTCGACCTGAAGGTATCTGCGGTGAAGCTGGATTCACCTTTAGAGTTTGGGTCGCGGGTGCGTTCTGTGCGGCTGCCCAGCCCTGATGAGGAGGTGACCCTTGGGTACCTGGCTGCAGTGCTCGCCTGGACACCCGCTGGAGTAAGTCATTTCCGAATTACACGTCGGCGTTATAGTTGCCAACTTTGAGTGAATTGGAAACTTCACACAGACCATTAAATTGGAGAATTACATTTTCTTACGATGGTTTCCCTAGTCCATCTTTAGCTAAATACCTTAACTAGAAAAAATAGGTACGTGGCGATGAAGCAAGTCGCGATAACTATCCTAGATACCCATGACATGACCGGCCGCGATACTCGACAAACTGGACTTTTAAACACTTCAAAGTTGATCTGAACTGCGTAATTCATTCTCTTTTCAAGGCTGGGTGAGCAGGCTTGCCACGGGAATGATCAGTCAGAACTACGGCAAGTTGTCCCCAGGGGCCACTTCAAACTTAATCCAAAACGTACCGCCGCCAACTGTTAATTTGTTGAGTTTATAATAATGGATTAGGTTGGATCGGGCGTTTGGGATCCATTTTGATTTTTTAAAGAGGATAGCTTAGAAATCAAGTGCTCCAGATGATACTTTATAAGATCACTTTTTGCATCTAAATATTTTTTAAATCACTTGGCACTAAGTAGGTAATCATATAGTTTTAACAAGATACATTGCAGTGAAAGGGATGAACGTTTAATTAACATATAAAATGGTTTCTTAAAAGCCAAAAATCACATAACTTTTGCCCAAAATGTGAATGGGATCACTTTAGCTGTTCATTATGTAGACACTGCATTGTCGAGTCTATATTAGTATTGCTCCTTTGTTCCACTTAGCTAGTTAGAGTTGATTGGAGGCCTCTTAGTTTCTGTCATTCACACTAATGCAACGTTAGAGCTATCTGTAAGCGTATGTTTATGTATTCCCAGCACATGCGGCTGGTGAACGCTCCGGTAATCGAGGCAACGATCTGCGAGTCCTACACCAAGCTACTACCCGGCCACTACATCTGCATGGGCGGCGTGCAAGACCCTAACAGGCATTTCTGTAGGGTATGTACCTCACAATTTATACTAACCTAGTACTCACTGGCTGACGCTAGCATCTGATTGAGAAGAGACGAAGAATGCGATTGAGAGATGCTTCACTTGCATGACTATATTTCTGCAGGATATGGCTAACTCACTGGCTAACACTGGTACCTCATTAAGAGAGGAGCCAAAAAAAGAACCTTGATGAAAAAAAAGAAGAATGATGAAGACGAAATGTCTGTTACTCTATTTTTTTCAGCCCTGACGTTACGTTTAACAAATGCGTTTAATTTTATTTTAATAATAGAGAAAAAAAGGAGCAATGTTGCCAGCTTAGCTATGAAACAGCTCTCTTAAGTAAAAGTTCCTGGCAGCAAATTAAATACCAATTTAAAACGCGCTAGTTTTGTTAAGAAATGCAGCTAACTTGGGATGCAACTATTTTCCTGGAAGCTCGTTGGATGAATAAACGAAGTTTTGAGAAATAAAGTTATTTAAAAAAATATTAGCTTATGACTGTCATCCCAGGACAATTTCTAACGTCTGATTCAGAAGTTGAATTGGGATGGCAGCTATCAAAAGCCCGTTTTTAAAAAAACAACTGTCTAGTAGCGAACTGAAGTTTGGCATAAGAAGAGGGACATATTCGTTAGTCTGACGGTCTAGTTGTAGACCGTTACACGTAAGATTAGTAGTAGACAATAAGTTGACATTAAAGTCGTGTTTGTTTGCTACAATTTCACGGTTAAACTACAGATCAAGTTTTGATGGTATAAGGCCAGCCGGATATCCTGAAAAAGTGATGCTACTTTTATCCTACAAAAAATACACAAGCAAAGCAGAAGGCAAAAGTTCTTCACTCTACAATATGTCAAGATTTGCGTCCATAGAACTATTGATCCGGTTCCAATACCCGCATGTCCGGTTTTGTGTTCCGTGAACCTGAAGTTTGCTCCCAGGAGAAAGGGAAGAAAAACTTTTGCCACAAAAAACATAACGTACAAAGTTTAGCTCAGGGCGGTTATCGCTACTTTTTTTATCACATTTGAGACTTAATGCATATCATCTTTCGTAATACACTGGTTAAAATACCTCATTTATCAAAATCGGCTCAGTCGCTAAGGCACTACAATAGAACATACGTAAATACAAACATACATACATAGGCTGCTAAAAACAAAACCCTTTCTTTTGGTTTTGCCGTAGTCGGGTAAAAAAGGCCGCCACATGACAACTCTATTTAATCTGCTGTCGCGGTCGCGTCCTTCCGCGTTTAAAGAAGTATATCTCCTGAACCGGTGGTTTCTAAAAATTAAGAGATCCCCATTTAATAAACGTGATTTAATACAAATATTTTTGATCCATCAAAAAAACTTATCGCTTAGCGCGGCTCTTTCTAACCAGGGTCGTAAAAAAGGGACACACGGAGAGAATTTAACTTGAGTCATTCATATCAAGGCTTCTAATCTTGCTATTCCTAGCTAGAACGCTAATTACAACGCAAAGCTCAAGTCTATCAGCATTCTAAATTTTTTTATCCCAATAAATCAAAAACAGGGGCATGTGTTTAGTACCTAATAAATATAGTACACAATAATTAAAAAAAAAACCTTCTATAGCCAAAATCCACTAAGGAGAGAACGATGACGACGGCGTATGAGGAAAAAAAAAGCATTGCGGAGGATTCCTCTTAACACTTTGACTGCAATTCTTTGCGGAACCACTCATGCGGCTAGCAGCCGCGGTATTCTCTAAGCAACAACAGTGACGAGCTCGACGTCGAGGCATCGGTGTCTTACTCGTGCTAGCGCGCTAGATAGACAGAGCGATGTCTTGCAGGGCCGTCTTTGTTCTATTTAATGGAACTCTGGACACTTTAGGACAATAGAGAGAGCGAATAGGGGCCTTTATAACTATGATATATAGATACAAATTTATTTAAAACGATTCACCAAAATACACACACATACTCACAACACGCACGCTTACACACACGATATCACAAAGGGTTATTTTATTACCAACAGGCAAACTGACTAGGTTTGTGATCTGAAATGAACTAGAGGACCCATGGGTCGTGGGGCCTTGAACTCTTTTTTTTATGCAATAGGAAGGGAAACAAGCATGCGAGTCACTTCATGGGAAGTGATCACCGCCCATGGAAGCCTGCCATCTGAAAGAAATCACTGTCCGTCACTAGCCTTTATGCCCACCCCTCGAAACCCCACGAAACGCAGTAGAAAGCTACTTCACGCCAGTATTATGTTACAGTATGGTGCTACCCTGGTAGAGCCGGGACATTTATACTGCAACCAGGAACTAGCTACAGTGTCACTTTACCACTATAAAATTACCCACAGTGACCAATGGATGAGGGGCCTAACGCGACAACGACGAGCTCGTCGTCGTTGCGCTTTGAGAATAACCTCCAAAGCAATCAATGCTAAACGCACTCAACTCCCTTCCGCAGTCCTTCCTTTTTTTCGGCTCGTGCGAAGAGAAAAATGGGTCATGTCGACTTGCCTCGTTTTTATTACGTTTGCATATCTGTCAATTGAAAAAACAAGTCCTTGTGGATAAATAAGCTGTATTTGTGAAGCTAGGGTAGTCGTACGACAGTTGTGACGAATGGAGTCGGGTTTGTCTTCGTTTTCTTCCATTCCGTATGTACAGTCAAGGAAATCCAACAAACTGGAACAAACTGGTTTCGCGGAGTAGCAAGTTAATTTGTTCCAGTTTGTTGATATGGACCTCCGCAAAGTAACGCCTGAATCTATTAATTAAGGAAATCCAAACAAGTACCACCTAAACCTAAAATAAGTAAAACCTAGTCGAAGAGACATACGCATGACATTTGTATGACACGGCGTGGCGTATAACGCGTCGCGTCATTGCGATAGGGTTCTAAGGTTGTAGGTGAATGTATTTTCCCTACTGTACCTAATACACTACACGGTGTAAACAAGCATTTGAATGTTGCGATGTCAATGTAAACACGGTTTTAATGTTTCAGTTTTGTTGTAAAGTTATTTTATAAACACGTAACATAAAATCCGTGACTGTTCTTTTTGGTGATGCTATTTTAGGAACAGTAATGTGTGATTTACTGATACAAATATTGATTATATTGAAGTCGCGCTGTTTTGAATGAATGAATGATTTATTAGGTGAGTTATACAAAGGTCCTATTCTATTACAGTTTCTCTGTGATCTGCCTTTCGGCATACAAACGTTTTATGGATTGCACTAATTTGTAAATGAACTATACTTTTGTTTTTGTAAATTAAACAATAAACTCGTATCAAAATTGTTTCAACATTATTACTTATATGTATTTCATAAATAAAATCTCTAACTGATAAATTTTATTTTTGAAGATAGTTAATTATATTAAACATATTTTGACTCTTGACTTAATGAGTCTACATACGTGTATACCTAATTTGTTTTGTGATGAGAAATGATGTTAATATTTTTGCAAGAGTTTTATAATAAAATATATAAATAGCCGTTTCAAGTAGATTATTGCAAAAACGTAATTAATTTGTACTGTCTTTATTATATGCTCTTATTTATTTATAAATAGTACTTTTGCAAAAAAACATCAAGATTGCGTACTCATCCTAAAAAAGACGCGGTAAAGATCATTGTCTGATTATATATTAATATTGTTTATTTTATTAGTTTCTGTTATTCTAATATTCTGTTTTAGATCAGCATTCTATCCAAATTTCAAATCAGTAACTAATTACGTTAATGACCTAGATACCCGTGGCATACTAACAGACAGACGAATGCGAGAATGAATGGGCAAGTTATGGCAATGAACGGTTTGCCTACTATTACGGATCCCTAAAAATCAGCAAAGCTAATGCTCATAAAACACTTAATCTGTGATTCAGCAGTTATTCCTAGGCCTCAGAAACTTGCTCGCGCTCTCGAAAAACTATTTCGACTTGTAAGATTTGTTCTTACATTTCCTTTCGGCATAACTTATATCTTTGGCAACCAACACACCGGCTTTTCTTTATGCTCTAGTCTTTATCGGAACGGATCCCTTTACTTTCTACATTATCATATCAGTTTCCTATGAGTTTTTACACGACTGCCTGAAGAGAGTAGGCAAAGTTACACATGTTTTTATCTACACACATATCATAAGTGCTCAATAACGCGTTCAAAAACCGTAGAAAATGACCAGCATTATTACAACCAATGTTATTATAAGAATTTTCTTGTCTGTGGTAGTAGGTAAACCTGTTCTTTATTGGGTAGTATCTCTTAGTAGTCTGTGTTTATTGGTGATCACATTACCGATATCTCGTGACATTATGAATTTAAATTTGGAACAGCTGTCAAAATTCAAGTTGGTTTCTATTTTAGTATCCACAGATATTAAAACAGTTATCGATACGAAACGTCAACTCAGTATGCTTTTTTAATTTAAACGCACTACATTTGATGTCGAGTGACATGACCAAAGGGACTTCATTCGTTTGTCTATGGTTTAAAAAAACGTTCGTCTTGGCGGATAGATCGAATGGCCGCCATGACTGTTTGTTGGTTTTTTGCTGTTACGGTTTTTTGCAGTTATGATATGTGTGTAGATAAAGTAATGTATGCAACTGTATATAATTAGGCCTTAAAACACTCGTGTGATCCTATTATGAAACTCGCTGACGCTCGTTTCATAAAACCACACTCGTGTTTTAAGACCTCTCATTATATAACAGTTGCATAAAGTACTTTTATGGTTTGTCTAGGTTCAAAATATATTTGGTGATATATTATCTACAAAATTAAACTTTTTTTTACCCGACTGTATTCAATGTATAATAGAATGGCTTGTCCAAAATAATCTTATTATAAACTTGGAAAAAACTAATATTATGAACTTTAAGCTGAGAGGGAACACTGATTCTATTGTACATGTTACTTACAAAGGACAGACCATAGCGGAAACGAATGCTACAAAGTTTCTGGGACTTCATGTAGATTGTAACTTAAATTGGAAAACACATATTGACAGTATGTGTAAAAAATTAAGCCAGTATTCCTATGCTCTGTACATGTTAAGTAAAATAGTAATTAAAACAGCTGTATTAACTGCATATCATGCTTATGTCACATCTACGCTCAGGTATGGAGTTATTTTTTGGGGGAACTCGACTGAACGAGAACAGGCTTTCAAAGCTCAAAAAAAGTGTCTTAGAGCTATATGTAACCTAATGCCCATGGAATCATGTAGATCGCATTTTATTAATCTAAAAATACTAACCCTACCGAGTTTATATATTTTTGAAACAGCAATATTTGTTAAAACAAACCCGAACTTGTTTAGAATGTTTAGTAGTGCCCGACTTCGCGGTAGAATAAATGCACTTCCATCTAAAAGTGCACTCCTATCAAAGGGTATTCTTGGAATGGCTCCGAAAATTTTTAATAAAATTCCTAAACAAATAAGGGACACTGAGAATTTTAAGCAATTCAAATTTCGATTAAATGAAATGTTGATTCAGAAAGCTTATTATACTGTGCGTGACTTTATGATAGATGAAAATTTGACGTAATTTAAGAATACTGTAGCAATATTCCTTAGTTAAAACATGTGACTACAAATTAATACTATGAATACAATTTACAATTTAAAATTAGACCTAAGTTCTTAAATATTGCATGCCTGATCCTGGCGGCTTGTGACGCTCAATAATCTGTTTAGCTTTAAGATCTTCTGTACTCACATTCGTGCAATAAACAATTTTGACTTTGACTTTGACTTTGACTTTGAATGTTTTAATAAATTGCAGGCGGGGACAAACCAATGGCCAAAGTATGCTTGGTAGTCAAATACGTTTTGTAATTTTTGTTTGTCCCCACCGGTAATACCTTACACATTTAAGACATATTTTAAAAGGCTTTGAAGGTGTTTCTATCTACATATTGCCCAACCATTTTTGGATTATATTTTTTTTATGTAGGGTTTTTTTTAAAACTAATAACTATAAGAATGTTTCAACGTTGTGTGATTCTATGCATGTATTTGACTGAGCGAAACGAGATCTTAGGTTTGACTAAAAAGTAAGCTTATGGTGCCAATAGACTTGAACATTCACCTGTAACAGAACAACGAGCGTTTACTTCTTAAAACCCTGTCTCCAGTGAGGCCTGTGAGGTCAATAGTTCCTATATTATTAGAGATATAGTAGTAGAGATTAATAAAAATAAAGTGTCTTATTAGCTAACCTCTAAACTACAAGGCGAACAATGTCTGGCAGCGGGATCTGTGGCTTAATTCATTTTTCTCAGTGTTGTCAATTGCGTAAATCATCATTGAAATCTCACTCTTGTTCACAGAAAGATGACGGCGGGGCAGTCATCCAGAACAACACGCTCGTCGCTGTATCCTCGTTCCTCCACAAGTGCGCCCTGTATTCGAGGTCCCATGCTTTTCCCAAGGTTTCCAGCTTCTCCCGATGGCTAGACTCGGTCATATGGGACGAGAACAACCGGCCAACAACCGTCCAGATGTCAACACCCGGTCTGGTCACGAAGACCGCGGCTAACGTGACAGAAGCCACATCAGAACCTAGAAGCGTATACCAGGATCCCAGAAAGTTCTTGCTCACATTGCCCTTTGATCCCATCAACGTGCCTTTAGAACCTGCTGAGGATAACTCTGTGATACCTAGAATGAGTCTGTACGAGTCCTATCTCCAGAACCTGGCTAGAGCGAAGACCAGTACGACGATGGACCCTGAGACACTTGAGAAGAAGAGGTTAGAGTGGATACACAAGTTTGGCGATTCGCCGCTACTGATGCCGCCAGCGTTCCAAAATCAGCTGGACTATAACTAAGGGTAGTATGTAAATAAAATAAACGATCAGAAACATGTGTGCGTTTCAATGTTATGAAATCCTGGTAATCTTTCTCAAGACCTGTTTCATGTTGGAAAAGCCAGCTACCAGGTTTTCTTTGAAAATGTCATGTTCTTTTTCTGAGACGATATTTTATAATTGGATTTTATTTTTAAATAACAATACCAAATTTCAAATCAATCTGACAACTGGAGATGGGCTAAAATCGACTGGAGGTGGGTTCTAAAAAGTTTATTCATAGTTAATTATTTCCATTTTGGTATTAATGTGGGAATGCTAGTAATACTGAACGAACGACTGATGTAAGTAAGCGAATGATTGGAAGATATTTTGTGAACGAATGGGTATGACTGAGCGACTGAGAGTGCGTTGGACGATCTATTGGTAGCTGCTTGTGTATTTTGTTATTTTTTAATTAAACTCTCATATTTCGTATAAAGTTTAGTTTTCATTCACACGATCCCACATTAATACATTTGTATTTGAAAGCAAGGATGTTTCTAGAATCGATTTAGGTTAACAGCATTGAACTTTGTGCTTACAATGACAAAGTACAATTTTGAATACACCCCCCTTGTACTAACGAACCAGCCATGCTGTATTCCGAATACGACACCCCATTTCAACTGAAAGGTCATGCTACGAGATATATTATTATATTTGCTGCAGACTCGCAATGCATGACAGTGAAACATACGTCCGGTGTCCGGCAAGGGAAGCGAAGGCATTCCAAAATGGAAAACTGAACATGTGAATAAATGAAATACTAGCGTACCTATTTATCCCGATATAAGGCTTTTTTGGTGTTATCAAATCAATAAGGAGAGCCCTAAACCGACAAGAATGCATGAAGAATGTTATGAGAGTAAGTGAAGCAGAGGTTTTAAGATACATATGTCAGGATCGTAGCAACTGGAAATCCGCAGTCTTTGTCTACCTCTCCGGGAAACTGGCGTAAATATAATATGTATGTTTATATCAAATCAACGAAGGTTGGTTGATTTGCAGGAAAACTATAAGTGTATATCTTCTATACATACACGTATATAAAGGAGTTTCGTTACTTAGCTATAGTTTATTGTTTTGGTTACTGCAGCTAAGATCTTATAAGACTCATATAGAGTCAAAATATTAAACACTACTATTATTTTGTCACTGCACATTTGTCATTATTAAGCTGTCAATACAATACGATAACTTTATTATTAACCAAAACACAACACTAAAAAGCCAAATTTAGTAAAAATACACCTTTGTGGATACAATAGGCGGTTTCACTACTTTAAACGATCTCTTGCAGACAACCGTTAGAAAGAAGAGAGAAAGAAAAGAACAGATAAAAGCAGGTGGTGCAATAGTTGCAATATTATGTAGTTGTTGTCTCGAATGAGCAAAATCTGAATATAATAGTTGTATTTATTGTTATATGTTGACGGTTGACACCTTTAACAAAACGAAATACGAAGATAATGTTGAAATAAATCAAATAAAACAGTTTATATCGCTTGTATTGTAACGAATCTAATTTCCGACGTTTCGAGCCGAACTGACAACGTCGGAACGTCAGGATTTAGATTCATTACAATAGACACGATATAAATCGTTTTAATTGTTTTATTTCACTGCCACCAAGTCGCAAAAACATGAAAAATTATTATACGAATATAATATTTATAATTTGACATGACTTTGGCCTGCGTTGACCTAAATCCCATGCACCGTGGTCTAGTGGATTCACTTTGCATGCCACTGGACTGGAGACATGAATGTAATTAGCATTGCAATTAACTTGAGCCGGGACGTGTATTTGATATGTTGAAGAAAAATAAGGATTAATAAAAGACAATTAACAACGATCTGGCAGGGCTCACCGATGGATGCGAGTAACATAGGAGACGTTTGGACGTTTTCCCAGTTGGAAATTGTGCAAGATTTGTCCGAATCGATAACACCATATAACTCGCTAATCCAGCCGCTAAGCAGCAGTGCTTGCAATGTTATGTTCCAGCGTGGTGAGCAAGACAGCCGGAGACAAGATGTGTACCAGGAATCGAAACAACGATCGCTTATCAACATAGGTGATTTGTAAACTATCATAAACAAGCGTCTCGTTTTGACGAGTTTCCATACAAGCTGAAGGATTTAAAATCCGTGATGGTTCATTATCATTAAGTCAAACATATTTTTGGGCCACTGTAAAACTTTCTGACGATCTGATTAGGAGTTTTACAATAAATCCTTTATGTCACACAGATCACCTATTGCGTCAAGGTTTTATACTGGGTCCGAATACAAATTAGTTGATGTTACAAGTCACTCTACTGGTAATCGAACACTTGTCCGAGCAGACAATAAACAACATGGCGACAAGATCCCCTTTGTTTTTAAAGCCACAGAAAACAAAGACACTCCACGTGAGTTGTCCCCAAAGTAATATAATACGAGACACCACCGCTATTATTGTACGGTTATTTATGTTACCTTATTATGAACTTTGTTGTTCAACTTTTGCGATATGCGGAATAACTTAGTGCCGTATTTCTCACGAGTTCCCGAGGTCATGTAGATGTGTGCGTGTATTTCCGTAGGAGGAGAAACAATTTTCGAGATGGAATTTCTTTACGTGCTCTGCTATCCTGGTAGTTTATAAAAGATTGCTACTTGGAATATGCTTGGGCGTACAGGTATGGAAAGACAAAATTTATTATTTTTTGACTTATGTATAAGATACTTTTCTATTATACAAGCATTTTTGCTGACTTATATAAATATATTTTTTAGGTCAATTGAACACCCGAACTTTGACAAATTTATCTTTGAAGGTAAGAACTGGCGAAGCCAAAGAAAAGATTTAATAAAATACATATACAGTTACGCTTCTGAAATCATTTTACTTCCCTACTTTGATTATGAATAATCGCTCCAAGAAGTTATTTCACGCTCAACATTAACTTCTTAAATGTTCTGTAATCACAAAGCACCGCGTCAGTCTAGAATTTTAACAGATAATTAAAAAAACATGGATAGATTAAGGGAGCCGGAAGTTACAAGTTCGCTAAAAGGAAAGTTACACAAGTTTAGATGAAATTAATTAATATTCATAAGTTGCTCTAACTCCAATACATAGTTGGAAACACAGACACCTATTCGATTGAATATACGATGAGTTTCCTGGTGAATTGTGAACTTAAGAACTTTAGATTGATAAAGTGGCCTCCAAAGGAATTCGTGGACATCGTAAACAAACCTTTAGGCAATGTTTCTTCATGAACTACTACATTAGCTTTTCAAAGACGGCTAAACACATTCTGACCTGAACTATCGTTTGTTTTATGTTTTAGCCAATTCACGTACAGTTTTAAAGACTCATCATAAGTGACAATTAAAGTCGGACCTCAGACGTGTAGTTTTTCGAAAGGGTTGCATATGAAATGCACTTTGAACTTGATATATCTATCCCTTTCGACCATAGAGAATTTTTCTCAGTTGCCTCTTTAATGGTCAGTTAAAGTCATTGTGAGTATAGTAAGCGATGGGTGGCTACCAACTGACAAAACATTTCAACAACATAATATGGAAGCGAATAAGTACAATTCGATTCGACTATTCTGCGAAACTTATTATTTAAAAAAATTGAGCATTTTGTTCAATCTCTTTGGTGATGAGAAAAAGAAAGGACGAGCTAACCTTAACCAACGTGATTAAAAAATTAGACGTCACTGTTATGTGTCATTTTTATAGGTTGATATTTTTTATTCATTTTACTTATGTTTTTACTTTTATTTACAATATTTCTAATTTACCATACGTAACGAAAATACTACAAAACTAAAGGTCTGTTAGGGAATGTATGGCATAAAGTTACCTTTTAAATCATGGATGATAATGACGATGACATCAAAGCGAGCCCTTATGATGACGGGTACTGGGTGTGGGATGATAACAACGGAAGACTCGAATTCAGGAACAACTTTATATCTAAAGGCATTTCGAACGAAACCATACCCCCAGCTATAATAGCAGGGGCCTTACAATTTAACGATGAACCTGACTTATTCGAACAACTAAGATTCCAAAAGCGTTACCAGAGAAGAGCCAGAGACGACGATGTGGTTACACTCCAAGATGTCAAAGATGTCACCCTGTTCACGGCACCAACAGCTATAGTTACTATTGATATCGTTCACATATTCCACAAGCCCGCTATGGATCGATTTCTAAGAGCACTTATATTCTACTGTCAATACTTCCTCCAAACCATGGACGAATTAAACCATCGTTCTTTAGAAGGGAAAATCAAGACACAAAACAGTGAAAGAATAGTGAAAGAATTCCGCGATAACGTTGAAGATCTTAGACTGCTTGTAGCTATGGAATACAGCTCAATTTCTCTGGGCGGCGAAGGATTCCAGGCGTACCATCATATGGGGGCTAAAAAACAGCACTCAATGTCCGCTAAAGATGCTATTTTGTTCGAAAAGATAATACGAATGAGTATCCAAGTTGTTTGGATAGCGCTCGGCAGAGTATGTATGGTTGAGATCGAGGTAGAAGTGAATCGTCTGCTCAAATCTGAGAAGTTCAACTTTGCTAAACATAAATACAACTACGAGGCGGCCATGAATCCTGAGGATCGCGCTTTGGTGTTAGGGCATTGTCTGCAAAACAACGCGATGCTGCGCACAACGTCGCCCTTAATGAACGAAGTGTTTTGTCATCGTGACGACCGCGTCCTCGACTGGCGTTTATTCGGTCTTGGAGTACTGAAGCAGTCAAATTTATGCAATCGCCTTAAATACTTGGAGTACGTGTTGATTCTACCTGAAGAGAAATTTCAAGCTGCAAACGTCACTATAGGTATCCTCGGGATCCCACGACAATTGTTTGACGCAATGCTGAAATTAATAAATGAAAAACGTACTTCTCGAAGTACATCCGTATCCTCTGGGGTTATGACTAAAAGGGCATCCAGGGTATCAACAGTCAGCAATATGAGTACCAAATTTGGGGTTACAAAACTTTATGCAGATATTGTGCTGCCTGAGAAGAGACTTGAAATGCAGTTTGACGATGAGTTTCCTAATGAATTATATGCTCAGAAAGTAATTAATAAGGTCCAAAGAAGAAAATGGCTTAATCGTTCCATGCGTAGATCTGCTATACAACTATCTAAAAGAAACTAGATTGACTTAAAGAAATACTCGATTTTATCCTATGATCCGTTTAATACCAATTTTAGGCTTGAAGTATCAGAAGGTTATGAGCTGTTAACAGCATGCGACGTTTTTTTACAGCGTCACGAGTTTTGTGAACGCAGAAACTTATTGCTACAGTCCGTAACATCTTGAAAAAACCTTGATGCTTACTTTCACTTCAAGATATCGTATCTTTAAATCACATATCCGTTATGTGGTGCCGAAAGCCAAAAGACTTTATAAGATCTCGAGAACTGTACAATAGGTCACTTGTCATATTTTGTCGCGCGGCAGTATCACTACTGTATTGGCAAAGGCAGTATCAAGTAGACGTGGGTGATATATGCGAAAGAGAAGAGATGCGGAGCCGGCGCATTTACTAACTACATACATATATAGAAGCAGCGACAGTATCGTGACTTTTATGCGACTGTATCGCTACAAAAGAAGTATGCCGATTTCCAAGAAACTTTGATCAAGAATTGAAATACTTTTGTGTATGTGTATCATACTTCACAAAGCCCAACAATAAATTGTGTACATTGTTTGCAGCGAATGTTATTTCACACAAACACTAGACACTACACAACTGTAACTAATTACGCTTATCCATTACCAGGCTAGCAACACACCTAAGGAGTTTCATAAATCAATGTCTCCTTAACTAAAACAAGCTGAACTCAACAAATGATTACTCGAGTACGTAATGGGCGCTGTTTCACTTATCAGCCTTGAAATATCAATTAATTTGTGAAAAGGCTTTCACGCTAGCAAGGGGTGAGGTTAACGACCCGCGTCAAAGCTTAAAATGCTTTCGTGCCTTTTGAAAGAACTCGCAAAGCTCTGGTCTTTGTACACGTCAATCGGGTTGAAGTACAGTCGCCAGAGGATATAAATCTATACAATTAGGTAGATGAAACCTAAAACTAAATGGCGGGATAGTGTAAAATTGTGATAGATCGTCTTTTTTAAATAATGTGAATAAGGCGTCCTTAGCCTGTACGTTAAATTCTTAGGACGCAGAGAGAGATGCATTATGTTACGTTTCGATAGATGCTATAATTATATTATCCTAGAAACAATGGGCGAGTCGATTCATTTTTTTTTTTTAATAGCCTGTTGATGTGTCCCACTGCTGGGCAAAGGCCTCTCCTTTTGACCTCCACAACTCCCTATCTGATGCAGTATCTGGCCAGCACCTATCATACGCGTCCAAATCGTCGCGCCATCGCCGTCTTGGTCTGCCTCGTCGACGCTGCCCGTTCTGCGGCACCCACCAAGTGACTGCGTGAGCCCACCTCTGTGGGTGCATCCGACAGACGTGTCCGGCCCAATCCCATTTTAGGTCACTAAATTAGAATATTACAACGGGAACGACCTAAAGGAAGGCAAGAGATCATGTGGATAATGGAAAGTGATAATGAATGTTTGTTAAATGAATCATAACATTTTCATTCATCGAGCACTTACAAAACATAAAAACTGGACAAGTTCGAGTCGGAGTCGCGCAGTGCAGGGTTCCGTAGTTGCCTGATTACTTGCAAACTTGTAAGGCCTACTTAGCTGTAAGTTTTCCTATTATTTTCTTTATACAGGGTGTCTCATTTAAATCGGTCAGTATGGGAAAGTCTGAAACTATAAGACATACGAAGATCTGTTCTTAGGAACCATGTCATCGACTTTAATAAGAAGAAAAACTGCATTCATACATTTAAAAAAACCTGTACTCAACTCGGGAATCGAACCCGTTTGTTTTGAAAAAAATCAGCTTACACTATTTCTATTTAGATATCGATTATGTAGGTCTTAAGCAGTAAATGGCTCTATGAAACATGATGTTTGCAGGCCCTCAGTTTTGGCGCTCATCGAGATTCATCTCACATTCGATATATGCCAAAAAATTATAGATGTTGAAGGGATTTGACAGCCCATTTTGATATATCTCGAGTGTTACTTCATCTCTACTGATGCGAGAATTGCCCCGCTGGTGTGCCCCAGTCATATTGCAGGCCGAGGCCCGCATTACTCGGCATGCAAATCGGGGATCCCTGGGTCCATTAGCATATCTCCAGAGTCGATATTGCGGGTAGTTCCGTGTATTGCGGAATTCTATTAGAGCTCTGGTTTAGCTTTGTTCATTATCGGCTTGCCGCATTGCCGCGGCCGTAACAAGCCCACCCAAGTATAATTTATATTTAAATCTTTAATGGAACAAGGAGTTAAACAAACATGCGAGTCAGATGAAAAGTGATCTTTGAGTTTATATAAATAAATTAAAAAACGATCGATTTGTCGATAAAATCGATAAAAAGCGGTGCTCTCTCCCTACAATCTGTCAATAGCCGCACGCAAAAGTCCGGGCCTTAATAATAAAGTTAATGGTAATTAATGACGGTGTTTATAATATGTAAAAGCAACAATCATCACAGTGTTCTGCGAGTTTGAGGTGAAACCTCAGCAATTTAATGCTTCCCACGTCGTTTAGTACTCCGAAAGGATTTTCGGAATTTCCAATGAGTTGTAGCCTGTAATATTTAAAAACTTGGGCTCTGTAGAAAACAATTTGGGAAGCCGCTGACTTTATCAAATACTGATTAAAAAGTACTTTTATAAATACTTTTGGCTTTAAGGTTTAACCCTTAACTCAGAAATAAGGGTTGACTAAGTATGTTTTCTTATCTATGGCAACATAATGGAGGATTCAAATGAAAGGAACGTTTTTTATTTTAAGCTAGCTATTGTGGTATTTTTAATAGTATATTGTTTATCTAGGGACTAAAACAGGCCATTATGATACGAGGCAGTTAACCCCCAGGAGCAAAGTAAGAGCGGGTAACACTGTACTTTTCACTTAAATTGCGAGAATATGTACAAAATTCCAAAAAAAAAATTAGAGATTTCGCAGTATACCGATTTTTTTATACTTCTTGTTTATCCAGCAAACGTTAAATGACACACGAAGTCAGTTTTTTGTTACAATTTACGTGTGTTTGGCAGTTGGTAGGTTTATTTGGTTATCTAAGTAAATTAAAAAAAAAACATTTAACCTACATATTGAGACTAAATTCAACATTAATATTATGATTATTTTATTAAGGTTTCTATCTCAACAGATTTCTAACTGTCAGAAGTGTTTTAGTCCCGCTAAGTAAGCCGTAAATAGCAGTCGCGTTGCCAGACGTCCCGATTTTGGCGGGACGTCCCGTTTTTTAGCCCAAAATGAAATGTCCCGCGCGGGACAGGCTCAGTCCCGTTTTACGGAGATACTCGACCAGTAACCTAGAGGGTAGTCGTTTTTTGGCAAAGCACCGTATTTTCATTAAAAATCATAATCTATAACTGTCTATCATCACTGTAAAATTTAATTTGAAACTCAAATAGGACGGTATGTAATAAAAATCTGCTGATTATTCAAGCTTTTTATGTTATGTCCCGCGTTCGATGAAAAATTCCTGCTTTTTTATACTAAAGGCTTCAAAATCCCGCTTTGTCTGAAAATAAATCTGGCAACGCTGGCAGTCACCCTAGCTAGACGCAAGCGTTTCTTGTGTGGGAGGTATAAGCGCGACGCATGCGACTCGCATTAAGGGGAAACCTCAAGGCCTAGAGAATTGAAAAATAGGTATTTGTAAAATCTATTGCTGCCTCCATCTATCAAGCCTCCCCCCGCAGAGCGCAATAGAGACAGCTGCAGTTTGGACTGAAAATACCTATTTAAAGTACACAAAATCAACGATTCGTAGACCCCTGATTCCTTCTCAAAAACTTAACCGATTTAACTACTTTTTCATTAAAAATTAAAGAAAGGCTTTGGCAGTGTTCCTATTTTTTTCCTTTTTTAAATAATCTAGTAAAATTTGTTTTCTGAATGTATGAACGCAGCCGAAAATCTGGCCAATTTTTTAAGTTTTTGAATGTTCATATCTCTTTTAATAATTAATTTATTGAAAAAAGGAAAACATAGGGACATGCATAATAGTGGCCATCGATTCTTTGGAAAGAAAATATTGCTCTATCGGAATTATCCATAGAGGAAACAGGGGACGACGTTTGTATGGAAAAACGGCCCTTGTGTTTCCTCTTAAGTAATACAATACCAAGACGCCGCGATTAAGGCCCGCAGACTAATTGTGTTATTTCGATGTTAAGTGAATGTGTAGGTAAATTGGTTTATGTACTGAAATGTGTCACTGTCACACTGGCTTCTAAGTCATGTCTTATGTATACACACAGAGGCCGCCGGTTTTGTATTGTAGTCAAGTGTAAGCATTTGTATTATTTAAACATAGCAAAGATTGTAGCGGCGGCCAATAGCGTGTAGGACGGTCAGCCTCAGAGGTACTTATAGATGAACATTTTAGTACTTTATCGCTGTCAGTAATGTGACAAATTCGAGCCACTCTCATTTCATATGTTAGTACGACGAGGTTCTTAAGTGTTTAGTTACATCTGCTGACTGTACATCAATCAACTTAAGCGAAGAAATCATTGACCACTACAGTACATCGCATAAAAAATACAGCAAAAAGGAAATGAAACAAGTAATAAGGTACCCGGAGTACGCTGGCCTTAGCACCACTCTTCCCCCGAATGGATCCAGAAGGGGAACAGCACTCAAGCGCACGAAAAGGCAACCCGTTTAGTAACATTATTCGTTTATTATTAAAGTGACAATAAGAAAACGTTAGTGCCAAGACATCAGTGCATCTAGCACGAATCTTCTCGATACATGTTAACTCGTTACGTAACTCAGAGCGTCTCTTTCCTACCAGGCTAGTTAGAAAAGGACGCACTGAGTTACGTAGCGAGTTAAAGCGCGCCGAGAAGATTCGTGCTAGGCGCACAAAACAAGAGCAGAACAGTGAGGCAGTAGAGTAGGAGCACAGTACTAATACAATTTAAACAGTACTTACGGTACTGTTCTGTCTCATAGTAGTAGAAATACATATATATTTTTTTTTAAAGAAAGCAGATTTACAAACATGGCTTACCCAATAGCCTCAAACTAGGCAATGCCTTTCACGTGGAAACCAGATTCCGAGTAAACCAAATGCGCATTCATATTGAGTTAGTACCGTGCAGTTCTGCCCCCTATTTGAAATCAGGACAAAAGCTGAGTAAAGCTTTCAGTAATCTTTATATGTATTGTATACCTATCTACCGACTAAGCTGCAGATACAAGGATATCTTCGCCCCTTTGCGTCACATGTTCTGTTTCACGTCTGACAAATAAATCCCCAATTTACACTAAAACAATAAGTGGAGAAGCTGTTGACATTCTCAAATCGAATCGGTAAAGGTCGATCTGCCGCCAAATCACGAAGCGGCGTGTTGACGTATGCAAATACCTCGCCCGGAGCCTTTGAGGTTTTATACAAGAATATTCTTCAGATATATGTACGTGTTTTCTTATACAGTTATACACCCAGCTCGGAATCACAGGCAATTTTAATTTAAACAAGAAGACAAACGAACAGATAGGTCGTCTGATAAAACGTGATCACCTGTAACGTCATACTGTACACTGCAAATGCATTGACACCCATAGGGCTAAAATGGAATAACTCTTGTGCCAGTAACTTTAGCGGCTGTCTTGCCCTCCACGCCGGAACATAACAGTGCGAGCTCTGCTGCTTAGCGGCTGAATTTGCAAGCAAGATGGTGATAGCGATCCGGTTGGGCCTTGCACAAAGTCCTACTACCCGCAATTTGCTAAACAATCTACAAATGCTCTAAATGTCGAATGGGGTGTCACCATCGTCATATCAGCTAAAAGGTGTCCATTGCTGAACCGTCGTTAAGGATCACCACGGCGGTCGGTCTTGTAGTTTTCCATCGAATAGTTTTCCACAGTCTTCACCAGATTATGGGTCTGGATATATAGGTTATTTTAAATTCAAAACAGTAGGATCGGTTGCCTCGAGGCTACGGGAGTGGTGTCGTGATTGTAAAGTACCGGGCTCGATCCCCAACGCGTATATGCGCATGAATCAAAACACAAAATGTAAAATGAATTTAAAGTTAATGTAGAATGAAGCTTAAAGTGCAATAGTGGCCACGACCTGGGATCTACTCGTATCTTAAAATCTCTCTTTACAGGAGCAATGTGATTATAAGTGATAGTTTCTGTTCCAATCAGTTGCCTCTAACTTTCCGTTAGTAAATAAAGCGGTAACCTAATGTCATGTAAAGTAAAGTAAATAAGTCAGTATAATATCTCCCAAATCACAATTTATTGCCTAAGTACGGGAACAAACAAGTAGTGTACCATTTTGCGCCACTTCTTTCTTTTCGCTCGAGCTAGATACGAGATAGGGCTTGGCTCGAGTGACGACGGGTATCCTACTTAATATTATAACTGCGAAACTAATGTTTGAATATTGGTTCATCTAATTGAAAACGGACATTCATCTTCTCACAAAACCGTAGACACCTGTCATACATATACACCCGGTCTACCAGCAAACACTCCGCAGTCTAAGGACAATGCTAGGGGAGGATACTGGGGCTGATAGAGGCAGTCCAGATGCTCTTAGATTGAAATTTTCATCTCCCACCGTTTTCCTGCTTCACGGTATAAGGACGGAATCACGGGAATTTTATACGTACATAGTACTTGCTCGAGGTTCTTTCTATAAACTTTTTATGTTGATAGCGTTTCATGTTAGTATTTGGCTTCTTATTTTATAAAATAAGATGCACTATAGTGCAGGGTAGTATATAAATGAACTCATTAGTGAGTATTATTCAGTCAAAATTTATTTCATGAGATATTTAGATAATAAATAGAAGTAAAGTAACAGAAGATTGTTTCACATTAACTAAGAAATTAACGCTTCATCGCTCACTAACTAATTTAGAGGCATGTTTATCTCATTATGTGAAAAGTATATTTGTAATGAGATCATCTTAACATATTATAAAATAAAGTCGCTAGCCATTCCTGTTTGTCCTAAAACTTTATGGTGGGTGCTCGGCCGTTTTCTCCTCCTAAACCAGGCAACTTATTTTGATACACTATCGTCTAGATTTTTTTTTGCAAAAGGTTTCTATGTACATTACATGCTAATGGTACCCGTTTAAAGCCGGGGCGGGTCGTTAGTAAGTACTAAAGTTTTTTAACCCGAAATTGAACCGTCGACCTTTCCGCCTCCACTCGCCCACGCCTGCTTTTCCGCAAAAACGCTCCGCTATCGGCCCCTAATTGCTCCAGTGGGCAAACAAAGCGCAACTATTATCTATACCGCCATCGTAACGCTATTGTCCGGCTTGTTTATCGCGAGTTTATCGCGCGCTGCGATATGTCCAGTCCAGTGTGTTGATGCTGTTGTTGCGCGAGTAATTGATGGGAATACAAGAATGTGTTGAGGTTTCTTGAGATGGTTTTTGTCGTGGCTCTGTCCGATTGATTTGTCGAAGTAAGATATTTGGGTCTTTTTTTATAAGTAAAGAACGTGCGCTGGTAGCCTCAGACGTCTTTGTCAGCTTACCGGATAGAGGGCGAGCAACCAGAAAGGCGCTCAGCAAGGGGGGAGATTTGGGTGGTTAGAACCTACCAACTCGACTTGTTACTATCATGATCTGTTAGAATTTGACAAAAACAGAACTTGACTTCTAAATAACTTGCCTTGCCGACCATGACTTTCTGAGAATACGATAAAAGTAGGAAATAATAAATGTTCATCTTATTGTATAATTATTTCATCATTAATTCAATAGGGTTCAGTATGCACAAAGGCTGGTTCAAATGTTGTAATATTTACCGTGTGATTTTGAAGCTCACAAAATGACACAATTAGAAAATGGCATGCCTCGCCAAAAGGGAATTATTAAACGAATACTGCAAAATGACGGGCTACCATAGTACGAGTATATCACAGATTAAGCGTAGTATCCTTTCTTAAGCATGATCTCCACATCCTCGCTTCCTCTCCGATTGGACATGACTGAATAATTTGTATGTATGTAACATCATAAAGCGTTATATTCTGACGCCTTCGATACCCGACGTACGTGACTTTGATCTGATTGGACCGGGAGCGAGCGACTTTTGCGGTAGGACCCTTTCTTCGGTCAGGTTCGGAATTAAATTTGCGATTTGATAAGTGTAAATAAATAAAATGAAATGAAATAGAGACGATAAGGGAAGTTAGTTGTGTTTTTTTTAGAATTTGTGTCAAAACGAATTGACATTAAATAAGTATTTGTTCGAATTTAAACGTCAATTGGGACTTTAACGCGATAAAATCATTGTTAATTTACATCTACGTTTCAACCGTATGACAAAAGCCATGGTCACGATTAGACGATTATAAATGCCTGGGAATCGCGAAAGCTTAAAACATTTAAAGTAAGCTCATGTCCCACAAAATGTTTGCTGTTTGTTGAGCCAAAGTTTTTTTTATGAAATAGGAAGGTAAACAAGCAACTGGATCACCTGATGGTAAGTGATCACCACCGCCTATAAACACCAGCAACACCAAAGAGATTGCAGATGCGTGGCCAACCCAACGGGCTAAGATGGAATACCTCTTGTGCCAGTAATCACACCGGCTGTCTTGCTCTCCACGCCGGAACACAGCAGTACAAGCACTGCTGTTTAGTGGCAGGATTAGCGAGCAAGATAGTGGTAGCGATCCGGACGGACCTTGCACAAGGTCCTACCACCCACAAAGTCATCACTAAATAGGTCCCCAACGCTGACATTCAAGTGCTCTATCAAATATAATTATCGTGCCTGAGATTTTAATCGAATTGGAAACTTCATTAAACCAGTTCGAATGCTTCGCCGGAATTACTTATCGGAATTCTGCTGACATTCTCTCGATATTGCAGTCAGTACAAAGCTATACCTGTCCCGCTCTACTACTGGATAATAGTTGAGATAGCTGGCGCGCCTGTCATACCGGACATTCTTCAATTCGGGAGGGTCATTCGAAGACACGATCAAAATTCGCCGGACATTGTGGACTATATTAGAATATACAAAATCCGGGAAATGTAGTTGAAAAAGGTGGCTAGGTGCTGACACAATGCTACAAACAGCATGAAACTTAGCCGACAATTAAAGAGGGAACTGAGAGAAATTTTCTTTTCTCGAAAGGGATATATCAACTTCACAATGCATACTATATGCCTCCCTTTCGAAAAATGACACTTATTCGCAATTCCGTCTTTAATGGTGGCTTATATGTGTAATTAATAGATTCAGGCGTTACTTTGCGGAGGTCCATATCCACAAAGCACGGAGCACAGGGCACATAGTACGGAGAACTGATGGCCGATGGGGTCGGAAAGTTCTCGAATGGCGGCCGCGTATTGGCAAGCGCAGCGTAGGACGACCAGCCACAAGATGGTCCGATGACCTCATACAGGTGGCAGGAAGGCGCTGGTTGCATGCTGCTTCCAAACGGCCACTTTGGAAATCCATGGAGGAGGCCTATGTCCAGCAGTGGACTTCTTGTGGCTGAGATGATGATGATGATGATGATATCCACAAACTAGAACAAATTACCTTGCTATTCCCCGAAACCAGTACCGGGCTCGTACAAGTTCTAACCGACCTTAGATCCGGATGATGCCTCGTACAGAGGCGAAACGCGCGTCGATTGTGTAGCTTTAGTGTTTAGTGGTGGTGGTGTGTAGTTGAGTCTGTGTGATATATGTTGTTTCGCGTGGAAGCGGAGGGTGGGTTTTTGCTTGAATATATGTATGTCGCACAGACGCAGCTATTTCGCACGAGCCCGGCACTGGTTTCGCCGAGTAGCAAGGTAATTTGTTCCATTTTTTCTTATAGGTATGTGTCTTCGATTGTACCATGCACTTATGTAGGTTGAACTGGCTGAATACGCAGTGACCATTACCATCTATGGGCTAAGTTTTTTTTAATTACTATCCGCACATGTGCCGTCAGAAGATATTACTTTCTGTAGGCTTGTCTGCTATGTAACGCCCCACTTTCCGAATATGAGAGATGAAATAGTATTTGTATCGTAATTTAATCGAACAAGCTAGTTAACTGACCTATGGTTAACCGACTGAACTGAGCTGAGCGTTCAGAATGTACACCACAATAGCTCGAAACAAACGTCGGCCGGTCAAAAAGTTAAATGAAATCCAAACTCAATCAGGCGCACGCGGATTGGCTGCTTTGGTTGGCGCTCGTTGAAAACAAATTGTTTTTGTGCGAAATGTCAAATTGAACGGTAAAGAATAACGCCCATGGGGAGTATCGCTCACTGACCTATCTACATGGACTAACTGGTATGTATAAATCCTACTTATATTATAAACGCGAAAGTTTGTAAGTATGGATGGATGTTTGTTACTCGTTCACTTAAAAACTACTGAATCGATTTGGATGAAATTTGGCACACACATAGTTTATAATCTGGATTAACACATAGGATACTTTTTATCCCGTAAAAATGCATAGTTCCCACGGGATAGCGATAAGTGAGTTATGCGCCGCCGTGACGTCATGAGCAGCAAAGCAACTAATTCTCATTAGTTTGTCTAGGAAATATTGCAGATAGCATGTTGGGTGCACGTTTGCTTGATTCAATTAAACAAGTCTACGCGGACGAAGTCGCGGGCAAAAGCTAGTTATGCAATATTTTTTTTTTATCTTATTTACATTGAGTACTATGAAACAAAGACGCGCCTCTGTCAGTTCTTCTTATTGATTGATCCTCGTCGTATCTTTAGGCGTATTCCGTCTAAACCACGGAACGGATTTTGATACGGTATTCACTGTACGAATAATTTAGAAAAAAATTACTGAAGGTTTTATGCACATTCTAATAACGTCTTCATTAGTAAGTTGCACCCCTGCAAAGTCGGGATAATTTGAGTCTGCTTTGATGAAGTTTTAGATTTAGTTTACGTTAGTTAGTGTTGTTAGTCGGGTTAACCGTGCGGTTATCGTGCGGTAAAGAATACCGGATCGCGTTAGGTAATGTGACTGTACAGTGCACCAAGCACGAATCTTCTAGATACGTCTTAACTCGCAACATAACTCAGTGCACCTAGCACGAATCTTCTCGATACGCGTTAACTCGCTACGTAACTCAGTGCGTTTCCTTCTAACTAGCGCGGTAGGCAAGGGACGCACTGAGTTACGTAGCAAGTTAACGCGCATCGAGAAGATTCGTGCTAGGTACACAGTGCGTCTGTCTCGGCTAGTTAGAAAGTGACGCACTGAGTTACGTAGCGAGAGTTGAAGTAACGCACACTGCTGCATGTCATGGGTGTACCGGAGTTTCGTTCGAGTTTTAAAATTTAAGTTGTGTTTTGTATGGCACTGTGTGTATGTGTATCATTCACCCCAACTGTCATTGCGTTACCTATAACAATGTTATCACTTTCACGACGAATTCATTCCATACCTCGTCATCGAACGCGTCCGGATCGGCCATCCTAACGGTTTTCTTCGCCAGCGCTCTATTGAGCGGTCGCGGAGCGAGCCGCGGGGCGTTGTAGCATTAGAACGTCGCCGGGGGCCGTCACATGCGGTATGGCATGGTAGGAAGAGGCGAGGCTATCTGAAACAATAGTACAATGCATTCAAATTAAATTTAAAATGCTATGTAATGAATGACAACACAAAGAAAAATTAGGGTAATGGCAGGACTCGAACATGCCTTGCGTTTGCCCGTTTCGCCACATTACCGCTACCATACCCTGCGAATTTTTCAATTTGTTTCGTCTTTACGGTCATTACATTATTGAATTTGTTTTGGGAAAACTACCCTCGGTGTCATCTATGAGAAACTTAGTCATTTATGTCCGTTAGCTGACGGAAGATTTTTTTAAATTTTCCGTTTTTTTTTTAAATTTAATTTGAATGTATAAAAAAAAACGAAAATTAAAAAATTTCGATTACAAAAATTGTACAATGATTAGTTGTGGTGTCGTGTAGTTATTACTTGAATTGTCCCTATTGTGTCCTTTCACGCACTCTGCTGCTGACGGTACATTATCTCTTAAACAAACCGTAAACACACTTCTTTGCTGTCTTTGTCTCAACACGAAGTTCTTACTTGCGGGAGCGCTTATGCAAAATTAGAAAAGTTTTTACAGTTCCTGAAAAAGCTACGTGTAAATAAGTAATACATGTTTAATTTATACAAATACTAGCGACCCGGCCCGGCTTCGTACGAGTACAATAAGGATGTAATGTAGTACAGTAGGGGAAATATATTCACGTACCACCTTAGAACCCTATCGCAATGACGCGACGCGTTAAACGCCAGGCTATGTCATACAAATGTCATGCGTATGTCTCTTCGACTAGGTTCTACGGTGGTACGTGTTTCAATTTCCTTGACTTCGATCCTTGACTTGCATTTGCTTTGCCAACCCAGAGGGCTAAATACCTCTTGTGCCAGTAATTGCACCGACTGTCTAGCTCTCCACGCCGGAACACAACAGTGCAAGCAAACACTGCTGCTTAGCGGGAGGATTAAGGAGCAAGACGGTGGTAGCACAAGGTCCTACCACCCGCAAAACCACCACAGGTTTCGCGGAGTAGCCAGGTAAAATTTGTTCCTAATGTTTATGTTTAAGACGTTTAATATTCAAAGTTGCCTGCATAACTGCTTAAGAGCTTATATTTTTTAAATTTATTGTTAGACGTGTTCAAATAACGATGATTTTTGCGCTCATTATAATCCTCATTCTCGGGGCGTATGTCGTACAGCGTACAGCCGTATTTCATGGGGTAGAGAGGGCTTTAAAGTACTGCCCTCCACTGCCGCAGCCCTTGACGAAATAATGAGTTCTCTTCAGCGTTATGTATGAAAAATAGGTTTTAACAGATTGTTTTAAAAGTATAGGGTCAATGTGGACCAAAAGTTAGTGATTCTATCATAAGCCATTATTTTTTCAGGCGTACAACTTCGAATGGAATTGTGTACCTGGTTTTTTTTTACTTCATTAATTTTAAGTAGCAACCCGCCGGCTTCGCATGGGTACTATTTGGATCGAATGTAGGTAATTAAAAACAAAAATATCTAAAAGACAGTGAAAACCGTATCTAAATCCGTCGCGCGGTTTAGGAGGAGAAGGCGACTGAATAATACACCATAAAGATTTAGCACAGACAGGAATGGATATCGACTTTAATTTATGCTATGTAAAGAAGATTAAGATAAAAAAGATGTAGATTTTTTTGTAGCCAACACAAAAAAGTTAGACTTTTTGTAGGTCTTCAAACTATATTCTCGACAATACGCCAATAACTCCGGCAGACACTGCGAATTGCTCTGCTCTCTGTCTGCTCTGATGGGGTCTCAGCAAATAGCACCTTTTTTTCGCAAGCAACATTGTAAAATTACAAGAAAACTGGGTTAAATTAACTAAAACATGTTTCTTGACTAAAATATTGATATAAATGCGAACGCCACAAATGAGTACAGTGCCCCCTTGATTGTTTAGCCGCCGCCAAATCATGTCTTTGTAAATAAATCAAAAGCAATCAAGCACTTATACTCTGACCTTTGTATTTAGACAGAAGGGCACAACTGTAGTCTTTTTCCTAAAAAGATATGGTCTTTTCTCTTAGGATACTATGTATTTTGAATAAATAAAGTGAGATTGGAAGAGGGAGAGGATCAAGACGAATATACGACAACTTACAACGGGGCAGGGGAGGTAAAAAAAAGTCCAAAATCGTGTGCAAGTGCTAGGCTGTTAATCTCTACCATATTGAATTATTATGCGCGTTTTAAAACAAATAAACAATGACAGCTGTAGAGAAGGTTTATATAGTCACCTTGAAATGTGTGTCAACTGTGTCAACTGTCATCCCTAATTGTAATGAACGCCCGGACGTCGTATTAATCTTAATAAGCCTCGTTAATGAAGAGGCCCTTTAGAAGCCCAGAAGAGTTTTGGGGACTCCGTGATAACAAGGAGAAAAAGTGTTTAATAAACTTTACTAACTACGAGCTTCGCCCGCTTGTTTTCATATATGAATTTTACGGGATTTTACGAAATTTTACGGGATAAAAAGTACCCTATGTTTCAATCCAAAGCATGATCTATCTGTATGTGAAATTTCATCTAAATCCGTTTAGCCGTTAATGCGTAATTGAGGACTAAACATCCGAATATCCGAACATCATTACTTTCGCATTAATAATGGTATAGTAGGATAGGATTGGGTTTTGTCTGCCGCGTTGTAGACATTGGGTCGTGATAAGATTATCATCTAGAATCCCACTACTGTCTGACTGATTGATTGACTGACAACGTGCAGCATAGACTGCTGAAGATAGAAACTTGAAATTTTGGGACGTGTGTTCCATAAGGTAAAAGTGCTCTATAGTAGGATTTTTGGAAACTCCTCAATTAAAGAAGTTAAAGACAGGAAGACAGGTTATCCAAAATCTATGCAGCCAAAGTCGCGATTCAAAGCTAGTTGTCCACACTTGATCAAAATAAATGGTTAGCTTGTGATGTGTGTGGCTTTAAAGAGTTGTTTAATTCTCTAATCAAAACTTAATTTCACTAACAAAACACAGACGTATTGTTAAAATTTTATCAACTAAGCTTAAATTTTTACCACCATCGTTTTATGTAGGAAGGTTAAAACAATCTTCAACATAATTCACGAGAAATGCCTACAAAAAGTGCTGCCATGTTTTTATTCTTATAAGGATTACGGATTACCAGGGTCCCATGACTACGGGGCGGCATAACTTAGTCTCTTTACTAAAAGGAGTTTCTGCGAACGCATTCACTCGGAATATTCTAGCGGGATTTGTGTTATTGTTGTGTGTACCAGGGCAGAAGAGGGCTGTAAGAGGTGCACGTATTACTTATTTACGGTTGTTACGGAGATCTATGGCATGTAAATTTTAGGAAGTTGACCCGTTTGTGACACTGTTTGAATATCATTACTATCAAGCTGGGTTAAGACGCGCCAAAGAGTTAGGTTAGGTAAGCTATTGTTGTGAATAGCTTACACTTCCGAGTACAAAGTATGTAGAATAGATTAATAGCTTCGACTAAAATCAGTAGGGGTGGAACTCCACTGCGGGGCATGCTACAGACGGTGTTTGAAACAGTGTCCTAGCACGAACCTTCTCGACAAGCGTTACCTCACTACATAACTCAGTGCGTCTCTTTCTAACAAGTCTAAAAGGAGAGAGAGGTACTGAGCTCTATAGCTAGTTAACATGTATCGATAAAGTTCGTGCTAAGTGCACTTACCCACGCCAGCTAAGTTTTTGTACAAAGCGTCAAAGCTTTCGTATCGTGCGTCGTATCGGCAGGGGGGTTCCACTCCGCACTGTAGGCACGCTCGACGGCCTTGCCTATAGCATAGGCAAATCGCAGTAGGCTGTCGACTCGCCGCGCGCCCGTTCGCTCGCCCCCGCTGTGTCAGTGTAATTGAAAACGAATGCCGCGCAACCCTAGCGTATCGCCGGGAGTAGCGTGGGGAAGGTGGCCGCGGATGGCGCGTTCCTTTTGACTCGCGCCGCCTGGCGCATGGTGTATGAAGTAATACGAACTTTTTGAGCGTGTGAATAAAGTTAGAATTCGTTTAATCGCGGTCGTAAAAGAGAAGTTTCTGTACGTTATTTATTCTGTGGTATTGGGGTTTCAGCCTAAGCGCTGTACAATAGCTGTATAGAAGTGTTCGCATCTACTTATATAGGACCAAGTTTTATAGCGCTCGTGTGCTACTTGGGGTATCTATAACACCCACCACGGAACTCGCTCGTTCAATGACACAAGTGTAATCGCAGCGCGGCAAACAATTTGCGCGCAGCAATTACCGGAGTTTGCGTCGCGGCTTGTAATTAAGAGAGTAGACGGCCGTACGGCCTACTCCGAAGACGGGCGTTGTTTGTTTGTATAGTACGGGCAATAGTTACGATGTTGGTAAACTACTTTTTAGGGCTCCGTATTTTAAAAATAAATTATAGAATCACTTCGTCGACCGTTGTTTGTCTTATTGTCAACGGATCTCTGGACGCTTGGAGGTATAAAGTTGAAATTAATAACACACGCAGTTTACGGACCTTTGGACAAGTAAAATAATTAAGTTTCTAAGTCAATGCGATCAAAACATAGGACTATTATGCCACATTTTGACACTCGTAAATAAAGCAAATCCAGGATACTTTCCGTTGACCTAGATCAAAATCATGAGATTGGCAAGAAACAAGGTCTACAGCACAAGTATAGGAGAAAATTTGAAAACCGTAAATTCGTAGTTTTACAAAGTTACATATGCAGTTGGAGAATTAACCGTGACGTATATCAATGTATTGGCAAACATTTTTTAAGCTACAATGTTATGTTTGTTTTTCAATCTGAGGATCTGTCTAAATACATTGTATGGGACCCTCGATCCGTGAGTCAGATTTGTTTCTGTCCGGTTTTTTACACACCGGTCACACGAAAGTTTTTGCCGTGTCAAAAAGCGCCCTTCGATTACCTAGTCTGCAGGAAGTCGCCAATTGGTCGCGACCGTACGCTGGCGAATCAAACTGCAGGGAAATTAGAATTCCGAGAATGTTCAGAGGTGAGGCGGAAATTGGAAATAAGTTCAGGGAAATAGTCGAATAACATCAGACATCACTTAATTTGGTGAAGGAAATGTATGCCTCTAAATTTGTTATTTTATTTCGTTTTCATAAATATTATCAGCCTAAATGTTCGATCAACTACACCAGTAGATAATACATATACATGACATTTGTAGCACTTCTAAAACTCTGCCAAAACGTAGCCATGGCGGGCTTTGTGACATAAGAGGCGAGTGCCATGTTTGAGTTTTGATATTGAGCTTGAGCAGCTTGCATCGTCCATAGTTTATAAGGTCGTTGGCTTAAATACCCAGGCAGTTTTGATGACGAGCCATTCAATGTTGAGCTTGTATCATGTATTGGTAACGCAACGTGAGCTGAGGTCACGCACACTGGTGCATGTCTGTGTGTACTAGTGAGTTTCGTTCGAGTTTTCTTTTTGTTGTTTCGTATTGCGCTGTGTGAGTAATCATTCGACTTGACTCTCGTTGCCTGTATTACGCCTATGAAGGTATCGGCCTCGCGGGCTCGGCATTCATGAAACAAGAAGTCTGGCCGAAAAGAGGTAGCTTTCCACCGATTTCGCGGACGGATGCTGGACGCTCCGAAAAAGGTGACACGTCGCCGGAAAAAAGCGAGCTAATTAAATGTTAATTTTAATATAATTATTATTTTCAATCTTTATGGGCCTATCCAGCCTGAAATAAATATCCTTAGTACATTTTTCCCATATTATGTACAGGTTGATTCGAAATGGGTCATTTTGGATCAATCTGAAACTATCAGATTTCTACGAAAATGTAGTTAAAGAACCACGTAATCCATTTTTAAGTTTTCAGATAACTACTTTCATTGGTCTTAGGAAACTAATAACCGGTTCAGAAACAAACAGATTTTTATCGCAAGTTGGTTTATTGCTATATTTTGCTATAATTAATAACGTAATTATTAAACCCTCAATAATTAATAATAATCAATATTAATAGCTTAAAAATGTAGTTAGATTCTATAAGTGAATTAATGTAGTAAGTACCAGGGCGACAGAAGTACGCAGCAGGTATGCGGTGATCCCTAGTCCCGAACTATCGGGGAGCTCGGGAGAATTTAATTGCATCGCGCAACGGATTAGTTCGCTTAAACTCAGCCAAGTGCCATTTACTAAGGAAATAAACTTTGTATATGTATGTATACCTGCTAGCGTATATATCATGGATGGACAAACTCCGGCCCGCAGGCCATCTCCGGCCCGCAACCATCGACACAAAAGTATATAATTCAATCGGATATAAGTAAATGTGTTTGTTTGTTACGTTTTTACGCCTAATACGCTAAACAAAATTCTTCAAAAAGAAGGACATAGGCTAGTTTTAACGTCCACCCCGTTTAATGACGCAGTTAATGGTGGAACTTCCAAAAATATTAACTTAGTGACTTTTAGATTCCATAAAGAACTCATGTTCCAAACTTCTAGTCCCTAAGTAGAGGAGCTAGGCCTAGCATAGCCTGTCGGTCAAGGAAAACATTTATATTCATACAATATACAATTGTTAGAAATATGTTTTAGTGCCTCTTTGATTAGGTAAAGGGCATGATGACTAAAATTTGTTTGTTATCAAAATTAAAAGAACTCGTCAAAAGAAGAAAAACTGTATTTTTAGTTTTATGTAATTTCGCTAGTATTTATACATATAAATGTATCAAGTGTGCAACTTAATCACGTTTGTTAGAATAATGGGAGCGTTTATATGGGTACCCCCCCCCCCCTCATATTAAAAATTGTTGTATTTTTATCAGGGTTCTTAATTCTAATAAGTATATTTTGAAACAAAAAAATGCCTTTTTTTAAGTTCGTGTTAAATTGCTATAGTCAGTAGTCATAATGTCTACATTTTTTTTTATATAGTTTAAAAATGTCCATCTACAAAAATGTTGTACTTTCATGACAATTGTGTCTATGTACCGCTTTGTGTATGACTGTAGTGTAAAGAAAGGAATGTGTCACGAAATGTTGTCAGTTATGTATGTTTCGTTGTATGTTATGAATGAAATGTTTTGATTGAATAAATCCACCGTAATCCAAATTGTATATTATTTACAACAATATTTAGAAGTAATATGGTATACAATAGCCTGATTGCCCCAGTGTCCGACTCTCCTTTATTTACTCGGCCTTATTTCTAGTACAATCGCAATGAAAACATGTTTTGTTTGGCAAAAAATATTGCTTTCAGTAATTACGTGTATTGCCGGCGAAATTGCCTATATTGTGTTTGTTTGCATTGTGCCTATTGGAGATTTATTACTTGCTTTATTAAAATAAATTGTGGATTATTTCAGCATAACTTTTTGGTGTTACTTATAACATAAAAAATATATGAATAGGTACAGCGTTCATCGATAGCTTCAGACTAGAGATTGTAATGTTGTGTTGCAAATATTTACTACTCGGCAAGTTAACTATACTAACCAAATGCTTAGAATTAACGTCAAACTGTAGGCTCAAACAATACAATACAAATGCTGACAGTAAAATATTACAGTTTCTCATACAGAATAATCTATAGACCCTGCGTAATTTATGCAGGCCTATTTACAAAACAAGGCCATTATTTTCTTCACCAATATTGCTAAAGTAATTTTGAAGCGAAAAACCAACAAAAAACTAATTAAAAACCTGTTTGCCTCCAAAAAAACAATCAACGGTACAAATTACACCATATTTCGCCGGAAATAATTAAATTTCGCACAGTGTGAACGATGCTAATGACGTCATTTGTTTCGCGCAAAGCGATTTTTTTTCTCCGCTCCGAAATACAGCGAAAAACGAATTATTAATTAATACGCCCTGTATACTGGCCTGGCTTTTTAGCTTGCCGCACCAATGTAAGCCTTGGAATGTTTGCTTAAGGTACGCTTTGGGTCGTTCATTTAATTTCGCGGTTCATTTTGTGATCAAATAAAATCATGCCGGGGCTCAGGTAGCGAAATGGCTAACGAAACGGAATATTTGTTGGGAAAATACACGTGCGATTCGTTATGTGCACAACTTTTGAAAGGTCGTTCGGATTACAAGTGTTAAGTTATATGTATATTGTAGACCCCAAACTTTTGACCCCCGATGAAAATCCAAAAAAAAAAAAAACTGAAATTTCAAATGCTGACTCCGCTCCTTTTGTCACATGAAGTTTTTGTTATATTTATATATTGTTAACTGTATTGTTACTTCGTGTGGTAATAAACGCATATTCTATTCTATTCTAAATTCAAACAGGTGAGTTATAAGTTTGAAGTCTCTAGGTCTGCTTGTCCGTCTGTCTATCTGTGGCCTTTACCTTTTGATCAGATGAGTTGACATCAACACGGTTTTTATATTTGATGCCTTCCGAGATCACATTTGGATGGGCGACGGTAATCACTTCCCATTAGGTGACCCACATGCTAGTTTACCTCCATAAAAAAATAGTTATTTCCAGATATATATGTATTGTTTGTTTATTCTTTTTTGTATGTAATGCTACTTTCAATTGCTCCATGTTAAATGTATTTAGATTTTACAGACGCAAAAATACATATTTATTTTATTCGTATTGTAAATTACGTATAAGTGTTACGTACAGTCAAGGAATTAAATTTCCAACCCACCTAAGGTATATAGCAAACTGTCACCATAAGAGCTATAGAGCAAGACGTTATTTTGACATATCGACCTTAATGCATTGCGAATGTCAGACGACATTTCAACGAAATGGGTAGGGAATTAAATTCCTTGACTGTACCTTCATACTACTGTCTTTGTACAGTAGGGGAAATTTATTCACGTACCACCTTAGAACCCTATGGCAATGACGCGCCGCGTTAAACGCCAGGCTATGTCATACAAATGTCATGCGTATGTTTCTTCGACTAGGTTCTACGGTGCTACGTGTTTCAATTTCCTTGACTGTACATCACTGTATCTCTTTTTGTGATTGTTTTTTGTACAATAAAGAATGTACAAACATTCGAGTACATACGTATAACTGTGTATTATTATGAATGTACATGTTTATACTAAAAGCAAATACGTAGGTTTTGCTTCTTATTTCATTTTTTTATATTCCGTATGTCTAGGTACTCTAGATTTTTATGCCTTCTCAATAGCCCAATGGTTAACTGGAAGACACCACTTAAAAGGATAAATTAGCCTTTGCACATACCTATCCTTTGTCTTATGATTTATTATATCAAGTTTTATGCGAACAGTAAGGAGTTATATATGAAATTAAAAATCCAAAACTTTAATTAAGGTCTGATTTGTAAAGGCTAATCAATCTTAGAAACTGCCTGACTATGGCTAATATAGTCTCTTTTTGGATACGCCTAAATCAGTTTTTCAATCTTCAACATCACAGAATACAGACGAATGGAAATTAAAAAAAAATATGTAGCATACAAACAAGGATGTTTCGCCAACATAATTTTGTCACGCGTGAAAAAATTGCAAAAAATTTAGTGATAAAATACTATTATATGAATGGGGTTCCGAAACTGCGTTACCCCCCCCCCCCCCTAATAGGGATTACGCAGCTGCGCCCGAGTTTACGACGCGGCGTAAATTGCGTAATCATTACGCCGTAATGTGTTTTCCGTGCGCGATGTGCAACGGTATTACATCGGCGAAAGTTAGTCGAATGTGTCGTTTGGGATTTTTTTTATTACCCACATAAGTTGTTTCAATGAACCTTTTTTTTTAATATACAACATAGGAAGGAAAACAAGCAAGTGGGTCACCTGATGGTAAGTGATCACCACCGCCTATAGACACCTGCAACAACAAAGAAAGTGCAGATACGTTGCCAACCCAGAAGGCTAAGATGGAATACCTCTTGTGCCAGTAATTACACCGGCTGTCTTGCTCTCCACGCCGGAACACAACACTGCAAGCACTGCTGCTTAGCGGCAGGATCAGCGAGCAAGAGTGTGGTAGCGATCCGGACGGACCTTGCACAAGGTCCTACCACCCCCAAAACCGACCTGCAGAGTCTGAGCACACACTAGGGTTGCCAGATGATCGGGATCCTTCTGAATTGTCTCTACATTTCGTGATGCTTTGATTTTTTGCGGGTGGTAGAACTTGTGCGTTGGTCCATCCGGATCGTTACCACCATCTTGCTCGCTAATCCTGCCGCTAAGTGCTGCCTTGACGCATGCCGCCTGGCGAATGTTTATGAAGTAATACGAACTTTTTGTGCCTGATCATAAACTTGGAATTCGTTTAATGGTGGTCGAAAAAGAGAAGTTTCTGTACGTTAGTACAATTATTTATTCTGTGATTGCACGTTTGCATAGTGAAGCACTTGCGCGCTACTATAGCATACGGTCATTCTGTATTCTGTGTCACATAACATGTCAAAATGAGGTTAGTTTTTCGTGCAATGAAAAGGGAAGAAATGAGCTTTGTTTTTCATTTCCACGCTTCTCCGTTCGCGCGCGTTGTGTAGGACCAATGCACGCTACGCCTGGCTCGCTCCTTTCCGTCGCGTTGAAAAATGTTCGTTGCTGCAGCAAGCTTTGTGCGGAAATTAATCGTTCGCTGTAGCGACATCGACCGCTGACGTTAGACTAACCACATTTCTTTTTCATGTACCAAAATCTGCAAACCTCGTATACAAGACAGTCTTTTTCTTCGATATAGGAAGGAAAACGAGCAAGTGGGTCACCTGATGATAAGTGATCAACGCAGTCCATAGACACCCGCAACACCAACGAGGTTGCAGATACGTTGCCAACCTAGAGGATACCTCTTGTGCCAGTAATTGCACCGGCTGTCTTGCTCTCAATGCCGGACACAACAGTGCAAGCACTGCTGATTAGCGGCAGGATTAACGAGCAAGATCTTGCACAAGGTCCTACCACCCGCTACAGGGCAATCTTATGATGGCCTGTTTGCATGTATGGTATTCAACTAAAAGAAAAATGCAATTACTTGCACATATGCGTATTGCAAAGAATGCAAAATGTAATCCAGCTGCAAATAGTTATATTCGTTATTGCGTGAGCGATATTTTCTAACTACGTTGATGATCTTGGTGATGTTTTCTTGACAGTTTCCATTTGTGGAACCATGGGTAGGAGCCAGCGGGAGCTGCGGTACCAATTTGGTGCGGGGCGAAGTGTGGCAACTCTATGTAAGGAACTGATGGCCGATGGGTTCGAAAAGTTCTCGAATGGCGGCCGCGTCTTGGCAAGCGCAGCGTAGGACGACCAGTCACAAGATGGTCCGATGACCTCTTACAGGTGGCAGGAAGGCGCTGGTTGCATGCCGCTCTCAACAGGTCATTTTGGAAATCCATGGAGGAGGCCTATGTTCAACAGTGGACTTCTTGTGGCTGAGATGATGTAAGGTAACCGTCCCAGGACACGGTTAGGGCATTGCTTTTACCAGTAATTGACATCATTGCCTTTATTTGTATGTTTCCGTATCTTCTCGTCAATTATTGGGTCACTGTCAAAGACTGGGACGCAATAAAATTATAATATATCTTGCTCTCTTTTCTTACGTAACAAAATCAACAGTAAAACCCGTCGGGCCCAACTAGTCCATAAGCACCCATAAACTTTGCGCCTCATCTAAATGAGTTACAACTAAAGCATTTACTCGAGCACAAATAACGTTTCCGGAGCCCTAGCGTGAGCGAGAGAGCTGTAGCCACCAGCCCTTAGTTAGACAAGGACCTGCAATATGCATTATTCATAGATCGCGATTCAGAATAAGCGGGATGTCAACCCTTAGCGGAATAGTGACATTGTGTGAATGTTTTATTCAGAACTGTAAAACTGGGATCTCACGGATTTTTTTCGATAGAATAAGGATTCGGATGTCTTCGAGGTAATGGGGGGATTATTCTTGAATTGAGTCATTGGAGTGTAGGAAATATGACGCTCATTTATAAACCCACGATCTTATACCCGCAGTTTCACCTGTATGAGATTATTTATGCATTCTATGGAATTTTACGGGATGGAAAGTATTCTATGTTTTAATCTAGGGTTTGATCTACCCGCTTACCAAATTTCATCTAAATCAGACCAGCCGTTAGTATATGATTGAGGAACAAAATTTAAAATATCCTCGCATCATTACTTTCTCATTAATAATATTAGTAGGATGACGCATCTCAACGAAGGTTGTTATCAGTATCAAGCATGTCTGTCTGTCTTTCCTAATTCATAGTTTCAAAACTGATGAACCGATTCCTACGCACCCTTTTTTCCTTACCTGATTTAAGTAAGAAGTTTCTTGGCCAAGTTTGGTGGAGCACGGGTTAACCGTTTTTGGTTTATTCGAGTTAAAATATATCGGAAGTTAATTTAAAGTGTTACTTTGGGTAGTTTTGCTCATCCAAGGCCTAATTCTTCCTGCCTTGACTTAGAATGTGGCTACATGTCCAATAAAAGCTACGCAAGCGGCTTGCTAAAAAAGTCAACCAATGAGATCGCGTTATTTTCACGCCCTTGCCTGGCCCAATGATTCCATTTGGAACTTTGGCAGGCTATCGCGCCCTACTGCGTAGGTACCGACATACTTACGGTGTTCTTAATTTTTTTATCATCTCCTGGAATCAAACCCATGATTGCTAGGGGGCTACGCAAGACCACGGAGCTCCCCAATCAAGATAGCATCTTTAACATCATCTCATATCTCTACAAGGTCTCGACTCAATAAAGATGTGAAAGGTAGACCAATAGTGAGATCTCTCGCCAGTGGCCCTAACATGACTGGCCAAGTTTAGTTTATCTCTATCTGCGACCCTTTCTTATGACACTAGTTAGACAAAGACACAGGGATGGGTTAAACTAAACCTGGGCTGTAATGTTAGAGCCGCAGGCGGGTGTTATGCCTGGGAACAAAAGTCCGAAGGATGGAAGTTGGAAGTTGTATTTATGCGTCCGTATTAGGGAATTTCGTAAGCGCGAGTTAGCGCATGTCAGTTGGGTTTTTCTGTTCTTAACTAGATGGCGCTAGGAGTCGCTACAAAGATAAACAAAGCATTGAAAAACCGATAGCCATAACTGGCTTGCTGATTTATCTCTCTTTTCAATAAGATAAAAATGGCAAACTACATGTGTCTTCGAAGTTTTTTGTCACTATTAAAGACGAAACTGCGAGAAAATGACATGTTTCGAAAGGGAGGCATATAGTATGCAGTATGAAGTTGATATGTGTCAAGTTGTCACATAGTCTTGTTACAGAAAATAGCAGAAAATCTCTGAAAAATGGACCTTGGTATTCTATGAGGTGAAAATTACATAGAAACTTGCAGCTTGGTATTGGTAAAGTGATTTCTTGGTCGGCTAAACTTTGGAAACAGTTGTTTAGCCAAGAAAAACACGTTAACTACTGCTGCAATATTTATTTTACACAGTTTAGTAGTATCATTTCAAATCATAAACCTAATTATACTTTATGTCTTCATAATTTTGTCTGTTTATAATTTTCACATTTATTGAAACATTAATTCAAAGCCACGTTCACTACTATATGAGGAAGCTAAAGTTTGTACAGTCAAGGAAATTTAAACACGTACCACCGTAGAACCTAGTCGAAGAGACATGACGCATGACATTTGTATGACATAGCCTGGCGTTTAACGCGTCGCGTCATTGCGATAGGGTTCTATGATGGTACGTGAATATATTTCTCCTACTGTACCTATACACGCGCTATAACTCGTCCAACATTCGTCAAACTAGAGGGCGGGGCATAAGAGGGTTTCGGTAACTGAATTTGGTGCGGGGGATGAGTGATCATTCTGTATCTATTATTATTACGCCGTAATCAAATTTTTGCTTAGAAAAAGTAAGTTTTTCAGCAGAATCTTCCATTTTCTGAAGCGCTGGTAGACTCAGACATGTAAAAGAGCCTTTGTAGTATTGGCAAATGATTTTTTTTTTTCACGACTTCGTAAGCCTGGAATTTAGAAGTACGTATTAATCAACTAATAATTAAAATTACACTATATTATTTATAATATTTATTGTATGGTCATGAGTTATACATACAGGTGTTATTTAGGTTAGATTTCAGTGACTCGAGATAAATCGCATCGCACTCATTCGCATCGCATCGCGAATGCGTCGCGTATTTACGTCGTTGTTTTGAGCCCCACCCCCGATAGGTTCGTTCGACTGGAGCAATTTCAGTGAATTATTTATTAGCTATCATATGAGACGTAGGTATTATGTATTCCAGAAGGTTGTATAGGGTCCCCGCGGAACCCGACCGGTTCCAATTTTCGTGTTCTGTTTATTAATAGCCGGAAACTTTACCGGGTAATGTATTATCAACTAGTTTACACCGTGGATTTTCTACCTATACGTGGTAATTTTATCAATACTGTATATGCAGTAATACAAACAGCAACAAACTTAGCCGACCATTAAAGAAGGAACTGAGAGAAATTGTCTATGCTCGAAAGGGATAGATATAATATATCTTTCTGATATTTTCATTTATATTTTCAGAAACTGAACTAAGAAAGAAAGAAAAAGAATCCATTTATTTGACGCAGAGGAAAAGGAAATAACTGAACCTCGATACGAGCCATTGAGCATTTCATAAAAATATCCAAAATTTCCAGGAATTGTAGCGCTAATCATAATTCAGGAATGAAAAGGGGACTTAAAGACTGCACTTGCCTAAATCCGATTTATTACCCCTTTTATTTTATTAAACAAAGGTTCTAACATTGAGAAGGCGGCTATATGAACGTAGATCAAACGTAAAGGGTCGGCCGCGTACGCCTCGCCTGAAGCATCGGTGAAAGGGTGTGTCTGGAATAGTCTGGATGGTTATAAATGGACCCTGTCTCGCTTCGCTGACTGGGAAGTTTGGTTATGATTTACGCTATTTGTTGGGATATACTTTTATATTATATTTAACAGATGGAGCCTCAATGCCCCTTTTGAAACTGTAGCGCAAGTTAATGTCATCACCGTCATTGATTACTTGTTTATACAGGTTCCATAAATGGGAACAATTGTCACTTGTTTAGTTACAGAGACAAGAGGATAAATATATCACTTGACTGTGCCTGAGATAGGCTATTGCAGAAATTTCTCATAAATTTTTCTCATGAATGCTCTTTGAAATTTTTCACACTGAAAAAACTGCAATTTTGGAAAGTTTGCGGAACATCATACGGATGGACAAGATGCAGGATATTTAAAGAAGGTGCAGTGGATATTCTCGGATTTGCATTGAAAATTAAGTTAGTTGGTGCATTTTTGAAAAGTTTCTGCCTGCACATCATAGGGAAAAAGTTACAGAAGCTTTTCGAAATGGTGAAAATGTTCTCAGACTTTCTACACTGAAAACTGCAATTCCGGGAAGTTTCTACCGGCACATCATCTGTAACTCCTGTTACGTTGACGAAGTAGGCTAACACGTTCCCGAAACTAGAAAAACGGTTGTTCCATAAGCTCGATTCGTGTAGAACCCAAACTCTAACACAAGCACATTTTTAACAAAACATAAAAAGTCCATTTGTTAAAATAAAACCGTGCTGCTTGAAAATTTATACTTACCAGGCAAGCAGCAACAAGGCGGAGGTAGGAAGGTCGTTTTTCACACGGCGTGTTTCCTACAGGAAGCAATTACGCCCATGTACTCGCGAGTGCACAGTTTGAGCTTAGAAGTCTCTGTAATTTCTGTTCCTCCGGTATTTTGTGCACGTAAAGCAACTTGTAGTTTTTTATTTTGCTAGAATATTAATAGTTTTTAACTCCTTTATTTTTTCTTCAAAATCATACTTAAAATAAAATAATGTTTTACTAAAAATGTCTTGTTTAAATAAACTTTTGTGAAGGATACTTTACGTACTTACAGTAAGTTCAGATTCGAATCGAATGCGTTATTCGTTTTTTAGCTTACTTTTAGAAATAAAATACTTAGCAAATTATTAAATTTTAAATAAATCCACATCTACATCTATAAGAAACATTAATACACTATTATAAAAGTATCGTATTGTTGATCCGTAACTATCGTTGATCAGTAATCCCCTTTTATTTTCAACAATTAGCTGGCAGAGATCCTTTCAAGGGATAAGTTCGCCGTTGTAACACTGTTTGTGTTTGTCTGTATATTTGTAATTGATCATATACAATAAAAAGAGTTTACTTGCTCGTATAGTCGACCAAGTAATTTCTTAACCACTTTTGAACCTTATCCCTTTGTAATACGGTCGATAGGTGGACAAGCAATTTCTTGGTCGACTATACATACAAAAAACACAGCCTAGCACTGACCCAACTATTAACGCCCACCACTTGTTATACTCTCTACAATGACTCTACACATGTTGCGTTTCTATCAACAGCATCATCAGGAGTTATGACTAGACCATTCGCCGCTCAAACGGTCGGCGCAGTAATAAATCTTAACTGCCCCCATTATTTTTCATAATCCTATCCAACTACCCTCATTATGATTGATATTATTTATTCAAACGCAAAACCTCTTAAAGCGTACATCTATCTCTTTCGTGCACGCTTACTTGTGAGAACGGGATATAATGCTTTATGGCCGCACGAAAAAAACTAGCATGCTAGGAGTTGGTTCAAAAAAGATAAGAATAAGAATAAAAAGAATAAAAAAGATTTATTGCCATAACATAAAATACTATATACTATGCCTTGGCAACAGGTACCAGTCTCAGCATATGCTAGGCACAGTACCTGGCGCTGGTTTTCAGACTGGCCCCTTGTGAGAGGCAGTTTAAGTTAAGTAATAGAGATGGGCCGAGTACTCGGTTGATACTCGGTACTCGGCGTACGCGGCGTGTTTTTTGATACTCATACTCGGCCGAATAACTCAGTTAGAATGCCGAGTATACTCGGTTTAAGAAAAGCAATATATTTAGGTAGATAAAATTAAAACAACAGTGTTAATCAAAATCAGGTCATCACTGATCAAGTACTCTATACACAGTCACACACAGTCTACTGTGACGCGCAACGTGAAGCATTTGTTTGCAAACTATCAAGTGACAGGTAGTTGAAAGGCGCGGGCGGGGTGAGGGGTGTATCAACGCGAGCCGATTGCTTGACCGGCGCGAACCTGTTTGTACTTGTTTAAGCGCGAAATAGGAATTTGATTGAACCGAGTAAAACTCGGTACTGGTTACTCGGCAAAAGTGTTACTCGGCGCATCTCTATTAAGTAACAATTGTGAGAAATGCATTCATGACAATCTTAAAATAGGTACAATATTTTCAAGATTGCAGGTGTACATTCTTCTTCGATAGAAGAATAAAGCAATATATATATACATAGGGGCACCTCTACCTGTGGACAGCTGTACCGGTTGACACTCTCTAAATCTTATAGCCATACTCTCTCATCGTCCGACCAATCCCCATGTTTCTCTATTCCCTGCCTTCAGTGGCCCGTTTCACGAAGCTACAAGTTACAATTTTACAAGTCTAAACCGGCAACATTGGTCATTATGCCCATTGCCATTGGTCATTATTGACCAATGTTGCCGGTTTAGACTTGTAAAATTGTAACTTGTAGCTTAGTGAAACGGGCCACAAGAGGTCAAAGAGAAGGCTGAGAATAAAGAAAAATATCGATTGTTCCAACGATGAGAGAATATAGCTTTAAGATTTAGAATTTCCACAGGTAGAACAGTTTCCCTGTACTTTTAGGCTGCTTTTCCACCAGAGATGTGCGAGGATGCATAGCGAGGTATGTGTGTGTAAGAACCAATAGAATCGCTTCATTTACCTCGCCTCGGTCAAGCTCTGGTGGAAACGGCTCATTGGTTCTTTACAAACACATCCCTCGCTACTCATCCTCGCACATCTCTGGTGGAAACGCAGCTTTAAGCGTCAATCATTTCCCCAGTTTCGGTTAAACTCGACACGAGCCAAAGAAATAAAATATAAAGCTGTGACCTCATTATGTTGAACGGCCGGCGACTAACGAGTCGCTAAGTGCGTGCTTGTATTGTGGACCCGCGCTTACCGCACTGGAAAAAGTAATTACCGGTGTAATTAATTTAGCCAAGGGTTTGATTGATTATATATAATTTACACTCGAAATATATTTATGCTGGTTGGCACCAAACAGTTAAATGTTTGTAGGAGGCTAACTGACATCAGCACCTCTAGCACACTAGCGTTTATCGCTGACATAAAGCATTCGTCCCTTTCGCACACGCACTGGTTAGACCGGGATAAATGCTTTTTGTCATCGATAAAAGCTAGCGTGCTAGGCCTCCACATGCATACAAAAGTTGTGAATCTAACGTGTTAAACACATTTAACTCTTTGTGTGTCTCGACTCTACCCTCGACTGTAATGTCCTGTCAATTGCTCAAAGAGTTATTGGAAGAGATTCCTTATTGGAAGAGGTTCGCCTTGGCCAGTCGTATTAAGCCCACAGACTTCAAATTGATTGACTGTGAAGCGCTGTTCAACGTTATTAACACCTCCCGCACTAAATAATGAAACTAAATTTCATTCAACTATTTTCAAGTTTCTTGGCACTTTACTCGGGAAATAAGTTAAAATTGAAGCGTTGTTTCTAAGGCGTTAACGTTGATTTAATTTATTACTCAAATTCTTTTGTTAAAAATAACAATCGTGATCTATCAAAATGAATAAAACCCCTGAAACAACGAGAGTAGCAACTTTCAATTAATTCTTTCATTAAATACCTCCATTCTACAAAAATCAATTAAAAGTTGGAATGATAAAAACTGGACGGATAAAGGAAAGTCGTACTGGTGGAAACCATTTTGTAACTTTGCTTACAAGTTTTTTTAGGGTTCCGTGGGAAGTCGGAAAGATTTTGTAGAATCCCACAGCGCAAGTAAAACCGGCAAAGAGGCAACGTGGGAAGGTTTTCGTTAGGACAACAACCTACTGAAATAATTTTGAAGAAAGTAATGGCGACTTAAAGTAAATCCAGTTTCTTAGTAGCTATCGGCAATCTTTGTGATCCTAAGAAACACGAGTGACAAATGTATTGTCAGACGCAGGAACGAGTGAGATGTACGAAGATTGCCGTGAGCGATTAAAAAACTGAAAGTAGGTACTTTATATAAGTTGGAAGTCAGTTTGCAAGCAAGTCTCCTAGTATAGCTTCAGCATATCTCAGCGTCCCTTTCTACGAAATTCTCTCAACAATTGTTGCCTATAATGACAGCGGTTAAATAGCCCGAATGTTCACCCGTGTATCAAGCGATGAGAACTTTGTAATGCTACTAAACCATAAAAAGGCCCCAGCACGCTACTTGTTATCGCTGACATCCAGCACATATCCCTTTCTAACCAGTAAGCGTGTGCGAGAGGGATGGATGCTTTATTTCTGCTATAAACGCTAGTGTGCTACCTTAACAAAGGCTAGTGTAACCTTTCAGTAACTAGAGACTGCCCCGGCCACTATTTACTAATGGAAACTTTTCGTAAAAAAGTCTCTAAAAGACAATAAAAACTATATCAAAATCCGATTCGCGGTTTAGAAGCATAAGCTGCCGAAGATACTAGTACAGACAGGAACGGATAGCGACTTTATTTTGTACTTTGGAAAAAAGATACGGATTTAGATTGAAAACATATTTTGATTTCAACTAAATTACTGTAATACTGTTTCCCTGTGTGTTCTTTTATTTTGTTTACTTGTGTGAATCAATAAAGAGTATTTGTTGTTGTTGTTACTGAACCCTCGAGGCGAGACGCCCACTCGCACTTGACGATTTAACTTTTGTGAGGAAAACTCGAGGTTTTTACGGAAGTTTGTTATTTATAGATGCTGCTATAAGTGGAGATGCTATATTAAATATGATGCTTAGTAGACCTGATGACATTGCACACATATCAACTTAAACGTAATGCCTCGTCGTAAACGTAACACGTCGTACATCCGTTCGTCGTTTCCGTGAATTTATTTATTCCTTCGAATCCCGGTACGAGCCCCCAAAATGTGGGATCGTAGAAGGAAAAACTGATTAAGAAACTGATTAAAAACCGGCCAAGTGCGTGTCGGGTCACGCAGTGCAGGGTTCCGTAGTTGCCTGATTACAAAACACTAGATTGATAGTCTAAGCTCAACGAGCACTAATATATCTTTATTCATAAAATTCAAAATTAAGAAGAAGAAAAAAACAACAGTATAATCTTATTCTAAACTTAAAGCTAAACAATTTGTCCCAAATCGCCGCCAATAGGGAGGGTGCCCAGAAGGCTGGCAGCATTGCATGGCAGCGTTGGATGGCAATGCTGATTCTTTGGGCAAAGTATTGCCCAGCCTTCTGGTCACGGGAGGCCTCTATAAGGCGCGCCGATAAGTCTTTGTATAGGCAGCGCGCACTTTGCCCCCAGGGCCCCAGAGTTTCAACCCCAAACACTAATTAACATGTTCAAGTTTAGTTTATGTCTATGTGCGTCCTTTTCTTATGGCATTACTTAGACAGAGACGCAGGAAGGGATAAATTAAACTTGACCCGTCATGTTAGGCCCTTGTTCGAGAAAAATGTAAGTATGGAGATTTAGCAAAAACTCGTTTCCATTTCCTCTTAATCCGTTTTTAATGTCCTACAGTGAGTCCACAGATTAATAGCCATTAATCTTATGCTTTCCTGTCATTGTGTTGCGACACAACGTATTCGATGCTTAGGGCTTTCGCACACTCGCGATTTGCTAGCGAGTTGAGAGTGTGTACCCGCCTCAAAAAGCGTTCTCCATACAAACGACGCTGACGTTTCTCACCCTCTAAACCTTAACCTATAGCAATTGTTTTTAGTAGGTTGTCATTAGGACTTAGAACTAGGTTTGTATGAGTTGTTTTTTTGTATTGATTTATCTGAGCGTCTAGTGTAAGTTTTTTTACAATAAACGCAACGAAAGCGTTAGAGTTAACTTCTCAATTACTATGGAAGCAAAGACAGCGCCTCTTGCGGCGCGTATTTGCAACAAAATGTTTTCATACAATTTAGAAGATAACGCTAACGCGATAGAGACTTTTTTTTGGCAGAAAACTTACTAAGGGCTCTGGTCTCTTTTCTGAGAAAACTCATTTTCCCGTGTATTTTACATCTGACTTGAACAGAACTTGTTCGCGGGGACCGCTACTAGTATACATTTAAATATGTATTCATTTATCTGCAAGCGATTACCCGGTTTCACCTGCGTGATATTGGTCCGAAACATATCGGGCATTTCTCGACTTAAAAATACGTGAGTGGTCCGTTTTATTAATATGTCCGAATCTCACGGTAGTTTTTTAAAACTGCGTGATATTATCCACCCAATCTAATGCTTTAACCCAAGACATGTTTCACCTGACTGCGATATTTCAACTAATTCCGTCGAGCCGTTAATGCGTGATTGAACAACAAACATCCAAATATCCAAACATGATTACTTTCGCATTTATATTACTACTCGTTTTAACCCGCGGCTTTGCTCATATAACATCGCTCGTAGAGACATTCAGACAGACAGGTATATAGTATTCTAAAGATATTTTGGTTACTATTGTTCTTATAGAGCCCCTCATATTCATTTCTGTTAAATATCTCCTGTGCAAGACATCGCCCAGCTACAATTTTTTATTATATGTAAAGATACGTAGGCAGTTATTTTTATCTTTCCGCTGATTTTATTATTGCATTTAATGGTACAGGGTGTCGGGGAAAATAACAAATCACAATACAGACATAGAAATAAAAAACTAAAACTAGGAAAACTGAGACAGGTCCCCCAGGTCTGATCCCTGTGGTAAGATCTCCATGGTTTTTAAGTTCCGTTTTTTTGCTAATCGTAGTCCTCGCGAAGGGTACGGGCTAAGGTCGCTTAACATATAACAATTACTACATAGGTAGTAGAAATTTGGACTGTATCACATATACTACCGAGATTTTCCTTATGTCGAGTTATGTCTTGTCCAGTACTAAGGGCTAGGCCCTGTGTAAAAGCGTGTCAAGTAATAAAATAAACCCTAGATTTCCCCGACCTCGCATAATCGTATATCTGAATCCTAATGTGTCCAAACTACTACCGAGATAGCACTTTATACGAGCCATTCTCTCAAACTACCCATTTTTTCTGAGTACACTTGAAGTCCACCTTAGGTTATTTTATCGTTAAGGTACCTATAATGATTTGGAACACAATAGTCTTTCTGTTCCCTATTTTCACCTGTTTGCTATCTTTACGTAGAGATGAGGAGAAGGCCCTTGGGGGTCAAAGCGAAATTAAACGTATGTGATCATCAATTATTAGGGGTTGCAGTTCTAACCTAACCTCCTTTTCTAGTAACAGCTCGTTTTATTGGCTATTAAAATTCTGCAAAATAGAATTACGCGTAGAAATAATCGGTCATAATAATAGTATGCGAACTTAATTTCGGACTAACTCACTGTCGGAATGTTACTAATTAATTATACTCAATTAGGTTTCTGCCACATTACCATTCGGCGAAAACCGATTATGCCAAATCTGTTCTGCTAAAACAGTTTCGGACAATAAATGTTATGTCATATAGAGGGAACTCTAGACAGAGACGTAGAGAGGGAAAAAATTAATCTGGCCCTGTTAGGGCCGATGGAGGGGATATCTGTTTTAATAGGTTCACGGTCCGGTTGGTAACGTGTTGGTAGAACAACAGTGACGTCCTTGTTCTGATATGGTCCGCACAAAATAACTCGGTAGTCCGGATCTGGTCTCTAGTCCGCCATTTGATGCCCCTGGTCTAGCGAGTTTGACACGTGAACATATATACGTCGCACAGACGCAGCTATTTTGCACGAGCCCGGCACTGGTTTCGCGGAGTAGCAAGGTAATTTGTTCCAGTTTGTTCATTGGTGGAACGTTAAACTCAACGTTTATTCGTTCAGGGATCACAGTACAAAGTTAAGGGGTTATGAAGATAGGGGTATCCCCTTTTATTGCGAGGTCTCTGTTCCGATCGTACGCTTTCTTTATTACATCTATCACGTATGGTTAGGTTAGGTTTGATTTATGGCCACTGCGGAAAGTTTACGGTTTCAGTTGAAAACGGTTATTCGTCGAAATGAAAATGAGCTAAAGTTCTATATTTGTTGGGAAGTTTGTCAGTATTCCAATTGCCAATGGACTTAAATAATCAATATCTATCTTTGCGGATGGTAGGACCTTGTGCAAGGTCCGTCCGGATCGCTACCACCATCTTGCTCGCTAATCCTGCCGCTAAGCAGCAGTGCTCTGTTGTGTTCCGGCGTGGAGATCAAGACAGCCTGTTTAATTACTGGCACAAGAGGTATTCCATCATAGCCCTCTGGGTTGGCAACGCATCTGCAATCTCTTTGGTGTTGCGGGTGTATATAGGCGGTGGTGATCACTTACCATCAGGTGACCCACTTGCTTGTTTGCCTTCCTATTTCATAAAAAAATTAAAAAAAATTAAAAACTAGTTCTCAGTGTACCTGGTTGCCATGTCTCCTATTTACCGGAAGTTTATTGAACCGTAATATTTCAGTGCTTGCACTGTTAAACTCTCTGGCACTGTTACAGCAGTCTGCATCGGCTGGATTAGTTTAAATAATAGTGATGGATTATCACTGCATAAACGTATCTTTATTTCAGTAATGTATAGTCGACCAAGAAATTGCTTGACCACTTTTCAACCGTATTACAAAAGTATAAGATTCAAAAGTGGTCAAGCAATTTCTTGGTCGACTAAACTTCGCTTAACTTTCGCTCAATATATACATCAAGCTTCACGTCGAGAAATTATAACAATCATACTGTAATCATAATATGTAATGTAATCATAATAAGTAGTCATAAGATGTAATGTATCACTAATCAATCATACTGTAGCTAAGTCCCAACTTCACTCCATACGTCGAGTTTCAATGGGAAAATTACCCGATCAAATATTCCACGGAACTCACAAATACGTAATTTCCTGAACTTCCTGTCTGAAAGTGTTTCCTAAAGCACGAGGTAGCGAACTCACGGGTTCGATGTTCGTCGGAAGCGAATATTTCGACGATGAGAGGTAGATTTGGCAGAACCGTATTTTTTTTCGGTATCGATGCTTGCAGCCGTTATAACAAGGTTGCCGGACTCCAAACTATTGTATGGGATTGTCCATTTCGTTACGAAAAAATAAAAATGTCGTAAGTAGTTAACAAAACGAACTGAATAAAATTAAAAAATATTTCTCGGCATCGTAACTGTTCACGAACTTTGATTTGTAAATTGTATTAAAATTATCTAATTACTTTATGCGCGGAATTGCTTTTTGTAGAAAACGGATCGCAGTTTCGTATCCAAATGGATACTTATTAAATATGTCCATATACATATAATTACTGGATACTTATCAGGATCAGCATTGGTTTGAATGGGCGGTGGCGATAATTTCTTCCCATCAGATGACCCGTACGCTCGTTTTACCTTTTCCATAAAAAATATGGAGGTACTCCATCGAAAGCCTTTGACATGTCAGTCTTTCTGACGTTGACACAAGATCCGTTTGTTCTTGATTCATGTCAAATATATATTTTTGATATTAACTATACCTATTATCTTGTGTGTAATCCCTTTGGGACACGAGTGTAAGTACTAAAAGGCTCGGTTTAAACTGTTTGATCGAAATCGGTTCAGCTGTTTAAAAAAAAAAAACCAGTTTTGTACTGTCACGTGGGTTTTTTAAAGTCGCGTGAAGTGTTTTTTTTTTAATTTATTCGTAACTATCTGTAATTTTAATTCATGGTGTGCTTAAAAATACATCGCTACTTTAAGTTTTTTTTGCTAAGAATCTGAGTCAAACATAAAAATTAATTTATTCCGCATCACGGATGAAGTTGTGATAAAAAATTCATAAATATTTTTTGTCTTCCTAATAAAATACCCATTATAATTTAACGCTCCCTCATAACAAAAGAACAATAAAACCCTCAAGGCCCAACTTAAAATCATAAGGCGTTTTTCTTGGGGAAAAAATTAACTCATCAATAATAAGTGTTTACTCACCTGGCTGACGCAAACAGGCTTTTTATTAATAACGCTTTACCACTCGATCCTGTGCACATCCCTCACCCAGTTCCAATTTTAAATTTCTAACGTTCCACACACGAAAATCAACAGACGAGCGTTGCGCTCAAAGATAAATTCAAATTTAGAATTCGCTTTTTGTTTTTTATGTCAGTTTATTGAATTCGGTGTTCGATTTTCGGGTTCCGCGCCGCCCCGAGCCGCCCGCGCGCTCGAGTTTCAGCGACCGACTGAATGCTGAAAGCTGAAACGCTCGGCTCGGGCTTGCTCCCGGCGCTTTCTCCCAGTGTTGCCAGAGCAAGCCACGGGCTTCCTGGTTATTTTTACGCGGACGTAGACGACGCGTTTTCCGCTCGGATGGCGATTTTCAGTGGGGTGTGCTGTCTTGTTATTGAAATATGTTGTTTGACGAGAAGGGAGTTTTCATGGCTGCATTGACTTATTATTATTAGCCGTGTTTCTTAACTTTTTATCCCTACTATTAGGATTTACATAATCCTAATAGTGCCGATTACAAAAATACTTCGTAACATAGAATGTGGCGATACAGAACTAACTTACAATCTTAGTACGTGAGTGCTTAAAACCCCAAATTTCCCGTAATTCGGGGTAATTTTCCCACGTACCCATGATGACCCCGAATCCTTTGTGTGGTCTACAAACTGTGAGCAATACCTTTACTGAAAATTTCCCACACCGAACATCTCCACTCTATTGTTTTCCGTTCCCGTCCCACCCGCCGCGCGGGGTATACCGCGGTCTCGCTCTAACGCGTACACTCGAGCAATAAATGAATTAACCCGTTTCACACGGTCGGTGATCCAAATTTTTAACTAGCTGTCTGTGACATTATGCGTGCCTGGTACTTTTTTCCACTATTTCGTCGGGAAAACATCTTTTTGCTTCTTTTATAAAAACAAACGAGTATTAGGGGATACAGACTTAAATAAAAATAACGCGAGTTTGTATTTGTCAGAAACTGAAATCCATTAATGATTGCGTATTTTTCTAAGTCAAATAGTTAACCTCTGGGAGAATCAAAGGGTCAAACTAAATTAAACGTTATTTTAATTGAAATAAACGTTATCTCAACTCTCAAGATACATTATCATCATCAAACGAGACTACAGAACCTCAGTTCTGTTGAGGGTTTTGCTAGTTAATTCTACGAAATTCAATCAGAATTTTGTAGAATTAACTTAAGAAAACTTCAGGCGCATAAGGTTTACCAAGTACAAGGTATCATGATCGGCAGTTTATCTGAGTTTATTTCTATGTGCGTCCCTTTCTTATGACACTAGTTAGACAGAGACGCAGGGAGAGATAAATTAAACCCGGGCTGACATGTTAGGACCACAGAAAAATTAATATTTTTAAGATTCACCCACCATCGGCCCGAGTAATTCTATTTCGAAAGTTTGAAAGTAGATAAACAAAGATTTTTTTTACCTGCGCCTCTAAACTTATTTTAAAAAATCTAGCAATTTCTAAGACCTGTGTCCCGCCTCCTTATCCGACTGCAGCCTAACCAATATGGAGGGTTATGTGCTTGACTTATATTAGTGTAAAAGTTTTGCGGGTGGTAGGACCTTGTGCAAGGTCCGTCCGGATCGCTACCACCATCTTGCTCGCTAATCCCGCCGCGAAGCAGCAGTGCTTGCACTCTTGTGTTCCGGCGTGAAGAGCAAGACACTCGGTGTAATTACTGGCACAATAGGTATTCTATCTTAGCCCTCTGGGTTGGCAACGCATCTGCAACCTTCTTGGTGTTGCGAGCGTCTATAAGCGGTGGTGATCACTTACCATCAGGTGACCCACTGACTTGTTGGCCTTCCTATTTAAAAAAAAATACATCAAATCCAAGTCATTGTCTTCCCTCACATGGTGAAATAAGGTTGACTACGTAAAAGCTGCCGTGAATGGTGGTTTCCAAGAAGCACAGAAGCGCTATAAAAGCTGTATATTAGCTACATAAAGGTTCTATATAGCTACTATACAGCTTTTATAGCGCTTGGTGCTACTTGGTTTGCCAGCATTCAAATAAAAAATAATTACGGTATATATAGGCTGCGGTGTTGAATGACCCCGCGTGTAACTTTTTATTCAAATCACATTTCAATCAAAAAACAGACAGGTGTAATATTTTGCGGTAGTATAGAATACTAGATTTATATCTTTGTCTAAAAAATTAATTCAAGGAAGTCCTCAAAAATAGAGTACGCGTACATTGGAAGCTTTACTCGCTCTCAATCCGCGCCGCTCCATCTTCATAAAAGAGAGGCTAAGCTCATAGAGTGCAGCCTGCGGGTTACGGGCCAGGGACGTTGCCGACATCCGCATCCGCAAGTCAACATCTGCATCTGCAAATGAACATCTGCATCTTTTTTTAATTTTGATCAACTACTCGCTACAAAATTGGGCCCATTTGAGTTTACTAGACAAAATGAAAATATAAAAATAAATAAAATGTAAGTGTTTCTTACCAATGTATGTTTTAAAAGTAGGTTTTATTTTATTAATTGTATGTCAAATCGGGAGTTGTGGAAGTCTTGTGGAGAGGCCTTTGCCCAGCAGTGGGACACAAATATAGGCTAATAAAAAAAAAAATATGTGTAAACAATAAATATACTTTGGCACGTACATATTTTTGTTTTAGTGGTAAAATCGAAGGGGCGCTATTTTCTTCTGAATAGTATAATATTTAAATGTGCGATTGGATCAAAAGAAGCAATGATAGTCTCCCCGATTACTATAGGAGACAATACGTTTCTTAAATTGTCTATTATCACTCTTTCATTTCTACATGCACATTCTGCGGGTGGTAGGACCTTGTGCAAGGTCCGCCCGGATGGCTACCACCATCTTGCTCTCCAATCCTGCCGCTAAGCAGCAGTGCTTGTACTGTTGTGTTCTGGCGTGGAAAGCAAGACAGCTGGTGCAACTGGCACAAGAAGTGTACCATCTTAGCCCTCTGGGTTGGCAACGCATCTGCAATCTCCTTGGTGTTGCGAATGTCTGTGATCAGTGGTGGTCACTTACCATCAGGTGACCCATTTGCTAGTTTTCCTTCCTTTTCCAAAAAAAAAACCGGCGAGCATGTACCAGAAAAAAAATTAGAAAAGACGATTTAAGAAACTAGTCTCCTAGTAATAGGAGAGACTATTACTAGGAGCTTCCGACTAGCTTCGTAGCGCTGCGTTTTGCACGCGTAAGACTGGATTGACGGGACCATGGAAAAAAGAAACGGGGGAAATGCAATGTACGCGTAACGCGCGTGCCAACATTACGTACTGTTGTACGTAACCTCCGCTAAACCGCTTCCAGTCGTGTTCTGTCATCCCGCAGATGTGTTACTCTCGACAAATACCTTATTTTTCCCTAGCCATGCTGTATTGTTCAGTTTTAGAGTGCAAGAACCATAGCAGGAGTAAAAATCTTCAAAATGGGGGTGTTTCGTACCACCGGTAAGTACGATTTTAATGATATTCCATAAAAAATCTTAGTTATTTTCATTGTACTAATAATTTAACAGAACATTTTGTTAAAATTGAACCGTACTTTATTACAATAAAGTTTATTATTGATTGATTGCAATTACTATTTCGCTCTAGAAAATTCTGCGCTACAGTTGGTAAACAATGTTGGGTGGGGACACTGTTTTTATCGATACATGTATCGATGAAAGAAATTAAGTAATCTTTATTATGTAATCATCTTTTCATTTATATACATAATAATATATCTGTAACAAGTCCGTGTCTACTACCACAGTCAAGAAATTTCTCATAATAAAATTGGTTGTAATAATGCTGGTCATTGCCTACGGTTTCTGAACGCATTATAGAGCACTTACGATATGTGGGTATATAAAATAAGTTTTACTACAAAGTATACACACCTTTACACGTGTCGTGTTTTACTTTCTAGAAGTATAAACGTGTGAAGTGTGAATAGTGGTGGGTAACAACCATTTAACTAAAAATTGCATTTATTTATCGCTTACTTTTTTAAATTATAGCCTAAATTCGTAACTTTAGGTCATGGTAGACCTATTATACATAACGTAATACAAGTAAGGCTGAATAGACTTCATGTTGTTTCATGTGAAGGCAGCGGCAGGCGGGTTTGAAGTCGAAACATCTTACCATGTCTGTCTATAATGTCATAGAATATAATATAATTAATAATTCAAAATGAACAACACCGATGTCTGGTACAATATTTTGTGTGCGATGAAAGACATCGATATCGATAGATAGCTAGCATAGCTACAACCCGTCTACTCGGTCTGTCAAAACGAACCAAAACCATGTGTCACTTTGAATTTTTAGTACGAAAGCAGGCCGCAAAATTTCTTACCTACTTGATACCGCGGTATCCGCTTAGAAATCAACAATCGATTTTACTTTTTTGTATCTACTAGTAAATTTCTGACGATGAATTTCTTTTCTGATAATGTGACAGGCATTTCAGGGTAGTCACTTGGGTAAAATACGCCCCAGTTTTTGCACCGAAAGTGGCACTTTAAAACTTTTGCAAGTCCAGAATTGGCAGATTATTACATTCAGACTTAGCATCTTTTTTAATGAGAAACCATTGTGCATTTCATCGCGGTATCAAGTAGGCACAAAATTCTGCGGCCGGCTCTCCTACTATTGAAGTGAAGTTGTTTTAAGTGACATCTAGTGTTGAGTAGCGGAACTACGAAGCCAAATTTTCATTTGACGTTTACATATTAAAATGTCATATAATCAGTTTGATGTTAATAAAAAGTAAACCTTACATGTTACTGATAAGGTATGTTTTACTTACGAAAACTTGTGTACTATTTGTCTTATATCGTTTGACAATTTTAACCAATCAAGATTATGTTATTTTAGTAGTGTAGTATAAGACGATAACCACAAGTGTGTGCGTGTGGCGACACCGGTACTGGTACAAATAATGCTTTAAACCATTTCCCCCGTTTCTTTTTTCCGTGGACGGGACCCACCTGCATGTTTGCCTTCCTATTTTATAAAAAAAAAAATCTGCAGATGAGAGTTAAAAATCTGCACACGCATCGGCATCCGCAGATGCAATATCCGTTTTTGTAACATCACTATAACCAAGCACTTTATGATTCAAGTCATTCCGAATAAAAGGACACTGTTTTTCATTTTGCGAGCCGAGGTGACAACATTTTGCCTTCAGGGGATTATGAGATCGGTGGCATCTTCAAAGCGTAGCGGTACAAATCCTACGGTACCGTTAAGGATTGGAACGTTCACATTTCCTGTATTTCCTGAAATACCTAACGTTTCGGTAAAGAAAAACACTGCAGATAATATGAAACGCAAACAAACTCCGGCACAAGACAAAATTATAAAAACTCTTAAATTTTGTAACCGGAATTTCTTTCGATTTTTATTTTAAATGTTTTTAACAAACAACACACCACAACAACTGGGTAAAGGTACCCAGTTGAATATGATAACTTGTTAAAAGTTTCATATAGATGACACCGAGGGTAGTTGTACCCTTAAAATCAATAATGTAATGACCGTAAGACGAAGCACATTGAAAAATTCGCAGGGTAGGGCAGCGGCAGTGTGGCGAAACTGCAAAACGCAAGGCACGGAATGCTGATGTTGCAGGTTCAAGTCCTGCCATTGCCCTAATTTTTCTTCGTATTGTCATTACAATTTTAATATAAAAACTCTTATTCTAAGAGCTAAACTAATAAATATCACCATTGTCATTATCGATAGAATCAGGCCACATTTGTCTAGCGTTGAACAACAACAACAACAACAACAAATACTCTTTATTGATTCACACAAGTAAACAAAATAAAAGAACACACACGGGGAAATTTTACATGGGATTCAACAGGCGGTCTTATCGCTAAGCAGCGATCTCTTCCAGACAACCTTTGGAAAGAGATACGGTGAGATAAAGTCAAGAGTACAACGGGCAGTGCAAAACAGTGCAGTGCAGTGTTGAACCTATTACACTGGATTTTGCGGGTGGTAGGACCTTGTGCAAGGTCCGTTCGGATCGCTACCATCATCTTGCTCGCTAATCTGGCCGCTAAGCAGCAGTGCTTGCACTGTTATGTTCCGGCGTGGAGAGCATGACAGCCGAAGAAATTACTGGCACAAGAGGTAAATCATCTTAGCCGTCTGAGTTGGCAGCGCATCTACAATCTCCTTGGTGTTGCGAATGTCTGTGATCAGTGGGAGTCACTTACCATAAGGTGACCCATTTGCTAGTTTTCCTTCCTTTTCCAAAAAAAACCGGCGAGTATGTACCAGAAAAAAAATTGAATAGACGATTTAAGGAACTAGTCTCCTATTAGTAGGAGAGACTATTATCGCTTCCAACTAGCTTTGTAGACCTGCGTTACGCATGCGTAAGACTGGATTTTACTGGATAAGAGTGATAAAAACGCAAAAACGCGGCCATTGACCAATCAGAGGCAGCCATTGCCGCATTTTGCGTTTTTATCGCTTGTTGTGAATCCAGTCTTACACAGCTCTACGAAGGGGGCATACGCATCAGGGGGCCTAGCACGCTAACTTTTATCGATGACATAAACCATGTATACCTTTCTGAACAGTATGCGTGTGCGAGAGGGACCAAAGCGTTTATGTGCGACTATATCAGGCGTGGCTCGGCCTTAAGGCTCACCTTGCTTTGCCTCAGCTCGCTCCGCCGTCGTATCGCTATCATGGACGATGGCCTTATAGCTAATGACAGCTCAACCGGGAGCGCATAATCACCTTTAATTACCGGGAGCCTAATTAGTTTGCGTTATATAATTAACGCTACGACGCGGGTAATTTCGTAGAGGCATTGAATAAATAATTGTACTAACGTATACAAACTTCTCTTTAGGCTAATTCTTTGGCGCAAGTTTCAGCATAAGTATTTACCTTAATATGTATAAAAAAATGTGTAAAAATTTACAAAAACATGCCAGGGGAGTCAATATTTTTAAGAATTTCTCACATTATGTCTAAAGATCACGGTTAAATGAATTCCAACTTTGTTGACGCGCTCAATAAGTTCGATAACCTCATACACATACAACCGCTCGCGTCAAACATAAAACATTCATATATCACTCAGACTCAACTACACACCACCACCACTAAACACTAATCAAAACGATCGACGCGCGTTTCGCCTCTATACGAGGCATCATCCGGATCTAACAGCCCTGCACGGCACTGATTTCGCGGAGTAGCAAGGTAATTTGTTCCAGTTTGTTAGTTCAATATTCACACAAGTGAAGCTAAATAAAAGCTTGCAAAAAGTTTGCGTTACAAGTTTGAAGCTTTTTCTTTGTCAGTTGTGTTTGTACTTGTACGGCATCACAAGGTCCAAACCAATTTTAACTCGATTGCTCATAAAGTAGTAAAACCATAAAAATTGGCCAAGTGCTTGTCAGGGCACGCGCAGTGTAGAGGGTTGGTTGGGTTGGTTGGTTGGTTGGGCTTAGTTGTAAAGTTTTACTTTTCAATTTTGTAACCGAAATTTCTTTCGATTTATATTTTAAATGTTTTTTTGTATTTTTATTAAATTTTAACATTTAAATTATTACATTGAAATTGCAATGACAACACAAAGAAAAATTAGGGCAATGGCAGGACTTGAACCTGCAACATCAGCATTCCGTGCCTTGCGTTTGCCAGTTTCGCCACACTGCCGCTGCCATACCCTGCGAATTTTTCAATGTGCTTCGTCTTACGGTCATTACATTATTGATTTTAAGGGTACAACTACCCTCGGTGTCATCTATATGAAACTTTTTAACAAGTTATCATATTCAACATCACAAATCTCTTAGGTGTTGCAGATGTCTATAGGCGGTGGTGATCACTTCCCATCAGGTGACCCACTTCCCATAGAGGGGTTCCTTGTTGACTGTAGAACCTTAAACTCGCCAGTATAACTTGAGCAGTTTTTTATCAAAATCTGCCCTTTAAAAGTTTCCGAACCCCCGTCAGCCGTTCAAGGAATCCACAGGTCCCTATTGTCACAAATCATGAAGTTAACACATTACCTCGCGCCACGCAACAGGTGAAGCCGGGCGGGCGCGATAGAGACGCGGGCATTGGGGGGGTTGAACAAGTTTATCTAGAGAGTACTTATCTCACATTTGGCAATAAACACTGAATGTAACCGACATATAAATAAACTCAATAAGTTTAGTATGTAAAAATAATAAGGTATTGTATTAGTATTGGTATATTTATAACTAATTTTCGTCCAAAATGACGCTTTACCGTTTTTCCTTTCCACTATCGATATGTATCTATGGTTCGGGTTAGAAAAAGATACAACGGAATTCTTTTGCCAAATTTAAATTCCGAACTCGAAAGAGAAAGGTCATCACACGTCACGCGCTTCACACAAACGTGTTACCCGTTAATGTTGCCTGATTAGAACCACAATAAGCCCGGCTAATAGCCGGCGCCTATTTGTTAACCGCCTGACAGCTCGCAGGTGCTGCTATTGAGCGGGCAAGGGTTACGGCCGCTTAGGGCTGGCTCAATTTGGAAATGGTAATTCTGTCAGTCGTTAAGGTAATTAGATTTAATGAGGGCTCTGGAATCACGTAAGAAAGTAATTTAAAAAAACTTCGTTACTGTTCCTACAGTCTAGTAGAATAAGTAAGGACTAGAAAACCAATAAAATCTTCTCCTTCGTCATTTTTTTAGCCTTCTCTTTTGTTTGTTTATTTAACATAGTATGAAACAAAGTCGCTATCCGCCTCTGTCTGTCCTTATATCTTCGGCCAATTGCTTCTAAACCACGCAGCCGATTTCGATACAATTTTCACTGACATTTAGAAAACTTTTGAAGGAAGATTTTTATGCACATTACATCCTTATTGCACCCGTGTGAAGCCGGGCGAGTCGCTAGTAGAACTTTGAAAAGAGGTTTTCATACGAAATTGTTGGAATAAGCTTTGTACGTCAAAATTCTGATAGAAAAATACGAAGAAAGTGGCACCCTCAATTATGACTAAGATTACTTTATACTAGCGTTTCTTAACCTTTTTTGTCCACGGACCCCTTAGAACACCAAGCACAATATTTTGGACCCCATTAAAAAAAAGCAGCTATAAATTTCGGACCATTTAATTTAGTACTACAATGTTTTTTAAATATGCGTGCGTAGCTATTACAAGACTTTTGGTGGCATTTATTTCTGATTGTTAAATGGTCCATAGATAAGACTGCGTACCCCCATACATATGCTCATGGACCACAGGTTTAGAAACACTGCTTTATACTATTGCAGCAGCAGAACGAAAACTTGACATTTATTAACAAAGCAAACACATGAAATCCTTTATAAATATTAACGGTCACTTCCCAACTGGGTGATAAATCGCTCGCTAACAATAACTGATCGTATTATCAATCAACGGCGTATTTGCGCTCAGCGTCGCTCGTCGCTAGCTTATCTGATTCATTTCTTAGAAGCATCCGTCTCTTTAACACTACATTGTTTAATAACTAGCCAAGTGAGAGTTAGTCTCGTGCACCGTAGATTTACCGCCACCATACTCTATATTCGTGCCTATATTTGCCAAATACTACCACACAATATTTATATCTATTTGTGTTATATATTCACCGAAACAACACGTGCAAGAAAAATTATTCGTTGTTTTTGTAGGCAACACTTTATCAACTTCATTATGAATTGCCGTTCAGCATTTGTAGTATAAATATAGTATATTATAGTACCTAGGCTTTTTGTTTCAAAAGCCACATTTCTATTTTCAGTGCTAGAATTGCAGTAAGTAACCTGACACTTGACAAGACGTCCGTCTATTAAAAACAACAAAAACAATTTATTTCCCATCATTTAAAATCAATAAAGATCTTAAATTTTTAGCCAAATCCTGTACAAATAAACACAAATGAAAGAGCTAACCCGGCATTTAAAGTCAACCGAAGACCGAAACCGACATTCTTATTTACTGGCGCTCGCAGCCTGAGAAGTCGAGACTTTAATGCGCTCCCGACCCATGCGCTGTAAAGAACCGTACGCCCAACCGAATGTGACCTATAAAAAACCTCATTTCCTAGTCACACGGGACGATTATAATCGTGTGAGTAATAATACGCTGACTTGTACACCCGTGTCGCTATCACTTTGGAAACCACGTCAACCCCTCAATGTAACATATACATATACGCAAACGCAAGGCACGGAATGATGATGTTGCAGGTTCGAGTCCTGCCATTACCCTAATTTTTCTTTGTGTTGTCATTATGATTTAAATTTATTTGAACGTTTAAAAAATACTTAAAAAAGTATTAAAATTGGAATTAAATTTCGATTACGAAAAATATGACATGTTCCACTCGCCCATGTGTGACCAAGGCATTACATTCATTCGATTATACTATAAAAACCTTATGGTGCTAGAGTTGAATGCGTTGAACGCAACGAGAATCGGCTAAAACTCAGTGTTAGACTTTATCAAAAACTGAATACTCTTTCATAATATATTCGTACAAAGTTTTTGAGTGACGTACAGTCAACCAATCGGAACATTGGCCATTGTAGCACTCTGTCGCAGTGCGTCACGCTGTGACATTATTAAATTTATTTTTAAAGGCTTAGTGACATTTACTGTTAGAAAATTCTACAATAGTCCAAAAATTAATTTGGTTGACTGACAGTCAAGTTCATGGGTAAGATTGTGTTTCGGTATGCGGTCTCCATCTTCTAATTATATTTTACTCTTAGACAATTTAGCCACTGGACGTCGCAAGGCACGCATTCCCCTCTGCCAATGCATATGTCCTAAAACCGTGATTAAAATCATAACGGTTTATAAAAACCAGTTCGCCGCGATATCGTGTGTCATTTTGCTTTAGTCCGTATCGCGAAAGCGATCTCTGCAAAAATGGTTAATCGTGCTGTATTTACCTTCAAACGGCTATCAAAAACTTCAAATTTCACTAAAGACGGATTTTTTTATCACACGTAAATAATTTTCTTCACAATTAATTTATTATTTACAACACCAAAAACATTTTAAATGAATAAGCTTTTTGACAGACATAACGTAAACATTTCAAAAATTGACATCATGGCATTCGTGGCAGTGTTGCCGACAGCATGTTGTGATTTTATTCGGATATCTCATCTGGAGACTTCCGATAATGCTTACAGTTTTCGGATTTTTCCTTTTGAGGTAAGGAACTCTGAAAATATAGTAACACTAGCAAACCGGGACTATAAAGTGTAATTCCAGGGCACGGGACAAGACACGTAATTCCAGGACAATCCTGAATTTCCCAGCCATCGGGCAACACTAGACCCGTCTCCCCCGCTAAAATTGGCAGAAAAAATTGTTAGGTGATAATACGGCTTGGCATCTCAATGTTAAATACTCAAAGATTTTACTAGATAGCGTACAATTGTGCTGACGTGTTCAATTACGGTCAAAGCCCCTAAATACATCAATACATGCAGATTTTAAAATAATTCATAATTTTAGTCAAGCAACGAAGTAGATAGCGCCATCTATTATTGATTTGGTAAACAAATTCATGAGGACGATACCAACATAACCAGCAAAGAAAAAAAGTGCGCTACTCGAACAAGCGAGAAATAGTTCAAACGACGCTCGCTAGGTTGCGTAGTGACGCCACATCCGCCGACTTTCTGCCGCCATCTTCCACAACCGACCGACGCTCTTCTTGTCTATAATTTCGAGGCATAGATCGTCTTTATGGGTGAGGTCCGTAGATAATTTTTACTCTTTGGATACCATTGTACTCTCTGATTACTCGAATATATCTATCTGTCAAAACAATGGATTCAAATCGTATTTACGTATTTTTTCCAGGTTTTCCTGGTGGGTTAATTATGTATACAACGATCTGAGATGGATACGTGGTCCAGTTTGTGTCGGTGCTGTTTGTCCCCGGAATCTGAAGTGTCACTGTTCGATAACGAGAAAAATGTGAAGGAGAAATTTTATGAAATTACCACAATTGAGGTGAGTTAAACTAGCAAATAACTTGTAAACGTTGATAACGATGCCTGCGTTCGTAAATGGGCTAATTTACATAATCGTATAGTGTAAATTGCAAGCATAACCTTCATGCTTCAAACCTTATGTCATGCTTTATCATTTTTATAAGACAAAAATGACAGTGTTTGTGCGTCCGAAATGACGAAAAGTAATTATTTGAAGCTAACATAGGCGGGTGAGTTTATTATTCGTGTATTGATAACGATAATTCATGATACAACGCACAACAACCTGTTCTCAGTTCATACATTTTATATCATAACTGTTTGACTCATTTGTTGTAGTTTTTACAGTGTTTCATTTATGTTGAAGTTCCTTCCAAGCCTCTTTAGGCGTTTCTAGAACTTAATTATTAAGTTTGACTTATTTCTTATTCCAATTATAGCCTAGATTTGATAATTATTGACATTGCTAGCGGGTAACCTAGATTTAATTTAAAATAAACATTCATGTTGATGTATAATTTATGTATAAAAATAAGATGGTAAACATGCTGCTATTGAGGTTATGTAAATGTGCTGGCACTAGAGAAAGTAAAAAGAACTGCCACTGATGCAGTTCCACATAAAAGTGTAAATAAGAAATGTTTCCATTGCATTCTTAGCAACAACATCAATTATCATTATTTGTTAAAAATTCATTCTTGAAAGTATTGGAGTCCCTGGCTATCTTTTGTTTTTATAGAAGTGGGATGTAAACATGCATTTGGGCTACCTGATAGGAAGTCATCACCGCTGCCTGTGGGAACCAGCCCCCTGCTAGCCTCCGGAAATCATTAAACTGCCATACTAATACAAAATGAACTAACAATTTGAACAAAAGTGCAGTACACATGACATGCTGCAGTGTGCATGCTCAACTCTCATTGTGTTATCTATACATAAGTGAATTTAGTTTGGAGCCCCAGAATAATCTCTGATATATATATATTTTTTTTTTAATGACTTTTATTTTTGCTGGTCATAGTCCTCGCGAAGGGTAAGGGGCGGCTACGATCGCTTAACAAATGACAATTTATTTCAACACAGATAGGTGATTTAACAATAGTCAAAAGGTATGCCTATTGTGGGTATGAGAGAACTTTACGCGTACACAGGAGTGGTTCCGTAGACGCGTAAAGACCACCACCAAAAGCGGTTTGCCCTTTGACTATTGACGTCTTTATGTAAAAGATTGTGGGGGCGATTGTGATATGATTATTAATAGAGTGAGTGGCTAGCATGAGTGGCTATGACTCACTTTGACGAGCGGTGCGTCTCTTATATCTCTGATATTTGCACCATACATTTAATCAAAAAAGAATTAGTAAATCAAACATTTCTCCTTCAAATGTATGGTTGTATGTATTGGTAACAATCCCCACTAGCTTGAGACCAAGCTAGTATATTTTAAATGAAAATTAAACCATTTATAAAATAAAGATAATTCCTTTTTTTATTTTAAACAAAACAGTAAAAACTTTTGCAAATGGTATAATTTTTGTAATAATTGTGCTGCTGCCGGTGTCTAATGGGAATTGTTTACGAGAAAACACAAAAGTAAAAAAGGTCAGGCAACATAGGTAGAAATCCCATTAAAGTCTTCTATTTTAAATTTTACAAGATATTGCCAGCGGGGACAAACCAATAAAGTAACAACAAAGTAGAATAAAACAGGCTACACCTCTAGCTTGACATAAAACTGACGACTTTTAGTGTGGCGCACTCACGCATAGACATCAGTGGCAAAGCTACCAAGGGGCTAAGCGGATCCGTGACCCCGGGGCCCCCACGCTCAGGGGTCCTAGCCAGCATAACTCTGTCTTCACAAATATTCTCCGACCTCCAGAATTACATTTTTATGTAATTTTAGTATTTAGGTCCCTGATTTTTTTTGTCCCAGGGTTTTTGGTCACCAAGCCACGCCATTGATAGACATGTATACAAATGTCACCTTGTCCAAATTGTAACTACGCGTATTTTGTATGGCGCTGCTGATTAGTAATGTGCTGTACTAATCACTGTAAAGAACTAGTTACCTATGCATTGACTTTAATAGGTCGACCCGCTTTTCCTTCTTAAAGTTTCATCACTTGATATGTAGGTGTGGTATTTTGTATGGATATTACAAGCTTTTATTTATTTATTTATTTATTTAAGCTTCATTGCACAGTTTACAAAACACATACAATTGGCGAACTTAATGCCAATTATTTTAGTTTCATTCATCTCACTGGTGTCTGTTTTTCTTTAACACATTCCCAGTCTAGTAGTTTGCATAATGTATGGACAACCACATTGAATTCTCTGCCACTCTGAACCATATCTCAGTAAGTTATTGATGTCACTATGTTGCATTTGTTGTGAAAATTCATTATCGCATTTAGTGGGCCAGAAATCAATTTAATTGACTATTATTATTATTATTTATTTAATTCAGACGACAAAAGAGGTCCATAGTTGTGTCAGTTATTCTTAGCCTATGTTAGTAGTCAATATTTAGTATTTAATATAGACCAGGGGTGGCCAACAGGTCGATCGCGATCGACCGGTCGATCGCGACTGTTGGACCAGTCGATCGTGGCAAGGCAAAAAATATAAATACGTAAACCAGACTGTCCCACGTAATCACCTACTGCTGGACGCAGGTAGATCGCGTAGAGTCTCGTTATTGAACAAGAGATCTTGGGTCCAATCAAGTTGGCCACCCCTGATATAGACTATACCATAATTATGTAAATTAAAGAGTCCATTTATCTAATGGTTTACATGTATAATAAATATACCATACAACAACTTTTGTAATGACATTATCTCTAAGGCAATATTTGCAATCGAGTTTATGTATGTGGAACATGTAAGTTAATGGGAATATTATGTGCAGAAACTCTCAGTATGCTCAAAACATTTTTATGAGAATTTATATTAAGTAGTAAATAAAGTGAAACTTCACTTACTTAACCTTACTAAACCTCATACTTACTAGAGCTTTAATTAACCAAGTGGTCTGATCAAGGGTGGAGGAATTAACGCTTTTAATGCCAAGGACGCCACCAACCCCTAAAGGTGTCTGAGCTAAGGTGTACTTTAATTATGATCAATTGGCCCTTGTGCTACATTAATTCATGGTAGTATTAATTCCTGTAGCTGATCATTTTGATGAAAGCGTTCGAAATATTATGTGGTTAGTGACAGTTTATATGCCAAATAATGACAAAATTACCTTTCTACTAATTTCAGGTGAACACCGATGACGGACTGCCACAGAAGCTCTGCGGGCAATGCTATGAAACCATGAGCTCCGCCTACCAGTTCCGGAAGCAATGCATCAGGATGGACACGGAGCTGAAGCTTCAACTGGAAGCCTTGCTCACCCAAGCTGAGGTGGAGAACCAGGCAGCTGATGAAACTGAGTCCCAGGATCTAGACTATGATGACATTGCCAACAACCCTGAGAAACAACTCGAAGCAATCATCAAAAAAGAACCAACTGACAGTGATGATGACTACTACTATGTGCTTGTTATTGATGACCCTAAAGATAAAGATGAAAATCAGAATGAAGAAACAATTATAACTGATATCAAACATGAACTAATAGATAACGAGTTGGAAGAAACAGTCCCAGATAAAAATGATGATATTATAAATGAACAACAGTTTGAAATTAATCATTTTTTGATGTCTGACACTAAAGTCCCCACCAATGTGCCTGCGACGATATTAGAAAACGAAGAAGAAAGCCAGGAGACTGAAGAGGTTCACTACGAAAATGCCATGGAGGTTGATGAGAATCAAGATGAGAATTCTCAGGGTTTTGCAATGATGGATGGAGACATAGAGGACTCGCAGGACAATGTTACAGACTTAGTTGATGCGATCACTGGGGAAATAGGAGGAGGGTTATCACATAAAATTAGTAAGAACAGCTTTATTAAAATAATAACGAGTGGTGCAGATGGCACCATACTACTCAAGGATAATGTGGCTTACTTAACTGAGTCCCAATTAGATTCAAATGAGGACGGAGAAGGAATGTCACAAGAAGAAGAGGTAATTTTCTGTGAAGGTGATGAGTCTTCACAATTTCAAATTCTTAAATGCGAGGGCAATGAATTGGTCATAGAATATGCTGATGATGGCCAAATAGCTACAGTTTTACAGCAAGAGGACGGGAGCTTCCTGTGTGACTGTGGAGAGCAGTTTGAAGACTTGGCAGATTATGAGAAGCATCAATATACCCACAATCCTACAGAGGAGCATGTGTGTAATCTGTGTGGCAAAGGTTTTGAGTCTGCTGAAATTTTAACTGGACACACACTGCTACACAATGTTACAGGTCTTCTTGTGATGTGTCCATTCTGTAAGCAGCTAATTAGGCGAAGCGCTCTAACCCAACATATAAAATACGGACACAACAACATCAAACCACGTTGCAATGTTTGCCTAAAAACATTTGCGAATCCCAACAATTTGAAGCGCCACATGATGATCCACAGCGGCATAAGGCAGTTTGAATGCGATATTTGCTTCAAAAGGTTCCACCAGAAAATAACTATGCAGACACACAGGCTGACGCATATTAATCCCTTTTCTTGCAATGAATGCGACGAAACCTTCCCAAGCAAAACCGATCTGGTGGCTCACAAGGAATCGAATGAATGCACCAAATCCAAAGTCCAAAAAGTCAGAGATGAACTCATGAGGACAGCCAAGCATGAGATCACCACCAACCTTGGCAAGCTCTTGGGGTACGCCTGTGCTTTGTGCAAGAAAATGTTCTCGGTAGAATCGGCCCTAGAGCAGCATATCGACAACGTGCATCTAGTAGACCCGAATGAGCTCCTGTGCTCCGAGTGCGGTGAGGTTCTGACATCCAAGAAGGATATGCAGACGCATATTTTGACGCACAAAACCATGAAATTGAAGAATTCCAAGAGATTCGAATGCGGTATTTGCGGGAAGAGTTGCGCTAGCCAAGCGATGCTAGTAATGCATGAGCGCGTCCACACGAATGAGCGTCCGTTTCCCTGCCATCTCTGCTCTCTTCGGTTCAAGACCAAGACGCATCTGCGGACCCATCAACTAACCCACACGAGGGAGAAAAAGTTTGGCTGCTCCGTCTGCATGAAGTTCTTTGCTCTTAAAGGGAATTTAGTAGTCCATCTAAGAACCCATACAGGTGAACGGCCATACATTTGCACACTGTGCGGGGAAGCGTTCATTGACTCTAAATATTTGAAAAAGCATAAGCTAAAGAAGCACTCGATACAAAATGTTCCGTGGAACAAGTACTGAACTGTTGAAGTAATTTGGTGCCAATTTTGTAAATACGGCCTAGATGTAAGTCCTAGCCGGAATGTAAGCAAACCGGAAAGTGAACCAAAGCGAATTTAGAATTCCATTGCCCATACCCATGATTTTAATGAAACGACATAATAGAAACACTTCAAATGGTAAAACAATAGAAAGAGAGTAGTTAATGATAGAACCGTTGTTGGTGGATTGTGGGAAAATACTACAACTATAGCTGTCTGATAACACACATGTTTATAAGGTAATATAGTTGTAATAAGGCAAAGGTGATTAAGATTTCAGATTATAGACAAATTTCAGACAGGCATGACACTTAATTGGGTAGGTATATTAAATGAATGGACAAAAATTAGTGTCATCATGTAATACTCCACTCTGCGGTTTGTTTACTTCTCTGGACGTTTCATTTTAAATTTTAATCATTATTTTATAGCTGTAATAAAATAATATTTTTGTCTCAATCTTGCACTTTGTACTTACGCAAGAACACAATCGATTGTTTTTTTTTTGTCAACAAATGTTAGGTGGTTTTTGTTTTTTTTAAATTGATGCAATGTTTTGTCTTTTCTCAGATAAATTCTTGCTTTTGTTCAAATATGACACTTGTGTATAATTCTGTTCGTGTCCAACATGGTTATTTATTAAACACGTGTACTGCACTATGATACCGCTTTGATTTTTTAGCACTAAGTCTTTGCTTACCGACCGACCAATAGCCAAGTGGTTAGTGACCCTGACTACAAAGCTTAAATTTCCGGGAGAGGCAAATGTTTGTAGATGAATACGAATGTTTGTACCCGCGAGTCTTGGATGTAATATGATGATGATGTATGTGATGTTATATGTATTTAAGTATATATTAACAACAGCGCAGCGGCCGTAATATACCTGACACAAAATAGTATATTCTTCAATGCGACTGTAATTGTCATTTTGGGAAGTGGCCATTATAGTCCGAAACGTTACGTCATTACTCTTTAGTCATTGGAAAGGGTTCGAGTTCATCTGAAGTCAGAGCGTGCAGGACGGCAATATCTTGTGCTCAACGGACAGTCAAATAATGAGGGGTCATTGTACAGTCAGCCTCGGAAGTAGCTTAACACTTAAGAAGCTATTCGTAGTAATGAATGAAATTAGTGTTGCTCGAATTTGTCACATCACTGACAGCGACAAGGTACTAAAATGTTCAGTTACTTCTGAGGCTGACCGTAAGACATCGGTTACACGCTCATTCTGTCGTCAGTTCAGTCCATCATTCTGGTCAGAATGACGAGATAATTATCGTGTAACCTGTCTCGTGTCGTGTCAGTCTGAACTGATCGTACCGTGTCCATTTGTCATCATTCTGGCATCAGTCAAAATTATACCGGAATGGTGGACTGAACCTGTGACTGTGACTGAACTGACGCCAGAATTAGCGTGTAACCGAAGTCTAAGAATTTCGTCTTGCCTGATGATGCTTTCTCTCGTCTGTCCCGCAAATAAGACACTAATCGACGATGTAATGGCATGTTCGTGCTAGCCGTCAACTACGGTAGCTATTTGCTAGCACAAGTGGTTGAGACTTGCTTTGTTGGTAACTGCATTGATCTTCGAATAACAAATTTCAGATAGTTTCTGTATAGGTGGCGACACTGACGCCAAACAGAAGTCTTCACTCCATGCCATTTATTTTCATCGAATTATTCAAATTGATATGTATATACATAGGCGAATGAAGCGAGGAGGCGAGCATCTCAAAACGTGAAACCGAGCAAGCTAGAAAAAATGCGAAAGCCATTCACCGAGTATTACGTTACGATGCATATGACAAGTACCTACTTATTTGTTATTATTACTAAAATAGAGTATATGTAGCTTTACAATCACATTAATGTATTAATAAAATAAAACGTGACATAAAATATAAAAGGAGATATAGGAGCATTTCATTTGCGAAAAAATATTTTAGCCTAACAAAGCTAACCATTGTTAGTTATTTCGCTACTCTTCGATAGATGGCGTTTTTATCCATGTTGTTCACTTCAGTTATCTTCGCTACATAACGGTAGGTGGCACTAACTAAGGTTTCATTTTCATTACTATTATTCCTACTGAACAATAGATGTCGCCACCTAAGTTATGTTGTGTCTATAAGGTACCTTTGATTTCTATAATGAAAATTTTCAAGTGCTTTCGTATTTATATCAAAACTAACAATTTAAAAGCAATTTTTGCAGTGCATTCAATTTTGTCACTTAAATCTCGCAGCTATCGTCACAGCAACTTCAAGGTAACAAAGCAAAACACTTGCTCTTCATCATTATTATTAATGTATTAAATAACAACGCAAAGTAGTTGTTCCAAATCAGGTTCTCTTTGATTAAACTTTTTCGTTTTATTTAATTAATCCCGTCAAAAACATCGTCGTCCCACCGGCGCCCGTAATTCTCGTAAATAACGACGTGTCTGCAATGCACTCGCCGCACGTACGTCGGGCGACGCGTCACCGCAAATCTACTGCGCTGCTATGCTCGCCTGGTATTCGTAGAGTTGATTCAGGAAAAGTTTTACATAAAAAAAAGAACTCGCGACTATTGTAGTGTGATAGTTATTTTATTATAGCAACGTTGTTGACGTCGGGGCCTAATATGAACGGAACGGAAAGAACATTGCCATCCAGTCACTTTTTTTTGATGATGAGATTTTAATCTCAAAATGTTCGCACTGTCTCAGACATCGTCAAGACAGGGCTACCTCTTACCATCCTATCACAATAACATCGATGTACAGCGACAGTAAAGCAAATTTCAAATCAATCGAACCAGTGAAAGTAGGTGGGTCCCGTTCGTCGACTAGGAAAAGAGCTGATGAACCTCAAAATGCTGAACAGATTTTTATTTTATCAATCATAGCTAAGAACCAGCTCGATTAAGTTTCGAATAAAAAATTCCGCATCAAAATTCGTCCAGCGGCTTGGGACGTGAGTTACGTACGATGCTACAGACTGACAGAAACAGATACCGTTGCTGACACTGACTGACATCGCACAGTTAAAACCGATGAAGATAGAACTCAACTCAGTCTTCATTTATTCAGAATAGGCTTACAAGAAGCACCTATAAATATCAGAAATATTTCTCAAGGCACAGTATACTGTGCTTAAGGCGTGAAGAGGTGGATTAAGAGAGGATTTTTAGAAATCCGCCCATTAAGTTTTAAAGGGGAGTAGGAGATAGTGTGTAAACCAAAATCTACGGGGACGAAGTTGCGGGCAGGAGCTAGTTAATGATATATTTAACCTCACCGCTCATAAATCACACCTTGATGGCGCCGCCACCACTGACCCGGTGCGAACCCGCCCCTTGAGGGTGTCTCGTGTCGCCATAGCATGCGTGCCCTACCACATTTTGTTTTCGAATTTTTGTTTGTACTTGCCACTACGAATGTTGGCGAGAGCTGACAATGCAGTCATGTCAGTTAGTCAGTGACTAGTTATAAAATATGTATGTATGTATCTAAATTCTTTACTGTACCAACAAAAAACATAAATGACAAATGAGATACAGTGATGTATAGTCGACCAAGTAATTGCTTGACCACTTTTGGACCTTATCCCTTTGTAATACGGTCGAAAAGTAGTCAAGCAATTTCTTGGTCGACTATACGAAGGCGAACTTATTGTGTCAGCGACTATTTTTGCAAGTCTAGGTCATTGGTCATTTTAGGGAGCGTCAATTTTTCAAACGGCCAATTTTACACAATCTTACATTATAGCTTCGTATAGCTCTGAGTTAATAATGTCATAAGTAATTCAGAATTCACATGGGGTAAAACAGTGAGATAACGCACCGGACCCCAATTCTCGGTTCATGCGAGACGCATCTCATGTGCGAGATCCGTCAAAAAATGACAGATTTCCAAGGAAATTGACAGTTGTTTTCGTACGAGATGCATCTCGCATAAACTGAGAATAGCCCCGCAGAACTAATACAATTTGAACACGCACGCTTAGACCGCTGAGGCCGTTCAAATTGTGTTAGTACTGTGCTGTCCAATATGAAAATGAAGTCAGCAAAAGGGACACTCTGGAAGACAAACTTTAGCCGTCATGTGATGCCACAGCTGACGCTGCTTGACTGCAATAATATAATGTTCTGAGCTGCAATGGCAGTCGAAACGCGTAGAAAATCCAAGCGCAAATCCCTGCCTATCAAAAGCCTCGGTTACATTTCTCTTTGGCCTTCACTGATAGTATTTGCAATCTCTTTTATCTTTGAATAAATAAATCGAATGCCATGCCATTCCGTGATACCCAGTATCGCAACTTGCGTCATGTGTCATCCGGCGTAACTAAGTACTAGGCACGCATAGCACAAAAGAGCTCGACACGCGAACATTCGCTACGGTCATGCTCGGTCCAGGAGTTCGGACAATGATTGGTTTTGTAAAGTAGAAGTCTTTGCTTTGCTTAAACGAAAGGCATGCTTAAACCTTAAACCGGCTTACAGTGCTTCTTGCTTGCATGCTTGCTTAGTAACCTGCATGCCCTCTAGTACGATAGCTTGCATGCTCGCTTTCTGGAGACCCTTGGGTGCATGTGCTGTGCTTGAAATCTTATGCATGGAAATAATTCTTAGTGGCGATAAGCCGCGATTTAAATAAAGTCAAAGCAATACACGTAAGTAATCTACGGTATTCTGTGGTGTTGCTTCGCTATGTTATAAAGAAGTAGATTTAGTAGCTGAACATTTTAGTACCTTGTCGCTGTCAGTATGTAACAAATTCGAGCAACTCTCATATCTTACGTTACTACGACCAAGTCCTTAAGTGTTTAGCTACTTTTGATGCTGACAGTCTCATATAGACAGTCACATAGACTCCATCATCAACTTCTTCAGAATCTTTGAGCAGCAGCCCGCCTTGTGGGAAGCCTTCTAACGCTGCAGTTCGGGTCCTCGCTACTCGAGAACCTGTCCCCTCCAAGTAATCGGAGCTTCTGAAAACTTCTGTCCTGCACTTGCGGGCCTCCGTGCTTCAGAATATATGAGCTACCGAACCTTGTTGTTTCCGCCGTTCCCCAGGTGAGAACGGTTGTCGTATTTATTTGTGGCCAGCATTTTACCTGTAGCTGGTCAAAGTGTTCATATATAAATGTTGAAATAGTTTCTTAGGGTGGTAGTTGTAGACCGAACTCAAGTTCCAGTATCTACTGATCCAGCCGTAGAAACCGGACCTTAAGTTCGGTCTATAACTCCCACCCGTAGAGGGAGTTAGGTAAGTATAGTATTTTCGGTAACAAAACAAGTCTTACGAATCCACCTATACCTATCAAATAAGTAAGTCATAAGTTTTTTATGGATAAGGTAGGATCACCAGGATGTCAGTACCCCCCCCCCCCCCCCATTTGGTCTGGAGTGCGATTTTTGAATCTCGCCGGGTGACTAAAGCTCACCAAAGTGGCCGTTTTTCATAGAGATTCCCCCCTTTGATGATGTTTAGTCACCTGGTGAGATTCAGAAATTGCACCCCTGCCTATAAAAAAAAAACGTAATAAATAGTCAAATGCACCTAAGTCCATGAGAAACCAAATAATGAATCGACATTTAAGAGTATGGTTGGTAGGTAGCCTCTTCTTATCCATTTCCCAAACCTAATTTAATTTAAAAATCGGCATTAACATGTCCTACGGTACCAGGAACCCATAACGAGAAAGCGGCTGAAAACTGCGTCGTCATTTATTTCAAATTGTCAACTTTATTCCGCGTCTCTTCATTTACGCGCTGCCTGAAGCACACAACACGAGCTACGTGCACGGCTCGCGTACCTGCGAGCGGCGATGTGGGTGAAGTAGGTAGATATGGCAGATACGGCAGATATAGATACGCGATGTACGGACGGGAGCGGGCCGCGCCGAGGGTGATTCATCGGGCGAAGCGCGACCGAAACTGTTTGATACTTGCGCCTTTTAAATATTATTATATTTTATGAGAAGAATAAACGTTCACTTATGTACCAACAAATCGCTAATACACTTTTGTTGAGTTGAGTTCAACAAAATAGCTATGTTAGAAGATCTCATTTTATAATTTACTCGGTTAGTCTTATGGAGCTATCGAATGGAACAGTTGAATTGGAATCCTTGAAAGAATGAGGGTTTGTCAGACTTGTGTCCTCAAGTTGGGTGCTAATCAGAGACTTTCCGAGTACCTACAGGTAGTTTAAATAAAAATTAAGTACCAGAAGGTGGTTAATGTCACGGATTTTAAGATCTTAAGAATTTTCCTTTTGTATTGTAATTACGGTATGGGTTTGCCTAAATGCTCTTCAAGAAGTAGGTGGCATCGTTTTAAGAGTTAGCGTCAACACGCGAAATAAATCATGATATTTTCCCATATTGGAGATGTGCTGACGATAGGAGTCAACGTTTACCCTAACGTACCCCAGTGCTTCGAGTGTGGTTGCTTGACGCGAATTTATTAAGTAACTATTAAACATTCGAAATTAAAATTGCTTACAATAAAATAAAATAAAGTAAAGTATCAAGAGCGCAGAAGCGACGCGAAGCGGTGAGTGGCGCTCGACGCGGCTGCTTTGTTCCCGGGCTGGCAGCCGACGCGCCCGCCCGCCGACAGAATGTGCTCAGGGCTGTCGCGCGCACAGAATTATTATTATTTATTTTATGTTAGATATTGTATTTCTTTTTCTCCAATAAGTTTCTTGTTATTTGCTAGCCCAGTATATCCCATTTCCAGTAAATTCGTATAGCAACGATTGCAGCTAAGTTGCGTTAACTGCACCTATCTCAATTTAGCGCTTATTTCATCTTCTTTATTAGGCTTTTATCACGTTTCGTTATTAGAAAGCATTGGCGCATTAACTCCTTCAGGGGCCTGAAAAGGTTAATAAAACTGTCGGCCGGGCGTGATCCCTGAATCTCGGTCAGGAGGCGGTCTGTGTATGACTCTATGTGAGGGCCTTTTTTGGATTAGAATATGAAAGAGTGAAAAACAGCTCCTCCACTCCCCCACATACATTATACATCGACAGTCATTCGGCAAATAAGCAGTTATGACTATAAAACTTCAAATATACTGGACGTCCAGCGTGTGTGTCAAATAAAAAAGTAAGTAATCTAATATGCCAGTTACGCAAGTAAAAAATTAAAAACTCAACGCCATAGTAAACTGAATTGAATGACAGGTCAGGTCATTTAATATAAACTTTCGCATTATTCTGAACCTCATAGCGTAACTTTGAAGAATTAAAATTTTTACACGTCAATGAGCGCTTTATTTTTCTATGCGAAAGTGTACTAAGCTTATGGTTATAAACTCTAAAAATAATAATAAACTTGTCCGATAGCGCCAACCCTACGCGCGTCCGGGGCGCGCTGATAACAATATCGCTGAGTGCGGCGCGCGTCGGGCGCGATGTCCGCCGCCTAATTTACTCCGCCGCTGACGTCTGCGCGCCATGCCCGCCTGGTACCCGCCAGCGCCGCGGCTGCGAGATGGCTTCGCTAACTTGTTCGAGATGCGGCGCTATTTCTATTATGCTCTGGTAGCGCTGAACGTCCTTGGCAAGCGCTGGGTTCCTGGTACAATAGAAAAAGTTTAGATTTATTAAAAGCCGGTTTTTCTGAAAACGATTAAACGCAGATTAGTTTACTAACTAAGATCAGAGTTCGTCGGCTTATTTATTTCTTGAAATTGAATAAGAAAATAATATAGCTAGAGAAGCATACGAGCGACACAATAGAACATGTAACATGTCGAACGAACGATCCTATTTGCAATTTCCGCTAGCGAGTAACTGTGAGGCATTTCGAATTTAGCTTTTTCAGCTATTATTGAAACCTCTTATTCTGTTCCCTTTCTGAGTACCAGTTTAAATTCGTACAAGTACTTACTCAGAACTCAGAATATTGTCGTGTTATCAGATTTATTTTGAGGTTTTGTCCGTAGGAAATTTGCGTCTAATTCTCAAATTTAGATTTAGCAACAAACGATTTCTCTAAAGCTTCATATCGCACCCAGCCCACCAGTATATGTACTATGTGTTTATTACATCGATTATTCCTAGTTGCTTTTGATTTTGTGGCGACATCCATCATATTCGTATCGAAAGCAGTGATAAAGGATAAAAATTGCGAAAGTATGCAGGCATTTGCTTCAAACAGTGCAAATTTTTGCCGCGTGGTTCAAGCCTTAATGATTTTAGAGAAGAGCTGAAACGAAAGTAGGCCAGTGTATTATTAATTTAATTTTCCATCCAGTATTTCGCCGTCCTTCCTAAACAGGGAAGCGGCAGTCCGCCGCAACGACAATGGCTCTTGTAAATGAGCGCTTCCGCCGTTACTCGACTTTCGGGAATTTGGCTTCCGGAATTCCTTTTTTAATTCCTAAACCGGAGTTCTTTGATCGTCTATGTATTTGACACCGGGGGTGGAATGTCTTGGGGCTAACCGAGAACTACCACCACGTAACCCTTTGTTCTCGGCTACGCGGAAAAATAGGCGTTTTGGAGACTTTCTGAAAAAAGCGCGCTGAAAAAATATTAATTGATATTTAATTCACTAGCGAAAGTCAGCCCCGGTGTGGCTAATCTAGGTATAAGAATTTCGGAGATTTATAGAATTTCAGGTGATGTCGGTTTGGTGTTAATTTTAAAGCATTTACGTATACTCATAAATGTCATACTTACAGTAGGAACTAATCGAAATCTTCTGTATTTAATCGTCTTATTAAAGTCATAAAAAGAAAATAAGAGTGTTTTTAACTTTTTGAAAGTCATTATATTTAAGATTATCTCGACTAGAAGTGAGCAAGTACCTAACGCAAAAACACGTGCATAAAATGGGCATGGACTTTGACGCCATAGTCTATACGTTATTGCTGGTAAATGTATGACTAGTATGACTTATCTACATCCTGCTTGATGATACATTTTAGAACGCAAAAATAGAACTTTTCTTCCTTACATTAATATCATTATATCGCTGTAATTATAAAACACATTGTTTTCAACTTTCTTCTATTAAAATAAAATAAAAAAAAAACAAGGCAATTTGCTCCTCTATCTGAAACTCCAAATATTTATCAAACCCATCAAGCAAACAGGTAGATAAAATAAAACCAACTTTATCATCGTTTTAATACTACCTAGTTCTCTAGTTAAATTAAAATAAAAAAACTGACACATAGTTTAATACTGGCACTCATGGCCTCAAATGTCTCTTTTTAGGCTAAAAATAAAAAAGATTAACATTTTTCACCTTACCCGTCTTCCACTTACAGGGTGTAATTAAAATTTGAACGACAGCGCCTAGCGGCGACTTAGCCGGGCGCTAATTAGGGGCGTTTGACGGCGCGGGGTTTTTTAATTAAACGCTCATAGTGAGGCGAGGGATTTGCGTGGCCTGAAATGCGCAGTCGGCTGAATAAGTATTGAATTTTGTGTAGGCAATTGGGATTTTCGGTGCGTTCAATAACACCGTGTGGTTGTTGAGTATTGACTCATTTAAGATTGAACTCTGAATTCTACGGTATTGTAAAGACTGACTTGTCGATTAAAAGGTTTACGTTTTGTGCTCTCAAAGAACACAATTCTAACAATTATCAGTTATTAATCAAAATTTAAAAACAGCTTCATTGAATTTACGTTACGATGAAAGTTACCTAGCCAAAATCCATGCTTTGGTTGATTCTTGATTTTGTTGAGACTATCAAACTTAAAATATATCAGGCGTTGATTGTACGTGCGAGAAAGTAATATTATGGCATTTGCACAAGTACGAAAAAGGAAACTATTAATGCCATTTATATTCTGTTCTGAGGTTAGGTCACCAATATTTAAGTATGCACTTTGCATTATTTTGAACATTATAGCACACTTTAACAGATAAAAAATAAATAGACGACAATTAAGTCATCGTGCTCTTTGATCGTATTTCCCTTTAACATGTCACTAAGTTTATTATTATTATAGTTGAGTTGAAATTATAATGACGGCTTCGTTACGACCGCTGGTTGCAAAGATTTGCCTAAATTTGCAAGTCTTTGGCGTTCTTGTAAGTCTGTTGTCGGGGCTCTGGTCATCATCATCATCATCAGAAGTTACGCATTCACCACTGGATATAACGCTCCCTCCTGCTGACGACGTTAATGTATCTGTATCACTAGCTTAAGGAACATTAAACATAGTTCTTAATTTTCTTATAAAGGCTAGGATATGTACGGGTGTAGCATAGTAATATTGCTGCTTGCCATTAACGCGACGCCCACTAAATTCGTGAGCGGACTGGGTGACAAAAGAGCCCCGAGCGGTACCTGATGTTGCGAAATACTCAAGTTTCCGTCGCGAGTGTCGCGACCTCTTGATGTCAATGAACACATAGTGAAAGCACTGCGAAACTTCCATCCCTTAAAAGATTAAAAAGAAGCTTTAGAACGTAATTATTCACGATCTGTGGAAAAAGTTTAATTAGTCAAATTGACGTTGAGCTTCAAAATAGTTAGTGGAAAAATCTGAAGATCAAAGCAACATTTTGTTTGGACTCTATAAACCGATTGGCATGAATTAAAAGGAAGACGCTACAAAGAAACAACATGGGTATTAGGGACAAAGAAACACAAAGAGGTAGACGAGACAGACTGTCATTTTTCAACAGAAAAACTAGCGAATGGCGAGATGAAATATCCGTGGCGGGCTTCCGCGACAGATAAGCTACGGGCGGGGGGAGGGGGGCGATCAAGCCGCGGCAGTGGCTCGGGCAGTTAAGTAGGTGTCAGTAGGGACGGGACATCTGGAACGGCGTAAATGAGCTATCGATGGCGAATAGGAATATTTTTAGACTACTTGAGATTGATACTTGCTATTTCGCTTACTATTGTAAGGAAAAAGTTTTATCATCTCTGCTCAAATGGAAAAATACTTGGACAGAATTTTTAAGATCTGTCCGTCCACGTTAGTAGCTTCTGTGATTGTTAACTTATTAGCGAATTGATCATGGTACCCAGGGGGGGGGGGCAGGGAGGGGCAGCTGCCCCCCCCCCCCCTGGAAATCTCGCAGAACATGTATGAACTCGCCTAATTACTAATCAAAGTAAACGGGGCCTTATGCTCTAACTTTTAAATAAACCGCGCAGTAGACACTGGAAAAATGCACAGTGCAATTGGCAAAAAAACCGCGCGCGACGATGGCGGGCGAAGATTTTCGAATCTAGCATCTGACTTGCCCCCCCTAGGCCAGAAGCTGGGTACGCCCATGGAATTGATTCTAGACTCATTCTAGAGATTCGGATCCGGTATATTTCGGAAATGTCATACAAGGGTCCGGCGTGTGCTAAAAGTAGTTTAAATCTCGACATAGCATCCATTCAACTTTGGCCTTTTGCTAAAATTCTGCCAACTCCTGGCTAATGTTCTACATGCCATCGGTTCTTACTGATGATATAGCAATTTACTTTGAATCACCATTTATTTCGAATGTACATAGGTAATAGTAAAAGTATATGCAAAGACAACAAAAAACTAATGTGGCTTTTTATCGATATCGATAAAACCTTAACGACAGCTGCCTACCTCCGCCGGCGAGCGGCGCCGCTGAGCGACGAATGAACGGGGCGCATTAGTGCGCGGCCCCGCTTGATTGTATCATCGCGTTGTATATGCCGACATATAGCTGTAGGTATTTACACAGCTACGCAGCCCTGGTAGCCTGGTACCTGCCGAGCCAGCTGTAGTTATATAACGAGTACCCGGAAGTCATGGTATAATGGCGAGAAACGTTATAAAAAAAACTTATCCTACTTACTCGTTGTATTGCAGGGCTAAGGCCTTTGGGTTCAATATGGATAGATGTTGGCACATAAACGTATTTAACATAGCCAAGCAACTGAAACAACCTACCATACTGGAACACACAGCCTTCAAAGAGCTCGGTGCCTAAGGCCACGTGGTAAGCTGCGCTAACCAAAATTTGGTTGATTTGATTCCAGTAGTTCGCAGGTTGTAGAACATTAGCATTCAGCTACCATCACCACTTGCGGAGGTGAATCGGTGTCGTCCGTCAGTGAGAAATGAGACTGCAATGCTGCGTCCTACAAAACCAGATCAGGGACGCAAGCATAGAACAATCACACGTACTCGTAATATAGATATATTGGCCCTATTGTTACCTTCGTCAGTTCCTCGGTACGCGGTTTCGCAATGTCACTGACGATATCCGATAATAACATCACCATTAGATAGCAAGGCATTTCAATCTCGCACTAATATAAGGCAGCCTCGGGGTGTGTCGGCTCAGAAATCAAGTGACGTATACTTATGTCGAGATCTATTTGGCAATATGATGCTTGTGTTCATCTAGAATACTTATAGAGCTCCAAGTTATAATGCCGAATAAAATGACTTATTTATTCAGCTAAACTTCTTTGGAGACGATGCAAAAGTAACGAAAGCAAAATTTCTGTGACTGTGCTGCATTTACCTACTTATGCATAGTGGATGAACGTAGCGGATGTGGCCCTATAAAACAAAAAACCATGCAGCGGATTTTGTTACAGTTTTCACTTTAGAGAAAATTTTACAGAAGGTTTTATGTATATTTGGCCCCCATGTACCCGCGCGAACCCGGGGTGGGTCGCTAGTCTACATTAAAGGGAGTAACCGAGCAAACGGTTTACGTGGTAAGCAATCACCACCGCCCTTGGACACCTACAATATCAGAAAAATCTAAAGACGAAGTACCTATAACAGTAGGCCCCCAATTCTGGCGCTCATCGTGATTCATCTGACGTTCGAGATGTGTCAAAATTTGACAGATTTTGAAGGGATTTGACAGCTCTTTTTGGCTTATCTCGAGTGTGACTTCATCTCTAATGACGCGAGAATTGTCCAGCAGATCAGATGCTAATGTTACGGAACGGTAACACAGAAGCTACTGTCTAATGCTTGGCAAGCAATACTAGCTTAACTAGATATCCTTTTAAAAAACCCTCGAATATAATAAAAATATTGTCTTTATCTAATATCTTTATCAAGTGGGTGTCAAAAGGGTTTTGAGATTTTTTTATTAAAAGTCTAAGTCAAATAGGTAATGTTTTTTTTTGATAAATATCAATAAAAATAACTGTTAAAAAAACAAATTATTGTTTGTTAATATATGTAGATTTTTGATTTAATAGTAATCTATTTTTGATAACGTCTTATGCAAGTTAATGACGTCGTTAGTATTTTGATCATGCTTCTGCTGATGAGCAAATAAATAGGATTGAAATATTTAGGTAATTTATGAGGACGACCTAATGTGTTTAGCAACCGCAGAAGTTTTGCAATACATTTAAAAGCAATTGGGGAGCGAGCTAAAGGCCCATGTCTCATGTTAGATTTTTTTTTATTGATGATAGGTTTTCGATGGACCACAGAATGGGAGCTGATGGAAAGTGATGACGAGGCCAAAAGTGGGAGGTGATTATCAAGAATATGTCTATTTACACTTCTTTTGAGAGTGTCCGATCATATTATCTGTCCGCGAATACGGATTTGCTGTGTAATACGTTAGATTTTGCTTTAATATATAAAGTACCATTCCATCCATCATTCATTCACAATCTCCCTATACAGGTACTCAAAATATTGTGTGACTGTTTAAAATTTTGGGATGTGACTTCTGAAAATCGCTATTCTTCACACTAATCTAAGTACAACCGTGTTCTTTGTTTTTCTAGAAATTAAAATGAAACTAGTACTTAAAATAATAACACTTAAGATGGAGAAAACACGGAAAAAGGGGTGTGTATAGTTGCCATACCATTATTAGTTACACTGTTAAAGAATCTGGAATTAATGAACTTATTTTATTATTGTGTCGTAGAGCCTAACATACCAACATAATCTACTTGCTTTATGCTTATGCAGTAAAGATAATAAAATATACATAAGTATAATTTTGACATACCGTTTCATTAATTGTAATAGCCGACATTCGAAAACCTTTTGAGTAATAAATACGCTCGCATCGCAAAGCGGACCATGTGTAAACCGCAGCCACCCTTACCATGAGTTGACTTGACAGTGACAGTACTCACTAGCGACGTCGTACACGATTTGTATAGAGAATCGTACAGCGCCTCTAGCGGTCACCTTATAGAACTAAAGATCGTATAAGTCGAACAAAATTACCTATTGAAATCTAAGCGCTAGCTACTAACGTTTTGTTGCTGTTGCTGTATGAATATCGATACAATGAGTTACAAAGACAAATTCTCATTTAAAAATTAGAGTATGTTTACTCGCTATAGATTGTAGTAACTTAATATGAGTTTTCGATATCAACTCATAGTAGCGGTACAAAGCGGGGAAAGGCGAGCTAGCGGCGCGGGTAATAGACCCGTAGCGCTGAATTATTTTGAGGGCAAAACCTTCAAGAATTCTAATGTTTGATAAAATCTTGTCTGTGGATACCTTTGCATATAAACAAAATATATTTGCGTTTTTGTGTCACATCCCGGTTGTGCATTTTTAGAAATTTGATTATTTGTAGTGGATGTAAACAATTCAAATCAAAACTGACGAAATTGATTTAGAGTTCAAAGATTTAATGGTTTTGTATTTTAAATAGCCTGTCTAATGTACAAACCTAGTTTGTGTCATCTTCGTCCAGCGAAAACTGACTTGGGGTCAGTACATTAAAAACTTAGACAAAAAAAAATTACAATTCCAAAAACTAGTACCATATACCTCAGATCACTTAAATATCTCTATTAAATAAATTTGTGCCAAATTAAAACACGAACTTTTAATATTTCAGATTTTTTTGCTTCTCCAAGCTATAAATACTTAAAAAGAATATTACAATTATTAGAGTTTACATATCCAATATCATAAATGCATAAAAGATCGACACTGTGAATTTGTGTCATTTTCTTGCATGATATATTAATGAAAATAAAAAGTCAGCGGTCGAAGCGAGTAGGAGCGAGCGAGAGGTGGCGGCAACCGGCAACGGGGCGCGGGCGGCGCGACATTCGGTCCGTGTCGATCGGGTACTATACTTACTATTTACAAACGAACACGCGCGGCGCCTTCGTTCCGGTTGGCGTGATTTCTTCGCGAAGCGATAATGTAATGTGCTGAATTACATTCCCTTTTTAACCGACTTCAAAAAAAGGAGGAAGTTTATGTATGTTCACGGATTACTCGAAGACGGCTAGACCGATTTGACAAATTCTTTCTTTATTTGAAAGGGTATACTTCCAAATTGGTCTCACTGCCACCAAGTTTGGATCTGATTATGGGATCTTGGGGGAATCGAGGGAACTAAAACTTCTAAAATGGTATGCACACCTGTAGCGATTTGGATATTTTAGATAGTAACTTGTGCTTTTGCTCTCAGAAAACACCATTTGGTGAAGAGGAATTGATGATAAAGACCACAGACGGTCACCGGAACTACTCAATAATAAGTATTTCACAAGTGGCGATACGGTTTTTTAAATTTAGTTGCTTAGCAGTTTAAGCTCGTTGCAAGGCATATGGTAAAGTGGAGCTGATGTTGAAGTACCAGGAGAACTCCTCAACAATTATCGCCCCAGCATTGGGAAAAGCAATATTTTGTAAAAGGTGGTGAGCAATTTACATTAAATATGCAATTGTAACTTAGATAAATAAACCGACCCACTAAAAAGCGAGAAAAAAAACTGAAATTAAATTTAAAATGCTAAATAATGAATGACAACACAAAGAAAAATTAAGGTAATGGCAGGATTCGAACCTGCAACATCAGCATTCCGTGCCTTGCGTATTCCAGTTTCCGCCACATTAATAAATAAATGACCAAGTTGAATTAGATAACTTGATTAAGTTTCTCATAGATGACATCGAGGGTAGTTTTCCCAAAGAAAAAAAATCAATAATGTAATGACCGTAAAGACGAAACACATTAAAAAATTCGCAGGGTATGGCAGCGGTAATGTGGCGGAAACTGGAATACGCAAGGCACAGAATGCTGATGTTGCAGGTTCGAATCCTGCCATTACCCTAATTTTTCTTTGTGTTGTCATTCATTATATAGCATTTAAAATTTGATTTGAATGTAAAAAAATACATAAAGAAAAATCGAAAAAAAATCAAAAAAAATTGATTTCGATTACAATAAAAAAAACTGACATCAAAAACAACTAAAAAGCAAACAACGATCTAGCAATAAAAGTTTATTCATACAATTTCATGATAGAATCGGAAATCGGATGAAGATGTATGTAACGAATTATTCTCTGCTTTTTTTAACATAAAACTACCGTGAGACTCGGACATATTAATAAAACGGATCACTCACATATTTTTGCGTCGAGATTCTCTCTCGACGCAAAAAAACGCGAGTAATCCGTTTTATTAATATGTTATTCTCTGCTCTTCAGTTTTTTGGTTGTTTTTTACTTATACCGCTTTTTGATATGTTGGTTTGTTCCCGTCGAGTCACACTCTCAACTGTCACACTGTGACTCGTTGGGAATATTTTTACTAAAAAAAATCCCAACCAGTCACACTGTTACTAGATGGGACAGAATTTAATATTTATTTCCAACGAGTCACATCCATTGTGACTCGTTGGGAATACTCTTTTCAAATTAAATTTAAAATGCTATATGTATATAATGAATGTCAACACAAAGAAAAATTAGGGTATTCTGCCATTACCCTAATTTTTATTTGTAGCATTTTAAATTTAATTTGAATGTGTAAAAAAAAATACAAAGAAAAAATTAAAAAATAAATAATTTCGATTACAATAATACTCTTTTCTTCAAAACATCCCAAGTAGTCACAGTGTTACTAGATGGGACAACATTTGGTATTTATTCCCAACGAGTCACACCCGCAACTGTCACACTGTTACTAGATGGGACATTTTTTATATTTGTTCCCAAGGAGTCATACCCGCAACTGTCACACTGTGACTCGTTAGGAACACTTTTTGCTACAATAAATCATTACCTAATAGTAGACTGTGAAAAGACAAATCAAACAACGACGAACTGTTACCAGAAAAGTACGTTAGGTTAGGTTTGAACCGCATCACCAACAGAAACGAACTGCTACCAGAAAAGTAGGTAAGGTTAGGTTTGAACCGCGTCCCCAACAGATACGAACTGTTATCAGTAAAGTAGGTTAGGTTAGAACTGCGATCCCAACAGAAATTAATTGCTACCAGAAAATTAGGTTAGGTTGTGTTAGAACTGCGACTCCTACAAAAAGTAGGTTAGGTTAGAAAGGAATTGCTGCTAGGAAAATAGGTTATGTTAGGTGAGTACTGTCATTTCAGTCTTATTTCATCACCAAACTTATATGATTGTTAGAAACAAATAAAATTAACTGTCTGATCAAATAACAGTGATAATTGATTGGAAATTCGATACTAAAATACCTTTCTATAGTTACAGTGTGACAGTTGCGGCTGTGACTCGTTGGGAACAAATATGAAATATTAACCCATCTAGTAACAGCGTGGTTGGGATTTTTACAGCAAGAATTGTTCCCAACGAGTCACACCCGCAAGTGTCACGTTGTGACTCATTGGGAACAATTCTTGCTGTAAAAATCCCAATGTATATAATGAATGTCAACACAGGATTTTTACAGCAAGAATTGTTCCCAACGAGTCACAACGTAACACTTGCGGGTGTGACTCGTTGGGAACAAATATAAAAAATGACCCATCTAGTAACAGTGTGACTGGTTGGGATTTTTTTAGCAAAAATATTTCCAACGAGTCACAGTGTGACAGTTGAGGTTGTGACTCGTTGGGAACAAAAGCTTAAATATGCCAATCGTTGTTTTCAAGGTATTAACAGTGGTAAGAGGTAAAAACAATTTGTGGATCATAACACAATATTTTTATTTTTATAATAATATATAAAGCACAAAATAATCGTAAGCCTTAAAAGTTATAATTTGTTGTTACATAAGAATTTTTTTTTAGGTCCGTGTTACAAACACTTCAATTCTTTTACACATAATATAATTTTACCACCGTCGCCGTCGCCGTAATAATTGTTAATTATCATAATTGTAGTTTTTATGGGATCACTTTCATTCCCATTTTTTTCTGAATTTTGAAAGTCAGACATTGATACACTTATTCTTTGTGTTCATACTTGTCGGTAATGATCATAAAAATTAGAGGCCGTCATTGCTAATAATTTCTTCTAAAATCACTTTTAGTCTTGAACACTACTTTTAAATTACACAAAACAATCACATACTATCTATGACAATATCAAAAAACTTTTAAGAACTAAATCACAGTATACCATTATTTTAAAACCTATAAAGTTTTAGGGCATTTTCATAAACTATTAATATTTACATAATTAATTATACATAATCTTAATATGTCGTGTATCACATATTTTAATATCTTCACTATTTATGCCAATAAATTTGACATTACAATCATTTTCATTATTTTTATATTCTTAACTACAAATGTACAATTTTTTACCAGCTTTAATAGATTTATTAATAAAAAACAACTTAATATTTGAATAAGATACCTACCTGATTAGTAATATAGGTACAAATTTGTATCAGCCTTAGGAGATTAATATTTGTAATACCTTGTACTTGTAACAATTTGTAATAATATTATTTGTAATCTAATACTTTAATTTTTAATTATTTATTATAAAGTGTCGGTAATCAGTCTCATTTGTAAAGCGAACTTAAGTAGTTAAAATTTCGGCACGGTCATTAAAACAGTCTACTTTTCCGTCATCGCTAGCAACGCTCGAGTCAATGAACTTTAATATTCCTTTTCTTTAACGATCACAATATTTACGTCCAGTATGAGCCCACATACAACACATTTATTACTTTCAACTTCCATTTTAGTATTTCGCAGCTTCATATTTAATTCACAACGCGGCCACATTGCACTTCGCACTTGTCGCAACTTGCAATCGAATGTAAACAAACAGCAGGCACGCGGCCTCGCCGCACCCCGCCCCCCGTTCCCCGCGCGTGTATGCTTTCTCCGTCCTTCGCGCTAAAAAGTTTTCGTCTTTCAACTGTATCTTAATAATAAGATTTCATGAATAAAAACGACACAAATTGTGAATAGTGTTTCGTTACACCGTAATAATAATAAAGACATAAACTCTAATAACTTGAATTTTCTTTTGTGACTTTTACAGGGTGTTTTACAAAAAAAAATAAGTAGCTAGAAATACCATGGGTGAATTCGACACAGAATACTTTGTACAACAGATATCATTGACCTAAAACATCTAACACTTATTTGACCAATTGTAATATTCTTTTCGAGCTACTAAGGCGAGATCTTAGGTAGTGGCTAAATAACTGTATTTCCATTGACAGAGATGACACAAAAGGCTCATGTACGTCGGTTACAACTTCGTCATCATCATGAAAGTAAAATTTTCATCTCTAATTTTCTTTTCATCTGATATTGTTAGAAAAGACAAAAACCTGAATTACTACTTATGCACAACCCTAAACTGACACAAACTCATGTGTTAGGTTAAGTAAATGGTCAAGAAACTATATACGAAAAAAAGCTAACATTAGTATTTTTGAAACCTCAAAACCCAGCGCTACGCGTCTATAATTATGACGATTCCCCGCCGAAAGTCCCACACTCGGGTGATATGACACAGCTGCGTTCGAAACACCCTGTGCTCCCGGGCGCAGGATCTTATTAGAGTCATTCGCTAGAATGAATAGAAATATGCAGTGTTGTAGCTTGCCCTTAATGGGCCCAGTATCAAAATTTGTAGCGGGGGCCTTCTACCCGACTGCGGTAAAATTGTATGCTATTCCCAAATTATATCTATCCCCAATTATATGTATAAATCTGTGCAAAATAAATAACCGGGGCTGGTACCAAAAGATTAATAGCGTCGAGTTTGACGTTATCGGAATTACCATAACGAGTTTAATATCATTTTATCCGTTGGACACAGGGCGAGTAAAACCATGCGAGTAGTATGTATTGTGACTAAGTTGAAATCCAAGGTAACCCCGCAAAGTTACATTACACACACTCACGCACACGCACCCACACACACGCACACTCCCACATATACACCCACATATACACACACGCACACACTCATACACACACACGCACACACGCAGACACACACACACACACACAAACATGTGCGAACGGAAAGCGAGTGGAAAAGGGCAGCTACATGTAACTGACCTCTTCTACTAGCACTGTGTGATCTTTAGGCATAAAATATAGCACTGTTCACTACTCATTAGTTTCAAAACAGCTTTTCTCTCGGTAGGAATGACTTTAATTTCAAATGAAATAAGTTTACATGATTTACTAACCTATTTGTTGAAATCATTTCGAAATTCAGTTATTTGAATGTTGTGAGAAGGATTTCCCGATGTGTTTCAAAAATTATCTATGCCAGGTCCTGTAGATGGAGTCTACCATTACGAAATACAATTTTACGAATACATTACGAAGTTCAATTATTGATAATAGAATAGAAACATGACCCGTACTTCTTAGGGTATTTTCTGGAAATCTCCTTTCTATACGCTCTTACTTTTTTCCAGAAAACAGAATAGTTTAATATTTATTAAAGTTTGGAATAAACGACATATATGTTCCAGTATAGTTTTAATTTCGGCAAAATCTTCCTAATCTTCGTTTACATAACACTGTTTTAACTTGCTAGCACAAAATTCACCGGCCCTTGAATAATCCGCTAGCTGTAATATCTTATTTCCGCGTATCTCATTATCTCCTAGTACAATATGTAATGGCAACGTCGGTTTGCGACGAACAAAGTCGTCGTCGACGAAACGGTACCCGGACGTGTAAGCGACTGCTCCTTTATTGTTATGCTCCCCTGGTAGGTGTGGATGGAATAGTCTTATGTGCACGGGGTAAGTTGTAACACGACGGACGCGACATCGGTAAAAATTCACTAAAGCAATGTCGGAAACAGTTTTCACTTTTCATACGTATACGTTTACGTTCATATTTTAAACGCGTAAAACTTTTTACTTTACGTACTTTATACACCAAAAATTTTAGAGAAAATAAGTACAATTTCTCTGCATGCACCACTTTTTGCGGCTAGGTAGGTAGAGTATGCGGTGCGGTAAGCCTGGTAGGCAAAGCAAGGCAAGCTCATGACAATGATATTTTATAATAATAAATAACATCATTGACAATGATTTCTTAGGTCATTTAATTATTTTACTAGTAGTTAGCCCTATATTGGTATAGTTTGTTACAAACAGAAAGCCAGATTTCACCGCTCTACCTGCCACCTCGTGGCAAAACCGAAAAATTTAAGACGGATCAAAAATCGATATCGATTGGTAGTTGTAAGATAAGATATCGTGGAATAAGGTTATTGAGTTGTGATAATGAATACGCTATTTAGTGGTGTAGTGTCATCTCATTCTATTCCACTAAAAATCATCAAATCATATCCGCGTGCAAGCGAGATGACTGACTCAACGCACGTTTATTTTTTCACATATTTATAGATTATGTATGCGATGACGCTATGCTATGCGCTCCTAGTCCTAAAAAGAAAAAGTTATACGAAATTCGCGTATTAATTATGCGCGGCCGGTCGGTTGTGGTTGCGTTTATTCGATGCTCACAGGCAATCCACGACCGAATCAAACGTTTCAGTACTAGGATATCATAAATAGCCAATAATTCATTCAAAGTTTTGGAAGAATCCGATCAGTTCCGCATTCTATTAGCAGTAACTTGTCTTAGAATATTTGCTATGCTATGGCTGTCAGGCATTTGGGGTTTATTAGAAAGAACTATACCTATTTTGTAATATTCTCTATCGTCTTTACTACATAGTATAAAAGAAAGTAGCTATCTCTTCCTTACTGTCTACAACGTATTTTCGGTCTCTTACTCCCTCTAAACCACGCAACGGATTCTGGTCTTCGCTGTCACTTAGCAATTTTTGTATATTCCAATTACCTACATATTCGTTCGTAAATTGCACTAGTGCGAACCCGGGGCTGGTCGCTAGTAATAAGATAAAATATGTATTCTGCTTTACGACTACTTTAAAACAAACGGGAAGAAACCTAATGACAGTAATGACACATTTGAGCGTTGTGCTAGCCGTGCTAGGGTGGCCAGCCGTCCCGCTATACGCGGGATGTCCCGTTTCTATTATCCAAGAAGTCGCGTCCCGCTCAGGGTACGTGTGGGACGCTAACTATAACTAACTTAAAGCGGCTAGCTTGCATGACTCTATATTATATCATTACTGCGCACCCACCATGTGCCTGCATGTTAATGATTTTCAATAGAATCAGTATTTTATTTTACTTTACAAATTTGTTGGTCCTGGCCTGGTGTGCGACTTTTGAATCTCACCGGGTGACTAAAGCTCACCAAAATGGCCGTTTCTAAGAAATGCGGCCATTTTGGAGAGGTTTAGTCACCTGATGAGATTCAAGAATTGCATTTAAATCTCACCGGGTAACTAAAGCTCACCAAAATAGCCGTTTTTCATAGAGATTCGGCCATTTTGGTGAGCTCTAGTCACCTGGTGAGATTCAAAAACTGAACCCCCGTTGTGTAAACCTTTGTCCCGCATTTAAAATGATGATTTCCCGCAAATATGTATGTGTTTTAAAAATTGGTAACCCTGAGATAAGATTCAGTTAATTGACATCAACCCGCTACCCACTGAAGTCTTTATTAATGGCTTATATAATTATGTATAAGCAACTCACTGAGACAAGATTTTTTTCTGCATATTTTTCATCAATGGGCTTACGAAAATGTAGAGCCGTTTTGGACTTTCAGACCATGAGCTCGACTTTTGAATCTCACTGATAATATCGGAATCACCGGTGACTAAAATATCACCGGTGACTAAAATATCACCGGTGATTTCGATATCACTGATTACCAAAATTCGTTTTTTTTTAAGTCATACTTTGTCCACCAACGAACAGATTACAACGTTACGTCTTATTTAACGCAGATAGAATAGTGCCGCCTTTAATACCAGTTTTATTTTTTCATACTTAGCCTTTGCCCAGCAGTGGGATACATCAACAGGCTGAAAAAAAATTTAGGATACGTCAAACTCAACTGAGTCAAACGTAAAACGTAATGGCGTGCGTGGCAGTATAGCTTACGTTCAAGTTTATTTAAATGCAAACTTAAAATCAATGGATTCGTCCATCAATAATTCAGTTTATTTATTTTTATCACACATCCAATTTTCCTTTGGATGAGATACTGCCGTCGAGTAGGAGAGGCACTCGAGTTGATATCATAGGCGTGCGAAAATAGTCACCGGTGAAAGTACGATTTTTTGAAAATCGGCGAGAATTAGTCATTCGGTGACAATAATCACTCGGCGAGATTCAAAATTAAAACCCCATGTCGCAGTAAGGTAGACCTGACAAATACGAAGACCGTCTACAGGCCCTAGCACGCTAGCTTTTATAACTGACATAAAGCATTATATCCCTCTATAACCAGTGTGCGAAAGGGACAGATGCTTTTATGTGCGCGGTAAACGCTAGCGTGCTACTATAGCAGCGTTTACAATGAATTTAACTCCTTATAACTCAACATGTCATTATTGCCAAGCTAGTCGTGGCAACCCTGTGCTAGCCGTGATGACGTCACTCGCTGGCCCGCCAGAAATAAAAACAAGTAAATGAAAATCGTGGCTAAAATGTTTCATCCACTTCCTAGGAGCGCATAAGGTAAGAGGCAACTTTACAAATTTTAACTTGCTTTTTTAATGTGTACGAAACTCGACTTTATCACTGTCAGATAAGATTACACTTAAAATAAAAAATTCTAAAAATTTGATTTATTTCGCTGCAGGAATTCTGAGGTGTTGTAGAGGCGCCTTTTTTTGATTCGTGCACTATTTAAGAGCCTTTAATGACATTTCTAAGCAAAATACATAATTATTTATAATAGTATTTTGATAAGATCAGATTTGTAGAATTTAAATTTTCATTAAATTTCAGTTAAATAAATAATTGATCGTTCGTAAAGACCGTTTTTTTATTATAATTTCACTATTTCAGTAATTATCAATTTAACTATAATAAATACACACAAACAAACACATGTATGGCAAACACATTTCAGCCAATGCAGCCTGATTTTTCACCTGGTTGTCAAGGTACATTATCGTGCTCATTTTTTCAAAACAATTGTTCAATTTGAATCTTATCAAGATCAAGATTCTCAAAAATATTCTTATCCCTAATTCCCTGATTTTCTTAAAAAAACTTATAATTCTGGGGAAAGTTGCCTTAGCACTGGCAACGCGCCCATGCGCTCGCGTCGCTTCATTCGACTATAGTTGACACTTCCTCGCAACGCCTGCGCTCCTAGTAACCTGCGCACATTTCGCGCAAGCGTGCTGCCTCGTGCGCGCACGCCGCTGCCCGTTGAACGCGCACGATGCGCGCGCATCTCCGTTTTCTTTTTAAGTAGAGTGTGAAGCCAGCGCTCTCCATACAAACGGCGATAACGTTTTCCACCCTCTAAACCTTAACCTATAGCAATGATTTTTTTAAATATTGTCATTATGCCTTAGAACTAGATTTGTACGTTTAGTTTTTTTAAATATTGTTAATAGTTTCAAAAATATTGACGCTTTTTGTTTTGTATGAAACTCCTAAAATGCAAATGTTGTCAAATCTATAAAGAATATTTTAAAAAATCAAACCATACAAACTTAGTTCTAAGGCATAATGGCAACATCCCAAAAAATCATTGCCATAGGTTAAGGTTTAGAGGGTGGAAAACGTTGTCGCCGTTTGTATGGGGAGCAATTTTTGAGACTGGGTTCACACTCCTATTAGCTCAATTTCAAAAGTTAACCTTATTAATAAAGACAAAGATATGAATTTTAATTGATTTACTTTACCACTTCTTGTTCTATGTGTTCCTACATACATACTTACATGTAAATACAAAGTAAGCATGTGATATCATTTTGTATATCTTAGTAGGTATAAATATAAGTACAAATATAATAATAGTACATAGTTCTTTCTTTTAATTTTCAATGTAATAATTTTTAAGCTAAAATATAAGTCAATTTTGAGATAAATTTTGTAAATTACAAAAAATATATACATTATTTGAGATCGCCAATGCAAGTAAGGCGGGATCTTTTCCAAACATCGCTGTCCAAGATTTAATCATATATTTTCTTATTTATAACCGACTTCAAAAAAGGAGGAAGTTCTCAATGCGTCGCGATATTTTTTTAATAGTATTTATTCACCTGTCTCTTCAGTGATTTCGTAGCGCGTGTTATTTATTTCTTCACACGACTCCAATACCGTGGCTTCAATTTAAGCAACGGTTCAAGTGAAAACTTGTACGTTATGCATGCACACTTAATTATGTTTAGGTATGTAGGTATAGCAGTAACTAGGCTTGGCGAGATAAGCCAAGCCAGTCTTGGAATTATATACTTGTACACTCAATACTCACTAGAGAGTCGCCTTACAAACCGCTTCCACAATACTTACTTTTTTTTTATTGCTACTACTAAAAAAGGCACAATTGAATCATGCATCTTTTGCAGAATGATCCAACCATTCTACAATGTCGGGATCACTCTAAACTTCTAAACTCTCGTCCGTCTGGCGTCCTCGTCCTCCAAAATGGCGTCCTTGTTTGACAGGCATTAGTGATGTATTCATGTCATGACATTTGTATGTGTCTTTATTATACAAAAGACATAAATGACAAAAAGAGATGATCTACAAAGGCTAATTTATCCCTTCAAGGGATCTCTTCCAGTTAACCATTGAGTAGGTGACAGGAGTATCATATTAAGGATAGACAAAGAGAAAGAGTGTAGCAAAAAATTGACACACAGGAAACATTTATTGTTAATGAGTTCAAAAGTGGGGCACAAAATAGACGATTCAAAATGACTCACGAGAATCTTCTAGATCAAACCTCAGAGTCATAAGACTCATGACATGCCTTATGCTCATGATATGTCTTAAGTGCGAGGTGATTTTATGACAAACCCGTTTGTTATCTATAAATTCATTAGGTATACGAGTATTCTTTGGTTGATGTTAGTCACGACTCTCACATTAGTCGGTGGCCTAGGTGTTTCATATTTTATTTCTTGCTTTTTTAATATTCTTCGCTAAAAAATATAGTTTATCTCGACGTTTCAAATAGTATCGTGTAGTCTCGGCATTGTAACATGGCCAGCCAGTTACTTGGTTACAGTTAGGTCACGTAGACAAATTTATTATACAGTTGAATGAAATGAAACACGTAGGTAGCTGTTTTTTAATTTTGACTTTTTTGACGGAACATATCCTTGAGTTAAATCGTTAAAATCTTACTCCGTTAAATTCTCCAATGGCTATCGAATTAATTCACATGTTCCAGGAACTTACTTATTGGGGTTTTAGCAAATTTAAGAAAAAAGGTCTACACCAAATTTTTGACTAAACTTCATAAATGCTGCCAAAGTTTAGCAGAATAAAAAAACACGATCGGAAACATAACAATTTATCAGCTACATAAACTGTTGTATTTCCGACCGTGTTTTTTTTTTGTAGCCGACACACTGCATACTATGCTTTTGTAGAAGGATACTCAAGGTATATTATTGGCTGAATTCCAATAAATGTAGTGTGCGGCCATGGGGCTCAATTTTTGAATCTCACTTACCGAACGACCGAGTGTCACCAATTTTCAAAAGTTCGTATTTTTGAAACACTCTGGTGACGGTGACTATAATTCTCATGGCTAAGATATCATCACGAGTGTCCCTTCCCAGTCGTAATTGAAACCATCGAGTGATATGAATTTGACACTGAGGAGGTTGAAACAAACCATGTTTTGTTAAAGTAAAAGTAATTTGTTCTGTAAAATACTGGGAAGCGAGTAATTAGGTTTTAAAAGGAACAAGAACTAGCTTTCAGGAATACATTTTGGTGATGACAATTATGGACAGGGACAATGAATGGCAATAAAATAAGTATCTTATGAAAAGCCATTTTTAATGTCGGATAAAAATAAATAAAACGAATTATCGTCTTTCTTACGATCCGTATATTGGTAGATAGGGTGTGACATTCAAAAATACAACATTTGGTAAATAGTGATATCAAACTCACCGGTGATATTTTATCCATTCGGTGACTTAGAGATCACCGGATTTACGGGTGAGATTCAAAAATTCAGTCTGTAACAGTCTATAATATATCACCACCAGCTTTATAGTCAAATACAGCAATACAGCAACAAGAAGTTGCACATACGTGCGCTATCATTCTGTTTACGCGTTAAAGTTGTTGCTTCCACAGCCCTAATTCTAGTTTCCATGCACCGAACAATGGCGCGTTATCTCGAGCAAGTGCGAGCATTATCGCGGCGCCCAGCCGGCGATCGGGCCGATTGTTTCGCGGGCAATTAGCGGGTCGGCCCGGCCCGTCCCGTCCCGCACGTGCCGGCCCGCCGGCCCGTCGGCCCGTCCCGTTCGAGTCGGCCGCCAGTACGCCGCGCGTGCTCTCCGCGACCGGCTGTTGCTAGCGCGGCGAACGTACGCCTCCACATTCATAGTCACCTGGTACTTTTTTGCGCTTAGCACGGATTCTCTTTGGGATAGTTCCGACACCTGTTGGTTGTTTGGGAGAGTTTACGCGTCTTAGAAGATTTTTTGTTGCGTAAAACTTTCTTGTTTTGAAAGTTTTTTTTATTATTTTTTTTGGTTTAGGGATTGGAGTAAAGTTTCTTAAAAATTATTCGCCCTCTTAACAATCGATAGAAACACTAATCGCCAATAACAGGGCAAAAAGGCGAACGACATCCGTCTGGAAGCGCGGAAAGTTTCCTCCCACCGAGGGTCCTCCAGGTCGCGCGAATTTCCCACTCAAAAGTTGCCGTCCCCAAAGTTACGCACGCGGAACTTGGGACTTCGTAAACTTTCCCCGACAACAATCCGCGATTCCCCGGGACGTTACGTGAAAAGTTCGCAAAACAAAGTGCCGGGTGAAGAATGAAAAAGTGATTCCACTTTCAGGACTAATTAAAAATATCGACTCTAGTTCCATGGAAGTGACTGTTCAGTGTTAAACCAAACAAGATGGCTGCGGCCATGATAACAGACCGTGGACTTCGCAAAAAGTTGACACAGGAAGCTATTCCTGTGAAGACACCTAAGAAACCATCGAAGCGCAAGTCCGCCGCGGGCGGCTCTAAAAGTGACAAAAAGAACGAGCAGAACAACAACAAGCGTCCCAAGATCCACACGGGGGATCCCAAGCTCGATTTGTTTGCCACGTACCAACCGTGGGTGATCCAGACGTACGGGGACATGGCGAAAACGAAGACGATAACCCTTAAAAAGTACGCTCGTATTTTGCGTACACTGCGTGGGGAGGAGTGCAACAGTTCTGACAGTTCGAAGTTCCGTTTCTGGGTGAAGGCGAAGGGGTTTCACGTGGGGAAGCCGGTAGGTTACGAGGCTCGGCCGGCGGACGGGATCGTGTGCCGGTACAGCGTGGCGGACGCCGAGGGCTGCCCGCGGGGGCCCGAGGGGCAGGAAATCTACACGGGGTCCCAGAACGACCCGCCGTTGTATATCCCGACGCCCCCTTTGAAGGTAAGCAGTTTCGTTAAAGTTTTCGGCATGGAATTGTTTCTATTTAGTATCAAGACTGTCTGGGGTTAAAAAAGGATCATAAAAGAAATTACACTTATTTTTGCGTCTTTTATGGTGTATACGTACAGTTGGTAGTTCATAAAAGTACTTTTAGGAAAATACTTTCTTACTCTTTGTATTGTGAGTAAATAAAATTATTTTTTGAAAATTTCAAAAAATAATTAAATAATTAATTAAATAAAGTAATAATAGAAGTAAATAAAGACATGTAACATAGTGTTTGCAAGTAAGTAATGAAAAGCAAATATGTACTTTAACTTTTCTATTTTCTTTTCTCTAAACTTTCTTTCTTTTTCTAAATAAAAGCAGATTTACTGCCATTACTTGTCAATAGGTACTAATTAATTAAAATCTGGTTTAAATAAGGAAAAATTGTCTCTCTCCTCCGCAAAATCATTCTAGTTTTCACGGAGTAGCGAAATAATTTATTCCAATTTGCTACTATGGATGGACCTCCGCAAACTAACGGCTGTTGATGCTATATTAATACCTGAATTATTATAGAAGTTGATTTTACCGAAAAATTATTAAACTTTTTAAAACTTGACGAAAATTGTGATGTAACTGGCAGCTAGCAGACGTCCAGCTGACATGCAATGTCTGCGTTATCTTTTGTTCTGGATTACAAGCCTAAAATGATGAACGTGTTATACTGCTTCTCCTAGCCACTGAGGAATATCTGGACTAGCCAGGGTTCTGGATCACGGAGAAGCAGTAAAACACGTTCATCATTTTAGGCTTGTATTCCAGAACAAAAGATAACGCAGACATTGCATGTCAGCTGGACGTTTGCTAGCTGCCAGTACATCACAAAACTAATGTTTTCAAGAAAAACCATCATTCATAATAACTTCGATTTCAATTCTCGATGCGTCTAAGAAAAAGAACAAACTCGTTTTACTTGTTGCATTTAAAAAATTGCAATTTGAATTTGAGAAAGCGCGTAAAATTGGCCTAACAACGTGCCCTAGTGCCGCGCACTCGCTGCGTATGAATCAGAAACAGGTGATTTCTGATACTGAATTACCAAGAGCACATAAATCCGCAATAGTTGCCGTTCCATCCTTATCATTTGCTTTAGTGACGACACATTCGGATGAGGCGCACGGTTGTTCTCTCAGTCTTCATAGTTACTTCTTTCATGGACTTCGCGTCTTTGAAACTAAACTATGTTTTCCGAATTAATTCCGTCCAAATAATTAAGTAAGACTTCTTCTACTCTATACAAAATATTAATGAAAAAAAAATAACCCTTCCTTTTTTTGGCTTTGCCGTAGTCGGGAGTAAAAACACGGACGTCATCATGTTGATGATGACAGTTCACACACAGCCACCGTCAGAGATCAAAGAACAGGTGATGTGTGCCACCGCGCTACCAGGGGCGCATGACACGCGAGGAGATCCGACATCATTATCATTAGGCCGGTCGTTCATCATCGCGCGCGATTAGTGGCTGCCGCCGCCGCTCGCGTTGCCTCGGGCGCTTGTTATAGCTACTGATTACACGTTACACGCTACACGGGTACCCGTTTTTTAGGTACTTTTGGGTAAGGCGTAGGGACTAACTACTTATTACAACGGTGACCGCGTGGTGTGACAAACGAATAAGTAATACGATCGCAATCTCATTGTTGGCCAGATTGATTGGAACTAAAGGCAACGTAAGCCACGCATAAGTTTATTAAAGTCTATACCCTCATAGTAAACAAGTAGGGATTTTGTTTTGGTGGAGCAGTGATGCTGTGTTATTTTTTATGTGACTTCAGATATAAGGAGGGGTGTACATATCGATACTAGAAATCTAAAATGTCGTAAGGGACATGCCCCTTAATATCCCTTACGACATTTCCACTGACGATATACTGTGGAGTCACGAAGACGTTGGGCAGTTTTGAACCATGCCGTAGTAGATTAAGAATGATTGCAACACTTATTTATCCGATGTTCGAATTGTGAGTGGTGTGGTTTAACTTGGTGAGACCAGACCGTACATCAGCGACGCTTTGCCGTCGCATGGAATCCCAATTTTGTTTGAATATGACACACAAATTGCTGGATCAATTCCTATCAAAATTCACTTTAAAGATGGAATAACTTTATATCCGTATAAAGAAAGATGCAAAATGGAATGAAAAATAGTCTTTAATCAAAACAAATCTAGTGAACTTAGTCATTAATCAAACAAATAGCCATATTCAATTTCTGGTTTTGATTCAATCGCATAGCTATTCAGCATTGCAGGAGTGCGATTTTTGAATCTCACCGGGTGACTAGAGCTCGCCAAAATGGGCGTTTTTCATAGAGATTCGGCTGCTGCTTGCTGTCAATTAAGATTAGGTACTTAAAACATTCAGGATTTCAGGCGTTACTTAGCGGAGGTCCAAATTGGAACAAATTACCTTTCTGCTCCGCGAAAATAGTGTTAATGATGAATAAATAGTGATAATAAGTCGCACGCTTAGTATTAAAGTGACTCAATTCTGAATTTGATATTTCCCAAAATTAAACCCTATGTCTTTTAATTAAGGTGATATTTTGGGACGTGTATTATTCAGAAATGGGTCACTTTAATACTAAGCGTGCGAAGTATCTAACATCCTCGTGCAAAACAGCTTCGTTTCATATATGTATATGTTGTACATACAAGTATTCTAAATCTGTGATCATGGCCCTGATGGTCAATACGTAACCAGAATTAAAAATGGGAAAAAGCTTTAGGATTATGATGATAAACATTTAAATATTTTGCCCCGAAATATGACAGTTACTAAGTGATGCGGCCATTTAATATCTACACTTTATTGTCTATCTGTAGACACTCGAACGTCTGTGTCTGAACGTCTTAAGACGCTAATAAATATTCAGTTCATTTGTAAGCAGATTGCCTGCTTGCTCTGCGGGGAATGAAAAAACGTAGACCTCTACTTTGTAACTTCACTTTCCAATAGTAATTGTTGGATCAGCTACAATTCTATGAAGCTAGAAGTTTCGGGTTCGAATTCCGATAGCACACACATTTGTATGATCAATATAAATGTTTATAATCGAGTCATGGACGTTTGTTATGTATTTATCTAAATACAAAGTATCCCTAGCCTATGGACAAATAATGAACTGCTGCTTAACATTACTTCTCAGGGATGCTATGACTGCCTAATTGCCTATGACACAGTTGATTTTTTAATTAGAGGCAAAAAAAATCTAACAAATCTAATGCTGTCTAGTACTATAAAATTTTGTCCATAGGCTAGGGACATGTTGTATAATTATGTATATCCGTTGTCCAGATCAAACACAAGGAGCTTTAATTGCTTAAATTGTCCCAAGGATTTATTTGTCAGCTACTTTTTGAAACATCTAAGTTTTGTTATATTTTTGAATGTCACTGATGATATCGAAATCACCGGTGACAAAAATATCACCGGTGATGTCGATATCAACTGTTTACCAAAAAACCTATTTTCGAAAGTCATACTCTGTCTACCAACGTACAGATATTTCATAGCTTCTGCCATGTACCATCATACAGTTAAGTCTCATTTAACGCAGAGAAAATAGTGCCGCCCTTAATATCGGTTTTTATTATTTATAGTAAAATTTATTATTCGTCAAACGCAACTGAGTCTAATGTACAACGTAATGTATCTGTTAATGTCATGCGTAGCAGTACCAGCAGTTTAGCCGACGTTCAAGTTTATTTGAAAGCAAACTTGAAATCGATGGATTCGTTAGACAATAATTCGGTGTATTATTTCTTTATCAGACATGAATGAGAATCCTTTGCATGAGAAACGACTGCCGTCGAAGTCGCTGTCCGTCATTGTAATGACTAAAATTTATTCCCGAAAGCTATTGTTACCTTTAAAACCAAATTAGTCGCCATCCAAATATTTTTCAATACAAATGTCTTCCATTTGACCGAAACGTAGTTGAGGCAAACATTACATTACATTTGAATTACGAGTGGGAGAGGGCACTCGAGTTGATATCATTGGCGTGAGAATTCTAGTCACCGGTGAGATTCAAAAATACGAATTTTTAGAAATCGTTGAGAATTAGTCATTTCAGTGACAATTAGTCACTCGGTGAGATTCAAAAATTGATCCCTGGGATTGTGTTCTGCATTGAAAATGTACAATAATATTTGCTTTACAATGCACGAGTTGTTATGATTCAGACTTGAGAAAAACACTACGATGCGGTAGCCTATAAGCGATAAAGCCTGCAAGTTTTATTGTTTTGTATTTTGCTGGGCAGGCAATCAGTTTTATTTCGTGTAAAAAGTCAACATTCACAGTTCTACGTTGATTAGTATAAGTACCTACTGGAAGATGACTGACTTCTATGAAAATTTGCACCAAGCAATTTGATATTACTGATTTTTGAGCTTTAAAATATACCAAGGTGCTAGGGTGTGTAATAAATCAACAGTGGCAATTAAAAATTTAGTATAGACAACATGATAAACTAGAAAATATATAAAACCAGCAAATGCAACAACACTTTAAGAACTTGACAGCACTTGACGGCGAAACTGTCAGTATTCCCATCATTTTATTCGACTTCATTTCAACAAAAATCTTTCGCAAATCTGAATTATTTCAAAAAAGTTTCACAACCCGCACTTGTTCTAAACGAAAAGTTCTGGAACTTAAACCTGTAGTACGGCCCGTATCGTACCCTGTCCCGTCCCAAACAAACGTGGCAATTTTCGAGTTGATATTGTTCAATTTGCTACTGTACAGTTGAAAACGATAAGGCATACCGAAATACCTGTACAGTAAACTAATTTTAAAAGCGCGGGAATAAAGCGCTAGGTTCGTTTTTTTATTTGCATCTATTGGTTGTACTGCACAATCTGGTTTTCTTTGAACTTTAAAGTTTGACATTGTAAGAGTGGGAGAAGAGAGCTAATTGTGCGTACAGTAAACATCGCAACTCACGTCTTTTATTTCTCTATAAAGTTGAAGTTTAGTTTTATAAGTAAGTACCTTCCACACATGATCGTGAATATCGTGATCGCACTCCGCATCGTCGCCGGCTTCCCAGACTGTTTGATCATTTCCCTGCATCATGTTTTTGTCAACCTACAGCCGTTCTCGAAATATAAGTTATTTGCAAAGCAAACCTCCTCCGGGCGGCTGCGGCCCGGTTCGAACGTGCCGGTCGGGCCGCGCACTCATTTATTATTACTGGCCGCCTGCTCATGTTTATTAACCACGCTCACCTGAACTCTGCCTAACTATCAGATCTCAAAGTCTAGGAAATTATTATGACGTGTTACGTGCTCATGCCAGCCTGGTAACAGAGACGCCGCCGCGTCACTACGTTTGCCCAACTTTGCGCATTGGGCATGGCTTATGTCAATTGGAAAAACAAATTACTGTCAAATAAGCTGTCTTTCTCCAATGAGTTCTTAATGTTTTCTAAACGAACCAACCCCTTCATATTGAAGGCTGACTCGTCCAACCTAACCAGCAAATATGTTAATAACTAAACGTGTCTAAATGGACTCAATGAAAGTTCTGTTTAGGCAAACCATGGGCAAAAACCTTTAATTCCTAACCTATTTCCTATTTCTTTTTAAACATTTAAACCTTTGATAATTCGGTCAAAATGTAGAATTTTTTTGTTTGATCATTAATCTGTAAGACAAGTAAAGAGCGTGTACTATCAGCACTATATTGAGTTAGGTTAGGTCAGCGCAGCACACACAAAATAATAAACAAGTGTCCCCTCTGAACCGAACCGTAATAATTTTTCTGTTTAATGGCCGTTTCCAAATTGTTTTTATTCATCCATAGGAGACGCCAAGCTTTGGCCACGGAAAACATCAGTTTTGTGTTATTTACGAGTCCCTAAATTAGGATTGGCGGCACTTTGAAAATACGCTGCGGCAACGCTTCGGCCGCAATACATCAGCGCCATCGACGCGTTCTGAAAATTTAAACAAACGCTTTCAATTTGCATTCGCTGCGCGATCCAGGTTGGCAAAAAGGACCAGGACAATAGAAATGGCCGCGGGTGCCGACCACACAGCCTTTGGCCAGTGCCGCTGATGTGTGGGCGATAACCCGATCGATTCATACAACACAACACCCGCCTAGTGTTCACTCATCGTCTGATCGCTTGACTTGCTTGTTACTCTCGTCACATCATGCCGCCTCGGTGATTCTTTCGAAAGTATTTATGATTTTATTTGGATTGATTTTATATGGGATTATGTTCGATATTAGCTCATTCGTGTTAATTGATCCTGACCACTAGTCAACGAGGCTTAATTTTTGTCACAACAGGATTTGTCAGGCCATTAAAACTAGAAAAACCTTGATTGAATAAAATCATCCACATATAGGATACCAAAATTCATTTTCCATTTCAGAAACATTTCGGCTTTGGACAAAATTAGCAAAAAATAAAATATCAAACGCATAACATCCAATCCCTTTTGCATTCGGCATTTGTCAATACTTGTTACATTCAATAAAATCAATGACGACATTCACGCATGCATGCGAAATATAAGCCCGAATTTTAAACCCAGCAGATAGAGTACAATCTGGTGACAAGCTTGATTAAAATGAACTGAACACCTTAGTCCAGAGTTAAGCGAGCGTAAAGCTTATCCTCTTTATATTTCTACAATTTACATGTTCATTAATCCTTGTGTTTAATTAAGGTTGTGTAACATAACATTGTGCTGCTGGGGTAGGCGTTAGAATTAGAACGCCGGGATTTGGGACTTGCACGCTTGCACTCAATAGTTAAACCTACGCAAGACACTTCGTAAATAATGCCGGCTTATAAACCTGAATGGTAACTGAACCTGTTATAATCCTTGATTGATTTATGAGGTCAGCAACGTTGAGGACCGGCCTAAGTGGAAGTGCTTCCGAATTAATTACATTTCTTTGTTCACACAAATACTTACCTAATAATAGGGATAGGGCCTTGTAAATTTTACTTCTAGAATTAGCCATTATTTTGAAAAATAACGTTGACCTTTATAAAATAAAAAACCGAAAGAAACCCACAAACAAGCAAGCAACAACAATTCTAAATGGCCAGTGACATCTGAACCAAAACCTTTCTGGAACAGCGGAGTAGACAGAGTCGACTCACACCAAAAAGCATAACATAATTCTAACGGCTGAATTTTCGAATTTAGAAGCGCACCGTCTGCAAAAATAGGGAGCCACCCGAACGGATGCAGTCGCCGCGACGCGGTAATTAAATTATTCCGCGTCATCTAAGAGTTTACCACGTTTGAAATTTTCTCGGTTGTCGGTCGTTGCCTCTCATTCCATCTAGGTTAGTTGGAAAGAGACGTACTGAATGGTAAAGTGCGACTTATACTATTCATGCAGTTACTCAAACCGCTGGCGCAGTGGAACGGTACGAAAATCGCTGTTTGTTTAGCATTAACGGAACGGAAAAATTGGCAGCCGGGTGAAAAATGCCTGCTGCACGTCGTCATTGATTTTATATTAGGCCAGATCGTTCTCAAAGTTGGTGAACAATTTGCTGACGGTTTTGTTTGTTTTATAAGTCGGTTGTCATCGTTAATTTTGGAATTGGAAATTAAAAGCACAGTTAAATTAAAAAAAACAAGACAAACAAGACAAAGTTTGAACAATGTAAGGTTTCTTGATTGTTTTAGGTATTACTAAAGGCGATATACTCGTAAGCATCTGCTATGCCGCAGGAACTATGCATTTTTCCGAAATACAAATAATTGAATGTCCATCCCCAATATTCAAACTATCCTTTGTTAAATTTCAGTTAAGTAGTTTTAGCTATTTTGACGTGATAGATATGGTAAATGAACAGACAGATGCACTATTCTCCATGAGTGAGTCTTGTTTCTGCCTTAGGGGTAGTTTACACTTTTATGACAGCGAGTATGGGTTCATATTCAACATATTGTGCACTAATCGTTCGTTACAAATGATTTTAGCACTCGCAATGATCGAAGTGTAAATGATCCTTTACGCGTACACTGCCGCAAGGTCCAAACATATCGTCAAAATGTTTAATATAATGCTTAACCCGCGCCGACCGGACAATCTGGTCTGTCCAGAACTTTATAATCCGGGATCGGCCGCGGCCATTGTAAAAATTACGCCATAAATCCGGCCCGGGCCGCTCCCGACGAGTCGCGGGCCGGCCGTAAATTACGGCGCGGCCGGCGCGGCGGTAGGGTTGTGCCAAGTTTTTTTGGATAAGCAATAAAACATGTGTTGGTAGTTGAATGTGTGAGTGTGATAAAAGTAAATTAGTTGGTAAGATTTGGAGCAACATTTTGTTGAGTTAGAAGGACATGCTAAAAGGAAATTGGCACTCAACCGTAAGTGATACTGGTTACCGAGCTAGGTGACTGAAATGATCATGAAGATTGGAAGATTAGAATATTAGACAGCGGATAGATACGAGTAGAAGATAGAAAAGTTTTAATATGTAATCTTTGCTCTCTTTTTAGTGAATTAACACTCGCTAATTTCATTACGTCTAACTCTAACCCATGAAAGGGTCCAATAACGTACAACATCAGTTGACTATAAGTGCCTTTTATAAAAGCCGAGTCTTAAACACGATCTTCAAAGTGTCATAGTCGTCGAGCCGTCGACTGACCTTGCTGTTTCCTCGATCGACAACAAATGTTAACAAATGTTGACAGTAAACGATAACATTAAGAACCTTAGAACAATGCAAAGCAAACGCCCAGCGGTGCAATTCTCGTAGCGAAGACTTGACGTTACGTTCAAGAAATGTCGAAAAGAACTGTCCAATCCCTCTGGAATACGTTATATTTGGGTTACTGGAACGTTTGATGATTTGAATCTTGATGAACGAGAGAATTAAGGGTCAGCAGTGGAAATCTCGCGTCACTAGAGCTAAACCAACAAAAACTGTTAGACAGATTCTTTTCAAGTCTGTAATTTTTGGCATATTCGAATGCGAGATGAATCTCTATGAACGCGTGAATTAGGGGCCAGTGGATAGGCAACCCTGGGCGCGGGGCATGGCGCGGGCACGGTGCGACATCACAAAGGCGCGGCGAAAAATACAGATAAGCTCGCGTGGGGAAGGCGCGTCGATGAATAACTGACGCCCTGCCTGCCTCGCTCGGGTTCGCTGATTCCGAACTAATTTGAAGTGCTCAGTGCGTAACGCAGTCGAGTTGTCTAGTTGTTGGCTTGACAGTGTTTTGTAGACCTTGTAAAAAGCGCGTCAGCCGATGTTTAAACGCCGTGGCTTGCTCGGGATACGTTCGATTACTAACTAATTTCAAGTGCCTAGGACTCTAATTCTGGATCACGCGAGATTCTATCTCACATTAGACAACTTTACGTCAAAAAATTACTAGAGGCTTGGTATAATAAGTGCGTATTTAGGTTGTTTAATTCTGGTTGTAAGTTTGGTTGTAGGCTTTGTATTAAAAATTCAGATAAGCTCGCGTGGGGTAGGTGCGGTGGGCTGGGCACACAGAAGGCTGCGGGCACGATGAATAGATATAACTGATGGCAGGCGGGAGCCGGGATCTGGTTTGATTTGTGACCGAATAATGCGAGTTACTGTCGTATTTGAAACGTCCAGTGCAGCAATTTCTGTGCCGTCACGGATGAATAAAATCAACGGTGACCAGAACCTATTAAATACCTAATTATTGGGTACGAAAATGGGCCGGTAAAGTCACTTTGACGTTATAGCGTATCAACAAACCAAAATATTGGTTTGGTTGGATAGCATCAGGCCATCTTTTACCCATTTGTACAAATCAGAAGTAAATTCGCAATCGCAACCGTCTGTTTGCGAGGGGTATTATTTATTCTGTGGTCTCATATTGGGGTCCCGTGCTGATAATGATAGTGAGTTAGTGCTGATAGGATTGCGTTTGCAGGGGTGTGATGGCGTGATGTAATGAGTTTCGACTTTTTAAGTTTCATATAAAATGGCTTTTTCTCTGTTTGATCAATGTAACCTTGATCAGACGTGAATAGTTTGCCGTTTGCAGTTCCATTTTTATTTTCAAGCGCTGTTATTAATAATCGTGACCGAATTCGATTTTTATTAATTTTGTGCGCTCTTGAAATTTTGGCTTTTCTACGATTCTTTTTTATAGAAATGTTTTTGTTTAAATTTTCTCCAGCCTGATTCCCAAGTAATCCGCCCCGCCCTTGAATGCAGGACAGGTCCGACCATAAATTTAAATCTACTTCGGGCCCGGTCAGTCGTTAGTACTCATTAAGGTCCCACCTGGTTTAAAAAACTCGCAATAAGCCAAAAAAAATGGAAACCGCATTCGCATTGCAGGCGTTCGGCTGGCGGCAGAGTACCGGGCTCGCAGAGCCGCGTAGGAGATAAGTAATTCTGTGCCGAGGGGGGCGGGCGACGCTGGGGAGGGGCGGAGGGGGGGTAAATGCCCGCGCGGCGGCGGCGGGTAATTGGTTCGCGCCGCCCGAGGCGAGCCCGTAGTATCGCGCTTTAGCGACGGCGCCCTCCGGTGTCGGCGCGGATAGAAAAACTGTAGAGACTTCTATTATTTTCTTATTATTTATATTATAATAATAGTTGTGGGCTAGGGTGGATCGGTATGCTGTATTTAAAAGTTTATGATATGGTCCTAGGACATGAATTACGTCAAAGGAGTAAATTTACCAATCAGAACAAATCACAAATTATAGCAGGAAATTTTCGAGCATTTTAGTAATCGTACGCATGAAAAATCTGCCAACTGAAAACTCATTGTCTGTCATTGCAAATCCGGCAGCCACTCTATTGCCATCTTGATTCACTTCTAATTATACTTTTATGGCCTAACCCCTCAGTATCTGCAAGAAAATCACTAACATAAGAAAACTTGTATGATACCTGTATCTATACATATTTTGGTTAAGTATTCACCACAATGCATAGTTAGAATAAAAGAAAAATCATTTATTTAAGACTATTCAAGTCGTACAGAGAAGTCAAGGAGCTTTTGTTCGATAGGGAAGCTTGGAAAGCACTACACCGACAAGACTAAACGTCTTAAATTTGCAACGACGACGAAGACTATTCAACCCAATCTACACATCCCGGTACTATCATCTCAAACATATTGTGTTGTTTAGTTAAAAAAAAAAAACAAAAATTTGTAAACGCAACGCGACTCCACGCCACCTCAGCTCAGCTGTTTGTCATGCCGCCGCGAGTTATAGCTATGTCATGCGGCCACCGGCGCGCCACTTTATACATCCGACGCTACCGCCCGCCACGCTCGTCTACACCTACCTTTATACATATATCTATATACCTACGCTGTTTGCCGTCCCTATAGGCGCCGCGCATGTGGCTTCGTTCGAATTTTGAATTTCCAGACTTTTGAATGTCTCTAACGGTGCTTTGTGAGCCTAGTAGAGGTTTTTTTATAGGATACAGTAATTTTAGTGACGGATTGAACTAGATTTTGTAGTTATCTACATATTAAAATAACTCTTGACTTATACAGCTGTCTAAAGAATAGTTTTTTATTCAAGTTTACATTCTCTACTAGTACTCATTTTATAATCAAATATACCTGGCCTTAATTCTCGTGTTCATCGGGATAAATCTCACATTCGAGATATTTTTAAAAATGACAGATTTGGAAGGAATCTGACAGCTCTTTTTGACATATCTCGAATATGACTTCGTCTCTACTGACGCGATAATTGCTCCACTACTTGAGAACAGTACGATGTAAGTAGATACGGCTCTTAATTCTCCTTTTTAACCCCTGGCGCAAAAAGAGGTACTTTTGTAAGCTTGACGTGTTACATGTCTGTCTCTCTGTCTGTCTATGACATCGTGGCTCACAAGTTGCTGGACGGATTTTAATACGGTTTTTTTTACTGATATTCATTTTATATTTGCGATGTGTGACAGATTTCAAAAAGATTTGACAGTTATTTTTGACAATCTCGAATGTGTTTTCATCTCTATCAACTAACGAAGAAATTGGACCATAGTTTTAAGTGTTGGTGGATTTATTTATTTATATTTATGTAGAATTCTCCTCGCCATGTTTTCCTTAAGTTAGAAAAAACTATTAGTACTTGGCGACAACTGGGGATCGAACTTGGTACCTCACGAATAGGCTGGCCAACTGTCCCGTATGTTACAGGACGTCCTGTTTTTCAGCTATCATTTGAGCCGTGTCCTGTATTTTAATAAGAAAAATACAGGGCCATACCATATCATAAACCCGTTGTCCTGTATTTTTTCCGTGAATCCTATAATTTTAGATCACACCTGTAAAATGAGCACACAAGGTTGGTGACCCTACTCACGACCTACCCTCTGGCCACCAATGACCAAAAGCTCAAAGGTTAACTGGAAGAGATTCCTTAAAGCAGCTTAGCCCTCTGGGTTGGCAACGCATCTGCTCTCTCTTTGTTATTGCAGGTGTCTATAGGCGGTGGTGATCACTTACCACCAGGTGACCCACTCGCTTGTTTGCCTTCCTGTTGTATAAAAAAAAAAGAAGGGATAAGTTCGCCTTTGTACATGTCACTTATTTTCTTGTAAATTGTTATTTTTTATTATTATGTGGAATAAAGAGTTTTACATACATACATACATACAATGACACCAATGGTTTAGCTTTTTAAGACTTCGGTTACACGCTAATTCTGGCGTCAGTTCAGTCCATCATTCCGGTATAGTTTTGACTGATGCCAGAATGATGACAAATGAACACGGTTACGATCAGTTCAGACTGACACGACACGAGACAGGTTACACGATAATTCTCTCGTCATTCTGACCAGAATGGTGAACTGAACTGACGACAGAATGAGCGTGTCACCGATGTCTATGGGTATCAAAAGTTAAAAGTTGAAGTAATCTCATTGCTTCAAAAGACGCAGTCCGCATCCCGTTTCAAAGGCGCCGGATCTCGGAAATGGGATGGGATAGATTTCATCCGCCGGCGCACTGACTCGTAAGGAGCAACATTCGTTACCTCCAAGTGGCCCATGGAGACCTGGTGTTGTAAACGAGACCAAGAACGGGATAAGCCTAGAATTAGGGTTCGCACCTAGGGTGAACTCTGTGTGCTAATTTTACAGTACTTCCCAGGTAGCACAGAAACGCTGTATATTAGCTGAAGCACTGTCCACAATAGAATTCTAAGCTGTACAAGCCTGCTGAATAAGAGCATTAGAGGCGCTGTTATAGCTGATATAACTCTGATTTGGGCACAAATTAAACAGTTATTACCTGAATAACTGTGATTATTTGCATTAAATCCGCATTAGTTGAGCATTGTCAAAAGTAACTTTACCCCAAGAGCTGAAGATTGACTGATTATTAGAGTATGTGTGACAGCATAATAGTCGATTAATAGAGTGTGTGTTATTTTTGTGATTGTGATCTAAAATTACAGGATTTAAGAGGAGTGTGAACCTAGTGCTCTCCATACAAACGGCGATAACGTTTTCCACCCTCCAAACCTTAACCTATAGCCATGACTTTTTTGTATGTTGTCAGTATGCCCTAGAACTAAGTATGTATGAAGAATGTTAAAAAAATTAAAACATACAAACATAGTTCTAAAGCATAATGACAACATACCAAAAAATCATTACCTTAGGTTAAGGTTTAGAGGGTGGAAATCGTTATCGCCGTTTGTGTGGGGAGCGCTTATTGGGGCTGGGTTCACACTCCTCTTAAGGAAAAATACGGGACAACGTGTTTATGGTATAGACTGGTCCAGTTTTCGGCGTTTTGCACTTCTAGCGGCATTTTGGGAAACATTTGGCCAATTGTGTTTTTTTTACTAATTCGGACCTGCTGAACACGAATATCGAGGTTGGCATTCCCGAATTTTGACCGGAAGCTCAGAATTCAAGATGGCGGCCAAGATGGTGGACGCTTTCTTACTAGTACAATTTTTTTCGTGTAAATGCCGTTTTCGGGGTTATTTTTATCATAGAATGCGAAAACAATTGTTTTAGAATGTTCAACCAATTATTTAGCCCTGGCAGAAGCTCAGAATTCAAGATGGCGTCCATGATAGTGAACGTTTTCTCAATTTTTCGATTCCGGACCGACCTTTCGTTTTAGGACTGTTAATCGGGTTATATTTGTCGAATAATACGATTATGATAGTTACACAGTGTTTAAGCAACTACTTAAACGTTAGAGAATAAAAAACTACCCCAAAAACATGAAATTATTTTCAGTGGAATGCCCTTACATTTGACAAAGTTCATGTTTTGATTTGATGTTGCATGGATAATCTTTGTCTTTTTATTGTATATATTTGCCGATATTTCTGGTTTGGCCCTTAGTTTGACGTTTGATGAGTGAAGCTATTTATTACTTTTAGGTAAATGCAATAATATACAATATGTGCCGCGAGAACAGGTAAACTACGTTGCCCGAAGGTAATGACGAATGAAATATCTATTATAATACCAGACTTTTATAATTTATATTAATCATCATCCTCATCATCCTCATCATCATCATCTTTTCACGAATTTGCACAAAGTCCGGAACAGAAACACATTGAGGTACACTTAACATAGCCTTTCGGAATTTGCAAAACTTTGTTGAAAAATCTTTTTTGCAACCGCAAAGAACAATATTTATACAACTAAGCAAACTGTTGTGTCTGCTATACACAATGTCTTTCTATTGCTCCATTATCAGTTGGATAAAATACATGCAAATGAAGTATGGTTAATGAGTGGAAATGCAAGAAAGAGAGTTTTTGTACCTGTTCATGACATACATAGCCAATGGAGAGTTTCTTACCAGTTGACTTACCAGTGAAGAGTTTACCGGCCTTTCAAGCGATCACCGGGAGTGATGTCACATCATGTTTACATAGTTTCTATTACAAGACAACAGCTTTTCATTATTTATATCTTATACGACAATATTGTGCAAGGTTTGTATTACTTGTAAGTTCAACTTACTTTGTTATTGTTACCGACGTCGACTTGGCTCGTACAATTTAATTTGGTTTCTATCTTCTTTAGGTAGCTGACTCAATACTTTCAACTAACGTTGCGCTTATTTGGTCAAGTAAAAAACCCAGAGTCTGTTTCGCTGATCATAAGTAGAACATATTAAATGAAATTACTACCAAACTTCCTAAAGGGAGAACGCTCACCTGCCAGGCTCCTTTCTGTCACCAATTACAGACTGCAGATATAAGAAAGAAATAGACGGCTACATCCCCATTTTCACCACACTGGAACCCATTTCAAAGACTGCTACCAATATTGTTCTTTCCTGTTGCAAAAAACATTTTTCAACAAAGTTTTGCAAATGCCGAAAGGCTATGTTAATGTGTACGTCAACGTGTTTCTGTTCCGGACTTTGTACAAATTCATGAAAAGATGATGATGATTAAATGATTAATATAATTTTTGAATAGTCTAGTACTATAATAGATATTTCATTCGTCATTACCTTCGGGCAGCGTAGTTTACCTGTTCTCGCGGCATATATTGTATATTATTGCATTTACCTAAAAGTAGTAAATAGCTTCAACAACCTAGTTTCACTCATCAAACGTCAAATTAAGGGCCAAACCAGACATATCGGCAAATATATACAATGAAAAGACAAAGATTATCCATGCAACATCATATCAAAACATGAACTTTGTCAAATGTAAGGGCATTCCACTGAAAATAATTTCATGTTTTTGGGATAGTTTTTTATTCTCTAACGTTTAAGTAGTTGCTTAAACACTGTGTAACTATCATAATCGTATTATTCGACAAATATAACCCGATTAACAGTCCTAAAACGAGAGGTCGGTCCGGAATCGAAAAATTGAGAAAACGTTCACTATCATGGACGCCATCTTGAATTCTGAGCTTCTGCCAGGGCTAAATAATTGGTTGAACATTCTAAAACAATTGTCTTCGCATTCTATGATAAAAATAACCCCGAAAACGGCATTTACACGAAAAAAATTGTACTAGTAAGAAAGCGTCCGCCATCTTGGCCGCCATCTTGAAATCTGAGCTTCCGGTCAAAATTCAGGAATGCCAACCTCGATATTCGTGTTCAGCAAGTCCGAATTAGTAAAAAAAACACAATTGGCCAAATGTTTCCCAAAATGCCGCTAGAAGTGAAAAAATGGCCACTTTTGAGAAAAGTGAACCAGTCTAGTATGGCACGGTATGACATAAATGGTATGGTATGGCATGTACGGTCCTGTATTTCTCTTATTCAAATATAGGACACGGCCAAAAACTGAAAAACTGGAAGTCCTCTAAAATACACGGCAGATGGCCACCCTATTCCCTCCTCTCCCGGTACAGTCAGCCTCAGAAGTAGCTAAACACATAAGAACCTTGTCGTAGTAACCTATGAAATGAGAGTTGCTCGAACTTGTCACATTTCTGACAGCGACAAGGTACTAAAATGTTCAGCTACCTCTGAGGATGCTCGTACCTGGGAGTCTCCCGGAATATCACATCACATCTCACGGAATTTTAGATTAACATAACCTAACAAAACGAAAGTCTACCGAAATTTCAGGTTGTTCAAAAAACAACTGTTGTTTTGTTGGGTGGTAGGGCCTTCCAAAGAGGTATTCCATCCATCCAGAGGCCATCTTAACCCTTTGATTTGGCAACCCATCTGCTTTCTCTTTGGTGTTGCGGGTGTCTATAGGCGTTGGTGTTCACTTTACATCAGGTGACCAACTTGCTTAATTGCCTTCCTATGCTGTATAAAAAAAACTTATATTGAAATAAATAATATTAATTTAGACAGGTTAGAGGTGGTAACCCTAGCCCAAATGCTCCCAATGGATCGACCTGTTTCTAATACAAGCTTCATTTTGGCCTTCTTTGTTACTTAAAAAAAACAGTGATCCCATCAATTATCAGTGATGATGATGACGGATCTTCACATGACGTTCGCATCATAGTCTCACACCATTTTTTATTCGGCTTCAAAAGGAGGAGATGCTCAATTTCCATCTTAGTCTTCTAGGTTGTCAACGTATCTGCAATCTCCTTGGTGTTGCGTGTGTCTATAGGCGGTGGTGATCACTTACCATCAGGTGACCCACTTGCTTGTTTGCCTTCCTATTTTATTTAAAAAAGGACCGTTATTTTTTTGTGTGTATGTTATTTACTGTGTGTAAAATAACTAATAAAACATCTTTACCTTAATTTGGGGTTCGAGACAATTCTTGCATTAGTAGAGAATTAACTCACATTGGAGATATTTCAAAGAACACTTTCGTTTCCATTATTCTTGCAAGGCGCATGGTGTTTTCTGTATTGTTTTTGACACATCAAAGTTTATAGCGTTACAAGTATCAATATTTTTTGCACGCGACTGCAGTATTTTTCTGAAGTCCAGAGAGTCGCATCTTGGGTAGCATTTGGTTGCATTTTCCAGCTCATAAAATGTTTAATAACGTTGTAAATTTCAAAATATCAAGACTATATTTCGCAGTATTCAAGGTATTGCCGTATACTGTCTTTTCGTTGTTCTTACTTTCTTATTGTATTATTTTGATATCACCGCGGACCAGGGGTGCAAATTTTGAATCTCACCGGGTGACTAAAGTTTGCCAAAATGGCCGTTTTTCTTAGAAATGCTGCAATTTTGGTGAGCTTTAGTCACCTGGTGAGATTCGAAAATTGCATTTAAATCTCACCGGGTAACTAAAGCTCACCAAAATAGCCGTTTTTTATAGAGAGTCGGCCATTTTGGTGAGCTCTAGTCACCCGGTGAGATTCAAAAATCGCACCCCAGGGGTTCAGTTTTTGAATCTCACCGAATGACTAATTGTCGGTGAAATGATCAATTGTCAACGATTTTCAAAAGTTTGTATTTTTAAATCTCACCGGTGACTAAATTTCTCATACCTATGATAGCACCACGACTAACCCCAACTCGTATAAGAAATTACCGAGTGGGAAGGAAGGGGTACTTTACTTTTACTGTACTTTTAAGCGCCACGTTTCAATCAATTTAAAGAAATTGTTTTGAAAAATATTCAAGCGGCGAGTATTTTGGTTTCAAAAGTAACAATAGGTAGTTTTGAGGAATAAATTTTGGTGATTAGTACCTACAACGACGGCAGTATCCCATGCAAAGGCATTTTTAATGTCGGCTAAAAATAAATCAATCCAATTACCGTTTTTCCGACGAATCCATTGGTTTCAAATACCTATGATATCTTTCACCGATGGTTTTGAGATCGTCGGCGAGATTCAAAAATCGAGCCTGCGTACTAAAAAGGTGTGATTGGCCAAAACTAAAGAATAAATAAAGGTAGGTACTCCAAGGCTGTAGGCAGGAGGAGGCATTCGTGGCTGAAGAATTTGTGAGACTGGTTCGACTGCAGTAGCACCTCTCTGTTTAGAAAAGCGGCTACCAAAATTAAAATAGCCACGAATGTTGTCCAGCCTCCGAGTAGGAGAGGAAAGGAACGATAAGAAGTAGGTACCCGAAACTTTAGAATCGTATGGTTACTATCGGATGTACAGTCATTATATCTTTATTTTTTTAAGGTTTAAAAAATTACCCTTATAAGAAAGTTACCCAGCGTAATTGCCTCAAATAGTCCCCACTAAAATCGGCCACGTCTACCAGGCGATCAGGGGTTATGAAGAGTATGTATTAAGCCAAAGTGCACCTAATACCCCGACCCTCCGCACCCCTCGATCCTCTTAAATGCCCGCTGAGCCCGCTCTTCACGCCTCATTGCGCGCACCTTAAGATTGTCAGCCATTATTTATAGCAGTTTTGCACGAACACGCGAGTCCCTTGTTGAATTATCAGCAACCGGTACCGAGACTCTGGTTCTACAAGTTCATAAATGTTCAATGTTGATCTTCAATATCATCCTACTTTAAAAGTTTCATCATTCGCAGTCAGTACGTACGCTTTTTAACCATGATCCCGTATTAGAATTCAGTTATTAGAATTTTCCATGCACAAAAAATGGCGTGGTGTTTTTTTTTTTCAAAATGTCGCGAAAAACTAGAGCGCAATGCGACCGAAAATCGTAAATGTTTAATCAACAGGTCCACAATTTCACATAACGCCATAGTGGAGCCCATTTGTACTCGAAATGTATTTGTACACTGTCGGTAGTCGGTCGGTACACGGTACACAGCTACGGGGTATTTCGGGCTGCGCATAAAATACGCGGTGTCGTCGCGCGATGTGTCACGATACACGGCCCGGATAGTGAGGGGCGGGGATGTGTTAGCGATAAGTATCGATTATCGATAATGTGTTACATTGGTTAATAGGTGGTATTTCACTAAGAAGTGAAGGACTGTGTAGTTTTGTTTTAATTTGTCTCGATTTCGGTTTGTTTTTTCAGTAATGCCTTAAACTGTCTTAATACACAGTTAAAACTGTTTATGTCGCTCATATTGTATCGAATCCTAATCTCGACGTTTCTAGCCGTTTCTAATATAAATAGTTTAAATACATATCTGTAGCAGCTGTTGTGATATTCACGATAATATAACCTGTGTTTTATTTTTTATATAAAATATATTTAAAATGTTATTTTATTATATCATTTATACTTATAAATATTTTCAGCCCGATTGATTCGAACGAAAAGTTCTTTTTTCCTATGGTCAAAGTCAGATAAAGCAGGTTAGTGTAAAATCGGGACCTTATCAGCGTCCCAATAAAATTAAGAGTGAACCGGAACCTGTCACTAGGTCCCTGAAAGTCGGGCTTCCAGCGCATATTGATATATCTTGCAACACTTTGCCTTTGTGCTACATTTGTCCTGCTACTACAATTAAATACAGCACTAGTTACGGATGTGAGCTGTCAAACCGCGACAAAAGAGCCGCCGTGCTGCATTATAACCATCGACTTACCATTATAATACCCCATTCGCATTCACGTATTCTCGTCACTAGCGCCTCCGCCTCGCATGCAAGCAATCAGTCGGGGCGAGTCGCGGCGACGCCACTCAACGCGACTCGTAAACGTTATCGGCTACATCGTAAAAATGCGACGTAAAATGGCGAACGTGCCGCCCGCTCGCCCGGCCCCACGATCTAATTCCAAACGATGAATTTTCAAACATGACTCTCAAAACTTCTTGCGCTCTGGTACTTTATTTTCAAAATCATAATGGTTTTTTTTGTTTTGTTTAACATGCACGCCACGTCGTATAGCGGTGGAGCTCGCTGAACACAATTGAGGCTCCGCTTTCCTCGAATTTGAATATAACTTTTGACATCTTCATAAAAATATTCGCCGGCTTCATAAAGTTGTAACCCTTTCGATGTTTCATCCTACTCTACCGGATGTTGCCCTTTACATGGGAGAAAGGGATGACGATCAAAATTTAAGAATCTTATTTTGGAATAAATTATGATCGCAGCGGTTTGTGTCTTTGTTTTATTTTATAGTTACTTAAAGTAAAGCGCAAAATTTGATTCGCAGAAAGCGTTTGAGATAATTTTTTAATGGCACATTTTGAAGATTGCGTCCCGAACGAAAGATAAATTTTAGTGTTTTCGCAATGGAAGAAAGATATCATGGAGGTACTTGTAAAATAAAACGCTTAAAATTTTACTTTGTTACTGTCTGAACCGTTTCTTGGCTCGCTTAACGTGCTGCTGGATAGGATGGCTACGTTCTGATTCTTACTGAAATGACTGCCAAATTTGTTGCTTAAAAAAACGACTACGAAGTGCCGCTATCGCCCTTCCGTTGCTACAAACTGCAGACACTGCAGTGCTCTGGCGCTTTAGCAATCAGGAACTTAACTTTCTGTACAGTACATAAGTAATTATAATAAACTATTGTCTCTATGCAGAATGGTGGCACCTTCTGATTGAGCGTTGTGTTATATTATGCTTGTCAATTTAAAAGTAAGTATTATATTATTATTTATTTGTAAGTTTTAGTTTTATTTTAGTTTTCAGTTGTTTAGTTAGTGTGTACACACAATTAAATGTATTACTAATCGGATAATATTGAAAGAAGGTTTATATAATTTTATTATTTAAAAGTAAAAGCAGAAGTTTCGATACGCTTCATCCAGAATCCAGCAAGATACCAAGGCACTTCTAGCAAAAAATTTGCTTCAATTTCTTTTAAAGCGTTATAGTAAACAAATACCTCATAGAGCCTACATAGAGTTCCAACTGCTTGTGCGTGCAGTTCAATAGCAGTTCCAATTCCAACTATGTACTTTTTGGTTGCATCGGGACACCGATGAAATTGCAGTTGCAGTCGCCAATTATGAAGAATATATGTAAGACCCAATATTTGAGACTTGTCCATTGATGTTTATAGTGATGAGGCTAAGGCGTGGCGATTAACGTATCTACCGATTACTAAGGGTAGCAGATTATTGCAATCGATTATAGTGACGATGTAAAAAAATATTTTTATCTGAGTTAAGGCGATAGAACTTCGTGCAGGTTCCGCCCGGACTGGTACCATAATCTGATATTGTTTCGTTCAAAAATCTATGCTTTGAAAATTCAAAATTCGATGAATAAAACCATTTCTCTCTTTTTAGTGAGTCTGGTTGTTTATCTAAGTTACACGGTTATGTCAATTGCTCATCACCCTTTACAAAATATTACTTTTCCCAATGCAGGGACGTTAATTCTTGAGGAGTTCTCCTGGAGTGCGATTTTTGAATCTCACCGGGTGGCTAAAGCTCATCAACAAACTGGCCGTTTTCCATAGAGATTCGGCCATTTTTGTGAGCTTTAGTCAACTGATGAGATTCAAAACTTGCACCTCTTCACCATCAGCCTCACTTGACCAAATGCATTGCAATTAGCATAAATTGCTTAGCAACTATATTAAAATAGCCGCGCGTATCGCCACCCGTGAAATACCTACTTATTATTGAGTAGTTTCAGAGGCCGTCTGTATTCACTATCAGTTCCAGTTTTCCGAGAACAAAAGTACAAGTTACTATAAAAAAAATATCCAAATCGCTACAGGTGTGCATTTTTTAAAGATATCCCTCGATTTCTCCAGGATCCCACCACCAGATCGTGACCTGATGAAAATGGAACCAACTTGGAAGTATACCCTTTCAATCAAAACAAGAATTTTTCAAATCGGTCCAGCTGTCTTCGAGTAATCTCGAAACATATTCCTCCTTTTTTTTGAAGTCGGTTAAAAAGGGCACGTTCTTAGCCATAGGGATTTTTTTGGTTCATTTTAATGATTTGATATCTTTTTGATTTTTAAATAAATTAATCGATTCAACAAATTTACGAAAATTTCATTTGAATCGAAACGAAGAACTTGGTCACTACACTAAGTTTAAGAAAAAAAATACTTAATATGTAACTGTTTACGTGTTGAGTTTTTAGTATGAAATACTTTATTATTACGATAGAAATAAATGTAATAACCACTTAGTTGCACCTTAAAAGAGCATATACATAGCTTTTAGGTATCTGTGAAGCTCAAAAGCTGTTGAATATTTTATTTATAATTTCAATGGATAATGCACATTTACATTATATGGGTGTTGTCATGTGTCAAATGATGGGTCTTACATATATACTTCTGTATTATATGTTTAGTCAACCAACTGCATAAGGTGCTTGTTTCTTCAACATAACATCACTGCGCTTAACCCAACGCCACCGTTCTGTCTCGTCCTGTGTATAGATTCAGTTTTCATCGCTGGCGTATCATTCAACATTCACACATGCAGTCGGCAGGTACGTTGCAGTCGTCCTGTGTAGGCCCGCAGTCATGACAAGTCTATTTCCTTAATATTTATTTGACAACCAACACGTAAATCACACAACTCCAGTGATACCTTTGCCTAGGACCTGCGTTTCCGAGAATCCCTCATTAGAGGGGCGCCCGCAGGCAAATTCACACCCCAATTAGACGGCGTAATCGAAAGTTGGGGCCCGCTCTGACCTCACTGGATGTAGCTGTCTTTATTGCTAGATACGATACGATGAGATTTCCACTTCTAAATACTGCTTAGAGCAGGTACGGGGTGCTAACAAATAAGATACTGATATTTCCAGGCACTTTTATGTCTACCAATTTTTTGAAAATTGGCATTTACATTCACACTACTAAAGTGTACATATTATCAAGCCGCGATTGGAATAGGATTGGAGAGCAACGTCAGCACACTGTCATATCATTTCATAGACTTGCACCAAGCTTCATTCCTATATGTATGAAATGAAATGACAGTATGCTGACGTTACTCTCCAATCCCTTTCTTAACGCGATTTGATAATACGAGATGTTGATTTTTTTTTACGAATTAGGAAAATGCTAGAAGCAAAACTTACTTATCAGAAGATAAAACCCTGCAATAATTAATATTCGCACCAAATTTGGCAGCGCCTTATATTTCCTTATTGAAATTGCGACATTCATGACTAATTGACTGTGAAAACCGCTACCTACTTATATATCCGTATTAATATATCTAATTTATGACAACATTGAAATGCATTTTTTCTGAAGCAAAACAAAATGCTGAAATGTTTACGGTTCAGAAAAAATGCCTTCCGATGTTCAGAAGCGCTCCCAGAATATGCTTATGACCCCAAGTTTTCGACCTCTATAAGCACCTTTATCTTATTGAGTCCTTGTATATTCGATATCCCTGTGTTTTTTTATTCCCTGGAATAAGAAGGATTATGCAGTATTCTGAATGACTGGTAATTTAATTTAATTTACACGAAGCGAATTCTCGTAACGCATTCGAGTTGCATTTAATGAATCATCATCATCTCAGCCACAAGAAGTCCACTGTTCAACATAGGCCTCCTCCATGGATTTCCAAAGTGACCGGTTAGAAGCGGTATGCAACCAGCACCTTCCTGCCACCTGTAAGAGGTCATCGGACCATCTTGTGGCTGGTCACTTAGGACTTTTAATGAGTGCACTCGATTAATCGATCGATCGCATCATACCTCGGTAGCCCGCAATGTAATGCACTCACATACAAGAACTCGTTCCAAATAATGGCTCTTAAAATCTAGTAAAACTCACAAAACAACTGTCACTTTAGTTATTTCCAGTGATTCTAAATTCGCAATGCGCGTGTAGGTACTAGGGTATAACGTACCCAGGACGGTTCCTATAAACGTGGTGCCCGGAACGCGTTTAATTCCATTTTCCAATTCGTCCCTTTTCTTTATTGGGTTGTCTTACTGGCACGGTGAAGATGTTAGCTGGCGTTGAGGGTTTCATTTAACTCCTATCGAGTGATACATTCCTGGTGCATCTCATTTGACGACTTAATGATATAATTCATTACTCTCATTTCGGTACCAATATTCAATCCCAAAAAGTTGAATTTTTCGTGATTTTACGAAGAAATTTAAAATTACTTTCAAGTTACTGCAAGTGCAAAAACTAGACCCGTAGCGCTGAATTATTTTGAGGGCAAAACCTTCAAGAATTCTAATGTTTGATAAAATCTTGTCTGTGGATACCTTTGCATATAAACAAAATATATTTGCGTTTTTGTGTCACATCCCGGTTGTGCATTTTTAGAAATTTGATTATTTGTAGTGGATGTAAACAATTCAAATCAAAACTGACGAAATTGATTTAGAGTTCAAAGATTTAATGGTTTTGTATTTTAAATAGCCTGTCTAATGTACAAACCTAGTTTGTGTCATCTTCGTCCAGCGAAAACTGACTTGGGGTCAGTACATTAAAAACTTAGACAAAAAAAAATTACAATTCCAAAAACTAGTACCATATACCTCAGATCACTTAAATATCTCTATTAAATAAATTTGTGCCAAATTAAAACACGAACTTTTAATATTTCAGATTTTTTTGCTTCTCCAAGCTATAAATACTTAAAAAGAATATTACAATTATTAGAGTTTACATATCCAATATCATAAATGCATAAAAGATCGACACTGTGAATTTGTGTCATTTTCTTGCATGATATATTAATGAAAATAAAAAGTCAGCGGTCGAAGCGAGTAGGAGCGAGCGAGAGGTGGCGGCAACCGGCAACGGGGCGCGGGCGGCGCGACATTCGGTCCGTGTCGATCGGGTACTATACTTACTATTTACAAACGAACACGCGCGGCGCCTTCGTTCCGGTTGGCGTGATTTCTTCGCGAAGCGATAATGTAATGTGCTGAATTACATTCCCTTTTTAACCGACTTCAAAAAAAGGAGGAAGTTTATGTATGTTCACGGATTACTCGAAGACGGCTAGACCGATTTGACAAATTCTTTCTTTATTTGAAAGGGTATACTTCCAAATTGGTCTCACTGCCACCAAGTTTGGATCTGATTATGGGATCTTGGGGGAATCGAGGGAACTAAAACTTCTAAAATGGTATGCACACCTGTAGCGATTTGGATATTTTAGATAGTAACTTGTGCTTTTGCTCTCAGAAAACACCATTTGGTGAAGAGGAATTGATGATAAAGACCACAGACGGTCACCGGAACTACTCAATAATAAGTATTTCACAAGTGGCGATACGGTTTTTTAAATTTAGTTGCTTAGCAGTTTAAGCTCGTTGCAAGGCATATGGTAAAGTGGAGCTGATGTTGAAGTACCAGGAGAACTCCTCAACAATTATCGCCCCAGCATTGGGAAAAGCAATATTTTGTAAAAGGTGGTGAGCAATTTACATTAAATATGCAATTGTAACTTAGATAAATAAACCGACCCACTAAAAAGCGAGAAAAAAAACTGAAATTAAATTTAAAATGCTAAATAATGAATGACAACACAAAGAAAAATTAAGGTAATGGCAGGATTCGAACCTGCAACATCAGCATTCCGTGCCTTGCGTATTCCAGTTTCCGCCACATTAATAAATAAATGACCAAGTTGAATTAGATAACTTGATTAAGTTTCTCATAGATGACATCGAGGGTAGTTTTCCCAAAGAAAAAAAATCAATAATGTAATGACCGTAAAGACGAAACACATTAAAAAATTCGCAGGGTATGGCAGCGGTAATGTGGCGGAAACTGGAATACGCAAGGCACAGAATGCTGATGTTGCAGGTTCGAATCCTGCCATTACCCTAATTTTTCTTTGTGTTGTCATTCATTATATAGCATTTAAAATTTGATTTGAATGTAAAAAAATACATAAAGAAAAATCGAAAAAAAATCAAAAAAAATTGATTTCGATTACAATAAAAAAAACTGACATCAAAAACAACTAAAAAGCAAACAACGATCTAGCAATAAAAGTTTATTCATACAATTTCATGATAGAATCGGAAATCGGATGAAGATGTATGTAACGAATTATTCTCTGCTTTTTTTAACATAAAACTACCGTGAGACTCGGACATATTAATAAAACGGATCACTCACATATTTTTGCGTCGAGATTCTCTCTCGACGCAAAAAAACGCGAGTAATCCGTTTTATTAATATGTTATTCTCTGCTCTTCAGTTTTTTGGTTGTTTTTTACTTATACCGCTTTTTGATATGTTGGTTTGTTCCCGTCGAGTCACACTCTCAACTGTCACACTGTGACTCGTTGGGAATATTTTTACTAAAAAAAATCCCAACCAGTCACACTGTTACTAGATGGGACAGAATTTAATATTTATTTCCAACGAGTCACATCCATTGTGACTCGTTGGGAATACTCTTTTCAAATTAAATTTAAAATGCTATATGTATATAATGAATGTCAACACAAAGAAAAATTAGGGTATTCTGCCATTACCCTAATTTTTATTTGTAGCATTTTAAATTTAATTTGAATGTGTAAAAAAAAATACAAAGAAAAAATTAAAAAATAAATAATTTCGATTACAATAATACTCTTTTCTTCAAAACATCCCAAGTAGTCACAGTGTTACTAGATGGGACAACATTTGGTATTTATTCCCAACGAGTCACACCCGCAACTGTCACACTGTTACTAGATGGGACATTTTTTATATTTGTTCCCAAGGAGTCATACCCGCAACTGTCACACTGTGACTCGTTAGGAACACTTTTTGCTACAATAAATCATTACCTAATAGTAGACTGTGAAAAGACAAATCAAACAACGACGAACTGTTACCAGAAAAGTACGTTAGGTTAGGTTTGAACCGCATCACCAACAGAAACGAACTGCTACCAGAAAAGTAGGTAAGGTTAGGTTTGAACCGCGTCCCCAACAGATACGAACTGTTATCAGTAAAGTAGGTTAGGTTAGAACTGCGATCCCAACAGAAATTAATTGCTACCAGAAAATTAGGTTAGGTTGTGTTAGAACTGCGACTCCTACAAAAAGTAGGTTAGGTTAGAAAGGAATTGCTGCTAGGAAAATAGGTTATGTTAGGTGAGTACTGTCATTTCAGTCTTATTTCATCACCAAACTTATATGATTGTTAGAAACAAATAAAATTAACTGTCTGATCAAATAACAGTGATAATTGATTGGAAATTCGATACTAAAATACCTTTCTATAGTTACAGTGTGACAGTTGCGGCTGTGACTCGTTGGGAACAAATATGAAATATTAACCCATCTAGTAACAGCGTGGTTGGGATTTTTACAGCAAGAATTGTTCCCAACGAGTCACACCCGCAAGTGTCACGTTGTGACTCATTGGGAACAATTCTTGCTGTAAAAATCCCAATGTATATAATGAATGTCAACACAGGATTTTTACAGCAAGAATTGTTCCCAACGAGTCACAACGTAACACTTGCGGGTGTGACTCGTTGGGAACAAATATAAAAAATGACCCATCTAGTAACAGTGTGACTGGTTGGGATTTTTTTAGCAAAAATATTTCCAACGAGTCACAGTGTGACAGTTGAGGTTGTGACTCGTTGGGAACAAAAGCTTAAATATGCCAATCGTTGTTTTCAAGGTATTAACAGTGGTAAGAGGTAAAAACAATTTGTGGATCATAACACAATATTTTTATTTTTATAATAATATATAAAGCACAAAATAATCGTAAGCCTTAAAAGTTATAATTTGTTGTTACATAAGAATTTTTTTTTAGGTCCGTGTTACAAACACTTCAATTCTTTTACACATAATATAATTTTACCACCGTCGCCGTCGCCGTAATAATTGTTAATTATCATAATTGTAGTTTTTATGGGATCACTTTCATTCCCATTTTTTTCTGAATTTTGAAAGTCAGACATTGATACACTTATTCTTTGTGTTCATACTTGTCGGTAATGATCATAAAAATTAGAGGCCGTCATTGCTAATAATTTCTTCTAAAATCACTTTTAGTCTTGAACACTACTTTTAAATTACACAAAACAATCACATACTATCTATGACAATATCAAAAAACTTTTAAGAACTAAATCACAGTATACCATTATTTTAAAACCTATAAAGTTTTAGGGCATTTTCATAAACTATTAATATTTACATAATTAATTATACATAATCTTAATATGTCGTGTATCACATATTTTAATATCTTCACTATTTATGCCAATAAATTTGACATTACAATCATTTTCATTATTTTTATATTCTTAACTACAAATGTACAATTTTTTACCAGCTTTAATAGATTTATTAATAAAAAACAACTTAATATTTGAATAAGATACCTACCTGATTAGTAATATAGGTACAAATTTGTATCAGCCTTAGGAGATTAATATTTGTAATACCTTGTACTTGTAACAATTTGTAATAATATTATTTGTAATCTAATACTTTAATTTTTAATTATTTATTATAAAGTGTCGGTAATCAGTCTCATTTGTAAAGCGAACTTAAGTAGTTAAAATTTCGGCACGGTCATTAAAACAGTCTACTTTTCCGTCATCGCTAGCAACGCTCGAGTCAATGAACTTTAATATTCCTTTTCTTTAACGATCACAATATTTACGTCCAGTATGAGCCCACATACAACACATTTATTACTTTCAACTTCCATTTTAGTATTTCGCAGCTTCATATTTAATTCACAACGCGGCCACATTGCACTTCGCACTTGTCGCAACTTGCAATCGAATGTAAACAAACAGCAGGCACGCGGCCTCGCCGCACCCCGCCCCCCGTTCCCCGCGCGTGTATGCTTTCTCCGTCCTTCGCGCTAAAAAGTTTTCGTCTTTCAACTGTATCTTAATAATAAGATTTCATGAATAAAAACGACACAAATTGTGAATAGTGTTTCGTTACACCGTAATAATAATAAAGACATAAACTCTAATAACTTGAATTTTCTTTTGTGACTTTTACAGGGTGTTTTACAAAAAAAAATAAGTAGCTAGAAATACCATGGGTGAATTCGACACAGAATACTTTGTACAACAGATATCATTGACCTAAAACATCTAACACTTATTTGACCAATTGTAATATTCTTTTCGAGCTACTAAGGCGAGATCTTAGGTAGTGGCTAAATAACTGTATTTCCATTGACAGAGATGACACAAAAGGCTCATGTACGTCGGTTACAACTTCGTCATCATCATGAAAGTAAAATTTTCATCTCTAATTTTCTTTTCATCTGATATTGTTAGAAAAGACAAAAACCTGAATTACTACTTATGCACAACCCTAAACTGACACAAACTCATGTGTTAGGTTAAGTAAATGGTCAAGAAACTATATACGAAAAAAAGCTAACATTAGTATTTTTGAAACCTCAAAACCCAGCGCTACGCGTCTAAAAGATCAGTGACAATAATCGCACTTGCCCCACTCGATATCGCCGCCGTGCGCCTGTTTGTTATTGTTACCGCCAGCAATTTCTGCTCTCCTGGTGAATGTCGCGCAATCAGACGTTGCCTCACCGCACCGTGCGTGTTTGCAACTTCGTAAAAATACCTACACAATAGCAACCTTTGTTATCTGGGTACCATTGTACTGTTGTAATCCCCGGTTTCCAAGGGTCAAACTTTTGATCGCGGTTAAGGGTTTCGAAGTTTCACTATCAATGTGTTTATGTGTATAGCCAGTTTCACCACATAGGTAAGGTAAGCAAAGTTTTCTTGCGATCTAGAGACGCGGCGACACTCTGTTTGATGGATGGGAAATTACAGTAACTTTCCCTCGAAGTGACATGCGCTAGTAGTCCGCTGCGGCGGTGAAAGATTGTTCACATTATTATATTGTCAGTTCTGACGTCCTGGTAGCGTAAAATTAACGTTCAAGATTTTAATATAAAATTTAAGAAAAAACTTGTTAATCAACTCAGTAAAATTACTCTCCTGTTAGTATTTTAGCATAATAAGTTTTAGCACCAATTCAGCATACACATAGGCATGTTAAAGTAAAACAAAAATTTGAGTAATATGTCGCCTAGAATTATCTTCAAGATTCTCTATTCTTCATCCAGGATATGTATGGAATGACCGCAATCTTGCTATCCTAAGCCTAACCCTTATAACATAGATAGCAGAATGACAGGATAACGGTAGGTTACACTTTCAATTACATAAATGTAGGTTTTGTTTTGAAAACTTTATAGCGACCGTTAGGGATCGAACTCCCTCTTTTCTACAGCAAATTTACCCTCCTAGCCACTGACGCTCTTGACTTGAAACATCTTGATCCATAATAAAGAAAAGTCATCCACAACTGAAATACTGCAGTGCAAGCATTATTTGTTATCCTTTTCCATAACAGCGCGGCAAATGAAAATGCTTAGCAGCAGCGAAACCCAATCCTATGTAGTTAGAGTCGGAAGAAAAAAATGGCTTAATTTTGGTTTAACTTTGGCTTGGTACGAGAGTCCAATGAATTGGCAAAATAAAACACATGCACGCATGCTATCAAATAGAATTTGCTTTGTGAATTATTGTAATGCCCGGAGGGCCGTTGCAACGCAACGTTTTTTTTTTCTCAATTCTAGACCGAGGGAAGTAAGGCAACGTTAAATGAATAGGTGAGGGCGAGCATTTGCCATACACTCCATAGCTCCCTGCTGCGTGCTATGGAGCTATTTACTGACGCGTCCCGCTCTGGCTGGGGAGCTGAGTGTGATACTAAAAAATCTGTTGATTTATGGACAAAAGAGGAACAAAAATGTCATATTAACTTCTTAGAACTCGTCATACTTTCTAATCGCCCTAAGATGATGTCGTCCTCACCCTTCCTCCCGCGCGGGCGTCGCGTCAAATAACTGTCCCTCGGTTTTGCATGGTGTCTGCCCTATTTTGCGATGGGGTGGAGATACGCAGTTGTCACGGCTGGGCCCTACTTACGCCGACGCAGGGCACACGGGTCGCATTTACGCCATGAAACCCGGTCCGTGCGTGCTCGCTTAATCCACTTTTAATTTTGATTGATGCTCCCTCCGCGCGGGCGCGTACCAACCAATTAACTCTTTTAGCGTAATTCCACAAGGTCATGACTGTTTTGAGACATTCGAGATTTTAGAACTTGCACCGAGGTTTGTTTAAGAATGGAATACTTTTGAAATCTGTCACGTAAAGCCAGAATATTCATTAATTTGTTGTTTTAACGTAAATTACTAGTTATTATTAAATTACAAATAACTAAATTTCTGATTAGCAAACTTTTCTATCGTTTGAATTTGAATACATTGATAAATCGGTAAAATACTGGTCGATGCTTGACGTAACATTGAAAATCTGTTCAATCTGACTATCCACAGCCAAACTATCGATAGTTCGACATGTGCTTCGACATCACTAGTGGATGCACTCGAAAACGCCGTCTTGTCAGCGCCGACCGTTCGTCGATACCCGATACGGTATTATTTCAGGATTTCACGTAACTCTTCCTTACAAAAACGGTATCGCATCGCATATCGCCGCTCCCAATACCAAGCGATCATTAGTAGGTAGTAGGTAGGACCAACTCGGGAGTAAGTTAGCGACGAGCGGGGCGGACGCGGCGCGGCTTCCTTCCGGAAATAGGGCCCGTTCCGGCGCGCCCGCCGCGCGGCTAATGGCGCGTGCTCCTGTAATGTCATGCCGCCCTGGTAGACGTGCTCGTTAGGCGCTGCTTACCCTGGTTGCCATTTTTATTTTTGACTAAAGTGCATCTATTAAATGGAAGAACGCAATGACAGCTCAAAGAAAAACCTTGGTAATTTGGCAGGACTGGAACTTGCATCGCTAGAATTCCGAGTGTTACTCGTTGCTCCTGTCTTACCAACTGAGCCGCAGATGACACCGCAAGGCACTGTAACTTAACTTTTATCAATTTAAGGATACAAATTACCTAAGTATTGAATATGTTCCGGCGCCTTACCTCACTAGTGCTTATACTTGCGGAAGGCACCAGGTGTACAAACGCGCCAGGGCCACGATGCCCACGATCTTTGTTCAAATGTGCTTTTCGGGCTTTTCCAGTGTTACCTTCAATGCCTGCCAATGTGTTAAAAGTCATACCAGAATCAATTAATGACCTCAACCGCAACAATACAGAATTTTATGCAATATTTTACTGCATATAACGCTCCGCTCCACGCTCCTATAACATTTATAACTGCAGTTGCGTACGTATAGCGCTATAAGTATATAAGCCATAACACCTATAGCGACGCTAGTGTCTGTATAAGTGCTATAGAACTGACGGCCACCGCGCCCCGGGCCGCGCCTCGCGCCTGTGAGTGGTGACGGGCTATACCGCGACGGGAATGAGCTTGATACTTGAATTAAAATTTTCGTTTAAATATAACTGACCTTAATGTATCATTAATTTGTAAGACCTAGTGTATACCTATGTTCATAAATAAATGATCTCTCTCCTCCCCTCGCTCTTTTTCTCTCTTATTTCCAAACAATTACGTTGCATTTTTAATTCTTTGCGTTGGGTAGTTGGCAGATTTAAATGTAAGTTTTACAAAAGTTGCAAACAGGAATGCCAAGTTATGCCTAGTTTGTGCTTAAGTCATTTATAATTTGATTCTCTGTTATCTATGTTCCTATTATACTCGAACAAATGAAGTTCTAGTGAACGACTGCCATTTTTAGTCCGAGAAATTTTATTCGCAGTTTTAATTTTGTTTTATTTCCAGATCGTTATGGTTTCGATGTATTGTTTTTTCTAAAAACAATTTATATAATATTGTTAACAGATTGAAGTAAAGAAGCAAAGTTACATGGTAAATAAAATAAAATTATGTAACTTGCTGTTTCCTTAAAAAACCGTAACGCAACAATCGAACCAGTTCCTAGACGTACACAAATAATTATAAAACGTTGATGTACAAAGTACAAACAAGGCTTGTTAAAGAAAAGTTAAGTCAAAGTCTGGCTTCTAACATTACGTAACACGGGTTTAAAATGGCATACTCGATTTTCTCTGCTATCTTAGACCATCCGAACCTCTATGCCATAGAGTCTATGGTATCTACAAAGTCCAAATCCATGCACGAATTTTTGCCGCGAGAAAATGATACAAACAAAAAGTTTTATCTGTACATTTTTACACAACCAACTTGATAACAGTAACCAAGCTAGAATATTTCGCTAATATTTCGTCTCCGCCATCCCGTACGGCTCCGTCGACGCGTCTGATAGCATCTAAAGCGTAACGACCAGCCGGAGGGTCCTCCCACGCGCCCTCATTACCGCGGCCCGCAATGGCGGCGGCGACGACCGTTGTTTATTGCCGGCGATCTGGATAACTTGGATTTTGGATATTCAAGTGTCTGATATAAGGGTTATAATTTCGTAAAGATTTATTGCTTCTGTGAAAATTTGAATTGGTTTAGTTCTTTTTGGCGACGGTAGAAAAAGAAAGGTTTCGTTATTTTCAAGCCTTTGTGTTTGTGGCAACTTAGCGCAAACAAGGGTTTGAATGATTTCGGTGTGATTTTGGTTTTATAAAGGGTTGCTGGGTTTTAGTCATGTGTTTTATCTAAATATGTTGATCGGGTTCCTACAAAATAAACTTTAAACGTTGCACATGGTTTTTCCTACTTTTTTATTTACATAAAAGATACACGAAGCAACAATTATCATAAAATCAAGTTTCAGTCAAGAAAATACAACCAACAATCTTTATGACCGCTTAAAGTAGCACTGTGCGGCTTGTCTTGTAGTAATATTCCCGCTACCATACCCGCAGTGGCTTCTTTCTACCTGAGCATCATTATTATAGATGTCAAGCCGGTCTGCGTTGCGTCAGTGCACGCGACCACGTCTATCTATGGTGCCACAGTCCCGCATACTTAGCAATGCACGTGCGCCAACATAAACTCAGCCCTATGGCTTCGTTATAAAGACTACGAAGGTTTTCGATCTAAATGTGCAGTAGCCAACTTTGCGGGCACCGCGCTTAGTTAAGCGTTGGAAAATGAGCTGTGGGGTTTGGTGATAAAGTTGGCGGTGGCGGAAGAGGAAAGTTTGCTTTTGGCTTGATAGGTGCCGGCGAGGCCAAGAGACAGATAAATATCGGTTTGTGCTCATCGGTTCGCTTTGACGCGTCGCGGCCAGTAATTTTCTTGCGCTTGCCGAGCGGGTGCATTTATCATTATGATGTCAATAAGATCTTTTGTTCGGAGTGCAAACTAAGTTTCACGTTTTGCTTTTTACGATTTGTCAGTATAGAGATGTCAAGTTTGCCTTTATTGTTTATAATATTAGTAGTATGTTTTCCAATCTTCAAACCTAGAAGTATGACTCAAGTTAGCGAGTGCTTGTAAACAGTTAAAAATATAGCAATTTACTTAAGAATGTCAAAAATGCAAATAATGACCGTCATTTTACAATCGGTCGGTTTGTCTCATATAGATTTATTAATTAATAATAACTTTACAGTGCTGAAAAATCGAAACCTTATCGTTCTTACATAATTAATGTTGTAATGTATTAATTGAGACCAATACAATGTCAAATGGTACCAACATTTTCGGATCCAAGTGTCAATTAAATTTCCAGCTCTCGAGCGGATACCTGTCTCCAGTGTAATACCGCGTCTTATCGCGGTATCGTTAGGTTGAGCGCCGTTGCACACTGGATATAGGATATGTCTGTGCTTTTCGACATAAAATTTTTAACTGACTTGAAACACTGAGGGGATATATTTGTTCCATTTGCGGTAGAGACCCTGGGACCGTGGGCTCCCGATGCCTAGCAACGCTTTTGGTGACCTTAGAGTTGGCTCCTACTACGCGGTCAGAGGCTTACTCTCGCCATACAGCGGGTAAATAGCGCAAGCGTTCTGGGGTCTAATAAATGTATTGCTGAGATGATTCTCGATTCATTTTCTGAATGAGAAATGAACATTTAATTTAAATTTTGTAACCGAAATTTCTTTCGATTTTTATTTTAAACGTTTTTAACATTCAACATTAATTACTAATTTTTCTTCGTGTTGTCATTACAATTTTAATTTAACATTTAATTTGTTTACGTGATTAATTTTTAATGTTATAAGTGCTTACTGCAAGACTGGACATGAAATTTTTTGCAAGTAGGCCGCATATATGTAGGCTCTTTTATAATAACTCTTTCTTTCATAAGTACAGTTTTTTTCACTTTAGCTTATTAGATTATTATTATTGTTTAACATTTGAAACTAAATACCAGTCTTCTATTCTATATTTGTTTATAAGATTTGATTGTTATGGTTGTGATTGAAGAAGCAACTGAATAAATTTTGGAAAACATTATTAAATTTTACTCCCCTGCAAGCATTCTTTTGAATTTATAACAAGGCTAGTTTTTAGTAATTGGTAGATTGTATCAATCATTCGTAGTTTTAATGAAAGTAATCAAATTGAACCGAGAAGGCAACTTTAACAAATTAAATTGAAACGCGGTGAAAAAAATATGCAAATAAAAAATTAATATTAATAACAATGTAACGCAATACGTTTGGTGACTGGTTTGATAACCTGGAACTTTAGCAATCATCATGCATATCGGTTGACTCAAAGACCTGGATAACATTACATTGGTCCATCCTAAATGAAACTTGAAGATTTTCAATTTGATCACAATAACATCATCAAATGAACAACTTTTCTGTTCTGAATCCTACACATTATGTGTCACATTAAAGCTTTTCCAACTTTACAAAAATTTACAACTGAAAACGAAATTGTGCGATAAACCTTCCATTTAGACTCCCAACTCGAAGCGCCGCATGCATGCATATTGCCTGCAGGCTGCAGGCTGCATAGTTATCATATCACCTGTCAAAATATAGCTTCGCTTCCCAAGATCAGACGGAATGAATCTTTTGTGCGGGGCCTGGCTGCCTTTATGGATATTTAGATTGGCATGCGTAATAGAATGAGTTTCGTTATTGTTCTCGTTCTATTTCGCTAACATTTTTACTGAAAAGATAAAAATATTGAAAATGATAGATGACCAAAATTTTTTTTACATCTCTTTGGAAGGGCTGTTCGTAGTCATGAATGTACCATTCTCAACTAAACAGTTGGAGGAGATTGTAATCTTTGTCAACGTAAATAAATATTTAATTAACACGATCAAAATCCTTTTTGTTATACAAATACATAATTATAATTATGTTAATGTTAAATTTTGGGCCTCATTATTTGTCTCTAAATACCTGTGAAAAGTAAATGGTGGCCCGATTTAGATGCATTTAAGTCCAATTTCCTAGGTTAGAGATTGGGTAGAGACGAGTAAAGAAAGGGAGGCATTTGTCCAGTAGTGGGATACCATGTAGGCAACAAAAAACTAAAAATATTAATACCTATTATAATGGAATTATGTTTTTCTTTTGCAGGTAAGATCCGTGTGTGTAGTAACACGACGATGGAGGAGAATGTCATGTAAGAAAATATTTTTTTGTCTGTGACATGCACATGACATATTAATTATGAATTTAAATTAATATAATTTTACAGCTATTATGTAATGACGAATGAATAAGACAAACTACACTAACTAAGCTATAGTGCCAAAAATCAAGCTGCCCAAGCAAATTTCTATCAACACTCAATAATATGCTGTTATTTTACTAGATAAACACAATATTAATTGAAAATCAATTAATAAAGTAAATACTAAGCACAACAATAATATTCTTCGACTCATTAATACTAAACAAGCACTGCGTTTCTCGCTGTTAGTGCAATTTGGATGCAACCGCAGCGCCGAGTGCCATATCAAAGCTTACTTAGATGGCCTTTTCAAAGATAAATTGTGCTCGTTTAGATCTACATTTACCTACCGACGTCTGCATAAACCATCTTTTCACGAATATTATTCACGAACTACATTCTTTTAAACAGACAAAGAAAAATTTAAAGTCATTTACAGCACCCGGCAGTAAATATTGCACATCGGCTAGTTCAGCTTCGTATAGCGTCGTCTCTGTCGCACGCGCGTGAGTAAATACAAATCCGAAACTAGCCCTATGTGCAATATTTCCTGCCGGGTACTGTATCATTCGTGTAATAAGAGTGAAGGGAGCTAATGTGAGCAAAGTGATGCAAATTTTAAATTCTAATAAATGAATGTAGTACATTATCTAAATATATTAGAACAAATAAACCCTTTAATTTTAAAATTAGGGTCGTTATACACTTTGCAGTTTGATTTATAACTTGTAAGACGTCATCGCCTCGGTAACTGATCCTATTTACATGAATACAGTGCCTGCTTAATTGAATAATAACCCATATGGGTTAACATGGCGGGTTTCAATTGATTACATTAAATATTGTTACATATTTGACAGATATAGAATAATTATTTAGAGGAACAAAGTTTATAATATACTTAAGATGTGTTTTTAAATGTGACGTTTAATATTTATCTTAGTGATTCTGAATTAGGATTCAGTAAGCAATTCCATGCCCTCCTTAAAGCCGCTCTCGATTACAACCGCTGCTTGTCACGCATGCAAATAGCAAGATGGCGGGACGGGACGTCACGGCAATACGGGGGACGACAACTGTTCATATTTGCGGATGCATCTGTTCCTAGTTTGAGATGTTTGTCATAAACATTCTAGTGGGTTATACAACTGTTGTCAGTTAATAAAGTAGCAGTTTAATGTGGTAAGGATAACTTAATCTTAAATGCAAAAAATATCAAAGGTATAAACTGGGTTAGGTTAGGTTACAACTATTGCTCAAGAAACAATTCAAAACTAAGTAAAAATTATAACAATTCCAGAAATCTCACAACTAGTCCCACCAATAAAATACACATAATTCCATTGCAGTACGCTATCAGCGTTAAATGTTTGCCATTTAAGTATATTCGGGCAAAAACAAGCCAGTTTGGTAAATTGCCGTGCATACATTATCCCCGCACGGGCGCGATATCTCGGCGCTCTAACATAATGTGTGTGCAGACGTTTCGGCGCGGCGGGTAAATGGCCCGTCGCCGCCCGCGCGAGGATCACGACCGCTCGGGCGCCCTACACATTTCGCAAATGTTCCAAATTTGAAATTGTATTTTGTTTTTACGTTTCGGGAGCCAAGTCACCGGTATGTTTTTTGATCGATCGTCATGTCGTTCAATGAACTTGTTGAATTAAAATGTGTGTGGTAAATAATCCATGACTAACTGATAATTTATATATTGCATTGTAGAATTTTTTTCGGTAGGTACGACAAAATTTTAAATTCAGCAACAATATCCGGAAGTTGCCAAACGTTTTTTTTTATGTTACATTGCACAATCGTAGCATAAATAGATGTTAACAGTTTAACTTTAAACTGCTTTAAAAGCGTTCACAAATACAATGCAACAAACCGGCATAGTGTGTAACCTTTGTCTGACTTTGCGTAATCTGATATCGGCATGCAGGTCGGGTGACTGAGTGGAGGTGTTACGACCGGCCGACCGGCCGCGGCCGGCCACAAATCTTCCGTTTCACTCGGGCCCAGCCTCCGCGCGGAGAGGAGAGGAAACAGCACGCTCCAAAGCACGCGGCTGCGTGATACCGGCTACTCCCGAAATAGCCTCCCCCCGCGCGCCCCCGCGCGGCCCGTCGCCCATCCATCGACGTGCTTTTAGTATGCTGCGCGCATGCGAACCGCCCGCACCCTCTGCGCTCCTAGTACAAACGCTTGCAAACGCGAATTATAAAACCATCACTGATCGTAGCATGTAATAAACAAAATGGTGGCCATGCTAGCTAACCCCAAATGGAGCGAGGACCTCACCATCCAAATGATAATAGAATACGAAAAACGCGAATATCTATGGAACCCGGTATCCGAGCATTACAAGAACAAGAAGATACGCGAGCAGGGTTACGTGGAGATAATTAACGAACTCAACTTAGTCGACGTCACGGTCAAGGAATTGAAGAACAAGATAAAGAATATCCGCTCCTCGTACAGCGTCGAGCTGAAGAAGATTCGCGCGGCGCGGAAGGCCGGCGCGCATGCGTACCGCCCGAGCGTCACGTGGTTCGAGCACGCAGACAGGTTTCTGCGGGCGATCGTCACACCGAGCTCCGTAAGACTATTTTTGTTTATTTACAATCCTTATCTACACATGCGCTCTAAGTTAGCGAACAGCTGATCGGGCTAACATGGGGTGTTTTTGTTTTGCGACAGGTCGACACGAGCTTGCTGGAAATACCGGCGAGCGATGATAGCGATGCGGTGCAGGATTTGAGCGAGCGGAAATCTCCAGAGAAAAAAAGTCCGCGTAAGCGTCGCAGCTCGACGCGGTCGTCAACGCCGTACGTGCTTAACACGCCGTCCCCGCGGCCCGGGACGCCGTTCGGGCTGACCCAGCCGACCACGCCGTTCGGGATCCTCCCTCCTTCCTCCTCCTCGTTCCTCAACCCCCCCGTAGGCATCGCGACGCCGCTTATCACGTCCCTCGCTACCATATACCCTGTGCCCGCTAAACAAAAGAAAGTCTACGATGATAGAAGCGAAGACGGGCCGCAGGATCTGAGTCAGCACTCTGAGAACGGAAACGAGAACGAGTTTGAAATGTTCGGAAAGCTGATCGCGAGTCAACTGCGGAAGCTTCCTCTGAGCCTGGCGTTGGAGACTCAACTGAAGATTCAGACTCTGGTGAACGCGGCTAGGATCCAAGCTGTGTACCAGCAGTATAGCTATCCAGGGCCGTCACAGGAGGCTTTATCAGTGCAAGCCTTGTCTAATGGGATCTTAGCCAGCATGGCATCTCAGAGCTCGTACGCTTCGCGTGTCATGGGCCTTAGGAACGATTCCCCGGACGATATGAACCGCGATTTGAGAACGGAAAACTCTCTGGGATCGGAACTAGACGACTAAAGCCCGGACTAAGCGTATCTATTCGCGTTTGTAAAGGATTTGCAGGGAGGGAAAAAGGGTTTTAGATTAGCAGTTTTGGATTGCTCACGAGGTACAAGATTACCTAAAAAAGTCTCATTTTAATTGGATTAGATACAATAATTAATGTGATAGATGTTAGATGGTACAATGCATTTTGCTGACACGAAACGTACGGATCTGATTAGTACAAAGTAATGATACTCTCAAGTTGATATTCTGGTTACTTAAAAACTCGACTAGTCAGTGTTTCGATGTTTTCGATGTTGTGATCTCGATGTTTCGGCTGTGTTAATTTTATATTATTTTTTAGAAAATTCAAAACGTTACCTTTTACAAAAACGTTGTTGCGACTTCTGGTAGACAGTCATTATTAGCCAAGACCCTAATGTTTTTTTAAAGACTGCTCATTCTAATGTCAAACTTTATTGTCCTACGGAATTCCCCTACCGTTACGAATTTATTTTGTGTGATAGCTGCATTTAATAGTGATACTATAAATATATTATTAATGTGATTATTAAAATAAATGCATGTCATTATTAAATAAGGAAAAAATACCTCAAACATAGACAGTATAGAGTATAGACTTGGATATGACTCGGAGTATATTTTATCTGTTGTTCAATGTGCCACGACTAGATTATAACAGATTGTGATTTATTGAAAATAAAAAGTTTTATAAATGTCAGTTCTGTTTTTATTGTTTAAAACTCGTACTGGAATTTTAAGTTCATTTGCTTTTGAAATAACGGGGTAGACTCAGACCTGATATTAGTTCCGATTTATAAATTTTTTACCATAACCAACATTTCAATTTCTTATATTTTTGTGACTTTAAGATATTTAAATAAAACAGTTAAAACGATATTCCAAATTTAATTCAAAATGACAATTGTTAAATGTAACCGAATTAGGTATATAATAAATAACGATCAAGGATCAAGTACATTTTTTTCACATTTAATTTGCGAGTCCATGTCAGTGTGACAGTTACTGATTGCATTCATGCCTAAAGAGTTAGTATTGAGTTACAAATAATTAACTTAGCCAAATTGGAAAGCAGAAGGTGGTGGGTTCAAACCCAGTTTTCACTCCTTTGATTTATTAAGAAAGCATGGCGAGATTTTTTGTTTGACTTGTACTTTTAGATAAAAAAAACACGTAATCTGGTACAAATTAGTGACGTAAATTTATTTAATTATCCTATTAGAATAGCAAAAAAAGCTATTAAAAAGGCAAGACTAGGATTACAGAAATCAAAAGAGTCAATGGCTCCAACCGAAGTCTGAAGAGTCAATGTTCCATCGAATTTAATCGCGCACTTGTTCGTGGAAAAGGTTTAAAAAATTACACGAACCTTTGGGAGTGGGGATTACATCATTACGTCTAGTGAAATAAATGGCTCCCATATTTTTAAAACAACCGCACCTGCGTTTGGGATATCACGACCCTGGCTGTATTCAGGGTACGTTAGTTAGTACTATTATAATTAATTAAAGTTAGCAAAGTAATAATAATAATTATTATGTGCAGACTGTGCAGTACTGCAGTGCTGCTCTTTATGGCAACGGGTAATTTTATCCAACTCTTCGTATTTTATCGTCCCCTAGTAGCTGTTCTAATTAATTTGAAGGAAAGAATAGTTTATTTGTGAAAACGTCAGGGGATCAATTACTCAACTTTTCTTTGGTTTATTTTAATGTTACAGAAACAAAAAGTCTACAATATGTCTTGTTCATTTGGTACCTACTACCTACCTATATAACTATTTATTTTGCAAGACGACATTTTCGCAGTAATTCTCACACACTGCGTACTTTTGCACCATTACGGCGACACAGCGTCAAGTGAAATGGCGCGCGAAACAAAACCGTACCGCGTCGTGAGTCATTAGCATTTTGTTTTGTTATTCGCGAGTGGATCACCGTGGTGTTTAATGCACTCTGTGATTTCATATAATCCTAGTACATTTGAAGTCAATGTACAGCTGACGAATCAAAAGCTCCTCCAGTCCCTAAGACAGTGAAGAACTAGGAAATCATAGGAATAGCATTTTTGGTTTAAATGATGATGAATATGATTATATTGATGATGGCTAAATATAAAATGCGATTTCTCGAATATTCGTCGAATCCAGTGGAGCAAACACAATAAAAACAAAAATAATAAACAAGAGGAAACGTCTTGTCTCACCAATCTTTCACTGCGCGCTCGTATAGACAGTCTTTATTAAATTTTTACACTGCGCTCGCTCAGAAATGAAATTCGCTCGCTAAGCTCCTAGCATGTTCGGGACGTGTCAAAGCGAATGTTATATTGGTGCGAGCGAGGCCGGGCGAGCCTGATGTCAGTGTGAAAAAGAGAGACGGAGGAGGGACCTGAGGCGGCCAGCGGGCCGGCTGCGGTGGCCGGTAGCTTACGACCGCGATTCCTGTACGGGGTGAAAACGATCTTGATACTTAGCAATGAGGGGAAAGCCCGATGTTTAAAAAGTATCAAAAAAGTGGTTTTCTACAATTTTAGCATTCTATCGGGTGGTTTTGTCTCGTAGCTCATAATAGTGTTTAATTTCCGAATATACCTTACGCGTTAGAAAATTCATGTTCCTGAGGAATGGAACCTACAAATGTGGCGCAATATGAGCCGCAATACATAAATAATTTAGAAGCGAATACATACATCAGTAATTCCTTAGATTTGGCTTGTTTGTTTTTACAATACAGACGATTACTTACATTTAGCAATTAACGTGTTACTCTCTCTAACAAACAAGGGTAGTGCATCAAAACCATAAAGTTTTATATTTTTGTATAAATTAGGTAGTTAGCCAAATGTGATTCACTATAATTAGCGCTTCATTCATTCAAAATATGCCCTTTCAATAATCAACGTATGCATATTAATAAACCGTAACACGCAGTGCATGTTTAAGCCATACAAAGCGGCTTACCAGGCTTTTCACTGTTATTGAGTGCTTATAAAATATCCGTACTCGGGTGTACATCGGCGCCTCTTTATAATTGTCGATGTGCGGTCGGCGGTCGCGATAAGGGATTAAGCCCCCTCCTCGGGCGTCGCGGCGCCCCCACGGCTCCCCCTGTCGTCGCTTGCCCTGCTGGCTTTTTTCTCGCGCGCTTGCACTTTGCCACAGAAATTGGAGCGAAGTGTATATTGAATTATGAAATAAGATATGAGTCAGCCCGGTTTCTGAAGTGGATATTCTACCTACTCGTTTCTTGGTGGGTTACTTCGGAGCTCGTTATTTGTTCGCGCGTCTAGTTTTTTCGCTATAGTTTTTGACGTGTTTTTTTGCACGGTTTGCGTGTATGATAAATGTTTCAACGCTAATGGTGGTAGTTTTGTGTAGCTTAGCAATTTTGTACTTGGTAAGCCCAACTGCCTATGAGTAAAATTTGCTATCTACAATATTTAGGTTACTTTTCTTCTAGGTAAGGTTCGTTTGTTCCACCCTGTATGTACAGTACATACTTGCATATAACTTTTGAAGTTTAAATTAGTATGATTTTATTGTAAATATCCGAATATGAGTAATTTAATTGCAAGTAAGTAGGACCAGATAAAATATTTATCCGCGACTATTGTTTTGAAATCCGAAGTACAAATGAAATGTTGAGTATTTTTATTTACAAAACAACGAGGGAAACGCTATTCTTAATTAATTTTAAATACTCTATGGGGTAGAATGTCCTACTTGTTTTCTTTGAATCTTTTTTACTTGTCTTCTCCAGTTAGGAGTCCCGTTGAGTTCGTGACGCGGATTATGTTTTTCGGCTTATGTACTTGACGCCCCTTTAGCTTCGGGGCTCGTGTCGGGTCGCCGTTGGAACCGTGCGCTTTATTCTTTTAGAGAATCGATTTTATAAAATGTATCTACATTTTTAGAAAAATATGCTGTAAAAATAAATAATTATAAATTATGCAGCAAATATAACAAAATACAAACATAGACACGTTTCAAATGACTATGCATTTAAGACACACAGAATTTATAATAGTGATCTTCGTAACAAATTAATTTACAAAAGATCGACTTAACTACCAATATAACGATGTAGCGTTGCGAGTTCACATTATTAAAGTCCAGACTTTTTGATGAAGCAATAGTCATATATTGAAGCGGCTAGCTGCAACCATACAATACAGATTCAATTCCGTATTCAAAGCGCCCACTCGCCAATAAAGTAGCGATTCCTCAATCAAGCCACAAAATAGACAGAAACAGAAGGTGCGGCTCAATTTTGATGTAGAGTGTTCTATGTTGTATGGTTTGGTATAGAGCGAAGCTTCTGTAGTTATTTATTTTGTGTCGAGGTGGGCGCGCGGGCGCAGCGATGGAGCCGTAACGAAACAAAGCGGCGCCCGGACAGAAACCAGTCCGGGCAAATTAAATATGTAGGAGGCGAGCGCCCGTATCCGCGCCGCGCCGCCGCCGGCTAGGGTTACTACGCGGCTAATTTTATTTTATATTATTTGTTGTATTAATCGGAGTCGTGGATGTTTTATGTATTTAAATATATATTTATCTATATATGAATTAAGATATGTATATCCGTTGTCTAGTACCCATAACACAAGCAGCTTTAGTTGCTTACTTTGGGACTAAGTCAATTGGTGTTAACTGTCCCAAGATATTTATTTATTTATTTATTAATAGATTATTGTAAAAATTTAAAAGCGAAAAGAATGAAGGCGGGTTCATGAGAAATGGTGATTAGTGTAATGTTCATAAACATAAAGATGACAAGGACCTGCGGATAGTCTAATGTGGGATAGTTAGATAAAATATTGATATTTAATACTCCACTTACTCTCTAAATTAAATTTTCTGCAATGTATTCGTAAGTATACAAAAGAAAAATAAAAAAAATAAAAATGAAAGTAAAAGTATTAAGTAGCCAGATCGTCATTTCACACCACATTTACAGTTTACATCATTCGTATACTACTTACTACCGTTTCAACGTAAGTTAAGTATTAAGTCACATCATATACACTCAAGTTACCTACCATAGTGACACCCATGTTATACGCTACATCATTTACAAGTTTCACGACAAACTCATCCGACTCTCGCGTTTATAAAGTTCTTTTTCACTTAATCATGTTAATTTCAGTAGGAACGTAATATAATATCATTCGCGCCGCCACCCCTGGCGCGCCGTCATTAGAGGCGGCGTTAGCGACCCGCCCGCGCTGCCCAGACATTTTTTATGCAACCCACAAGCCGACGGGTTTTTCAACGCTCGCGCCGACGCGCCGAGGCACGCGTGTTATACTCATAGTCTGTGAATACCGATGTCTGGCTCTAAAATCAGAATGACCTACGTTTGAACTTTAGGTGGGTGATAATGCTGTGTATCGTCATAACTGTATCATTATCAGTGCGTTATAAAGCTGTCGCAGCAATTTATTTGGGCTATTTTGATACGACAGAAACATTACATTAATGCGTTATCTTCTTTACATAGTATAAAGTAAAGTCGCTATTTTTTTCTGTCTGTCCTAAATTTTTATACTTTGAGTATCTTCGGCCGCCTTCTCCTCTTTAACCACGCAACGGATTTGGATACGGTTTTCATTGTTATTTAGAGAATTATTAAGGGATACATTACATCTCGATTGTACCCGTGTAAAGCTAGGATCGGTCTCTAGTAGTAACTATAGTAAGTATAAGTATAGTTTAAAGAAGTGGCTTCTCCTTGCGGTGGTTTAGTGATGTTTTATATTCATATCTGACGCATTCTTCAGGATTTATAGAAGCACTTTCACTGGTGAATTATTTAATAATAGTAAATAACCACATAACCACGTAGTTGGTATAAGAAGATCGTTAATGATTGTTTTATCACGCAATGCATTCCGATACTAAACGATATAACTCATTAACGCAGCCTGTTTTTGTGTACTTAACGTTATTGATGAAGCTCTTTATAGTCTGGCTACTTGAATATTTTTCATTATCATTAATAGTTATCATTTCTAGTCTAGTACATAGTATATCATTACTATGTATTAATATATTAAACAAATTTTATACTTACATCTAATATTTCAGTATTTTAAGGTTTAGTTATTGTTTTATGTATTAGTTAAAATAATTATAAATTAAGTTAAATAAAAGATTCCTCACAGTTGTGTATGTAACTAGTAGTATAAGAAACTTTAAAGCTAAACCTAAATAGGTACAGTCACCAACATAAGTAGCTCAACACTCGAATAAGTAAAAAAATCTACACAAGCTCTTCCTTTCATGATAATAGAAATGTGTATCAATCTGTATGACCACTTTAACTGCGTTGAAATATTATTACATTACTTTTATAATATAAACACAATTTCAGCCTCGGTAATCTTTAGCACGTATTTATTAACATAACATTTGAGAATGAAATTACATTATATTTTGGCTCTGTCTAATACCAAAGTAAAACTACTAAGCACTTATGGCAAGACGATTATCACGATTTCATGCACTTCGTGCTTGGTGGCGTAGGTATTCTAACACTTCTAAACTCATTTACATTCGAAATAATACAGGATCCGTTGAGCACGTCACTCTATCCAATAATGTCCCAATGTATAGTATTTGCTAATTAGCACCTAGTTTGGCGTTGTACCAAAATTAGATTGTTCCTAGTAGCCTTAAATATCATAAATATTACCCATAGAAGTGAAACGCTTATTTTGAAGCTGAACAAGACGTGGTTGACCTCAAAACCCCCTCGTGTGGCCGCGGGTGCGGAGCGGTAGGCGCGGCCCGCCGCGGCGGCTCCAACACACGGTCACATACTCACATACGGCTTTGTGTCGATTGTCGGTTGATACACTTGCTACAGAATTCTTAAGTTACTGGAAGTTTTACTGTTATAAGAAGATACATCATAAACTACTGATAAAAAGAATATCGTTATGTATTTAAATCCTGTTGTTTCTAACTATGTATTATTATAGTTTGTCATGTTTATATTAGCCATGTAATAGTATACTCGGATCGTATTCATATTAAAACAAAATCTATTTGGTATGAATCCCTCTAACATTAACGTATACCTCAATCAACACAACTATCTACCCTAACTGAAAACCAAAACGCAGCACAAAGGCACTCATTAATGCAAAGCATCAAGAGCCGGCAGCCGTCGTAAACGGCAGCCCATTAAACCGGGTCGGTGACAAGGTGACGCTCGCCGCGGGGCGCGATAACGCGGCCCGTATCCTGTCGTGATGCTCGCCCGCCTCGCTCGATCCTACATCTATATACCACACAGTCTACCTCGCAACACAAAAGGGATTAACCGACCAAAATACTTTGTATAAAACCCAGGGTAGGTAAGCCAAGCAGAAAACTCGGCCGAATCCAACGCTGTATGTATAGGCTCGACGTAAAAACTGTCGCTTACCTCCTTTTGTGTACAGTGGTGTATAGTTATAGGTGTGTAGGCTTCACGTGTGGCTGAGCTCGCACACGTGTATAGCTATAGATATTAGTTCTGCGGTGGATTTACGAGCGCTCGTTCAGGGATTTGTAGTGTAGGTTTTTTAGCGATGTGTGGTTTTTTTCGTAATGTAGTTTGGTTTGGCAATGTGGAATTTACGATGAAGTGCTCTGCTTATGTTTTAATCATAAAAAATCCAAATGATAAGTAGATTTTTCTCACAAAAGTACTGTTTCTTATCAAATAAAGTCTTTATTTCTACTTCTTCTAATAAACAGGGTTGTAAAAATGAGTCAGTCAATATTCTAAATTTGTGTGCCTGTGTGCGATGACGGTCTCGCTTTACGACTGCGCCGCGAACAAAATGAAACGATTGCGATTCATCGTCACGTCTTTTCAATATTTTTACGACCTAAACATTTAGTAAAGCTCTACTGGCACGTGTGTGATAGCTATATAAGTAATTGTACGTATATCGCGCAGGATATTACATGTGTGTGAAGCTTATGATTAGTTATATCCTTAATATCGTGCGATATTTCGTGTAGTTGCGATATTGCGATTTGTAGGTACAATATAGTCATGATTACTTTGTCGTTTAGAGGATTAAACAGGTTTCTACGTTTGCACATGATAATAATTAATTATGACATTTTCATTTTGAATACTTAGAAAAGATTAAAAGATCACATGTATTACCGTCGTCAAATTGAAACAAATAACCTTTCTAGTGATATTGACCTCAGCAAAGTAACGCCTGCGTAGATTAATGATTACAGTCATGTTAAATCCAAATAGCGAAGCCTATTAGAATACCGACCCCATTAGAAGTCATTTTATGCACTCCCTGCTACTTATTTTATAATACTTTACTAAATACCTGTATTTAATACTTAAATTTAAAATGTATATTTAATTCTGTGTAATAATGATAAGATACTTAATAATACAAATAAAACATAAAGTAGCTAACACGTTTCCAATAATGAGACCGTGTTAAAATACAAAGCAGTTTAATTCCTTACAACCTAAGTTAAATAATAATAATAAGAATATTTTATTCCCAACGATCAAAACTGTTCGCGCTATACGCCGCTGTGGGCGCACGCGACGAGACGGGCCGATCCCGTGTCACGCCCGCGCCCGCCGACACGACACACGCCCGCCGCTCGCCGCGGATCAAACGTGCGCCTGTTGATTTATGATGCCCTGGTAGTTTTAATGAAAACAGAAAGCGATGTTGGAGACTCTTGATGACTCGGATGACTGACACCTTGACCTCGACGACTACATTATGTTTTTGTTGTGTTTGGTTAGTCGTTAGACGCACACAGTGATCAATTGGATGCAATTCAAAGTACGTTGTTTAACCGTTTAACGTGCAAATACAGCCGACGGTAACTGCAGCGACTAATAAAATGACTCAAATAAATTGACTTTTCACATCTATCGACTCGATAAGTTAGTTATCGTACCCTACCACGGACCCTACGTTCAGGGTAATAAATTTATCAGACCTCTTCCCGGTTGGTCTGTACTGTAACGTAACCAACGTAACTCCATGCCTCCAACGCTACCGAACCTCAAGAGCCCGGGGGCAGTTCAGTGTTCACTCACGCTTCACAAATCATATCGCGTCGGGTCTCACGTAACCTAAGGACTTCGTTTGATTTGTTACCTAATGTGTCATGTCGCCCTGGTAGTTCGTGAGTCGATTACGACGTAAAAAGACGTATCTTGCGCGGTGCCCGGCGATTTCAATTGCGATTTAAAAAAAAAGGTTTAATGTACAATATTTTTGCTAATGGTGGTATACTTTTCATTAGCATGGCGTTCAGAGTTACTAAACATACAAAAGTTCATGCCAATCCCACCGTTGTAAATTAAAATCTCAGTGTTATTTTAAATTAAATAAAAATAACCACGGAAAACTCAGTGCGCCTGTCTCTCACAACGTTTGTGTTTCACGACAAAACCAATAAACCAATTTTGATTGACAAGGAGAAATTTTCCACATTGGGATGGATATATAAACGGGAACATTATAAACGAATTCTACGCAAGAAAAGTCCCATTCCACAAACCCACTACAGCACCTATTGCTAAAACTTAGTTTTGACTTAAGATAGATTCAGAAAGTAGTAAAGATAAAGCTAAAATATCACTACACGTATACATTGCAACTCGTTGAATCCCTCTGATAACTGGTTAGAGCAAAAAAGTACACGGGGAAAAAAATCACTAAACAGAACGTGATTTTGAGTGGGTATGGTATTCTTTAAACGCAACGGCGCTGCGTTCAACATCGCGCTGTCGTACTTCAAGAATAACCCCTCTGTCTAGGGTTGCCAGGTGAACGGAAATACTGGATTCTCCAGATATATATGACTCCCGACAAAATACTACTCTCATCAAACAAACAATTCCAAAATTACATTTTCTAATTTTATCCTGCTCACCACATATCCTCAAGACTCTTATTAATAATCTTTTGCAAAACTGTCAAAATGACCGTGTGCTGAGGAACTCACCCACGGTGAGTGCGTAGGTCTACGCGGTCGTACACGACATACGCTTCTATTCGAATAATATTATATTTGGCCGTCATTTACAGTTTTTTGGCTCTAAGCTTGGCTCTCGGGGTAGCCCGGCTATAGGGAACTTAAAGGATATGGTCTGTTTCTGATCTGGCAACCCTGCTCATGCCAGATGATCGACACCTTGAGGTGAGTTTTCCGTGTCCTCTCCCGAAAAGTGAAGAAGCCGGAAAGATGAAATCCGTCATCGACGTGGAGTCTATTTCTATTCACTTAAAACAGAACTTAGAATTATTGCCTCTTGAAAATTATGGTATTGCTGCAAAAATAAACGGCGACCTGGTTTTTAACTGATTGGCCTTCTGTCGTTATTCGTACCGCAACCGCTGTTGCCGATGCATAACGCCGCCAGTGCCAATTGGACAATAAGATCATTAGCTCATAATGCATCTGCTGTAACATACGGCGGACGACCTTTCCACCATGTATCAAGTGTTCCGTGGGAGATATTTCGCTTGGCTTTATTCTTAGACAAAGTACGAAATTAACTTGGGCCCAATTTCATAAACGCGATAGGGACAAATTACAGTCACAATTCGGTATACATTGCTTACCCACTATGATGTTAAGTTTGTAAATCTGTAGCGTTACTTGTCGACACAGTAATGTACGGCGAATCGTCACTGTTACCTGTCGCATGTCGCGTTTATGAAATTGGTCCCTGACCAAAGAAAACTTTCCTCATTATCCACAGCTACGTGGCCATAGACAGAAAGAGGATTCTATAAAACTTGTAATTATGACACGTTTCTTTGCGTTACGACGGGTAATCAAGTACTGTACAGTACAGTACTGAGATATGGTGTTATCTTTTGGGGCAACTCAGTCCACAAGGAAATAGCCTTCAAAGCGCAAAAACGATGTATAAGAGCCATGTGTGGCTTAAACGTAACAGATAGCTGTGTACCCTATTTTAAATCACTTAAAATTTTAACGCTACCATCATTATATATCCTTGAAGTGGGCATTTTTGTTAAATCGAATCCCAATCTATACAACAAAGTCTCGGAAAATCGCAGATTTCCTGTACGACCACATTACGAGCACAAACTTAAAAATCTACATGATAATAACACAGCACTGATGAGAAACAGTATATTGAGCATGGCGCCAAGAATTTATAATAAAATCCCTGATCCGATTAAAACTCTTAACATGGACCAGTTCAAAAAGGATTTGACTTCACTCTTAATTGACAAATGTTACTATACTATAGGATTAGTGAATTCTTAAATGACATCTGATAAGTTTTGACATAATTTAGTATAGATATGTTTTTCTCGATTATTTTAATTTTAATTTGCATGTTTTTTATGACCGCTGAAATTTTTGTTATGTCTGTTAGATTATAAGTAAATTTTGTACGCCATTCTGGCAAAACATAGCTTGAACATTATTATCATGTAAGAACCACTGTATACCTATGTTCACAAATAAACTATCTATCTATCTATCTATCTATCTATCTATCAAATTTGTAGCATCACGTTATTTCGTGCGTCGGGGCTTAAAGACAAATAGTTTCTGTCGAATTTGTAAGACAAAATGTACAGTGTAATCCCTGTCCCCTCGACTTGCTTCCCGTAATTTTTCCCGCCACTTGAGCAAGGGAGAATCCATCGTTAAACATGGGGGGAGTTCTTTCCACGGGCCCCGACACCGAGTCGCTTGCGAAATTTGCAGGAAAGGTTAAGTGGAGGAGAATTTATAAAGACAAAATACCTCGTCTATACTGTGACCCAGGGCTTCGCACTTATGTAGTGTATATTGTACATTCAAGGAATTTAATTTCCAACCCACCTAAGGTTCAATTTCGTATAGCAAACTGTCACCATAGGAGCTAACTAGAGCAAAGCGTTGGTTTGACATATCGACCTTAATGCTTTGCGAATGTCAGACGACGTTTCAACGAAATGGGTAGGGAATTAAATTCTTTGTAGGTAAAAAACTTCCGTAAACAAATCTCTAAATGATAGTCAGTGAAAACCGTATCACAATCCGTTGCGTGGTTTAAGGTGTTAGCGTCGCAAGGTATGAGAACAGACAGTAATGGACAGGCTTTTTGTTTTATATTATGTAAAAAAGATTTTGTGGGTAAAGTTGTGTGACTAAAGTATCAAATTCGCATTAAATAGAGTGACTTTTAAGACCACGAAAGTTTTAGGTTAAAGACTGCTCATGCATTGAAGCTTTAAGTACTTTGTGGAAGTGATAGCGAAAACTTATTCTCATAGTTGGGTGAGCTGGGGAACAATCCGGATGTGCCTGAGTCGTTATATGTGCACAATACGTTTGGTTTTTCTTTGGCGCTGAGACCTTCCGCTCATTCCCCAATTAGTATATTAAGTTGCGTTATACTTACATTAAGGGTGGTAGTTATAGATCGAACTCAGGTTCCAGTTTAATACTGATCGAGTATGAAACTGACACTTGGATTCGGTTTATACTTAACTACAATCTTAAGTATATTAACTAGAGTTTACTTTGATATCTTTTTATTGTTCTGGGAAATCTAATCGTTCTTCTGCCATCTGTCATCAGGGTGGGACGATGAGCAAGGCTACTAGGGCCGCAGCGGATGGAAGGAAATAATTTCCTTTTTGCTCGGTTCCACGTATTAATCGCACGGAGCGCAACGCGTCTGTCTATTCTCACCAGATTTCCGCCTCTGCCGACGTTTGCCGATAACGCCCAGGACACAGTGCTAAACTGCTTCGTATTTCTAAGTTTGTGGTTCTTTTAAATGTCAACTCAGTCAGAATCTTTATCTTTATCTGTATCTTCTTTAGATGGTATAAATAAAGTCGGTATCTGTTCCTGTCTGTCCACATTTCTTCGGCCGCTTAAAACTTCTAAATCATGCAATGGATTTTAAGGCGGTTTTCCCGTAAGTTAAGTAAGGCGGTGTTGCAGTAAGTTTGTACATCTTTATTGTAACCGTGCAAAGCCGGGGCAGGTCACTAGTCAACTATTACTTAACGTAGCGGAGAAAGTGTTCAAAGATGCGCCTTAGTGAGAACAATTACTACATTCAGGCGTTTATTTGCGGAGCTCCAGATCTACATACAAGCTGGAACAAATTACTTGATAGTTTTGCCACTCCGCGAAGTGTTGTTGATTATTTCGCGGAGTAGGAAGGTAATTCGTAAAGGTACAGTCGTAATTCTCACCCTTTTCAATAGTCTTGTTTTCATAAAGATCTGTTCTGCTTTGGTGCCACTGATCTTTAATGTTCTGCAATGTTTCAAATTATTAATCACAAAAATAAGAAAGGTCCTTATTTGTACCTTCTACATCATTTCTGTTCGCCATTCAGTAAGCCACAGGATCATGAACATAACAATCAGATTGACAACTTGCCGAAAGTACAACAGTTGCGATTGGTACATTCGCTTATCTTTCCTTATTAATATTATTATGAATTTTTGATTCATCCACTACTAGTCACGACGACTAGTTAACTATTACTAGAAGTTCACAACCTAGCGTTCGCATAGTTGCATTAATTATTGTCAGAGACCATATATATATTATATAACGCCGTATAGGTAAGAGCCCACGTCAGCTTAGCTTGGAGTCAAAAACTACAAGCGAGGACTAAACTTTCAATAGGAACGTTACGTCGTCGTGTACGACCTAAAACGAAGGCCCAATCACATAGAAGTCTTTGATCACCGGCACTAAGCGTTCCCCCATACACTACAATTTAGACAGCCTCGCAATAATTAGATTTAGTGGGGTCTAGAGGCTACAATGGCCTGTGATTGTTGTCAATCGGTCGCCTTCTTGGAGTAGTTCCGTTTTCGCTTTCCGCTTCCGCCAGTACCAACCGCATCCTCAACTTAATGGCCCAGTCGCCATCTCGCCTCGCCTAACGACGCCTTGCTCATTACGCCCCTCGCAGCCCTGGCCCCCTGGTGCCAGCCGCTGATTGATTGATTCATTCGCGCGTCCCGTAACGATAAGTGCTCAGTTTAGCCTGTTATCAAGTCTTTGGGTATACGGGTGACATGAGCAGATAGGATATGATTACACTCCTGAAGGAGCCGGGTGGATTCTATACATTTTATTATTATGTATACGTAACTTTTTTGTGTATTTGTGCTTCGCGCATGTTCCTATACTATAGGCATCGGCAGTATCGGCACGACCTGTTTCCTAATCTTTAGTACCTAACTACTATTTAATTTCACTATTTCATTGATTAATTTTATTCTGTAAGTATTTTGAAATCGAATTGAACAAAAGAGTCAATCTAGCAGAGACTTTATGATTTCACTGCATTAAACTTTTACCTCCGGGCCATAATGTCTATTTCAGTGTACGTTATTTACGGCGCATTTTGATGTGACCGCGGTTGGCTTTATGGTGCTGAATGGTTAAAACCTGGTTTATGGGCCATGACAGGAGATAGGGCTCCAACCGCGACCGGTAAAATCTTCTTTCCATAAAAACGGGTTTTCAGTGCCCTTAAAAATCCTTTTTGCGGAGAGCAGATTTTAGACGCCACTACTGCACTGGGATGGCTATGGTTCTTTTGTTCGGATGCAGCTACGCCAAACTCTCTTTTGTTTATGAGGAATACAGAAACTTGCGAAATGGCAACGGTTCTCACCATTTTTTTGGCGTCTGACGTCTGTCAAGAAAAGCAGGCTCCGTTCCGCCGTGTATTTATGTCAGAGTCCGTCTGACAAAATATAATTAAGCGAAACTTGGGACGTTATTTAACTCACAAAATCCTTACAAAGTAGTTGGCTAATAAGACGGCAACCTGAAGCCAGACGCGACAAACCCAACACAATTTACGAAACGGCAACGCGTGCACTAAATTACTCCTCGTCAGGCTGGGCCGTGCATGCGCGCCTAGTGACAAGGCCCACGCGCGCCACGCCATAATTACTGACCGCTAGCTCGTAATTTATGATCGCCTGGTAGCGCGCCGCCCGGTAAATATGGTCGCTTTGCCTTTTTTTCGTCCGCCACCGGCTGTCCGGCGGTGAAAAGGAAAAGGAAATAGGATTAATAGCTTTATTTTCCACATTGCTTTAATTTCTGGGCGTAATTTTCCAGTTATTTTATAATTTGAACAAACACCATTTACTTTTGCTTTAAAGTAAAGTGCTTCGTTGGACAATCAAAATATCGATATCGATAATTTTGAAATTACTGTTAGCATAAAATAGTCTGGAAAAAATTAAAACTTACAAAAACATGATGCGAAAGCTGCATGTCCCTAACGTGGGCTGCTGGAGGTAATGGGAGTGCAGCTATAAAATATGGCAGGGATTAAATAAAACGTTGGGAGTTCTCGCGGGAATAAATAAAAGTAAAGTCGGAGGCGCTTCCGCCCGGCGGCGTCCCGGCTCCGGCACTCCGCATTGTTCTACGGCGCCGGCGATCGCTTTATTTCAACTGGATGTACTTGGTGATAAAATCATTTGCTGTATAGCTATACCTCCACCGTAAGACTCAACAGTAATAATTGAATATATGCTGCAAGCGCAGAGCGTTGCAAGCTGCAGCATACACCGCGCGTAAGTCTTTTGCCACCTTCGTTATAACGTCATAAATATGATTATTGTTATTTTTCATAAATAATATTAGGTCTTCCGGTTAGTTTTGAGGGATTCATTAAAAACAAAAAACACTTATAATATAAAAAATATAAACTATATTTTAATCAAAATAATTTCCATTGTTAGCCACAATCTTCTTCCATTTTTCTGGCAACAATTGGATTCCGTCGTAAAAAAACTTTTCATCTTTCGAAGCGATCCATTCATCGACCCATTTTTTTATACTGTCATAGGACTTGAAGTTCTGTTCTGTAAGGCTGTGTTGCATGGGCCGAAATAGATGGTAATCTGAAGGAGCACAATCTGGGGAATACGCGGGGTGTGGTAACACCTCCCATCGAAGAGCTGAAAGCGTATCCTTTACTGCTTTTGCGACGTGTGGGCGAGCATTATCGTGCAGTAAAATCACCTTGCGTTTTTTTTGTGCAATTATTGGGCGTTTTTGATTCAATGCACCATTCAGTTCGATTAACTGATGTTTGTAAAGCTCAGCCGTGACAGTTTCATTTGGTTTTAACAGTTCATAGTAAACAACACCTTTCATATCCCACCAAATGCATAACAAAACCTTACTTCCGTGAATATTGCGTTTCGGAGTTGATGTAGACGGTTGACCGGGGTCTACCCATGATTTCCTACGTTTTGGATTATCGTAATATATCCATTTTTCATCGCCAGTGACGATTTGATGCAAAAAAGGTTTCTTTTTGTGGCGAGACAGGAGTGAAGCACAAATGGTTACGCGATTTTGCATAGCCAATTCTGACAAATCATGTGGAACCCATTTCCCTTCTTTTTGAATCTTTCCCATAGTATGTAGTCGATCAGAAATTGCTGTTTTACTTACACCCAATGCTTCTGCCAACTCTTGTAGTGTACGGGCTGGGTTTTCGTCCAACAAAGTCTGTAAATCGGCATCTTCAAACTTTTTCGTTTGCCCTGTGCGGTCTTTATCCTCCAGATCAAAGTCGCCACTTCTGAATCGTCGAAACCAATATTCACACGTTTTAACAGATGGCGCAGATTCCTTATAAGTATCTACGATAAGTCTATGAGCTTCTGCTGCCGTTTTCTTTGCGTCAAAAAAGTATAGTAATAAATGTCGAAAATGATATTTGTCGCGTTCCATATCGAATCGTACTAAAAACGTGCGCGCGTTTACGATAGTTGCGTTACTTCAACTGATTACACTACTAGCTTTAACACGCCGCATCAAAAGTCCAAAACCTTGTACAGGCATGTTGCGACAGGTACTTAAACCTTTCCCTCAAAACTAACCGGAAGACCTAATAGATTCAGGCGTTACTTTGCGGAGGTCCATATCAACAAACTGGAACAAATTACCTTGCTACTCCGCGAAACCAACCAACCATGGTAGCAAGGTAATTTGTTCCAGTATGTTATTTTTCATGTTTCTTTGTGTATCTAAGTTCACGGAGCCACGTGATTAAAAACCATTAATTATATATGTAGTAGCCATGTATATCTTTTGTTTGGGTGACAATAAATGGTTTTTAATTAATCCCAAATCATAACTCAATATAGAGGAATAACTATGAATATGGAGAATACTGTTGTCATCTCATTACCCAGAGACATACAACCAATGGCACCATAATTATACTGCTAATTGTATGGCAGCGCATGAGCGTTGAAGACTCAATAACTTCAAGCAAGATTTCAACTTCTCGGACCTAATTACGGCGTCTCAGGCACCGCCTTGATGTTTTTTATTTTAACAACTTGCTTGCATCAAAAATATAGTTTTCATTACACAAGACACGCGTTGTATGTACTTGAGGTCGTAGGTACAAGCAATATCCAGCTGTGCATCGTCGAGCGAGACAGGTTCGAGGCGCCTCGGAATAACCGGACCGAATTGAATACCGATTTTTGCGGTTTCAACGAATAATACCAGTTTTTAGAAATCGTGTAAAAGTTACACATTTAAAAGGTATTTAATATGTGGGATCGGTTTTGTTAAATTGACCAAATATTTTATTTTAATACTATTTCTTCATGCTCTAGTTGTGTTAAAATACATCGGATTGGATCAGACTCTCCGTAACTAAAATATCAAAAGTGATACCTGCTAAGGATTTACTTAATATGTCGTCGCGATTTGTAATTTAATTAAGACTGATATTTACCTCTTTATGTCAAATCCTGCTAAAGCATCACAGTATTTGGACTGTTTTAAAATTCAGCCGAAATTCTCAATTCTCAACAGACGCCAGCAAGCCCGGTTGGGGCGCGGAACAAGTACGTCATTAGCGCCGAGAGCTACTTGTAACGCGACGCCGGCGACGCGGCGCGACACCCGATTTATAGGTTATGTAACGAGATAGCTAACGGGAGATAGCTATAGCTTGCCACGAATATGTCCTGGTGCTTGAAATGACGGACAAGATTTAGCTAAAAGGAATCACGGCGATGCAAGCCCTTTATAATTGTCATAGTCAACATCTTTTGAGAAATAAATATCTTCAACCATATAGTCACTGAGAGACTCGGTTGCTTTGAAGCTTGAAAAGGACTGCAATTTTAATATATCACAGCAGTTTGCTATATTTTATTACTACGTATAACTATAATGAGGTTATATATACGTATATACCAAAACAAAGCATCAAAGATCTAATTAGAAGAAATAAGATTATGAACTTATCGAAAGTTTTTATTTGACATTGCCGAAGTGCCATTTTATTTTCAAAGAACTGTGAACTTGTTAAAGCTCCTGAACGTCTTGATTTATAAAATCTTATCTGTTCATACACGTAATATGACAGTAGATACCTTCTGTTGCTTTTTTACCTTTGCAGCAAGCATAACTGTTAGCTTATGTTCAACTTTGAATAGCGTAGCATTGAGGCCCTGGATTAAAAATAGCAACTGGCGACTATTTCTTCATTAAAAAAATTCTAGGACTACTGCTGATGTAAAGTCAGCGGTCTCTTCGTCAGTTTTTCCTTATGAAATTATGTTTAAAACGAACGAGTTTGCTTGAATAGTTCAAAGTTTCAAACATCCTCACGCCGCCCCCATGATTCATTTAAGTTCGCGACATTTTCCACGGGAGCTGCCATTTTCCAGCTCTAATTGAAATTAAACGCAGTCCCTGTCAGCTAGGCTTACTCCGATTTTCCCAGCGGCGAAAACTGCCATCCCAGAACAAAAACCTTCACATTTCCAAGTAAGGACCAAGAGCAGGATGTCAACGTCGGTTACAGCGTAAAGTTATTCGCGGGTGTCCCATCCGGTCCGGCTGTCGGTCGGGAGCCGGGTGGCGGCCGGGCGCGGCAGGTAGCAGGCTCTTGGGAATGTTAATATGTTGAGGTACATGAATGATAGATTCAGCTTCAAAGGAATTATTTTTGAAAGTTTTTATCCCTTTAACACTGTTTGACTGTTCGTCAGACTCTTGCACTGTTAAGAAAGATACTTGCCTATACAGTTTATGGTCGTTTCCAATATTCAAACCAGAGGTGGATTTGTAAAGAATTCAAAAGTTTAATTTTTTCACATTTTTGTATCAATATTTAATTGTCGGTACACATTTGTAATTTTATAAAAGACTGAATGGATGTAGTTGTTTGTTACCATAGTTATGGTTACAATAAGCAAAGAGTAGAGTAATTTTAAACAAATGTTTGTTTAATTTGCTACTTCCATTAATTTGGTACAACACCAACCATTTCCGTTTGGTATAATCAACCGAAATGCGTGATAAGGCCCGAAATCACCCGTCAGTTTTCGTACAATATACGCGGAATCTGGGGAGTCCAACGTTCCTATCCTTTTTCTCAGTGCTACAATTCTCCAAGTTTATCTGCACAACATCATTGCGAGTACATAGCGCTGGTATCTAGGTTTCAAAATGGCAGTACCAGTAAACAGACAGAGCGTAATCTTTTGACCTACTATCTGTAATCAAATTAACACGCATCAACACATTTACAGCGGTAACGTGACATACGCTGACATCTGTAGTTCTGTTCTTCGCTGCGGTAAACTAGTCTTTATCTCCAAGGTCGTAAGGGTGGGAGCCTGTGGGCGCGGAGCCGCGACCCGGGGGTAAACAGAAGTCTCAAAAGCGCTCCGTGCTCGAACACATGTGAGCTCGTACAGGGTTGTCATGTCACGATTATTTTTCCATTATTTCTTATCCCCAAATGTTTCATTTACAATAATGCTGGTTTCACACGCATAGAACAGTGAAGCAGTATGGTGGATAGCACAGTACTAATACAATGTGACTCACGTGCCCCTGTGTGAAATCAGCAGAATCGTTTTTGTGCCGAAACTGTTAACAGCGCATGAATTTTATGAAACTAACCAAATAGTTTCTTGCGACAATCTAACTGGATTAGGAGCACATTAACACTTTCAAGTAAACATGAAGTTGTTACCAAAAGGACGAGTTTGGAATCTTATACTTTTTTTTAATTGACATAGCTTAGCAGTGCTTACTTGAGATTTGCATAAAAACGAAATAACGCAAGATATTCGCATCTCTGTAAAGAAAAAACTTAAGGACCGGGAAGTCTTGTACCATTTAGGAGTATAATTCTTTGAAATATAGAATAGGAAAGCAAACAAGCAATTGGGTCAAGGAAAGTGCAGATACGTTGCCAACCTAGAGAGCTTAGATGTCCAACCTCTTGTGCCAATTGCCTTAGGTTCTCCTTTGTACCCATGTATTTATGCACATATGTGTAAATGCAAAAACATGTGAATATAGGACCTCGAATTTTCTCGAGTTATGTCGAGCAATACAATGGAAGAGTCTCACGGTTGTTCTTTATTTAAAGTGTAAATGTACAGCTACCTACTATAAAATATTACCGGCTAACCTCAAACGTCTGCTAAAGCGAGTGGCAGCCCTGCGGCAGCCGGCGTATAATATCGGGTGTAGCGCCGACAGAATCACCTGGCCTCGCAATTTTACGAGCAGCGCTGTGTCGGTGGCCGCTTCTACCTTTCGAGCTAGGGACGTAGCTTGTTTTTATCGATATCGATTGAATATTATAAAAATTATATTAGTCAATAACGTGGGCAGGCCACCAGCAAGATGGTCGAACGATATCCGTAGCACGACAGGGTTAGCTTGAACCAGATTCGTGGCATTGAGGATGACATGGAAATGCATGGAAGAGGCACTGTTCAGCAGTGGACAAATATATGGGAAGAGATCCCTTAAAGGAATAAGTTCGCCTTTGTACATCTGTTTTGTCCTGTTATCTGTTATTTTATGTGTTTAGTAAAATAAAGAGTCATACATACATACATACGCTGAGAAGTAGAGAAGAAAAAGTAGTACCTTAGTGTACCTAGGCCTGCGCTCTGTTCATGACAAATGTAAAAAACATGTAAATAATCATTTTTCCCAGAAATTACTCCTAGCTATACATTTTCGCCACGAAAACCCTATATTGGGAATTTTGTAGAAAGCGTTTGAGATGTTTTCTAGAACGTGGTTACATACAAATAAACATTGCAAGTTTTTTAGGAATAAGACGAAATTTAGGGTAGAATCTTTGAAGCTGAATAGGAGACTGGATGACAGGAAAGTGTATAAAACATGTAATTCCAAATTAAAAACATAATCAATGGAATTGCTCACAGTGACGTAATAGACTGATTTGAATTCAATACCTTAGTCAATAGTATAATGAACGTCTGTATGTCCCTACACAAGATGATTGCTATCATTTTGTAAAAAAGCAAAACGATTAACAAAACTTAGTTTGCATTAACTATCATAAACGAATTTAATTTTTTTATTTCAAGTATAGAGTTTGACATGAGATCGCTTTAGTGTAAAATTTACTTATGATCACAATTCACGACTTCTGTATCCTACTCATCTAAATACCATCAGGTATTACTAATTTTCGATTGAAAAATAAACCTGCTTAAGTATCTATGTCGATATATCGACTAGCACCCCACCTAACTGTACTCGAGTACACATTCAAGTCCCCGTCCCGAGCGAGGCGATGGAATTAAATCGCACGCACGACACTTCCGCCCCCACCTGCCCGCGCCCGTCCCGTACCCGTCCCGCGCCCGTCCCGCGTCTGAACCGCGTGCGACCCGCCACCGCTGCCTCCGTCGCTCTTTACTGCTCCGGGCGCTGTAGCTGAGCTGTAGGGTTGTCGATAGTGAGAAATTACGTTATAACCATTTTAATCTAACTTCTCGCGTTCCTTTGGGTGTTTGTTTGTCGTTTTATTGGTACAGTTAGCCTCAGAAGTAGCTTAACACTTAAGAACCTCGTCGTAGTAACGACTGAAATGAGAGTTGTTCGCATTTTTCACATCACTGACAGCGACAAGGCACTTAAACGTTCAGCTACTTCTGAGGCTGACCATACGTTTGGATGAAATTTTGAAAGTCAGTTCTGATTGACTGATGATGGGAATTTTGATATACATGTGTCATGGAATGTAGTTTCGCTAACAATGCAGTAATAAAATGTCATCAGTAGAAAACGTACGTTATAGTTATGCAATGTATTAATATTGTTACAAGCTTATATTTAGCTTTGAGTACCTATGTAGAGGTAGAATGAGTTGCTATGAAAGTTTGAAAACAACTCTAGGAATGGGGAATATGGGGATTGGACACACTTTCTGATATCCGAAGCTTACTAACTAATAAAAACTAGCGACCCGCCTCGGCTTGGCATGGGTACAATAAGGATAATTATAAGTAGAACATAAAAACAGGTTCTAAGAAAAAACCTCTAAATGTCAGTTAAAACCGTATCAAAATCCATTGCACGGTTAAGAAACAGTAAGCGGCCGAAAATATGAGGCCGCACAGGAACGGACAGCTACTAAGTATTATGCTTTTTTTTCGACTTTATGCTATGTACTGATATAGTGCTAAACTATTGTAATCAAAATTATTTATTTTTATTTTTTTTCGATTTTTCTTTTTGTATTTTTTTTACATTCAAATTAAATTTAAAATGTTATATAATGAATGACAACACAAAGAAAAATTAGGGTAATGGCAGGGTTCGAACCTGCAACATCAGCATTCCGTGCCTTGCGTGCAGTTTCCGCCACATCACCGCTGCCATACCCTGCGAATTTTTCAATGTGTTTCGTCTTTCCGGTCATTACATTATTGATATTTTTTGTAATGTGGCGGAAACTGGAATACGCAAGGCACGGAATGCTGATGTTGCAGGTTCGAACCCTGCCATTACCCTAATTTTTCTTTGTGTTGTCATTCATTATATAGCATTTTAATAGTGATAAACAATAGAGACAGCCCTGACCGCGACAAGGGCTGAGTGATGCCCATGACACATGTGCCCGACGGCGTGACTTGCAATTTTTCATTAGACCCTCATTGCATCTCTATCCTACTGGATGAGTTAGAAAGGGAAGGTACATACGTAGTGAACAAAATTCAAATCTATTGTCAAGAAGACATTAATTTCTCGGTCTTATTATTAAATCAATGATCAATCTTAGATGTTTGGAAATGATTCCGAACAGCATTGACGATCCCTGGCTCCAAATAGTTACACCTACTGTGTTAAATTGATAAGATGTAAAAATGGCATTGTAATTTTGATTTGTTTAAAAAAATTACACCTCGTTTAGTTCTTGCCGGTATCTTGACATCAGAGGTTTTTTCCGAAACAGTGGTAAATTTTCTGATATTCATGAGTGCTTCCTGTAAGCCTAATCTGAATGAAGATATTTTGGCTTTGACTTAAACCCGTTGTCCAAATTCATTCGTATCGACTGGAATACCTTTATTTGTTTACCACAAAGCGATCTCCATATCAGTATCCAGAAACTCGAAGCATGATACCGAAAAGTTTCAAGTTGACGCCGAACTCGGAACTTGCCAAGGTTTGGTACAATTATACTACTTAGATTTTTGAGATTTAAGACCGTTGACCGATTTGATTGACTGGCTCGTGTTTCATTAGGTTTCCTTTTCAGATAAAACATAATGGTTAAGGTGACATTTTGTGGCAATCACCTTGCTAAAAAGCCAAGGTGCCTCACAAAGATGGTTGTTAGTTTCTTGCTTTGATAAACGGTTTAGTTAAAAATTTTTTTTTGATAATTACGCATCTGCAATCTCTTTGGTGTTGCGGGTGTCTATAGGCGGTGGTGATCACTTACCATCAGGTTATCCACTTGCTCGTTTGCCTTCCTATTTCGTAAAAAAAACCCTTGATAAAACTCAAGCGCCCAACAAATTATTCTTACATTTCAGTTTTTTCCGCTGTCAACATTAGTTACCGTGTCTTTGTAATCGTATACATATATTTTTCATATCGTCACGAAGATCCGTTTGATTATTGTGTTCTGGCAATAAATAACTTTGTCTTTATCTTTGTATGAATGATTAGCCAGACTAATTTCCTAGGCTACCTCTGTTATTGGAAATTCGGAAGCTTTTACGACGTAGGCCGTGAAATTAAGCTAAATACCATTTATACCTAACACGTCCACGTATATGTTGGCACCAGGCTAACATGACTATCGAGGTATGAGCGTAATAGATGATAATTCGCGCCACGGGCCGCCGCCGAAGACTCGCCCGCGCAATTACTGCCGGCCGGGTAACTAACTTGATGTTATCGATATAAATCGATATCGATAAATTGGGACATTGCACCGCACTAATATTAGACGCATACTTTTGATCGTGAAATTGGGTATCTGTCACAGTTGGATGTCGATAATTGTATGGTATTGTACAGAAATTATTTAGACGTACTTACTGTGTGTTGAAATATCAAGGATGAAGAAAGAGATAATAAAGAACACTATTTAGTTTACTTGAGTCATGTGTAAATCAAAATTACCTTTTCGTCCCTTCAAAAAATTTACTTATCTTATCATATTAGGTTCCGCACGTATACTCGTGTATAATAAAAATGAAGTAGGCACGTGTCATCGTAGGTATAGTTCTTACTATAAAAACCAACCCCCAACTGTAAAAACTCTTAGCTTACGAAATTTATCAGAATTTATGTATTTTCTTCAACTGGCAACATTTATTCTCGTTATCAGGTGGATTCACATTGCTAAGTCGCTAGCAATAAACACAGCAATTTATCGCGTGCGATGCGTTTTGGTTGCGACCGCTAAGAAGAATCATCGCTGTCTCTGATTGGTCGAACGAAAAAAATGCGTCGAGTGTGCAATATCACTACTTTTGATCGCTTGCTATTTTGAATTGTGAATCCACCTTTATGACGTTGGCGTGGAGACACTGCAGCGGTGTCAAGCCTCGTATGAAATTCACTAGGGGACCATCCCAAGTCGAGAGACATGTCGCGAGCGGCACATTCGCATTCCGTGTACTCAGATGTCTCGGACGTCGTCTTCATACAACGTCCCTGTGACGTCGCCTGACACTAGTGCCTGACACCCGATTTCGTATCGTGCGACAAAGTATCGGGAGAGGGTTGCCAGGTCCAAAAACACAAAAGCCGGACTCAGCGCTTTATTTGGCTTCAGATACTTTTTTTAATAGCTAATCATAGCTTTGTCAAAGCCGGATATATGTTCTAAAAGCCGGACAATATTCAGACGCCCGTAGTCGCGGCTTTACTGCGGCAGACAAAAGCCGGACAGGTCGGACGAGAAAATATTTCGCCGGATACGTCCGTAAAAGCCAAACATGTCCGACTAAAGCCCGCAGTTGCTTGTCAACATGTAACTGTAATCTGCTTGCTTGTTTAAGAAAATACTTTAAAGCTTTAAGTAGGTACACTTAGTATCATTTCATACCTATGTTGTTAAAAGAGGAACAATGGGAACATTTAAGGAGATGATGTCAATATTTAGTCCTTTCGACATCCTATCTCATTTTCATAACTCCTCAACTATCGATAGGGGAACAATCGAATCGGCAGTTATGCTTATACCTATTAGACTATTGATTATTATTTCGAAATACAATACGGAGACTTGTGTGCACCACAGTTCAGTTGCCAGTGCTGTACAAGCACTGCGAGTGACAGTTGCTGTCTATTGGTGACGTAACAGTAATCAGTTTTAGCATGGGATGGCTAGTATTACCGCTTTTTGGGTATGAGGTCGATGTAGAGGACTCACTCTACAACTTTAGGTTGATCGGACTGTCTGCTCTGAGCACAAAAATTCTCGACACGGATTAAATTTCTACGTAACACATTGTGTCTCTCTACTATTGGGCTAGTTAGAAAGAGACGCATCGAGTAGCGAGTTAACGCGTGTCGAGAAGATTCGTGCTTAGTGCATATTGATACTATTTTGCAGTTCAACTACGAAGCCGAACGATTATTAATAATTGTTCTCGAAAAAGCGGTAACTCACGTCACGCGCGTCAAACGCCCCCGCTCATCCAACTTGTCAGAGTCAGCTCAACCACGTACCTCATTGATCATTGTTCCGACCTCAAGTCGAGCGAGGGACTCTTGTTTACGCCAGTTCTTGCCCCGGCCTCCCCTGGGCCTATTTTATGCCCCTTGTTACTGCCCGCATCTTCTCGGCTATGCGACCCTGGTAGCAACGGTTAATTGCGGTCGTTTGTGTCGCGATGACGCCCCTGCCTACAAGCTTAGATACAGTAGTGACTGTGATTGCGTGTGACGTACTCCGAATTTAAAAGAAAAACGTACTTAGTTTACAAATACACAACAACATAAATATCAATCTGTTAAAATTAATACCTTGCTACTCCGCAAAACTAGTGTCACGTACCTACTCACGAGCAAAACAGCTTGCGACATATATTAATATTTTTCTTCATGCAGATCCCCTACAAAAACGCCCTTCAGGCTGCTCTCAATCTCTTCTCGGAAAGCTTATGCTGTAAAACCCGTCCGAGCCTAAGAGTGGGTTCATTTGAAAAAAAAAACTGCTATAAATTCTCAAGCCAAGGTGGTGAGAAGTTTACAATGCTACTTTGTCATCTTAGTGAATTTAAACCAACCAATTTAAAACTACATGTCTCATAGAGCGAAATTGGCAGAACGCGACTGTATACCGCCAACTGCCGTCCTTCAGGTTAATTTTAATAATAATATAGATAACTGATGACAAATTTCTAAGCAGATTCCAAAAAAAATTGTTGTTGACACCATTACCTCTCAAAATAATTTAAATATACTATATTTAAATAGGCATTGACTTTGACTATAGCAACACCTGTGCAATTAAACATGGCGTCAAAATCGATCGTCGCCAACGCCGCCATGAATAGTCGATTACCTATGTGATCTTCTACTAAAGCTGTTTAAACCATCTGTAAATATGAAAAGGCCTTTGATGATGATGACGATGATGAAGTAAAGGCTGTAAGTATTAGCTGACCGTCGTTGATCACCGGCATCAAAGCGACGGTACAACACAACAGTTATTTATGTAAAGATTTTAAGAGTTTTATTAGAAGTAATTGTTCGGGGGGGGGGGGGGACTCACACATAGCTGTAGGACGAAACCCGCTGCGACGTACGCTACGCACGCTCCATACAACATAGCTGGCTTGGTTTTTATGCATCATGCGTAGCGTTGGGGTTCGTCAATATTCTAAAACTTCCTCTAATTCTTTTAAAGCTTCAAATAGTGTAAATAAGCACTTTCGCAAACGGGCAAACAAAATGAAAGGCTGGCAAACAGGACCGCGCGGTCGCGTCAAGTGTCGCGGACTAACGGCTTTCCTCGTTGAAGCTGAAACCTGGCTCGGACTCAGACTGGCAGTAAAACTGTGATATATACGTTGATGATTTATTAAAATAAACTGAGTTTGTGCCGTCTTACATATTAACACCAGTAGAGTTGATGAAACAACCCAAATCTTCAATCTGTATGTTGTATCTTAGGTTGAAAGGGAATCTGCATCCTGCGTCTGGAAAAGAGGAAACAATATTTTGAGATGCTAATCATTTTGTTGACTTACTTATTAGTTAAGTATGTTTTTGAATTAATATTTGAAATGAAATTAAATAACTTTTTTCCAGAACTAGGTTCAGTAGCGATTAAAATAGTCACATCCCAACATATCTGTCTAAAATAAATAATTATGTTCCACTGAGAAACAGGTCTCCTCTTATCTTGAGTAGGCTTGGACGTTAATTCCCGTGCGGGTTTCCTAAGTTGTTTTGCAGGTTTTAGCGCGTTTTCTTTTCACCGAAAAGCTGATTTAAAATTTCGTACATGAATTCCGAAAAACTCAAGGTATAGCCAACCAAGAAATAGGTTGACCACTTTTTGGCCGTATTACAAAAGCATTAGGTTCAGAAGTGGTCACGCAATAACTTAGTCGACTATTATACGATACGAGTTCGAACAAGGAACTGCTGATTGCTTGAGAGGTAGTAGATGACTACGAGTATTACACGCTACCCGGGCTTCAAGATTAAATAGTTAAATAATGAAATGCAATCAATGTAGAAACAAAAATGGTAGCACAACAAGACTTTTCAGGGTTTAACTTATTCCCGTGTGTCTCTGTCAAACTCAAACAAGTGTCATAAGAAAGTGACGCACGTATAGATAAACTAAATTTGGCTGGTCATGTAAGGAGGTCGTAGTTCCTTCTTACCTGTACACGTGGCGCTAAAAGTGGAGACACTTGTGCTGGATTGCACAGACAGAAAGAAAAACGGACAGGAATCGGTGGTCGAGAACCCATCGCAAGGATTCTGTAAACTAATTTCTACGCTTCCAGTTGCCGCTATAGTCTGGCAGGTAACGGCGTTTTCGTCGATACCTAGAAATGTAGCATTTTGCCTGAAATAATGTAGATTGTTTACTTGAGACAGTATAAGGCTCGACGGAAAAGTAATTTCCAAAAACAATGATACCATTTATGTACCTTGGTTGAGTCACAGAGCGTGAGTGGCAAACAATAAGACTTCCAATTGGTGTTTCAATTCGCGAAACGCGGATTCTTCGGTTTTCGTTGTTACCGTAGAAATAGTTGGGGCTTATCGAATAGAAGTTGATATAGTTAGGTTCTAAGAAATCTTCGAAAGTTCTGGATCCCGAATTGTCCTTTAGATTGTATCTTGCGCCGCAAAGGGGATTGATTATTCTTCTTCCAACTATGAATAAACACAATTTAGTCAGTGTATTTTGTCATTTCTTCATTCATTAAGACTTAATAATAATAATGATTATTGTTTATGCTCATGCTTGTTTCTCTTTGGAGCAGGCTGAAAGCACAGAACGCCATTTGCCCTGGTCCTGGCAAACGTCCTTCCTCGCTTCCTCCACACACCTTCCTCTCTTCATTAATGCTCGGTGGTTTCAGGTACCTACTTCTAATTTGGCCTGTCTTTAGGACGTCACTATTTGATCGATGAATGTGCGCCGAGGCCGCCCTCGACCAACTCGCCCAATCACATCACCTTTATAAATTTGCTTCCATAATCGCTTTTCATCCATCCGTTCATCACTTAATAATACTTAATAATAGTCGGGAAGTTTTGTTTTACCTTGTTGAATTCTAGTTAATGTAGGAGCGAAGGCTTCAGTATGGTTCACTGTGGTAGTGAGAGATATGGTATGGATGTCTTGATGCATATCGCGCACTAAGTACCATAGGCTATCCATCTGATTTGTTGAAGTCGCAAACAAAATTTTCAGATCTGTAAATTGAAGGAAAGGGCATAAATACAAAACTAATCGCGTTGTCAATTGTTCCTAGAGTAATAAATTGATCCAATTCACGTGTTTTTGAAACTTACCTGGCACAGTGTCATTTAAGATTCGGGCTTGTTCCCGGGCCTGGTTATTGTTTTGTAAATTTTCAGTGTTCAACAGAAACAGGAGCACCGTGGCGTTACCACCAACATAATTGTGCAACTTTTCATTTTCAAGTCTTTCATGCATGAGGGCACGTATATTTGTTAGAGTGTTCTGTAGATTAACTCCCGTAACCACTGTTGAAGAATTTTCAAAGTGACATAAGTTTCAGAGCTAAGAGCTACGTTAAAGAGAGTTAAGGTTGGATATATGATTGCTTTTGCTTCTTACTTACTTGACTGGTGTTTGCTAAGAGTGTACTTCGAATGGAAGTCTGCCAAAGACCAAGTGGTATTGATGACTATGCTTCCATCGAAAGCATTCAATAATGTAACACTAGATCCAAATTTGTTAACGTCAATAGAATCTAAGAGGTATGAAATCGCTGGGTATATAACATCAAATGGCCAAGCAGCATCAATTACCAAGTAAAGGTTTGTCTTCAAGCGATAATCAGTAATGAAAGATTCAGTACTGGCACAGTTCAAATCAGTCATGGTTCTCGCTGTAAGGATAAATAATCATCAGAATCATATTCGCTACCCAATTTCAAATTATGTAGACGTAATTTAAGACTCACAAACATAATTCTGGAAATTAGTTACTGCACTGTCGACCAAGGTATCTAAATCACCGACAAGGACTCCTCTCAGCATCATATGAGTGTCCAAACTAGCCGCGAACGCTTTTGTTTCAGCAACTAGATCAGCGTAATTCAAATATTGCTGCAACAGACTTGGACGATCACATGCTCTTATGTTTAAATTAAATACGCCATTCTGAAATGAACATGGAATTAATATTATTAACGAATAGCTAATAGAATAGCTTATAGAGGGAAAAGGGGGTCTCGGAAAGCAAATGAAATTTTCGTATTGTTAGTGAGTGGACCCGGATTCAGTAGTGCAGAGCAACTGTTTCGGATGTCTTAAGGCAGACAAAAAGTTGTAGAGAAAGAGCATAACTTATTTTTTGATCATGGGACATAAAATAGTTTTCTTACCCTTGAGTAATACATGTCAAGTAATTGAGATAATTTTAAAGAGCTGAATTTTGCTAGAGTTGAGTTCAAAGTGGAGCCCAAGATATAACCATCGATATCGCCTCGAATCTCCGGGTCCGTCATCTCAATGTCAACGCGGCTGCGCAGCATGAAGTATTTAGGCGATTGGGTGCTATTCCAATATCCAGTTGCACCAACAGAGATTTGGGATTTCTCTCTTTCAGTCCCTTGTATCAGAACAGCTTCAGCCAGATCCCCTATGAAAACACCAATGTTTATTAGCAGATTATATCACAGTACGCAAAAGTAGCTATTTGTGTTAACAGTTACCTGATAATGTAGCTGCAAGTAGAGACGAGACCGTTTCTTGACCATTACGAGAGTTATGAGATCTCCCCCTTGGTAGATCTAGAGTTGAGACGCGTTGTGGCTTCGAGCCGGCTGCAATGCCAGCGATGAGGTTTCCAGCCGAAACTTCTCCCCAAATACTCCGCACTACACCAGTCAGAATAGGATAAAGACTTTCTCCCAATACTTCGCGTTTTGATCTGGTTTTACCGTAATTGTTGTATTCAATATTATTCTTTGGGCCTTGCCTCAAGTGCCTCATGTAGCCCATTTTGTTCTTTGAGTTCCTATAAAGAAGGGATATTGTGAGTAGATTAATGGGAGATTTGAAAAATATAGAGGTCTAGAGATTAAACATCATCAGCAACATCTGACACTGACTCCTCGCGCGTTGATCTGGCAGCTCGATACTGGGTGAACTGATCATGGTTTCCATTTTGGTAAACATGCGCATCTACAGTTGTGGACAGCATGTTATGAATGGCACACTGAAAAAAAAACCGGTCAAATTATTATTCACATCAGAATCTTTTTAAAACGTGTCTAAATTTCATAAAAGAGTATACCTTACTTTTAACGGAGATGGTAGAGTGATATTTTCAAACACTTTCAAATTATTAGGAATCAGTTTTCTCAGAAGTAATTGATGCCGACAGAATGAACGGAACGTGGGAGCGTATGGGATAAAGTTAGCATAATTTCCAAAATTCCAATTCGGTTGATGATACTCTATGCCATCTTGTCTATACCTGCAATTGAAGAATCAAATAAGTATGATAATGGTTTCATAGAGTGATAAAGTTTTGCCTCTTGAACTTTAGTTAATAGTAACAATTGAATTTCGCTTATGTTATCTCCGAATAGTTGACAAAAAATGACGCTCCATTGAACTCAATGGAGTTTCAACTGTCAAAGAAGTTTAAATCTCTTTAGGGGTCTTCGGCTGGGATCTTCATTGAGTGCATACTTCCAGTATAACTGCATTTATTTCACATTCACACGACATGTATACATGTTACTGTATGAGCGGCGAGAGACTACTGGCGTGCCGGATTGCATAGCGGGCGCATGTTGGTCATATCGCAAGCTAAGCAATCCTGTGTCCCTACATGACTTACGTATGTAATAAGGTGACGGCAATCTGCCTTAAGTCCATATTGACATTGGGGTGGTCCTCCACATGGCGGATGATATCAATGAGGACATTGATACTGTCCGGGGGCAGGTTATTGCGGTTCTGAAGACTGGGGTTGGTGTAGCACTCTCTCAACTCTGGTGCTACAGAAGATTGTGCCGTGAATTGGCCGTGAGCTAAGGACGCGAGGAAGCCCACGACCAACGCTACCCAGCACAATTTAGTTCCTGCGATAAAACGTGTGGAAAACTTTTGCTCATTTGAGATATTTCAAGGGTTGCCTAAACATAGTTCGCTTCACTTTAGACTTTGTCAATAAGGTTATTGACTTAATTTATTATATTTTTTTGACGATCTCAATGTGAATGCATATATCTTGACATAAATTGTAATATATATGTTAATTTAAATTGAGAAATAAAGAAAAAAAATAGTTTTAACGTGTGCTGCAAAATTAATTATTGGTTTTTAATGTGGCTTGTTGCAAAACGCGAGTTAAGACGAACTTAAGTTAACCTTTGTATCATTTATCTCAAGAAGTGACTGCGGCTGTCATGGGAAATGGCATAGTAATGGAAATTAAGAAAATTAGGTTGCTGCCTTTAGATAAAAGTTGAAGTTTTAGTAATGATCGAAAGAAGCAATTATAATTAAAACGACCTTTGTCACCTAATGCCGAAAGGCAAACTTTAAGCAATCGTTACTGTACCTGATATTTTATGGAGTGCAGCCATTCCGAAACTTTATTATCCTCTCACTTCACACGTTCGAACACTTCTTAAAACTTCTAGAACACGTCACATATCTGGCATATCAAAGTAAAGAGAAAATCAAATTAAGATAAATAAGGGAACTAATTAATTTTGGGGAATTAAATATATGTGGTCAGTGACAATAAAACAGGCAGAATGATGTTATCAGCGCAAATCGCAACTAAAACCAAACAGGGGTTACCTAGGTCGACTGTAAAATTAAAGGCTATCGTGTGTTAAGATAAGATTATGAAAACAAACAAAGTATATGAGCGAATTTAAAAAAACCCGAGTGCGGTGAAATAATAAGGCGACGGTTCCAGTTATTGACACTTGACAGTGACAGTGACCCAATGATTGACGAGAAAATACTGATTGTACGAATAAAAACACGAGATAATGGTATGTCAATCACTGGTAAAAATCTTACTTTAATAAAAAGATATGTAGACTTATAAGAAATCGCATTCAAAACAAGCCCGTTTGAGAGCTACAATGCCACATGTACGATGTATAAAACACCTCTCTTTTTGTTGGGGGTTAAAAATAAAACCATTTGCTTTATTCGACCGTGCAAAGCTACTAGGCCAGCAGACAATGCCAGGCGGTGAGGTGTGGGCAGTCATGCGTTTTTTAAGCGCCCGCGCTGCGACCGCCTGCAACCATTGCCTGTATTTATGGCCTTTAAAAATCTACGGCAAAGTGCTCTTAGAAATTTGGCAAGCGGAGCACAGCATACGTAATGGAATATTTCTTTGCTTTCCAATCGAAAAACCATTTTATGAGCGTTTGACTTTTGGCTGTGCAGAAGAAAGTTAGGAATACAAGTGCAAGTTAAGAACTAGTGTTTCCAGATGCAGAAACGAAACATAACGCAGCTTAACTTGAAAATATTAAACCATGTCATTGGAAAATAGGCATACGGCTCGCCTGGTATTAAGTAAGTAATTATCCCTGAACTCCAAAAGAATCACGCGCGTTTTATACGAGCCTGTTATTATAATACTATCATGGAATAGAATTGACACCGTCTTCGCGAAGTAACAAGATAATTGGTTCCAATTTGTTTCGATATAGAGTTGAGTCTCCGCAAAGTAGCGCCTGACCTGAATCTATCTAAGAATTATTCTAAGAAAAAGCTGTTAAATCAAACAAAAATCAGGCCTGACGCGACAAAAAGACAAATTCAGTCAAGTGAGGTTTAATATATTTATTATTTTATATGTATAATAGGAAGGCATACAAGCAAGTACGGTGGTAAATGATCACCACCGCCTATAAACACCCGCAACACCAAGACGATTGCAAATGCGTCGCCAACCCAGAGGGCTGAGATGGAATACCTCTTGTGCCAGTAATTGTACCGCCTGTCTTGCTTTCCACGCCGGAACACAACAGTGCAAGCCCTGCTACTTAGCGGCAGGATTAGCGAGCAAGATGGTGGTAGCGATCCGGATGGACCTTGCACAAGGTCCTACCACTCGCAAAAGAGGTGTCTACAAATTAGTACTGCTCTTTATTGAAAACCATGTGAAAAATAGTTACCAGTTCAGTTGTCTTACTTCAAAATTCATTCGTCTTTTCTGTCTTCATATTAGGAGGTTTTCTGAAAGGTCGTCGTTTAATTGATTCGCCCCGCGCCAATATTGGCGGGTGCCATATCCGGTTATCGTCGCGAGGACCGGATGTGCCCGGCGGTCCTTTTTCCCACTTCCGGTCCCTCTCGGAGGGCGAGGCTTGTTTTAAATAGACAGCCGTTTGGCGAAATGTTCGTCTTCATAGCAACGTTCTATCTAACCATCTATGTATAGTTCAGGAAAACGTGAAAGACCCGTCCTCAGGCAAAATCAAGGGTACTATCTAGCAAAAGGCAACTAGCAACTTAAACAGGGGCTTTCTGCTTATGTCCAAACTGAACTTAGCTATTCCTCTAAGCTATATATGAGGTGAGAATTTTGAAATTCACGCAGTTTATTATTTATTGTGACAAAATGGTGTGACTTTGTGTCACGTTCAAGTATTTTTCAGGTTGGAGCACTGTTTCTCAGGGCATTGTGTTTTGTTTTTGGAAGTTCAACCTTCTGATTTTAAATAAGTACTAATCATTATTATTTAACCAATCGTACCATTTGATGTTTTATCAGTTTTAATGTGAGACCCACGATAGGCATGCCTTTTGACTATTGCTAAATCATCTATCTGTGTTGAAATAAATTGTTATTTGTTGAGTGATCGTAGCCGCCCGTACCCTTCGCGAAGACTACGATCAGCAAAAATAAAAAAACTAAAAAAAAACCCCCACCAGCGTTGCCAGGACCTGTGTCTCAAATTTTGGGAGGGAACATCGGGCATTTTTGTGTTCAAATCGCGACAGCTTCAATGGCTAGAAAAAATAGGTTTTTGTGAATTAGGAAAACTTAATATTCGTTTGTCCTGTCAATCTTATCGATCAAAGAACACATAGGGGGGGGGGGGGGGGGGGGGGGGTTAGTAAAAATGCGGACATTCAGGGTCCCGATTAAAACAGCCCTGGAAATCGGCACGTTTGGCGCGATTTTCAGGGTCACTTAGAGATTTTTATGGAAGGTTTTTGTAAATATACATTACATCCTTTTTGTACCCATGCGAAGCCGGTCGCTAGTTTATTCAAAAAAAATTAAACCAATAAAAAATATATTATCACACTGCGAATGGGACAAAATTAACCAGAAGGCTGGGCAATACTTTGCCCAAAGAATCAGCATTGCCATCCAACGTGGCAATGCTGCTAGCCTTCTGGGCACCCTCCCTATTGGCGGCGATTTGGGACAAATTTTTTATCTTTAAGTTTGGAATAAGATTTTTTTTTCTTCTTCTTAATGTAGAATTTTATGAATAAAACATATATTATGTAAATTAACAATATTGTATACATAACAATATATTACAAATACATAATATATGAGTAACGCATAAGCCTTCTGATGCTTTTGGGTAAAGCACTCTACCTAATCGTATGGAAGAGATGTGTGGCTCGATACAGTTATTTTTTTACTATACCGATTCATTTGACTCTAATGTAAGTAAAGTAGATTTTTGTTTTGCTTGAGTATGGTAACGGCGATAATTCGGAAAGTTTACAGCCTATCCGAGGGTTGCGCTGTAGCCGTTTGAGCCACCTGTTGCCGATATCGAGGTAGTAGCAATAGCTCAGTTGCCGCGATCCGCGGGCACCCCGAAAGCTAGGGCGAAGTTTACCTATCAAGTAAAATAGGAAAATCTTTGATTACTTGACTATATCCGTAATTCCTGTGCATGAAAAGTAAAACGCGTAAGAATTGTCAAGAAGACATTAATTTCTCGGGCGTATTATAAAATCAATGACCATATCTTGGACAGGGATGTATGGAAATGATCCCGATTCGTATTGGCGATCCCTGGCTCCAAATATTGTAGACCTACTGCGTTAAACTGTAAAATTTGTAAATATTTAAGATGTAAAATAACATTGTAATTTTGATTTATTTAAAAAATAACACCTCGTTGAGTTTCTTGCCGGTATCTTCTCATCAGAGGTTTTTCCGAACCGGTGGTAAATTTTCTGACATTCCTAAGTGCTACCTGTAAGCCTAATCTGAATAAAAATATTTTGACTTTGACTTTGTCATTCATAAAAGCATTTCCAGCTCTGAGCAACTTATTTTTCTAACAACTAAGTTCAAAGTAAAATATTAACATTCCTTGATCACTTTCAAGAAAGACTCGTGAAGTCAATCAATTTCGCGAGAATGGGAACGATATTGTACACATTATATGCTCGGTGGCGCGATAGCAGCAAAAGCCATCGCAGATGCGTCGTAGAAACCAACAGCGTCGCGACAAAATGATAACGCGGTAGAATGACGGACGGCGCGCGGGATGACGAGCGTGGAATGGTGGCGCGGGAATGACGGCGCGGGAACGGGAATGAGAATGGCGGCGCTTTGGAATGGCGGCGGTCCGGAACGGCGGCGTCTGCTAATTGGCGGGCGGCGGCCCCGGGACGCGTAGGGTTGAAGTTGAACAATAATTATTGCTGACTTTAAGACGCACGATTTTTGGGGCGGCTTTTGATGTGCGATTATGGTATTACAGGTACCTAAGTCTTGAACAGTCTCGCATGTATGTATCCTGTTAATTATTATTAAAACTTCAGATTTTAATAAGGAATATACATCACGAAGCGAATGGGAAAATCCTATCATATTTATTAGATTCAGGCGTTACTTTGCGGAAGTCCATATTGATACTAATGGAAACAATTTCTTTGCTAATCCGCGAACCTAGTGTCAGCAATCGAGAAAAAGACAACGCCTGTGCTGAATACCTTAAGCACAGCTTAAGCTTTAAGGTATTCAGCACAGGCGTTGTCTTTTTCTCGATTGCTGACACTAGGTTCGCGGGTTAGCAAAGAAATTGTTTCCATTAGTATCCTATCATATTGTTGTAAATAATCATTAAAAATGTGCATGTACGCGATATTTTATTAGTCTAGCTATATATAGTTACAAAAATAACGATTTTTTTTTAAATATATTTTATTAGCTCCTATATAATCGCTCGCTCGCTTGTAATTAGTGCGCCATCAGTGAATTGTTTCAAAAATAGACTAGATGAACATTTAAAAAATATAAGGACACAAGTGCAGTGATATACACGCATCAGCTCAAGAGCTGCTAGTGTATTTAACTAATAATAATAATAATAACTCAGCAAGTACCTTGACTTGGCTCACGAGGTAACCGCTATGTGGGATGTTGACTCGACAATCATTGTTCCGATAGTCGTCTCAGTGAACGGTCTTATAGCGAAGAGTCTCGACCAACACCTCAAGAGACTCTCGCTAGAAGGCTGGATCAAGGGTCAGATACAAAAGGCGGTACTCCTGGACACGGCACGAATAGTCAGGAGATTCCTCACTCTGCGGCCCTAACCACCGGTAGCTTGAGCCCTGCCCCGCTGCCGGCGGCACTCTAGGTTAGGTTTTTATAATGTTTGTATATTTTGTATTGATATTGTTTTATTACTTTTATAGAAATATTGTAAAAACCCAACCTAAGATTATAAATAAATATACATAAATAATAATAATAATAATATGCTCATTCCAATCCATTAAAAAGTGTAGAAAACTTCAGTAAGCATGATGAATTATCGTGTCTAAACTCATAAAATTTTGTTCCAGTTTGTTAACTCATAAACTTTATTTAACGGGTATCTGATTAGAATAATATGGTATTATAAGGCACAGTCTAGAACACCTCAGCAGGCTAAGGCACTTAAGCTGTGAAATGCTCTAAACTTTTTATTTTAATAACAACAGTGACATCAGGCCCTGTACTGCTGGCAACATATTATCCGATAGTTGATCTAGTAATATTGATCTCATAATTTTACGAAAATGGATGGAAAGCTGCGCCCTGTGCTACAGTGATTACAAATGCTACAGCTTGTATTGACATAATTGTAGAGTTTTCATACAAAAATGTGACAAATATGTCAAATTGAAACAATTATAAGTTTTGTGGTATAGTAGCACGCTAGCGTTTATCACGCACTTAAAAGCACCCGTCCCTCTTGCACTTGTCAGCAATAAAAGCTAGCGTCCTAGAGCCTCTCAGGGCCCTATTTCAACTTTTCTGTTTATGTGCAAAGGTTGGCTGGCAGAGAATGCCTTAAGTCATTGAGTCCGCCTTGTACAATTTTACCGTGGAGGCGTTTTACACCTCTGCTAAGCATAGATTAAGGTAATTAATTTGTTTTGACCCTTAGAGACTATACATCTCTAAGTTATTTAGACTAAGTATTTGATCAGGGACCACATACATCCCGATTCTAATTTCTTTGACCTGGGGACCCTATACATCTCTTGGTCAATCTGTACTAGTGCCAGTTCGTTCAATATGCTTAAAGCTTGCTGTGCTATTTATTATCTTTTTTTTTTTTCACACTTTATGTGAACTATTGTTATGATTGTGTATATTGCTCTGTAATCTTGTTTTCAAAAGAGAAGAAAAAAAAAGATAAACTGCTGAGTTTCTTGCGGCGTTTCTTCTCAGCAGATTCTTCCATTTTCCGAAGCGCTAGTAGATTCAGACATGTAAAAGAGCCTATATGGCCTACTTGCAAAATAAATTTTTCATTTTCATTTTCATTTTCATTTTCATTTTGTACAGTCAAGGAACTGAATTCCCTACCCATTTCGTTAAAATGTCGTCTGACATTCGCAATGCATTAAGGTCGATATGTCAAACTAACATCTTGCTCTATAGGTCTTATGGTGACAGTTTGCTATATGCTATTGAACCTTAGGTGGGTTGGAAATTAAATTCCTTGACTGTACATTCTGTATTTTTTGTGCAATAAAGTTTAAATAAAATAAATAATAAATAGTTCATACAACTTACATTGTCAGTGACAGGTCGACGAAGTCTAAGCGACCACTGGTCACCTTGCAACGGAACGGCGCCCATAATTACAGCGGTCCCGGCCGGGACGCTCCGGCTAATTACCTCGCGATGCTGCGCTCCTGGTGGTGGCTAATTGCTGTCCACGTAATTTATGACTATAATTAGTATTATTTATAAAGTGTAAACAAATATATAAACATATTAAAAATTAAGAAAGTGCATAGCAGCATATAAACTTTAAAATCACATTGCCATTATGGGAAACTTGACTTTCAGCTTCGTATATTATAAGTACTGCCTTTATAACTATTCAGTTCTAGAAGCATCAAAATTAACTCTCACCACCTGCACCTTACAAACTTTTTAGCGCCACGAGTAAATTTTGCTCGCAAGGAAAAATACACCATTATCAATTTATCACATTCATGCATTCTGACACAAAACGCATGCACTAACGGTTAGATTTTATGCACGTACTCGTACTGTCATCCTATTTAAATGTTTTGCCACTGTACTCTGTCTCAACGAGTAATTATTATGAATAATCATAATTAGTATGTAAAATGTATGTACTTAACATGTAAAAATGTTTTACAGTGGCCCAGATATTAATTTGATTGACTGTATTGTATATACAATTGTTGTATTGTTTGATTGACTGTATTGTATGTTTTGCAACAGATAAAAGAAAAGGACTATCCAATAAAATATTGTACTTTTAAACTTTTATTACGTAACATTTGCGACCTGTTCTTAGTTGCAATAAATTACTGAATAATTAAACTAGGTTTACAGGAAAATTGGGATGTTGACAAAAAAATAATAATTAGTCCATCTTTTAGAACGCCAGAAAATAGTAGATACGTATTTTTTCTTTTGCTTCTAAAACTTAAAATAACAAAGTTACAGAGCGGCGAAAGTTCGCGCTACGTCATTATATCGTAAAATTTTTACGAATCGAGTGACGTCACGTGCCCCTACTCCTGAATTTGAATGTGCTGTATCTTTGTCAATATTATTCGTATGGACAAATAAAAAAATACGTATCGAGTATTTTTCTATAATCTAACTGACGGACTAATTAGAATCTTGTTGTTTTAACCCAGGAGACATCCCTATTGTGCAGTGTTAGAAAATGCGCCACTGAAGCGCCAGAATATTAATATTTATATCTGGCGCGGTCTGCGCGGTGCTCTTAACGCCATCTATTGAGGAGTAGCGAAAGCTTGAACCCAGAGAAGCTGACGCCGACACCTGTGTCGGGTCGCTTTTGTTAACTTAAACAAGAAAACAATAAGAAATATAGTTTGGAATACAATTTAAAAAATACTGTTATTCACTAACGTTTTTTTTTCATTGTTTCAGAATGCACCAAACCAAGAGCCCGTGTATCGCAAAGTTGCAATAGTTGAAAATTTCTTCGATATTATCTACACTGTCCACGTTGAGCTCGAAGGTCGGCCTGGGAAGCACGCGGGACAAAAACGTACCTATAGAACAGTAAGTGAACTCATTTATACTACAACTAGTGCCTGTGTTTGTTTGAAATATTATTTAAAGTAATGTCACATTCTACTCAATTTCTAGTCATGTTTGTGTACAGCGCCATCTACAGCACAGCTAAGTTATTACTAAGCCAAACGTGTCGCTAGCTTACTAAAGGTACAAAGTCTCGCGAAGTATGTTCAGGGAAATGGGGAACTGAGTTTTGTCGCGCTGAGCCCACAGATGGCACTGAAAACTTCGTTTAGAAATGCTGTTTTTTTATGTATCGTTGACTGTTCAAACTTTTTTGCTTGGCGAATATTTTCCATTGAAATTAGCTCTACTACTAAGACGACTTTCTTAAAAAAATGTGGACTACGATACATTATTTAAAAGTGGTATGGTAATATTTAGTATTGCAAAAAATAATTATGATTAAGTACCTATTCGTTTAAAATTTAAAATACATAGACATAGAGTTAAAGATATCTTTGCTTACGTCAAGTGTCCGTGACTTGTCAATAGGTATTCATTTATTTTAATACCACGATTATTCCTAAATAATTTTTTCAAGAAATATTGGACACTCTCTGGGCTCTTATTTTATTTGATCCGCCCATGGGTAAGCCAATTAATAATAAAGTTAATAAACGTCCTAATTTCGCAAACATAACACTAAATCCAGACACGAGCCGCAGCGAGCGGTCACACAATTATTATCTCCCTCGAGTGGCCGAGACAATTGATTGCGCCCGCTTCCGCAGCGGAGCGGTTTCTTCGCAAACAAAAAATATGCTCCCCTGGTAATCACGGATGTTTTCGCCAACAGATTACGGAGACGTACGCGTTCCTGCCGCGGGAGGCCGTCACGCGCTTCCTCACCGGATGCGCCGAGTGCGCGCGGCGCCCGCGCAGCGCCTCCCCGCCGCCGCTCCCCACGCCCTCCCCCTCCCCCACCAGGCACCCCACCTACCTCCCCTTCATACCCCACTGCGCCACAGACTACACCAGGAACTGGGAATCCGAAATAGATGCCGCCCATTCCAACTACCCCTACGAACCGAAGTTCGACTATACGGAACTCCAGCCTCTGAAGAAGGTAGAGAGCCCTAAGGCGACCGACTCTGAGGACCAGGAGCCCACGTATATAGAGTTAACTTCGAAGAAAGATGGCTTTGATGCAACGCCTCTGTTCAGTAGGAGTTCGCCCGTCGAACCCCCGTTTAGAGAAGAAGAGCCCGTCCGAACCGACCCGGAGATAGACAAAGATGACAACAGTCTTATCGATGTAGAAGATGTCAAAATCGACAGTCCACAACCGACCGTACCCCAGAAAAACGACGCTACCGAAGAAGAACCCGACAAGGACACCAGGGCGACGGAAAGCGCAGGAGTTAAAGAGAAAAAGACTGATGCTAAGAAAGAGAAGAAGTACAACCCTTTGGACGTCGCTAATTTGACGTCGAAAGACCCTCCGAAATCGGCGTCGCCTCCGAGAAAGAAGTTGCTGCCTTCGAGTTTAGAATATTCAAATTCTTTCGGTCGGTACCCGAAGCCGTGGCGGCCGGACGGCGGCGTTTACTTCGGCGGAGAGGAGGTCGACTACAGCGTGCCCATTACGACGGCGTACCTCAAGCACATGCGGAACATGGCGTACCAGGAGCGCCTCGACATGGAGAGCAAGGTACGTTTAATTTATGGGAGCCTAATAGCTGACGCTGAAACTTTGCTGTAAAACGTATTGATGTGTAAAATCTCATTTTATGATAGGGCGGGGCGGGTGGTGGCTAGTGGGTAACGTACACGAGCGGACCTTTTTCTCTAAACAAATATAAATTTTGCGGGTTCGACCGCGTTTAACCCTAGCTTAAACTTCTGCCAACTAAGGCGGCATAAAACTGCGGTGGTCGGCCAGGCCCGCAAGCGCGCCTTTGTGCCCGCCCGGCCCTTTGTACCCACCCTTGGGTTATGATTTCAAAACTCTATTCGATCAGATACGGAGTTGTGTGTTAGTTTCTGATTCAACTTTTTGCATGGGTTTACCGATTTTATGAAAGATCAGCAAATGCTGATGTTATGCTGAGTTTTAGCCTAGGGTAGTTTGAGGGTGCAGCTCTACGTTTTGAACGGTCTGGATGTGACATCGATATCGATACTTTTTACTACTGCAACTATATTTCGGGGTAAATCGGAGGCTTGCTAAATGTTGTCGACTTTGTAATAGTGATGCCCACGTTTTGGAGATTTTTTTAAATGAATTGATTCCACATATAAGATCATCCCGAGATCGAACCCGGGCTATCCGCAGTTACCAGGAGATGTATTTAAAAGCCGGGTTCCCAGGGGCGACGGTGATCACTTCTCATCAGGTGACCCGCATGCTAGTTTGCCTCCTTTTTCCATAAAAAAAAACTTTCTTGCCTTCATAAAGTCATCTTCAATCGATTCTACCGAAACGACGAACGATTCGTCGTTTTTGATTCTACCGAAGGGAAAGTAAGTCAAAGTTTCGCTTGATTTTCGCGTTCTTCGATCGTTTTGCTTCTAATGGTGCTACGTTTACCTATATCATTCATTTCATACTTATTTCTATAGTTAATTGAAATTCTTTACCTAAGAATAATATTGATTTCTAAAGTACATAAATAATGTAAATAAAACGTACTAATATTTAGAAAAAACAGACTACCTGTGTTATAGTTTCTCCCAGTGGCTTATGTAAAATTTCAACATCGCAAAGTCAAAGTACAAACATCTCTATTCAGATTAGTTAGGCTTACAAGAAGCATTTATAAGAAATCCAGACCTTCAAATATTTAAATTTTAATAGTCTTTGAAATAAATTTGTCAGTTTAGCCTTTACGACGGCATACACAAACGGAAAGAGGCTTAACACTTGTTATATAACATAACACGTTTTGTATTATTATTTGGTACATGGGTGTTCAATAGGGTTAATTTAAAGGATTTAAAGTTTCATTATTAATTGAAAAGCGTAGGTTCAAATAGTTATTATCTAGCGGATGTGCTGTCTACGGGTTGTTTTCATTTACCGTCGGGATTTACTTGGAAATTCTGTTTATTTGTAGTTAACAACTGGCCCACGCCAGTTAAATGTGAACTTTATTTGCAATTTTCAATAGTTCTTCAGTTATCACGATCCCTTCTAGACAACCTGAAGGTTGCAATGGATACCATTTTCGTTTTATTTTGTGTCATCATATCGTGAACATTTTATGTTTATTTTCCATCAATTAATTAATGATTGTTTTGCTTAACTATTCATTAAAACCTTAAGCCAAAGTACTAGGCTCACATAGCCACTCAAGCACCTGTTTATTGGATAACCCTGCGGCTGCCGCGTCCTCTGCGACCCGATTGATTCAGACGAATGTCCCACACAAAGGACCACAGCGTCACGCCATAATCGGGCGCCGCATCTTTTCTAACTCATTTTTCTCGCTCCGAGCGGTGGGAGGCACCCCCTTTCATCAGGGTGGGGCGTCACGGTATTAGACAAGACACAAAAACGAGGCCCCGCGTAGAAGGCGGCTACTGAGTTTCTGATGACTTTGTTTTTTGCGCTTTTAATGACGCTGAGCGGTATATAATGGATGTGTGATCGCGTCAGACGTTTAAAGAGTGTTAACGTGTTATAATAAAGCGATATTGCGAGAGAGGCTTTTATTGGTTTAAGTGAAAAATCATTTTTCTTTTTTTCATTGCGAGGGCACTGGGCTAACAGATAACTCCAGTTAGTATAAAACGCCCAAAAATGTTACATAACGTAATACAAATCCAGCTTTTAGGTAATGCCCTAGCATTTTATTAGCTTTTAAGTCAAGAACTGCTCACTATATATACTTATAACTTATAAGTCACTGCTATATGTATCCAACTAGAATCTATACTATCCTTAAATTTAACCTAACGGTACAACAAATTTCAGTTCTCTCTCATAGCAACTAATGCCTGTTCATAAATCTTTAATTTCGATTAAATCTAAACAGATCAAAATAAAATCAGTATCATTTTGTCGTTTTCTTATACAAACAATACAATTCTAATAAATATTTTAACATTCTACGTACTCTTAGACCATAATCCAATGCACAATGTAAACAGAAAATCCACAAAAGTTAGTATCGTCCTTTTGGGCGGCCCGGCCGAAGGGTCAGTCGGCCCGTCCATAAGAGGGTATCGTCCCTACGACCCCCGAAAGTGCTGCCCCCCTAGCTGCGACTTGTAAGATTGATTGGGGCTCCTTCAGTCCATTGCGGCCCCCCTTGTGGGATATTCGACCCTCCCCCCCTTTTTTCTCGGGTACCGAGAACAGGGATGTAGAGAGGATGGATGCGCGGTGTTTGCTTTGTTATTGGGATTACGTTTAGTTGGAAATAATGTTGTAGTTTGAATAGTTTTAAATTGTATGCGTACACATCCTTTTCGCTGTTTGTTTTTTGCATTAACAACTTAAGTTGTCTTAAAAATATTTCATTAAGATTTACTAAATAAAATTTTGTCGAATTAATGTGATCTGACCCTGATGGGCATTTTGAACTAGCAGAAGTACCTTAACTAATATTTTTACACGATTATGTTAAAACACATGCCCAGCAGTGGGACACGGTAAGAGACTATAAAAAAAGTGTTAAAACAATATGCTATATACAGCGTGTTGCAGATACGTACACCGTATGATACTTCCATGTTGTATCGGATGCATTATGTGTGGTCTTCGGAATGTGGAGTGACATACATAGTTGACGCAATACATATAAGGCAGGGTAGGTAATTACGTCTGGTTAAAAAAATGCATTCATTGCATTGTAGCTAATGTGTATGAATATACATAGAGTCGTAGAACATCTATTGGCCTGTATCCGCTTAGTAAAGGTTATATGCCTACCAAGGAAACTAGTGTGACATTTACAATGAAAAGGTTCTATAGTGACTCGTAAGTCAAACATTTATTGGAGCGATTGTACCTTTTCGTGGATTTTTGGGTATAAGGCTCATAAATATTTGGAAATAGACCAACTAATACTTTAGTATAGTCAGAAAATCAATCTGCTTTTCATATTTTTCTTGGATTCCGTACTTAAGAAAACGTCATGTTGTATCAAGAGGTTAAAGAGGTAACTCTGATAGAGTCAAAATGTAGAGAGGATCATCAGCTACACCGACAAGAGCGTCCCTCTTAAATTGGAAAAAGACATACGAGATTTTTTTTAAATATAAAACCCTTATAAGATCATTTTTATGCTTCTGTCATGTTGAATAACATTAAGTAAATACAGTTACAAACATTAAAATGGTCGAAAAGACAGACTTTTATAAATATCATATGATCAAGTTTTACGGTGACCCCGAAATCGGCCACAGTAGTATGAACACCAAAGGGGGCACAACATATTGTAATTTTTTTATTTTTGTGGCGTGTCTCTTCCAGCGCGCTCTAGCGGCCGTTAATAACACAACAGGCTATTTTATTCGGCACTTGGCCGTGCGGCGGCTTTGATCTCGCAGATTACAACTTCTCTGTTATTGTGCGTCGCATAGCGGAATGCTTTATGCTCGCAGCCCATCGAATATTTGTGAAAGTTGCCCGCGGTCGGCTTCGGTTTGCGCGAAAATACAATCCCGAGCGAATTATCTATGTACTCACTCATAATAATTCATTTATAGATATCGTCGGCTTGTTGTTAGGTTAGAACTAAAAAAACTTAAATTATTTCTGTAACAACCTGTAGGTACAGACAAAACGTTATAAACAACGACAACAAATCCTCTTGATTGTTTTACACAAATGAGCAAAAGATAAATTAATACAAACAAATAAAATGTGTTCATATATAAGCATCACGAACTAGAAACTCATCAAAATACTTAGGATTTTTTGAATTAAGGCTTTCGTTATTATTATTATAAAGAATACATTATGTTACTGATATGTTTAGTTATAATCAAGTGCCTTTAAAAAAAGGTAAAGAAACCCGTTAACTCAGTCAAAACTAATAGAGCGGTTGACTTGTAGTAGTAGAGTTTTCGAGATAAAAAATATCAGACTTATTACCACTATTGCACTAAGACAGACGATATAATTAAAAACCTCTTGAACTTATGTGGTGAAAATAGCGAACACCTCTTAGGATTTCAACATTTTTTGCTTTATCGCCTGACAATTATTTGCGTTTTCTAACATGTTCGAGCACTCTGTTTGCTTCATTATTTTAGAAGTACACTGAATTTTAACTCAAAACAAATTGACTCCTCAAGATAGCAATTACACACAATTCAGTTATTCATAGGAAGTCCCGAGTCCCCTTCGAAAAGCAATTTGTTGGGCGTATGCGTTGCATCCGACCTTGAGCTGCCATAATTAAGTTTCGGCGATCGATCCGCGATATTAACGGAGGGTCGAAAGGACCCCCGCTCGCATTCGCTGGGTTAACAATGCAGTGACACAAAAACCAAATGCACTCGATTTTAGATTTAATGCTAATAGGCTTAAGATCTAATTTTGCTTTTTGATTATTTCGTTTTAATTGGGGTGCGTAATTTTAATTTATTTGTGCCGTCGGTCAGTTACTTGTCAGTGATGTAGGTCAACGTATTCCGTGCAGTCAGGCCCTGTTTCGCCAAGCTGACAGGTGACATGTGACAATGACAATTCGGCATACATGGCTAACTCAGAGTGTTTGTATAGCCGGGTTTAAATTCTAAATACGTAATGTACTCCGACTGAATTGTCGTTGTCACCTGACATATGTTAGTTCGGTGAAGTTGATGTCATACAATGCAGTTTATTAATTGCAGGGTACGATATTTTCGGAGCACGAACACGTATCTAAAGTCGATAAAGGTGTAATTTCGTTTCATTATTTAAAAGTGCCACGAAAACTCCGGGCCCTATTAATAAAGCATGTCGTGAATAGAGAGACGGACATACATCGTTGCATTAAAGTAGCATCTACTACCATCAAAGTAAAATATGCCTTGTTTTCTCATAGAAACATAATGTGATATTTTTTACAGCGACTGAAACCCAATAGTTTCGTTATGTCCGTTGATCACCTACACCCATAACAAGCGATATGTAAGTACTATTATCTATTCTGTGGCAGTACTAAGAAAATCGCTGATTCGTTGCCCGCCTTGAGGTATGGGCCTACCTCAGATCATAGAAAGATTTACTTTATTTTATGTTCTGAGAAGTTTACAGATCTCTTACTCGCCGTATGAAACGCAGTAGCAAACAACTACTTCACGCCGTCATTCCGTGAGATTGTCGTACTACCCCAATCGGCCGGTCCATTTATTCTGCAATCAGCATCTGGCTACAGCGTGACTCTATCACTAGAGAAATAGATCTAGGCTTCACTCGCGGATATCTTGGAAAAACCTGGCTACTCCTCGTAAACAGTAAAACTTTAGCGCAAAACAGCTGCCAAGCTGTCATATCGTTGGTATCTGTTGATATGGGCCCAAATTTAATTTATCACTCAGTATGTTTTTTTCTTATGACACTATTTAAAAAGATACAGATAAAAGTGAAACCGTCGTAGAACGTGCTAAGTGATGGTTGTTATTAGTTGAGCCTGTGTGATGTTATGTCGTGTGAAGTGGTTTTTGCTTGAAAAATTTAATTAATATGGTTATGTCGCCCGGTTGCGGCAGTTGCAGCTGTTCTGCACCAGGGTGTTAACTTAACTGTATTCGCGGAGTAGCAAGGTAAATTGTTCCAATTTATTAATGTAGAGGATAGCAGAGAACTATGTCAAGAGAGGAAGGAAATGGAGTTAGTATGCCTTGCCTGCCTTTAAAGGAAAACGTATGTATATTGTTTATGGCCTGTGTTCACAACCTGCCTTATTAACTGCGTTACTTAGTCGGGTAGCCTACAAAGATTTTTTCGGTCGGGAAATGGTTTTTTGCGGCGTTGCGTGTAGAAAACTCGTGCCGCGAGTTACTAGGCGCTCAGACTAGGCGTGGAGGTGGGCGGCCGCCTGGCTACAACCAACTACCTACATGTGCGGTGAATTTACTGCGGCGCCCTGCAGGCGGGCAGCCTCGCGACTAATTCCGTTAAAATTCTCCGCTGCTTGTATGCTCGCCTGGTAGCGGCGGTAAGTAGGGTAAATGACAACGGGGTGGGCCCTCCCCGCGGCGCAAGGGGTTTTAACTGGCATTTATTTGCGCCCGGCGCCCCGGCTTGGCACCGGTCGCGCTGCGCTTATCCTTACATTCGACGCGCTGATGAATTGTTCGGCGAAGGCTCCAGTTACGCTCGAAAACTGTTGAAATTCCAGGGGTTGGATTACGAGCTTACTCTATAGAATTACTATTCAGATCTTTCAGTCAGGCTGAAACGCTTAGCTTCCAAAGGTTACGTCATGGGCTATGACAGTGAAAGTTTAAACATGACATGAAGTGGCATCGAGATATGCCAAAAACAACTGATAGATCCCATTCAAATTGTAATAGTATGTGAAAGTTTCGAATGTAAGGTGCAACTCGATGAACGCTAGCTTTATGCTGACTTCACACGTAGGCAGGGCAGTGAGGCAGCTCGGCAGGCAGGACAGCACAGCTTAGTACTAATTAATTCGAACGCGCACGCCGAGACCGCCGAGGGCGTGCAAATTGTGTACAGTGCTGTCCGCTCTACTACCTCACTGTTCTGCCCCCTGTGAAACCAGCTTAGAGGTCTACGGGGCAGTTCTCGCATCGGTATATATGGAGCTATGTATAGTCGACCAAGTAATTGCTTGACCACTTTTGAACCCTATCCCCTAGCTATCCTATAGCTGTTGTAATATGGTCCAAAAGTGGTCAAGCAATTTCTTGGTCGACTATACAATCGACATAATATTTCAAAAATAACTGTCAAATCCCTTTCAAATCTGTATTTTGTTCACGTATAGGTAAAGTGAAAAACCTTTTACATGTCAGTCTTTGTGACATTGACACAAGATCCTTTTTGCTGTATCCATATAAAATCTTTTCCCATCATTAGTATACCTATCTGGAATGTGAGATGAGTTTTGATAAACCCGAAAATAAGGCACAAAGCCTCTGGTGTGAATCATTCCAACTCGACAAAATTGGTAGAACTCATTACGAGATAAATCGTTATAGATCCTAAACGGCCTTTAAAAATAAAAAATGTTATGAAAAACCTAAAAATGATTTTCGAATACCTATCCAATGATACCCCACTCAATATAGTTCGTCGATTTTTTTTTTCTTTTCACAATATCTCGTCTGGTGGTCGCCATATTAAATTTTGATTATTGTCATGTCTTTAGTCACACTCGCAAAATTAAGACAAATCGATTGACGTAAGAATCATCAAAATCGGCCCACGCGTTTGGTCTCTAGATCGCCACAAAGGAACAAACATAAATACATACATAGGCTGATAAACACATTACCTTCCTTTGCGTCGCGCAGTCGGGTAAAAAAAGAAAACTGTTCTTGGTTTTTTTTAAGATCATAATTTTTTGAAATAAATCTTTTAGTAAAATGACAATCCAACGGGGAAACATCGCGAAAACGCTCCATTGCGTTGCCAACAGCGCCAGTGACGTCACTGGTGCGATAGGAGCTCTGTCAAAATGTAACGGCTGCTAGGTAAAATGATCCGATGTCTGAATATAGCAATGTGGCATTAGAATACAAAAATTGGTCTCTATAAAACATACATTGTATTTGTATTGTATTGTATTGTATACCGGCTGACTGGACCTGAAAGTTCACACAAGTTCGCTCGTGAACTGATTCCACGTGAGACACGCAGCTTCGTGTCAATTTCTCATTAGCCTATTCCCGTCATTTTTCACAACAAAATTGTACCAAGTGTTGTATTGTACAGAAATACACTTATTTTTATCGTAGACTAGCAACCCGCCCCGACTTCGTTATAAGTGAAATGCATACCGTTGCTATATTCCGTATTTTAATTCATTAATTTTGATAAATCAATGAAAACATCTAAATATTGGACAGCCATAGGCGACGTTGTCAAATCTCTGTTTGCACGCTCTTAATCGTTATAAGTGATTTTTTTTACTTAGAAAAAACTTCAATTCGCGACTTACGTCATGAGGAATACATGACTAACAATCACTTACACTGATAGCTATCTACATTATCTACACTAATCTGCACTAATATAATAAAGAGGTAAACTTTGTTTTTTTTTGTTGGTTTGTTTGTATGTAGCGGGTAATCTTCAGAACTACTGAACCGATAGGGTACCACCCCTCAATGCTAATTTTACAGTACAAGTGATCTAAAATTGCAGGATCAAAGGAAAAATACGTGACAAGTTTTTATGGTACCTGTGGATCTGTGGCATGCATGGTCGTGTATTTCTCTTATTAAATACAAATGACACGGCCACAATGATAGCTAAGGACGTCCTGTAAAATGCAGGACATTTGGCCACCTTATGAACCGATTCCTAAAATTCTTTTACTAGAAAGCTACACTATCCCTGACGGACATAGGCTAATTGCACGAGAACGAAGTCGCGCGCGATTACTTGTCTTAGATAAGTGAGAACAAACCTTCTGTTATATTTATTTATTGCCTTCTACTTCAATGAAAAATAGATTATAACGTCTGATGATGATGATTTTTTTAAAATTATTACAATTATTCTCGATTCCGGTTGATTTATGAAATGATTAGGGCAGACAAAAATCAGGGAAGCATAAGCTTATAGGAGTTTCGATAAATGTTTTAAGGGTGCGTAAATCATTACTGTAGCCCTACCCGCGCCGGGGTTTATGGGCGCGGTACCAGGGGATGATGAAATGACAGCACCTTTGGATACGGCACTTTATGCTGGCTAGCTTTTAGTTGCGGTTTCGCATGCGATTTAAAAAACTAGTTCTATCGGGCCAAAAATGTCCATGTGTTGAAGGCAAATTGTATTTGTGTTCTTAAGTACTAAAGATGTTGAACAAGCTTGCTTTTTGTGTTATATGAAAATAAAGTGACTAAAGATGCTGCAAACGTAGAAACCTGGGTTTAGTCCCACTAAGGTCCCTCCCAACTTATACAATCGAACAAACATTAGAAGTATGTACTTATAAAGTATCATATCATAGATGGCACCGTACATAACATATTTAGATGAAGAATGATGAAATCAGCAAGTTTATTAGACGAAGTGTTAAAAAAAATAAAATAATAAAAGAAATAAGCCAAATATGACCGAACACGGGTATGGTAAAACGCCTCCTCCGACCTCCTACTCCCTCGTACCTCCCGGTAACAAAGTACGCGGCGAACCCATCCTAGCCCGTGGGAGCCCTTGGTACACTCAACCCCATATAATCTGCACTGACAGCGTCGTGCCCTGGTCTATTATATGTAGCGCTATAGCCTGACCTTTTATGCTGTCCTGGTTATGTTGGTACTCGTGCCGTAGGTTTTGTACAAGATTTTTTATTTTGCGATTTTCGTATTTGCATGAAAATGTTTTTAAGGCATTTTCAGAAAAAAATTGGTAAAAAGAATGTTTAAAAAGTGAAAAGTTATTAAGATTCATCAAGAAGTTGAATCATTTGCTTACCTTTGCTGATACTTTGCCAAGCCAAATAAACTTGTCAGGTGCACCGGCCCACGAGGTAAACCTAACCTATCTCTTTTAACTAAAATATGTTTATACGAAATTGCACGTGTGTTAACTAATGTAGGTTTACAGAGCGTTTATTAATGGGAGGTAAATTTGTTGGGAAAATTATAAGAATTCAAGTTGAACCTTTGCAAACGACCGGACAGCCTAGTGGTTTGTGACCCTGACTACAAAGCTTGAGCTTCTGGTTTCGATTCCCGGGAGGGGCCAATGTTTGTACGATGAATACGAAGGTTTGTACCCGAGATTTGGATGTTACAAGTATTTAAGTATATATTTATCTATATATATAAGTAAGTACGAGTATATCTGTGGTCTAGTACCTAAAACTCAAGCAGCTTTATTTGTTTCATTTGGGACTAGGTCAATTTGTGTTACTTGTCCAAAAAAGTTTTTTTTATACCTTGCCATGTCGAATTGTCGTTGTCACATGTCACTTTTACTCCTAGCACGCCCGCTTCTTTTGTCACTTAGTACGCCTCTCTCGTACTCGGCTAATTAGAAAGAGTCGCACTGAGTGACAAAACGAGTCGTGGTGTGTCGTGCTAGCTACAGTTCCCGGCAAACATCTTGAGCACTGACCTTGACTGCGCAGTAGCCGTTTCTAATACAAATGTGTATGCGCAAACATACCCCCTCCACTCGATTTATGCTCAAGATGTTTGCCTGCAACTATATCTTGTTTGCTTCGTGAAATAGGGGCCAGAGGTTATATTTGTGGCCTAGGTAGCCTATTAGTTGTTATGTAATACGTCATAGTTGTAGCAATCGCATACGATAAGCTTCCGGACCACAAAACCTATGGAACAGATTTTAAATAACTTCCTAATAAAATTTCTATGATATATAACTTTTCAGGGTTCGGTACCCAAAGGGTAAAACTATTACTAATCCTATTACTAAGAATCCGCTGTCCGTCCGTCTATCCGTCTGTCACCAGGCTGCATCTCATGAACCGTGATAGTTAGACAGTTGAAATTTTCACAAATGATGTATTGTTGTCGCTATTATAACAAATACTAAAAACAAAATATAATAAATATTAGGGGACTCCCGTACAAAAACCTGATTTATTGCTCGTTTTTATATATAATGGGTACGGAACCCTTCGTGTCTGAGTCCGACTTGATCTTCCCGGTTTTTTTTTTTATTTTTATCTTTGAGCAATTTTTCTTAATATGCGTTTAGTTTGTTACACGAATGTTACAATATTATTTTATCTACACACATATCATAAAGGCTAAATAACGCGTTCAAAAACCCGAGGAAATGACCAGCATTATTACAACCAATGTTATTATAAGAATTTTCTTGTCTGTGGTAGTAGGTAAATCTGTTCTTTATTGGTCATCACATTACCGATATCTCGTGACTGCTCGTGACGTTATGAATTTAAATTTGGAACAGCTGTCAAAATTCAAGTTGGTCTCTATTCTAGTATCCACAGATATTAAAACAGTTATCGATACGAAACGTCAACTCAGTATGATTTTTTAATTTAAACGCACGACATTTGATCTCGAGTGACATGAAAATAGCAACTTCATTCGTTCGTCTATGGTTTAAAAAAAATGTTCGTCCTGACGGATAGATCGAATCACAGAGTACTTTTTTAATATACATGGCCGCCATTAGTTGTCATTCTTTTTAGGTTTTTTGCTGTTATGATTTTTTGCAGTTATGATATGTGTGTAGATAAAGTAATGTATGCAACTGTATATAATTAGGCCTTAAAACACTCGTGTGATCCTATTATGAAACTCGCTGACGCTCGTTTCATAAAACCACACTCGTGTTTTAAGGCCTCTCATTATATAGCAGTTGCATAATAGTATTTTATGCAACTGCTATATAATGAGAGGCCTTAAAACACGAGTGTGGTTTTATGAAACGAGCGTCAGCGAGTTTCATAATAGGATCACACGAGTGTTTTAAGGCCTAATTATATACAGTTGCATACATTACTTTATCTACACACATATCATAGCTGCAAAAAACCGTAACAGCAAAAAACCAACAAACAAGTATGGCGGCAATTCGATCTATCCGTCAAGACGAACGTTTTTTTTAAATCATAGACAAAAGAATGAAGTCCCTATTGTCATGTCACTCGAGATCAAATGTCGTGCGTTTAAATTAAAAAATCATACTGAATTGACGTTTCATATCGATAACTGTTTCAATATCTGTGGATACTAGAATAGAGACCAACTTGAATTTTGACACCTGTTCCAAATTTAAATTCATAACGTCACGAGATATCGGTAATGTAATCACCAATAAACACAGATTACTAAGAGATACTACCCAATAAACAACAGATTTACCTACTACCACAGACAAGAAAATTCTTAAAATAACATTGGTTGTAATAATGCTGGTCATTTTCTATGGTTTTTGAACGCGTTATTGAGAAATTATGATATGTGTGTAGATAAAATACTATTATCTACACACATATCATAATTTCTCAATAACGCGTTCATGAACCATAGAAAATGACCAGCATTATTACAACCAATGTTATTTTAAGAATTTTCTTGTCTGTGGTAGTAGGTAAATCTGTTCTTTATTGGGTAGTATCTCTTAGTAGTCTGTGTTTATTGGTGATTACATTACCGATATCTCGTGACGTTATGAATTTAAATTTGGAACAGCTGTCAAAATTCAAGTTGGTCTCTATTCTAGTATCCACAGATATTAAAACAGTTATCGATACGAAACGTCAATTCAGTATGATTTTTTAATTTAAACGCACGACATTTCATCTCGAGTGACATGACAATAGGGAATTCATTCTTTTGTCTATGATTTAAAAAAAACGTTCGTCTTGACGGATAGATCGAATTGCCGCCATACTTGTTTGTTGGTTTTTTGCTGTTACGGTTTTTTGCAGTTATGATATGTGTGTAGATAAAGTAATGTATGCAACTGTATATAATTAGGCCTTAAAACACTCGTGTGATCCTATTATGAAACTCGCTGACGCTCGTTTCATAAAACCACACTCGTGTTTTAAGGCCTCTCATTATATAGCAGTTGCATAAAATACTATAAGTTAATTATTTTCTATTGCCTAATGTTTAGGTTCATTATTATCATTATTGAATGGTAAAATAATGTTATCCCTGAAAATACAAGCTTTACCTAGAGTTGTCAATTCATGAAGTTACTAATGTACAATTGCAAAATGGCAAAATATATACTTTTTTATTACCTTGTTAATTACTGCTTTAGAAGTAATCATAATCATATTATTAATTGATCAAACTGATCGTTGTAACTAGAAACTTCGTGATAACCAATATACGATTTATACGTTATCATTATTAGGAATAAGAAATTTAGTTAAATCAGACGACCATTCTTTCTTACTTTATTAGTAGCGTTAAAGGTGTATAATATGTATATCGTATAGCCGGAGCACATAAGCTTTGCAGAGGCAGGCTATTCAAAGGTTTTCCCTGTCCGCTCCCTTAGTTTGATAGACGTGGCTGCGAAACTTTTTCTAGGGTCCCATGCCCCCCCACGGCCGCAGGGGGAGGGTTTACTATTAAATAATCATTTCGGACCCGACTCAGCCGTAGGTGCGCCTCTATTTACTCCTACAAATTAGTACTTCTGACGCTTTATGCGTTCCTAGTGTACGTTTTTATTGGTGGCCATTGTTTTATTGCTTGCGAGGTACCTTAACGAGTTTTATTTTAAGTAATTGTGTGTTATATAAATAATTAAAAGAATGGTTTCCCATTTTTGGTTATGAGGGTAGGATTTTTAAATTTTAATTATATACAATCGAAGGCACATATAATATAACTTACTATTAAAGACGCTGTGCTGAAGTGTAATTTTTCGAAAGGGAGGCATATAGTATGCACTATGAAGTTGATATATGTATCCCTTTCGAGCATTGACAATTTTCCTCAGTTCCCTCTTTAATGGTCGGCTAAGGTTGTTGCTGTTTGTACCTGATACTTAATGGTTTTTAATACCTATATAGATAACTAACGGACGCGCGCGACTTCGTTCACGTAAAATTAGTAGCCATGTCCGTCAGAAATAGTGTAGCTTTCTACCTGTGAAAGAATTTTTGAAATCGGTTCAGTAGTTCCAGAGATTACCTCCTACATACAAACAAACTAACAAACAAAAAAACAAACAAAGTTTACCTCTTTATTATATTAGTGTAGATTATGTGTGAAAATTACCAGTTAACGCTGCGCCGGCGCATTTTTGCTCAAATCGCTGTATACATTAAAGTCTTCATCGCTAGCAAATCCTATCAACCTCTTTTAACTAAAATGTATTTAGTTCATTTTAATCCAAGGCAAATGTCACAATGACAGATAAGGAGTTACACTTGTGTTAACTAATGTAGGTTTACTGAGCGTTTATGAATGTAGGGTTATATATGTCGCTAACTTTTTGCCACCAGGGCCCAATTTCATAAACGCGATAGTCGACAGGTGACAGTGACAATTCGTTGTACATTGCTTGCCCACTATGATGTTGAGTCTGTAAGTCTGTAGCGTTATTTGTCGACACAGTAATGTACGGCGAATTGTCACTGTCACTTGTCGCCTCTCGCGTTTATGAAATTGAGCCCAGTAAGGGAACGTGTTTTCAAATATTAATAAAAAAAAACGTTCAAATTGCTACACCCGTTTGACAGCTACGATACGTAGACAGACACACAGACTTCAATCGTATAAAATCTTTCTCTTGGCGTCGAGAGTTGTAAACGCTTACTAAACCGAATTCAATTAAAATATGTTTTGTTTTATCTAGCTTTGTGAATTAGGATTGCAGAACGGACATAATAAGTTGTAGCTAAAATAATATGAACGTGATAAAATCAGTATTTCCAGCGAAACGTTAAAAAATCAAAAGTTTACTAATGACGTTTAAAATAATCATGACATTAATGACAAGGATGTCACGGGAGGAGGTACCTAAAGGCGCGCAACGAATCGGCAATTCGAATTGTTCGTTCCCAAAGGCGACTCAATCGCGGGTGGTAGGACCTTGTGCAACGTCCGTCCGGATCGATACCACCGCCGATCGCTAACCCTGCCGCTAAGCAGCAGTGCTTGCACCGTTGTGTTGCGGCGTGGAGAGCAAGACAGCCGGTGTAATTACTGGCACAAGAGGTATTCCATCTTAGCCCTCTGGGTTTGCAACGCATCTGCAATCTCTTCGATGTTGCGGGTGTCTATAAGCGGTGGTGTACAGTAGGGGAAATATATTCACGTACCACCTTAGAACCCTATCGCAATGATGCGACGCGTTAAACGCCAGGCTATGTCAAACAAATGTCATGCGTATGTCTCTTCGATCAGGTTCTACGGTGGTTATTATTTCAATTTCCTTGACTGTACACTTTCCATCAGGTGACCCACTTGCTTGTTTGCCTTCCTATTTCGAAAAAAAAACGGATTTCTTCTCATCAGGAGACCCGTACGCTCGTTTGCCGTCATTTAATCCATAAGAAAGAGACTTAAAATTATTACTGACAAAATAACGTGTCTTAAAAAAAAATCTTCCTACGCCTGTGGCTTACTCTCCTATTCACGAAAGCTGCGTAGACCTATGTTAGTTAACATATGTTATGTCTCTATCTGTCATTGTGACGTTCGAAAGGAACAAAACATTTGTTAGATAATTTATTGATAATAAAAATATAATTTTATTACATGTCAAACCTTAGCCTAATATTCGCAAAAATACATTAATTCACATAATTATAAAAAATAATTCTCTTTTTTGGTAAACTTTTATGAGTATGTGAATTAGGGTATTGAGCGAAGTGTGAACGTCTTCAAAATAATTTTAAACTTGTACTGCTCTTGACTTGTAATGAAACTATAATTAGTCACTCGCATAATAATTATAATTACCGCTTTGGGTTTACGTTGGAAACAATATTTCCTTAGGAATCCAATCACTCCCACACTGCGGTACCTATCCAGTCATAAGCACGGCGGGGTTTCGTCCCCCCAGCCCCCATTGTACCCCAAGGGGACAAGGGGACAACGGGACAGGGGGACGGGGGGAAACCTCTTAATTATTGTCACACATGAATTATTTTGATATTGACGCGTCTCGAGTCGACCTCGAACGCACTCGTTAGCGTTTGTCCCTTTGGATTTTCTTTTGCGAGTCTCTTGAATTGCTATGCCGCCCTGGTAGCTCGGGGTCGTCTAAAAGGTTTCTTAGTTTTTATTTTTATCTTGTTTAGTTTGAAATAGTTTGCAGTTAGTTTTTCTCTAGATTTCTTTTAAGGGTAGGTATTTTTTGTTGTACAAAGAAAAATAGTTATTTGTGGTACGAGGTTGGTAAGTTACTTGATACATATCAGTTGACGAATGTGGGCGAGCGAGCGTTAACCATTGTTATGTGTTTGTGAAAACCTAAGACATGGCGTTTTTCAATACATTTGAAATACAAATTGGCACATGGAACAAAGTAGTATGTATGCATTTAAATTCTTTATTGTATAAAAAACACACATATTAAATAGAGATAGTGTCTGGCAATGAAGCGGCCACCACATATGTGACTGTATCGAGATTTTTGCGACAATGAATCATTTTGTGCAGTTATAGCCTAATTTCAAATATATTTATTCACTTTACCTTTGCAATAACTCCTATTTACGTTAGTATACATATAACTACATGCTTAATGCATTTTCATTGAAACAAACGAGCATACTGGACCGTTTTGGCATATCTGGTTTTAAAAAAATTGATTTGTAAAAATTGTTTAAAATATATTTTTAAAGACATGGCTACGTTTTCTTTTTTACTTATAAACTAATTTATTAATTTAATTTACCTAAAACCATTTTCATCACAGTCACCCTTTTCTAATACTAAATCTATTTAAAATTGAATTAAAAGAAACAAAAAGTAATCATTTATTGGCACCAAATATACACAAACGAGCACAATCATGCACCAGTGCGGCAAAATGAACTTTCAAGGCATGCGTGCTGCTTTCCAAAGTCCTTTTTCGAGCAACTTTAAAATAATAGAGCATTTCTCTTTTGCATATAGGTTTTAATGTATTCACGTTAAAAGTGTTTTACTTTATCCGTAAAAAAACAACTTGCTCTGTCCGATAACACCGACAGTTATCAGTCTTATCACTTATCCCGCTTTCATTACAACTTGTTCAATAATTTATTACGTGACATAATACAGTGCAAATTTAAACTTTATTGAGTCAGACTTAAAGTCACTGATACTTTGAAAATGGTGAACTGCAGTTGAAAAGTAAACTACGTAAAAATTAAACCGTTGCAGGTCCGGACAGCGGCGGCTTTTGATTTATTTTGCTCTGTCGATATCAGGAATATTTATGTATAATAATAAGCAAGTCAAATTAAAGTTGTTATAGTTAATTATTTCCTACAGAAAAGTAGTCATTACATGCCTATTTATTTTCCTAGTGATGTTCCAAAGTTGTGTAAAAGTTGTCTTGTGTCGCGTTGCCGGTTTCCTGGAACGGTTTGGGCGTAAATAGGTCGCCGGCCGGCGGGCAGTAAGCCGGCTAACCTGATAGTGTACCAACTTTAATTTTCCAAATTCACCTGCCGTTTATGTAATTCGCCCCCTCCATACATGCCCCCGTCGGGAGTCTAATGTAAGGGGGCACAGAGGCGACGCTCACGAAAAGGAAAGGGTGGCTACGAGCAATTTTTTCTGATTTTCCCCTCCGCCCTTTTTTCCCCGATAATACCCTAATGGTCGCTCGCTTCCTTTTCGGCGGATTTTTTTGCCCGGCGAAGATCGAGACGTATTTTTTACTCGCTCGTAATTTCCTCGTTTCCCGCTGAAATGAAAAATAAACGGGGGTTGATTCTTTTATTGACACGTGATTCCGGCGACGCCAGCCGTCCGCGCCCGCGGTCAAATCCTCCGCACACAATGACGCGCTATCACTTTTTATCACAAATTTCACTGTTAAGCCGCTAAGTACCAAGTAAAGTTACCCATGCATATGTACAGTTGCGGTACTTGCGGTATACAAAACATACATTAGTTTTATTTCGGCACCGATAAATTTCGAATCCCGTACCGCCCTGCATAATGCATGCAGCGAAAAAGTAGGGAAAATGGAGAAAAATCGGGGAAAGTTGCCCCCGAGGCGGGGATCTTTGGGCACCACCTACCAGGGCCGCAGGGGCCGCAGGAGGCTAGGACGTCCGCTGCTAAGATTAATACGGTACAGTTCGCCCGCCCGACGCCGCAGCTTTCATTAAAAATACTAGGGAGCCTGATGGGTTAGCGTCGCCGTTGCCTTATATTAACAGCTATACATATCTTTTGTAGGTAGGTAGCGTGTGTTTAATACGACTCCTTTGTGACGTTCGTTACTTTTACTGATCCATTAGTTGGCATGTTGCTAGTTGCTACCAGGTTGCTACGCCGTAGCAAGTGCTACGAAGTTTGGAAAGTATTGAATCAAATATTTTCTAAGTACGTTCTGAGTGATTTAGAAAGTGTTTACTTATATGTAACTACTATTACTGAAAAGACTACATTTTTCAGTGGAATATTTCTTGTTTAATTTGATTAGGAAACTTTTTTGATCAATTAATCATACATGAGAATTAATACACACTTGAGAATTAAACATCTCAAAATATATACAGAGAGATATTCACTTCATAGTAGTGATTGGAGGTGTGCTTTTTTGAGAAATAATTAAACTATGTAATTCTCGACTTGAACAGTTTAGGCGTTAAAGAGTTAAAAGCAAACTGACAACCCCCCCTATGTCAAATGTCGTTTTTGTATTTTGGATTTTTTCAAACTCATAATTATCCAACCATCAGGGGAACATAAGCCAATAGCGTACATAGTTATCACGAATGTCCAGTGCCTCGCCCGTCTTGCATGCGCCGGGGTTATTATTTCCAACCACCCCAGCCCCCTGGCTCCTATGCTGCTCCTATCCTAGTACTCTTTGGGCGTAACTACTAAGCGTACTGCTTGTAGGCAAAAAGTTGACGTCCCCCTTACGCTTTTAAACCTGCGTCCAAGTGCGGGAATATGAAATTTTCGAAATGATAAAGCCGGTAAATAATAACTGCTAGTACGCCCGGCACGCCGGCCGTCTACTGTACTAGCTGCAAAAAAAGTTTGGACTTTCTTACGATTTTTCTTTTATTTATAATATTTTTATTTATCGCCTATATTTGTGTCCCACTGCTGGGCCTTTCCACAAGATTGCTACAAATCCCGATTTGACGCAATGTATAATATAGTTAATTAATTATGTGTTATTAATATTCTTTCGTCTTTTCAGATTTAGCTTCTGTCATTAGACAACTCGCCAATGTCAGTGTTATTCTCAAAATCTTTCTGAAAATATTAGAGTAACATTGTATTGTGAAGTTGTATTACTTCGATAGTCTCATTAATAAGTACGTGCTCATTAGAAAATATAAGACACGAGGATAATATTACATATTCTTATCAATGTTCACTGTTACATTCACCGTATATAACATAGAAGATATACACAGCATTAGAAAATATAATACAATGTTCTACCTCTATTTTGTATTAATGTGATGGAATCACTGTATTAATATTGGTAAGGGGCTATTGTTGACCAGCAAAGTTAACATAAGATTTTTGCTCTTACGCGTCGTTGTGTGAGTGTGACATTGGCAAAAAAGGTAAGGTCGTGTAAAACACAAGCTTATTTATAAATAATGGATTATTAAATAGACTAGTAATAAATATCTACCGTTAGCTTTACTCACCCACGTCATTGTCTAGGCGCGTCAGCGTCGAGCTCGCCGTCGAGCTATCGCTCTGACTCGCTCACTCGTGCTGGCGCGAGTAAGATACCAACCAAGCCCAAATGAGTAACTAACCGTCGTTCTTTGCTTCGATTTCTGCTTGAAAGATTTGCCTACAATTACAATATTCAAAGTTTTGGTGCAAAATAATGAAATCATCGTATGCCAGTTAGGCATTTTTAGCCAGTTAGTAGGGTAATATTTTTTATTTCACACAAATTTAATCGCATATTGAATACAATATCGTCCTCATGAGGCCGACTCCAAAATCTCATTTGACAATATCACAGAAATATCACAATCAACGATCCGAACTTGAATTATGTCTCAATATTAGCCGTGCAATGAATTCAACCTCAATTCAACAATACTCATAAAGTTGAGATTGAATTAAAAATGTAATATGTAATTATGTTAAAAAATTAAATTGTTACTTTGTTTTAAAATTGTTATTTCGACTCGTATTCTTCCCGTTCCTTCAAATAAAATGTGATAGTGATAACAAAATAAATACCAATTGAAAAAGCATATTAGCCCTTTTTAAAAACCAATCAAGTCAGAATAGCCCTGTCATAAAAATTTGTCGAAAAAGTTGAAATTCTCAGCCGCAGCTTGTTTTGCGGTCAGTACAGGGGCAGCGGGGTTCGTGTGTCTGCTTCCACATTTCCCACTCGGCGGCGCCCCCTACCGCCCGTTGCGCCCCTGGTGCCCGCGCCCGCTTTTTATTCCTCCTACCGACCAAATAATCAATTTGCGCCTTAATTAATTAAGAAAAAAACGTCACAGTTTTTCAAGGACATGCTTGGAAATATTTTTCTTTGATGCATGTGCTCAAAAAGTAGTATTCGCAGGTTGAAAGGCCTTTGTGCATGGTCCATTCGGATCGTTACGAACATCTTGTTCGCTAATCCAACAGCTAAGCTTGCACTGTTGGGTACCGGCGTGGAGAAGGAAACAGCCGGTGTAATTACTGGCACAAGAGGTATCCCATCTAAGCCCATTGAGTTGGCAAAGCATCTGCAAATTCCTTGGTGTTGCAGGTGTCTATGAGCGGTGGTTATCACATACCATCAGGTGACTTGCTTGCTCATTTACTTTCCTATTTTATAAAAAAAGTTGGCTCTTATTTTGGAAAGCGTGCGCAACGTTACTTTTTCGAACTGGTGCTTTTCCAACGGCTCGCGTGTAATTTTTGACAACCGCTTTTTTCTCAGCTATTTAGACTAAGGCGTTTTATGTTATGCCACTTATGCCACACGACAAAACAAAAGAGTGTTTATAAAAATTGTTTATTTTAATTAAGTAATGCTAAAGAAATACTAAATATTTAAATTGCAACCTGCTCTGGTAGATCAATCCATAGAAGCCCGTTTTAGTAAATAGAACCTTATGAGTATGAGAGATCAAAAATGGTTATTCGCTGCTGACAGGTGACATGACCAAGAGTTTGTGTATTGTAGGGCTTAAATACTGGACACTTAACTGATTTATTAATACATATAATATATAATATTAATTAATGTTTATGTATATAATCTAAGCATCATGTACTCTGAATTGTCGTTGTCACCGGACATAGGGACGTCACTTTGGTGAAACGGGTAGTTTTTTTAACGCCTGGCCTGAGTGTATCTCTATATGCTAATAGATATAGTTACTAAGTTTATGTTATGATATAAAGTAATAATGCGCCTAACACCCATCTATACGAAATGTATGTATGTATTTAAATTATTTATTCTACAAAAAACATAAATTACAAAAAGAGATACAGAAATACGAAATGCCTTAACGCACTATGTAACTCATTGCGTCTCTCTCCTACTAGCCTAGTCAAAAAGAGAAACACTGAGTTACGTAGCGAGTTACGGCTTTTAGTATTAATTCATGCTAGGTACGCTCGCTCTAGCATGAATGACGAGTTTGAAGAAAAACGTTAGTATTAAATAAGACCGCTTCACTTTCCATGCCCCTTTGTCCTCCACAGTCGGGTTAAGTTCAGTGAATGTCGTATGAATGACGAACGTAGCACTTATTCGGGTTCATTTTCATAACAACGTTTTTGGCTTCTTCGTAATTGGCTGAAATATTCGTAGTCCGAATTAGTTATGGTGACTAGTGGAGCACGCTTTTTCTGAGTTTATCCCCTATGAGAAAGGCAAAGGTATCTATGCCCATACAGCCATGTCTGATGTATAAGCTTGTCTTCAGAAGGTGATTGATGAATTTGATGATGACGAAAAATGAGGTGATGACATTAAAATTTGAACCTGGAAATTCTGCGTAGTTCAAATTAAAACTACGGTGCCGAGATTGCAAAAATTTATCTAACGTTAGAATACTGTTAACAAATCCGATTTTTTATCTATACAACACTTATTTTTTAATACTCCTACAGGTAACTATTTATTTATAGGTAACTACTAAATTATGAAATTTCCGTTTACTAAGGCTGGTTTGAGTTATTTCAATGGTTTTAGGTTAGTTGCTAATAATTTTGCCAAGTGAGTACAGTTTTTTTAGTTCGATAAAATTTATCTGCGGAATTATTTATGAAAAAAAAAACCGCGCCATTTTGAAAGGAATATTTGTACATATAGTATTTGCTTCACTTTCTTTGGTAAATTTCTTGGGATGAGGTATGTCTGTTTGTTTGTTCTCAAGACTTAAACTCGAAAGAGACGTAGAAAATTACTGTCTCGCCGCGCCCTCGGTACATCAGTTACTGAATGATGAAAAATTGCTCGTAGAAAATATAAAATAAACTTAATGTAAAATTTTCCATTCGTTAAAGAGGCAAAAAAGTTTAAGTGTCAACAGTGGCTTTAGAAAGGACGGGGGTTTTATCGTACCAGGATCGCAGGAACGGCCAGGCGGCAACAAACTTCCTTGTTTACGGGCTACGGGATCCAGCTCTTAGGTATGTTCGGGCCCCGAGGGTTGCAGGGTGCTCATATTGGACATTTTGTATAAGTGTAGACCGGAATGCCCGATCCCAAGGCAAATCCCTTTCGGCAGACCCTTTTCGGGAAAGGTCCAGCGACCGTGCCGGGGCCCCGAATTTGCGGATTTTTAAGGTAAAATTTATAAGGGTGGGGGTAGCTAGGAGTCATGGCGGGTCAAGTATGAGCCGCGGTCGACGTTGTTATTATATTTTTTAAACGCCGCTCGGGACACGGAGGGTCCACGGGTCTCTACGCATGAACGCAGAACATGTATGTAACGCGTATCCGTCTGTATATTAAACAGCGTTATTAGTCCTCTCCGTCCCAGGAAAACAATATGGCGCGTGTACAATACGCGGCGGAATAAGAGAGGAAAAATGTTATTACCAGAAGATCATAGTGGCCTAATTGGTTTCAGCGTGCGAACACAATCCCTCACTCGCATTACGTTTCGCCAGGTTTCGCGGACGTTTATAAATAAGTTGGCGGGTGGCATCACGCGAGCCTCCTACCTACGTGTGCGGTCCTGGTACTTAGTGCGGACCCTTCGGACCCTCGTCGACCCCGGCTAACTAGATAACAGCGATATCGGGTGAAACGAAACTAAAGGAAAAGTATTTGTAGCAGCTAGCGTGGAAACTAACCGGAATTAGGGAGGGTAGGAGGGTCGCATTATACAGCGCAAATTAACGCTTAGTAAGCTGTACTGGAGCTTTGTGTTGAGTTACAGTTAAAAGCTCAATGAGCCAAGCTCTTTGGAGCTCCGGTCCAGCGACCGCGATGGTATAAAGCGTTATTGTCGCGACCTATATAATTCAGCGATTAGCAATTTATTTTTACTCCCTTTTTAGTTAGATTGCTAACTAATCTACAACAATAAACCCTGATGTAGTCAACTAATCATATAAGTTAACTTCTAGATAACGCTCGAACACAATGCCTCGCGCCACCTGGCCTTAAGAGGAGTGTGACAGCGCTCTCCATACAAACGGCGATAACGTTTTCCACCCTCTAAATCTTAACCTATAGCCATGATATTTTTGTCAAATCTATGAAGAATATTTAAAAAAACCAAAACATACAAACCTAGTTCTAAGGCATAAAGACAGCATACTAAATCATTGCCATAGGTTAAGGTTTAAAGGGTGGGAAACGTTATCGCCGTTTGTATGGGGAGCGCTTTTTGGGGCTGGGTTATCACTCATTTTAATTCACGCGATCATCGAAATAAATCTTATACTCCTCTTAAATAAGTCAAAAATTACAGATTTCCAATATCAGACGCGAAATTTTAGTTATAATCAAACGAACTGCTACTTTAATAGCTCTATTGAAAAGCTAGGATTTATTTGCTAAGACAGTGAAAGTTTTCATTTGAATTTTTCATAAGAACGGCGAAAAATACCATGGTTTAATTAAAACTAGACCTTATTTCAAAGAGATGAGAACTACGAATTAAGGAACTTGTTTATCATTTTATTTACCAGTTAATTTTACTAAATGAAAAATTACATACAAATTGTCTTTTTGTTTCAGGTAATTAAATGACACAATGGTGATGATGGCTGCTGCTAAGTATGTTATTTTTATTTTTGTACAAATTATTAACAAATTAACTGTGTGCTACAAGTGTTAGGCAGAAGCGTTTTAGTTAAATTATTTACTATTTGTCCAAAATATGCAGAAATATGTAAAACTTTCCATCTACCGCATCACAAAAACAATGAAAATATACAAAAAAACATCTAAACTATATTTCAATATGCACCACTGGACTAGGAAATCATAACAGCATGGCGTTAAGCGCTACAACGTACCATCAGTTGCTACATACCGGTAAATTCATAACTTTCAGCGACGCCTCGCAATTCTTTTTATTCCTACTGTCCTAGTATTCTAAAAACCACATGCGTACCGCCGAGGGACGCGGCGGTTGTCGCGTGACGTAGGTAGAGGGCTAGAAAAAGTTATAATAACGTTAATGTTAGGTTCTTTTGGCGGCTCCCGGCCGTCGTTAGCGGCCCCTGCGCCCTGTATCTTGTCATAATCTGCGAGAGATGGGGCGAGTCGATTGACGATGTCGATAGTTTTAATGATTTTATTATTATTACAAACTTTTATTTAACTTGCCGTGTAAGTTATCCCGTATTGTTGGTTTGTACGTTTAGGTGGTCTTGCTACTATTGAAAGTGAGTTTTGACCCACTTCCAGTGATCGTATCGACTTGAAATTTGCTTCGTATAAGTAGATCTGGCTACAATAAAATTATAAAGTACCATTAACAAAAAAGCTTGTATAATGAAGGAGATTTTAAGAAAAACTTATTTTTTTTGGTGGTGTTGTTATCAAATTGACAAAAATCCCAACGTAATATGGTTGAATGATAAAATATTAAAACGCTTGAATTATTATAACTTATGTTGGTGTTTGTACTTCCATGTCAGCAGAATGAAATTTCGTTTTGAGGTTCAAAAGTTGCGGAAGAATCAAATTAGACACGTAGTTATTGGGCAGCAGGCTTTTAGGAAGTGTAGACATGGAATTAGATTTCCCATGGGCTCTTTTTAAGGCCATTACAAGTCGAAACGTATAAGGCCAACTGTAGATTGCTTCTACTCTAGCAAACAATCCATTACGTGTATTAGAATCTACTAGATGCTTTAAAAACGAACGCAGATTCTAGTGGACTAAAATGGCGCGCCGCAATTCAGAAACTCCATCTCCAAAAAAAAAGCCTATAAAAACTTTTAAAGGGAATGCAAACTCATGCATTTGTTGTCTATGACTATATAATCGAAGCAATAGTTGTTAAACTATGTGGAAAAATAATCGACTCAGTTTAAGTGTCTACTAAACGAACTTAATTTTTTCACCAAAGAAAATACCAAAACCGTTGGCAAAAAGCAGTTTATCGACAACATCGACACGCTCCCATCCCGCTCGCCGCATCACTAATTACGGGCGCAGACGGCGCCGGGTCGAGCCAAGGGTACGGTCCTCTCGGCTGAATTTTTTCCCCAACGCCCCACCCCCCACCGGAAGGGGGGACACCTTCCTGTCCCTCCCGGACCCTTCTTAACATTTCCCGCAAGACGCCTCGGCGTATATGGACCCCTGGTACCTACGACCCGGGTTATATACTTTTTTGGGTCCGAGCAGACCCTTTGAGGTATTGCCCACGAGTTGGGGACCTATATATCCTTTTCAGGTTGTGATCTTTGTGTTGGTTGCTTTGTTTCTTTGTTATGTATAAATATAAAAGTTTGGGATTATACGCCCTGTTTAGGGACAACGATATTTTTGTTCTGTCGAAATACCTGCGGCCGTTGTCGGGTTCAGCCCGACCTACTTGCGGGGTAGTGTGGCCGGCGTTCTATTCTCAGTAATCTAAGTATAACGTATTGCAGAAGCGTTTGTCTTCCATATGAAAAGCCAACTTCTGACTCCAATAGACCAAAATGTCACATAACCATTACAAAAGACAGGCCTTCAATTCTGGCGTTCAAAGTCAAAGTCAAAATACCTTTATTCAGATAAGGCTTGCAAGAATCACTTATGAACGTCATAAAAATAAACACCGATTCGTAAAAAACCTCTGATGAGAAGATACCGGCAAGAAACTCAAGGAGCGAGGTGTAATTTTTAAGATGAATCAAAGTTACAATGTTATTTTTACACCTTAAATATTTAACACAGTAGGTGTAAACTATTTAGAGCCAGGGATCGTCAATGCAGGTTGATCGTTCATCGAGATTTTGTCACATTCGAGATATGTCAAAAAATTATACATTTTGAAGGGATTTGGCAGCTCTTTTATATTTCGAATATGACTCTATATCTGCTGCCGCGAGGATTGCTATGCGGGACTATTTGAGATTTGAGCAGTTACAAGACCCTAAAATTACGTGGAGAAAAGCAGCAGCCAATTAACACGATTTAGCATAAATAGTATCAACTAGCGACCCGCCCTGATTTGCACATTGAAAAATTCGCAGGGTAGGGCAGCGGCAGTGTGGCGAAACTGGAAAACGCAAGGCACGGAATGCTGATGTTGCAGGTTCAAGTCCTGCCATTGCCCTAATTTTTCTTTGTGTTGTCATTACAATTTTAATTTAATAATTTGAATGTTAAAAACATTTAAAATAAAAATCGAAAGAAATTTCGGTTACAAAATTTTATAGTCAGTGATTTTATAATACGCCCGAGAAACTAAGGGTGGTAGGGCCTCATGCAAGGTCCGTCCGGATCGCTACCACCATCTTGCTCGCTAATCCTGCCGCTAAGCAGCAGTGCTTGCACTGTTGTGTTCCGGCGTGGAGAGCAAGACAGCCGGTGCAATTATTGGCACAAGAGGTATTTCATCTTAGCCCTCTGGGTTGGCAATGCATCTGCAATCTCTTTGGTGTTGCGGGTGTCTATAGGTGATGCTTGTTTGTCTTTCTATTTCATAAAAAAGAACTAATGTCTTCCTGACAATAGATTTGACGGATGTTGTTTCGGTGAATTCGACAGACGTATGTTATATAAAATGTAAATGTTATGATAGGTAATAAATCTCGACCACGTGTCGTCCCTTAGAGATTGTTAGTGAGTATTAACTAGGCTCTCGGCACACTGGGACCGCAATTTAAAAAGTGATCTTTGGAACTGGAAGAGATCCTTTAAAGGATAAGTTTGCCAATATAGTTAGCCAATTTGATTCATTGGCTACTATAGAACCTTGTCTATTTAAATGTGATAATGTCTTCTGATTAATATCATCCTAGCTATGACATATTGCGACATTGTTCTACAGTGGCCTATGTATCAAATTGGTTGATTGTACGTCGAAGTATCTCTTTTTGTCATTTATGTTTATCTATAATAATGAATTAACATACATACAATGTTCATACTTCTTTGTTATTTATAAATTACTAGAGACCCCTTTTTTATTTTCAAATTGTTTTTATAGTATACAATTAATATGTTTTCCATGTTTGTCGATAATACTGATTACCGCCTAGATGCAAATATCCGCTATGATATCGTGCCTATTTAAGATATTAGTAGAAGAATAAACATCGACATCATATTTATCGATATCAAATCCCTAGACCGTGCCCTGAGTTAGCACGCGTTTGATGATTATAACAAGAAAATAAAGATAGAGATGAATTAGGTGCAGACAGTACATCATGAATTACTTACTAGTATTTTACCTAAAGACAGAATAATACAAACAAAATGTAGAGTGTCAATTTATAGGTAAGTGAAGTAAAAGCGTAAAAGGCGAATTTATTCCTTTAAGGCATCTTCCAGTTAACCTTATCAATATCTCGACAGCCCTAAGCTATTAAGCATATTGGCTGTATAGGGTACCAACGCGCTGCGCTTACCTGGCGAGCTCACGAGCTGCTAAGGGGTGGCTATACAGCTAAACGTAGCGCAGCGAGCGTGTGCAACGTCCCTTAAGTGCCTCTGTCACGAGGCAAAAGGCGAACAAAGTAACGGAGCCTCTCGGCCCGCCTACACTCCTGGTACGAATAGCCGCGGCGCGCCGGGAGGGGGCAAACTTTGATACTCCGAAACCAGCCGCCCCCACGTTCCTGCCACCCTAGTACCCAAGCCCACCCACTGCGGGCTTTGAGGACGTCTTTGAGCCAAACTTTAGCGGGAAAACCCCAAAATTCAAGTTGCCCCGGCCCGATTACGATGTTGGCAATATCTTTGAAATTTTCTGCTCTCTTGGTGAATCGGGGAGGGGGCTTCGGATTTTGAGGCTTTTCCCCAATAAAGAAGTTTGTGTGTGCGTTTACCACAAAACCAGAGCTCTGTACGTAACTAATTAAAAAGTGCTCCCGTATTTATCATACGGTACATACATTTTTAACTCGCTGCTATTTAATAACACGATGATTGCGGTAGGGGAAAATGCTTGACCAAAAAAAGAAAAATATTAAATATTATTTTAATAACAGAAGTTACGCTACGTCCAAATGTGAGCTGATCAGGCTGACATGCATGGTCAAAATCGATTAAGTTTTTCTCACTTTAAAATTGGCATTAAAATGCTAAATTTATTTTGTTCCAAGATAACATTAAAATAATTTTACAGCTACACGTTGATGTCTTTCCTTTGACTAACTCTTTAGAAAACCTCTTATTCAGCAAACTATTCAATGTTTGACAAATCGACTTTTTGTTTTTAATACGTTTAAAATTGAAAAGCAACAAAAGCACTGAAAATTGTTGGTAATGAGTGTGTACCTAATCCGTGATACTCGTATGCAAAAAAAACCAGTGTTCTAGCTACTTCTTTTACAGCTCTAGGCTCTATCACAACTACAAAATTTAACGAATTGTCGTTAAAATGCCGTAATATGTTTAGTTCTACTAGTTTTATAATTTCCTAGTATACTAGTTTAATAATTTATTATACTTTGGCTAAGTGACCGCATGAGCTTATAATTTTATCTCTGTGTGGTTAAAAGTACTAGGAGCGGTTTTCCTTCATTTCCACCATTAACACCAGGGATGTATAGTTTGTGCGGAGGCGTCATTAATTGTAGTTCCTCATGGAAATGTCAAGTCAAACGTAATATTAACGTTGCTTGCTAACGTTATTATTGTAAATATTTCGCACATAGTCGTAAAATAATTCTGAATAAAATCGTGATGGGCTAAAAAAATGCTGAAATAAGAACTATCTTTCGATGTCGCAGATTTATTGTGCTACATTTCCTATAAAAATGCTTTATCAGATAAATTAAAGGCAGAATAATGAATCATAATTCGAAATGATCAAATAGCAGCACAGAAGCAGTATTAGTGTGTAGTTTTTTTTCTTAATAAATGCAAATCGTCAAAGAAAATTTGCTTCATGCCGCAGCATATAAACAGGACTGGATTCCAATAAAGTACTAAAACTTTTGGTTGAATAAAAATCACACAAAATAATTCAAATGTGGAAATCATTTAATTAATGTTCTTGTTGTACTAGGCGAACAGAGTTATGTCTCGTACCCGGAAACGTTTCGGACAATGTGACTCAAGTACCAGGAATGCATACTACACGAAGAAGCGTTTTGAACGCAGTAGTATTGAATAACTTATAGAGAAGTTTTCCTCGAAAACAGTGAAATGTACAAAGCTGAAATTTTGTACGCATAAAGATATCAGACAAAACTGCAATTTTACATTTTTTTTTAGTGTTTTAAGTGAAAGCATGTACAAAGAGAAGTTAAAAATTAAACTATTACGACTCAGTAGATTTCATTGGTTTTTGAGCTATAGGTGACAACATTTTTATACTTAAAAAAAAGTGAAAATATCGACGATGATACAGAATAACTATGAATTGCTTGACAAGTCGAAATGCAATTGTACAATGTACATCAGTTATCATATCAATGTTTTTAAAACAATCGTTTTATGTAATTTGGTCGCTTTAACATCTAATGGTTTGATATATTTCATCCAATAAAATAAAATAAAATTAATTCAGCGTGGGGTAGGTACGGTTTGTACGCTTGTTATTACAACAAAAGATGCTAATAATAGTACTTTTCTCTTTGACATATAAAGCCCACATTACGATGCTATATGCCAACGGTGCTGGGGCGTTAGGTGGCCGAGCTCTTTAAACGTGATTTTTTATTTGCATTTTCTCTAAACGGAGTACAATAAGTGCAAAAACTCGGGAGAGGCGGTTGTTTTGTTCCGGGCCGCGGGCAGAAAACAAGTTGTTATTTTTCCCTCCGAGAAAAGGGCTCGGTGAGAGATAAAAATCATTCGTTTGCTTCGATTTTTCAAAGGAATATTATTTCATTACGTTTTATTATTGTTATTAACCGCATCCGTTACCCGCTTGGGAGGTTTAGATTTATTCAAAAAGCTTAAGAAAAGAAAGGGTAGTTGACACAATTTTATACGGGCGGGAGTCATGACTTTCAAATGTCGAATGTCAAATTCTTTATACGAACAATTTACAAAGCGTGGACTAGGTAGGTCACGGTCGTGGGTAGTAAACGGTTTTGCCTGTTTAAGGATGCGTCACAAGATGTACTATTGCTGTTATAAGTCATTATCTAATAAGAAAGCTTTATATCTCGTTGTAGTTCACGGTCTCAAAGAACTGGGGTGTAGGTACGAACCATTTGAATTAAGAGAGTTTTTTTTATTTAAAATCATGGTTTAGTTTCCACTTATTTATTATTTCTGGACGATTGCAATGCCTCTTTGATTTTTATGGTTCAGTAAATAAAAATAAAATGGAACTGTCAAACTGGCGCAGGCGATTGTTACAAAACGTAACGCAGTTTTGTATTAAAGGCACACTTTAATCACAATAAACAATTTACTGAATCTTAATATGTTTAGGGAAAATATATGGCAACTATCGTTTTGCTAGTTTAAAAAAAAATACACTGCAAGTTGGTCTTGAATGAAGGACTAAAGCATGGATATAGCCTCAGTACTTGTCAAGTGTACATAGCCAAAACTGTCAAAATGGTAACCTTTGTGTGCGTCAAGGTAGTAAAACCTGCAAATTAATAAGAAAAACGTAGAGTATACTACCTTAATGTAAACATTACCATAGCCAAAGGTGACCATTTTGTCTATTGGTCGTGTACAGGGTGTCAATTTAAGAGGAGTTTAGAGTATGTAGTCATCTCTTTTTGACACATTGTATTGCCATTTAAAGTAAAGAGATCAGATAATAAAATTACGCTTTCAATTTTAACACTCCTTCTATGCTGCACTATTTCTATGAAGTTGGTTTTGCGCTCTACCACTTTTATGCTCCTTTTCAGAGCGCAAAGAAAAGGTCAATTTTTCTTTTGAAGCGATTTTTGTGCGTACTGTACCTATTCGTACATACTACTAGCAGGGCAGCAGCGGCCGGCAGGAGGTGCGATGCGCGATAAACTCCGTAAATAAGCAAAGTAATACTGGAAGAGGAATTACTGCCTGCCTGCTACTGGCCGGGTAAAGCAACCGGATATTTCTTTTAGCTGTCCAAAGAACCCCCCGGTCATAATGCCCTAGTGGGGGCCTGGGGGGGTTGATATAAAGATACAGGCCCCCCACTTATCCCGGGACCATACCCGGTCCTTTTGCTTTTATAGGGGGTGTGTATAAAACCGAATCGCCCGGTTTTAGCTGCGCTAGACGGTTACGACGGCCGGCGGCGGTCGCATTATGCCGGAACGAGCACCTACCAGCTATATCTGATGCCGCGGCACTTAGATACAATGTTGGAGCGATGGGTTTGCCCGTTTATTAGTCCGAGATGGGGGCGGTTCGGCAACTCAATTAAAAATGACATTTTACCGTTATGGTAATAGCGCCTTTGTCTCCCTTGGGCCTCTTTTGATATCCTGGTTTACTGCGAAGTTTATAAGTGGAGTTATCTGCAGCGTTAGTTAGGGTTTCTGTTTAAGGGAGCATTTATTGGCTAGTTGTATAGTAAAAGTCCTTAAGTATGAAATATTGATTAATTTAATGTGTTCATCTGCATTTTTTACTTTTACTTTATCATGTGTATACTACCTGAAAATAAATAAATAAATAATAAATAAATATCTTGGGACAATTTACACCAATTGACCTAGTCCCAAACTAAGCAAAGCTTGTACTATGGCTACTAGACAATGGATATACATACTTATATAGATAAATACATACTTAAATACAAATAACATCCATGACTCAGGTACAAACATTCGTATTCGTCACACAAATATTTGCCCATACCAGGATTTGAACCCAGGACCTCTTGCACAGTAAGCAGACACATGTGCCACTGCGCCATACAGGTCGTCAAAATGAAACTTTATTTGTTATTTATTTTTATTTTAACGCACATCGTAAAAAGTTAAGACTTGAAAATACTGTACTAGTTATACTAAACCCTACATCAAAGCGTTAATAAGATTATGCGAAAAAAGTACAGGATGTAATGACGTAAGAATCATCAAAATCAGTCCACGCGTTTGGTCTCTAGATCGCAACAAAGAAACAAACATACATAAATACATACTTATATAGGCTGATAAACACATTACCCTCCTTTGCATCGCATTGACTAACTGTACATCGTACCAAAGACAAAAACGCGTTCATGTACGAAAATTCTCGTACGACCCTGATTGGTTGAGCGTCCAACTACAGAACATCTTCGGGGCTAGCCTGAGCTAATGTTTTATATGAGCAAATACAAGACCCGCGATGGGGCTTGCCTCCTTTATTGTCCTGTCGCCTTGGTAGTCAGCGATATTGCTTGATTCTTTTATTAATTTTCCGTTAGTACCAGAACGGCATGTGCTTCGAGAAGTAACTGTTCGAATGTTCGAGTGTCTGGGGTAAGGGTTGTTCTAGTTTAGACTATCAAATAAGTAAAAAAAAATATATATAGTCTTACTTTTTTTGTTGATTACTTTAGTATTGCGTTGTCATCCGTTGGTGCTTGCTGATAAACGTAGGCTAACGAATGTTTACAAAACTCACAAAATGGGTACAAAAGCAAGCGTTTAAGAACGGCGAATGCTTGTTACTCTATTACAAGTGAATGCTCAAGTTTATCAGAATCTTTAAAGATCAAAAGAGATGTCCATAAGAAATAATGTCACATAAAAAGTACACCAAACGAATGCGCAGAGGATGGTTCTGCGCATGAGTTGACTGACGCAGCTCATAGCGGGACCGAACAGCCTATTATTCTTTAAGCGCATCAGCGTCGGACTCGACGTCGAGGCATCGTCCTGTCTCGCTCACTCGAGCTAGCGCGCTAGAGCAAGACAGGGCGCTGCGCCAGCGTCGAGCTCGTCGTTGTTGCGCTAAGAGAATCACTCTCTCTAGACAATGAAAGACGTAACTCCTCACCTTCTACCGCCAATTATTGTAGACCGATAAATCGCCTGTTGAGCAGGTTGATCTTTAGTAAATTTTTTATATGACACCGAGGATAATTCGGCAGAGTTGGGCCAATTAAGGGTTTTTACCTTAAAAGTATTTCTTAATGAGAAATAAAGGCATCTCCATCGAAGATAGTCTAATTACAACTACAGCACTAAAGCGTCACGGCCAGGTTTCCGCCCACTTCATTTCAGAAAACCCGCATACCAAAAACCACCGCCTTAACTTCCAATTTGATATAACGCAATGCATGACGCGTAATTTCATTTTTATTCACCTATTCACATACCTAGTATAAAACGAAGGACCATCTGTGCCTGTCTGCCCTCATATCTTCGGCCGCTTACTCCTAAACCACGCAACGGATTTCGATGCGACTTTCACTGTCATCTAGCGAATTTTTACGGAAATTTGTTATGTATGCGCAGCCGGGGTAGGTCGCTAGTATTAAGATAATCAGGTGGAATTCGCGGTCGGCCCTCGGAAGGCACCGGGGTGGGAAGCCTGTAAAAACGACGGTTGCCTCTAACGCCGCGCCCGCGCCCGCGCCTGTCGCGCCGCGCCCTCGCTACTAATTAACTGCCACGACGGTTATGTTACCCTGGTACCCCGGTTTGTGGGGTGGCGCTTTTTTTACGTACCTTTCGGAAAACCTTGAGTTAGATAGAAAAACTTTGGTAGTTTTAGTTTAGCCCTTAAAACTGTGCACCTAGCACGAACACGACACGCGTTAACTCGCTACGTAACTCAGTGCCTCTCTCTCCTAGTTACCTCCTCTACCTTCTCCTAGTTAGGCTAGTTAGAACGAGACGCAAAGATTACCTTAGCAAGTTAACGCGTATGGAGAAAGTCCTGCTATAGGTGCACTTGGCTGGCTACGTCAAACAAGAACGTTGAAACCGTAGTGTGATTCTCTGACGTAACATCTTGCGTTCAACGATACGCCAGCGACGAAGACAGGATCCGTACGCAGAGTCGAGCACGAGCAAGCGAGACAGCGCCGGCGCTGCGTTGCATGCAGCGGTGTTACGTTAGAGTCATATCCCTGCTACGAACTATGTCTACGTGCTACGAAATTTTCGGGGAAACGCTACGAGCTACGAACCCTCTACGTCGTAGACTGCGGGACCTTTAGATAGCTACATTGTACGAAACTTACATTATTAATTTATTATTTATGTTTGTAACAAATCATTACACTTAAACTACTTCATTTATTAGTTATTTGTTTATCTATTTCATCATGTTTTTATGCTTGCAAGTGAATTTTGACCCAGTTCCAGTTCAATTGACTTGACATTTGGTCTGTTTTCGTATATCCGACGAAGTGTCATAATGAAGTCAAAGTCAAAATCCTGATATTGCGGGTTCAATTCCTGCCATTACCCTAATTTTTCTTTGTATTGTCATTAGCATTTTAATTCAAAGCCAAAAATCTAAGTCAAACCTCAAAGTCAAAATATCTTGATTCAGATTAGGCTTATAGAAAGCACTTATGAATGTCATATACCACCGCTTTGGAAATGAAATGACGACGGCAAAAAGCTGGTACATATAAAATGTTTTTGAAATAAAATCTTTATTTTGTTCATTAGAACAAAAGTAGATAGATAATTTTGCAACACAACTTGGATCAATTGTTTTAAACTTTCGCGATTTTCACACAAATTTATAACGTTATCGGGACTTTTAACGCGATAAAAGTATATTGTTGATTTACCTCGACGTTTCGGCCATGTTTCAATGGCCGTGGTCACGAGTAGACTGAAGTGAAGGGTATTACTTCTGTTTAGCCACGCTGTGTTTATACTTTTATCACGTTAAAGTCCCGATAACGTTATAAATACAACTTGGATCAACTGTCCAAAGTAGGAGGCTCAGCTAGTCCAATTACACAGCAATAAAAAAAAAACTGAAAAACTTGGCCCCTATAAACTCTTGTCAATATCGACTAACGCAGTAAAAAATTGCCCACCCCTGGTTTAGAGCATGACTCCACATAAATCTAAGATCTAGCATGATTAATATAATTATACTAATATGTAGGTACGTACATGCTATACAATGATTGAATTTGGAACATACAATTATCTATACAACGTCGCAAATTGCCCTTGTCAGGTTAATTTAGCCTCTAATACTAGTGAATACGGTACCTGCAAGGGGTTGGCCCTGTGTACATCTGATCAGTAGTAATTATAAAGCTATGTATACTATACATAACATAGTATGTGTTATGTTGCAGATAGTTGCAACGTTTTGGTATTTTTGCGAAGTCACAGAATAATACAGAAGTTTCTCTTCGAACGAAAACGGCGTTAAGTTATAAGAAATGCTCCACTGTATGCCTTTTTGTTTATCGTATCACTCGTATTCTGTCGCACACGCAGCGACTTCATTGTGGCGGCCCCAGTGCAGAGGAGCACCGAACGAGTTGCAGCTTCGCGAAGTGTGCCACGCCTGGTGCGGTGCAGTGTCACAATATGTATACATATTGTGACACTTCACCAGGCGTGGCAAAAGTACATAAATAAGTATGGAGATAGTTTACAAGTTTTACTATAAGCGGCCTTGTTGATTTAGAGTGATCTCTTCCAGTAAACTTCCAGAAAACACTTAATGACTCATTACATTTTTATTATATTTTTTAAAATCAGAATCGGTGTCATTTTAATCTTAAAATACATGATCTAATGAATGGATCGTACGTATAAAAATGTAACTTACTCGTATAACAAACATCAAGAATAGCATTACGTTAGGCATCAATGATTTGTCTACAGTTGAATAACTATAAGAACATTGTGGCGTTCGTTGGTTCCTCCCCAACCTCCAATTACCAGAAGTTACATCTTCGCCCATTGAGACTACTATTTTAGGTTTAGACATTTCAATAACAACATTCACGTAAACTTTGCCTACAACATGCACACCATGTATGTTATATACATATTTGGGACACGCTGTATTTGTGCCGCTACAGCAAAGATCCAGGATGCGTCGTCTTGCGCGCATCCGCCGAGTACTTGTCGAGTTATGCTCTCCTGGTACTTGAAACGCGAAATACTAAGTTTAAAGTGATGGTAAGGCGCGGTTATAACCTCCAACACAGAAAGGGAGGGATTAAGTTTAAAGCTTCCGTCTGTCTGTCTATCCCGTCTGTTTATTCTATGCTTCGGATCCACAGCAATAAAACCAGTTTTTAAATATAAATAAAGAAAACCGCATTCAAATATGTCTACCCGTTTAAGAGCTACGACCCTACGATGCAATAGACACACACACACAAGGACACACATAGGCTCCAATTCAAAGTTATCACCACTCTTTTGAACATCTCTGTTCGCATTTTAATATTCTGCTGTCTGTACGCAGTCACGAATTAAATATGAATTTGGTATCCATAGCGGACGCACGGCAACAATGGCCCGTTTTGTTGGACTCAATAAACCCGCCAATTTCATGGGCCCTATCATTTGAGAGAGTCAGTGACATTTCAAATATGGACCTTAACGCTGATATTATTAAGGTGCGAGGTAAAATTACTGTCGAAATGGAGATGACGCCTTTTAAAGACACACCTCGATGCGTTTTCCGTTTTCCTGGTAAATAATATTAAATATATTTACTATAACGATTTATATGTATAGTCAAGCAAGAAATTGCTTGACCACATTTCGGCCGTATTACAAAGGGATAAGGTTCACAAGTGGTCATGCAATTACTTGGTCGACTATGCATAATTTTCTACATAACTATAATATCTCTTGGAGTGTTTATGAATCTCTTTTAACTAAAGAGATACCAAGAAATAAGCAGTCCTGTTAAAGATTGTCAAAAAGTTGCGTTTAATTTTTTATCTACACATATATCATAAATGCTCTATAATGCGTTCAGAAACCGTAGGCAATGACCAGCATTATAACAACCAATATTATTATGAGAAAGGTGAATGGGCATTTTTGTATGGGCGCTGTCCCAACCCTTGTATACAATAGTGAGTAGTATGGACGTGTAGTACTCGGTGTAAGGATCATCATAGGCTATGTTTCGAAGACCAGGTGTCTGCAGCATTAATCATTGTTTTGTATGAAAAAAAAAAAAAAACAACAAATTAGACCTATGCTCACATTACGTTTTTTACTTCTAGTGGCCTCAGTAATGCGTGGTTAAAATCTTTCGGCTATATCTCGAAAATGATTTTACAGATACTTTTCATACAACTGCTAGTACAAAGTGAGGTATAAAATGGGCTGTAGCTTTTTCCCTGCAAACATCTCGGTTTTGCTGTCATATAAAAAAATTAAGCTCTTATTGAGAGCTTTCTAATAAGATATAGCACAACTGTATACAGCACTTGGGACAATTTGCCCATTCTCCTTTTCTAATTTGTTACTATATTTGTTCAAATTCATTTTTTATTACATTATTTTAATGTGTACAGTCTATAGATATTTAATAGGTACCTAGCACTAGTAGCTAGTAGCAATGCAGGGCATTGCCCTATTGCTTCTGAACCCATCATAGAGTACTTATGATATGTGTGTAGATAAAGTAATGTATGCAACTGTACATAATTAGGTCTTAAAACAAGACCCCTCATTATGCAACAGTTGCATAAAATACTATTAACTGACATCACAGGGCGTTCTCAATTCTACTGTTTTTTTTATGAGTAAGTATAATAATATGTTACGCGATATCTCCGCCAGTTTTTATCAAATTGTAATTATTCTTTTTTTATTAGTTAAGGTATAAGTCGCAGTCTACATACAAATACGAGGCTCATCAGGAACTTTATGTATGAAGTCAGTTTCTAATTTGAAAAAGTTATAACAAAACGGAAGTTCGATGTCGCGACACTCTGGGGCCTGTACCACAAACGTTACAATTGCTACAATTTAACATATCTGTCACATTTTTGTAAAACTTTAAGATTATGTCAAATTGTAACACTTAATTTTTGTGATACAGGGGGATGGTAAAACGACATTTTTATAGTTTGATATGACACTTTAGTTAAACCGATTAATTTCAGAAGGGTACGTTGTACGTTAAAGACGGGGGCAGAAAAGCGAGGCTGACTACTGAACAGAGTAGGATTATACGTTGTACCTTTAATTTTTTTAGTAGATTGTTGGCAGCTGAATATTTTTGAACACTTATTTAGCCTTGTTATGACCAGAGCGGCTGAGTTCTGATCTTACTTAAATAATAAAAATATATTTTGTTTTTTCTTTCGAAGAAAAACGTCACAATGAAAGACGAAACTTGAAATATATTTTAACTAAAGTGGGTTTACTACGCGTTTATGAAAAAGGGGATTAATTAATCCTTACTAATCCTTACTTCCTTACTAATATTATAAATGCTAAAGCAACTCTGTCTGTCTGTCTCGCCTTCACGCCCAAACTACTGAACCGAGTTAAATGAAATTTGGCTCACAGATAGTCTTGAGCCTGAGAAAGGACATAGGCTACTTTTTAATGCGAAAAAAAGGTTGTAAGGGGTTAAAAGGGGGGATGAAAAGTTCTATGGAAATATCGTCATTTTAGAGCTAGAAGCTTGAAACTTATTTTTTAGGCTGTTGATTCATATCAATAAATATGACCTTCAAAGTTTGTAAAAGTTTTACCCTCAAGGGTGTAAAATAACAATAGGGAATAGGGGAAGTTTGTATGGAAATATGTAAGGTTTATGTGAATGTTTTACAAGTTTGCGACCAGAGACAGAATATTAGTGCTATTCTGATGTAACATTTACGGAGTCATTATAGGGCATGGTACGGCGCGGTATAGGGAGGAAAATATGCCTAATTCTGCTTACCCGAACGGGCAGACACGTGACGGCAAATACACTGCAAATAGCTCATTAAAGTATTTATACGTTTGTCTTATTTGTAAAATAATTTGCCAAAATAATTAAAAATGCTACCCAAAGACACTATTCCACGCGGACGAAGGCGCGGGCACAGCTAGTTGTGAATATTTTAATTGTAATGAAAATGTTGTAAAGACTAGTCCACTTATTCAAAAATAAAAATATTTTTAAGCTAACAAATGCTTTGTCCCTTTCATTTGAGGGCAAACGTCACAATCATGGGCGTACCCAGGGGGGCAGGGAGGGGCAGCTGCCCCCGCCTGGAAATCTCGCAGAACATGTATGAACTCGCCTAATTACTAATCAAAGTGTAAACGGGGCCTTATGCTCTAACTTTAAAATAAACCGCTCTGTAGACACTGGCAAAATGCACATTGCATTGCCAAAAAACCGTGCGCGACGATGGCGGACGAAGATTACTGAATCTAGCATCTGACTTGCCCCCGCTAGGCCAGAAGCTGGGTACGCCGATGGTCACAATGACAGATAAAGACATAAAAAATGTTAACTAACAAACGTTTACGAAGCGTTTATGAATAAGGGGGTAGATTTGTACTTTAAAATTATCATATACAGGCTGACCCAATTGTAGCGGATCAAACGAAATTATAGAGGGAAAATTTCAATATAACATGCATCGTTCATTCATCCACACTTGTCTTAAGTGGTAAGTAAACAACATTCTAACCTAAAATTTGAATTTTACCATCCAAATGTTAACAAACTGGAACAAATTACCTTGCTACTCCGCGAAACCAGTGCCGGGCTCGTGCAAAATAGCTGCGTCTGTGCGACACATATATGTTCATGCAAAAACCCACCCTCCTCCACTTCCACACGAAACAACATATTTCACACAGACTCAACTACACACCACCACCACTAAACACTAAAACTACACGATCAACGCGCGTTTCGCCTCTATACGAGGCATCATCAAGATCGACCCGTACGACCGTTCGCTACTTGAACGAATGGCGTACTCAATTTGAATTGGAATTTTATTTACAAGATTAAACAAGTGAAGATGAATAGACTTTAGAACCCCGTGTGTTACCCTTTGTACCTATAAGCATTTATTTCGTACTAGCTGACCCGGCGAACTTCGTACCGCCTAATTATTGGAGGCATATTTGCTCACCGTTTAGACCTACCCTGGACTACGACAAACATTTTAAAACCAAAATCAGCTCAATCGGCTCAGCCGTTCTCGAGTTTTAATCAGACTAACGAACAACAATTCATTTTTATTTATATAGATTATGGAACACGTGAGAATACAAACGTAGGTTAAAATATGTAAAATCATAACTAATTTAAAATATTCCTCAGCAATAATATACTTACTGTTACATTTTACAACGGGAACGGTTTATGCAAAAATCAGCAATGTCACATTCACATGAGAATGACATGGTTGGCTGTTTTTTGCATAAAGTGGTTAATTGTGATTTAATCGGTCCTCTAGGAAGACTGGACTGGACCCGAATAGCCTGGTTCCTCTCGGCTTGGGATAAGGCATAGGACCAGTGTCCAACAGTGGGACTTTGGGACGAATGATTACTTATACAATATGGTAGTCATTATTTAATCGTTACGTTTGAATTTAATACAATTGTGTTTCATAGAGCTGTATTGAACCTAGGTACATACCTAACAGCTTAATATAATTTATGCACATGTATGTTTGTGGATGTATAGTCGAGCGCTGAATTATCCCACCGTAGCCAGTTTGACGTGTGTGCCTCTGTAATTACATGATTACGCCTCTTTATAAGTATGTATCCCTGGTACATGAGCGTTGATATCTATATGCTGCTGATAGTTCGGTGGTGTGTATGTGATTGTGTCTGTGTGTAGTGTCACATGTTATAGGTCGATTGATCTTCTGAATCTGTGAATTTATTAGGTCATGTAAGGAGTTAGGTGTAGTATAATTACAAAGACTTGCAGGTGAACTCAATTTTTTGTTGTTTATAGTTGTATTTAGCGGATGCCGAACGACGTTTTGTCACAATAGCGTTAAAGTAGTGAAAATACAGCACATGTTCTGAATGATGTATTTTTAAAGTGCGTTAACCTCAACAAACATAAAATTGTGTTTTGGATTGCAATTTCCGCTCGCCTAATTAAGTTAGGCATAGCTCACGTTGCGGTTTTAGTTCATTTCATAACGCCTGGGCTGGCTGGTCAGCACGATAGGTAAATTATTATCTGCAAGCGATACACTTTTTTTCCCAATCGATTGTGCTCACATTGGGCGTTCAGAATGTGCGTGTGTTTCAAGTGTCATTGATGCATTTCGGTATGGGGCAGGGGGCGATGGGGGCAGGCCGGACTCGGCCGGACGGTCGCTCCGACCGACCGAATGCGAACGCACCGCCAGCCAGTGTGCGTTCAGATACCGCGCGATACAGACGCGCGTCGCCCGGCTCAGTAACTTGCTCGCGAATACGATTTGCTTACACCGAAATAATCAAACGCCAAAACACTTTCGTGAACCAAAAAGGTTCGTTCAAACGTGCTTCGATTGCATCGCGACGAATAAACCTGCAATTGGTCAGCTCGCGCGCGAAGTTACAAGTTTTATCATCTTGACATTCTAGTTTTTGCTCGAGTACAGGTTTGCATAAGTCAGGAATGGACATAGGATCCTGCGATGAGTAAGTGGGCCTTGGCATTAGTACGTGGTGACTGTGAAAAAAATTGCAATTAGCCCATCGATGCAGATGTCGTGCCGCCGTTTCCTTTGTCATGCCAGCAGAAAAGACAAGGCATTGTTATTGTGAATTTATTAGCCCGTTGACTAGCTACTTGAGTAACTTGTTTTAAAATATTTTAAACGTTTTCCTACTTTTCGCATCAGATTTTCCTTTTGCGTTCTTATTGAAGGTTTCGCTCGGATCTGTTTTATAGTAGGATATCAATCGCTGCCTTTTGAAAACTGTTATGGAAATTCAAGGCCAGTCTTTAATGCCAACAATTTTGTCTCGATTATATCCATTTGTGTTTCTTTGAAGTAACAACGTAATCACACTCTATAAAAGTTGAACATGTTCACCTATAGCTACTAGGCATGCAGATTTTATAGAAGTTGACTGTATCGAACGCAGCGAAGTTTGAAAGTAATTTTGGAGTGCAGGCGCGCGTCGATTTAATCACATCGTTCACGGTCCTTACTTCGCTGATAACAACGCTGCCTAACGCCTGTTGCTCCAGTAACGAGTTTTAATTTTATATTGTACTTTTACTGCGATTTACATAACCTACTTTTAGGATAGTAACAAGAAGCGTATTGTTTAGTATTTTGTTGATCAAAAGAACGTGTATGGAAGAAAAAATGGGGAATGAAGCTAACTTCCACGTGTCAATCGTAAAATAAAAACGGAGCTCGAGGGTTCTAACCGAGGGGTCGTTACGGGATAATGAGACCCCCTCATTGAGGAGGTGAGACGTAAAACGGGCGGTCAGCGTAACTTGCCGACGGGACGTAATAAGGATTACCAGGATTACAGAAAATGCTGATGGTGTTAAATAAATTACAAAAATCTTGTAGCAACGAATCTGAAAAAAATTGCCACTGTAATTGTTTGTACTTTTTATGTAAATTATTTTCAACACCCTGTGAATTAAACTTGTTTGAATGAAGTAAAGAAGAAATTATATTATACCCGTCTGTAAATAAAACCAAAATATGGCAGATTCCTAAATCCTACAGTTACTTGAAATGAAGGATAATTTAATTTAATAAAAAAAATTAACTGTCAAGTTATTTATTAAAATATAAACAGTTAAATTGCTATTTCCTTGTTCAATTGAAACTAGTGACAATCATGTTATTATTATTTTTCTGTCAAAAATTATGCTTTTGTGAATAAGTCCATATCCAATCACAAGATTCGGCAATAAATAATATCACTCATAAAAAACGCGTCATTAACCTTTAATTAAAATTATATAATACCAGGATCCCATAAATACTGCAGCGCTCTTATAGAGCCGTAGTTTGGTACAACTGGCCGGTTATAAAAACAGTTACCGGCCACCGTGCCGAAAGCCATTACTGTGGCCTTGTCGTTATCGCTAAAAAGAAAATAGCTGCGAACGGTGCAGTGACCGCGTAAGGTGCTACTAGTGTTGTATGTTTTCCTAATACTAGAATGAATTTAAATGGTTTATTAAAGTTAAATTAATATTAACACAATAATAATTTCACTATCGAATCGTTGTTTCTATATTTTAAATATTTATCCCGAAGAAAAAATAACTTTATAACTTTTATAAAACAGTTTTTGATTTTTTATGACATACTTAGTGCCACCTATTTTCAAACACTCTGTATATGATATGCTCATAGTTATCACACAACTTAAAAATATTTGAAATAATTGTATGGAGAACAAATTAACTATTTCAAGAAAATTGTATCTTTTCACGACACAAAATTGATTCTCATTTGATTGTTTATCTTAAAGCACAATTTTCCTAATACCGTAATCGTTTCAAGATTTGTTAGACGTCGATGTATAGAGCCAATCCAGTTTGGCTGAGTTTGCTGGGTAACATTCCTGAAAAGTTGATGGTTTCAGCTAATAACGCTTTAGACGTAGGTTACGCGCCAATTTGCCTTCAGCCCTGTTATTCTCTACACACGCCGCAACAGCGACGAACTCGACGTCGAGCCATCGCACTGCCTCACTCACTCATGCTAGCGTGTTAGAAGAAGACGGGACGCTGCCTCGACATCCAGCTAATCGCCGTTGCGTTTAGGGAATCTCCCCCAGTTTAAGTCTGCAGTCTGAAAGTTATTTAAAAGTTTACAAATCCTTCAGTCCATCAGCCACTGAATTACACGGTCAGTGTTTCATCAATTTGACAGGACTGGTGACAAACTGACCGGACAGCCAACGTTATTATGAATAAATGATTATTTATGATAAACGGTGCATGGTGATAATCAATTTCATATGTTCCCACTCCCAACTGCCACTCGAGACCCGCTAAGGAATTTTTTGCTTATTGCTTTTAATCAGTCTATCGTAGATGATTTATTGATACGTCATTAGTAGCATTTAACTAATAGATACAGGTGTGATTCTCTAAGCGTGCCAGCGCGGTGTTCAACGTCGAACGCAGCGCTGAAGCTGACGATGAGCGCTGATTTATTAACACGACAAAAAGCAAAGCTTTTCACTTACGAGTAATGGAGTTTTTTTACTTTTTTAGTTGTTATAAAAATAAATTGACTTATTCCTCGCCATTAATAATGCGATGACAATGCTTGAATTAAATTGTGCGTTACGCATTGCTGCCCGATAGGAGCTTTAAGAATTAATTACTTGTTTTTAATAAAAGTAATAAAAAATTTACTAGTTAACACCACTAAGACCAGTAGTGATTTTTACAACACTGGTGCGCTGAAAAATTCAGGGATAAAACAGAATCAGTATATTGATACTCGAGCACGAGCGTGCGAGACGTTGCGCTGGCGCAGCGTTGAGCTGAACGATGTTACGCTAAAGAATTACATCACTGTGTCTAGTTAAAAGCTTTGCTCTTCGTCATGATACATTTTCAAGCCTCCAAGAAAAATTACTAAAGCTATACATTTAAAAATAGAAATCAATTGCCGCATCTATGAAAGATCGTCACTTGAGAACGGCTCATCGGATTTGGCTGTTTTTTGGTTGTGTTCGTAATTGCTAGGACAAGGTTGCATGATGTTTTTAGATAAGTCAATGGGAAAGTCGGCACCCGCCCGAAGTCGACTAGGTACGAGTATTACATAAAAATATAAAAGGGCTATTTGATCTCACGAAGCAATATCAGCAAGTATTTAGAGTAGCATTTCAATTTCAATAGACAAAAAATAGGGCAAGTACGTTTACACATTCTTGTAAACTTCACACAGAAAACTAGAACTGGTTCTAGTATGAGTGCAACAAAGAGCGTCTTTAGAGCATCAATGCTTTTCAAATAATCGCCCTGTTTCCCTCTTTATACACAGTCTATACAGAAAATAGAAAAAAAAAACCGTGCGTAGTACGGAAGGCAAACAATACAGGTCCATTGAAAAGTATCAAGCAAATAGGGGAGCAGCAAGCTACTGGGCATTGCACCCTCGACAAAAAGTAACCTCTTTTCGAAAATGGAATGCATCACGTTTCAAACGCACGGGACGGGACTGACCTTACGCAACTCTACATTTGTTGTGCTCCCCTTGACTTCTGCATTCCTTGTGCGAGTTTTTGTTTAAAAATAAAAAAACTGAGGATTACTCTATGACGAAATAAACAAATTCATGTTTTGAAAGCATAGTATAGATCTAATTGCAACTTTTGTCAATTGATAATATTTGGATTGTCGTTTCTAGCAAGTCGCAATGCAATCGAAGTTTTGAGAAAATTATTTCCTCTTCTACAGTAATTCCATCCGTCTAACTGAGATGTGGTCGAGGAATTAGAACAACAAAAATCCTAACTTTAAAACCAAAGACAAAGTGCTGTGCAACCGACCAAAAAACAAGATGGCTGCTAAAAGAAAAGCCGGCGCGCTCCTCCAACATGTGCTGCCAAAGGTAATTTTTTAAACTTAACTCCTTTTCAGATACTATCTCATCGTGTCTATGCGTCTAACCGTGCGCCAGTGTGTCAAGAACTGTGAAACGGCGAAATATGCGGCGACTTTGAGTTCACTTTAGCCTGGTGACCGCGTCAAGGCTGAGCCGCGATGTCTTGCTTAACGGGTTCCTGCTATGGCTACTATAAAGCGCGGTAAAAATTACATGATTAAGGGAATTTATAATGACATCCGTGGCTATGCCGTCCTGGTAGCCGACCGATTTAGTAATGCGACTTTCAGATGCCGCCTGCACGCCGTCGGGCCGCGCCGATTTAATAACTCGTTATAGTGATAGGTAATTAGCTACGTTATATTATTTTAATTATGATTACTAAAAGAAACGTCAAAGGATCGTGTCATCGTGTGAAACTTGTCTTACAGGTCTCCTTTAATACTCAACTTCAGGACTCTTATTCGATAATTTCGATAATATTAATGTTATCGTCATTATAAAAACATTTATGTTAATTTGTATCAATGAAGATATATTGAACACGTATAGGTTATACTAGGATAGCATATTCAAAGAAAGATTGTGGTCCTCGCGCGCCCACCAACGCCTGGAGCGGGACGAACGACGCCTGACGCCTTCCGCAAGTAAAAGCGAAACAGAGCTAGTGAGGCTTAGGCTTTTTGAAACTTGGTAGACAATGTTTTAGTTTTGATCTGTGTGTTTTTGTATTTAGTTCATTCATCATAGTCTTATCGCATCAGCCTGCCCTGTGCTTTACTAATGCAAATCGGCATTTCTTTCCACCGGCCACCTTTATTATCCTTGCATTCAACTTTTATATCAATTAAATCCAGGTACTGCCTGCCTGTTTAATGTATCCCACAGTGCGCATCTATCTTAACTAGTGTCATAAGCAAGGGATACACTGTGGGATAACTTAGTTTTGTTATAAATAATGTTAGATCCACTGTTTCTATCTTTTCATTCATCTTTGTATCTAAGTTCAGTCTTTAGATTAACATCTGTACTCTATTTTTTTATACCCATCTCTACATCTTCCTTTGTACCTCTTCTATCTTCTATCTTCATCTATTTTGTATCCATCTTCGCATCTATCTTTGTTTCTGTCTTTTCGTCTATCTTCGGTTGAGTTTCAAATCTTACTTAGTAAATGTCTGTATTCGTTCTGGATCTTTCGATCTTTTTCGTCTTATTTCGACTCAACTTTCTGTATGCCCATCTTTTTGTCTTTCTTCGCAATGTTGTTTGTACCTATCCTATCCTTTTAAATAACCATCTATCTATCTTCGCATCTATCTGTCCATCTAATTGTCTCTTTCTCGCCGATGGCCGGCCGGGTGTCGCCGCACGAAATCGGCGCCGGAGTGAGTTTTCCCGCCGCGGCCGGTTCGCCTTGCAAATGGCGGAGGCTCGGGTGACACGCGCCGCGGCCGACAGACTATCGTGGACATACCTCACCTAGCTCTACTGTTTCTTAACATTTTGAAATTAGGGACCATTTGCCCAAATCTCAATTTGTGGAGAATGCCTGACGTTCTGCGAGGCGATGGATGACCGTCCTTCTTCTGTCTATACTGAAAATATTTAATAACCTGTTTTTATTTGTCATGCTCTATGTTTATTATGTGCCATGCTTTCACAGTGTCTTAGTTTATACTGTGTAATACTAAAAAAAATACTAAATAAATCTTGCCAGGGATCACCAACCGCATTTTAGCGATACAGTACTGCCTAACATGATTATCTATTAAAGTTATCTCAAGCACATCTAATACCTTTACAGACCAGCGGGTTAACAACCACTGCTCTGAAGACTAGATGCTAAGGGCTAAGTCGCAGGCGCACGGAGCGGGTGTACGCCTATATAAAAGTAATATGAGAATGAGAGCGTCCACTAACTCGCGCGGGTGCAGGTGCAGGCTCATACTATTTGTTCAATAGGCGTGCACCCGTAGCGGACGCTCTAAATCTAAAGTTAAATGACCTCGTTACACGGTGACCCACAACGTCGGCCGCGTAGCCCCCGTGTCCTACTCCCTAATCAGGACCAGTCTTAGGTCACGCTGGTCCCAACCCCTCCTGCCACGCGGGCGTCCCGTCAATTAACCGGTCGCTGTATATAGTTTCCAGTTTCTAACTCTTATCTTCTCTGTCTTTATCTTTCCACTAGCGGACGCCCGCGACTTCGTTCGCGTGGAGTTAGTAGCCTATGGCCGTCAGGAATAGTGTAGCTTTCTATCTGTGAAAGATCGAAAATCGGTTTCAATAGTTCCAGAGGTTACCCCCTACATACAAACAAACTAACAAACAAAAAAACAAACAAAGTTTACCTATTAGTGTAGATGTAGATAGAGGTAGTATACAACAAAGTCGCTATCCACCTCTGTCTGACCGTATCGTATCTTCGACCGCTTACTCCAGACCACGCAATATAGGGATTTTGATACGTTTTTCACTGTCATTTAGATTTTTTAAAGTTTTTTTTATATCCTCGTATAATGTATTAGACTTAAACCGGGGCAGGTCGCTATTAAACTTCATAGATGTAGCTCAAATTTTGTAAGTCTTTCTTAAAAGTCTTATCTACCGTTATAATTTGTGATAACGTCTACGTTAGCGGCGATTAACGTTATAACCTCAAAACTCAAAGGACTGATGTCAAAAGATTTTTTTTTCTACATCAAATTTACACTTTTATGGTATTTAATTAGTGATGGATGTCTATACTGCGGCCGACGGCGAGTGCCCAGTGAGGCGCCGGGCGGCCTTGCATGCAGGCGACCTAGGTACTCGCTAAACTAAACCTACTCTACACGCACACTACCTATACTTACGTACATTTCTAAGCAGCGCACATCTTTCTGCGCACGCGCAGGCCGTTGGATAAGCGGCTGCGTTTTGACATTGAACATTTTTATACTGTAATAAGTTTTGCATTCGGATTCCCTTGTGTTGGGAGTTTGTCTGGGATATAAAGTTACTTGAATTACTCGAAGGTTTATTCTGTGTGGAAAAACAAAACCACATGTGCATATGAATCTTCGGTACCTACACCAGTGTGACCATATGTGGCAGGATCCTGCCTTTTTGGCAGGTTTAGCCCTTCATTTTGACATCTGGCAGGATCGGTTGAAGTTTTCAAAATCTGGCAGTATCTGGCAGGATTGCAATATAAGCTGGCACGTTTGGCAGTATAGCCTTAGACTGGGTTCACAGTAAGCATTTGCGAGCGATAAAAACGCTAAAACGTGGCCATTGCCCAACCAGAGACAGCCATTGCCGCGTTTTTCCGTTTTTATCGCTCATAAACTCTGATTGTAAACCCAGTCTTAAAGGAGCTTAGCCAGAAGAGTTTGACTTTGGCAGGATTTGTCAGTTTTCTAGCCTAAGTAAGGCAGGATCTCTAATTTGAAGTTGGACACACTGACCTACATCTCGTTTTTTAAAAGATGAGAAATGTTGTCATTAAACAATCTTGGTAGGTACCTAAGTCTTTTTTTGCAAAAGTGCTATTTTACAATAAATAACAGCTGCTAACAAAAATAAATATTTTTCGATATACATAATACTCATAACTAGACTAACTAGTGAATGCTCAAATCTGTCAGCGCCTTAAATTCGACAATCATCTGGGCTGTGGTTGAATGCCGAATTTGTCAAACTTCAAGCTTCTTTAATTACACAGAATCATAGTCTTTTTTAATTATGCCCGTCTCCTTCTGTTAAACAAACTAGAGATTTGTCAAGCCTGGATTTGTGTTTAAACTGCTGCCATTTATTTTATGCGCCGTATGTTGAGAGTAATTTTTTACAGGAGTAGGCTTTGCTATTCAATGCTAAAGCAGTAAAATTCTATGCAGACGTTTACTAATGCTGATTTCACCCTGGAGCAGAAGAGTGACAGCACAGTAATTTGAACGCGTATGCCGACATCGCCGAGGTCGTTCATATTGTCTCAGTACTGTCCACCCTACTGCCTCATTGTTCTGCCCCGTGTGAAAGCACCATAAGAAATTAAAGACTTCGGACTATCCAATTGGAAGGACCCTTTCATTTGCAATCAGTCTCTAATCCTATCAGGAATTCAGAGCCGCTAGAGGCTAGCACAAGACCCAGATCTAGGTCTCTGCCTGACAGCCTGTCAAGTGCAAATGGGATTTGATAGTTGATTTCAGTATAACATTGGTAGTAGACGCGTTTTATGCGTACAATTAATTACCTTTGTAGTAGTTTAATGGGTAAATTAGCTACTTGAATGTTTAATAGGGTCGTTAAAATACACCATTAATGATAATTAAGTAGATGGTGTTCTAATATTCTCGTCACTATGCCTAGAGTATGGAATGAAGCTTTTGTGCAATAAATATGTAGGAATCTGAATACTACGTGTTCTTTAAATCAAACTTAACTACTAAGGATGTAAAAACTACTTTGCATTTTACGCTGCACTTTGTTTTTTAACCACCTCTGTTTACCGAGGCATCAGCAATATGACGGCGGTGTCCGCCGAGACGGCCCGTACATTATTCAACGCGCACCTCCTGCGCCCGGCAGCATTCCTGGTACCCACATTGTTCGCATGTTCACCTGATACCCTGTGCAAGACTTGTTTCTAAACTGCACACTCATGAATTTTAAGTTTTAATCGATAAAATATTCGTGGACGATAATCTTTATAGTTAGTTACTTAGAACTTTCTTATCCGATTTGGATGGAACTTTCGTGAGAGCTTCCAGAGAATATCAAGTTTCAGAGTGGTACTGAGAAATCAAAGTGGCTCAGAAACTTATTATTAGACGTTTGAATGTAGGTTTGTTTTGTAATAAATAATAGTAATAATGAATGCGATATTTTTTTTAAATGTCCAAGTTTGCTATTCCAATGTAATTGTTGGTATCAAACCCGAACAGCGCTTTTAATTTAAAGCCAATCACCAATATAGCTTGAAAATTTAACTTTTTGTCACCTGAACTGCGTTTATCGCCTAAATAAAACAAATCGAGGCTAAGGTTAGATTGAACGTTGTTTGATATTGCAACCTCACAAGCTACTGTCACAGAATATTAGAGGAAAGGCGACTTTCCCCCGCTACTATTTGACAAACAGTGTGAGGTAAACACAATAACCTAATGGACTCATTCCTCCGTTTTGTGAAATTACCCTTTTCCATGTAGATCGTGCTGGACGAGAGATTGTAGCCGAAGATAAATACCTAAATACTGTTATGTTTTACACGAAAGACACATATAAGTAACTATTACAGACGAACTGCGAGAAAGTGTCATTTTCCAACAGAGAGGCATGTAATCTTAAGCTTTATTATACGAGCTCTGACCCGCAGCTTTGCCCGCGCCAGATTATTTGTGCATTTTAGGGGATTTTACGGCTTGATAAGTGTTCTATGACATGGTTTATTGTCTGCCAAATTTCATCTAAATCTGTCCAGCCAAATACGTGATTGAAGAACACACATCATTACTTACTTACGCTTTAAAATATTAAAAATAGTAGGAATGAGTTGGACATTAGTAGGACTTTTAGGTCCGTCCGGATCGCTACCACCACCTTGATCGCTAATCCTACCGCTAAGCAGCAGTGTTTGCACTGTTGTGTTCCAGCGTGGAGAGCAAGACAGCCGGTGCAATTACTGGCACAGGCATTCCATCTTAGCCCTCTGGGTTGGCATCGCATTTGCAATCTCCTTGGTGTGGCGGGTGTCTATAGGCGGTGGTGATCACTTACCATTAGGCGACCCACTTGCTTGTTTTCCTTCCTATTTCATAAAAAAAAGACTAGCCTATAGACAAATGACAAAAACCTCCGTTGGCAAGTAACCATTTTTGATTCGTCTGTTGCATCCGAAAGCTCAACTTGCCTTGGGAGAGCTGTCATTCAGAGCAGGAAAGCGGGTTGCAAATGACACTGAGTTTGTTTTCTCTCTTTCTTACTTATGCAACGCCAGCCATAATAGATTACGTCTAGTTTACATAATATTTTGTTGTTTTCGCGGCTTGTAGACATTGAAATAAAACAATTATAACTGTTATATTGCGTGTATTGTAGACTTTGAGCCCTTTTCAGGTCTCGTCAGGTTAATTAATAGATTCAGGCGTTACTTTGCGGAGGTCCACATCATCAAACTAGAACAAATTACCTTGCTACTCCTATATTTTGCATGAATTATGTCGCACAGACGCAGCTATTTTGCACGAGCCCGGCACTGGTTTTGCGGAGTAGCAAGGTAATTTGTTCCAGTTTGTTCTTATCAGATTTTTAGTTGTTTTAGGTGTTTGCCGCGATATAAACCGTTTAAATAGTTTTATTTCAATACGTCTAGTTTATTCTAAGTTTTATGATACAAATACACTACATCTGCCCCTTTCGAGCATAGACAAACTTTCAGTTCCGTCTTGCGAGGATTGCGTACCAAGTTTTAAAAAGCGCTCTCCATACAAACGGCGGTAACGTTTTCTACTTTAAAAACCTATAGCCATGATTTTTTCGTATGCTGTGGTTATATCTTAGAAGTACGTTTATATGTTTTGATTTTTTTCGTGTTCTTCATACATTTTATGGCAACTAGCAATTGTTTCTCGTGCATGTCTGTTTGTATTGTAACGTGTGTATTATTATTAGCTGTACCCCGCGACTTCGCTGGCCTCACGTGAAGCGTTTGGTTTCGAAATATAAAATTTCCAATGTGTTACTTTTCAGTCTTTCAATCCAATAAACGCATGTCGTAGTTTGTCATACTTTGCTAAACTAAGGTAGAATTAGCTGATGGGAAATATATAATGTAATTGCCGTCGCTGTGCATTAATCATTTTAAATATTAGATATTGTTTTTGAATCGATGGACGAAAGATGTGATGAAACTATATAGGAACCCTAACAAGAAGTCTATTATTAGCTATCTTCGCTATATCTCTAAATCGTTTCAACGATTCTCGAAAATATCTATCTCGAAATAGAATTTTCCTATCGAGGCGCACACTCAAAGCGATATTCGTGATTCCTCTGACTCGATTTGTAAATTTTCTACATACAGAAGTGAGCGTTTATCTCAACTGTTATCTCCCTATCTGCACGCGGAGACGTAATATAACATACTATTACTAATGCAACGCATAAAAAATATGTCCCTTCCTCATAAAAATAATATGAGGAGCCAGCGAGCGCCTGATAACGAACCAACATCAAGGAAGCACACACTAATTCCATTTTCACCCCCAATTTATATCTGTCACTTTTGGTGCCCTGGTCGACGCGCGTAAAAATATTGTTTTTACTTATCCCCGTAGGGGGCCTGGGGGGGCGAGGCAAGGGGGCCTGGGGGCGTAATTACTTGAGCAGCCAGACGCTGCGAGACGGCCCAGGGGGCTCCCGTTACTGCGAGCCCTGCCCGCAACCTACCCAGCTTTTTGTAGGTGACACGAGAGAATTTTTCTTAATCTGAAAGTATATAGGTACGTACGCGCTAAGGTTAACTCGAGCTGCTGGTTTATGCATGCCTGGTGCGCAGCCAACTAACATAGCGGAGCGTTGATAGACAATGTACTTTGCGCAAATGTTTTTGCCCGACTGCCGCCACAATGGAAGGTTTTGTCTTATCTATATTTGGAGATATTGAAATAATTTTAAGTATAAGTCATGAAAAATAGTCGGCGTGTGATCGGGATCCTACTAATATTATAAATGCGAAAGTAATAAATATAAATATATCTTAAATCTGAACGGATTTAGATAAAATTAGGCAGACAGATAAATCTTGTCCTGGATTAAAATAAAGCATACTTTTTATCCCGTAAACAGTGTTTTCTCGTTGGCACTGCTTTATACAATCTGATAGATTAGATTCTAAATAAAACTATGATATGATGGATGATAGTGGGTCAGGGACGAAATCGCGACTGATTTTTTGAATGTTTTTAATTTAATCATAAAAACACGTTTAACATACATTAAAGTAGTACAAGTCTCATTGAAATTTTCCTAAAATAGTAGTTTTTTCATATTTCATTAGGGCGCGGGAGCGGAGTGGACAATTTGGACCAATTTACCAAATGCGTCTAATTCATTTGGAGCCCGCCGGTGCACGCTCGTACAAATTGTTTTATTAATTTGATACTGTTAATCACGTTGTGTTTACACTAGCGAATTTGTATCTAGGTTATTAAAATAATGATTACGCATGGTGTCTCACCGCGTTTAAAAACAGCTTAAAGGTTCATAAAAGTCCTAAAACCGTATGTAGGCAGTTGAGATGGCCGTCGCAAAGCCTCGGGGTAAACCTTTACCAAGCACACTTTCATAAAAGCAAACTACGCAATTCAGCTGCTAAAGACGTCAAAAAGAGCATTAAAATGAAAAGCGGGGAGCGAACGCAAAAAATGCCTTCGGTTACAGCGGCATAGCTTTGCTTGCCGGGCAGAGACGTTTACTCTGGCAAATTTCAGTCGCGTTTATAAATCTTGGCAGGCTTGGGTATCAGGGGAGCAGCGATCTCCAGGCGTGCGGCGCGGCACGCACTCCTTCGTATCCATATTTAGTACCTACGTACGGTTTATCACACTTCAAAGAGCAGGCACGGGTAGGCGCGAGGCGCCTCGAAACCGCGTCTCCCCAACGATACTCCTGCTGTAACTAGGAATAGGAAGCCGCTTTGTGAAATTCGCGATGCTTTTCGACGTAGACGCGACCCCCGTTCGGTTTTTCGAGGTCGCCCGCTTCTCCCCCTTTCATAAATGCGAGTATCTAGGAGTACGCCTCGCCTCCTTCGCGATTCGCGTGCCCTGGTACTCTGATGCGGTAACGCCGCGGTTTCGCACCCGTATTCTCTAAGCGCGCTGGGGAGTATGTTATAAATAAATTTGTTTTCCACTAAATATACCTTTAAGCAGTAATTTAACAGTTGAACTACCTGTACATATTAATATTATATTATACACAAATCATATAATTACATAATAGTATTTATCTACACATATATCATAAATGCTCTATAATGCGTTCAAAAACCGTAGGCAATAACCAGCATTATAACAACCAATATTATTATGAGAATTTTTCTAATTTGTTTCTATATTTGTTCAAATTCATTTTTTATTACATTATTTTAATGTGTACAGTCTATAGATATTTAATAGGTACCTAGCACTAGTAGCTAGTAGCAATGCAGGTCATTGCCCTATGGCTTCTGAACCCATCATAGAGTACTTATGATATGTGTGTAGATAAAGTAATGTATGCAACTGTACATAATTAGGTCTTAAAACACTCGTGTGATCCTATTATGAAACTAGCTGACGCTCGTTTCATAAAACCACACTCGTGTTTTAAGACCCCTCATTATGCAACAGTTGCATAAAATACTATTGCCCCTATTATCTAGTATTGAATCTTAGTCAATCGGTATCGGTACCGCGGAATTTTTAAAGCGTGTACGGAATCTTACCCAATTCATCAATACACTTCCACAATATACTTGTAACAAATGCCATCAATGCCATCATAACGATATCTTACTTCTCCAAATTCCAAAAAGTTGTCTCTATGGCAAAATATAGCGTCATATTGCAAACCTACAACACGTGACTCCCTCCGCCGTCTCCATGGCAACGCGAGACAATTTCGCTAGTACACGCACATGTGCGGATTTCACTCAATAATGCCAGATTGTGTAAGAAAATTGACAATTATTTGGAAATGTGTTTGAATTTTTTTTTATATATTGATGGACGGTTTTCAGATATTTTGCATAAGTGGATGTAGCAGGTACGAACAAAAGTTGTTATTGAATCCACACTTCTTTATTTGTTATTTCAATTGTAACATAACATTCTGGATTTTGAGATAATTTTCTTTCAAAACAGTTCAGTTAAAAAGCAACGTAACTAACGTCACATTGTTTGATATAAGTTTAAATTAACTAAACAAAGCAACTACTAATCAATAACATCACTGTGTATGACTAGGAGTACATAACATCCAAGTGCTACATCGGAACTAACATATGGCGTGGCGTGGGATACGCAGGCAGGACATGTATAGGTACTAGATGCACCCTTAGACGCAGATCGATACTTCTGAGACGTGCTAGCCGATTATAAATTATACATACCTGGTAGTCGTGGAAATATTTCGAGATAAATGTGTCTCGATTTCGACTTCATCTTGATAACTTTAGAATTGGTGTGACATCGGAATGCTCACTTGAATCAAATTAATTTTTAGGTCAATGTTTAACTTGAAGTGTAAAAGTCTGTACGGCTCACCGCCCGCTAATTTAACATCATTCGCGAACCATATTTTGGCTTCTGTTAACCACTGGTGGTCCACGGACCACTGATTGGAAACCATTGGTTTAAATAATCCAGTCCACGGTGTTTTCACTGCCATACAGCCACATACGGCACATTGGATTTAAAAAAGTAAGTGATATTTGGCCGGGAACTGGTAGATGGCGCTGTACGAGCAAAATCAGCGAACAGAATTAGAACTGGCAGAAAGGGTCCGAAAATGTTTTGACATTTTACGTTTCGTTTCATGCAGTTTCCTTTAGTTCACTACAACTTTATTGTATCTTGTACTCTCATATGTTAGAACGACAATTGCTTTAACTATGTTATAATAACAATGTTTACAAGATGTTATAATTTTAAATTAATTTGTATTTTTAGACGTCATAAGTTAGAATTTATAAATTGTTAAATTAAACTTTTAGAGTATAATGGAATACAAGTTTCTGACGTTTATTTCTCCATTCCATTATAAATTTGACATCTTCTTGCTTTCGTGGTAACTGATGGTGCATTTCCATGATTAACTCTGCTCTTACTGATTTTTTACGACAATTTGCTCCCCTTTCGGCTCCGAAGACCCTGCTTTCTCTTAATGAAATCTCTTTCTATTAAAATGAGTTGAAAAGAGAATTACGATTGTATAACAAGTTATTATGAACAGTGGCCTGTTTAGTTGACTTATTGGATGCAACATTCTTACTACACTCGTCTGGAATAAGTATATTAAATTCGAATTGAGTTCATAATATACATATTCCAAGACAAATGTAGTAAAAATGATATATCTAGCAAAAATATTACAGCGGAGTGAGCGTATGACTTATAGGTATAACTATACATATATATGTTGTATGTTATGTTAGTTATGTGTATACATATATATTGAATGATATTACTTGGCCTAGTAACAATAGATTGCGCTTTAATCGAAAATCTTGACTGACAACTCTATTTCTTATAGTTCCATGTACTCTATGATCCAGTCTTTGTACGTCCCACAGCTGGGCCACCTTCTCATATACAAGTATGTGGATTGAACCAATTTTGGGCAAAAGTTAACGCAAACCCAGTTCAGATATTGCTTTCTAGCGTTTCTAGCTGTTCATTATAGTTCAAACAGTGTGGCACGCTTCCCTAACAGCCCAGTACGTCTTATATTCAAACCAAGTTCAAAGCTTAAAAGTATGGGCCGCCAGCAAACCTGCCAGTAATAAATTACGTATTTACAATAACAACCTTCAACGAGTGTAAATCAACCATGTGGCACAGTATAGCATGTGGCTTGTAACACTTTTTTTTGACACAAATCGAGAAGCTTTCCGAAGATTATCTAGAAGTAATCGCTGCTTAGCGATAAGACCGTTTGTTGATCCCTTGTAAAATTTCCCTATGTGTATCATTTATCTTTTGTTTACGTGTGTGAATCTGTAAAGAGTATTTCTGATTGTATGAGTTGAAGTCATAAAATGCGACTAACTACGGAGTAGAGTCAGAAATCCGTTATTATAAAGTTCAGAATGTCTTAATACTCGCTTCTAGGCGATTTGGGAGGGATGTTCCCACCAGTAGGGGGTTGGCGGTTCTTAGAGCTATCACAGAATAAATAGTAGACGTTATTTTAACGGCTCGTATACTTTCAAACTTAAAATTTCCTTCTCGCTAGGTTCAAAGCAGTTGATCCCTTTCTTATGACAGCCCAACTGTGGGATAAAACTAAACTTAAGCGGTTATGTTAGAATCACTTGGAAACATTTTCAGCTAGAGCGAATCTTGTACAACCAAACTGAATTCTAGGATTCCACTGTAGAACCTTTTTTCAGTAAGGATCATAATGGCTTTACATAGTAAATGGCTTAATATTACAGCGATTATTCATTGCGACGGGGTTTTAATTCAGTTCGGTTGCATAACATTAGCTACCTATTAGATGTTCAGCTTACTCTTATAGATTCTTGTTAACTGACACCGTAAAGTGCTTAAGTTACCGACTTCACGTCCCAGTAATTAAGTTGTGAATTAAGTATAATTCATATTTATGTTAGTCTTTAAGGTGTTCTATGGGCCCATGCAGTCTGAAATAAAATGATTCTATTCTACTTATAGCTTCGTTCCCTTAGCGTTCTTATAGTATTATGGCATTTTTAGCAGAGAAGTTAGCGAGATTCCCAGTTTCTGATTGTAATCTACGATTTCGCCATCCTGCCGTGAATGGTAAGGCTAAGCGATCCGCTATAATGCACCCAATGGCAGGCAAAATATTTATGTGTTTTATTAATATTCAGGGTAAAGTAAGGTTGTCAACATGCGAGTCTGGGTACCAACTTACTGCTGATTGTCTTTTGGTCCATAATCTAAATCTGCAGGAGTAGACGACCGGATAGCCTAGTGGTTAGTGGCCCAGACTACAAAGCTTCAGGTTCCGGGTTCGATTCCCGGGAGGGGCAAATGTTTGTATGATGAATACGAATGTTTGTACCCGAGTCGTGGATGTTATATGTATTTAAGTATATATTTATCTATATAAGTATTTATATCCGTTGTCTAGTATCCATAACACAAACAGCTTTAGTTGCTTACTTTGGACTAGGTCAATTGGTGTTAACTGTCCCAAGATATTTATTTATTTATTTATGAGTTATTCCAACCCTACTTGACTGACTGCTACTAAATGTCGAGGAGTTGCAGTGTCCATTATGATTTTATCACCATTGTCATCTTTCTGTTGGCTCGTTCTCATAGGACATGACTTGATGAATACTTGTAATTTTCCAAATGAACATTTTGTAGTACTTAGAGGCTTTTGTAGCAGACTTTACCTCGCGAATGGATTGATTAATTCTGGTTTTATTTAACGTTATTTTGTCATCATGCCCGCTGACACCGGACACGGGCTGTCCGGCCCGGGTACGTCGATGCCGTTATGTACACAAGTCATCGCTTATGTGCCTATGTACTCCTGGTATATAAGCAACTGTTGTATAGGTAATAGTGGGTACGCGTGTACGTAGATAATCTCGTCATAGCTCGCACCCGTTATGGTATTACTGTGTTGGCGTGGGTGGGGGGAGGCTCGCGAGTGCCACGGGGGGGCGCTGTCCGCTTTAAAAATACTGGGGCGCGACTGGAACCGCCGAGCCAGCAGAATGCTAAAGGAAGCCGTTTATTTTGAAAGACCGTGAAGACTTCTGCCCGCTTCTGCGCTCTTGGTCGGAACGGAGAAATAGTTAGCGAAATGGTAAATTAAAAAAGGGTAACCCTGCAGCTAATATTCAGAACTCACTTGGCTAACTCAGTATGATAGTGATTCCCTAAAAATCGGTTTTACGGGGTAAAACTTTTTCTTACTTTTTAATTTATTAAACAATTTTACCACAATCGTGGTCACCCTAAAACACATGTTCAATTCAAGCTGAAATCTTTTTAATAAAGGCGAGTTTGATATGAAAATTAAAAGAAAACAAACTGTCACCTCTTTTCAATTCAGAAATTGGTAAATACCTACTAATTAGTGTGAACATATTTTTTTATAAGTTTAAAAAACAAATAATACTGTAAGCAACTTAGACACTGACACAGTAATTAGAAGCTGATGTTTTAGACTAAGATTCAGATTTTACCCTGTATCTTAAGGTCGACTTTTGGCTAAAGAAATATTCTGGTCTTGTATAGCGTGGTCTCTTTCAAAATAAAAATTACGCCTTATATGTTAATCACATGGTTTCGCCTCTGTCTGTCTGTCCGTCGATCAAGTCGAACACCTCAACCCACTGGAGCTATCTACTTGAAATTAAACAAAATTAGAACAGCCTCAAAACGTATTAAATCATAAAAAGAATCTATAGCTTTTTTTATTGTAAGTGGGGACTTAGTTGGAGAAAACTGTTATCAGATGTGAAGCTGAATCAGTATAAAGTAAATTGCAAGAAGGTTAATAAGTAAAATATGCGATGTTACGGAACCCTCGGTCCGCAAGTCCGTCACAGTTGCTCAGAGTGTTCAATTCGTTCAGTTTGGACCAAATTACATTGTTCCTCTGCAGCATTTTTTTTAACTGTGGTATCGACGGTCAACTGAATAGCAAGAAAAACCTCAGCGAATGACTTCACAAACAACAGTCACATACCTAGTATGCTTTGTGTTGTAATGTGTTTGTATGTCTTAGAGAACTGTGATACAGTGACCTAATGCGTAACAAACAATCAATGCAGTTCACAACTTGACGCGTTCATATAAATATTTGAGCTAGCCACGTTAGGGGTGGGGCGGTGCAACTCATTATCGATGATCGATTCAATGCATCCCATGTTATTAACGTTATTCGGTGTTCGAAAATCGTACCAAATTTAAATGTATTTTGTCCGTGTTTTCATAATTGGGCGCGGGTGATGCCGGCGCGGGGTGGGGTGGCGCCGCGGGCGTCATCGCACCCCTCCGCGTGGGTATTTAATGATTATACGCTGACTGCCACCTGATTGCTGGTGCCCTAGTACACTGTCGATGATTGCGCGTATCGATAAAGGCTGATTGGTATGGAATACCGGTTTTTTTTTGTATTGTCAGTGATTGATAATAGATAAAAGATGGCTATAAGATATCCCGGCCGGAATTTTTAAAGCCCTATGAAATGAACTGTTAATTAATGTAAAAAGGCTGTTTTACAGATGGGGTAAGAAATAACTATGGTGTGGCAGAAGCTCGTAAGGCCGAGCCACGCTGGATGCGTATAAAGCACGGCTCCAGCTCGCTTCGTAGAGCTGCATTACGTGCACGCAACGCAAGCGATGTGGCATCTCCACTTATAATTCCATATATCACAACCGGTATGTGCACGCGCGTGTTTCCGGAGTCGTGCTGCATACGCATCCGGTGTTACCCGGCCTTTAGACTGTGCAATCAACAAAATGGAACCATGTGAAATTCACATAATAAAAAAAATAGTAAGCTATTTCTTACGATTTACATTTTATTGTATATTTATTACAATAACCTAAAACTGTGTTAGTTTGTTTGTATGTATGTAGGAGTGATCTCTGGAACTACTGAACCGATTCCGAAAATTCTTTCTACAATAGAAAGCTACACTATTCCTGCCGGACATAGGCTACTAACTCCACGCGAACGAAGTAGTGGGCGTCCGCTAGTTGCACAATTTTAACAAACAACCATAATAATTACTGTTGCCATTATAAGAAGTTAGTTTTTAAAATGTGGCTCACCTCCTTTTGATATTAATCGCAGTGATACGATTGATCGGTCGCAAAGCTAGTTAAGATGAATCATCAATGTTATCATCAATTTGTATGAAGATTGTTTAGTGTATGTTCGTTACATGTATTCCTTTACTGTATCATAGTGTGATTTACTGACGTAAACAAAAATATGAAACCTGCGAGACATGCGCGTAACGCGATGTTACGTTAGAGAAACATACCCCTGAAACCGACGAAAACAAAAAAAAACAAGGAATCTCGGTACATTGGCCAATCTTTTGCATCTGTAGTGATGGATTGCTTTGAATGTGTTGGCAGGTTTCCTGGCAATGTTTTCCTTCAGTTCATGGTAAATTTTCAAATTTAATTTCGCATAAAATCAGCGAAACCGGGCTCGTTGGTATTTAATATAACCTTCGATCACTCTTGCTGAGAGGCGGCAGGTGAGGTGATATAGCAGCATCCTTATTAATATTCTAATTTAAATCAGCAAATTTTGAGAAAACGACGGAGAGATTTAAAAATCTAGTCACAGGGAAAACATGAACAGTTAAGTCTAAACTTTTCAAACGGCTCGAACTATCGAGTGTCGATTGTCGATACCCTAGTGATCGCTAGTGTCGCCGCGCTTACTCGCGGGGAGGCGCCACTATGCGGGTAGCAGCGCGTGGCAGGAGGTGGCGCGAGGAGGCACCGCAGTACATAGGCCAGGCCATGTATCAGCACATACCAGGGCCCCAGCACATAGGTGGCGGATTCCCGAAATTTTGCAGTTATTTTGTATCGAAAACTAGGTTATTCCACGATTTATTCGACGATCGGGCCTCGGCCGCGGAAATAAAATAGAATATAGTTTTTTTTTAAATTGCTAATTTTTACTTTGATCCGACGAACTCGGTGTAGCATTGTTGCGAGAGCTGTACGCTAACGCAATTGATTTTTCATTTTTGCCTGTACTTTATATTTAGTACTTATACAGGAACAGTCAGCATCAAAAGTGACGCACTTTTGTGCCCTGTAAACGCTATACAGCGAACAGTCACGCACGAAATGTCATACAAGATTGACAAATAAAATGTATTAATCAGATTAAGTAGTACAGGTGCCTAGTTACTTCTGACTAGGCAATGCGAACCCCGTTTTATTCTTATAGAATAGCCGGTTATAACCGGTTCTATCTTAGGGAAAATAACTGGGTTTGCATTCCCTACTTTTGATGCTGACTCTAATTTAAAAAAATGCCGTAGAAACACTATTACTTGGTTCGAGATGCCTACCCAAGTAACGCTATTCACAAAACCACCATTTTTTCATAGTCACAAACTTGTAAACAACTACCTTGCAACATCACGAATAAACTTGAGTTTCGAAGAAATGCTTTCTAAGGCCTCAGAGCTGGCCGTAATTTATACAAAAAGAAATTTAATAAAATAACCGACCATCCATCTTTGTCAACTTAACTGACAAGACGAACACATTGGAATAGTTATGCTGACCTTTCAAATACATACCACAGTACAGTATACACATATTATGTATGTAACGCACGCACCGTTGCACCTTATCTATCATTGAAGTGTAATTAATTACAGAGTAAATTGCAATGGTGTACATCTAACATACAAGTACCAGAAGCACATAACGCGGGAAGGGTCAACGGATATTTAGTGTCCGCATAGCAGATGCGGTCCTTGGCCACCGCGCCGCCCTCAAGACGGTCGATATCGCTCGTCACCCCTCCTTATTGCCTATGTACACCTGGTACTTGAGCGAGCACGTAGCCTTGTGAAATTGGTATGAATCTGCTAATTAAATTGATTGCCCAGTCATGGCTCTAAATTGTACAGGAGTCGAAACAAAACTCAAATGTTACAATCATTTTGTCGCGACACCTACGCACACTTCCCTTTTAAATGAAACTAAGGTCAACGCTAAAATCCAAAACCCGTCTATCGGTGGCATTAAAACGCAGAAAGCTCTAACTATCAAAATAAACCTGCTCTAGCTATTTACTATATCATTGTTTTAATACCATTTTAAATAAGAAGTCAAAACTTGTCTAAGGCAAAATTACAGATTACGCGTATCTTGACGCACTCGAAAAGCTCATGAATTTCATGGCATGATCATAATTATTATAGAATTATATGCACCACGTTCAAGCCGCAAGGAAGCTGACGACATACAAATAGTGCATACAATAATATACGGGCTTATGAGTACGTTCTTTTTTTTAATTCGACGCCGGTGTAAAACAAGCATTGTAATGGTAAACAATTGCCACGGCTTAGCTTTACTATTTTTATAGGCACTACCTTATTGTTAAATGAATACGATATAGCAAAAATATGCCACTATTTTTTAAATAACAAACTACCGTAACAAATACGAGCAATTCCAAACAAAAGCGACACGAAAACCAAACAAAAGAAACAAAAATTTGAAAATGGAATGTAAATTCGCACCGTTCAATTCACTCAGCGCTCGCCTTCGCTTGTATCGCCCGATTGATGGCAACCGCGGCCACTTGTTGAATGAAAATCTTGTATGTTTTCGTAAGTCAGCATTTGTGAAACGGTGGCCGCTAAAATGTAGCTCACGGTTTTAATTTTTAATATATTTTATTAATGCAAATGAGAATGCGAAGTTATTGAACTATTATCTTTAAAGTTTATATCGGTTTACTCATAAATTATTGCAAGCTCTATTTAACTTGCCATGTTTGTTGTTTGAAATTGGGTAAAATTTTGTGAGTTTGAACTACTTCCAGTGGTCGGATTGACTCCATTTGGTATATGTATGTAGATACTTAATTATACATTTTTCGAGCTCTTATTAACATTAGTTAACATTTAATAACTTTACTTTAATACAATGCAAAGTTTAAAGCTTTCTAATAAACACAATCGCATTGTTTATTTACCATAACATAACACACGCCATATAGCTTAAGTTGCGCCAGTCATACAAAAAGCTTCAACCGGTAAAATTTTCGCTCACCTTTTAACACTAGGCGTGCCTGAAGCCTGAACCGTGAATAAGGCATAGTTAGAATGAACTTCCATGGTTTGTACCGAAACCGCTATCAGTGTCAGTGGGAGAATACGCCACATTTAATCATTACGCATGCATCTGCAACACAAATTACTGCCTAAAGCCATTCTTCCTTATTCACGTGTACTGCCCAAACCGTAAGCAACATTTTAGTGGTCCTGCTTACTCACACAAGGTCGTTTGTGCGTATGTGCGTGTGTGTACCGTCAGGTGGGATTTGCCGGCCCATTCACACAATGCCAGTCGGTCAATCTACACGCCCTTTACAATTAAAAGCACTTAGCAACTATGTCACTTCGGGATTTCCATTAGCAATTGGTTTTAGCTAGTTTAGTATGAAAATGGAAATGTGATTGTCTTGTTTAGTTTTTTTTCATTCTTTTATTTCAATTTAATACTAAAAAATACAAACTCAATATAAACTAAACATTAATACTAAAATTATAACTAAAATAGGTTTATCAAAAACAAGAAGGCCCCCTTGGCATGGTACCGAAGATACTGGCAGCATTACCTCTCTGTATAGTTAAGCTTATACGCTGTGCGAGGTAGCTGCCAGCTCTTCGGTTACTTGTGACGTCGACCAGCCTCTGTGAGACCTCTTTGAAGAGGCCTGGTGCACTAGGACCCCACGGACCAAGGGTCTCAACTCCGAATGGAATAAAGTTATATTCGGAGCCGAGACCTCTATATTTGTTGCGTTGTTTAGTTATTTTGGTTTTGAAAATTTCGTAAGTATTACTTATTTGAAGAGTAGATGCAATTATGACTTTGCCAACAACGAGAATGGCAACATTGGCAATTTATTGTCGCCACTTTAACGGTGGTGACGAGAAATTGATCTGATCGCATAAGTTATGCTTATGCAGATACTGTCAGATAAAAGCTATTACACTGTAAAGGATTTCCTCTCACACGACATTTTCCCATAAAGTCTTAAAAATGTTGCATGCGCTAGTAAAACAATACAGGGTCCAATTTAATAAACGCAACTGGCGACAGGTGACAGTGGCAATTCGGTATACATTGCTTGCCCACTATGATGTTGAGTCTGTAAGTCTGTAGCGTTACTTGTCGACACAGTAATGTACGGCAAATTGTCACTGTCACCTGTCACGTTTATTAAATTTGTCTCAGATAGCAGAATAAGCTACCACTTGTCTATTGTCTCCGTACCAACTGACTTTAATTTAGGCCAAATGATCGGCTTCCATAGAGTCCACGATTGTGATACAAATATTTGCCTTTTGCAGGAATCGAACTCACAGACCTTAGCTTTGTAGTCAGGGTCGCTGACCACTAGGTTATTCTGGTGCTATAAAGTATAAACACTTCATTAATTTTCTGAGGAACATACCATGTTCAACGTGTCGGTTCAGAAGATGAAATACAGCATTCTTGAGTAAAGTATTCAGTCAATTTATTAAAAACAAGTCTTTTCGTTTTTTTTTCGGGTTTCGTAGCCAAAGAGGCAAAGGGGTGCCAACCTAACGGTATCTTATTACTAAGTCTGTCCATCCGTATGATCTTTAAGGAGCTCTATCTTCTGAACCGGTATAGGTAGCTGGTAAAAATGTTCACTGAATAACTGTGTAAAATTATGGCGGATAACTTAACAAGTACTTAATTCTAACAACAATAAGTAAAAACTTAAGGAGGTCTCCAGTTCTCATACAGAAGAGTATTTTTTATCGGCTTTTTGTTTTGCTTTATCTTAAAAACGGTAACAGGTACAGTCAAGGAAATTGAAACACGTAGGTACCACCGTAGAATCTAGTCGAAGAGACATACGCAATACATTTGTATGATATAGCCGGGCGTTTAACGCGTCGCGTCATTGCGATAGGGTTCTAAGGTGGTACGTGAATATATTTCCCCTCCTGTACATATGTCAAAATTGGCTACGGCGGCGTAAGTCGGAGGCGCGCTAAGGATCCTGACCTGAAAGAAATCACATAGTTTTCGTTTATTATAACTAGGTAGCATATGTATATTTTGTAGTGGTGCAGGTCCCTCGGTGCGCGTGTCCGACTCACACTTGTCCAGTTTTTGTAGTTCGTTGCGTGAATGTGGAATATTTCGATGCGGCAGCCATTTTTACCTATCCGGGCAGCTGCGAGCCTGCCATCCAGGTACTAGGGGTTCAGCACACACATGATGGTATACTGTAAGCTATATTTAGTGGCTTGTCCATTTGAAGCACTATCGATTGGTGTCCGCGGAGCGTTGACCCGCGCCGGACGCCGCCGGCCGTTTCGCTAATTTATTAATTATTTATACTCTACCGATCCTATGGTGCCCTGGTGGCCCCGTGTTATTCCAGGATGCATGGGTTGACTGCAAAATTAGGTTCGCACGTACCCAGAACCCAAGGCAGACCAAAACTGTTCGAGAGATGAAGAAGAGTTAGGTACTAAACTCAGGCGAAATATTTAAACACATCTAAATCGGTAGATGACTGGGTTTTTAATTCCAAATTGAAAGAATTCGTTGAAAGAAGAATAAAAGTGTGCTTAGATTTTTTCCGTGGTTGCCATTTCTTACAATATGACGAATAAAAAATCATAACACTCCATACAAAAAGGCTCGAAAATATGGCGTCACAAGTTCACAACACAACAGTTACTGTTCGTTATCTTTGTTAATAAACCTAAGGGGGTCAAGAGTAAAATCGCCGGGTTATTAGCTTTTATATAATTACAAAAAGAACAACATCAAATATCCTTTATTTTGCGCCGCGCGGGGCACTTAACTATAGAACAAATTAATAAGGTGGAAAATAGATCGTATTATCCCTTAATTAACTCCATAATTAGAACTTTCTTTTTTTCCGAGTTCGAATAAGTATATTGAAAACAAAGAGATTATAACTTTAGTTTTTTCCTAATTTTCGTTCCTTTGAATCGCTACGGTACTAAAAAAATTTTTTGGCAATATTATTTTTATTCTAGCACGATATCATACTTTTATGTCATTTGGTTTGCAGTGTTGTAGCAAATTTGTTCTAAAACTCCTACGAATGACGGTTATGTGTATGGCGTTTGAAATATGTAATAAATACTTAAGGAATCTATTTCAATTGTTTCAGGACAACCTTACACCGGAGCCAGCGGACATGAATGACGATGACAACTTCTCTAGTAAGTATAACACCGCACTACTAACTAACACTACTTTACTTGCCTAGTCAATGTACTGCCACTTGCATCAAATCAAAGCAATGGTTGGTATTTTACGCAATATGCAAACAGAATTCTATTTTTTTTTACAAATTCATCCCGATAAAATACCAGCCAGGACGAAATTGGCTTTAAATTTGAACTGTTTTAAGATTCGAACGTTCCAAATTTTGAATACTTGAAATTGATTGGCGCATGTGATCTGGTGCAGGTCAGGCCTTCGCGAAAGACGCTGAGAAGTTGAAAATGATGTTGCTAGCATGGAATTACCACAGCCAGACGCAAGGTAAAACTTATTTCAATATTTGTGTCGTTTTCGAGTGAACAGCCTGTCGTATTTAAGCTTCCAAAATTCCCGACATCCAAAAACGCAAACTAGTCTAAGATTGGTATCACATAACCCACTCTGGACATCAAAGCCCAATGTTTTTGGATGTTAAAATTATACCAAAATCGCTTTTTTTCTGAACATACTGAATTTTGTCCTCTTACAGACCATCTAATCTATCGCTATCTCTTTTATTGATAGAATCAGCATTTAATATTGAAAAAGATAAAAATATTAACTAAAACACGTACATGTGTTAAAAAAAAAGGGAAATAAGTGATTTTGGTAAAAAATGGACATCCGACTTGACTCTGATATCCAGAATTTTCGCGTGAAATTAAGTTTCATTCGAGTCTGATCGTTTTTCACATGAAGAAAGAGAAGTGTTATAAGTCATAAGGTTCAAGTTTGTGTGTCTGTTCACACTGTACAGTAAGGGAAATATATTCACGAACCACCTTAGAACCTTATCGCAATGACGCGACGCGTTAAACGCCAGGCTATGTCATACAAATGTCATGCGTATGTCTCTTCGACTAGGTTCTACGGCGGTACGTGTTTCAATTTCCTTGTTTGTACATGATGTGTTTGTGTGTGAGTGTTTTTGGCATCATGCTTTCAAACTGTTTGAGGAATTTGAATGAATTTTTCTACGTATTGCATTATCATCCAATATACAACATCTAAAATCAAAGTGAGTGTGACCACTGGAACTGGTTTAAATTTGCTTGCAAGATTTAAATTAAACATAAAGTCAAGCAATATAAATTCTGGACTACTGTAGAACCTAGTCGCAATAAGGATAGCTCTGTTTTTTCGGGTGGTAGGACCTTCTGCAAAATCGCTACCACCATTTTGCTCGTTAATCCAGCCGCTAAGCAGCAGTGCTTGCACGGTTGTGTTCCGGCGTGGAGAGCAAGACAGCTGGTGAAATTACGCACAAGAGGTATTCCATGTTAGCCCTCTGGGTTGGCAACGCATGTGCAGTCTCCTTGATGTTGCGTTTACGTTCCTATTATGTTAAAAAATTACTGTGAAAAGGCTCTACAGTGTCCCAGAACTCAGATTAGTTGACAGTGCTGGTGAAATTAAAAAAAAAGCTTACAAAAACGCGGCGTAACTAGTTGTTGCCGACGAACATTACGCCACGTTTTATCGTTTCGCGTCAGGGGTTCATAAACATGCTTCGTATTTATCTTTATTAGCGCAAGGATGATTAGCTCTCTCATTTGCTGTTAACGTATTTATCCTTTGCTAGATCGGGCAAAAAACCTACGCGATCTAACGAGGGAGGGACGTCGGTCACACAGTCTTGCATAATTTTCACTGTGAAATGCTATTCACGGAACGCCGTTAGCTATTTTTACTCCCCGAAGCCATATTGAGAGGCTAAGGGTAGCTCTACATTGGCGGTTACGCCACCAAAACTCCAAAGGAATATAGGTGCGTACCGGATTTTTGTGTGCGTCCTTTATGCAAGTTATTACGCAAGATGTTATTGTTATTTCAACAAACTTCTGACATGGCTAAGGTTAGCATCTAACATGACCGACCAGGTTTATTTTATCTGAGTTTATGTCTGTGTGCGTAACTTTTTTGACACTAGTTTGTAGAGATGTTGGGAGGATAAATTAAGCTTGGATCAGGCATATTAGGGGTACAGACAGGCGTTTGTCGCATTTTATTGTTTAGACAGGTGTGCGGCCGGCACTAGGTTAAGACAGGCAGTTTTGAAACGCGTTAAACCATATATACAAATTGTCGCGTATTGCGCAGACAAGGCCTTAGGGTAGCAATGGGGCAAACGATGCAGGCACCTTCTCAAATTATTTATAGGCAGGCTTGTTGGTTGACATTTAAGTCGCATGCACCGGTCCCTTGCGAGTGCGTGTACCCTCATTAATTTCTGCCGCCTTGGTAACTGGCTGCGCATACTGAATATAGTTAAAGGTGAAATTATGGTTTAAGGGTTGCCTCAAATAACTAGGACCACAGGGGCTTATAAATATTTATGTTCGTGCGAAGCTTCCAGCTGGAGGTGCGGATCGAAATGGTGTTGCTACGCTATTTTTTGCCGAAGGCTGTTTGAGAAATTTCTAGACGTTTACCAGGGTAAATAAAATGGATATTGTGCGTCAGTAAATACACGACTCAGTCCTGCCCACGCTTTTGACGTTAAGGGTAAAATGTCAGAAACCTGGATTTAATTAAATGAGCGTGCTCTATTTCGCCGAGGCAGGTTTAAGAAGGCAAAAAGGATGGTTATGTGTTTCAGCAGTAAGTTGTGAATCAAACTCGTATATCGAACTGACGAAAATGAAATAACTACTTTATAAATACATACTAGCCGTGCCCGCGACTTCGTCCGCGTGGAATATTGTCTTCTAATTGTGTTGGCTAATTATTTTACAAATGAGACAAACGTATAAATACTTTAATGAGCTATTTGCAGTGTATTTGCCCTCACGTGTCTGCCCGTTCGGGTAAGCACACTTAGGCATATTTTCCTACCTACACCGCGCCGTACCCCCCCCCTCCCCCCCCCCCCCCCCGCTATAATGACCCCGTAAATGTTACATCAGAATAGCTCTAATATTTTTTCGGTGGTCGCAAACTTGTAAAACATTCACATAAACCTTACATATTTCCATACAAACTTTCATCCCCTATTCCCTATTGTTATTTTACACCCTTGAGGGTAAAACTTTTACAAACTTTGAAGGTCACATTTATTGATATGAATCAACAGCCTAAAAAATAAGTTTCAAGCTTCTAGCTCTAAAATGACGATATTTCCATAGAACTTTTCATCCCCCCTTTTAACCCCTTACAACCCTTTTTTCGCATTAAAAAGTAGCCTATGTCCTTTCTCAGGCTCTAGACTATCTGTGTACGAAATTTTATTTAAATCGGTTCAGTGGTTTTGGCGTGAAAGCGCGACAGACAGACAGACAGACAGAGTTACTTTCGCATTTATAATATAAGTAAGGATAAGGATATAACACTAAAGTAGTTACCTCATTTTCGTCAATTCGATATACGAGGTTGAGTCGAACAAACGTCCATATATGTGTCAGTCTACGTCGATATCTCGAAGGGATGTGACGGATGAAACCATTTTGATGAATGAGGTATCTTTAAGGTGGTAGTTAAAAACTAAACGCAAGTTCTAGGTTCTAAACTGAACCTTTTCGGTCTGTAACTACCGCTCTTAGATTCGTCGCGGTGGTGTTTGTGACACTGAATGGATACATGGAAAAAAACATTACCCTTCCTTTTGGCTTTGCCGTAGTAGGGCAAAAAGACAAAATGGCGCATTTAAGACGCTGTTGTGCGACTAAAAAAAACAACGTCCAGTCCTATTGAGTTAGGTATCCATACCCAGGGTTATGGTATTTTATTAAATAAAGGCGATGTTATGAATATATGCAATACATAGGTTTTAATAAAAAGTGTTTGAATAATTCAAAACGAAACATATTTTTCCTAAACAATTTACATCGCTCCGTCCCATGGAGTTGGATAACAAATTAACATGTTGAAAGTTTACAAAAATGTTTTTAGCTTTAACTCAAAATGGCAAAAAAGTGGTTTCCACTCAGTCGGGTTTTCTTAAAACTTGTTTTCACTGTACTTGTCTTATTTATGGTCGCCGTTGTAGGCATCACTTGCAGCCTTCTTAATAATAAGTTTTTAATAGTTAATAACATTTTACTGAGAAACTGGATGTTTTTTCAATCGTCTTTAAAAAAAGGAGGTGGTTCTCAACTCGACGCTAATGTTTTTTTTTTCAAATATTAAGTAACGCATTTTGACAATAAGTTGATCACAGCTGATGTGATTTGCAATTTCCTTGTAAATTTTCATCAAAAACCGATCAAGTGCAAGTTTGACTCGCGTACCGAGAGTTCCGTACCATGGCATAATGGAAGAAGAAGAAGAAAGGCGTTTATATACACTTTTTACACAATAGCGGCAGAAGTAGCACAAAAATCTCGAACAACCTTAGCTAATCTAGCTTTATTCTCCTGTTCTCTTTATAATGTTTGTTAATGGTTTTTTTTATCTCTTCGTCCGTGTAGATAGACATATGTATCTACTGCTGACTGTACCCAAAGCAAAAAGAAGTCATTTTTATCAATCCACAACCCTGCATGATCAGCATTATGACACCACTTTAGAACATAAGCTAATCAAAGAAACTTTGAGTCAACCCCCGACATATTTTGAACGTTAAATATCTTAACAATCGCTACACGTTTTTTACCAAACATTCCCAAGAACCACCGCAATAAAACCCACTTTCAAGTATAACAAACGTTTTTAAAATCGGTTCACCCGTTCGAGAGCTATGATGCCAGAGACAGTCACGTAGGATTTAGACTTATTTTCGTCTGGGAAGTTGAGGTTCGAACTGGGATGGGATGGGATGGGAGTCACTTTCTTTGAACGCTTCAATATAAGGACTATGTATGTTATATTATCAAACAAAACATGTTTATTTAATGAGATCTTATGCCATCTACGTCTAGTAGAATGCGAACCTTAGTATCAACATTATACAATCTGAATTAGATAGTATTTACGTGAAACCTAACTGTCTTTATAATAAGATTCGTGAGCCTTTGACAAACTTGAACGCGTATTTGATTTGTTGGTGAGATGTCTAGAATTCTAGATTGGTCTGGTTAAGGTTAAAAGAAGGTTTAGCAAAGAAGTACAAGTTCTTGTTTGAAAATAATGATGGAAGCTTTTTTGCTTACAGTATTAGTGCATAATGCTTAATCAATACACGATTGTATACGTCATCAAATCACAACTACCGGAGGGTGAAATTGAACAGAAATTTAAAATCATATTTTCTCTAGTTTGGGTTGGCTGTATATTGAAATTTAATAGGTAGGTATAAATAAAACATGTGCGGACCATACAGTATCTCGTTGTTCTAATTCTGACACCTTATGGCTCTAACCAGGGCAACAGAACGGCTAAACGGCGTCCGCAATGAGCGAGAACAGAGAATCCCTTATTTTATTTTAAACGTAGAAATCGTCTCTAACCGTGGCTGGCTGGCTGGCTGGGCTAGGTATCTTTTGGTATATGCTTGCCTAGTCTTGGAACGCCTTAAGAGGAAACACCAAGGTCTAGAGAATTGAAAAATAGGTATTTGTAAAATCTATTGCTGCCTCCATCTATCAAGCCTCCCCCCGCAGAGTGCAATAGAGACAGCCGCAGCTTGGACTGAAAATACCTATTAAAAGTACACAAAATCAACAATTCGTAGACCCCTGATTCCTTCTCCAAAACTTATCCGATTTAACTACTTTTTTCATTAAAAATTAAAGAAAGGCTTTGGTAGTGTTCCTATGTTTTTCTTTTTTTATATAATCTAGTAAAATTTGTTTTCTGAATGTATGAACGCAGCCGAAAATCTGGCCAATTTTTTAGGTTCTTGAATGTCCATATCTCTTTTAATAATTAATTTATTAAAAAAAGGAAAACATAGGGACATGAATAATAGTGGCCATCCATTTTTTGGAAAAAAAAAATTGCTCTACTGGCATTATCCAGAGAGGAAACAGGGGACGACGTTTGTATGGAAAAACGGCCCTTGTGTTTCCTCTTAAGACTTGTTTTCTTTGACCCTATTATAGACATAAAGAGTGCATAAAGCATCTATCAGCTAACTAGGGCGGCAGATTTTGGGGACAGCCAATATTGGGACCGTTTTTTTTAGCCAGGAAATCAAAAAGATTTCTATAAGACAATTTGTAGACTAAAGGACGGCAAAAACATGTCCTAGCCTTCCACACACGTTGACTAGTTAAAGTGGGTTATGTGCTGTATGTCTGTAGTTCCGTGCTAAGGCCAATGGGAAAGCGCGTGGAGTTATGATAGAGTTCGCAAAAATGGATAATCGCACATCTTTGCAACGCGACGTCCAACCTTTCCTTACCAACTTTTCTAGGATGCGTTCTCCGTTTAGTTGACAGGACACCCTCAGGGTATTTATTGGGCGGGTGAGGGCGGCCAATGTCATACACCGGCAGCAGCTCCCTACGGCGCAAACCCGCGTCATACTGTCTAATCACCCTTAGGTCACGCCGCCCCCAATCCCTGCTGCGCGGGCGTCTCGTCAATTAAACAGTCTGTCTATAATTATTACAGTCATTTCACTAATGATTATTATTATTAAGAAACTGAGTGTATATCGCAAATTCGTTTGGGGCAGTGAATGCGCCACACGTGCATGCTGTACTTTTAACAGCACCCGAGTAACAGAACCCAGAAGGAGGTAGCTTATCACATCATTAGCATTCTCACCTCTGAACTCTTGGTACTTGCAGGCCGCAACGGGGACATCACGGAGAGCGGCGCGGACAGCATGGCCGATCTGTGGGCCTCATACCACAGCGCCCTCGGCCTCGGCAGCAAACCTCCTAAAACCCCTACTCCCCTGGCCACTGGCCACTCGGTGAGTTTTAAGGTTGAGCAGCGTTTCTTCTTTACAAGCTTTATTAAGATTTAATTGAGAGCATCGTCAAATAGCGTTTATGTAGCCGTTGCCAAGATGTGGTCAAGATGCATTAAAGTCCGAAATATGTCGGACGGACGGCATCTTTATCAACCACTACATAGTAATTAAAAACCAATTTCCTTCAAAGAACGTTTGACAAATGCACGGGTTTAAAAAAATTGGTTTATTTGCGTGCATAATAGGTTTATTTATTTTTGGCGTTGTTTTCTTGACACCTTGCTTTCTTGTCTTGCTTGTTGGATTATCCAACAATAGATTACTGATTCCTAGGAATGCGTACTTAATGTACCGCATAAATACGCAATAATACAGCAAGGTATAGTCTTACTATACAATAGTAGTATAGTAATCAGTTTAAAACCTGAACGCCCTTTGGAATATATTATTTATTATTAGCGCAGTAGCCGTTTCTAGTAAAAACGTGTATTAACAAACATACCCCTTTCACTCGATTTATGCTCAAGATGTTTGCCTGCAACTATACTCAACTCAATCCTAACTAGGTTGACGGAGGACTAACGACGACGACTTTCAGTACGCTACTGACGACGCATCCATTTGGACAAGTGATGATGCAGGCCACAAACTCCTACAAATGTAGTGCTACGTTTTCCTAGTCCTACGCTTGGAAGTTTTCGATTCCACGGCACTACATTACCTACCTCTTTGAGAATATGCACATAGGAAAAACTTGGGCGTCTCGTGGAACCGAACGAACTCACGAAGATTCAGCCTGTTATTAATCACTTAAAAAACCAGGCGGGGGCTGCTGAACCACTATTCTAGTTTCAATAATATCAATAGGTTGCCAATTAAAGTCAAACTAGATGGTCATTTTTCCACTCCTAAAACCAGGAACACATAACTCAACAAAGTCCTTGCATTCCAGAGCCCGATCCACGTGGGTTCGGCGACGCCCGTGGAGCCGGCGTCGACGCACGACGAAACGTCGTCGTCCGACCGGACGAAGGACGACGACGACAACGGCGCGTCCGACGACGACAGCGACGACCGCGTCGACCCGCACCATCACGACCCGGAGCGGCTTAAGGCGTTTAATGTAAGTAAAACTTTTTAACCAATGATAATTTAAAAAAATAAGAGGCACTGCGAATTGCTGTTCGTCTTAGCCAAATAACGTTGCTTTCGCAAAGATTACGAAAACGTAAAATTTAATTCAAAAAGCTTAAAAAATCAAGCAAACAAGGATTTTCCTTAGTAATGCCCCATAGGAAAATTAACAAAGTTGAAACTAAAATGACCAAACCAATATCTCGGACAAATTTTCGGACACTGAGCTACGTGAACTTTTTGAGCTTTACTTCATGCTGCCACACACTTTGTACCTATTTCATTTTTGCGCCCGGTGATTTTCGGTTTCGCTCGGCAAACGAGTATTTGTACAACCAGCAACAAACTTAGCCGTCTATTAAAGAGGTAATTGAGAGAATTTGTCTATGCTCGAAAGGGAATCAACTTCATAGTGCATACTATATGCCTCCCTTTCGGAAAATGACACTTTCTCTCAGTTCCATCTTTAATAGTGACTTATATATGTCTTCGATTGTACAGTTCGTACTCATTCGGAAACCGAAGATTGCCGAAGCGCATATCGTCTCGTGATGTGTTGAGTCAAACATAGCCAGTGCATATGGCGAATGGAGTACCTGGCTTTCCTTTTGATACGTCTCAGCAATCATTGTACTGAAATTAGATCCTTATTACAAGAAAAATATGAAGCTGAAAACAGGCGTGCTTACGTAATTGGAAGCCCGAGTTGTTCTAAGAAACTTCAGTCTCAAACGCTTTGGCAAATTTGCTTACGAAAGCAACGAAATAACGGCAAAGATTTCTGCTCCATTATTATTCCTCTAGCGAAGATTTTTGACAAGTAAAATAAAAAAGTTCAACATTTTTACTACAGGCCGTTTCTGTTTGAGTACTTGTGATGCAATAATACATTGTCATCAGAGCTACATACACATACTGAATTGGAAATCAATTTGATCACTGAGAGTGGGTTGAATTCGATTTGCAGGATCTTTATAGACAGACAAAATAAAAGCTTGTGAAAATGGGAAGTTTTTAACGGTTGACATACATGAATTGACAGCTAAGCTGTATACTCACACTTACTTTCTTAGCAGTAGAGTCGAATATAAATCATTTTGACCCCTTCGACTGTTCACTGTTCATGTATAAATTATGTTTCAGATGTTTGTCCGCCTCTTCGTAGACGAAAACCTGGACAGGATAGTTCCGATATCGAAACAGCCCAAGGAAAAGATCCAAGCCATCATTGACTCCTGCACCCGACAGTTCCCGGAGTTTGCCGAACGCGCCCGAAAGCGGATCCGGACCTACTTGAAGAGCTGCAGGCGGAACAAGAAAGTGCGGGGAGAGGGACCGACTACGGGCACCAGCGGGAGTGCGACAGGGACAGCCAACGCCTGGGACACTGCGGTGAGGGTCCGATCTCTGATTAACATATGATAGCCTAGTACTCTCGCGTTTAAGTCGGCAAGCAAGAAACTGAATAGGCGTCGTTGTTGTGCAAGTAAGTTAAAGGTAATGCAATGGTAAAGCAATGGCTATCAAAGCAATACTGAAATAACCTTAGTTTTGGAAATTGTACCTCATTTAAAAAGTATTCAATAGCAACTTTTTAACATACTGAGTGTTTTAAAACCCGCGCAAATGATTCAAAATGTATCCACCGTCAAAAGGTTCAAAAGCCAAATTCTATCAAAGTTATACGGTACATTTTCCGAATGGTTGCTCTGTATATACAGTTCCCGGCAAACAATTTGAGCATTGACATTGACTGTTTCTAATACAAAACTGTATGCGCAAACTTACCACTCGATTTATGCTCAAGTTGTTTGCCTGATAGTCTACTGCGAGATCTTAAAACGTGCATCGGTTTTCGTTGAAAAGTATCGACAGCAATGATCGACAGGCGTTAAGTAGCTAGTTGCGGGTTGCATTGACGAATGAGCCGGCTTCACCGCGATAGTCCACATTCTCACAGAACGTCGGCGTGAAGTAATAGCTTGCTGGTTTGAGGACCAAGGCTAAGGCGACTTAAAGACTGGCAACGGATCAAAGGCCCACTTAGGTTTGCTGGGCGGTGATGATCATTTCCCATCAGATGATCTTGCATGCTCGTTTCTGTTTTCTTTATATGTATAAAAAGTCTTTTAACACGTCGGTACCCATTGACGTCGCACGTACTGCACTACAAATCAATCAATTGACAAAAGGTTCCGAATAAATCCGATGTTTGCCGATGAACCCCGAAGGATTGTTTAAGATCTCATAGACCGTGTGTACGAAGTCCCGGCGGTTTGTGCTGAAGGCGGCTGCTCTGCTTGCAGGTACGGCCGACGCCCGCGCACCTGACGTCCGTGCAGGCGGAGCATATCCTCGCGCAGGCGTGCGAGAACGAGAGCCTCAACGCGAAGCGCATGCGCCTCGGGCTGGACCCCGTCAGCCAGCCCATGCCCACTGTGCCCACACCCATGGTACGTAGCCTCGGAACACGCAACTCTGAAATCGGCAACCTTGAACAATAAGCCACTGTAGAACGTAGTCGTGATGTGACATCGCTGAGTGAGTGGCATTTAGTCAGAAGTAATTATGACTTTTTTTTTGAAATAGGAGGGAAAACAAGCAAGTGGGTCATCTAATGGTAAGTGATCACCACCGCCTATAACCACCCGCAAGATCAAAGAGTTTGCAGATGCGTTGCCAACCCAGAGGGCTAAGATGGAATACCTCTTGTGCCAGTAATTGCACCGGCTGTCTTGCTCTCCACGCCGGAACACAACAGTGCAAGTACTGCTGCTTAGCGGCAGGATTAGCGAGCAAGATGGTGGTAGCGATCCGGTCGGACCTTGCACAAGGTCCCACCACCTGCAAACGTTACGTTACGTTACGTTTATTGTGAAATGGTTCTACAGTGGCCTATGAATCATTTTGAAGGACTTGACTGTACCATGTCTTCAAGCCCACGCTTAACCTTTCCAATGTTATTTGCGGGTGGCAGGAACTTGAGCAAGGTCCGTCCGGATTGCTACCATCTTACTCGCTAATCCAGTCGCTAAGTAGCAGTGCTTACACTGTTGTTTTCCGGTGTGGAGAGCGGTGAAATTACTGGCACATGAGGTGTAACGTCTTAGTTAGCCCTCTGGGCTGGCAAGGCATCTGCAAACTCCTGGACGTCGCGGGTGTCATCAGATGACCCACTTGCTCGTTGCCTACCTATTTTATTACAACAAAGTTCTGTCAAGTGAACAAAATGAGCAAAAAATTTCACTACCTAGTTCAGTTAACGGAATTGGACAATAACTTAACCTTTACCAATCTTTAAACGATTCATTATATGCATCAATCTCAGTTTCGGTGGCCCTAATATGACCGCCCAATTTAATTAATCGCTCATCCGTTGCCGGACTTTAGCTCCTCTTTTCGTAGACCTCCATAACTCTCACTCATCGAAAGGAACGTATTAGCATACTACTTCACGCCGGTATTGTAAGAATATGGTAACCCCGGTCGAGCCAGCCCATTGCATTGTATACCTCAGCAAACAAAACACGATCATATCTTTTCTGTAACATAAAACTACCGGAGGATTCAGACATTATTGAAATAAATGGGCACCACGTCTAAATTTGTATTTGATTATTTATTATTGTAATATTTTGTCATTTTCTTTTGCTATGTTATTTTTTGTTATTTTAGGTTTTTGATTATTATTTATTCTTTATTAAGTATGTTTTTTCTTACGATCTCAATGTGAATGTATAATAAAGCAAATCAAATCAAGTCAAAATCGTCATGGCCTCTCGGGCTCATGCATGAGTAAGGACTAGGGACTGGTCTAAAACATGTCGGCTTTAATGATGTGATTATATCTCTTCCACCAGGCCATAGACACGACGGCGACCTCATCGGTAGCTTCATCATTCCTGAGCCTGTACAGCGGCACCATCAACCCGTCCTCGGCGCCCGCCACCTCCACCTCCAACACCACTTCTTTGGCCTCCGGGCACAGCAAGGTGGCCGCCGACACCACCAGGCCCTCAGTCAGCCCCACACTCGAGAATCCGCTGCTGAACAACAACAGCTTGAAGCTGGATAACGCCAACGGGAACGCTGGCAGCAAGACCGCTAGGTGAGTTATGTTGTCCTGGTAGATGTAAACGTTTTGCACAACCAATTTCAGTATCCAAGGCAGAAAGAAGAATCTTGTCAGTATAAAAGTAATCGCTGTGTGTGACTATGAAAAGTCATGACATTTATTGTGAAAAAGTATTACATAGCCTAGAAATCAAATTTAGTTGGCTGTACAATCGGTGTGACATGGCGTTCATTTAATGCATAATGGTGCAGTTTGCATTTAGATGCAATACTTTAAATTTGATAATCGTATTCGTTTAAAAAAATGGACAGCTGGGAAACAGAATTTTTGTTATTTATTTAACAAAAGTGTCTCTTACTTCTAGCCCCGCGTCGTCTCCAGCCCCGCTGTTCCGACCCTCGTTCCCAACTACTTTCGGAACCCCGCAGACGTTTGGACGTCAAAGGTAAGGGAAAACTAGAATATTCTAAAACATACAGAAAAATTAACGAGCTTCCTCCTTTTTCAGTTGATTATTCATTACCTAGAATTTATTACCCAAGTCATTGGCTGTCAGTCGATCCATGCGTAGAAGCATGCACTTCACTGTCACCCACAACCCATTTTACGGGACGCCACTTCCACTTCTTTTTAACAAACAATGGTATTTATAGAGATATTTGTGATCAATTTGCAGTACCAGTACAAACCCAGCCACCGCCCTGTCGAGCAGCGCTCTCCTGTCCACGTTGTCAGCACTGCCTCCGTCAGGTAAACTATTATTAAGAGTTACAAGACTACAAAAAACCGGTTAACATAGTATTTTTTTACCGGTTAAGTTCAGGTCGAATTGGCGCACCGAGGATTCATACCCGTACGTCATAGTTTATTTGTGCTTTTATAAATACACCAAATATATGTCTTCTTTCATTGAGGTCGGGATTATAATATGATAATATGTAAATATGCGCGAGCTCGACTCGTTTTTGTATCATTTGGACTAGCTGACAACGTCTCTGTTGCGCATGAACTTTGGTATCAGCGTTATTACGAGACGAAATACGAATTGAACGAAAAGCTAATGGGACGAATAACGCTGATACCTGAACTTTTACTACCCTTCCTCTTGCGTTTCGATTTAGAACAAAATGCGTATGTATGACCGAAACAAAAGTTTAGTCACAGTAAATATACGAACAATAAGATAACTCTATACAAACGTAAGAAACAACGCACTAACATAGACACTGCAACTAAACTTCTAAATGAACTTCGCAATGCAGTGAGACACGGGTGCCGCGTGTGCTAAGTCGAGGGGGGTTGGAGAGGGATGTGTTTAACTGTGTGTGAAACCTAGTTGACATACTGTTATATACATTATGCGGAAGGTATAGCGTAGCGTCCCGAACCAAATCAAACAAAGTGTCTGTTATAGGTGTGGGAGTTAACGCAGCAATGGCGGCGTATCAGAGTGCGTTGCTGTCAGCCATGGCTGCGCATACGCACACGTTCCCCACCAGCCTCTCCGGTAAGTTTGCACTTATTTTCCACTAAGCCTTTTTTAATATTATAAAATATGCTGATATATTAACACTTTCATAGTTTGTTCCACATTATATGGTACACTGCAAAATTGTACAAGTCTACTTGACTAAGTTGAGACACTCAGGGTCCCGTTAAATGGGTGTGAGACTTAAAGGCTGATTATAAATTTTGAATACAGTCCCCAATCGTTATCTTGACATATTCGTGTCTTAGCACCTACAGTTAGAGAACGGATTTGGCTTGGCTCAAGGGTCTTCTACGTTAGTTTAGGCTTGGTTAAAAAAGGATCCATAGACAAAAGGGAGTAACCTGTATGATCCCTTTTCACAAGGGTCACATTTATGTGACGGCAACGCAGCCATAAAATTAACGAATCTTTACTTCAGCGCCAACAGATTTATCGCTGAAGAACACGGCGACCTCGACAGCGCTCCACGCGACCTCCACGGTTTCATCGCTCCCTGGTACCACCTCGACCCAGTCCAAGACTCTGCTGTCTCACAAACTGTCCGGAGCCGAGGTGGGCGCCGTCAGGCAGCTCATCACGGGCTACCGCGAGTCTGCTGCGTTCCTGCTACGCTCAGCAGACGAGCTCGAAGCTTTACTGCTAAATCAGCCCTAGGACTCCGCCAAATCCTTAGCCAATCTATTTGGTTTCAAGTTTGGATATTTCTAAAAGACTACCTCGCGCAGTTGGGTAAAAATAACTGTGCAGTACAAATTGTGGTTAAATTGGACACGGAAACGACACGTTTTGGAGTGCTACGGAAAGTGTGGCGTTTATATTGACGACATTGTTCGAGTCAATTTTTGGTCTAAGCGGCGGCGAAACTATTTTAGGCGCTTACGAGTGGAAATGCTTTGTTGAAATGTGATTATTGATTTTAAAGTCACATGCTTTTGAACGTACAATTAGGTCTATTCAGCTTAAGAATATTCTCGATCACGAGAATAGACCTACATCAGTAATAACAATAGGCAAAAGAAGTACATTTTTTCAGCATACCTACTAATAGAATAATCTTGTCTGCATCTTGTTATGTTTGTAACAGTATTAAGGTTTTATTCATCAATAGTTATCCATTGTATTGCATTGCATGTAAGCTTAGCACACTAGGATTATTTTCATTGCGTCAAAATGATGTCTGAAGTTGGTAGCCATGCTGAATGTTTAACAAATTGACAAAAGCTCAGGGTGCTTCTGAACATTCGGCATTGCTGCCAAACAGAGCCGTTACTGAATGTATTGTGTCAACTTCTTGTGCGATATATGTGGTTTAGGATTGTTGTATGAAAACATACCTCAACTTGATTTGATCAATCAAGTTATTTCACTGGCTACTACAAAAGAAATTACATTTGTTCCACTTTTCCTGACTGGCTAGCCCAAAGGGATAAGTATTTTTGGTGTTAGCCCCTTGCGACAGGTGGAACAGTCCAATAACTAGGTACGCTCACGTTCAAAGCTGCCATATTATAAAAAAAACACACTAAGTGTTGCCATTTGAGAATTCACTCGTTGGAAGAGTACAAAATTATTTTTGTGTATATTTAGATTTAAGAAAAAAAATCAGGGAGATTTTAGACATAGGTTAAAAATTCGATATCTTGCCTGGTGCGGAGTAAGATAGGGTTCAAGATAAAATGGACAGCGCTTAAGGAATGCGTGTTTTTTTGGTTATCAAAAAGCATAATAATGGCCTATAAAATAATGGCTAAAACATAAGAGTAAATTCCACACAGAGACAATTCCAACAACGTGCTGCGGTAGCTTTACTACACGGCGCAGGGGTGTGTGCGTGATTTTTCACAAATTTTCATGTATACGCCGGTCGTGGAAAAAACCAGTTTACACTGGCTAGGCTAGTGGACAATCTCTGCTGCAATGGCAGTGCTCTTCCTATCTCAGCGTGATTGTTTGAATTTCTCTCCGTGGGATATTTTTCCAAGTGGCTAAACTGTGTTTTCATTTCTAATCATCGGAGTTCGGAACACTTCACTTGCACGGTTAACTACCTTATAACAGAGTCTAATATTAGGTTTTAAAGTGGCATTCTAGATGTAAGAAGCACGAATTTATTTGTTGTTTTGTATTACGAATAGTGGTCTAGTTGTATTTATGAGTAATATATTATCTTTGTATTTATTTTTATGCTTCTAAAACGAGTCCGAGCGGTGGAACATCCCAAGTTGGTACTTAAAAAACCTAAAGTTAAAATGGACTTAGGTTTTTTGCTCAGTGGGTTTTCATCGATCGCGGACTTGAGTTCTTGTAATCGGCTCCATCCAGACTTTCTATCTCTTTCTAATTTCCGAACGCGCAGTTTTCGCGTCTTAGATTTAAGAGTGTTTCTTTTCATATTTCGCTTTGCTCAGTACAACGTTTGATGTAAATCTATTTGTTACCATAGATTTTATGGCCAAGTACTGTAGGTAGGTATAATGTTAGTTACTGCTTACGGATTACGATAAGGTTTCACTTACTGTTAACAAATAAAAAAAAATATTTTTAATCCCGTATCTCCCATCGAAAGTGTCTATTTTTGGCCTAAAAGTTCTGTTGTAATGAAAATTTAAATTACCTCGAGATGTTACTGTGGAGTGCTTTATAAAGGGCCTGCTTTCATTTCTTTGACAACTTCAAGTTAGACTTATCGGGTCTATATTGGCGGAAACAGGTCCTTTAAAAGACACTGCTTGATTATTGTAAGATGTTTATTTAGTTGAGGTCCGTATGTGTTTAGTTGTCCGGCCAGTTCCGACGATCTTAGTAAACTAATAACTTATTGAATAATTTTCGAACAGGATAAATAGGTAGTATAGATAGTTCACAACATACACGCTTACTGAGTTGCGAAATGATTTTATAGCTGCAATATTTTTGATCGGTAAAGAGAAAAAAAAATACATTCATGATGTTGTTCTTGCCTGTAACCCTTAGGTAAGGGAATGGAGTGCCATACAACCAAAATACAATAAGTAGGTATCCAAAAAACTAGTATCATAGGCTTATAGAATCTTTAAATGAAGGAGTATGAAAACCAGACGATAAAAAGTTTATAAAATTAGTATAAATATTGACGTTCGAAAAGACATTTGCGGTTTGGGAGTTTGATTTGTTTAACAAAAAGTCTCTGGTAGCCACCTCGTAGCGAATCTCGCTCAATTTTTTTTTCTAAATGGTCTCCCACTGCTAGGCAAAGGCTTAACCTGCTTTCTGCCAATCGTGCATGGGCCTGCGCGCTTTCTCACGATTATTTATGTTATCGATCAAAAATATTCTGCAGCCTACAAAATAAATTATATAAATACGTTCACATTTTTGCCATTTTCAATAGGATAAACGCTTTCATGCCAGTTTAAAAATAGAAATTGTAAATTCACTTTTGAATATTAAAAATTGCCAAAGATTCGAATCGATTTGTGTATTTAATTTGTGTACCTATGGATATGGAATTGCTGAATCGGTATTTACTTGTTCATAAGTTAATAAGATAGTTTCGTAAGGTTTGATTTCGTTAAATATCATTCCAGTATTTTTTTATGATACATCATTTGGTGCGATAAGGAAGCCGTAGTCACTGTATATGGAGAAATTGTAAAAAGTGTGTTTAGAGTATTATAAAAAGTTGATTACAAATAATATGTGAAGTTGATATTGGAAAGGTAAAAACGAAAGTGGCGGCGACGCAGCGTTGAGAAAATGAATTTGTTAGACATTAATATATATTATTATTAGAGATGTATAAATGGTTTACGATTATTATTATTGGTTCGAGAGAAAATACAAAATGGAGAAAAATACAAAATGGCGATTGTTACTAATTACGAAATGAGAATTTAGTTATAATTTTTGCAATTTCAAAATGTGAGTTTTACAATTTTGAAGAGAAAAATATTAAATATGCTCATATACAGATTATATTGTTTTATTTCGTTCTCGTAGGTATTTATTACAGCCATACCAACGTTAGTGTAGGGCGGAGTTAGAAATTAAAGCAGGTCCTATAAATACAAATATACTGGAGAATGCAAAAAGACGTTGAAATAAAAGCTTTCCGTCGCTTTCGCGGACGGTTGCTGGACACCCCGAAACTAGGTCACACGTCGTCGAATTAACGTGCTAATTTTAATGTTTTGTCTTATAAATATATATGTTAGTCTTTAAGGTAATTTTCTATAGGCCAATGCAGCCTGAAATAAATGTTTCTATTCTAAAAGGTCTCCTGTAACCTGCACTGTTATTCTCTAAGCGGACCAGCGTCGGATTCGACGTCGAGGCATCGCCCTGTCTCGCTCACTCGAGCCAGCGCGCTAAAGCAAGACAGGACACTGCCACAGCGTCGAGTTCGTCGCTGTGGCGCCTAAAGAATCTCTCTCCTGACAAGAGCTCGAAACGTCGACAATTAGATTCGTTACAATATACGTAATTTTTATTAATTAGTTTGGACTATTAGCTTTCTAAGTAGGTACCAATGGTATAAGTACATAGTTTAAGAGCTTCAGGCCTTGCGACGTGAATTGACGTCTCGAGTATATTCACTGTTTATGGGGCAAGCCCGGTTCTGGATAGTCTGGATTTACAACTTGGGTGGTATGCTGCAACTCCTCATCATGCTGATGCCTCGGCATTCGATCTAACATGGGATTCTCCCGATTTGCGCTCATCAGATACCTTGTCGCGTTGATTATAAAGTCCATATTAGTATCAGCAGCCACATACGAGAACATAGCCGGGTACCGCTCCGTGCCGCATCTGGAATAGAATCGATTGGTCAGACTGCTGGGAGTTCATAATGTCCTGGTACATACTTTAAATTGTTCTGCGGCCAAACTCACAACTTCCGTATGCCCCAAGACGCCAAGCCCCACAGGATGCCGTCGCTAACTGCCGGAGCTCCGGTGTCGCGCTGTAATAAGGGTATTCGGTTATTAATAGGCGTGTTAGTTTACCTTGTAAATTATATTGAAATAAAATAATACGATGACTCTAATGAGGCGATAACATAACACCGTCGTGTTGACCGTGTAGTCGTAGGACGGCGAACAGGACAAGCGTCCGAGCGTTTTATATATTATCCGATACGAATACGACATCGTTATCGGAAGCCGACGTGTTATCGGTTTTTTTTTTTGTGGCCTGAAAGTCTCAAATCGTAGTCCTCGCGAGAGGTACGGGCGACTACGATCGCTTAGCAAGTAAAATGAATAGATGCATCGTAAGGGCTATAATGAAGATCGAAGGGTCCATCGGCCCGTGCGACGACTCCGGTCGGCAGTTCGAACCACCACCAAAAGTCATCCAGAACGGTGCACCCTTCGATCATGTTATCGGGTAACTAAATTATAATATAATAGCATAACAATCAACATCAAACACATCGGGTTAAAAATATCTAAACTCGACTCTATTGTCAGTGTTCAGAGACATTTTTAACCACCTTGCCTGCTCTGATATATTTGATACCCGTGTTTGATACTGACTAGATGAATGTAGTTACGTCATGGTTACGTCACAGAATGTACCAGGATCGGATAAATTCGCAAAGTCTACTCGGCAGCCGACCTAGATGCGTTTCATTTCATCAGGCGACCTCTTTTATGCAGCCAACAGATATTCTTGCTAGAGGATGTACCGGGATATCAGAAACTTACAGTGCACGGGGGACCGCTGCCCGGGCCCGTACTTCGTTAGACGGATGCAGGGAAGTCGTACAGATTATATATTCCCAGCGTCTCTCATTTATGCTGTTACGCCATAGACTATACCAGGGTGACATGAAACTCCATTTAGCTTAGGCTCTCATTTTAAAAAAGTGACATAATATGTGACAAAGATAACTCAGCCTACATGGCTAACTCGAAGAGTTTTGTAATACCGGATCCACTGTACTGTGAATTGTTGTTGTCTCCTGACATCTGTCAGGTTGGTGACATAGGAGCCAGGACCCGGCGGCCAGTCTGTCGTTGTAGTACATGGTACAGTCAGCAGTAGAAGCAATTGATCACTTTAAGAGGTCAAATCTACACATGTTATGCTTTTATGCTGATTTCACACGGAGGCAGAACAGTGAGGCAGTAGTGGACAGCACAGTACCAATACGATATTAATGCACGCCTAGACTGCCGAGTCCGAAATCAGCATTACTCTGACAATATTAACAATACGTGTATGTACTTGACCTCTTCGACTGTGTAGATAATCTGCTGCGCATGTCTAGCACGACCACTAGTTGTGTGGTTTTCTTATAGCTGATTATACGAAAGGTAAAGGAATTGAGCGATTAGCGAGAAAAGAAGCATTGCAACCGTAGCTCATCCGTGCCGTGCTAAACACAGTTGCATAATAATTGTACCAGGACGTCAGAAACTTACAGTGCACGGGGAGCGCCGGCCGTACTGCGTGAGACAGATGAAGTTCTTGGAGACGGCGATGCCGAACCGCTGCGTTATGTTGTTGCACTTGTCGTGGTCCATCAGGTGCGTGTGGAACACCTGCAGCCGCTGGCCGTGTCTCTCGTATACGCCGTCTCGCTGCAAAACGCGTTAATAACCGATATCGAGGATCAAGTAAATGTATATGGTGTAGGAGTCGATATTATATTTACACTACCGAAAATATAAATTATTTACAGTGGCCTCACGCTGCGGTTTAATAAGTGAAAATTTTCGTGCAGCGATCGCGGTTTGGTGATCATTTCATTAGATTCTTTAGAGGACTAGTTGATGGAATCTTCTTACTCCTACAGATATGATTATTTTATCAGAAGCATTGTCAAACCAAAGGACATTTGCAAGTTAAGGGCCGTCCATTAATCACGTGATGTTTTTTTTGGCATTTTTTAACCCCCTCCCCCCCTTGGTGATCCATGGTGAGGTTTAAGACTACAACCCCCCCTCTTCTTTGATTTTTGTTATCATCTGTACCGCTCCTCCGTCTCCGTCCCGGCTCTCTATTTATAATACAGTATGAAGATAATAATTACTATGATGATATTTTGTGCTGACTCCGTGATCTCACTTTTTTTTTTAAAGTTACTCACCCGTTCGGATCCGAAACTAGTGACCCAGAAGTCATCGAAGGGCGGCATCATAGCCCTGTTGGGCAGGTCCACGCCATGGACGCCGTGAGAGAACCTTTAATATTGAGATCGAGATAGAACTTAGACAGTAATGTACAAATTCAGCACTAATTCTTTTTTATTCTAAAGGTACGTTATAAACTTCAGGTAATGATGCTTTTCCGACTACCACTAAGCTCGTTAATAGAATCCAATCTACAGACGACGTGAGCTGGTGAATGTTAAGTATGATAAGGAGTGTAATTTTTTAAATTCACCTGGTGACTAAAGCTCACCGAAATGGCCGAATCTCTTTGAAAAACGGCCAGTATGGTGAGCTGTTGTCACTCAGGAGCATTATCATTTGGTGTGGAGGCTTGTCATGTGACAAATCTCTCGGACAAAACCGACCAACTAAACACCACATCAGGCATCAGATAATGTCATCATCACTTTTGATCTCGTATTTCATTCTGTATCGCAATAGAGATACCCGTTGACTGCCGGAAGACAACCACTACGCTACCAGGAGTTAATAAACATGAGAGACTCACTTGATGATCCTGTCTACCAGCGCTAGGGCGATGTCGTTGTCGGGGCCCGAGCGGATGCTCCACCAGGGGTGCTTCATCACCTCCTGGACGTAGGCCACCTGCCCGCCCTGGTTCGGGTGGCGAGAGCCCGCGCGGACCTTGAGCCGGCTAATGCTGGTCGACCTGGTAAAGAACTGTGTTTCAGTACTTAGTCACTACGTCACGAATTTGCCTTTCAAAGTAGCTAATGGATTTAGTTCCTCTAATCCAGTTAGCACATTACAAATAAATGGCCCATCGTAAGGAATCTCAATATTTTCGAGACAGAGAATTTAAAGGTATGGATTTTAAAACGTAAAGTAACGTATATTGTATTCGTTATTATATCATAGGTAAATTAATAAGATGTTACAATAACAAAATGGAATTTGCTAAGTAGGTAGGTTTGTCTTATTTGTTAATATGGACCTCCGTAAAGTAACCGAGATTTTTACTTATTTATTACCAGTTTGAATGACTTGGTACCTTTTAGAGCTTTTCTTTATTATTTCATTTTTTGCAAATGTGGTGCGATGCTCATGCGAAATGCTCAATTTCAACTCATCTAAATGTCATCCATCACTCGCCTGCGGCTCATGCCCACAAACTGGATTTTGGAAGAATTACTACCTTTTTGCACTTGCATCACAAATAACTATTTCCAAATCTTCGTCCGATTTTACGATGGAAATATTTAATGGTGTTGCAAGTTGCAAGAGTGCGATAGCGTCGAATTTAATGGATTAGACTAGACTATTTCATGCCTTTTTTTATAGGTAAAACAAAATACTAAACCTTAGCTTGAGGATAAAACTAACTCGATTTGATATTAAGGGGGACTTATGGGCGGTTATTGTTCATCACTCCGAGTGAGACACAGACATCACTTGCTCGTTCACTATTTTTTCTTTTTAAATAAAATAGGAAGGCAACCTAGCAGATGGGTCACCCGATGGTAAGTGATCGCCACCGCCCGTTGCCAACTCAGAGGGCCAAGATAGAATACCTCTTGTGCCAGTAATTCCACCGGCGGTCTTGCTCTCCACGCCTCCTTCTTAAATATAAAAACTCACTTCCAAAAGCAGTTGGCGGTGCTGATAATGAGCCTCCTGTTGAGCAGTGCGCCGGAGCACCAGTGCTCGTCATCCTTCTGGATGGAGATCATGTAGGGGTAGTCCTCTGCGGCTGCGTCCCGTGCCGCCACCAGCCGGCGAGATGCCACTGGGCCTAAGGCGGTGACTTTGTGTTTAAATGGTCAAAAATAGGGAGAAAACTATGATTATCGCAGTTGATAGACCAAAATACTGAGCATAAGTTAAAATGTTTTCATATTTAACGCCAATAAGTTAAGACGTGTCAGTTTTCTTCGTTAGCTTACTATGAATCGAAACTGCTCATCATTTTCTAAGCCATTTGTTAAGCCTACTGAACCAGATCAGAGGTCTAATAGTATCAAACCGAGATTAGGATAGGATTAGAGAGTAACGTCAGCACATTGACATTTCATAGATAGAGGAATGAAGCTAGACGCAAGTCTATGAAATGACAGTGTGCTGACGTTACTCTCCAATCCTATTTTAATAACGGTTTGATAATAATCTCGAGTCGCGATCCATTTTTAGGCAGAGATTTTATAGATTTTATATGACAACAGGTCGATCGATGCCACCGAGAATTGAGTTTCTGATGATATGAGCAATTGAGCACTTATTGGATATCATGAGCGCGTGGCCTTTGGTTGTGGGTAGGCCATAGAATGCTCGCTACGTTAGTTGTAGGCGCCACATCTGTTAGAGAATACATACACACACACACACACACATCCAGTCTCACAAATACATCTCCAACACAACGAGCTATTAGATCTGGTGATCCGAGCACTTGTTTTATATACCTATTGGTTAAAAATCTAGGGGCATGCCAGAGCCCTTTCCGTGTATGCTTACCGGTGTATAATTGCACAATCCCTAAATGGCCAAAGCAAAGTCCAACAATCCTGCTGTCTTTCGTTTCGCTTTGCACAATTTTATTTGAACTTTAACACAAAGTTGAAACTCAAAAATCACCATAAACGTCGCAGCAAATAATAACAACATTTAATTCAGATCGTTTATTTAATCAAAACGTGATATTACCTTTATGGGTCACGTTAGGGTTGACGACTTTATTTGGGTTCCTTCTGGATCGTTTTCTATTTTTGCGAAGTTGGCGCTTTCCTTTTTGTCCAAGTTTCTTTGCAACTCTTACTTTAGTCCCGTTTCTCAGTGGTTGCCTCTTTTTTGCACTTCCCTGGCGAATTACTTTTCGGGGGGCTTTATTAGTTTTACTATGTTTTCCAGGTCTGGGTAGAACTCCTCTTCTAGTTTTAGATTTTTTAACAACTTTAGCGACAGGACTACCGGCTTTGGCAGGCGTAACTTTGGTTACTTTCGGATTATTGACATTATTAACTTCAGATTTAATATCCTGAGTTGAGCTGACTTTTGGTTTATTTTCTTTTGCTTTAGTGTTTTTCGGTTCGTTCTTAGCTGGCTTATCTACTGGTTTAGTTGTGACAGCCGCTTTAGCTACTTTTGCTGGTGGAGCATTGGTCGTGTCATTGTCGGGAGCCGACCTTTTCCTCCTACTTTCTATTTTCTTGATTCTGTGCTTGTGAAGGAAATCAAACTCGTGTGGAAAGTATGGACTGTCAGGCACTTGTGTTGCCACTTTTGGGAACACGGTGTACAAGTTTTGTTCCACGGCTCCCTGTTTTTTCGCCGATTTCATGGACATCCCAGACTGCACAGTTTTCATAATTCGCGCCGAATTGATTAGTTTCGCGTTAAACATCTGGCTTTGGTGCACCTTTTTCGGATATGATTTGAATAATATTGAGTCTTTCTCGTCATCGCGGCAGCTGACATAGTTTTGTAAATTATATATTATCAAAATCAGAAGCAGAGGCTTCATTGCTCGGAAACTAAAGAAAAAACTGAAAACAAAGCGTGGCGTGGTTTATGGGATTAACAAATTTAAAATCAATGGACCGGCAACTTTACATACGATTAATTTCTACAAACCTGTTGCGTTTAATTGGGTTTTATAGGAATTCGATTGCGTTGAATTTCATTACTCACTTCAAATGTTCCTTCTAGTACGGATTCAATTCTAATGAAATACAAAACACTTTATTTGACGCAGGTTATAAATATGGAAATAAAACGTATTGCTGATAAAAATCAAATAAGTTGTATTCAAATAGCTTACATTTCTAAACCAGCATAAGTCCTCCATTTTGGTAAGGAGCTGCGGCACAACAAGGCACAAGACAATACTTAATGACATCTCGCTTACGCTAATTCCCGACACCTTATCACCATACTGTACAAATAAGATACAAATTCTTTTCTTTTTTCAATTCTTTTCTTATATATGAGAGCGACATTATATTTTATTTAGAAACCTTTCGCGTTTCTATGTTCCTGGTCCCCATCAACAAAACTAGTTGCTAGTTTGTTTGAACACTGTTCAAAACAAACTCGAATCTCAAGATAATGAAAGAAAATTGAAAAATCATAATTTTGAATTTTCTGAAATCATTTTCATTACTTTACTTACTTTAATATCAATGTGTTGTATGTTCATTTAATATGCGTTCCTTAAGAGTCAGGCCGAAGGCGTCGGGATTTATTTTGAATTCTATGCAGCGAAACCACGAGTTAAAGCTGGTATAGTTCGGAATGACTGGAAGACCCCTGCGCCAAATCAAAATCAAACTTATTGCTTAGCAAATAGCGACTTTGACACATACCCGCCACTGGGTCTCCCAACTGTAATTCATATATGCCATCTAGTATTCTTGTATTCCTGGTAGACAGCGAGTCTACCCATGATCTTGGTCGAGCTCTGCGTTAGCGAGATCGTTTTCATATTCTGCTGCCTTAGTCGACCTTAACAACTAACACGTCGCAAACGGCGAAATAGCGTAGCAACTCTAGCGATTACAGGCAATCCCTTTGAAATTTGCAATTTTTTGAAACATCTCGAATGCGAGATGAATCTCGATTAACACGATGATTGAGGACCAGGGCGTAACGAAGTTAACACACTTAACTACACAGTCCATATAAACCACAAAACAATAATTTTTAAAATTGGAACGAAATTCTCCTGTACATACGTGACATGCTGGCAGTGTGCGTGGCCTTCACTCTGATGTCCTTCCTATACCAGGCATACAGGCTCGTTTATTAACCTAACCACTGCACGGCCTATCTATTTCGTCATGAGATCCTAATCCTTCACGACAAGCTTCTTGTATGTTGCGAGCTGCGCCGCGAGCTGTTGCAGTATCAGGCGCGCCGGCGGCGCGTCAGGCGGCGCGCGCGCCAGCCGCACCGCGCGCCCGCACTCACGCACCAAATATTCTAGCTCGCTCTCCATGTGGCTACCGTCTCCTAAACATAAACAAAATTGTTACGCCATTATTAAGAATCCATAGTTAACGCCGGTTTTTGCGATTTTATGAAAAACAACGATTTTTTGTCATAGCCTCACGATGTATATTTCCTTAGATTTATGTATATTTTTGTTTGGATTCATCTTTTTAAAAACTGAACAAAAACGTAACTGGCTCACTGTAACTTTGTAACTTGCAGAATGGGGAGAAATTGTCTCGACCTTTGTCTGACGGAATCTAGTCTCAAACTTTCTCATTGATCCGGAAGCCCCAGTATTTTTGGGATGGAATCAATATCATCCACACATAACAATGATGTTACTGATAGCTAGTTGAGCCGAAGATCAGGCATCGTCATGTTTGCTGACGACACTTCTTTACTCTTCAAGGTTAATAGGAAAGAAACTGAATTCATTGAACCCAGCGACACCCTGTCCAAGGTATCTGAATGGTTCGCTGCCAATAACTTATTATTAAATCCTAATAAAACTAAATGTATTAAATTTTCATTTTTAAATTCAAATAATATAGTTTCAGTCTCAAATATCAAATTAGATGGTCAAACGATTGAATTCATAAAATCAACTGTGTTTTTAGAAATAACACTCGATTCTAAACGGCAGTGGGGTTCCCACGTCACAGCGATAGCAAGTAGGTTGAGTTCTGCTGCTTTTGTTGTAAGAAAAATTCGGCAGCTAACCAATGTAGCGACGGCACGGTTGGTCGCCTATTTTAATAGCATTATTTCGTACGGCCTTATTTTATGGGGATCTGCTGCAGATATTGAGTCAGTTTTCATCTTACAAAAAAGGGCAGTTAGAGCAATTTATAATATGGATACTTGCGAGTCATTAAGGGATTTTTTCAAGGAAATAGACATCTTAACCCTACCGTCGCTATATGTTTTTGAAATAATCATGTACGTTAGGAAAAATGAATGCAATTTCCCTACCAACGTCGATAAGCCAAAGGCTACTAAAAATACAGGAAAGCTTAAAGTTCCAACTTACAGACTGGCTAAAACCAATAAGTCGTTCATGGGAAATTGCGTAAGATTTTACAACAAAATTCCAAAAAACATAACTGAACTAAATGATACAAAATTTAAATCTATTGTCTGTCAAGAAGACATTAATTTCTCGGGCGTATTATAAAATCAATGACTATATCTTGGACAAGGATGTTTGGAAATGATCCCGATTTGTATTGGCGATACCTGGCTCCAAAGATTGTACACCTGCTGTGTTAAATTGTATTTTTTTTTTAAATATTTGAGATGTAAAATAACATTGTATGTATGTATGTATGTATGTAAATTCTTTATTGTACAAAAAAAAAAACATAAATGACAAAAAGAGATACAGTGAGTGAGTGGTACATTGTAATTTTTGATTTATTTAAAAAATTACACCTCGTTGAGTTTCTTGCCGGTATCTTCTCAGAGGTTTTTCCGAACCGGTGGTAATTTTTTTGACATTCATAAGTGCTACCTGTAAACCTAATCTGAATAAAACATTTTGACTTGACTTGACTTGAGTTAATTGTTAATTAACACAAAGGTGGTCGCGCCATGAAAAAGGTTAAAAAACACAGGTAAACTCGAACTCAAAATATTAGCACTTAGTTAGCATTTTAGTTACCACTTCCCGCAGGCACTCCCCTTCAGAGGGCACTTGTAATAAATGTGTCCTGTCTATGTCGAGTTACGTCAACTGGGTCATCCATCTTAAACAGCTTCACGGTCATGTCACCCTAGTACTCGAATGTTAAAACAAACCTTACCTCCAGCAGCGGGAAATTGGAGTCTCCCACTTGTTGGCAGGCTACGTGCGTGAACTACGCGCGTCATCGAAGTCAGCTACAATACGATCATGTCAGCCGTGTATACTGACATTACCTTGTCCCATTCTCGCGGTGGGAGGCTGCAGGCATTTGTTTGCGAGCCGGGCGAGCTGCGCCCGCTCCGAGCTGAGCGCCTCGTCCAAGTCGAACAGCTCGAGCGGCGGTGGCGGCGGCTCACGGAACGTAGGCGGGAACACCTTCGGAGCAAACGCTTCCGTGGTTATGTTATCCTAGTACTTGCCTGAGTGCGAAAATTAGAACCCTCCGGGTTGCGCACGTGGTCACTTTGATTTTCCATGTACATATGACATGTGGGGCGACAACTTCCAATGTCTTCAATACACTTTCAGTAAATGAAACAAATGTAAACAACTGACGGTAATCTCTTTTTACTCTACTGCCAAGTAGAAAATATGACGAATAAATATGTCAAGAAAAGAAAGTTGTTTAAATATAAGAACGCGGCATAAGACAGATAATTAAAAAAATATATATCCCCTTTCTGGCGGCAGCGGCAGTCGGTTGAAAACGTATTATAAATAATGCAGAGCAAAGGAATTATTTATTCTGTGCTCTAACCGTCTCCATGTAAGAGGAGCCATGAGCTGTTAGGTATAAGTAAGCACATGCGTATTTATAGGCCGAATGATTCTGATGCAGATAAAAGGAAAGGAAAAACTACGCTACCTAGGTACTTGTTTACTATCACTATCACTTACCGCTAGCTGTAACGGCGGGAACGGCGTTTCGAACTGCGGAGCTATGAGTCGAAGCGGCTCGTGCTTAACTCCTAACGCGTCGTAGAGCCCTAGTACCTCCGGCACTGAAACAGTTCAAACGACGCAAATAATAAAAAAAAAACAGAAAAGTCTGTATTATTTTACAAGCCTTCTTTACGTAGTTCACTCGTATGTGGTTTTGTTTTCCATTTTGCAAGTCGAGTAACCCTCTACTTGCGATGGCTTCACTTAAAGGAAGATTTGATTACGCATGCGAAGTAACGATTAAAATGCATTAATCTGCTTAAAAAAAACAGTTGTTGCAATTTCTATGCAGGGCAGGCCAGGTTGAGCGAGAACAGCCGCCAGATGAAGAGCGCGTGCGGATGCAGCAGTGCCGGCGCTGCGTCCGGCAGCATGCCGTGCCGTATGTAATCACGGCAGGCCAAGTTGAGCAAGAACAGCCGCCACGAGACGAGAGCGTACGGGTGCTGCAGTGCCGTCACCGCATCCGGCAGCGCGCCGTGCCGTATGTACTCACGGCGGGCCGCCAGGCGAACATCGAGTGCGGGTGTAGCATTGCTGGCGCCGGGTCCGGCAGCGTGCCGTGCTGTATATACTCACGGCGGGCCAAGTTGAGCGAGAACAGCCGCCAAGTGAAGAGCGCGTGCGGATGCAGCGGCGCGAGGCGCGGCGGCGGCGCCGTGGCCGGTTCCGGCAGCGGCACTGTCGACAGCCACATCGTGTCGCCAATCGTGCGGTACTCGTTTACCTGGTCAGGAAACAACGTCACGATGTAGCGTCCAACCAAGAGCTACTTAATTTAACACCCAAACTCTAGAATTTTCATTTCATTGCGTTCAATTCGCATTACTATTATTCCACGCAATACACTAATGCTTTACCATTAAATACCAATTATGTGACATGACAGACAATAAATATGAGGGAGTCAAAGGGGAAGGGAAGTACTTTATCGACGTTAAAAAAACATCGGGGGGTTCCACTCCGCAATATAGGTGCGCTCGCCGCATGACCTTATGGCATAGGTTAATCGCAGTAGGTTGCCGGCTTACCGCGTGCGCGCCCGCTCAGTCTGTGTCGCGCGTTGATAGTATTACAGTAAGCAGCCCAAGCCTAGCGGTGCGCCAAGGCATTGCGGGTGAAAGGCGGGCGCGGGCGGCGCCTTCCTTTTGACACATGCCGCCCGGCGAATGTTTATGAAGTAATACGAACTTTTGTGCCTGATCATAAAGTTGGAATTCGTTTAATGATGGTCGAAAAAGAGAAGTTTCTGTACGTTAGTACTATTATTTATTCTGTGACCCAGTCTTACTCATTTGCCTTTTCCTCGCTCGTAGATTAATAGTGTTCAGAGAAAATAAACGAGTATTACTAATAGATCTAGCTAGCTGTGTTTTTTAAATTTAGACTTTCAATAAATCTATATAGCACAAAATTGTGAAGTTTTAAATTTAAATTGTGGAGGCCAAATGAAAATCATCAAATTACATCGGACCTTTTACACCCGTATTCGCTGCCTACCCCTTTTTTTCCCTGTCCCCTCACTCTAACGCCACGAACGGTACCAGGATGGCAGCAGTCGCGAGTAGCTTACGTCGGGGTCCTCGACGTCGACCGGGTTGAGGTGCAGGTCGCCGACCCCGCCGAGGTGGTCGAACACCCGCTCCCGGACGAGGTCGTTGCACTCGCTCTCCAGGTACTGGTCCGCGAAGAAGTGCCCGGAACCGATTACAAACAGTTTCCCTGCGCAGGGTAAGCAAGCAGACTTTAAAGTAAAAAAGTTTTATTAAATTTTTAAAATGAGCTTTTTACACTCGGTACCTAGTTTTTACTGATGCTTCATAAACATACCGAATTTCAAATCACATCAACCGCTTCAAATTGATAAAATTAATTTAATTAAGAATTTTTATGTATGTCAGTTAGATGTCAGTGTGTTTACTTAAGTATAGTACTTTTGTAGCCTGAGAATAAATCTGGGGGGCACGGCAGTGCCCCCCGCCAAGTCGAGCAAAAAAAAGCGGCACGGCCGTACCATCCTTTTCTCGAAGCAGTTCAGGCCATTTTTGACCCTTACTTTTTCTATGGATATTAAGAGTATATGATTCTCTATTAGGGTAAATTAAATCAGCCCGCGCTGGATTTCACTCGCCTCCGCTCCGCTCCGAGGTGAACATGGCGGCGACAGGTCTCTTGACGGGGTAGCACACGTCGCTACTGGACAAGATGGCCGCCGCGGGTTTGCTCACCGTCAGCGTGGCCCCGTACGGGTACACGAAGTTTGGCGTCGCGGGCTCTTCCCTGGTACACGGAATGTTTACATCAATCTAGAGCAAAAAATCGGGGTTACCGTGCCATTTTTGGGTTCCGTACCCTTAGGGTGCCAACGGGACCCTTTTAGTAAGGCTCTGCTATCGATCCGTCTATCACAGTCCTGAGTTTTGAATCGTTACACTCGAAATTTTCAGAGTTTGTATCTTAGTGTAGGTGTATGTACTAGGTAACATTTCATTTAATCATTTGGATCTGTGTCGTCTGATTTTATGCACAAAAAACAATTTACCAGTCTTGTTTCCTTGCCAGGGAAAGCTTAGGGTAAGGTCTAATGGATGGTGGATACCCGCGCATAAATAGAGATCGAGTATCGCCCGCATATTATGTCAAACTCTACTCTACCCACTCTGCTTATCACAGCCCAGTGCTGCAGTGGCTCTTACATGGAGCACAACAAACTAGCTCTATACAAGTGCGAATCCTGTGTATGGCGCCCTAAGGAAAAGTATTGTATAGTCGAACAAGAAATTGCTTGACCACATTTCGACCAATCCGACCGTATTTACAAAGGGATAATGTTCAAAAGTGGCCAAGCAATTACTTGGTCGACTATACAATTGAAGTCATATATTAATTACCATTAAAGACGGAACTGCGAGAAAGTGTCATTCTTCGAAAGGCAGGCAAATAGCATGCACTATGAAGTTGATATATCTATCCCCTTCGAGCATTGACAATTTCTTATCTTTAATGTTCGGCTAAGTTTGTTGCTGTTTATACTAATTAGTTACCCAGCATTGAGTAATATTGACGTGGACCATGAACGTGTATAATTTTATGCAATAAAAAATAATAGAATGCAAACTACTTACAAAATGACGCTATTTTTAACCAAAGACTAGGGCTGAACAAGCTAATCACATCCGAAAAAAGACTGTAATTTTTTTGTAGTTCTCCTTGTATGGGACACGGACTTCTGGAGCTAGTTTGTCGTGCTCCATATATGGGGCAGTGGACTGTGAACGTGTTAAGAAATCTTAGAGTATGTAAGTAAGAATACGATGTGTTGTTACAGTATCAGTACCAGGAGCGCATAACTTACAGGTAGTCGTCCGATTCGCTCGCGTAGTTCGGCATTTTCATGATCTGCTTCGTGACCGCGCGGTTGAGGAATCCGTTCGAGATGTGGCACTCCTTCGGATGGTAGAACTTATGGTATTTCGCACGGACCACACAATCTAGGTAACAGGGTAAAAAACTAAGTGTCATAGGTACAAAAAACATTTATTTTTATTTATTAATTTGTTAAGCTTTGCTATTCTGTAAGAGCGACAGCGACGAGCTCGTCGTCGATACAACACATGTCTCGTTCCTCTGGGTAATGCGCGCTAGGGACACAGGTTCCTGCCGATTTATGTAAGTAGCCTGATGTGGCCTGTGTAGAGACAACCAATCTGAATTCTGGGCCAAACATTGTAGCACGTTTTCAAAATGTCATAAGTGATTACAGTTTTACCAAAAATATACTGTGCATCGGCAGTATTCGTTTGCGCAAAAAAGCGCAGACCGGTTTCCGACAGTAGCCGAACGTGTGAATAATCCATATTGTACTTTATTTGCAAGCGCAACTGGCAGAGTATTGCTTGCTATGCATTCTTAGCTTTGTCCCGCTTATACAATTCGTATACTGTGGCGCACGGGCAGGCGCCATGTTGCTGCGAAATCGATAGACCAATAAAAGCGCAAGAGTTTAGCGCGCGTAAAATTCTACTTTATCATTGGTAGATCGAAATTTCTCGCGCTACTAAAATTGGTCTACTGCGCAGGTACATCGTGGCACAATATATTTTTGGTAATACTGTACTGATTTCAATCGGAGGAGTCATTCTTTGAGAGCAACAACTTCGAGCTTATCTCGCTTGCACGAGCTGACGCGACTGAGCAAGATAAGGCTACCCCGCTTAAAGAATATAGGACTCGTAGGTCAGCCTGACAAATCAAAATAGGCAGGTTAATTAATAAAAGGTAATCTTCGAGAAGGACTGAAGCAGTACTTTGACATGCTTTTAATTTAGGTTCACGGTGACATGACCGCTCCGTCGAACCATTTTCTTTTAAAAGATATGGACACAATGAGAGACATTCATGAATAAATAAAAATTGGAGGGTCACTGAGCCACTGCCTAGTTAAAAATTCAACTATTTTTTCATGAAAGTTTGTCAGTATTGCATGTGTTTTGTACATTAAGGCTGGCCTTATTACACCAACCAAACTTAATAAGTGCATAGTGCTAAAAAAAGCTGAAAACGTCGAGATTTAAAAACATTTTTGAGCATATAAATCTAGACCTTGCCCCTTTCTTACTAGGGCACCAGAAACATCCTACCGTTGTTGACCACAATCCCGTATTCCTCCAAGAAGAAGTTGATGTTCGTGTTCATTCGCTCCTCCCCCCCGTCCGTCATAGCGACCAGGACGGAGTCGCCCCTCTCGACCATGCTCTTCATGCACGCCAGCTCGTCGTCCGTGAACACGTTCTGCGGCCCTGGTATCACCAGGATTTTCACGTCTTGCAGAATGTTTGGTGAGAGCTCTTCGCGGTTTCTGAAATCTTATTACGTGTTATGCCTAGTGGTTACTAAAATTTACTAGGGGGCTAACTAGGTACGACATTCGCATTTTATTCATTATGTTTTTGATGTACTTTTGCCGCCTTCTAAGGAATAAGAAGCAAAAAATTTCGTCACACAAATTAAACTGATTTCAATAAGCAAAACCTAATTCTGTTCAATTTTGAAATTTTATTAGCAAAGAAAAAGGAAGTCCGTATTTAAATAAAATTTAATTTGACACCTACTTGGTTTATAATTTGGTTTGTTGTAATTCGTATTTAATTGGTGTAGTCATTTTGATGAAGGTAAATAAATAATAAATAAAATAAGTAATGTAAGGATCAGATTTTATGGATAGCCGATAAGGAGAAACCGCGGGCCGTTTTGTTATACCCGGCCGGTACGAAATATTCAATTTGTGAAAACCGTTGCGTTTTTCTTTACGGCGGCAGTAATAGTACATTATTAAAAACTGGAATGTATAGCACCTACCTTTATGTAGTTATTAGAACAATTATTCGTGTCGGTGAATATGTGTTGTTTATAAATAAAATAAACGTAAACTATTCTATTCGCATTATTGAAATAACGTGTAAAAAATTGGCATTGTATCAAAATTATCCTGTATGTAATGTAAACTATCGTAAACAACCTGTTTAAACTTTGCCCTTATAACCGTTCGCCATTTCAATTTTAGATAGTTTGAATAATAAATTTCGCTACTTAATTCATTCATACTTGATATTCAAATACCAATTCCGGCGTTCATCGAGACTCATCTCACACTCGAGATATGTCAAAAAATGACAGATTTTATAGGGAACTGACATATCTCTACTGTGACTTCATCTCTACTGACACGAGAATTGCCCCGCAGAAAATATATCCCATTCAAAATCTAGAAGCTACTCAAATGACTAGTTTATTTTTGCAATCAATAGTTTACTCGTACAATGAACGCAGGTGGCATACTGAATTGCCATCCGCGAGCAAGAAACTTGGGTAATCCACCCGACCCGGGACATAAGAACTAGACGTCTAGCGCTGCGGGACACCTCCCCGCGAGTGCTGTGCTGCTAGTACTTTTGGTCTAGGACTTAAAACAAGTCTAGACTTTAGCGCAACTCAGCGCCTCGCGAGCGCTGACGTCCTAGTCGCGTGCTCCCGTCTAGTTCTAGATTTCAACTATTTTACAAATAAACTAGAATTCCTAGGAACTAACTTTACGCCTAAGCTACCCCTTAGGACTTCTGTCGTACTGGTAGTGTGGGTGTGAGACTACAGAAAGTCTAGATTTTCATGATTATTATGACGAAATAGGTCTAGACATCTTGAATAACTCCTAAGGGTTCTGCAATGCTGGTTACGCATGCGTGCCATTGAAGTCTGAATTCCCTAGTACCCAGTTTCGTAAATATTAGGTACCAAGTTTGTTTCGAAAAAGATATGACTATGATGTTCATTAAAAAAAAAGATTTGTAGTACTTATTTAAATAAAAAAAAATCTAGAATATTATATTTGGATTTGGCCAATTTAACATCAATTAAACTAGTTTCAAATAGTTAAATTACTAAGTAAATTAGTGTTTGTTGCGTTCTAATAGGTATTATTACTGCGAATTTGTAAAAAGGATATAAATGATTTATAATCTAAAAATTGCGCAATTACACATGGCACAGTATAAGTATTCATTTTATCACCAGCAAATATAAGTTCGTAAACATACTTATAAAAATTTAATTAGACTGCTAAACAGTAGTGTAAAAAGTTAAAATTATATAGTAATTCGGCAACCTTTTACTTCAAGTACCCATGAAAGTAAGCTTAAATAGTTTATTTAGTGGATACTCATGTTTTCAATTTTATGTGATAATTTAAAATTACAATTGAACATTTGACATTTAATTTGTAACTATTGCGTCTATTTTTTTTATTCAAAAGTTTCAAGCATTTGTATTTATTAATAGAATTATTGATTAGTCTCTAAGTTCATTGGAAATAATAAGAACAACGTAAATTATTTTAGTTCCATTAAATATTTAATTTTCTAATTACATTTTTGTATAGTTTTTATTTGATAATTAGTAGTGTTTATTTAATTCTCTGTATTATGTTTCATTCTGATTTAATTTGAGGTAGGCTGGAGGTAGGTAAATTTAACAGTTTTCAGTTTAATTTTGAAGTAGAATGATCATACTTACATCATAACCTTCCATGTTGACTTCAACTTTCGGTGCAGGAGCTTGTAGTTTTCGTTTATTTTGAATATTTCGTTTTTCGACACATCGAACAGAATCGTGTTTACCGCGGCCTTCATTTTTGTGCTTTTACAACTTTTCAGGTGCTTTCAGCTTTGTTTTCTATTTCAACAACAGTCTACGTGACATATCACTTGGCATTGTTGTCACAACTTCGTTGCCTGGCAACCATTTTTTTTAATTGTGTACAGCAATGGTCTGGCATGAATTCGGTTCGTTCAGCCTAATACTACTAGTATTATGTACTTTGTGCTAATACCTACACAAGAGTTTTTTTTTATAATAGAGGAGGCAAAGGTGCAGGCGGGTTCAGTAATATTGAAATATTATGCTTTTGCGTTGCTACGTTGTTACGTTACCTCTTGGAGTGTGATGCTCGTTGTTTGTCTCTCCACCTCCATCTCGCTCAAGTCTCTGTTGGCAGAGTAGGTTTTCATCGCTGCCACATCGTTGAGCGCAACGATGTTACTTTAGTGAACCACTCTACTGCCATTGGTACAATTGGGGCTTGGAACTCTTGTAAGTAATAAGTACCAACGTGTGTGGGTATACCAGGACTGAGCAAGTTTAATTTAGTTCTCAGTGCGTCCCTTTACTATGATACAAGTTAGATAACCCCGCCCCGCACGGAGGGTATGTTTGTTAATAGAGGTTTCAGGCAGGGGGGGTTCCACTCCGCACTGTAGGTGCGCTCGCCGATACCTATGGCATAGGTTAATCGCAGTAGGTTGCCGGCTTGCCGCGCGCGCGCCCGCTCACTCTGTGTCGCGCGTTGTGATAGTATTACAGTCAGCAGCCCAACCCTAGCGGTGCGCCACGGCATTTCGGGTGGAAGGCGGGCGCGGGCGGTGCCTTCCTTTTGACGCATGCCACCTGGCGAATGTTATGAAGTAATACGAACTTTTTGTGCCTGATCATAAAGTTGGAATTCGTTTAATGGTGGTCGAAAAAGAGAAGTTTCTGTACGTTAGTACTATTATTTATTCTGAGTTTCAGGCGCATTTTAATGCAAAAGTTGTTGAAATGTGCCCTTTATGATGATGGAGCCAACTCATTTCTCCTTGATATCAATTATCGCTTCTTCCAGTTCTGTTGTACGTTAGTACTTATTGATTCCATGAATACGTGTCTTTGGTTTTAAACGGATGAACCGATTTCGAGTAATTTAGGTAAATTTTATTCCGATGGTGATAGTCAAATAAAACAGAACAAGCTATTTTGTGAAATAATATATTTTTTATTTACAACTCGAATAATCATAACTTTCGAATTAAATTTAATATTTCTAGGATAAGCCCGGATCTGCATAAGTCTATAATTAAATTACTCTATGTTATTTACAAGTGACCAATTATCTAGTTTTAAAATATTGCTAATTTGTGTACCTATTGCAACTGAATAGAATCAGAAATAAAGAAATATTAGGCAGTTTTAAATATTGTTAGAAAAATAATGTTATTAAAAGGCAATCTGTTTCATACAGTAAAATGTTTCTCAAAAAAATATACACATAAGAATTGATTTTAAAAACATCCTGTCTGCAGAAATAAGTTCTGACAATGCATTTGATCTCAAGAAGTTACCAGGAGCATATAAAAGTTAAGATATGCACAGTACATTACGCGGTACGAGAAAATGAAAAACACGTGACGGCGGAACCAGTCTATACAAAAGTGACAGGATGGTGTGCAAAACAGTTAGATGAATTGTTTTAATCTTGTGTTTTTCACATGTTTTTCAACTTCTCGCTTACTATAAAAAGGTAGTGATCCATACACAACATTTTTTTTAATACTTTTTTATAACTCTACCTTTCGGTCAGTTATTATTTTACACGGCAAAGATTTACAAAAAGAGGGTAGTTACAATTCGAACTGCACTGCTGCAGTTTGGATCAACAAAGGTTACCAGGAGCGCATAGCTTAAAGGGATTATCAGATTATGTAGTCGCATTTTAGATTTTCAAGTTCACAGACGGTCATTGCGAAATAACCAGGCTTCCAGAACCGATTATACATTTTCCTAAAATTCACAATAAAATAAATCTGTACATTGTATAGAATATAAACTTACTAAATAGGAATGGACTCGCAGCGTTCTCTCACGAGATTGTCTACAATTTCAATAAATATGTACAAAAAAATGTTTAGATTTACCTCCATAGGTTTTTGAGCTGACTTTGAGCTTTTAAAACTAAATAATAACTAGTGCAGTGACTTGAGAACGGGCTCCGTATTAACTAGGTAGTTTATAATATAATAATGTACTTAAAACAGGAGCCCCGCGTCACTGGTAATATGATATGATATCGATCATTTACATTTAAAGATCTATTTTATAGGGATGTGATTTCTAAAGTAACATCGCTGCGTTCGACGCTCGGACTCACGCCCTCGAATTTCTTTATACAGATTCTGTCTCCGTCTCTGGCGCATCGTTGAACGCGACGATGTTAAATTAAAGAATCACACTACAGGAACTGAGCAGACTTGTCAAAGAGGGTGCTGATTCTGCGTTTTGTATAGCAGCACGAAGCTTGTAATTTTTTGACAATGTACTTAATTAACTGACACATTTCCAACCGCCCTATTCTGAAACATAAACCGACTTAATTTAATAGTTGTACGTAAAATAAGGGGAGGGTCAACAAAGTTGACTACTCAACTGCGAAGGGTTATAAAGTTTTTAGACCTTAGTACACTTTTAACCCCTATGGTCGGCTCAGTTCCTGGTACACCTTTACAAACTTTGTTGAAGTTTTACAATCCTGTAGCTCCATTACAAGTTTGTGTAACTTTTTAAGTAATGGCGACTCATCCTCGGCAAAAGATCGCCTTTGATCAAACATTTGTTCAAGCGGAGTTCATTGAAAGACGGGCAACACCGAATAAAAATTACTGCCAAATCGTCAATAAATTGGCAACATCGCGACATCTTGTACAAATGCTGCCAAAGCTATCAGATATGGCGTAGTTTAATGATATTAAAATTTCGTTTATTCGTGTTTTTCCTCTAATCTAAAACAATTTAGGGCATTTATTTAATAGACTGCATTCAAGATTGTGTACTTAAGATTTAGTTAGATTTTTCTATTATAATGGTTTTTGTAGCATAGCGCATCAGCGCTGCGTTCGACCTCGAAGCGGCGCTCTCTCGTTTGCTCGATGTAGCGCGAGGGTCTGAGTATTCCTCGACGTCGAGCACAGTGCTAGCGCGCTTAGAGAATCGCCCCCTGAGTACAGTCCATTAAAATATGTCCTAAGCTCAACACGTTTTCCAAGTCTTCGTATAATTAACAAAATCGCTTATCATGGAATAACCAGTGCATCCCCTTACTCGTTCTAAAGACCAGACGTTTAGAAATTACACTAACTGCTACTCACGAGTCAACTAACATACCATTATTTTATTCCTCAGAAACAAATTACTAAAGAACAAGTTAATGATCCGCTAATAAACCTGATGCGGTGTTAACTCCAAAAACGCAATGAAACGTTCCTTTAATCCGTCGTACATGTAGAATCATGTACCAGGCGCACAGGAATCATAAGAAGCGCATATAGAGTGCGTTTTATTATAAGCACTGTTGGAATGGTTCGAGACGAATAATAGTAGTTTATGAAACTGCTGTATAACGAGAGGCCTTAAAACATGAGTGTGGTTTTATGAAACGAGCTTCAGCCAGTTTCATAATAGGATCACACGAGTGTTTTAAGACCTAATTATATGCAGTTGCATACTTTACTTTATCTATACACATATCATAACTGCAAAAAACCGTAACAGCAAAAAAACGAACAAAGGAATGATAACAGTAATGGCGACAATTCGATCCATCCGTCAAGACGAACGTTTTTTTTTAAATCCTAGACAAACGAATGAAGTGAAGACCCTATTCTCATGTCACTCGAGATCAAATGTCGTGCGTTTATATTAAAAAAACATACTGCGTTGACGTTTCGTATTGATAACTGTTTTAATATGTATGAATACTAGAATAGAGACCCACTTGAATTTTGACTGCTGTTCCAAATTTAAATTCATAACGTTAGAGATATCGGTAATGTGATGACCACTAAAGAACAGATTTACCTACTACCACAGATAAGAAAATTCTTATAATAACATTGGTTGTAATAATGGTGGTCATTTCCTAAGGTTTTTGAACGCGTTATTGAGCACTTATGATATGTGTGTAGATAAAATAGTATATGCAACTGTATACTCGCTGACGCTCGTTTCATAATAGGATCACACGAGTGTTTTAAGGCCTCTCATTATATAGCAGTTGCATAAACTACTATAATAATCGACTCCATAATGCGGGCACTACCTCCAAAAACGCACCCAAAGATAACATTGCGAACCAGGGACACATTAATTCTAAGCAGCTCATATCAAGCGCGCCACGTTAGCATGGCTCCAGACGCTCCAGAAGAATAAATTAACGGTCATTACATGACTCTTATGCGGCATTACCTCCATAAAACGTACCCAAACGTAACATCATGCACCAGGGGCGCAGGAATCATAAGAAGCCCATGTCGAGCGCGTTGTACAGCGCCGCTATGTCGGAGTGCGTCGAGACGCGCCAGAAGGGATAGTTCTTGGCTTTGGCCGCCGCCTCCTCGTCCTGCCCGTCGCCGACCACCACGTATGTGCAGCGTTCGCCGAAACGCTGCTTTATCTTCTCGAAGCAGGTCTCTTTACCTGTAAAATATGGTTTAACTAGATCAAGACCAGATCGAGCTACCCCTAAAAAAAGTTGGCTAACTTCCCGTAGGCTAGAACGGCCAAATATGTTATGTCGATGCGACCAGAATCATACTTTCAAAATGTGTCGCCCAGAATTGTAAATCACGTCTTTTAGGCGGGGACAACAATATCCAATCATGATTTCTGCAGACGGTTAACCTGGCCCCTATTGCATAATGACTTGTAACTTGCAATACAAGTGGAAGTCTCTTTTCAACTCCTTTTAATAGAAAAAGACTACCGCTCGTATTACAAGTTACAAGTCCTCATGCAATAGGGGCCTGGCCTTGTAAATGGAAAGCATGTTTGCACATAAGGACCAGCAAACATGCATGTAGATGTAGGCTGGAATGCTCAATTTTGTTTCTGTAAATGGACGCCAGAACGCCCAATCATGTTTAGGTAGCCAAGTGTTGGGTGACGCACCTGTCTTGGTGGCGGAGTAGATGTGGTCGATGGGGAATACGCCGCCCAGCCCGAACAGCAGCACCTTGGCCAGCGCTGGTACCAGCTGCGTTGTCGTCACCAGCACGTTCACGCAGTTCTCTCTGAAGGACATAAAGAACAGCTACTGAAGACTTGGCGACGCTCAGTTTTGTGCCGATCGCAGACCTAAGGGGCATGGTAAGGCACGACGGTCTTAGTCGACCATACTTCGATTTTACTGTCATTGCATTTTTGATTTGTATGTCAAATATTGCGGGTGGTGGGACCTTGTGCAAGGTCCGTCCGGATCGCTACCACCATCTTGCTCGCTAACCCTGCCGCAAAGCAGCAGTGCTTGCACTGTTGTGTTCCGGCGTGGAGAGCAAGACAGCCGGTGCAATTACTGGCACAAGAGGTATTCCATCTTAGCCCTCTGGGTTGGCAACGCATCTGCAATATCTTCGCTGTTGCGGATGTCTATAGGCGGTGGTGTACACTTACCATCAGGTGACCCACTAGCTTGTTTGCCGTCCTATTTCATAAAAAAAACAAGGGCCACGGTAAGGCACGATGGTCTTAGTTGACCATACTTTGATTTTACTGTCAGTGCATTTTTGATTTGAAGGTAAGAAAAAAAATATTTTTTTTCACTGCACCTGGAGTTGATCATGTTGAGACACTTGCAGGCCAGCGTGAGCCAGTTGTCCGTCGCCTGCTCCAGCTCCGCGCGCAGCTGCAGCCACTGTTCGCGCTTGGCCGGTCCCAGCAAACCGCCCACACTGCCGAACATACCACAATCAATAAATAATTCACTGCACTGTTATTCTCTAAGGGCAACAGCGTCGAACTCGACGTCGAGGCATCGCCCTGTCTCGCTCACTCGAGCTTGGAGCAAGACAGGGCGCTGCCACAGCGTTGAGCTCGTCGCTGTTGCGCTAAGAGAATTCTCGATGTACAGTCAAGGAAATTGAAACACGTACCACCGTAGAACCTTGTCGAAGAGACATACGCATGACATTTGTATGACATAGCCTGGCGTTTAACGCGTCGCGTCATTGCGATAGGGTTCTAAGGTGGTACGTGAATATATTTCCCCTACTGTACAGGGTGTAATTGTTAAGTGGAGCCAAGCGATTATTCTGTAATGATAACAAAAAAAAATATCAGAAAATTTCAAACTGATATCGAAAGTACGTTAATCAATGAATAAAAGTTCATTTACTAAATAAATTATGACGAAAAAAAAATTCAGTTATAAGTTACTTCTACACTAATATAATAAAAAGAAAAACTTTGTTTGTTTGTTTTTTTGTTAGTTTGTTTGTATGTAGGGGGTAATCTCTGGAACTACTGGACCGATTTCAAAAATTCTTTCACAGATGGAAAGCTACACTATTCCTGACGGACATAGGCTACTAATTTTACGTGAACGAAGTCGCGCGCGTCCGCTAGTATATAATAAAGAGGTAAACTTTTTTTGTTTGTATGTAGGGGGTAATCTCTGGAACTACTGAACCGATTTCAAAAATTCTTTCACAGTTAGAAAGCTACACTATCCCTGACGGACATAGGCTACTCATCTCACGCGAACGAAGTCGCGGGCGTCCGCTAGTAAGTTATAAATGACTAGCGGACGCGCGCGACTTCGTTCACTTAAAATTAGTAGCCTATGTCCGTCAGGGATAGTGTAGCTTACTATCTGTGCAAGAATTTTTGAAATCGGTTCATTAGTTCCAGATTTTACCTCCTACATACAAAAAAAAACAAACAAAGTTTACCTCTTTATTATATTAATGTCGTCGTTTCGACGGCCGGATAGCCTAGTGGTTATTGACCCTGACTATGAAGCTTGAGATACCGGGTTCGATTCCCGGATGGGGCAAACGTTTGTATGATGAATACGAATGTTTGTGCCCGAGTCGTGGATGTTATATGTATTTATCTATATAATTATGTATATCCGTTGTCTAGTACCCATAACACAAGCAGCTTCAGTTGCTTACTTTGGGACTAAGTCAATTGGTGTTAACTGTCTCAAGATATTTATTAATTTATTTAGTGTAGAAGGAATCTCACCTATTCCTATAGTTGTTGTAGGTGTCCTTGATCTTGCGGTAGCGGAAGGCGAGCTTGCGCATCCAGTCGACGCCGCCGCGCACGCCGGGCGCGCACAGGCCGGCGCTGGGCGCGGCGCCCGCGTGGAAGCCGTCCGCCGCGAAGTTGTACGCGCTCAGGTCCTGCCCGTTGTCGTCCGCCGTCACCGCGTCTATGTGCTCCTGGTCGCAGTCCTGGACAAATGGTTCTTCTACAGTCCATATTACCAAAAATATATCGTGCCACGATGTACCTGCGCAGTAGGCCAATTTTAGTAGCGCGAGAAATTTCGATCTAACAATGATAAAGTAGAATTTTACGCTCGCTAAACTCTTGCGCTTTTATTGGTCTATCGATTTCGGAGCAACATGGCGGCAGCCCGTGCGCCACAGTGTAGAATTGTGTAAGCGGGACAAAGCTAAGAATGCATAGCAAGCAATACTCTGCCAGTTGCGCTTGAAAATAAAGTACAATATGGATTATTCACACGTTCGGCTACTGTCGGAAACCGGTCTGCGCTTCTCTGCGCAAACGAATACTGCCGATGCTCAATATATTTTTGGTAAAACTTTAACAGCAGTGTTTCTAAACTTTTTCAAGGGCGGACCCCTAATGCAACCTTACTGTGACCCGTGGACCCTTCAAAGTCAAACAAAAAACCACTTGTATACTTGTATATGGAATACTCATACGAGTCTATTGACTCACACGCCCGTCAAACGCTCGGTCGTGTCGTTATGCCTTATTATTTCAACTTTTAATATTTATTTGACCCCCAGGGGTCCTCGGACCCCAGGTTGAGAAACACTGTTCTACAGCATAGGAAGGCAAACGAGCAACTGGGTCAGCTGATGGTGAGTGATCATAGACACCCGCAACACCAAGGATATTGCAAATGCGTTGCCACCCAAAGGGTTAAGATGGAATACCGACACAGCCAAAAAAAGGATTGAGATGGAAAATGCATGATTTTACGTTAGGATTGTATGCGTTCAAAAAACAGTTTGCCTTTGTTTACATAAGTAGATTCAGATTCAATAAAAAAATTAGAGCTGTACTTTTAGTGAACATACCTCAACGTCATTAAAGAAGAAATGTGTGTCAGCCAAGCTGAATATCATCTCCTCCATCCTGAAGCCTAGCTGAACGATTTGTTGTGTGTCCTGAAAAATTTACATACATTTATAGTACTTATGATACTTACAGCAAAAACAAATTGTTTTAAAAACATGTTTCTTGTATGGGTTCCCTTGAACTTTTTGATTATTTTATTTTATTTATTATTTACAAGAATATCCGTCATATCATAATGCATAAGTAAATAGTTAAGAATTTTCATTATTGCCATGTTTGTTGATAGATAAGGTCTGAAATCAAAAATAAAACGAGGAATAGCTTGTTAAAGCTCTACTAGGGGTCCTGAAATCACCTGTAGCAATGTGTAAGTCTTAGTAAATTCCAGATTTTACAAATCTCTTCAAGAAATTACTGAGAATATTCTCGAGAACATTTTAGAAGCTACCGAGAACTACTCACAGGAAAGTTTGCCAATTCAAGGAGTGTCTTGTCAGTACAATGCAAATCAGGCAAAATCTTACAAACTGTGAGTGCATTTTCCAGCTTCAATCGATTGAACCAAGTGGGATCATTGCTGCACTTACTTTTGCGTAAGGAAAGCCCTGGACACTTTAGGATAATGGGGTCCCTATAGCAGAGGCAGAGGCGTATTTAAAGATTTGGCGCCCTTGGCCATTTAGCTTTGGCACCCCATTAAATGACGATAAAGTATTTCATTTCAGGGGCGGCTGCCGCCCTTCTCAGCCTGGTCCCGGGCCATGGTCTGGATGGCCCTATGGGAAATACGCCCCTGAGCAGAGGGTTACTTAATGAGTAGCTTGATGATCCAGCATGAACTAGGGGGCTCCATGGATTGCGGGGCCCTGTACCCATGAACAAAGTACCCAATGGACCTGGATTCACCACTCCGTACCTTGTTGTACTTGGTGGCGTAAGTCCCGGTGAGCAGCGAGTGGAATATGATGATGGTCTCGTCCAGGTCCCAGATGAACACGCGGTCGGTGGCGGGCTCGGGCGCGCGCTGCGCTGGCGACGACGACGCGTTGCGGCGCCCGCGCCCGCGCGCCCGGCTCGTGCTCTCGCTGCACAGACACACTGGTTAGCAATGGGCTTTTAAAGGTAGATCGCCCCATATGAGGCAGAAAATTACTATTTTTTTTCCTTGTGTTTTTATTCTGCGATTGGTCTATTTGTAGACTATATGCTACTTAACAGGAAATTATTAGCAGGATTTAATTTATTGCGGCTAAATTGATGGGACTTATTTCAATCCAAGTAGTTTTCCCATAGTAAACAATGTTTTTACAGTCAGTTGAAAAATAAAGAGCATAATTTTTAAAAATTTCCAAACTCATAGCATAATCTCATAAAAAACAGTGTTTAGTACTGGAAAACTAATTGAATCAATAAGAAGTCGCCATTTAGCCGCAATAAATTAAAAACTGTGAAGTTATGAAATTCACATCTTATATGGAGCACTCAACCTTAAAAGAACGGGTGACAATGCACATATTATGCACGACTCTAGCCCACTTTGTAGAGCTGCAGTACACGCACGCACCACAAGCGTGGCATCTCAACAAATAATTCCATACTTTACTACCGGCCTACACGCAAAGTGATATAGCTAAATCTAATTAATAGATACAGGCGTTACTTTGTGGAGGTCCATATCAACAAACTGGTACCAAATTACCTTGCTACTTCGCAGTGTAGCAAGGTAATTTGTTCCAGTTTGTTTATAGCTAAATCTATTAATTACAGAATGCAGTGGTGGTGAGATAATTTCTATGACAATAAGGTAGCAATAACAGGATTACATTAATATATCAGTAGTCAAAACTCTAATCGTCTCATCTGCAACGTTAGCATGCTACAGAGCACTAATTTGTGTGAATAATAAAGCTTTTTATTTTTACCCCGAATTTTCTCTGCACCTTCGGCTAGCTGCGTGTACTTCATTTTTAATGGGTGAGAGGGGACTGTTGTCGTTTATCGAAGGAAGCATCGACGACGGCGACTCTGTAACAATCAATTAATGATCAAAACACGCTATTTGTATCGATGAATGACTCGTACCTCGAGTAATATGGGTAGAATCATACCCCGAGTAAACTAAAGATCACATATTAGCTTGAAAAGTGCAGTACAACGTAAAAACCGAGCTGAGAAGTGTTTAAAACACGAGTAAACATAGCTATTAATCATTACCATTTTCGCTTTCTGTGTCCGGCCAATCGTCGGAATAGATATCTTCCAAGTCACTGTGGTGTTCTTCCTCGCTTTCCTCTACTTTTCTCCGTTTATTTGGATGCATTTCATTTTCTTTATTCATTTTTGCTGAGTGTCGAATCCACGAGTACGATACAACTTTTAACACGTAACTGGGTCTCAGTTTTAATTGTGCAAGCCCGTCAATTATCGCCTAATAAGGATATTGATACTTAGTGACTTTTGTGAGTCAGTTCAACTTCGTAAACATTACTAACTAATTAATATTTGGATAATTGTGCAATGTTTTGTTTGATACTTTGATAGTGATACTTTCGTTCGTGATTTTGACATTAGCAACAAGTATTCTCATTGATAAAATGAAAGTTAGTTTGGCAGATTTCTATTGGCTGTAAGATGGTGCTCGTTTTTAATTGGTTGAAAACAATTAGAACACGACATGATGCTGGAATGACACTGGAAAAAGACGATGTTATTTTTTTCTCCAAAAATTTTAAGTTCATACCTTGATATCAGATTTGAATTTATAATCCTTTTCATAATAATTATTTTACTAAAGTATTACAGTAAAGGAATCTAATATGTTCGTAAATTTGCCTGCCCTCTCTCGTATAGCGATAGACGTTTAGTATCTAGTTTTGCTACTCACCGATAGATGGCATGGTAAATGACTGTACATAGCTTGAGTTTTTAGTTTCTTTATTATGGCATTTTCATCGGCTTATCATAACTTGCTCTTACTGGACACTTGTAAATAGTTGTAGACTTCAAATTGTCTTACCGATACTCGTACATCAATGAAATAGTTTTCCTATGCTTACATCATATAAGTACTTATGGCAACATTGCACAGTGTATTTTAGAAGCTTACTAAAAACGCGACACCGAGGAGGTACAGTTACTCGAAAAAATGGAAAACGCACGGCGATAAAAAAAACTTACATTTCATACAAGCACTTCGTGCCACTTTTGCGTAGACGCCGGAGCCTCTGTAAGTCTGTAAGGTGTTTTTTCCATTTGCTCGAGAACAGGGGTCGGCAAACTATTTACTACTTAGGCCAGTATTAACAAACATGACCTATGAGAGCCAAGCTTTTGAGTTTTTGTTTGCATTATAATAATTTCTTTATGAATCACGATGTTATGTTGTTATCTACTTTTGGGTTGATGCTTTCTGTAGCCGGATTGCAACCGTTCGCGGGCCGGAGATGGCCCGCGGGCCGTAGTTTGCTTTGCCCATCCCTCCCTGCTCGAGAAGGACGTGCACTCGGTCGGAGCAAAGCTACCGGGATAGCAGAAATTTTAGGAGTTTACCTGATAAAGCGGCACCAAGGTGGTATGACGTGTGCCCCGCGCTCCCGCTGCTACTAGGGGAGCTGACGTACGGGGAGTAACTCGGCGCCGCGTAGTAACCGCTGTACTGAGCGACGTTGTGCTCGGCGTAGCCGGTCGCGTAACTGCTGTAGTCCTGGTGATTGCCATGTAAATTATAAAACCATTCAAGAGTAATGCTGGTCATTGCCTACGGTTTCTGAACGCATTATAGAGCATTTATGATATATGTGTAGATAAAATACTATTATCTAACCTTTTAATAGTAACGTACTAACGTAGTTTTATAAGTGTCTTTGTGACTAACAATTTATGGACCTGAGAAATCTGAAAATAAATTATTATTATTTATTTATTTTTTATTTATAATAAATAGGACTTGTGTCTTAGAGTGGTTCAACCCCCAACTTACTTATCTTTTATCTATTTATTGCTTATTTTTTCGCTCCTACTATAAGTTTCATCTACTTTTACACTAATATAATAAAGAGGTAAACATTTTTTTGTTTGTTTGTATGTAGGAGAAAATCTCTGGAACTACTGAACCGATTCCAATTTTTTTTTCACTAATAGAAAAAAACTACACTCTCCCTGTTGGACATAAGGCTACTAATTTTACTCAAACGAAGTCGCGGGAGTCCGCTAGTATACAATAATAGTCATTCGTGCCAAATGACACTGTACCAGGGTATAAGAACTACCAAGAAGTTGACCTGCTGCGGAAAGGTCTGCGTCAGGCCGCCGTTGTACGAGGAGTAGTACGGGGAGGGCTGCGCGGGGAAGCCCGACGCCGGCACCGAGCTTACACCCCCCACGCCGTAGCTCAGGTACGTCGGCGTCGCTTTACATGAAGACCTGGAAAAAATTAAACATACCTACCTAAATAAAATCCTTTTTTTTGTGGGGGAGGAAACTCCTTATTTCTACCCCTGAGCCCAGGGCTACTCGGGGGCTATGTGGGACTCACCCCCTGTAGTGAGGGGCATATCCTAACCTCTAAATAAAAACCTAGCAAAATTTAATAATGATTACTGTCATCCGACGCTGGTGTTGACGAACTCTTTGAATCGTACTATTTCTCGTATTGTCTTTTGACTGACAACTGTCATTAAAATATTTACGTGTCAACCAAAACTCTAGATAAGTAAAAGGTTCGTAATTATTTATTCGGATTTTTCATTATTGAAATTATATCTTTTTGTTATAGTCTCCGAATTACTGGACCACAAAACACCTAAAGAAGCAGAAGTTTTCAAATAACGGTGCATTTTACTGTGGCATAATGCGACAAAATGAAAAAGTCCCCGACGTCTGTCCAGTGCAGTGCTTGAACGATAATGCGATTTTTAAATTAGTCGATGGTCTAGTACCTATTTGGATTGCTGCAATATTTGTTGCTGAATAAAGTTAACGATCACTGCATCTTTGTTTATCGAATTTCTCATGCTTAAAAAACTAAATACAGACCCGAAGACTATTGAGTGCATGCAGTATTATCGAGAGCACGTGTACCGGTTAGTGGAGTTGTGCGCGGGCGGGTACGCGGCGTACGGCTGGTTGTACAGCGTCGAGCCCACGTACGACGAGGCCGCGCCGCCGCCGCCGTACTGCTGCATGCTGCAAACAAGTACACTGTTAACACACTATAGCTGAATGAGTTACAAATATAACACTGTCGTTACAATTTTTCTAACCACGGCAGCATCACTGACGTTAGGAGGAGCAATTTCTACTTAATACAAAAGCCTAGCCTCGCATTAGCAAGCCAGGTAAACGACCTTTTCGTGCTTTAATTAATTATCTACGTAAGAGGGAAATATTAACGTATTAGGAAGCAGTGCGTCAGCCCGTCCCGGGGCTTCCACAAATCCGATCGTTCACCTTCACAGAAGCCATTGACTTCGCGACAGCTCTGCTTGTAAGTACTTTCCGACCACTTTAACATTTCGTTGATTACAGGTTGTGCTTATGTTTTGTGATTTAGTTGCTTCTAATAGCTTTCGGCGATTTTGTTGGATAAAGAACCGTCAGCATGGTATCTTGCATATGCAACTCTAATCCTTTAAAATTGGGGCTTAACACAAAGTCTTGGCCACTTGTGCTGACCTGTACAGACATACAGAATCACCTTGCTATGCAACGCTGCGAACCTGGTGCAAGTACTAGATAGTACGGCAGCGCAAAACGCTCAGTCAGTACAACACTGCTTCGCCGTACAGCGCCGAGTCCGTCTTACGACTTCAGGCCTCTCCTGTCCTGTCTGGTAGTGCAGCCCGATCTAGTCGTATCTCAGTTGGCCCTAACATGACCGGCCCAGGTTTAACTTATCCCTATATCAAATTAGTGTCAGCACATAGAGATAAACTCAGATAATCTAAACTTGACCGGTCTTCTTAGGGCTACTGCGAGTGGCAGATCTGTCGCACGACCCGGTCCCTGGGACGGCGCCTTACCTGTTGTAGTACTGGTACGGCACCGCGGACTGGTCGTACGGCACCGCCTCGCCGTACAGCGCCACGTCCGCCTCGCACAGCCCCGGGCTGCGCACCTCGCTCTTGACGCCACCGCCTGACCAGGAGAACATAGGTGTTAGATGGGTGCCTCTGTTTTGTCCAACATGAATACGATTTAAAAAGCTTAATAATTTCTGAATGCAAAAAAAGCAGTTCCTTGAATTTGAAATGAAATTGAAGGGCATGGGCAGCAGTTTGACAAATTCTTGTGCTAACGGTTTCTAAATGATTTAACTATATGATTTTAATGAGTAATTATACAATTCTCTATTCCATGATATAAGTTACATTTCGGCGTGCGCCGTTAAGTTTATTTTTGTTAGATTTTCGGATATGTAATGATATTAGGTGAACAAACTCATTATTGGATTTTTATTTGAGGAACATGCATGATTCTTAGCGGGGCTGCATTAATTTCTTAATAAAACCATTGTTATGTTCATAAATTTTAAACAACACGCTTGATTAGCATTTGATCACGTTCACCCTAAGAATCGAAAGCGCTTGCTACAAAGGAGAATGGGCAAATTGTCCCAAGTGCTGTATACAGTTGTGCTATATCTTATTAGAAAGCTCTCAATAAGAGCTTAATTTTTTTATATGACAGCAAAACCGAGATGTTTGCAGGGAAAAAGCTACAGCCCATTTTATACCTCACTTTGTACTAGCAGTTGTATGAAAAGTATCTGTAAAATCATTTTCGAGATATAGCCGAAAGATTTTAACCACGCATTACTGAGGCCACTAGAAGTAAAAAACGTAATGTGAGCATACTTAGGTCTAATTTGGTGTTTTTTTTTTTTTTTCATACAAAACAATGATTAATGCTGCAGACACCTGGTCTTCGAAACATAGCCTATGATGATCCTTACACCGAGTACTACACGTCCATACTACTCACTATTGTATACAAGGGTTGGGACAGCGCCCATACAAAAATGCCCATTCACCTTTAAAGAGTTGTTTTTATTTCAATGTTACCCGTGCTATCCTCATTCATCAACCAGGCGACCGCAGATGGCGAGGAGGTCGACGCGCAGAGCCCGGTGGAAGTGAGCGGGAGTGTTAAGCCCAGCGTCGAGCATCCGTTCGCCAGGCCGCAGTCCACCTCGGAGCTACCAGGCAAGCATAGGCTGTCGACAGCTGCGTTGAGCGCTGAGTTGGCGGAAGTCGTCGTGCTCTGGAATATAGTCGACGCCCCAGACACTAGGAGCGCCGGCAGCGTGCCGTCTTGCAGCAAAGATTGCGGCGAGTTGGAGGTCGACTCAGACTCGCACGGGCTCGGGTTGACTTCACCCGATAGTCTAAAAGTAAAAAAAAAAAACTTCTATTTAGGGCTATTCAAATCAATAAAGCGTAAAATGTACTGTTGAAAAACATGCCTACGCAGCTACGGCAACCAATTATCGCAACGCAGAAAAACTCTTGTCTATTTAAGACACTTCCTTTTATAAACTTCTGAAGCGTTCGGAAGGAATTAAAGGCGGGAGTAAACCCAAATAGAGACGCAAAGCGCTGTAAAACGATAGCTCGACGCTAATGGCGGTGGAGATTTGACGTCTGTATTTAAACAAACAAAATAAGCCCAGATTGTACCAATTAAGCGATCCAATAAAATGTCATGTTTATTCATAATGATTAGAATAAACAGTCCAATAAACAGATGCCGCTCTCGGGGATTTGTCCGACAAATAGTTACACGTGTTGTGTTTAATTTAGTTCGTTATCAACGAGTGTTCGCGCGCAATCTCTCGGGTTCTGAGTTCCGTCAGCCCGTGACGTACGTCACTAACCCGTTCCGTTTAACCAAATTAGTCACACCGTCCCATCACACGAAATTAAAATTTCATGCTTATGTTAATAAAAACAATGTAAATTTACCGCACCCACGTAGTTTGCATAAACAATTTAATTTTAAACAAATTTATGCTAATAGCTGATTATGACAACGTTTTAGCGCAACACCTGTTTTAATTTCTATTTGAATATTTCATTGCAATTTACTTCGATGATTCATTGATTTGTAATATTCATTTGGCAAAAATCAACAAGGATAATTTTGGCCGGACAGATTTTAAAAGGGAAATGACTGATCACGGTCATGATTTAGGTACTAGGCCACCATAAATTATGAGAGTATTTATCAAACATCACGGCATCGAACATAGTTTATCTTTGTATTGTATAGGAAAAAAACACTCCTGTTTATATTATTTCACGCTTTATTCAAGTGTCACTTTGCTCTTTGCCGCCTCTTTTAAAACTTCAACACTATCGGATATCAAACGTTGGCACTATTGTCACTATCTTTTTAATTGAAAGCTCTTTTTTAATGCTTCGGCTTTTCACTTAAACTTTTTTTAAAGTAGGAATCGTAAAACGTTTACAAACGGTGTTAACATTCTAACAAAAGACTTCAAAGGTTTAATAGTTCGTGATGTAATGTCGCATTCCATATGGTGCGATGATTTAGCTGTCACATCTTTATTTTTATGTTCTCCGCGGCGAAAATGTTATGTACCCACCACACACTCTCACGAATACTGGCATGAAGTATTCTAGTAGCTTGTCAGTTCGTTTCATACGGTAAAGAGAGATTGGGTCCTCGGTTTGTGGGAAGACCTACCGGCAACGTATCAGCAATTCTCTGGTGGTGAATGGTTCCTATAGGCGGCGGTGATCATTTCCTATCAGGTGACTCATATAGGTACTCTTTGGCCTTCCCTTTCTATAAAAAAGGGTAGGTAACTTTGGCGTTATACTGTTTTTTTTTATAACAAGTACAATGTTTTTTGGATGATTTTCAGTGGCAGTTTCCAACTTATGGTACAATATCTTGAGTTTCTGGATCTGGTGACGTGTAACTGTGTCTAGTAAAGCGGCTCAACTCTGGGTTATTTATTAATGTAGAGCTCTATAGTCATTTATACGGAATAAACGAAGTTTATACGGAGAGAATATTGTGCATCGTCATGTCAAATCCAAAAGTAAGCTCACAAATAGTTGACAATACGATATTTTTTACGATTTTTATTTATTTTTAAACTAGAAAGAATTTACGAAAAAAGCGTTTCAATTAACAAACTCGACACAAAAATAAAAAACTATTGTACGAGCAACAAACACTTCAAATAAGCAGCAAAATTATTTATTAACGCCGCATCAAAGAACTTTAGCGAGTAAACAAAATAACTAATAAATAAACTAGTAAATGATTATTAATAATTCATAACAAGTACCAAGCAAACATAGCCGTGTAAGCACGTGTTTGTTCTTTGTGCTAAGTCGAGTAGCGGGGCGGGTGGAGTGGAACAATGAAGTCTCTCAGCCGAGGGCTAAGGGCTAGGAACGATTACGTCTTTGTTTACTACTGGGTTCAGTGAATGACACTTTATTATTACAATTATAAGATGTTTACAAGGCGCTAGAGACGTAATTAATGTTAATTTGGATTGAGCTCCCTCTAAAGCATTCAGTGCCTGCAACGCATGTTCTTTTTGACGTGTTCCCTGTGGCCGCTGTCACAACCGTGCAGTTATTTGAACGTCCAAGGACTGTTTGCGGGTAGAAGACTTTTATCCTTATGCAAGGTCCGTCGGGATTGCTACTAACTCTTGCTCGCTAATCCAGTCGCTGAGCAGCAGTGCTTGCACTGTTGTGTTTCGGCATTGAGTCATTACTGGCACAAGATTTATTATGTAAGCCCTCTGGGTTGGCAATGCATCTGCAATAACCTTGGGCGATGGCAATCCATAAGATAGTTTGCCTTCCTATTTTTTTAAATAGAATACGAAATCTTACTGTTTCGAGTCCAGCGGAACCCCAAATGCGTTTTTATACGCCATTTGGCCCCCACGTGTCAAGGGCGGCCTCAGATTATATTAATTGCCGTTTTCGGTCGCTGCCGAGTTTGGCCGACATTGGCCGAATGTGGCGAACGCGGTAGTCAGAAGGGTTGAAAAAAAAAGTGAGCACACGGAGCGTTTTTTGGGTCACTCATTTGGTCAGTTTTTGGAGGTTGAATTATTGTTTTGCTTTCGAAAGGACTTGCCCTGCGTTTAACAGAACGCCTAACGCCTCTGCAGATTATTTTTACAGCTAACCAATTTTTTTTATCAACTTGCGGGTGAAATCTAGTAAGTTGCTCTCTCCGGTAACTTGTGGTGGGTTATTGAAATTAATCTAAACATAATAAAAAGAGTCCAGTTCCTGATTAGCGGACTATAGAGCTTTTTAGCTAGTGCACGACTTGAGTTGCTTGCCATGATGTCAAGTACATGCTAATCCCTGTGCAAATCGATTAAAATTAATTAATATACGAGCTACAATAAGACTATAGTGAACCTAACGCGACTGACCAAGTTTAAGCTGACCCTTAGTGCCTTTCTTTTGGCACTAGTAAGAGAAGACAAGGAAAAAGTTATCCTTGTATGTCATGTTTCATGTTAGGGCCGCAATGGATCTAAAATGAGCGGCCAAGTTTAATTTATCTCTCTGTGCGACCGTTTCTTATAGCACTGCTTAGATAAAGCCGCAAGGATGCTCGATAAGTATAATAAATAAATGAAAAACGTTAAGCTAATTATGTATTTTTTCTCACAAACGCACCATAAGTGTAAAGTGTGAACCATCAAACAAAAACTGTGATCTATCGTTTTTCCAATAAGTGACACATTCCTTTTGAGAACTCAAATTAGTGAGGTTAAGGGTTTGTAAAAAGTGGAGATATAAATAGTGTGTTTTGAAATAAATCATATATTTTTGAGTGGTTCCGTGCCGTCTCGTTTTGGCAGGAACACGGTTTCGGGTGTCACTTACCGTTGCATGTTTTGAACGCATTTATTTTTAGTAGCATTTAAAAAATGGCCACTGACGAGAGTTAACTATTTAATGAATGTGAACATTATGAACTGCCATTTTGGGTTAACATTAACAATGTTTTTTTATGAGATACTGTCAGAAGGAGAGTAAATGGTATTTTTCTGGGCATTCGCGACCTACCTTCGGCCTCATCAGCACTTTCCATCAGTGCACCTAGCACGAATCTTCTCTATACTCGCTAACTCGCCACGTAACTCAGTGTGTCTTGTTCTGACTAGCTCAGTAGGAGTTGCTGGCCTTTATCCGTGAGGTTTCAGATCCTCTCATCCGCCACACGAAACCTAGTAGCCAGCTACTACTTCAGGTAATCTATGAGAGAGTGTCACAACCCTGGTAGAGCCGGCCCATTCGTCATTAGATACCTACCTCCCCTACTCGCATGTGCATATGCAAACCGCGATTAGAATATAATCGGAGAGTAACGTCAGCCCACTGTCATTTCATACATATAGGAATGAAGCTTGACGCAAGTCTATAAAATGGCAGTGTGCTGACGTTACTCTCCAATTATATTCCAATCATTGTTTGATAATACACAACACTGGTTTCGCGAAGCAGCAAGTTATTCCAAAGCAACGCCTGAATCTATTACATATTTGTACGCCAAACCTTTTCAAAAAATGCTGAAAAAAACATTAAAATTCAAAAATGCGTCTACATTGTAAACTAGGGTAACATGAGAGCTATTGTGCCCCGTCACTTCCTTTGATCCACGCGTGATAATGTCCCAGCCTCTATTTTATTAAGTAGCATTTCACGCCAATTGTGTGTCGACAATATGGGGATTACAGAGGGATTAGGTCCTTTTGTCCCTCCGAGTACTTTGAAGGACTATTTTAGTGTAAACTTTGATTCGAGCTCGCAAGGTGGAAACGGTGTGTTAGATTGATTCTAAATATTTATTTTGGATAGTTAATTAGGTTTTGCGGTTGGTCGCACTTTGTGCGAGGTCTATCCCGATCGCTACCATCTTGCTCTCTAATCCAGCCGCTGAGCAGCAGTGCTTGCACTGTTGTGTGACGGCGTGGAGACCAAGACAGCTGGTGAAATTACTTGCACAATCTTAGCCCTCTGGGTTGGCAGCGCATCTGCAAACTCCTTGGTACTGCGGTTGTTATGGGCAGTGGTGGTCACTTATAATTATGTGAGCTACTTGCTCGTATGCCTTCCTAATATAAAATAAGGTTAGGATTTAACGATGATGATTTTAAAGATGCAATTCCCAAAATTCCATTTTATAGTGCACCCTCACACCTAAGGAACACATATTCCAAATATAATGTTTCTATCTCCAGCTGTTTAGTTTGAGGGTTGTTTTTCAGTCATTCAGTAACGGATCTCTTTTAAATAAATAAAGTACAGCTTTAGATTTTTCCCTACTCATGTATTTTATCGCAAGATTCGTATGACCTGATGTCTATCGTCAAAAGTCCGTCCATACACACCCAAATTCTTCGATTTTGATCGACCCAGTGCATTCTTCTTCTAATGCTGATTTCAGACGGGGGCAGAACATTGATGAAGTAGAATGGACAGCACTGTACTAATACAATTTAAACGAGCACGACGATACCGCCAAGGCAGATTAAATTAAATTAGTACTGTGCTCCACTCTACTGCATCACTGTTCTGCTCGGTGTGAAATCATTAGTTAATCATCAATGCATTAGTTGGACTCCATTTGTTTTCATCAAATAGTAAAATATTTTTGGATCATTGTTAGCACGTCGTCAACATATATTGGTGACGCCTACGCTGATGTACAGCGCTAACATTGGAAATGTGTGCCCACTTATCGAACCTAAGCATTTCAATGTAATATATTATTAGGTATCAGTCTATATTAAAATAGTCATAGACAAGAAAATGGAGAAGAAATTACTTTCAATTCAATAGCTAAAAGAGTGGACATGTTGTATTGGAAGATGAAAGACAGCTGATAGCAGAAAAGGATGTTGATTGCTTTACTATAATAAGAAGTAAGGTGGATTATAGAATTACTTCTAAAATCTGCATCTGAAACTCTAGTTTCAGTCTGACTTCAGTCTATAACTGCCACCCTTAGACAGCCTAAATTGGGCAATACGTAATATTGTATTCAAACGTAATTCTGTGTAGCGTAGTTCTAAAACAGAAAGAGAGATGAAAATAGAAGTGAATGCTGTATGAAAAATAGAATTCAATAATACTAATAACAAATACAGTTAAATTAAATTAATGATGTTCTTTTGTTAGCATTGGGAACTCACCTGTCTGACACATCGGTGTTATTGTCGGACCTAGGCCGTTTAGCCTGCAACAAAAACGAATCAAGCGTTAGTATTATCGTCTGGTTCTTTTCTTATACCACCTACAGTGCTCTTGTTAGTAAAATAAAGCTCTACAGGTTACTGAATACATTAAGTACAATATAAATTATGCAAGTAATTTGGTACATAAATTGGATAGGAATAGCAATGCCAACGTTTTCCTATAACTTTGTACAAATGATATTGGATTTAAAGTCTGCGTAGTATACCTAAAAATTAAGGTATTTTACAGTTGAGTCAACAAACAATTTTTCGTTGAAAACTACTGCAACACAAATTTGCATCAAATACTTCGTCAAAACGACCAGGGCGACATGAACACGTGAGAGTAATTTGTCGCGTTTATATCTCTTATCTATCACGCTGTGGGCGTTATGGAAAGCAATCGTGAGACAAAACAGAACGTACTTAGTCATTTTGATTAATTATTTATGATGTACTCAGCGCCGTTTATGATTAAGTGGGTACGACAATGGAGTTATAAATTTGTTTGTGTTGGTACATGACATCATCTACAGCCAGGTCTTTTATCATTAATTCAGAAATACTTCATATGAAGTGTTATAAAGTGCAAATCTTCCAAAGCAAACCGAACAAAGAAAGCCCATCAAATAAACGCATGTGTTAACAAACAATAAATGACGAGAAAAACAGAACAAGCGCACAACTAATCTACATTTTATCGTACACATTACTGACTCATAATCAATGGCCACAGTACGTGTGCAAGCGAGCGACATTTTTTACCCAAACATCTCTCGACCTTCTAGGAACCACATTGTGGTCGCCCGTATTTCCATGCCCAGTGTTACAAGGCTTTATATCCCTTTTAGTTTATTCCAAATCGAATCTTGTATCAAAACGTACAGGATTACATTTGGTGTGTCCAAAAAATGTGTAATGTAAGCCAGCGGATTGTCGCGACTATTTACAGAGTCTAGAATTGATACCTATCTGAGATTTCTGATATCCTAGTCAAGTTCTTGTCGATTAGGAGTAGAGGCAGTGCGTGCGGTTGGGGTTGTGTGCAAACTGATTCATTCAATACATACATTTGCTGCAAGTATAAAATAAACTCTCACTTAGTGGGAGTAATTTAAATAATCATTATTGCTAATGCTTTTTCAGTATGCTCTTAATTTGCGAAAAAATAATAGTAAAAATAAAAATAAAAGATCTTATTTTATTATTTTATTTCAGAATTTACTATCTGTTCCTCGTTTTCATGTCAACTCAATTCAGAGCGGAGAGCGGCTGACATCCCGCGCAGGGAATTAGCGGGAACGTGTAATGGGGCGCTAATGAGATGGAATCAACCTCATTTGGTTTGATGCGCTTGAAGATTTATGTTGACGACATAATATTAAAAAATAAATAGAAGGAAGACAAACGTCGTGATGAGACGATAATAAATATTTGATGAGATGAGACTAATGAAACTACAGTTGCTTACTAATAGGGTTGTCATCCGTCGGGGTTTCCTTGGATTAATCCTAGTTTGAGGAGGGTTGATAAAAAAAACTCTTAAAAGAACCCCGATTGATGGATAAGTAATTGCTGTTAATGGATTAAATTCTTCAAAACAATACTAAGCAAACGAACTGAATAACACTTGAAGAAATTGTTAGTACTTAATTCTTTGCTTTCGTTAAGTAGCAAGACAAAAGCTATGCATTTCAAAAAACACGTTTAATTTTCAATTTTGTGTTTATTTTTAGGGTTAGGTTCCTAAAAAAGAAAATTGAGCTTTTGCGTAGAATCGGGTTGACGTCCTTGTAGTAGTTTTATCTATATTTTACAAAATATCCAGCATATCGATTTAAGCGAAGCCATTTACTTCGTCATCCTTGCTGTGCAACTTTTTTAAGGGATAATGGAATGACGTTGATGCCTTAGTATTCCAGGTCAGTTATGATCATCACACATGACATTGACTCAAAAGAGAAATCCATTTTCTAGGAATTAATTTTCAACCTCATTGCCACTGATTTAAACCCAATAAAATACATTTCTAACGACACAGATGGACCAGTAGGTGTAATATTTAGATAACGGTTAACAATTCCGAGTTCGGTAACAGAGATTGGAGATAACATTCAAGTTATAAATAATAAAAGTCCTAAACGTCTCCAAGATCGAGATAGGCGTAACAACATTAATAAAATCGGTTCAGATTTATTAAACAGCGCACAGGGCGCCACCGTGTCTCTATTACACATAGCCTCTAATAATCTAGTTGAGAGGACGTTTTATGGTACTGTAAAATTAGAGATTTTTTCGTCTTTAACTCCGTCAAGATCTAGTTGGGGCGGGCTTGGAGATATGTTAACGTTTTCTGATGTTAACTTCAGATGAAGTTCCAACTTTTTCTTTTGGAGTTAAGATACTTTTAATTTTTTGAGAGATTTGCTTTGTTGGCTTTATGTTCATCTCTTATCTTTCTTTACATACTTGTTGATTTTATATTTTCATTACCGGAATTAACTATGAGTTTAAAATAAAGTTGAACTCTCCGTAGTCTTGAGTGATTTCCAATTCTTATTTTATCTCTCAAATAAAATTCAAGAACAGGAGCATCACGAGGTGTGGACTCGTCACCTGATAAATCTCATGGACAAGACAGATCAAGGCCCGACCACTTCAGGCATCAGATAATGCCATCTGCAAACCCCAACTTTTCTCGGATTTATTTTCCAAGACCTCCTGACCTGACCAGACTGCGTTAAAAGTAACTACCATCACGTCCTCCTAAGTTACCAGCCCGTCGAGTACCAGAGCAGCATAAGACGCGAGATGTCATTGTGAGAAAGGGTGTAAATCACCGCGTGTTCCCATCGAGGTGTGAGGCCGCCCCGATCTCGCGATAGCCGCTAATTTATACGTTTTACGCGGGACAACGCGCCTGCGCTTCGGTTACACAGGTTGTTCCATGCATTTGTCACTATAATTGAACTTGTGTTCTTTTTGGTGGACGTCGTGTTTTGTCCCAATGTTAATATTATAAATCTGGTTGGCTCGGGTCATTAAATTTGGAATGGAACTCGGGAACATGACGTTTAGCATTCCTTACAAAATTAAGGAAGGGCTTTAGGTTTTTAACTTGACAAATAATGTTAAAGACATCATTAATGCTACTTTTAAGAAAAATATTTTATGTATAACTAGGATGCAAATACATCATAGAAGTCATACTACCGGAACTGTATGCAAAACGGCAAATATTATAAATCATAATTCATAGGATTAATTAAATCCCCGTTTTTTTTAAACATTTTGTTTAAAATTTTGCTACAGCCTGTATCCTAATCATGCCGCGCGACAAAACGCTCCATTATTTATACGTAATTCGTTTATTGTTTTATCTCACTCGATATTTACGAGCGAGCGGGACGGCGGGACGGCTCGCTCCCGCGCCACCAAATAAATTTACAAATTTAACGTCTGCCATATTTATTTATTGTCATTCCCCTATCGTTGATAATTTGAGAGATACTGCCGTGATATTAATTCGACGCGTACGCTTTTTGAGTCGTCGCGTGAAATGTCAATTTTAATAGTGATTTATTTTAATGGCGCTTGCGATTTGTTTTAGGTTGCCTTCATTTGTTTTGGGATTACGTGTTTCTTTTGTTTTGAAATTAATATGGTGCCGTGCGGCTTGTAGGTTTCCGTTTTTTCAGTTTTAGGATCTGAATGTTTTTATCGTTTAACTTCACTGCCCTTCAGTGATTTATACCGGCAATATTTTCTTTTCACTAATTCCACTATACCTTCATTTCGAGATACGTCTTTCTACACCGAAATTTTAACAGCACCTACCAGGCTACCATAGCTCGATCAGAGCTAACCAATACCAAAACTCCGATTACAACTATCCTTGTCTAGTACAAGCACGCAAAAGTTAAACTAAATCCTTATCAGGAACAAAATTCTCTCGGGGTTATCACCTTGTTAGTCATATAAAAAGACTTTAAAATGCTGTTATTAAGGTTTGTTTTGATTTGTAATGTGTAAGGTATTTAAGCTCTTATGGTCATACAAACTTAAGGTGTACCGAGAGATATCATGCTAGTCCGATAAATCGTGTCAACTTGAACTTTGTTTTTATTGTTGTAAGTTGTAGCTTGTGGGTGGTTTTGTGTTTTCGTTTTGTTGTTTAGCGGCCTTAAATTAACGATTTTCTAATCAATACTACTGAGTTCATATCTAGGGTCCTTCCTGTTTAAATTTATTTTATGCACACGGGAACTTTTAAAAAAACTTGCCAAGTTCGAGTCCAATCCCATGTTCGGAGATGATCACTTTTGAACTTTATCTTTTTGTAATACGGTCGAAAAGTGGTGAAGCAATTTTTTGATCGACTATATATTTGCCAAAAAAATTTACCTATCAAATGAGTTTTCAGTAAAATGGCAAGCGTTTCAGAAATGTTATAAAACGAAGCTAATCTAATTCATTAGTTTCTATACAACTTTCTATTGCAAAAATATATATTTTCATTTACTTACATTCAGTTCGGGACCCTAACTCACACGGTTTTTATTAATGATTATTTGGCGCTTGTATGTATTACTGTTTTACGATAGAGCAAAAATAACAATTAAAATCATGAAGTATGATTGACGGCCCTCCTCAAGTTTGATCTTTTTATTTGTTAGCATTTGTTAGAATATCCGTCGAAATAAAACCTAATGTGTGAAAACCTCAACCAGTTTCGTACGGTTTAAGAGAGAGAGTAGTGTAGAGCCCCTTTACAGATTTAGCAATTCAGACTTCATTGTTTTCTAGTCTAGAACAAGTCTAGAATAGTCCACTGAGGTGTTTGAGGAGTGATGACTGACCACCCATACTTAGTTCTGTCCTGTTAATACATACAAACGCAACTGCACATGGTAACTCATGCTCTACACATTCCTACGTCAGATAACCATTCAGCCTTCAACCTCCTCGCATTCATGATCGCCTGGTGTCAAGTGCTAACGACGCTGTGTCCCGTAGGTGAGCCACTGACACCACACACTTATAACGACTTTTTAATAGTCCCTAAAGAATAACGTATGAATGGTAACACGAGAACTGACGCCGTTCCACTGGGAAAACATAAACACTATGGAGCTTGTCCGAGTGCACGGACAATAAAATTCGGTGTTAGTTACGGACACCAGAACAGCTAGAGATAAGGTTTTAATCATTGTATCGTATGACATTAAATCGAATCGCTCGGATTCTTCATCGGTGTAACATTAATTTTTGAAGCTCCGTGCTGCATGCAAGCGGGGACATGGTGCGTATATTTGGTGCCATGCTAAAGGTGCAACTAAGGGTGCTAACTATATAAGTGCGGTATAATTTTTGTGCAAATATGACTTTTAAATTTCTCAATCACACTGTATTCGAAAGCACCGAACATTAACAATTTAAAATTCGATGCATTCAAAAACAAGATAAACGGCCAGTATCCACGTTAGCAGTTCTGTCTAAATCTAGCCATGGAAATAGAAAGTAGCTCCAGTACTGCCAACGTAACCCTGAATCGTTATCTTATGGTGTTTGAGGTGAGGACCCGTGGATGCTGACCTTAGGTTCCGTATGGTCCAAACTGCAGCGCGGGGACCCGCCGCCGAGGTAGTTACACGGCATCAATGTCACCATGCTGTGCAGCGTTCGTGCATTTCGGACACTCACTTCACTCGGCTAACGTCACTTTGACAGTTTTTTGAGCGGGAATAGCATTTTGAGCGGCCATTTTGCGCTTATTTTAACATTAATTGGCACCATGAGCCTGGATCGTGTCTTATAGGTATCTTGTATAAATTTGTATCACAATCCATAGCTTAGACCTAGGGCAAAGAAACTCAAGGTATAATATGAAAAAAAAATTATTAACGAAGTTTGAGGCGTTGCGCTACACATATTTTGTAAAATATTGTAAAATCTGTGTAGCGCAGCGCCAGATTGTAATCCTACTCAATATTGACATCCTTAATATAAAAAACACCGCTAAATCAACTTCGCCAAAATGACCAGATTTAATTTCTTACTTAAATCATGACGTAAAGTCGTCACAAAGGATTATCACACTCCACCGGTGGCTAGTTATTGATGGCTGTTAGTCATCGCTTCTAACGAAAAAAAAAACAAATTAAAACAAAACAAAAAATTTACACGCACGTAAGAGACCACCCACATGGATCCGTCAATTTCAAATGTGGAACCGAGCGTGTTCATCAAGTTGTCAAATCGATGGCGACGTAATTGTGAACGCACCTTTTTATTGCCGCGCGGTTGGCTACTCTGACGACGCTTTATTTCCATTTTCAAATTGTCTTTTTTTAATTTATACCAAATTTTAAGTTCAAGGTCACGCATGGTTCTGCTTTTTTTTCAAATTGGGTCATAACGACTTATGCTTTGTTCCTATAATTCGAACAACGAACAATTAAATTTTGGCATATTTTATGTAGCATCGGCCAAAGTTTAACATCTGGTACGATTCGTTTTTTGAATATAGGAACGCAGCATTAACCACTTAAGTGCACTATTTTCAGGTTAAATATAATCTCTCCAAGTAAATTGCATCTTTAAAATAGGTACTAAAGTCACGCTTTTTGTGTGGTCACTTGACGCAGCTTCTGTTTTTGAAAAACAACTTTTTGTTAACAGGAAGCCGAGCTGTCCGTTCCAATCAAAAGTTGGTTGATTGAAAGGATATAAATTTATTTTAAAGTAGTTTTGGTTAGTGTAAGGCCGGCAGGGGGCGGACGGTAGCGTGGCTCGCCGCTGGACGCCGCGGGACCAGGCTCGCATAAGTTATGATGGGTAACTGAAGGACGCGTATGAAGGAGTAAGGAACATCGTTTATTTCCTACAGCGCGGTCATAGACATGGCTGGATGAAAAATCGGTCAAATCCGACTTGGACTCGCAACCCGAGGGTTCCGTAGCATCCTTAGCATCAGGAGATCCTTAGTATGAATCCGACTCACACTTGGCCGTTATTTATTGTTGGTTGTTTTACTTTAGATATGTTACTGTAATTAAACCAAGTTTGGAGCTTGTATGTAGTACCGTTTTTACGATAAAGCTAAAATGAAAAACGTAAAACAAAACAAGTTTGTTGTATGATGACTCCGTTTTTTACTTTTTATTTATTTTATTATTTGTTAGGATATATGCCATAATACCACATAATCTATAAAAATTACAACTGGTTGGTTCTTACGGTTCAAAAGATAGAGCTCGTTAGAAGTCGGGCAAACGGACGAACGGCGTAGACTTAGAAATGTTAGGGTCCCGTTTTATCACTGTTTGGGAGCAGGGTCTTAAAAATGTGAAGAATTTTATTTTCACTAAATAAACATATAAATAATTATTAATGAGGTTATATTTCGGTGTTGTACAGCAAGTATTAGGGATTTTTATCATAAGCTAGGAAAGATAGTGTAATTTTAAATAACGATCCCGTTCTGGCGGAAGTCGGTCAAAAACCTCCGCAATTAAATTTTTTTTGGTAAAATATATACGCAAACCAACACAAGTAAAACACATTTTAGAAATATATACTAATTCGTATGCGTGACAGCAACGAATAAACTTACATTTGAGCAAATATATGTACTTTAAAAAACAGTACACGGTACTTAATGATTTCGCATGACGTATTGGAGTAGAAAAACTAACTCTACTTTTTTAAACAATTTTTCATTTTTTCATTATCATTTTCATTTCAAACGGTTTTCTGAGTATGAAAACAATTTGTTACTTTAAAGTAAAAAAAAAACAAATATACGTATTCAGGCCGAGTTGATAATCTTCGCCTTTTTTATTAGTTAAATATTGTAGACTGTGTAAAAAGTCCCATAATATTAATTTCGATGTGACAGAAGAAATTTGTTTCTGTTAGTTTCCATGGCTATCCCAAAATGATAAAACGTAGTACGACACCGCGCGTGCATAAATTCGCACGCGTTTTTAATTAATTGTGTAATTATTTAAAATTATGACGTACCGTTCTGTCTTAAACAAGTAAAACTGGTATACCATAATACCACAGTTGTGTTCTATGGGCCCTCTCAGCAGGGGGCTCCACGGTCCATACTACAAGATACTACCAACGACGCGGTCACATTTACCAACTTATTTCTGCCGTCACCCAAACACTATTTAAATCTTACACCTAAAAGTTAAAGGAGAAAGTCGGTCTTCCGTCGTTTTGGTAATTATAGAAGTGTTAGATGGCAACTCAGAAAGAAGTTATCGACAAACAAACGTGACGTCATATGCAACCACGCTGGCCAGTTCCGGTGCGAGATGAGTTTATAAAAGGAGCTGCAGCCGTCAATCGCCCTCTCTTTTTCGCTGGAGTACTGGGAAAGGATAGACTGGTCTTGTCGGCCGTGCTGTTTGATTTTAGAATCATTTATTATCATTTTATTGTGTAAATTTGGTTAAATAAAGTTATTCTGATTTTAGCTTTTGAGTGATTTATATAATTCACCTGACAGCTAACATCAGTAGTGGGATAAGTCCATGTCAATTAGCCTTTATCATCCTGATTTTTAATTTTTGGGGAGATTTTATTTACTAGTACTTTGATTTCTAGAGCAAATCTGATTCAAGTAACAAATATAGTAAACGTAAGCATAAATCATGCGAGCACGCACCCGACCCAGGGCTCCAGCTCTGCTTTCAGGAAAACTCGGGGCACTTGACTGCGCTGAGAGAAACATCGCGACATCTGCCGAGTGTCACGCTCACCCGTGCTGACAAGCACATGGTCGCGAGCGAGGCCAGCGACGCGACTACCCCTACACTGCCGGTGCCCTAGTTGAGAGCGTCGACGTGAGCTTCGTCCACTACTAGCGTGGGGACAAGCGACATTGTCGCACAATACCTGTCTTAAATAGACTTAATCCGGTGAGATCTAAGCATTTTATCTCGAATTTCATCCCAGGTGTTCATGGTTTTGACTTGTGGTGTAGTGAGGTTGATGGACCACGTTCAAGCTCTGTAGTTAGGTACTATAATAAACGGGAATGTTTATTGCAAATAGGTTATTGCTTCAAAGGTGATGCACGTGTTTATCGAAACGAATGGGTTGATCATAGTTCAATCAAGTTTAAAGCAGATTTTCGTGGCTTTGAAAACTACTAAGGGTTTAATGACATTGCGAGTACGGTAATTCAAATGATTCCGGTAGACATTTTTATTGACAGCAGCTCAACAATGTTACTTTTGTCAGACTCACTCTTAGAGTATTTTCACTGCAAGCGACTACCCTTTTTTCGTATTTTTACGCGGTATCGGTAACCAAGAATTTGTAACAACTTGTTCAACTACCTGCACTGTTGAATTTCCGAAAATAACATTTAGCTAGATTTCTTTGTAATACCCGCGACGTGTTTAAGCGTATCTGAATATTATTATCGATGTACCGATATGTACTAAACCGGGAGAGCGTAACTTAGATTCTTAACAAAGGTAAACAAATACTTACACGGCTAGATCGCGTACATAGTGTTCATTACAAAGAAAGTTTTTGTTGTTTTAAATTACATTTTAATGCCAATTGATGCAAGATTAAATACCTTTCGTGAAGTTAAACTTTGACTTACGCTGAATTTTTATTGAATCTACAGCAGTTTAGTGTTCTTTTCTCACTACCTAAATGGATTACTCGAGTACATTATTAATTAGTGGTCAGGTAAGGCCGAGTGAGTACAAAATGGACGCGATAGTAAAAGCACCAGCACCCATCTAATAATATTTGTCAGGTTAAACAGTTCTAAAGGTGGGTCAGTTACTTTTAGAGTTAGTTACTTATTCGATTAAAACTGTTTGTTTTTCGTTTTAAAATCTTATATCGATAAGAGAGATGGTCTCATGTTTTGTGTACCTAAAATACAATTGATTTTTAATACTACTTAAAAGAAATGTGTTGCCCATTACTCTTGTTGGTTGGCAGTGACGCAGCAACACCAGTCATCCTGTGCGTGATGTCGTACCGCACTACAAGGAACTAGCCCCAATCGCTAGCATTGCGACTGCTTACATGGCCCAGGCTTCGCAAGTTTCTAAAAAGTAACGGACTGGTCGCCGTAATCGGTGGTCAAGATCCCAGAGGCAACGAGGGATGGAAAAATCGACATCCGCTCCAATTGCTGGGTCCTACGGAAAAGTAACTCTAGCTGCAGTAGAGTACCTAACTCTCTGGCGTGGTGAATGGACCGCGGAAGTTTGCACCGCTTTTTCGAAAGCGAGCTTTTTTTTATTATTTATTCGATAGACCGAACAATTTAGCATAACGAGTAACTGGCCATTTCTCGTGGGTCGTCGAATAGATAATAAGGACATGCTGAGGCCTCTGTCACTGAACAAGTTGAGATCTCTTCTTTAATATTCCTGTCGGTGAATCCAAGGGGATAATATTTGATTGTGTTTTTGTCGACTTCGTCGACGGACAAGCTGAGGCCTCTGTCATCTGTTTTAATTTATTTTTGTCTTTTTTTAGGTATTTACCTTTGTTTTAAATGTTTGTTTATTCCAGGCTTTTCTTTTTAAGGTTTCTCCTTGTGTAGCGAATAAAACAAAAGTAAAAGCCTTGTGCAGAAGCTTATACTTTGCTTTTAATGACAAGCACAACAACAAACAAAAAGTATTCTTTATTTTTGTCTTTTCAGTTGTTTTCAGGAAAATATTGTGCTTAAAGAATACAGTTGCCCTTGACTTCAAATTTTATTATTGTTTTTATGTCCTTGCTACCAAAACTGAGTCGCAAGACCCAGAATATTGGCATATTTACTAATGCAAACAATTTTTCTGTCCTAGCCGATCAAGATAAGTTACAAAACAATGAGTCTGGGCCCTTAGACTAAAACTAAGACTAGAAAGCTGCGGGCGAGGACGCTCCGCCGTCAGGAGAGGCCGTGTTAGATGGCAACTCAGAAAGAAGTTATCGACAAACAAACGTGACGTCATATGCAACCACGCTGGCCAGTTCCGGTGCGAGATGAGTTTATAAAAGGAGCTGCAGCCGTCAATCGCCCTCTCTTTTTCGCTGGAGTACTGGGAAAGGATAGACTGGTCTTGTCGGCCGTGCTGTTTGATTTTAGAATCATTTATTATCATTTTATTGTGTAAATTTGGTTAAATAAAGTTATTCTGATTTTAGCTTTTGAGTGATTTATATAATTCACCTGACAGCTAACAGAAGTATCTTTGTAATTAGAGATACTTGTAAATTGAAATAATATGACCGCCCATAGAATTTTATGAGGCAGACAATAAAATATCACTTTTACCTATTTCTTTATGCCGGTATTGACGGACGGTCATTAGTTCTCCGAGTAGAACATTGAATTAATAATCATCTACTTCCTGCTTTGTTCTCGCAGAGAATGATGTTTTGATCATCATTTATTAAATGATTTATGGCGAGTTTCCTATGTTCAAATATCAAATCATTTTATACATATACCAGTTGTAAAATTTTGACAGATAGCTCGTAAAAAATGTGTAAAATTGTACTGTTTCTAGGCAAAACGATTCATTGTTTGAATAAGGAATATGTATAGGAAGCGGTCATTAATTATCCTACCCTAATTAAAATTAACACCTATGTAATGTAAATAATGAGTAAGATAATGAATGTTATTTATTAGACATGGTGGGCAGTCATATATTACTTTAAAGAATTTAACTAAGCTACCAAAAATCTTAATTAATTATTATTATGATTTAAACTAAAATACATAAATAATGAAATATAAACATTTAAAATACTAGGCGCGCATACTTCGCGAGGCGTTCGATTTGAATATTCATCGATAAAATAAAACGATTGCTGGCATTCGGATGTCACCGCAGCTTTGTGAATCGATTATGTGCATGTGTTTACGATCGAATTAAATCGAATTGCTTGTATTTGCCTCGTTTAGATTGATTTAGAAAGGCTAGGCGTCGTTCGGACGCGTATTTAATTGTCGTGAGGTGACGGGTGTGGCTTTTTGTGGGGTAATGGTGTGAAAGGGCTTAAAGTGAATTAGGTGTGTCCGAGTGTGTTCTATTGGTTCTGTGAAGGTTCATGGTACTCAATACCATTCGAAACTATTTTGAGACATGATTTCTTTAGACCTTATCAAATAAAATTTCAGAAATGGCTCTTTATAAAAATAAAATATATTGTAGTAAGGGACTTTGATATATTTATTTATATTTTTTATTTAGGCTATAAATTTAAAGTATGAGGAAAGAATTTCGGTATATTTTTTTTAAGTTGGCTTATGATATGATGACAACTATTGGGCACCCAAAAAACCTCTAGAAAAAAAATCGTTATGTTATGTTGAAAGCCGTAGCTGCGTTGAAAAAAGTTTTGTACAAAATTTTGTACTTGAGTTGTCATTCATTTACTGATAGATAAATATTATGTCAGTAGAAGCTATACGTATCTGACAAAATGTCAAATTTTACCAATTGTTTTATATAAAAACGAATCTAAACAAATAAAACTGATTATCCATACAGATTTTAATAATTTTCCTGTTCTTCATCGAATATAAACAGTTCCGGAGTACCAGGAAATATAAACGGCCAGTTGGTTCGCTTATTAAAAGTTAAATGTATCGGCTGCATACATCGGCATATTGGCTGCCTTGCACACAGTGGCAGCGCGCGGCTATCGAGTAAAATTCCGCGAGATATTGCTATCGGTGTTGCCACATTATGCAAATTGCTATCTCTTAACGCCATGGGTTTGATTGTGTGGGTAGTTATTGTTTTTCTTAATGAGGAACTATAAAGGATACAGTAGTTTAAAAAAAAAAGTAGCTTAGTAGATATACTCAATATTTGAGTCAATATCATAATAACTTCTTTCGGTCACTTGCCGTTTGACATTTAAAGAGAAAAGGATTTAAGTAAGTAACTAAGTATTATAGCTCTTGCATGTTAGTTTGTGCATGTGTGTATAGTCAAGTGCAATAATTTAGTAATAAGTTGCCCTCTCGTCAAAAGTTGCTGTGCCCGAGAGGGTCCACGAAGAACACATAGCTTAAGTTAACAACTCTAACATACATTGTGGAAAAGCAATAAAGTATTGAGTATTGAGAAAATATAATTGGTTAGATTCGTTACAATACACGCAATTAAAAAACCGTTTAAATTGTTTTATTACGGCTGCCGCGTTACTGCAGCGCGTCCGCAATGTTTGGGCTGGCAGGCGTGGATAGCTTCGAAACCATCATGCGCAAAAAGACCGCGTCACTGCTGCACAGAGTGCGCGGCAGCAGCAACAGCGTGCTCAAGGCGATTGCCGACAGTGGGGATTGTCCACTGATCGGCAACATGATCTTAAAAACTAAATCTCTTTTTATAATAAATTACTAACATCGTTTTTAAGCTTTTACTAACCCATGTGGATCTCTGTTGTCCGAAATAAATAATTTTTATTTTTATTTATTTATTTATTCATTTTATTACAATAAACACAACGCCATTTGTAATCTGTTTTGAATGACAGATCAATCAGTGTGCCCGCTTAGTATGATTTCGTATTATTTTGAATTTTATAGCAAACTTCAACAGTTACACGCTAATCTTCTTCTATACATCTTTATCTTTACATATTATAAAAACCGGCCAAGTGCGAGTCGGACTCGCGCACCGAGGGTTCCGTCATCAACAACATCTAGTGTACACTTTTGCTTTGTATGACCAAAAAAAATTTTTTTCTGTTTTTTTTAATAACAAATTTACAGTTTTCGGATTTATTATTTTATTTGTGCTGTGAGATCTTGCTTCTCGCCAAATTTCATGGTTCCAGGTCAACGGGAAGAAGCCGGCATAAACGGCCGTATCTTTTGATTCCGTTGACTTAGAACTTTGATTTTTTCACGGCTCTAAGGGACTGCAGACTTGAGTATTTGGTATTAATTTCTCAATACCTCCACACGTTCTTGAGAAAAATGTTCTTGACAGACTGACAGACAGACAGACAGAAGGACAACAAAGTGATCCTATAAGGATTCCGTTTTTCCTTTTAAGGTACGGAACCCTAAAAAAGTCGTTATCCAATCCTTGTCAGTCGTTCTTTCTTCGGCCGCGTTCTCTAAACCAAGCAACGAATTTTGATATGGTTTTCACTGTCATTTAGAGTTTTTTTTCCGGTTTTATATACTCGTACATTACGTCCTTATTGAACCCGTGCGAACCTGGGGCTGGATGCTAGTATAGAAATAAATAAGACTATACTAAAATGTTCACAAATTTTTCGTCGAACACTAATTAATACATGTTGGCATTACTTTGCGAAGGTCCATATGTTAAGGTCCATATGGTTACATTTTTTAAAGTTTGAATCCATTTTTTCAATCACAATCGAAAGACCAACCTTGAACTCAATAACAGTTGTCATTTGTATGTTGTTGTCATGCCTACGAACTGTGCACCTAGCACGAATCTTCTCGATATGCGTTAACTCGCTACGTAACTCAGTGCCTCTTTCTCCTACTGGGCTAGTTAGAAAGAGACGCACTGAGTTACGTAGCGAGTTAACGCGTAACGAGAATATTCGTGCTAGGTGCACTGGGCTTGTGCGTTTTGATATCTTTAAAATTATTTATAGATTTGTCAATATATAAGAGTTTTTGTTTTGTATGAAACTATGAAGTATTGTCAGAACTATAAAGAGTACTAAAAACACAACAAATACAAAACTTTCAAACCATAGTTCTAAATAACTATAATACCTATATAGCGTACTAAAATTTCATGGCTGTAGGCAATGATATTAGATTTATAATTTTACGTCTAACTGCATAAAATAATAATTTACTAAGTTTCGTTGCAAATAGGTTTTTTTTACAAATTAATAGTATTGCTAGCAGCGCCGTCGGTCCGACAAACTGACAGCGCGAGCGATTGTCGATTTATTGTACTTTTTGTTCGACTTTTGATGCGGCCATTTTTTAAACGCTGTCTAGAAGTCCATTATTTAGGTTGTAGGTTAAGGTTTAGAGGGTGGAAAACGTTACCGCCGTTTGTATCGTGAGCTCCTGTTATGTATAGACAAATAATTTCGAATAAACATAATAATATTATAATTGCGTCACGTTTACGATAATTAAATTAAATTACACAAACCACTATACAGATGCAAGTACCCTGTACCCCGTAGACCAATCGCCAGCCGTCCCCGAGTCCATTCAATTTGAACGAAAACGCGCAGCTGTAAAATTCGAATTAAGAACAACCGAACATCCGTGATGTCCTATCTCTCTTCCGCGCCCCGCCCAGGCGAGGCCACGCCCCTTCCGCTCGCCAAACTCAAATTGAATTTCGAACAATGAACAGCTCATCTAGGATCGCAAGATAAAGGCCTTGCGACTGACAATATAATGGGAAACTTGCTACCTTTCGTTTCTGCGCTCCGGATACTTTCATCAAAAAGCTATTGTTATTTTTTCGTATTAATGCAACTGCTATAAATAAATCCATCAGTTTTGACTTTCTTCTTTCACATTATAAACACTTAAATTCAATAAAAAGATTATTTCTAACGACAACCCTGTTACATAGAAATTCATTAATTGATCCTTATACGTTTGTACTTTCATTGACAAAATACATAGGTACCTAGTATTAATTAATTAATATTGGCTCGATTTACTGCCTCAGAGTGCGGCAACAAATCAGCGTACACATTGTAAGGTGGCGCTAAGTTTGTTTATTTTACGATCAAACCTTATTTATACTTGAACAAAACATTGGTCCGGAATTTCTGACTAATCTAATTGCACTCCTTATCAGAATTAACTGCTAACCCTCTTATTCATAAAAAGTTGACAATATTTTTAAGCTAACAAATGTGTTGTCCTTTTCATTGAAACGTCACAATGACAGATAAAGTTAACTAACATCATGTTAACTAACAAACGTTTACGAAGCATTTATGAGTAAGGGGGGGGATTGGATATTTTAGTACAAGTTCAACAATTGAGCTGTTACTGGCAGTTACTAAATGGAAGATTACTGTCAAATGACATGCATAAACTGGAACGTTTAAGTCGTATTTTTGTGGGTAGAAGGACCTTGTGCAAGATCCGTCCGGATCGCTAGCACCATTTTGCTCGCTAGCGCTAAGCAGCAGTGCTTGCACTGTTGTGTTCCGGCGTGGAGAGCAAGACAGCCGGTGCAATTACTGGCACAAGAGGTATTTCATCTTAGCCCTCTGGGTTGGCAACGCATCTGCAATCTCTTTGGTGTTGCGGGTGTCTATAGGCGGTGGTGATCAGGTGACCCGCTTGCCTGTTTGCCTTACTATTTCATTAAAAAAAATCTAACTTAAGTTTAGCTTGAGTAAACTTCTGTAGACGAAAACGTTCGTAATTGTTTACCGATATTCTTGTCGACAGCTCGACAAAGTTGCAGCAAGTTTAACGTTCGAATAACGACGTTGTCTCGTTTACATCAGGCTGCGTTGTAAACAATGTTATAATGATTGCATGAGTTGCTGAGAAGCAAAAGGTCTAGAAGGTATCAGGTATGCATCGGTTCGAGGGTTCCGCGGGAAATTGTTCGTTTTCACCGCTAAAAACTTTCGTTGGGAACCCGTTGGGTATTACAGTAACAAATCAATCCTATACACATTTAAATATCTGTCTCAGTTCTAAAGCCGTATACGTAGAGTCGTATAGTTGAGGAGAAAAGGGCCCTTGTCAAAGTCACTAATTTAATTGCTACATAATCCGTTTGTTGCATTTGCTTTGCCTTCACGTTTAATAGTTGATCTGGTTGATCTGGAGAGCATGGCAGCCGGTGCAATTACTGGCACAAGAGGTATTAGCCCGCTGGGTTGACAACGCATCTGCCAATCGCCTTGGTGTTGCGGATATCTATGGGCGGTGGCGATCACTTACCATCAGGTTTTTAGTTTTCTTTTACGATCATTATTTTTCGGAATATCACGAGTAATAAAAAGACAACGGGCGTGCGTCGCGAAAACGCTCTATCGCGCTGCATACAGGACCAGTGACGTCACTATAGTGATTTGTATGGAGCCAACACTATTTATTTTAATACTGTCAGCTTTTAACTAATTATTCACGTACTAAAATTTTCTACATTTTTTATTTGGATTCGAATGACATATGTATTTCGAAACAAAAAAAGGAAGTTTTTCTCTTCGTCATCTTTGTAGCTTTGAATCACTGTAACTTTTGAAATATCAGGTTTTTTTACCTACTTCTTTGGACATAAATATGTTTTCAGTGGTTGTCTACAATAATTTTGCACTTTTATACCATTCGATTTTTGAGTGGAATACCGTATTATAGATGAGATAATTTCAGATATGCCAAGCCCAGTCTCAAGCTTAAACAGAAAGCGTTTACCCGAGCTGCCTTATTTTGTCACCCAAGGGGATGGACAGATTGGTCAGTCGTCTAACCCCTTCCTGATGGAGGTTCAACTTGTTAAGGTGAGAGGGCTCCCCGCTGCATGCATTGTGCGTCACGCAGCGGGACTTCGAAGTATCGGTAACGCAATGGTAGTTAAAGTCACGCACATTTCTGCATGTCACAGGTGTACCGGAGTTTGTTCGAATTTAAATTTTTTGTTTTGTTTTGTATGACGGGGTCTACTCTTGTGTGTAATTCTTCAGCTCAACTATCGTTGCATTACCTATACCCAACCTATACCTTAGAGGTCCGCTCCCGGTACCCCTCTGAAATGTAAAGAGGGCAGAGGATGGCTAGCGCTTTACCGGGAAGTGGGCACTAGAGGCCAAAAGGAGCCACATTAAGGGCCTCGGAGTACGATGAACCTCTTATGCTGTTGTATATGTATAAGGGATTCAGGAGCTGTTCAGAGGGAACGTAGACTTCTGTTTGGAAGGGACTAGAGCGGCTGGCGCCCCTCGAATACTAGGAAAAGTCTTGAAAAGGGTTTGAACCTGCAACCTCGGCATTCCGTGCCATGCTCTTACCAATAAACGATGTTGCAAGTTGGAAGTCCTGCCAGATGATCAAGATTATTCTTTGTGTTGTTATTCCATCTATCATTTAAGTTATACGTTTTGTTGCCACACTAACGGAACCCTAGAAACGTGCAAATTGCGCTCCTGGTTCATAAGTTCATAAGCAACCTGAGGCGTCGCAAGCATGTTTACATAGCCGTATCAGGAGAGCCACCTAATATGCCATGCTCGCCTGGTGGTCGCGATACGAATGTGATGATGTCACTGAAGTATAGACGATAATGGCGGCTCAAAGGTGCCGATGGTATCGTGTTCTGATGATGAGGCGATTTTTTTTATGGAATTGTAAAACAAACTCGTGTCAAGTGACCTATATATGGTTTATAATCATAAACAATGATTTTAGTGGTAAAGTTAGCAAAATTATTCACGCTGTAAGTAAATCAACCCGCAAGTACGGTCGACTAATATGTATTCTGAACTAGTGTAGAACTCTGTCACAATTAACTATCGCCATGACAACATTAGGCTAGTGATATGCCGATGTGATATTTCTAATATTGAGAATATTGAAATAAGAGAAATTAAACGGTTTAAACGCGTTTGTGCGTGAAGTTTACGGGCAGACTCAGATGTCAACTGCAGTCGTTTTAACTTGTTTATAATCTGTGGTTTTAGTTTCAGTATCTACAACTTGCGAAAATAGATTTTTGACGTTTCATTTGTCTTATTTGTTATAAAAAATGATTAATTATACTTTTTATGACAGTGAAAGTACCCCTTTCGGCAGAGCGCTTGTTTTTTTATGGAATTGCGAGGCAAACCAGCATGAGGGCGAGGGTCATCTGATTGGCCAGCATTAGGATCAAAAAATGACAGATGTCAAGTAAATCTGTAGCTTCATCTCTACTGATGTGAGAATTACAAACGCAAGCCTCTAGCTAGTAAAACAAAGAAACTAGGAATTAAAACAAAGTAAATAATCGGCTTAGTCGTTTAAGTTCTATGATGGAACATCCATAGACTGCAAAAAAAAAAAAAAAAAAAAAATGAACGGCAAAAGGGAAAAATTAAGTCTTTCGTTTATTTACTCAAGTTGCAAGCTTGGCAATTCTAATTTTAAAACTATCATTCAAAACGAATTTATTTATTTGTTAACCTAACTAATTTGAAACAAATTGCCCTCCAAATAGTTCACCTACACCAGCCAGGCTACTAGGCATTCATAAACGAAAACAGATCGAGATTTACATCTGGTATGTACACAAAAAACTGTTGGGGCGCAAGCGCGATCGAATCTGCAGATAATGAACGTTGGAACTGTTGAAAGGACTGATGCTATCAGGCTGTGTCACATTTTTGGAGAACGCGTTTCACGTTGTATGAGTTATGGTTAATATCATTGTAGCATTTGAAATTACGAATCTAAGAGGGGAGATGATCCTTACAAACGTGGTTTAATGATACAGCTGTTTAATGCCATTTCATCTTACTAATGTGTCGTTATGTAAGTGCAGGCAAAGAATTTGAATCATAGGCCACTATTGAACCCTTTTACAATGTTATGTCATAATGACTTCTCAATAAATGTCATAATATTCCAGCGATAACACATTGCGACAACGTTCTACATGAACTTTTTGAATTGTTATTATACTTAGTTCAAAGTTTACATTCTTTACCAACCGCGAGAACTTATTGGTTAAGGCAGTTATCATAAAATTTACAGCGACAACGTTCCACGGTCCTTTTTTCGTTCAGCTTCTCCGTTTTTCTTTAATTTCTTAAAATGTTATGAAAATGTTAATTAATGAACGGGGTAAGTTTAAACGTAACATTGAGCTATAGGATTAACAAACTGGAACAAATTAGCTTGCTAGTTGCTACTCCCAGGGGCGTATTTACCCTAGGGCCATCCGGGCCATGGCCCGGGGCGCCAGGCTGCCAGCCGCCCCTAAAATGAAATACTTTATCGTCATTTAATGGGGCGCCAAAGCTAAATGGCCCGGGGCGCCAAATCTTTAAATACGCCTCTGGCTACTCCGCAAAACCACAAGTTTGATGATATGGACCTCCGCAAAAAAAAACGCCTGAATCTATTAATTGTTTAAACTTAAGGATTGATTTTTTCCGCACTTGGTTTATTAGATACCAGCTACCCTAATTGACTGCCGCAATGGTAACTTATTACTCACTGCAGCTCTGTTTGACTGGTATTATAAAAGTGATGCAGTGAGGAATAACTTAAACTTGTGGCGGTCAGAAAAGGGCCGAAGGGTAATATCACCATCGTGTGTCAGATCTGTTTTAGATTATTGTTTTTTTTCACATAAAATAGGAGGTAGACGAGCAAGTGGGTCACCTGATGGTAAGTGATCACCATAGCCTATAGATACCCGCAACACCAAGGCGGTTGCAGATGCATTGCCAACCCAGAGGGCTAAGATGGAATACCTCTTGTGCCAGTAATTACACCGGATGTCTTGCTCTCCACGCCAGAACACAACAGTGCAAGCACGAGTGAAGAGTTAACCTTTGTTTAGTATTTTGTTTGTGACATTTCTATTCTATCCGTGATCTGTATGTTTTTTTGTATTGTGTTGAATATAAAAAAAAATATTATTCTTTATATGTTTTCCTTATATTTTGAAAAGGTATTTATGAAAAACTAGCAACTAAAATCACGACGGAAGTGCCAAAATTGAAATGTTTTTAGCATTTCATTAGTCACATAAAACGTGTTGTGTTAAATACCGCCGGTCTATAACAAACACATCCGTTCTTTTCGCACGCAGATTATCGTAATTTGTAGTTATATCGTTTTGGCTCGTAGTTATTTTTCCAGTTCTTTTCAACTAATACTAGAGAAACAGAAAATAGACCTTAAAAAAACTGAAGTCTTCTTAAGACGGTGATACACTGTACGGGCTTAAAACGAGGGGCTTTATAATGAAATACGTGGTCTTTTTTCCCTTTTAGTAAATTATAATTAACTAGCGGACGCGCGCGACTTCGCTCACGTAAAATTAGTAGCCAATGTCCGTCAGGAATAATGTAGCTTTCCATCCGTGAAAGAATTTTTGAAATCGGTTCAGTAGTTCCAGAGATTACCCCCTACACACAAACAAACTAACAAAAAAACAAACAAACAAAGTTTTTCTCTTTATTATATTAGTGTAGAAAAATCGGCCAAGTGCGAGACGGACTCGCGCACGAAGTGTTCTGTACCATTATCTATAAAACCAAGCAAAAAATCACGTTTGTTGTATAGAAGCCCTTTAAGTATTTATTTTAGTCTGTTCTTTAGTATTTGTTGTTGAAATTCAAATACATCATTCATCTGTGAAAGTTTCAACTGTCTAGCTATCACGGTTCATGAGATACACCCTGGTGACAGACGGACAGACAGACAGACAGACAGACGGACGGACAGCGGACTCTTAGTAATAGGGTCCCGTTTTACTGTTTGGGTATGGAGCCCTAAAAACTAATCAAAAGCAAGAGCCCCTTTGGATGTAGTTGTGAATTGTTCTAATAATACGATATTTGAAAGGAGGCGGGTAAAGATCGCCTTTTTTTCGCTCTTCATACCAATGAAAATTTAAAGTAATTATTAAAAACCATTTCAGTAAATTAATATGAAGTTTGGGTATTGACTTTTATATTTATCCTTAGACTAGTGATCCGCCCCGGCTTCGAACGGGTACAATTACAGTGTAATGTGCATAAAAACCTTCTGTAAAAGTTTCTCTAAATGACAGTGAAAACCGAATCAAAATCCATTGCGTGGTTTAGAAGGAGTAGGTGGCCGACAGTATCAGGACAGACAGGAATGGAAAGCGACTTTACTTTACGCTACGTAATGAAAATGGTAAAAATTATAGCAGGTCACCTTAAAAGGTCAGTCAACTTGGCTTTTACTTGCAATTTTGCCATTGTAGACATTCTCGCAGTAAGCGTATGTAGAATTTATCCTTTAAATACCATAACGCTAAAAGTCATTGTCAAATTATAAAAATGTTGGCCAAGTTGAAATAGAACATTTTTTCTCATCTCGTATATTGAAATGAGTCACGAGGCTTTGATTGAGCCTTTTTCAGTTTTGATGTTCACTGAAATATTAAAAAAAAAACTTTTAATTTACGCAATATATTCTGACTCTACCAGCGCTTCCAAAAGTCTGCTCCAATGAGAATAATGCGCCGCAAGAAACAGCAGTAAAATAAACCTAAAATTGTTTGCTAAAACTATTAAAAGTAAAACTCAAAACATCATTATTCCGATCAGATTTATAAAAAGCACACATAAATGTCACAAAAATTACCATCGGTAACTATGTAACAGATAGTCAATCCCTGCTCAATCACTAACCAAATTTTTATAGCATTTCTAACAATCACGGAATGTTTGAGATACGATCTGACGTGCGCCCGCGCCGCACAATAGCCAAGCGCCATTAATTAAAACAACACCCCAGAAAGTTCAGTAACCATGCCCTCGACAAACAAACGACGACGAGTGACCGTAAGGTCCAAAAACAATCGCCATATGTGGCCAGATTCACGAAAAGAAAAACAAAATTAATATCCGATCGCGCATCCCTCTCCCACTTGTGCACTTGATATGTTTATCTCGTTCGCGCAACGAAATCATTCTTGGAAGTGGCAGCGCACGCGCACAATGCGGGCGTTGTGCGCACGAATGCCGAATTCGAAAAAAAAGGTATGAAAGCGGCGGTTGTGCTAAATCGCTGAGCTTCTCTACGAGGGCTTGAATGGGCTTGTGTGCTTTTGACATAATTATTCAGGAGGCGCTGTAAACTGAAGAATGGACATCTGTAATTTCTTTAAGCATTTACAAACTTCTAAAACTCTAGTCGACTTCAGTGGCCCTATGCAACCAAATCTGGTCGCGGTGACTAGAATTTCGTTAACAAAATAATCTATTATAATCGAAGTTATTTATTTAAAAAAATTTTTTTTTGGTTTTTCTTTACACCGAGTGTAGTTTTTCCAAAGAAAAAATATCAATAATGTAATGACCGTAAAGACGAAACGCATTGAAAAATACGCAGGGTATGGCAGCGGTAATGTGGCGGAAACTGGAATACGCAAGGCACCTAATACTGATGTTGCAGGTTCGAATCCTGCCATTACCCTATTTTTTCTTTGTGTTGTCATTCATTATATAGTATTTTAAATTTAACAAAATAATCTGCCCAAATTCTGGTCGCAGATCAGTAATCATTACTACCCTGTACGGCTGTGTGTGGTTTTATCCCTGAAATGTAGTATTTATGTTTCAGGAATTCCCCACTTTTGTCGACGTGAAGGAACTAAGTGGTCACAGCGACTAGATTTGTTACTAGTGTAGTGACACAAGGTTGTAACAGTTACTGCATGACGACCAAAATGGTTTGTATGTGTTGTTGGAAAATTATCATAACCGCGAAATTTCAATGTGAATTTATTTAATGGAAATAAGAGAGTAAAGAGCATGCGGGTGACCTGGTGGAAAGTGACCACCACCGCCTATAGAAACCAGTGGATCGAATCTCTTATTTTCCCACTCACCGTATGAAAGGCAATACACAAGCTATTACTTTATGCCGGTATTCTGTGTGTGGTACTACCTCGCAATCTACTCCACAAGGGGATAGCAGGATAGTGCATTCTAAAACCTTTCGAAGTTGATTTCGAACATGATTCGTTTATTTAATGAAACAACTAAAAGCACCAGAAATATGTACAAACATTATTTTAGATAGAACACCTTACCATATTTTTTCCATTTCGTTTTTTTACTAGCTGTTGCCCGTGACTTCGCCCGCGTAGAATCCCGCGGGGACAATGCATTTATATGGAATAAAAAGTATCCTATGTGTTAATTCAAGGTAAAAGCTATCTCCGTTCCAAATTTTATCTAAATCTGTCAAGCTATTTTAACGTGAAGAAGTAAATAAAATCTATGTCACACTAACTTTTTCCGTTTTATACTGTTAGTGTAATTTAAATCTACATGAAAGGTAGGTACAATTCTGTTAACATCTTTCAATATTGTGTGGAATAACTTTGGTCAATTGAAAGTTAAGTACATGTTTAAAAGTTACCAAACAGCCGCTGTGAAGCCATGTCAATTTAGTTCAGCTTTTCTACTTCTTAAACAGAATTTTCCTCAAGCAGAAATTGAAATAAAATATGCTTTTTAGACTTTTATTTTCAAGGAAATTCGCATTTGTTTGACTTTAGCAAAGTTGCTTAAAGTGGGTTGACGTTGGACAACTCTATAGAACAAAGGGTCCTCAGAGTTGTAAGTTGATGGTTTTTTAGGGTTCCCTAAGCGAGCGTAGCGAGTTAACGCGGTTCAAGATGGTTTGTCCTAGGTGGACGGTCTCTTTCTCACTAGCACACTAGGAGAGAGACCCACTGAGTAGGTAGTAAGTACGGCGTATCGAAAAGATTCGTGTTAGGTGTACAGTTAAAGGTTTTTACCGCGGATCCCTATTCCAGTTATAAACGATTAAAAGTAATTTACAATTTTTTTACGGATTTTTAGACTTTAATTAAGATAATTAAATTCAAAGAGTTGTTTCCCGGCTAACCACATCCCTAGTCACGGACGAGTGGACTAAGCGATCCCGACGGTTCGTGGAAGAGCCACCAGGCACGCATGAGCGGCCAGAGGCTAAGCCGCGGCGCAGACCCTCCGCGCAGGGCCTGAATCAATCGAGTAGAAAAACCGCTCAGATTTACTAGGCTCGGTAGTTTTGGACTAACAGCATCAGATATCAGGGCATCAGACGCGATGCAAAGAAGAGCTTTCCTGCCTCCCTCCCCCAAAAGTCATTCTTTTGCAAAGTACATACCTAAATTCAAAAGTATATAGTTGAAAGTTGGGATTGAACTTGAGCCCACTTATGAGCCCCCTCCTATTATCATTATAGGCTACGACCGTGCCTGGTGGGCGAGGTGTTCTAAAACATCTGAAGGACTACTAATACTACTACTAATATGCGATAGGCATATTATTGAGTACTTCGACCGATATGCTTTATGGCAACTGGATCTACTCTAGATCTTTCATATCCAAATCACACTTCATCTTATGAAGAGCTTCCTTTATCACTAAATCTGGTTTAAAGAATGGACTAGGAGGGAGAATAATTCTTCGCAGAGCAGTCTAAATAATAAACTTCGTACTAAAACAAACCAATTGGAACGGTTTAAATCGCGTAAATTGCAGCGATTTTAATTCCCGATATTTTAAGCCCGTTTTCGTATTCTCGGGCAGGTGGATGGTGAAAAGGCGAAGAAAATACAAAGTGTTCGTTTTTCATTCAAAATTAGGTACCTTAGTAGTTTGTATCAATTTTTAAATATTTTGCCAGTGTAAACTACCCCTACCAACAATTTATCATATAACAGGCTTCATTTCAAATCATATTCTTTACTTTTATTGCTCCAAATTCCCTCAACGTGTAAAGAATTAGTGTGATGTTTACAAAAAACGGTGGAATGTTTTAATATCGCGCGTCTACGACTGAGTTTGGAAAATATGGAGGCGCTTCGTAAAACACGGCAATAGTTGACACAGTTTATTTTAGACGTCGGATGCCAATACAAATCCAATTCATAAAGTCCCAGTGATTGACATTCACTTTATGCGACGAAGATATGGAATCATACAAGTTAAAACGACACACAGTGATGTCAACCACTTCGACCCTAACATGACAGACCATACATATTAATACAAACGGATCACTCACACATACAGTAGGGGAAATATATTCACGTACCACCTTAGAACCCTATCGCAATGACGCGACGCGTTAAACGCCAGGCTATGTCATACAAATGTCATGCGTATATCACTTTGACTAGGTTCTACGGTGGTACGTGTTTCAATTTCCTTGACTGTACATAACATGTCGGGCAATTCTCGACTTAAAAATACGTGAGTGATGCGTTTGTATCAATATGTCCGAGTCTCATGGTAGTTTTATGATTAAAATTACAGATCAAGTTTAATTGATCCCTCTTTGCGCCTTTGTCTAACTAGTGTCAAAAGAAAGGAAGACACATGAAGATAAACTAAGATGGAAAACGAATGCCCTCCACATGTCAAGCTTTCGTACGGTTACTTTAATTAAGCATAGAAATCCAAAAGATTTTAAACATTGGGATGGTTGGTGAACGGATCTGAAAAAGGCCTTAAAGCTGCTTCTGATTGGAAACATATTTCCAAAACCGCAAAAGAATTCATTAGAAGACATTAATTAAAAAACACAAGTGACCTATTCGATTTTTTCTATTACTCTGTGTTTCAAAAATGTGCGAGGTTGATGCAACGTAAAAACATGTGGCGTGTAGTATATACAGTCAAGGAAATTGAAACACGTACCACCGTAGAACCTAGTCGAAGAGACATACGCATGACATTTGTATGACATAGCCTGGCGTTTAACGCGGCGCGTCATTGCGATAGGGCTCTAAGGTGGTGCGTGAATATATTTCCCTTACTGTACAGTGTGAACAGACACACAAACTTGAATCTTATGACTTATAACACTTCTCTCCTCCTCCTTCTCCTCCTTCTTCACATACTCCTGCGAATTCATTCATAATGATAACCAGGAATTATGATTACAATTAAGAACAGTTTATTCGCAACGCGTATTCCAGTTGGCCTGGGCGTACGGAAGCAGCTCTCGGGTACAGCGGCCTGCAGTTCGGCCTAAATTATAAGATTTTTACCAAAAAACTAAATATTATCCGAGAAAAATTGCATCGCAAGAATTTGAAGTCATCATGAAGTTATGTGCTGTGAATTCGTAATAGCTACTAGCACGTATGTTTCACCAGAGTCTTCTGGTAAACCGGCTAGTTTTCGGCTATTTCTGGCCGCAACATGATTTTCCATACAAACTTTTAAGGCCCAATATTCGTCTTCGCAAAGTGAAATAATAAACTTTTTTAAAGCGAACATCTAGTAATAAAGCTAATATAATAGTAATAACAATTAACAATTAATTAATGTTAATATTTTTTAAGTTATTGTTTGTCCCGCAATAAATGTTAATGACAATAATGATTTAAAGAGGGATATAAATATAATATATATTTATTTTCGCCTTAAAGTCCCGATAACGTTATAAATATGGGATATAAATAAACAAATAAATTAATTAATAGAGTACTTAACTTGTTCCTATTTGTTAACAAAGACCTTCGCAAAGTAACACCTGAATTTGTTAATTATTTATAAAGAATATACCTTGTAAATTCAAAAGTTATGGGATTTATAGTTTTTATGATTTGGTTCACATTGCAGGGGTTTTGCATGAACATAGTTTTATGTTGTACAGACGCAGTTTTGATCGAGTCTTTTTTTTTTAATAGGAAGGCAAACAAGCAAGTGGATCACCTGATGGTAAGTGATTACCACCGCCTATAAACATTCCCAACACCAAAGAGATTGCAGATGCGTTGCAAACTCAGAGGGCTAAAATGGAATACCTCATGTGCCAGTAATTACACTGGCTGTCTGGCTCTCCACGCCGGAATACAACAGTGCAAGAAATACTGCTTAGCGGCAGGATTAGCGAGCAAGATGGTGGTAGCGATCCGGACGGACCTTGCACAAGTTCTTTGATGTATTAGAACTATTTTTGGGGAGTAGCTAGGTCATTTCTCCCAATTTGTTAATATGAACTTCCGTAAAGTAACACTGAGTCTATGAATGATACAATTAGGTATAACAAATGTACACAGGTCACGGCGTTAATTCTATTTTCACCAAAAGCTAATCCTGCGGTTGTCTTTGTTTACATTAAGGGAACAACTTAAACTGCCGTAAATCCAAAACCAAAAACCGGCAACGGTTGACGTGAGACGTCGCAAAACCCGTGACCGCGTGCACGACGCTCCGCAAAAACTAACATCGTGATATGCATTGCGAACTTGTTATTTATTTATTTATAAATATCTGTATTTTCTCGTAGTACAAAACAAAGTCTCTATGCGTTCGTGTATGTCCTTCTCGTATCTTCAGCCGCTTACTTCTAATACTTTTAAATGCTATACAATGACAACACAAAGGAAAATTAGGGTAATGGCGGGACTCAAAGCCGCAACATCAGCATTCCGTGCCTTGCGTTTGCCGGTTTGGCCACATTACCACTACCATACTCTGCGCAGTTTTCAATGTGTTTCGTTTATGGTAATTATATTATTGATATTTTAGGGTATAAACTTTTTCTAAATCTTGCAATGTACAGCCAAGGAATTTAATTTCCAACCCACCTAAGGTTCAATATCATATAGCAAACTGTCACCAAAAGAGCTGACTAGAGAAAGACGTTAGTTTGACATATCGACCTTAATGCATTGCGAATGTCTGACGACATTTCGTCGAAATGGGTAGGGAATTAAATTCTTTGCCTGTACATCTGTATACTTTTGATTGGACAAGAAAAAAAAATCAAGTTGTTCAAAGGCGACCTTACACTTTCGTAGCTTCTCTTGCAGTTAATTTGCTATTACGCTATTACTATACTAATAACTGTTATCAACATACGTTTATAAGGCTGTTTTAAACAAATATGCTTACTGCTTTTATCAAGTGCTTATAAAGCTGTTTTAAAGAAAACTAGTATTAAGGTATTTGAACAAGATTTAAGGTAAGATAAGTCAGTAATGTATGCAAAATTTCACAGACGCGGTAGAGCGTGAAAGTGGCACGCAGACAGATACACTGTAGGTACTTTCGCGTTTATAATATACCTATTCCCATACATCCTTACACAAATCCTACTAATATTATAAATGTGAAAGTTTGTATGTTTGGATGTTTGGATGTTTGTTACTCAATGACGTAAAAACAACTGAATGGATTTGGATGAAATTTGGCACACATATAGTTTCTAACCTGGATTAACACATATAATACTGTTTATCCCGTAAAAATGCATAGTTCCCACGGGATAGCGATAAGTGAGTTATACGCCGCCGTGACGTCATGAGCAGCAAAGCAACTAATTCTCATTAATTTGTCCAGGTAATATTGCAGATTGCATGTTTCAATTAAACAAGCCTACGCGGACGAAGTCGCGGGCCAAAGCTAGTACTTTCATAAAGTAAAGTCTGGTTAACCGTTTAAGTTTGGGACCCGGGGATGGATCATACCTTTGCCTTGTACACTGAAAAAGACTGACAGACAAACTGAATACAAAGTGATCCTATAAAGGCTCCGTTTTTCCTTTTGAGGAACGGAACCCTAAAAAAGAAAACGAAACTACTAGTCAAAACAAAATAGGTTCCACTTGAATCTTTTCAGTAAAATAAAAATATAAATATAAGTATTTGTTTTTACCAATACACGTTTTGAAAGCGGGGTTTTATTTTATCAATTTTATGTGTAAACAATTAAAAAAACCCTAATATGTAAATGCTACGCATCCTCGCACATCTCTGGTGGAAACACAGCCTTACGCGATTTAAAAGGAAGCGGCGGCCGAACATTTAGCCATAAGGATTTAGGACAGACAGGAATCGGTAGGAACTTTACTTTTAACTAAATATAAAGATTACGAGTATGCGTTCTTCTGTTACACTTACTGCCTAAATTATTCCGTAGTAACTGGTAGTAATTAATTCTTACTTCGAAATAATTTGGCCAAAAATTTTCACTGCACTTTTTTTTAATTTTAATTTGTCTTTACCAAATTTTTTTCAAATTTAAGCTTCAGAGCTGCCATTTTGAAAGCGATTCTTTACAAATTTGAGCCTTAAGTTTTCAATTTTCGAAACAAAAAATATTGTGACACTTAAAACTTTCGTTGTATGAACTCATCATGGATAGTTCGCCTTTGTACATTCTACTTATTTTCAAACTGTTTTTTAATTATTATGTGCAATAAAGAGTTTTAAATACATACGTACGTACCTACCTACATATTATTCTATATTATCAACAAACGACGAGCCTCTATTTCGCACAGGTGAAAATTTCGGTAGATTTTCCAAAAGATAGACTTTAAAACAAACACAAACCTTGTACTGACAATTACAAACATTGAAAACAAATCAGCCAAATCGCTCAGCCATTTTCAAATCATTCTCCGTCATGAAATTAAATTAAACAGGCATTAATTTCAGACTAGCGCCCCGCCCCGGCTTTGCACGGATACAATAGGAATGTAATGTACATCAAAAACTTCCTTTAAAAATGTTCTAAATGGCAATGAAAACTGTATCAAAATCCATTGCGTGGTTTAGAAGTAGTAGGTGACAGTAGACTGTCGTCTAGGCAGAAACGGACAGCGTAAATAGTATCATCATCATCATCATCTCAGCCACAAGAAGCCCACTGTTGGACATAGGCCTCCTCCATGGATTTCCAAAGTGGCCGGTTGGAAGCAGCATGCAACCAGCGCCTTCCTGCCACCTGTATGAGGTCATCGGACCTCATATAAGTACTTTATACTATGCAGGGATAGTGATTGTGATAACTAGAATCCACATAGTTATCAGTATACTATATATACATGAGCAATTGAAATTAATTTATATAAAATAGAAATAATTATAAAGATAACAGAACTTGAACGACTAATTGTCTCCACACAACAAACTTGCGTAAATCCCTTGCGAATGCTAATGAAATATTTATATTTTGGTAATTAAATAAACTTTAAATTCTTATACCAAACTTAAACTTAAAGGATCTAGGGAAGTTTGGTAAGCGTTGACACAATTTACCTTTTTTTAAAGCCGTCGTTTCGATCGTGTTGCAACTGCCGTGGTCACGGTTTACCCCGTGACATCCCTTGACCACAACGTTGCAACACGGTCGAAGTCCAACCACCGAGGCTTTGAAAAAAGTTAACTGTTTGTTGCTAATTCCATTAAGGCAAAAAAGAAAGAAAACGAAAAATAAAGAAAAACCCATTAAGTTTTCTTAACAAAATAGTACGCAGATTTATACTAGTTTTTTAAAATGTTACTTGTTATTCCCTAATTTAGGTTTTAACAAGAATTGACCAAATTTAAAATAGGAACAACAAACCTTTTTCGAAACGCTTTAATTTACGACTGAATCCTTCTCTGTCTTATCTTTACAACCTATCTTATAATCATTTCCAAAGAAAATGACATCTTTTAGAACGTTTGTGATATTTATGTTGGTTACCTACTCCATGCTTACGAATAAAACAGTGACCATTATGTTATTAATAGTTTTTTGTTTATTTATCAAGTTACTGACTAGGCTCTATTACTTCCTTATTACGTTTTGCATGAATATGTTTCATAACGTTTATAAAGCCTCCGCACTTTGTATAGGTATTTGTACATATAATTAAAAGCTCATTTAAAATTTTGAATGAACACTTTAACACTTTCCTGATTTTTATGTACCAAGCCAATCAGAAAGTTAAATTTGCATTCCAGTTTCATTCACAAAAATGTCGGTTCAATTTTTCATTAAAACAATGTCCAGTACATGCGTTATTAATTTGTTTTTTTTTTATCATGCCATTGCCACACCACCAACTCTTTGTCTGTTAATTTCCATCCGAGCAAACACCGCACTTACCTAAATAAAATTTAATTTATCTTCTATCATTTCACTTAAAATTTGAGCGACACAACACTGAAAAACACAAAGTTCACCTCCACTTTCAAAGTTACTAAAATTTTATTTTGAAATTTAATACTGTTGCATTTGTTTGTCCGGCTGTATGTTTTGTCAGAGAATCCGGTTTAATTTTTCATAATGGTAATAGGGATGCAGAAGTGCGTAGGAAATAAAAAAAATAGGCTCGGCAAACAATCGTAGAGCTAACAAAGCAGCGCTTCGCAGCTATCCGAAGCTATACTGAAATTCTAAACCCCGACTTCGGTATCCATGTCGTGCACCCCCCATTACTATATTTCCACTTAAATCAACAACGATTCAACCACCCCAACCGTTTAACACAATCTCAACTGAATCAGTAAGTAACAGAGTTGAGAATGCGCCAAGCCGTAACGCAAGATCAGTCATTATTCAAAATGGCCAGTTCGCTACAAGGCTATGAGAACGTGTAATTTAAAGACGGAGCTGCGCGTCGGACTGCTCGGCTATAGTCGTCTCTGTCTCGCACGTCGCAGAGGCTCTGCAGCTTTTCGCGTTGCAATGTCGGATTGCTCACTTTTTGCTATTCTGTATTGGATTACGTATTATTTTGTGAATTGGATTGTGAAGTGGTGTCATATTTTCTTTTGTGCCCGGCGTTTTTAGAAGACATGTCGGGAAGCAGGTTGTGTTTTATTTTACACGGAAGAATTAAAAGGGATTTGTAATGAAAAAACATATTTTTTTAAATATATTTTTTATTAAAAATTTGTTTTCTGTTCTCTTAATATTCACACATGTTTGACCTAACTAGTAAATATATTGCCTAACGAAACAAATCAAATCGAATCAAAAAGATTAAAAATATACTTTTTAAACACACATTCTCCTCATCTAGCAAATATAAAAAAACAAGACCACAACCAATGTTAAGCGTTTTTATTTATTCAGTCTGTTTTAGGACCTTTTTATTCTTTTTTTAAGTATTTTCTTTGGCCTCGGCACCGTGAAGCAGCTGACGTTGAAGTGTGAGCACATCTGACGGACCTGTAAACAATTAGATATTTAAAATAAAATAAATTAAAATATTTTAAAAGTGGCCAAAAGGTATCTTTCTAGAGTTGCTTATAGTCTAGATTTAAGAGTTCCCTGGAAACTTAACTAAAACTGGATCAAAAAGAAGGGTACTTTCAAAGTGAGGCTTTTAGGTCAAGTGGCCTTTGCCTTTGTAATACTAAACGCATTTTAAACATTTTAATTTTCGAATAATAATGAAGAATATTAAAAAACAACAACCCTACTCTAATCCCCGGAGTTAGAGAGTGAAAAATCTGGAATAATTACAGTTAATAAAAGTTTATTTAAATACAACTATTTCTTATGTTTTCACGACTGTAGACTTTGAAATAACACAATTAAAAAGGTTAATATCAATTATATCGCGTATACAGTTACGAATCTAATTCCCGATTGCTTTTTTTTCTAATTGCGTTAATTGAAACAATTTCATTATTATTTTTTTATTAAGTATGAAGTATTTTTCAAAATTGGGGAGTATTTTCTTTAACCGGTTAATGTCTTTGCCGGTCTCATGACCTTAAAAGGACTCGAGACGTCGGATTTAGATTCGTTACAAGACACGTAATAAAAACTTTTTTATTAAAGGGTTTAATGCATTGTTTATTTAAATATCACAGGAAAATAAAATTATTTTTACAACCAGCACAGTTATTTAGAAATGAACAAAGGTCTTTCAAAACATTTGTTTACGGGTTAATTTGGTAAATAAAAATAATTATAGAAATATAAAAATATGGTTCTACGGGCCGCTCGTACTTGGCCGTTTTTTAAAAATTAATTGCTGTTGATTTTCTTATATCCGAAATGAAGTAATAGGGATTATTTTGGAGTTATGGTGGTCAGAATGTGCGGCGCATAAACCTATTTCAATAATCTGAATTATTAACCATTTTTTGCATTTCAAGTCAGGACACAAATCTCGTCATGAAAATGTATTTCCACTGTTAAGTTTTTATTTATTTATTTAGGCTACACTAATCTACATCAATCTATATCTACACTATCTAGACCAGTAGTTCCCAAACTTACTTTTCTCGTGGACCACTTTCAAAATTTTACTGGTTTCGGTGGACCCCGTGCTGCTACATTTCTACCCCCAGCAAGTCTCCCGTGGACCCCTAGGGGTCCACCTGGACCACTTTGGGAATCACTGATCTAGACTAATCTTCATCTACACTAGTCTACACTAATATTATAAAGAGGTAACATTTGTTTTTATGTTTGTTTGTATGTAGGGAGTAACTCTGGAACTACTGAACCGATTCCAAAAAAAACTTTTACAGATAGAAAGCTACACTATCCCTGACGGACATAGACTACTAATTTCACGCGAACAAAGTCGCGGGCGCCCGTCTCCTATATGCATATGTCTCGTCTTGTTTTGTTTTGTCTATATGACATACTAGCTTCTGCCCGCGGCTTCGCCCGCGTGGCCTACAGAAAACGAATGACATCTAAATCCAAAAACCCCGAAACATCGTTATTTATTTATGAAACTATTTTATAGGTAGTTAAATGGTCTTGACCATAAAATAATTTATTTGGATTAGGATTAATATAAACACATAAATAGCATGGTTTGAATTTGGTTAGCATTTTCATTAATGTTTAAAATGAAAAAAGTTGTTGTAGTGACATAACTATAATAGTTGGACATATGCTACCGCGGAGTTTTTTGTAGACATTATGATGTCCTCCAATATTGTTGTACATTATTTTGTTCTATCGCTAATAGTTTCGGCAGCGCATTCGACGAAAGACATTTTAAGACTCATTTTTCTACACCTTCGGTTACATTGTTCAAATTTTACCAAGGATCCCTAATTTTTTCAAAATGAAATGTAGCCTATGTCAAATTGGAAGAATGTAGCATTCTATTGGTGAAAGAATTTTTTAAATCGGCCCAGTACTTTTTGAGCCTATTCATTACAAACATACAAACATACAAAAATAGGTACAAATCTTTCCTCTTTATAATATTAGTGTAGACTAGCGGACGCGCGCGACTTCGTTCGCGTGAGATTAGTCTATGCCCGTCAGAGATAGTGTACCTTTCTATGAGTGAAAGAATTTTTGGAATCGGTTCCGTAGTTACAGAGATTACTCCCTACATACGAATAAACAAAAACAAACAAACAAAGTTTACCTCTTTATATAGTTATGTAGATGTAGATGTAGATGTCTAGATGTTGATGTAGATATATATGACAATGAAGTTAAAAGTAGTCTTACCACACAAACCCCGTAGTGCAAGTGAACGAGGATGCTGAGCGGCATGAAGGTGTACAGCACCACCAGCTCGGCCTGCGGCAGCAACAGCGAGAGAGTCACGCCAGCGGCCAGCGGCCACAGCAGCCAGGTCACCAGGTCGCAACGTTGCTCGCTCATCTCTGCCACTATCAGACGGCTCTGCAATGATCATCATCGTGTCATCACCATCATTTTATCTTATATATTACCTGTAGAAGGGGTAGCCTAGTGGTTAGTGACCCTGACTGTGAAGCTAGAGGTACAGTCAAGGAATTAAATTTCCAACCCACCTAAGGTTCAATAGCATATAGCAAACTGTCACCATAAGAGCTATAGAGCAAGACGTTAGTTTGACATATCGACCTTAATGCATTGCGAATGTCAGACGACATTTCAACGAAATGGGTAGGGAATTAAGTTCCTTGACTGTACCGGGTTGATTTCCCGGGAGGGGCAAATGTTTGTTTGATGAATATGGAAATTTGTATGTGTTTAAATAAATATTAACCTGTATACGTACATATATCCGTAGTCTAATATCCATAGTACAGTCGGCCTCAGAAGTAGCTTAACACTTAAGAACCTTGTTGTAGTAACGTATAATATGGGAGTTGCGCGAATTTGACATATTACTGACAGCGACAAGGTACTAAAATGTTCAGCTACTTCTGAGGCCGACCGTACAAGCTTTGCTTAGTTTGAGGCTAGGTCAATTGGTGTGAATTATCTCGAGATATTTACTTATTTATTATTATGATCGTAATATGATTGAGCAAACGCGTCAATTTTACTTTTTTTAGGGTTTCATACCTCAAAAGGAAAAACGGAACCCTTCGTTGGATCACTTCGTTGTCCGTCTGTCTGTCTGCTTACACACAGGAAGGTAAACGACTGTTACTTACTGCAATATTACTAAAGAGGGTCCCAAACAACAGAAGGAATGCCCTCGGGTCGTACTCCACGATATCATTCGGCGATTGGACAGCCCACACTGTCATGACAGCTGTCAGCGTCAGAATGGAGAACACTGGACGAAGCATCTCCAGGAAAGAGTACATCTTTCCGGAACCATTTTTGTATGATCTGAAACAGTTATCTTTGTTTACTTTTGCGGGTGGTAGGACCTTGTGCAAGGTCCGTCCGGTTCGCTACCACCATCTTGCTCGCTAACCCTGCCCCTAAGCAGCAGTGCTTAAACTGTTGTGTTCCGGCGTGGAGAGCAAGACAGCCGGTGTAATTACTGGCACAAGAGGTATTCCATCTTAGCCCTCTGGGTTGGCAACGCATCTGTAATCTCTTCGATGTTGCGGGTGTCTATAGGCGGTGGTGTACACTTACCATTAAGTGACCCACTTGCTTGTTTGCCTTCCTATTTCATAAAAAAAAAATTGATACTGCAAAGTGTGCAAAGAGCCCTATAACTTCGCGGCTATTATGCGAAAACGGTGCGCCTCCCTACTGAGCCGTTGGCGCGGCAGCCCGAACAGCATCCTGGCGGCGCTATCCGACAGATGGGACTCGCCATTACTTCAGCGATGGATGAAGCTCCACACTGTCATTTAGAACATACCAACCTACGCTTTAAAGTTAGCACTAACATTAGTTCGTAAGTACTTATTATTGTAATTTTTTGTTCCTTGATTTATTAACCCCTATGGATAGGTACTGTCCGAAATAAACGTTTTTGATTGATTTGATTGATTGATTGATAACATGAGTAACGAAAAAATAGACAAGACGATTCTGGGAAAAGGAGTTGTGAAGTTTGTGGTCAATAATTGACGCTCGTAAAATGTGTTAATTGGATAATAAGTATTACAGTGTGGCGTCGACAAATCTGGGGGTCAATCAGAGCTTATAGCAACACAAACGGAACAGGCTAAACGTTACTAAAATTGGTGATTTTATATCTGTTTAAGACGTTTAATAAATACATGGTAAACTTATTGACTTTGTTGAAGTGCGGGTGGTAGGACCTTGTGCAACGTCCGTCTGGATTTCTACTACCATCTTTGCTTGCTAATCCAGCCCCTAAAGCAGTGCTTGCACTGTTGTGTTCCAGCGTGGAGAACAAGACAGCCGGTGTAATTACTTCCACAAAAGGTATTCGGTCTCTGGGTTGGCAAGGCAACTGCAACCTCCTTGGTGTTGCGGGTGTCTCTCTATCTATACTTTCGTTTGCCTTACTATTTTAAATAATTAAAATAAGTGTTCGTGGCAGGTATTATCATCCGTTTGAACCATAGAGCACACGAGTAGCCTTCTACAGCAATTTGTGTAGCCGTTGCTTATGAGCAACTGCTCACATGCTCGTATATTACCTCTGTTATTGTCAGTTTTAACGCGTGCAAGCGATACGCTTTCGCGATAGCGCTTTCGTTAAAAATTACTGCAGATGGAACTATGTGCTAAGTTGTTTAAACAAAAACATTAATTGCAAAAAACCAGCCCAGGAGTCTCACTCGTTTCCAGCTAGATCTGTGTCTGTAACTCACAGGTAAACATTGTACACGGCGATAGGCAGCGTGGTGCACAATCCCGTCGCGTGTATGGCCACCTCCAGGCCCTGCGTGAACGTCACGTCGCCGAACAAATAGAACTTGTACACTTCTGCTCCCCTGGCACCAGCGACGAGGAAGAAGATTGAACATACCTGTAGAAAGAGAGCAGTTTGGGTCCCACAGTCCCACTTGAAGCCTATTCAGGGGTCAGAGGTCGACCATTAATCACGTAATGTTTTTAGTAACTTTTTAAACCTCCCCCCCCCTTTGTGATACGTGGTAAGGTTCAAGACTAACTCCCCCCTCTACGTGTATTTTTTTATTTGGTGCAAAATATGAAACATTTTCAGAATATGATCTTTAAATACCTGTTCATTTCTGGAAATTATCAGAGTTAAAAAAATACACGTGATATTTCACTACACCCCCCTTCCCCCGCCGTCATATTTCGTGATTTTTCTGAACCCTCCTCCCGTTTTCGAGCCCCACATGGATAATGAATGATCCCTCATTGACGGCTTATAAAGCTTTAAGTGGTAGACTGGTAAAATTATTAAGTACTAGCGGACGCGCGCGACTTCGTTCACGTAAAATTAGTAGCCTATGTCCGTCAGGAATAGTGTAGCTTTCTATCTGTGAAAGAATTTTTGAAATCGGTTCAGTAGTTCCAGAGATTACCCCCTACATACAAACAAACTAACAAAAAAACAAACAAACAAAGTTTACCTCTTTATTATATTAGTGTAGACTAACCTCTATCCGTGCTCTATGTCACACACAAACTTTCTGCTTTATAATATCTGAGTGATTTTGCGTAGACATCAATTAAACAATTTAAGCAATAAGTCTAAGATGTAGAATTTAATTACATTACTTTTGTTTTTAAGGTTTTACTCGCGATAATTCATGAAAAAGTGATCATAGACAAAAACTAAAAACTCAGTTTTTCTCTTTTAACTCTCTAAGAATTTCGATAGCAGAAAAACCTTAGTCAAAGAGCCTATTACTCACCCACATACTGAGGTCGTACCCCCATGGCAGGTACAGGGTTCCGGTGTTGTACTTCTCCCAGTGGCTCACGTAGAAGTTCAGCACCACGCTCACCACCGCCAGGTACCCTCTGAAGGTAGAACAAAAGCATTAATTTATTATGTACTTAATAGACTCAGGCGTTACTTTGCGGAGGTCCATATAAACAAACTGGAACAAATTACCTTGCTACTCCGTGAAAGCAGTGCCGTGCACGTACAAGATAGCTGCGTTCTGTGCGGTATAAATTTGTGTCATGCAAAAACCCACCCTCCTTCGCTTCCACACGTAACAACATATATCACACAAACTCAACGAAACACCAAACGCGTTTCGCCTCTTGAGGCCTCTAGAGGCGAAACGTACCTACGTAGATCATGTTGTTTTAGTGTTTAATGGTGGTGGTGTATAGTTGAGTGAATTTGTATGTTGTTTCGCGTGAACGCGGAGGAGGGTGGGTTTTGGCATGAAAAATATTTATATCGCACAGCACGCAGCTGTCTTGCACGTGCACGGCACTGACTTCGCGAGGTAAAGTTTATTATTATTATTAAATTTATTTAATAAAATTTATTTTGTGAGCATTATTACTACTGTTATGTTGACATTGTTAATATTTGTTGAGTTAGCTGTAGATAGACGCTTGCTGTTTGTCTCTATTTTGTAAATTGTGGGTAAATGTTTCCTAGGTTAGCTAGAAGAGATCCCTTACATCCCTTTCATTTCATTACACCTGTGGCCCGTTTCACGAAGCTACAAGTTACAATTTTACAAGTCTGAACCGGCAACATTGGTCATTATGCCCATTGCCATTGGTCATTATTGACCAATGTTGCCGGTTCAGACTTGTAAAATTGTAACTTGTAACTTAGTGAAACGGGCCACTGGAGTTTTCGTACCTAAACGCGGACACGGAGAACTCGTCGCGCCCCACCACCGAGAAGAGGCTGAAGGGTATGAAGAAGACGATGTAGGAGTCGAGGCCGTGGTCGAACATCTCGCCCAGCGGACCCGACACGCCGATGCGGCGCGCCTGCTTGCCGTCAATACCATCTGCAACAGAGGTGACTGTTGGAGCAGAGGTCGCCGAACTCTTTGCAGGGCTGCCAACCATTCGAGGTTTCTCATACAAATACGAGGATACTATGAGCTTTGTACAATTATGTACGAGATTTTGACATTGGTCAATTTCCTTTTCTATGGTTAAGCCAGGGGGTTCCACTCCGCACCGCTTTGCCTATGGCATCGGCAAATCGCAGTAGGCTGTCGGCCTGCCGCGTGCTCGCTCGCTCGCCCCCGCCGTGTCAGTATAATTGAAAACGAAAGCAGCGCAATCCTAGCGTGTCGCCGGGAGTAGCGGGGGGAAGGCGGGCGCTGGCGGCGCGTTCCTTTTGACTCGCGCCGCCTGGTGCATGGTGTATGAAGCAATACGAAGTTTTTGAGCGTGTGAATAGAGTTGGAATTCGTTTAATCGCGGTCGTAAAGAGAAGTTTCTGTACGTTATTTATTATGTGGTTAAGCTACGCCGAAAAGTGGTAGAGTAAAATCTTAATTTTTTTGGTACCTACAGTTTGATGTATTCAATGTATAGATTCCTTGGGGAAAGCCTATGCCCAGCAGTGGGCGTCTTCCGGCTGATATGATGATGATGAATGTGGAGATGTTTTGTTTCATCTATCCCATGATGTGGGAGATCGTTGGGTCCGCCTTTCGAAAATATTGCGACTTTGCGAAAACAATTTTTCGATTAGGGGATCCGTTTGTGTATGAATAAGCTGCTATTTTTTTGTTAGAGTCAAGTATCCCCACCCTGCTAGTGGTTTAATAATAAAATAATAATAAATATCTCGGGACAATTTACACCAATTGACCTAGTCCCAAACTAAGCAAAGCTTGTACTATGGATACTAGACAACGGATAAACATACATATATAGATAAATACATACTTAAATACAAATAACATCCATGACTCAGGTACAAACATTCATATTCGTCACACAAATATTTGAAGTTTTTTTGAGATGTGTGAAAAACTAAACGAATATGTAACGAAATTAAAAAGTTTACCATTTATAGTCATTGGATTTACAACTTTACGTCTAACTACATAAAATAATAATTTAGTAAGTTTCGTTGCAAATAGGTTTTTTTACAAAATAATAGTATTGGCAGCGCGACACTGTCAGTCTGTCGGTCCGACAGACTGACAGCGCGGGCGATTGTCGATTTGTTGTACTTTTGTTGACTTTTGCTGACTGAAAGTCCATTACTTATAGGTCAGTGGTACTAGCGACCCGCCCTGGCTTCGAACGGGTACACTGTATGAAAATCCATTGCGTGGCTCAGAAGAAATAAGCGGGCAAGGATATGACGTTAAATCAGCTTCTACCCGTACTTCGTTCAGTCGCTGTTGTACAGCTGATGCATATTGACCAGTAGAATCTAATGAATCGAAAGGAGTTGTGGAATTCTAGGACTCACCCAAGTTGTAAGCCAAGAACAATAGCACCCCACACGCAGTGAACACCCATCGTGGTATTCCATCGCCTTCCACCCTCTGGTACCCTGGTGGTCCCCCCGACGCGTAGCAATGATAGTCGTAGACCAGTAGCAAAACCACGTTAGCTATCATGCACAGGAAACCAGCAAACGTGAGGAGGTTCGGCGCTATCCACTTTGGTATAAGCTGGAATCACGATCAATTATTTTTTTGTAAATAAAAATGTATCTTTAAGTCAAAGTGAAAGAGTAAATATTCGATTGATTGGATATGGAAGTTATAATGTTTGCGTGTAAGTAATGAATGTGCTTATCTACCTTGACGACCGTGTTCCAAAACGGATGCATCACATATTGGCTCAGCGGGCTTGTATCTATGGCACTGTACTGGAAAAAGGTTAATCTTGAATAAAATCATAACACATTAAATACGTATGTTTGAATAAAACAAAAGATCAGATTGTTGCTTTTAATAAAACAATATTGAATCAGTGGCGTTACTATGCCAACGAGTCTTGCTCGACGTTGACAGTTTCAGATTCTAGCATTCATTCATAGTAATTAACACTTTACTATGTTGTTATTTATTAACGTGACGTTGGTTTTACCTTATAATTATCAAATCCTTTCAAATGTTCCCGCGTCAAGTACTTATAGTCGAAAACCTTTACGCCTCCCATTGCTTATGCGATCCTGGTACTGACGTTCACAGTTTCACTTTTAACTCTTGTTTAACTAACACGTTATTTTGAATTAATACAAAATCCACGTCCACCAACTGTAACATTGTTTACTATACTAACCTGACCCATTGATAAACACGATAAAAAAATATAACATACATATCCTAGTATCAAAACTGTTTGTCTGTACGTCTTATCTTATCATGAACCGAAATGGCACCACATATACGTACCTAGGTGGTGACTCATATCACTTTATAATATAACATATTAAATAACTTTTTGTAATAGCAGCCATATCGCAAATAAGAAGTATGTCGAGCAAGATTTGTAAAGTGAATCTTTAAATATACACATAGTAAGCAATGGTAATATTTAATGAAACCAGTTTTAAAATGACGTCACTATTGTTTTTACGTTTCTATAATGTCCAATTATGTTATTGGATGTTTTTGTATATTTGTGATCTCATCTTGTTTATCATTTAAATTTAATTATATGAATATTATATTTATTCTACAATAAAAATTGAGAGAAAAATCAGTTCCATAATTACATACTTTACGACTTTTCTACTATTACATTCTTACAACAATTCTTTGTTGATTCACACAAGAGGCGCACTTATCGCTAAGCGACGCTCTCTTCCAGACAACCTTTTATATGTATATTTATTTTCAAGTACATTGTTCAAATTACTTTAAAGAAGAGAGCGGTCACCGTCTCCTGTATGCTCTTTTTCAGGGTTCCGTGCCCAAAGGATGCCAACGGGACCATCTAACGCTTCGCTGTCCGTCCATCCGTTCATCAGTCTGTCACAGGGATGTATCTTCTGAACTGTAACAGATAGACACTTAAATTACCATTTAATAACCAATTAGTTGGTTGAAGGATATTATGCTTTGTGTCAACGACAGAAGTTAGAATGCTACATGTAGTAGGGATTTTGTCGAGAGGGGGGGTTTCTAGGGCGGGAACTATTCACCTTTACGACGGAATAAAAACTACCTTATGTGTTAATCCAGGGTACACAAAAGATAATTTTCATTCCGTCGTCTCTATTCCTCCAGATCCGTTCGTCTGCTTTAGCGCGAAGAAGTAACAAAAATTTTGTCACACAAAAACTGGATCAACTTGCCTAAAAATCCAGCCACAAATGGAGGGGCTCCTGTTGAGAAGCTTACTCTACCCGTGACAAATCACTCAACCTATCTGCTCATAGTCATTTGACTGATCGCATGATAACCCGATGCACAAAAAAAAAAGTCACACAAAAACATTCAGCTTTATAATATTAGTGTTTCTTAGGGTTCCGTACCTCAAAAGGAAAACGGAACCATTACAGGATCACTTCGTTGTCCGTCTGTCTGTCTGTCAAGACCATTTTTCTCAAGAACGCGTGGAGTTATTGAGTTGAAATTAATATCGAATACTCAAGTCTGCAGTCCCTTAGAGCCGTGAAAAAATCAAAGTTCTAAGTTAACGGAATCAAAAGATACGGCCGTTTATGCCGCATGTTTCATACATTCGCAAGGCACTGAAAAACCTATGGCGTACTTCCCGTTGACCTAGAACTATAAAATTTGGCTTGCTTCTTGCCAAAGCAAAGTCTCACAGCACAAATAAAATAATAAATCTGAAAACCGTAAATTTGCTGTTAATACACACAAAAAAAATATTTTTTAGTCTTACAAAGCAAAAATGCGATACTAGATGTTGTTGATGACGGAACCCTCGGTGCGCGAGTCCGACTCACACTTGGCCGGTTTTTTGTAAAATAGGAAAGTAAATGAGCAAGTGAGTCATCTGATGGTAAGTGATCACCAACTCCTAAAGACATTCGCAACACCAAGAAGATAGCAGATGAGTTACCTACTCAGAGGGCTAAGATTATTCCCCGTTAAAGAAAGTTCAGCCCTTTTTCCAAACAATAGCGCTTATTTTTTTTAAAAAACAACACAACTCCCCGTTAACCTCTGACGCCCTGGTACTCGAAGTGTTAATTGGCTGCATTGTGCAATATTAAGTGCATTAATTACATCCCACGGGACGCAATGATATACGGCCCTATAAAAATAGACAGTTGTTAATTTGACAAATTGTCATGTCGACGCGCATTAAAATATTTGTCGCAGTGTGATGGAGTAATTTGAATGAGCTGAGTTGTTGCTTTATTAATTTTTGTGACAGTAACGACCGATTTGTCAGTGCTACGGGATGCTTAGCCCATATACACCCGCAACAGTTTAGTTTAGTCTATTTATTCAGTCAATATAAAATTACATTATAAATTTCATAGAATGTCAAGCATACGTTTTTATATTAAGCTCGTCAAAATTACATAAAATGTATTAAACATTAAAACTAAAACTAAATTAAGATAGGCTAGCAGCATAACAAAAAAGTATTAAACTAAAAACCAAGCAGATTGCCGATGCGTTGCCAACCCAGAGGGCTAAGATGGAATACCTCTTGTGCCAGTAATTTCACCGACTGTCTTATTCTCTACGCTGGAACATAACAGTGCAAGCACTGCTGCTTAGCCGCTGGATCAGCCAGCAAGATGGTGGTAGCGATCTGGACAAACCTTGCATCAAGGTCCTACCACCTGCAACTTGGAACAAAAACGGCGTTTTAGTATAAAAAGCGTCCTAGTATCCCTCTCTGTTTATCGTATGACTCGTATTCACTCGCACGCGCGGCAACTCATTTGCGGCGGCCCCAGTGCAGAGGTATACCGATGTCCTTGCAGCTTCGTGAAGTGAACCGCCTGTTACTGTGTACCCAGCGCCCTCCATACTAGCGGCGAAAACTGGTGAAAACGTTTTCCAACCTCTCTAAACCTTGATACTTAAATGTATGTATAGTCATGGTTTTCTGTATGTCATCACTCATCAGTATGCGGAAGAACTAGGTTTGTTTGGTTATTTTTATTCTTTTTATATCGTTATAGTTTTAAAAATATTGACGCTTTGTTTTGTATGAAACTGCCAAAATGCAAATATTTTTAAATCTATAAATAATATTAAAGCTCTGTGAGATGATTTTGACTTTTAATCGCCTGACACTCGCCAGCCGCGCACCAATCAGTGCCGACTAAAATAAACGCTCGCGTGTTTGATTGTTCCGCGGCTTTCGATTATCGAGCACTCGAAAGTCAAAAATCGGACCGCGGTCTGCTTTAGATCCCCTGGCCCCAAGAAGTCTATGCATCCCTGATAAGCATAACGCCTGCGCGGTAAGAAGGGTTGAGTGGGGAGTGAGGTAAATCCTTACCTATTACTAATTTGGTGTATTGTAGGGTGAATGATGCGATTTCATTGGTAAATTTTTTCTTGTCTGTGGTTTAGCCTCTTCATTACAACAACATTAGATAAGATAATACGGCATACGGTTTAACCGGTATTTATGTGTATACTCCATACCGGTTGTCAATGTCAAAAAAATCATACACAATATTTTACCAATAATTTTTAGAACATAAATCTCACATATTTTTTTTATTAATTTTTAATCTTATTTTATTTATTGATCCTCTATAGACTAGGAGGTCACGACAAATTTGGCAACGATCACCAATATGGCTGATCGGAAGCTCACAAGATAAAGGGCAACTCCGTGATGCCAAATATGTCGGTCTGCCTGCGCTAAGTGGTTGCGTTATCGAAATATGGCGCCTGCAAAACCAGTTATTGTTCCCAAAAAAAAACGATAAGTAAAATGGCTGAATAAAGTACAGAAAGGAAGTACCGGTTGCACTCATGTGAATTCTGCTAAAACTGAACAAATATTTGGTCGCGTTTCGAAGTTCAGCTCGTTTAAAGACCCTTGATCGTTGCCAAAAAAAAACGATAACGGAAATGGCTGAATATGACGTGGTATAAAGTATCAGTATGTACGAGCTTAATGCACCAAAACTGAAAAAATCTTTGGTCGCGTTTCGTAGTTATGAAGCGGTCTAGGTTCCAATATCTCATACATTGTTGGAGTATTTTTTCAAAAGCATTGGATAAATCAAGTTCAAACATATTTTTGGGGAATAAGCACAGTGTCAAAAACATCCTCCTACACTTCTTTAGCAAACCTACCCTCCTCCGGTTAGGGGTAGGTAAGATCTGGTATCCAAATGGAAGACAAGTTCTTTCTCACCTGCGGAATCTTATCAGTTTCTGGGGGCCTAGCACGCTAGCTTTTATCGATGACATAAAGCATTTATCCAGTTCTAAGCAGTATGCGTGTGCAAAAGGGACGAATGTTTTATGTCAGCGATAAACGCTAGTGTGCTAGAGGGGCTGGATCCTATTCATTTCTTTTTCATCCACATCGACATTTAACGAAAAACAACCCTTAAACTTAACAGTTATAGTTACGTTCTAATGAACGTAACGACATCATTACATAATTGCTACCGTCAAATCGAGGTTTGATGATAATAATTATAAAAAGGCTTCGTTTATAGTTCTAAAGTGACTTTATTTTTCAAATGCTGCGTTTCTTTTGATTTATGATGATGATGATGGATTTGTAACTAGTTTCATCCCCAAAGCTTTGAGCCCTTTTCAGATCTCGTGTTTAGTGGCAGACTGATATAATAATAGCCTAGTACGAGTATGACGAAACATTAAAAAATACATACTACAGCTTAAATTCAATAATAGACATAAAAACACCCTGCCAATCTGCTAAATATAAACTGATTTTATTTGATCCTTGCGTCTAATATTCCTGTTATCAATAAAGAAACTTCTAAAAGTATAAACAAGCTCCATTTGTTGGCGTATCATCGGTATCTTACCTGCCGCTCAACGACGCCACTTCGCATCGCGTTGCAAAAGCGCCACTGTGCGCTTAACGGGAAAGACACAAACTATTCCGGTAAAATGTATACATGCGTGCCGCGCAACCATGCGGATACAGATTAGTGTGCATTCCTATAGATAAGTAGCACACAATGATATAAATAACGCATACAATAGCACATAGTAAACAGTGTCTTTCTCAGCTTGAGCGTCAACAATTACCGAAATTTTCCGAACAGTTAGCTTGATAGTAAATGGCTTTTGTACACCTGATTTGAAATTAATGAAAACCAAACGCAAGTTAAACCGTCACTTAAACGTCTACCCTGTCTAAAAATTCTATGAACGGCACTGAACATCAAAGCAAGACTAGAGGTGACATTTCAAAAAGGAAAAGCTTCGGTAGATGAGGAAGGACTTGTCTTCTATTTGGATACCAGATCTTACTTACCCCTAACCGGAGGAGGGTAGGTTTGCTAAAGAAGTGTAGGAGGATATTTTTGACACTGTGCTTATTCCCCAAAAATATGTTTGAACTTGATTTATCCAATGCTTTTGAAAAAATACTCCAACAATGTATGAGATATTGTAACCTAGACCGCTTCATAACTACGAAACGCGACCAAAGATTTTTTCAGTTTTGGTGCATTAAGCTCGTACATACTGATACTTTATACCACGTCATATTCAGCCATTTCCGTTATCGTTTTTTTTTGGCAACGATCAAGGGTCTTTAAACGAGCTGAACTTCGAAACGCGACCAAATATTTGTTCAGTTTTAGCAGAATTCACATGAGTGCAACCGGTACTTCCTTTCTGTACTTTATTCAGCCATTTTACTTATCGTTTTTTTTTGGGAACAATAACTGGTTTTGCAGGCGCCATATTTCGATAACGCAACCACTTAGCGCAGGCAGACCGACATATTTGGCATCACGGAGTTGCCCTTTATCTTGTGAGCTTCCGATCAGCCATATTGGTGATCGTTGCCAAATTTGTCGTGACCTCCCGTAATACTAGTTACCTACCAATGTGTCGACATTCGATACACGATACATTTCAAGGTGACGACGTTCGATAAATAAATAAGGAAATTAGCTTATTTCAATAAATATTGAATAATTATGAGTTAGTAGGACAAGGCTGAAACTAGAATGTCTAGATGGTCGGGATTTCCGAAGCCCCAATATAGTATATTTTTACACCCAACCCATCCGATCAACATATACCACTACCATACTCTGCGCAGTTTTCAATGTGTTTCGTTTACGGTAGTTATATTATTGATATTTTAGGGTATACACTTTTTCTAAATCTTGCAATGTACAGCCAAGGAATTTAATTTCCAACCTACCTAAGGTTCAATATATATAGCAAACTGTCACCATAAGAGCTACAGAGCAAGATGTTAGTTTGACATATCGATCTTAATGATTGCGAATGTCAGACGACATTTCAACGAAATGGGTAGGGAATTAAATTCCTTGACTGTACCTACTTATACATTTGTTTTGTGACACCCTGTCTTAAAAAAAAAATATCTTATGGACTTTAGTATCTAACGAAATATGTCGCAAATAATACGTCTGATTTATTTTTTATCTGACTCTATTAACCGTCAAATTCACAAACACGACTGCATGCCAAGTGTCCGTCATGTCTTAAATCAGTCTCAATTTTACAAAATATAGCTGGCAACCCAGGCATGACGACATCGACATCGGAGAAGTTAACGGCCGAAACAACAGAAACCGGGCAACACTAACAATTATTTATTATCGAAAAAACCCATCCCTATTTTAAATTACACGTAATTTAGTCCGAAATAGGCACGCGCTCGGCAGGCAACTGGCAACACAGACATTATCGGTGCGGTTCGAATTTCAAATTACGCGCCGGTGTCGGATGGCGCCCTCCGGAGCGTTGCCATGGTAACGCACAGGTGTCGTATCGATCTTCGGTGGTGTTATGCGCGCCTGGTAGCAGTGTGCCTAAATTACGCAAGGTAAGATTATTTCAGTGTCTTTTAGGATCCCAAGAAAGAAAGGTGCTGCAAGTCACACTTGCCATTGTATCAGTTGATGTTTCTTTAATTTTATTTGAGTAGTTAGAAAATGATGAAAAAAATTAACAAATCAGTTCTCAGACTCGAATTTAGCTTGAAAATGTCCCCCAACGAACCCTACGTCAGTAGCTTTTGTGTTGCTCGGTTGTCTGCTGCAGGCCACCTTGTATCCATAGGTTTTAGTGCCGGCCATGCTAGAGCCGAACGGTATCGCACCATGGCAAGTGACCCAATGGCGTTTCGTGGAAGCTTAGCAGTACATAGTAGTAGTGTAGTAAGCCACGTGTGTCCATACACTTGTGCCATCTCACATTCCAGCACCCTCCACCAAGCCTGGGGCGGCAGCTGCAACTGCAGAAGAGCTCAAACGGCGCAAATGTACGCTCTTGGTGGTTACATTTGCCCCGTTTGGGATAGAAACCCTAGGCCATGGGGACCAGGCGCACGAGATCTCGTCACATCTAATCAACGCATCGAGTGACAAGAGGGCTGGCAGCCGTTTTGGCCAAAGGCTAAGTAGCATTGTTGTTCAACGGGGCAATGCTACCAGCCAGGCACAATTAACGAGTGGCGATAGCGATCTGGGGGGAATTTTCTATATATGGGCTAGGAATGTTTATCAAGTTGTTGTTATTGTAATAAATACAGACCTCCATGCCCTATCAATATTTGTCGTTGCCCGCAATTTCTGTCTACAATACGCAGTTTGACTAAATTGTAAATGGGTTACAAATAGTTGTCATAAATTAGAGTATATGCACGTTTCTAGAGCTCGTCTAGCCCTAGTACTTGTTCCCATTAGGAACGAAAAGCAAAGGCCGTATCCATTTGGCGGGCGCGTGACCGTCTGCGCTCCGTCTGGTGTCTGGTCCGCTCATCAGGGCCGATTAATTTGACTAAAACTAGTCCGGGGCCAGAGCAGAAGCGACAGCGGATAAATTAAAACCTTAAGGCCTTGCATCACCAATCTCAATATTTCCCGATAGCATAGCAAACAGATATCTATGATACCCTCTCTGTTTGCGTCCATGGAATAAACAGAGACGGCATCACAGATATCTGTTGGGTATAATACCGGGAACTTTTCAGAGAGTGGTGAAACAGGCCCTAAGCAAGTTTTTTTTAAATGTTAAATCAAATTTACGTAGATTCACTTGATAGAAAAGGATCACTGCAGCCCAACTTCAAGAGAGCCGCTCCATACAACTACACGACGGTATACTGTAAGATTGCAAAATGCGAGTTGCAACTGGCTACTACCCCACTATAAAAGTGTAAAAAAAAATAGGAGTAATTTCAATATTAGCGAAAGTAAAAGTCTTGCTTTCGTTTTATAAAAAATGAAGTTTGTATTGGTTAGATTAGGTAAGAAGAGTACCTACGACTGTCCTTTCGAGGAAATAAATAATCAGATATCGTCACAGGGTTGATGATGATAAAAGCTGAGTATTGCTAAAACACTGCACAATTAAGGATCCATAATATCATAATATATAACTTATAATAGTAACAAGTTCACCCACGTTGCGGTATTCTCATGGCTTGAGCTCCACAGTTTGCTATTAGTCCGTCGAGCCGGATGATCGCAGTCTCACACCTATTTACGCCTTCCTCTCGTCTGCACTCCTGTTAGCTAAAATAGGATAATTTCATAAAAACACCAAAATCACTGACTTTATGTCTCTATCATCGTCATCAACATTTTAGGGAATGACTTAGTCAAGTCAAGTATATTCCACCATGACCATACTTTACGAACCGTATCTCAAATCTATCAAAGTCGAATGGGCCCTGTTTTATTTTGAGTAGTGTATATATATGAAGTATAAGTATAATTGTTATAACTAATCTAACAAATCTATAAAAACTAAGCTTTAGCGCAACAAATCCTGATACAATTACTACGCAGACTTTATTAAACAACATTCCCATTACGTAATCACTTAGGCATTAATTAGTGATTACATTATATTGTCCGACCAACCCACCACAATAAATTAATTAAAACTTGTAATTTATAACACATGGCCAAGCGTACGTCCTTGCGGCATATTGCACGATTGATAGCAATTAGGTGCACTGTGAATTGCGATGCATTGTCACGCGGCAGATGGTGATATTTAATTTACGTATACACCTAGTTTTATACTATATACATGACAGCTGAGTCATGACGAAATGAATAATAAAACGATGTTTCCACAGGAAGAGGTCTCAAGATCTTTATTTGATATGGCAAGTAAACCAGAGCTACTACAAGCCATAAAAACGGCTATTGCTTTAGACTTTACAATAAGAGTTACTCTGTAGCCAGTTGTTGGTTGCAGCTAAAGGCCGGCAACAGATCAGATTTTCTTGAGGTCACTGCCCTGCCTGGTTACATCAGGCAAACCGCATGTTCGTTCACCTCCTTTACCCAAGATACTACAAAAACAGACTCAATCGATTCCAGAAACAAAAGTTCGCCGTTATTCGATCTTTACTTCTCCCTTGTTATCCTAATTAGTTAACTGAGTTCGTTAAGTGAACTAAGTAACATTGTGTGTGCTTAATTGCTTATTATTGTATGGAGGAGGGCATTCGCGCAGTATTGAGTCTAGCCGAAAATAAATCGAGCATAGTGCGCGATAACAGCGATTCTGTAGGGCTGGCCACAGTGGATAACGAAAGATCATTATTGGGTTTAGAATTATTACTATCATTTAGAGCCCAATCTAGTCCCATTCTTTTCCCTTGTTTTTGGTTAAGAGCCTTCAACGGTTCCCTTAAAATGGAGTCCAATTTGTCCTGCCATCGCCGTCCAGGCTTACTGCCACCGTTTTCAGTTCCTAGGCTTCCACCCTGTGGTAATATCGGCATACGATTCTTTGGTTATATCCCATCTGATGTCTCCTTGGTGTAGCGGGTGTATATTTATGAGGGGTGATGATCCTTTAGCCCACTGGCTTTTTTGCCTTCTTATTAAAAAAAACTTATTTATTGTAATATAAAAGTTATTTGACGAATGCCCCGACAGCCCTGGAAAAGCTGATCGTGCAATTACCCGGAGCACAACAAATTAGTGGAAGCAAAACAGCGCGGGCGCTGATCAGCGGAATTGGTGCCGTTTACAGTTCCAATCGATTTGTTTTGGTCATCGATTCCCAAAGTTTTTGCTGACGCGCCTCCCTGTACTACTTAAAACTAATGTCCATACGTCGTTATCGCAGGTGCAAGTATTGTACAATCTGATATTTTTAACAAAAAACTACCATGAGACTCGGACACATTAAGAGAAACGGATCGCTCACGTATTTGAAGTCAAGTAACTGCCCGACATGTTTCGGACCAGTCCGTGGTCCTTAATCATGAGCCCCCGCGGCGGTGGCGCGACGAGTTACTCGACTTCAAATACATGAGTGATGCGTTTCTATTAATATGTACGATTTGATATTACTGAAAACATAATCTTTGAATACTGTCAAATCGTAGTTGCACTCTATAACGACGTACGCTAATGTTCCTTCCTTGTCGCGATTTTATGTAATAAAATTCGGTTCCCGCCCTCGCTTTCTTCCGATTTTGTAGATTTCTTCCAAGTATGTTTATAAAGTGGGTGGGGGTGATCGGCCACAGAACTCTGAAAAATAAGATCTATTTTGAGTTCTGAGAGACTGACTGTCAACCGTACCTAATATTTTTAATGCTTGCAGTCAGTACTGTAGCTCTAAAATAAAAAAAGACAGATCTGATTGGATCTCACTACCTGAAACTTTTTAGTTCCTGTTTTCCTACTCTTAAGTATTGATTTTCTAAAATCGCTGTAATACGTGTTTCTTTAATTTTAATTATCATCTCAAACTCCTGCCGATTTTTATGTCTTATCATCAAAAGTACCTAAAGGATTTCCGATACAAAACTTCCACCTCTTTTTGATTCCTATAAGGGTTACATTTATTAAAACCCGTTCGTATTACTTGTCTCCGTAATAAAATAAAGGCATTGTCTAAATTTTGTGTTTCTGGAATAAGTCGTTTAGGCGCTATAGTATTAGTTATGGTATGGCGGTGGCTTCGGTGATGAGTCAGTCAGTCAATCAATCAATCATCATTCAGGAGTTTTCTCTTTCAATATAAGTATATATATACAGAAAAAACGTATAGATGGGGTAAGTGATACAGTACAAAATGTATATGTTCATCTAGCTACCCCTCTCTTTGCATTTCATCAGGCCTCCCTGGGCCGCGTGCCCCACTTTGAGAACCTATGGTTTAGGGGTTGCATTGCTTATTAGTACTTTGTTTTGAAAATTAAGTTATATTATTTGTTTAGTTAGTCCTTATCGTTGTGCAAAACAGTACAATAGCAAAGAGTAGAAATAAAAAGAGGGAGGGAACGGGGGGGGTTGCCTTTGTAAATCCATTAATGATATATGGCAACACAAAGTACGGCCCGGTATTCTAATTATTGAGAAAATTCGTGAAAGAAGAAAAACCGTGTTTTTGGTTTTTTTGCACTGTTACTCTGTTACTATTACTAAGGTAGACTATTGCGAGTGGTAGGACCTTGTGCAAGCTCCGTTTGGATCGCTAAACCTGCCGCTAAGCAGCAGTGCCTTAATTTTTTTTATGAGAAAAGTGAAGTTCCTATTTAACAATCTAGATAATACAATACAAGCTACCCAGTACAAGGTTTGCTTAGTTTCGGACTAGGTCAATTAGTATGAATTGTCTCGAGATATTTATTATTTTTTTTAGTTTTGAGTAGTTTGTAAAGGTGAAGATGGTACAGTCAGCCGAGTGGAACGAAGGCTACAGGTAACTTAAGATGATGAGAGTATTTTAGAAAATGATCTACTTACTTACCTAATTACCGGACGGAGTGTGACGGCGACACTGATATCGTGTAGGGCGGTCGGATCCAAAGGTGTTACAAATAAATACTGCGCCAGACAGTGAGTTGTAGAGGTCAAAAGGAGACGCCTATGCCCAGCAGTACACAAGGGCAAACAAGCAAGTGTCACCTGTGGCCCGTTTCACTCAGCTACAGGCTACAATTTTACAAGTCTAAACCAGCAACATTGTTCAATAATGACCAATGGCAATGGGCATAATGACCAATGTTGCCGGTTTAGACTTGTAAAATTGTAACTTGTAGCTTTGTGAAACGGGCCACTGATGGTAAGTGAACACCACCGCCTATGGAGACCCGCAACACAAAGGAGATTACAGATGCGTTACCAACCCAGAGGGCTAAGATGGAATAGCTCTTTGTGCCAGTAATTGTACCGGCTGTATTGCTCTGCACGCAACACAACAGTGCAAGCACTGCTGCTTAGCGGCAGGATTAGCGAGCAAGGTGGTGGTAGCGATCCGGAAAAGAAGATCTTCCGCATCTTCAGAGTAAAATGCAGTGATTGAAAATTTCCCATAAACATAATAAACAGAGTATCGACTCATAGACTGATCTATTTGCGACGCGCGAAATCGGAAATGGCACTCGCGCGCAGTAACCGGACGCCATGTTGCGCCGCCATGACACCGCTGTGACAGCTGTCACACGCCGCGGACATTTGAATTTAGAATGTTGGGGTTTTTGGTGCGTAACGCGTCTTTTTCTTATGTGTTTGGTGCCAGTATTTGAGATGGAATTGAGTGACCGTTTCGAATTTCCTGCTGAATATGATGCATTTATTATCTAGTTTGTTTATTTTTTACTCCTCGAAAAGTAGGTATGTTTGTCAGTCTGAGTATGCGCTGGGCGTCTGTCGGTCTTTTTGGTATCAAACTTAACAGATTTACCGCTTTAAATGCAAATTTCTAATGCTATGGAGAGGGCTATGCTTGAAGTTTCTCTGAGTGATCGAATCAGAAATGAGGAGATCCGCAGACGAACGAAAGTAACCGACGTAGCCCAGCGGATTAGCAAGTTGAAGTGGCAGTGGGCAGGGCACATAGCACGGAGAACTGATGGCCGATGGGGTCGGAAAGTTCTCGAATGGCGGCCGCGTATTGGCAAGCGCAGCGTAGGACGACCAGCCACAAGATGGTCCGATGACCTCATACAGGTGGCAGGAAGGCGCTGGTTGCATGCTGCTTCCAACCGGCCACTTTGGAAATCCATGGAGGAGGCCTACGTCCAACAGTGGACTTCTTGTGGCTGAGATGATGATGATGATGTTGAAATGCAAATTTCAAGGTAGTGCCTAATTTCTATAGGTACTTGATGTAAGTTCTGTTTCTACTATTTTTTAAATTTACAAAGCGGAAGACAACTAGCGTGCAGGTTACCTGATGGGGAGTGAATAACTCTGCCAATGGGAATCAGCAACCCCAAGAAAACCGCTGATACGTTGCTGGCCTGCGTTGCTGCTCTCCTCTAAAGCTTCAAATAAGTGTATACTACTAATGGTCTACCAGATCATTTTAATCACAACCAAAATTACGAACCCCCCTGCACTCTAGGGTTGCCAGTTAATCGGGATTCATCCGGATTGTCCTGACATTTTTGTGTTGTCCAGACTACCGACGAAATATGAAATATGCTGACAAACAGCTCCTTGTTAGCTTTTTACGAAACTAAAATTTAAAATTACCGCCCAGCACCTGGCTCCGATTTTGATTAGAAATATTTATTTGTGCCGATAATAATCCCAAAATAGCAACTTCTTTTTGAAATTTGCTCAGATATTTTGGTCCTTCCACATCACAGCCCAGTGGTCAGGGGGTGGCAGTTGGCGGCGCCCTCGCATCTACTTGTCTAGTAAGTATAGCCTCTCTCTTGTAGATACATCCCACTGTTGGATACTAGCCTTCTTTATTATGAAACCCCTTGAGAAACCCGTGTTGTTTATTTCTCATTCTACAGGGAAGTCTTCGGAGGTAACACCAGCGCTCGTATCGGATGTAATTTTATTATTTCTATTGGCGCTTCCTTCCAATTGGGCGGGGACTTAGGGTTGCCAGTATGCGCAAGAGAATTTATTGTGTACCAAAAACAGCTCTTCATACAAACGGCGGTAACGTTTCCACGCCTGAAACCGTAGCCATGGTTTTTCAATATGTTGTTGTTGTCTTAGTATCAGGTTTGTATGTTTTGATGTTTTCAATATTCTTCATAGATGTGTTGGTATTATTTGCATTTTAGAAGTTTCATACAAAACAAACGTGTATGTAGGTCCGATGATAATGCAATAATAAAGTACCGTTAACAAAAAAGCTTGTACACTAATCGACATCTACACTAATATAAAAAAAAAACTTTGTTTTTTTGTTCGTTTCTAATAGGTAAGGGGTAATCTAGGGAACTACTGAACTGATTCCAAAAAATCTTTCACTAATAGAAAACGCTATTCCTAACGGACATAGGCTACTTATTGCATGCGAAGAAGTCGCGAGCGTTCGCTAGTATAAAAAAAATCTTTCAAAAAATCTTAAGACTGGCAACCCTCCTGAAACGGTTATTCCGAATATTTCCAAACTCGCTAACAAGACGCGACGGCTATTACCGTCCGCGTCACGGTATAGAATAACCCCGACACGTTTACTCTCGTATCAAGCTAGAGGTAACTCTATGTCTATAGAGTAAGGGCTGCCTAGTGTGCACTGTGCCCTTGGTTGTGGTATAGGATAGAGTCGACATGACGCGAAATCGAATTAGGAGCGGATATCCGAGTTGTTTGCACCACTCCGTGAATTTCAAACAAACATTACATTTCGCCAGTATTTCATATTAGTTTTACGTATAAGATAAACTTTTTTAATACAACCATTTTTGTAAATTTGTAATTGTATGTACGTCGATGTCATAAATATTTATAGCTACAGCAATATGTCTAAATATATTGAAACACTAACCTTTTGGAAGGCATGGATTATTCCGCGATTACGTCACGCTGCTACAAGTACATACTGGTGGCCCCAGTACTGGGGTATTATAAGGGGTTGCCACGCACTGCCGCGGAACGCACGCCCGCAGACGTCATACCTAAACACAGCTTTCTAGTACTAAAATAGGCTGAGCTGCGGACAGGCGGACGGACAGACAGACGGACATGGTGAAACTATAAAAGTTCCTTGTCGACTGCGGAACCCTAAAAAGGTTATCATGTTTCGATTAAAATCATTTTACGTAGGAAATAATGAGGCGACGAAGCGATGCCACATGGCGTCATTACGAATGATAATAGTTCTCTGGATCGAATCAGAATAAAATGATCTGCGATTGAATGTGACAGCGCACGCGCATATGAGAAAAAAAAAACGATATGTTTAATATTTTTTTCCGCCGTAGTTTAATTTAACTCTCCGTGCGGCTTTGTCTAATCTATGTGATAAACACTTTTGTTTATCACACAGATTAGACGCAGTAAGAAAAAATCGCGTAAGGAAAGAACTTCCGTGATTTTTTTAAAAGACAGTCATTCTTCTTAATAAGTATCAAACTAGAACTAGAACTATATAAGGGATTAAATTAAAATATAAATAAATATACATACATATACTACTCAAAACAAAATAGGGGCCACTAATTATTAGTAGTAGTATTTTAATAAATTTTTGTAACCGAAATTTCTTTCGATTTTATTTTTAAATGTTTTTACATTCAAATTATTAAATTAAAATTGTAATGACAACACAAAGAAAAATTAGGACAATGGCAGGACTTGAACCTGCAACATAGGCATTCCGTGCCTTGCGTTTGCCAATTTCGCCACACTGCCTCTGCCATACCCTGCGAATTTTTCAATGTGCTTCGTCTTACGGTCATTACATTATTGATACAACATTATTGATATTGGTACAACTACCCTCGGTGTCATCTATATGAAACTTTTTACAAGTAGTATTTTGATCTTTACGTGAAAATTAAACTAAATAAATATATATATATTTGTGCAAGAACAGTATAACAAGGCTCTTGTTGTCTTTTATGTAGGCTAAAAATCATTTAATTAAGTAGTCATTTGTTTCACTAATTTCATTTAGTATGAAATTAGTCTATTGTCAACAGAAAACAGGAATAAAGTAGCAAGGCAAACAAGCCAGTGAGTCACTTAATGGTAAGTGATTATCACCGCCCACAACGCCGAGGAAATCATTAAATTGATTTAAAAATTTAAATATAAAGTATCTCCAAGTGCCAAGGGGTTGCCAGCGTCGCCGCTTGTAAACAAATCAATCAACAAAAAACAGGGACTTCCCCCAAACAATCTCCAATCATCCTCAAGTTATTCGAAACAGTAATAAATCCTATAAAAATAATCGCGCGCCATCTAGGGGAGATCGCATCAACTGCGCGTTATAATCTTAATTGATTCCCTTGTGGCTGGAGGGATGTAGGGACGCTAGCGTAGTGGTAAGCTGTTCTGACTACCAAGATAGAGGTTGTAGGTTTGATTCCCAGGAGGGGCAAATTTTTGTATGATAGAATTGATGAATGTGAATCATTATTATTATTTATGTAAACTCTTATGTACGTTCATTGTGTTTGGTTCTTTTTTAATTTGCACTGCCCGTTGTACTTTGGCTGTTTCTCATCGTATATCTCTTTCCAAAGGTTGTCTGGAAGAGATCGCTGCTTAGCGATAAGACCGCCTGTTTTATCCCATATAAAATTTTCCTGTATGTGTTCCTTTATTTTTGTTTACTTATGTGAATCAATAAAGAGTATTTGTTGTTGTCGATTATACCTCAGCCAAGGCTGTGATATGTTAACAGTAGGGGAAATATATTCACGTACCACCTTAAAACCCTGTCGCAATGAAGCGACGCGTCAAACGCCAGGCTATGTCATACAAATGTCATGCGTATGTCTCTTCGACTAGGTTCTACGGTGGTACGTCTTTCAATTTCCTTGACTGTAGGTATGCATTTATTATCCATGTCTCATCTAACTGGCTTTTCTTCAGAGGCTTTAAAATGACTGGTCTAAGTTTAACTCATCCTTACCTACGTCTCTATCAAAATAGTGTCATAAGAAAGGGACGTAGAGAAAAACTCAGAAAAAATAAACCTTGCCGGTCATGTTAGGGCCACTGGTACTGTCAGCCTCAGAACTAGCTTAACACTTAAGAGCCTTGTCATAGTAACGAATGAAATGAGAGGTGCTCGAATTTGTCACATCACTGACAGCGACAAGGTACTAAAATGTTCAGCTACCTGTGACATAGCTTTTGACATAGTCTTGAAAATATCAAAACTATACTACAATTACACCCTAGTTTAGTTTAGTTTAGTTTATTTATTCAGTCAATATAATTACCTACATCATAAATTGCACAAAATGACAAATTACACGTTTTTATATCGAGATCGTCAAATTTCATAAAAAGCATTAATCAATAAAACTAAAACAAAATCATATTCGAATGTCAGCATAATTAAACAAATATTAAAACTATTAAATACTAAAACTAATCAAATTAATATTGGTATGTCAACATAATAAAAATAATAAGCATTATACACTAAAACTAAGTCAAAAAAAAATTAAAATTGGAATGTCAACATGAAAAATTCGTCTCTAATAGGGATCAAAAATAAATAAAAAAGAAGAAAGAAAGAAATAAAATATGAAAATGTCAAATTACACTTATAAAAACTAAACAAAAATGTCCAAATACTCTTTCACTGAATACAATGGATCTTGGACCTATCTTGCCCCCTCGCACTCACAAGGGAGGCGCAGGCGCGTCGGAGGGGAGATGTCGCGATATCAGGCGTGAGGCCATTATCAACCATTATCGTGATCATGAGTGGAGTTGAGGATAATTGGCTTAACCGCAAACGGGTGGTTAGAGCGTTCCGACCGCTCGAAATAAAAGATGTTCCTTTGTGACGACTGACGACTTATCCTTTTTTAGGGTTCCGTACCCAAAGGGTCAAACGGGACCCTATTACTAAGACTCCGCTGTCCGTCCGTCTGTCACCAGGCTGTATCTCATGAAGCGTGATAGTTAAACAGTTGAAATTTTCACAGATGATGTATTTCTGTTGCCGCTATAACAACAAATACTAAGAATGTTTAAGGGGGCTCCCATACAACAGACATGATTTTTTTGCCGTCTATAAAGATAACAGTACGGAACCCTTCGTACGCGAGTCCGACTCGCACTTTGCCGGTTTTTTAAGTCTCTTCTTATTTGACGACTAGATATTTTAGTTCTGTATAGTACTAGAGTTACGGATAATTGGTTCAACCGCGAACGGGTGGGGTTTAGAGCGTTCCGACCGCTCGAAATAAAAGATGATCCTTCTTTGTGACGACTTCTTCTGCTTATCACGACCGGACATTTTAGTGGTTATTCATCCTGACTACAAAGCTTGAGGTTTCGGGTTGGATTCCCGAGAGGGGCAAATGTACGATGAATACGAATGTTTGTACCCGAGTCTTGGAAGTTATAAGTATGTAAGTATATATTTATTTAACTAAGTATATATATATATCGGTTGTCTAGTACCTAGTGACCTAAGATAACTCTTGGATTTCGTTTGGATTTGTGCAGAACTGCAGATAGATGGCGGTGAACAGGGCGCCTAGCAAGAATTTTATCGACACGCGTTTAGTCGCTACGTAACTCAGTGCGTCTCGTTCTAACTAGCTCAGCAGGAGAGAGACACACTGAGTTACGTAGCGAGGTATCGCGTGAGAAGGTTCGTTAGATGTACAACAATTCCTCCCTTTTCCATAATAATAAACAGCCTTAAATTATTATGATAAAGCATAAAAAAATTGAAACTTGACTTCGAATAACCCTCCATTTGGGCATAACTACCGACCCGCGGTGCAGCTAATCAATCGGCGCCGTGGCGAATGTTGAAATCATCGGTGGTAATGCCCGCCCCCGGGGAGAGGGTGAATCAACAAATACGATTTGTTTCGCTCAAATTGAGGGGAATTGCGCTTTATTAATGCTATCAACAGTTCGGTTTGTGACTTGTTGTTTTACTCGACCACGGAGGAGAAAAAAGGGTTAGGTTTTGAAATAAATAAATAAATAAATAAAAATAAATATCTCGGGACAATTTACACCAATTGACCTAGTCCCAAACTAAGCAAAGCTTGTACTATGGATACTAGACAACGGATATGCATACATATATAGATAAATACATACTTAAATACAAATAACATCCATGACTCAGGTACAAACATTCGTATTCGTCACACAAATATTTGCCCATACCAGGATTTGAACCCGGGACCTCTTGCACAGTAGGCAGACACATGTGCCACTGTGCCATACAGGTCGAAATTAAAGAAAAGTGTATAAAATCTAAGTTATACATTTTATTAATGTTTTGTGATGTTTGTTGCTGTTTGCGTTTCAAGGTATTTAAAGAAACCTTTTGGTCCCGTGCTACTGTCCAGTTTAGATTGACGTGAAAAGAAGTCCGAAAAATGAATTTTATTAGTAAATTGACTTTTAGAAAAGTAACTTTTCTGTAAAAAAAATCCAATCGGAGCACGACGAAGGAAGTTTAGTTACTGTTCAGAGTAGCTACTCGTGCTGTCAGCGTGCTGTCAAACCTGGCTCCCGTGGTCGGGTTGACAAGGAAGCACCGACCGCATCCTTGTACGGGCTCCTTCCGCCCGCTGCACTCCTGATACATTGCGGTCGGGATGTGATGGGGTCCTAAAGACCTGTATTCTCCAAACGCATCAACGTCGGATTCAACGTTGAAGCTTCGCCCTGTCTCGCTCACTCAAGCTAGCGCTAGAGCGAGACAGACGTTTAAACGGTCGTGGCCACGAATGAACGAAGATAAAATTAATGGTACACGGAAATCTCAGGTCTAGTCACTATTTTTTTAAATCTAATATTTGTAGTTCATTGCGGACTCTACATTTTTGATTTTCTACATTTTTCATATTCTTTCCGTTTACCCTTTAAATAGTTGCTAAATCCTGTTTCTGACAATAAATATAAATTTCATTGAAGTTAAAAACCTATGTTGCATAAAAGCCTACGTGAAACACGACGCCCCGCTTTCCCAGAACTTAGCTTGTTTACTATCCATCCTTTAATGTGCCGAAAGTTGCGTAATGGCAGTACAGTAAGTAAGCGTTTATATGTTTTATATAAAAATATCGTGACCTTGGCGATGGGTGGGACAATGATGGTGAAATTGAAATAGATAGGACACGGAAAAAATCCATAGCGCCGTAACACGTAAATAGTTGCGATGCCAGTTTCCTTTCGGATAAGTAATATTTTTTTATAGTTGCTTATTATTGGGTCCCACTACTGGGCAAAGAATAGAATAGAATAAGTTTATTTCAGGCGGCCCAAAGATCTCAAAGACTAACATCAATATTTATTATAGATAACTACTTAATATGTAACCTAATTACTAGCACGTGAAGTCTGTAACGTGAGCACTTTCGCGGTGTCAGTTAACCGGCCACGGTGCCGCCGGAATGCGACACCTTTCGGCGGAAACTCTTCTCTTGTAAAGGTCGACAGCTGGTCAGTCGGAACTCAGACCATAAATGAATTAAAATTCACGTCATGGCGGGACCTTTTGACTTCTACTACTCCCGGTTTGACGCAATATCAGGTCAGCACCTATCATACGCATTTCAGGTACAAACATGGACTTCAGGCGAGAACAGAAACAGTACTCGAAGTTGATACTAGTTATAGCAGAAATTAGTGCTAAATGTCGGGTATTTCGTCAATTAATTAAGAAACGGTAATGAGCAACGGTAATAACGCCGGAGAATTACTGCTCTGCGAAACCTACGGGAGTGATTCCCTAAACGGAAAAGCGACGAGCTCGGCACCAGGGCAGCTCCTAGTGCAGACAGCATGGACAGTACTAATAGAGTGCAGTAGCAACTAATTTAGGAAATAATAAGAGTACATTCAAATCCGCTCTTATATCGGCCACTTTAAAAACCTCGCAAGCCATTGGTACCGAACTAGCCCTTTTTCGCTTTTAAATTTCTGTCGGTTAAGGTGACATCACTTTATCAAATCTTTTCTATGATTTCTAAAATAAGTGTCGGTTTCATTTTGTTTTATTGTATTCTTTGGTAACACCTCTGACGCGGTCGTCAGCGACGTTGCGCCTGCGTCGGCAGAACCGTGGGAACAGTGTTGACGTCCATACTTTAGGCATTTAGTGCATTGACTATAACACAAACGGAGTCGGATAATTTTCTGTACATATCTACACTAATATTATAAAGAGGAAAGATTTGTACCTATTTTTGTATGTTTGTATATTTGTAATGAATATGGCTCAAAAAGTACTGGGTCGATTTAAAAAATTCTTCAACCAATAAAATGCTACATTCTTCCAATTTGACATAGGCTACATTTCATTTTGAAAAAAATTAGGGATCCTTGGTAAAATTTGAACAATGTAACCGAAGGTGTAGAAAAATGAGTCTTAAAATTGATTGTACCCGTGCGAAGCCGGGGCGGGTCGCTAGTTTAGTATAAAGTAAAGTCGCTAGCCGTGTCTGTCTATCCCAAATCCGTATGGTGCGTTCGGCCGCCTTCTCCTTCTATACCACGCAACAGATTTTGATACAGTTTTCACTGTTACTTTGAGAATTTTGTAAAATTAATTAGCGACTTAATAAATTGATTATTTGATCAAAGTCAAAGTCAAAGTCAAAATATTTTATTCAGATTAGGCTTACAGGTAGCACTTATGAATGTCAAAAAATTTACCACCGGTTCGGAAAAACCTCTGATGAGAAGATACCGGCAAGAAACTCAACTCTGATTATTCTCTTATTTATTATTTTCCACCCTTAGAGGTGGAGTGAAGGAATACCCTTATTGAATTTTCTGTATCTTCACTACATAGTAAATATAAAGTAAATTCGCTATCCGTTCCTAATGTCTTTGGCCGCTTATCTTCTTAACCACGTAAAACAAGTAAAAGCACCTAATAAATCGCACCCTTAGAATTAAAGCGACTCAATTCTGAATATGATATTACCCAAAATTAAACCTTATGTCTGTTAATTAAGGTGATATTTTGGGACGTGTATTATTCAGAAATGGGTCACTTTAATTCTAAGCGTGCGAAATGTACTAATACGTTACCAAACCATAACTAACTATACTAGTAATGCCTGATATGGGGACCCCCGATAATATATATATATTTTTTAATGTAAGAGAGAGGAAAACAAGCAAGCCATTCACTGATGTGAAGCGATCATCGCCGCCCACAGGCACCACCAATCCCGATAGAGTCACTTGTGCGTTGCCGGCGGTAGTAGAGCCCAGATATTGTCACTCAACGTGGGAAACGTATTAACATACGAAACTAACCAGTGGCCCGTTTCACGAAGCTACAAGTTACAATTTTACAAGTCTAAACCGGCAACATTGGTCATTATGCCCATTGCCATTGGTCATTACTGACCAATGTTGCCGGTTTAGACTTGTAAAATTGTAACTTGTAGCTTAGTGAAACGGGCCACAGCACTGTTATCCTCTAAAGTGTATTCATCCAAACTTATCTTGTCATGTAAACAAAATCCTAACCTAAAATTTCACTTTTCTCGCCTAAACACTCTTCATCGCCCAAATAAATCAAATCGAGACTATCGATAGTAGAGGTAATTCATAAGTTGTCCCTTAAGAATGCTTTTTTTCAATAATAAACAAAGTGTGATGCCAAAAACTGGAATTTGTGGTTAGAACGTTATCTACTACTTAAAATAAAGTAAGGATGAATATGATTTTTAAGCGCACAGGTGAGGCTGATGCACACACATCGTTAGGTATGAAATCTAATTTAAGTATGGATCGATTTTAGAGATCGATTGCTAAGGTTACCACGGTTAGATAAAAGTTGGATATAATAAAAGCATAGATAACTATTGAAAATATCATAACACCAACCTTAAACATTTCATGTTTTAGTATTTAATTTGAAATGTGTATGCTTATCATTTTAAAATTAACCTTGTTTCAATTATTAAATAAATAATTGTTATATAAATCCCTTAAAGGGATAAGTTCGCCTTTGTATAGTCGACCAAGAAATTGCTTGACCACTTTTCGACCGTATTACAAAGGGATAAGGTTCAAAAGTGCTTAAGCAATTACTTGGTCGACTATACATGTTACTTATTTTCTTGTAAATTGTTATTTTTTATTATTATGTGCAATAATGAGTTTTACATACATACATACATACATAAATAATTTGTATAACTTTCACATTATTAATTTTAAGAACCCACCCAGGGTTCTTAAAATTAACTTTTGTAGTTTTATCGATTTATTTGAAGTGTACAGGACCTACACGATTTTTACGGGTTCATCTCCAAAATAAAAAATAAAAAACTCTAGTACGTAAATATTTCTAGTCTACATGCCTATACATACATACATATTAATAATTTTAAGCGAAACGTGCATGACAAAAATAGGCTATGTATTAATTTATAGGGGATAAAATTCGGCAAACGTATATATATTTTGTGAACATTTAAAAACACAAGTGCTTCCTATTTTTATTATTTAGACATAGACATAGAAACATTTCAAGTTTAAGGTGTTAAGTTTACGTTATATGTCGCTTAAGAAACGTCAAATGGGACAATAAAAACCTCGCCAACTGTACAAATATTTATAATCCAATGGTAAAATATGCCTAATTTACATATAAGAACAGCTAATGTTTATTAATTATTTAAAATAATTACTTTAATTATTGTACTAAGGCATCATATACATGCAAGCGTTTAGGTGTTCAATTACACTTAGCGCCACACGACAAAACGCAATGCCGATTCAGCTTCTATGTTATGGATTTGCACACGCCTCGCTTCTCATGATAGCCTGGTACATGTAACTAAATGTTACACGTTTAGCATTATATAAATAAATTTTATATAAAGTGTGTGATTAGCTGATAAATTGATGATGTAAACGTACGGTCATGATAACACTGATAAGGTAGCATCTAGTTACATTTTAATCGCAATCTTTTTACTAAATACGCTACAGTTGCCATTGGCCATGCATTTGCCGTTACTAAATATCATTATTAATTTATAAACATCCATCCAGTGTAAGTCTTCATTTAAAAAAAATCCGCACAAAAAAATTATATATGGGGTGATTTAAAGGGTCAAAATTAAAAAAATATATATTTTTGCATATGGTTTATTACTATAAAAATATGTTCTTCAGCATTGAGTGATCTTGTATAATAAACACTGTTTAGTATCACACTCCATACAACTACTAGCAAAGTCATACCTATGATAGGTAGACGTTTTGTATACAGCGTTTTCGCGGGGCCTGCGTAACACAGTTTGCGAATCGTGATATTTCAACCAATAGTGATCAATGATCATAGGCAGAAACTAAAGATAGGTACTATTTTTCTTGTTTCACGATTATTTTTTTATGAAATAGAAAGGCAAACAAGTAAGCGGGTTACCTGATGATAAGTGATCACCACTGCCTATAGGCACCCAACACTAAAGAGATTGCAGATGCGTTGCCAACCCAGAATTGCACCGGAAAACGATATCTTGTAATTTTGAGAATACAAATATTTTATTCATCATCCCAACAAGTATTAACCATATATGTTATTGATAAATCTGTTTCTATATTAATTATAAAAAGATTAACATCACGAGAATCAAAAAAGATATTTAAGATAAAGTAATATGACGGGCCTTCAATAGAAAAATAGAAGCCCAAAATAACTAATTATCTTTACAGTGGTTGTCTGTCTATCTGAACGTATTCACGCACATCACGCCAAAACAACTGCACGGAATTGGATGCGGTTTACTCCATTATATTAATGGAGATCGAACTGCAAATCAAATTTAAGAAATCTTTAAAAAAGTTTTTGATTAACAAAGCTTACTACACTCTAGGCGATTTTCTGGGGGATAGAAATGAATGAGCCAAAAATGCTGTAGCCTCTAGTAAATATGATATAAATAGTAGCTGTGATCCTATTTAATAAAAAAAATCATATTAATTTCATTTTAATTCTAATTTTAATTTTATTTTATTTTATTCTTTTTCAATTTTATTTTTTGTTCTGTAATATTTTGTTTCCTTTTGACATTTTTGCTATTGTTTTTATTTTTTTAAGCCACTAGTTATAAGATACATTGTATGTATGTCGTAAAGGGCATGTTACAGTGATACGTACATATAATTTATAACATCTGTATTATTTACCTGTTTGGCACAATAAAGTGGTTGATTGATTGATTGAAATTTGGTGATGGTATTTATTATTAACAAGATACTTCAAATTTTTGTAACCGAAATTTCTTTCGATTTTTATTTTAAATGTTTTCACATTAAAATTATTAAATTCAAACGCTATGTAATGACAACACAAAGAAAAAAAGGTACCCAGTTGAATATGATAACTTGTTAAAAAGTTTCATTTAGATGACACCGAGGGTAGTTGGACCCTTAAAATCAATAATGTAATGATCGTAAGACGAAACACATTGAAAAATTCGCAGGGTATGGCAGCGGTAATGTGTCTAAACTGGTAAACGCAAGGCACGGAATGCTGATGTCGCAGGTTCAAGTCCTGCCATTACCCTAATTTTTCTTTGTGTTGTCATTACATAGCATTTTAAGATACTTCCAAATTCCATGCATACGAAGTCGCGAGCAAAGGCTAGTAGAAAATAAAAAAAGTTGCTACGTTACAATGTTAACTTACGTTTTAATTTTGACGGAGATATTGACGCGCTGGTATTCGGTTTCGTAAAATATCGTCAAGGTGCATTCTTAAGGGACAGGACGCCCACATTTACAAAAACACATTAAGCGTTTACGATGAAATTTCCCGACCTCTCGCGAGCTATCTCAATAAAGAAAATTATATTTTTTTATCACTTTAATAAAGTAAAACCGGAGACTTAGCCGTAACTTAATCTGCCGAAACCGGATAGCAGACAGTATGGCGCGGACTTTACTTTTTTTCTACTTTTTTTCGTAAAAAGCCAAAGGACTTTTGAACTTTTTCTTCTCTTTGTAACGTGTGTGATCCTGGTGGTTGATGAACGATTGTTTTCGTTAAAATGTTGATAAAAAATTAAGATATTGGATTTGGATATCATGTTCAGACGTTTTGATGGCTGAGGTGAATTATCGGCAGACGCGGCTTGCGTCACAACAAAAATGTTAGTAGATAGTTTTTTATTTTCCTAAGTAATTTTTTGTTCTCTGTTTGAAGTTTATAGGGTGTTTTTTTTTTTGAAGAACGAATTTGAAAAAAAAATCTAAATATTAGTAACAAGAAATACCCACTCTTAAGCTTAACGAATTATGCTTTATTAAATACTAACGACCAGCCCTTGCTTCGCTCGGGTACAATTAGGATGTATTGTCAATAAAAACCTTTCCTGTAAAGTCCCTAAATTACAGTGAAACCGTATCAAACTCCGTTGCGTGGTTTATAGAATAGAACCATTTATTTCAAGCTGCATAGGCCCATAGAAAAAATACCTTAAAGACTAACATACATATTTATAAAACAAAAACAAAACAAAAACATTAAAACATTAAAATTAGCACGTTACTTCGGTGACGCGTGACCTAGTTTCGGGGTGTCCAGCAACCGTCCACGAAAACGACGAAAAGCGACTCCCTTCGGCCAGAATTCCTGCTTCATGAAGATCGACAGATGAGTTTATAAGGAGTAAGCGGCCGAAGATATGAAGAGAGACAGGAACGGTTATCGACTTTGTTTTATACTATCTAAAGATAAAAATGTTGACAATATCACCAAAGTTTCAAAGGTTTTGTACAGTCAAGGCACTTAATTCCCTACCCATTTCGTTGAAATGTCGTCTGACATTCGCAATGCATTAAGGTCGATATGTCAAACTAACGTTTTGCTCTATAGCTCTTATGGTGACAGTTTGCTATATGCTATTGAACCTTAGGTGAGTTGGAAAGTAAGTTCCTTGAATGTACTACCTCTTATAAAAAAAAATCTTAATTTATAACTTGTCTTTACTTGTACTAGTTGCAATACTAATGCTAACTATTAACTGGAAACCTATTTTAACATTTTCCAGAAGAGCTTCACCAATAATAGCTTCCTTGTGTCATCCGTCTGTCTGTCTGAGCGCCGCCATCTGAACATCAACCCTTTGCCATCACAAATATTTTGCCACTCGTCACGTGTCACGCCGCGTTCAAACGCTAGTTAACCCTTTTAGCGTATGACAGAACATTCTTACGTGTCATATTTTTTTTGAAATTGTAAGTTTAGAGATACTGGATCGCCATTTGTTTCTTGTAAAAAGTAATGATCAAGGGGAAGAAAGAAAAATCATTTATACCTTTCAAATAGACAAATTAGTTATGAAAAATAAACGTATACTATTAATAAACAGGGAATAAGATTTCAACTAAGAAATCATGTAAGTACAGGGTAAGTCTATTAAATTGCTGAAGAGCGAAGGGAATCTATAAACTTAGGGCAATTGAAATTTGAGACAGAGGAAATTTAAAAGAATATTCTGGTAACTATAGCGTAGAATAAAATTCGTCGCTGTGACTGGTAAACCGCTTATGTATGTAAAACTCTTTATTTCATGTAATAATTAAATAAAAATAAAACAATATACACAAAGACAAGCTTATTCAATTATTCCAATTAACCTTTGAGCAATAGACAGGACATCAGAGTCAGATTATATGAACTTATGCTTAAAAGCGTAAATGTACAATTTTTTTAAAGTAAAATTGTATTCAATTTACTGGAATAAAATTAGTACGAGGAATTAAATGTAAACACAAAGGCTCTTTTCTTTACTTTTGGCAATTTTATTTTATTTATTAGGTATTTTCAATAGCACGGTTCTGTAGTATCAGCAACGAAATATTTATAAATCATTTCATCATGCATGTGAGATAAAAATTTAAATTAAGAAGATGTTCAAGTGAACTGAAATGTCGAATGTTTATCTTTTCAATTTGAGATGTTGCTGAAAATAAACTTACAGAGTACCTAAAAATACTACGCAAGTGGCGAGATTGACATTTCCTATGTTTTTCTATATTGAGAACCTACATCAGAGCCACATGTTGAAAATAACCGGCCGTAAAATTCTTTGTCCCTAACAAAGCCGATGGGACGAAACACGATATTTTTGCACGAAATTAGGGAATATTGTATAAAGTATTAATATCTTACAAATGTGCAACGGCTTGAATTACGATAGACACAAAAAGAAACATTTTTTTTTCGAACTATGAAATATGGACAAGCAATCATAGAAAGGGTCAAGTCATTGTTGCACTTTTTTTATTTTCCAATTTCTGTTGTCCTTTTAACCCTTGTAGTTTTATTTCTGACCTTTGCCTTTAATGTGTCAATTGATTTGTGACATTTTTTTGTAAAATCGTTGCAAAAACATTTTAGCTTTTTGTGACACCCTGTGTGAAAAATTTCTCGACATTGTAAACATGGAATTTAATTAACGCATTGTTTACGCAGTTGTGGCGATGACTGCTCGTTCTTTCTGAAGTCTTAGTACCTTGCTGAATATTTTCTTTCTTTTTGTTTTTGTTTTTAAACGATTATTAAACCTAACTTTACAATTTTCATAAGAAATCCAATAATAATTAGGTATCATGATAATTTAACTGTTAATGTTAAATTGAGGTTATAAATAATTATAATTATGAGTACTACTATAAGAAAACCTTTCATTTATCATCATATTGTTGAGTTGGACATCTAATAATTCAGTTATCTACATTTCCTCACTAGTCCCTCTTAACATTTATTTTAACTCCTGACGGCTATTTTCAATTAAAATACATTTAAATTAAAACTGAAGCAATCCTACCGGACACAGCTGGTCCATTTCTACTCTGCACTATTTAGTTTAGTTCTGTCTTGTTAGTCATTCATTACATTAGTAATTTCTTACAACATCCCTTTACCTCTAAAATTACAGCTTTGAAACTATTCTAAACCTTATCCTGACGCGTTAGAGTGTTATAAAAGAATTAAGGACGGTAGAGGTAAGTTTGTGGAACAGCAATGAGATAAACATGGCTGCGCTGAGCGAGTGAGACGTCAATCACCTGTCAACGCACGTCCCGCCTTCTATGCGCTCCTGAGCTCCTGGTACAGCTAAATGCAATGTACTCGGATTTGGACAAGAGAAACCTCTTTCAAGGAATGAATAGTCTAAATACAAGCACAAAAAAACCCATGCAAAATAAACCCCTTTATAATTTTATTATTACTCAAATGGCAAAATATTCTCAGAAAAAAACTTAAACCGAGTAAAAAATAACATCATTAAGCTTATTGTTTCTTAAACGTGAGGTTAAAAGTCAAAGGTTACGTTACGTACGAGTATCAATTGAAATTGTAACAAAAAAACTGTAAGTGAACATAATTTCTCAAGAAAAGATCGCGTACTTGTCAAAGGGTCACAGTTAACCCTTTCCTGTTTTGAACAAAAAATGTCCTTTTACCCGAATCCGGACAAAATGTTACTTTCAATGTTATTTGCTTAACCCTTTATTTTTTTAATCTCAGACTTCGTGGGAACAAAGGTAAAAAAATGAGTTTCGTACTATTTTGATAAATGGTTAAAATTATTCTGCTTGAAAAAAGAAATCGTTCATGTAAGTAGCGGGCATGCGCACCTCAGTGTGACAATGTTTCTGTTCTATACAGCGTATCCAGTATACACATAAATAGAAGTCAAGGTACAGGGCTGTAGCACAGTATAGATATAACCAGTAAGGAATCTACGTACAAACGCTCGGAACCGACGCACACACACAGACGCACGCTCAACACGGCCGCTAAGGCTGCTAACGCGACTGACGGCCGCCTTAGCAGCCTTAGCGGCCGTGTTGAGCGTGCGTCTGTGTGCGTGCGTCGGTTCCGAGCGTTTGTACGTAGATTCCTTACTGGTTATATCTATACTGTGGCTGTAGTCTGGGCCCAATTTCCTAAACGCGACAGGCGACAGATGACAGTGACAATTCGGTATACATTGCTTGCCCACTATGATGTTAAGTATGTAACGTTACTTGTCGACACAGTAATGTATGGTGAATTATCATTGTCACCCGTCGCATGTCGTGTTTATGAAATTGGTCCCAGCTCTTCGTGTAAAGTAAATACATTTGTAGATGGGGCACCAAGTGGCCGGGTGACGGATGGGCGCCGCAGCGCGGAGTGTCCGCAAACACCGTGACCCCTTATTCTCTTGGGGCACAGTCGAACTCGCCGTCGAGCCATCACGTTGTCTCGCTCACTCGTGCTAGCGCTAGAACAAGACAGGACGCTACTCCATCGTCCAGTCCGACGATGAAGCGATAAGAGAATAAAAGCACTGTTTGCGGACGGCCCTCGGCGACTGGATGGTCACCAAGAATTAACCACTATTGTATAAGCCGGTATCACATGCGAGCTTACACGGTTTAATGCAATTTTTATGCATGTTGTATTTTTTTTATATAAAATAGGAAGGCAACAAGCAAGTGGTACTGATGGTAAGTGATCATCACCGCCTATAGACACCTGCAATACCAAGGAGATTGCAGTTGCGTTGCCAACCTAGAGAGCTAAGATGGAATACTTTTTGTGCCAGTAATTGCACCGGCTGTCTTGCTCTCCACGCCGGAACACAACAGTGCAAGCACTGCTTCTTAACGTCAGGATTAACAAGCAAGGTGGTGGTAGCTATCCGGACGAACCTTGCACAAGGTCCTACCACCCGCATTGTATGTAAGTGATATGTAACTCGGGGATGTACAAATTTATTGAAATAGGCGGCCCTTACTAATTATATATTTATTCTTTTGTCTGGTGATTCCAGGGATTTCATTTCAGCATTTTTGTGTTTTATAATTCAATACGGTTCGGGATTAACTATATCTACGGATAACGAATTCCACTCATTCCGAACGGAATTTATATATTTATTTACCCATGAATATATCCCTACGTCTTGCAAGTAGATAGATACTACCTATGAATATCGCATCTACAGATTTAACTAATTAAACAAATAACATTAACTGTTTAAAAAAAGTACTCTTCATTTGAATTGCAATTTTCAAAACTGGTCGCGGCTATAGTTGCAAAACTTCTGAAATATTCGGAATTATTCCGGAAAACTTCCGGGAATATTTCGATTACTCGGAAACTTTCCCAGTAATAAAACCGGTCACGTGCGAGTTGGACTCTTTTATTATATTTAACAGAAAACATTCCTTAATCATAAGGGTGCATACATTTAGTCATTCTACTTCAGAACGAGTAATTAAAAAAAGTGACAGGAAATTCGATTCTAATGATGTCAACACTAGAAAGAGACAGAGGCGTTTAATTCGAGTCTTTCGCTTAGACCGTTTGTGCTGTTCACAGCGCGCAGTCCATCAGTTCATGGTTCGGCCATTTTGGAATTAAAGTGATATATTTTTATTTTAAAATGTCCGTATGAAATTATACATACATATAATATCCAATCAGGCTTATATTACGACTATTTACGACCGCTAGTCAAGTCTTTCGTCGGCGATGTGACTTTGGTTAAACAACCTCCCAGAGACTTTAAAATGCGTAACACCAGCATTTCATCTTTATTAATCATCATCAAATTAATCTATGATCACTGAAAACATAGATTTAAAAAAAGGATCAGGCTTTTTGTATTATTACAAAACATGGTTGTATGTGCCAAGATACCTTTGCCTTTCAACACTAAAAATGACAGCCCGAGGCCGAGCGGAATCTCAGCGGAATGAATACTTCCTCCCCTCCCGGAATAGTTCCCCACCTCATACGTCCCTGGGAATGTTTCCGAATGTTTCCGAAGGAATCAAGGAAGTTTTCGTCTTTGCCTGGGAATACTTCCCAGTAGGTAAATTAAGTTTCCACCCGTGTTGATGTTAAAAAAGCGTAAATAAAACATAAATATTTGTCGTATTACCTATGTCAGGGCAAGTTATGTACCAATTTTTGTAATTTAATCATGATTTTCTTATGTTGTTATATTCGATCGAATACGCAACTTAAAAACCTAGCCGCCGTGTGTTTTTCTTCTGTCCCATGAATTTATGTAGAAAAGCGTAGATATACAGATACTTGTTACGTACATCCTCGTCTTGAATGTAGTCAACGCTTGTAGTCCAGGGCCCAATTTCATAAACGTGACAGGCGACAGGTGACAGTGACAATTCGGTGTACATTGCTTGTCCACTATGATGTTAAGTCTGTAGCGTTACTTGTTGACACAATAATGTACGGAAAACTGTCACTGTCACCTGTCGCCTGTCGCGTCGATGAAATTAGTACCAGTGTCCAATCTCATAAATGTGACAGGTGACAGTGACAATTTGGTATACATTGCTTTCCCACTATGATGTTAAGTCTGTAAGTCTGTAGCGTTACATGTCGACACAGTAATGTACGGCGAATTGTCACTGTCGCCTATCGCCTGTCACGTTTATGAAATTAGTCCCAGAGCCCAATCTCATAAACGCGACAGGCGACAGGTGACAGTGACAATTTGATATACATTGCCTGCCCACTATGATGTTAAGTCTGTACAAGTCTGTAGCGTTACTTGTAGACATAGTAATGTATAGCGAATTGTCACTGTCACCTGTCGCGTTTATGAAATTGGGCCCAGGTAACTTGTTCATTGTTAATTTGTTAATTTTACAATAAAAGAATACCATAACAGTAGTAGGGTTATTTTTGTGCACGAGTATGTAGGTATGTACCTATGTAAGGATTGGAATGATTAAAACGATGTTTTTATTAAGTGTTTAAAAACAATTTCGTCGTAGTTTTTATTATTTTGTTTTGGATTTCTACAAAGAAAGTCTTTATCGGTAATCGCCTGCCGGAACCATCCAGTGGATATCTACTTTTAGGTTTTTCCCCTACTAACTACGGACGTACTGCGTGTAATGTACATACGGTTGCAAAATTACGTAAGTAATTTTAACAAAAAGGCGCGTAAAATACCGATAGTTTGCGGCGTGTGTTATATAAAACATGGTTGTATGTGCCAAGATACCTTTGCCTTTCAACATTCAAAAATGACAGCCCGAAGCTCGAGGCCAAACGGAATGAATACTTCCTCCCCTCCCGGAATAGTTCCCCACCTCATACGTCCCTGGGAATGTTTCCGAATGTTACCGAAGATGGAATCAATCAAGGAAGTTTTCGGCGCGCAGAGCTGGCGGGCCGGGGCGGCGGCGGCGGCGCACGGCGTCTTTGATTTCGTTTACTTGCGTTGTGTGTGAGAGCTTGTAAAACGCCGCACGCGCCGTTCAGTTTATTCGCCTATTCTTCGTGTTGAATTACAGTTAAGTAATTTAAGCAAGGTACTTAGGTAGGTACCTCGAAATCAAGCTGAAGTGTAGAATTATTTCTAAGATGAAAGAAATATTCAGCTCGCACAGCCCTGTCGAATTTCCATCTCTTTCTATCGCGTTACTCTTACCAATTTTTTTTATACAACATAGGAAGGCAAACGAGCAAGTGGGTCACCTGATGGAAAGTGATTACTACCGCCCATAGACACCCGCAACACCTAGGAGATTGCAGTGCGTTGCCAACCCAGAGGGCTAATATGGAATACCACTTGTGCTAGTAATGAAGTAAGTATGAAAAATAGTGAATTTTACCGTATTTTACCAGGGTAATTTTATCGGTCTGCATCACTACTTACTATTTAAACAGTGATTCTATTGGAAGTTGGAATTACATATTTTATAATTATGTATCATAATTCTTAACTTATAGTGTAAATAATGAGTAATAACCTCAGAATTACATACATTTTTTACTTTTTTCACAAGTAAAGGGAAAAGTCCGAAAACTGTAAACTTGTAAGGTATGTTACATCACATTTTGTATTTATTACAATCTTATATTTGCACTTAGTACGTATGGGACCAAGAGTTTTACAATAGCAAAGTTAAGTTTGTCCCTCAATTCGGTTTCTTTTTTCATTAAAGCAATGCTTGGTGCTTATTAGGTTTGTACGGAACCCTCGGCGCGTGAGCCAGACACGCACTTGGTCGGTTTTTAACGAAATTTTCGTATTTTTCGGCCATCGAAAACTTCCGAATGTTTCGGAATGCTTCCGAATGTTACGGGAAGTATTCCCTGGGAAACATTCGGAAAGATTCCCGCTTGCATCTATAGTGCTGACGTTACTCTCCAATTATATTCCAACCGCGGTTTGATAATACCAGCGTACATAAATAAATATTTGACAAAAAATGTGCTACAGACCCCAACAGCCGAAAGCGAGCCTTTTTATAAGGTGTTCGTTAGTGGCCAGGATTGCAACTTTTGTAATTTTTTTATTGAGCTAACTGTAATTAGAACCGAACTGCCGAAAGTAAGCCTTTTTAAAATGTATTTCGACTGCATTTTTTAAATTATGTTTTTTCTTTTGAGGACACCTGCAAGGGAATCAAGCTGAGGAAAACAAATAATTTTAAAATTTTGGTTTTTTTTTTGAGGAAACTTTCAAAGCCCGGGTTTTAAAAGGTTTTGCTAGTGGCCAGTATTGGAATGTTAAAATAATGTTTTTTTCAAACAGTGTGGCAATTCTAATTCTGTTAATAATTAAGGCCGCGACTATAGATGCAAGCGGGAATCTTTCCGAATGTTTCCCAGGGAATACTTCCCGTAACATTCGGAAGCATTCCGAAACATTCGGAAGTTTTCGATGGCCGAAAAATACGAAAATTTCGTTAAAAACCGACCAAGTGCGTGTCTGGCTCACGCGCCGAGGGTTCCGTACAAACCTAATAAGCACCAAGCATTGCTTTAATGAAAAAAGAAACCGAATTGAGGGACAAACTTAACTTTGCTATTGTAAAACTCTTGGTCCCATACGTACTAAGTGCAAATATAAGATTGTAATAAATACAAAATGTGATGTAACATACCTTACAAGTTTACAGTTTTCGGACTTTTCCCTTTACTTGTGAAAAAAGTAAAAAATATATGTAATTCTGAGGTTATTACTCATTATTTACACTATAAGTTAAGAATTATGATACATAATTATAAAATATGTAATTCCAACTTCCAATAGAATCACTGTTTAAATAGTAAGTAGTGATGCAGACCGATAAAATTACCCTGGTAAAATACGGTAAAATTCACTATTTTTCATACTTACTTCATTACTAGCACAAGTGGTATTCCATATTAGCCCTCTGGGTTGGCAACGCACTGCAATCTCCTAGGTGTTGCGGGTGTCTATGGGCGGTAGTAATCACTTTCCATCAGGTGACCCACTTGCTCGTTTGCCTTCCTATGTTGTATAAAAAAAATTGGTAAGAGTAACGCGATAGAAAGAGATGGAAATTCGACAGGGCTGTGCGAGCTGAATATTTCTTTCATCTTAGAAATAATTCTACACTTCAGCTTGATTTCGAGGTACCTACCTAAGTACCTTGCTTAAATTACTTAACTGTAATTCAACACGAAGAATAGGCGAATAAACTGAACGGCGCGTGCGGCGTTTTACAAGCTCTCACACACAACGCAAGTAAACGAAATCAAAGACGCCGTGCGCCGCCGCCGCCGCCCCGGCCCGCCAGCTCTGCGCGCCGAAAACTTCCTTGATTGATTCCATCTTCGGTAACATTCGGAAACATTCCCAGGGACGTATGAGGTGGGGAACTATTCCGGGAGGGGAGGAAGTATTCATTCCGTTTGGCCTCGAGCTTCGGGCTGTCATTTTTGAATGTTGAAAGGCAAAGGTATCTTGGCACATACAACCATGTTTTATATAACACACGCCGCAAACTATCGGTATTTTACGCGCCTTTTTGTTAAAATTACTTACGTAATTTTGCAACCGTATGTACATTACACGCAGTACGTCCGTAGTTAGTAGGGGAAAAACCTAAAAGTAGATATCCACTGGATGGTTCCGGCAGGCGATTACCGATAAAGACTTTCTTTGTAGAAATCCAAAACAAAATAATAAAAACTACGACGAAATTGTTTTTAAACACTTAATAAAAACATCGTTTTAATCATTCCAATCCTTACATAGGTACATACCTACATACTCGTGCACAAAAATAACCCTACTACTGTTATGGTATTCTTTTATTGTAAAATTAACAAATTAACAATGAACAAGTTACCTGGGCCCAATTTCATAAACGCGACAGGTGACAGTGACAATTCGCTATACATTACTATGTCTACAAGTAACGCTACAGACTTGTACAGACTTAACATCATAGTGGGCAGGCAATGTATATCAAATTGTCACTGTCACCTGTCGCCTGTCGCGTTTATGAGATTGGGCTCTGGGACTAATTTCATAAACGTGACAGGCGATAGGCGACAGTGACAATTCGCCGTACATTACTGTGTCGACATGTAACGCTACAGACTTACAGACTTAACATCATAGTGGGAAAGCAATGTATACCAAATTGTCACTGTCACCTGTCACATTTATGAGATTGGACACTGGTACTAATTTCATCGACGCGACAGGCGACAGGTGACAGTGACAGTTTTCCGTACATTATTGTGTCAACAAGTAACGCTACAGACTTAACATCATAGTGGACAAGCAATGTACACCGAATTGTCACTGTCACCTGTCGCCTGTCACGTTTATGAAATTGGGCCCTGGACTACAAGCGTTGACTACATTCAAGACGAGGATGTACGTAACAAGTATCTGTATATCTACGCTTTTCTACATAAATTCATGGGACAGAAGAAAAACACACGGCGGCTAGGTTTTTAAGTTGCGTATTCGATCGAATATAACAACATAAGAAAATCATGATTAAATTACAAAAATTGGTACATAACTTGCCCTGACATAGGTAATACGACAAATATTTATGTTTTATTTACGCTTTTTTAACATCAACACGGGTGGAAACTTAATTTACCTACTGGGAAGTATTCCCAGGCAAAGACGAAAACTTCCTTGATTCCTTCGGAAACATTCGGAAACATTCCCAGGGACGTATGAGGTGGGGAACTATTCCGGGAGGGGAGGAAGTATTCATTCCGCTGAGATTCCGCTCGGCCTCGGGCTGTCATTTTTAGTGTTGAAAGGCAAAGGTATCTTGGCACATACAACCATGTTTTGTAATAATACAAAAAGCCTGATCCTTTTTTTAAATCTATGTTTTCAGTGATCATAGATTAATTTGATGATGATTAATAAAGATGAAATGCTGGTGTTACGCATTTTAAAGTCTCTGGGAGGTTGTTTAACCAAAGTCACATCGCCGACGAAAGACTTGACTAGCGGTCGTAAATAGTCGTAATATAAGCCTGATTGGATATTATATGTATGTATAATTTCATACGGACATTTTAAAATAAAAATATATCACTTTAATTCCAAAATGGCCGAACCATGAACTGATGGACTGCGCGCTGTGAACAGCACAAACGGTCTAAGCGAAAGACTCGAATTAAACGCCTCTGTCTCTTTCTAGTGTTGACATCATTAGAATCGAATTTCCTGTCACTTTTTTTAATTACTCGTTCTGAAGTAGAATGACTAAATGTATGCACCCTTATGATTAAGGAATGTTTTCTGTTAAATATAATAAAAGAGTCCAACTCGCACGTGACCGGTTTTATTACTGGGAAAGTTTCCGAGTAATCGAAATATTCCCGGAAGTTTTCCGGAATAATTCCGAATATTTCAGAAGTTTTGCAACTATAGTCAGCACACTGTCATTTCATAGACTTGCGTCAAGCTTCATTCCTATCTATATGAAATGACAATGGGCTGACGTTACTCTCCAATTATATTCTAATCTCGGTTTGATAATAGCCTCAGACGGGTTTGATAATAGCCTCAGACGGGTTTGACAGCTTACCGCAGAGAAGGGGCTCTCTAGAAGGTTCCTCAAGCAACGGCCACAGAGGACTGGGCAGGTGCGGGCGCGCCCCGCCGGCGCCCGCTGTTTGCCGACCACTCCCGCCGCCCCTGCCGCCCTGGTGCTTTCAGGGGATCCGAGCAAACAATATTGGGGGAAATATGCAAAAAAGATTTTTTTAGATATTTCTGATAGCGAAGGTTCTGTCGTTTGTAGATTTTGCTGGAACTGAGCGGGCCTGTTATGTCAACGAGGTGTATTTGGAACCATTTCCATTCGTCGAATTGAAATGATTTAAGTTATTTGTATGAAAATCTGATGAGAACGCAATAAGCACTGAAATTACCTACAATAATAACCCAATCTTCTGGCGGCAGTCGGCAAAAAACTTTGTATAAGTATAAAAACATATTTTTTACGAATTCTTAAATTGAAGTTTTAAAAAATCGAAAAAGTACTGCTTATGAACCGAGAGATCGCTAAAAGCCACTCTTACAGAACAAGGCGAATAAAAAAAATACGCAATACATTTTATTCCCATTTTCGAAGCTCGCTCGAGGACTCTCCAAACAAGGGACCTTCCGTCTGTTTGTTTCCATTGCCCCTTTTAATAGAGCAAACAGTTTAATGGCGGCGCGATCGTCTGCATGCTGCCTGATTGATTGGATTTTGTTTTATATTTTGGCAATTAAAAAGCTAATGGCGACCCGTTGGCACAGAATAAAACAGTGCAAATACAGAAGCTTCTATTCGATTCTATCAAAAACGGCGTTTGAAAATGAAGCTACTGGCTCTCTGTTTATCGTATAATTTATAATAATTCATTTATTCACTGTTCATTGCGTTATACATGAGGGTGTTATTTTACATGTCATTTTATTATTATTTATTGTAATTCATGTTCCTTCGCACGCCCGGCAATTCAATTGCGGCGGCCCCAGTGCAAATGTGCTCTAAGCGACTTGTAGTTTGGCTGATAAAGACCGTACGCATTTAGCACACAAACACTTATAGTTTCGTATAGATTTTACTTTTGTTGATCGGCACGGCCAACAGAAGAGGTACAGTACATAGAATAGTGTTCACTATTTTTCGACTCTATGGTTCTGTAATTAGGTTCAAAAGAGGAAGACCACGTTCATAGCCGTCTGTAGAATAGGTACTATTACTGAATAAACAAATAACAGCCACCGATAGACAACCACCACCCATATTATTTTTCCACAAACTGATAAGAAAAACAAAAACAAAGTCAGCCAGCCATTCGACAATAGAACATCGATTACCAGGCTCGCATGAGCCGAGAGCGTCAAATTATGTTGTTATAGCAACAGGGGGATCCGCAGTTGGAAATAATTCATAATTATTATTTGGCGCGTGGCGGTAATGGCGCGGGATGCTATTACGTAATGGTGGACACGCTCCGCCTACAGATTTCATTTTAGGGGATCATGAGTGAAAGCGCTGAATGAGATTAGTTCTATCTATTCAACATACAATTATTTACAGTCGCATGGGCCTAGTACATCAACTTTACTGTCACTTTACATTCTGATTGTTTTTCGGATATTTTTCGACGTCATTTATTTGACCTTCGGGTTGGTTGTCTGTCTTGCTTCCTTTGCCTTGACCACCACTCTGTTATTGGCTTAGCTTCCCGGCCGTCTTCCCGCGTAGCCAATTGAGATTAGTTAGAACGCATAAATTAACTTGTGCTGGATTAGGCAGCATATTTCTACATTAACTCGTAAATAGCAGTTATCAAGGGCCATTTGTTCAAATTCAAACTACACTAGTGACCCTGATTAATTCACAAGATTTTCCGCCAGTAATTTTATATAAGTTCGTAATCAAGTCCATTTTGTCATGCATAAAACTAAGGCTCAATTAAAGACCTCTTAAAGGTTTTTTACACAACATCGGAAAACCAGTGCATGCGTTAGGCCGGTTGGAAGCAAATATTATTTTTCACTTATCGCGGTGCAGTCATTGAGTATGATGCTTGTTCTAAACGCAACGTTTGTGTACCCTTAGTTGCCGAAAGGACATTTCAATTTGTTAAAAAAATTATGAAAAAATATCTAGCATTTATCTATTTGATAGGTCAAGTTTGACAGCCGACCACTAAGATGGACCGATTCGTGTCGGAAGATCCTAACAACAAGATCTAGCTAGCAAAGTATACGTTACTAATCTACATAATCTACTTAGCTATATGTAGTTAACTGTAGACGTGTTTTGCGTCGCAGCTCATGATACTGTAGCGACCGCAAGCGCCGACCACAGACGCGCGGTGGACCGGTCGCACGCCGCAGTGGGCTCACCAGGATAAAGGCGTAAAAAAATTACTTTAAAATAGACGCATAGTTGACTTTTTTTTGCTTTTTCCATACGCATGTTATTAAAATGGAAGAAAATGCGCTACTAAAGAAAGTAACGTAATTCTCATCGCTATTATGTCCCGATAGATATATGTTAAAACACTATTCGCACAGAAATCGCATTGGAATGTGTGTTGAGTATAAAGACACTATGTACAATGAGCTGAGCATCTTTCTATGTTCTAACAAGAAAAGACGATAAAATGTCGAACTTTTTTTTTTTTGCATTTTCCACATAGGTTAACAGTCTGAAAAGCCTATAGATGGACCCCAGTTAGTCCTGATAGCATTTTCCCCCTTTTTTTCAGATTACTATGATTCCAGATTAGGCAGTTCTAGTTGAAAACAGTGTGATGTACAGGTAACGCAACGGAAGTTAAGATCACGCACACAGCTGCATGTCATGCGTGTAACGGAGAGTTTCGTTCGAATTTTAAAATATTTGTTTGGTTTTGTCTTGTCGTGTGTGTTATTACACACACAACAAGACAAAACCAAACAAACAACAGGGGAATTATCGTTCATTTCAGTTGTCGTTGCGTTACCTTTAATCTCCAAAACCTTTGTGACAGGGAATTCAGACCGATAGGAGCATGGTAGACAGTACATTTGAATATGATTTTTATTTTGTGAAAAATCCACAGCGCCATGCCCACTGTGCGATGAGGAAAAGCTAGAACAATCGAGCGGCGTAACGTAACGGACAGTGGTCACGCGCTGAATGCGACACCGAGGGTGGGACCCAGCCCGGATGGGAACACTTTACAAACATGTATTTATATTACTAGATAAGGTTCCAAATGTAGTAATTAAACGGATTTCAACGGATAAGATCGTTTGTATTTCATTAATTTTATTTGAATGTGATTAAATTTAACTCGATTCAACTATGTTTTATTTGGTTTAATTATATTTAATTTTATTTTAAAACATAAAAATTGTTACAGTTTTTGACTTCCTTTCGCTATTATTTTCATATCTTCATAAATATTTTATCAATACTTTACAATATTTAATTATTATACACTTTGATGCCGTACGTTTTATGGTTATGTTTTCCACTGTATATGGAAGTTAGCGTTTCCCCTTGCCGGACTAAGGTTTACAGAAAGAATTCAAACAAACAAATTATTAAAAAAAAAATGCTTTTTAAATGTTTTAATTTTTAACGTCCAGTCTTACTATTAAATTTACTATGAAAATTATGTTTCTTTGAAGTTTTTAATGCTTTTCTTAATTCTCACTGGCTGTGAGTACGTACTGGGTAAAAGCTTAAAATAAATTCCAAAAGACCACAACCTCCAATAATACAAAAAAACTTATTTTTAAAACGTGAAAGAGCGGAAAGCTTAAAAAAATCCGTTTCATCCGGTGCACCCTGTATCGGGTGTCAGTGCATCTGCTTCGTAAGTGAAGTGAGTGCGAGCACCCTCGACGAGTATGCGCGCCTGGTAGCTTTCATTACTTTGTAGGCGAGTTTGCACAGAGACAGGAGTTAAATTTAACTTTTTTATTGCATATTTTCCATCATTGGATAAGTTAATTAGTGGAATAAATCATAGAAAATTAACTGTTATCTGTGGAATAAAAACTAATCTGGAGATTCAAGTCAACCGTTTGGCGTGTCTGATCTATTTAAGAAAGCTTACTTGCGATTCAAATTTTAGCGCAGTATGAAAATTGTATATGTATAAAGAATCTGTCTTAACTTCAAGTGCATCTTCCTAAATCATAATTAGTAGGCTTCTGAGAAACTGTCTTACCTACTGTAATATTCATATTCATAACATTGTTTTATGTCAGTTTTACATAATTAGAACAATAAATTAAATGAATACAGATTAAGATAATATTAAGATAAATAAGTTGAGACGAAATTTCAGACAATGTCAAAATAAAATTCATTAAATTAATAAGACAAACAAATTTAGTTAAATTAAAATAAAGCCATATAAAAATAAGGTGAAGTTAAGATACAAATAAGGACATTTTACATTAAGGATATACAAGATCCAGTGTGTTACAATAAATCGTCCTTTAGGAATTCGTCAACGGAATAGTAGGCTTTCGCCAGCAACCACTTTCTTAACGCACTAACAAACATTTTGAGTGATGCGTCTGGCTCTACTAATTTTATAGGTAGGTGGTTGTATATTTTTGGGCCGATGTACCACACGCTCTGCTCAGCTTTTTTGAGCCGATTGGGAAAAAGTGCTTTACGCTGAGTATAAGAGCGGACTTCAGAGTTTACGAGTACAGTCAAGGAATTAAATTTCCAACCCACCTAAGGTTCAATAGCATATAGCAAACTGTCACCATAAGAGCTATAGAGCAAGACGTTAGTTTGACATATCGACCTTAATGCATTGCGAATGTCAGACGACATTTCAACGAAATGGGTAGGGAACGTAGGGAATTAAATTCCTTGACTGTACAAAATTATTCTTAGGAACTTGTGAACTGAAACATTTATTCAGAAGTCATTATGACATTTATTGTGAATAGGTTCTACTCGTACAGTAAGCCTATGAATCAAATTGGTTGACTGTACGTTGTTTTTAAATGGTCATTAAATTCTGTTTTTTTTTCTACCCGAGTATCTATGAGCTAAGAGAGGGTTTTTAAATTAAGTAATTGTTATTGCAAATTAAAGTTAATGTTATTGCAAATACGACTAACAAGTTCAAAAGTGGCAGCTAGATTTTATGGCGCAGGGTAGGTGTTGGTTTATGACCTAAAGTTAACGCCGCGAGCGGCGCCCACGCATGTGACGCACCGCAATGGAGATCTTAAACATATTTTTGCTACAATATCAGTAACGTGCGATCAATCTTTTCTAAAACAATGTAATTTTTATATTGTACTTACGAATTAAAACCAGAGATGCCCCTTGTTTTTTTTTCTGCACGCTCACCAAATATATGTTTTGTATGTACATTATTGTCGGGAGTACAGGCGTTACAAGTTGATTACAAATATACAAGTTGGTTACAAGTGTACAAGTTGATTATAAATATACAAGTTGATTACAAGTGTACAAGTTGATTAAATGTATACATGTTGATTAGATGTATACAAGTTGATTACAGGTGTACAAGTTGATTACAAGTGTACAAGTTGATTACAAATATACAAGTTGATTACAAGTGTACAAGTTGATTAAATGTATACATGTTCATTAGATGTATACAAGTTGATTACAAGTGTACAAGTTGATTACAAGTGTACAAGTTGATTACAGGTGTACAAGTCAAATTTATTCTCGTTCTCATTGAACTTGCTTAAACATCTTAAAAGTAAAGTAATGAAGAAGTTAGGGAAGAGAATAAGAGTACTTAAGGCCGAGCCACACCGGTTGCGTGCACGTAGCATATGCAACACGGCTCCACGTAGCTTCATAGAATCGCACACGCATCCGGAGTGACTCGGCCGTAAAAGAGTATGTGTTGTAAGCAATTTCTTGGTCGACTATACATAAAAACTTTCATTAAAATATCTTTTAATGTCAGTGAAAACTGTATCAAAATCCGTCCCGTTGTCTAGAAGGAGAAGGCGGCCGAACATACACTATATGGATTTATGACAAATAGACAGAGAGAGCGACTTTACTTTACTATGTTAAGATTATGCTGGCTGGGTATCTTTAAAGTTCTACTCACCTATATACTGCGGGTGATAGGCCCTTGTGCAAGGTCCATCCGGATAGCTAGCACCATCTTGCTTGCTAATCCTGCCGCAAAGCAGCAGTGCTGCACTGTTGTGTTCCTCCGTGGAGAGCAAGACAGAAGCCGGTGCAATTATCAACTGACACAAGAGGTATTCCATCTTAGCCCTCTAGGTTGGCAACGCATCTGCAATGTACTTGGTATTGCGGGTGTTTATAGGTGGTGATCACTCACCATCAGGTAACCCACTTGCTTGTTTGCCTTCCTATTTTATTTATAATACTGAAGGATCACAACTTGACATTAGCCTACTTGCAATAACAGTGCAGACATCCCACACTTTATACTTGCAAGTTAAAGTTCAAATTTGAGTAGGTTTCTGTTTGACATGTGTATCGTTAATGTGGTTTAGTTGTTTGACAGGACAAAGGGGCGGCAAAGACAGACAGACACGTGGCCGCCTTTATCTGGGGGCTTAATTAATGGGAAATCCCGTAATTTAGGGCTTAATGAGATTTACTCCGATTTGGCACACCCCTTGTTATGCTGTCCTGGAAAAGAAAGACTTCATGTCAAAATCTAACTTGGCGAGCCAGTTTATTAACAATACAACACAATATGCTTCATTGAATACCACATTACCATTTGACAGAATTACAGATAAATCTTAAATATAGGTATCCAAAAGGCGTATTAATCGACGTTATAAAAACGAAGGAGGGTCCCAAGTCAACCCGCATATTTTATTGTTATGTTGGTGAAAAACAGATCAACCGTTTGCCTGAAGGTAAGCGGTTACCGTAGGCTATGAAGCCATGAAGATTCGCCGAGATTTTACAGCACCTGCAAAAAACTGGAAGTAACACCAGGAAGGAGGTTTTTGGTTAGGGTGTGCTCCCATCGGGTGGGGGGGCGTCCCCATATAACCTCCAAGCTGCTCCGAGCTCGGAGGTAGACTTAAAACATTTCTTTCTGACAAATAAAGCGCTTGCACTGTGCTTGCTCTTGCAGTGCTTGCACTGTTGTGTCCCGGCGTGGAGAGCAAGACAGCCGGTGTAATTACTGGCATAAGAGGTATTCCATCTTAGCCCTCTGGATTGGCAATGCATCTGCAATCTCGTTGGTGTTGCGGGTGTCTATAGGCAGTGGTAATCCCTTACCATCAGGTGACCCACTTGCTTGTTTGCCTTCCTATTTTATAAAAAAAATAATTATAGATGACATTATCTGTTGTCTGTGAGGTACTCGTCGCACCCTGATCTGATTTGTCCTGTAGATTTATCAAGTGAAAGCCTCCATACCAATTGATTTTGCTTCTCATCTGACCGTAACATTCACCAGATCCTGTCATCTGTAGACCCTAACCTTTGATCTGATCCCATTTCCGATTTTATTGTCACAATAAAAGGGCGCACCGAGAGGTAAATTAAATTTGCTCGGTCAGTGTTAGTCCACAGTGAGTTATTTTTAACGTTTTTCTGAACACACTCCATTTTCAAAGCAAAGAAAATGTAAAGAATCAGTTTTTGTACAAAGTGCGCAGGAGCACGGGAGCCGGACGCTAATTACCCGCCGCAAACAGGCTGCGCAAATATGTGCGCGCAATTACTTATTTTTTTACCTCTTCTTTTGCTCGTGCGCAGGGCATGATGGCGGCTTAAATTGCACAAGGCGCGAAAGTCGTAAAATTTAGATAGATTTAAAAACCTAAGAAGAACGAAACGGTAGTTGGTACGTGTGTGTTATTTAATTTTACGTATTTATTTTATTTATTCAAGGTTCACGAACGATTATTAACACCATTGATACATAAATTAACTAAAACTAAATAAATAAAATCATTTATTCTCAGGCTACAAAGGCCCATAGACAAATACCTTACAGACTAACATACATAAAATTATATAACTAAAAAATAAAACTATTTCGGCAACGGTTCGGCGTGGCTCCGTTTCATCGTTGATTCTGGTGTCAAGTTCTCCAGTGGCAGGCTGCCCCTGAACCGCCGAAACACGACACCCTTCGGCCAGAAGTCCGCACATGAGATGCTCTCCAGCAACGGCCGCGGCACGTGGTGACGAACGAAGCGAAGTGCACGTAGTGGCGCGGACGAAGCTGGAACACCCTCAGGTTGTAGCCGGACTTCCGGCGGACGTACTCCACGACGTCGTCGACTGTCATGGAGTGGTGCAGGCGCGACATGTAGAGCGCCGTGTTCGGTACGGCAGCTCACAGACCGGAGTCACTAAGTCACACGTCGTCGAAGTAACGTGCTAATTTTAATGCTTCGTTTTATAAATATGTATGTTTGTCTTTATAGTATTTTATGCAACTGCTATATAATGAGAGGCCTTAAAACACGAGTGTGGTTTTATGAAACGAGCGTTAGCGAGTTTCATAATAGGATCACACGAGTGTTTTAAGGCCTAATTATATACAGTTGCATACATTACTTTATCTACACACATATCATAAATGCAAAAAACCGTAACAGCAAAAAACCAAAAACGATGACAACTAATGGCGGCCATGTATATTAAAATGGTACTCTGTGATTCGATCTATCCGTCAAGACGAACGTTTTTTTTAATACCTATGGGTGTCACAATCACTTATGGGTGAACACCACATACAAAAACTATAGCCGTTACTGCAAAGCCATTGTACTCAGCTACGTTTCACTATATCGCTTTCCACAGGTTGTCTGGAAGAGATCACTGCTTGGCGATAAGACCGTTTGAATCCCCTGTAAAACTACCTTGTGTGTATTTCGTATTTCTGTTTTTTTTTTGTGACCTGAATGTCTCAAATCGTAGTCCTCGCGAGAGTTACGGGCGACTACGATTGCTTAGCAAGTGAAATGAATAAATGCATCATAATGAAGATCGAAGGGTCCATCGGCCCGTGCGACGACTTCGGTCGGCAGTTCGGATCACCACCAAAGGTCATCTAGAACGGTGGACCCTTTGATCGTAATTTACTTTACTCATCGTATTTCTGGTTACTTGCGTAAATCAATATAGAGCATTTGTTGTTGCTGTTGCCACGAAATATGTTGCCCGTCTTTTGTATCATGGCCCAGTGCCTCATAAGAAAGTAGAAATCATATAAAAGTCGATGAACTTTTTAAAATAACAGTTGGTAGTATTTATGACACGCCGTCAACAGCACGTAGCGCAGTGTCAACGGTGTGCCTTCCCCGCGTAACTTGAGAGGTTATGTGTTTTGCATCGTGACTGGAGTAAATTTGGGGTGTTATCCGTATCGATGTTGTGTTGAAAGGTAGTGTTGTGCCTCTGGTCCTGACATGATCGGCCAAGTTTAAGTGAGTCCTCACCACAGTGTATATCTCTCTTATATGACGCCAGTGTTGCTAGATGCACCGCTTTTCCGCTTTTTACCGATTTTTGAATGGGTCCACCTGCCACCTTAGATCAATTTAGATTCTTTCTCATATGACATTATTATTGACATAGACGCACCACTCGCGTATTTAAATTCGGTGCAGTCCGCGGTCCTCATGATCCCCGCGGCCGTGGCTGGAAGATGGCACTCGACTCTGTCACTATTTCACTTATGTTATGTCCTAATCTCACGGTCGTCTTATACATATATTATTATGACACTAATTAGATAGTCGGCCGCTAAGCAGCAGTGCTTGCACTGTTGTATCCTGCGTAGAGAGCTAGACAGCAGGTGAAATTACAGGCGCAAGAGCGCCCTTGGCCCTCGGGGTTGCCAACGCATCTGCATTCTGCTTGAGTTTGCGGGTGTTTATGGGCTGTGATGTTCTTACCATCAGGTGACACACTTGCTTGTTTTCCTTGCTATTAAAAAAAATGTCGTTGTCATATCTCACCTGTCAGCTTGATGAAGTAGTGGTTTCTATAATCTTCAGATCAAAAGTTGGGGTTTGCCGATGACACTATCTGATGCTTGACATGGTCGGGCCTTGATCTGTCTTGCCCATGAGATTTATCAGGTGACAGCCTCCACACCACACGATATTGCTCCCGATCTGACCATTATCACCAGATCAATCATCTGTAGACCCTGTTTTTGATCTCGAATTCCATTTCCGAATTTAATCGAATATGACATCGATGTACTATTGCAAGAAAAAAATGGAATCATAACTTTTCAAATCCCGACGTTTAAAAGAACCAGTTCATTATGGTGTTTGCTCGCTTGTTTGCGCCGCCGCTGTCCGCGCGTTAATCTGTTTGCCTGCGTGTTGCCGGCCCGGCCGGCCGGCCGGCTCGGTCAATATTATCGCGATCGACTCCGCTTTGACTTTGCTTTGTGTCTAATATTTCGAGTGCTTTCTAGTAGGAGCTACGAAGGCGGCGAGAAGTTGTTTCCTGAGTATTAGGATTGTGAATGAACCCCAAAAAATACTCTTGGCAAATGCTGCGGTAACGTTTTCCACCTTAACCTATAGCCATGGTTCTTTAGTATACTGTTATCATGTCTTCGAACCAAAGATCTTTACATATCTAGACACGCTCTATGGAACAAAAACATTGTCACATTTAGTTAGAAGATCAGCGGCAGTCCTTTAAACCCGCTATTACTGTTTTGTTGAAGAATTTTCACATATTGGTTAAGTGTGATAGATAAAAACGCGTCCGAGGTGCGGGCCATGTGCCGTAACCAACTGTGACAAACTTTTTGTTTCGTATATCGTGTCTATATAGTTAGTGTATACATATAGTAGGTCTTTGCTTTGGTTTTTATGCTGGGTAACAGTGATAATAAAGGAATGATTTTCAAGGATGAATATTTTTCACTACTTTTTGGTTTTTTAATTGCCCAAAAATAAATGTATATTTCTTGTACCTACCTATGTTTCGACATATACAGATACAGATATATTGATTGAAGGCGGACTTAATGCCTTCATGCTTCAATTTGTAAAAAAACCTTTCAAAGTCAAAGTCAAAATATCTTTTTTCAGGTTGGGCTTACAGGAAGCACTTATGAATGTCATAAAATTTACCACCGGTTCGGAAAAACCTTTGATGAGATGATACCGTCAAGAAACCTAGTCGAATAGATCGATAGGGTTCTAAAGTGGTACGTGAATATATTTCCCCTACTGTACAGACGGTTTAAATCGGTCTCCATCCTTTCCTAACTCCTCTATTACTCCTAAGTGCGTGTAGGTCGTGTTGTTTGTCGGCTGTACCCGAAACGATGGTGTTTGTGTAAGCCGACGCATTATATTCCGAGAGCATGTCGCGGACCCGCAGCCAGCGAGTCTCACAGCTGAACCGGTCAGCTTTTGTATTATCACGACAATTATACAAAGATAACAAGGTAATTAGACTTAAATGGGTGTTATTGTTGACACAGTACAGTCAGCCTTAGAAGTAACTTTACACTTAAGAACCTTGTCGCAGTAACGTATGAAATGAGAGTTGCTCAAAGTCACATTACTGACAGCGACGAGGTACTAAAATGTCCAGTTATTTCTGTAGCTGACCGTACCAGCAATATACAACTGTCGTGTTCAGTCGAATTTTGATAAGTTTTGTAAACTATGATAATTATGTATTAGCAAACCGCGATTAGACTGTAATTGGAGAGTAACGTTAGCCCATTGTCATTACATACATATAGGAATGAAGCTTGACGCAAGTCTATGAAATGACAATGAGTTGATGTTACTCTCCAATTATATTCTGATCGCGGTTTGATAATACTCGTAAGTAAGTTCTTAATATGCAATATCTGATTGGTACACATTTTGAAGCGTTATTATGCTTCAAAATGTGTACCAATTAGAATTTTTACTCAGTTCCAGTGCTCTGATTACCTTTAAAGGAGAATGGGCAAATTGTCCCAAGTGCTGTATACAGTTGTGCTATATCTTATTTGAAAGCTGTCTATAAGAGCTTAATTTTTTTATATGACAGCAAAACCGAGATGTTTGCAGGATAAAGCTACAGCCCATTTTATACCTCACTTTGTACTAGCAGTTGTATGAAAAGTATCTGTAAAATCATGTTCGAGATATAGTCGAAAGATTTTAACCACGCATTACTGAGGCCACTAGAAGTAAAAACCGTAATGTGAGCATAGGTCTAATTAGCTGTTTTATTTTTCTCTTTTTTCATACAAAACAATTATTAATTACAATTCTTAAGGTAAACCACAGTCGACAGTGCTTTAGGACGAGCGGGCAACGTACTACTTTAACTTTTGACACGTTAGGTCATAATGGTTATTTATTTCCGATCATGTTGATGACTTAAATGACAAAGGCTTATTTCAGTTTGACGTGACACATTTCGTTATGACTTTTTAGTCAACAGAATGGCAACGTCGCATACATTAGGGTGTGTTACACTTAAGTTTTATTGAAAAAATATTTTTTTATTTTTGCGTTCCACGCACCCCTGCAGACACCTGGTCTTCGAAACATGGCCTATGATGATCCTTACACCGAGTACTACACGTCCATACTACTCACTATTGTATACAAGGGTTGGGACAGCGCCCATACAAAAATGCCCATTCTCCTTTGGTAAACAAATATCGATGACTACTGAAAAAATAAAGTAAGTACAGTCACCAAATACAGTTCATCCTGTTTAGTATATCTTAGCACCGAATAAACTGTTTTCTTTCTTCTTTCTTTCTTTAAATATAATTTAAAATTTTTGAAGCCGACTTTCCATTTTTATTTTTAATGTGGAATAATCTGTCTGGCAGTGGGCTCTGTGGCTTAATTGGTAAGAGCGTGGCATGGAATGTTAAAGTTGCAGGATCGAGTCCTGTCTGATGCCAAAGATTTTTCTTAGCGTTGTCATAGAATGTCATTAAATTTTTTTTTTCATTTATTATAATGTTTTAGCAAAAATACTTATCTACCTCGGGAGCAAAATACATTTCCAAGGAAATCCTTAAAAACGGCTTACAGTTATAAGTTCTCAGGAACTTCGGTTGTTTTTTAAAACAAACACCGCTTAACTTTTTATTTGTCCAACAAAAAACAAAAGGGGGAGGTGCTTCCTCAAAGGTTTCGGGCACCCTTCGGAAGGGTTCGGGCTGTTTGCCGCCGAAGCCACACAAACTGACACGTTTCAAGTTTATTTTGACTGGCAGGGAAACTGTTTTAAAGTCTTAGAGAAAATATAAATGGGGAAATAAACGAGAATCGGATTGGATTTGATTTTGGGTTCAGTTAAATTAAGAGAATTTAGGTGTATGAGGAAAACAACATTGGCAAGAGAAACTGCGATGACATTTTTGGTTGCGTTTATTTAACTAGCAATGTTCATATTAAGATAATATATCGGGTTTGCCGGTGGTAGGACCTTGTGCAAGGTCCGTCCGGATCGCCACCACCATCTTACTCGCTAATCCAGCCGCTAAGCAGCAGTGCTTGCACCGTTGTGTTCCGGCGTGGAGAGCAAGACAGCCGGTGCAATTACTGGGGTCCATATTGGGTTCGCTAAAGTTTATCATCCGAAATTGATTTTCCTAATGATTTGTACTCCTAATGATCACTGTTCCTAAAGTTTTGTTTTCTAAAGTTGACGTTCCTACAATTTATTTTACTATTACCGTAGTCTATAAGACTCAGTTTTCCGAAAAATGATTTTCCAAACGTTCTGTACTCCTAATGATCACTGTTCCTAAAGTTTTGTTTTCTAAAGTTTTCGTTCCTACAATTTTTTTTACTATTAACGTAGTCTATAACACTTAGTTTTCCGAAAATTGATTTTCGTAATGATCACTGTTCCTAAAATTTTGTTTCCTAAAGTTTTCCTTCCTACAATTTATTTAACTATTAACGTAGTCCATAACACTCAGTTTCCGAAAATTTTAAGTAATAACTTCACTGGAACTTCACTGGAATTAATGGAAATAATAATTTTCTGTGCTGTTACAAAAAAAATACCTAACACCGAAGGCTAAGGCGGAAGCTACGCTACGCTTCGCTCCCGCCTTAGCCTTCTGAACTTAACCTATCCGAGTCACTTCTGCCCTAAAAGGTCTTGCTCGCTCGCTTCGCTCGCTCGCTGCCAGCGAGGTACCGATTAGGGAATACGAAAGGGTGTAAAAAAGATATGATGATGAATAATAGTGTAAAAGATGGTTATGTTGAGAACATATAGGAAAACAAATAGTAGTATGATAGATGTTTATTGCAACGGATATTATGAAGTTTGATGTATATAATGTTCAATGTTAGGAATACAAACAGATCTACATAAAATAGATATGATGATGAATAATAGTGTAAAAGTTGGTTATATTGAGAAAATATAGGAAAACAAATAGTAGTATGATAAATGTTTATTGCAACGGACATTATGAAGTTCAATGATTACGGATTCAGAACGTTAGGAACAGAGTAGTTATGAGTAGTGATTATTAGGATGTACATTTTTAGGAACAACATTTTCGGACTTCCGATAATCGACATTAAAAATTTAGTTCAACTTTGGCGCACCCCAATTACTGGCACAAGAGGTATTCCATCCTAACCCCTTTGGGTTGGCAACGCATCTGTAATCTCTTCGATGTTGCGGGTGTCTATAGGCGTTGGTGATCACTTACCTACAGGTGACCCACTTGCTTGTTTGCCTTCCTATTTTATAAAAAAAAAAGAAGGAGATAGCGGGACGACTTGGACGGGTTTGAAAAGGATTGGGCTGCCATTGCGTCCACTCAGTTGTGGAAGTCTTGCGGGACACGAATATGGACTAAGTATTAAAAAAAAAGTTAGTCTGTAAGGTATTTCTGTATGGTCCTTATGTAGCTGGATAAATGGCTCTATTTAAACTCAAACTCAAATGATTTATTGCTTACATGTTGTAAAATATAGTTGTTATACATAGAAGGTGTTCCACATGCACCCTGCTAGGGCAACGCAATACTTATAATACTTATATCTAGCTTAATTATTCTATACATTCAGACACAATTTCGATTTTTTTAAATAATGCAGCTAGATGGCTATTCGTCTGTTAAAAGTAGTTGTTATATTGCATCTAGATGAGATAGGGTTATTTATTTATTTTTACAGGCGTTTCAGACCGTTGCAACATATATTTAAGTCAGTCGAATCGATATATATTTTACTCATACATGCATTTAATCGTACAAAAACATACAATAAATAGAGATACAGTGATAGTGAACATGCCGACACTTAAATACATACTACGCTGCATTAAGCAATTCACTTTAGTTTTTCAACCATTCTCTCAGCATAAAAGCACACTTTCATACAATTTCGATTTCAATGTCCTTAAACGCTAACAATGTCGCCAATCGCATTCGTGTCCGACAGCGCATGCGCGGTCAAGTGCGCCACCAAGTTACCGGCGCGGGCGCAGCACTCGAGCGTTTTGCAGAGGTTCAAACTATTTTGTCTCACAGGCCATTGGTATTTTTTTTTCTCTTTGGGTAGACTCTGCCTTCTAATATAGGTATATTTTTTATCTAATTTTAGTGCGTTTGACAGCTGACACGTCGGAACACAACAGCGTAAGCACTGCTGCTTAGCGGCAGGATTAGCAAGCAAGATGGTGGTGACGATCCGAACGAACCTTACACAGGGTCCTACAACCAACACAATGGTATAAGATAACCGTACCAATGCTTGACACGCGTAGAACATTGTTATTACCAGTGGTTGACATCATTGTCCGTTCCATCGTGTCTGCTCGTCAGCTATTGGGCCAATGTCAATGGCTGGGACCGTACCTTACACCTAAACAAGAAAGTATGAGAACCAAATGGGTAACTCGGAATGTAACACTAGTAAATTTTTAATACCATCTATGTAAACAATAAAGTTTTTTTCTATTCTATTCTATTCTATACCAAAAAAGCTCTCCTTAACAGCGTTACACTGCTGAGTTTCTTGCGGCGTTTCTTCTCAGTAGTATCTTCCATTTTCCGAAGCGCTAGTAGATTCAGACATGTAAAAGAGCCTATATGGCCTACTTGCAAAATATTTTTTTCATTTTCATTTTCATTTACAATTATTTTTTTCAAACAAACGGATGGTCTACTTGTTATTTTAGCAACAGTCGCCGTTTTTTCTCAAAGTAAAAGTGAAAACAAAGTGCAGGTAAACGGCGTCAGTCACTCGGCCGGGCGAAACGGATTATCTCCTTATTTGCTACCAACGTCCGCCTGGATACCCCGACTCGCGGCGACAGGATTAAGATAAACATTAGGATCGGAATGTCTGAAAAAATTGGCGCTGGCCTTGTCTGCTCATCTCCTTTATCTTTGCATGGAATAAAACAAAATTGCTATTCTTCCTGTCTGTTCTTATCATGACGTATCTTCGCATAAATCTTCAGTTATGGTGACGGCCGGATAGCCTAGTGGTTAGTGACCCTGACCATGAAGCTTGAGGTACCGGGTTCGATTCCCGGGAGGGGCAAATGTTTGTATGATGAATACGAATGTTTGTGCCCGAGTCGTGGTTGTTATATGTATTTAAGTATATATTTATCTAAATAAGTATGTATATCCGTTGTCTAGTACCCATAACACAAGCAGCTTTAGTTGCTTACTTTGGGACTAAGTCATTTATAGATATAGATATTTATTATTATTATTATTTATTTATTTAGTTATTGTGAGCATTGTGTGTCGGTGCAGTGATATGCTGATTAAAATAATTAAGACCAAGTGCGGGTAGTTAGTAAAACTCGCGCGGCTAAAGGCAGTGACACCTTCCACTTAAGCCTGCTCCTAACCACGGCCGTTGGAATATGGCCGAAAGGTCGCGATAAACAAACGGTTTATTATCACTGCTAGCTCACACTGGTTTTAAGCTGCCAGCCGGCTGCAAGGTTGCAGTTTGGCTGCAGTTTTTAAGCAGTTGCATAACTGCATCGAAATTGCAAACAAATTGTGCAGTCCGATTGCAGTCGGCGTATATTTCTTTTATCGAGGTACAGCTGGAGTGTGATATGTCCAGGCTATACTGAGGGCAAGATGGTGTCCAGGGATAAAAGATACACAGGCGGTGCGTTATTAGGGGCTTTAATCCGGACTAAAGGCCCATTTACATGGTACGAGTTCTCGTATGTGACTTCAATTACAATGCGGGCTACAGAGGATGCTGCTGATGAATTACCTATACGAGAAGTCGCTCCATGTAAATGGCCCCTAACACTACAAAGCTTGACAAAGATGGCATGCAAAAAGCGAGCTTGAAGCTACCCTCCCTTTATACGAACATTATAAAGTGCAGTCGTGAGAACTGTACACCTACTGCTACCGGACTGCACGCTGGCAGTTTAAATGCAGTCCGTCTATAGCCCTTAACGTTCGAAGTCAAAGTTAAAGTCAAAATATCTTATTCGGAGTAGGCTTACAGAAATCACTTATGAATGTAATAAAAATTACCTACAGAAAAACCTCTGATGAGAAGATACCGGTAAGAAACTCAACGAGGTGTCATTTTTTTAATAAATCAAAATTACAATTGTATTTTACATCTTAAATATTAAAAAAAATTAACAATTTCACACAGTAGTTGTATAATATTTATGTCAGTATATAAAATCGCTTTGTATATACCGACACCCAAATTTTAATAACACAGTCTGCCATATATGGTATACATAAATTTCCTCAGCCATCATTATTCCCCTGCACAAATGCGCATCGGGTCTCTGCCACCCCTATGCGCACAATGAAGCGCCGTGCATGAGGATGCTCATTTAATTCGGGGTAACCCGATATTTTATTACTACCATTGTTTAAACAATTGCGTAAGTGATTGTATGAGATCCGCACCTTGCGACGGCCATTGCTGAATAGAGCCAAGCGGAATGTTTTTTGACGTTTCGCGTTTGTCTTTTTGTGAGAATTATGATTTGGGATTTAGCTTCGTTTTTGGTTGAATTATCAATTGTGGAAGCCATTACGAAAAGGATCGATAAAACTAAATTTATTTAGAGGGATGAACCCTTACAGTGTCTACTTATACAAATCACTTCATTTCAATACTATCAATTATGTCAATTATTGGTAAAAACAATGCCTTACGCATGTCAAACATTGGTAGAGTTACCTTATAAATTGTACTCATTTTTTTTTACATCAGCTTCACCTTTACGTACAGTCTTAGTACGAGTATTTTTCTGCCAAATTTAATTCAAACTACCAAACTTTGTTCTGTCTTCAATACCACCATCCCTGGCCAACCCGCGGGTATTGAGCGAGTAGCATACGTTCTGCGTTACCCCGCGAGGGTTGGGGTGGGGGGGGAGGTATCAGGTTACAGCTCCTGCCCGCCCTGCCATCCTGGTCGTCCGTGCCAGTTTAGATAATTACACATAGATAAATTTAGCCGCCGCCGCAAATCTAGAGCGGGATGTCCGTTGTTTTGGCAGTTTTCTTAATTGCAAAGGAATGCTAAATGGTCATACACGATGGTTTTTAATAGGTGATCAGAACGGCTAGCACGCATGGCTATTTTCTCGATTATCGTTCTGTGTTTCTCTTAGTTACTAAGCTCTCCAACTGGACCAAGTTAGAAAGATACAGTGAGCTGTCGCCACTAGCCATCCAGGAACCGATTTCTCTTTTTTGGTTTTCGTCACGTAGTCAGTTCAAATTCAAATTATTTATTAAAATCTAATGGTACATATAAACGATGACTTGTTAGTAAGCACTACATAATATCTATGTGTTAGTTTGTACAGATCAAAAAAAACTAAACTATTGACTCGACATAATAATATAACTACAAATGAAAATAATACTTCCTACACGTTTTTAATTATGAATGCCTAAACTAAGATACAATAGTAGCCTGTATCTTAGGCAAATTAATATCAGATCCATGTCTAGGTAAAATTCGCGTTTTTTCAAGCTATTTTCAAACTGTAATTATAGGTATGAACGCACTTTTTGGGTCATGCGACAAGTACAGACAAATAGAAGCCAATTTGTCTGTATTTTTTTACTGCCTGTTAGCAAAAACTGATTAAAACCATATTTATGAACTACTACATGAAAACTAGAGGGGGGGGGGGGGTCTTAGCATTTACTACGGGTAGTTGCCGAGGGGAGGAGGGGGACTGGTACAGCAACTGTCCCTACCCAATTTGCAATCTAAGTATGAAAAACTGTAGAACAAATTAACAAGTCGATAAAATCAAAGCAGTTAACCAGTATAGGATTCATTTGAAATTAAATAACCAAAGGTATCAAGTTACCTAGACTGTGCCACGATATCGCATTTCGTCCATGTAAGTACATCACAATGCCTCCACATGGGTACCACTGAAGGGCACTTGATGCACCATTATTGGTCCACTACCATCACTATTATCTCGCGCAGAGAAGCGCACGCGCTTGACGCAAGATTTGGCGCCGACTATAATGGGTCTATTTTTTACAAGGATTTACTTGTACCTATATTAATACTAAGCGAACCAGGTACTGAATCTAGACTAATATAATAAAGAGATAAACTTTGTTTGTTTGTTTGTATGTAGGGGGTAATCTCTGGAACTACTGAAACGATTTCAAAAATTTCTTCACAGATAGAAAGCTACGCTATCCCTGACAGACATAGGCTACTAATTACACGCGAACAAAGTAGCGAGTCCGCTAGTAGTTAATATGTTCCTTAAGACAACCATATGACTGCTAACCTTAGTATATTAGTATAGTCACAGGCTAAGAAAATTCTTCTTACTAGTCTCTGGTATAGTCGACTAAGAAATTGTTTCAGACTATTGTGTACCAACATACAAATGGCGGTAACGTTTTCCACCCTCTAAATCTTAACTTACAGCTATGTTTTTTTTTGTTATGTTGTCATTATACCCTAGAAGGCCTAGAACTAGGTTTGTATGTTTCGATTTTTTAAGATTCTTTATGTTTCAAATATATTGACTTTTTATTGTTTTTTATGAAACGCCTAAAGTGCAAATATTATCAAGTCTATGAAGGACACAGAATAATGAAAACATACAAACCTAGTTCTGACGTATAATGACAACATACAAAAAAATCATTGCCATAGGTTAAGGTTTAGAGGGTGGAAAACGTTATCGCTGTTTGTATTTTTTTTTTACTTTCTCCCTCCCTTCACTCACTCTAGGAAATTGTTTCTTTTTTAAAACTAATACTTACTGTTAATAAGCAATATTATGCCTATTCATATAATGTTATGCATTGGTCATTAATAGAATTATTTATACCTGCGTATTTACATCAAGAAAGTATTAAAAATTATCACGTTATTACGTTAACCGCCGTTCAAGTAAAACTACAAGTTTTTGTCTCCACGTGCTTTCCAGTGAAGGACACTTAATGTACTATTGTTGGTCCAGAAGCATCTCAATTATGTCGTGCAGGGATGCGCACGCGCTTGACGCAAGACTTGGCGCCGAATACAAAAGTGTTTTTACAAGGTCTGGAAAACCGTACGTAATTTGGCATTCCACTCACGAACGAAAATTTTAAAAATGTTTAATATCCTCTTTAAAAATACAAAAATAATGAAGAAAAAAGTTTTTCAAATACGTTTATTAGATAGAATGCGCACATAAAATGCAGTATTATGTATGTAATAATTTAAAAGGTAACACTATTAAAATAAATGCGATTTGATGTTGCGATGATCACCACCATCATAGCATATAGCAGCCACCAGCATAGACGCCCGCAAGTCAAAGGAGATTGCAGATGTGTTGCCTACTTAGAGGGCTAAGATAGAGAAGAAAACCTCTCGTATTAAATGTAAGAATAAAAAGGACCACGATCATGCTAAATGTTCGGCTGCGCCCGCGCCGGTAACTGGTGGCGCACTTGACGGCGCATGCGCTGTCGAACTCGAATGCAATTGGCGACATTGTCCTCAAAGGACATTGAAATGGAAATTGTATGAAAGTGCGCATTTGTGTAAAAAAAAAGCATTGCGTCTGCATTTATGTGCAGGCATCCGGAAATAAGTAATCGATGGAAGATTAAGTAGGTAGGTGCAATTTAATGCAAAATGGGATCTTGTTTCTTTTTCTGCGTCTGGTAGATAATCTACCTACTAGGAAAATGAGATTGTTTCATCCATTTAGATCTCTCCCTATGGTTTTTTATGTCCTTATGAGTAAAAACTGCAAATGACACGTTCTGTACCGTGACTTCGGCTATCATCGGAAATGCCGTTGTAAATAAAATTAAGCGAAGTACATTGTTGCTTTTAGATAGAAGGTCAAATATCTGGTAATGGTTCAAAGAGGCAATGTAAATCAAAAACGAGAGGCACACTTCAAGTAATTGTATTGTAAGTACACAGCGTTTAGACTGTTAGTTACTTATTTCCAAGGGATACAAGTTTTAATAGATTCCGGCGTTACTTTGCGGAGGTCCATATCAAAATTAAACTGGAAGTGATAGCAACTACTTGGTTCAAGTTTCTTGATACTTTTTCTTTAAACTGATAAATATTGTTTAAAATTTAAAAAATAGTAACAAATAAATCTACACTAATATTATAAAGAGGAAAGATTTGTACCTATTTTTGTATGTTTGTATGTTTGTAATGAATAGGCTCAAAAAGTACTGGGCCGATTTAAAAAATTCTTTCACCAATAGAATGCTACATTCTTCCAATTTGACATAGGCTACATTTCATTTTGAAAAAAATTAGGGATCCTTGATAAAATTTGAACAATGTAACCGAAGGTGTAGAAAAATGAGTCTTAAAATTGATTGTACCCGTGCGAAGCCGGGGCGGGTCGCTAATCTAATATAAAATACAATGTAGTTAAAATTAAAGCGAACTTAAGTACAAAGTGTCTCCCAAAATAGTCCCCTGCGGTGAGGTGCCCTAAGACTGGTTGCAATGCCACGTTGAATCGAGATACCAATGCGTTGCCCAATCAATAGACATTTATTCAGAAGTCATTATGACGTTTATTGCGAAGAGGTTCTAAGGTGACCTATGAATCAAATTGGTTGACGTACACAAGAAAATCTCTAGACAGTGAAACCCGTATCCAAATCCGTTGTGGGATTGGTTGCGGGTTCAGAGAGTAAGTGGCGGAAGAAACTAGAGGACAGAAGGAATGGATAGCGACATTGTTTTATACTTGCTACTATCCTACTAATATTATAAATGTGAAAGTTTGTATGTTTGGATGTTTGTATGTTTGGATGTTTGTTACTCGATCACGCAAAAACAACTGAATGGATTTAAATGAAATTTGGCACACATATAGTTTATAACCTGGATTAACATATAGGATACTTTTTATCCCGTAAAAATGCATAGTTCCCACGGGACACTGATAAGTAAGTTATACGCTGCCGTGACGTCATGAACAGCACAGCAACTAATTCTCATTAATTTGTCCAGGAAATATTGCAGATTGCATGTTTCAATTAGACAAGTTTACGCGGACGAAGTCGCGGGCAAAAACTAGTATAGGTATATATGTTATAAAGGTAGAAGATAAAGATATATACTCTACATACATCATCGCGTAGCTATAGATAAAATTCGAGTGTAGTTTTTTCAACTAGGAGTACGCGTGTTAAGCCCAAACAATGCGTTATCTCGCTCATCGACAAAATATTATTTATTCTTCAGCCATTTTTTTGATCGCGTTGCGCGGTTTCTGCCCCATCGGCGCCGTGACGCGGGTGCGCAGGAGTCGCGGACCACACAAGCTAACGCAATTCCACGGCGCATTGTGAACCGGTGATGTGAGAGATGTGGTGATGATTTACGCAGATCATTGTGGTTTAAAAAAAACGGCCGAGTGCGAGCCGGTCTCGCTCACGAAGAGTTCTGTACCATTATCTATAAAAACGGCAAAGAAATCATGTCTGTTGTATTGAAGCCCTCTTAAATATTTATTTTATTCCGTTTTTTAGTATTTGTTGTTATAGCGGCAACAGAAATACATCATCTGTGAAAATTTCAGCTGTGTAACTATCACGGTTCATGAGACACAGCCTGGTGACAGACGGACGGCCAGCGGAGTCTTAGTTATAGGGTCTCGTTTTACCCTTTGAGTACGGAACCCTAAAAACTCACTTTTGCTCGAACGAACCTCGGTATAGAAGGTTTTTGTATCGAGGCTTGTGCAATGTGCGTTCTGTCTGCGAAAAGATGTGAATTGCTATTTTATTAAATATCTAAACGGGTGTCCCGCCATTTTAACTAGTACTTAATTAGAATGTATTACACTGCGGGTGGTAGGACCTTGTGCAAGGTCCGTCCGGATCGCTAATCCTGGCGCTAAGCAGCAGTGCTTGCACTGTGGTGTTCCGGCGTGGAGAGCAAGACAGCCGGTGTAATTACTGGCACATGACGTATTCCATCTTAGCCCTCTGGGTTGGCAACGCATCTGCACTCTCTTTGTTGTTGCAGGTGTCTATAGGCGGTGGTGATCACTTGTTTGCCTTCCTATGTTGTATAAAAAAAAGTTATGGCGGATCGGATGTATTAATTTAGTCAGCATTAAGCAGACTATAGTCCAAGCCAAATGGAGGCCCCGATGAACTGCATCTCGACTATCTTTTCAACAACAAGATGTTAATCTCGCAATCTCGCTATCACGATCGCAATCTCGGGTGTGTGCTTTTAAGGAGCTTTACCGCCCTGCTAGAGCTTCGAACAAATAACAATACGAAAAGGACATAATGATACCGTATTGTACTTAGGTACTAATAAAAGAACGATACAGGTACAGTCGCCATCAAATACTAATCGGAACAGGCGAGGTTTTAAATAGTATTTTATGCAACTGTTGCATAATGAGGGGTCTTAAAACACGAGTGTGGTTTTATGAAACGAGCGTCAGCGAGTTTCATAATAGGATCACACGAGTGTTTTAAGACCTAATTATGTACAGTTGCATACATTACTTTATCTACACACATATCATTAGTACTCTATGATGGGTTCAGAAGCCATAGGGCAATGATTTGCATTGCTACTAGCTACCTACTAGTCCTGGGTACCTTTTAAATATCTATAGACTGTATACATTAAAATAATGTAATAAACAATGAATTTGAACAAATATAGAAACAAATTAGAAAAAATCTCATGATAATATTGGTTGTTATAATGCTGGTCATTGCCTACGGTTTCTGAACGCATTATAGAGCATTTATGATATATGTGTAGATAAAATATCTAAACACGACCGAATGTGTTTGGAACAGAGTCGTGTTAGATGTTTTTGAACTTGCACGCTTCATTATATTTCGTATCGAGTGTACTTTATGCGTTTTTATTAGGTATACGCAAAGGACCAACCTAGTTGTTGAGACGTCCCAACTATATATCTCGTCTGCGGGAATTTTGCATTTTCCGGGTTTAAGAGAAGTGTGAACCCAGCCCCAAAAAGCGCTCCCCATACAAATAGCGATAACATTTGCCACCCTCTAAACCTTAAACTATAGCCATGATTTTTTGATATGTTGTCATTATGCTTTAGAACTAGGTTTGTATGTATTGATTTTTTTCAATTCTTCATAGATTTGACAATTTCCATTTTAGGAGTTTCATACAAAACACAAAAGCGTCAATATCTTGGAAACTATTAAGGATATTTAAAAAAATTTAAACATGCAAACCTAGTTCTAGGGCGTAATAATAACATACAAAAAACACGGCTATAGGTTAAGGTTTCGAGGGTGGAAAACGTTATCGCCGTTTGTATGGAGAGCGCTGGGTAGGTACACACTCCTCTTAAAAGTGGCTTATACATGATCATTTGAAGGGTCTGTTAAACTTGCTATGAGCCATCCAGAGTACCTGGATACGCTTTCTGGATTTATGCAGTAGAGGCCTCGAGTGCGGTTTTTGAATCTCACCGGGTGACAAGCTCACCAAAATGGCCATTGTCAGAAGAAATTCGGCCATTTTGGTGAACTTCAGTTACTTGGTGAGATTGCCGATTGTGAAGAAAGACAATTGTCATCATCACTGTGTCATTATAAAATGACACAGTGATGATTGTCTCACTAATGTAATTGTATTGTAATTGTCTTGACGCAGAAGCGTCATAAACTGATTTGTAAACTGCTATAATAACGATACCTACTATTAGGTGTAATATATTTTTTAAATTATTGTTAACTAGCTTTTGCCCGCGACTTCGTCCGCGTATGATCAAGCAAACGTTCACCCAACATGCAATCTGCAATCCCTTGGACAAATTATTTAGAATTAGTTGCTTTGCTGCTCATGACGTCACGGCGTAAAACTTACTTATCGCTATCCCGTGGGAACTGTTCATTTTTACGGGATGAAAAGTATCCTATGTGTTAATCCAGGTTATAAACTATATGTGTGCCAAATTTCATTCAAATTCATTCCTTTGTTTTTGCGTGATTGAGTAACAAACATCCAAACATACAAACTTTCACATTTATAATATTAGTAGGATTATTAATTAGCAACCCTGACTTTACATACACAATTAGTATGTAATTACATAAAACCCTTCCGTAAAAAAAGTCTCTAAATTTTAGTTAAACGGCATTGAAATCCGTTGCGTTGTTTAGAAGTAAGCCGTCGAAGATGTGAGGACATTCGGAACTGATCGGGACTTTTTTTTATGTTATACTACCAAGAGATAATACTCACGTTTAATTTAACCTTGTTTACCGTTTATTTATTAAACAGATTGTATTAAACCTGCAGTATTTTATTATTGTAAAGTTGACTCGGCCGCCATCTTTGCAAAAACTGCCGTTCTCACATAGTTTACTTAATCCTAAGATAATATTGGGAGTGTGGCCAGAAAGCAAAAGTTGGTCGCTCAGGACACTTTGTGTAGGAATTTTTTGTCACTTTATAACTAGCTTTTGCCCGCGGCTTGGTCCGTGTAAATTTTCGATGACTATTTGCTAATTGATGATTTATTTACAAATTACAAATCAAGAGTTAGGTAAGGTGTAACAAATACTTCGGTAGTCACTTTTTTATGTAATCGGTAACAAAACTTTGGTTACGTGTAACAAAACTGTTTTTAGTGTAATCCTAATCTTACTAATATCATATCTATGCGATAGTAATGATGTTATGTTTGGATATTTGTTCCTCGATCACGCATTAAAGGCTAAACAGATTTAGATTTAAAACATAGGATACTTTTTATCGTAAAATGTATAGAAAATTGTATTACGCGGGCAAAACAGCGGATTACACTTGTAAGTTATAAGACCGATAATAACCATCGTTTTTTGGTACAAAACAACCTAACCTTTTTTCCGTAGATTACCCAATATAATAAGAATAAGTAACTTTGTTTTCTATTGAAATAAGCACCTAATTAATTGACGAGCATGTTATTTTTGCTAGAAAAACATGTATACGCGAAGTCTTTAGGTAAAACAATATCGTAATCGCACCTAAACAAACAAAAATGGCTTCCATGTAATACTTGAGGAATAATTTCCACGAAGGCCCGAACTCTATCCAACTCAATTTGACGTTCTCCCTTCGATATTCAAATTTAAATGGATTCTATTGTAGGCGGGTCCGCGCGCGAGGCGTTATCTTTTTCCACCAATCACAGACCAAGGATCACACTTCAAGGATAACCCTGGACTGTGATTGGCTAGTATAATGTCATGTCCTTGCCATCCTTGGAATTGTGTTCGTCTCTGTCGTTTATTGAAGATTTCATTGTTGTCTTGAAGGAGATAGAGGGGCGATCAATCAGTGACAGCTTATTGATTTATGGAATTATAGATTCGATTTATGGAGTATGTTTATTTTGGGAGGGACTTAGGTACCTAGGGAGATAGATTCTTTGCTATTTCCAGCCAAAAGTAATTACTAGAACAAATAGCCACACTTGCCTAGCCAGCCTGGTATAAAATATTAACGAAGGTATTTATGAAAAAAAAACACACTTAAGAAGATCATGCATACAACTAAATATATTAAAACTGCAAATATTGATACAATTATTGTTTTTTTTTTATAATTACCTACCTTATGGCTTATATCTTTTTATCAACAATACTTGTGTATGTTTTGCATAATAAATCCATCTTATTGGATTTCATCCATTTTTAGATTTCAGTTACAGGGAAACGTTATTTCAAAATGATTTTTTACCCACGCTAATTCCATTGTCAAAGGTTATATGACGTGATGAGATTTGTTTGTCAGCTAGATGTTACTTGTTATCTTATTATTTTATTATTATTAAGCGATAGAAAATTCCAGCGTCCTACCAGGATTATATGTGCCAATTACCTACTAACCACTAATTAGCAACTTTTGTAATTAATACGACTTTTTCCATAGCTTGTACAGTTTACTAGTTATTAACCTATGTAACAAACAAAACCCTCCCTTCACTCTCGTTCTGCTATCCTACTTCCTTTCCTTTATGATCTGCCTCTACTACGAACGGTCATCCTTTGTATTTAAAACTCTTCAAGTGTAATCACCTATCAATATTAAAAGTGAACATAAATGTTGATTACACATTACACTGCCATCTACACATTTTATTGAGGAACTAAATGGCTTTGCTATTCGCCGCTTGGTGTCGCTCTTTTTTAATTTAGTTTTAACGCCATCTATGAGTTGAGGAGGCACTAATATAATTTTACTACTCTATGCTAGATGTCGCACCAAACTCATTGGTTATCAAAGTTCTATAATTTGCTTTTAGATGGCGCTCACCTTTGTACTGCATAAATTGTAAAATTGACACCAATTTTCGTACAATTGGTGTAGATTCTAGAACCTAATACGAATAGAGTTATTCTTCTTTATAATACTTGAAAAAATAGAATTACAAACATGTTTTATTCAAGTCGGAATTGTTTTATTCCGTTGACATTTTAACTTTATTCAGTCTAGTAACACCAAACTGACGCGTGTCTATTCACGCTTCTCGCCGTGACGGCCGAATGCGACGTGTTGACATTTTCATTTCACTTTTTACATACGTGTCAAACAAGCGAGACTTGTGCGCTTCGGCACAATTAATTTTAGGATTTAATTGTGAGTATAACATCTTATTAACATTTATTCACGTTTGTTTATAAGTGTTGCTGTGTGAGTTATTATTTGTAGTTGACGGAATACAAGTGCGCAACAGAGCTGGGGTTTTTTCGTAATTCGTACAGCGCCGACCTAAAATCTAGAATATTTTACCAACGGTAACGGTTGATTTACTGTAACTTACTCATTAACACCGTGAAAGAGCGCTTCACGTAATTTTCCATGTTTAAACCGCCACCAATTACCCATGGCAGCTTTTTTTCATTAACTTTCGCAACCATCTGGGTAAATATGATTTTGATGACGTCTTTAGTATTTTCCGCTTAATCTGAGATCTGGACGATTCTGCAGAGCTCATTAGCAGAATAAAGCATCTTTTACTGCTAGTAAGCAATAATTTTTATTATCTTAAAGGTCTTTCGTAATCTGTAATTCCAACTGATTACTTTTAATTTTAAACATAGTTGCACTCGTTAAACTCAATTCGACTTATCTGAGTCTTTTATCTATAAAATGTATAATTACGCGTGTATTTATGTAATAAGAAATCTTGAATGTATAAACTTAAGTATTTCAAAACAAGTAAAAAGTTTCTTTGCTGTGTGAGTCATGTTTAGGAAGAATACTGCTGTATTGTGGTTCCATATTGCTTTCATGTTTATACTTTATTTTCAAAGAAATTTTATGAAAGAAGGAACTTATGTACTGATTACTGTTACTAATCTAATTTAATGTTGCTATTACAGAATTAACGATCAGTACTATAGCTAATGAGACAATTTAAAACTGCATTGGAAGCAATTATGTGTCGAAACATCATTTATAGTTAATTTTTTTGTTGTTAATAAGCCATTAAACCAGAAAACATAGTGCCATCCAGTTAACTAAAAAGACTAAAGTCTACCTTTTGCTTAAAAACAATTGCTTTTGCTTGATTGAGAGATCCAGAGACCCACTTGTTGAATGAAATCCAATCGGCTATTTACTTAAGATCACAGATTGCCATGGCTGGCAGTGGTCACTTTCCGTTGTGTTACCCGTATGCTCGTTTTCCTTGTAAAAACGAAACTGAATTAAAAAAAAATCTTTTTAAACTAATGTCCTATGCTTTCGTGACTTATAGATGTTGAAATAAAATAATTAAAATTTAAAACTAATTTGTTATTTAGATATTCGAAATTGAGTAATTATTCATGTGTTTAAAAAGACCTATGTAAGGTATCTTTAAAAAAAAATGCATATAATGTTTTTGATAGTGACATCATAGCAATGGGTTTTTACATTCTCACAAACTAGCTCCAAATACATCAGCAAACAAACTTGTATGAAAAATAAAACATTAAGGACTTTCTTTGTTACAGGACAAATATATCTGATAACCGACAAAAATGGCGCCAAAACAGAGAATGCGTATTGCCAACGAGATTGCCAGCAAAAACATCACCCAGCGTGGCAATGTGCCCAAAACTACCAAGGTAACTAAAGGACTATAACATTATATGGATTTTATAGTCACTGTACTATCTCTATATGACCATATTCATTGATGATGTCTAGTCCAGTGGTTAGTGGTTCTGACTACAGAGCTAGAGGTGGTGGGTTCAACTCCAGCGAGGAACAAATATTTGTACGATGAATATAAATGTTTGTACCTGAGTTGTGTATTGTGTATTTATTTGTCTACAACCCATAGTACAGGCTTTGCTTAGTTTGGGACTAGGTCAGTTAGTGTTAATTGTCCCAAGATATTTGTAACTAGCGTTACCGCTCTGGCTTCGCTCGCATTAGGATGTAATTTACTTATAAACCTTGTGTAAAAAATCTCTAAATGACGGTGAAAACCGTATCAAAATCCAATGCGTGGTTTAGAAGAAGTAAGCGGCCTAAGATGTGATTAGATAGGGACTCTGTTTTATACTATGTAAAATACAACATTAAACATAAAAAAACATGACGATATGGGGAATGAGCAGAAGGCCCCTTCACTAAAGACTAATAAAGACATATTTGGCCACTAAAGCAACTTGGAGGCTGTATGCTTGTTGGCCAAGTATAGATTTGTCACTTATAAACAATCAGGTTTTACTTTGTACCTATTACAAGGAATTCTGTACTTTCTAAAAATAAAGTTTTATTTTGTGAAAGTATTTGCTAGTACAATTATCTTGTAGCAGTTATAGAAATCGTGTTTTCTATACAATAGCTTTCAAGTTACGGTATTAATAACTACTTATTTCACTCAATAATTTCTGAATTCCTATATGAACCTTCTAAATTAAAATTAAATTAAAATAGCCTTTATTCAGACATGCAAAATTTTAACAATGTCAAATTACTAAAGATTTTTAAACAAAAATATATCAAATCAAAGTATTTGATTATGAACCTTCTACTTTATATTATATCTTTACCATAATTTCGATGACTGTACTGTAGTCAGGGGCACATTAACAATATGTTATTATCATCGATATTTTAATGATATGTAAACTCGCGAAATGTAATAACATTAAACACGTGCTTTGTTATCAACCACCTGTGACATTGGAATTATTTTCTTTTGAATAACCTTCCTTATTGTAAACTATTAAGGTGATATTTTGCAAATCTTTCACAGTCATTTGGAGCAAACTGCGCATTACGGTACCTTTGTAAATAATCATGTTATGTTCTGGTTTAATATTGATTTATTACATTCTTACATTTAACATTTAACAAGAATTGATATGGATTTAAAAAAATCTCAAGCGTAAAAACTGATAATAGAACTGTTCAAATGTTTCATAGAAGCGATGCACGAATAATACTATTTTTCAAACAATATCTTAAATTGAAGTTTTAAATTTAACATAGGACAAACTCATTTATCTGTCTTTTATCAGACAGAGAAAGCTATGGGAAGATGATCTCAAGAAAGTACCTGGTCCACAATGGAATAGAATAGCTTAGGACAGGAACATTTGGAAATCACTTGAGGAGGCCTGTGTCGAAGGACAAGCTGTAAATGAATGAAGAAATCAACACTGTAAAAACACAAATTAAAACAACAATAAAGGCTTATTTATTTATTTAAACTCTTTTATAGTCGATCCAAGCCCCACTGAATTAGAGGTGACAATTCTGCAAATACTATATCAACGACCGGTACTTTGGCAGGAGGAAAGAGGAGTAGAATGGGTGTTTACCTTAATAAATTGTTAATGGAAAATCTTTTTAACTGACTACGGCAAAGCCAAAAGGAAGGATGATGTTTCACTTGGATCGATTTCACTTTGTAGCATTTGTGTAGGTATTGTCTAAAAGATAATAGATATTAGTAAAATTGATTTAAGATTAATGCTAATCATCCACCCATATCAGAATCAAAATAATCTCATACTAATCATAGTAATCATCATCATAGTATTCATAATACTGCAAATCACTGATAATGGCAAAACCCTAAATCAAGAATTTAATCTCCCTTTTATACATTGTCACCTAAAATATATTGTTGATGCTATTAAATTCCTACAACCGTAATATTTTAAAACAAAATCATGGTTTTAGCATAAAACTACTGTGAGACTCGGACATGTTAATAAAGCGAATCACTCATGTATTTTTAAGTCGAGAAATGCCCGACATCTTTATTTGTTAAGCATTTTTGTAATAGTAGCGATGCAACAAGGGGCGGGCGGAGCGGGACCGATCACATGACTGGTCAAATGCAAGAACCTAACAAACGCCGGACTAGCCGAACTCTGACTATCTTGCCTGGTCACATCTAATAAGACTATATCCAGCTTTTTCCCCTAAAACTTAAATACACTAAAGTAAATACTCAGTCTTACCAAAGTTTTGTGTTCTCTTCCAGGAAAAGGAAGACCAATACCCCGTGGCGCCCTGGCTGCTAGCACTCTTCATCTTCGTAGTCTGCGGCTCCGCCATCTTCCAGATCATCCAGTCTATCCGGTTGGCCTAAACATCACCCCACCCCCTGTGGCTTGAGCGGTTGCGCCCGCGCTCAGTTTTAGTATGATGTTTGTTTTAGGGTACTCCACCGGACAGGTTTTACTATAAGGTCGGAATTTTTACCCTAAAAAAACATGTCACCATTTGGTGTTTAGATTTTTTTTCGATTCTAACTGAATACTAAGACCTTAACGGCGGTTTCAGTAACTAATGTAGTTTTGCAACAGTGACATCTAGCGACTTGCGAACAACCCAAGTTGGCGATTTCTGTCTTTTTAAAGGCAATTTTCGCTTTGGAGTGTCTTTATTTGGACCAAAGTTAGAGTTTCGAAGGTGCTTCACGACTTGATCATTCCAATTTTTTATCTCTAATCTCTTCCAACGAATTTCAAATAGGTTGCACGGTCACTGGATGTTATGCAAGTTCTTTCGAGGGAACTTGCGAAATATTCAGTGTCCGTCTAGCTTTAGAAACTGCTCAAGCCACTGAACCATAGTTAATGTGATATGAATTGTAACATTTGTACACACTGTTGAATGATACAGTGCGTACAAGATTTACGACTGCGCGTCTCTCTGTGTAGCTTCCAAAGTTGCATCACTTATTGTTAAGTTATAACTTTATAAGAATAATAAACGATAGTGGCGTAGGGGTGTCACTTCTGTTTTGAGAGCGATTGACAACCTTACGTTGGCAGCCCTGACGGCCTTGCATCTGAACTGCGGTATTTACCGCCTACCAACTAAGAGTGACACCTCTATGCTTTTATATTGATGATTATTCTTCAGTAAGTAAGCGCAGGTTTTAAATACATTATAATCTCAACCTTGTAATGTACGAACTATATTCTTGTATATTGTAAAAAATTAAATCATTTAGTGTATGGATGTTCGATAAATTCATTCCTTTTTTTTATTAATTTGACGCACAAAGCAGTTTGCGGTTAAGTGTTTTAAACTCGTTTTATGAAATAGTCCGACGTCGAATGAAATTATTTCCTGCCACTAGGAAACCAGAGACTCGGTGGTTATATTTTTAATTGTAATTTATTTGAGTAAATACAGTATATTTGTCTCTTACGATTGTTTCTTTTATACCCCGTAATAGGCACACCTTAAAATGGGCCAATCAACTTTTTAAGAGCTTTATTCTCTTAAGATTTTTTTTTACCCACTCTAATCTGTCAAAAGAATTACTCTTTTATAAATATTTCTGTAATTTAATTCACGGTTTATGTTTATCCAATCCATCCTACATGAGTTAAACATAAATAATAAAAAGTAAAATATCTTTGGAAACGTGATTTTGATGTAACACCATAGACAGTATTGATAACGTAACGTCAAGGACATCCAATGTGGTTAAAACAGTTGACTGGCCCTAATAACTTCAAAATATAATATAAAATCTCTTTATTTTAAGTAATTAATCGCAGTGACCCCGGTTATGGATAATACTATCTGTTATCTTCGGCGATACTGGAAAACTACTTTACCAACATTTTAATACTGCAGTATTGACAACAAAATTCCCTATTCCACATATCGACTGTAGGTATAGCCCGCTTATAGGTACAGTCAAGGAATTAAATTTCCAACCCACCTAAGGTTCAATATCATATAGCAAACTGTCACCATAAGAGCTATAGAGCAAGACGTTAGTTTGACATATCAACCTTAATGTATTGCGAATGTCAGACGACATTTCAACGAAATGGGTAGGGAATTAAATTCCTTGACTGTATATACTTGTACAAAATTTTAATAGAATAAGCCGATTCAGTTCAAAGGTTTAGAACTTCTAACAGTGTATGATGTAAGTAGGTACATACACAGGATGTGATAATTTCAAAAAGTGGTTTAGACTTAATTTATGTTCTTCCTATCAATAGCTGTACTGGGACAACACCTGTCAAAACTGTTTAAAAAAGGTTTATAAGAGCTTGCACTAAATGTCTATGAAATTAATGAGTTTCATGAACTTCGCGCATTTTCGGTGCCAGGCCAGTGCGATTTTTGAACCTCATCGGGTGACTCGAGCTCACCAAAATGACCGTTTTTCATAGAGGTTCTGCCATTTTGGTAAGATTCAAAAATTGCACCGTAGCTTTTTAGAATTGACCTATTGGTTTTTTTTTCGTATCACAAAAGCGGAAAATAAATTGAAACCAGATGATTATTTTCTCACTTATTTTTATATTTCACGATTAGGTACCTCTAACATTCAAAAGTTTACACTTTGCTTTATCATACAATTAATGTTACAACTATATGGTACAAATTAATTTACATTGTCATGTCATGTGATATGTGGACTTAGGACTAATTGTGGGTTCTTAATTATTTGAGCACCTAAATATAGCACCAATTCATATACATTGTAATAATGAATTTACAATTTCATTTTATTACTTAATTTGTTTATGTGTCGTGAACTAGATGGCGCTAGCATCTACGTGGAATGTGGGTATTTTATTCTACAATATTGTACTGAGCGACATTTAAGTGACACTTTACTCGTTGAGTTTTTAATTCTTTGTGCATAAATACTTTGAGTTTACGCGGAATTTAGGTACCTACTCTGATCATTTTTTGAAACATAAATATCTCAATTTTTCTCGAAACCTACGCGTTAACTCGCTACGTAGCTCAGTGCGTCTCGTTTTAACTACCCCCGTAGGATAGAGATGCACTGAGTTACGTAGCGTGTTTACACGCGTCGAGATAGTTCGTGCTAGTTGCACTACCAACCCATTAATAAAACATGGTTAAGAATAAAAAACAACTCTCTTAATTCAGCTGCCACACAAAAAAAATCGCATTGAGTCCCGTTCATCTGATACGGAGTTACAAAGTCACAGACAGACAGAAACTTCAATTTTGTAACCCTTTTTTTGCGTCGGAGATTAAAAACATTGCCGCCTTATATAGAGGTCGCCACCGAAGCGATTTTTCTGTCACTGGGAAGTTGTTTTTTATGTGACAGCAAAATTCGCTCATATTATCAATAATTATCATTATTTATCAAACAATATAAGAATATTGTTTGATAAATAATCAAATAATAATAATAAAAATAATGATAATTGTTTGTTAATTGTTTCGCGGAGTAGCAAGGTAATTTGTTCCAGTTTGTTATCAAGAGATAACAAACTGGAACAAATTACCTTGCTACTCCGCGAAACCAGTGCCGGGCTCGAGCAAAATAGCTGCGTCTGTGCAACATATATATATTCATACAAAAACCCACCCTCCTCTGAATATATATGTGTCGCACAGACGCAGCTATTTTGCACGAGCCCGGCACTGGTTTCGCGGAGTAGCAAGGTAATATGGACCTCCGCGCAAAGTAACGCCTGAATGTATTCATTATTTAATATTCTTGATAGATGGTCGCCAGTTAAAGTGTCAATTATTGTTTCTCAGTACGGCTGTTTGTTACTGTCAGACGTATACTGTTTTTTTTTTTTACTATTTTCAATTGCAATCGAAAGTTTAACATTTACAGCCTGTGTGCAAGTGTTAGCTACTAAAGTATGGCCTTATTGAAAAAATATTAACACTGGAGTTTTAAACTACAACCCGAATATAAGGTGTTTAAGTCTACTCTGGCAAAACGGTACGAAGCCAACGCTCAAAGCTGGCAACATCAACCAAAATGTCGTCCGAAACACTTTGTGACCGTTAAAATAACACGAGTAGATAAAGTTAAAAATATCAAATTCAATAGTTTTTCTACACATTTTGTAGATGAAATTTGCTTATTTTCGAGTCGTTTAGGTAAAATTAGTAATATTTTACTGAATAAGAAATTACTATGAATGACTAAACACGGTATTTTAACTGTGCTCTGCTTAGTTTGACACTTCAGTGGCAATGGCAATAATACTTTTCTGCCGGATTTAATTTAAAATTCAAGCTTAAACGAGTCATTAATACAATACCTGCATTAATAGCACACTAGCGTTTGTCGCAGACATGTAACATTTGTCCCTGTCGCACACGCTAACTGATTAGAAGGGGATAGATGCTTCAGATTCGCGACAAAAACTAGCGTGATAAAGTTGAAAGTGACCTCAGAAGCAGGACATAGCAGTACCAAAATAAACTTTCATTGGTAATGAATCAACATTGCCATACCTAAAAACAAAACAATATTTTTCTATGGCAACACGAATTTCTGTGTATCTTGTACATTTTTAAATTCATACGACTGCGTTCCTGCATTGGTATGAAGCATCCGTCCCTGTTTTAGACTAACTGGGCCCCATTTCATAAATGCGGCAGACGACAGGTGACAGTAACAATTCACCGTACATTACTGTGTGGACAAGTAACGCTACAGACTTAACATCATAGGCAAGCAATGTAAACCGAATTGTCACTGTCACCTGTCGTCTGTGGCGTTTATGAAATTGGGCCTTGGTAAGATAGGAAAGTAACGCCAAAAGCAAGCGTGCTAGGACCTATGCGAATAAACTCGCAAACGTAATTGCCACTGAAGTGTCAGCCATATTTAATCACAACCAACTTAAAGCTACTTTAACGTATCGTAAATGGCCTCGTTGGGGTATGAACCATTTAAATGGATGCTGTTGCTAAAACTTAAAGAATTATTTTTACTTAGACGGATTTCCGTTCTCTCAAAACTCTGGTCGACTTCTTGAGGGTAATCGTCCATGTTACTAGTGATTTCTAGTCTTATTGCGTGTATCTTTGAATCAGAGTGATCCACGACTTTTTTGTCTCGTTCCCACGAGTCTATAGCTATCGATACATCGTTTTTGCTCCCCAAATCGTCTAAATCGCTTGAGGCTAAACTCGAATTGTCTAAATTGAAGTCTGTAGTCTTTTCTATCACTACCACTTCAATGTGTCTGAAAGGGTTGTCTTGGTTTTCGATCATTTGCCTCGCTCTTTCGTCGTTGCGAATGATCACTTCCTTCTTAACATTGCATATGACTGGATCGTTAGCTAAGACGTCTATGTTATTATCATAGGATTCGTCCTCACTATTTTTGTTGCCATTTGGTGTGCATATTTCCGCATATATATTGTCAGAACTGGCATCAGAGTCTACTGTCTCCTCTTCCACGTGTACTGCGTCAGCGACTTGGCCGTACGGTAGATCTTCAATGACAGGCAACTTTCTTTTCTGTATTGATGATATTGACCTCCTCAGTTTGATTTGAGATTGAGGTTCTTCCTCTGAAATATCAATTGGGACGAGGTCTTCGTCGATTTCAAGTTTGGGAGTGGGCGCTCTCGGTTTATCGATCTTCTTTCTAAAATTAAGCTTGTCGTTATCGTTTGAGCGCTCAGTTTTTGTAGGCATACTGTTGCTGTTACTTCCTTCTTTCTTGTCAGTTGATTTCTTAGGATGTAGTAGATTTGATGTCGATTTGCTAAGTACTTTTTTGGTTTTAACATGGAACTCCGAGCATAGCTTTTCGGTTATAAAGGAGTGCTGTTTAGAATTGATTTCAAATTCACTATCGTTGTATAGGGAGCCCGCTCCGAACATGTTGATGTCCTCACAACTTTGAATTTGGTTGTACGATTCCGATTTAACTATGGCTTTTTCTGGTATCAAGTCTGGTTGTATCCTCTGTCTCCTTTCTAAATTCGTGGATGATTTAGACGCCGATGATTTCTTTAGCATGTTCTCGTCCAGAGATTTCAGTTTCCTACCAGAGCTCGTGTCGCTTTCCATGGAGCCGCAATAGTTGATCTGATCCACGCTCAGGTTTTTGCGTCCGTGTTTCATGTTGATGCCGCTGTCTTCCGTATACGGACTGTCAGGTATTCCTGTCTGTACTGACACTGACTTAGTCAATATTGGTTTTTTAGGATTAGAACTACACTGACTCGTGCCCATGTCAGACGAGGATGTCGTAAGACTTTTGTACGAGTGGCTTTTCTCAGCGGTCCCGTCGTTCTTTCTCGAAGCTCCGAATCTGTCTTCTATAAGCTTCGCCATGTCCTGGTATCTCTCTATCGAGCTGTGTTTCTCTCCGAGAGGGTCAAACGGATCTTTGATGTCCCTGTATCTCTCATTATTTTCTATCGTTGTTATTTTCTCGTCCGTGAGTTTTTCCGTGCTCTTTAAGAGTTTCAAATTCTTGAACCACTTGTTTTTCTTCTGCGCAGAGTCCTCCCGAAACACTAGCATCTTGTCGTTAGAGAACTGTTCTTCAGTTTTCTCGTCATTCTTCTCGTCCTTGGCCTCGTCGTCGCTGTACACGTCGTAGTTCATATGCTCGAGTTCGTTTTTACTTAAAAATATGATCGAGCCCTCGGTCTCGTCCGGCATGTCCTTCAGCGCCTTCTCGCTCTTCCCGAACAGGCGTGATGTGTCGATCTTGAGCCCCTGGAGCGTGAACTTGCGTTCTTTCTCGAACTTGACCGGCTCGTTGTCCCGGATGAGATCCTCGGCGGTCTTTTTGCCAACGACAGTCGAGTTGGCGTACGAGATCTGCCTGATCCAGTTGTCAACGTTGAGTTGACAGAAGGTGAGAGCTTTCTGGAGGCGCGCGGAGAGGAACATGCGTTTTTCGGAATCGAAGCCGAGCTGCGTGCGCCGGAGCCGCGCGCCGCAGCCGAGCGGCAGCAGCTGCAGCGCCTCGTGCCGGTCCGACGCCTTGCCCGGGCTGGCCGGCGCTGGTTCAGGCAGCGTGCACATCACCAGCACCGGCTCTGTCGTCGCCGCCCGCAGTAACAGGTCTTCTGAAATATACGGGGATATTGTTTAGTTAAGCGCTAGAAGAGAAAAATTGTGCCATTTGTAGCTGTGCTCTCATCTCATAACAGGTAACATATGTATATATTTATATGTATAAAACTACTTCTAACGTCTACACAACAGGCAAGAAAATGAAAATGAAAGAATTTATTGCGTAAAAACTTTACAGAACCAAAAAGAAGACTTTGGATCCTGAACTAGAATTCCCTGGGTTACAGATCCAGGTACAGAGCAAGACTGAAAAAAGAGGAAGATGGCGTGACTCTTAAGCTTTACGTGGACCAGGACAATATACACTGTGAGCGCTCACCTCCAACGTCATGCGCCATCTCGATGGGCACGGTCCCGGCGAGCAGGCGCACCCTGGCCGGCAGCCGCCACAGGCTCAGCAGGTGCGGCAGGCGGTGCGCGCGCGCCGCCTTGTCCGCCGGCGGAGGGGAGCCGGGCTCGGCCGCCGCGTCCCACTCCGACGGCGACAGCTCCTCCGGGCACACCTCGTACAGCTCGCCCTTGGTGTTGATCGGGACGAACAGCTCCTGAAATTTTATGGACGCCTGGTGTTAGTAGATTGAACTCGATTTTTAATAATAAAATTCAGCAAATAAAAATGAAATAAGGAACGATATTTGTAGCAGTTTCTGTTAGCAGTTGTGCGGCGTAATTTCTATTCTGATCAAACTAATTTTCACCAATAAATAGGGTGTATAGCAGATGTAGGTACAGTAGGTAAACAAAGTAGTCTTCCTCTTGTCGACTCTGTTGCGTATTCATTACGGTTTTAACGCAAACGTTACACTATATAGCTGATGCAAATCGCTGTACATGTACATCTATCAATTCTTCGTCATAGTCCTGGAATCCTGGTACTTATGTCCTAATAGCATGCGCCCGCGGCTATCCGGCTACACCAGGTATGTCCAGGAATCCCATTTGTAGTCAACGCATGCGCGGTCACGCGGCATACTAAAGCCATAGTTACGACCGTTCCGAGACTCATTGTCACCTGTGGAATGCCACAGCGACAGACAGATGGCTCAGTAATGCTAAACGTGTGTTAGCCCTTCAGAATGGTCCAATCAACCACGCTGGCCCATCAATGCTAGCATGAAACATGCCTAATTCAACTTGTGTTTGACAGACACACATTGCGTAAACTCAGCGTAAATCATTTATGTCGTTCCTATATTCAAACAACAGATCTACAGATTTCCCATAGAGAATGTGTCAGAATTTCACAGGTAAAACGACCCGTTGTTTGAATATAGGAACGCGGCATTATGCGTCAAAAGTGTCGATTTTGATTCGGAATCGGTCGAAACCGAAACTAACGCTTTTGTGGTAAAGAAATCGTAAGAATAACATAAATCCTGTTATGAAGGAACAATTACCACTTTATAAAGTCGTAAATAAAAAAAAACACTTATTATTTTTTTGCGAGAAGTATGTCATCTGCCAATTCGATCGGCAGCTAACTAAAAGTCTCAAGTCAGTTTGGGGTGCAAATTTGCAAAAATATATCAAAACCGAAATGGTAACCAACCTATTGTCCTGGCTAAAACCGAAACTTCCCCGAATTCTACTTTCCCCTAACACTAAAGTATAATCTAACCGCCCCAGATAGGTTCAAGTGACACCTAACTAGTTCCTTTTTCAAAATGTCAATTAATGTCTCCGAATACGGGTAACTTAGTGAGTTATCTCTGCTCGTTAAGTCTGTGATGCGACGTTTCATTAAGCCGTAGCGTCTCTGGCGTATTTATGCGAATTCGTGTACTTCATGTGACGTCATACCCATTAGAGAGGTCGTTAAGGGTCCTAAGTACTTCGTCCAGACTTTCCTTATAGTCTGTCTGAGACGATAACATTGCTATTTACGAACAAGCTAATCTTTACTATCGAGGTAGGTAGGTAACCGAAGTACTTAGGTACTTACTTAAGTATGTTAAGCATTGTTTCCTTGGATGAAGGACTAAAGCATGGATATATAGCCTCAGTACTTGTCAAGTGTATATAGCCAAAGCTGTCAAAATGGTCACCTTTGTGTGCGTCAAGGTAGTAAAACACGCAAATTAATAAGAAAAAAGGTGACCATTTTGTCTATTAGTCGTGTACAGGGTGTCAATTGAAGAGGAGTTTAGAGTATGTAGTCATCTCTTTTTGACACAATGTATTGCCATTTAAAGTAAAGAGATCAGATAATAAAATATCGCTTTCAATTTTAATACTCCTTCTATGCTGTACTATTTCTATGATTGTTTTTTAACAAATGTTATAGGTTATAAAAGATGCGAAATGCATTGGTTATAAAAGTGGTTTACTACAGCGAAAATTTCTATAAGTATTAAGTATCTCTACATAGTTCATTATTTTAATATTTCTGGTTTAGTTTCATTTATAGTTTACAGTATCCATGACTATTTTGGGGCAGCAAGGTTTTTTGACGTCCCTATGAAACTAATCTTTTTAATCTCTCCTTGCCTTGCCTTATCCACGAATTATTATCGTAAGTTGCTGCTACTGAACAACAGATGGCGCTGAAAATACAATTTCAAACCCACACATTTTGGTCGTGATGTAATAACTGTGACGTCCTTGTGTCTACAACAAATCTAGTCGCTGTGATCGCTTAGCTTCTCAACGTCAACAATAAGTAGGGAATTTCCGAAATATACTACATTTTGGGAATGAAACCACACACAGCCGGAAATGGTTCCAACCATTACTGATCTGCGACCGAAATTTAGATTATTTTGCTACTGAAATTTCAGTCGCCACGACCAGATTTGGTTGTATGGGAATGCTTTTAAGAGGATTGTGAACTCAGCCCCAAAAAGCGCTCCCCATACAAACGGCGATACGTTTCCACCCTCTAAACCTAAATCTATGGAAATGATTTTTTGGTATGTTGTCATTATGCCTTAGAACTAGGTTTGTATGTTTCGATTTTTTTAATATTCTTCATAGATTTAACAATATTTGCAGTTTAGGAGTTTTAATACAAAACAACAAAGTGTCTATATTTTTGAAACTATTAAGAATATAAAAAAAATCAAAACATACAAACCTAGTTCTAGGGCATAATGACAACATATAAAAAAGTCACGACTATAGGTTAAGGTTTCGAGGGTGGAAAACGTTATCGCCGTTTGTATGGAGAGCGGTGGGTTCACACTCCTCTTAATAAGCGTTTGTAGGGTGGAAAATGTTATTGTCGTTTCTATGGAAAACGCTGTATGAGGTTTTATACACAACACTCTTAAGCTTTATACTGATAGTTCTGTGACGGCGATGACAGTCAAAACGGACCACCTGCCTCTAAACCGGTTACTTATACCGAATTCAGTTAAACTGCTTCTATTTCACCGATGGTGTAATTCTACAGCCGATACGCGCACGTTGTTGGATTACGTGTATCTGCTATTAAAGATTCGAGACGATTGCCGCAAAAAGGAAGTCATTTCTTGTAGAACTACTCATTATAAACCTATGAGCTAGAAAGTATTCGATTTATTTATAACTAGCTTTTGCCGTGGCTCATACGCTTGAATTTTTAAAGGAGGTAGTTCGGTATGTATCAAAAGATATAAGTAGAGGATTTTTATCTTTGTCCAAAAGTTGTCTGGAAGAGATTGCTATCAAGCGATAAGACCGCCTTTTGGATGCCAATATTTAAGATTTATCATTAATTCTGTGGAATTGTTAATGTAGTATTTAATAAAGCATATTGTATTGTATCTAACTCGGTTTTCAGAAGGCGTATCAAGATGAAACATTCCCCAGATTTTAAATTAGCCCTTCAACAAATAAACTATGAAAACCGGATCAAATTTTGAGCGGTAGTTTTTGCGTGATGCGCGTGCAAACATAAAGACAGACAGTCACAAATTCTAAAGATAATTATATTGGCTTCTACTTATTGCTCTTATAAATCCATGTGACCGAAAGCAATGATTTTAAGTCTTAAAATATTTATATTAAAATTAACCTGACAATAGTGTAGCAAAGTAATGTTTTGAATTACAATGTAAGTTTTCAAATTTCATTAAAAGTTGGATGGGAAGTGGATGCAATCATGTATTTTTCGCTGCTTGCACAATAGTTTGTTCAGCAGAGTCGGCTACGCGTGAGTGTTCTTTCTAGTGTTACAAGCGTCCATAGGTGCGCCGCATTCTTCTTTGCCACTGGCTTTAGGAATTTCTTAGGCTGCCTTAAGATTTTTATTTGATATTCAGGATACATATAGAAATATACAATCCCAACGCAGTACCATGCTTTTATAAACCAGCAGGAGGCTGTCCATCCTTCGGAACTTCTTTTTCGCACGTATCTTTCTCCAGTTTCTCTGGCCTTGGGGTCCCTCGCGGCGACTTAATCGTCGGCATCGGCCCGGGAAACTTCCCGTGGTACTCCTTCTTCTTACTTCCACGGTTCAGAAAACTCCACGTCTTTCCATACATGCCTGCGTCCTTGCTCATTCTCCTATCAGCTTTCATAGAAGCAGATGTAGATAACCAAGTTATGACAGCATTTTTACCGTATTGCTCCAAATCTAGGATGCCATGGCTGGATATCATAGTCCCGTCCGGTTTCTGCACTAATATATGGGGAATACAAGTTATCTCGTACATGTATTGGAGTGTGAGTACCAGGGGATCATCAACGCGAAGTGTAAACCAGTTTGCTTGGTCGTCGAAGCATTGCCACATGTCCTTCGCGCTCTCATCCATAGGAATATTGATGACTTCTATGGGCAAGTTTATGTATTTGACGTTTTCGTAGATCTCGTACAACTTTTCGAGTATGCCCTCTCTGTCTACTCCCAAGGATGTGAAGAGGAGGACGATCACGTCCGCGTTTTCGGCAATCCACTCTGACGGAACGTGCTCAAACTTTTTGTTGAATACTCTCGCGTCTTTAAGCCAGTTGTACGGCGGAAGCGTGATTGGGTTCGATAGAGCCATCGTTTTTATTCTGAATTCTTAGTAACTTTATAAGTTTATTTTAGTATTTTGACAGGTAATTGACAGGTGACTGAAGAGTTTTTATGGTTGGTTTTCTGACCTAGTGTATTATGTCAAAGTTCAAATAGGTAAGGTTAGATTTTGACAGTGTTTTAAAAAAACCATTATGACCACCAAATAAGTACATAATCATACTGCTATGTTCCCAAGAACATCTTGTCAGTATTTATCTTTTTATTACGTCGAAAATTTCGAAAATTTCGATACTAGTGCGGAAGGTATGTCATTACTTCACGAGTTCCGAGATATCTTGCCACGAGCCGCAGGCAAGTGGCAAGACTCGGGACGAGTGAAGAATGACATTCCGCGCGTGTATCGAACGACGTTTTTCAATACAGTTGCGAAAAAAATACAATAAATTTGCGACTTTTACTGAAGCTCTTAATTAAAGTAAAGTAAGTACAAACTTTAGCAGTGAAAATTTTTGACAAATTAAACGCGTTTTTGTTAGCTGTCGTATTTCATAAGGCAATGGCTTTTGCTATTCAGCCAACTCAACGAAAGATTTTTTTTCAAATAGATATTAATATGAGCGTTAGGACAATTATTAAAGGATAACGAAATATTCTTGCCGTGAAAATAAATATTTTCACTCTCCCGCCTATTTTTACTTTTTTTTAACGATTCCGTTCTTAGTGGCGACTGCATTCAAAGGCGTTTTATTTTTTAAATTAGCGAAGCGCTTCGAAGTGCTTAAAAACACCCAGAATCGCTTATTGTTTGAATATCTTTGCCATTTATTTCTGAAGAAGTGGAACTAAAAAGAACCTTATTTTTTTAATGTAAATAAATATGGGGTACCAGAAAAGACCCAGTGTTCTGATTGGTCGATTTTGTGTCGTATGCAGCACAAGTCGTGTTCTGATTGGTCGAATCAGTGATCAGCGTGCGTGCATGTGATTGGTCGATTTGCTCTTTAAACAGGCCAACAATGTTTTTGTCTCAGAGAATTCCGTTCCATTCAGTCACCTTAATAAGAACTGTTTTTAGGACTGTTATTATTTAAAAAATCATATTTTTTGATGAACAGGCTAGTAATAAAATATAAAATCTCAATATTTTGATATTCTTACATTAATAATAGGTTTTTAGTTTTATTACGTCTTGGTACAAACTAAAACTATAAAAACTCTTTGGTAAGTAGCTGTGAATTGGAACAAGTACAAATTAAAAAAAAACTGGAAAAGTAAATCGCACTAGTTCGCAAAAACGAACTTTGCGCACGCAAAACAGCCAAAAAAAGGGCACTTTTTGAGCAACTGTATTGAAAAATACTTTACTAAATCAGCTACGTGAGGATCTAACAATAAAAAAACAATACGAAAAAGGCGCGAGCTATAGTAGTAAACTATTAACTCAGGCGTCACTAATCCATCGGATCGCATGATGATTTTAAGCAATCTTACGAAATAAATACCTAACGGGCCTTCAAAAATAATCAAAAATCCGGACCTGTCACCACACCGTTACCTACTATTACTAGTAAAAGCAAAATTATATAACTGTGCAAATAATTACAGCAAACAAACACGTTATATGCTGTGCCGAAACGATTAACCACACCAGTTGTTCTTAGAAAAAAACAGACCAAAATTTCCAACTCTACAAACTTAATTCAGCCACCCACAATTCATCACAAAACCGTATACAACTTTATTTGCTTCCTTTAAAGTTTGCGATCGTCTGAATTAAGTTTTGACAAGTGAAATTATAATTTAGTTTGTAACGGACGCAATGAAATAAGTGAGTGCTCTACGAATTTCGATCCTTTTACGGTTCAAAGTTGACCGAAAACAATACACTACAACCAACTTAGCTCTGCAGCTATTCTCACACGAAACTAAACCGCTATCTTTATCTTTAAAAACATAAGGATTCAATTCCAATTCGCTTGAATAACGAACGCAAATATAAAACAGTGGCAGCTCACGTTAAAACCATTTATTTGCGGCTATAGAATTCAAAACACGACCGTGTTCCATTGTAATAAACTCGCATATGAAATACCATTGATTTAAGCAGCCTTTGTTTAATTTTGTCGTAGGTTCGTGCAATGCATGTGGAATATCGAAAAGAGACAATCGACCGGGTTTTGCGTTGTCGCTATTCGCGTCCCTTTCTACCTAACGTAGTAGGACAGAGATGGACTGATTAACCAGCTTGGAAATGGCAATCGAGGTAGCCGTTCAAAACTATGCCAGTCGTCGAACTATGGTCAAACCGTGACCATAAGGAGCCTTTACAGAATACTAATGCTGGCTCTGTAACTGTATCTACTTTGCACTCTACGTATTGGTAATAGGGTTTAGTTTTTACTCTTAACTATGTATGTGAAATATATTTGAACCCGAAGAAAAACAGGTTACTATATAAGATGATCTAATGTAAAGAATTAATATGTAATAAGTTTAGTAGCAGTCGCGTATTATTACGAAAAACTCCCCATTCTTTTTACCTTAGTATGGGACTTCCCTATACCAACCAAACGAGGCCAACTCGAGAGGTACAACCCCCAAATGGGGGGGCTCTAGACTCCAATTCTCGGTTCATGCGAGATGCATCTCACGTGCGAAATATGCCAAAAACTGACAGATTTCCAAGGGATATGACAATTGTTTTCGTGCGAGACGAATCTCGCTTAAACCGAGAATCACCCCACAGCACACAACTCAAGCACGGCTGTACCATACGTTTCTCTAATCAATTCACGGCACTTTTAAACCTCCTGTATCTTCGTCGTAGTTAAATCTAGAATATATTTTAACTCAAGCTCTTTTTTCTTTGAGTGTTCTCGATAATTTTCAAATTGAATATTTCGCTGTTTTGGCACTATTTTGATAATTTTCCGGCAGCACGTCAGCAGTCAATAATCAATTTTGTAAACGTACTATATAGAATACAGTTACTAAATTCAAGATTGAAATATCGAGAACTCTATACATATGTTACGAGTGTGTTCTTTTTTTGTATACAGAATATTAGATAAACAATCACTTCAATACTATTATCGATACAACTTACGGATGAACGCAATCAAAAGTTACGATATCCAGGGATCCTTAGAACGTTACCATAGAAATAGAACCCAAGCATAGAACGAGTTTTAAAATTGAAAACGTTATTTTAATAGCCGATCTCTTTACTTTAAATGGCAATACAATGTGCCGAAAAGACGACTAATACTCTAAACCTCGTCTTCAATGGACACACGTACACACATGAAATGTCTAAATGGTTACCTTTGGTACGGTCGGCCTCAGAAGTAGCTGAACATTTTAATACCTTGTCGCTGTCATTAATGTGACAAATTCAAGCAACTCTCATTTCATACGTTACTACGAAAAGGTTCTTAAGTGTTTAGCTACTTCTGAGGCCGACTGTACACTGAGGTTATAATCTACGTTTTTTTAACAGCATTTACAGATTATGATGCGAAGCAGCAGTGCTTGCACTGTTGTGTTCCGGCGTGGAGAGCAAGTCAGCCGGTGCAATTACTGGCACAAGAGGTATTCCATCTTAGCCCTCTGGGTTGGCAACGCATCTGCAATCTCTTTGGTGTTGCGGATAGGCGGTGGTGACCTACTTGCTTGTTTGCCGTCCTATTTCATAAAAAAATCCATTCCATACAAATTAAAAATCAAAATCAAATCATTTACATTGTCTTTGCTTATACGGTAGTTACGTATACGGAACCACAGACAGTAGAAGATGATTCAAGCCTTAATTTTTAGCTACCAACGTATCAGTACCATCGATCGATTGCTCAAGAAGCATGCGCAGCTTCCTGAGAGATCCAATTGAGATTGTGCGCGTAAGAATCATTCTGATTCGTCATTTAATTGATCTACAAAAATTAAAAAAGTTTTCTATAAGGCGCGGGTGGAATTGCGATCCTAAGTTTATGTAACCGAAATTTCTTTCGATTTTTATTAATGTTTTTTAAACATTCAAATTATTAAATTTATAAGCATTGACAACGCGAAGAAAAATTAGGGTAATGGCAGGACTCGAATCTGAATCTCAGCATTCCTTGCCTTGCGTTTTCCAATTCTGCCACATTACCAACTAAATAGTTAGTACTCTTAGTTGGTTCGAGTCCTGCTATTGCCCTAATTTTTCTTTGTATTGTCATTGCATAACATTTAAATTTAATTATTTGCGATCGTAAGGTAATCAACGAGTGAGGACAAACATTGTTAGGAAACCCGCACAGTCGTGTATCAGAATGTGTAGCCGTGGTCCTGTCGGTCTATTTTTCCTCTTAAATTTAAGCTGGTCAGATAGCTCCAATGTATAGTCGACCAAGATAGTGCTTCGCCAATTTCGATCGTATTACAAGGGGATAAGTTTTTAGATTCAGGCGTTACTTTGCGGAAGTCCATATTAATATCAATGGAACAAATGTCAGCAATCATGAAAAAAGACAACGCCTGTGCTGAAAACTTTAATAAAGAAATAAAACAAACAACACAAACGTGACCTTGTGACCCATCAACACCAAAAATAAGACTCGACACGTGTTTCACCTCTCCACGAGGCATCATCAGGAGCTATTGACTTCTCGACTGTTATTACTACTTGTCATTTCTTGACTGTCCATTGATATCAAGGGGATAAGGTTTAAAAGTGGCTAAGGAATTATTTGGTTGACTATACGTAATAACCTGCAAAATCTAGGATCGCTGTCAAAACGGTGGGTTGTCCATCCCTACCTATAGTCCAGCAACGGTTCAGCAATTCTCTTGAGGCTACTGATTACTATAGGCGGCGGTAACTTCCCAGGTGACTCGTGCTCGTTTGCCTCCTTTTTAATCGACTTCAAAAAGGAGGAGGTTCTCAATTCGACTGGTTTTTTTTTCGATAAAAAGGCAAACGACTTGATGACAGAAATCATCTCAATGACATGATGATTTGGAAATTACTTTCCACCGCCTATTGTTCCGAAATGATTACTCAATTGTCGGACTCTAGTTAAATTCCCATAATAATTATGTTTCAGTATTATAAGATTCGAATATAATGCGAAGAAAAGCGACAATTGTAGGAATTAAGTTGATTCTGACACGTGAAAACTTTGAAGAGGTGTTACAAACTTGGTTTCTTGTTACATTTTAGATTATAGTTTTATTATTTTAACATTAACAGCTGAACCAATTTACTTTGGCTCTTTCTAGTTACTTGATGGCATTCGGCAATCTTTGTTAAAAAAATATAAAAAAGAGTTCTCTCGCTTTTTGCAAGATCTTGGCAAAGTGACGTTTATATACGCATCTTGTGTGCTCACTAGGCTAAGTCATAAGCTTTCCGTCAATCTAAGGGGCGGCGCCTGCGGGGGCTGCGGAATATCAATTCGGTGCGGGGCGGTGTGTGACCCTTCTGTATATAGGTACCGTAGCAAATTCTGTGCCCTAATCACAGAATAAATAATAGTACAAGTTCAGAAGTTTCACTTCGAACAAAAACGACGTTTAGGTATGATGATCTTATAATGCATGGATGTATAGTCGACCAAGTAATTGCTTGACCACTTTTGAACCTTATCCTTTTGTAATACGGCCGAAAAGTGGTCAAGCAATTTCTTGGTCGACTATACAGTGTCATACTAAATAACAGCAGGAAAACCGCCGACATGAGAATACAGGTTGACGCCAATGCTACAAATGCAAATTATTAGTTAACCATTTATAGTCACAGGATTTACAATTTTACGTCTAACTGCATAAAATAATAACTTATTCGGTTTTTTACAAAAAATAGTATTAACAGCACCGCCGTCGGTCTGACAGACTGACAGCGCGAGTGATTGTCGTTTTATTGTACTTTTTGTTCGACTTTTAATGCGGCCATTTTTGAAATGCTGACTAAAAGTCCGTTACTTATAGGTCAGTGTTTAGGTATAAGAAGCGTCCTACTGTATGCCTTTCTGTCTATCGTGCTCGTATAGATTCGCACGCACGGCAATCTAATTGCACCGACCCCAGTGCAGAGGTGGGCCAATGTTTTGGTAGCTTCGCGAATTAAACCGCGTCTCCGAGCAATTCTCGCGACGGTAGAATTTAGTCACATTCGAGTTATAACAAAAACAGCTGTCAAATCCCGGGAAAATCTGTCACTTTTAGACATATACGACGATCGGATAGCCTAGTGGTTAGTGACCCTGGCTATGAAGCTAGAGGTTCCGGGTTCGATTCCCGAGAAGGGCAAAAGTTTGTATGATGAATATGAATATTTGCACCCGAGTCTTGGATGTTATATGTATTTTAAGTATGTATGTATGTATATCCGTTGTCTAGTACCCATAACACACGGTTTACTTAGCTTGGGACTAGGTCAATTGGTGTGAATTATCCTGAGATATTTATTTATTTATATCTCGAACGTGAGATGAATCTTCATGAACACCACAATTGGGAGCCTGTCTTAGTACACAGACTAAGCTCTCGCATTCCTCTCTCAACAATGATTTATTTCCGTCTGAAATGATTTGCCGCGCCACCAATCGGCTGCGCCCGCGCCTCTCAATGCGTCAAAGTCAACCATTATTCCGCAAACAAAGCAAAACTCAAAATCGTGACAGCCCTATTGAGCAGTGTTGCCAGGTGCGATATTTTAAAGCCGAAAATCGGAGAAATAAATTCTATGAATTAAAAATATTTATTCGCTAGAATGTAGAATACAGTGTAGTTAAATCAATAAAAAAATATCTTTGCAATCTTTAGAGTAAAATTTCATAAACTATTGACCACTAACAAAATATGGACCATGTCTAAAATATACAATTATTATTAAATATATTAATTCAATTATAAACTTATATGTACTAACGTATCTTTAAAAAAAGCTCATTTACGTATTTACCATATAATACTTTCTCACTTGCTTCACAATCAATAATGTAATATTATCAGGTTGACTGGCAGAGAATGCCTCGAGACATTAAGTCGGCCTTTTATATATTCTATTTTTTTTTTTAGTGCAATAAAGTTTAAACAACGTCTCACTTGACGTCTAGTAAGTAATAGTACGTTAAATATATTCCGAGTTTTATAGGAAAACCAAAATCTCCGTAGATTTACTATTCCTATAATTCCAGGGTTTTCCGCACACCTGGCAACACTGGGAACGTCCCAGCGCCGCAGTTCACCCCGGACAGTGCCCTGCGGAATGCAAAAACCGCGTCATAGTGCATTCTCCTCCGACCCTATCACATTGAATTAGGATTTATTATCGCTTTAACCGGTTGCAGTAGAATAATTTTCAGAGCTATGCATTCTATTAACGTGCAGTTATTATACGTTGGTTCTTAAAGAGATGTATATAAGGTTTGTTTTTATGGTTTCGGTGGTAAGTAAAGTGGGTGGATCTTTACTGAGCCCTGTTGCTATGGGTCGAAGATAAATAAACGAAGAGTAAGTTATTTTTTATTATATAACAAAATTAATAATAGGGTTGAGGCGTCTTCAAGTTAAAATAACCGGCTAAGTGCGAGCCGGACCTGCACACGTAGGCTTCCTTCAAAGAACGCCGAAAAAAACACGTTTCATGTACGGGATACTCTTTGATTTAAAAAAAGTAGTTTATGTTATAGCGGCGATAGTAATACAAACTCTGTGAAATTTTCAAGTGTCTAACTACCTGTTACGATTCACAAGATGCAGCCCTGTGACAGAGGGATAGACAAATGGACAGACGGACCGATAAGCGAGACCAATAGGGTTCCACCCTTTTGACCCTTTGAGTATGAAACCCTAAAAATCATGCAGGTCAAATAAGGAAATTTTTTGCCATGATATGTTTTTTTTAATATTTAACTAAACAAGATTGTTCTTTATAATCAAACTGATGTTTTGACACAACGAACTTTAAAAAAAACTCATAATAATTCCCAATCGTTAACTCCTATCCTATACAGTTTTTTTTAAAGTTCTTTCTTATATTTCTTTACCCTTTCTGGTTTCGCAACTCAAATATGTACGCACACATACGAACATACACGCACACATTTGTGTAATTCAATCATATAAACCAATCCAAACCAGATGTCATCAAAATCTGCTCAGTACTTTAACTATGAAAAAAGTTATAACATAGGTATGTTGGTATGGACTCTATCTTGCCAGGCGTCCGGATAAAGCCGGAAATAGGCTTTTTGAATGCGTGTCCGGACAAGTTAGACGGTGCCCTTACAGTCCGGTTTTTGTTAAGCTTTTTACATTTGATTATCAAGGATGTCTGGTCTTTTTACCCAAATGTCCGGATAAACTGGATGGTCTGTCCGGCGATTCGAGGTTAGGACATGGTAACCCTAACTCTATTACGCTATACATTCCGTCTTGCCTCCTTCATCAGGGGTTTAAAAGTTGGGCCTGTCCGGTTGGTGTGGACGCTTGGCCGAGCGCCCGTCTGCGCAAGCGCCCCTTTTTTCCTTTTTGCCGGCAGACTGACTGAAGGCCCTGATTAATCGATATTGGTTCAGTAATAAAGTAGAAATTGCGCGTGGTCTACTCGGCTTCAAAATAATGTATATTTCGCTTGAATATTTCATAAGAAATGTTTCATGCTTAATCATTGCTTAATAAAATCGTTCAATATGGAGGTACGGGGGCCCTTGGTCCATCATTATATCTCTTTTGTCATTTATGTTTTTTGTGCAATAAATATTTTCCATGCATACATAATATTGTAAAATTATAATCGTAATGGAGGAAAAGTGTACACACATAATTTTTTTTTTATATTTTTGCCTAAACCGGGAATCGAACTGGCGAGATATGAAAAACAGGGTTTTTTTGTTATGGAATTCAATTCTATTCTTTATTTTATTAAGACTCCGGTCCAATGAAAGACCATAACATTGAGTAGGTACTTAAATATTTTCTGGTATACAATTTGTTTTTTTTAATATGGAATTAAGAGGAAAACAATCATGATCTCTCACTCACCGATGAAAGAAAGAATTATAATAATAAAATTAACTCAACATTTTGTTTTTAATATTTTCCAAAGCTTATGTCGCATACTATAACATCTTTAACTATATCTCCGTCATTAATGCCATAATAGGAACAAGTACAGTTACCTACACACGGACGTATAAATGTTTGACTTTACTTGCTTGTTTGCCTTCCTAATTCATAAAAATAAAAATAAATTAAATAAGTTACAAAACGGACACAAAGTATGTGGTCGACTGTACGCTAAGTTCAAAATGAACTCGTAGTTTTGTATTTGCCGGTGGAAGACGCGGTGATTAATCGATATTAGTTCAGTAATAAAGAAGGCTGAGCCCTGGTGCAGTAGGGGTGCTATATGGTTTAAGTATAAAGCGTTTGGGCTAAATAAAACAATTAATGGGTGTCTATAGGCGGTGGTGATCACTTACCACTAGGTGAGCCAATTGCATGTTTGCCTTCCTAATTAAAAAAAAAATAACTTTCGTAATTTCTTAAGATTTTTTTATAATGTAGAACATTCAAGGAGAACGCTGCCATTGAGACGAGAATTTAAAAAAGTTCGAACCTTGGCTAATTTTTTTTAAATCTTAGCCGTTTTGCGACACCAAAGGACTGTTTCTTACGCGATTTTGTTTTGATTTTGGAAGTTCGAACCACTAGTTTACATTAATTAATCTGGTATCTTCGACACTTTGACAAAAAAGTGATAAAATTGGTTTCTTAAAACGGGTTTAAAACAACCTACAAAACAATCCGTAGTTATTATGTTTATTTATACATTTCTATTAATATTTGCAAAATTTTGCATTATTTTTTATTTATTATTAAAATTTTATTTAATGTTCAGGTGGATTTAGTAAACTTATACAATATGATGGTTGAACTTGAAGAAAATACATTAGTAAGTATGTCATATCTAAATATTCCTCTACCCGCAACTGTGTTTTACATTAAAATAAAAAATGCAATAACCTTTCGCTCAAATCTCTTCCCTTAAACGAAGTACTTATTTACAGCAGAGCTTGTCCATAAAATCAATGCAAACTCTTGTCTCTACGGACCCATTAGGGAGCCCATGAATATGTTGCAAAATGCTATAAATATATAATGGAACAACCGCGTAATGTTCACTTTACGACCATGGGCTAGAAAGTGAATTCTTTCGTGATAGTCGTTGTGATTCAATCTACAGAAAATTGAACGGAGAATTGAATAGTTTTGTTTGTAACTTTAATTGAATTAGTTATTTGGCGTTGCTTTTGACGCCACATAGTTTTGATTGATTTTTGGTCGTTATGGAGCAGCTAATGTTATTATGTAATGATTATGAAACCGAGTAAAGCTTGACCAGATTTTTAAACCTTCACTGGAATCTTTTCTCTATAAATCTGATTACGATTTTCATGGTAAGCTAAGACATATAATTAAGACAGTTTCTATGAAAAAGTTCTACAAAGGGTTTAAAAACTCTGCGGCTCCAAACGACCGCCCCGTGCAAAACTGACGCGTAATACTCTAGTTAGACAATAATGGACTATAGTAGACTATTTCTTTTTATCATCCTGTGGTTGCCTGCTTGGACCCATGCTAGGGGGGCAAGGGGCGAGTTCTTTTTGGTACAACTGAAGAAAATGGGCTGGTAAATTACACACTTTATGAAGTTTTAGCCCTGGCCTAATATGAATACCGGATTATTAATACAGTCAACCTTAGAAACAGCTAAACACTCAAGAACCTTGTCGTAGTAACGTATGCAACGAGAGTGGCTCGAATTTGTCACATTACTGACAGCGACAGGATAAAATGTCGAGCTACTTCTGAGGCTGTCCGTACTGGAGTACCAGGCGGTCATAAGTTGGAGGCACTCACGTTTCCTTGCGGGTCGATGAGCTGGGCGTACTTAGGCGCCTTGGCCTTGCTGCCGTCGGCGAACACGCCCGCCAGCCGGAGCGGCGTGCCCGGCCGCACCGCCGCGCGCTCGTACTGCGCGCCCACCCGCCCGCTGTCTGTTGACAACACCATCATCACCATCACTTCAGCCGAAAGACGTCCACTGCTGGACATAGCACCCCCCCCCGCCAAGGATCGCCACAACGACCGGTCTTGTGCTGCTTGCATCCAGCGGGTTCCCGCAACGATCACCAGGTCATTGAGCAAAGTAGGTGCGTCTAAGTCTTCCTCTACCTCTTTTTCCTTCAACTTTCCCTTCGATGATGGTTTTACAAGATACCGGATGTCTATTTTAACTGAGGAATTGGCAATGCTGCTGGGCAGAGCGCTTTAGTTCCTCCCGATCTTGAACGGTATCCGGACAGTTGTTAAGCAAGGTATCGACAGTGGAAATCAGAATTGTTATGAATCGTTATCATTAATGAAATTGGGACCTGGTATAGGCTGGTGGGAGTGGTTGGAGTACCAACCTGAGGTGGGTCTCGCGCGGTATGCGGACAGCGCGCGCGGCGAGACGAGCGCGAAGGCGCGCGCGCGCAGCAGCGCGGCCACCGAGCCCCGCGGCGCTGCCAGCGCGCCGCCGCGGCAGCCGCACGCCGAAAACCAGCCTGTTGACAAACAAATTACTTTAGAGTTATGCCAACCTAGTACAACAGAGTTCTAACATGAGTTCATTTTTTGTGCATCACTTTCTTATGACACTAGTTGGATAAAGACGCAGGAAGGGATATGTATAGGTTTATATGTCCATCTGAATATATAATACAATAATAGTCTAAGCTAGGCAGCGCTAGCGAAGTCTTCTACCCATAAACAAAAAACAAAACAAACATTTTATAAAATAATTTGTTTTAAAATTAGAAAATTAAAAATTGTATTGCAATGCTTCTTATGATATCATGTGCTATCCTATTCCTATATAAACCAAAAATAAAGGTTCATGTGAATGCAATAAATAACAAACAAATTAAAAACTGACTGAACATAGAGTTTCTGATGAGCCTCGTAATTGTTATTATTGTTTTGTTGTTGCTGTCCCTTAATTTGCACCCTTAGAGGTGGAATACTTTCTCTAAATGTAATTGGGAAATGGGGCCAACCTCAAGTATAACCAATTTAATAAAAAAAAACACAATTGGGAGATATCGCGTTACGTTACATTATATGTACATATACACAAAAAACCAATCGAATTAAAAACCTCCTTTTTTTGAAGGCGGCTAAAAATGTGTTACGTTCTAAGGCTGCTGTTCCACCAGAGATGTGCGAGGATGCGTAGCGAGGGATGCGTTTGGTTCTTTACAAACACATCCCTCGCTACGCATCCTCGCACATCTCTGGTGGAAACGCAGCCTAAACGTCAAATCATTTGGCGCTGAAAAACTGTTCTTCAAACAAATATATATTTGAATAATTAATTAGGTAGACATTAAATATCAATAAACAATTTTTAAAAACCGTGTGACTAATTTATAAAATTGATATTGAGTTTCCACTTCACTAATAAAACAGTTGGGAATTTCACCAGTAGCAATTATTAGAGATCTAATTAGCTAAATAAAATAAACATCTGTAAAAATAATAAAAATGAAATGCTGTTTGTTTGGTTAGCGAAGCGCATCACTAACGTTTTTAACGATTGGGCTATTTTTTGTTTTAAGGAGTTCGTAATGGTTTTTGTGGGAAAAAAAGAAAAAAGTTGCCCGGTTTTTTTCAAAGTCGCGCAAAGTTGAACGTCTTTTTTTATAGAAATATAATTTATATATAACGTTAAACAATATGAAATAAAAATTAATAATAGAATAAAATGGCAAATTAAAACCGACTTCAAAAACTTCTGAATTGGACTGGGATTTTTTTGAGTGGTATCTCCGCCAATTGAGAACCGACTTTAATTATTATTTTTTTAATTAAACTGGTTAGGTATACTAAAGGTTAATGCCATTTAGTTTTGAAGAAAATATTCCACCTCTAAGGGTGGAAAATAAAGGGATCAATTCCTGTCTTTTTTTTTTATAAAATAGGAAGGCAAACAAGCAGGTGGGTCACCTGATGGTAAGTGATCACCGCCGCCTACAAACACCCGCAACACCAAAGAGATTGCAGATGCGTTGCGAGCCCAGAGGGCTAAGATGAAATACCTCTTGTGACAGTAATTGCACCGGCTGTCTTGCTCTCCACGCTGGAACACAACAGTGCAAGCACTGCTGCTTAGCGGCAGGATTAGCAAGCAACTACCAGGTAGCGATCCGGACGGACCTTGCACAAGCACCCGCAAACGCTACATAGGTATAAATACAAGGCTCAAAAGAATTTCTATGTTTTAAATCGTTTTTTAATTTTAAAAGGTTATATAAGGAATATAGTTCTGTTCTCATTAACCAACAAACTTCTTTCTTCATTCAATTCCGATGATAATAAAAGTAAAAAGCCGAATCCATAACGAGTCAATCGCTCAATCAATTTTAACCCAACACTGCTGTATTTACGATTGATTTTCCTTCGCTCGTGACCTTTGACTCGTGACATTAACTTAACCCTTCAACGGCTCGTCTAATCAAGTAAAGGTCGGCGCGTTAACCCTTCCGTTTTTATTGTATTCCCGTAAAGGTTCCTTGGGGGAAAACTTGGTAAATTCAACTTGCTTTTGCGGCTCAAACGTGAGTGCCGAAGTTTAAGTTTTTGCGGCTCTGTCCAACCATGTATAGTCGACTAAGAAATTGCTTGACCACTTTTCGACCGTATTCCAAAGGGAAGGGTTCAAAAGGGGTCAAACAAATACTTGGTCGACTATACTTAGTCTCATATTTGTATAAAAAAAAGGATGCAGATGAGGGTTCGCAAAAATCCAATATTTTTAATAAATATCAAAATATCAGATATTTGACATATATCCGATACATGTCGTGCAAAAAAATATGCGATTTTTAGGCTGCAAATGGCTCTATTTAACAATTGATCTTTTATTCTAATCAAAAGTGTAAAATAAAGATTGAGTTTGATTTATTTAATATTTATTTATCTACACTAATACTAGGAAGGACTGTCCGCTAGTATCCTTCATAGTGTATTAGGGGACAGACCTCCATAGTTGCGCACATCTCGTTTATATTAAATGGTACCAATGGCCTCTTCATGTGGGCTTCGGTCCCATGAACGCCTTTCAAATCGCCGGGTCCCCATGGGCCTGTGATCGGAAACCGTACCAACAATAATAATAAAATAACTTACGTTCCGCGTTCGGTGTGCCTGGCTTAAAACATTATAATGAGTTAGTTCTCGGACTTTCCGCTAACGCATTAAAAAGGTATTAAATCAGGCTGCAGGATGCGTTTCCTGCATTTTTATTATATTTATTTGTCTGACACTTGGCTTTGGCGGCTCGTCTGTACTTGCATTGTCATTCAATGCCGGCCATTTGCAATGCAGATGTCCGGTGTGCATGCTTAGAGAATCAATAAATGAGTAACTACGTTAATTTTGCTGTATAGCTTAGTAATATAAATATAAATCACTTATCTTAGAAATATTTAAGTTTGAAAATGAAAATGAACAATTTATTTTGCAAGTAGACCATATAGGCTCTTTTACATGTCTGAATCTACTAGCGCTTCGGAAAATGGAAGATTCTGCTGAGAAGAAACGCTGCAAGAAACTCAGCAGTTTATCTTTTCTTTTCTTTTCAAAACAAGCTTTCAGTGCAATATATATAATGATCACAATAGTACATGACATACCTACACACATACACAAAAAAAATGTTACAATAAATAGCGCAGCAAGCTTTAAGCATACTGAACGAAAATCAGTAGGTATGCCATTCGTTCAAGTAGCGCACGGTCATACTATTTAAGATCTCGTCGATGCCTCGTAAAGAGGCGAAACGTTCTAAGATTGTGTAGTGGTGTAGGAGTATTGTGTAGTGGTGGTGGTTCATAATTGTGTCAATGTGATGTATGTCATTTCATGTGGAAGCGGAGGAAGGTGGGTTCTTGCATGAAAAAAAATATGTAGCTCAGATGCAGCTGTTTTGCACGTGCACAGCACTGGTTTTACGGAGTAGCAGGGTAGTTTAAATAAAAATAGTTAAAATACTGTATTTTATATTAGATTAGATTAGATTAATTTATTACTTATTGGAAATTACAATAAATTTTGAATGTCAAACATAAATCATAATACAAATTCACAATAAGATCGTCGTATTTAAAATACACGACTTAAAAATGTTTTGTATTTCGTATTTCAAATACATACGAGATAGTATTTTGTAATTTATATTTCAATTAAAGCAAACCATGTATTTTGCCCAGCTCTGGATATATCCCTCGAGCATAGCCAATATCTCTCAGTTCCCTCTAAATGGTCTGCTAGGTTTGTTGCTGGTTGCACTACGCTCCGCCGGCCGGCGAGGGTTGGACCATAACGCGGTTGTTCGCCCGCGCGCCTGACAGACACTCTCACTTGCACAGAGTACCCGCAGAGAGATCAAAGTCAAAGTCAATTTTTTAACATTAAACACCGTACACTTGTGTCAACTTTTATTTCATTTTATTTTTATTTATTTGGGGCATCGACAACATTACATATCTTATATCTATTTATAAACATAACAATACAAAAAGCCAAGACAAGATATCCACTAAAACAGTTGTTAGAAAAACAAAATGTTTAAATTAAGCAAGCTTTACCAGGTATTTTAAGTATGCCTCTGTCCACTATGGACCACTGGAATGTCAGACATACCTCCATCGAAATGAGAAAACTATAGAACTGTGTACAACGCAGTGGCAGAGTAGCCGACCATTGTCTATTTAGCAGACTATGTTGGATAGCCTGAATAAAACTGTATGTGCCAATTGTCAAGTAAAAAGCTCTGCGTTTTGTACGTTTTACATTGGCGTCATATTTTTAGTTCTGCTATCCGACGCCTGTGTCGCTGCTAGTTAGAAAACTTAGAAGCATTTTATTCACTTACGATAAGATTCAAAGTTGAACCAATGGCTAAATATTGAAAGCCCCTCTTCACCTGCTTCACCCCGTCGCAAAGTGCTGACGCTAGGCTTGTAACAATCCGAACAAGTAAGCAGATCTATTGTCTCTTTATATCGATGCATACCTCACAATACTATTCAGTCAAAGACATACAGTACAGTCAACCAATTTTATTTACAAGTCACTGTAGAACGTTGTCACGATGTGTCGTCGCTGAAACATTATAACATTTATTGAAAAATCATTGTCAAATCTATTGTGAAAAGGTTGTATTTAATAAAAAAATGACGTAGATAAAATATTAATATGGTAACACAGTTTTCGATATGGCAGAGTTGCCACGTTTCATGTTTGTTGCCAAGGTATACGAGTTTATGGTACTTAGAATTTACATTATACATAAGTTATAAGGCTGAAAGAGCCAATTTATTGCTGTTTCTTTCAGGCTGCATTGATGTAAAACAGAACTGATGCGAAAACGGGGCGCATGAGGTTGCTTGGACGTACGGACAGTATAATAAGCTTAATAATAAGGTGCCATTTGGCACCTTTTACATACGAAACCCTAAAACCATACAAACTAAAGCGACTAAACGAGTTATTTTAGTTAAAAAAACGAATGATTGGCATTTCAAATAACTTAGAAGTAGATTTAAAAGTCAAAGTCAAAGTCATCTAACCCCTCGAATCCCCTTTCCTACTCTGTGTAGGATCGTCCGTTTTATGGTAAAAAAGCCGCGCACCGACCTTACAAGGTCGTCCACTCCTGCGCACCCGGGACGGGAACGCGCGTTAACGAAACGAAACGAAAGGGAATATTTTGATGGTGTTTTTTACGGTGTGATGTATTTATGGTTAACGTATTTTTGGTAAATCGTTTATTGTTGAAGTCCATGAGTGTTATTTGGTAATATATACTAAAATTATGTAAAATTATTTACAGTTTGTTTGTAGTTAGTTTTTTAATCATAATCCCTTTTTTATTTGCTGAGAAAAGGGTCAGGTGTTCTTATAATAATACATTGTTTTGTTTACAGAGACGTTATTGATCCAATTTATTAAAATGTATCCGAATTCAAATTTAAATGGTTTAATGCCTTGATAATTTTAATTGTGCTATTTTCTTTTTTTATCCACTTTGCTGTTGTCTTTCTTCTAGAATTCTTTTTTTACGTTTAAACTTGAATATTGCACACAACTAATTAAGTACCTATAATAAAAATAACTAGGGATCTCTTCCAATATAAACATGTATAAATAAATAGCTCTATATCGGAATCGTAATAGCAGCTACCACGCCGGTATTCAGTGATTTGGTACTACTACGTGCCGGTCCATTCGTACCAGCTCTACCGCTAAAATGTCTCTAATATTTATTAAGTCGCGAAGTTACTGAATAATAATCATTAATTAACATTATAGATAGTGGTCATTGTGATCAACTAGCGTCATCAAATTAGGTTAATAACGTATTATGCTTTCATCCAAACATGTTCCTAATACCTCGGTCTAATCGACGCCTGCGCAGCATATGTAAAGCTCGTTGTACACTATTCCTTTTATGACCAATTAAGAAAGACTTTTAAATAAATTTATTGTAAGTATAATACCTAATTTTGAGGATGATAAAGTTTTAAAATACTTCTAGGATTTACAATTTAGCTTTACGGTAAGGGTATGTACTATCAGAAAAAAACAAGTTCAAAAATCGACCTTCATTTGACTTTGATCATTTTTAGTTTAAAAGACATCAACGCGTGTCCACTAATATAATGTAACAAAAATCCGAAAAAACATACTTAAATATTTAAATATCATTGCAATTAAGACCGCAGTGGCCCTAACTTGACTGGCCAAATTTAGTTTATCTCTATCTGCGTCCCTTTCTTATGACACTAGTTAGACAGAGACACAGGGTGGGGTTAAACTAAACCTGGGCTGTCATGTTAGGGCCGCAGTTTGTGCATACTTGGTCATACTATACATATTAAGTTTACGGTGTGACCAGTCTTTATCTACATCTCAGATAATAAATATACGAAATCGGTTGCTTATTTACATACTTATGTCTCAATAATTATTCTAATGAGATGATTAAATGCTTGTAAAAGTTCCCATCCCACGGCCAGAGCATGGCGTCGGGATTCCTGATACATCTACACTAATATAATAAACTGGTAAACTTGGTTTGTTTGTTTGTTTGCAGGAAGGAGGTAATCTCTGGAATTACTGAACCGATTCCAAAAATTCTTTCACTGATAGAAAGCTACACTATCCCTGACGGACATAAACTACTGATTTCAGGCGAACAAAGTCGTGTGCGTCTGCTAGTATACACACAAACAAAGTTCACCTGAGAAAATAAAGATTAACCCTCTTATTCATAAAAAGTTAACAATCTTTTTAAGCTAACAAACGTTTTGTCCCTTTCATTTGAGGGCAAACGTCACAATGACAGATAAAGACATAAAACATGTTAACTAACAAACGTTTCCGAAGCGTTTATGAATAAAGGGGTAAGATGGCAGGCGGTACATTACAACAAATATTATTAAGTACCACGGCTTTTTCAATTTATTAAAACCAGGACGGTTTGCAATTCAATTAACATTCAAACAATAATAATTAATCACATATCGCTATTTATGACACAAGTGCAACTGTCTGTCTGTCACAGCCCAAAGCTTAGTCAAGTGGGTTAGGATTTGCTGAAACCGGTACGTGTTGCAACGAACCGGGAGCAGTGGGTTTGCCCAACAGTGGGACGCAGCATAAAGTAAAGTCGCTATCCATTCCTGTCTGTCTTCATGCCATCGGCCGCTGGCTCCTTCTAAACCACGCAACGGATTTTGATAGGGTTTTCACTGTCATTTAGAGTGTTTTTTAAGAAATAGGAAGGCAAACAAGCAAGTGGGTCACCTGATGGTAAGTGACACCACCGCCCAAAGACACCCGAAACACCAAAATAATAATAATGTTGACTCGACAATCATTGTTCCGATAGTCGTCTCAGTGAACGGTCTTATAGCGAAGAGTCTCGACCAACACCTCAAGAGACTCTCGCTAGAAGGCTGGATCAAGGGTCAGATACAAAAGGCGGTACTCCTGGACACGGCACGAATAGTCAGGAGATTCCTCACTCTGCGGCCCTAACCACCGGTAGCTTGAGCCCTGCCCCGCTGCCGGCGGCACTCTAGGTTAGGTTTTTATAATGTTTGTATATTTTGTATTGATATTGTTTTATTACTTTTTATAGAAATATTGTAAAAACCCAACCTAAGATTATAAATAAATATACATGAATAATAATAATATAATAATATCTTGGGACAGTTAACACCAATTGACCTAGTCCCAAAGTAAGCAACTAAAGCTGCTTGTGTTATGGATACTAGACAACGGATATAAATACTTCTATAGATAAATATATACTTAAATACATATAACATCCACGCCTCGGGTACAAACATTCGTATTCATCATACAAACATTTGCCCCTCCCGGGAATCGAACCCGGAACCTCAAGCTTTGTAGTCAGGGCCACTAACCACTAGGCTATCCGGTCGTCAAAACCAAAGGGATTGCAGATGCGTTGTCAACCGAGAGGGCTAAGATGGAATACCTATTGTGCCAGTAATTACACCGGCTATCTTGCTCTCCACGCCGGAACACAACAGTGCAAGCACTGCTGCTTAGAGGCAGGATTAGCAAGCAAGATGGTGGTTTCGATCCGGACGGACCTTGCACAAGGTCCACCACTCGCGAGAATGTTTGAGGAAGTTTTTTATGCAGCTACCGGCGTATCAGCCGTATCAATGATACGGACCCCCCGAGCTACAGGGGCCCCGACTTGTAGAACCATAAAATCATTACCGCCATTAGGGCTTTGCCGCAGTCGGGTAGAAGGGCCCCCGACCAATTTTGCCACAGGGCCTGTCCAGGGCAAGCTTAAGCTATGCCACTGAATTGTACCCTTGCGGAAACCTTTTTTATACAACATAGGAAGGCAAACGAGCAACTGGGTCACCTGATGGGAAGTGATCACCACCGCGCCCAAAGACACCCGAAACACCAAAGGGATTGCAGATGCGTTGTCAACCGAGAGGGCTAAGATGGAATACCTCTCGTGTCAGTAATTGCACCGGCTGTCTTGCTCTCCACGCCGAACGTGCGAACACAGCTTAGCGGCAGGATTAGCGAGCAAGATGGTGGAAGCGATCCGGACGGATCCTGCTCAAAGTCCTACCACCCGCAAACCTACCCTATGATATATAAATACACAATATAAAATGATAATTTTAATAATTCGTAGGTGTTAAGACGTGTAATATGCAACGTTGCAGCGTGACGCAACGCAACGCGCTGAATGCCAGCCGTGCATTTTGTGCAATCTCTATTGTTACACGATACAGCAAGCATGATACTGTGACCTGACTCCACAATATGACCGGCCAATAATTATTGACTGATGCTTCTAAGAAATATAGACTGGAATCACTAGGTTTGGTTAGCACGACACACGGCGACTCGCTTTGTCGAGTAGGAGAGCATTGAGCGACGAGGGAGGAAATATTTTGAATAGAATAAGTGTATAAGGAAAAAATTCGATTTAATAACTTATGCTTTTAAATTATATCTATGTATAAGTATATACATATGTATTTGATTCGTAGGCCACTGTAGAACGTTGTCGCAATATGTCATGGTTCTACAAATTGGTTAACTGTACTTAAAATTACATAATTAGGTCCCATGTCTGTCCTGATGTTAGAAACGTCTCTGTAAATACCATGGTTGCAAAGACTTAAAGGGATTTCCCCTAGTTTAATTGAAATTGCAATAATTCTTTTTTTGTATTTCAGACATATCCCATAGTGTTAGTTCCAAATGGAAATACTTAGGCTACATCAGTAGTAAAAGTCAGGAATTAAGTAACATTGTTTCAGGTTCCCCGTCGTGACCTGTTGACCTGAATGTGCGCAGGCGCATCCGGCCCGGGTGGGCGCGGGTGAACGCCCTGCTTCGGCCAAGATCGGCCATCGGCGCGCGCGCTTATCAACGAGAGCTGTAGATCACGGGTAAGATCATCTATCTATGATCATGTACTTTTAAGTAAGGTATGGTTGCAGGCAAACAACTTGAACATAAATCGAGTGGAGGGGGGATGTTTGCGCACACACATTTGTACTAGAAACGGCTGCTGTGCAGTCAAGGTCAGTGCTTAAGTTGTTTGCCGGGAACTGTAGCAACAAACATAAACGAACTCTTTTATTCAGGGTGGAAATTTGAGATGGGTCACTTAGGGCAGTTACCATAAGGAAACCAATATGGACTTAGGAGGCTATTTTTTACTTTTTAAATTATTTTAGTACAGATTTCGAGAAAATGTACAGTAAGTGAGAAAACAGCGATTAAAAAAAATACTGCCCTAATCGATTCTGTCTTCTACAAGGGTCGAAAAGGTTTATGTGGCCAAGTTAGGTTTGGGTATCAGAAATATAGCAAATATTTTGTACGCCATTCGTTCAAGTAGCGAACGGTCGTACAGGTCGATCTTGATGATGCCTCGTATAGAGGCGAAACGCGCGTCGATCGTGTAGTTTTAGTGTTGAGTGGTGGTGGTGTGTAGTTGAGTCTGTGTGATATATGTTGTTTCGTGTGGAAGCGGAGGAGGGTGGGTTTTTGCATGAACATATATGTGTCGCACAGACGCAGCTATTTTGCACGAGCCCGGCACTGGTTTCGCGGAGTAGCAAGGTAATTTGTTCCAGTTTGTTTATTTTTATTTTTTTTAATATATTTTGCAAGCTTTTTTTATTTCAAGAACTACTGGACTCCTAAATACTTATTTGCGTGGCTTCAACGTTTAAGGTATAGCTGCCCTTACTGACTCGTTTCAAATTTCCACCCTGTAGTCTTTTTTGTGGTCTTAGCAACATTACTTACTGTAAATGAATGAAGCCTAAGCCGCTATTTACTGCACCGTCGTCAATGATATTTATAATGCATGGATGTACAGTGTCATACTAAATGACAGCAGAAAAACGGCCGACATGAGAATACAGGTTGACGCCAATGTTACAAATGATTTAGTTTACCATTTATAGTCATTGGATCTTCAACTTTACGTCTAACTGCATGAAATAATAATTTATTAAGTTTCGTTGCAAATAGGTTTTAAGTATTACAAAATAATAGTATTGACAGCAGCGCTTCGGTCCGACAGACTGACAGCGCGAGCGATTGTCGATTTATTGTACTTTTTGTTGGACTTTTGATGCGGCCATTTTTTAAAAGCTGAATAGAAGTCCATTATTTATTTGGTGCAGGGGCGTTCTGCTCATCTCCCACATCATTATTCAAGACATCGTCAACATAAAATGCCATGTTATGTCTTCACTGCAGTTCTAATCACTTTTCTGGCGTGGGCGGAAAGCTCACACAACCATTACGTTGCGACACTGTTGACAGACGCACCGGGTAAAAGTTTATGGTACATTACCCGCCAAAAGCTTCGCCGATGTCAAACAGACGAACTTTTGAGCTTTTCATTAACACGCGGACCTGTTTCCATCTTAATCTTAACGGGAATGTGAGATAGCTTGGTTTTGGTAGAAACACGCACAGTTGAAACTATATTCGGTCCTTTTAAGGCGAGCTAAGTGACATGGAAGCAGAAAAATGCATCATAATGACATAATGACATGTACATGTAAAAGATAAGTTCCGGTACTTGTTGGCATTCATCGCACGCATCTAAAACATGTGTTCCTTAAGAATGTAAGAATTTTTGGAATTTCTTTTTTTTTATGAAATAGAAAGGCAAACAAGCAAGTGGGTCACCTGATGGCAACACCAAGAATATTGCAGATGCGTTGCCACCCCAGAGGGCTAAGATGGAATACCTCTTGTGCCAGTAATTGCTCCAGCTGTCTTGCTCTCCACGCCGGAACACAACAGTGCAAGCTCTGCTGCTTAGCGGCAGGATTAGCGAGCAAGATGGTGGTAGCGATCCGGACGGACCTTACACAAGGTCCTACCACCCGCAAAACGCGTCGTATCTTCATCTTTATCAACAATTATCTGCTAGAAGCCTCCAGCACGCAATCTTACGTGAAATCGGAATATTGACAATAAATAGTGCTTACATAACGGACGCCTGCGCCCGCGCCGGGTCAACAGAGTGACAATGCGCTGCGTCCACACGGCAAAAGGTACACTAGGTAAATGAGACCCAGTGGTCCAGAGTAACTTCACAAGTTCTTATTTAACTCCACAACTACAGTACGATTACTTGAAGTTTGCCACTCGGCATTAGTTGACAGAGATCGTTTTGATTTACATTGCCTCTTTGGACCATAACATGATACTTGATCTTCTATCTAAACGCAGCAATGTAATTCGCTCAATTTCCAAAGTTCCGATCATAGCAAAAGTCACTTCTTGAAATATTAGCGCTGTAGGTACGAGCGTGTTTAGTACAAACAAATCTTGAATACCAAACTTGAACTAATTTCAGTAGTTGCATTCGTTTGTATTGTGGTACATTTGTGTGAATACGACGACATGCAATAACAACATATTTAAAACATAAAGCTTGTATTAAAAATGTTATTTAAAAAAAACAAGCAAACAACAATAGACGGCACCAACTCAAATATCAAAATCGTATATGTTAATAAAAACATTTTTTTTTTACCTTTTACAAATGCTTAAAAGGTTGCTTAAAGATTTACATAGTATAAAGCAAAAGTCGCTATCTATTCCTGTCTGTCTGTCTTCAGCCGCTTACTCCTTCTAAACCACGCAACTGATTTTGATACGGTTTTCACTGTCAGTTACAAAAAAAAATGCTGATGGTTTTTGTGTTACAATATCCCAATTGCTACGTGCGAAACCAGAGCGGACAGCTAGTAAAATAATAAACCATCAACCTCAAAAGTACCAGGACCCCATAACTTCCAAGGAGTGACAACAAAGTCACGAATACTACGGAACGCTCTTAGCATACAGCCATACAACCATCGACCTAGTGGTCGAAATTCGCTGCACTGACCTCTATCGACATCCTTAACAGGTGCAGCTAATTAGTATTGCTTCTTTCGCTTTTAGTGTAAACATGCAATGCTATTTAATTCTGGGTCAATTTAAATGCATTTAAAAGTTTAAAGTTCAATTTCAAATTAATATTATTCTCATCTCCAAGCAAACTTTTCTAACAATTAATATTTAAAATAGTCTGGCTACACTCTCTCTTCTATAACAACCATGTAACGTAACTAGTTAGTGCCTTCTTCAATCTTCTTTCATAGTATAAAGTCACTATTTTTCCTGTCTGTTCTGTCCGAAAATTTTATAGTGTATCTTCGGCCGCCTTCTTCTAAACCACACGCAACGGACTTTGTTGTGGTTTTCACTGTCTTTTACATGAGGACATGCGGACTTTTGGTAGACATTCATGTCGACATTATTATTGAGAAAAGGTTCCAGAATATTTGAGTTCTACAGAGTATTTAAAAAGTGCATACTTACAATACTGCATCGAATGTTACTGTATTGTAATTAATATTACAATAATCAATAATCTAAATATACCGTTAACCGCATTAGATACTTGAGAATCGCCTTAGCGGATCTTGGTATTTTTTGTTTGAAAACGTCGTTATAGTCCGAATTAAGTTTATATGGAAATAAATTTTGGAAAACTGAACTTTAGTTTTTCTAACGCATATTTGTAAGAAACTCACGGGTCAACTAGTCATACAAAGTTCGAGTATAGTTTCACCCATTTTAGGTATTCCTTTCTGCTGGCTTGTCAGTTATCTTAAGCCTCACTTTCCGAATGTGGGCATAAAAATCTTTATTATTATTATTGTATAAGTCGCTATTCGTTTCTGTCTGTCTTCATTTCTTCAGCCGCGTACTCCTCCTAAACCACGTAACGGATTTAGATACGTACGTTTCTTGCTGAATTTAGAGATTTTTACAGAAGGTTTTTATATTAATATAAATATATACTACTAGCGGACGCGCGCGACTTCGTTCACGTAAAATTAGTAGCCTATGTCCGTCAGGAATAGTGTAGCTTTCTATCTGTGAAAGAATTTTTGAAATCGGTTCAGTAGTTCCAGAGATTACCCCCTACATACAAACAAACTAACAAAAAAACAAACAAAGTTTTTCTCTTTATTATATTAGTGTAGACTTAACTTAAGGTTTTTAGTATGTAATGTATCAAAAGGAATAATAAATAAATAAAGTAGATAGCTTATAAAACTGTAAGTAAGTATTTAGTATTAGGATACAGAGTGTAGTTATATAATTTGTAGATGTATTAAGTCACACGGTGTAATACAGTGTTAGTAGTGTTTAAGTTACATTTAAGTATATTGCAGTGCCCTCAACTACAGGGTTTCATGTTGGGAAAATTTATAGTTTAAGATCTGAAATGTAATAATACTTACCCATGAAAGCGATAAATAAATGATTATGATTATGATTATGATTATGTACAGTCAACTAATTTGACTAATAGAATAGGCCACTATAGAACGTTGTCACAATGTGTCTTCTTCTTCTCTTTCTCTTTCTTTTTCTTTAAGAGGAGTGTGAACCCAGCGCTCTCCATACACACGGCGATAATGTTTTCCACCCTTTAAACCTTAAGCCATGGCCATAACCACAAAGGCCATGGCCACAAAGTCCTACAAATGTAGTGCTACGTTTTCCTAGTCCTACGCTTGGAAGTTTTCGATTCCACGGCACTACATTACCTACCTCTTTGAGAATATGCACATAGGAAAAACTTGGGCGTCTCGTGGAACCGAACGAACTCACGAAGATTCAGCCTGTTATTTATCACTTAAAAAAACAGGCGGGGGCTGCTGGACCATATCACATTTGCTGAGAAGTAAATATTACGTTTATTGTGAAAAAGTTTACGGTGGCCTATGAATCAAATTCATTGACTTCCTAATTGTCCGTGCGAAGCCGTTAGTAGCTAAGTTTAGTGTATAATTTAGTAAAAAAAACATCGATAACCACAGGCCCCAATTTTATAAACGCAACAGGCTGTAGGTGACAGTGACAATTCACCGTACATTACTATGTCGACAAGTAACGCTACAGATTTACAGACTGAACATCATAGTGAGCAAGCAATGTATACCGAATTGTCACTGTCACCTGTCGCCTGTCGCGGTTATGAAATTGAGCCCAGGCCGCTTCATGATCCAAATACCAGGACAGCATAAACGCAAAGTAACAATCTGAAACAATGACAAATCGCAGTGTGGGCACGGCACAACGATAATTTGCATGCCCGACCGGGAAGCGAACTTATCAATGCCCTGCCCCGTACATCAGGGCAGCTTTCTCCATCTAACACGATCACGCACTAAAAACAACTATAAAACTACACGCTTAAGGTCTATAATACGGAGGTGGAGTTAGATATTCGCAAGCATTAATCTTTTTCTAAACCCAAGCCTTTCGTAGTGGCCAGTGTGGGGCAGAGCCTTCGGCCAAAAATTATATTCAGCCAGAGTAATTTTTGTAATCATGTTCTTATCATAGACTATTAACTTATTATTGAAGTATCTACTAATTTAACATCTCTATTTTGTACGTCTAATAAAGGTCATTATTATAGTTACGAGATGTTATGTAAGACAATAAAAAAAATCGTTGGATGCACGGCGCCTTATCTTTCTGAGACAATAGTTTGCTTGCACATAATTTATGTTTTTTTTCTACTCTATTGACACAATTTTAAATGAATATAGGACAGAACTCACGAAGTACTTTTTTCATGAAAATCATGTTTCAGGCATGCTATGACTCGAAATATAAATCAGTGCATCTCACTTCTAGTGAACTATTTAGAACGAGACGCACTGATTTACGGCGTATCGAAAAGGTTAATGCTAGAAGAACAGAGCTCAGTCATGGTTATGAGCGCGTGCGACAGTGGCTCGCCGAAATCGCACACACTTCAAATAAACAATTCGGATTAAGCAGAAATCTAAAATCTGAGGTTAAAATTGTCCAACAAAACAATAATATACCAACAAAGTGTTCTTAGCCACTAACAACGCAGTCATTAGAGTTCTTTAACTAGTGTTGTGACTCTTATAGTCGATCGCTATCGATAATGAAGCTCAAAAATCAGTTAAGATATCGCAAGGGCTAACGGTACTTTCCGTAATATCGTCACTGAAGTTAGCAATCCATTTGCAGTTGATAATCGATAGTTAATCTCGAATATCATTTAAGATATTATCGATGATGACCTATCGATAGTGATGTTCACATGGATTTCAATGACTCAATGACGGGGACCTCAAGTTGTAAGACTCCTGCAAGGGTGGGCATATCATGGTGGGCATGACACGCAAATCCCAGTTTGTTCGTAAATATTAGATTCCATGCAGCGATCGCAACGAAGTTCACAACCACACACAATCGGTAAGCCTTTTGATGACCTTACTGATTTTCAAGATCAATTTAACGATAGCGGGACTATTGACAGGGCCGCATCACTAGAAATACTCCAGATGAATGCATCATCAGTCGCGACCGTTTATTCTACCAAAATAACCCCAACATATTAAATAATATCAACACGAAGCAAATCTATTCTTAAACCGTAAATCTATGCTCTGTTCGAACACAACACTGGCCACTCCAGCCTATCCAACTTAAAGATAAAGTCAAATTTGAAATTAGAATACCGTTACGCTACCAATATGGCCGCCGTTGGTTTCAAGTCCGCATTGTATCCTGGTCCGAATGATAGCTCCGTAAATTATTATTGCCTTTTGTTGTCGACTATTTGCTAAATAGATTCGTGTTTGTTTAATTATCAGCTATGCGGTCCAGTTAAATATACTAGTTTCACAGAATGAAAGATCTATTCTGTCGAAGAATGGTCCGTAGATATACAATATGTAGAAGTTGGGAGACTTGGTATTTATGGGTAAGAAGTTTAAATTTTTGACACATTTTACAACTTACGTGGCTGAACGCGTATATTTCTTAAATTGATGTTACTCTGGCATTATTTACTACAGTGTAAGGTTCTTTGCTTTATTTGTTATATTTGTTATTATAATCAATTTTGAAAGCCGTGTACTGATTTATTAAAAAAAGGTTTTATTTTAATAATTCTTAATAATATTCTGCCCGATGTTTTTTTAGAGTTTGACCATAATTCAATCTTAAACTTACTTGGAAACTTAATTTATTCTCGGCTCAGGTAATTTTGTTATCACGAGCAGATCTTCCCTCCATCATGCGCATACAGCGATATATGGCCAGCATTAAGCACGCACGGTATAACTATAAGTGCCTACTATAACTAATGCGTGCAATATTTAGCGATCGGCTTGCGCGCGCGCAGACGTCCCGCCGACCGGGGGGCGTGACAGACAGGGTCGTTTGTCTTGAAGCAACTATGATGCGCGAAGGAGTTTGTTTCGGATATTGTAATTTTTAACCGACTTCAAAAAAAGAAGGAGTGTGTAGATCGCCTGTATGTATTTTTAGGGTTCCGTACCTCAAAAGGAAAAACGGAAACCTTATAGTTTATGTATATTCACCGATATTTTCGTCATTTGAGGAATTTGTGGACCCAAAAAAAACTTTTTTGTTTGAAAGGGGAAAATTAAGGGATGAATCATCGACATAGTCGTCTTCATACATATTACAAATACGACACTCATCAAAAACTCATACATAAATAGATGCATTCCCTCTTAATAGTTACGCAAAAACATTCCAACCTACCAGGGCATCACAACGCAATAGGACGTCAAATTCGCCAGCCTTATCTCCTGACCTATCGGTGTAAACAAATAGATGATTTGTGCAAGCTTCGCCGTACGTATGCTCTCCTGATACCCATCAGTAAGAAACAATGGCCGCGGTGCGTGGGCGCCGCCGTTACAACAGCATTAATATTCACTTATGTAAGATCGATTTATGTATACTGCGAGATACAAATGAGGTGACAGTGAAAATTATACTCTATTGTTCGATTAGTGAACTAGTTTACTTGAAAAGCTTGAAGGGTGACATACTTACATCATGCAAGTTTACATACATATTTTATTTATATTATCGTAACATTCCAAATCCGTTCAATGTTTTTTTTAATCAAACAGTAAAAAACATCCATGCATCCTCAAATTTCACGTTTGTAATACTGTAGGTCTGTAGCGACTCTAGCGCCATCTAGTGTTGAATAGATGAAACCAACTGACATGCGCTACATCACGCTAACGAAGTTTCGTAACACGAACGCATATATACAACTTCCAACTTCTATCCTTCGGACTTCGGTCCCCAGGCGGGTGCCTGGTGAGAGATCTCTCTATTGTGACTTACTTCTACAGGTCTAATAAGATTCCTGCTGACAGGGTATTACATTGAATCTATAATCTCGCTCCACATTTAAAGTGCAAACAAAACTGCCGTAAGGAAGTGGCCCCGAGGCACGACCTGCTTGCACCGTCACATCGCATTACACGCCCGGATTGAGATGCTGCACAGTTAATACTTGCTACCAACAGTATAAACAACACAACACAGTATCATATACAGCAGGGGTTCCCAAAGTGTGCGCCGCGGCGTCCTGGTGCGCCGTGAGAGGTAAAAAGGGGCGCCGTGAGGTGCTCGCTCAAAGATACTCACATATAACTCAGATTTATATATTGTATCCTATTTCGACTAGCGGGGCGCCGCGACAAAATACTAAAGCTGCAAGTGCGCCGCGTACTAAAAAAGTTTGGGAACCCCTGCACGTCCCCCCTCCCCAAACCGCTGCACGTTCATTTTAAACCGAATAACAGCAAAAAAAACTCTCAGAACATAGAAAAGGGAATTAGGACAGCCTAAAAGGCGGCAGTTTAAAATTGTTTAAAGATATTTAAGAAAAAGCTAACCCTTCCTTTTGGGTTCGCCGTAGTCGGGTAAAAAGGTTCTACTAAAGAGGAAATTGCCAACGTAGGTCGGGACGGTGTGGGCGGAGAAACTAAACGTCTAACTAATATCTTCCGAGCGCTCGTCATTACATCCTGTGCTCAATACGGCCTACAAATTATGAAAGTTATTAATAAGAGGACGTTAACATCTCATTGGCCATTATTTAATTTAGCGGGTGGTAAAACCTTGTGCAAGCTCCGTCTGTATCGCTACGACCGTCTTGCTCGCTAATCCAGCCGCTAAGCAGCAGTGCTTGCACTGTTGTTCCGGCGTGGAGAACAAGGCAGCCGGTGCAATTACTGGCACAAGAGGTATTCCATCTTAGCCCTCTGGGTTGGCAACGCATTTGTAATCTTCTTGGTGTTGCGGGTGTCTATAGGCGGTGGTGATCACTTACCATCAGGTGACCCAACTTGCTTGTTTGCCGTCCTATTTCATAAAAAAAAATGTAGCCGCACTGTTCTACTGCGAGTAAGTTCATACGGTAGCGGAGTTTCACCATTCGCGATTAATTATGAGACGCAGTGACAGGCCTGTGGTCAGGGTACATTGTAGGCTACAGCCGCTTGTGGCGTTTTGTACTTTAAAGACTTTACATGTACATGCATACTGGTAAGTTATTTTAAGAATTTCGATTAGTGAATATTAAATTAAATTTTAAAAAAAACAGACAATTCGTCCATAAATTGTTGGTACTTGCGCTTAACGTAAGTTAAGTAAGTATTGAGTTGAATAAGATTAAAATCAAACTAAATTAGATTTACTTTATTGAAATAAAAATAATAAATACAAATTAATATTTAACACCCAATTGTTTTTTGCTTTATCCAAGTTCATACAATAAAATTTGTGATGTTCAATAAAATTAATACAATATTGTTTTTAGCTTTAGAAAAAAATGGTCATACTCGTAGAGACAATATAATCAAAGGATTATCAGGCATTAAAGTACTATATGTATTCTTGTATGTATAGTCGACCAAGAAATTGCTTAACCACTTTTCGGTCGTATTACAAGGGGATAAGGTTCAAAAGTGGCTAAGCAATTACTTGGTCGACTATACTAAAAATTAAGAATCCCATTTTCTTCATAAAAAATAAATTATTTCGGTTATTTCTAGCCGTGCTTGTACAGACCCTGAATCTACTGAGAAGTCAAACATTGACCCCGATATGTCAAACTCACCGATAAATATGTTAACAAGTCAATATTTACCGATGTAAATATTGATTGACACTTATCATAAGAATATTTACTTGAGTTTACTATCAACACCAGAATATCCCATGGCAATTTGTGTGGTACTGCCATGTTTTATATGTCAAAAGCGTAGAAAGAGAAAGCTATAGAATGCTGGACGTCTTGCTTTTCACTTGCACAAGAATAAGATATATAAATATGAATTCGCGTGTGAAAAAAAGAGACAGAGCTTGATATATTTTGTCTCTCATCGCATGTTTAGTTTTTTCAAGGTCAAGTTTGCTTAGCATACTTCTATGCTAAACAAACTTTGACGTTTTGTGACAAGCGCAATCCATGTCACCGGAAAAATTACAAAAAGTGTCCGATTTATTTAAAATTACGTGGACTATTTGTTTATACAGGCGTTAAGAACAATATAACGAGTCTGCAGAATGGTGCGATGTTCTGTTTTAGGCTGCAAAAGTGACAGTGAATCGAAAATTGATGAACTATCTTTTCACTCTGAAGTTATTAAAATTTAGATCTTATTTGACTTATTAGAACAGATGTTTCATATTGTGTGGTTTCTTTCCGCATTACATACACATCCTTACGTGTTTCAAGATCAAATAAAAGCTGTTTTATGCATTTTTAGTTGGTGCTTTTTACATAACCTTAAAACTCAGTGTTGTCACTTTTTCCCACGAATATTACCCCACGTTAAGAGGTAAATAGTACTTTGATGAAATATTGGTATAGAAAAAACTTATACAGGACCCTATTTCGTAAAGCATGTTAGTCTAGTATTTTGATTCATTTAATCGTTTATTTTACGAGATAAAACACTAGTACACAGATAAAATATGCACTAGTGTAACTCGGAGGTCGACTCAAATGCTGTATGAAATGAAGCCCCGTGAAGTGTATTCTGGATTTAACTTCCAGATTCCCCCACAAACCACATATACGAGAATCATGGATTGCACCTACTGGAATCTTCCAGAATGTGTTGTCAACACTTTGACCGAAATTTATTGTTACAGTGTGGGTTTACTACATAATTATTTCCAACCTTTTTCGCTTTAATTAGGTACCATTATTATTATTAAGAGTGATTTTATAAATTCCTGTTAATTATTAAAAACATTTTCCAAAAGTAATTCTTCTTTTTTTCAATTTATAAAATATTGTTTTTTTTTATTGACATCGTAAATGACCCCAGGGAAAACTGCCTTAAAGATGGTAACCCTAAATATTCACGTGTGTGTATTTGCTGTCCCTTTCGGAGACACGCGCGACCTCAGTCTTTCAATAGTACGTCTATGGTCAAAAGTAGTAATTCATCAGTGAGAAGCTGTCTTCGGAAAAATATTTCTCATAATAATAAATCATTTAATATGTAGCCTTCAATCGCCAAAAACGCGTTGAAGGGAATTAAGTTCCTCTAGCAATAATTGCAAGTAGGTAAATTATGATCCTTAATTACCAGGATACAATAGGTTAGCAGAATGTGCAACATGGCTTCTACGAGGTCCTTTATTTTTATAGCATAAGTGAAAGAGGTAGCGGAGCCGACTGTGAGTGGACCCTCCTACGAGGCTGGTGAAACGCCTCCTAATTACCAGGGTGCCATAGGTTAGCAGAATGTGCAAGCTACCCACTATCGCAATCTCCCATACCATTGTCGCGAAACGAAAGTTACAACAATGACTCTAGGCGTAGTAGTTATTTACTAATTAGGCCCGGTTTTAAAAAATCTGTAAGATCAAATGTGAAGGAAACTCTATACATATAACTTTGACATTATTTACTGAAATTTGATCAAACAGACCTTTATAAAACCCAGTCCAGTCAATGTCAAAATATCTTTATTCAGATTAGGATTACAGAAGCACCTATGAGTGGTATAAAATTTTCCACCGGTTCGGAAAAACCTCTCAAGAAAAGATACCGGCAAGACTCAAACACAACTTACATAAATTACGAGTAAATTGAAATGCAATTTTGAATGCTGTGAAATTTTTGTGGTATTCAATAAAACATATTGCATTGTGTAAATAAAAGCTTATGGAAAGAGTCTTCCACAGTATTCTGCGCTGAGACTTTTGGTCCCGATACCACTTTTTTGTTGGTCTTAACCCAAACCCAGTGGTTAGCGGACTAACTATAATGTGCAACTGATATTCAAAACCGGTGAAAGGCGGGCAAACAGTTCAAGGTAGATAAGTCAAGTTTGCTCAGCGATAACTGTAGTCCGCATCGATCTCGCCGGTAACGCGAGGAAGTTGAAGTCATTGTTTAAAGTTTCTTTTCATTCGAGAAAGTCAAGTGAACTTGTCCAGTCAGCTACAATGTATGTATAGCATACCTACTTACGGGTAGGTATGTAACGTACCTACCTACATATCTACCAAACCCACTAGTATGCATAGGTTACCTAATTGATTTAGTCTCAAACGAAGCAAAGCTTGTACTAAGGGTACTAGACAACGGATATTACATACTTAGATAAATACATACTTAAATACATATAAACATCCACGACTAAGGTAAAAATCCAAATCCAACTCTTAACCTCGTAAGGCCCACGTCAAATTTCGTTCTATGAATTTTGAACCATGTCGTTTGAGGCAGTGAGTTCAACGTCGGTTTGAGATTCGTCCTATATGTAGGACTTGGACCTTACGAGGTTAATCCTTCTCCTTGCACCGTGTCAGATCATGGAATCAACTTCCACCTGACATCAGACAATCACAGTCGCCTCATTCCGGAGTAGCTTGAGGAAGTACTGGCTTGTCTCTTCCTCTTAAGAGGAAACACAAGGGCCGTTTTTCCATACAAACGTCGTCCCCTGTTTCCTCTCTGGATAATGCCAGTAGAGCAATATTTTTTTTCCAAAAAATCGATGGCCACTATTATGCATGTCCCTATGTTTTCCTTTTTTTAATAAATTAATTATTAAAAGAGATATGGACATTCAAAAACCTAAAAAATTGGCCAGATTTTCGGCTGCGTTCATACATTCAGAAAACAAATTTTACTAGATTATATAAAAAAAGAAAAACATAGGAACACTGCCAAAGCCTTTCTTTAATTTTTAATGAAAAAAGTTGTTAAATCGGATAAGTTTTGGAGAAGGAATCAGGGGTCTACGAATCGTTGATTTTGTGTACTTTTAATAGGTATTTTCAGTCCAAGCTGCGGCTGTCTCTATTGCACTCTGCGGGGGGAGGCTTGATAGATGGAGGCAGCAATAGATTTTACAAATACCTATTTTTCAATTCTCTAGACCTTGGTGTTTCCTCTTAATGGTCATTGTATGTCCTCTGTGTTATGTATGTCTTTTATATGTAATATATGTATGCTTGTATAGTAGTATTAGTAAGTATAATAAATAAATAAATATCTTGGGACAGTTAACACCAATTGACCTAGTCCCAAAGTAAGCAACTAAAGCTGCTTGTGTTATGGATACTAGACAACGGATATAAATACTTATATAGATAAATATAGACTTAAATACATATAACATCCACGACTCGGGTACAAACATTCGTATTCATCATACAAACATTTGCCCCTGCCGGGATTCGAACCCAGAACCTGAAGCTTTGTAGTCCACTAGGCTATCCGGTCGTCAAATCGCTCGTATGTATATCTTTATATATGTTTGTGTTGTTAAGTAGGTTTTGCTTAGTATACTTTTCTTTGTGTGTCTACTCTAGTTTCAATCGCTCAAAGATTAACTGGAAGAGATTCCTAAAAGGGAATCTGTTATTTTTATGGACAGTAGGAATTGGATGAATTTTGGAATGACTGGCCGGAGTAAGAGATGTGGACGAAAGGGAGGGAGGCTTGTCCACCATTAAAACAGTACAGGCTTAGAATACAGTTTATTGCAGTGTAAAGATCAAGTATAGTTTATTACCTAACACGTGACTACTTTCCGAGATTCCACACATTACTGGACCCATGCGGCGTGCGCGCACCTTTTCGCTGTAAGAACGCTTTGCGGCTCCATTTTCGGAATAACGCAGACGCGTGTCGTCGTGTTTATACTCTTAAAGTACTTTTTATGATAAAAATTTGTTTATCTGAGCGTGGAAAACATACTACTTATGGGTGTGGCTATGAATAGATTAGAGATAAATGAGATAATACATCTCGCCGACATTGTAATTTAATCTTGTTCGCGTTTCGGCAGTTTGGAGTTAGACTGTTTTAGGGCCTTAAAACCATTGATAACAATGCAAGTAGATATATAAAAAGACGGGTTTTATACTATTAATAAATTAGCGGCCCGCCCCGGCTCCGCTCGGGTACAAATTTAATAGGATGTAACGTAATTAAAAATCTGCCGTAAAAAAAATTACTGAATGATAGTGAAAAACGTATCAAAATACGGTTAGCGGTTTAGTGACTTATGTATATTATTTTATATGTAGTTTATGTATGTGGGATCGTATGAAGGAAAACTGTTCAATAAAAATATTAAAAAAGTTTAATTAAAATAAAAACTCGGAAATACAAAAGAAACACAACTAGCGGCTAACAAATCACCAAACGCACTCCCAGTCACTCCGGCATACACGTTCATTCACAAAGATCTCTTCCAGTCATTCGCTCGCTTACGTCAGTCGTTCATTCAATGTTGCTAGCATTCCCACATGTATGTCTATATCTGTTTGTATTGGTATATTATTATAAGTATAAATATTTTATGTATTATATGATATGAAGTTTAGTAGGTTTTGCTTCGTTTGCTTTTTCTTTATTTTTTCTGTGTGTCTACTCTAGATCTTGGGTCCTGTCAATCGCTTAAAGGTTAACTGGAAGAGATCCCTTAAAGGGATAAGTTCGCCTTTGTACATCTGTTTTGTCCTGTTATCTGTTATTTTATGTGTTTAGTGCAATAAAGAGTCATACATACATACATACAAAATCCGTTGCACGGCTTAGGAATAAGCGGCCGAAGATAAGCAAATGTTTGTATGATGAATACGAATGTTTGTACTAGAGTCGTGGATGTTATATGTATTTAAGTATATATTTATTTATCTATATAAGTATGTATATTCGTTGTCTAGTTCTAGTACCCATAATACAAGCATTCTAAAATAGCTGTTTATTCTTCAAAATTGCATCTTATTTGTCCGAACTCCGAATCAACTATAGCGATGCAGTTAAGAGTTTGTATAAGACAGGTTTGTTTTTTTGTGTTGTGTACATAATGTAATGTTTTTAGGATTTTCCAACGAGGCTGACATTCTTAGTTTTGATCAAAGCCAAAATAAATAAAGATTTAAAAGTGCTCTTAAATTTTCAATGTCGTCATAGAAAGTGTTCCCAATGTACCAGGGAAGCATGAAACAGTGGGACGTTCACACGTCTAGGTAATTGTTACCTCAGTTCCTCGGTGAAAACACCCGGATGTTGCGCCGATAGCGAGCCAGCTTTATCTAGCCCGCTGGAGTTCATGCGGGCTTGGTACATTGTAGGTAAGATTGTTATCGTATCGCTCTAGTTTTTGCTACATAGATAAGTTTGTTTATGTGCTAAAAGTAGGTAAAACTGACAGGGTGGGAGAGTTCGACTGTCACTTTGTTTATCGTTATCGGGAAGGCAATTCAATGATTAAGAGGAATGCCATTTAACTAATCGAGAAGTTAATACGCCCTTTCGACATTATTATCTTCGAAATTTGTCGTGTAATTTTTGATCGACAGCCGTTCGAAATGTGTCGTTTTGGAAATGTTTCGACTTCAAAAATGTTTAGTGTACTTTTCAGGGATGATATAAAGCAAACCAAACCTAAACTATGGGACTCCATACGATGACGACGTGTAATGAATATTACCAATAAATTTATGATTATGATTATGATTATGATGATAATCTTTTAGGAAACCACACGCGACTCACGCTAATTGTAATGTATGAAATTATATGTTGAGAAGCCGCACCACTTGCGTTGCGTTGCATTGCGAGCACGTAACGCAAGCGATGTGCATCTCAATATGTAATGCCATACATTACAACCGGCGTATGCACAGGCGTGTCTACGCAACGAGCGGGAGAAGTGCTGCATACGCATCTGTGCATCTAGCACGAACCTTATCGATACGAGTTAACTCGTTACGTAACTGAGTGCGTTTCTCCCTTACTAGGGTAGTTAGAACGAGACGCACTAAGTTACGTAGCGAGTTAAGAGGAAACACCAAGGCCTAGAGAATTGAAAAATAGGTATTTGTAAAATCTTTTGCTGCTTCCATCTATCAAGCCTCCTTCCGCAGAGTGCAATAGAAACAGCTGCAGCTTGGACTGAAAATACCTATTTAAAGTACACAAAATCAACGATTCGTAGACCCCTGATTCCTTCTCCAAAACTTATCCGATTTAACTACTTTTTTGATTAAAAATTAAAGAAAGGCTTTGGCAGTGTTTCTATGTTTTTCTTTTTTTATATAATCTAGTAAAATTTGTTTTCTGAATGTATAAACGCAGCCGAAAATCTGGCCAATTTTTTAGGTTTTTGAATGTTCATATCTCTTTTAATAATTAATTTATTAAAAAAAGGAAAACATAGGGACATGCATAATAGTGGCCATCGATTTTTTGGAAAAAAATATTGCTCTACTGGCATTATCCAGAGAGGAAACAGGGGACGACGTTTGTATGGAAAAACGGCCCTTGTGTTTCCTCTGAACGCGTGTCGAAAAGGTGCGTGCTAGGTTCACAGGTGTGCCTCGTCGAAAAGGGAGAGATGGTTACCTTACAATCAACAAATTCAACACACTACAACACCACAATAAACTAATCCTAAGTATTTAAAAAGGGGGGGGGGGAGAGAAAAGCAAGGGACTATAAGGGCTTATACCTTTCCTACCTAGGGCTTCCTGGTTCAGTCCAAAAGATCCCACATCATAGTGATTGTTTAAGAGTATTGTGTACGCAGGTTCACGTCAAACGGCGAAAACGTTTTCCACCCTCTAAACCTTAACCTAAAGCCATGATTTCACTGTATGTTGTGATTATGCCCTAGAACTAGGTTTGTATATTTGATTTTTAAACATTTTTTAGTTTCAAAAAAATACACTCATTATTGTTTTGTAAGAATATTGTCAAATCTATGAAGAATATTAAAAAAACCAAAACATACAAAGCTACTTGTAAGTTATAATGACAACATAACTAAAAATGATTGGCATAGGTTAAGGGTTAAAGAATAGAAAACGTTATCGCCGTTTGTATGGGAAGCGCATTTCGGGGCTGGATTCACACTCTTAACTGACCAATTGTGTTATCACAAAGGCATCTTATATTCCATAATACCGCTGCGACCTCTTTCTTGGAGAAGAATCCATTGTCTTAGTGATAGTCAACCCAGTTCGGATGGATAAAGAAGTACAATGTCGATGGTCACTGCACTTACAGAGATTGGTCTCATTGTACAGCACTGGAAGAGGCTCAGAGTACGACAATTATTTAGTTTTGCGGGTGGTAGGACCTTGTGCAAGGTCCGTCCGGATAGCTACCGCATTTTGCTCGTCAATCTTACCGCTAAGGAGTAGTGCATGCACTGATGTGTTCCGGCGTGGAGAGCAAGACAGCCGGTGTAATTACTGGCACTAGAGTACCTCTAGAGTATCTTAGGCCTCTGGGTTAGCACCACATCTGCAATCTCTTTGGTGTTGTGGGTGTCTGTAGGCGGTGGTTATGTCTTACCATCAGGTGACCCACTTGCTTGTTTGCCTTCCTATTTCATATTTAAAAAAAAACTTTAGCTTTAGTGACATGTTTAATATCTTACTGGTTTGAAGACACTATCGAACCTGTTCCAGTATCTTTACCTTCATGTTCGATAAACATCACCCGATTCAGAATTCGGTTCTATTCAATTATCGTTAGGAAATGTACTGGGTTCGATGACCAGCCACAATCTATAGATCAGGTGGATTTTTAGGGTTCCGTATCTCAAAATACTTGCGATGGCCAATCTAACATTTGCAGTTGAAGAATAGATGTATAACGATATTAAAAGTGTATGACCGCACATTTCTTTAACTACAAATTTAAGTTTGTCTACGAATTCAACAAGTTACATATAAAATACGGGAACCTCGCTGCTACAGATTCGCTCTTGTCCGGTTTTTTTCCTATAGGTCACCTTTTTGCAAGTTAGCATGAATCGGTGATCCAGCCTTCTGTGGGATTCCCAGCCAAACTTCGAACGCATTCTTTGATTTTCCTCAACAGGACAATTAAGTAATTCCTAATAATTGTTGTTAACAATGTTAACCTCCTTCTCCGAATTTTGAATTTTTAGCAAAAACCCACACTTTGGTGTTATCTAATCCGAAAAGATTTCAAATTTCAACCCACATGTAATTAGCGCTTGCGATTATAAAGTGATAGTTTACAAACAAAATCCATTGTGCACTTCAATTTTAAACCTAAAAACGGAATCCATAAGAGCTCATACAAAATAGTTGTAACATTTTCCACTTTTTACGCAACTGAGTTGTGAATAGTAATGTGTTCAAGTGACACAGTGGCTCTCAAAGTCGGCGGAATCAGAGCGGGACCGTTACGGCACGGACGGCACGGCACCGGACCTAAGACCTTTAACTTGTACTAGGGGAGCATAGATAGATAGGAATGCGATGATGGTTCAGTACAGTTCCCGGCATACAACTTGAGCATTGACCTTGACTGCGCAGCAGCCGTTTCTAGTACAAATGTGTATGCGCAAACTTACCGCCTCCACTTGATTTATGCTCAAGTTGTTTGCCTGCAACTATACTTATGCTGGGTTCACACGGGGGCAGAACAGTGAGGCAGTAGAGTGGACAGTACAGTCACAGTATACAAATAAAGCAGTACCGAAACTAAGCCTATTTATTTGTTGAGATTGATACCTACGCTCGAATGACGCGTTAGGGTTGTCCCATAATTTTTTGTAAAATTATTTTATTTTAGTTTAGTTAGCCCTTTAGGCTTTTTTTTGAGATGAGAAAGTGTTCACCTGCTTCTGAGAATGACTGTATATGGCTGCATACATACATAAATGCGCGGTTTTGATATTTTTTGATTAAATATAAGTAATGATGTATGAAAATGAGTAGTTTTAATAAAAAAAGACAGGACGCATACATAAGCTAAATAACGATATTATTAGCAAAGAAAACTTTAATACAAACGGAAAGTTACCAGTGGCCCGTTTCACTAAGCTACAAGTTACAATTTTACAAGTCTAAACCGGCAACATTGGTCAATAATGACCAATGGCAATGGGCGTAATGACCAATGTTGCCGGTTTAGACTTGTAAAATTGTAACTAGTAGCTTCGTGAAACGGGCCACAGGTTGTTATAATTTAAAAGTGTGTTATGGACGTTACGAATCATCTGCTGCGGTGTTTAATCGCCTGGGGCCTGGGTTAGACTCTATTGTTAATGTGTTTAGGTTGAAAACAATGTGATACTCCGATCAGCTGTTCGATTTCCCTTCCATCATCACGTAATAAATATAGCGTAACAAAATTACCTTACATGCTGAAATATAGCGAAGTTTAACGCGATTAAATAATGTGTTATCCACACTACACTGTTTGTCTGTCTGTTTAGGTCTCATGCTTAAACAGCTTAACCGATTTGGATGAAATTCGGTGCAGGGATAGTTTGACATCCATGGACGGGCATAGGCTACTTTTTTACTAAAATCTATCCCTTAGGGGGTGAAACTTTGTATGGGAAATGATAAACTGCTGAATTATTGGGGTGGCAGAAGATGTGGGCAACGGTGAATCTTGAGGAGGCAGGAAGCACATGTTTGTATATCGAGAATAAGCATAAGCTACAATTTATCCAGAAAAGAAGAAGATATATGCATTCACATTGATATCATTGTAATCAAAATTATTTATTTTTAAATTTTTTTGATTTTTCTTTTTGTATTTGTGGTTGATAAATAATTTTGATTACAATAATTTAACAACAAATGGCGTCATCTTTCGTCAGCGAACGGGCATTCATAAATGACCAAGTTGAATGAGATAACTTGATTAAGTTTCTCATAGATGACACCGAGGGTAGTTTACCCAAAGAAAAAATATCAATAATGTAATGACCGTAAAGACGAAACACATTGAAAAATTCGCAGGGTATGGCAGCGGTAATGTGGCGGAAACTGGAATACGCAAGGCACGGAATGCTGATGTTGCAGGTTCGAGTTCGGTTCTGCCATTTACCCTATTTTTCACTGTGTTGTCATTCATTATACAGCATTTTAAATTCACATTAAGATCGTCAAAAATAATATGATAATTTAAGAATAAATAATAACAAAAACACAAAAGAGCATAATTTTTTACCAAATAATAGATATTAATGAACACTCAAATACAAATTCGTTTGTAAATAAATTATTGCATTTAATTATACTTCCCGATCGATTGTTCCACAACGTCACACTTCGGTAGCACAAATGCAATGCAACTCGCACGCGAGAACTCGTGCCGTGTAAATGGGCCTTTACGGCGCATAATTTGATTATCATAGATTAGTAAGCAAATCAACTGGTCTAATATTTTTGAAGGAAACCTGCGTATAATTGCTGATGTTTCCTGATTTCCTAATACGTTTAAACGTATGTAAAGCGGAAAGGAGATGTGGTCGGCGGACATTTGGGTTGCGTTGTTAATTTGAAGGATTTAAATTGAGTTACCTTATATTGTGCACTATGGTAGTACGTACCTGAAACAGAAATAACATTTTAATTGTTTGTACAAGCAAAAATAAGGTAATAATTATTAAGTTAAGTGTAATATATCACGTTAAAATTAAATTATAACGAATTATTGTAACGTATTGAATCATGCGATCAACTATGTCAGATAGGTGCGTAAATTTCTCGCTATTTTCGCTCACTGTAACTTCTATATAAAATATGTTTTGTATATTGTAGAATAAAAAAGAAGCGTGAGTACCAAGTAATATTTAAAACCAAAAAAAGACCGGTGGGTTGATTTTTGACTTTCAAGCGAAAGTTCGAAAGTCAAAAATCAACCAATTGATCTCGAAGATACTACCCAAGTAGCACGTAAAGCGCTATGTGTTTGAGCCGTACAGTAGCTGTATATCGCCTTACAGCTGCTATATAACTTGTATAGCGGGTGTGTACTGTTTGGGTAGATTTTCCTTGCCTTGAGCATTTGGCAATCAGCTGTTATATCTAACCTCAATACCTAATTCTAGTGCAAGCCTACTCGGCCAGGACCCATCTACGCGTACAAACCAACCTCAACCCTATCACTAGGAACACAGCACTGATTATCATTAAAACTTTTCGATACACTACACCGCTTAAGGCCTGCCACTATTAAAATGGCTGCAGGACCAATTGCCTCCAGCAACCGGTATCCAACTTTAAAATTGTTTGATAGAGTTGATAGTCCGAGACTACCGTCGGCGTATCCAAAGAGCATTTTGACAGGACATTCTCGCCGCCATTTTGAGATATTCAACAATTAGTAATTAGCATAGAATGGTGACAGCTTTCTATTGCACGGTTCTGCCAGTTACGAAATATAAAGTCACACATTAACGGGTCGAATGTGTGGAGAGGTGACGTAAATGGAAGTCGGTAATGGATCTAGGTGACAATACACGAACATCACGACTTATACAGAGAGAAAAAAATCTATTAATCCAAAATGAGCTTCGTAGCAAATATTATTTACATTTACTAACTCCTTAAATATACATCCTGACTAACATCCTGAATCTACCCCGTCTCCCCTTCCACTTTCCCTCTAACCGTCAGTTATCTATCTGTTAGAGCAGAAAAATAGAGCAAAAAAAGGTTATATCAGATAAAATCACAATGTTTGCAGTCCATACTGAGTCGTTATTCTTTATATCATTAAATGGCTCATAATTTTTTTAAGTAACTATAAATGTACTAGATGTTCCGATGACCTCATACAGTTGGCAAGAAGGCGCTGGTTGCATGCTGCTTCCAACCGGTCACTTTGGAAATCCATGGAGGAGGCCTATGTCCAACAGTGGACTTCTTGTGGCTGAGATGATGATGATGATGATGAAATGTACTAGCGACCCGCCCCGGCTTCGCAGGGATACAATCTTGATGTAATGTATATAAAACCTTCCGTAAAAATATCTCTAAATGAAAGTGAAAAATCATACCAAAATCCGTTTCGTGGTTTAGAAGAAGGCGGCCGAGCATACACTATAAGGATTTAGGACGGACAGGAACGGATGGCGACTTACTTTTTACTATGGTAAGATAAAGAATATAAAGATATATCTGTCAATCAATAAAGTATTAGACAATAGTTGTGTTTACTTTTAATTTTACTTACACTTGTTTAACGCTGACCGCATTCAAATAAAGCTGACTATCCGTCTCACCCATTCATCATTTTCCATTAGCGATCACTTATTCAATAACATTATTGAATATGATATGAACAAAGATGCGCACAATCACGTAACGCGTAATGTTAGCACAAGTTACGCAACGCGTAATCGAATAAACGCAACGAATGATCGAATCGTAACGAATAAGCGAATAATGACGCTAGAACCTGTTTGGGATCTATTAGTCGCACGCGCGTGGATGGATGTGGCAACACGATATTCCACAAATACTAAATGGCATAAAAGCGTAAAGCTGTTGAATGAAAGGTAACTAGTAAGTACCAGTGCTTGACATAGGACATTGTTTTTACCTGTAGTTGGCATCATTGTTTCTCGATTCTACACGTCTGTGTGTACACACAGGACACTACACAACACAACAGACAGAAGATACAGATCTTGTCAGTGATTGGGTCAGTAATCGGGTCACTATAATGTTTGCCGAACCGCGAGTGGACAGCTTTACCGCTGTACTGCGGAAAAAGATGGCATCGCTTTTGCTCAGAATCAGAAGTCAAAAGACAGCCGATGAAATTACTGGCACAAGAGTTATTCCATCTTAGCCCTCTGGGTTGGCGACGCATTTGCAATGTTCTTGGCATTGCGGGTGTCTATAAGCGGTGGTGATCACTTACCATCCGATGACCCACTTGCTCTTGCCTTCCTATGTTGTATAAAAAAATACGTGGCAGCACAGGCAGCCTCCTGAAGACAATAGCTGTTAGAAATGAGTGATCAATAATGCAGCAAGTGACAGGGTTGTCACTTGTAAAATATGCAAACTAATATAGTCATAAGAAAATTAATAATAACTTCATGGATCTAGTGCATGGTCTGAATAAATGAAAATCTTTATTAAGTATTATTTCATTATCATTGCCGACGTGGTATATTAGCATAAAACAGACAACTCGCTTACCAAATCTGTTATCGACTTCCAAGATACGTTTGGGAGAAAAGTTTTGAAAAACCGGTGCAAAGCCTGCCAAAGTGGTTATTTGCTGCGCAATACGTCCCACGTTGCGTGCGCGCAGGGGTCTTCCGGTCATTTCCTTAGTATACCTTATCCAAAGTTCCGTTCCAACCTCCTGGCCTACTTGTCGCTGAGTTTGCTCTAACGGTTCTGTCGAAGTTAAATAGCCCGATGCGATCAGCCGGCCAGTATGCCTCAGTTTGCCTGATTTTGTCTGATTGTGCCTGATATTGCCTGAATTTTCCGGGCCTCAGTACGCCCGGTAGGTTTCAATATCGAAATGCATATCAGTAACTGTCCTGTCAGGGCGGCAGTAGGTATTCTGAGACAACTGTAGAGCGTTATGAATGGGAATTATACTTTCTAGGTCGCAATCTCGGAATGTTCGCAAACGTGATCAAGTGCAAAGAAATTCAGATTAGCTGTGGTCGTAACATGAGTGGTCAACTTTAATTTATCTTTTAGGGTTACTTTTTCTGATGATTATGATATGACAATAGTTAGTTAAGGTAATTAAATTAGGTCAGTTATGTGACCTCTGCGACTGTGTGTAGGTTCTGACTAGTTCTGAGGTTTAGCTTATCTGTTGCAGATGGGAGGTCGTAGAAACTGGGCGTTTATAAAAAAAACTAGGTATTAGCCTGGACCTTGGGATTTGAGTCACTATAGTCCGTATAGCAGCTTTATAGGCCATTTTAAGATCCCTAACCTAAACCATTATCAGACATCTTGGTAGCCTCTCGTATCTAACGATTCAAACTCCACTTTAATTACACTTAATAAGTACTACTATATAGCTTTTGCTCTTGACTGCGTACGCGTGGAATTAGGACACTGATACTATTTACATGGAGATCGAGTTCTCCTATATGAATTGCATTACATTCCGGGCTACTAAGGTAAGGTCGAGCAACTCGAACGCGAGAACTTGTACCGTGTAAATGGCTCTTAACTCGCTTTGTATCGCGTATCAAGATGAAACATGTCGTGGTGTTGCTTGTGTCTATGGGCAGTGGTGATCACTTACCATCAGTGGCCCGTTTCACTAAGCTACAAGTTATAATTCTACAAGTGTAAACCGGCAACATTGGTCAATAATGACCAATGGCAATGGGCGTAATGACTAATGTTGCCGGTTTAGACTTGTAAAATTGTAACTTGTAGCTTCGTGAAACGGGCCACAGGTGACCCACTTGTTCGTTTGACATCAGATTTTAGAAGTTATATGTAGATCTCTATAGCAATACAACTACACACGTATCTAAATAAGTCTACGTCTGTCTGTATGTAGTGAGAAACGACACTTTTCCTAAATCACTGAACAGTGTAACTGCACAGTCGAGTCGAACGCCGGCAATTAACTAGGATAATGATCAGGCAAAGCCGCGGTGAAATCGTAGGCAAGGCCGAACGCCATACGATTATACCTCGCTTCATGGTCTTCCTGCAATACAATACAACATTTACTTACGGGTTGAAGAAAAAAAACAGTGCACCTTTTTTTGCGGGTGGTAGGTCCTTGCCCAAGGTCCGTCCGGATCGCTACCACCATCTTTCTCGTTAATCCTGCCGCTAAGCAGCAGTGCTTGCACTGTTGTGTTCCGTCGTGGAGAGCAAGACAGTCGGTGCAGTTACTGGCACAAGAGGTATTCTGTTTTAGCTCTCTGGGTTGAAAATGCATATACAATATCTGTGGTATACGGGTGTCTAGGGGCGGTGGCCGGTGGTAATCACTTACCACCAAGTGATCGACTTGCTCGTTTGCATTCTTATTTTATACTTTAAAAAAGCACGGGGAAAAAGTAAAGGCCATCGTAACTCTTAGAGTACTGTACTTTCGATTCCAATTTAGCAAGAATAGGATCACTCATAGGCTTGCATCTTGCTAGATGCCCAATAGAGAATCTATGGCTTAATTAGAAAGAGCATAGTTTGCAGGTTTGAGTCCTGCCAGATGCTAAAAATTTTCTTTGTGTTGTCGTTGCATATCATTTGAATTCAATAATTTGAGGGAATTGACAGTTCCTTTTAATGCATCTGGAATATGACTTGATCTCGAGAATGCCCTTCTGGCCTATTTCTAAATGTCATTTGTGTGGGATATTTGTTCCATAACATAAAATGCAGTATTTAAATAAACAAGGAAGTGGTTGCCCGAAGGCAAATGAAGAATCATTTGTAATATTACCGACAAACATAACCGATTCGAATCGAGCACGAAACCATCAAAATAAATTAGTTTACCTTTTAATAGCTGGCAATATACTGTATAATAAATACAACTCAGTCACCATTACATGTATAAAAGCGCATAATGTGCTCAAAAATGTCATATGAGCAAGACATAGGTACTAGGTAGAGCGTGTTCAAAGTTGAGCACTTTATATGTGTAGGCAACGCAACGAGACTCGAGTCGAAAGATTACACACACCACTACACAGCGCCTTACAAAACAAAACAAACATTTTAAAATTCAAACGAAACTCCGGTATCTACACACATGATATGCAGTAGTGTGTGTAGCCTCAACTCCCATTGCGTTACCCTTACGCGCCAATTGCTGAAATAAATCAAAAACTAATTCAGACTGACGCACCAAGCCGACTACAAAAAAAAACTATTTTTATCCGACTGCCACAAGAAGGGCACTACCCTAATCTACACTAATCTATCTACACTTCTACATCTACATCTTCACTTCTACACAAATATAATAAAGAGGTAAACTTTGTTTGTTTGTTTGTATGTAGGGGGTAATCTCTGGAAGTACTGAACCGATTTCAAAAATTCTTTTACAGATAGAAAGCGACACTATTCCTGATATACTCTGAATTGTCGTTGTCACGTGACAAATGTAAGTTTGGTGAAATGAGCTAGAACGCAACGAAAGAAGGCGGACCAATTACGAGCAGTTCAGCAAGACCTTACGAAACCTTGCGACCCCACTGACCTGAGACCCATTGCAATCGATTGTCAAAGGGCCCCGTGGTTAAGTTAGCTAACTTAACTACCCTTTATGAGAAAGTGTACCAACATTTTTTGGTTCAATTATATGGTACAGTCAAGGAATTTAATTTCCAACCCACCTAAGGTTCAATATCATATAGCAAACTGTCACCATAAGAGCTGACTAGAGCAAGACGTTAGTTTGACATATCGACCTTAATGCATTGCGAATGTCTGTGACTTCGGTTACACGCTAATTCTGGCGTCAGTTCAGTCCATCATTCCGGTATAGTTTTGACTGATGCCAGAATGATGACAAATGGATTCAGTTGCGATCAGTTCAGACTGACACGACACGAGACAGGTTACACGATAATTCTCTCGTCATTCTGACCAGAATGATAGACTGAACTGACGACAGAATGACCCTTAGACCGACGTCTTAAGGTATTTCAATGTAAAAGACTATAAACGAATAACAAATAAAGTAATTCTAAAGAACTTTTCGGAAAAAACAGTCATTATTATTTTGCATTGTACATGTCACTATTTACAAGATATTAGTCTACCGTGAAATTTTGCCGCCCCACTACGCTACGTCACTGCGCCTGCGACTTCTTTCGCGTGAAATTAGTAGCCTATGTCCGTCAGGGATGTTGTTAGCTTTGTACTAGTGAAAGAATTTATAGAATCGGTTCAGTAGTGTCAGAGATTAACTACATACAAACAAACAAAGAAAACAAAGTTTACCTCCTTATTATGTTAGTTTAGTGTAGATGCAGATTAGTATAGATTAGCTTTCGCCTTCGACTTCCTCCGCATATTTTTTTAAGGTTATAAAATAACTTACACCCCCTTTTGAACCCTCTTAATAGTGGAATTTCCTTCTAGAAAATCTTCTTTTCTTTACCTAGCCTAAAATAAAGTCGCTATCCGGTCCTGTCTGCCCTCATCGCATCATCGGCCGCTTACTCCGTCTAAACTATGCAACCAATTTTGATACATACAGTTCTCACTGTAATTTTTTTTTAAATACAGATTTTTTATGTATAGTCGACCAAGTACTTGCTTGACCACTTTTGAACCTTATCCCTTTGTAATACCGTCGAAAAGTGGTCAAGCAATATCTTGGTCGACTATACAATACTACTCCTAGTAGCCGCCCGTACCTTTTACGATGACTACGATTTGCATCAAATAGAGCTAAAAAAAACTATAAAGCATGAATATAACTTGATGTTTCGAAACAACTTCCTTTGTAAAAGACAATCTAAGGAACCATGGACAAACATAAAACATAACAAAATAACCTTAGCTTTAATTCCCATGGATCCTACATCGCCGAGACAATGGTTACCGCGAATTAAACCTTGATGTGGGCAGTGTCTTTGTGTGGCTAGTAATAATGACACAAGGTTGTGTTCTTGTGTCTGACAGGTCTAAAAGTGACATTAGATTAGCAAAACCTATTTAATTAAAATTGTAATGACAACACAAAGAAAAATTAGGGCAATGGCAGGACTTGAACCTGCAACATCAGCATTCCGTGCCTTGCGTTTGCCAGTTTCGCCACACTGCCTCTGAAACTGACATGTTGCGGATCATGCGGATGCATTTGTTTTTCACAATCGCACAAGGGATTTCCGAACTCCAATTGCGGCAATTTTGACGATTAACGAAGCCATCAAGATGAAAATGAGCTTCATCGAAAACTCAGCATCCACTTGTTGATGTTCGATAATCCATTCAACAAACTCTTTTCGTAGTGCACGGTCATTTGGGTGCAGTTTTTGTGTCAGTTGAACTTTGTAAGCATGGAGACCTAAATCTTTAGTGAATATACGCTGTGGACAGCTTCTTGAAATCTGCAATTCTTGTCCACGACGCCGAATTGATGTTCCTGGACTTACACTCTCACTCTCACGCGTTGCTTCGATATTTTCTATTAAACGGCTTGTTTTTACACGACAGTGTGCTTATCACCCTCAATTGATCCATTTTTTTTTAAATTTTCGATTATTCTCTTCGCAGTTGACGAAGTTAAATCAATATTTCGACCATATTTTGTACGCCATTTGCGAACTGTGGCAGCCAAATTTTCATTATTTTTGAAACATTGTTCAACAATAAAAATGCGTTGTTCTCTTGTGTAGAGTTTTATTTTTAATAAACCTAAACTGTCAGCTGCTAGCTGATTGTTTATTTTGTTTAGTGGTCAGTACTTTTCCGTAAAAAAGGAGGCCATTGTAATCGAAATTATTTATTTCTAAATTTTTTCGATTTTCTTTTTGTATTTTTTTTTACATTCAAATTAAATTTAAAATGCTATATAATGAATGACAACACAAAGAAAAATTAGGGTAATGGCAGGATTCGAAAAAAATAGCTAGCGGTAATGTGGCGGAAAGTGGAATACGCAAGGCACGGAATGCTGATGTTGCAGTTTCGAATCCTGCCATTACCCTAATTTTTCTTTGTGTTGTCATTCATTATTTAGCATTTTAAATTTAAAAGGAGGCCAATAAATCTTGCGTAAATTGTGGGTCATCCTATATATATAGAACAAATGTCAAACTGACGTTGAACTCACTGACTCTAACGATTTGGTCCAAAATTCATAAAACGAAATTTGACGTAGGCCTTACGAGGATAAAAAGACTTAAAAAAAGGTATCATGTCCGCCATAAATGCACGTGTACTAGGTACTTCATGCGTGTTTCTGATCGCCTGGTGATAGAGGCTAGGGAATGTCATTGTTCTGCCTTCGAAAGGGAATGGGAGATACAGCGTTTAGCATACTTCTCACGCCTTACACGCGCTGAGGACGTTTTTTCAATGAAGCCTTTCCATTTTATGGGAGCCTGGTACCTAATTCTAAATATCTGATTTAGGATATTATATTCTTGGTAAAAACATACCTAGTATATTATTTTTGGTCTGTGGTGTAATATCATCAAATGATCACATGGTATTTTTAACCGACGAAAAGAAAAACGGAGGAGGTTATCAATTCGACCTGTGTATCTGTTTTTTTTTATGTATGACCATGCATAACTTTTTACAGAGTGGTCCGATTTCGATTATTCTTTTTTTATTTTATAGGGTATAGTTCAAAGGGAATCTAATTTTAATATCAAAAAATTAATCCACCCCCAAGGATAGTAAAACCAGGGATGAGTGATTGTAGTCACGCAAAATTTTTATTTAATTACAACTCAACCAAAATGCAATTGTCAAATGTATAGTCACAGATTACATAACACTATTCTAATGAACATTACTATTTTTACTCGTGTTGAATCGATTTTGAACAAATGTATTGTATGGTGGTACGGAACCCTCAGGGCTCAAGCGACTCGCCCTTTGCTGGTTACTAATGCGTTTCGAGTAGCAGACGCGTTTACATACAAATAGAAGAACTAAAATCTCAGTATGTCGAAGTAAATACAAAAAGCTTATAAATTCAACCACATTCAGAGAGAGTTTCTAGAAAAAATCTAAAGATAGCATCAATACAGTCACACATGCAATTCCATAAAACTGATAAATAGTAAACACCGATCAATACTCTATGTATTCGATTCAAATCACTCGATTGTTTACGACGCGTTGAAAAATCGACTCATGCGAAGAAATCGCACACATCACACCTCTTTGGACACGTGCGTGGAATGCCATCATAATATTTGTTGGTTTTCTTAGGGTTGTCACTTGCAGGAAATGCAGATATATTAATAACAAAAGTCGCGGTTAACAGAGTTTTATGCTTCATGATACAGAACAATCATCGTTGACATATAATACTCATTAAAATACCAAAGTTTTCAATATATTTCACTCAAGCGAACTGTAAACATAATTCTTACAGATAAAACACAGCATTGAAATGCTGGGTATTTTTGGGTTTAACATTACGAGTATACAGATTTGTGTAGGACTGAGTGTGAAGGAACATGAGATGTACGAAGGTGTAATAGAGAGAAGATAAGAATAAAAGGATTTAAACGTTTTAAATTAAGAATGCGGTTCGAATTTGAGACAAGATGGAAGTAAGATGTGTTTGTAATAATTTAATTTTTCTATCAAAAGACGTTTTCGATTGTATGTTAATGGTTTTACTTCAAGTATCCCACATCTGTAACAATTTAATAGTCGCAGAGCCACACTGTAGCTACTGGTTGCAGTACAACTGGGCCAGCTAGGCTGGGTTAGTGGCGACCCTACCTTACTACACCGTTTGTTTTGGCTGAATCATTCGATACAATAGACTGTTATGCCGTAAAATTCGGACAATCGATTGTTAGCATAATGCCTCTGTCATCGCACTGGCTGTTTGTTTATTCTTTGTTCAGATACAACCAGATTTAAGAGAAATTTAAAAACAATTAACTGCCAACTTGCTATAACCGGTGGCCAAATCCGGAACTAACGATGTTCAATACAAATTAACGTCTTTCGCGACGACGCAGCGCCACTGCACGCTGACTTATTTAAGTTTGTACCGTCTTCGTAAGAAAAGTGGGTGATATTTAATTCAAAATTCATGTCGTTTGCAAACTTTCTTACGTGTTGTGACAATTTAAATTTTATGATTATGTTTATGAAAGTCTCTACATTTTATATGCTGCGAATATGATCCGAGTCGACAAGTACTCAAAACAAAACAACAACGAACACTCTTTCTCTTTACTGATTCCGACAACAACTACAAAATCTACGGGATTCTACCGTAAAGTTAGTACCGACATTCGCCGTCGAAGTCGCCGTAGAATTTATCTATTGGTATCCCGTGAGAATTTGGTATCTTTTCGTTATAAGAATTACCTAACATAATTATTCTCTATATGCAAAGCTCTTCCCGCCTCATATAGGAGTAGATAAAAAAACAGTGGCATCCAATGACATTAAAAATAATAACAACAACAAGTGACTGGTTGCATGCCTGTCCCTTGGTTTAAAATCATGCCTGCATCACCTCCATCGAAATCGTTTAAGCAGTTTAAGCGTAAAAGCCAGATGGTCTTTCGCATTTATATTATTAGTTGGGAATTTTATAGCGTGGACCAACACGGATATTTGGTCCCCAGAGAACCCCGGCGGCCGGCGCGGGGACCGTTACCTTATGCATTTCCGACGCCATTTTCAGGTTCAGGGGTCATTCGTTAGGTTAGAATACATTGTTTTAGATAACTATTAACATAACGGATTCGAAATTAAATAGCTGTAAGATGATGAATTTAATTTTGCTATCTTACTGATGTCAATAAAAACAAAAATTAAAAAATATAAGGAAACGGTTGACAGTGATGAATCACCTTTATTTATAAATAAATAAATCTTTATTCAAAAGCTTTTAATGGGCAGGAAAAAAAGATAGTACATGTATATTACGCGATTTAGAAAAAACATAGACAGCGACGCCTAATTTTCTTTGTTAATTTAATAGTGCTACGTCGAATATGTATGTATGTAAATTCACACAATAAAGTACAAAATAACATAAATGACAAGAAGACATACAGTACAGAAGATGTACAAAGGCGAACCTATCCCTTTAAGGGATCTCTTCCAGTTAACCTTTGAGTGGGTGAAAGGAGTATCACATTAGGGACAGACAAAGAGCAACATAGCAACAACAATGAAACATAACCATACAACAAGCTAATAAATACAATATATAAACTAGTAACAAATAATAAAATAAAATACTATATACTAAATCTATATACTTTTTTTTTTTTTTACAAACAGAATTAAAACTATTGCTAACACTAACTTAACCTAAAAAAAAACCCCACTCCGCATCGCACCTGGCTCAAACGCGCCCATCACGCTTGCCGCGTTGCCCCGCTGTATAGCCAGCGAGATTTGCTGAACCAGGTACGACCCGGAGCGAGGGTCGCTCGTCGATCTATATACTAATTATAATACATTCATTTGGTCATGGAGTGTGTCCGGACGAAGCCTATTAGGGACGGGTTGTTTGTGCAATTGGGGTTTGATTCCTTCAATGTGGGATCATTGCAAATGATTTTAGCTGAACCAACTAGCGATGCAGCTAGGTGTTTGTACAAATGTTTGATAAAATAGTTTTTTTGTGTTGTGGATTTTTGATGTGTTTTTGTATATAACTGTATTGTTTATGGGGCTGACATGTTCAATTCTGATCAAAGCCCCTAAATAAATAAAGATTAGAAAAATATATATATAATACATATACTTACGTAGAATATACATATGTACACATTTTTTCAAAACTATAAAGTGTATTAAAATTTAAATCATGGCTACATTTTCAAGTTTAGAGGGTGGAAAACGTTACCGCCTTTTGTATACAGGGTGCTGGGTACGCTCAGCCTTAGAAGTAGCAGAAAATTTTAGTACCTTGTCGCTGTCAGTAATGTGACAAATTCGAGCAACTCTCATTTCGTATGTTACTATGATAAGGTTCACCAGCCCTTTGGTCAAGAAATGCTTCTTGGCCAACGCATTAGCGTTGCGATCCAACGTGGAAATGCAGCCAGCCTTATGGGCAGTTTACCGCAGGGGACAGACTTGGGAGATATTTGTACATATAATTAAGTTTTTGTATTTTTATTAGGTTAAGTTATTCATATTTCACTTTATGCAATGTTCAATTATCCTTTTGTGTAATAAAAGTAATTAAGAAGATAAAAATATATACTTAATTAAATACATACTCGTAAAACAAACATCCAAGTGATTAAACCCGTTATTCAATAAAAGTTAACAATCTTTTTAAGCTAACAAATGTTTTGTCCCTTTCATTTGAGGGCAAACGGCACAATGACAGATAAAGACATAAAAAATGTTAACTAACAAACGTTTACGAAGCGTTTATGAATAAGGAGATTAGTCTTGATCCAAGACTCGGGTACAAACATTCGTATTCATCATACCAAACATTTGCCAGTCCCAAGAATCGAACCCGAAACCTCTTCGTAGTCAGGGTCACTACCACTATCCACCAAAGCCTCGCTTTGTCGCCAAAGCCGAAGTTAATTAAAGTGACCCCCCCCCCGAGCGTGGGAGAGCCGGCCCATTAAGTCGGACCTTACTCGGCTCAAGTACGAGTACGTACTTAAGCCGACGCTGGGAACAAACAAGTTATGTATTATGCAGTATTATGAATAGGAATGTTAAGTCACGTTGAATGAGTAGTTTTATTAATGGGTGTTTTTACAAGCTTCTTAGATAACTTGCCGTGTCAGTCCTATAGTTTTATTTATGAAATAGGAAGGCAAACAAGCAAGTGGGTCACCTGGTGGTAAGTGATCACCACCGCCTACAGACATCCGCAACACCAAAGTGATTGCAGATGCGTTGCCAACTCAGACGGCTAAGATGGAATACCTCTTGTGCCCGTAATTGCACCGGCTGTCTTGCTCTCCACGACGGAACACGACAGTGTAAGCATTGCTTAGCGGCAGGATTAGCAAGCTAGATGGTGGTAGTCCTACCAAACGGATGTATAGCAAGAAAAAAACTATTTCAAACCGATTCCCTTGGTAAAACGTCAGGGGTAAACGGTCATTCAAAATACGGGTTGTATAAGATAACTTTTCCTCTTTTCTCTCTCAATACTATCCTCAAATAAATTTAAAAAATCAAAAACCCAACTGCATAAAATTTAGTCAAAACTGAAAATACTAAAACAAGCCCAGTAGTCTAGTCTAGTAATGTAGACCGGCACAAATCTTCCCAGTAATGGTCCCGACTGTTGAAGTTCATGAAACTATTGCAATGGTGTAGGTATTCAACATTACTTAACAGAACTTCAGATTACTGGTCTTGTTTTAGTCTTTTCAGTTTTGATTTACATTTTACGCAGTTGGGTTTTTGATTTTTTAAATTTACTTTTATATTTAACACTTTTTAGTTCGAATTACGTGAGAATGGTTGCTAACTAACTTTAAATCGTTATAGTTCCTAAACGGCCATTCAAAATGAAAAATGATTTGAGAAACCTAAAAATGATTTTCAAATACCTATCCAATAATACCCCACTCAATATAGTTCGTCGACTTTCATTTTTTCTTTTTCAAAATATGGCGTCTGATGGTCGCCATATTGAATTTTGATTATTGTCATGTCTTTATTAGTGACACTCGCAAGATTAAGACGAATCGTTTGACGTAAGAATCATCAAAATTGGCCCACGTATTTGGTCTCTAGATCGCCACAAAGGAACAAACATACATACATCCGTACATATATGTTATAGGCTGATGAACACATTACCCTCCTTTGTGTCGCGCAGTCGGGTAAAAAGCCGTTGTTTTGACTTGTAAGCAGATTGTAAGTTAAAAGAGACCTTGGTAAACATAAGCTGCTAACGAAGATAACAAAAGGTTGCAGTGGGGTTATTGACCCTTAATTCACCCCTAGACCTAGGCTCGGCCCTGAGGCTGACCGCAAACGAGACAGCTGCATCCAACGCCCCTGCGGCCCTGACATGACTGACACAACTCAAATTATCAGCCATCTCTTTCTTATGACATAAGTTAGAAGAACCCCACTGAGGGGATAAGTAAACCTTGTGTCATGTTAGGAGCCATCGATATAAGAAGACAAAATATGACGCCAATGTAAAACGTACAAAACGCAGAGCTGCTTACTTGACAATTGGCACATATAGTTTTATTCAGGCTATTCAACATAGTCTACCAAATAGACTTTGGTCGGCTACTCTGCCACTGCGTTGTACACTGTTCTATAGTTTTCTCATTTCGATGTTAGGAGCTCTGGGTCCAATTTCATAAACGAGACAGGCGACAGGTGACCGTGACAATATGCCGTGCATTACTGTGTCGACAAGTAATGCTACAGAATTACAAACTTATCATCATAGTAGGCAAGCAATGGATACTGAACTCTATCTAGGTATAGTACATAGTATAATATTGACTAGTTTTTTGGCGCTATATTTGACAATGGCATATTGAGTATATATTCGCAATTGCCAAGATTCCTTAAAGGAATAGTCAGAAAGCTTTTCTTTACAAGTGGTCTTCACAAGTTGAGCTTAATAAGTATATTAACTCAAATATGACGCTAATGACACTTTCGTTTTCTTACGCAACTTGCAATTAGTGGCAAAGGGCCATAAGTGCGTTTTGTTGACTTTTCCTTTTAACACTTTAGTTAGGACTTCGCAAAAGTTTGGTTTGACTTTTGTTTTCCCTGACAAAGTGAAAGCTTTAACCGGTAGTAGAAGAATCGTAATAATTTCAAATAAGGCTCTGCCTCTAAGGTCATTCAAATACGAGTTTAGATCTTGTTAAAGTTGTCAGGAAGAGATCGCACTCAATCGATGAGACCGCTTTTTGGATCACTATGTTTATGATATATCTGTAATTCTGTATAATTGTTAATGTGGTAATCAATAAAGCATATTGTATTGTATTGTATCGTATTGCATGTCATTGCCGAAAACAACTTCCACTCAGATTAGAAGAGGGAGACATTTTCTGTGACCCTTCCGTTTCAAAGCCTTTGGAATATCAAACAATTTGCATAATTTACAATAGCTAATGATGTAGTGACATAAGCAGTAATAATGATATAGTTTCTTACTATTATGGTTGGTTTCCTTCTTTTTTCTCACAGATCCTGCATTTAAAAGATGTGGAACCCGTCGTCATGAATTGTACTATCTAAAAGATCACCCGGGGTTATAGTAACTAATATATTAATCATCTGTCTCACAGCCTTACATGGAAAGAGACTATAATTTATGTGTAGTCAGTAGTCACTTTAGTTTCTCTTTCAGCTGGAAGATAGCACTTTCCATAAAAAATGTCTAAAAGGAAGGTTAAACGCAATCGCATCGCAATCCAACGTAGCGCGTGGGATCGCATCCAACCCGGTACTTTACCGCAGGGGACCGATTTGGGATACATATTGTACATACAATAATTAAGTTCGCATTTATTTTTCAAGTTTTTTATTCGGTTAATTTGTTGACTTACTGTGTTAGAATAATCCCATAGTTATCTGGGTCACCTACACTAATCATGAATCTCGAAGGCTTTCTTATACTAGGAAAACACGACGATAATGTAGACAACTTAACATTACTATGGTTAATTGTAGATTATGCCTTCACAGGGCGAGCCTTTGCCTACATTGTATTTTGTATAAATCCTTGAGTTTCAAGTGTAAAGTAGTAACAAAGAGTTTTATTTATGCGTGCTCTTTGTATGTTTAATTCTTCGCAATTATCATCAGTCCATAAATGTGGAGCCAATTTAAAGGAACCTGACATTGAAATGACACAACTTTCAGACCTACATTTTAGGTAGGACATTAAATGGCTGATGCAGTAAAAGCAAAAACATTTCTGTATTTCTAACGGTCAGAAATGATCCAATACATTGTGGTCCAGGTAGTGAAAATTTTTAATGTACTCAATTTAAAACATTCCTGGTATAAATGTACACTCGCAGTCAAAATAAAAAATGCCGGTTGACAAGTCACTCCTCAAATGTTACTACTATCAGATGAATTGAGGTGCTGAAGGTTTGTTCTTTATCGGTGACTAACTGACCGTGCCTCAAGGGCCACCGCTAGGCGTGACGACACTCCTTCCATAAGGCAAGGCAACCCATAAATACTTAACCATGAACAAACGTTTAACAACGTTATGAATACGTAAACTGCGTGATGTGAGGATATAACGATATTAGTTTAACAAAAACCCGACTGCGTAAAAAATATATAACTAAAATCCACTGACATGTGTGAGCTACACAAATATTAGAAAATCGTCGTAGTAGAAGCTATCTTAACGACATACTAGATTTTAGAATATTCTTCATTCATCTGTGCCTATGTGAGAGCTGGAGATATAATACCAGAGACTTTGTTCCATGGAATACCCCTGTTTTTTTACATCCACTAAGTGGAGCATATTTTAAACAGCAAACAGCAGAAAATTTGAACAAATACTAACACCCCAAAATCATTTTGCAAATTGATAAAAGTTCTAATAAGTCATACTCATAAAACGCCGGAAAACAATTTAAAACCGAGTCGTTGGCCAGTTATTGTAAAAGAGAAATAGCCCGTAGCCATTAAGTTGTCTTTGTTTGCCTTTGTTTTTGTGTTTTTGGCCCATTCTATTTTTGTTTCAAAACAAACCTGATATATTATATCAACCAAACGTTTAGCTCAAGATTACCTCCTTAGTCCATAACTTAACAAGGCATATGGCCTTATCGACTGACCTTAGATCCATTGTTTTCACGGCTCATTGGACGTTAGAACTGATGTTTTGTTCTGTTTGGTTCTAAATGCTTGGGCGCTTAGGAATTCGATACGTTACTACAGAATTAATAATAGCACAAGTACAGAAGTCTCTCTTCAAACAGAAACCACATTTAGGTATCAAAAGCAACCTACTGCATGCTTCTCTGTCTATCGTATAACTCGTATAACTCAATTCCGACGGTCATAGTGCAGAGGTGCGCCGAACCACTTATAGCTTTGCTAAGTGCGCTGCATCTAATGTTACGAAGCTTATATGACCAACTGGATCTACAGCTAACTACAACTGTTTCTTATAATTCTTATAGCCTTAATATGATCGCTTTAGTTTATCTCTATGTCCCTTTCAACGCTAGTTAGAGCCACTGGGAGGGATAAATTAAAACTTGGTCGGTAATGTTAGGGCAGGTGCTTTACGACTAGTTACAGGTGGTAATTAAGTGATTTACACCTAGTTCTATTTACTGGTCGTAATAGTATTAATCCTGTTAACTTGCGTTATTTAAACATCATGTTTGAAAAGTAACGTAATTGTCATCAACAGCTAGTGGCGTGTCTTATTAATGGTTTCAAATGGTATAAAGTCCGTTTAAAATACAAATTGTAATGTACGTCCGATCGAGTCTACGTGCAGTAAACGTTTAAAAATTACGTGTCAGCCGTGGTCACGAGAATCATGAGTAAACTGGTAGTTGCAAATAACCATCAATATGTAATAAAAAATCAAACATTTATCAAGCTGGTTCTTTAACTCTTCAGTCATAAATCCAAAGACACTTCCCGGAGATAGCAAAAAGTTGTTTCTCTGAATAAAAGACTCACCATCATAAGAGTCCGGGATGAACAGCGGCTTCCCCACCAACTTCCCCTTCTTCCCCGCCAGCGGGACCGCCTCGACCCTCCTATGCGCTTCCAGTACTCTGTACAGAAGCACCGGCCTCTCTTCCCCCTCAAACCTCACCACCCTTGGCAGCGAAAACTTATCCACAAACTCCTTCAACGTCATCACTTCACTACTATCATCTTCAGGCTCGACGGATCCATTCCGCCTCCCTAGCAGAAAGTTATCCGACCATTCCGGAGCATTAGGTCTTCTATCTAGATAATCAGGTCGTCTCTCGCTGCTTCTAGGCTTATATCTAGGTGGTCGATCTCTCCTAACTAACGCCTCATTCGCTTCGGCTAGCCACCTCGTAACCAGTCGCTCTCGTTCCACATCGAGATACCTAGGTTTCGAAGCATCGCAGGCGAAGCGGGCGGCGTCGAAGCAGTATTGAGGGGGTGGCGGTCGGATTCGAGGGGGGAAGAAGCGAGGGGGCACGTAGGGGGGGTGCGGGGCGTAGGCCGGGGGCGTCCGCGGCGCGGAGCCTTCCACTGACGCCGTCCGGAACATGCTATCAGGCCATTGAGGCGGCACGCATCACCTGGAACAAAGATTATAGGATAATTTAGTAATGTTCTTCGAAACGTACCTATAGTTAAAATTAGTACTAATGAAAATCTAGAGTATTTGAAAAGCAGTGAGGGGTGCAGTCATTGCTATTGCCAAAATGTCGAGTTTTGGATGCACTTATAAAAGACAATCGTGCAGCAGCACGTTTGTGTGTCGTCTGATCGTCTGTTATATTATGGGTACTAGATGTATACGAAATTCAACCGCCCGCGTCTTGTTGGTTAATGGTGATATGGAACGTCTAATCATTCGGGAACAGTTGTTAGCGACCTAGTTTTTAATTCTCACCCGATATGTCAAAAAGTATCTAAGCGACAGAACACCGGCATTATGTTAAAGAAGCATATCCTACTTTACATATGGGAGGTCTCATGGCGCTCATTGGAAGTTGCAAGCTACTAAATAACCCATGTCAACATGTCGACACCACATATCACCGTGAGAACATCGTCGCTGTCCCTGTCGGAGGCCCAATAGTGGGAATCGCGTAATTAAACGCTGTACGTGATTTACGGCTCGATTGTAGTAATTGGGATATTTTACCATTTATTATATGGATATCTTACATAATCTCGTAATAATGGACAATAAACAGTACATTGCAGTACAGTTAGATAAATAAGTAGCTCAAATCGAAAAGGTAATTTTTTTATACAACGTAGGAAGAAAAACGAGCAAGTGGGTCACCTGACTGTAAGGGATCACCACCGCCCACAAACACCCGCAACACCAAAGGGATTACAGATGCGTTGAAAATGAAAATGAATGTAAAAGAAAAATTTATTTTGCAAGTAGGCCATATAGGCTCTTTTACATGTCTGAATCTACTAGCGCTTTGGAAAATGGAAGAATCTGCTGAGAAGAAACGCCACAAGAAACTCAGCTTATCTTTATCTTTTTTTTTTAAAACAAGATTACAGAGCAATATACACAATCATAACAAAAGTTCACATAAAGTGTGAAAAAAAAAGATAACAATAATGCCAATCCAGAGGGCTAAGATGGAATACCTATTGTGCCAGTAATTGCATCGGCTGTCTTGCTCTCCACGCCGGAACACAACAATGCAAGCACTGCTGCTTAGCGGCAGGAGTAGCGAGCTAGATGGTGGTAGCGATCTGGACGGACCTTGCACAAGGTCCTACCACCCGCAAAATAAGCTCACATGCTTTTACTCTTTTGATTACAGAATTGTATATACATTTTTTGACATCTTTTGGGAGTGCGGCGCGATGGCAGGAATTTGCAACGACATAATTAATGTGGGATTGTAGATTCAGGCATTACTTTGTAGAGATCCATATCAACAAATTGGAACAGAACAAGCTGCGCAACAATGTGACCAGAACCAGGTATAGTCCACCAAGAAATTGCTTGATCACTTTTCGACCTTATTACAAACGGGTAAGGTTCAAAAGTGGTTAAGCAATTACTTGGTCGACTATACAATGTTTTGTACGCGAGTCCACAACGCTGGTTTCGCGGAGAAGCAAGATATGTTCCAATTATTTTAAGCGAGATTCCTTGATCAATATTGTATACTCTAAAATTTGTGTATGTGCTCTAATACTATAAATCATTGTTATGATATCAACCCAAGTGATCGAACTATTAAGTTTTATTACACGCAAAAAACTGGAATAAGAATCGCAGCAAAAACTCTGGAGGTTTACAAATCATTTTTTACATTCAGGCAACAGGTTCCGTAGCATTTCTAACAAAACACAATTTGTATAATCAACCAAGATATTGCTTAACCAGTTTTCGATCGTATTACAAGGGTTCAAAAGTGGCTAAGAAATTATTTGGTCGACTATATCTTGCAATCTAGATCTAAGGTTAAAAGGTTATTGAGGAGATCCCGAGGGCCAGAGGGGGAGGCGATCTAAAGGGCGACAAAGGATCAGCGCTTTTCTTCCGATCACTGGTCCTGGGTGGCCATGATCACCTCCCTAGTCTGTGACCCACACGTTCATTTTCCTTTCTTTTAAATAAAAAACGACTGCCCGATAATCCAAAAGTTTGGTATCTGAGATACTATGCTTACGTTTTAATGTATAGTCGACCAAGAAATTGCTTGACCACTTTTCGACCGTATTACAAAGGAATAAAATTCAAAAATGGTCAAGCAATTACTTGGCTGACTATACAATGGCATCTCCACTGAACCTTAGTCTCTCAGGAAAGAAGATAAAACCTGATCCAGTTTTCAAATTCGGTGCGCAACTGTTAGTGGCCAGCAATTAATGCAATTTCATCAGTGACCATAGACGAAGACTTCTCATGATCAATGGTCGTACGCACAGTGTACTATCATGTACTATCGTCTATCACGCAAGATGGCGTATTTTTTAGGGATACCAACTAAACTTATAAAAAAACGACGATATTGAAGACATTGCCTTGAGCCGTCTGCTTAGAAAATCCAGCTAACGGCCTTAAGAACCCTAAAAAATCTAATACGCATAACATAGCCAATTTAAATGAGGTCTCCGAACAGGTGTGAGTCATGACGTTGTTTAATGTAAATATTCCATGTACGTGTCTTGTTTTGTAATTATTTACTACTCGTATATGAAGGCTGCTGACTAGGAGCGCACAAAACATTTAGAGGTACAAGAAGTTCACACGGCACGCTATGCGTTCCTGGTATCCTGGTATTGGAAATGTCTGCTGGAGCACTTGTTTCAAATTTCATGTCACAGCTGACTCACAGCCTAAATAAATAAACCGCTAGTCATTAAAACATCAGTCAGTCAGTCAATAATGCAACTCTTTTATTACTAGCGACCCGCCCCGGTTTCGCACTGGTAGAATGAATGAAAAGTAAAATTCCGTAAAACATCCTCTAAATTACAATGATAACGTTATCAAAATCCATTGCGCGGTTTAGAGGGATTAAGCGGCTGAAGATATAAGCACGGACAGACACGGATAGTGTATTTTTTATACTATGTAAATACATATAAAGAAGACAAAGAAGAAGATATACCATGAACCCGGTTTTATAAAACTCCATAAGATCAAATTTCAATAACCGAGTAAAATTTTTGACATGACAAACCGAAATGTGATACTAGTACAATGAAGCTTTTCAAAACATTATAGGTACAGGTTCAAGGTTTCCAAATAAATAGCATTAGTAGTTTATAACTTGAATTCTAACACAGACGCTTTGTTATTCAAAATATCCTTACTATGCGTTCGGTTCTATTCTTTATCAACCCCTGTTTAAAGATAACCACACGGCATAGATTCCCTAATACAATAGAACCAAGGAGCTTATCATTTACTGCCCAATAGCCGACACCAAAGACTTAACAAAGGTTTTTTATCGGTCTCGCACGTGCAAGGCTCTTTACGAAATCTATTTTGGTAGGTATTTTAATGTATTGAATTTCCTGCTCAAGATGAATAGATTTTGGTAGACGGGTTCATGACCTCATTTGAAATTCGAATAATTCTTAGTTGCAGCTGCGACGAAAAAAATGGTTCTGTGTCTATCAATCTTGGTTGGACAAAGGATGCTTTAATTTGGAATAGAAGTCTTAATTTGACAGCAATCAAATCTACGACTACTGGTTTTCTATATATCTCCATTTTTGTCTTTTCATAGTATAAAGTAAACAAGCTATCCGTTCCTATCTGCCCTAAATCCTTATAGTGAATGTTCGACCGCCTTCTCTTTCTTAACGACGGAACGGATTTTTTTTTGAACGGATTTGGTTTTCACTGCCATTTAGAGATTTTTTTCGTAAGGTTTGAATGTTTTTTTTTATACAACAGGAAGGCAAACAAGCAAGTGGGTCACCTGATGGTAAGTGATCACCACCGCCTATAGACACCTGCAACAACAAAGAGAGTGCAGATGCGTAGCCAACCCAGAGGGCTAAGATGGAATACCTCTTGTGCCAGTAATTACACCAAAATCAAGATTATACCCGTGCCGTGCGAAGCCAGATGGGATTGCTAGTAAGGCATAAAGCATAAATGATGCATGCATTTGACGTAAACATTTACCGTGTTTTTTCACGGTATCGTGGATTCGATGTTTTAATTTGTTTGTATCTTATCTACACTAATATAATAAAGAGAAAAACTTTGTTTGTTTGTTTTTTTGTTAGTTTGTTTGTATGTAGGGGGTAATCTCTGGAATTACTGAACCGATTTCAAAAACTCTTTCACAGATGGAAAGCTACACTATTCCTGACGGACATAGGCTACTAATTTTACGTGAACGAAGTCGCGCGCGTCCGCTAGTAACAAATATGTTACAAGAATGTTTTGTGTTCAACATTAGTGCAGAAAATATCAACAAGCAGTTTTGGCACAGGTTGTTTCCTATAAGAACGTCCGCTACGTCGCGCGGGTGCCCGGAGCGGGTGCACGCCTATCGAACAAGCAGTATGAGCCCGCACCCCCGTGAGTCAGGGGACGTTCTCATACTATTTTTCTATAGGCGTACACCCGCTGTGCGCCCGCGCGACTTTCGGACCCTAAAAGGTAACTAGATCAATGTAAATATTCGTCTCTCTCTAGGTATTGGCGAAATCCAGAAACAATAAGCTTAGAACTTCATATTTAAGCCTTAATAAGACGGAATTCCATACAATCGTTCAAACAACTGACAAGGAGATAATTATAAAAGCCAGCCTCCACCCACGCTTGCTTTTAATGGTTCGAAATTACCCCACGAAGGACATTATACGTCGATACCTCTTCCTGTACACTGTCACATTAAGTTGTCATTTAGTTAATGCTCACTCGCTAACTAACTAGCTAACTAACTAATTATATCGGTACAAGATTTTGCGCGCGCCTTCATCTGCGTAGATTTTGAATATTAATAACAACTTCCAATCTCCTTTAACTCTAACTTAATGGTGGAATTTTTAATTATTAGGTATTTCTCAGTGCACCTTTATACTCTTTAAGAATCACATGTCTGTCTGCGGGTGGTAGGACCTTGTGCAAAGTCCGTCCGGATCGCTACCACCATCTTGCTCGCTAAGTGCCGCTAAGCGGCAGTGCTTGCACTGTTGTGTTTCGGCGTGAAGAGCAAGACAGCCGGTGCAATTACGGACACAAGAGGTATTCCATCTTAGCCCTCTGGGTTGGCAACGCATCTGCAATCTCCTTGATGTTGCGGGTTTCTATAGGCGGTGGTGATCACTTACCATCATGTTACCCACTTGCTTGTTTGCCTTCCTATTTCAGTACGAAAAAAACGGTTCAAATTCCATGTTTCTATCTTCAGCAGTTTACGTTCTGTATTGTCAGTCAGTCAGTCAGTCAGTCATTAACGTTACTCTTTAATGTATAAATAAATAAGTCGTGTATAAATTTTTGTAAAGACTTGTATTTCTATAAATTCTTTCCTGTATGTTGGTCAATAATGCGTTTTGTATTAAGTGTTTGTTTGTCCGTCCTTCACATTGCTGTTGTGAAAAGTATACAATCTTACAGGAAAAATAAAACGGTAACAATAATGCAACGGCACTAATAACACGGTATATATTTATTTATTTAATATTATTGCACAAAAAACAAACAAAGTACATTCAAGGAATTTAAGTCCCTAGCCATTTCGTTGAAATGTCGTCTGACATTCGCAATGCATTAAGGTCGATATGTCAAACTAACGTCTTGCTCTATAGCTCTTATGGTGACAGTTTGCTATATGCTATTGAACCTTAGGTGGGTTGGAAATTTAATTCCTTGACTGTATAAAGGAATGAAGGTAGTGTTAATTGTAATAATGTCTCATCATGGTGGCACTAAGACAATATCGTCACCTTATATTTTTTATCTGTGACGACGGAATATATTACCGTGTCAGTGCAATTGAAAACGAATGCCGCGCAACCCTAGCGTGTCGCCGGGAGTAGCGGGGGGCGGGCGCTGGCGGCGCGTTCCTTTTGACTCACGCCGCCTGGAGCACGGTGAAGGAAGTAATACGAACTTTTTGAGCGTGTGAATAAAGTTGGAATTCGTTTAATCTCGGTCGTAAAAGAGAAGTTTCTGTGCGTTATTTATTCTTATTCGTTTGCTTGTATCAAGTGCGATATTAAAACTGTCAAAGACTTTTAAGGTACTAACTGTACCATATTCGGCCGGTCAATTCGCAACGTTTGCTCAGTAAATGGTTTTCGTAAGTCCGTTTACATGTTCGTTCGTCGTTAGCCCCTAAACTGGGCTTAACTGGGCCACTGTTACGGTTCTGCGTAGGTGCGGCGTCGGTATGTCTGACAGGTATTGTCTTTAATTTGCTTATTTGGATGTCGGTTTTTTTAAGTGAAGTTTTTCTTGATAAGGGAATATGTTAAATATAAGGAAAAAAATAGGATTCAGATGTGATCCTACAATGTAACATCGTTGCGGTCAACGCAGCGCCGGCGTCCTATCTCTATCTCCCTCCCTCCAAAGGATTTAACATAGTTTCCATGAGCTAAGTATGTTATTCGTAAATTTCTTAACCAAGCTAATTAAACCATCTTCATCTGTCCTAAGGTTGTCAGGAAGATATTGCTGTTTGACGATAAGACCGCCTGCTTACCTTTTTTAATTTTCTCCTCTTTATATTTCATTTTGTGTAAAATTAAGAGTATTTGTATGTATTGTAAATCCCAATGAAAGTCTTTCATGAAAATTAATCTTGGATCTATAACGCTTCTTATAGCATTATTTTTAATTCAGATGAATCTTTTATTAGCAAATTATAATTACTTACCTAAAATCCTAAATTGCATATTTCATTTATTACACCGAATTGTACAATAACTCTGCACTATTTTCCTTTGTATACGATAATAAATTTTGCGGCAACGTCCTAAGATTCATTGTGCAAGCAACAAATAAGACAATTACTAAATTCTATGAGAAACAGATGTATTAATTACATTTCGACTGAGTGTTACACGAACCAAATTTATTGCTGATACGAAAAAAGTTAAAATGTCTCTCGAAAATGAGCCTTATGTTCCTACATTTACTGTTTCATATCAAACTGGAGCGTATTTAAAGGTATAACAACCATACTTACCTCGTACTTTCATATATCTAATTTGAACATTACTACAATCAGTTAGAGTTCATATTTAATTGGTGGTTCCGTTTTGATGAACACAACGAAATGATTTAAGCTTTATATTTATGTGAGTAAGGTTTGTATTTGATTGTGTTTACGGTAGCCGCAATTTGATCGAAGGTTGATTAGTTAGGGCATCGACTTTGTTAATGACAAAAAACTATAATTTATAATAAAAATGACGAATGAACTATACTAATAAGTTTTTGCGGGGGCACTGAACTATTGAGAGCAAGTTATTAAATAACGATTTTTTTTATTAAGACACATTAAGACTATGTGTATCAACCCAGCTCATGTTTTTTAAGTATATTGTTGTTATGCCTTAGAACTAGGTTTTAATGTTTTGTTTTTTTAATTATTCCTTATAATTTTTGAAAATAATGTCTTTTTTGTTTTGTATGAAACTTCTAATGCAATTCAATTATCAAATATATAAGGAATTAAAAAACAATATACATAACTAGTTCTATTAACTATAGGTTAAGGTTTATAAGGTGGAGACGGTTACCGCTGTTTGTATGGATAACGTTTTTAAAGATTGATACCCTCCTCTTAAGGAAGAAGGCAAACCAGCATGCGGCATCACTTAAATCAACGTTGTTCTTAAGTCAATTTTTAGGGTTCCGTACCAAAAAGAAAAAACGTCTGTCCGTCTGTCACAGCGTCATTTTCGGAACTACTAATGCTGTCGATTTGAAAGAAATTATTTTGAATTTCAATTATCTAACTTTTTTGGAGTAGTCGCCGACTTCTGCCATACACGCCATTTGCGGGTGTTAGGACCTTGTGCAAGGTCCGTCCGGATCGCTACCACCACCTCGCTCGCTAATCCTGCTAAGCAGCAGTGCTTGCACTGTTGTGTTCCGGCGTGGAGAGCAAGACAGCCGGTGTAATTACTGGCACAAGAGGTATTCCATCTCAGCCCTCTGGGTTGGCAACGCATCTGCAATCTCTTTGGTGTTGCGGGTGTCTATAGGCGGTGGTGATCACTTACCGTCAGGTGATCCACTTGCTTGTTTGCCTTCTTATTTCATAAAAAAATACACTGCCAATAGCTCGCTCGATAGCAAATCCGCACCATACGTCCATACCCCAGGATCACCCTTAGCTCAGCATCACAGATGTGAAGACAAAGTGAGTCACTACCTCTCATGCTAGGCTGATACTTTGTAACTTAAATAGTTTTGCGATAAGATAAGATATGGTGCAGCAAAAAAACGTGTAAAAAAATATCATAGCCGAACATTAAAGTAAGTATACCTAGGCCTTTAAAATCAATTTGACGTCTGACAAAAACTGTCGCCTTGACGCGACGCTCCTGCGCGTGAGTCGACGTTACAAAAACCAGCTAAGTGCGTTCCATACCACCACACAATCATTTTCGTCAGTATGTGTGTTTACCAGAAGAAGTAAATATTTTTGTTTATCCAGTTCGGTATTTAAAGCACAAGGCCGACGCACAGGCGCAGTGCACTTCACGAAGACGCAGTCGTTCCGCGCACCCCTGCACTGGGGCCGCCGCAATTGGGGTGCCGCGCGTGCGCATCAATACGAGTTAATACGATAAACAGAGAAGCATAAAACGCCGTTTTTCTTCGAGGAGAGACTTCTATACTTATAGTCGACCAAGAAATTTCTTGACCACTTTTCGACCGTATTACAGAGGGATAAGGTTCAAAAGTGGTCAAGCAATTACTTGGTCGACTATACTATCATTTATTCTGCGGCCAAGGTTTTTAAGACATTTTTTTCTGGAAAAACATACTGAGCAATTTTGTTAACAAAATGGCATTGAAAATATTACTTTCGGGGAAGATTGACTCAAGGAATCTATAAACGCCTAAGCTGTTCTGCTCCACACAAAGCATGACAGGTTCTTATACAACTGTAAAATGATATTAGTAGCAGTACAGACGCGCCTAAACAAACATATGACGAACGATGCAATAAATCTCATCAGTATGCACTGAGCAGTCGGGCTAATGTGAATACTGCCTTATACGAATCGGGTGTCATCGGCGACCGAAAAGGGAGGTAAAGGTCGACAAGTCTCGTGGGACAAGGCATTGGCGAAAGAGTCAATAAAGAGATCTATTCAGAACCTATGGCCAGTTCCTACCAACACTTTTTTATGGGACATCTATCAAATTTTAACGGTTGGTACCTACGATCCGTTACTGATTGACTAGTTTACTTTCGAACCGAAGTTTTAAATGTATGACATACAAGCTACCGCCATTACGAGTCGGCTTGTATTTCATATATAGACAGAACTTTGTGTTTTTTTTAAAGGAAATTGTGCGAGGTGGGGTAGTTCGGATTAAGTAAAATGTTGCCGTTATAGTTGTGTCATTCGGTATCATCTTGGAATGTTAATCGTGTGTTTAATATAAAAACATAGTATTTAAGTTTTACTAATACATTAATAAGAACAATGGAAAAAGAGGAAAATAATAAAAAAACGTTCGACTTTCTTTAGTCTAGCTGCCAAAGCAAAAACTTTGCAAATACTGTCTTTATCCAATCTATATGTGCGGCTTTGCAAGCAAACATTACAGCGTCAAACTTGTGCCAAAACATATAATAAACGCAAGATAACGCTCAAAAAAGCAATATTAATCCAAAATTATATATTGATAACGATATTTTATCGCTTTCAGCTTGTAACTTCGGCTGCCCGCAGGGCTGAGGCCATCGAGGCCAATTCCACGACAAGTTTGAGTACCAGCCTCGTAAGGTGGCATGAATTCAAGCAACCCGCATTTTATGAGTGCCATGAGTCCAAAAGTCATTCAACAATGTATGAAATGTTTGTACGTTCAGCATATTTTATTGGTACACTTAGCTGCATATATGTACATATTATCTTAAAGGTCGAAGCGGCTAGAAAAACCTACACAATTCTCTATTGTTAAGTTCAGAGAGAAATAGCTTGTGTAGCTTTAAGGAGCTACTTCTGTTGCTGACTGTACCAGAGTAACTCTCATCTTGAATCCACTATAATATAAATACATAAAAAAGACAAAGAAAAATTTCGTCAACTCAAAAGCACAACCCTACGCATACTCCTGAACAATATCGACCAATTAGAACCCGCCATTAGAAGGGCCGCGGCAGGGTCATGCCAAATCGAAACTGAACTTATCAACCAAATTCACACAAGTCATCATTTAGGGTCACGCTTCCTACTTCGCAACCGATTGTTTAAACAGTAGCGAAACAATAAACAATTAAACTTAATGGTTAGTTCCCACACGCAACATTTATAATTGTATGAAAGTCCTTGGATTTTTAAGTTTTTACACGCTATTGATACTGATCTAAAGGTTGCGCAGTTCGAGTATTACATGTTGTTTGTGTTAAATCGTTGCTAATGGTAGGTTTGGTGATCGAAGGCGAGAAGGTTTGATGATTGGGAGTGATAAGTTGTTTGAACTCACGCTTTGCTGATATGGTTGTGGCCAAACACGACCACGTAGTCTGCAGTGTTGCCAATTTAGCGACTTTGTCGCTAGATCAGGCGGGTTTTGGTACCACTTTGGCTACTATTTCTGCTAGCGTTTCATACACTTTAGCGACTTCTTATGACCAGTGCTCCATACATCTATCGACATTTGGACCCAATTTGACATGAACTGGCGACTTTTTGCAACATTTCTAGCGACTTCTAAAAAACTAAGTTGACAACACTGATAGTCTACGTATTTGCAATATATTACACTAGTTGCATTATGATGGTTAAAGAGCGAATTGGGTCGGGTTAGGGCCGAATTTAGGGGAGGGCAACCGGGGCTACAGCCCCAGGGCCTCCACACAAAAGAGGCCCCCACAATAGAGACTTCGGATTTTTTTTTATTGGAAAACGCGACTGAAAAATATTACCATTACATATTTGGAAAATAACTTGGGGCCAGGGGGCCTCCACTCCTTTGTTGTCCCGAGGCCTCCTGAACTCTAAATCCGGCATTGGGTATCATAAAGTTCAGTAGCTATACGAGTATTCCGTATATGCGCAATAATTACATAATTTATTTATATATATTTTATTATTAAAATATATAAAATAAAAAATATAATTGTAAGTAAAAAAACTAACATACATTCTGATTTAATTCGGCCTCAAAGATCTTTTCAATGCAATTTACAGAGAGAGCCCTCAAACAGTAAAGTCGAAAATCCAGCAAAAAAAAAAAGATAGCGAGAATTAGTTCTGTGGCTATTACTACACCACTGGATGACGATTTACAGAGAAATGTATACATTTTCCCTCTTTTCTTCCAAATCCAACATTTAAGGTGGAATTTCCTGGTCGCTTTCGTCGAAACGTCGAACGTTTGACAATTACGTCCGCGTTGCGCTTGCGCACGTGTTGAGGAAATTCCAGCCTTACTCATTGAGAAACTATTTAAAATCAATCAGAAAGATAAACATGTGCGCTCTAAGCTGTCTGACTTGTTAGGTAAGCCCTTAAACATATAATATACGCTAGTACTAGACTTATGAGTAAGTCTATATATTTTTTTAATTGACATATTTTTTATTTAGGTACTCTATAATATAATTATTAGAAAACAAGTGAAATATGAATAACTTAACGTAATAAAAAATATAAAAACTTAATTATTTGTACAAATATCTCCCAAGTCTGTCCCCTGCGGTAAACTGCTCATAAGGCTGGCTGCATTTCCACGTTGGATTGCAATGCCAATGCTTGACCAAGAAGCATTTCTTGACCAAAGGGCTGGTATGCACCAGCCTTATGGTCATGTGAGATTTCAATAAATTTTTTTTAGCTGTTCAAAAAGTTCATGTGAGTCTATACATATAATTGACTAGCGATCCGAACCGACTACACGCGGGTGTAGCTACTAACGAAAACCTAATTAGAATGTAAAACTTTGTGAAAAAATATGTCTAAATGACAGCGAAAACCAAATCGAAATTTGTTACGTGGTTTCATGAGGTAAGAGCCCGAAGACATGAGGATAGACAGACAAATTCATAGCATCGGTAATCCAGGAGAACTAATACACACGCTAATGCTATTTTTACAATTTAAAAAATTTTACTTATTTAAATTAATTAAGTACGACAAGTTTGACGGTAAAGCATGATGATATCGCTCGATTTTTGGTACAGTTGTTAACAAATTCAAATTCAAATTATTTTATTTACAGACTACTAATTGGTCTAGATTTGTTAGTAACATTAAAATAGTTATTGACTACGTTAGTCACTTACACGAAACACATAACACAAACAATCTACCGCCTAGCGGACATCACAAGCTCATACTGCTGCATGATAGGGGAGTCGCACTTGGCCGCCACAGTGCACGTAAAGATAATTTGATCTTACTAACTTTTTCTTAACTATTTACAGTTACATACTTTAAGCGTTTCACCTCAACGTAAGAACATTAGTTACTTTAGACTTTTTTTAAGTAATCACAAAAACCTAATATATTACGACAGCGGTGGTTCTAACATAACCTACCCCGGTTTAACATATCCCTCCCTGCGACTCTGTCAAACTATTGTCATAAGAAAGAAACGTAGTTAGAGATAAACTAAACTTGACCGGTCAAGTTAGGGCCAGTGGGATTCGAACTAAATGCCTTCCGACCATCATTCCACCCGCCTAGCCACTACGCCAACAACACTCAAAGCTATCAACACTGTCATAAACAATAACAAAAACAATAGCACATAACTGCCACACAACTTGCCAACAATGTTCCTACTTAGAACTACATCACATTTCCATGTTCCACTTTGAAGATGAGCCTGACGTAATGTCTTACGCGAGCTCCCACGGCGCTCATTGTTCATAACCTAATTTAGGGTTTTTACTTGGCATGCGAAAATGAAAGTGTATTCTTGTCAATATCGTCTCCTGGTACCTTTTTGCAGGTTACCCAACGCTTTGCGCTTTACCCAATGCGGTTGCAAGCAATTTTTTTTTTACAACATAGGCAAACGAGCAATTGGGTCACCTGACGGTAAGTTATCACCACCGCCCGCAACACCAAGGAGAGTGCAGATGCGTTGCTAACCCATAGGGCTAAGATGGAATACCTCTTGTGCCAGCAATTGCACCGGCTGTCTTGCTCTCCACGCCGGAACACAATAGTGCAAGCACCGCTGCTTAGCGGCAAGTGGTAGCGATCCGGACGGACCTTGGATAAGGTCCTACCACCCGCAGGTGGTGGTAGCGGTCCGGACGGACAAAGTGATTTACTTCCGTCTCAGGCACAGGTCATAAGGATGATACGCCATACCACAAACTAAATAAATTACTAGAGAGTATATTACATGTTTATGCAATACTAACAACCCACCCTGGCTTCTCACGGACGCAATTAGGGTGGTACATAAAAACATTCCATAAAAAAATCTTTAAATGACAGTGAATACCGGATCAAACCAAATCAAACCGGGTCGTTGTGGCGATCCTTGGGAGAGGCCTAAGAGGCTGAAATGATGATGATGATGATGACCGGATCAAAATCCGTTGCGTGGTTTAGAAGGAATAAGCGGCCGAAGATATGAGAAAAGACAGGAACGGATAGCGAGTTAGTTTTATACTATATGTATAAAGATACAAAATGCACATAGCCAGCGGGGTAATTCTCGGTTTATGTAAAATTGATCTCGCACGAAAACAACTGTCAAATCCCTTGGAAATCTGTCAGTTTTTGCCGTATCTCGCACATCATCATGGTTGTCGACGGGTCACAGACAAGAGCTCATCAGCAAGAACCACGGACTGATCCAAAACATGTCGAAAAAACTCGGCTTTAAATAAATTCGTATCGCGTTTACTTCAAAATGATCCGTTCCTTGAATAAAGTCAAAGTCAAAGTCAAAATATTTTATTCAGATTAGGCTTACAGGTAGCACTTATGAATGTCAAAAAATTTACCACCGGTTCGGAAAAACCTCTGATGAGAAGATACCGGTAAGAAACTCAACGAGGTGTAATTTTTTAAATAAATCAAAATTACAATGTTATTTTACATCTCAAATATTCAAAATTTTTACAATTTAACACAGCAGGTGTACAATCGTTGGAGCCAGGGATCGCCAATACAGATCGGGATCATTTCCAAAAATAATTATAGGAACCGGCCACTAGTGAGCTAGTCCTCAAAATAATCGCTTTAATCAACCACCTGCTTGTAATAATAAACACTATCCGCGGCATGCGCGAACGTGACAGTTTCCACGCGCTTGCGCAACAATAGGTTATCGCCGGTTTTCAAACAACACCGTGCTACAAAGCCATCGAAATGAGAAAACTATAGAACTGTGTACAACTCAGTGGCAGAGTAGCCGACCATAGTCTATTTGGTAGACTATGTTGCATAGCCTGAATAAAACTGTATGTGCCAATTGTCAAGTAATCAGCTCTGCGTTTTGTACGTTTTACATTGGCGTCATATTTTTAGTTCTGCTATCCTGTGTCGCTGCTAGTTAGAAAACTAAGAAGCACTTTATTCACTTACGATAAGATTCAAAGTTGAACCAATGGCTAAATATTGAAAACCCCTCTTCACCTGCTTCACCCCGTCGCAAAGTGGTGACGCTAGGCTTGTAACAATGCGAACAAGTAAGCAGATCTATTGTCTTCTTATATCGATGTACAAAGCGCAGGTTTTTAAGGTGGCTTTGCCAGATATGTGCGGAGAAACTAGGGGCAACCGCTCTAACCTGTAGACAGCTGTATACACTCTCTCACTTAGAGCTATACTCTCTCGTCGTCCGACTAATCTCCATGTTTCTCTATTCCCTGCCTTCAGGAGGTCAAAGAGAAGACAGGGGATTTAGAAACATCGATTGCTTGAACGATGAGAGAGTACAGCTTTAAGATTTAGAGTGTCCACTGGTACAGCTATCAACAGTTAGAACAGTTTTATTTTTTATATGAAATAGGAAGGCAAACAAGCAAGTCGGTCACCTGATGGTAAGTGGTCACCACCGCCTATAGACACCTGCAACACCAAAGAGATTGCAGATGCGTTGCCAACCCAGAGGGCTAAGATGGAATATCTCTAGTGCCAGTAATTACACCGGCTGTCTTGCTCTCCACGCCGGAACACAACAGTGCAAGCACTGCTGCTTAGCGGTAGGATAAGAGAGCAAGATGGAGGTAGCGATCCGGACGGTTCTTGCACAAGGTCCTACCACCCGCGAAAGTAGTTGCCCCTAAACAAGCGGTGATCAGAGGAGTCAATCTTTTTTGGCAGCAGGCCCTTATTTCACCAACCTAATAGATGTCATGTGACATCAACGACAACACGACTCGGAGAGTTTCAGTATTTATTAACAGGCAACAAGGGCCCATAGATAAATACCTTACAAACTAACATACATAAAAATATATAGACTAAAATACAATTAAAATTAGCACGTTACTTCGGCGACGTGTGACCTATTTTCGTGGTGTCCAGCAACCGTCCACGCAAACGACGGAAAGCGACTCCCTTCGGCCAGAATTCCTGCTTCATGAAGGTCGACAGATGATCGGTCGGCACCCGCACCACAAAGGAACGTAAAATTGACGTTGTGGCGGGACTCCAACCGCTCGGCCCTCAGGGTAAAACTGGTCTTCACCCGTATATACTCTACGATCTCCTCAACCTTCGTAGAGTAATGCAGCCGGGACACGTACAGCTGCGTCGTTGGAACAGCAGGACGCAGCAGATATCTCGGTCCCGTCAGTGCCGTACCGCACAAGTTCTGACTGGTGGGCTTCTTATTAGTATTGCTGGACTTAAATGATGGATATGTAATGCAATTTGATTTGTCATTGGTTGTCATTGATTTGACTCGATGAAATTGGGACCAGTTTTTTTTGTATAAAACAGGAAGGCAAACGAGCAAGTGGGTCACCTAATAAAAAGTGATCACCACTGCTCATAGAACCCCACAACACCAAGCAGAAACAAAAACGATTTACAGAAAAACGCGCTGAAAGGTTATGATTGATCTGAAAGCACGCTCTTAGAAAAAAAGGTAATACGAACGTTTTACGATTTCGATAGACCTCGCACTGGAAGCAAAAGAAGCTGTGATGCAGCGATTGCAAATATTTGGCAAACCTACCTGCAGGCTGACAAACCATCACTAAGCGTTTTATTACGGCGTAGGCGTTTTGGCCGCGAGTTACTTTTAAATTACGGGCTGATGCTGCCCGCCTACCATCTTTTAAATTTATGGCTACCGTTAAATGTGAAGTTTTTACAAGCAATAAGTGTTTAGGTGAAGATGTAAGGGTATTGATAAGGAGTAGACATGATCAGATCACATTCTTTATCACGGTCACCGTTTTTAAGGTTCCGTACCCAGGTGGTGCTAATGGGAAGATTAAGCATCCGCTGTCCATCCGTCCGTCTATCGCATGGCTGTATCTTTTGATCCTTAATAGGAAGATACTTGAAATATTCACAAATCTGTGTTAACTAAGCTATGATATGTTATTTCGGCGTTTTTTGTACGAAACCCTTCTTAACGAAACTTAAAAAAATATGTGAAAGCTCTTCAAAAACAGCATTTCCAGGTTCAACAGGACAGCCGCTGTCCTTTGATAATTCAAAGGACAAGGTCAAGTGCTGTGTTGGATTGCGGCCCATGTACTGGCATGTACAGTCAAGGAAATTGAAACACGTACCACCGTAGAACCTAGTAGAAGAGACATACGCATGACATTTGTATGACGTAGCCTGGCGTTTAACGCGTCGCGTCATTGCGATAGGGCTCTAAGGTGGTACGTGAATATATTTCTCCTACTGTACCGTAACTCAGAGTGACAATGTTCTACGTACGACGTATCTAAATAGTGTATATTCTTTGTTATTTGCTAAGCGATCGTAGCCATACCACAAGGATTGCGATTCGCAAAAACGATAGTTATAAAAAACAAAATGGTTATCCAACGTGTCGCAACGGTTTAATCATATTCGGCGAGACAATGCGGTGTGGTCATACGACACGACACAGCATAACCGACATTATGCTTAACACTTAACGCTTACTGTTGCACATCTTGTTTATATGATGCAAGCATAGTTCGACATATTTAAGTAGAGCATCCATCCATAAGCATAAACAGGATGGGAGAAATGATACGTTCAATATATATTAAAGTAGAGCACAAAAGGTATTCCATCTTAGCCCTCTGGGTTGGCAATGCATCTGCAACATCCTTGGTATTATTGCGGGTGTCTATAGGCAGTGGTGATCACTTACCATCAGGTGAGCAAGAGCTCGTTTGCCTTCCTAAGTAGAATAAAAAAAAGATAAGTTAACCGTTAACAGCTACTGCTATGACCATTATCTATTTCCTTTTAACTGTTTTAGATACGTAACTGTGCCCATAATAAATTACGGGCAATTGCTTATTGAATTGAAATCAATTAATTTGCATAATGAGTTAGGTAGATGCTTCTAAATTCTTATTAGTTTGATGATTAGTAAATTGGCTATTAATTTTAATAAAAATCGGAAATGTGGAGAAAAAACGTGCTCTCGGTGTGTTTTTGTGACTCTATTTTGTAGGCCTAATGTCAAACCTTAATAAAGACTGTTGCCTACCACAAAGTCCCAAAGTCGGACCTAAATAACGAACGTTTCCACACAGTTCTAACGTCGGGCCTTAATAAAGACTGTTGCCTACCACAAAGTCCCAAAGTCGGGCCTAAATAACGAACGTTTCCACACAGTTCTAACGTCAAACCTTAATAAAGACTGTTGCCTACCACAAAGTCCCAAAGTCGGGCCTAAATAACAAACGTTTCCACACAGTTCTAACGTCGGACCTTAATAAAGACTGTTGCCTACCACAAAGGCCCAAAGTCGGGCCTAAATAACGAACGTTTCCACACAGTTCTAACGTCGGGCCCTAATAACGACCACTGCTACATAGTCCCGTTGGGCCTAAAGTCAAAAAGTCATTGCTAAGTCCTTATCTTTACATAGTATAAAAAAGTCGCTATCTGTTCCTGTCTGTCCTTAATTCTTAATCCTAATTGTGTATGTTCGGCTGCCTTCTCCTTCTAAACCATGGATTTTGATACGGTTTTCACTGTCATTTAGATTATTTTTTGCGGAAGATTGTTAAGTACATTACATCCTGATTGTATCTGTGCGAAGCCGGAGAGACTATTATTATTATTATAAGCTCACGCCTGTTTCCCTTTGGGGTAGGCAGAGACCACAGAACGCCATTTGCTCTGATCCTGGCATACTTAATTCCCTCGCTTCCTCCACACACATTCCTCTCTTTATACATGCTCGGCGGTTACGGGTACTTCTAATTCTGCCTGTCTTTAGGACGTCGCCAATTTGATCAACAAACGTACGAAGAGACTAATTGAGAATAATTACTTAAAAATGTGTTTAAGTTTTAATTGGAAAATCACTGTCGCTTTGAATTAAAACTATAAAAACATAACGTTCCCTTCTGGCGGTAGTTGGGTATAAATATAATGAGATGATTCATAGCGATGTCTATGATTAGCTATGATTAGCTATGGCCGAGAAAAACTTTGCTTCTCATAATGTTCGTATATAAGCTTTGCTCGATTAATTTAATTGTTTTAATCGTCCACGAGAACAACTTAGCTAATCTTAAATAGCTACACTGGTTCTCCATTATTTATTACAAGTTTTTATAAAAATATTGTTAACTCGTAAATAAAATATTCTAAAGCATCAAATTACAAATCATCTCTTCTAATCACAGCCTCGATTTGTTTCTTTTAGGCGATAAACGCTGTTTTGGCTGTGTTTAGCGAAATTTTAGGTTAGAATTTTGTTTACAGGATAAAAAAAGTATAGATGAAGAGACTTTATGGAATCCCATTTATAAGTTTAAGACATATTTTTACTACTCCAAAGTACCTATAACCTTTGAAATTTTATCCATATTGTAACAACAGCCCTTGCGAGTACAATGGTTTTGAGGGACAGACGGACTTAAGGATGTCCTGGCCAAAATTATAAGGAGTATATACGGAACCCTAAAAAGCATAACGTGATTTAATGTGAATTTCTTTTATACTTTGAACGCAAACTTAATAAAGCGATTACTCCTTAATCTTATATCTCCTCTTGCTTAAATAATAAAAGCTAATTTTGACAGTACGCTCACACATCCGCCGCATATAAATTTTGTCTAGCAAATGTAACGTGCAATCTCTGAGAGCGCTAACTCAAAGCAGCAGAGTGCATATCACTTTGATCTGGTTGTATAGGATTGGTTTTTTTGAGTTCACTGAACCGAAGTAAGTCAATAAATAGGTGTGAGAGAACGGATGCAGTTTAGAAAAAAAAATAGAAGACTCGTTACGGTGCCTTTGGTATCCGAAGATTTTTTAACCTGCGCTAAAACAGCTATAGATGTGCCAGGCATTCAGCCCACCATGCTACTAAATAATAAATTAAAAATCAAGTCAGTTTATTTCGTTACCTATTATTCTTTGTGCACTACCCACTACTATCTCTGCGTTGCCTAAAGGTTGGCTGGTAGAGAATGCCTTAAGACATTAAGTCCGCCTTTTGTACATTTTATTGTTAATTTTGTGCAATAAAGATTAAATAAATAAATAAGTATAGCAAAATATTCAGCTTGCAACAATATAAAAAAATATACTTTACATAGGAAGTTAAAAGAGCATTCGGGTCGCTAGATGGAAAGTAAACACCAGCGCCCAAATTTTCGAGTTCACCGAAGTTTCATTTCGGTGGACGTCTGGTAATTTTGTATAATTTTGTTGCTATAATTCATTCCTTTACCTACTTATTCAGTCCCAATATGGTTAGGTCGGGTCAGTACCTGATACACCTACCTACATATAACCACATACCTATCTTATCCTTAACCTATAGATTATACACTTTTTTACCTAGAAGGAAAACGGGAATTTAAGTTTGAAGTAGATAAATAATAAATTGTATATTAACAGCTTACATTTCTAGACTGAAGCTTAAAATGTTTGATCTAAATCGATGAAGGTACTTAATTAATTAATTAGGTTAGATGGCAGACGCTCCAATGTAACGACGTGACCAAATCTGTCAGGGTTAACGCTAACTCCAAACAAAGACTGGAAAAACAGCCTCCTCTTGCAATAGAACAACCACTATCAAAATCGTATACCCAAATTCGTGTATAGTAAATACAAATACCTAACGACTCATACTTAAATAAAGTAAAAAATAATGATCTTTTTTCAGGCAATTATTGCAACCTCGGTACACTTATACAAAGTATGTATGTAACGTGACAATTATTAACGGCAGCATTATTAACTCTAATTATAAAGAATGTGTCTTTGAGTTCGTCTCTACGCTGTACTCCTGTATTGCAGACGAATCCTTTAACTCACCAAGCAACAATGTGTGGCTGAACGTTTAAATCGAATGCCATTAAAAAAAACACACCGTTAGCGTTAAGCGGGTCCAATTTACTTCACTTGGCGCCTGGACCGCAATGAATGGTTTCTTTCGTCCATTCACGATCGCACCTTGATTTTTAAATTGCGCAAATATACGCTTACAATGTCAGCATATCACTGCTTACTCAATCGATTTCTGAAACGCAAGTTTTTTGATCTACGGCAGGGTGGGTAACCCTGAGGACTTATATGCCGGCGGAAACTTTCCTAGATAATGAAACTTTCGAGAAAAATCCGAGGTAATTCCCACCGATAAAGCCTGAGATAGACTGACGAGTAAGTTCTTTAATCGCCCAAAATTATTCGCGTTGGTCGCATCCTTAGGGAGACACGAGCGCTAAAGGCAGTGGAACCATAGGGGCAGCTGATCTACTTGTGGACAGCTCTTACTGTGGCTACTCTCTACATCTTAGGACTATGCTCTCTCATCGCCATGCTCATGTTTCTCTATTACCTGCCTTCAGCAGGTCAAAGAGAAGGCAGGGAATAGAGAAACATATTGATTGCTCCAACGATGAGAGAAGCTTTAAAATGTCCACTAGTTTAGCAATTTACCCTAAACACGCGCACATACTCGTCCATCTACCGCCTCGCTTAGAGAACTTGGTTCATCCCAAAGCTTTTTTTTTGAAATTATAGGTTTATTATCATGTAATTGCCCAAAGAGGTAATGTAAACCAAAAAGGATCTTTGTCGACTAATGTCTAACTTTAAGTATTTAATGCGTACCGCATTGATGCACAGACTTAATGGAACTAGAGGCCCCTGATGTAGATATGAGCTAGAAAAGGGTAGCACAAAATAGCGCTTTATTCGTCTGCCTGGTTTTTCTGGAATGATCTTATTAAGTACTCTTAAGTTAAGTTTCTTGTAAGTAAGATTTTCAATTTGCTTGCAGGCCGCAAGCCCATCGTCTACCCCGCGGGCCGCAGTTTGTGCATCCTTGGCGTAACGAATAGATTTAGGAGTTGACCCAAACAGCAGACAACGCGGGGCGAGAGGAGGACCGCTCTCCTTAATACCGCACTGCACCTATTGGTGCTCTCTCGAGTGCCGGAATCTGCATACTTTGTGTTTACACTTCGCTAATGACAAAATGAAGATAAATGAAGCACGTTTCTCTCAAAAGAAAAGGCATCAGCACTCGGCACGTGCGTGTGTTGATACACGTGGCCTTAACAAAAACCAGAGCGACGTCACAACTGTACAAACAAACAAAACGAATTTTACTTTATCACACAAAAGCCATTGCTTTTTACCGTTTGTGAGGCAACGCGGACGTGCAGAATGGACGGCGGGTTTGATGGCTTAATCAGACCTTTTTAGGGTCCCGTAGGCCAACGGTTCATTGACCTTGTTGGTATCGAGAAATATTAATGATACAACCTTTGGGATACTAAATACTTATTTATAACGCTATCGGGACTTTAACGCGATAAAAGTATATTGTTGATTTACCTCGAAGTTTCGGCCATGTTTCAATGGCCGTGGTCACGAGTAGACATGGACATGAGTAGAGTCTACTCGTGACCACGGTAAATCAACAATATACTTTTATCGCGTTAAAGTCCCGATAGCGTTATAAATATGTGTGAAAATCGCGAAAGTTTAAAACAATTTACTATATACTTATAATATAATATATGAATGATTTAGCACAAATTGGGCATATCTTAATACTGGCCGATAGACTAAAAAGTAAGCAAATGAGATTGAGATCACCCAAATTAGGATTCGACGTTTTCACGTCTAGCCCCCAATTCTGGCGTTCATATTCATCTCACATTCAAGATTTGTCAAAAATTACAGATCTTGACATATCTCAAATGTGGCTCCATCTCTACTGACGCAAGAATTGCTCCGCAGGTACAGTCAGCCTCGGAAGTAGCTAATCAGCTGTGGGCTCTAAGCCTTAGAGAATCACCTCTCTGGCGACTGCGGATCATTGCAGAAACAAACATGTTTGTTCGCGTAGAATTATTTTATCGCTATCCGCGATTTTGTATATTTTTGGGATAAAAAAGTAGCCTACCGATATTCTTGATATGCAAACACCTCCTCGCCTCGCCATGACTCACTGTTACTCGCTACCTCTTTCGTCCCAAAAATTCAGCAGTTTGGGATTTACCATACAACGTTTCATACCCGATTTCACTCCCTTAGGGTAGATTTTTGGATAAAAAGTAGCCTATTCCGTTCCCGGATGTAAACTATCTTCGTGGCAAATTGGTTCAGCTATTTAAACGTGAAAGCCAGATATATTGACTTTCGCATTTATAATATTAGTCTGGATAAAGTGTTAACTTGGCAATTTGAGCCCAAATTCCGGAGTAACGCAGAATCGTTACTTATTGTTACGTAACGTAAAAAGTAACATAGGTTACATAACGTATGCGTATAGTATTTCATTATAAAATTCGAGAATCAACAGGGCCTATCTTATTTTCAATAAAAGTTTAAATTTATAACTGCTCTTCTCACAGTTTTTTCTCTTAAACCATTAGATACAGACATTTTGTTTAGTAAAAAGATCTTTATAATTCGCTTTAATACTGACAGGTTATAGAACTGGCTTCCCTTTGAGCCGGCCGGCTCTCAAAGAAATGGAGTCGCTATAAATATAGGGACCGGATCAAGTAATTAATTCACGGCGATAGCTGCTTACACGTTAGACGGATGACGGCTGTGTATGTCGATGACGTTAGACTTGCTTGGGGCGTCGTCAATCGTTTATGCGTTTTTATAACTTTTTTACATAATAATCATACTAATTTAGTAAGTATCTAGACTGAAAGGCGTTTAAGCTTGTAACACACGTGCTTGTAGCACAGAATAAATAAGAGTACTAACGTACAGAAACTTCTCTTTTTCGACCACCATTAAACGAATTCCAACTTTATGATCAGGCTCAAAAAGTTCGTATTACTTTATAAACATTCGCCAGGCGGCATGCGTCAAAAGGAAGGCGCCGCCCGCGCCCGCCTTCCACCCGCAATGCCCTGGTGCACCGCTATGGTTGGGCTGCTTACTATAATACTATCACAACGTGCGACACAGAGAGAGCGGGCGCGCGCGCGGCAAGCCGGCAACCTACTGCGATTAACCTATGCCATAGGTAATGCGGCGAGCGCACAGTGCGGAGTGGAACCCCCCTGCTTGTAGCTTGAACACTTCTGTGCCAGCAACTGCTTGTGTCGGATTTGTATAAAACATGGCATGAGCATGCAAGCTATTTATATAAAAGTGTGCAAGGTACAAGCAGTGTATTCCAGGTTTTAGAATTCCCTTCAGTGTGACTGCAGTTGCAACCAGAATATACTTGCGCTCTATTCTACATGGGCATAAATTAAACAAAGACCGGTCATGTTACGGCCACTGATTTAGGGGTATATGGAGAAAGGCCAGGTCAGGAGTACCTTAAACCGACGAGTATGCATGACGAATGTTATGAGAGTAAGTGACGAAGCTAAGGTTATAATTCGGGATCGTAGCAAATGGAAATCCGTGGTCTCTGCCTACCCCACCGGGAATTAGGCGTGACTTCATGTATGTATGTATGTATATTTTAAAAATCAAGCATTTTGGGCACCATGGAGCATCTCGCTTAAACACTACAGAACCATGCACCCAAAACAGCACCAGAGTAGCCACACTAAAATCCAAGTCTTCTTGCGTCAGTCTAGAGTTCAAATTCCATTGTGTGTCCATTGTGTCCCATCGTTAAACGGACTTAGTCAGGTTCGCGCGTGAGGTCGCAGCGGGTCAAGCGTCGGTTTTTTGCTGGGACTTGGCGCGACTTTAGCCGATACTGTTAGGGCGTGCGGAAACTTGGCTGTTGAGAAACCAACGAGACGCTAATATCGAGCTTGTTTGATTTGTGCTTTTATTTAAAAGGAGAAAATGAACTAATAAATAAATATATTGGGACAATTCACACCAATTGACCTAGTCCCAAAGTAAGCAACTTAAGCTGCTTGTGTTATTGGTACTAGACAACGGATATACATACTTATATAAATAAACAGATACTTAAATACAAATAACATCCAAGACTCGGGTACAAACATTCGCATTCATAATACTAACATTCCCTCCCGGGAATCGAACCCAGAACCTCAAGCTTTGTAGTCAGGATCACTAACCACTAGGCTATCCGGTCGTCACTAATGTCACTAATGCATTGCGAAATCGAGATAAAAATCGAAACCTTTAAAATTAGTTCTAGACATAACATTACCATTTTGAAAAATCATGGCTTAAACGTTAGGTTTAGAAGGTGGACACCGTTACCGACATTTATATGGTTAGCGCGGTGTACACAATTAAAATTGTTTTAAAACAGCTGAAGCCTGCACTCTGCAATCAGGCGCAAGATAAAAACATCTGCGGATCTATTAAAAACCAGACCAGATGTCTGAAGGCGTTTGAGATAGAAATGTGCAGCAACTGTTAACATATCCACCTACAATTGTTCATTACATTTTGATTTTTATTATTACGAGAATACCATTCAGAATGACTTACACCTTTGGTACTATAACCTTTGGTTATATAAAATGTGACTGTCAATTGTTTTGGGATAGTTGCTCGAAAATGTCGTTACATTTTGAACTTTACAGCAATGTAACACAAATGAAGTTGAATTGCCATTGTGTTGGGCAGATGTTGGCATGCATTGTGCCCTTAGCACGTGCTGTATAGACGAAATAGCGACAGCAAAAAAATTGGGATCTGTCACATTTGTATTTTTTTACATATTTTTTTTCTATAAGCGGTGATACACGAACGAGTAAGTTCGCGGACTTGGCTCGACGACCTTTGACCGTCTGTCACCAAGTTCAGGTAACGCAACGAGGGTTTACATCACGCAGCCTGCTGCATGTAAAGTGCGTACCGGATTTTAGTTGGGACTTTCAATTTTTGTTTTGTTTTGCATGGCGCTGTGTCGTGTGTGTAACACCCCAACTCTCGTTGCGTTACCTTTACGAGACGGAAGTAACTTTGGACTATAAAAGGTTGTCGAACCATAAGTACGCGAGCTTACTTATCTATCTATCGCCCCTTATAGAATAAAATTAATTAATTATTATAAAAAAATTCAAGTGTGACAAATCTAAATTTTTTGATCTTGGCCCTATTTCTTCCACACAGCACGACACGTGCTAAAGGCACAATGCAACCAACATGTGGCCAACACAACTATTCAACACTAGCAATTCAACATCATTTCCATTAATTACATTGCTGTAAAGTTCCTGTAAAAAAACCTGTAAAGCCGTTTGAGACTCCCAGCGCAGGTAGGGCTGCCAGACGTTCGGTTTTACCCGAACATGTTTGGCTTTTAGATTCGTAGTTATAGACCGAACTCAAAACTTAGAGCTAAATGTCCGGTCAATAATGCGGAGTCTGACTATTTCACTACTGGGACTGGCAACCCTAAGTAGAAGTCCAGTTTCAAATTGCTGGTTTACTTACTATTAAATATTTAAATTGTAACCTTAACCAAACCTGTTCAAGGCCCACTGCTGGGCGAAGTCTCTAGTATTTCAATTGCTTAAGTGATTACCTGTAACAGACAAAATAATACAATAAAAAAAATTGCGAATATTTGTGGAAATTGTGAATTATGTCTTTTCTATTAAGAACCTGCTGAGGTAAATAAAAATCAAATAGGGGCCTGAAAATGCGGCGAAATGGTTCCAGTAAAGGATGGTACGGCAGTGTTTGCTTCGCTCTCGACTTGGCGGGGGCACTGCTGTGCCCCCCGATGAAGAAAGAAAATGTAAATGCATCCAAATAAAACTTAACAGAAAAATTATAAACTGGGTCCCTGTGTTACTGGACCCTACCGAAGGTACAAGTACAGTTCGTTCGTTCTAAAAGTTATGAAAAAATCCTTTTTTTTTGTACTTTTTTCGTCTTTTTCAGTTTCGGTCTCAGCTTGGTATTTGTAAGAAGGAATCATTTTAAAACTCCTCCTTAATACACTTTTATTGTGTTCACCCAAATCAAAAGCTGACTAAATACGTCTGAAAATCCTAAAATTTAAACTATTCATGTTTAAATTTACTTTACTTAACCCAAATAACAAAACAACTTCGCCTTCAAACAGTAATTGACTACAAATTCATTACCATAAACACTTAATCATAGCCTAAAAATGTTCGCAGGAAATCCATTCTAAATTGGGCAAATAAACATATTAACGCTTTCTGTTCGTAATTGGTTAAGGTCGTACAACGACCTTTGATTGCAGGACGTAATCTTTTAATTACGCGCTAACTGTACTTCTAACTGTAAGTATTTTTGTATTTGAACTGTATTTTGTTGTAGCGAACACAGTTGAGTTATACAGAGAGGGAAGGTTGCCGGCATCTTCGGCACCATGCCAAAGGTGTTTTAATGATATTTTTTAGTCTAAGTGTATGTTTTATTTTAATTTTAAGATAGATAGATGTAGATAGATAGTTTTAGTAAAGTACTAAATTTTTAATTTGTATATGATAGTTACAGTGGTAATCAAGTTATTATTTATGAACTAGCTGTGCCCGCTACTTGGCCTATCTGTCTGTCGATCTAATTTCATTCAGCTATTTGGAAGTTTTAAATTGAAATTTTCTGTTTATGCGATTTGTAAAAATTGAAATAAATAAACAAAATGCTTAAATAATTAAATTAATGTTATCTTGAAAAAAGAAGAACAAAACGAAAATAGGAAAACCCTTTTTTCTTTTCTGTGAACAAAAGATGCCTCAATTATGAATGATAAATATCAAAGTTATGAATTGATTAAATAAAGAGTGCCCCCGCTGAATATTAAAATTTCTAGATTTTCACACATATTTAAAACGTACTACCGGGACTTTAACGCGATGATAATACTGGAAATGATGATAGCAAATAAAGTAAATTTATCATTTCGTTGAACTCCCAAACAGACGTTACAAGTACTTTAAAACTTGTCATGAAAACCGAAAAAACGCGAATAACCTCGCTCCCGTAGCCGCCAGACAAGCATTTACCGTTCCAGTGCAATTCTTAATTGCATAACACTCGTCCGATTATCTCACTCATTTGCGGAGATTGCACTCGAATCGTTTGATAAGAACGTGACTGAAAATAAACAGAACTTTCATCAGCGTTCCGTTTAAAAAGTCAAAATATTTAACCTGATTCATTTAAGATGCAAAAACTAACTTTCAAAATACCTACACTAACCCCCTTATTCATAAACGCTTCGTAAACGTTTGTTAGTTAACATGTTTTATGTCTTTATCTGTCATTGTGACGTTTGCCCTCAAATGAAAGGTACAAAACAATTGTTAGCTTAAAAATATTGGTAACTTTTTATGAATAAGGGGATTAGTCTATATTTACTCATAAATTTTTATGCACAAAAAACTCAAGAAGCCTAAAAATGGACCAAATGACATGCTAACTCCGTGAAACCTGCAGTTGTTGCTGGTTTTGCAGAGTAGCAAGGTAATTTGTTCCATTTTGTTGATATGGACCTCCGCAAAATAACTCCTAATCTATTAGTTAACAAAAGAAATCTTCCCATTTCTCTATCAGTCAACCGATAGGCCAAACAGAACCTCCGGTTCACTAGTTAAAAGTTGATGTCAAAGCAAACTGATTGATTTATTTTCATTTTTATTTTGGAGGTTGTATTCTTTATATTTAGGGGTTTTTAAGGATATTTCGACTTTTCTTGACGGTTAACATCATCTTTCTGGTATTAGCAACCCTGAATTAACAAGTTGAAATCAAGTTAAATCAAAGGCATTCAGAACAGAACTGCCGAAGCTGGTGTTAGGAAGAGCTGTGATAAAATACTCCTCTCGCTCACGCCTCACCAAGCAAGAAATTAATCGCTACACATAAATTAAGTGTTAACATACGCACAGAAACAATTATCTCGCAGCATCCGAGCATGCGCCTGCGACTTTCTCTACTCTCGCTTGTGACAAATTGTACCTTTCTTTTGTAACGAATCGCTTCCTAATGTGTTGCGTCACTGATATTGCTGAGTTCAACATCAGTGTTTGCGCCAGATTCGCATTACCACAGAATAACGGGTGGTAGGAAGGAGAAGGCCTGTCCGGATCGCTACCATCTTAATCGCTAATCCAGCAGCTAAACGGCAGTGCTTGCACTGTCGTGTTCCGACGTGGAGAGCAAGCCAGCCGGTGCAATTACTGGCACAAGAGCGATGATACCCAATAAATGTGTTGTAGGTCCATAAAACTAATTTCTAAAAACTATGCCTGAGGAATTACAAAAAGTATGTTCCGAGGATAATAAAAGACAACTTTATAAATAACTGCGCTAGGTATCCTTTCATAGCCGTTTAATTATTTTTTAATGCATTTTTAATACCTCAAAGATCATTAGGCATAAGACCAAAAAGATAAGAGTTTTATGCCCTTAAGAGGTATGTAATCTGAAGTGAAGAATAACGAGACAACGCTCTCGTCTATAAATATCTCGACTTGCCTTATTTAGTTTTACTTATTTACTTATTTACTTATTACTTTACTGTTTTACTTATTTACTTGCCTTGACTTATTTAGTTTTACAGTATAATTTACATATTTATTAAAAAATATATTTTTTGCACATTTCTATGGCGTAGTTTTCATTTCTTGTGCTTAGGGAATTTAAAAAAAAACGCTAAAAGTTCGCTCTGATGGAGGTTTGCCTTTCGACTCATATATTCGCTTAATTTAGTATCTGAGTAATGTGGCGAAACTGGCAAACGCAATTAAGGCACAGAATGCTGATGTTGCAGATTCGAGTCCGGCCATTACCCTAATTTTTCTTTGTGTTGTCAGCATTTTAAATTTAATTTGAATGTATAAAAAAAATGCAAAAAAAATTATCGAAAAGTAAAAAACTTCGATTACAAAAGTCTGAATAAGTTGTCATATAGTATGAACAGTGATGGCCCGTACCCTTAACGAGGACTACAAACAGCTAACTAACCAATTTGGGGAATTAAGCAATTGGTCGAATAGTCGTTCCCAATTGTCAAATTTGAAAAGATCTGTGGAAAACAAAAAGGAAAAATATTTATCTTCATTCCGATTGGGCATAAAACTTGTATAGGTACTGTAAAGAATTCCAGGTTTTGAATTTACTGCTGGAATTTATAATTAATAGATTCTGGCGTTACTTTGCAGAGGTCCATATCAACAAACTGGAACAAATTGCCTTGCTATTCCGCGAAACCTCGAGGTCCCTCGAGAAGTAGCAAAGCAATTTGTTCCAGTTTGTTGCTCTACCATGTAATATTATATGCCGTGCTGAAAATGGAGTCAAGTAGTCAGCCCATAAAACAATAGTTATAGCATCTAATAAACCACTATTTAGTTATTAAAGTGATAATTTTGTCTTTCGAACTCTGAAACCTGTTTGGCAGAGTTTAATCTAAATCTGACACGTATTCAAGGCAAAATATCAAGTCATTAATAATAAAATGGACTCGAAACTTGTTAGTTCGGACTAATTTATGGTCGTCAACATTTAGACCATTAGGTTATAAAATAAATGATCCAAAATCTTACTGTCTCTGTCCACAGACCAATTTAAGCTTTTAATTTGAACAATCAGCTGGTTTTTGAGCTTACGCGTCTGCAGCCTCACCGGTTTCAATTTAAAAAGTGATGTAATGAAAGAAATGAATTAAAGTATTGATTTCTCTATGTTCTAAATATATACTTTGCTAGTCTGGTAAATATCAACCGAATTACGTACTAGTGGTTTGTGTCGGTGTCTAAAAGAATGGTTATATGAAATACTACTTTGAAATATGAAAAAGGAGGTCAAACGAGCAAGTGGGTCACCTGATGGTAAATGATTACCACCGCCCATAGACCCGCAACACCAAGACTATTGCAGATGCGTGGCCACCAGAGGGCTAAGATGGAATACCTCTTGTGTCAGTAAGTTTACCGGCTGTCTTGCTCTCCACGCCGGAACACAACAGTGCAAGCACTGCTGCTTAACGGCTGGATTAGCGAGCAAGACGGTAGTACCAGTCCGGACGGACCTTGTTCTAGGTCCTACCACCCGCGAAACTTGGAAACAATTAAATCACAACTATATTCTTAAGCCTTTGTATTTTCAGATTGTCTATAATCTATAATCTACACTAATATAATAAAGAGGTAAACTTTGTTTGTTTGTTTTTTTGTTAGTTTGTTTGTATGTAGGGGGTAATCTCTGGAACTACTGAACCGATTTCAAAAATTCTTTCACAGATAGAAAGCTACACTATTCCTGACGGACATAGGCTACTAATTTTACGTGAACGAAGTCGCGCGCGTCCGCTAGTTATATTATAAAGAAGGAAGTACTCTTGACTGATGAATGGATGATTGCTAGTAAAACACACGCGATTTATTAATTTCTTTTGCGACCTATTTCCTGCATTAAATTGCGATTATCGCCTTTGCCAATTGCCTTTTCAATCAGCTCCTCCAATCTTATTTAGCGGTGACGATTGCGATGACATAAAAATACAGTTTTAATTAAAATGAATGGGTACTTGTGAACAGGAAGCGAGTTAACGAGACTTATGTTAACGGCATCCAGTTAGGTACGTTAAAGTGGGGTAAGGTAAATGGACTTGTATTAAATCCAGGTTCCATGGAGAACAGCTGGCAGGAGTCATCTTCATCACCATTGCCAGAAGACTCCACGAGGACCTGGGTCTAGACAAGGTGACATTTTTTTGGCGTCACCGCTAGTAGAAACGACATGTATGTTGACGTAAGGTAGCGACAGTACACATCCAAATGTGTAGATCACCAATGTTAAACACATTCTGTCGTATCTACTATCGTTGACGATAACAGAGTGTCACTTTGTCTAGAGTCCCTGTGGCCCTATCATAACCGGCCAAGTTTAGTTTATCTCATCTCTATGTGCGTCCCTTTTTTCTGACACTAATTTGACAGAGACACAGGGAGGGATAAATTAAACCAGGGCGAGAGGCATTCGACTCAGCACTGTAGGTACGCTCCGTCGTCTTGCCTACAGAGTAGGTTATCGGCTAACCGCGCCCGGTCGCTCGCCCTTTCTATGTTAGTGTTATTGAAAACGAATTCAGCGCAACCCTAACGTTTCGCCAGGGAGTTGCGGGGAAGGCGGTTGCGGGCGGCGCGTTCCTTCCGATGCGAGCCGCCTAGCGAGTGTGTATGAATTAATATGAACTTTTTGTACGTGTCAACAAAGTTGGAATTCGTTTAATCGCGGTGGTAAAAGAGAAGTTTCTGTAGGTTAGTACTATTACTCATTCTGTGCCTGGGCATCATATTAGACCCAATATCTTGCGTTGCTGGCGTCCAGGGAGTTCCACAATCACCACCGGTTCTTCTGTGACTTCGTGGCGGATCTGCCCACGCTGCGTCTTCCGGTAAGCGGTAAGCTAGATAGTAAGCTTTTATACCTTTAAGCGTTTCTCTGATAACCGGTTGTAAAAAGTCCTAATAAAAGAATGATGTCGTTGATAAAGCGCTGATTTTTGTCGCGACGCGAGCGGATTGGCGCTATTTACCCGTGTAGCTACCACGCAGCGGTCCGCGCAGCGCTTGCGTAGTGTGGTCACTTTAGGGCCAATCTAGTGCTTGAACCGAAATCAAAGATTTAAATTATACTTCATTTATTAAAGCAAATTGTTCACAAAACTTGACAATCTAGACCACACAACGCAAGCGCTGCGCGGACCGCTGCGTGGTAGCTACACCCGAATGCACGACGCCAAGGAGGGAAATGGATTTATTTTATTGATTACATAACATAAGTGTAACATGTTTAGAAAAAGAAGAATTAATTATTTTCGATGATCACGATAATAAAGTTGATAAAGTTGGCAATTTCTTAAAATGACGATATCTTGAAATGCATCATGACCACAATATGTAGGTACATATTACACAATTTATTTTAAGTAGTTATTCTTTATAATAAACAAATACTTATAGGCTCGCGTTATCCTCAAAGTAAATATTAAATGAACAAGTTAAATTATGTTTTAGTAGTTATTGCGTTAAATATGGCAATGTAAATCATTTTATAATTAGTTTATGCTAATTATCATCCCGAAGAAGCAAATGAAACACTATTACAAACAGCAATAAAATTCACATTCCGAAAAGCTTTAAAGCTTAAATCCCTAGTTTTTTTATATTTCAGACTGGATATGCTTGCCATAAATTATGTGTAGGTAGCTCAATATAATTGCGCTTGTTATATTTATAGCGCAGTCCTGCTAATGCGCCGGCGACGCAGCGGTATCCGTGCGCGTAACATATGCTGGCCAATTATTGTAATGGTCATTAACTGGCCTATGAAGTACATTAGGGCATAAATATGCGCGGATGGTCGTTTTTTTAATGATTCATTATAACTTAAAGGAGACTGGCATCGTAACTATATTTAACTATAAATATATATATTATAGATCGGAATAGTTATAAGTATGGGCGTCAGAGTTGAGGTCACTTACACTCACTCCAGGGACCAATTTCATAAACGCGACAGGCGACAGGTGGCAATGGCAATTCGCCGGACATTACTGTGTCGACAAGTAACGCTACAGACTTATAGGCTTAACATCATAGTGGGCAAGCAATGTATACCGAATTATAACTGTCGCCTGTCGCGTTTATGTAAATGGGCCCAGGTGACATGTGACAATGACAATTTGGTATACACCGCTAATGGTTAACTCGAAGTGTCTTTGTATTGCCGGCTTAAGTTAGGGATACTGGCTTAAGTAGTCTGAATTGTCGTTGTCATTCAATAGTTTGGTCAAATAGGGGCAGGGCGTGCATGTCATGTGGATCATGGACGCCGCCAGGGTTACTTTCAGGGAGGTGCATTAAGTTGAAACAGTGACTAATTAAAAAAAAACTATGTATTTTCTTTGCGACAAAGTGCTTTCCCTTTCAGTCCCCTGCCGTCGCCCATGTGTATGTCATTCTCAAATTATTGTATGGCACTGTATGGATGTGTGTGTAATCCTTCGCCTCAAGTCTCGTGGCTTCACCTATAGTTGGGGTGAACAACCTACAGTTGATTCTTTTGGATGTTTAAAATAAGGTAAACAAACCACGCGATTTAATAAAGCAGGTTATTTAAATCGGCAGACTATATCGATTGGCGATTTTATTATTATTTATATATAACTATTTGCTGCTTATTATAGAGGTAGTAAAGCCACGCTGTATCCAATCGCTGTTATCAAACCGCGATTAAAATAGGATTAGAGAGTAACGTCAGCACACTGTCATTTCATACATATAGGAATGGAGCTAGCCGCAAGTCTATGAAATGACAGTGTGCTGACGTTACCCTCCAATCCTATTCTAGTGACGGCTTGACAATAGCAGGACGTATGGACACAGAATAAATATTAGTACTAACGTACAGAAACTTCTCTTTTTCGACCACAATTAAACGAATTCCAACTTTATGATCAGGCACAAAAATTTCGTAATACTTCATAAATATTCGCCAGGCGGCATGCGTCAAAAGGAAGGCGCTGCCCGCGCTCGCCTTCCACCCGCAATGCCCTGGCACACCGCTAGGGTTGGGCTGCTTACTATAATACTATCACAACGCGCGACACAGCGTGAGCGGGCACGCGCGCGGCGAGCCGGCAACCTACTGCGATTAACCTATGCCATAGGTCATGCGGCGAGCGCACCTACAGTGCGGAGTGAAACCCCCCTGCGGCCCTAACATGACAGCCCAGGTTTAGTTTAACCCCTGCCAGTGTCTCTGTCTAACTAGTGTCATAAGAAAGAGACGCAGATAGAGATAAACTAACCTTGGCCAGTCACGTTAGGGCCACTGGTATGGACCGGCTCGATCGGAGCGTACGTACCACACTCAATCAAAACCGGCGTGATGTAGTAGCTTGCTGCTGCGTTTCGTTCGGTGAGCGAGACATCCGGAGCTTAACAAATATTTGTCATGTCTTGAATGCAAGATGCGATCTCGATTAACGTCAGAATTCGAGGCCTAACCTGTGAATTTATTCCTTTCGGGGCACTCTGTATAAGACCATCATTAAAAACAAAAGACAGCTAAGAAACAAAACGCGACTGCTAGAAAACAAAACGCAACGGCTAGGAAACAAAACAGCCGCGTCGACGCACCCGAAGATAAATCTAACGACTTAATGCTCCTGGCTGCAATAATTGGAACAATAAAAGCTTTTTCAATTAAGCCGTGAAGATTGTATCGGCGCGGGCGCACGCGAGTCGGTTTGATTTGTTAGCGTATACTACTGAGTGCGTTAATGGTCCCTCACACTCATGAACAGAGCAGAGCTTCAAATTCTGGATAAAAATATCGCCCTTTAACTCCGAAAAAGCTATAAATGCTAGTCTGGAATCCAACCCAGCTCCTGGACTATACCGTTTAAGGCCTATTGCAAATTCATCGAATGGGACCCTTCCTCGCTCTATAAATGTAAGTCCTCCTATGCTCATGGCGTCAAGGCCCTCTCGGGCTGTGGACCATCTCAGCTCGGGGCCCCTACAGCCGTGGCCCGTGGTTTTTGGTTTCCCTTTCACCCTATTGCTTCGCCATTGCGCTCCTTCTAATTCATCTATCAACATTAGACTATCACAGTACTGTAGGTACTTGTGGGATAATAAGTGTTGAATGTACAGTAGTAAATCAACAACAACATGATTGAGCTTTGACTAAAATGGTTGAGGTAACCAAAGTATTGACTTGGATGCGAATGCGAGTACCTCACCCGCTCCCATGCGACAGTGACGCGCATTATGCGGTCACACGTTGCAACGTGTAAAACGCAACACGCGTAACGCGTAGTAAGGCGTGTGCGTTTAGTAACGCTTTACAAGTATTTGCAACGCGTTGCAAATACTTAAACTTCAGCACTGATCTCTCCATAGTCTCCATCGCGTATTTAAGACTAATGTCTAGAGCTCTCCATTCAAATGTAAATATTATTAAATCTACGAAGAATATAAAAAAATATGCAAACCTAAGGCTAAATCGTAACTATGAGTTGAGGTTTAGAGGGTGGAAAATGTTACCACCGTTTGTATAAAGAGCATTTTTTAAAGCTTGTTACTTCCACAAAGCTTTAAACCCGCACGTGCCGGAATCAGACAGGCCATTCGTTAACAGTCAATATTTATTGCGATATTCGCGTTATCCGTTTTAGTATGACACCGTCAGTACAACTACCCACTCGATACAGACAAACTTAAATATTAGCTAAGTATACATATTGACCGTGCAGCGTAAGCCTAAAGCAAGACGAACAAAAAGCGAACGATCTACATAATTCGCGAAGGAATGCGCCGCAGGCTGTGCACATGATCCAATAGCTGCGAGCCTGCGAAGATCGCGTTTTTTTTTTATAAAATAGGAAGGCAAACAAGCAAATGAGTCACCTGATGGTAAGTGATCACCTCCGCATATATACAGCCGCAACAAGAAGGAGATTGCAAATGCTTTGCCAACCCAAAGGACTAAGATGGAATACCTCTTGTGCCAGTAATTGCATCGGCTGTCTTGCTCTCCACGCCGGAACACAACAGTGCAAGCACTGCTGCTTAGAAGCAGGATTAGCGAGATGATGGTGGTAGCAATCCGATCGGACCTTGCACAAGGTCTTACCGCCCGCATTTTTTATGGAACAGTAGCCCTAACATGACCAGCTCAGATTTAATTTGTCCCTCCCTGCGTTTCTTTCTTTCTTTTTGGAAAAGAAAAGAAAACGAGTATGGGACCACTGGTTTCATAGAAAAGACAGGCAAACAAGCATGAGGTCATTAATAGATTCAGGCGTTACTTTGCGGAGGTCCATTTCAACAAACTGGAACAAATTACCTCGCTACTCCGCGAAACCAGTGCGGCGCTCGTGCTTCTCCGCTTCTACACGAAACAACATATAACACACAGACTCAACTACACACCACCACAACTAAACAACACGATCGACGCGCGTTTCGCCTCTGTACGAGGCATCATCGGGATCTAACAGTTCCTACTTGAACCGGGTTACCTGTTTTATAAAAAAAGGAAGGAAGTCGTGAGTTGATCTCTTTGAATTTTTCTTACGTGCATATTTGGTGGGAAATTCTGAATTCAGTGCAGGGTGGAGCTGGCCTATATACTATATAAATATACTATTATGTATTCTGTGGTATATGTACATAGGTAAATAAAAAATAAAAATAATCTATTTGCAGTTTTATGAGAGAACACATTAAAATAGTCGGCCTCATTGATCGAGTCAGCCACAATGTATAGTAAAAGCATAAGGCAATTATTAGTTAAAAATAACTATAGCGGTTAACCCATTTAGTAAAAAATAACAGCGCTGACTTATTTGTCTCATCGCAGATAATTATAGTTTATGTTCAAACTAATGATATGCATAATATTCACGAGTAAGTACAGGGCGACTTTAAAATAAAAATTCAAATAATTTTCTGGGGTTCCGTATCTAAAAAGGAACCCTTATAGGGTATGTCCGTCGATCTGTTTGTCTGTTTAGGTCAGCTAAGTCAAACCTATAGGAGTATAATTTGTCTTATAGGGTACTTCCCGTTGACCTACGATTATGTTGTAAGAATCAAGGTCGAGACCCCAAGTAAAGAAATAAAAACGAAAATCGCCTATTCGTAGTTTACACATAAAACTCATAAGACATGAAAGTAGATAAGGATAGGAGAGCTCATTCGCAATAAAAAAAAAGGTCATTTAGTACCCAGTCCATTTATTCGTTTCCGAGATATTGGTCATTTTAGTTTCAATTTTGTCAATATTACCATAGTAATGAAAATCCTTGTGTTCAAAGATCAAAGGTTTTCTAATGAAATTTTACGTGTTCGCCGGCTCTGTGAGCTTGTGTTGTGACGTTTTGACTCTTTTCTATTGCAAATGCTCTTTTTTTATGAAATAGGAAGGCAAACAAGCAAATGGGTCACCTGATGGTAAGTGATCACTACCGCCTATAGACGCCCTCAAGTCCCACAACACCAAGAAGATTGCAGATGCGTCTTTCCTATATTCCCTTTAAAGGGATTGCATCAAGGTTCCAAACACCCTGTATACTTTTTCATTTTACTTCACTAGAATAGTGTGAAAAGCCGTATTAATATTTATTACCTTAACTGTGCTACAAAGAATTATCAGCAATAAAATAAACGTGCATGTTTTATACCGCCCACAATTCTACCAGATAAAAGTTAAAACGCTATGCAAATCCCGTAAAATATAATCACATTAAAACCTTAATATAATCCGTTTAAAATATGACCTATAAATATTGCCAGACTAAATATTTACAACGGCCAAAGACCACGACTGTGCAAAAAAGAAAAAAACAATGCATCTATTTGCATTACTCTGAACGTTGGCGGGAAAAGAAATTAAAAAGTTAGAGTTGAAGCCTGGTCGTTGGTAAGTAGAGTTGGGAATATTGCATGCTGCTGTACGATGACTTGCGAAACATGGTGATGCTATACAAAATTTGTAACATCTTGTATCCACCTGTGTTGACAAATAAATTATTTGTACTTGTATAAGTCGAAGCTAAATCATAAGATGCAGGATATGAAAAAAGTTTCTGTACTAACGTACTATTATTTACTCTGTGACGGAACGTAAACGGTTACTCCTCGAGGCTGACAGTTGCAACACGTGCGTTGCGCTGAAGACTCGCCGGTTTATATTACTAGAACTGCATTAACTATCAAGGCTGTTGACAAAATGCACAATTAAATTAAGTTGCATGTCCAATTTTGTGTATTAGTTAAACAATATTTTTATGTCCCAATTCTTACTTCCCATGTCTTACGTCCTAAGTCTTAACTGTAACTAAACAATTTTTTTTTAAATTTCCTATCGATAACTCCCGTTATTATCAGTTACACATCACTAGTAAGCGCATGCCAAATGGATGCATGCATCGTTGTGACATTTACATTACAAAGAATGCAAAACCAAAGAATACTAAATACTAACTACGGAAAACGCTAGACGGTCTTTTGTTAGTACCACAGACTATGTAACACTACAGTAGTAGTGGTACGGAGCTTTGATGAAGAACTAAAGCATGGATATAGCCTCAGTACATGTCAAGCGTACACACCCTAAACTGACAAAATGGTCACCTTTAGTGTACGTCAAGGTAGGTAATAAATAAGAATAACGTATATACTACCTTAATGCATACCAAAGGTAACGATTTTCTCTATTCATGTGTGTAAAGGGTCTCAAATTGAAGGGAAGGTTTAGAGTATGTAGTCGTCTCTTTTTGACACATTGCATTGCAATTGAAAGTAAAAAGATCAGGTATTGTTTTCAATTTTAAAACTCTTTCTATGTTTGTATGGAGACTGGCATCGCATCCAGTAGAATGCTACACAATTGCGCATAAGCCGAAGCTGTTTGTTAACTCAGTGGCATAAAATAAGGCAACCCTTATTGCAGAATTAAATGACATAAACCAAAAGAGTTGCACGCCGTCGTAAAAAGTTAACTCGAGTAAAAACTATAAAGGCAACGCCGAGACCATCACAAACGCAATGACGAGGTACAGTTATGCAAAACCATTAAAAGAGAACATTAAATAAGCTTGTCAACATAATCAATGAATTAAAAAACGCACCAAAAAAACGTTCATTTTCAAGCCACTTGTCACACGGGTGAACGAACTCGGGACCGGACTTTTATGATTTTTATTGTCAATAGTCACAATGTATTTTTATGGAGACGCCAAAAATAAAAGACTTGTAATATACGGCGTAACATACTGGTGTTGGAGAAGTATTGGATTCGTTCGTTTTCTTTACGTTTATCATCGTTTCACACCTCTAGGCGCTACTTCTTTCAACGCTCCTGTGACGGCATAAAATTGTATTAACATTATACAAATACTTTTTCTCTAGACTACGGCATAAGAAGCAAATAATTATTACTTATGCTTAAACCATACGGCAAGGAGGGGATTCGATCCCGGGATTCTTAGTATGGGCCGATCCTAGCATCCAAGGATTCTTCTTCTTCTTCTTCTTATAATGCCTTTCCATTACTAGATGTTGGCCGTCAGCTCTGCAAACTTCTCCCTGTCTTGAGCCACCCGGAACAGTTGCTCTGCACTGGTGATACCAGTCCACTCCTAATATTACGCAGCCAGGATTTCTTCCGCCTTCAGGGACGCTGCTTTCTTTAAATTTTGCCCATCAATATAAGTTGAAGCAGCTGATATCTGTCTTGTCGCCGTGCCCCAGACATTCTATCTTGTGCAATCCTAAGATTGGTCATACTAAATATCCCGCGATCAAATCCCTTCAGGACCAAAAGCGACTATTCTGAGATAACACTCTTGTCTTTTTAAATTTTATGTCTGTTGAAGATTTATAGAAGTTCAAACTTTTCCTTAGCTTAATCTCAATAGAAGTCTTAATTCACTTTTAGGGCGTCCGCTAAGTGGCACGCCCATAGATAAATAGTATGAGAGCGTCCGCTAACTGGGGGTGCGGGTGCGGTCTCATACTATTTGTTCGATAGGCGTGCACCCGCTCCGTGCACCCGCGCGACGTAGCGGAGGCCCTTAGAGACAGACACACTGACTGAGGTTTATCGCTATGCACCTTCCTAATAATCTCAGTTAATCTTAAAGCTAAAATTAGTATTAGAAAAACCCAGATTATTTCGACTCCTCTTGAGCATCCTAGGTCCGCTTCGCTATATAGGTACGAGCGTCCTTAGCTTATACTAAGCTAAGGTCTAACTGCTCGCTTTCTGTCCAGAATCTCTAAAAAACCTATCTGCGTCTTAACGTCGTAGGTCAATTAAAAAACGCACTTCACCCCAACAACATAATTAAATTGGTTAAGTGTGAAAGAAATATTCCCAAAGCATATTAAAAGCGCATTAAAATTAACTGTGCAAATGGATTCCTCAAATCAAGATAACAACTAATTGCGATTATTCAATATTTTCCCACCGAAGCTGGTCAGATTAGAATATCTGATACATCTCGCCATTGGTTTGCTAACTTTTGATTGGATGAGGAAACATAATAATTGGCGGTTTGACAGAGTCCTCGTGGGAATTTTCGCGATGTCTCAACCCTAGCGTCGCTGACTATGGATATTTCCGACAGCGTGTACAATGTAAAAACAAACTTATTTGTAATCACGGAAGACTCAAACTCGCTTTAGTTCTAAGCTGGCATCTACAAGGTTAATGCTAGGGTCTTGCCTAGGCGACTAGGTTTATTAAGTAAAGGTCGAATTATTTCCAGCGTTAATTAAGTGTTAAAGTTTTACTGTCTGATTAAGAAGACCTATCCACCTTGCTTTACAGCAATCGACTTGTATTGGATTTGTTATATGTATAGCAATACAATTTTAATCGCAAAATTTCACGTAGTTAAACCGATCTCTAGAAATAGTGAAAAATATTTACCTTAAAAATGCTATTTTAATAAGAATAAACACAATAGTGATTGCTGTTGTTTATTGGTACTTTTGAAATGAAGAACTGGCGACTTTTCCCAATGCTGTTTTCATTCTGCGTAAAAACAGTGTGTATTTTGGAGGATAACATTGTATTGAGTATAAAATAGCGAAGTCGAAGTCAGTTGCTGAGAAACAAAGAAAGATGTTTTGCATTAATTCCTAATTGTCAATAGTTTGACAAATTTGGCATAATAGTAATTACTAGGTAGGAATTATAAACCAACGGTCGCCTCGGCAGTTCTTTTTGCAAACACTTTTCCTTTGCTATATCCAAGACATTATACGAGTACGTTACTGAGCTATGTCTATCACAAGACTGTATTCACATCATTATTTATTTCATTGTATCTCTTACATATTCGAATTAAAAAAAGGTCACAAGTAAAAGGCCTCTGATACCCACAATTATTTAACGCGCTTTCGTTTTTGGAATAACGTTACGTTAGCTATTGCGTCTTTCCTGTGGAAGATTCTAAATTATAACGAGACCTTAGGTACATCCTGCCGCGTTTCTAGGTCAAATATAATTATTTCAACACTAAGGTAACCGATAGTCAAATTCCAAAGTCATTAACAACACTGGAATCTAAATTGGCATCCCCCTTACAACTGTTACAAGTCAATCATGTATTGAAAAGGTGAATCTAAGGGGCCGTTTTCATGGAGCCAATTCTCGAATGCAAGTTCGATTGACCGATCGATCACAGCATACCGCGGTAGCCCGCAAGGGGTCGCCATTATCCACGTGATGTTTTTGAGCATTTTTAGAGCACGCCTACTAGCCCCTCTGACCAGGGGCATAAGGAGATTTACTGCATAATTCTAAGCTTCAAGTAACGGCTGACGAGTTGAAGACAGACAGGGTGCTGTTTCGACGTCGAGCTCGTCGCCGTTAAACTTGGAGAACAACATATACCGACGCCATATGACGACCGGATAGCCTAGTTGTTAAAGCCCTGTCTACGGAGTGAGGGGTATTGGGTTGGAATTCCAATAGGGGCAAACATTTATATGATGTTGTTTGTTTGTACTCGGGTCATGGATGTTATACTATAAATATATATATATCTACACAAGTGTGTATATCTCTTGTCCAGTACCTATTATACAAGCAGCATAAGTTGCTTAATTTGGGACTAGGTCAGTTGGTATAAATTGTCCCAAAATATTTTTTTATTAATATACTGTCACACATCGGATGATGATACTGGCGATGATAAAGAATGACCACTTGTCGAAGAAGAACATTCGACGGTAGAAAACCGGTTATTGTTATCGGTGTCAACAATACAGACATAACGCATTTACAATTGCCACTAATTCGTCTTTTGCATAATTGTTTTCACGTAATAAACTTTATGAAGGACTTTATTGTGCAATCAAATGATCATTAAGCAATTCAGCCATCAGTGAATTAAAAGAGTCGCCTACGTTATGGTCAAAAATATGGACATAATGATGTTAGCGATAATGTTGCTAGGCTATAAACACTATAGACCCCAGATAATGGGCCTTATTTGGACTTGAAAGCTGGTCTATTAAACGCAAGATCCTTCAACCATCCTAACATTAATTTAGTTAAAAACAGAATATTATTGCTTAATATTTAATTTACCACGACGTTGATTTGATGGGCTAGAAAATCATGTAAGTTATTAAACATATTTTTTACGTAAATCCTTTTTTAGATTTTTATTGTATTTAAAGAAGCATAAACTGGATACAAGAGAACCAATCGACCAATTGATAGTAAAAAGATCGGACCAAGTATAACAATGTAGTAACTAACAGATGAATCGAAAATAGAGGTCATTTTTATAAGCATCATATCGAGGTCCAAGTTGATCTAAGAACCGGCAATAAGGAAATCATCCAACCAAATAACAGTTGCCGTCAAGGGAACATGATACATGAGAAAAAACCGACTTAATAGGTCACTTTTTGTATAAAACGTAATTGGACAATATCATAAATTGTGTCCGCACACATAATCGTATGTCTACTTGAACAGACCGCATAGCCTGAAGGTTTAATTTTGTGTCAGTATTGGCAAACACACGGGCACTTCTTAATTTCGTCATAAATATCAAATTGACAGCGCTTTGATTCCGCTTGGCGTTCGGTCAATATTTTGACTCAGTGACACTACCATTGACACACTCATAATGACAGTTGTCAAAGATTTGTCTGAAGCAATGCGTCTCGTCAGTCCAATACAGGTTTGGAAAAACTGGATACGATCAAAATCTACGAGTTTAATCTTATCTGCAATGGAACTAATGTGCAGTGTTGCCTATCCATGGTTTCTATCATCAACAACTGATTCAGAGGCCACGATTTAAACTAAGGCCATGGTTTCTCTGGGCTATTTAGCAATCTCATTTATCTGACTACTAGTAATGGTTCAAAAGATACCACTGAGGCGCGGGACGTTGCTGGAAGTGGGCAGCATAGAACCGGTCTGAGCCTTGACCTCTGTGCAGCGGGACATCTTTTGGCTGATAAATTTTGATAGTGTTTTGCCTATCTACAACGCCTTAATGGCCTTTTATTTCTCCATATTTAGACGTAGGCGTCATTCAATGTCTTCCACTTTTGGAAACCTCGTGCCCTTATCACTCACTAGCTACGGTATGTTAGATATTATCTATTAAATGGCCCACTGGTCATCAACTCTTCACGTCCCATTTAATTGATTTAATGCTGTACTTTCTTTTAGATTTCGTTTTTTATCAGCTTTTTGCCAACGCGCCGACTTTCGTATACTAATCTCTATATCTGTGCTCCATTTTATTTCCATAGATCATCAATGCATTTTGTTTGTTTCATTGTCTACTTGATAGCGCTTTGTGGGCAATTCGCCACGCTCTTGCCAAACGTGTGGGTAATGTCTGTCGGTCAGGGAGAAACATTGGTAGCTGTTTACGTTGATGATGTTTTATTCAATAAACTGTGGTTTTTGAGAATTATGCTTTACAGTCGTTTCGTTTGGGGGGAAATAAAATTTAAAGTGGAATCAATCGCTATATTTGTATAAGCCATTAGGAGTTAGAACAGTTTAGAGCTAGTAAGTACTGTAACAAACGGCCTCTTTTACACTACGGTTGTAAAAATCATCACCATATCGGAAAGAAGAATGTTAAGGAAGATAGTAAATAATAATTATTATTATTATTATAAGCTCACGCCTGTTTCCCTTTGGGGTAGGCAGAGACCACAGAACGCCATTTGCCCCGGTCCTGGCATACTTTCCTCGCTTCCTCCACACACATTCCTCTCTTCATACATGCTCGGCGGTTCCGGGTACTTCCGGGTACGGGTTATAGTAAATAACTCGTAAAGAAATACAAATTATAAAAAATTAACTATATGTACCTACTTAGTCACTGTTACTATTAATGAAATTAATGAAACAAATGATAACATAAGTAAAATAAACGTTAATACAAGGCGTGGTAAGTTAATAGCATGCCGGAAGGACGTTAGCGATCCACCGCCTACTTGCACACAGAAATCACGTAATGCAGTTGATTCGACAGCTTGATTACTCACTGATTGATAAACGAGGCTTCTAATTCCGGTCCTACTTTTGCTTTTGACCTTCGTTTCCGACAATACTTAGCCTCAGATTATTAGGTTTGGCGTGACGGTAGGTATTTTAGCTCATCTATTTTTTTTCCATTATGCTCATTTTTATGTTTTTTTTTTCCTTACATTTTTTTGTTAGAATAATATCAATTGTTAAATCAGACTAATTTAAACTATTGAGTTAACACGTTTTGTCCAGTATCAGCTGAGCAAATCTACTGATTTTGTAGCTAGTACAAATTTACACCATGCCCACGTTAATTAATCGATAATCAATGTATACTGACACCTATATGTGTATTATATATCCGCATGTAAACATTTTTATGAATCAGACAGCAGGTTATCGATTACATTAGGTGAAAACTGTCCTAATGTGAACAACGATTATTTTAAAAGATACAAGTATCAGGCAGGTCATCATCATTGTCTATTGGAAAACCAGTTAGTCTCATGTCAAATCCACCTAATTCAAGAGCTTAATTCCAATGGTTTCCTTATAGAAAATCAAATAGTTTCCATAAAACCCCATTCAGCAGGATTCTGCTCATCAACGATTTCCAACGATGCAACTTCTGAGAAATCAATGCACAGAGGAATGCTTCCAAAGCTATATCGCCACAGGCAGACAGTTAAGTCCACCATTTAGTCACACCTTAGTGCAAGTCACTTAAATTTGTCGCTTACTTGGCGCAGTTTGATACAGTTAGTCAGTTACACCAAGAACTCTGCATACCAGAGCAAGCGGCTCTTACTAGTAAGTTAGTGAGTAACGTTATCCTTATTTATAACGTTATCGGGACTTTAACGCGATTAATATATTATTAATTTACTTCGACTTTTCGATCATGTTACCACGGCCGTGGTTACGAGTCGACTCAGTCTGCTCCCGATAACGTTATAAATATGTGTGAAAATCGCGAAAGTTTAAAACAATTTAACGTTATCCTTATATGCCGTACAACATTAACTTCAACAAATACTACCAACTCATAGGGTTACTTATGATTTGCGCTTTGGAAGCTTTGAATCATTCTTTATGAACTTTAACCATGAAATGGTTTAGTGCCAAAGGAGTTAAGGCTGACAACACTTCTTAGATATTCCACATTGATGTCATTATTTTTACAAAATCAGGTATAGTAATTAACATTTTTAAGAGACAGTTAACGTATTTAATTTAAGCGCTCACAAAAATACAGGACTATTTTTAGATTCCATTTCACGTATTAATTATTGACAAATTAGAGATCTGTTTGTATCATATTGATCACTAGACTATCTTTTAACTAAAAACGTACAGACTAGTAAAGCAATAAGTGTATTCAATAATAATAATCTCGGCTGGGCTGTAGTTTACACTCTTTGACAATACGACCAATAAACGTCGTTATGATATAAGTTTACAACATGGCCTGAAGGTTAAGTTTAATCTATGGAGTCTTGAATATCTTAACATATAGACTGGTAGGTTGGATTGTTCTACTTTCTTCAGTAATTACTTCACTTGCATCTAACTGGACCTAGGTAGGGCTGTCTGAAAGATCAGTTAAGATTTTTGGCAGATCAAGGATGAAAAATCAGCTCAAAGAATCACCATAACAATTGTCAGATTCTTCTTTATTATGGTGATAATATTCATAATGCTGGTTAATGATTAGGATATCAATGCTCCAAGAAACTCATGAAACGTGAAACTTATGCTTCAAGTGAAATATGAGATACTAAAACAGTAGATAGCAAGAAATAGACTGCTTTTTCTCCACAGGAGAAACGCTACGATTTAGTTTATAATATTCGGTTTTATAACGCAGATTCTCATACATTTGGCGCGTAATGCTATAAAACCGTTACTAATATGACTCGAGACTCCAACGAAGGGTACTGCTCCGGTAGTCAAGGTTTACTGGCACATCCAAATGACATTAGCCTATTTCGCGATGCAAAAAACGCGATTAATGATACCAAGTAAGCAGAAAATGAAGTCATCATTTCGGTACTGTGACCAGGTAAAAACGTCAACGGCTTCCCACGATTTAGACACCTAACCCTAATGCATTTCCTCTTAGAGTTTACTTTTTAATATTTATTTATTTAGGGGCTTTGATCAAAACTGAACATGCCATTAGAAAACAATAAATGTAAAAATAACACATTACACAACAAATAATAAAACCTCTCTTATCAAACACACATAGACCCTTAGCTGCATCGCCTGTATCGCTATAAGACAACTTGTTTCTCCCAATAAGAATAGCTAGAGAACATAGCGAAAACTCCCCTCCGTTCTAGAAGAATTTTAATTGTTTAATAGAGCTTATGGCAATTTTGTATGACTATAGTTGCAAAACTTCTGAAATATTCGGAATTATTCCGGAAAACTTCCGGGAATATTTCGATTACTCGGAAACTTTCCCAGTAATAAAACCGGTCACGTGCGAGTTGGACTCTTTTATTATATTTAACAGAAAACATTCCTTAATCATAAGGGTGCATACATTTAGTCATTCTACTTCAGAACGAGTAATTAAAAAAAGTGACAGGAAATTCGATTCTAATGATGTCAACACTAGAAAGAGACAGAGGCGTTTAATTCGAGTCTTTCGCTTAGACCGTTTGTGCTGTTCACAGCGCGCAGTCCATCAGTTCATGGTTCGGCCATTTTGGAATTAAAGTGATATATTTTTATTTTAAAATGTCCGTATGAAATTATACATACATATAATATCCAATCAGGCTTATATTACGACTATTTACGACCGCTAGTCAAGTCTTTCGTCGGCGATGTGACTTTGGTTAAACAACCTCCCAGAGACTTTAAAATGCGTAACACCAGCATTTCATCTTTATTAATCATCATCAAATTAATCTATGATCACTGAAAACATAGATTTAAAAAAAGGATCAGGCTTTTTGTATTATTACAAAACATGGTTGTATGTGCCAAGATACCTTTGCCTTTCAACACTAAAAATGACAGCCCGAGGCCGAGCGGAATGAATACTTCCTCCCCTCCCGGAATAGTTCCCCACCTCATACGTCCCTGGGAATGTTTCCGAATGTTTCCGAAGGAATCAAGGAAGTTTTCGTCTTTGCCTGGGAATACTTCCCAGTAGGTAAATTAAGTTTCCGCCCGTGTTGATGTTAAAAAAGCGTAAATAAAACATAAATATTTATCGTATTACCTATGTCAGGGCAAGTTATGTACCAATTTTTGTAATTTAATCATGATTTTCTTATGTTGTTATATTCGATCGAATACGCAACTTAAAAACCTAGCCGCCGTGTGTTTTTCTTCTGTCCCATGAATTTATGTAGAATAGCGTAGATATACAGATACTTGTTACGTACATCCTCGTCTTGTATGTAGTCAACGCTTGTAGTCCAGGGCCCAATTTTATAAACGTGACAGGCGACAGGTGACAGTGACAATTCGGTGTACATTGCTTGTCCACTATAATGTTAAGTCTGTAGCGTTACTTGTTGACACAATAATGTACGGAAAACTGTCACTGTCACCTGTCGCCTGTCGCGTCGATGAAATTAGTACCAGTGTCCAATCTCATAAATGTGACAGGTGACAGTGACAATTTGGTATACATTGCTTTCCCACTATGATGTTAAGTCTGTAAGTCTGTAGCGTTACATGTCGACACAGTAATGTACGGCGAATTGTCACTGTCGCCTATCGCCTGTCACGTTTATGAAATTAGTCCCAGAGCCCAATCTCATAAACGCGACAGGCGACAGGTGACAGTGACAATTTGATATACATTGCCTGCCCACTATGATGTTAAGTCTGTACAAGTCTGTAGCGTTACTTGTAGACATAGTAATGTATAGCGAATTGTCACTGTCACCTGTCGCGTTTATGAAATTGGGCCCAGGTAACTTGTTCATTGTTAATTTGTTAATTTTACAATAAAAGAATACCATAACAGTAGTAGGGTTATTTTTGTGCACGAGTATGTAGGTATGTACCTATGTAAGGATTGGAATGATTAAAACGATGTTTTTATTAAGTGTTTAAAAACAATTTCGTCGTAGTTTTTATTATTTTGTTTTGGATTTCTACAAAGAAAGTCTTTATCGGTAATCGCCTGCCGGAACCATCCAGTGGATATCTACTTTTAGGTTTTTCCCCTACTAACTACGGACGTACTGCGTGTAATGTACATACGGTTGCAAAATTACGTAAGTAATTTTAACAAAAAGGCGCGTAAAATACCGATAGTTTGCGGCGTGTGTTATATAAAACATGGTTGTATGTGCCAAGATACCTTTGCCTTTCAACATTCAAAAATGACAGCCCGAAGCTCGAGGCCAAACGGAATGAATACTTCCTCCCCTCCCGGAATAGTTCCCCACCTCATACGTCCCTGGGAATGTTTCCGAATGTTACCGAAGATGGAATCAATCAAGGAAGTTTTCGGCGCGCAGAGCTGGCGGGCCGGGGCGGCGGCGGCGGCGCACGGCGTCTTTGATTTCGTTTACTTGCGTTGTGTGTGAGAGCTTGTAAAACGCCGCACGCGCCGTTCAGTTTATTCGCCTATTCTTCGTGTTGAATTACAGTTAAGTAATTTAAGCAAGGTACTTAGGTAGGTACCTCGAAATCAAGCTGAAGTGTAGAATTATTTCTAAGATGAAAGAAATATTCAGCTCGCACAGCCCTGTCGAATTTCCATCTCTTTCTATCGCGTTACTCTTACCAATTTTTTTTATACAACATAGGAAGGCAAACGAGCAAGTGGGTCACCTGATGGAAAGTGATTACTACCGCCCATAGACACCCGCAACACCTAGGAGATTGCAGTGCGTTGCCAACCCAGAGGGCTAATATGGAATACCACTTGTGCTAGTAATGAAGTAAGTATGAAAAATAGTGAATTTTACCGTATTTTACCAGGGTAATTTTATCGGTCTGCATCACTACTTACTATTTAAACAGTGATTCTATTGGAAGTTGGAATTACATATTTTATAATTATGTATCATAATTCTTAACTTATAGTGTAAATAATGAGTAATAACCTCAGAATTACATACATTTTTTACTTTTTTCACAAGTAAAGGGAAAAGTCCGAAAACTGTAAACTTGTAAGGTATGTTACATCACATTTTGTATTTATTACAATCTTATATTTGCACTTAGTACGTATGGGACCAAGAGTTTTACAATAGCAAAGTTAAGTTTGTCCCTCAATTCGGTTTCTTTTTTCATTAAAGCAATGCTTGGTGCTTATTAGGTTTGTACGGAACCCTCGGCGCGTGAGCCAGACACGCACTTGGTCGGTTTTTAACGAAATTTTCGTATTTTTCGGCCATCGAAAACTTCCGAATGTTTCGGAATGCTTCCGAATGTTACGGGAAGTATTCCCTGGGAAACATTCGGAAAGATTCCCGCTTGCATCTATATGTATGACATCAATGGAGTCTTGTAAACAGACTATTAGAAGAAGAAGAAGGGATAGTTCTGCGCCAAGCTAATAGCATGAAGACACAGAGAATTAAGCTACTGTGAACCCTAACCCCTCACCCCTTACCACCAATTAGACCGGTAAATCGCCTGCAAGTTAACTGTTAGTTAATACTCTTTTAACGATGCCATATAGAACTATATTGTGGATAGAGTTAACGATTCTGTTATAGAAGTTTAGTTTGTGTAATCCGCTCGATTACCTGTCAGAGTTGGTTAAGAACCAGTTTGTTGGGTGGTGTGATCAAGGCAATGTATTGTTGGGCTTATTAGAATGTTGACTGCACTGACTCTGCAATTATCTCTATGTTTATCAAGCTGTTCTAACTTTGTTTTGAACCTAAGCGTGGATAAAAAATAATAGAGTGGGTGACCCTAAGATAGCGAACTTATACATGTCAGGTACGTGTCTAGGTATGCACTTATGTACGACCGTCATGAGACACTTGATGTTTTAAATTTGTCTTGTATTCCACAGAAGTTTTATGCACACAACAAGCCTTCCTTTCTCGAGTGTTATCTCAATAATTAGATTAATGAAGTCGCATTTTGGTAGTTAAACTTTAACTTTTATAAAGTTTAAGTTAAGAAACCTAGCCGCGTTAGTTCAATAGCTTTAGGTAGGTCCGCGTTGGTTCACCTTTTCTTCGCCACATTCCATTCCACCAAGGCCGGAGAGATTGACTTATTAAATTGATAAAAGCGACCCACAAATTACAAGTTTCAAAACAATCGCCGCAATAAAAGCGTATTAAAATTAAATTGCATTTCGCAATTTGTTGACAGTTGAGAATGCTTGCAAAAGAACTTAGCCCTTAACGGAGAACTTAAGTAGTAAACTAGCTTATAGCGGCGGTGCCCTTTGCAACTTGGCCGTGTAACATACCTTAGTACTCGTACTGGTATTTTTGCTTATCCAAATTTGAATTAAACACAGTTTTGTCAGTTGGAACTTTATTATTCACGGTATTTCGAACACTGCTGCACTGTTTTCGAACGCACTTGGGAGAGAGCGCGGCATACGTCCGCTGCGCGCGGCGGCCCGGGCTGTACTGAGGCACGCCTGCGCCTGCGCAGCGCGCGGGCGCGGAACTCGCCGGGCAAGTCGCAAGCGCAAAGGGTTGCCAAAAATGTTGATAAAGTAGATGTTATAGTTTATTGGTTTAATAGTTCATGATAATTTGTAATATAAACTTTTGAGCATGCGAATCTAGCTTTTTACAAGAGTCAATTCGTCTCTACAATTTTTTTTAAAGATTTACAATTTGACAAACTGTCATTAGTGACAACTTCTTATCGTTGCTGGACCAATGCCAGCTACAATTCGTGGTGTTTATCCTAAGAATCGTACAGTATCAACGATTAACGATTAATTTGACCATATGAAACTGGTTATGATTGGATTGGTTTGTTTAAAAGGACTACGTGACCACCAGTCACACCGCATCGTTTTTTTTATCTGTCACCTAGTGCTTAGGCTTTGTACAATTTCTTAGCGGCTTCTTACGGCTTACCTACTACTTAACTAAAAAGATACTTTTTCTTGCATTGCGAGATATTTTTACTATTTGCACTTCATGAAGTTAGCAGCCCTAGCGGGCACCCAACGGATGGTCCGGTTTGTTTCGTTGCCTTTATTGTTTTGTCAAACGAATAAATAGGTTTCGCCTTTTACGCTAAATTATGTAATAACTTTTAGTTAATAAACATTAGACGTACGAAGAACAATAACGCTTGCTTTAATTAAGTGTCATGCCCTACGTGGCCATTGGGAAACTTGTATAGCTCTACAAGTTTTATAATGTACTTACATAAGGCAATGGTCCCAGTCGTTGACAGTGACCCAATAGGTGACGAGAAGATACGGATACATATGTTAGTGTATATATTTTTATGTATGTTAGTCTTTAAGGTATTTTTCTATAGGCCTTCGTTGCCTGAAAATAAATGATTTAATAAAAATAATATAAGTAAAAACGAGAGGCAATGATGGCAACTACTGGTAAATACATAGACTGCTAAAAGCATTACCCTTCTTATTGGCGTTGCTGTAGTTGGGTAAAAACAATGTCCTGCTCGTGTCAAGCACGGGATGATTACCTTGTGTATTTAATGTTTGTATTTTGGTTTAAAGTATATAATTACTAGCTTCTGCCCGCGGCTTCGCCCGCGTGGCCTACAGAAAACAAATGACATCTAAATCCGAAAACCCCGAAACATCATTATTTATTTATGATGAGCAGCTGCAATTCTAATTTTCAAGTTTAATTATTATTATTATTATTATAAGCTCACGCCTGTTTCCCTTTGGGGTAGGCAGAGACCACAGAACGTCATTTGCCCTGGTCTTGGCATATTCCTTCGCTCCCTCCACACACATTCCTCTCTTCATGCATGCTCTGCGGTTCCGTGTACTTCTGATTTGACCTGTCTTCAGGACATCACAAATTTGGTTGACAAAAGTACGTCGAGGCCACCCTCGACCAACTCGCCCAGTCACATCACCTTCATAAATTTGCTAACATAATTGCCTTTCATCCATTCATTCAATATGCCCAAACCAACGTTACATTCGTTTCTCTATTCTAGTCACTACATCTTCTTTCAGACCTCACCTCTCTCTCTCTCTTATAACACCATTTCTCACTCTCTCAGTCAGCTTGATCCCACTCATACTACGCAGAGAACGCATCTCTGCGGCATTTATTCTACTCCTATGCTTCTTCTCGCAAACCCAGCTTTCATTTCCATACATCAACGTGGAAACTAACACAGCATCGTAAACAGCCGAACGTCGTAAAAGGCACGTTTAGCTGTTCACGTTGCTGGATGCGACATTCTGGCTGCTCACAAAAGCACGCACAGCTCCCAATTTCCCGCTTTCACTCTCCTTTCAATGTCTTCATCGTGCTTTCCATCCCTAGTAAACATACTACCTAGTACACAAATTCTTTCACTTGTTCAACTCTTTCATTACCAATCTTTATTACACATTCAGAAACCTCTTCATTCTTCTCTTACACCATTACTTTCGTTTTTGTAACATTAACTGTCATCCCTTAAAGTCTTCCAAGTTTATATCTTCGAAAAAGCCTCCATACCTCCATACAAAGTTTTAACACCGTTTCTCACGTTTTAATTCTGAAAATCCAAATACCCTTAAACACGGCGGTATTCATTTATGCTCAATAGGTCTAATTTTCAAGTTTATACCTTTAAAAAACGCCGATACCTCCATACAAACTCCCGCCTCCCCGTATTACCCCTTCAAATTAAAAATCTAAAATCTCTGAAATATCTCATTATTTATTTATAACTATCTCCTGCCCGCGGCTTCGCCCGCGTGGCCTACAGAAAACAAATGTCTTTTTTTTTAATCAAAAAACTTATAAGTGCTCTCACTCCCTCTCATATTTTCACCGCCCGTTTTGCCCCATTCCAATGTAAAAATCCAAATACCCTAAAACAAACAATCATTTTGAAGTTCTTATTTTTGAATAAACCGATACCTCCCCTCCATACAAAGTTTCACCCCCGTTTCCCACCTTTGAAATTCGATAGTCATAAAACCCTGAAACACATAATTATTTATTTATGATAATTATCTAAAATTCAAAATTTCAAGTTCCTATTAAAAACCCGATATCTCCATCCATACAAACTTTTACTCCCCGTTTCCCCCTACAAATTTGAAAATCCAAAAACGCTGTGACGCGTCATTATTCATTTATGATAAGTAAGCTGTATTTCAAAATTACAAGCTCCTATTAAAAAAATCAATACGTCCTTACAAACTTTCACCCCCGCTTCTCCCCCTTTAAATGTAAAAATGCAAAAATCCTGAAATACGTTATAACACTTATTAAGCTATTTATGATCAGAAGTTCTAATTCAAATTTTCATGTTTATGACTTCAATCAACAAAGACTTTCAAACAAAGTTCAACCCCCACCCCCCGTTTCCCCCTAAAGGTAAAAATTCCAAAAATGGTTTCTAGGCATCCGCCTACGTTATAAAATAAACCAAACCAAAACCAAATTTCAGCTTTCTTGATTCAATAGTTTCGGTTGGACGATGATCGCAAATCGTCAGGACATGTTTGCGCGTGGCAGACAGACAGACGGATAGACGGGTGGCAATAGAGGCTTAGTAATTACACGTTACCACGTACGTTATTTTTACTTCAATACAAAAAAATTGTGAATGAACAACTCAAATACAAAATTTCATCCCCCTTTTCCCCCTTAAGGGTTGTAATTCCAATAACACCCGATATACTCGTTGCGTTATAAGCCTAATTAATAAATGTAGTGATTTTTGCTGTGAAAATGTAGGCCTTTCCAAACACAACTTTATCCCCCTTTTCACCCCTTCAGGGGTGGAATTATCAAAAACACTGAAACCCGTATAATTTTTTTTTTACGTAAGCCTAACAACAAAATTTCAAGATCCTAACTTCAAAACTGACGGACTTTCATACAAACTTTCATCCCCTAATTTACCCCCTTAGGGTTGGAATTTCCAAAAATCCTTTCTTAGTGGATGCCTACACTATATAAGGTATCTATGTGCAAAATTTCAAGTCTCTAGGTCCAGCGGTTTGGGCTGTGCGCTGATATATCAGTCAGTCAGTCAGTCAGTCAGTCAGTCAGTCAGGACTTTGAATTTTATATAGATAGATTGCTGAAAAAAGGTTTAAACACTTTAGACAAAGTAATAAGTCTGTACGTCCCAGGGCTGCAGGGTAACCAACTGTCCTGTATTTTACAGGACGTCCCGTTTTTCAACTATCATTTTGGCCGTGTCCTGTATTACAGGACCATGCATGCCATACCATAACACATTTGCCTTACTGTACCGTACCATAAACGCGTTGTCCCGTATTTTTCCTTAAATCCTGTAATTTTAGCACATGTACTGTAAAATGAGCACAGAGTTGGTCACTTTAGTACGTCCGTAACTTTTAGGAACAGGGACAAATGAGAACTATTTTTGAGAACCATTGTACGTACTCACAATATCAAAATAAAAAATTTACTTTAAAAAAAATAGCTCAATGTATTTGCCAATACCAGGCTTGTTTGGTTGTTTTTGTTTTGATCTCCACTCGGGCCTAGTTTGAATTGGGGACTAGGTCCGAAAAGAACGCTGAATTAGGTTTGTAAGGTCTTCAGTCTAAAAAATAAGGCACTAGGTAGACGAATAGCTCAGATCAGCTTCTTTGGGCGGTAGGTTCAGAGGCGTCTCCAGCCCATGTGAAAACATTACCCTAGCGCCCTCTAGACTAGGGGGCGCTAGGGTAATGCTGAGTGGTCACCGAGTGGAGCTCCGTATCGAGCAGGACCCCAATTCTCGGGTCATGCGAGACGCTATCTCGCATGCCACATACGTCAAAAATGACATATTTCCTTGGGATTTGACAGTTATTCTCGTGCGAGATGAATCGCGCATGAACCCAGAATAGGGGCCCAGCGCTCGGCGCCCCCTACGACCGCTGCGCCCGTGTGCAACGCACACCCTGCACTATAGGTAAAGACGCCTCTGAGTAGATTCATGATCTGCAACCAATAGGTACAATAACAGTTTGATAAATGTAAAAGTCCCTAGGAATGAACTCCGGCAAAGTGCTTGGATATTTTTTCATTACAAACTAATTAATTCTTTTTTTGCGGGTGGTAGGACCTTGTGCAAGGTCCGTCCGGATCACTACCACCATCTTGCTCGCTATTCCAGCCGCTAAGCAGCATTGCTTGCACTGTTGTGTTCCGGCGTGGAGAGCAAGACAGCCGGTGTAATTACTGGCACAAGAGGTATTCCATTTAGCCCTCTGGGTTGGCAACGCGTCCGCAATCTCTTCGATGTTGCGGGGTCTATAGGCGGCGGTGTACACTTACCATCAGGTGACCCACTTGCTTGTTTGCCTTCCTATTTCATAAAAAAAATTGCTTCCTAAGTAAACCCACATAATATTAGATCACGCTCACAGCTGTTACAGCGCTATAATCTGATATTATTTTGGTAACGCAAAAATATCCAGGCACTTTTCCGGAGTTCATTCCTAGGGAATTTCTCTGTGGATTTAATGGCTGGCGTATCGTTGAACGCAACGATATTAAGTTACATGATCACACAACAGTAAATAAAATAGATATTGCTATCAAAGTACTCAAATTAGAATAATGAATGAATCGCAAGTAGGAACAAGCACGTAACAAACACGTAAACTGAACTCGTTACGTAAAGTTTCCGTGGCACGGGTGCTGAAAAAAACGAGCATTCGTGCTTTTTACATCAAGTTAATTAGTTGCAAAAGAAATACGTTGCACAATTGACGTGTGTGCATAATTCTCTTCAAAGTGAATCATTAAATTTGATGTAATACAAATATGAACTTAGTTATTCATACTCGTAACTAATTTTATGTAGGATTACGAAATTAATTAGTATAGAAACCTATATATCGCGTTTTTACAGTTTTATAATGTTCTACGCAACTTAAAGATTTTTAATTACGTAATGTGCGCTAATTTTAGTTTAATAATGTTGCTGTTTGGTACAATAAGTTATGCATTGGTAAAAGAAATAATATGTCATTGTATCATAGAATCGGTTTAGACATCCCAGCAATTTTTTAACTTTTGATCACGAAGATAAATAATAATAATAGAACCATTTATTTCAGGCTGCATAGGCCCTTAAAAATTTACCTTAAAGTTACTTCGGCGACGTGTGATCTAGTTTCAGGGTGTCCAGCAACCGTGCGCCAAAACGATGGAAAGCAACTCCCTTCGGCCAAAATTCCTGGTTCATGAAGGCCGACAGATGATCGGTCAGCACCCGCACCACAAAGGACGTAAGTTGAGGATAAAATCCTTTATTATGTGATCACTTATAATGACTTTAAAAATTTATAATTTCATCTATACAAAGGTTGGCTGGAAGAGATCGCTGCTCAGTGATAACACCACCTACTTTGTTAATTTTGCCCTCTTTGTATTTGCTTTGTATGTTTTTTGTGTGGTATAGCAGTAAAGAATATTCGTCTTTATTTGCCATTACAAAATGCTTTTATAATTAAAATTGTCGAGTGACACGAGGATAATTTTTATGATAAATACTAATATTAGGTACTACCTACGGGTACTACTGATATAATAATACAACACCAGGACAAGAAATATTATTCTGTAATGTAACAATTTATTATATTACGCGCAAATGCTGGGGGTCGATTCTCTAACCGCAGCATCGATAAGCTCGACGACGGGGCAGGACCCTATCTAATCTAGTCTGTGGGGTGGGGACATTTAAAAACTCTTTGCTTTACAAAAGATGGCGTTGCGCATTTGTTTTCAATTACAATGACAGCGGGAGCGAGCGGGCGCGCGGCGAGCCGACAACCTACTGCGATTTGCCTACGCTATAAGCAAGGCGGTCGAGCGTACCTACAGTGCGGAGTGGAACCCCCCTGTTACTGTGTTATCTATTCTACTGCAATGCCTCACTGTTTTACCCCCGTGTGAAATCAGCATAATGAGCGAGACAGCGATGCCTCGTCGTCGAGCTCGACGCTGATGCGCTTAGAATACAACGGGGCTCACAGTGGATGCCCGGCTTTCAACACGTTTCCTTCCTCGACTGATTCAGATAGGTATTTGATGCAAATACTCGCTCGCCACTTTCCGGCCGATTACACCGCTGTAATTACATAAACCATACCGGTTTCACTTTTATGTGCGAGGCGAGATAATGGTCTATTTGGACGAACCAAGTTTTTTTGCAAAGATAATTATAACTTCTTTCTAAAAGTGATACTTCGTTAAACTCAACGAAGACTCTTGCCGGTATTTTCTCATCAGAGGTTTTTCTGAACCTGGGCCCAATTTTATAAACGCGACAGGCGACATATGACAATGACAATTCGGTACACATTGCTTATTTGCTTTGATGTTAAGTCTGTAAGTATGTAGCGTTACTTGATGACACAGTAATGTACGGCGAATTATCACTGTCACCTATCGCCCATCGTTTATGAAATTGGTCCCAGTAGTACATTTTCTGACATTCATAAGTGGTTCTTGTAAGACTAAATCTAGGCTTATTGTTTCTTGTTATATATGCAATCGCTAAAACTGAAAGTACCTATATTTTCCTTGCCCCAACTCTTACCTAAGTCGTTTTTAAGAAATATCAAATGGGAATTACTGGCGTTTACATATTCGTACATACCTATAGAGAAACACATGCCACCTGTTAATACAGTGTTGCATACCTACTTGCGTCTGTCTGTGTAGTGCTTATTTATGAAAGTAAACAGTTATTTGATATAGATAAAGATGAAAACAATTTGATAGCAAACCATTGAAGATTGCCTGGTGGCAAAAATATTGACACTTTTGTGTTTTGTGTGAAACTCTTAAAATGCAAAAATTTACAAATCTATGAAGAATACCACCATCCACCACCATCGCTACCACCATCTTGGTCGCTAATCCTGCCGCTAAGCAGCAGTGCTTGCACTGTTGTGTTCCAGCGTGAAGAGCAAGACAGCCGGTGTAATTACTGGCACAAGAGGTATTCTATCTTAGCCCTCTGGGTTGGCAACGCATCTGCTTTCTCTTTGTTGTTACAGGTGTCTCATAGGCGGTGGTGATCACTTACCGTCAGGTGACCCACTTGCTTGTTTGCCTTCCTATGTTGTATAAAAAAAAAGAATATTAAAAAAACCAAAACATACAAACCTAGTTCTAAAGCAAAATGATAACATACTAAAAAAAACATTGCCATAGGTTAAGGTTTAGAGGGTGGAAAACGTTATCGCCGTTTGTATGGGGAGCGCTTTTTGGGACTGGGTTCACACTCCTCTTAAATAATTTTTCGTGTTCAATTTCAATCCGTTTGAAACTTTGAACGGGAAAGCAACTATCTTAATAATGTTAGGCGGGACATAATCCCATTATAGAAAGCGAAATGATAGGCTTCTGCATCTAGGCTCTTAGTTTGAAGTGAAACCTGAAGGGTGTGCAGAAAGCGTCCTAAACCGCAGACTCTGCCGTCGTGTCGCACCGCCCTTATCGAGTTACCAGCTTTATTGAGATCTATGGAAGTGACTGCGAAATCTAGCGAGTGTTTAAATATTTTTTTTAGGAGATATAAAGGCAAACAAGCAAGTGGGTCACCTGATGGTAAGTGATCATCACCACCTATAGACACCCGTATCACCAAGAAGATTGCAGATGCGTTGCCAACCCAGAGGGCTAAGATGGAATACCTCTTGTGCCAGTAATGTCACCGGCTGTCGTACTCTCCAAGCCGAAACACAACAGTGCAAGCACTGCTGCTTACCGGCAGGATTAGCGAGGAAGATGGTGGAAGAACGGTCGTATCTTTTGATTACGTTGACTTATAAGTTTGATTTTGCATAATAAAATACAGCATGTTATTTTTTGTCGCATTTCACCGGTTCGGTTCGAGTCCCGACTAAGCTTAACAAGCGATTTTTTACAAATCCATAAATGTAGAAATTATTGTTTTTAATAATAAAGGAAAGTCTCCTTTACACAGAATGTGCTATTTCCAGTATGTAAGGTAGTTTCCATCCATGTGGCATTCAAACTTTCCATCCTGTATAGTAAAGAAAAAGTAAAAAATGACTTTTTTTTACAGTCCATTCTCACGGAGCATTTGATTAAAAGATTTAACAGACTGCTTTAGGAACGATCTTACCAGTCTCTTCCATCCATTCTGCAAACGCGTGCGCTTCAATAGATGGGTTTCACTTACATTCAACGCGTAACAGTGTAATATTAGTCCGTTAATAGGAAAATTGCCGCAAAATACCGGTTATTCTTACTGATTAGTAGCTTTAATCCATCTTGTTATTAAATTATTGGCTTTAACGCTAGCGCGGTGGCGGTGGCGTGCGTGACGTGGGAAAACTAGAAAAAAGCTGATTTTTTCTTTTTGTTGTTGTCATAATTGATATAACACTTTATGTATTAGCTTAAAAGAAAATGTTTTACCATAGGTACCTATTGATTATAAGTTTATTATCCTACAAGACTATCAAGATAAAATAAAGTTTCTTAATTTGGCGGCAAGTTAGAACGACTTTTGTAACGCCATCTGTGGAGGAATAGCGATATCACTGATACATTCCATTACACGTGACTTTTTAAAATTATGATTGATTGTCGCGAATAATTTTGTTGAGTTGTATTCATTGAATGATCATTATTTCCAGACAATTATTAAATGAATACAATCGTGCATAAGTTTCAAATAAAAATATGTAGGTAAATTATAAATGTAGCTTAATTTTTTGGCAAGTCGCATTGGATTGGAACACGAAACGAAACGGTGCTTCTGCGGTATTTTGACACTGACAGTTTGCATGTACGTACACTCTTGATTCTTCAGTGGGGGTGCGTGTCGGGTTTCCTCCTCGTGAGCCCAAGTTCTGCGGTTCCCTTATGGACTTCTCCGGGGGGAAGAGCAGTGCTTGGGCCGGTGCACCCTGGGCATCGGTCAATGATTTCTTAGCCTGTATGGTGGGATATCATTGGCCGATGGCTAATAACCCGACGGGGGAGGGGGGGAGGGGGTCTTACGGCCCACACCGAACAATTTTCTTCAATACTGACATTGGCACAAGCCTCGTGGCCGCCATTAAAGAAAAGAAAAGAAAAGAAAGATTCTTCAGTGTTTATTGTTTATTTATTGTTTTTTGAGAATTCTAAAATAAATTGTACTCAAATTTATCACATAAAATGTCAGAAAAAGATAGTAAAGACGACGACGTTGCAAACGCAAACCCTCCTACTGACGAACAGCCGATGAACGTTGAGGAAATTAAAGTTAACAGCATGCTAAAAGATCGGTTACGAAAGTATATTAAGAAGTTAGATGGTAAGTACTATGCTTTTTTTCCAAATTCTACTAAATATTTCTTACCTACAGTTGGGGAGACCGTGAAAGGGTCCCGTCGATGTAGCTATTGGTTGCACAAGGAACACATTAATAATTAATAGTTACAGAGGTTACTTTGCGGAGGTCTATTTTAAAGAGTTAGAACAAATTGTCTTGCTACTCCACGAAACCAGAGTTGTGTACTCACGTGCGAAACAGCGGCATCTGTGCGATATATTTTTTTAATCATCATCATCATCATCTCAGCCACAAGAAGTCCACTGTTGGACATAGGCCTCCTCCATGGATTTCCAAAGTGGCCGGTTGGAAGCAGCATGCAACCAGCGCCTTCCTGCCACCTGTATGAGGTCATCGGACCATCTTGTGGCTGGTCGTCCTACGCTGCGCTTGCCAATACGCGGCCGCCATTCGAGAACTTTCCGACCCCATCGGCCATCAGTTCTCCGTGCTATGTGCCCTGCCCACTGCCACTTCAACTTGCTAATCCGCTGAGCTATGTCGGTTACTTTTGTTCGTCTGCGGATCTCCTCATTTGTTTAATGCAAAATGCAAAATACATATATTATTATTATATTATTATAAGGTCGCCTGTGTCCGTTTGGGGTAGGCAGAGACCACAGAACGCTATTTGCTCCGGTCCTGGCATACTTCCCTCGCTTGCTCTACCCTTATAAATTTGCTTACATAATTGCCTTTCATCCATTCATTCAACATGCCCAAACCAACGCAACATTACTTTCTCTATCTTAGTCACTACATCTTCTTTTAAAATGCAAAATACATGTATTTTGCTTGTTAATCCAGCCCCTAAGCAGTAGTGTGTGCACTGTTGTGTTCTGGCATGGCTCGCTTTGCCTTCATATTTCATAAAATAAAATTATGTCTATGATAAATGTTGGTAGGCTAGGGACTATTAATACTGTGTAAATTGGTCCCTGTTTCACTTTTACCAGAATCTTTTTCTCAATCTTTTATCAATATCTTTTATGCTCAACAAACTCAAAGCATTTTAACTTTTTTTCATCTCCTCAAACAATTTCAGACACAAACACCAGCATAACTAAGGAGGAGAGTGAAAAACTAGAAATAGATACATTCAAGCAACTTTACAAGCCAAGAATCGATGGCAATGAGGAATCTTACAAGAAGATACCTAAATTTTATTACAAGCTGCCTCGGCCCGATGAGGCATTAGCCCAAAAACTGAGGGAAGAGACCAGAGCTCAGTTCCTGCAGAAGAAGAGTAAGGAACTGCTGGATAACAGTGAGCTGAAGCACCTCTGGAGCCTGCTGGAGAGGTCTAACGGCAGCTACAGTATGGCCAACAATGATGAACTGACTATAGATTACTTCCAGTTTAAAAAGATTAGGGATGATGCAGGGCCTAAGTACAGGTATCATTTATCTTTTTTACACAACAACTATTTAAACCAGTGGTTCTTAACTTGCGGGCTGTGGACCACCGGTGGTCCGTGGAGGCATCAGAAGTGGTCCACGACATGCTGGATGAACTTCCTTTATGTCATGGAATAATTTTAACAGATAATCATATTAGCAATAATCATAATCATATTAGTAATGCGGCATTACTATATTTAATTTAATTTAATTTAATTTAATTTAATTTTAATTATATTGTAATACTTATACTTAACTTAATGCTAAAGATTTCTATGGGTTAATACCTAAATAAAAAATAAAGAATTATTTTATATTATTGAGAAATGAATGGTGGTCCTTAGTAAGAAAAAAATTTGACCAAATGGCCCCTTGTCTCTAAAAGGCTGAGAACTATTAAAACTAAAAATGGGAAGAAAACAAGCATGCAAGCACTTGATGGGAAGACCGACATGTTTCGGACCAGTCCGTGGTCATGAGCGCCCGCGGCGATGGCGTGATGAGTGCCAGATACATGCCTAAGTGGCTGATACGGGAGTGATCCGTTTGTATTAATCTGTCCGAGTCTCACGGTAGTTTTATTTTAAAAATATCTCAAAATGGTTTATTTATTGTCCTGCGCAGGCCGTATTTCACGGCGGAGGTATTCGGGCGGCTGCAGGCGGCCGAGGGTGGCGCGGGGCGCGTGCGCGGCGTGTCGCTGTTCAACTACGTGATGCGCCGCGTGTGGCTGCAGCAGACCAGGATCGGCCTGGCGCTCTACGACGTCACCGGACAGGGCTACCTGACCGAGCATGTCGGTTATGTTGTCTTTACAAGCTTGCTTAGTTATTTTTACAAGCTACTTTGTTAATTTTACAAGATAAATTAGTAAATATTACAAGCCACTTTGTTATTTTTACAAGCTACTTTGTTAATTTTACAAGCTTAATTAGTGAATTTTACAAGCCACTTGGTTATTTTTACAATTTACTTTGTTAATTTTACAAGCTTATTAGTCACACACACCCGATCCTACCGTACCTACCCGACCTACCGTACATACGCTCTCCCGGTGTGTCTATGTCAACCAAAGTCGTCATTGGCGAAATCCATTTCGACCTAGAGATGGGAAGCCATTAATAATAATAAAAAAAAGCCACTTGGTTATTTTTACAAGGTACTTTCTTAATTTTACAAGCTTAATTAGTACATTTTACAAGCCACTTACTTATTTTTACAAGCCCAATTAGTTAATTTTACAAGCAACTTAGTTATTTTTAATAATTTACTTAGTTATTTTTAACAGTCTGCTTAGTTATTTTTACAAGCTTGATTAGTTATTTTGACAAGCTACTTGTTATTTTCACAAGCTTTTATTTAGCTTAATTGAAATTATGCAACAAATTTTGCCCCATTTTGAGTAGTCGGATTATTTCTAAATTTGCTATAAAAGTACCAATGACACTGCAACAATAAAAGTTTTCGTTAGTAAATTGCACCCATGCGCACCCAAGGCAGGTCGCTAGTGATATTATAAATATTTACTGTCAAATTTGACACTCCCTTTAACAGCCGTGTGAACCGAGGGGCAAACCCTAGCTTAGCATCTAAATTCAAAGAGGTAAGAGGCATTCCATCTTAGCCCTCTGGGTTGGCAACGCATCTGCAACCTCTTTGGTGTTGCGGGTGTCTATGGGTGGTGGTGATCACTTACCATTAGGTGACCCACTTGCTGGTTTTCTTCCTATGTTGTATAAAAAAAATACTTCATTTATGTTCCCAGGACCTGGAGAGCTACATAGCAGAGCTGGTGCCTTCCCTGGCGGCCCTGGATGGTCTGGACTCCTCCTTCAGCTCCTTCTACGTGTGCACGGCCGCCAGGAAGTTCCTGTTCTTCTTAGACCCACTACGAGTGGGCAGAGTCAGGATACGGGACGTGCTGTCCTGCTCTTTCCTGGACGATTTGCTGGAGGTAGGAAAGAGATGTCCACATGTGTAACTAACATTATATTAAATTTTGAATGTGAACTACTATTTACTGACATAATTTCTGACCCATATATGGTCAAAATTATATTCTATTCTAGTGATAGTGGTAAGGTGGCGAAACTGCAAAACGCAAGGCTCGGAATGATGTGTTGCAGGTTCAAGTCCTGCCATTACCCTAATTTTTATTTGTGTTGTCATTACATAGCATTTTAATTTAATAACTTGAATGTTTAACATTTAAAAATAAAAATCGAAAGAAATTGCGGTTACAAAAATTTATATTCTATTTTATTCTTTTTATGTACAGTCAAGGAAATTGAAACACGTACCACCGTAGAACCTAGTCGAGGAGACATTTGTATAACACAGCCTGGCGTTTAACGCGTCGCGTCATTGCAATACGGTTCTAAGGTGATACGTGAATATATTTCCATACTGTACATAAAATCTTAAATCTAGCCGCTAGTACCAGAGGGGTTCTACTCCGCACTGTAGGTGCGCTCGCCGCATTACCTATGGCATAGGTTAATCGCAGTAGCTTGCCGCGCGCGCGCCCGCTCACTCTGTGTCGCGCGTTGTGATAGTATTACAGTCAGCAGCCCAACCCTAGCGGTGCGCCAGGGCATTGCAGGTGGAAGGCGGGCGCGGGCGGCGCCTTCCTTTAGACGCATGCCGCCTGGCGAATGTTTATGAAGTAATACAAACTTTTTATGCGTGATCATAAAGTTGGAATTCGTTTTATTGTGTGCTATAGAGGCCAAAGAAGTATCAAAGTGACCCCTGTTTCCTTCCAGCTGCGAGAGGAAGACCTGCCGATGGAGCTCCAGGAGCAGAACTGGTTCAGCGCCGCATCGGCGCTGCGCGTCTACGGCCAGTACCTCAACCTAGACCGCGACCACAACGGGATGCTCAGCATCAACGAGCTGGCCGGGTAACTGGCGCCAGGGTGCCAACGGCAACCGGAGGCCGTTTAAACCGTTTTCAACTTTCGCTATTTTCACACATATTTCTAACGTTAACGGGACTTTAACGCGATAAAATCATTGTTAATTTACCTCGACGTTTTGACCACGTTCCGACGTCCGTGGTCACGAGTAGACCGTGGTCAGAGGCCTTTTTTTTCAACATTTACGCGTAATTTGGATTTTATTATCTCGCTTTTAGGCTCATACATAATCCAAGATATTCAACAGGCGTGTTTTTAACCGTACACTACTGCACTAGTGCTTTATGATACCCCAATTAAGTTAAGTTTGTACCTCACTGCAAGTTATACATATGTATGTCGACGAAGCATTCTCCATCAGGTGGCTTTGACAGCTTACCGGAGAAGAGGTTTTTTAAATTACTAACAACGAAATTAATAACAATACAAGTCTGATTTTTCATCGCAAGTGTGTTGAAAAACGTATGAAACGCGTGTGCATTGATCATTCCACTCTCGGCTCTCTTATCGCGCTCACGTACCGCTGGCGCGAATAATACCGCCTCGAGTATAGTGAGCAACATAGCACTAGTACACTCTTTATCACTATTATTCAATAGAAAGGCATGCAAGCAAGGGGGATAACCTGCTGGCAAGTGATCAACACTGCCCATATTAAATAAAATAAATATCTTGTACAGTTAACACCAATTGACCTAGCCCAAAAGTAAGCAACTAAAGCTGCTGTGTAATGTATACTAGACAATTATATACTTTAAATACATATAACATCCACGACTCATCTACAACCATTTGGTTTCATCCTACAAATATTAGCCCCTCCCGGGAATCTAACCCGGAACCTCAAGCTTAGTCAGGGCCACTAACCATTGGGCTATCCGGTCGTCACCCGGGCATATACATACACCCGCACACCAAAAGACTGCAGACTGTTGCTGAAATTTTTTTTTTGTCACCAGCTATGGCTCAGGTACGCTGACGCGCGCGTTCCTGCAGCGCGTGTTCCAGCAGTGCCTGACGTACGACGGCGAGATGGACTACAAGACGTACCTGGAGCTGGTGCTGGCGCTGGAGAACCGCCGCCAGCCCGCCGCGCTCGCCTACCTGTTCCGCCTGCTGGACATCAACTCGCAGGGATACCTGGACAAGTTCACGCTCAACTACTTCTTCAAGGTGAGCCAATGTGTACGTCGCGACACACCTGCCTGACGTATGACGGCGAGATGGACTACAAAACGCACCCGGAGCTGGTGCTGGCACACGTGCTGGCGTTATTTTGCTTTACTGTTAATTGGTAAAACAGGTTATGAAGTAGTGGTGGAGGAAGTGGCGGTAAAAAGGCATTATCAATCTTTTTTATCCTCTCAATATATATTTCCAGGCAATCCAAGAGCAGATGGTGGCGCACGGCGCCGAGCCGGTCAACTTCGAGGACGTCAAGGATGAGATATTCGACATGATCCGGCCGGAGCATCCCTCGCGCATCACCCTGCAAGACTTAGTGCGCAGGTATGTTCTGCAGCTCTTTACTGACCATCATTTATATCTTTGTCTTCTTTTTTTGCAACATAGGAAGGAACGAGCAAGTGGGTCATAGATGTTATACTTATAGACACCAAAGGGACTGCAAATGTGTTGCCAACCCGGAGGGCTAAGATGGAATACCTCTTGTGCCAGTAATAATATGACAACGTTCACTTGGGTTCTATACCGATCAAATAGTGAAATGAATTAACGAGTTTACAAATAAAATTGGGTAATTAAAAAAGGTCAACATTTTAAGAAGTAAGAAAAAATTAAAGCTCCGGTTTTGAAAAACTCGAGTTCAAGCAGCCATACTACGACGCAATACTTTTGTGGCATCTTTAAAAAGATCGCGCATTGGCTCGGGCGCACGCAATAACGATAAACGCAAAGCGCGTCCACCCGTCTCGACGCGGCAGCCGCGACTGGCGGGACCGCGAAAAAACCTTAGCGGCCGTGTTGAGCGTGCGTCTGTGTGATTACGCCGGATTCGAGCGTTCCTATATCTGTCGTCAGTTCAGTCCATCATTCTGGTCAGAATGACGAGAGAAATTTGTGTAACCTGTCTCGTGTCGTGTCAAGTCTGAACTGATCGTAACCGTGTCCGTTTGTCATCATTCTGGCATCAGTCAAAACTATACCGGAATGATGGACTGAACTGACGCCAGCATTAGCGTGTAACCGAAGTCTTACTGCTTGTATGTATACTGTGCTTTTGGTCATCATGCATCTTTTTTTTAGCGGGCACGGGCACACGGCGGTGTCCATCCTACTGGAGCTGCACGGGTTCTGGGCGTACGAGAACCGCGAGGCGCTGGCCGCCGCGCCCGAGCCGGCCTGACGGCCCGATTACAAACGCCCGCCCGACCACCGGTACATCAACTGACCGCCCGCAGTCTGGGCGAACCGGTGGCTGGCTGTTTAGCCCAGGTTGCGGACCACCTTTATAGTGCTCGGAGCGTTTACATGGTCAGGCCAAATCACGGTAACAAGACATACCGTGACGTCATTAATGACGTCGCTTACCTGGCAGTGTTGCCGAGGCCCGATTTCATAAACGCGACAGGTGAAAGTGACAATTCGGTATAAATTCGTTATACATTGCTTGCCCTCTATTATGTAAAGTTTATAGCTTTGTCGACACGGTAATGTACGGCGAATTATCACTGTCGCCTATTGCGTTTATGTAATTGGTCCCAGGCTTGTAAGCACTGTGAGCAAATGTCAGATTGACATTTGATGTAAATTAATTTGCTACTGACGCGAACCGAACCGATTAATATCTACTTCGCTCTTATTGCGTAGACATAAAGCATCTTTTGATCGGCTAAAGCCGATCCCGCGTCGGTTGGTGTGGGGAGACCCTTATTTTTAGAACTGTAATATCTATCAGCAATTTAAAAATTTATACAGTAATTGAAAGATGCTTAGCATTTTTGACAGTCATTTGAATTCTAGCGGTTAAATTAGTTTCACAACTTGGAAAACTAAGCTATTTTAGCTCATATTAATAAAACACGTATTTTCGGATCACTCACGTATTTTTAAGTCGAGAAATGCCCGACATGTTTCGGACCAGTCCGTGGTCCTTAGTCATGAGCCTCCGCGGCGGTGGCTGTGGCCACGGTAGCGGTGAGATTCAAAAATTGCACGGCAAATTAGAATGTGAATATTGATCGAGACATATTTTTGGAATCAATTATTTATTACATGTAGAAACAAGAAAAATAACAATTTATTATGCAACATCAAAAATTAATATAAAATAACATGCAAAATTGCTCTTAGAGATCTAAATTGTACTTACATATGGTAATGGTATGGTATGTTTGATAAAAATATTTGATCTTTAATTATGTAAAAGAATTGTATAACATATTTTTTTAACATTACAAGTTAGATGTATAAATGTATATAAACTACAATTATCACTGGTTAATAATAAAAATACAATGAAAGATTTATTTGGCTTTTTGATTACATTTTCCTTAGATTTTAACTTCAACGAGCTCTTACTTTATCGAAATTCCTTTTTTTAGCATTACAAAAACTAAACAGGATTATTTGCGACATATTTAATAAGGCACGATCTATCTGTTTCCAATGTTTTCGTTAAATTTTAACATAGTTGTCAGCAAACAAGTTAAAGATTTGAGACACTCAAATATAACGTGAAATTATTCTAAATAATGATTTCTTATCTTCCATCTTCGAAATATTGAATTATGAAACACTGAAAGAAGCAAAGATTTTGAAGTAACGTTACAATTTGTGGTATAATGCGACAAAACGACAAAGACCGTGTCAGCCGTCAAGTAGTTAGAATATGGTGTTTTTTTAAATGAGTCGCTTCACACATATTTGGATTACCACAACGTAAGGTTTAAAATCACTGCTCTGTTATAGAATTTCTAATGATAAAAAAAACAGTGCAAATGCTTAATCAGCTACTAATACAAACGTTAGTTGACTAGACCGACTCCTGCGCACTCCTGTACTCGTAAAGGCTGCCGCGCTCGAGGAAGCCGCGCGGCTGTGTGTCCGTCTGTCTGTCCGCACGTTCCGCCTCAGACGGGGGCCCGTACCCGCCGCCGCCGGGGGAGTTCATTATGTACTTGTCCTAAGAAATGCATGTTATACACTGATTAATGAAATCAATTGCTTTTCTAATCCCCAGACTAGCAAAGCAAAAAAGTTTTTGTAGGAGTAATTTTATTTAAATTGGTTTAGTTTCTTTCAATAATTATGTATAGTCGACCAAGAAATTGCTTGACCACTTTTGAATCTTACCCCTTTGTAATACGATCGAAAAGTGGTCAAGCATATTCTTGGTCGACTATACAATCAACAAAATGGAACCCTGACCTACCATGGAAGTATGTCAAAGTTAAGTTTAAAATCAAATCGTAATGTCTCTTTTTTACCCGACGACATCAAAGCCAAACGGAAGGGTTATGTTTTTATTTCACTTGTTATACCAATTTGCCACGGCTCTGCGGTGGGTCAGGGTTCCATCATGCTGATAGTACACATTAAAATTACTTTAATAGAAGTTTGTGAAAATAGTCAAGAATGACACTGACCCCGGGGAAGGCTTTGACGGAGGCTTTCCCGCCGAGGTTGATGACCCGGCCGTCGGCGCGCCGCAGCAGGTTCAGACCGCGCGCGCCCGGCTCGCCGCCTGCGCACATTCACTTAGGTTTAGTAATTTTTCATCAGATCTGCTCGGTAACACCCATAACATGAAGGCAAAGCCGACCGTAAGTCCTGTATTAAAACCACGGGCTTGTTTAAGGATTGGTATAATATTAGACGCGTACAATTAATTTAATTACTTTTTACTATATTCGTTTGATCTTATGAAGCCGTAGTTTATTTAGTATTTTGGAATTATTTATTTAATAAAATACATTGTGGCTGTTTGACGCGTCTCTTGGCCTTTTAAGTTACTGCACGAAACAGTTTTATTTTGTTATTTCATACTTATTACAAGCGATCCGTTCCGGCTACGCAAAGGCACGTCTGGAATCAAACTTAGCTGACCAGTAAAGTGGAAACTGAGAGATATAGTAATTTTTTTTTATAAAATAATAAGGCAAACAAGCAAGTGGGTCACCTGATGGTAAGTGATCACCGCCTATAGATACCCTTCACCCTCATACCGTGCATCCCGTACGGCTGGAAGGCGCGCCGCTCCGTCAGTATGGACAGCTGCACCGTCCTCCGGAACACCAGCTCCCTCCGCACACCCGCGCCGCCGTCCCAGCGACCTGAACAAAGATATATTAAAAATAATAAGTCATTGAACGTAATTAAAAATTCACTAAACTGAATCTGGAAACCTCAACATTTGGGGCTTGGAAGGCACCTGCTACACGCAGCTATGGTGTGGGCGCAAATAGCCCCAACCGTTCGAGAACAGTAGGATTGCTGTCCCTTTGCGTAAGAGATTTTACGTCACCCCGGGCCGTAAGTAGCAATTTACCGCCCGCTACGCCAGCAGAAATTTCCACTTCCTGGCCAGGGGAAGACGCAAAATTGTGTACACACCTCGGGCGGTGATAAAGAAAGCCTCAGGTCGCATGTTTATCGCCCTCGCCTTTGGCTGCGATCTGAGACACTCTTTATTTCACCACCCTAGGGGTGTAATATACTAATAATAGTGCAATTTAGGCGTGTTATGTGCTCACCTCTGCCGGCGGAGCCTGGCCGCAGCGAGAACTCAGCCACCAGCATGGGGTACCGGCGCTCCACTATCTCCACGTCCGTGATCCGCGTGTTGGTCATGTGCGTGTGCACGCCGCCCGCGCCGTGCCAGCCCGGGCCCTGCACCGACAGACAATAGTACATTATGATGCGAGTCTGCTATGTTGGCCATTTAGTGCCTCGTCGCTGTCACTAATGTGACCAATTCGAGCAACTCTCATTTCATTCGTTACTACAAGGTTCTTTAGTGTTTAGCTACTTCTGAGGCTGACTGTACATTTCAATGCTAGTGTGCTATGTTGGTCATCATACTCGAGGCGGTATTATTCGCGCAAGCGGTGCGCGAGCGCGATAAAGGAGGCGAGTGTGTTATGATCAATGCACACGCGTCTCATACGTTTTTCAACACAATTGCGAGGAAAAAACAGACTGACATTGTTATTAACTTGTTCGTTGCTATTTTTAATAAAGGTTTCTCGGGTTAGCTGTTAAAGTTTTCTGAGGCTACCCGGTTAAATTACGAATACTTCGTCAACATACATATAATTTGCAGTGAGGTAGGTACAAACTTAATTAAATAGCGGGATTTCATAAAACACTAGTGCAGTAAAGTAAAACAAACACGAGTTTAATATCTTGGATTATAAGCCTAAAAGCGATGTGATGTGATGTGAAAAGCAAGTAACTAACGGCCCCGCTACCGCCAGCTACTGTCTCGTAGTAGCCCCAGCTGTCCTCGCCGAGCGTGAGGTTGTTCATGCAGCCCTGCGACGCCGCGCACACCTGCCACATGAATAGATATTATACCTACTAAACATGTTGTATTTAATATGAACTCATGCTCACTGTCATCCCCACACTTATATTCTGGCATCCTAACACTCAAAGACTAACAGTCTCACACTTCCAGACTTACAATCTCACACTCACAGACTAACATCCCCACACTTACGGACTAACATCCTCATACTCACAGACTTACATCCTTATATTCACAAAGTAACACACTCACAGACTGGCAGTTACACACTCACACTCCCAACTGAAATAAACTTTTTATCCTCATACATAACATATTTTGACACAGATGAAAGATAGGTACATGCCATTTTATACTAAGTTTAAATCCAATCTCGCTCTTATATTTAAGCATACTTTTCCACACACCGATAAGCAGACTCAGATCCACACAGACTCACAGCCTTACAGATTCGCACACATCCTCGCATCCTCCTAAACTCGCATCCTCGCACCACAGAGTGGAGACCGCGGGCACCTGGAAGGCTTTGAGCACGACGTCGACGATGCGCTGCGACGTGAGCACGTTGCCGCCGACCACGGCCGCGCCGGCTGACGGGTCGAGGATCGAGCCCGCCGGGATGCGCACGCGCACCGGGTTCAGGCAGCCCTGCATAGGTACCTTCATTTAACCTTTCGGCATCCTCTGTCGATTGTTTTTATTGCAATTTTGAATCTTGTTAAATCGAGTTTAACTTTACATAGTATAAAGTAAAATCGCTATGTTTTCAGTTAATCATTTCTTTTCTCTTAAATGCAACACAGAAGTCAAATAAATTAAATTAATTTCGGCCCGTTGTACGCACTATAGTGTAAGAGCCCGCCGTAAAATTCTGCACCTATCTGTGTTTTGATTGAAATATGATCAAAATTAAAGGTTACAACGCTAACGGGTTGCCTAGCAAAATCTTGTTGCAAGTATCTTTCGTATAAAACTACCGTGAGACTCAGACATATTAATAAAACGGATCACTCACGTACCAGTCCGTGGTCCTTAATCATGAGCCCCCGCGGCGGTGGCGCGACGACGACTGACCGACCGCGGGGGCTCATGATTAAGGACCATGGACTGGTCCGAAACATGTCGGGCATTTCCCGACGCAAAAATACGTGAGTGATCCGTTTTATTAATATCTTTCGTATAATTAATTTTACTAACTGTAAAAGTAAATTAAGCTCATTAGAAAAGAATCCGATCTAAATAACTCGAAAAAATAGGTTTGTTTCCTCTTCATTCGCCGCAACACTTGGATTGCCAGATGATAATATGTAATTATCGTATCGACTTAAATTTTACATCAAAATCAAGCTATTGTCTTTCGTCACCTTATGGAATAAGGTTGCCTGCGTTAAAGCTGCCGTAAATGGTGGTTGCCATCATTTAAATAAAAACTAATTATGGTAAAGGTATTTGCGGCAAGATTTTGTATTGTCTACCTTTCTAATTCGTTTCTTTGTTTTCTTTGTATTTTTTATATGGTGTACAATAAAGAATATTTGTTGTTGTTGTTGTTGTTGTTGTTGTTGTTGATTTTGCTAGGTAACCTTGCGGCGTTGTATGACCCTGTTTATTTAAATCACATTTCGATCAAAAAACAGATAGGTGCACAATTTTGCGGTGGTATCTTAGACTATTAGTGAGCACGCGAGGGCCGCCATCTTGTTTTTAAATCAGCTACTTTATAAGTAGTGTATCGTGGGTCAAATGGTAGTATAAGCGTTTTTTGGGACTTGCTTAATTTTTTTCTTAGCGATTGGCTTGAACATTACATACAATGGCTTTGTGTGCAAAGTGCCAGCTTATAAAATTTCAACTATACCGACCTGGTTGAGAGGCACGTCGTGGCCCACCATGCATCTCAAGCAGTAAATAAGCGCCGACAGCGTGATGGCGCGCGGCGCGTTCAGGTTGCCCCACACCTCCACGCCCGTGCCGCTGTGAGACAAACACACTCACTGTTGGATTAGAAAGACTATAACCCCTTCTGCAGCAAGCGCAGCGTAAGACGACCAGCCACAAGATGGTCCGATGACCTCCTACAGATGGCAGGAAGGCGCTGGTTGCATGCCGCTTTCAATCGGTCCGAAGATGGTGGATCCAAAATGGCGGCCGACTTTTTTTTTTGGATAGGACTATCGGGATGAAATTTTGCTCCCGGGGGCTCTGGGGGCCGCTGGTTCCGTTTCCGGATAAAGCTTCCGCCATTTTTCAAGATGGCCGCCATACAAGGAAGTATTTTCCATGAGTGTGTTCTTTTATTATGTTTACTGTGAAACAACAAAGTATTTCTGTTCCTGTTGTTGTCAATTAGTGTTGATTGTCCCAAGGTTATTATTCACTCACGTGAAGTCGCAGAAGGCGCTGCCCTCCTCCTTGTCCAGAGTGACTGTGAGCGCTATGGGAGTGCCATTATCCATGTACTCCACAGCTTTGAGCACCGTCGCGCCCGTAGCAGCAAACGTTTTTTTGGCTATTTCCTAAAATACGTTACAAATTTGAAATAACGCGTAATATAAAATCAATTCTCGGGCACATTATAAAATCAATGACTATCTTGGACAGGGATCTTTGGAAATGAACCCCGCTTGTATTGGTGATCACCCGCTCCAAATATTGTGCACCTACTGTGTTAAGAGCGTGCAAACAAAGATTTGGCAACGTCGCCTATGGCTGTCAAATATTCAAATGTTTTCATTGTTTTATCAAAATTAATGAATTAAAATACGGAATATAGCAACGGTATGTACTAAAATATTGATAATGCATTGCAATAGTTAATACAGTCATACTAAATAGTTATAATTAAGTGTAAAACAAGCATTTGGAAACTTTTCATTTGTAAATGTGTACATTTCGGTATAAGTATATAAGGTTTACTACTTACCAACAAATGTAAGAACACAAGTTCTAGTACATAACGTTGCTATTTTCCGTATTAACTCATTAATTTTGAGAAATCAATGAAAACAGCTAAATATTTGGCAACTATAGACGATGTTGCCAAATCTCTGAGATCGCTCTTAAAGTGTAATTTTTTTAATATTTAAGATGTAAAAATAACATTGTGATTTTGATTTATTAAAAAAATTCCACCTCGTTGAGTTTCTTGCCGGTATCTTCTTCTCTTCAGAGGTTTTTCCGAACCGGTGGTAAATTTTATGATATTCATAAGTGCTTCCTGTAAGCCTAATCTGAATAAATATACAAATTTTGACTTTGACTTTGACTAACAAAAAAAAACGGGTAAAATTTGGAGACCGAATTTTTTTTTAGTTATGTATAGGCTGTTTTACAGAAATCGTTTTGATTTCTACAAAATGATTTCTGTAAAACAGCCTGGGGAAATGAAAAAATCCGCAACTGTTGTCTAATTTACACTATTCAATTCAATTCAATACATTTATTTCAGATTATTAATCCATATTGGGTTAGTAACAAATGTCTTAAGAGCTAGTATTATTATAAAAATCACAATTAAAGCACCGTATGGAGCTGTACCCATCTCTGCAGGAGTGGGGAGTCCCAACGGTCCGTGAAGACGCCTATACCTTGAGCATGTCCCTGACAGCAAGTTCCGCGTTCTTCTGTATGTGTCCCATGTACGCCTGCACCACTTCCAGCCCGTACTGGCTGATCAGCTCGCCCACTAGCTGGATGCCCTGCGATCAAATGATCCAATAACACAATATTTCATACAGGCGCGACGCACTTCCCGAAGCCACAAGTAAATCGGCGCACCCCATCAATGGGGCCACTTTGAGAATCACTGGTTTAAAGCAATTTTTTTATATAAAATAGGAAGGCAAACGAGAAAGTAGGTCACCTGGTAGTGATCCACCGCTCATAGACCCACAACACCAAGGAGATTGCAGATGCGTTGCCAACCCAGAGGGCTAAGATGGAATACCTTTTATGCCAGTAGTTTCCCCGGCTGTTTTGCTCTCCACGCCGGAACACAACAGTGCAAGCATTGCTGCTTAGCAGCTGGATTAGCGAGCAAGGTGGTGGTAGCGACTCGGACGGACCTTGCACAAGGTCCTACCACCCGCAATATGAGATGAGAATAACATGCTTACCCTCTGGTTGGCCGCGACCTGCGCCTTCAGGTCTGATAGATTGTCCGCCAGGTTCCTCGTCCCGGAACAGCCTTCCTCTTCCCCCGGTTTCATCAGCTCTATGTATACAAAAAAAAACACTAGTTTATGTACCTTTGCTAAAAACATCAACTGTCAATTTTTTTTCATTCATTAAACATATTTTAGTTATTATTTAATTGTTAACATTAGCACGTAAGGTTTAACTGTCAGTGTTCAGTGTTTCTGAAGGTAAATAAATCTAATCTCTAGGTTAGGTTTTTATGTTTTTTTTTAATATTTTGTATTGATATTGTTTTACAATTTTTTAATAACCTAGCTTAAGGTAATACATGAATATTAATTTCAATTTTCTGATTTTTCTACTCAAAAACCAGACTTTTCCAAAAAACACGGGTTTTTAACACACGATAACGCGCGTTTCGCCTCTATACGAGGCACTCCCGGTAGCTGACCTCGCGTGAGCTGTTCCTCGTTGAAGGCGCCGCCGTCGACGAGCAGGAACGAGCTGAAGGCGGCGCCCTCCTGCGCGAGCGCCACAGAGTGCGGCGGCATGGAGCCCGGCGTCAGGCCGCCGATGTCCGCGTGGTGCCCGCGCGACGCCACGAAGAAGATCGGCCGCCCGCGCGCCCTGCAACGGGTTCCAATTGTACAATACTAGCGGACGCCCGCGACTTCGTCCGCGTGGAATTAGTAGCCTATGTCCGTCAGGGATAGTAGCTTTCTACCTGTGAAAGATTTTTTGATATCGGTTCAGTAGTTCCAGAAACTACACCCTATATACAAAGTTTACCTCTTTATTATAATAGTGTAGATGGTGTAGGTATGGCGTGTAGTATGTGGCGTATGGTATGTAATATGTGATGTGTGGTATGTGGCGTGTGGTATGTGGCGTATGGTGTGTGGCGTGTGAAATGTTGTTTGTGGCGTGTGGTATGTGGCGTATGGTATGTGGCGTGTGAAATGTTGTATGTGGCGTATGGTATGTGGCGTGTGAAATGTTGTATGTGGCGTGTGGTATGTGGCGTGTGAAATGTTGTATGTGGCGTGTGGTATGTGGCGTATGGTATGTGGCGTGTGAAATGTTGTATGTGACGTGTGGTATGTTGTATGTGGCGTGTGGTATGTTGTATGTGACGTGTGGTATGTGGTGTGTGATATGTGGCGTATGGTATGTGGCGTGTGAAATGTTGTATGTGGCGTGTGGTATGTTGTATGTAGCGCGTGGTATGTTGTATGTCGCGTGTGGTATGTAGTATGTGGCGTGTGGTATGTTGTATGTGGCGTGTGGTATGTTGTATGTGGCGTGTGGTATGTTTTATGTGGCGTGTGGTATTTTGTATGTTGCGTGTGGTATGTGTGGCCTTACTCGTGGAAGACGGGCGTGATGACGGTAAGGTCGGGCAGGTGCGAGCCGCCCGCCTTCGGGTGGTTAGCCAGCAGTACGTCGCCGGGCTTCAGCGAGTCGCCGCGCACTTTCATCTGCACAAACGTTCGGGTTTTGGTTCGTTTCTCAATCTATCTTTGGGTACATAAGAATTGTGTACGTCAAAATCAGCATCAGTATAGCATCAGACTTGCTCGTTTACCGTCCTATTTTATAAAAAAAAAACTATTATACTACCCCTATAAGGAAGTCTACCCGAAAGAAGTCTGGGAAGACAATGCATGTGATGACTAAAATTTTTCTAGTCACAAAAGTGATAGAGCTCGTGAATAAAAGAAAAAACTGTATTTTAAGGCTAAGATGGAATACCTCTTGTGCCAGTAATTGCAGTAATTACATTGGACGTAGTGACATACAAAGCTACCGGTCGCCGGTCACTAGTGATGGGACACAGTGTGTGTCACCTGGTACTGCACGGTCTCCTGCATGGCCCCGAGGTGCACGGGGATGTGCGGCGCGTTGGAGACCAGCCCGCCGTCCGGCCCGAACAGCGCGCACGAGAAGTCCAGCCGCTCCTTTATGTTCACCGATATCGACGTCCTCTGCAATACCCTACACGAAGCGATCGGAACTTAACTTTTTCTACATCAAAAACCGATATATCCTTCGTTATAAGTTCAACCCCAATGATGGATACATCCGTCACTATATCCTCGTAAGGTCCCAAGTCCTAAATATAGGACAAATGTCAAACTGACTTTGAACTCACTGTCTCAAACGATATGGTTCAAAATTCATGAAATGAAATTTGATGTGGGCCTCACGAGGATAACTTAAGAGGAGTGTGAACCGACCGCTCTCCATACAAACGGCGATAACGTTTTCCACCCCCTTAACCTTAACCTATTGCTATGATTTTTTGGTATGTTGTCATCATGCCCTAGAACTAGGTTTCTATGTTTTGATTTTTTTAATATTCTTAATAGTTTCAAAATTATTGACTTTTTTGTTTTGTATGAAACTCCTAAAATGCAAATATTGCCAAATCTACGAAGAATATTGAAAAATTCAAAATACACAAACCTAAAACTATCGTGAGACTCGGACATATTAATAAAACTGATCACTCACGTATTTACATACAAACCTAGTTCCTAGACATACCGACTATATACCAAAAAAATATAAAATTTTACCTTCCAATAAAATTATTATTATGTTTCCTTCACGTCCGAGGTCCGCTTTAGAGAGACATCGTTGCCAACGGCCGTAGGTCGTCAGATGTCGCTACATCCGTGATGCAGAATCCCGCGCCAACAAGCACTTCCTGTGGATTTGACTTCCGCCTACCTGTCAACCTCAACTTACGACTAACTAGCCGCCATGTTTTTCAATCATTATAGGCGAGTGATGCGGTTTGGTGGGCCCACCAGGTAGCCATTACTCGGACCTCGGACGTGAAGGAAACATAATAATAATTTTATTGGATGGTAAAATTTTATATTATGTGTTCCGTATCACGTCCGAGGTCCGCTTTAGAGACCTGTTTGTTATCTCCTGGTGGCGAGTTAGGAGTCAATGTGGTGACTAATGGCAATAATGTGACAATGTGAAGAAATAGGTACCTGTTGAGTAATACCAAAAGCAAATAAAATATCGCACATTTGCAATAAAAGTATAAACAAATTCAGCAAACTCAATAAAGGACTTACGACAGGCTATTCAGTACTATAAATAACAGTCTGTATTCAGAAACAGATTTAACACCGCGTTAATAGCACACTTCTGAAGATAATCAGACAGTAAAAACAATTTAGTACCCAGCTGCCCGTTAAGCTAGATGGGACGTTATTAACAGAGTATTTAAGTACTTTAAATGGCAAAAAACCCTTTCGAGTATGGGTACCAGACGTAGCAGGCATGCCGGTGGTAGCAGGGGCTTCAGTCTAACGGAGATAACGGAGTATTGTTCGCTCCCACGTCTGCCAATCAAATCGGTTTTGCAACCTAATTAATGGTACAAATGGTGAGGTCGAACTATCAAGCTAATAGTTCTTTTAATATTTGTAATATGTTAGTATGTCAAGTATTTATCTATGGCCTATGCAGCCTGACAATAAAGGTCTTTAATAATATACCAAGTTGTAACAATGTTGAACGTAGATACTAACACCCTGCGCCGGTATATAAAGTACGCGAGCGGGTTATCCTCTGGTAAAGTCAAGACGATTATAGGTCAGCTAGAATCGTTACATTTTGCGTAGGGTCAACTCAAGCTCTTACAGTATGCATATACGATGAGAAAACATGACAGAACTCGTTGCCCTGCTAGCAGGATACGGCGAATAATTCTTTACGGATCGTGGTGTACCGTGTCTTACCGTAGAAGTGACTCTCTTATGACAGTCAATCGCAATCGCCAAACCACGTGACGGCCCGTTAACCTCTGCGCTGTAGTGTGGCCTGACCAGAAGCAGCAGTCGCAAAGGAATCCGCAACACAGCCAACGGATAGCGCGGCGTACAGTCGGCCTCACTGTCGAAACGGGTCGGCAGAAGCAGCAGCGGCGAGGGGCGAACGCGAAATCAGCAGCTGGTACGACAACACGTCATCATCGTTGCGGTAACTGGCAGGCGAGAGCAGCGCGATAGGCGGTAGCGCTTTGTGGATGCGCCTGCCTGGCAGCTGCCAAGAAGGATAGCGCAGCAAAGCCAAGCCAACAGCTAGCGCAGCACCAAGTCCATTTTGTCTCCGTACGACAGTAACAGCAGCATCAGCGTAGGAAGCAGCGGCTCCGACAGAGCGTTACTGCCAGGCACGCCCACATTTCTCAAAATGACGCGCGCGTTATCAATCACACCGTTTCGAAACTTATTAGCTAACACAGCTGGTGGTGCAAAAGCTGATCAAAAATCCATAACAACTATCCGTGAAACTATGTAGAAAAAATATTTGTTGTTAAAGGTACTGTCCAGTGCATGGATGTATGAACGTGAACGAACGATAGAACTGCAGTTTATTCAATGTTGTATACATTTACTTAACAGACTAGGTTACGCAAAGAGTACGAATCGGAATCAGTATATCAGTATCAGACCACGACCATGTCACAACATGCTAGTGCTTATCTGTTTCGAAGCACTGCAAACAATATCTAATTTGTGACGGTGTGGCAGCCCGCCATGACGAGTACAGCATAGCCGGCAGTCAGGGCGACAGCTGTAACGGGCTTGCAGGCTACAGTCGTGATGAACGCGCAGTTAAGCCAGCGGCTAGCCCGCTAGCTCGCGCTATAGCGGCTTGACAGGGGCAGCGGATGAGAAAGAGGCGTGAAGCTTCGTGAAGGTTAGCGCGAACGCTCGTCCGCATCACGACTGCAGTTGCCCGACCGGGACCGAGGGTGGAAGGAACGCGCGGCACAGCCCGCTGCTAGTGTGGCAGCCCGCGCGCCTCTCGGGTGCAGCGGCCCGCAGGGCGGCACCCGCAAGAGGCGAGCAGTAAAGCCCGCCATTACGGTGACGACCTCGTAGCCGTAGCGGCCTGGCAGATGCAGCGGCCGCGAGACGCGCGCCACTAGTCTAGGCCGACAACCAATCGGGCCTCGCAGCGGTAACGGCTCGGCAGAATCGGCGCGACTGTATGCAAACGTCTAGGCAGACAATCATTTGGCCACGCAGCTGTAGTGGCCCCGCGGGAGCAGCGGCAGTGAGCGGCGCGCAGTTAAGCCAGCGACTAGGCCGACAACCATTTGGCCTTGTAACTGTAGCGTCCGGCAGGAGCAGCGGCCGTGAGAGGCGCGCAATTAATCAGCGTCTAGGCTGACAATCATTCGGCCTCGCAGATGTAGCAGCCTGGCAGGAGCAGCGGCCATAAGAGGCGCGCAGTAAACGGCGTCTAGGCCGACAACCATTCGGCCTCGCAGATGTGACAGCCTGGCAGGAGCAGCGGCCATAAGAGGCGCGCAGTGAAGCCAGCGTCTAGGCCGACAACCATTCGGCCTCGCAGATGTAGCAGCCTGGCAGGAGCAGCGGCCATAAGAGGCGCGCAGTAAAGCCAGCGTCTAGGCCGACAACCATTCGGCCTCGCAGATGTAGCAGCCTGGCAGGAGCTGCGGCCATAAGAGGCGCGCAGTAAAGCGAGCGTCTAGGCCGACAACCATTCGGCCTCGCAGATGTAGCAGCCTGGCAGGAGCAGCGGCCATAAGAGGCGCGCAGTAAAGCCAGCGTCTAGGCCGACAACCATTCGGCCTCGCAGATGTAACAGCTTGGCAGAAGCAGCGGCCGTGAGAGGCGCGCAGTAAAGCCAGCGTCTAGGCCGACAACCCTTCGGCCTCGCAGATGTAGCAGCCCGGCAGGAGTAGCGGCCGTGAAGGGCGCGCAGTTAAGCCAGCTCTAAGGTAGTGTAGCGGTCCGGCAAAAGCAGCGGCCGTGAGAGGCGCGCCACAAGTCAACGTCTGTATCGGGTCGGCAGGACCAACAGGCACAAAAGGCGCGTAGCATAGTTGAAGGCTGCCGCGACAGTATTCAGATTCACATCTGTAATAGGTTAGCACCAGCGGCTAGCACAACAGCCATTCGCGACGGTATCGAAATCGCGCTGAGACAGCAGCAGAGTGGCGCGCAATATGGCCAGCAACTTGTGCAAAATACCTGTTGATTTAGCAGCCGCAGGACGGGTGCAATAAGTAGAGCCAGCAACCAATTACAAATTATCTTGGTCTCGCAGCTGTAGGTGCAGCAGCCGCAAGGGAAACGCAGCATAGCTGACGGCGTAACGAGATAGCCCATCGGCATCGCTGCTAATCGGTCAAAAGGAAGTAATTTCGCGGAATGGACCAGTGCAGGTGGTCCAAACGAGTGAAGGCGACAAAGGGGAAGTGCCTGTACGCAGCAAGCAGCATTGCAGCAGCAGCGGTATCGCCTTTCCCAGTGGGGGATAAAGGTTTAGAAGACCCAGCAAAGTTACAGCACTGGTACCGGCAGACAGACCGAATCTTTCGTTTAAGACGGACAGACTCGTCTGGGCGAACTATCGTGCGTTTATCTTGGTTTGACAGTCTCTTGTTAACATAGGTAGTATAGTATAATACTGCACAGTCATATTAAGGCAAGGCGGGAAAATAAAGCGAGGCGTTAGCGGTACTAGCTGTAGTAGGTAAACCATTTCAAAACAGACAGAGGTCTGAGGTTATTTACAGCATCATCTAACGTTTCAAACGGAACACTGACAGAACACTAAGAAGTGTCGATTCATAAAACAGTTTCGATAATCTAAGTTGCAACCTGAAAAGTAAGCTTAAAACTAAATAGAAAGTCGTTCCGAGTATTGTAGGACGGGGCGACCCGACATCCTACTTATAAAAATTCCATCGAGGAATATTAAAGACTATAAAATTCTTTTATAATGAAAGTAAATGTGGGTAGTGATAACACTACCTACTTTCTGAAGTCGCCTCGGGCCGCGGTAGGCGCGTAGTTTCACCCGGCTGCCGTCAGAAGGGAGGGTTATGCTCGTATGATTTTCTTGTACCCCCCCCCCCCCTTTTTTGAGAACTTTTGCGCGGCACCGAGGGATCGGAGTTTAATGTCAATGTACTCCTACATGTTGTCGTTAATTGGGAAAATCGCTAATCCACTAACGCTTCGCGAAGAAACAGACCGGACCCTCAATTTTAATCAATCTGGAGCTTCAGAACATCTGGTATCGTGCGCCGGCAGTAGAGCCTTTAAAAGGCAGAAGCCATCGCCAGTTACGCACGATCGCAGCATCAGACTGGACCGCATGGCCGCTCACGTCTCGTAACCCGCCGTCGGGCCGGGAGGGCCCGCGCTCGGGGCGGGCGGGGCCCGCGGGGACTCGGGAACTCGAGGGAGCCCCGGCGCTCGTCACGGTTCCGGATCAGGCTCCGGCTCCGGCTCCGGCACGGGCGCGAGCAGAGGCTCGGGCGTCCTACTTTTACGCCAGCGGACGGGGTTGTGAGATTCACATAATAATATCGTTCAGCTGACTCACCGACTGGTTTAAGAGACATCGGAACCTCCATTCCGGTCCGGCGGGGGATGCGGGGCGGCGCGGGGCTGCGGGGCCCGCGCCGCCGCCGCGAGCTTCTCGACGCGACGCTCCGGATCTGACGCGGGACTCTCGTTGCGGGACTCACGCAACACACACGGAAAATCGTTAGAAAGATAACACGAACTCTCTAACGCAAGAAATCGTTAAGCGGAGGAATTGTACTTTTATCTCGAAGACCTCGCTTAAAATAGTGTACGTGCGAAACCAGATTATCACGATCGATCGTGATTATGCACGTGATTACGCTCAAAATCTCCTGAAAGCGTGTCACTCCTCGCCGACTAGGGCGGTATGAATATTTACGGACTCTTTTGTGACACGAAAATTTTAACAAAATATTTTAAGGTTTGATTTAAATTATTGTTAAAGAGGGAGAATTGAGCTGTGAATTCAAAATTCAACGTGATAAATGAAAATTGTAAAATAATTAAAGCGACAAATACGAACCATCTTCACCGAACGGCGAACGACGCAATAATGATTGAAAAACATGGCGGCTAGTTAGTCGTAAGTTGAGGTTGACAGGTAGGCGGAAGTCAAATCCACAGGAAGTGCTTGTTGGCGCGGGATTCTGCATCACGGATGTAGCGACATCTGACGACCTACGGCCGTTGGCAACGATGTCTCTCTAAAGCGGACCTCGGACGTGATACGGAACACATAATAAGGTTTAGAGGGTGGAAAACGTAATCGCCGTTTGTTACGGGAGCGCTTTTTCGGCCTGGGTTCACACTCCTCTTAACCCCAATGACGGATAGATTCGTCATTATATATATAAGTCATTTATTTCGGATATTCTCCATATGCGTTAGTAACAAAGGTCTTATGTGCTATATTAGTAACGAGTAACAATTTAAGATTATATAATAATAAAATTAAAAACTAAACTATGTCAATATTGAAATGCATGTCAAAATTCGTAGGCTACTTGTGTCATATGCGTCTTCCCCCAGTGACACATTATCGGGCTGTCTGCGGCTTCAGCTACTGCGCTCAGAAGGCTGTTGGATTATACGTTGTCTCACCTCCCCATCTGCTCAGCGATGGACATGAAGCGGTGCGAGAAGATACTGAGCTGTATCGGCTCTAGGGCGGTAGTTATTCTTTTCGGCTGCCCCGTGCCAATCGTCACCTTTATGTCGCCGAGGCTCGTTATGGTCGCGCTACAATCTGGACAACAATAGTACTTTTCCTATCACTTCGTTCGAAAAATTCCATTTCAACGCAGAAACAGTTAAAAATCAAAATGTTATTAAAACTAGATTGGACATTAAAAAAAATAACCAATTAAAAATGGACTTCATTTTATTGAGTTTTTTTTTCTATTTTGTAAAGATTTGTCTGTATACTTAATAAAATCATTATATTATTATCAAGAATCAGACAAACGCCCAATTTTCAAAACATAAGCCTGTTCCGTGCAACAGAGACTTTCTTATGATTTATTTATCTATTTAAACTTTATTACACAATTTAAAAAAATAATGCACAAATGGCGGACCTAAACAAATAGTTAACAGATAGTAAGTTGGTGCAGGATCGTGAATTGAAACAAGAATAACACAAATCCACCGGAATATACATAAAATACATATCGATAAACTTAAACTCATACATGGTATGTTTAGTATTAGGGTATTGATTTATTATTAGTATGTAACGTATTTATAAGTTACAAGTAAATTGTATGGCAATTTTACACTGTCTTTGTCTATCCCTGCTATGATACTCCTTTCATCCACTCAAAGGTTAACTGGAAGAGATAAGTTCAACGTTGTACATCACAGTATCTCTTTTTGTCATTTATGTTTTAGCAGGAGCCCCTCCGTTTGTGGCTGGATCTTTAGGCAAGTTGATCCAGTTCTAGGATTCTGCGCCTTTTCAGACGTCTAGTTTGGTCGGGTACAGTAAGTTGCCCTGCCAGCTGGTTAGGGTGATGTTGCAGGCGTTTTTTGTATTTGATGGCGAAAGATCGAATTTCTTCCGTCACTGTCTTTATATTGAGGTGGTAATGGACTTCCGAGTTTTTGATAAACCAGGGCGCATTAGAGACTTGCTTAAGGATGGAGTTTTCAGCTCTTTGTATGAGTGTGGTATTTGAATTGCATGCGGACCCCCATAATTGGATTCCATAAGTCCAAATAGGCTTGAGGACAGTCTTATATATGAGAAGCTTGTTGTCAACCGAGAGCACACTGTTTCTTCCAAGCAGCCAGTATAGCCCACGGAATCGGATGTTGAGTTCGTCTCTTTTTGCTTGAATGTGTTTTCTCCAGGTCAGTCTACGATCCAAGTGCATTCCCAAGTACTTAACGGAGTTGTTATGGGGGAGTTGTTGGTTGCCTAGTGTGACTGTTGGGCAATCTCCTCTTCTCAGTGTGAATGTGATATGAACTGATTTTGATGCGCTTGCCTTGATCCTCCATTTTTTTAGCCATTCTTGAACTTCATTTAGGCTATTTTGCAAGTATTGGGAGGCTTCCCCTGGATTTGGGCTAGATGCTAGTATAGCTGTGTCATCAGCAAATGTAGCTATTGTGACTCCTGTGCTATGTGGCAGATCTGACGTATAAATTGTGTACAGTACTGGTCCTAATACCCATCCCTGGGGAACTCCAGCAAGAATATTACAGCATGCTGATGTGTTTTCTCCTTCTCGAACTTGGAACACTCTCTCTGAGAGGTATGATTCTAGGATCCTATAGAATTTATGCGGTAGGCAAGTTTTTATTTTACTTAGGAGTCCTTTGTGCCATACTCTGTCAAAGGCCTGTTGTACGTCGAGAAATGCTGCCGAGCAATATTCTTTCTTTTCAAGGGATGTTCTGATGACTTTGCAGACTCTATGGACTTGTTCTACTGTGGCATGATCCTTTCTAAATCCAAATTGATGATCCGGTATTACTGAGTGAGATAAAAGTGCCTTTATGAGTCTCTTCAGAAGGATTTTCTCAAATATCTTTGATATCACTGGCAGTAGACTTATTGGTCTATATGACGTTATGTTATGTATTGGCTTGCCCGGCTTCGGCACCATAATTATCTGGGACACTTTCCACAGTGCAGGGAAGTGGCCTGTTCTCATTATGCCGTTAAACAAACATGTCAAGTAGACAATTGCTTTTCGAGGGAGTTCAGTAAGCACTTTTTTGTCTATTAGGTCAAAGCCCGGAGCTTTCTTGTTTTCCAGTCGGCTGATGCTTTGTTTGACTTCTCTGGGAGATGTTGGTTGGATTGGATTGTCCAATTGTAAGTCTTGGCTCATAATTTCATCAATGTCTGTCTCATCACTTTGTGGATCAGGTTCATTCGGAGTGAATATTTTTGCTAGGTGTCTGGCGAAAATGTCGGCCTTTTCTTCAGGTGTTCTAGCCCACGTATCGTCCAAGGTTCTTATAGGCGGTTTTGGGGCGACAGGTTTGTTGGCGCTCTTGCATACTCTCCACAATGAGTAATTGGTGGCTTTGGTAGCAGATAATGCTTCGATTTCAGCTTCTACTGTAGCATTGGCAGCTCGGTGTATCAGTTCTTTTAGGTCTTTAGTTGCCAAGTTTAAGGCTCTTTTATCTTCCGGATGCTGACTAGTGTGCCATACTCTACGCAATCTTCTCTTCTCCAAAATTTTAGCTTTGATTTCTTTTGGTACTGGGTTATGTCTTGGTTGTGCGTCTACGATTTCGGGCGTACAAGTCCAGCAGCTCTTTTGTATCAACGTAGTGAATTCCACTGAAGCACTTTCTATGTCTTCCTCTGATTTTAGGGCTACCTTGAGTTGAAGGTTTTCATTTACCATATTTCTAAATGATTCCCAATCCGTCTTTTTATTGTACAGCCTTGCGCGTTTGTCAGAATTCGAAACTATTGCACTAATGTTTAGTATGATTGGTGTGTGGTCCGATGAACCATCAAGACACGGTTCTATGATGCATTAGAGTCGTGATAATCCTTTAGTTATAAAGAAATCTATGACATCCGGGAGGCGATTTGTATCACTGGGCCAGTGTGTAGGTTCTGCCGTAGCCAAGGTCTTCAAGTTTAGAGTGTCCAGGCTTTTCTTAAGTTCTCTGCCTCGTGTCGTATTGAGTCTGGATCCCCAGTGGACATGTTTAGCATTCCAATCTCCCCCTGCAATAAATCTCCCGCCAAGAGTGATCAGGTATTCATTGAACAGGTTTTCATCTATTATATGCCTTGGGGGGCAATAGACTGCGGATATGTTAAAGTTTCCATTTCTATCCTCCACTTGTACAGTAGTAGCTTGTATGTGATTTGTACCAAATTTTTGTTGTTCATGGTGCTTTACATGGGATTTTATTATTACCGCAGTACCGCCACGGGCTGTCCCACTTGGGTGATTCGTGGTATAAACGTTATAGTTTCAAATTCTTATAAGGCTATTTTTTGTAGCATGACTTTCAGAGACAAGAAGGATGTCGAGTTTATGAAGATTTAAAAGGTGTTCAACTTCATGCAAATTAGGTGTTAGCCCATTTACGTTCCACGCTGCTATTTTGAGTGTAGTCATTTTGTCATTTTACTGAGCAATGTGGTTATGAGACTAAGCAGGGAGCTCATTTGTTGTAGGAGTATATCGATCTTTTCTGATAGCTTTTCAATTATGTTTTCCAGCATGTGGATTTTTGTTGTGGGTTCATTATCATAGGATTCAGAGTAGCTGTTTCCAGGTTTAATGGTTTGGGTTTTGTGACTTCAGAATATGTTCTTTGTTTTTCTTCTATTTTCTTTTGTTCTACAGTAGGGACACGTTCTTTGTTGTCTATTTGAGTCCTGGCTGTATCGGTCCGTTTGTCTACAGTGTGAGGATGAGGCTGTTTATGCATTTTTCTAGCCAATATTTCCTTATAAACTTCGCATCCTTTATAATTGGCAGGATGAGAGCCAAGGCATAGGGCGCACGTTGCCGGTGTGTTGCGATCTACTTTAGGGCATTCAGAGGTTTTATGGGACTGTGCACATTTGACACATCTAAATGGTCTTAAGCAGTAGTTTTTTGAATGACCATATTGCTGGCAGCGTTGACATTGGACTATTGTTTTCCTTTTTCGAGGGTTCTCAATCAATACCACTTGATGGTAGATTGTTTTGATCTCTTTTACAGCTTTATTGTTTGGAGCTGGGACTATGTTAACAAAAAATGTTGATGTGGGAATTTTATTTGGGCCATACATTTACATACATAAATACATTAGAAGTAAAACTAAATAGGTGTAATACTAACCTGGTTCGATCAGCACAGTGGACAGGTTGTCCATGATGATGGCCGGCCCGGGGATTTCCTGCTCCGGGAGCAGTTTATCCAGCAGATATACCGCAGTGTCCTGGTAACCTCCTTCGTAGTACACTTTTACTACCTGAATGAAAGGAATTTGCCAATTGGTATAGATCCTAGCAAACAACTTGATCATTGACCTTGACTGCGGAAACTTACCCACTCCACTTGAGTTAAGCTCTCAAAGGATCTCCTAGTTCAGGCAAACGTGTTACATAGATTGTAAGTAAGTTTCTGTATTCATTATGTTTTCATGTAATTTAAAGTTTTTATGAATAAATTATCTTATCTTATCTTATCTATCTTAAGCTCAAGTTATTTGCCAGCAACTATATCTCTTAAGAGGGCGTCGCAAATGTCGCAATGTGATATATATGGAGGTGAGTTTTCAGTATTACTAAACGCAAGATTGATCACTTTGGCAACATTTTTGGCGGCTGTCATGGAGAGGAAGAACGTAGGTTGCCGGGTGAAGATACAAAAAAAGGGGACTATATCATCATAACATCGTTTATACATATATGTACCGTCTAGGTAAGTTAACATCTGTAACATACATTGTGGGAAAGCAAAAAAGCATTAAGTATTGAGTACCTCAACGCTTCGATCGTATTTCAACGGCCGTGTTCACCTCAGCTATATCGTCGTCAGTCATGTTTACTTACTTTTTCGGCGACAGGTTTTGTCCCCTTCCCGCTAGGGGGCGCCTTTTCTTCCGCGGCCTGAAATAGAAAAAAAAGTACAAAGTACTGTAGCTTTTATAAAAAAAAATATTCTTAAAAATTACACCTCGTTGAGTTTCTTGCCGGTATCTTCTCTTGAGAGGTTTTTCTGAATCGATGGTCAATTTTATGACATTCATCAGTGCTTCCTGCCAGCCTAATCTGAATAAATATATACATATACTTTGACTTTGAGTTTTGACTTAGACTTTGATACGGCCAGCTTAACGATACACTAGAAACATACGTAAATACAAACATACATACATAGACTGCTAAAAACATAACCCTTCCTTTTGGCTTCGCCGTAGTCGGGTAAAAAGGGACAACCGAACCAGTTTGGTTATTCGTGATTTTGGTTAATGGTAAAGTTCGTTTAAATTAACAAAACTATTTGCTGCTGATAAACATTCGATGATTTATTTACAAATCAACAGTCAGGTAAGGTGTAACAAATTGTTCGGTAGTCACTTTTTTGTGTAATAGGTCAACAAAACCTAGATTACGTGTTACATAGCTGTTTTTTTTTTCAGTGTACATGTCTTAGCGTCGATACACTTGGACCGAGGGGAGGTGTTTTTTTTTTTTTATGAAATAGGAAGGCAAACAAGCAAGTGGGTCACCTGATGGTAAGTAATCACCACCGCCTATAGACACCCGCTATACCAAAGAGATTGCAGATGCGTCGCCAACCCAGAGGGCTATGATGGAATACCTCTTGTTCCAGTAATTGCACCGGCTGTCTTGCTCTCCACGCCGGAACACAAAAGTGCAAACACTGCTGTTTAGCGGCTGGATTAGCGAGCAAAATGGTGGTAGCGACCCGAGCGGACCTTGCACAAGGTCCTACCCGCCGTAAATTGGTTCATTCCTGCATTGTCAATGACTCACCTCGCTAAGCCCCACTCCTCTCACTCTGATGTCGTCCACTATCACGTCCCTCTCAGCCAGTGTAAACCCGAACTCATTCTGATATCTGTGTCAAAATAAATAAATATAAATAAATAAAATAAAACAAATTAAGACTAAGCACTACTTGATCCCTTTCTAGGGTTCCGTACCCAAAGGGTAAAACAGGATCCGTCTGTCTGTCTGTCTGTCCGTCTGTCACCAGGCTGTATCTCATGAACCGTGATAGTTAGACAGTTGAAATTTTCACAGACGATTTATTTCTGTTGCCGCTATAACAACAAATACAAATAATCTGAATAAAATAAATATTTAAGGGGGCTCCCATACAACAGACATAATTTTTTTGCCGTTTACCCACCCCATTAAAAATGTAGACCGGCTCAAATCTTCCCAGCGGCCCTAACATGACAGCCCAGGTTTAGTTTAAACCCTCCCTGCGTCTCTGTCTAACTAGTGTCATAAGAAAGGGACGCAGATAGAGATAAACTAAACTTGGCCAGTCATGTTAGGGCCACTGTAATGGGTACCGACTGTTGAAGTTCATGAAACTATTGCAATGGTGTAGGTAATAGGCATTCAACATTACTTAACAGAACTTCAGACTACTGGTCTTGTTTTAGTCTTTTCAGTTCTGATTAACTTTTTAAGCAGTTGGGTTTTTGATTTTTTAAATTTAATTTTTATTTTATACTTTTTAGTTAGGATTAAGTGAGAATGGTTGCCAACAAACTTTAAATCGTTATAGATCCTAATAAACGGCCATTTAAAATGAAAAATGATATAAGAAACCTAAAAATGATTTTCAAATATCTATCCAATGATACCCTACTCAATATAGTTCGCAGACTTATTTTTATTTTTTTTTCACAATATGGCGTCTGGAGGTCGCCATATTGAATTTTGATTATTGTCATGTCTTTAGTGACACTCGCAAGGTTAAGACGAATCGATTGACGTAAGAATCATCAAAATCGGCCCACGCATTTGGTCTCTAGATCGCCACAAAGGAACAAACATACATACTTACATATATAGGCTGATAAACACGTTACCCTCCTTTGCGTCGCGCAGTCGGGTAAAATAAATAAAACCACCGTTTTTTTTATTTATGAAGAAGTTTAAAAATTTCCATAGTACCTAGATTTTTATTGCCAACAAGCCAATCGCTTACCTGTGTGATACAGAAGTGGTATAAAAGGTCTGACCTGGTGACGAAAGCCGTGTAGAAGTCCCCGTGGCCGGGGGCCGGTCTGCCGGACGCCGGAACCGGAGACACCATCAGTGCGCAGTCCGTGCCCGCGTAGCGCAGGTGCAGGTACGGCTCCGTTTGTATCCGCCCGTCCAGGAAGCCCTAGGGATACAATGTACATCCTAACATAGTTCTTTCCGACTTAGCATGGAAAAAAATACTTCATCATCATCATCTCAGCCACAAGAAGTCGACTGTTGAACGTAGGCCTCCTCCAAGGATTCGCCGTGGGGTACCGACTTAAAATAGTACCTCCCCATCTCTTCCCATGGGTGCCGTAAAAACCGGCTAAGGGATTTCTTCTCCAGAAGGTGGGCAGCAGCGCCTTCTGCTCGACACGTAAATACTGCGCTCGCCGCCCCGCTTGCCAAGCGTGGTGAGTATGGCAACCCCCCCCCCCCCCCCCAAATACTTATAAAAACTCAATTAGCATGCATGTATGCGGTATGTAAAAATCTAAAAAAAAAATCTCTCAAATAAAATGAAAACCGTACCAAGGAGCATGCGGCCGAAGCTATGAAACAGACAGACGCGGATAGCGACTCTATTTTATACTATGTAAAGAAGATGTAAATCTGCGGGTGGCAGAACCTTGTACAAGGTCCGTCCGGATCGCTACCACCATCTTGCTCGCTAATCCTGCCGCTAAGCAGCAGGCTTGCACTGTTGTGTTGCGGCGTGGAGAGCAAGACAGCCGCTGTAATTACTGGCACAAGAGGTATTCCATCTTAGCCCTCTGGGTTGGAAACGCATCTGCAAAATCTTTGATGTTGCGGGTGACTATAGGTGGTAGTGATCACTTACCATCAGGTGACCCATTTGCTTATTTGTCTTCCTAGTTCATAAAAAAAAGCTTCTATGTATAAAAAATCTCTCAATTACAATGAAAACCGTTTTAAAATCCGTTCCGTGGTTTAGAAGCAAGCGGCTAAAACTAAAGGACAGCCAGACGCGGATAGTGATTTTATTTACTATGTTAAGAAGATGTAAATCTTTACACAGCATCCTATCCACAATCCACCTCTGTCTGGCCTTATAACTTCGGAAGTTTGATCCTTCTAAACCACGCAACGGATTTTGAAACAGTTTTCACTGTCATTTAGAGAGTTGTTAAGGAAGGTTTCTTTATACATTCATTATTGAAAATATTTATTTATTTATTTAAGCTTCATTGCACAGTTTACAAAACAAATACAATTTTCGGACTTAATGCCAGTAGGCATTCTCTACTAGTCAACCACACTATGCTAATTTTAATGTTTTGTTTTATAAATATGTATGTTGGTCTTTAAGGTATTTGTTCTATGGGCCTATGCAGCTTGAAATAAATGGTTCTATTCTATTTTTCTATTCTATAAATAAGAAAGTAACAAACATGGGTGCACAAAATAAAAGTAAAAAAAAACTGATAAACAATAAGCTACCTATCAAGTACCTACTAACTAGTATTTAATTAAACATTGTTCTTGGAACACTTTAAACCAATAGACTCAGTCCTACACTAAACAGGCACCACGTATAGACAACAGTTACACATAAATTTACATGTAAACTAGTGACCGCCCAGCACGGGTGCAAACGGGATGTAATTAATTAAATGACAGTGAACCGTATCAAAATCCGTTGCATGGTTTAGAAGGATTAGGCGGCCGAACATACACTATAAGGATTTTAGACGACAGGAACGGACGGATAGTGAAGCAAGAGCAACGGATCAGCAATCTTCTTATGGTCACCAGTTCCTATAAGCGGCGGTAATCTCTTTCCAACAGGTGACCCACATGCTTGTTTGCCACCTAACCACACTCACCTGTGCCCTCAGCCGGTCCCTGCAGACGGCAGCCAGCACGGCCAGCTGGCGGTCGAGGTCGGCAAAGCTCTCGGGCGCGTACGTGCGGCCGCTCGGCTGCTGCGCCTCGTGCACCACGTGCGCCAGCGCCATGCCGTAAGCAGACAGTATCCCTGCAACGGCCGATACGGAACATACTATAGTTGCAGGCAAACAACTTGAGCATAAATCGAGTGGAGTGTTGGCAACCCCAACACGAGATTGTTAAGTTGGCACTACTGCCTGACGCTGCTTTCACGTTATATGTCTCTTTCAACCAAGGTGCGTGTGTGTCTTTATGACGGCAGAATAATAAACGTGTAAAATAATGAATGAGGAGATCCGCAGACGAACGAAAGTAACCGACATAGCCCAGCGGATTAGCAAATTGAAGTGGCAGGGCACATAGCACGGAGAACTGATGGCCGATGGGGTCGGAAAGTTCTCGAATGGCGGCCGCGTATTGGCAAGCGCAGCGTAGGACGACCAGCCACAAGATGGTCCGATGACCTCATACAGGTGGCAGGAAGGCGCTGGTTGCATGCTGCTTCCAACCGGTCACTTTAGAAATCCATGGAGGATGTCCAACAGTGGACTTCTTGTGGCTGAGATGATGATGATGATGATGAAAATAATGAACAGTATTTTAATTGACAATTGAAGAGATCAACAACTTATCCAGCCTCACCCAACTGAGTGACTGCTCAAGTTGTTTGCCGGGAACTGTACTTATAGTTTGACGACCTGTATGGCACAGTGGCACATGTGTCTGCTTACTGTGCAAGATGTCCCGGGTTCAAATCCTGGTATGGGAAAATATTTGTGTGACGATTACAAAAGTTTGTACCTTATGTATGTTTATCCGTTGTCTGGTACTCATAGTACAAGCTTTGCTCAGTTTGGGATTAGGTCAATTGGTGTAAATGGTTCCAAGATATTTATTTATATCATCATTATGAGCCTATCTCGTTCCACTGCTGAGCGGAGACCTGGAATACCGTATTATAACAGTGGAATCAGTGGGAGTGTGAGCGGCCCGCACCTGCGTACTTGTGCACGAGCACGGCGCGCACGCCGAGCGTGCGGGCCACGGCGCACGCGTGCTGCGCGCCCGCGCCGCCGAAGCACGCCAGCGCGTGGCGCGACGCGTCGTGCCCGCGCGCCGTGGTCAGGGCGCTGTGGGAACCACCAAGGAATACCATTTAAATTAAGAGGAGTGTGAACCCACCGCTCTCCATACAAACGGCGATAACGTTTTCCACCCTCGAAACCTTAACCTGTAGCCATGTTTTTTTTTTTATATATTGTTAATAGTTTCAAAAATATTGAAGCTTTTTGTTTTGTATGAAACTCCTAAAATGCAAATATTGGCAAATCAAAGAAGAATATTTAAAAAATCTAAACATACAAACCTAGTTCTAGGGCATCATGACAACATACCAAAAAATCATTTCCATTGATTAAGGTTTAGAGGGTGGAAAACGTTATCGGCGTTTGTATGGAGAGCGCTTTTTGGGGCCGGGTTCACACTCCTCTTAAGCTTCGCTTTCGCCAAAAAATCAAGATCAGCCATGGTTTCGGTTTTGACCGTAAACCATGGCTGAGCCGAAGATCAGAAGTTCGTGAATTGTCACGTGTCATTCGGCTCGGCAGTATCTGATGACGTTCGGCTAACTTCGGGGTGAACCGGGTCCGCTCGTGGTTCAACTCGGCGGAATTAAACGGCCGCAATTCTGTTTTAATTTGAACTTGTGAAGCGAGGTTATGTTGTATTTTACATTTTGGAAGTATTAATATTTTTTTCAATTTATGATGTTCCAAAACTCCTTAAACTGGGAACTGGTTGATTTGACCCCCGCTTCCCAAAAGCCACCATTGTGGGGAGAACACGCTGGGATAAAATGAATCTATTTTCTTTTAAAAATTGCGATAAATCATTTTAGCCACTCACAAATGACGTTTTTTAACACCAATTATAATAGTTGGCGTCCTACTATATGCCTCTCTGTTTGTCGTATAACTCGTATACACTCGCACGCGCGGCAACTTAATTAAGGCGGTTGCCGTGCAGTGGCCCTCATGACCCGCACCAGGGCCCAATTTCATAAACGCGACAGGCGACAGGTGACAGTGATAATTCGGTATACATTGCTTGCCCACCACGATGTTAAGTCTGTAGCGTTACTTGTCGACACAGTAATGTACGGTGAATTGTCACTGTCACCTGTCGGGTTTATGAAATTGCCCCTGGTGTAACTTATCCTTTCCTTGCGTCTCTGTCAAACTAACGCCATAAGAAAGGGACGCACATAGAGTTAAAGTCAGATAAACTAAACTTGGCCGGTCATATTAGGGCCACTAAGGTGCGCCGAAGTTCTTGTAGCTGCACAAAGTTGGCCGCGCCTGGATCGCTAGCACGACGCCGCGACTCGCTTTATCGCTCAGTGCATTTCTCTCTGACTAGCCAAGTAGGAGAGGAAGCACAGAGTGACAAGTGAAAAATTAGGCAAAGATTTTAGCCTGCAACTACAACTGGTATTGTTGAAATAAACTTACCTGATTGGTCTGCACATAGCCTCGTTGGCAACGTTTAGGAATCCCATTGCGATTTCTTCCATGCTCATCTTAAAAACAAATAATCATTTTTTAGAATCAACTGCAGAAGTACCTTAACACGCTCGGATCTAAAAACCGGCCAAGTGCGAGTCGGACTCGCGCACCGAGGGTTCCGTACCAACGTAACTACAAATTTACGGTTTTCGGATTTATTATTTTATTTGTGCTGTTAGACCTTGCTTCTTGCCAAGTTTCATAGTTCTAGGTTTTAAGTGCCTTGCGAATGTCTCATACATGCGGCTTAAACGGCCATATCTTTTGATTGCGTTGACTCTGAAGTTTGATTTTTTCACGGCTCCAAGAGACTACAGTTTTGAGTATTTGGTATTAATTTCAACTCGATGTCTCCACGCGTTCCTGAGAAAAAGGGTCTTGACAGACAGACAGACGGACAACGAAGTGATCCTATAAGGGTTCCGTGTTTCCTTTTGAGGTACGGAACCCTAAAAATCGACACAAGGTCTTTCTCTCTTAGCAATAGTCGTGTGTAGTAGACGTTTATGCCATTTGGTTACAAGTTACACTAGTGACATCAATAGTGCTGTATGAAGCACGATAGAGCATTCATATTCATATTCATATTCATATTCATATTCATTCATTCTTGTGAGGCTCGCTCACCGTCATCTTACTACTCATTATATTAAAAAAAATAATGATCGTAGAAAAAACCCATAACACAATTTTTCTTCTCTAATCTATAAAAATAAGGATATCGTATTAACCTCTTTTCCACCGTCAGCTCTCAAGAAGGCGTTGATCTCGTCCCTCATAACTTTGAAGGCAGCTATCGTTGCGTCCTTATCTAGGGGCTCGTTTTCATTCGGCCCAAAGATCTTCGGGAAATATTCAGGAAGCAGGCGACCTTGAAAGAAAATGTGTGTATACGTAAACTTTCCATTGTATACTAGCTTTTTCTGCGACTTCACATAAAATAAACACTGAATTCCACCCTCATTTAAACCCCTTAGAGCGGTTAAACACGGCAACTCTTTTCAGAAACGCAGTCTCGATACGCGATACGCTAATCGTCTACATTTACACAAACGCGCGACTTTAAGCAGGATACAGACGTGATGCAGTCACAGTACAGTAGCTGGACACAACTGCATTCATTCAATCGCGATACAGTATAGCGCGTATACGTGTATGCGCACTTTTGTACCGCTGCAAAAATCACAGTGTGTAACCGGCCTTAACCAGAGGGTTCCACTCCGCGCTGTAGGTACGCTCGGCCGCCTTGCCTACAGAGTAGGCAAATCGCAGTAGGCTTGCAGCGCGCTCGCTCGCTCGTTCGCCCTCGCTGTCACAATTTAATTGAAAACGAATTCAGCACAACTCTAACGTGTCGCCGGGTGTAGAGGGGGAAGGCGGACGCAGGCAGCGCGTCCCTTTTAACGCGAACCGCCTGGCGAAGGTGTATGAAGTAATACGGACTCTTTGTGCGTGTCAATAAAGTTGGAATTCGTTTAATCGCGGTCGTAAAAGAGAAGTTTCTGTACGTTAACTTTTATTTATTCTGTGTCAATGTGGAATTCCAGTTATCCTTTTTTTAGTGTGCACTGTATTGTACCGTGGTAACTGACAAAGTATCTGACTTAGGTCGTTCGACGGACCGAAGCTACCAGGAGCGCAGGGATGCTAAGGAGGTGTCAGGGCTCACCGAGCAGCAGGTTGGCGTCGGTGACGGTGAGCGGGCCGCCCTTGCGGTAGCACGCGGGCCCGGGGTGCGCGGAGGCCGACTCGGGCCCCGCGGCGAACAGCCCCGAGCGGAAGCTCAGCATGGAGCCCCCGCCTGCCGCCACCGTGTTTATATCTACAAGTTATAATTTATATGAGTTCATGTAAGATTCATCATCATCATCATCATTTCAGCCGAAAGACGTCCACTGCTGGACGTAGGCCTCTCCCAAGGATCGCCACAACGACCGGTCTTGTGCTGCTTGCATCCAGCACAAGACCAAATAAGAAGCAAGTAAAATTATAAGTAGGTAAATCATAGCAGTAAATATGAATATATCGACCCCATCGATATGGAAAGACATAGATAGATAGGGTTATTTTTCGGATTGTTACAAACCCACCGTAGCCCCCTAGAGACGGGGTGAAGCAGATGAAGAGGGGGTTTCAATATTTATCCGTTGCTTAAACTTTGAATCTTATAAGTGAAAAGGTAGTTAACTAGCAGAAAGCAGAATTCCAAATAGAATAAATAGAGCTGTAGCTATGTCGTCATGTATTATCAATATCGATATATCCGTATAGCTATGTTGATTTGAATAACAGTGTATTTTACTGTGAAAAGGAGTTCAACTATAGATTACACCAATGGACCTATAAAATAAAATAAATATTAAGTCAGACGAGATATTATAGCAGTTTCCATGGCTAGTGGTTCAGCAGCGCGCAATCACCATACTGGTTTATGTGAACATCGTCGATTGGGTGTCAATATATTATTATTATTATAAGCTCACGCCTGATACCCTTTGGGGTAGGCAGAGACCACAGAACGCCATTTGCCCCGGTCCTAGCATACTCGCCTCGCTTCCTCCACACACATTCCTCTCTTCATACATGCTCGGCGGTTCCGGGTACTTCTGATTTGACCTGTCTTCAGGACATCACAAATTTGGTTGACAAAAGTCAATATACACTTGTCTTATCTTCTTTTCTTTTAACTCCACGAGGACAAAGTGTGGAAAGTACGACGATGCACCATGCATTGATGAAAATGTTTATACATTAAAATGATACTCACCCAACTGAGGCGCCTGAATGGTGACACCGGCCGTAGTGGCTTCATGTACGTGCTCCAATGTGCCCGCATATCTCGACACGTCTGTTGACGTGCCGCCCATGTCAAAACCTAGGAACATCCGACTCTATAATGGACTTTATAAGATTACACAACTCCACTACTTTCGCGTGTGGTATGACCTTGTGAAAGGTCCGTTCGGATCGCTAATCCAGCAGCTAAGCAGCAGTGCTTGCACTGTTGTGTTCAGGCGTAGAGAGCAAGATAACCAGTGACATTACTTGCACAAGAGGTTTTTTTATCAAATAGGAAGGCAAACAAACAAGTGGGTCACCTGATGGTAAGTGATCACCACCGCTTATACACACCCGCAATACCAAGAAGATTGCAGATGCGTTGCCAACCCAGAGCGCTAAGATGGAATACCTCTTGTGCCAGTAATTGCAGTAAGGTATACCATCTTAGCTCTCTAGGTTCGCAACGCGTCTGCAAACTCCTTGGTCATACGGGTGGCTATAGCGCGGTGGTGATCACTTACCATCAGGTGACCCACTTGCTTGTTTGCAGTCCTATTTTTAAAAATAAAAAAAAAGGAAGTCTACCCGAAGGAAGTCTTGACCCCTGGGAAGACAATGGATATGATGACTAAAATTTTTCTAGTCACAAAAGTTAAAGAACTCGTGAATGAAAGAAAAAACTGTATTTTAAGTTTTTGACAATATCGAGAATAGGTGTAACACAAGCCCCGCGAAAACGCTTGATACAAAACGCCTACATAGGTATGACGTCACGCCTATGTAATTTTGCTAGGAAAGGTATGGAGTGTAAAACTAAATCACGTTCGTATAATAATAAGAGCGTTTATATGGTTACTTCAATAGTAAAATTTGTTTTATGTTCTATTTGAGTTCTAATAAGTACATTTTGAAACTAAATAAGACGTAACTTTTTCCTTTTGTGGTACGGAACACGGAACTCTAAACGCGATAAAATGATACCAAGAACTTACCTATGACTGGTAGACCGGTTTCTTTCTGGTAGGATGTCATTGCGTACCCCACCACACCACCCGCCGGGCCGGACAGGATCGCACGGGAACCGTTAAACCTGGGGAAACAAAAAGATTATTCTCATTTTGCGGGTGGTAGCACCTTGTGCAAGGTCCGTCCGGATCGCTACCACCATCTTGCTTGCTGATCCAACCGCTAAGCAGCAGTGCTTGCACTGTTGTGTTCCGGCATGGAGAGTAAGACAGCCGGTGAAATTACTTACGGTGTATTCCATCTTCGCCCTCTGGGTTGGTAACGCATTTGCAATCTCCTTGATGTTGTGGTTGTCTATAGGCGGTGGTGATCGCTTACCATCGGGTGATCCATTTGCTCGTTTGCCTTCCTATGTTGTATGCTACACTCGACCGGGGTAATACCTTACTGTCACATAATACCAGCGTGAAGTAGTAGATTACTTTTTTCTTAGTCATTTTTTAAGTAACTTTACATCGCTAAAACTTCTAAAATATATTTTTATCTTCATATTTTAAATGATAATCTACAACAATTTGACAGTCTTACGCCCGTTCGCTTCGTGATGCATATTCCCTATTACGTAATTTGCCATTATGAGGAAAACAGAATCGTTGCCTGGTCCAAGCGTAAAAACCAGTCGACACAAAGACGTTTTATTGTAAACACTGTTTACCGGTTAAGTGCAAAATGGCTGACTTAGAATTTCAGCGCAACTCTACCCAAGAAATGGAAGAGCAAGAAGGTTTATTGAGCCTAATTATGGTATTTATGTACTTGTGTGCACTCCTGTTGTCTATCGGAAGCATTATCTTCGGACTCGTCTCCTGGGCAGTGCTGCCGAAGTGGCGGCAGTTCCGTCACTACGTCTTCCTCAGCTTGCTGCTAACCACTGTTCTCAATTGGATTATCGCGCCAATAACAGAAACCTGGCCAATCACAGAAGATTTCTTAACCCTGTACGTTATAATGACGTTCACTTATTGGCTGATGATCATCACGGTGATGTTCTTCATTGAATTTGTGCAAGTTTTTACGAGTTTGAACACGATTCAACATGTCTACCTGTACGCCAATATTTTCGGCTGGATTCTGCCTCTAGTGACGGTGACACTTTGTATGTTCTGTGGAGACTTTATTTTAAATTTAACAACACTCATCCTGACCATTGTCAACTTTGCTTTGTACTTGCGAGTATTAATTGTATTGTGTAGGCCGTCAAATTTCCCCGGATCGAGGACGAGAGTCGGAAAAAATATAATATTGTTAACATTCACTTTTACCGTTACTGGGCTGTTTATTTTCATACCGCTTTTCATATTGGGAGCGCTCGAAATAGATATTACCCTTTCGATATTATTTTATGTGATTACTATACTGTTAGTGAATTTATTCTTCCTGATGCTGAAGTCGCATAGAGTGCTATGGACGGAGCACCGGCAGAGAGCGAAGAACAGTAGGATATAACGGTATAAGTTTTCATTTATACCGTAAAATTTTAAGTTTTAAAATACAATTAACCGCTATAATTCCTATAGAATATGTTTATTAGATATACCATTTACTTGCTTTAGATTTTTCAAAAATACTACGAAAAAAAAACATATTTAGAAGAACTGCAGTAAAATATAGGTAATTATAATTATCTAACATGACTTAACAATAAAAAATAAACAGGAAAAAACTGCATCTCTATATTCTTATTATGGTATTTTTTACCCATTTTTATTAGAGATGTGCCGAGTACTCGGTTGATACTCGGTACTCGGCGTACTCGGCGGGTTTTTTGATACTCGTACTCGGCCGAATAACTCGGTTTGAATGCCGAGTATACTCGGTTTAAGAAAAGCAATATATTTAGGTAGATATAATTAAAAGAACAGTGTTAATCAAAATCAGGTCATCACTGATCAGGTACTACACACAGTCAATCGTTAATTTAAAAAAAAAACAATTATTTATCTACTATGACGCGTAACGTGAAGTATTTCTTTGCAAACTATCAAGTGACTGGCAGTTGAAAGTCGCGGGCGGGGTGAGGGGTGTATCAACGCGAGCCGACCGCTAGACCGGCGCGAATCTGTTTGTACTTGTTTGACAACCGCTAAGCAGCAGTGCTTGCACTGTTGTGTTCCGGCATGGAGAGTAAGACAGCCGGTGAAATTACTTACGGTGTATTCCATCTTCGCCCTCTGGGTTAGTAACGCATTTGCAATCTCCTTGATGTTGTGGTTGTCGATAGGCGGTGGTGATCGCTTACCATCGGGTGATCCATTTGCTCGTTTGCCTTCCTATGTTGTATAAAAAAAAAAGCAGTGCTACACTCGACCGGGGTAATACCACACTGACACTGTCACATAATCACCGCCGTGACCACTGTCACCAGCGTGAAGTAGTAGATTACTTTTTTCTTAGTTATTTTTTTGTAACGTTAGATCGCTAAAACTTCTAAAATATTTTTTTAACTTCATATTTTAAATGATAATCTACAACAATTTGACAGTGTTCCGCCCGTTCGCTTCGTGATGCATATTCCCTATTACGTAATTTGCCATTATGAGGAAAACAGAATCGTTGTCTGGTCCAAGCTTAAAACCAGTCGACACATAGACGTTTTATTGTAAACACTGTTTACCGGTTAAGTGCAAAAATGGCTGACATAGAATTTCAGCGCAACTCTACCCAAGAAATGGAAGAGCAAGAAGGTTTATTCGACCTAATTATGGTATTTATGTACTCGTGTGTACTCATGTTGTCTATCGGAAGCATTATCTTCGGACTCGTTTCCTGGGCAGTGCTGCCGAAGTGGCGGCAGTTCCGTCACTACGTCTTCCTCAGCTTGCTGCTAACCACTATTCTCAATTGGATTATCGCGCCAATAACAGAAACCTGGCCAATCACAGAAGGGTTCTTAACCCTGTACGTTATAATGACGTTCACTTATTGGCTGATGATCATCACGGTGATGTTCTTCATTGAATTTGTGCAAGTTTTTACGAGTTTGAACACGATTCAACATATCTACCTGTACGCCAATATTTTCGGCTGGATTTTGCCTCTAGTGACAGTGACACTTTGTATGTTCTGTGGAGAAATTATTTTATTTTTAACAACACTCATACTGACCATTGTCAACTTTGCTTTGTACTTGCGAGTATTAATTGTATTGTGTAGGCCGTCAGATGTCCCCGGATCGAGGACGAGTGTCGGAAAAAATATAATATTGTTAACATTCACTTTTACCGTTACTGGGCTGTTTATTTTCATACCGCTTTTCATATTGGGAGCGCTCGAAATAGATATTACCCTTTCGATATTATTTTATGTGATTACTATACTGTTCGTGAATTTATTCTTCCTGATGCTGAAGTCGCATAGAGTGCTATGGACGGAGTACCGGCAGAGGGCGAAGAACAGTAGGATATAACGATATAACGGTATAAGTTTTCATTTATACCGTAAAATTTTAAGTTACTACAATACAATTAACCGCTATAATTCCTATAGAATATGTTTAGATATACCATTTACTTGCTTTAGATTTTTCAAAAATACTACGAAATAAAACATGTTTAAAAGAACTAGAGTAAAATATAGGTAATTATAATTATCTAACATGACTTAACAATAAAAAATAAACAGGAAAAAACTGCATCTCTATATTGTTATTATGGTATTGTTTTACCCATTTTAATATATAAAATGTATAAGATTCAAGGCAAATAATGCATATTTTATTTTATTTTACCCGACTGCGTGATGCAAAGGAGGGTAATATGTTTATCAGCCTATATACATATGTGTGTGTCTGTATGTATGTATGTGTGTTTGTTCCTTTGTTATAGCTATCTAGAGACCAAACGCGGTAGCCGATTTTGATGATTCGTACGTCAATAAATTTGTCTTAATCTTGCAAGTGTTACTAAAGACATGACAATAATCAAAATTCAATATGGCGACCACCAGGCGCCATATTATGAAAAAGAAAATCATGAAAGTCGACGAACTATGTTAAATAGGGTATCATTGGATAGGTATTTAAAAATTATCTTTAGGGTTCTGAAATTATTTTTTATTTTGAATGGCCGTTTAGGATCTATAACGATTTAAAATTGGTTAGAAACCATTTTCGCTTAGTCCCAACGAAAAAGTGTAAAATAAAAAAGTAAATTTAAAAAATCAAAAACCGTGTGCGATCTATTATTCTACGGCCCTAGTTGTCAGAAAAAAAATATTATAATGATTATAAATATAAATACACGTGTTTTGCGTAGCGCCTTTTATTTACCTTATTATTTTCCTTGTAACTTTTATTATTTAATAATCACTAAAATAACTTTTCTGTGATATAGTTTTTATTGTTATTGACATACAATTATTAAATATTGGTACATTATTCGGTACCTAGTCCGAAACTTATCAAAGCTTGTACGGTCGGCCTCAGAAGTAGCTGAACATTTTAGTACCTTGTCGCTGTCGTTAATGTGACAAATTCGAGCAACTCTCGTGTCATACGTAACGACAACAAGGTTCTCAAGTGTTAAGCTACTTCTGAGGCTGACTGTACTCTGGGTTCCTCTCTTATGACACTAGCTTGACAGAGACTCAAGGAAGGATAAATTAAACATGGCCTCGGCCACGCCATGGTCACAGTAGTGGTTGTTATAAGACAAATTACCGAGAGCGTGGAATTGCTTATGTAGTGGTATTGTGTGTTTATAGGCATTCTATATTTGAAATTTCCCTTGTCCCGTACTATCAGCATAAAAAGAGGTTTGTAATAATTATATTGAAAGGAGGCCTAGAAAGGATATTATTACATATGTAAATATTGTTCGTATAAGTATAGGATAAGTCCAATTAGATCAACGATAGAGTGCATGACCCCTAGCATTCAGACAAAAAAAAGGAGTCGAAATGACGTAATCTCACTACAAGAAAAAGAGCGGCTCGGCAATCCGGTCCTAATTTTGATTAAGACTCGATTATCACACAGACGTTTCATCTTAAACAAGCCATAAACCGCAAAATGGCTGTCTTACAACTCTTAAACAACTCTACCCAAGAAATGGAGAAGCAGGTACAAGTGATCAATTTTATAGCGTTCCTTATTTACGGGAGTGCATTGCTGTTGTCGATAACCAGTGTCATCTTCGGACTCGTTTCCTGGATAAGAATACTGAAGTGGCGGCAGTTCCGGCACTACGTGTTCCTCTGCTTCTTGTTTAACAGTATTTTGAATCTATTTATAACACCGCTTATGGGATTAACGTTGCCGTCACTGAGTAACGTGACAGTACCGATTGCAAAGTACTTTTATTTGGGGTTCATGTATTGGTTAGTGGTCATCACGGCGATGTTTTTCATTGAATTTGTGAAAGTGTTTACGGATTTAAAGACGATTACACATAAATACCTCTACGCCAACATCTTCGGCTGGATCCTGCCTCTAGTGGCATTGGTGCTTGACATGATAGTCAATCAACAAAACATTTTTGTAGCTTTGACAATACTTGCAATAAGTGTCACTAACTTCATATTGTACTTGAAAGTGTTGATTACATTGTGTAGGCCCTCTCTTGTCCCCGGGTCGGGACTGGGTGTCTGTAAAAACATTACATTGGCGACGTTCACTTTCACCGCTTCAGGAATGGTTTTTTTTGTACCGGCTTACATACTGGCAACACTCGAATTCAACGCTGACTATGGGGCAATATGTTATATGATTACGGTAGTGTTAATAAACATATTCTTCCTGATGCTGAAGTCACATAGAGAGCTTTGGAAAGAGCACCGTCAGAAGCAAAATAACAATTGGATGTAATGCTATTTTAGGTTACTTTTGTAAATTACAAGATGGACACCGGGGATTATATAGCATTTCGTATTTCTGTTTATCTGAGTATTTGAAGTACAATTTTGAAAGTGTTTTATGCGGCGAACAAGACTAACAGTGAACATTTTCCAAAAAATCAATAATGTTCTTGTGTCTAGCGGTATAACGAGCAAGTCGTTTACACGTGGTTTTAGGATTTTTTTGCCAAATCGGTAAATTACTGTACCGTGTTGGAAATTTTCCAAAATCACGAAACTTTAAATGTAATACTTTTCGTAGAATACCCTATACCCTTTTTGAGAGAATGCTGCGAAGTTATCTGTCCTTAATCCCAAATTTGTTATAGGTAATCTTTTGACACATAGATTTTTTTGCTTTGTGAACGGAAAGAGTGTCTTTAAAATGACAGATTACAAAGTTAAATCTTTCTTTGGGCGCATTGTTGAATTCAACGATGTAACGTTAAAGAATCACACTACACAGGGCGTTAGTACAATACACGAAGCAATATACAGACTCCAAAAATTTAATTTTTCAAGCCTATTTCAAATCGCCTAATCATCGGCGCCAAGCGAAGCAAAGAATAACATTACTATAAGTGTAGGCTACATCATTATACGATTGTATAAATAGATATAATGACTATTTGTATTTGTGTAAAGCAAAAAGCAAATCAAAATATACGTAGAAGTGAAATATACATGATAATGTTTAAAGTGACATCATTGTACAGAGTGCTATCGTAAAACAAACAATGGTTAAGTATAGTAAAATTTACAACTTCTATTACTGCTTTGTTCATATGACAGCAGTATGACAGTATTTAACCTTCAAACCAATAAATTTAAAAACCGTAAAAAATAATTGATCATAAAAATTACTAAATTGTCACCAAAATCTAATTTACTTGTTTATTTAGTATTATTGGTGATCAGTTCAGTATTTTTTGTGACACTCCACCTAGTGAAAACAAGATCTTCCACTAAATCTACTTTTTCATAAATTATAGTATATTAAATAATACTTTTTAATTTTAGAGGAAGCAGTTTATGTAATTTGTACTTGTTATTGATATTTAATTGTTATTTTGATTAACATTGTGGTTTTTTTCTTTATACTATTATTTTAAGTTTAATTGTATTTAAAATTTATTTTATTTTAATCTTTTTTTTTAAGCTGTAACTATTCACATTTTTAAATATATCATTATGTCATATGTCATTTCCTAATTAAACTGTAGTTTCAATCTTAAATTTTAATAGGTGGTACCTAGCTATAATTTAAAAGTTTAGTGTCACATATTTTAGAGTTTAATACCGGTATGAGTATATCTTTATGTAATCTGTGATACCGGTAACGAATGTAAAAATTATGTTCTACATAGAGACCTTTGCAAAACTAAAACTGTTTTATTTTTTAAACCTTGTTTTTCTTCTCTGACTAATGTTTCTAAAATTACAATTTAAGTTTCATAAGGGTAGATAAAATATCCATGACGACGGCACCGCTGTCCATGCAAAAGAGGCTCGTTTGAACGTTAGTATTTTTTATCTTCTTGCGAACTGAGAACGAATGTAAAAGAAAGTAGAACTAGCCAAGCGAGAAGAGCTATCGGTAACCGGTAAATTAAAGATTACCGTTATTTTCGTACCGGTTATTTTGGATAAAGGTATAAATCAGGGGTGGCCAACCGGTCAATCGCGATCGACTGGTCGATTGCGACCATTAGTCCAGTCGATCGTGGCAAGGCAAAAAATATAAATACGTAGAACAGACTGCGATTGCGATTGCGAAGAAGTATGTTATTGGTAGGTCGCACAGGGTGTCGTCAGTGAACAGTAGATCTTGGGTCTAACCTTATTGGCCACCCCTGGTATAAATGTTAACGCGTATTTATAAGTACCTACCGGTAGTCCTTCATATAAGTAAATTGTGAAATTATTTCTGAGAGTAAATTACTTTTGAACCAATTCAGGTAAAGTAGATCTTTCGCACTAGCACAGTTCTTTAGAAATCATCAAAATTCATTTGCAAACAAACTCAGCTTTGTGGTTCGTAAGAGTAATCGTCGAAGCTTTTCGAGTTTGCACGGCATCGCACAGGCCGTTTTTTTTTAATTAAAGTGTACTCACTGATCCATAGGAGTGAGTCCACCGTCGCTTTGCATGAACAGCACGTTGGTCCCCTTGAGGTTGTTAGTGAACCCCTGAGCGAAGCCGCGCACGTAGCGTTGTATGTGAGGCGTGAGGTACGCGTCGGCAGCTGCTGTGAAGCCTCTCGGCGCGAGGCGGACCATCGCTGTCACCGCGTGAGAGAGAGACACCAGAGGGAAACCTGAAACAAACGATTGGATAACACGGCCGTCCAATCATCACGTGAGGCTGGAATGGAGAGGGGGTCATAATTACACGACAACGTGATGGGCAGAAGGGTAAAGAAATATCACGTATATTTTTGAACAAGGAGCGGGGAGGGGTTGTGAAGAAATATAACGAAAGTATATTTTTGAAGAAGGAGCAAGCAGTGGTTGTAAAGAAATTCTTATATATTTTTAAAGCCACGCGAAACCGAAAACAAAAACAACTATCATGAAAATAGCTGAAAGAATCTCACGACATTTATGGACAAAGCGAATCGCCAATACCTTGTAAATTGTTTTTAAGTGGATTTTGCTTGACCACTTTTCGACCGTATTACAAAGGGATAAGGTTCAAAAGTGGTCAAGCAGTAACTTGGTCGACTATACATCCCGATTGTACCCATAAGAAGCCAGGGCAGATCGCTAGAGCATCTATAAAAGTATGTTTACGCGTTGTCCTCACAATTAACTTTATTTGCTGAATTTGGAACTAGACCAGTGTTTCTTAACCTGTGGTCCGCGGACCCCTGGGAGTCCGCCAGCTTATGTATGGGGGTCCGCAGTGTTATCTATGGACCATTTAACAATCATAAATAAATGCCACCAAAAGTCTTGTAATCGCTACGCACGCATATTTGTTAGTAATTTTTAGTACTAAAATAAACGGTCCGAAATTTATTGCTGCTTCTTTTATTAAGGGGGTCCATAAAATTGTGCTTGATTTCCTAAGGGGTCCGTGGACGAAAAAGGTTAAGAAACTCTGAAATAGAGGATAGATGGATTTTCGCCTAACTACAGTGCAGTGTCGGCTATTCTGACAGTCGCCACAAAAACCATCGCCAATAAAAAACTTACTATGTCAGTCGACTTAAACCTAAACTCACCAAGTTCTTCCGCTATCCTCCCAATCCTGACCTCGTGGTCGTGATACGTGTAGCTGTGCGCCAGCACCACGGCAATGCTCTCTACCCCCTTCTCCCTCAGCCTCACCAGGTCCCGCCTCACTCCGTCCTCGTCTAACTCCTTCATGATCAGCATCTTCTCTCCCGTGATACCAGTCACCTCTTTCCAAGAGCTCTTTAGTTTGCCGAGTTGGCAGCGGTCTTCCAACGCTGGTACGACGCGGCAGTCAACTTCTATGACGTCGGAGTATAGGACATCCGGGCGTTTTATATCCTATAAAATTATGTAACGAACAAACTGGAACCAATTACCTTGCTACTCCGCGAAACCAGTGCCGTGCTCGTGCAAGATAGCTGCGTCTGTGCGACATATATATCTTCATGAAAAAATCCACTCTCGCCCGCTTCCATACGAACCAACATAAATATCACACAGACTCAACTATACACCACCACCACTAAAAACTAAAACAACACGATCGACGCGCGTTTCGCCTCTGTACGAGGCATCATCCGGATCAAATAGTACGACCGTTCGCTACTTAACGAATGGCGTACACAAGCTATCTTGCACGAGCAAGGCACTGGTTGCGCGGAGTAGCAAGGTAATTTGTTTCAATTTGTTGATATGGACCTCCGCAAAGTAACGCCTGAATCTATTAATTATGTATTGAAGGCATATGGCATAGGCACCATGTTGAGTTCCTTGCCGGTATCTTCTCAACAGAGGTTTTTTCCGTACTTGTGGTAAATTTTATGACATTCATAAGTACTTCCTGAAAGGCAACTGGTTACTTCTGGTTACTGGTTACTTTCTGAATAAAAACATTTTAACTTTGACTTTATGAAGGAAGACCTACAATACTTTTGCAATACAATAATTTTGGTCATCTCGCACCCTTAGAATTAAAGCGACTCAATTCTGAATATGATATTACCCAAAATTAAACCTTATGTCTTTCAATTAAGAGGAAACACAAGGGCCGTTTTTCCATACAAACGTCGTCCCCTGTTTTCTCTCTGGATAATGCCAGTAGAGCAATTTTTTTTTTCCAAACAATCGATGGCCATCATTATGCGTGTCCCTATGTTTTCCTTTTTTTCATAAATTAATTATTAAAAGAGATATGAACATTCAAAAACCTAAAAAAATGGCCAGATTTTCGGCTGCGTTCATTCATTCAGAAAACAAATTTTACTAGATTATATAAAAAAAGAAAAACATAGGAACACTGCCAAAGCCTTTCTTTAATTTTTAAAGAAAAAAGTAGTTAAATCGGTTAAGTTTTGGAGAAGGAATCAGGGGTCTACAAATCGTTGATTTTGTGTAATTTTAATAGGTATTTTCAGTCCAAGCTGCGGCTGTCTCTATTGCGCTCTGCGGGGTTGTTCGGGCATTGCGCGACAGCAATAGATTTTACAAATACCTATTTTTCAATTCTCTAGGCCTTGGTGTTTCCTCTTAAGGTGATATTTTGGGACGTGTATTATTCAGAAATGGGTCACTTTAATTCTAAGCGTGCGATCTAGTAACTGTAACATTCTTATGTTACTACATTAGTAACAAATCTAGTCGCTGTGACCGCTTAGTTTCTTCAGGCCCACAATTTGTGGGGAATTCCCAAAACCCCTGCCAGATAACATTAAGGTACTACAAGGCACTTCATTTAGGTCCACGCTTCATAAATGGCTCATGTTTAACTGCTTTTACACAATCATTGAATATCTCAACCATGAAGCCACTTAGTATTAAATATAGTTTGGACTTATTGCTAATTATAATGGAAATTTTTGATGAATTTATTGTTTACATTCTCTAGACATTACCTGTAAATCATATAATTATAACCTCTTGACATTATCCGTAAATCATATCTATTTTATAGTTTCTGACATTCATTATAACTTAGTATTGAACTTAGTAAAAAATTACTTAAATTGACCATAAAATATTGTACACCATGACATTATGGTAGATTACGGTCATGTTTACTCAATTTATATTTTACCATCTTTTCTTCTGTACCCGTTTTCATACAATAAATGAATTTGAATTTGAACATAAATGCAACATTTTGGGGTAAAACCACACAGCCATAAAGGGTAGTAACAATTACTGATCTGCGACCAGAATTACAGTCCAGATAATTTTGTTTCAAAATTTAAACATAATTAGAACAGTTAAGCCAACTTACCAATTGAAATATGTTGGGCCTAGCCTGGTTTCCAATGAGTAGTAAGTCCTTGAAGCCCTTATTGATAACTAGTGCCATTTTGGCACCTTTTCGCTCTAACAAAGCATTTGTAGCGACTGTGGTGCCCATCCTAATGGACTCTATGAGGGATGTGTTCACTTTGCCGTCCTTGTCTAGCGCGTTGCCTGTCTCCTAAAGTGAGAAAGAGAAAGGTATATAATTATAATTAAAAGTGCAATAGAGCAGAAAGTTAAAAGAACCAATTGTCATTTAAAACCACAAATTATTAAAAAAGAGCTTAGATGCTCAGACATAATGTAAAATTTTCTCTGTTCATAAAAAAACTAGCGGACGCGCGCGACTTCGTTCGCGTGAAATTAGTAGCCTATGTCCGTCAGGGATAGTGTAGCTTTCTATCTGTAAAAGAATTTTTGAAATCGGTTTAGTAGTTTCAGAGATAACCCCCTACATACAAACAAACTAACAAACAAGTGTAGATTAGTGTAGTTATACTTCTAAGGAGGGCTTTTAGGGTCCTAATTCAATAACGTTTTTAGAATAAAAAAAGGTGGAATTCAAAAAAAAACAGTTCCAACTTACCTACCATTTAGGAATTTCAAATTATAAAAAGAGAGACTAATATTTTGTAGCTTGTTGGCATAGCATGGAAATGTTATATTTTGTAAACGAGCGCATGCGGTTCACTTCATAGGAAATATGCACTTAGAAACCAGTAACCCCATGAGAGTCGCGGATTCGTTGCCGGCCTTTATGCCGCTTCCTTTTTCTAGATCTCACCATCCAGCGTACGAAACGCAGCAAACTACTACCGCGGTCGAGCCGGCCCATGCGTACTGCAGCCTGCGGCTACTTGCGAGCGATACTTTTGGTTTTACAAGCGTGTAGGTATAGGCTACCGTAATTGCTTACCATCAATCAAGCCCCCTGTTCATCTCTGTTTTTTTTTATATAAAATAAGAAGGCAAACGATAAAGCGGGTCACCTAATGATAAATGATCACCACCGCCCATAAATATCAGCAAAACCCAGAGGGCTAAGATGGAATGCCTCTTGTGCCAGTAATTGCAATTTGCACCGGCTGTCTTGCTCTCCACGCCGGAAGACAACAGTTTTTTTTTATATAATAGGAAGGCACGCAAGCAAGTGGGTCACCTGATGGTAAGTGATCAGTGTGATCACCACCGCCTATAGATACCCGCAACACCAAGGAGATTGCAGATGCGTTGCCAACCCAGACGGCTAAGATGGAATATCTCTGGTGCCAGTAATTGCACCGGCTGTCTTGCTCTCCACACCGGACACAGCAAGCACTGCTGCTCAGCGGCTGGATTAGCGAGCAAAATGGCGTTAGCGATCCGGGTAGACTTCACACAACGTTCTACCACCCTTATGGGTCAAGTCATTACTTTTGTATATAAAACTTGCGGACGCGCGCGACTTCGTTCACGTAAAATTAGTCTATATCCGTCAGGAATAGTGTAGCTATCTATATGTGAAAGAATTTTTGAAATCGGTTCAGTAGTTCCAGAGATTACCCCCTACATACAAACTAACAAACAAACAAAGTTTATAAATTTATACCTCTTTATTATATTAGTGTAGATCAGGGGCGTAACTAGGGTGGGGCAGACAGGGCATGTGCCCTGGGCGCCAAATAAGGGGGGGCGCAAAAACGAAATTTACTAACTAACTACCTATTAAAAAAATATACATGGCCAAATAAAAGTCTTTTGAGGATCCATTTATTCCAGACGGGGACATATTTGTGATATTTTGTTTGTTTTAGATACATTACGTTACAAAATAAGTAAATTAATAAAAAAAATAATATTCAGTAAGGGAAAGGGGCGCAGTTTGGATGCGAGCCCTGGGCGCCATTTTACGTCGCTACGCGGCGCTACGCCCCTGGTGTAGATAGTGTACATAACATACCTCCTGCAATATCCTTCTAATAGCTTCCCGAGGGGCGTCGTCATAGTTCTGAGGGTCCACTGACAGGAGCTTCATTACACGAACCTGGTACAAAACGTTAGATGTATGACTAGCGACCCGTTCGGGCTCCGGTACGATTAGCATGTAATGTTAGTAAAAACCGACGTACAGGGTTTTTGTTACATGCTGTATATATGTATCAATATATTTTATTTTATTTTGTTTATTTATAAACATAATCTACAGCATATTTTTAGTTCAAATTTTGCAAGTAAATTTTGTCTAACTTCTAGTTGTAGGATCGTTTTCAAATTTAGTATGTCTTAGATCTAATGACAATGCAATAATAAAATACCATCAATAAAAAAAACTTGTAAAACTTTTTTTAACAAATAACTTATTTAATTTAGCACACATTAAACAGAATGATGATAACCATAAACATACAGACCTTGCCGCTGGGGCACCGAGCAAAGACATCGGTGAAGGTGCCTCCACGATCTATGGCAAACTGAAAACCGCTCGGTGGACTCATTGTCTACACTGTAAAAAAAATAATGTTGCACCCTTAGAATTAAAGCGACTCAATTCTGAATATGATATTTCCCAAAATTAAACCCTATGTCTTTTAATTAAGGTGATATTTTGGGACGTGTATTATTCAGAAATGGGTCACTTTAATACTAAGCGTGCGATGTGTTGGACATTAGCATAGCTAGGGATTTTGTCTAGCAGGGTGCGGGCAGCTGCCCAGCCAAACTAACGACAGTCATTTATCTTATCTTATCTACTAGGGGTCCTTTCAGATACACTTCAACCCACTGGGATCTTTTGTGTATTTATCTCCTTAGCACTTAATCCATCGCTTTTTCCACTGCCTCCATAAAGTGGATGATGTGGTTCAGTGGTAGTGCCCTGACTTCTCCTGGTTTGAGGTAACCACAGTCATTTAATAAGAGATAATTTTTTTCTAGGATGGGTAGTGTCCCCCTGCCAGCCATAATAAAAATTCCACGAAATAAGGGGACGAATTTATATAAATTCGTATAATTTGAGTGTTTTTGAAAAACAACTCTACATACTATTGTAATCGAAATTATTATTTTTAAATTCTTCCGATTTTTTTTTGTGGTAATGTGGCGGAAACTGGAATACGCAAGGCACGGAATGCTGATGTTGCAGGTTCGAGCCCTGCCATTACCCTAATTTTTCTTTGTGTTGTCATTCATTATATAGCATTTTAACTCTACATACCCTTTTTTTTCTTATTTTTTTTAAGAATAGTATTTTTTTGGTTTTTCATACTCGGAATAATTTAGATTACCGGGATTCACTAAAAAAATTACCCTTTTTTTGTTTTGTTACATTGAATAGATTTTTTTATTTGAGGCACATGTCTCATATGTTTGTTAGTAACAAAGGAACTTAAAACTATGTTAGTTTTCTATTATAGGAAGAATAATTATTAAAATTTTAAATTTTACAAACACTTAAATTTAATGTATAATAATGTTACACCACCCTTTTAAACGGAAGCAATTGCATAGTGTTAGTCGCTGGATTATATTTTTAATAGCAAATCTTGGGTTTTTTTCGGTGAGTCCCTTTAATATTCAGAGTATGGAAAACCAAAAAATACTTATACTGAAAAAAAAGAATATAAGTATATAAGTTTTTTTTAAGAACGCTTATTCAACATGTTATGCAATTTATAAGGTAACTTTATACTGACTGAATAAAAAGTAAATTTAAGTTACCAAACTGTACAGTTATTTTAGCACACGAAATTCCAAAGTTGAAAAACTTTAAATAAATATTTAACACAATGAAAACGTGATACAGCAATAAAAATAATGCTATCATCATCATCATCAGCAGCAAGCAGCCTATGTTTGTCCACTGCTGGACATAGGTCTCTCCCACGGCAATATTGCTATATTTAACTTAAAATAGTTACTCACAAAATAACTGATAAGTTTAATAGTCAACGACCGCGTCTCACATAGATTATTATAGTCTGCAATATATTTGTAATAATTATTTGATAAGAATGAGAACAGAGACAATAACTTATCTCAAAGTGTGATAATTGATAACTGATAACGAGATGAAGGCTAATATTGTTTGATATTATTGTACATTGCAAAATAAACCATAACACATAAACACAAAGACTACAAATATGTACATGTGTTCACGTTTGATAACAATTATTTTCTTTTTAGTTAAACTTGTTTACGTAAATAACTAGAAAATTAGCGCGGACTGTACAAAAATTACCTACGTGTTATTTAATTCTCTTGTTTGTTTAATTTTCAAAACTTTCCTATTACAAGTTACAAGTGCGAGCTAGGGAAGGGGGTAGTCACAAACAAACGTAATATTTTGTTTTCGATAGTTTTTGACTTTGACAGATATATTTGGACTGAATGTTTTTTTAAATAATATTCCTGCCAGTAAACGCAAAGGGATTTAAGGCCATACAGCCATATTTTTATTAAAAAGGCTAAGCCGTTTCTTAACTACACGAAGGATGCTGAATTCATCATGCCATGAGCCGTGTCTTCAGCGATTATGGACGAATTTGATGAAGATGAGTGACGGATGATGATATTAAAATGCTGATGTTACACATAAAATCTATGCCAAAGCACCCAAAGATTGCCATTTGTCACTGACACTACCAAAGTGCTACCGAAGAACAAAGAAACACGAGATATCTTAACCGATCAAGTGTACACACACATTCATATACACATTGCACATAACGTCGTATAATCCAACCGCGATAACAGGGGCGTAGGACTCGCATCCAAACTGCGCCCCTTTCCCTTTGTAAATTATTTTAAAAACAGATACCTACACATTTTTTTCTTTTACTAATTTTGTAATGCAATGTATGTAAAACAAACAAATAGGTAAGTACCACAAATATGTCCCCGTCTGGAATAAATATATCTACAATAAGGATTAAATGTTCCTCAAAAGACTTTTATTTAACCATGCATTCTAATTTGGATTGTATTTTTTTAATAGGTAGTTAGTAAATTTTGTTTTTTGCGCCCCCCTTATTTGGCGCCCAGGGCACATGCCCTGCCTGCCCCACCCTAGTTACGCCCCTGCGCGATAAGAATAGCATTGGAGAGTAACGGCAGCACACTGTCATTTCATACAAATAGGACTGAAGCTGAAAGCTTGACGCAATTCTATAAAATGACAGTGTGTTGATCATGGTGCTGATGTTACACTTGAATGCTATTCTAATCGCGGTTTGATAATTACTCTTTATTATTTCTGTGGATTGCTTTATATTTATACCTACTTAATCTTTTTTTTCTCTCTATGAAATAGGAAGGAAAACAGGCAAGTGGGTCACCTGATGGTAAGTTATCACCGCTGCCTATAGACATCTGCAACAACAAAGACAGTGCAGATGCGTTGCCAACCCAGAGGGCTAAGATGGAATACCTCTTGTGCCAGTAATTACACCGGCTGTCTTGCTCTCCACTGCAGAACACAACAATGCAAGCACTGCTGCTTAGCGGCAGGATTAGCGAGCAAGATAGTCCTACCACCCTCAAAATAAAATAATAATTAAACTTTTTTTGAGTAGGTATTCTAAAATTATTTTCACCTGACCGAATGCATTCTTGCATATTATTATGTTTACATCATGTGTGTGTACGCATATGGTAGCACGCTAAAGTTTATCGCACGCATAAAAGCATCTGTCTCTCTTACACACGCCTACTGGTTAGAAAGGGATAATGTGCTTATGTGAGCTATTAAAACTAGCGTTACAGAATAAATAACCTAGCGTGCTAGTCAACAAACTGGAAGAAATTACCTAGCTATTCCGCGAAACCCGTGCCGGGTTTGTGCAAAATAGCTGCGTCTGTGCGACACATATATGTTCACGCAAAAACCCACCCTCCTCCGCTTCCACACGAAACAACATATATCACACAGACTCAACTACACACCACCACCAATAAACACTAAAACTACACAATCGACGCGCGTTTCGCCTCTATATGAGGCATCATCAAGATCTAACGGTACGACCGTTCGCTACTTACGTAATAAAAATGTTGGTTATAAAAGTACCTATTAAAAAAATATTAAAAACTTACACTAACAGCAATGAAATTACAAACCACTTTTCCATGGTTTTTATTACTTTGAATTAAATGTTATAACAATTTCCATCGATAAGGCGCCGATCGAGTTACAGTTCACTCGTATTTTAAATATAAACAGATTATTATTTTAAACATTGAAATAAGCCTAACATAAGTGGTGCGCAAATGTGGATATAAAATGTTTTCTACGTTTGGCTGGAGTGTATTTGCTCGTTAGTTTATCTGTTAACGATTATTAACTTTTCATTGAGATTCTGCACGTACCTAAGGGGGGGGGGGACCAGGAGCCTTGTCATAAAATGTGTTTTTTTCTACAATTAATCTCAAGCGCTGGAGTGAGTCAATCAAGTTTCTACCCCGTTCCAAAAACATCGGAGCTGCTTGACATTTTCAAGACACGGCCAGACAATTTGGGATCCGGCGACGGTTCATGCTCCCCATCCCAAATTCACTAGAAAACGATAGGTACGTGATAGGTAACTTTTTCATTCAACGCAAACCTTCGCCAAATCCTAGTAATCTGTCCGCAGAATTAAAAGCATCATGTCGACTTTAAACAAAAGTAATTAATTTCAGTTCAATTATACACAACGGACGCGGCGGACGCAAAATGTGGTCTGCGGCACCAATGCCAACCAGCAGTTGTTGATCCCAAGACTGGCTCAACCTACCCGAGAGTGGAAGATTTGGAGTTTCCCAACCAGTACAACTACAGTGGTTATTATTATGATCAGTCCTACCACAGATATTACGATTCCGACTATCAAGATGATGGGAATGTAGACTTCAAGTTTCACGACTGGCGCTACCCTCCCAAACATACACTTTTTGCACCAGCACTTCTTTTAAGGCAGTTGCCACATGTTTTTACGGGGGTCTTCTTTCCTACGAATGTGAAAGTTCGTATTTCTAGCATAAATGTCCTTAAATACTATACCGCAAGTTTGCCAGTGGAATTCTTTCCAAAGAGACGACATGCCGAAAGGAGTGCTGCCAAAAAGTTAGCTGTTGAAAGAGATAAACGAAGTATCAGCGCATCGACTGTATCAATGAAGCATCGCAGGCGCATAAGTTACGAAACAAGTACAGCTAGTAACACCGAGTTGCAAAAACTTCACCCTCTAAGACGACAATATACCGGCAAAAGAAAACATCCCAAAGACGAACCTTATTACCAACACCAATCAAGATATCAATCAGCACTGTCGTATTACGGGTATAGCTCTGATGAAACGAATAAACAAAGGCCTTTAAAACGTAAAATACCGTTACAGTACCGCAAATTTATGAAAGAGTACAAACAGAGGCAGCGGATCAGGGCTGAAACTAAAACCAGTAGGAATGTCGGGTCGCAGGAAGCTACCCCTGAAACACAGTACCAAACCGCAGGATCCACAAAGAGAACATTACAACAGGGACACGAAGCTGAAGTAATTACTGACCGGATGACGGTGGAGTATCAGGAAAACCAAACCCCCTTAGACCAAAGACCTTCTGTATACAGGAGATCCCAAAACCACCAAAAACGTTTGAGGAACCAAAGACCCCAGAGGCGATTTATGAACTCGCCACCGCCTTCTCTACCTTGGTCCATTATAGTTCCAACGATGACCCGTAGGATTGAACCGTTTGAACGCGCACGAGTTAGGGAAGCAGACCGCATGCGACATGAAGCCCAGTTTCAAGATCCTGTTTTTACAAGCCGACCGAGGCTACCAGTTGAATTAGATTTTAATGATATGGTGAAAGCGGCTTTAGCTAGACCGGTATCATTTATTATGGACGCATTAAGGGGATAAACTAAAACTAAAGAATTCGATAGCAAATCTTTTTTTAATCTAGGAGTTTCGGGATTGTCCACAGATAATCTCGGGATTGTAGACACGAATTGAAAGCCTGTACCTACTTATAAAATAAAAACGTTTATTTTCTTTTTATTAACAAAACAAGCAACTTCCGTCTCTAATACATACTTTGAACTCTCAAAATCCAAAAAATCCAAAATCATTTTATTTGTCAACACAGGTAGATAATAAGATGTTACACAATTTCAATAGCATCACCATGTTTCGCCATCAGGCATACAAATATTTCGCAAGTCATCGTACAGCAGCATACATAATATTATCAAATGTCAACTTAAAACTAACTGAATAATTGAACAAAAATAAATAAAATGCAAATTAAAATGTCAAAATTAGAATAATTAGAGCAGGGTTGAGAAAGTCAACATTAATATAAAATTAAGAACGTAAAGAAAATGTCATACAATAAGATAAAAAATAATTATATCGAAAATTTTTAAATCATTAACAAAAAAAGTAAAAAAAATAAAATGTCATTTAAGGTACCTCTCTTAAAAATTCTTGGACAGAGTAATAAGCCTTTTCTATTAGAAAGATATTCAAACGTTTCTTAAATGTTTTTATGTCATCCGTTTCCCTAATCGATGTTGGCAATTTATTATAAATTTTGGGAGCCATTCCAAATATACTTTTCGCAAGCAAGGCAGTTTTGTACGGTTTTGAATTTATTTTTGCCTGCTGACGTACACTGTTAAAACCAGAGAATTGATTCTTGTTATTTTTGACATATAATGCAACTTCATAAATATATAAACAGGGCAGAGTTAATATTTTAAATTTTATAAAATGTGATTTGCACGATTCAGTTGATTTAATGCCGCAGATCGCTCTTATGCATTTTTTCTGTCCTCTAAATGCCATTTCTCGGTCTGTGCCATTCCCCCAGAATATGACACCATATCGTAATGTTGATGTGACATAAGCGTTGTAAGCAGTTAGAACTGCAGATTGATTAACCACCTTATTTAATTTATATAAAGCAAAAGAAAATTGGCTAAGTTTTTTACATAAAACATCAATTTGATTTCTCCATGTCAACTTACTATCTAAATTTAACCCTAAGAATTTTGTCATGTCCGTTTCATCAACTTTTTGCCCATTGTATGTTATATCTACATTCGTCAATCTTTTAGTTCTTTGTTGGAAACTCATAATCTTTGTTTTATCTAAATTTATACTTAAATTATTCTTTTCTAACCATTGTATTATTAAGTGTAATGTTCTATTAATGTTCTCCTGGTATGTATTTGAGTTTACTACTATTACCGTGCTATCGTCGGCAAAAAGAACCATAGGGTATTCAATGGCCCGCGGTAGGTCATTGATATAAATCAAAAATAATAAAGGACCAAGAACGCTTCCCTGTGGTACCCCATAGCTTATTTCTCTTAATTCCGACGAGTGCGTGACTTCATACTTAGTTTCAAGACATAACCTATTTATTTGTGTAAATTGTTTACGACCACCCAAGTATGACTTTATTAAATCGTGAACATTACCTCGTATTCCATATTTATATAACTTGTCCAAAAGAATCTTATGATCAACAAAATCGAAAGCCTTCGTCATATCCATATAAAGAGCACACACGGGTACTCTTTTATCTACATGTTTCATGACCGTTTGTAGCAAATCAAAAATTGCCATATTAATCGACTTGTTTTTGCGAAACCCTTTTTGTTCCGGCGCGAATAAACTGTTCGTTTCAAAATATTGATTTAGCCGATCATATATAACTTTTTCAAAAATTTTCGAGAAAATCGATATTAAAGCTATCGGTCTATAACTATTTACGTTTTCTTTATTTTGTTTTTTGTACAGCGGCCGCACAATCGCAACCTTCAACTTTTCAGGGAATATACCCTGCTCAATGGCCAAATTTACAACGTAGCTAAGAGGTGCTGATATAATATCCGCAACATTTTTGATTGTTTTTGTATCGATACCATCATAGCCTGTACTATTAGTATTTTTTAAAGATTTTATAATAATTTTAATTTCGTCGGGGCTTGTTGGGTTCATAAATAAAGAGTTAGGAGAGTTATATGTCATTGTAGTATTACGTGTCAAGTTTCCATAATTTGAGTTGATATGTCTATTATTATTAGATTGACATTTGGATTTAATTTGGTCAATATAATGATCATTAAATGCTTGCGCAATATCCCCGGGCTTATTTATTATTTTACCATTTACGTTTAATTGCGTAATACTTTCTTTAGGATATCTAGCCTTCGTGTTATTAATTATTTTCCATGTCGCTTTTGATGTATTTGTCGCATTTTTGATGTAATAATCATTTTGAGACTTCTGAGTTAGGCCTATAATTTTTTTAAGTCTTTGTGAATATTGTTTAAAATAAGTTTTTATACCCGGATCCAAAGATTGCCTACATTTCCATAGCAGAACTCGTTTCTTTTTACAGCATTTCCTTATGCCCCTAGTGATCCACTTTGGCTTATTAAATGGTGTAACTTTTAGTCTTTTGAATGGAAAGCATAAGTTATAGAACAATTTAAAGTCATCAATGAAATAGTTAAATGCTTCGTTGGGATTATTTGACATGTATAGACCATTAAAACTCAGTTCTTTTACGCACTCAATGAATTTCGCCATGTTTTCCCTATTGAAATCCCTCTTCTCAATAAACCAGTATGATAAGAAACAAGTTTTTTTTACTGGACATTTCATTAATTGGGCTGTATGGTCAGATATCGCCAATTCTATTACCTCAGTTTTACTGCCTCGTATGTCGTGTATAATATTGTCGATGCACGTATTGCTATGTAATCGTGTCGGCTCATGTACTCCTAGTCTAAGATTAAAACTTTGCAGCAGATACTCAAATTTAATTGAGTTACTCGTTCTTTTAAGCATATCGATATTAAAGTCACCACATATTATGACTTTTTTTGTTATTATAACAGATTTTTTTCAGAATGCTTTTTAATTTAGCCAGAAACACCTCAACATCACATATATTATATTTTGGAACCCTATATATACAAATAACTACAATATTGTGTTCCTTAAGGTAAATAGCTGAACATTCAAACATATTTGAAACGGAAGTGCTCGCAATATCTTGTAAAACATCATATTTATGTATATGAAAAATGAAAATGAAAATGAAAAATTTATTTTGCAAGTAGGCCATATAGGCTTTTTTACATGTCTGAATCTACTAGCGCTTCGGAAAATGGAAGAATCTGCTGAGAAGAAACGCCGCAAGAAACTCAGCAGTTTATCTTTTTTTTTCTTCTCTTTTGAAAACAAGATTACAGAGCAATATACACAATCATAACAATAGTTCACATAAAGTGTGAAAAAAAAAAAAAGATAATAAATAGCACAGCAAGCTTTAAGTATATTGAACGAACTGGCACTAGTACAGATTGACCAAGAGATGTATAGGGTCCCCAGGTCAAAGAAATTAGAATCGGGATGTATGTGGTCCCTGATCAAATACTTAGTCTAAATAACTTAGAGATGTATAGTCTCTATATATCTCACTAGTATGTCTATATGTCTCACTAGTATGCAAGACCCCCCGTTTCTATTGTCTCGTGAGTTATGCGCTGCAAGGATATAGTTTGGAATGACTAATTGATCTTCATCACCTTGTTTCATATTGTGCTCCGTGACACAAATTATATCTATGGTTTTATTACAGTTTGACAATTCTTGTAAATTAACAGCTAGTGCATCAGCTTTGTTTATTAAGCCATTGATATTTTGATGCAATATTAACAAACTTTTATACACGAAAAAGGTTATTAATCTGAGGGTCAACATTATGTGTATTTTTCACGCTGTCCGCCGTTTGTACGTTTACAGAGACGTTATTGGCGCCATCCGTAGGAGTTAGAGCAGAATGATGCTCTCCACTCTCTCGTGTTAGTGGTGATTGGATGTATTCTTCGCCGTTGATATATAACCGGTTGCTACGTATAACGGCGTGTTTTCCGTTCTGTCGTGCGATATGAAGGCAGTCCCTTAAATGTTTCCTATTCTGCAAAGTCTCCCTGTCCAGAATTTCTGATATGGCATATCCGGAGTTCCTGAAGCAAAACGCATTTTCAATAACGTGTTTCTTCATTCGCTTGTTTATTAGTTCAATTATAAGCGGACGGCGGTTTCCTCTTCTTCCTATTCGTTTGACTGATTCGATAAAGCCGTTTATATCTATATTTAAGAAATCTCTAAACATGTCACTAATACGGCAATATAGATCATGTTCCGTTTCTTTGTAGTACTCGTCTAGCCCATACAAAATAAATTTTTTCGTGTTGTCCATAATTGGCGTATTTATACTGTCATGTTGGGTTTTTAGCGTCTGTAATTCTGTTTTTATTAGTTGATTTTCCTTTTTTAGGTGTTCTATTTTTGTATACATATCCTGGAGTTGTTTACTCAAATCTTGTTGTTTTGTGAGAATAGCAGAATTTTTTTCAATGAAATCTGCCTCAAGTTTCTCGACGGCGGAGTTTATTTCACTGTGTATCCAACTCTTTAAGTCAGTAATTAGTGTTCTATTATTTTTTTCTAGTTTCGAGTCCAGCAACGTACTAATTTGCTGGATAGTAATAGTTTGTTGGCTGTTTGAATGAGGATGAGATCTTACCGTGTCCCCCAACAAACTTTTTTATGATTCATCTTAAACAAATCGTCGACCGACAGGTTTGTGTCATTCAGTGATGTTGTAACAAGTTGGTGTCGCACCGGCGTGCTATCGTTTTTTCGTCTGGATGTTACATTAGCACAGGTTGGACAACGCCATACGCGTTAGAGTTCGCGTTTTTTTTCTCTAAATGTTGCTGTGGTAATGTTTAGACACAAGTAGTGATAATAATCTTTGCATGCAACGCACCTTAGTGCCTCATTCTTATTATCTATTGCTGTTTTACAAGACATGCATTCCATTCTGGCAGTGTTTTTATTTTTAAATGTTTTTAAATTACTTTGCTAATAAAGTTTGCGTAAAAGTAGGCCTATTTTCATTGTTTACTTCCGACGGCTGAGTGCATTGCCGGTGGGCGGAGTTAACTAGTTTGCTTATTATAAATGTATATGTAACCACCCGAACTCGGATTTCTCGCTCGTTTACACAGAAAATCACGATCTTCTGTTCATGCCTAATCAATCAATGAGTCGTTCCGAGATTTATCACTAGATGGCGTTAACATGCAAAAGTGGTTTTCATCCAACTGATTAATGATTTTTTCTGATTTAAATAAAATAATTATCGATTTCTTCACTTTGTATTTGCCAGATCGAATCTCGCACCCAGTGCCATATAATGTGAAAACACGTTTTTTATTCTTTGTTCGATATTCTTCGCTCCTTTACGATTTTAGTAACTGTCGAATAATTTTAATCAATTCTCCAATATTATAGTGATTCATCAAATAGTGAAACAGCACACTTATGGATAATACACTTCATAACACCAAATTGTCTACGCAGGTCCAAGTAATTTCTGTTTGCAGTCACCTTTTTTTTTAAATCACAGGAGTAACGGTTCGGATTATATTGTTTTACATTATTAAGTACTTCACTGGTGTTACACAATATCCACAATAGCACTTGTAGTTTTCTATAGTAACTACACTTTAGAAGAGAATTTGTAATAAATTGATGTTTATATTAATTATAAAATAACATTATATGCGAGCTTATTGTTTACATGACAGCAGCGCCATCTACCCTTTTCAAAACGATGCAATGCAACGTTTTTTTAAACGACATAGGAAGGAAAACAAGCAAGTGGGTCACCTGATGATAAGTAAACACCACCGCCTATAGACACCCGTAATACCAAGAGACTGCAGATGCGTTGCCAACCCAAAGGGCTAAGATGGAATACCTCTTGTGGTCTTGTGGCTGTCTTGCTCTTCAGACCGGAACACAACAGTGCCAACACTGCTGCTTAGCGGCAGGATTAGCGAGCAAGGTGGTAGTAGCGATCCGGACAGACCGTGCACAAGGTCATACCACCCGGATTTTTTATTCTTCTTTATTCTTTATTCTTTAATGGCGGCCACGAGGCTTGTGCCAATGTCAGTGTAAAATAAAATTGTACGGATTGGGTCAAAAGACCCCCCCACCCCCCGTCGGGTTATTAGCCATCGGCCAATGATATCCCACCATAAAGACAAGGAAATTATTGACCGATGCCCAGGGTGCACCGGCCCAAACACAGAGTACCTTTTTAACCGCAGCACTTAGGCACACGAGGAGGAAACCCGACACGCACCCCCCGGATTTTTTATCACACGTAGTGGACGTAAGTAATTTTGGCCATTTGACATTGACATTTGACCGCCACTTTTGACTCTATTTGCAAAGAAACACTTTTTATAGGTGTATGTCACGTTCACGTCTATAATTTTGATAATTATATTTCTATGTGCAGATGTCAGCAACTAAATAGCGATGACAAGCCACTACTTGATTCGATTATTTAGCGCATTTAGCGTGAATCACAAAAAAAGACGGACCTTTTTCACATAATCAAAAGACATGACTGTATGGTCTCCGTACGTATGCCTTTCTATAGTTCCACAAAAAGCTGTTTTTTAACTGTCAACGTCACATCACATGTCACGTCAACTGGTCAATGCCGTCAACTGTCAACTAGCGTTGGTGAACTATCGATAGTTTGACTATCGATAGTTTACCACGAAAAATAATCACAATATCGATAGGCCTGTCGATAGGATCGATAGTATATGTAGTTTTTTTTTTTTTTTTTTTGTGACCTGAATGTCTCAAATCGTAGTCCTCGCAAGAGGTACGGGCGACTACGATTGCTTAGCAAGTAAAATGAATCGGTGCATCGTAAGGGTAATGATGAAGATCGAAGGGTCCATCGGCCCGTGCGACGACTCCGGGCGGCAGTTCGAACCACCACCAAAGGTCATCCAGAACGGTGCACCCTTCGATCGTAATTTACTTTAATTATAATTATATGAATATGAATATGATCTAAAGGACTAGCCCTAGTGGTTGCCACAAGCTTAGTCACTCGGTCTGAGAAGGACAGACCGACTGACGAGCGAGAAAATGGAGACCCATGCTAGCCGTGATGATATAATTATTATAAGTATAGGTCGTTTCACAAGAGCTGGGGCCTCATTTCTACGAGATTAATGGCAGTTTCATAGATTTTCGGAGGCGGCCCTTGTCAAACGGTCTATACTTTGAGATAAGAAATGGAGAAAAGCGCTAAGAAGATGGTTGATGATGATGACAAGATATACTCGTAGTCGATGCTATGTGCCATTGAACTTTTTAAGACTGTTAATAATTGTACCAACAAAATTTTGGAATGATTTGATGGCTGTTTCTTTTTGGATGAGTTCAGTTATGTGGTAAGGGTTTATTCTAATGTTATTGCAGGTAATTTCATGATCAAGTCGATGGGTCGAAAATTTTGGGCAATGTTTTAGAAGATGATAGATAGACTGAGTGCTGGTTCCGTCACACGGGCATAAATCGTCAGTAGTTATTTTAAATCTAAAAAGATATTCTTTGTGATAACCATGCCCGGTGAGAATCTGGGTGATTTCGAAAGATGGTTTTATGGTATGACAGAATTCGTTTATGGATGTGAGATTTGGTAGCCAATGTTTGAGATGAGAGCCTGTGGGTGAGTTTTGATAAACGGAATTAGCTTGAGTGAATGATTCTAATTTCCTATGGTGTTTGAAATGGCTGATGGGGAACTGGTTAAAGTCCAAGTCTCCTTGTAGAACCGTGGCTTTTTTGGCTTCTATGTCGGCCTCTTCGTTGCCGTTCAAACCATGATGTGCTTTTATCCATAAAAATTTTATGCTTCTGGAGTCCTTTATGGTTCTAATGGATTTGTGGATACTGTTGACGGTTTTATTGGTACTGTTTCTATTCGCAATCTCTTGTAGGGCTGACATTGAGTCAGAAAGTACCGCTATGTTCGATGTCGGGTTGGTTACACAATATAAACAGGCTTTTTCAATAGCAAGACATTCGGCTTGAAAGACAGAGCAACAGTTGTGTAGTTTTAGTTTGAGTACGACCTTACTGCCGTCTGGATGGTGAACTACAGCTGCAGCTCCTACTTGTCCATCAAGTTTGCTGCCATCGGTGTAGATGCAGGTGTCATTAGGATCGCAATGTTGTTCGATATCTATTTCTGAATTAATTTTTTCTATGGGGATACAAACTCTTTGACTTGGATGCAGGAGCTGTGTTAAAGGTATTGGTTTATCTAGTGTTATGGAATCAGGAAGAAATTTTGATATGCCAGAGTGTTTGGTGAGTTGTATATCAGCGATTTCATTTACTTTGATGTCTAGAGGGATGAGACCTGCTAGTGCAATTGCTGCTGAGGTTGAGATGGTGCGAAATCCTCGGATGATTTTAATGGCAAATCCTCTTTGCATGGATCGTAATGAATGAATAACAGTCTTAAATTTTGTTGCGGTGGCCCATATCTCAGCAGCATAGGTAACGATAGGCTCGATGACATGCTCATAAATGATTGCCACATTTTCAGACTGTATCCCCCAGGTTGGGCGAATAAAATTACAGAGTTTCAAATATATTTTCTGGGCTTTGGCTATTGTATGCTGTGAATGCTTGATAAATTTGAAATGTTTGTCGATTATGACGCCGAGGAGTTTGATATGATCGCTGAATTGGAGTTTAACGTGGTTGACTGCTATATTTGCTTTTCTGGCTTTAGGGGTACAAGACATCATCTGCGTCTTTTCTGGTCCAAAGGTAAGTTTGTTACGAGATCCCCATTCAAAGATCATTCGCAGGGCTTCTTGGGATGAGTTTTCGAGTTCTTTAATGTTTTTAGCGGAGGAAATCAGGAGCACATCATCAGCGAAAGCTTGGATATGGTTTCCTTCGGGTAGTGGAGTTTCGAGTAGGTATATGTAGTGTAGGTAGTTTTTAACCAATACTATCGATAGTATCGATAAGCAATACTATGAATAGTAGCAATAGTATTGATGCCTATCGATAGTATTGGATTTTAATAGCTGTCGATACTGGCGATATTGTGACTATTTTTCGAGGTCACGAATAGTCACGATACTATTAACAATATTATCGATAGTTCGATATATTGCCGCAACGCTACTGTCAACACACCACAACACCGAAAAGAGCAATATAACCAACAATATTTTGTTCATGTGGAGATTGTTAAATTTCTCTTATTTTTCACGAAAAAGATATACTACACTCGGCGTCTATTTGAGAAGGATGGGGAATAGGAAAAGAAACCGTAACGTCAATAAATTCGCTCAGCGAAAACGGGATAAGAGGGAACAGGTGAATAAATAACTTGCTGCGATCGCCAATGAAGCCAGTACGCCGAAGTTAGACTAAAGGGCTTATTACACTACGCGGTATTCAGACAGTCTTACTAAGATTTAGCATAGCGTAATAAGAGTTAGCCTGTCTAATTAGACCGACCGAATGGCTTCGGCCGTGCTTACTAAGACAGTCTGAATACCGCGTACTGTAATAAGCCCTTAACATTCATGTTTTTTTGTTTTTTAGGAGAAGAACCCGCAACCGAAACCAGAAGGTGATACTCGTAAACACTACGAAGACATTGTGCGAGAAAACGCGGCGTTTGAAGAGTATTATAAGGTAAATACTGAACATTTCAGTTTCAGAATCAGAATATTTACTTACATAGATTCAGGTGTTACTTTGCGGAAGTCCATATTGATATTGATGGAATCAATTGCTTTGCTAATCTGCGAACCAAAGCAAAGCAATCCAGATTAACGAAGCAATTGATTCCATTAATATTTTTACTTGCATGCAATAAGTACATTTTTTTTTTTCTATACAACATAGGAAGGCAAACAAGCAAATGGGTCACCTGATGGTAAGTGATCACTACCGCCTATAGACACCTGCAACAACAAAGAGAGTGCAGATGCGTTGCCAACCCAGAGGGCTAAGATGGAATACCTCTTGTGCCAGTAATTAAGATGGTGGTAGTGATCCGAACGGATTTTGCACAAGGTCCTACCACCCGCAAACCCACATATAAAAGATGTTACAATTCAGATAAGAAAAAAATATTTAATTCACTAAATACTTACATTGAAAAAAGTAACAGTATCATAGTTTTTTATTCAACATATGCATCAGCTTGATAGCTGCTAGCATATTATTTTGAAACACTAATCATACTGAGCTCACGAAATGAGCTATGTTGACATGGCTACCTAGATGCTAACATTATGCTTTCATTATGTTTTTAATTAAACAAAATATATTTCATTGATTGATGTACAGTGCCAAGATGACAATAAAAAGGATAAAATAAATTATATATAAAACCTTCTGAACAGTTTAAATAGGCTTCATAGGCATGTACAGGGGTGGGGAATGGGGGACGGGTTATAGTGTCACGATACCTGCCCCCTCCCAAAAAGCAAGAACTTTGCCTTTGTGTTCTACTTATTAAAATAATCTATTGTTAACATCAGAATATGATGGTCTGTACACCTATGCCACATTCATTGCAACTAAACAGTAATTGCATTTTGTTTACAATAGGCTCAAAAGGTGTGCCCCGAAGAAGAATGGCCAGCATTCATAAAGGCCCTCAGAGACAACCTGCCGACTGCCTTCCGCATTACAGGCTCCAAGTGCGAAGCTGATGCCTTGATGGACATAGTCAAGAGTCAGTACTTCTCGGAACTGCTTAACGTCAAGCTGAAGACAGATGGAGAGGAGGAAGAGGAAATTAAACCACTGAATTTGCCTTGGTAACATTTTTTTTTAATGACTGCAGCTCACAGGTTCCTCTTTTCCATTGGCCCACATGTTTAATTTAGCCATATGGACATATTTTGAAATGTTCTCCAATCCATCTCTATCCAATAACACACAAATAAACAATTTGACAAACACACATATTTTTTTAAATTAAATTAAAAATATCGACAGCACACAGTAGTTCTGATACTTTTGATACGAGATTGGGTCTGAAAACCCTATGCATTTGAGAAAAGACCCTATTTGCTGCACAATATGTTTGACTTCTGGCCCAGTTGCCTTCCCATTCTCTAACTGTAACAACCCAGGCCCCCAATACCTCAACGCTAAGGACTGGAATGCTCTTCCTGCGTCTGTATTTCCAGAAAAATATAACCTTGGCCTTTTTAAGGTAAGAGTGAATAGGCATTTTCTGGGTGAGCGTGCTACATCCTCGGCTTCATCTTCATTTACCATCAGGTGAGATTGAGGCCAAACGCAAACCCATTTCTAATAAAAAAAATAAAAATTCTGGCGCTCATCGAGATTCATCTGATGTTCAAGATGTGTCCAAATTTGATAGATTTTGAAGGGATTTGACAGCTCTTTTTGGCTTATCTCGAGTGTAATTTCATCTCTACTGACGCGAGAATTGCCCCGCAGGTATCCAAACGGGCTGGCATGGCAGCTGCGGTTGTCAAGAACCGACATTCGCCGGAGCGAGCCCCTCTACCGCCTCCATAACTTCTTGGTCGCGGAGACAGCCGCGGGCGGCGTGTCCCGCCAGGAGGCCGTGTCCATGATACCACCAGTGGTACTCAATGTGGAACCGCACCACAAGGTGGGCGTCTAGTTACAATAATTTAAAAAAATATTTTCAGGCTGTAAAAGACCAATAAAAATACAAAAAAAAAACACATTCTTTTGGCGACATACATACATAGATATATGTGTAACATTCACAACTGAAATACTAAAATTCATATTCATCATATGAACATTTGCCCCTTGTAGCTTAGCTTCGAAGGCTGAATCACTAACCACTAAGCTATCCTAGGTCGTCAAATTTGTTCCAGTTTGTTCTTTTTTTTTTTAATTAATGGCTTCCCATCTCTGGGTCGAAATGGATTTCGCCAATTACAACTTTGGTTGACATTAGACACATCGGGAGAATGTCCGGTAGGTCTGGTAGGTACGGTAGGTCTGGTAGGTACGGTAGGTCTGGTAGGTCTGGTAGGTACGCTAGGATCGGGTGTGTGTAACCTAAAACAAATTAAAAAAGACATTTAGTGTTAATGACGACACAGACAGTACAGGACAATAACAATTATAGATGCACATACCTAGTTTTTTTTTTAAATGGAAAATCGGAAAGAATTAACATGTGGAGGGGACAAGAATAATAAAGAATATAGTCCTTGTTATAGTTTTATGTCATTTGTTTGTATACTTAATTAAACAGAGAATAAAGGGGGTGTCTGTGTAAGATAGAAGACTATGAAAGTTTATAGGACGCGGGATATCTGGCGGCAGCTCGTCGTACAGGGAAGACCTGTATTTCGGGCAACTAAAGAATATATGGTCTAGAGTTCCATCGTCTAACCCCCATTCGCACAGAGAGTGATTCCGCACCCTAATCTTCGCAAGGAAGACCGGGGTGCAAACGTGTCCGAGTCTAAGTCGACAGATAGTGGATGTGGTCTGCTTGTTTCCCGATTTGAACAGTTTGTTCTTATTTGTTCATATTGACTGGTGACCTCTGCAAAGTAACACCTGAATCGCATTAAATTCACTGACCTATAAATGGCCACTAAAGTCGAATAAAAAATACAATAAATTGACAATCGCTCGCGCTGTCAGTCTTTCGGATCGACGGCACTGCTGTCAATACTATTATTTTGTAAAAAAACATATTTGCAACGAATCTTAATAAATTATTATTTTATGCAGTTAGACGTAAATTTGTAAATCCAATGACTACAAATGCTAAACTAATTATTTGCATTTGTAACATTGACGTTAACCTGTATTTTCAGGTCAGTCCGTTTTTCTGCTTTAATTTAGTATGACACTGTACATCCATGCATTATTATATCATTGATTGAATTGGAACAAACCTTCCTATATATTATTGGTTTCGCGGAGTAGCAAGGTAATTTGTTGCTTTTCAGTGGTGTGGATATATCTGATGCCAAGCGTTGTAAAAGCTTTTAAGTGATGTTTTATCCTAATCCTTTTTTTATTTTCCCACTGAAAATCAGCGTGTCGGTTTTACCGAGGCAGTATGCTGAGTGGGGCCCTTTTTGTTTCTATTCAACACAAACGTTTCTGTAATAATTGTACTCTGTGTGATGTGTGTGCGTGAGTTTTGTGTTGAATAGTCTTAAATAAATGTTTTTCTATTATTTCAGGTATTAGACATGTGTGCAGCTCCTGGATCCAAAACAGCCCAACTGATCGAGTTCCTTCACGCTGACGAAGACAAGATTCCTACAGGTGAGTTACCAAGTTAATCCAAATGTCTTCTCTCCCAGAAAAACCCGTCTCTTAAAAATTAGATTTTTTTTAAATTAATGATCAATAGTAAGTGATCATTACTACCTAGTAACACTCGCAAAGCCAAGGAGACTACAGATGCGTTGCCAACCCAAAGGGCTAAGATGGAATACTTCTTGAGTCAGTAATGTCACCGGTTGTCTAGCTCTCCACGCCGGAACACAACAGTGCAAGCACTGCTGCTTAGCGGCTGGTTTTTTTTTAATATACAACATAGGACGGCAAACGAGCAAGTGAGTCACCTGATGGTAAGTGATCACCACCGCCTATCGACAACTGCAACAACAAAGAGAGTGCAGATGCGTTGCCAACCCAGAGGGCTAAGATGGAATACCTCTTGTGCCAGTAATTACACCGGCTGTCTTGCTTTCCACGCCGGAACACAACAGTGCAAGCACTGTTGCTTAGCGGCAGGATTAGCGAGCAAGATGGTGGTAGCGATCCGGACGTACCTTGCACAAGGTCCTACCACCCGCAAAATTGGATTATCGAGCAAGATACAAATTATATAATAGTTCTAACGTACAGAAACTTCTCTTTTACAACCAAGATTAAACGAAATCCAACTCTATTGACACGCAGAAAAAGTTCGTATTATTTCATACACATTCGCCAGGCGGCTCGCGTCAAAAAGAACACGCCGCCCGCGCCCGCCTTCCCTCCGCAAGTACCGGCCACACGTTAGGGTTGCGCTGCATTTGTTTTCAATTACTTTGACACAGCGAGGGCGAGCGAGCGGGCGTGTACGCGGGCCGATAACCTGCGATTTGCCTACTCTGTAGGCAAGGCGGCCGAGCGTACCCACAGTGCGGAGTGGAACCCCCCTGGAACACGAGGTCCTTAAAATACCAGCAATAACTTATTGCTTTTTATTTTCGATAACAAATACATATTACTGCGTCACATAGTATTTATTTCCTCCGAGGTTTCGTGATGGCCAACGACGTGGACAACAGCCGCTGCTACATGCTGGTGCACCAGGCCAAGCGGCTCAACTCGCCCTGCATCCTCATCACCAACCATGACTCCGCCGTCATGCCCAGCATGCTGGTCACTGACCCCCAGGTATCACCATACATGCCAGACACCTAGTATTGTATCTGTCTACACTCCCTAAGAAACGCAAGTTCTGAGTATCATTTTTTCTTTAGTAGTTTAGGCGGTGCCTTTTTTATCAGACAGAAAAAAAGATATATCTTTTTTGAAAAAAGCAGATAAACCACCACAGAGACATTTTAAGACAAAATGTTCACACCAAACTGGAACAAATTACCTTGCTACTCCGCGAAACCAGTGCCGGGCTCGTGCAAACTAGCTGCGTCTGTGCGACACATATATGTTCATGAAAAAACCCACCCTCCTCCGCTTCCACACGAAACAACATATATCACACAGACTCAACTACACACCACCACCACTAAACACTAAAACTACACGATCGACGCGCGTTTCGCCTCTATACGAGGCATCATCAAGATCGAACAGTACGACCGTTCGCTACTTGAACGAATGAAAATTTTCACATGCTAACCTTGGCTGAATATATTGTGGGAAGCACTGTTTGCCATCTTGGCCTTAAGATCTTGGAATGTACCATATATTCTTGTGAATAAACGACTCATTCATTCACACAGTCAAACTCAACTCCATAATAGAAACTCTGCTGAAATTAGCACGCAAATATCCAATTCTTCATTTAGTTTTATTTTTATATACAACATTTCTAGAAGGAAAACGAGCAAGTGGGTCACCCGATGGTAAGTGATCACCACCGCCCACAAACACCTGCAACATGAGATTGCAGATGCGTTGCCAACCCAGAGGGCTAAGATGGAATACCTCTTGTGCCAGTAATTGCACTGGCTGTCTTGCTCTCCACGCCTGAGCACAACAGCGCTTGCACTGCTGCTTAGCGGCAGGATTAGCGAGCAAGATGGTGGTAGCGATCTGGGCGAACCTTAAACAAGGTCCTACCACCCCCAAAGTTGTAGATTAGTTGATCATATTTCAGATCGGACAAGAGAAAGAATTTTTGTAACGATTTTTTTTTATTCTTTTTAACATTCAAATAATTATTTTAAATTCTACCTAATGACACTACACATTGAAAAATCTAGGGTAATGGCAGAACTCTAACGTGCAACCTTAGCTTTCCGTTCCAATTAATAATATGGCAGAATGGGTAAATACAAGGCATGGGACGCTTAGGTTCGAGTCTTTGCCATAACCCTAGATTTTCTTTGTGTTGTCATTTCACAGCATTTAATTTAATCATTTGAAATGAAAGAATTTTCTTAGCCCAGAATATAAGTAAGACAATGTTTACAACCTGCTTGGTCTTAAACTCAAAAATTATCATTATATTGTTATCGTGTGCGGCAGGACCCCAGCTCGACTGTACCTCTAAAGTTCGACCGCGTGCTGTGCGACGTGCCGTGCTCCGGGGACGCCACGCTGCGCAAGAACCCCGACATCTGGCTCAAGTGGTCCACCGGCAACGGGAACAACCTGCACGGGTGAGCACCCACTGACCCCTATTCCCTGGAGATGAACCCCGGCAAAGTGCTTGTGTACTAGACAACGGATATACATACTTATATAGATAAATATATACTTAAATACATATAACATCCACGACTCGGGCACAAACATTCGTATTCATCACACAAACATTTGCTCCTCCCAGGAATCGAACCCGGTACCTCAAGCTTCATAGTCAGGGTCACTAGGTTTACCTTCCTATTTCATAAAAAAAAACTCAGCACACGTTGGACGTGTAGACTGTAGAACCTTCTACGTTTGCTCCTAACTTCCTAAGTTAGCTTTCAACATCTGCAGGATCCAGTACCGGGTGCTGAGGCGCGGCTGCGAGCTGCTGGCGCCGGGCGGGCGGCTGGTGTACTCGACGTGCTCGTTCAACCCGGTGGAGAACGAGGCCGTGCTGCACCGCGTGCTGGCCGAGGCCGGCGGCAGCCTGGCGCTCGTGCCGGCCCGGGAACAGCTCACAGGACTCAAGTCGCTCCCAGGTGAATATGGACCAGGGTTCGCATAAATGCGACTAATGCGGGTGGTAAGACCTTGTGCAAGGTTCATCCGGATCGCTACCACCATTTTGCTCTCTAATCCTGCTAAGCAGCAGTGTTTGCACTTTTGTGTTCCGACGTGGAGAGCAAGACAGCCGGTGTAATTACTGGCACAAGAGGCATTCCATCTTAGCCCTCTGGGTTGGGAACGCATCTGCAGTCTCTTCGATTTGCGGGTATCTATAGGCGGTGGTGTACACTTACCATCAGTTGACCCACTTGCTTGTTTGCCTTCCTTTTTCATAAAAAAAGTGTATTTAAGGTATGTAATAAATGTCGATATATCCGATATTTGATACTAATCCGATGTATATCGGATATATATCATGAGTATGAAGATGCGATTTTTAGGCTGCAAGTAGTTTTAATTAACAGTAGTAGCCTATGTCCGTCAGGGATAGTGCAGCTTTCTATTGGTGAAAGAATTTTTGTAATCGGTTCAGTAGTTCCAGAGATTACCCCCTACATACAAACAAACAAAGTTTACCTCTTTTTTATATTAGTGTAGATTTGATCTTTTAAATCAAAAGTGTAAGATGAAGATTGAGTTTGATTTATTTAATTTTTTTTATTTATTATAAAATTAATAAAAAAACTGTCTTCGAGTTTAATAATCAGATAAATACATATAACATCCAAGACTCGGGTACGAACGTTCGTATTCTTAATACAAAAGTTTGCCCATCCCGGGAATCGAACCCGGAACCTCTTGCTTCATAGTCAGGGTCACTAATCACTAGTCTATTCGGTCGTCATCATGATCAAATATGACGCAAATGACAATGGGCAAGCCTCACGAAAATAAAAATGTCTATAATTATATGATCAATTATATGGTGAAAAAAATTATAAGATCAATGCGTTTAAGCCCAGCTGTTGACTCTCTAGGCATGACGCACTGGCGGCCGGCGTCCAAGGACATGGTGTTCTACGACAAGTACGAGGACGTGCCCGAGCGCTGGCAGACGGTGGTGCGGCCGCAGATGTTCCCGCCGGCGCCTGAAGACCTGGAGAAGTACCACCTGGACCGCTGGTGAGATATTTTCCGAAGCGGTGGTAGATTTTATGACAATCATAAAAGCTTCTTGTAAGCCTAATTTGAATAGATATGTTGACTTTGACTTTGAGCGCGCTGCCCGACACTGTGTGACCGAACCTTCACTTACGGTTTTGCGTTAAATTGTGAAGTCTATTCATCCACACTTTATTCTTGCCACTCTGCGTGTCTCTCTCCTAATGGTCTAGTTAGAAACAGAGGCACTGAGCGACAAGGCCAGTCACGTACAAACACTCGAAACCAGCGCACTCACACACGCACGCTCAACACGGCCGCTAAGGAGTTTTCACGTTCCGTTAGTCGCGGCTGCCGCGCAGAGACGAGTGGACGCGTTGTGTTTATCGTTATAGGCGTGCGCTCGACACAGTGCGCGATCTTTTTGAAGATGCTACAAAATTATTGCATCGTAATATGGCTGCTTGAATTAGAGTTCTTCAAAACCGGAGCTTTAATTTTCTTATTTCTTAAAATTATGAAGTTTTTTGATTAACCTATTTTATTTGTAAATTTGTGATGATTCATTTCATTATTTGATCAATATGGAACGCAAGTGAACGTTGTTGTTATAAATAATAAAAATATTACTTTTCGATTTTACAAAAATTAAGAGGACAACCCTAACGCTCCACCACCACCACGTAGGTATCTCAACAAATAGGCCTAGTTTCGGTACTACTGTATTCATATAGTGTGGTCGCGGTGACTAGCCATACTGGACCTCAAAAATGTAGTTTATACTCTTTCCAGCATCAGAATCTTACCACATCATCAGGACACCGGCGGTTTCTTCGTAGCCGTTCTAGAGAAAACCGCCCCCTTACCGTGGGAGAAGGAGGCGGAACAGACAGTGGTACAGGAGAAGAAAGAAGACAAGCCGCCACCCAAGAAGAGAAGAATGGGGGGCTACAAGGAGGACCCTTTCGTGTTTTTCAAGGGAGATGAAGAGGATGTTTACCCTTCGATAAAGGAGTACTACGAATTGAACGATGATTTTGATTCGAAGTGTTTGTTGACGAGGTGACTAGTACATTTAGAAATAGTAAACTATCATCGTGATTACCTTCTCGTCATTGTTAGATTACTTTTCGATTCCCTGGATTCTTGATATCGGTGATCTTATAGAAAGCAGTAGCTTTTAGCTTTCTACGTGGGAATCGTTTATTATCATAGCGACAAACTTAACTGATTATTAAAGAGGAAACAGAGAAATTCTCTATGCTCGAAAGAGATAGATATGTCAAATTCATAGGGCATATTATATGCCTCCTTTTTGAAAAATGTCGCCTTTTTTATGAAATAGGAAGGTCAACAAGCAAGTGGGTCACCTGCTGGTAAGTGATCACCACCGCCTATAGACACCTGCAACAACAAAGAGAGTGCAGATTCGTTGCCAACCCAGAGGGCTAAGATGGAATATGATGGTCCTACCAGCCGCCTTCTCTCAGTTCCGATATTAATGGTCAGTTATGTGTGTCTTTGGCTGTACTGTCAGACTCAAAAGTAGCTGAACATTTTAGTACCTTGTCGCTGTCAGTAATGTGACAATTTCGAGCTCATACGTTAGTACGACAAGGTTCTTAAGTGTTTAGATACTTCTCAGGCTGACTGTTCTTGTGCTTTCATTTATGCTGTGGTTCAGTCAAGAATACGAGTTGGGCTTGCAGGTGTTACGTGGGCAAGAAGAAGAACATCTACCTGGTGTCACCGGTGGTGAGAGACGTGGTGATGAGGAACGAGGCCAAGATCAAGATCATCAACACCGGGGTGAAGAGTTTCGTGCGCTGCGACAACAAGAACATGGTCTGCCCGTTCAGGTGGGTACAGATTAAGGGCCTCCACTAAGTCGCGCGGGCGCACGGAGCGGGTGCACGCCTATCGAACAAATAGTATGAGCCCGCACTCTCATATTATTTTTCTGTAGGCGTGCACCCGCGCACCCGCTCGCTTAGCAGCGGCGCCGGCACGCATAAGAATAAATAATCCTTTAGGTCGATTAATCTTTACCTCGCCTTTTTAAAGATAAGATAATTATGCAAAATCTTGTTAAGCCTTCTACTTTTCAGGCCTTTGAGGAAAATGTGAAGATAAATATATGGAAGATGTTTAATTCCTTGTTTGCTTCCAGGCTGTCTCAAGAGGGCTTAGGCAGCGTGCTCCCGTACATAGGCCAGAAGCGGCGCGTGCGCATCCTGAAGGAAGACTTGATTCTCGTACTGCAGAACGACAACCCGAGCAAGCCGCCCGAGATCGCGCTGTTCTCTGAGCACACGCAGGCGCAGGTCAAGGATCTCGGTGAGATTTGGCTAGTCCGTACATTTTTGCGAGTGGTAGGACCTTGTGCAAGGTTCTTCCAGATCGCTACCACCATCTTGCTCGCTAATCCTGCCGCTAAACTGCACTGTGGGTACGTTCGGCCGCCTTGCCTACAGAGTAGGCAAATCGCAGTAGGTTGTCGGCTCGCCGCGCATATGTTCGCTCGCCAGTCAGTGTAATAGAAAACCAATGCCGCGCAACCCTAACGTGGCGCCGGGAGTAACGGGGAGGAAGACGGACGCGGGCGGCGCGTTCCTTTTGTGTACGAAGTAATACGAACTCTTGTGCCTGTCAACAAAGTTGGAATTCGTTTAATCGCGGTCGAAAAAGAGAAGTATCTGTACGTTAGAACTATTATTTGTTCTTAAATTTTTGTAACCGAAATTTCTTTTGATTTTTGTTTTAAATGTTTTTAACATTCAAATTATCAAATTAAAATGCAATGATAACACAAAGAAAAATTTGTGTAATGGCAAGACTCGAACCTGCAACATCAGCATTTCGTGCCTTGCGTTTGCCAGTTTCGCCACATCACCGCTACCATGTCCTGCGAATTTTTCAATGTGCTCCCTCTTTACGGTCATTACATTATTGATTTTAAGGGTACAAATACCCTCGGTATCATCTATATGAAACTTTTAACAAGTTATCATATTCAGCTGAGTACCTTTACAGCTACCGTCAGCTGACGAGACGAGAGATGGCGCCGTTTTGTTATAAAATTTTTGTAACCGGAATTCATCATCTCAGCCACAAGGAGTCCATTGCGGAAAGTGTTGGCGGTAGGCGGGATTAAAGAAAAATGTTATAGTTTGTCAGTACGCCATTCGTTGAAGTAGCGAACGGTCGTACTGTTCGATCTTGATGATGCCTCGTATAGAGGTGAAACGCGCGTCGATCGTGTAGTTTTAGTGTTTAGTGGTGGTGGTGTGTAGTTGAGTCTGTGTGATACATGTTGTTTCGTGTGGAAGCGGAGGAGGGTGGGTTTTTGCATGAACATATATGTGTCGCACAGACGCAGCTATTTTGCACGAGCCCGGCACTGGTTTCGCGGAGTAGCAAGGTAATTTGTTCCAGTTTGTTGATATGGACCTCCGCAAAGTAACGCCTGAATCTATTAATTATTAATTAAGAAGTCCATTAATGAACATAGACCTCCTCCATGGATTTCCCAAGTGACCGGTTGAAAGCAGCATGCAACCAGCGCCTTCCTGCCACCTGCATGAGGTCATCGGACCATCTTGTGGCTGATCGTCAACCGGAATTACAATTAATTTAAATGTTTTTTTTTTTATGAACGGGGGTACCTGTTGTCATCTATATGACACTGTTTTATTTTATTATTTGTTCCGTGCCCCCAGCGACCGGCAGCTGCGTGCTCCAGTACAAGCAGGAGTCGAACCTGCAGCTGACGCTGGTGGGCTGGCGCGGCGTGCACTCGCTGCGCGCGTACACCGCCACGCCGGACACCGTGCACTACCTGCGGCTGCTGGGCGCCGACTACAGCAAGTATGGTAAGTGGGTTCACAAAAACAACCGCGCACCGAGGGTTCCGTCATCAAGAACATCTAGTATCGCATTTTTGCTTTGCGAGACCAAAAAAATTTTTTTTGTGTATATTAACTACAAATTTACTGTTTTCCGATTTATTATTTTATCTGTGCTGTGAGACCTTGCTTCTTGCCAAACATAGTTCTAGGTCAACGGGAAGTACCCCATAGGTTTTTGAGTGTTTTGCAAATGTATGAAACGTGCGGCATAAACGGCCGTATCTTTTGATTGCGTTGACTTGGAAGTTTGATTTTTTCACGGCTCTAAGGAACTGCAGACCTGAGTATCTGATATTAATTTCAACTCAATACCTCCACGCGTTCTTGAGAAAAATGGTCTTGACAGACAGACAGACGGACAACAAAATGATCTTATAAGGGTTCCGTTTTTTTCCTTTTGAAGTACGGAACCCTAAAAAAAACATTTGAACCTGAATAATTAACCCTTAACCAGGTCCCATCGAACTAGAAGTTTCCCCAATAAATGGAATAGAGACAAATGTTTGTTAATATTCTAACAGCATTTGAGAAGCAAATTGTTTTTTTTTTATGAAATAGGAAGGAAAAAAAGCAAATGGGTCACCTGATGGTAAGTGATCACCACCGCCTATAGACATCCGCAACACCAAAGCGATTGCAGATGCGTTGCCAACCCAGAGGTCTAAGATGGAATACCTCTTGTGCCAGTAATTGCACCGGCTGTCTTGCTCTCCACGCCGGAACACTACAGTGCAAGCACTGCTGCTTAACGGCAGGATTAGCGAGCAAGATGGTGGTGATATCTCAATTATTATTCAACTTATTTTACGTCTTGTTCTAGATGTTAATAAGTTCAAGAAGGCATCAGACGTGCCGGATGGTGAAGAGGAGGCGACAGAAGCAAAAGAGGCGATGGAAGAGGTCGATGACGCGGAAGAGGTGACCGACCTAACGAAGGTCACGAAGGCAGAGGACCTTCAAACCAACGGGTCGGAAAAAAGTTGATAGTGATAGCTTAAGTGTGATGTTAGGTGTTATAATGAATAAATGACATTTATAATCATTAATTATGCTTTAATTTCTGGTCAGGCTTTTGTCCTTATTCATTCGGTTGGCGTTTAACCTGTTTACTCTATTTTAAATACAAAAACCTTACTCACACGCTGAGCATGGTTGGTTAACAACGCGACACTAACTTATCTATATAAGTCTCTTGCGCTGTACGCATTAACTGATATATATCCGTCTTTGGCGTTGAACTTGTGGTACCGATATATCAGTCTTTATCGGTGAACCTGTGGTGCGGATATATCCGTCTTTGGCATTGAACCTGTGGTGCGGATATATTCGTCTTTGGCGGTGAACCTGTGGTACAGATATATCAGTCTTTATCGGCGAACCTGTGGTACGGATATATCAGTCTTTATCGGTGAACCTGTGGTACGGATATATCAGTCTTTATCGGTGAACCTGTGGTACGGATATATCAGTCTTTATCGGTGAACCTGTGGTACGGATATATCAGTCTTTATCGGTGAACCTGTGGTACGGATATATCAGTCTTTATCGGTGAACCTGTGGTACGGATATTTCAGTCTTTATCGGTGAACCTGTGGTGCGGATATATCCGTCTTTGGCGTTGAACCTGTGTTGCGGATATATCCGTCTATCGCATTGAATCTGTGGTCCGGATATATCCGCCTTTGGCGTTGAACCTGTGTTGCGGATATATGCGTCCTAGGCGTTGAAAAGGTTAAAAATAAAACACAAATCATCATTAGAAACCTTTTACTCACTCCGTCTCTATCCATAATCATTCGCGACCGCGATAACAACTCTTACGCCCTTTCGTTAAGGTTTAAAGTGCTACATCAACAAAACAGTGCTTACACAGTTCACACGCTTAGTAATAAAGTGACGTAACTCCTAACTGGTCTACTGTTATTTTAAGTCTTACTCAGTCTTGTTAAGATCGAATGTTGAACGCCATTTTTTGGACGTAAGTCACTCTATTACTAGACGCTGGTTACAGCAAATAATCTGCCATGAAAGTGCTCTCATACTGTATTTGTTTAGAATAGGTTAAATGCTCCAAAAAAATTTTTTTTCTAAGAAATATATTAAAAAACATTTGACATTTTTTTGTTAATTACGATAAAAATACGTTTTAAACATGTTTTTCAAAAGCTATCTTAGAGCTACAGATGACATAATTATCGTCAGCAACTTAAGTCCATTGCGTATACAAAGTATTGTGAAGGTTAACTGAAAGAGATCCTTTACAAGAAATAAGTTGCCTTTGTGCATTTCTGTATCTCTGGCTAACATTTCCGTTTTTAATAAATTTTTTTAATTTCCATAATGATTGTACATGATTTCTGTACCTATCTAAGTATAACATTAATTCTATTTCAATATTGTTCAGATTTGTAGTTCAGATATTGATATTATAAAAAACGATATGAGAGCACTTAATTACAAAGTGACTTAACAAAGAAACTAAAACAATTACACTTTTCAAAAATTCCACGCGACCCCATTTTGGTTTTGTCAGTTTACTTAATTTTCAGAAAAACATGCACATGAGGAAGAAACTCTAAAAACAACTACTTCGATCGTATGTTATACATATTAGTCACAAATCGTGTCACCTTTGTAGAACGCTACAGCAGAGGACCGAGAGTAGCCCTGACATGACCGACAAAGATTAATTTATCACTCTGTTTCCTTTTCTTACGACCATACTCGGGGATATGTAATTAATATCCAGGGTCCAATTTCATAAACGCGACTAGCGACAGGTGTGATGTTAAGTTACTGACTTAACATCACACCTGTCGCTTGTCGCGTTTATGAAATTGGGTCTGAAGCGTTACTTGTCGACACAGTAATTTACGGCGAATGGTCACTGCCACCTGTCGCGTTTATGAAATGGGCCCCAGCAGTCATTTTTTCTTACACAGTATTCGATGTTCGCAATTACGAACATTTAAATTGAAGTTACATGAAACAAACATGATTTTAGTAGTGCTTTTTCTAAATTCTGATTTTAAGTTTTGTCCAAAATTATTGTCACCCCACCAAGTATGCTATGTGTTTGGCTCAACTGTGGCCCTAACATGACTGGCCAAGTTTAGTTTATCTCTATCTGCGTCCCTTTCTTATGACACTAGTTAGACAGAGACGCAGGGAGGGGTTAAACTAAACCTGGGCTGTCATGTTAGGGCCGCTGCTGACCTCACCTCAAGAAATGTAGAGTGATAAGGTTAATTAGTACTATTTTTTAATTATTATTTAAAAATACTATAATTAAGTAATTAGGTAATTACTACACCACACACATACCTAGTTAACCTTATTTCTTCTAGTTAGTAAAAAATAATGATTCCTGTACAGTAATACAAATTGACAGTGTATAATTCGTCCAATAATTTATTCCCATTTTTGACAGCTTCTTATTCTTACTTACACCACTGAGACTATCGCTTTTCGGGAATATGAATACGAAAATGACAACAGCTGTCAAAGAGAAAATAAATGCTTGGAAAGATATTAGGAAGGCAGAGTTGCAGTGAGAGAAATTAGATTTCAGCGGTCATGTTAGGGGCCGGAAAGGATACATACTGACACGTCAATAGCGTGACGTTACTGTGACATAGTCCCATGGCAGGTCAGTGTTTGCTTTTGCTGATTGCACTTCACATATCGTTGCAGGCAAACAACTTGAGCATAAATCAAGTGGAGGGGGTAAGTTTGCGCATACACATTTGTACTAGAAACGGCTACTGCGCAGTCAAGGTCAGTGCTCAAGTTGTTTGCCGGGAACTGTACTTAAGCTGCAATTACACTATTTCGTTCACCTAGCGGTTGCCCCATTTGTTCATACTACTCAGCCAACGAACGTCGTTTCCGCATCAGTCAGTGCACCTAGCACGAATATTCTCGACACACGTTAACTCGCTACGTAACTCTGTGCGTCTCTTTCTAACTAGCCCAGTAGGAGAGAGACGCACTGAGTTACGTAGCGAGTTAACGTGTGTCGAGAAGATTCGTGCTAGGTGCACTGTTTGCCGACTGCAATATTAGGCGGTTGCAGCTGTCGCTCGCTGAATGCGGCCGACTGCCGTGCTCTTTGCACTGTTGCGGCCATCGCATGTTGCCAGAGGCGTATTTAAAGATTTGGCGCCCCGGGCTATTTAGCTTTGGCGCTCCATTAAGTGACGATAAAGTATTTCATTTTAGGGGCGGCTGCCGCTCCTCGCAACCTGGTGCCCAGGGCCATGGCCCGGATGGCCCCAGGGTAAATACGCCCCTGCATGTTGCGTGCGGCAGTCGACTTAATGTAATTGCTGCTTTTAATTTTTAACTACGGCACTTCCGATGAAAGGCGAAGGCGCTTCTTGAAACAATTGTATTGTATTTTACACTGGCTAATAGCAATAGCAAAAATTATCACACAAATTAAATTCCAAAAAAAAACATTGCTAGGTTTCTGATTTTAGACTATCGTTAAGTTAATAATTTCTTATGTTTTTGCGACTTGTAAGCATTGATATAAAACAATTTAAACGGTTAACATTGGCTGCCCGTGAGTATAACACCTAAAAACGGCTCCAAACCTCGGAAACTAGATTCGTTTCCAAAACAAACCGTTTAAAATTGTTTTATTTCAATATTGTTAACTTATTGCTCATAATCATTTACTTGACAGGTATGGGCCTCTTCCTGTACCAACCGGCGATATTCGCCATTGCAATTTTTAACTCATCCCTTTATTATTAACTACATCTTTCATAAACAAGCTAATTTATTCCAAAAGTTAAACTTTAATTTAATCGTTAATCGTCAAAAGGTGATTTTGTAATAAAAATTTCTAGTAAATAAAACGGCACTTCCGAATTGTATCAGTCCAATTTGTTGCATTAATACTTTCTTAATTAGGTACGTTAAAATACTGGCCGAATTCCAAATTAACCTCAAACTTTATAAACAAACAAACAAACATTTTATTTAGCACTTAAATGTATACTTTAAGCAGTACACATTAAACAGAAAAACAGCAAACGCCGCGGTGTACTCAATTTGCCTTAATTAAAAAAAATCAAATAGATTCTAAAAGTTTAAAACACAGTAAATTAAATAAATATGTTCAGTACATTAATAAAGTATTTAGTGTGCGAACATTTTTAGTTCAACATTTGCAATGAATAATACATATAAATAAATAAGGAAGAACAACAGAGTTAAAGCAAAGATGGCAAGTCATCTTTGTGCTTAGTTCTAAAAAAGTAAAAACCAGGGGTGCAATTTTCACAAAAATGGCCGCATCTCTATAAAAAACGGCTATTTTGGTGAGCTTTAGTCACCCGGTGAGATTCAAATGCAATTTTTGAATCTCACCAGGTGACTAACGCTCACCGACATGGCCGCATTTCTATGAAAAACGGCCGTTTTAGCGAGCTTTAGTCACACGGTGAGATTCAAAAATCGTACTCCTGGGCTAAGTTTGAGTCGGGCACATGGGCGTACCCAGCTTCTGGCCTGGGGGGGGGGGGGGGGGGGGGGCAAGTCGGATGCTAGACTCGGTAATCTTCGTCCGCCATCTTCGCGCGCGGTTTTTTGGCAATTGCACCGTACATTTTGCCAGTGTCTTCTACGCGGTTTATTTAAAAGTTACAGCATATGGCCCCGTTTACACTTTAATTAGTAATTAGGCGAGTTAATACATGTTCTGCGAGACTTCCAGGGGGGGGCAGCTGCCCCTCCCTGCCCCCCCCCCCCCCCCCCCTGGGTACGCCCATGGGCTTGCACTAAGATGATACGGAACCTCAGTGCGCGAGTCCGACTCATACGTAAACGGTTTAATTTATAGCAGCTTAAAATGTATCCAAAGAGTCATCAGTCAAATGGTTTTTTGTAAAATGTAAAGGGAAAAATATAGCTAACAGTTTTCTCTATAATACATATTAGTCTTTTGAAATTCCCTGTAAACTGTAAATAGGTAGAAGAAATAGAAAATAGCATTCTGAAGTAGGAAAGCCGATACAACAAGTACGCAGTTGACCAAGTAATTTTATCAGCTTCGAAGGGTAATTAGATCGGAAATGGTAAAGCAATTTCGGCCACTGTACAAGAGGGAAAATATAATCACGTACCACCTTAGAACCCTATCGCAATGACGCGACTAGTTAAAAACACCAGGCTATGTTATACAAATGTCATGCGTATGTCTCTTCGACTAGGTTCTACGGTGGTACGTGTTTCAATTTCCTTGACTGTACATACGACATACGATTAACATCAACCTTCTGGGCGTCTTCTATTATTTAAATGTACAGACAGTCCGTTAGCTCTTCAAAAGACCTTCTGGTTCTGATGTAATTAATTTGTCTCGTATAGTAGAACCGAGGATTCTCCGTTCCTTATATTATGTATGGCACAAACTCATTTCGCATTAACTCCCCGACCGGTCCTCCTCATGTTCGAATTTGAAAATTGTAAACCTCGACTACCTACTTCTCTACCAAATTGTGTAAGGATTTCACAAACGACACTGAAGTTATCTTGGAATAAACGCCGTCCGATGCCCCTAAGTCAAATCCAATACCTTGCTTTGCTCTCTGAGTCCGCTAAGTCGCGCGGGCGCATGGAGCGGATGCACGCCTATATAAAAATAGTATAAGAGCGTCCGCTAACTCGCGCGGGTGCAGGTGCGGGCTCATACTATTGTTCGATAGGCGTACACCCGCTCCGTGCACCCGCGTGACTTAGCGAAGGCCCTTAGGCGTATGCCAGTGATCAAATATTTCTGACTAGCGAGTTGACTCATGATGATTTGAAGATCAACTCCAGTTTATATGAGATGTTGGTTCGAATCTTGTTCGTGCAACCAATTTTTAAACTTTTAGATCTAGTTGAACATTATGCACAGGACTAGGAATCTATCTAAACACTATTGGTTTATTGTATTACTGTGAAACTGAAAGATTTGGATTACTCCTGACGGGTTCAGTTCGCCTAACTACTAGCTAGTTACTGTTCTAAGTTTTTATTGGATAATTAGTTTAATTTACACTAATTAATTACACTACACATACTAGTCTGCAGGGGAACTTAAATGACTATTTACTGACAACTTCTGAGTTGTCAGCAGTAGCCGTTATATATATATATATTTTAACAACCTATAACCTTATTTATGTACACTATATTACGTCACTGTTCTATTAGGAAGAGCATTCGTAGTGAACTTTGTTGTTTTATTAAATCTAATGTATTGACCTAACTACTACATTAACGAATCTAACCAGGTAGATTCATTGGCATCAACGCTAGATAAAAACGTTTTCGGTTCTTTTGTATATTATCATTCTTTGGGTCGTTTTGACCACTTCCTGATATAAGCATTGTCGAAATACGACCGCTTCCTGATATGACCATTTTCTAATGCGATCACTTCCTGATAACGACACAATATAATTACCTATGACCTTAGAGATCGAAAACTTGTAGAAATTTGTTAGCTTTGACCGCTGCCGAACTGTAGGTATCGTTCGTTACTAGGCGTTGACGCCAATTGAATGTCAGCTTTTTTGTACCCTGTTCAATTTTATTGTGTTGAAGACGTATCTGGAGTATGTGCACGATTAAGACTAGGGTATACGAATCCGGTTATTTTCTCAGGGAAATAACCGGTTTCTCTTAGAGGAAATAACCGGTTATAACCGGTTTCACTTAAAGGAAATAACCGGTGACAACCGGTTTCTCTTGGAGGAAATAACCGGGTTTGCAATCCCTAGTTAAGACCTATGCACAGACAAAAGCAACGCGCTCTCGTGAATTGCAACACTTTTTCTGTTCACAGCTTGAGATTTTTACTTTTTCTAATCTTCAAATCTCGCTTCCAACCTCATGAATTAGAAGCGTGATTTGCCATTTACTGATTGTCAAAAATCGGAACCTACACCCACAAATACAAATACTTATATCTTTTTCTTCTTAATTTATTTAAGAAAGTTTAAACGACATTGCTTTTTCATTCATAACGTAACCGAAATAAAAATCTCACACCCCTGTAAATGAAGAAACATGTGAAAGAAGAACCTATCCTGTTTATTATTTACATTTATAAGCCGCGATAGTAAACCATTTGCAAGTGACGTCAAACGCGTATTATCAGGCTAACATGTTGCAGGAATTTCTCAATAAGATTGCAATGTTTTTCGGAAAAAATTCACAATTTTCAAGTTTCGTAATTTTGGAAAGTTTACGTTACGTGGAAGGAGGTACTACGCTTCGTAGCATCTGTTGCTCAGACGCCTTAGTGTAAGTTTTCTGCCAAATAAAACGTCTCGATCGCGTTGGCGTATTAATTACTAATTAGCACGGAAACATTCTGTTGCAATTACGCGTCGCTAGAGGCGCTGTCTTTGCTTCCATTGTAATTGAGAAGTAAACTAACGCGTTCGTTGCGTATATTGTAACAAAAACTTAATGGACGCTTAGTACGCCTCTTTCTATCTAGCACAATGGGAGGGAGATGCACTGAGTTACGACGTATCGAATAGGTTCGTGTTAGCTGCACTGTAAGTAGGATGGCCAACTGTCCTGTATTCTACAGGACGTCCCGTTTTTGATCTATCATTTTTGCCCTGTCCTGTATTTTAATAAAACAAAAACAGGACCATATACTACACGACAAACGCGTTGTCCTGATTTTTTTGCCATGCATCCTGTAGTTTTGGATCACATGTCCTGTAAAATGAGCACACAGGATTGGTCACTCTAACTGCAAGGTATAGTGTGAGCGTGATACCACGCGATCGGACGCCATCTTTACTGGCGCGGCTTAATCCTTAAATTTATTTTTAAATCTAAACCGTCAACGAAGTCCCACGCTTTGTACCTGATTTAACGAAACCGCGACCCTATCACAGTGGGTGATGTGGCTAGAACGCTATTTTAACATTAGCTACGACTAGTTTAATTTTATCTATGACTAGACTATAGATGCGCCTTTAGTGACTACGAGTAACGAATTGTAATAGTACATTAATAATGATAAAAATGCGACCTGAGGCTTTTTTTATCACCGCCCGAGGTGTGTACACAATTTTACGTCTTCCCCTGGCCAGGAAATGAAAATTTCCGCTCGCGTAGCGGGCGGTAAATTGCTATTTACGGCCCGGGGTGACGTAGAATATCTTTCTATGTTTGAATTGAATTTGAAACAATTAAATATAATAAAATAAAACAATAACTGTACACAAGTACTGTAGAGTAGTGTGTGCCTGCGATGAAATAAATTAAGTCTCTACAAAATATACATTTTAAAAAGTGAAATACCTTTAAATAATTAAAACCTGTTTCTCCAAAGGCGCTGTTACTTCCGAACTCTTTTTTTACACTCCTAACTTACTGTATTGATGGTTACTTATTGATCGTAATTACTTCTACTTATGAAGAAACACTACTTAGTAAAACTTTTGCTGTACCTAACTTTTTCATTTCCAGTTTACAACTAATTTTTTCACACATTTAAAACTCTATGCCATCTAATGCTGTGTTTATAGCTAATGTTGATAATTCAAAATAAATAAGTCATAAACTACCAACTGCTACTAAAATCTACTGTCATATTTATTCTGTAAATTTTGTAAGTAAATCAATTAGGTTAAGTAAAATCCATTCGACTAATGACTCTACGATAACTAGCTATAGGTACTTTCAGCGGAATGGAACCTGACCCACCGTAGAACCGTGTCAAATTGACATAACAAGTGAAATAAAGAGACTATTACGATTTAATTTAAAACTTAACTTAGACATCCAGTTCCATGATGGGCCAGGGTTCCATTTTGTTGATTGTACATTGCAAATGTACCTACACATACCACGCTAATAAAGAAACAATTTATTTCTTGGCGTCTCTATCCCTCACATTGGCTTTTTCTGTATTATGTACACACAATTAAGCCAACTGTAAAACAATTAGCGAACAATTGAACGCCATTTACAGCTTGTTTCTGTATTAGCTTAATATCTACAAGTTGCTAGGAATCATATAACTTTTCATTGAAGAAAACAAAACGCATTATTTCTAACAATAAGCGAATGGGAAGATTTTTTGTTAGAATAGCCACAAGAATACTGAAGTGGGCACACAGGGCTCAGTTAAATCTAAAACGCACGTTTCTCTTAAAAGTAGAGTTGCATTCAAATAATTTTACGCATTTCCCTCGCTCATCATTATTGTAAATTATTGCACTTCCGTTTGAACCTCAGTAACAAACAACTTTCTAATAAAATTAAACAACAATAATAAATAAACTAAGAACAAATAATAACACAGATCTTACTAAACTCTACAATGTACTTATGTACGTTTCATTCTTTGTAGAGTTTACATAAAGTGAAATATAAATATTTTTGTAATAAACTTTCTGTCATAAGTGTGAGTGCATCTTTGTAAATAATTATAGCTTATAATTACACATTTTTAAATAAATAAAATAATGAATGAGCATTCTCTAAGACGGATTTCAGAATTTTGGACGGTAGCGATGGAGGAAAGCTGTGCCTTAATTTTCATAGTTTAAAAAATAGATAAATAAACAAAACCGTAATGGTAAGATAAATATCATTCGAAATAATATGTGCCTACAAATGTTTCACTTTATATTTAATTTATTCAATTGACTATTCTAAAGAGAACGTTGTTCTACGAGAGACTGTATGTTCGTAATCTATTTATTATAACATTTTACCTAATCGTCTAAACTTTTAAATTCATGTTTTTATCATTTAAAAATGGACTTTACGTATCAGGAGCTAAAGTTCAAATTTGGCCGGTCAATCTAGTCGCGTATCATTTTATGATTTTAGAGAAAATATCTAATTAAATTAGTTATAACTATCTAATATCTACTGAGATCATGTCGAGTTCAAGATGAGTATTTTTTAATCGAACTAAAAATACATAGACAGTCAATATCCAGCCTTAGACTCACACATAGGCGATAAGCCAATCCAAGACTTTCAAAATTCGTGCACGCACACGGTTTAACTGTGTGCGGGCGTGCAATAAGGCTGGCTATGCGTTAGCAATTTGAATAAGTAGTAAGTCGTTTTTATTTCTAATGAAAATAAAGTTTGAGTCTCAGTTCCTTTCCTATATTACGTAGCTTTACTAAGCCGTGGGTTCCTGGGGCATTGCATTAAGTGCCGCTGCCAGGGCAGATCCCGTGCCAGCACGTTCGTCAGGCAATACGGGCACTTCCACTCGTCCATACCTAACGCTGGAAATAAACAGGAATGATTAATGCCACGTCGACTCTAGCCGTTGAACGACGTAAGAGGTTAATCGCTTGTGCGCGCATACGCAGCTTATGCAGCCAGTGAACTTACGTATGCAGTTGGCGTGGTAGTCACCCTCGTCGGCCGGCAGCGCGGCGCCGCATTTGGCGCAACACTTCCACGATCCCTCGCCCATTGAGCACTCTTCTATGAACACAAACGCAAACTCAGAGTTATGTGAGGGGCTCACATAACTCCATATCCACATACATATCGATACTATAAATCTGAAATGTCGTAAGGGACATTAAGGGACATGTCCCTTACGACATTTCAGATTTCTAGTATCGATATTTCGGTCGTTATCGTGGACAGTTGCTGGACACTCCGAAACTAGGTCACACGTCGCCGAAGCAACGTGCTGATTTTAATGTTTTGTTTTATAAGTACCTAGGTATATGTATAGTATGTATCTGTTAAGGCATGTTTTATTCTATAACAACAATTTTAAGAGGAAATAGTTACAAGAAGTCCCAAAATACAAAAAATAGTTTGTTTTAAACTTCACATTGAAATGGGGCTTTTGAATTTTATTAAACCTTTATACAGTTTACGAAAACCATGTTTGAATTATGTATACAGAATCAACAATAGAGGGGGTTTATCTTATGATTTTAGTCGGTAATAAGCAAGCCACAAGGGGCAGCCGTGGGGCAATCAAAAGGTAGTCCCCCCCTCCCCCCCGTAAGCGGGCGTGCAAGGCGTGCACCGCACGCGGGCGGCACGTCCAGGGGGGCAGCAAATATTTTCTTTTATCACACCCTTATGAGCCAACAATAAACAGCTTTTCTGGCAAGTTCAGCGTGGGTAGTGGGAGACAGTTAAACAGGGGCGGCATAATCGATATTGCACACGGGCGTTCAAATAGCTAGCGGCGGGTCTGCTTGCTTAGCAAACCACCCTCAGAACCTCTACCCTGTCAGTGATTCTTTTCTCTTTTCCGCATAGAAATGCATACTACCCTACTGCGGGGCTATTCTCGGTTTACGCGAGATTCATCTCGCACTACAACAACTGTCAAATCTCTTGGAAATCTGGCACTTTTGGACGGATCTCGCACTTGAGATGCATCTCGCATGAACAGAGAATTGGGGTCCCGGTCAATGTGTATCGTGCGCCTACCTAACAGATGCGCGTGCAGCACCCGCGCCTCGAGCGCGACGCGGCAGTGCGGGCAGCGCGCCAGCAGCACGCAGCGCCGCCAGTAGTGCGCCTCCAGCCCGTCCGCGCGCACGCGCCGCCCGCACCACGTGCAGGTCGTACTGAGGACAAAGGGATTTGACCCAATCGTATAACTTATATACTACCATAGAAAGATAATACGAAGATTCGAAGAGATGTGATAGAACATTTTTGTCTTTTGATATACTCGTATGATACACGTATAGTTTTGTTGAGTTACTTATCATGCAAAAAAATTAAATGTAGGTGAATGGCGAACTTTTAAATAATCCAGTGTCATCTTCAACAAAATAATGGTTAGTTTTTTTTTGCAGATAGCATAAACTTTTCGGGAATGTTATAAAATAAACCCAACCTAACCCAACTAAGTTCGCCATATATGACTTCTACTATGTCTTTTAATAAATCATGAAAGTTTATGACATTTAGGCGCTTTAATTTTTTGGAAGAAATAAAGACCCCAGTTTTTAAGCCCACATCATCAGTAAAATCATTAATTTCAGACATAACAATTCATAATTATGTAAAAAAAATCACTAAAACAAAACATTTTAAGTAGTTAGGTAACATTAATAAAGCCTAAAACTTACTTGCAGACAGGCTCCGGTGTGGTGTCACTGCTCACATCTCCCGTCCCTCTCTCGTAAGCCTCGAAATGCGTCTCGCTTGCACCCGCCTGCTGCCTTCGACCTGCCACATCAGTGTCTTCAAAAAATATAACACTCTCTACTGAAGAGACCCGTATGACCTAAACCCTAGACATCCCTCTCATCCTTCGTTCATATTGAACCTATAAGCAGAGCCCGGAATTTTCGCGGCAAAACAAAAGACTGTCGCAATATAGCTAGTGTTTTTAACTTTTTTATTGATATCCAGTATATTAAAAAAAATCATGCCAATCAAAGTCAAAGTCAAAATATTTTTATTCAGATTAGGCTTACAGGTAGCACTGATGAATGTCATAAAATGTACTACCGGTGCGGAAAAACCTCTGCTGAAAAGATACCGGCAAGAAACATAACGAGGTGTAATTTTTTAAATAAATCAAAATTACAATGTTGTTTTACACCTTAAATATTTAATACATCAATCAATTAAGCACTCTTTGACAAGTCCTAAATGGTTACAAGCGAATCAATCCTTTATTCGGGTATATTGAGAGGGCTGGATGACCACGCCGTAGCGGGGGCGTGTGTGGTTTTGGTTAGAAAATAAGAACTCGTTTCTGCTTGCAATCACCACCGTATATTTACCATAAATATTAATGGCAATCTGCCTTATGATTATAATTATTAACTTAGATGAACACATAAGTACGCACAAATCAGACGAGCAGTCATGGAGGTTAAAACGGAAGAAGGAAGAGAGCGGAGACGTCAGAATGACAGATGTAACAGAGTTGCATGCATACATTTAAATTTCTAATAGGGTATACGCTGGTATAGGCATACGTAGTTTATAGCTTCGATAGACGATACAGCAAGAAAATATCTGTACAGTTACCGGCAAACAACTTGAGCATTGACCTTGGCTGCGCAGTAACCGTTTCTAGTACAAATGTGTATGCGCAAACTTACCCTCTCCACTCGATTTATCAAGTCAAGTTGTTTGCCTGCAACTTTACGACGACGACTGAGTACTTAGTACTTACCAGGACTGTAATACCCGCTCTCGTCCATTTGACTGTCATCCAAATGCAAATTCCTCAAGCCAGCCACAAGTTTCGGCGACTCCAGCACAGCCTCCCGATAATATTCTGCTTTCACTTTCGGAGAATCCAAGCTTCTGCTATCCGAATCACACCTACAAACATAGAAAGAAACGCGATAGTTAGAGCTCTGTAACATCTATGCGGCTTAGACAAGGGCAGTGCTGCATTAACAGACGGCTGAACATAACTGCAGCTGCAGCGCTGTTTAGTCACTAACCTACAGCCCCGACTGCTCACAGCACACCTAAGGTTACCATCTGAGCGGATAAATCCGGTCCTGACCAGTGACTTGTTATAATAAATAGGTTATAACCTACTTACAAACATCCTTAAAAATTGTCCGAATGCCAGTTCAGGTAACATGCGCTCCGTTCGCTTGGTGCTTAAGCAGGGGGAAATTGCTACCGTTCGACAGCATTTGAAATCGCGCGCTTGTTACCTACCTCTTTTTATGTAATATCATTGATTCTGACCGGGTTTTAAGGCCTTCTAACTTCACCCGAGTTTCATTTGTGACCGGATTTTTAACCACGCCTTTTCAACTTCCCAAAATCTACTTATTCATTTCACTTAGTTACACTAATATAAGCCGTAATGAAAATTACTTTCTATTTTTTTGAGATACTGGTGATTCTAGTCCCACTGTACTATCGCGTCGCTATCGTGCTCTTATTTATCATAATGGTTGTCAAGCATGTTTAAAATTTTTATGACATTAGCGATGCTTTTACAAGGTTCTACTGCCTAATGTTTAACCGCTCTCAAAACGATAAGAATTTAATACGGTACCTCAGGTCTATCCTGGACAGTTGAGGAGAGTCCATTGGTAAAGAATCCATGCTTCGGACATCATTTCTGGAGTTCTTAGGGGATCCTAGCGAAGGTGAGTCTCTGTAGTCAATGTGGAGTGGTTCGTAAACTGTTATGGGTCGTTCCTTCAACTGTGGCTTGGAGTTTTCGTGGTCGTAATGGATCATTGAATGGCGGTTCTCAGCGTTACGGCTTGTTCGACGGTACACCACTGGTTGGTCCTCGTTCTTGTCCTGGAAATGAACCTAGGAGAAAATATACCGTTGTTGTGTAGACGCTATGTGGATTATTTTATTGCGACTTTAGGTACAGTTTAAGTAGTAGGAAAATACTTTTAGAGGACCATATGCAATTTTTTGTCCCCGTTTGAAACATGGTTCTATAGACCTTACTATCGTTACAATGCCATGACAATGATGACCTTATTCGTTAAACCTTAAGAGTATATAACTTTCATGGCCTGCTTCTAGATTCATTGATTGAGAATTGATTTCCATTGTCTGTTTTGCTCAAAGATCTACTGACAGAAAATATTTCAATGTGTAAACTACTAAACTACGCTTTGTATGATTTTGTTATTAAATTACTCTAAAATTTACCTTCTCAACAGCACCAGACCTTGGTGAGTGTTTCGGACTGACAGCGCTGTCCAACCGCAGTTTATTGTAACACGGATAGTTAGCAAAGTCCTTCACCGCCCTGCTCGGAGTATACCTCTTCGTCGGTGATTTCTTCAAACTGCTCTTCGATTTTGAAGTGGTGTAACTCCCGCTTAAACTAGATGGCGCTAGCGTCACGCCACTGACACTGGAGGTCATTGACTTCAGACTATAAGATGAAGTGGCACCGATGGACGAGGTCATGCCGAATGATGACGTCATGCCGCTCGTGGTAGCACTGCGCATTGATTGGGCGACGCTGGCGGTCTCGACGACGGAGTGAGCTTCTGATTGGTCACCGTTGAGCAATTGTTCTTCTGTGGGGGCTTGGTTGAGTATTTTCTGGAAAAGTAAATTCAAATTTGAATAGGAGTGAACCGACTGATCCGGTTTAATATTAAAGTGAGCGCTTTTATATTTAGGCGGTTTAGTCGCGCGGCGGCAGCTGAACTCTGGACGAGGTCAAGAACATCCAAACAAGGTTTGTACTTTTTGACAATGAGACATGTAGTACGATTCGTGACGTCTTCGACTGTGTAGATTATATGGTGCTGACTGTACACATTTCACACAAAAACCGCTAATTGATTATGATTTGTTATTTTTATTATTACTAAATGGGATTACTCTGAGTCATCTTCATCATATCAGCTAAGAGACGCCGATTACTGGGCATAGGCCTTCCCCAGGGATCTCAACGACGGTCGGTCCTGTGCGGCTCGTCTCCAGCGGTCTCTTGCGATCTTCGCCAGACCGTAGACTATTTTGTGGGAGGCCTACCACCAAACTAACAATTCGTCTTCCGATACAACTCCCAACTGAATATTAGAGGCAACTGCTAACTGTGGACAGCTGTACCTTTGGATGCTCTCTACATCTTAGAGCTATGCTCTCTCATCGGCCGAACAATTCTCATGTTTCTCTATTCCCCGCCTTCAGGAGGTCAAAGAGAAGACAGGGAATATGTAGAGAAAGATGGGCTCTATGATTTAGAGTGTCAACAGGTATTGCTGTAGAGCGGTTGTCTCTATATTTATAGTTACATCGGTAATTGATAAAAGCTGATGTTTGCATTCAAGTAACTTAGTACTCGTACGTGATTAGAAATTGTTTTCATTATCTGTTTTACATAAATAAGTAGGTAATTCTAATTTTAGAGGGTTAAGTCGTAGGGGATATAGCTCAGTGGTAGAGCAATCGACTGCAGATCGATAGGTCCCCGGTTCAAATCCGGGTGTCCCCTGAGTAAATCCTTTTTTTAATTATTGGTTTTGCATTTTAATTAACTGAACGATTAATAAAATCCACTAGGTAATTATAAATTGTAACGTTTTATTTTTTAACTAAGATCTTGTACTTTCAAAATTGAATTTCTCAAAGACACTGTCTGTCTATCTAGACGTAAACGTCAAATAGTTTTATTATAGTCAGTAAATAATAGTTAGCGGATCGACAAATTCATTTTTATTTTCACTCTATCTTCGCCAGTACTTCAGGTGATGACCATATTAAAAATTTCAATAAATAAATAAAAATTAAGCAGATAAGCCACGTAGGCTATTTTTATGCCCGATTCTACCGGCGTTTCGGAAAACGGAAGATTCTGCGGAGAGGAAGCGCCACAAGAAATCCAGCCGGACATCCTTCCCTTCTCATCTTTTCCTTTTTAAATCGTTAACAAAAACATTCCGCGGCGCGAACACTCGGCACCCCCGGAACCGACCTGCATGTCGATCCTGTCGAACTGCTGGAACAGGTGGCGGTAGATGAGGTTGCGGCGCGTGACGGCGTCGTCGGGCGGCAGCTGCGCGCGCACGACGCGCGGCGAGCGCGCGTAGGCCGCCAGCAGCACGCGCTCCGCCGCCGCGCGCACCGAGCCCGCCGCGTGCTGCGCGCCCGCCGCGCCGCACTCCGCCAGCCGCCGGACCGTCAGCCCGCTGCCGGCCCACCGACTTTATATGACGTATCCGCCCGAGGTACGGTCCAGTCGGCGTCAAATATACCGGAGCGGGCGAGGTGTCGAAAATCTGAACTCGACTCTGCTGTCGAATATGCTCGGGCGTGTTCGGATATTTTTGACCACCTCGCCCGCCCTGGTATATTTGACGCTGACTGACAGAAACTTGATATGCCTATAGAATTGAGGAATCACATCACATGCTAGCCAAAACTTGGCTTGCATATTTTTTATAAATTCAAAAATTACAAGCATGATACGATACTTTTTATTGATCACCACAAAACATAAGAAGGTACAATGTAGAAAGAATACATAAGGCACACGACATGCGGTCTTCTCGCTATGAGCGATCTCTGCCAGACAATCGTCAGCAAGAAGAATTGTAGAACAGAACAGATAAGAGCAGGTGGTGCGATAACATGGCAACAAAGCGACCTAGAAAAACAGACATCATCATCATCAATGAAAGAAAACTCACATGTATTTTAAATATTATACATTTCTATTTTCAACGCCTCTTAAAGATACTAAGATTAAAAAAACATTTTAATATTTTGGAACAAAAGTAATCGGCTGTAACAAAACAAGTTGAAACAATTGTTTAAATAGTAAATCGGTATTTTATAAAAGCTGACGTTTTAATTCGCGATTAGGCACGTGATTATGATTAGTTATTGTGCTCATTATCTATTTGACATGTCTGAGAAAGTGTTAGTAATTTTCAAATGACTAATCGAAGGGGATATAGCTCAGTGGTAGAGCAATCGACTGCAGATCGATAGGTCCCCGGTTCAAATCCGGGTGTCCCCTATAACATATTTTTTTAGATAAAAATTTAAGTTAAGCCAATTTGGTACAGTTTTTGTACAAAAATTAAAAATAGTTTGTAGAAAATACAGTATTTTTACATTTGTAATTTTATCAAATATAGCGGATATTTTAACAGTTGACCGCCTATTGTGTCTACGTTTTTGTGTTTTCAATTGTATTGTAATTACTAGTGTTATTGTATTGTAATTACTAATTAGGTACGTTAGGTAGTAAATCGGTACATGAATGTTCGCACCAGAGTCTTGCATGTTATATATATATAGCCGTATAGCCGTTGTCTAGTACCCATAGCTTTGCTTAGTTTGGAACTAGGGCAACTTTGTCTATTGTCCCGTGATATTGATTTATTGTTTTATTTATATAAGGAACCAACCTATTTTTGTCGGTGGAGATGCCGTGGCTCAGGATGAGCTGCTCCAGCATCTGCAGCCGGGACAGCGCCAGGCGCGGGTGCATGGACGCCGCCACCGGCCGCACCAGCTGCTGCGGGATTAGGTGCAGCGCCCTGGTTGAAACAAGTTCGGAGTGCATTGGTACAGTCAAGGAAATTCAAACACGTACCACCGTCGAACGTAGTCGAAGAGACATACGCATGACATTTGTATGACATAGCGTGGCGTTTAACGCGTCGCGTCATTGCGACGGGGTTCTTAGGTGGTACATACGTGAATGTATTTCCCCTACTGTACATCTTACATGTGAAAGTAATGAAGGAGAAAAGAATTTACTTAGCGTAGGCACTTATTCGACACATATCATAAGTGTATCGAAAAGCGCTGGAAAGAGCCACTCTGGCATAATTTTGCGGCAAGCCGTGGTGCAAATTTTTGAGCATAGGTTTCGTATTTTGAAAGAATGTTAAATGCTAGATGGACTTTGAACATAATCACAGCGTCGAAGGTTATACAGTTAGTGCCGCTAGGGCTATAGATAAGGTAACATTATGTTAGCGTTAACGCTAGTAGAAAAGTCAAGATAAGGGGGCGAAAGCAAACGTCAAAATGAGTCCATCGCCAATGTCAAACCCATACATTCTGTCAGTTATATTAGCGTTGACGCTAACAGAATGTCACTTTATCGACATCCTGATATTGTCTTAACAGTGGGAAATATCTATTCACAACTCTGCTGTCAAGAGAGTAAGGCTAGTAAAGATCATCTGTCATCGTTCAAGTGTGCAGCTACCTCTTCAGCTGTCAGTGAACGGTTTAAGTCCTGACCTGACTTGCGGGCAGTCAGCGACTGTGAGCACCGTGTGCTGGGCGGTGGAGTGCACGCGCGGCGCGGGGTCCCCGCACGCACGCAGCAGCTCCGGGAGAAGCTTCTCGAGGCAACGACCCACTTCTGCAGCGCACACCCTGGGAAACCAAGCAGAACATGCTCTGGGAAAAACGGAATTCCAATTTGACCCACCTCTGCAGTACATACCCTGGGAATCCAATCAGAACATGGTCTTGGAAAAACGAATTTCAGATATAGAGTTTATTTGCAAGCTGATGATGTGTGAACAGCTGCATATTTGGATGTGCTGGGTGTCTAGGCAAAGCGACACGGTTAGCGTCAACGCTAGTAGAAATACCAGAATGTATGGATTTGACATTGATGATCGACACATTTTGATGCATTACGTCAAGTTCATGCGTGTAGTCGTTTCTGCTAGCTTTTACGCCAACAGAATGTCACCTTGTCTAAACACCTTTGTACTAAATGATAGGCTTGAGCTTGATTCACAGGCCCTGCGGAGGGTTGTTGTCTTGCTCTCCATTTTTTATCTTCTACGTCATGAGGAGTATTTTGAGAAATTGTTTCAATTAATACCGGGAACTGAGTTTCATTACAGCACGACTCAAAACTAGCTTTCGTTTTATCCTCAACTCTTCGATAGTTGGCAATCCACCGCTGTGCGTTTTAAACGTATATTTTTACTAGGCATATCAGCACTGTGGAATCAAGTTTCAGCGTCGGCGTTTCCAAATGAATTTATGATTCCCGAATCAAGAAACGAGCTTATTCCTTATTGAAGGCCGGCAACGCGTTTGTGATTCTTCATTGCAGGTGTCTATGGGCGGGCGGTGATTGCTCACAACCATGTGACCCGTTAGCTAGTTGTCACCCTCTATTATATAAAAAAGTTTTAATGCGTTTTATGTCAGTAGCACCGCAGTTGGTAGTTTCGTCAGGTTCTGGCCCTGCTTCACCACTCTCAAATCTCTGATTAGTTTCCGATAACATATCTAACAATATCTGTGATATCGTCTCTGTTTGTATCCATAGAATATACAGAGACGGCATTGGTTAAAATACCAGGAACTTATCCGAGAGTGATGAGACAGGCTCTAAGTCTACGTACCTTTCAGGCACAAACTCCAGGAACAGCGTCTTGAGGACTTCGTTGGCCTGGCTGTAGACGGAGAACACCTTGTCCCGCAGCGCGCGCTGCAGCAGCAGCGCGGCCGCGCGGGCAGTTTTGTTGGGCGACGTCTTGCTGCTACCGTTGGTCGGGGAGGTCAGCTCGGCTCGCAGCCGCGCCAGCCCTTCTTCCTTATCCAGGTAGTTCTTTGAGTAGAATTTTTCAACCTGCAGATGTTGTGATGTCAGTGGATCATTAACGTCCACTTTTAGCTACACGGCCCAGGTTTATAATTTATCCCTCTCTGCGTGTCTGATAAACTGGTGTCATAAGAATGGAAGGCACATACGATAAACTGAGATAACCTTTTTCATGTCACTAGTTAAGTAGAGCGGCAATGTGGGATAAATACAAATACAAATAATTAATTGTGAGAAAGTGAATGGGAACATTTGTACGTCACAATCAGCCAGAATCTGGCGCACAATATTTGTTGGGCACACTCATTGCATGACATAAAACATGGGCAATCAGCGAGGTCATGAGGAATAAAATTGAAATTGGATACTAATAGTTCACAAATTACAAATTACTGCTCCAGTCGATGGGCTGAGGTATCGTTTGGCCGTAACTGTTTAGCCAAATCATCGTACTTAATTATCACGCTAACGGTGATCACCATAAGTGGCGCGTTTTAAATGATAAGATCATATTTAGGCCAGTGCGCCGACTTAGCTAGTCATACATACAAAGGTAAGTCGGCGTTAGCTAGTCATACTCACGATGGGATATCCGAAGATGAGTATGGGCAGCGCGGCCTGCTTGCGCTCGCGCTCGTTGAGACGGTGCGGCGCTCGCGCATGCGCGGTGGCGCTACCTGCGCTGCCCTCCTCCTCGCGCGCCTCGCGCAGGTACTCGTTGGTGCGCGAGCTGAGACAACCCCAGTATTACCACACCGTAGGCACTTCATTGCCAACGACAGTTGAAGTTAAGTTTTACACGCACAACTACAGAGCCTCATACAAAACAAAAGACGCGGGTGGTAGGCTTGTTCAAGGTCCGTCCGTATCGCTACCACCATCTTGCTCGCTAATCCTGCCGCTAAGCAGTAGTGCTTACACTGTTGTGTTCCGGTGTGGAGAGCAAAACGGCCGGTGTAATTACTGGCACAAGAGGTATTCCATCTTAGCCCTCGGGGTTGGCAACGCATCTGTAATCTTCTTAGTGTTGCGGGTGTCTATAAGCGGTGGTGATCACTTACCATCAGGTGACCCATTTGATTGTTTGCCTTCCTATTTCATAAAAAAAAACTTAAAATCAAACGAAACTCTCCGATACATACAGCATGCAGCAGTGTACGTGACCTCAAACTCTCGTTGCATTACCTATACAGTCAGTAGTAGACGCAGCTGATACCCAAAGAAGTCATAGGAGCCACTCTTACTTTTGGCAATACAGTCAGCAGATCGTTTTGACCTTTTCGGGTGCGTAATATCTGCTGCTGAGTCAACTAAGCTCGGGTTTCATGGATGACACGTTGACTGACAACTAAGTGAGTTCTGCATGTAATATCAATAAAATGGAACCCTGACACCTGGAACTAGCATTACGAGAAATAACTTTTGTCTACATGACGAGGTAGCCTAGTGACAATGATAAAATCGCACTATTTTTCTATTTGAACGCATATATCCTAGATATAGAGGTGAGAGCTATTTCAAACTGAATACTAATGACATCTGACTGTACTCGGAATTCGTCAAAATCTAAACCAATGTTAACTTACTGCCTCAAAGCCGGCAACAGTCTTTCCTCATATGCTTCAAACGTAGACCGAGGCCCAGCACTCTTATTTCTTCTTCTTACTAAAGTACCATTCGCAGCATTAGGCGTAACACTCCTTCTAGGACTATCAGTCTCCTTTCTCATTTCTTCCTCTTCCCTCCTCTGGGTCTCCTGCGTCCTTTGAATTTCTTCTCTCCTTTGGATTTCCTCCCTTCGTTGGGTCTCTTCTCTTCTTTGAATATCTTCGCTTCTTTGGATTTCTTCTCTTCTTAGGGAGTCTTCTTTCCGTTGGATCTCTTCCCTTCTTTGCGCCTCTTCATTTCTTAGCATCTCTTCTTGTAGCTTCGCCTCTTGGGTCAGCTGTGGTGATTGGATTGGGAACTGTTGCCGCACAGGTTGTGACTGGATTTGATAGAGTTGTGGTTCAGTTTGCGGTTCTTCTGACATTTGTTGGATAGGGGACTGAAAATAAATATTACCATTGATACAAGTAATACAAAACGAAGATTGATAGATATCATAGACACCAGCACACAAGACCATATAAAATACGAAATACAAACTAAGAATAACCATAGACGTAATGTGCACCAGTCACACTTTCAAGAACAGACAGTCTTCTTAAGTTACACCATCAAGCTTGTCAGTCTAAGGTGTAATAAAGTCTCACCAGCGGTGCATCAGCTTCGTCCTGCTCCATGTCTTCAGCCGGCCGGTCGACGGGAGGCACGGGGGAGGGGATGTCCAGGCTGAGCGCACCAGCGGCCACCGACGGCGACAGGTGGTGCGAGAAGTCGTACTCCTGCGGCATGGACGAGTCGTTGCGGGGGTCCGGCTGGAAAGAGATGTCCGACTTCAGGATCGTGTTAATATTGGTTAATAATTCCCATGGCGAATTGAGTGGGGAAAGGATCAGCCATTTAGTACGACAAGTCATTACAGACATGATAGACCAACAAATTGAAAAATGGAAGGAAATAGGGCAACAGGTAGATCTCAGAGAAGTTACATCGATCATGTATGGAAAAGGTTAATTTCATGTGTCAGGCTACCTACGAATTTTGATTGACGTCTAAAGGTTGCACTACTAGGCTTCTCCTCCCTTAGAGCACTGTCTGTCTTCCCTACTCTGCTGCTGTAGCAGGATAGGAACTTTATATTCCCCCCGCCACTTAACCAAATGCTGAGTACTCTCATGAAGATTGGTATTAAGTGACCTTACCCCCTCTTCTTCGAACAGCCGGCACAGCGCCGAATCCTCCTTGATCCCGGCGGTGGCGTCGGCGATCCGATCTCGCATGCAGCGTGCCAGCTCGAAGTCGTCGCGCACTGCCGCCGTCCGCTTGCGAAGCCGCCAGCGTCCGATTCTGACGCCCGCGGCCGCCAACGCAGCACCCGCCGATTTGAGACGCCTTGCGTATTCGAACCGCTCTTCTGTGAAGAAGGGAAAGGAGCTATTAATAAACATAAATAGCGCAGACAAGTTTATCTATGCTATCAATTTATAGGTGACGCAGAATCTCGAAGAACGGAAACCCATAATGTCTGCCCGAATCTGACTTGGTCACAGCCTGGTTTGCTCACCACATACGGCAGCCCGTTTCTTCTCGTCCAAGCTCCTCACGAGGTCTGCGATCTCGTTGTCCACGTACATGACGAATGCAAGGTCGTCATACGGCGAGTAGCACAGCTCCTTGCTCGAAACCGGCGACTTTTCAAAGTCTTCGACTTCTTCGCCAAGCACGTTTACAGCCATCAGTGCTACCTGGGACAGTGATACCTATGTCACATGATGTTAGTAAACTCAGAGTGACATTGACTCGTGGATATGCCGATGTTCAGAGTCAACGCCGACATGAGCCGGCGACCACGATAAGTCAGCAATGTAACCTAACTGATCTCTCCAACAACGCTCACATAAGTATATGACGCAGAAGGATTCATTATTGAGAAGCACTGCAGTAATAGTGACCGGTGTCTGACTCAGTAAAGTAGACATTCACACCGTTTAGAGATTTTAGACGCGGAGCGAAAACTAGACGCTGTATCTCCAGTACACTTGAATATTTTAAGGCAAGTTTTGAAGTTGTATCTTTGTAGTAAAAACTGATGATACCTGATCATCGTCATTGGCTGGTGGGTGGGGGCCGGAGAGTTTTAACTTGACGAAGCGGGCGATGGTAGGTTCTGGTAGCGCCGCAGATCTGGAGGACAAGAATAGCTTTTGTAGATCACAGTTGATGTTAAAAGACCGACTCAGGGATAACTAAGAGCAGTGATTAGCAGTAATAGAGTGAAAAGTATTTGTTTTGGCAAAGCTGGTTTCACGTAATTTGTGAAGGTATCTTTTTTGTTTGAATCATGCTATGGGCCACGCCAGCATAAAATTTCAAATCCAAGAATAAAATCTTATTTAGTCGTCGGAGTCGGGTCATTATCATTTACAGGGTTAGGTTCGAAATTTTCTTAACAAAATCCTTTTGTAACGAAATTTAACACCAAAGGTGTTTTAAAAATAATAAGCAGCAATACGCGTCGTCTATGTATAGTAGTAAATCCAGTCATCATATTTATTTAACACTAATAGCAAAAATACATAATATAGATATCCTTAGGTAGATTATTTTTAACACTTGGAAAAAAACTTTATTCTCAACTAAATGTACGTAGATGACCGCTGACCTCTTACAGGTGGCAGGAAGGCGCTGGTTGCATGCCGTTTCTAACCGGTCACTTTGGAAATCCATGGAGGAGGCCTATGTTCAACAGTTGACTTGTTGTGGCTGAGATGATGATGATGATAATGAAATGTACGTATGGCCGACGAGCTCATCATACCGCTTGAATGCTGAGAAGATCGGATTATGCATAGGAACCTAACCTTCAACTACAGCTTTGTTCTGGTTCAATTGGTTGGGTGTTACCTGAGTTCCCGGGTGCGAGCCTGTGGCGCTGGGCGCGCGAGGGTCACGCGGCCCACGCTGGTGTACGTGGCGCCGCAGGGGGTGGCCGCGCCCTCGGAGACCAGCCCGCCCGATACCAGCACCTCCACGCATGACGCTAAACACAAATAGAGAAATTTTATTCATAGTTAGAACAAAAAACGTAGAGATACAAAGAGAAACGAATTTGATCGACATAAGTGCAAGAAGATGGGCTAACAGAAAGTAGACTTGAGCAGCAATTATGTGCCGAAGCTAAGAAGACAGAAGAGATAGACGGGAGCTCGAGTATATTAGTGTAGCTTTAGTGTATATGGAATACTAGAACGTAGACGTGCATTAGAGAAGCACTTTAAAAATTGGTAGAATAAGTAAGTACGATAAGGTTATATCTTGAAAAAGAAGCAAGTCTGTCAAATAACTATGTTTTTGTCTCTCGCTGAACAGCTGATAACACTTCGCCAAGACAGCCTAAACTCAGAGGCGTATTTAAAGATTTGGCGCCCCGGGCCATTTAGCTTTGACGCCCCATTAAATGACGATAAAGTATTTCATTTTAGGGGTGGCTTGCAGCCTGGCGCCCCTGGCTATGGCCTGGTTGGCCCTAGGGTAAATACGCCCCTGCCTAAACTGACTGACAGTTTTAAAAACTCACGGATGAGCTGATGGTGGGCCAGCAGTTGGAGCTTGTGCACGCTGGCGACGCTGGTGAGCCGCAGCAGGAGCTCGTGCGGCGGCGCGCCCACCGAGCGCCAGCCGCGCGCCGCCGGGCCCTGGGAGTTCAGCTCGCATGCTGGGTAAGAGCTGTCTTCGCCTGGGGACAAAGAACAAGTACGTTCAAAAAATACCTTTTCTGATTTAAGTAGTAGTAAAGATCGAGCTTTGGGCCCTAACATGACTAGCCAAGTTTAGTTTATATGCGTCCCTTTTTTATGACTCTAGTTTAACAGAGACGCAGGGAGGGACAAATTAAACCTAGACCAGTCATATTACGCCCACTGTATTTTGTTTTCCCAGTTATGAGTTTAGTAAAGTTAACTAATAAAATATCTATGGGGTATCTAGTAACTGGCAACCCTAAATTCAGGCCACAATGGTTACACTAATGGAACTGGTAGTTGTATGTGCATAAATTCTTTTGCTAAGCATGACTTGGCGTTAAGTAAAATAGGCAGGTAATCAAGTCCAGTGAATAGAGAAACGAAAAAACCGGCCAAGTACTAGTTGACCTCGCACACACAGGGTTCTGTACAAAAAACGCCGAAATAAACAGATTTCTTGTTCCCTTCAATATTTTTTTTATAATTTGTTGTTATAGCGCGACTATGGACACTCTGTGAGAATTTCAAGTGTATATTACCGTTCAAAAAATATAGCCCCGTGACAGACGGAAGGACGGACGTACAGTAGGGGAAATATATTCACGTACCAGCTTAGAACCCTAGACGCCAGGCTATGTCATACAAATGTTAAGCGTATGTCTCTTCGACTAGGTTCTACGGTGGTACGTGTTTCAATTTCCTTGACTGTACAGCGAGGTTTAGAAATAGGGTTGGCACCATTTGAGTACGGAACCGTAATAAGCCATTTGTATTTTGCTTACGGTCTCACCGCGAAAAGTAAATAACTTAGTAAATAAAGTAAGTTAATAACTTAGTAACTCAGTACATCTCTATCATACTAGGCTTGTTAGAACGAGTAGCACCGAGTTACGTAGCGAGTTAACACGTGACGGGAAAGTTTGCGCTAGGTGCATAGTACCTTTACGTATTATATGAAGTCGGTTTTATTTTAAAATTGCGCTGAACTATTGAAAATCAGCGCTTCTGCTTTTCAATAGCCTCATAAGGCCCCAAGTCCTTACTATAGGACAAATGTCAAACTGACGTTGAACTCACTGTCTCAAACGATATGGTTCAAAATTCATAGAACGAAATTTGACGTGGGCCTTACGAGGATAGGGGTCCTTTTCAGCGCCAGCAATGGGATTTTTAATTTTCTTTTCAGTTTTGAGCTGATTATTTTCTTTCTCTCTTTTTTTTAAATGAAGTAGGAAGGCAAACAAGCAAGTGGTTCACCTGATGGTATGTAATCACCATTGCCTATAGACACCCGCAACACCAGAGATTGCAGATGCGTTGCCAACCCAGAGGGCTACCTGGGTAGAATACCTCTTGTGCCAGTAATTACACCGTCTGTTTTGCTCTCCATGCCGGAACACAACAGTGCAAGCACTGCTGATTAGCGGCAGGATTAGCAAGCGATGGTGGTAGCAATCCGGACGGACCTTTCACAAGGTCCTACCACCCGCAAAAGAAAAGAATGTACGTCTATTAATAAACTGAGTACGTACTAGTAAGCCGACAGAAAACGTAACCAAACTATCGATTGGCGCGGCTAGTTAAATATTAAAGAGATAATGATGCAGCTCGGCCCCAGCTTATGACGATTTGACGACCGAGTTCAATGCTCGTTTATAAGTAAACTCCACCAGTACAAGTTGACTGAATGTAGTTTATGACATACGAGTTTTATTCATTTGTTGAATTATAAATAAAAAAAACGAAATTTTAATATTATTTAAAACTTAACTAAAGGTAAAATATGACCCAAATCGCCGCCAATGGGGAGGGTCCCCAGAAGGGTGGCAGCATTGCCACGTTGGATGGCAATGCTGATTCTTTGGGCAAAGTATTGCCCAGCCTTCTGGTCACGGGAGGCCTCTATAAGGCGCGCCGATAGGTCTTCGTATAGACGGCGCGCACTTGGCCCCCAGGCCCCCAGGGTCCCAGAGTTTCGACCCCAAACGCCTCAAACATATAGCTGTCGCTAAGGCAGGTACACTTGCGATATCTTGAGGTTTCCGCTGAGGCTGCGGCAGTGCCAGCATTATATTTTTGGTGCTTGGAAGATGGGTCGGTGCCAGGGTATCCACACAAGTTATTGAATTTTGATTTTTTTTATTACGCGTTCATAAAAACCTTCCGGTAAAAATCTCTACTTGACAATTTTTTTTTTTACAACATAGGACGGCAAACAAGCAAGTGGGTCACCTGATGGTAAGTGATCACCACCGCCTATAGACGCCTGCAACAACAAAGAGAGTGCAGATGCGTTGCCAACCCAGAGGGCTAAGATGGAATACCTCTTGTGTCAGTAATTACACCGGCTGTCTTGCTCTCCGCGCCGGAACACAACAGTGCAAGCACTGTTGCTTAGCGGCAGGATTAGCGAGCAAGATGGTGGTAGCGATCCGGACGGACCTTGCACAAGGTCCTACCACCCGCAAAACAATGATAACCGTATCAAATACGTTGCGTGGTTTAAAAGGAGTTAGCGGTCGAAGATATAAAGGACGTAGAGAAAAATAGGGGACAAAGGTAAAGTTTCCCTTTTTTTGTTAACTTTACACTACACTAGCTACAGCCAAATACCGAAAACCTTTAGTGAATTACTTATAGATAATCCATTGTATTTTCAATCAATATGGTCACCATCAACATGGTGTGAGTCTGAGAGATAGAGTGAAGAATGAGGTGATAAAAGAGAAATGCGGAGTGAAAGAAGATATAGTAACAAAAATTGAGAAAGGTATGTTGAGATGGTTTGGGCATGTAGAGAGGATGGATGAAAGAAGATTAACAAAAAGGCTGTATGAAGGGAGAGTGGATGGAAAAATGGGAAGGGGAAGACCTCGGCGAACGTACTCCGACCAAATCGGAGACATTCTGGAGAAAGGCCAGGTCAGGAGTACCCTAAACCGACGAGCATGCATGAAGAATGTCATGAAAGTCAATGAAGCGAAAGTTGTATGTCAGGATCGTAGCAAATGGAGTTTATTTTTACAAGATATCTTTCGTTTATTGTAGGTAATTTACTTATTGGTTCTGTTTATAAGAACGAAGCTCTAAAATTATACTAGTTAATGTTTCCGAGGTATTACTGCTATGACCCCATTACGGGTAATAAAAGCGAGTAGGAGGAAGTTTGTTTGTAAAGTTTTTTAATTTACTACGAGTAATGGAACACGAAACATTAGAGACGACTTTAATGTTGTTAAGTTACAATTTCTTTACTGGTTTCGAGGCGTAGTAAGGTAATTTGTTCCAGTTTGTTGAAATGGACCTCCGCAAAGTAACGCCTGAGTCTATTAATTAATTTCTTTTGTGTTTGTTGCGCTTACTACCAGAATTGTGGGTTTGGGTTTGCGGGTTTATGGGCGGTGGTGATCACTTACCATCAAGGGTACAATTTTTGAATCTCGCCAGTGACTAAAGCTCACCAAAATGGCCGAAACTTTATGAAAAACGGCCATCTTAGTAAGCTTTAGTCACCCGGTGAGATTAAAAAATTGCACCCCAGGTGATCCTCTTGGATCTTTTAAAAGATTGAACCTTACCTTATTATTTTCATTTTGAATATTTAAAGCCAATATTTAATGAATTCTATTCTTGCTCGAGCAACCTGTGTGGGTTCCGTACACGATACGACCCCGTAACTCCCATCGTATACAGCACCATAATGCTCTTTTTAGTTTAATAATTTTATTCTTTAAATCAGACCATAATAGTGAAAGGTAATTCTTGGAAATTCTCATTTCCCTGGCATGCTTTAAAATATGCCGGGATATAGATGAGAAGATGCCGTTCTACGAATCCGCGTAGCGCTTCTACGAACTTTCGTAGCAGTTTACAGTCCAAAAGGGATAGCCACTTTATTTATAATACGTAATACATAACTAATATAGTAAAGAGGTAAACTCGTTTGTTTGTAGGTAGGGGGTAATCTCTGGAACTATTGAAAGATTCCAAAAAATCTTTCAATAATAAAAGCTACGCTATCCCTGGCTGCTAATTTTATGCGAAAGAATGCGCTAGTTTAGAATACGTAAAGACAAGCGAACCGCTCCGGCTTCGTACGGTATAAATTAAAATGTAATTAATAAAACAAGCATGTGCGGCTGGTAGGACCTTTTGCAAGGTCCGTCCGGATCGCTACCACCATCTTGCTCGCTAATCCTGCCGCTAAGCAGCAGTGCTTACACTGTTGTGTTCCGGCGTGGAGAGCAAGACAGCCGGTGTAATTACTGGCACAAGAGGTATTCCATCTTAGCCCTCTGGGTTGGCAACGCATCTGCACTCTCTTTGTTGTTGCAGGTGTCTATAGGCGGTGGTGATCACTTACCATCAGGTGACCCACTTGCTTGTTTGCCTTCCTATGTTGTATAAAAAAAAATGTAAAGTAGTTACATAAAAAATTCCGTAAAAAAATCTAAGTCACAGTGAAAACCGTATCAAACAATCAGTTGCGTGGTTGAGAAGGTAAGCGGTTGAATATATGCAACGAGAATATAGCAGCGACTTTCATTTTTAAATGTTCAATGCTCGTTTATAAGTAAAGTCCACCAGTGGCCCTAATATGACTGGCCAAGTTTAGTTTATCTCTATCTGCGCCCTTTCTTATGACACTAGTTAGATAGAGACACGGGGAGGGGTTAAACTAAACCTGGGTTGTCATGTTAGGGCCGCTGAAGTAGCAAATTGCCGGGCACAGCATCCCGGTACCCCGGGGTCACTTCCAGGACTGCGATTTTTGAATCTCACCAGGTGACTACAGCTCGCCAAAATAGCCGTTTTTCATAGAGATTCGGCGATTTTGGTGAGCTCTAGTCACCTGGTGAGATTCAAAAATTGCATTTGAATCTCACCGGGTAACTAAAGCTCACCAAAATAGCCGTTTTTCATAGAGATTCGGCGATTATGGTGAGCTCTAGTCACCTGGTGAGATTCAAAAATTGCACTCCTGAGGTCATCGGCAACTAGGGTTGTCAACCGTACTATATTATATAGTATTGTACTATATTTCGGCTCTCCGTACTATATACTGTTGAACCAATATAATAGTACGCAAATATACTATATTTCGAGCACTTATCGTTATCACGTTATTAAAATAGATAGAATGGATAACAAACTTACAACATTTTCTTTTTTTCATCTTTCCAAAAAATACTATACTTTTTTGAAGCGTACTATATATTTTCTTAGCTTATTCTCAAAAATAGTATATTAAACCGAAAAAGTGTTGGCAACCCTATGGCAACATTGGTCTGCTAGGCTTCTTGGAGGATCTGGGTTGGCAAGAGTAGTGCCACCGCATCACGCAAAATAGGCGCTTCTTCACGTCGTCGAGTTGCGGAAACTAGCCTGCGAGAACCATAGAAATAGTACAACATAGAAGGAGTGTTAAAATTGAAAGCGATATTTTATTATCTGATCTCTTTACTTTAAATGGCAATGCAATGTGTCAAAAAGAGATGACTACATATTCTAAACTCCTCTTCAATTGACACCCTGTACACGACCAATAGACAAAATGGTCACCTTTGGCTATGGTAATGTATACATTAAGGTAGTATACTCTACGTTTTTCTTATTAATTTGCAGGTTTTACTACCTTGACGCACACAAAGGTGACCATTTTGACAGCATTGGCTATGTACACTTGACAAGTACTGAGGCTATGTCCTTCATCCAAGGCGAGAACCTATAACCTATAACTTATAGCAGCGACTTAACTTTATACTATGTAATAAAGAAAAAAAAGATAAAATTTTAACTGGCTGTGATATGGCATAGTCATAGATTTAAGAAAAAAAATATGAGGGGTTTACGTTTGCGCAATACATAGGCCATTGTATATCTTTATTATTTATTTATTTAATCTTTATTGCACAAAATTAACAAAAAAATGTACAAAAGGCGGACTTAATGTCTTGAGGCATTCTCTACCAGTCAACCTTTAGGCAAGGCAGAGATAGTAGTGGGTAGTGCACAAAGAATAATAGGTAACGAAATAAACTGACTGTATGTGACTGTGACTTATGGATGTTAGGTATCGTAACTAAAATAAAATGTGAACATTGTATTGTATTAAAAGTGGAATTTGAAAAAAGTAAATCTACCCTGGTATGTCTGTAAAGGTTGGTAGGTGATGTCTGAGTTCTAAAATGACTAAAAAAGATAAAATTATTTTAATTATTTTCTTTCTAATCACTTTTACTGCCCCTAACTGGTAAGTAGGTGGGTATGTGTTCTTTGAGTATTTAACCAATTGTCTAAGTATGTGTTACATTGTTAAAATAAATGATTTAATAAATAAATAATAAAATAAAGCAAAACTGTGACATAAGGTAACGGCGCCTATTACCGGGGGTATCAAAATCGACGACCATCACCGCGGCGTTTTCAAATACGTATTTTATAAGCAAACCGATTCATATCTTAAAAAATATATATTTCACGAACGAAGCTTATTTACTTGACTAACGGTGCTATTAGCGCTAGTGTGTGTAAATAAAACAAAGAGCTTGCAATTCGTCCGTTTCCGCAACGCCAGCGCAGGAACAGGTCGTACCATACTAACGCGTGACGCCACATGTAAGTGAACTGGAATCGTATTTAGTATTTTACGTAATGGTTATGGCAATTGAACTAATGTTATGGTTTTTAAATGGTTGTTTGTAATTTTCTGCACGAGTTCTGAGTTCTCTTTATAAATTTTTTGGCCTTAAAATACGTTTAAAATGGAAAATAAAATACAGCGGTGATAGGCATCATTTTTTGCTGTGGGTTCTATTACCATGGTATACCACGGTAATAGTTCAAGTTGTGATTTTGGTTCTTTATGCTTTAATTTGGGTATGTGTGACTGGTTAGTTAAGTTCTTACAGTTATTCCAATCTTTATCTAGTCACGCTAATAAAGAACCATTTCCGTGGTATAAAATGTATTCAACAAACCCTTAATTTTTAACAAAAACTTCAGTACTGATTTTGTAGTTTCTATAGAAACCCTTATTTTGTCAAGTTGTTTAAATATTGAAATAAAATGATATACTTCCTGACCAGTTATGTAATTTTGGTTTTATACCAAGGTTGTAATTTTTATTTTTGATTTGAAATGAAAATACAACTGTATGTTATTGTTCTTATGGGTCGGAATTAGGGTTTTATAACACTCCAAATTAAGCCTATTACCGATGCTTAGATCACATAACCCTCGGTATTATAATGTATGGGAATTTATTGCCGATCCATTTAATTTTTGTTTGGGTCGGTGATAGGCTTTTAAAAAAGTGTCTATTATCGAGTGACATTTCAGTCTTTTATTAAAATAAATCGCATTTAGGGTACCGTAAGTACAGTATATTTGAGACTTACTTATCAGTTGGAATCTTTTCCATTTGTACTGATCCATAAAGGAGATTAGTAGGTAGACACATTATGTAGTTGTCATAAGTTGTATATGTTTAACGTTTTATTTACTTACCCTTAAAAAACTTAATGTACAGCAATAATGTACAGAACCAAAACCAAATTTTTTTAACCCTCGTTAATTAGTTCCGAATCGTAACATGAGTCTGAATCCTAATACCGATGGTAGAAAATTTGCTGCTTTGTATACCGTCGGTAATGGAAGCTCAATTTGCGGTAATAGAATCACAGCCTAGCCATTACCACGGTAATAGAAGAATTAGGTATTTTGGTTTCAATAATTATTTTATCAAATAAGAATAAGTAAAATGAGTAAAAAAAGTTACTACGCTGAAAGTTCAATAAACACTCTTAAATAAAAAAAATATTCTCGGTCGTTAAGTAGCTTTGATACTCTTAATTTTTTGGACTTGTTTGAAAACATCCTTAAGTACCACGGTAATAGGCGCCGTTACCTTAATTTGGGTTATAACAAAAAATAATTCTTTGCCGTTTAACTAGCTGCATTCAGGCGTACCTATTAATTAGACATATTTTCATTGAACAACGGTTCAATTGCTGTTTAGCACAAACAGAAATAAAACTTAAATCACTAAGTATTGGTTTAAAGATTGTTTTTGAAAGTCGAATTGTCTTTGGCAAAAAAAAAATACAGCAATAGGTAATCAGGTATAAGAGATTGAATTCTCTAAAAACTTAATTATTTAAGTAGCTTTAAAGGCAATGTTACTTACTTGTTGCGTATACTACGTGGAACGGTATACGTTTCGGCATGTCCCCTCTATTTCACCATTGTCGCCGCTACTTCTAATATTTCCCTAGGAAAATATTCCGAACAACAAAAGAAAAACACTGTTGAAAATAAAAGGGTAAATTATTCGTCAAATCATGGCGTGAAAGAATAGTTTTTTTACAATTTTATTTAACTACATTTAATACTTGGATATGGTGTGAAAATTTAGGTATAAAGTGGAGAGATTGCAGTAAGAAAATGAAGCTAGAGCGAGTGAAGTTAGCGCAGAGTGGGGAAAATCAATAGTTCCGCGGCGAAGTTTGGGGCGCTTGAAGTATTAAAAGTTGATGACAACGCCATCTGTTGCGCATTTGGGTCAACATATAAGTGTTGCATTTCATTTCATCGCAATTAGTGATTTGAATAATAAATTAATGTACAAATTTAGACAATTTCAGTGTTCAGCAGGAATGTTTATTAAATTTTTATCTTAAGCTATTATTGTGTTCATCTTGTTTTACTTTTTATAGGAAGTAGCTCGGTTGAATGGTAACTTGAGTAATCTTATTGCGATACATTTTGTATAGAGACTCAATTCTGGCCCCCAATTCTGGCGTTCATCGAGACTCATCTCACACTCGAGAAATGTCAAAAATGACAGATTTTATAGAGAACTGACAGCTCTTTTTGACATATCTCTTCTGAGACTTCATCTCTACTGACACGAGAATTTCCCTCCTGAAGTTTGATTGAAATAATTATGTAGAACTTTAGCGTGAACAAATGACATACAGCGAAAGAAATAGAAATCCAGAACAACAACCATTTTTCATTTGCCGTTTAGTGTATCTTTATCGCCTTAGTATAATTTACTACCACCTACCACCATCTTGCTCGCTAATCCTGCCGCTAAGCAGCAGTGCTTGCACTGTTGTGTTCCGGCGTGGAGAGCAAGACAGCCGGTGTAATTACTGGCACAAGAGGTATTCCATCTTAGCCCTCTGGGTTGGCAACGCATCTGCACTCTCTTTGTTGTTGCAGGTGTCTATAGGCGGTGGTGATCACTTATCATCGGGTGACCCACTTGCTTGTTTGCCTTTCTATGTTGTATAAAAAAAAACAACAACAAAAAAGCGAATGGTGAGGGTGTGACCTTAGTTATAAAAACCTGTTAGTTATCGTCGTTGTTTAACCAAATCCCTGGTTAGCCACCGATAAAATGCTGTTAACAGCGGTTAATTATCCGACTACGACCTAAAAAAAAACGGAAGTAAATTCAATTACAAAAATTTTAAAAAGGGTCCTATTTTTTTCTTTAAATCATGTCATGTAACGTAAACGTAAAACTATGAAAATGACTTAAAAAATTATATTACGAAGTAATACTATTAAAAACCGGCCAAGTGCGACTCGTACATACTTACTCGAAAAACATAACCCTCCCTTCTGGCGACAGTTCGGAAAGTTGCGGTTATTTAACCGTTAATAACGAAAAATGCATTGTAACCGCTCGTTTAAAATCATTAATAATCTGGCGTCGGACCTATAGGTGTGACTACTTCTTTAGCGAGCTATCTCAAGAACGTTCAACGTATAGGTTATAATAAAACAGCAGTACTACTCATTCGTTCTTTTATTTCCTACAATACGTGGCGCCAGGCGTGTTGTTCTGGATCCACCCCAGCAGAGCAGTCAGTCTCGTGTTGAGCCCGGGCTGGCCCTCGGTGGCGCAGAACACCCCACTGCTGATGATGCCGACAGCAAACAGAAGGCCAGTGGCCGAATCCGTGTACAGCAGGGGCCCGCCTGAGTCATCCTATAACAGAACAACATTTTTAATAACCCATATCCATTCTTGCTTGTCTGGTGTTGAAAATCTAACCTAAAACTTCAATCAATCATCATAAGGCCGCTAAACAGCAGTGCTTGCGCTGCTGTGTTCCAGCGTGGTGAGCAAGACAGCCGGTGCAATTACTGGCACAAGAGGTATGCCATCTTAGCCCTCTGGGTTGGCAACGCATCTGTAATCTCTTCGATATTACGGGTGTCTATAGGCGGTGGTGTACACTTACCATCAAGTGACCTACTTGCTTGTTTGACTTCCTATTTCATAAAAAAAATTAAGGTATTTTTTTTGGAAGGACGTGCGCTGGTAACCTCAGACGGCTTTGTCAGCTTACCGGAGAGAGGGCGAGCAACCAGAAGGATGCTCAGCAAGGGGAGTATTACTTAGCATGCCAAAGGGCATAATAAAGGTAATTAATGGCAGCCGTATAGCTTTGTGTCACCTGACAAGCGTCCTTCCCTCTGGTATACGTGCACATCTGGCGAGGAGTCAGATTTGAAATGACGTTTTGGCAGGAGCTCTGGCTGATGACTTGCACGTCCACCTTCTGAAGAGTGTTGGACGTCGGACCTCCGGGGAAAAATGTACCCCAACCTAAGGAAGAAGAATCAGAATCAGAATGATTTATTTGTGAATGGTTTACATATTAGGTGTTCGAAGATTGTGTGTGAAGCTAAGGTTACGTTACGTTACGTACTTTGGCTTTTTCTCACCGAATCTCTTTCCAAAGTTTTCTGGAAGAGATCACTGCTTAGCAGAGCAGAGCTGTAAGCAGAGTGCGGGACAGCGGCAACAGGCTCCTGGCGGTGGTGGCCGAGAGGCTCGACGGCCCTTTTATGAGGCACTTCCATTCTTTGCATTCTCCAGCGCCTCCTTTTTGTCGTCATTTATAGTGTTTTTTTTTTGTTTTGTTAATAATTTATTATCTTACTAACATTAGTCAATAAGTGTTTATGTAATTTTACTAACAAAATGGATGAAAGTCTGAATTAGCGATAAGACCGCCTGTTGTATTCCATGTTAAATTTCCCTGTATGTGTTCCTTTTTGTTTACTTGTGTGAATCGATAATAGTATTTTATGCAACTGTTGCATAATGAGGGGTCTTAAAACACGAGTGTGGTTTTATGAAACGAGCGTTAGCGAGTTTCATAATAGGATCACACGAGTGTTTTAAGACCTAATTATGTACAGTTGCATACATTACTTTATCTACACACATATCATAAGTACTCTATGATGGGTTCAGAAGCCATAGGGCAATGACCTGCATTGCTACTAGCTACTAGTGCTAGGTACCTATTAAATATCTATAGACTGTACACATTAAAATAATGTAATAAAAAATGAATTTGAACAAATATAGAAACAAATTAGAAAAATTCTCCTAATAATATTGGTTGTTATAATGCTGGTCATTGCCTACGGTTTCTGAACGCATTATAGAGCATTTATGATATATGTGTAGATAAAGAGTATTTGTTGATGTTGTTGTTGTATTACAACCTAAAGACAGTGATAACCGTATAAAATTCCATTACCTTATTTAGAGGAGTAAGAGGCCGAAAATATGAGTACAGTCAGAGCTGGAAAACGATTTTGCTTCATACCAGGTCTTTAAAAACATATAGTTTAACAAACAAATGGTCAACACGGGCTTAATAAACTCTTCGGACCCTTAACGGATTCTTGAACGGAAGTGTTGGTAGGCCTCCCACAAGGTGGACCGACGATCTGGTGACAATTTTTAAACTGCAACAACAAAGAGAGTGCAGATGCGTTGCCAACCCAGAGGGCTAAGATGGAATACCTCTTGTGCCAGTAATTACACCGGCTGTCTTGCTCTCCACGCCGCAACACAACAGTGCAAGCACTGCTGCTTAGCGGCAGGATTAGCGAGCAAGATGGTGGTAGCGATCCGGACGGACCTTGCACAAGGTCCTACCACCCGCGCTTTCCGGTGGAAACCGATGGTTGCGAGCAGCACAAGACAGTTGTGAAGATCCTTGGGGAAGGCCTATGCTCAGCAGTAGGCGTCTTCCGGCTGATATGATGATGATACGTATTCTGCAAATAGCTTACCAAGTAAAGTGACCGTGGCACCAGTGAAGTCTGAGTTGGCGAACTTGAACGGCAGACAGGCGGGGCCCACCAGGTCACTGAAAACGATGTCCTGCCGCAGCCCCAGGACTGCGATGTCGTAGTCATAGTTGGAGCTAAGATGTGACGACATAGACAAATAAATAGATTCAAGACAACGTTACATTGCAAAGGACCATGTTTACACATTAATGATATTATTAGTTTCTTCTTTTCGCGACTACGCGACTACAACAAAAAACCATTATTGCGGGTGGTAGAACCTTGTGAAAGGTCCAACCGGATCATGGTGGCTCCTTTCGGCATACAAAAATCGGAGCTTTCTATGCATCCCCCCCCCCCCCCTTTGATGATGCATTGAGGGCTGCCACTGAGGCAATCCATAGGAAATACTGTTCTACGAATAACCATAACTTACTCGGTGTACTGAGGATGGGTTGTAATACGCGCCACGGCTATTCCTTGAGTGGCAGGCGAATCACCTGAAAAAACACACATTTTTTTTTTACCATACATATGATGTTGTTTTCTTAAACTGTAAGTGCTTCCGATAACACTTCAAGGAGACATAATTTTATTTTTAAAAGTTAGTGCATTCAAATTTAGAAAAAAAGTTGCTTGCTTCATTTGGGAATTGAGCATCTAATATTAAAAAAACCTATCTCCTATATTTTAATGATGCTAAAATAAAGCGTAAATGATGAAACTTCATTGTCAATGCGGCTTACAAACCTGAGAGAAGCTTATAAGTATACCATTGTTAATTTACCGTAATGTGACGAGGCCGTATCGCGTTGAAGTCCCGTTCGACAAATGTCTCAAAAATAGTGAAAGTTAAAACAATTTATGCTAAAGCCAAGATAGTTTTACCAATAGTGATGTCATGTTCGCCGACAACGACGCCCAAATCGTTGATGCCTCTCCCGGCGACACAGTGAGCTGCGGTCAGCACGTAGCGCTTGTCGATGATGGTCCCTCCGCACTTGATGGAGCTGATTCCCAAGTCAATGACACCAGCCATCATCGGGAATTCGTTAACGCCGGTCTCCACACCGCCCACGATGCGGTTCTATGGTAAATAATACGCTCAGGGGTGCTTTTTGAATCTCAAAAGCGGCCCTAACATGACAGCCGCAGGTTTAGTTTAACGCTTCCCTGTGTCTCTGTCTAACTAGTGACATATGAAAGGGACGCAGATAGAGATAAACTAAACTTGGCCAGTCATGTTAGGGCCACTGGTGACTAAAGCTGACATGTTATCTTTATATTTATCTAAGCAAAAACGTTGTTTTGGATATGTTAAAAAAATCATGTTCGTAGTTTAAGTACATATAACTATTATAGCTAAATAGGCTTTACGAGTTGACAAGTAACAATCGACAGACTTATGAAACGTACAAGCAACCACGAAACCTTACATTGCGCGTGGCCTGCACTCACTTTGCTGGTGTTTTCAAAAGCTTTAAATTTTTTGTTACCAAAATTTAGGTGTTTTACGACCACCGGAGTAAATTTTGGCTAGTGAAATTGTTCTTAAAAAGGAAAATGTATTTGATATATTAATATTTATCCTAAAGGCTAGGTTAGGTTAGATTTACGACAATTCTGAAAATTTATTTCGAGGAAATAAGACGAAATTAAATACATTTGTAAACTGATATAATTTCGAATCACTTTTTGGCGAACATTAGTGCACCAAGGGCGTCCTCATCGAACTTTGAATCGTCTAAACTGCCAAGAATAAGATTATTGAACCTTTATATGTAGGTATATAGTAGTCTTCATATTCTTATTTATGTAAATTGTGTGTGAGTTTAGAATGAAAGTAAAAATTCCCAGGGTAGGGCAGTGGCAGTGTGGCGAAACTGAAAAACGCAAGGCACGGAATGCTGATGTTGCAGGTTCAAGTCCTGCCATTGCCCTAATTTTCTTTGTGTTGTCATTGCAATTTTAATTTAGAATGAATGTGTTTGGTTCTCTACTTTTTACACTGCCTATTGTACTCTGGCTACTTTTTACCAAATTATTTTCCTTTCCATTAAAAGATCGTCTAGAAGAGATCGCTGCTTATCAATAAGACAGCCTGTTGAATCCTCTGTGAAATATCCTTGTGTGTATTTTCTATTTTTGTGAATTAATTTAGAGTTTGTTGTTGTGCTTACCCGCTTCTTGTAACCACAGCTGCATGGTGTGGGGGTAGGCGTGGAAGGCTGAGCTGTCAGTTCGCAGTAGAACCGGCCGCCAGGGGTGGTACTGGCCGTGATCAAACCTGGGGAAGTATCGGATTGGTCATATACGAGTTGTATACGAGTATTCGAGGTGGCGTTTCAACGGCCGTGGTCACGAGTAGACTCTACTATTAGATGAGTCTACTCGTGACCACGGCAGTTGAAACATGGCCGAAACGTCGAGGTAAATTAACAATATATTTTTATCGCGTTAAAGTCCCGATAACGTTATAAATAATATACAGTGTTCAAGGACCTACCAACGCTGATCCGCTGGCCAGTGGACATGGCTGTGGTGGAGCCGCGGCCGCAGTACACGTCCGCATTCGCGAGCTGAGGGTCTCCGCTCCGGGAGATGAGCAGGCGGTCTAAGGAGCAGCCTTGGCTCTACAGACAGAAAAGTTACTTGATCGGGAGGTCAGGGGAGAAAGAGTTTATGCTTAATAGTACATTACACCCTGAGTGGCGAAATAAAGAATGTCACAGATCGCAGGAACTTGTCGCGCGAGCCAAAGGCGAGGGCGATAAGCGTCCTGAGGCTTTCTTTATCACCGCCCGAGGCCAGAAAGTGGAAATTTCTGGTCGCGTAGCGGGCGGTAAACCGCTACTTACGGCCCGGGTCAAAGATATTTGCACTATTGCGCCACTATTGTCCACATGCGGCCCACGGCAAATGGACGTGCGGGCCGCCAGAGAATCAATAGAAGTATCTAAGTACTTAAGAACCTTGTCGTAGTACCGTACAAAGTCAAAGTTGCTCGAATTTGTCACATTACTTATAGCGACAAGGTCCTAAGTTGTTCAGCTACTTCTGAGGCTGACCGTACAAGAAGAAGTAACTAATAAAATCCCTCCTGAACTTCCAGATAGACGAATAAAGCGCATTTAAAAAATATTAAATAAAAGTTTAAAAACTTTTAAGTTGTGTATAATTGTGCGGCCCGCCTCTTTTTTCATAAAATAAGGAAGGAAAACGATCAAATGGGTCACCTGCTGATAAGTGATCACCAGCATCCGTAACCCGCAACACCAAGGAGATTGCAGATGTGTTGCCAACCCAGAGGGCTAAGATGGATTACCACCAGCCTCTTTGCCTCTAGCTCATATATCAGCCTTAGAGATCCCTGACCCCAAAAAGTCTGTGCATCATCATCACCATCATCAGCCTATATTCGTCCACTGCTGGACATAGGCCTCTCCCATGGCACGCCACTGAGCACGATCCTCGGCCACTCTCATCCAGCTCTGTGCATCCCCGACTTAATATAACACCTTACAGCGGGCAGCAGTATCTCGGGGCAGTCTAGTCGGTTCTGATAGCCAGATGGAGCGATGCCTATCCAGCGGCACTGCTTCGCCCCCGTGTAGTTGGCGGGGTAGTTAGTTGGCCGGTAGATATAGTACGTCTGCCCCGGTTGAACCTAGAAAAACAAAAGATGCTGTAAAATGAACATGTACAGTACCCGGCCAAAAAGATTGCACATCGGTCCTTGGAAAGAGACTCGGCTAATTTCGGCTTCATAGAGCGTTGTCACACACTACCTGTGTGACGTTCGTCAGTCGTTGTAAAGCTCCTGTAGGGTACGCACGCATTTAGTTAAAAATATATAATATAGAGTTGTTGAAACCCCTCGACTTTAAATTGTACGATGGCATCTTTAGGAAAAAGAGGAATACCTTTAGGAGGTTCGTTACGCGAAATTATTTATCATGTTTATAATGATTTTGCAACCGAAGCCGATAGATTAAAAAAAATAGGATGACAATCAATGTAAGTTATTCAAGAAGATTTAAGAGCGAGTTTCTAATGCCACTGGAATTTCAAGCAGAACTTTAAACAATATATTACACAAAGTCAGTACTGCGACATCTTCCACTTCAGTTAAGTTCACCACTCCGAAAAAAGGGAGTCCAAAAAGGCAATTTAGATATGGACAATTTTGATTATGATGTTGTTACACTGATAAATAAATACGGCTGATGGTGACACTAATATTGACCTCATTGCGAGCACAGATAGTAAAATGGAAGGAGTTGAGAATTTTTGGTTTACAATTACTTATTCAAAAACAAAATAATACACGATTATACTACCCTTTTTCTAGTAGTTGCAATAACTCTCTATAGATATTCAAAGTTTACATGTCATCGATTTGACGTAAACTAATTAAGTCCGTAAAGTGCGGTATTTATTTGATATGAAAGAACACTTAATAAATACGATGATTGATGGACGGTTGCCAGTGTTCGGAAATCTTCGTAAACAGTCAAATGTCTCTTTCCAAAGACCGATGTGCAATCTTTTTGGCCGGGTACTGTAATCTTGTTATTCGTCTAGACTCTAGACCAGTAGTTCCCAAACTTATTTTTCTCGTGGACCACTTTCAAAATTTTACTGGTTTCGGTGGACCCCCTGCTGCTACATTTCTACCCCCAGCAAGTCTCCCGTGGACCCCTAGGGGTCCACCTGGACCACTTTGGGAATCACTGCTCTAGACCATCAAAGGTCCAATTTTTGAATATCAACAGGAGACTAAAGCTCACAAAAATGGCCGAGTCTCTATGAAAAACGGCCATTTTGGTGAGCTTTAGGCACCCGGTAGATTCAATAATCGCACTCAAGGTATACGCAAAACGGGGTAACATTAAAAAGGGGGGGATTGATCGTCGTAAAATCAATAGGTACACTTATTAAACGAGTTTTTATCATAAAGGCAACGCAAAATAAAATTAAATGCGATTTAAATAATTAATAGATTCAGGCGTCACTTTGCGGAGGTCCATATCAACAAACTGGAACAAATTACCTTGCTACTTCGCGAAACCAGTGCCGGGCTCGTGCAAAATAGCTGCGTCTGTGCGACAAATATATGTTCATGCAAAACTCCACCCTCCTCCGCTTCCACACGAAACTCTATCACACAGACTCAACTACACACCACCACCACTAAACACTAAAACTACACGATCGACGCGCGTTTCGCCTCTATACGAGGCATCATCAAGATCGAACAGTACGACCGTTCGCTACTTGAACGAATGGCGTACTGACAAACTAAAACATTTTTCTTTAATCCCGCCTACCGCCAACATTTTTGCACTACTACCCTTATTATTTTTCTCAAAGCCTACCCTCAAAATTTAAAAATAAAACAAAAGTACCCCCGTATATTATCACAAACTACCCAAATTCGCAGAGTAGCAAGGTAATTTGTTCCAGTTTGTTTAAATGCGATTTAAAATGTCCGAATTGGCTATGAAACTGCTTTTTAAAGTCGCTCCTTCAGAATCATCCCCTCAACAGTCATTTAGAGCTCGCTATTTTAAACCTATTATTATATTTAAACCTTCTTAATTAGGTAAACTTTGACAGGTACTACGTTTGTGTATGAATATTTAATCGGTAATCCTCCAGCGTTTTCACCGTTGCTCATAACCGTCCCTAATTAATTGACGAAAAGCGTTTAGCACCAATTTCTGCTAAAACCAGCATCAACTCCGAGTACAGCTTCTGTTCGTGCCAGAAGTTCATGTTTGTAGACCTGTATTTCAATAATTAGTTAAGAAACGGTAATGAGCAACCGTGGAAACGCTGGAGAACAACCGTAATATGAAACTATAGAACACTTTTTTATTTTAAACTCGACTCCGTATTTCGCGTATGTCTTAGGCTGCTTTTCCACCAGAGATGTGCGAGGATGCGTAGCGAGGGATGTCTTTGTAAGAACCAATAGAATCGCTTCGTTTACCTCGCCTCGGTCAGCACAGTCGTGATGGAAAGGCTTATTGGTTCTTTACAAACACACACATCTCTGGTGGAAACGCAGCCTTACAATGCTTTCGAAAACTGCGGTCCGCTTCCTAGTAAATTATACATTGATTAGCATTAATTCTGCGCTGTGGTTAAATCGGATACAACATTTGATATATCCCTCCCTGCATCAGGGGGGTTCCACTCCGCACTGTAGGTACGCTCGACCGCCTTGCCTATGGCATAGGCAAATCGCAGTGGGCTGTCGCTCGCTCGCCCTCGTGTCGTTTTTGGTCGTGTTAATAAAGTTGGAATTTGTTTAATCGCGGTCGTGAAAGAGAAGTTTCTGTACGTTAGTACTAATATTTATTCTGCGCCTGCGTCTCTGTCAAACTAGTGTTATAAGAAAGGGACGCGCGTAATATGTAAACTCAGATAAAATAAAGTTGGCCAATCATGTTAGGGCCACAAGTGCTCAAACTTACATAAGTAGTTTTTTTTACAATTATATTTAGATACAATTGAAAGCCAGTAACAAGCCCGATAACCCGTAACCGATAGCCCCCTCTGTAGAGGGTGTCTTGCGACGGAGGGAACAGCCCCCCACGCCATCCTGGAATGCTAGGATGTGCCTGCACAACGGGCTGATCCTCGGAACCCCGGGGTCGCTCCGGGAAGCCTGCGGCCCTACTATGACTGGCTAATTTTAGTTTATCTCTATCTGCGACCCTTTCTTATGACACTAGTTAGACAGGGACGCAGGGAGGGGTTAAACTAAACCTGGGCTGTCATGTTAGGGCCGCTGTGGAGATACCAGGAAGATCCTGCGCTTCTGGACGGAGCTTGGCTGCAATGGCTGGGCTACTAGCCAGCAATGCTACGCACAATAGCCTGATTGAACGAGCTAAGTGCTGAAAAAGGAGCCCATAACCATAAGGCATGGCTTACTGCAGTAACAATAAAATGACGCGCAGTATATACTCGTAGTGTGGTGTAACAATAACGTCTTATTGTTTCGAAGGAACATTGACGATACAGCAACATTTGCAAATGAATGGAAATATCTACACAAAAGATGTGTTTGTTAATGAAGCCTCTAGCAGATATTTTATTAAAATCTAACTAAAGTTTTCATGTAAAAATAAATTTGAAACGAAATTATTTTTGACAGATTATAGTTATAAACCGAGCTCAAGTAAGAGCTCGTACGCAGCTCATTTCTAAACCGAATTTAAGCTCGTGTCAGCGTATCAAGATCAGGGCCCCTATTCTGGGTTCATGCGAGATTCATCTCGCACGAGAATAACTGTCAAATCCCAAGGAAATCTGTCATTTTTGACGTATGTGGCATGCGAGATAGCGTCTCGCATGACCCGAGAATTGGGATCCAGCTGAGTGATGATCCTAGTACGGCGTTATACCTACGTATTTATAAACCAAAGTCAAGCTTAATCCCGCTTGGCATAAAGTGCTAGTCATTGGTATCTAGCTTTGCAGTATTTTCACCACTACTGCGTTAAAATAAATAAGATTTAACGTATCCAAGAGGGGACAAAAACAATAGGACTAACTCTACTATAAATACGTAGATACGTATTACATAAAAGCCATCTTGTCCAAGCAGCAGCGGCCCTAAGGCCTAGGTCTTCTATTAAAAGCTGACGTCGACGTCAGCGTAAATCACTATAGTGGTCTTTTTCACACGCTATATTGGCTGCAAGAGTCCACTATAGTGATTTACGCTTACGTCGACGTCAGCTTTTAATAGAAGACCTAGGCCTTACATGACAGTCCAGGTTTAGTTTAACCCCTCCCCGAGTCTCTGTCTAACTAGTGTCATAAGAAAGCGACGCAGATAGAGATAAACTAAACTTGGCCAGTCATGTTAGGGCCACAGGAGCAAAAACGTGATATTAACTTTCATAATACTTCAACCAAATCTAAATCCGTGAACAGATAGTTACGGGAAATCATTAAAATCAACAAAAATAAAGATAATAATGTTAAAGATCATAATCAGACTAGATAATTAATTACGGATGAGTTAAGATTGTAGGTGGCAACTTAATTATGATTAATAACAAAGTCAGCGCTGAGCTAGCGTATTGCCTAATGTATACAGTCAAGGAATTAAATTTCCAACCCACCTAAGGTTCAATAGCATATAGCAAACTGTCACCCTAAGAGCTATAGAGCAAGATGTTAGTTTGACATATCGACCTTAAGAGGAAACACCAAGGTCTAGAGAATTGAAAAATAGGTATTTGTAAAATCTATTGCTGCCTCCATCTATCAAGCCTCCCCCCGCAGAGTGCAATAGAGACAGCCGCAGCTTGGACTGAAAATACCTATTAAAAGTACACAAAATCAACGATTCGTAGACCCCTGATTCCTTCTCCAAAACTTATCCGATTTAACTACTTTTTTCATTAAAAATTAAAGAAAGGCTTTGGCAGTGTTCCTATGTTTTTCTTTTTTTATATAATCTAGTAAAATTTGTTTTCTGAATGTATGAACACAGCCGAAAATCTGGCCAATTTTTTAGGTTTTTGAATGTCCATATCTCTTTTAATAATTAATTTATTAAAAAAAGGAAAACATAGGGACATGCATAATAGTGGCCATCGATTTTTTGGAAAAAAAATATTGCTCTACTGGCATTATCCAGAGAGGAAACAGGGGACGACGTTTGTATGGAAAAACGGCCCTTGTGTTTCCTCTTAATGCATTGCGAATGTCAGACGACATTTCAACGATATGGGTAGGGAATTAAATTCCTTGACTGTACATATATTTGGTTGTTGCAATATATACATATATTTGGTGATTGGTGGTTGCCTAATATACATACATAATATACATATATTTTGGGTGGGAAGTTATCCTTATGCCTTAAAGACTTAAAGTTACTTTAAGGACTGCTATACCTCTTTAAATATCACCAATAGTTTTATTATTTGTTATTTGGGCTCCACTTATAGGTAGTCTTAAGCTATTATAGGCTTTCTTAATTACTCTTAATCACTCACAGTTGTACAGTAAGATGCTGCTATGGCTTTTTTGTTCGTTGGGACCTGGTTGAGTTGGGGCGATCGTTGATGAGCTGTCCTAGAGTAACCTACAGTTTCATGACCCTTGTCTTAACCCGGACGAAAAATGTTGTAAATATAGCAATCATAATCTCTCTCTCTCTCTCTCTCTCTCTCTCTCTCTCTCTGTGTGTGTGTGTGTGTGTGTGTGTGTGTGTGTGTGTGTGTGTGGTGTGTATACTTACATTCTGAGTGAAGTCACAGTTGGCGTCCTGCGATGCCACATATTGCAACAAGACGAATAAAACGGTGACAATCAGCAGCCCCATTCCTGAAAACACGATTATAAATTCATTCGCCAATTATTCGCGTACCTCGCAAAAGAGATGCATGTTAACCTAATGGCCGACCCACGCGCAGGATGCATATGCAGTTCGGTCGTTGAGCCAGCTGAAGCCGCATCGCATACGCGACCGGTGTGGCCTGGCCCTTACAGATGCAGTTACGAAGCGCGACTATAAAGCACGTATAGTGCAACCATGAAGCCGCGAGCATACAAGGGCGGTATCAGAGACGGAGCGGAGGCGGAATTTGTCTTATTCCAAGTTGTATGAACCCGTACACACTAAAGCCGTGCGTTTGATACAGCCTCTGTATGCTTAAGGTTTTAATACAAACCGGCCATACCCATCCAAAACCGATTCAAATCCATCCTATGAATTCCACTCTAGCACCACTAATTGGAAAATATTGTATGCAGTTGTCTTTTCATATTATCGTTAAATACTGTAAACTGGGCAAAAACTACACATAATAACATACCTACTTAGCTTCAACACATCGACTCAACTTCAAAACACACTTCATGGCAAATTATCGAGGTACATGTATAATCGACCAAAAAATTACTTGACCACTTTTCGACCTTATTACAAAGGGATAAGGTTCAAAAGTGGTCAAGCAATTACTTGGTCGACTATACGTTAAGACAATTTCATAACACCTGTGCATACGCATTGTTATTAAGTTTATTGCCCTAATAAGGAAGATCTCTAAGCGGTAGATATACTTTAACAATGTGAGGCCGAGTTAAGTTGGTTTTGAAGAAATAGTCGAGTTATTGTTTGCATATTTTAAATACGTACATTGGTTACAACTTGTTACTAACAGTATATTAAAAAGGTATTAAGTACATTAAGTAATTTTATCTACACATATATCATAAATGCTCTATAATGCGTTCAGAAACCGTAGGCAATGACCAGCATTATAACAAACAATATTACTATGAGAATTTTTCTAATTTGTTTCTATATTTGTTCAAATTCATTTTTTATTACATTATTTTGATGTGTACAGTCTATAGATATTTATTAGGTACCTAGCACCAGTAGCTAGTAGCAATGCAGGTCATTGCCCTATAGCTTCTGAACCCATCATAGAGTACTTATGATATGTGTGTAGATAAAGTAATGTATGCAACTGTACATAATTAGGTCTTAAAACACTCGTGTGATCCTATTATGAAACTCGCTGACGCTCGTTTCATAAAACCACACTCGTGTTTTAAGACCCCTCACTATGCAACAGTTGCATAAAATACTATTAAAATTGAAAACAAAAAGAAAAATACAAATGCTATGTGCCAGCGTCAACTTTCTGTAGTGTATGTATAAAGGGAGGGTAGCTTTAAGCTCGTTTTTGCATGCCATCTTTGCCAAGCTTTGTCGTGTCAGTCCGGATTAAAGCGTCTACGAACGCACCGCCTGTGTATCTTTTATCCCTGGAAACCCCTTGCCATCAGTATAGTCTGAACATATCACTTTCCTGCAAAACTTACAATGCGAGAATATTACGTGAACATCCCAAGTTTTATCGATAAGAGTATACATGACTAGGGGACGCGTATGACTTCGTTCAAAATTAGTAGCCTATGTCCGTCTGGAATAGTGTAGCTTTCTATTAGTGAAATAATTTTTGGAATCGGTTCAGCAGTTCCAGAGTTTACTACATACAAACAAACAAAGTTTACCTCTTATATGAGTGTAGAAGTGTAGATGTAGATAATATATTATTGTAGGTATGATTCTAAAAAACCCATTCGATAATCGTGAAGCGCGAACGGTAAAAATCAGATCTTGGCTAAACAATTAATTAAAAACAAATCAATAAACCACAAAGTGAACTATTTACCTAGTTAATTAAATCAAGTCAGATTAAATATATCAATTTTTAATAACGACGATCGTTAATATTTTTATAACATGTTTTTGCAATTTCACATTAGACAGTAAAATACGCCATTATATAGTATTTTAAATTTAATTTGAATGAAAAAAAAAATACAAAAAGAAAAATCGAAAAAATTTAAAAATAAATAATTTCGATTACAATAATTTAACAACAAATGGCGTACGTCATCTCTCGTCAGCTAACGGGCATTCATAAATGACCAAGTTGAATGAGATAACTTGATTAAGTTTCTCATAGATTACACCGAGGGTAGTTTTCCCAAAGAAAAAAATATCAATAATGTAATGACCGTAAAGACGAAACATCACGTGGTGATCACTTACCATCAGTTGACCCACTTGCTTTTTTGCCTTCTTGTTTCATTTAAAAAAAAGATGGGAACGGATAGCGACTTTGTTTTGTATAGTCGACCAAGTAATTGCTTGACCACTTTTGCACCTTATCCCTTCATAATACGGTCCAAAAGTGGTCAAGCAATTTCTTGGTCGACTATACTATGTAAAGTTTACTGGATTCATTTGTAGCGATCTGGAATCTGCCGCATAGGATCGCTCCAAATAGAAAAGTGAGCTAGCTCTGTCTGCTGGGTTAGAGGAAAATGATGATGGTAATGATGAATTGAAAATTTACTTACAAAACAAGACAAGACAAAACTAATACTCTTTATTGAAAACCACACGAAAAATTGTTTACAAAAAATTCACTTATTATCAATTTACAAGTTAAACAATAGACGGTCTTATCGTTTAAGTTAAAAGTGATCTCTTCCAACCATTTGTCATGAGAGACACGAAAAAATAACAAAGTTCAGCAGATCTTACCTACAAGATATATTATGTCCTTAACGTGACGAGCGTCGTATTCTCACGACTCCTAGACACGATTAATTGTTTCAAACTAATTAACACATGAACTGATAACGGACAAACAGAGCGGCACTAATCGCCGCATAAACCTTTGATAACAAAGCGATTTGCCGTTTCACAAAAAAACTAGGAAAAGATAATGAAAACTATAATAGCCTGTTTACAGTAAGGTAGTATCAGTTGGCAATTGTGATGCAATCCGAAAACCAGTCGAACCAAGGTGGACCTGTGGGTCAAACTCAAGCATATTTTATGCAACTGTTGCATAATGAGGGGTCTTAAAACACGAGTGTGGTTTTATGAAACGAGCGTCAGCGAGTTTCATAATAGGATCACACGAGTGTTTTAAGACCTAATTATGAACAGTTGCATACATTACTTTATCTACACACATATCATAAGTACAACAAGGCTTAAAAACAACAAGGCGCCGGGCGAAGACGGAATCACATCAGAGCTTCTGAAAGCGGGTGGAACACCGGTACTTAAAGTCCTTCAGAAGCTCTTTAATTCCGTGGTGCTCGGAGGTGCAACGCCAGAAGCATGGAACAGAGGCGTGGTGGCGCTGTTCTTCAAGAAAGGGGACAACACTTTTTTGAAGAACTATAGACCCATCTCGCTTCTGAGCCATGTTTATAAGCTGTTTTCCAGGGTCATCACGAATCGTCTCGAACGCAGGTTTGATGACTTCCAGCCTCCCGAACAAGCCGGTTTCCGAAAAGGCTGTAGTACCATAGACCACATCCACACGCTGCGGCAAGTTATACAAAAGACCGAGGAGTATAACATGCCATTATGCTTAGCGTTTGTGGACTATGAGAAGGCCTTTGATTCGATCGAGACGTGGGCGGTGCTTGAGTCTCTCCAGCGATGCCGTATTGACTATCGGTATATCGAAGTGTTGAAGTGTTTGTACAATAACGCCACCATGTCGGTCCGAATACAAGACCAGAGGACGGAGGAAATTCCATTGCAAAGAGGTGTGAGACAGGGAGATGTTATCTCTCCGAAACTGTTCACCAACACAATGGAAGATGCCTTTAAGCTTCTGGAGTGGAAAGGATTCGGCATCAATATCAACGGCGAGTACATCACTCACCTTCGATTTGCCGACGATATAGTAGTCATGGCAGAATCGATGGAAGACCTTAGCACGATGCTCGAAGACCTCAATCGGGTTTCCCAACGGGTGGGCCTTAAGATGAACATGGACAAAACGAAAGTCATGTCGAATGTCCTTGTGGTGCCCACCCCAATAGCAGTAGGAAACTCAACTCTCAAAGTTGTTGACGAATACGTCTACCTAGGACAAACAGTCCAACTAGGCAGGTCCAACTTTGAGAAAGAGGTCAATCGTCGAATCCAACTCGGCTGGGCAGCGTTCGGGAAACTGCGAAATGTCTTCTTGTCCAATATACCTCAGTGTCTGAAATCGAGAGTGTATGATCAATGTGTGTTACCAGTGATGACTTATGGCACTGAAACGTGGCCGCTTACTATGGGCCTTATAAGAAAGCTCAAAGTCACGCAACGAGCTATGGCGAGGGCTATGCTTGGAGTTTCTCTGCGTGATCGAATCAGAAATGAGGAGATCCGCAGACGAACGAAAGTAACCGACATAGCTCAGCGGATTAGCAAGTTGAAGTGGCAGTGGGCAGGGCACATAGCACGGAGAACTGATGGCCGATGGGGTCGGAAAGTTCTCGAATGGCGGCCGCGTATTGGCAAGCGCAGCGTAAGACGACCAGCCACAAGATGGTCCGATGACCTCATACAGGTGGCAGGAAGGCGCTGGTTGCATGCTGCTTCCAACCGGCCACTTTGGAAATCCATGGAGGAGGCCTATGTCCAACAGTGGACTTCTTGTGGCTGAGATGATGATGATGATGATGATGATGATATCATAAGTACTCTATGATGGGTTCAGAAGCCATAGGGCAATGACCTGCATAGCTACAAGCTAGTAGTGCTAGGTACTTATTAAATTAATATAGACTGTACATATTAAAATAATGTAATAAAAAATGAATTTGAACAAATATAGAAACAAATTAGAAAAATTCTCATAATTATATTGGTTCTTATAATGCTGGTCATTGCCTACGGTTTCTGAACGCATTATAGAGCTTTTATGATATATGTGTAGATAATAGTATTTTATGCAACTGCTATATAATGAGGGGCCTTAAAACACGAGTGTGGTTTTATGAAACGAGCGTCAGCGAGTTTCATAATAGGATCACACGAGTGTTTTAAGGCCTAATTATATACAGTTGCATACATTACTTTATCTACACACATATCATAACTGCAAAAAATCGTAACAGCAAAAAACCTAAAAAGAATGACAACTAATGGCGGCCATGTATATTAAAAAAGTACTCTGTGATTCGATCTATCCGTCAGGACGAACATTTTTTTTAAACCATAGACGAACGAATAAAGTTGCTATTTTCATGTCACTCGAGATCAAATGTCGTGCGTTTAAATTAAAAAATCATACTGAGTTGACGTTTCGTATCGATAACTGTTTTAATATCTGTGGATACTAGAATAGAGACCAACTTGAATTTTGACAGCTGTTCCAAATTTAAATTCATAACGTCACGAGCAGTCACGAGATATCGGTAATGTGATGACCAATAAAGAACAGATTTACCTACTACCACAGACAAGAAAATTCTTATAATAACATTGGTTGTAATAATGCTGGTCATTTCCTTGGGTTTTTGAACGCGTTATTTAGCCTTTATGATATGTGTGTAGATAAAATATTTATTTGCTTTCATAAAGAAACATATTACTTATGAAACCCTGTAAGGGCACTGCAAGATCTAACTCGGGGTTAAGCAAACTACGCGCCCTGGCCCGTAATTCTGGCGCTCATCAGGATTCATCTGACGTTCGAGATGTGTCAAAATATGACAGATTTTGAAGGGATTTGACAGCTCTTTTTGGCTTATCTCGAGTGTGACTTCATCTCTACTGACGCGAGAATTGCCCCGCTGATCCATCTCCGGCGCGCGAACGGTTGCAATCCCGCTCGCGTATCGACCCAGACATACGTAGCGAATGGTAGGATCTTTTGCAAGGTCCGCCGGGATCGCTATCACCATCTTGTTCGCATCCAGCCACTAAGCAGCAGTGTTTGTACTGTTGTGTTCCGGCGTGGAGAGCAAGACAGCCGGTGCAATTACTGGCACAGGAGGCATTCCATCTTAGCCCTCTGGGTTGGCAACGCTTCTGCAGTCTTCTTTGCGTTGTGGGTGTCTATAGGCAGTGGTGTTCACTTACTATCACGTGTTCCACTTGCTTGTTTGCTTTCGTATTTTGTATAAAAGATAATTAGATAATAACTAAAACAAATCACGAAACAATTATATTAAAATCAGAAATAAAAAAACTTGATCCTTTCTTTGTAAAGTTTGCCCATCCCTATGGCCTTAACATGACCGGCCAAGGTTTAATTTATCCCTCTCTGCGTCTCTGTCAAACTAGTGTTTGACGAACTTTGACGACCTGTATGGCACAGTGGCACATGTGTCTGCCTACTGTGCAAGAGGTCCCAGGTTCAAATCCTGGTATGGGCAAATATTTGTGTGACGAATATGAATGTTTGTACCTGAGTCATGGATGTTATTTGTATTTAAGTATGTATTTATCTATATATGTATGTTTATCCGTTGTCTAGTATCCATAGTACAAGCTTTGCTTAGTTTGGGACTAGGTCAATTGGTGTAAATTGTCCCGAGATATTTATTTATTATTATTATTAGTGTCATAAGAAAGGGACGCCATAGAGATTCACTTAGATAAACTAAACTTGACCGGTCATGTTAGAGTCACATCGCGGCCTATGTCCAGCTCCCTCATTCTCTTAGCCGCTAAGACTTAGCGTTCCACTCCGCACTGTAGGTATACTCGACCGCCTTGCCTATGGCATAGGCAAATCGCAGTAGGCTGTCGGTTGCCGCGCGCTCGCTCGCTCGCCCCCACCGTGTCAGTGTAATTGAAAACGAATGCCGCGCAACCCTAGCGTGTCGCCGGAATAGCGGGGGGAAAGCGGGCGCGGGCGGCGCGTTCCTTTTGACTCACGCCGCCTGGCGCATGGTATATGAAGTAATACGAACTTTATGAGCGTGTTAATAAAGTTGGAATTCGTTTAATCACAATCGTAAAAGAGAAGTTTCTGTACTATTATTTATTCTGTGGTATTAGGGCCTCCGCTAAGTCGCGCGGGCGTACGAAGCGGGTGAGCGGAGCGGGTGCACGCCTATAGAAAAATAGTACGAGAGCGTCCGGTAACTCGCGCGGGTGCGGTTGCGGGCTCATACTTGTTCTATACGCGTGCACCCGTTCCGTGCACCCGCGCGACGTAACGGACGCTCTTAGAGTCGAACTCGCCGTCGAGGCATCGCTTTGTCTCGTTCACTCATGCTAGCACTAGAGCAAGACAGAGCGCTGCCCCTGCTTCGAGTCCGACGCTGATCCGCTAAGCTTAAGAGCATAACAGCGTAGTAGTGTCCCAAATTTGTTGTTATCGTTTTTTTTGTGTATGTGTGTATGTCATGCGCATGTATAGTCGACCAAGTAATTGCTTGGCCACTTTTGAACCTTAACTCTTTGTAATACGGTCGAAAAGTGGTCAAGCAACTTCTTGGTCGACTATACCTTACTATTGTTGTGATGATTAAGTATATTGCACTGTAATCTTGTTTGTCTGTAGTCTTGAAAAGAGAAGAAAAAACTGCTGAGTTTCTTGCGGCGATTCAGACATGTAGAAGAGCCTATATGGCCTGTGCGTCATGCTAGGACCATAGGTATTTTATCTTACCTTCAATCCGCCATTTGTAACAGTCTATTTTCTGCGTTGTTGAAGTGTCTGTATTTAATTGCTAATGTTTTTGATTAGGAGTATTTCAGCAGATAACCATGTAGTAATTTCAGAAAAACATGTAGAACATAATTTTGCACAAATACCTCAAATAAAATATTATATTTTGCACAAATACATTCTGTCACAAATACTTTAACGATCCACTCACATTTTTAAAAAAACTACACTTGTATTTCAAGACAAATTTATACAATTAAAATCGATACTAGTATTAAAAATTCAATTTCAATCGATTAGTAGCAGACAACTCGATTTTGTAAATGCAGCACATAACTTAACCGAGTTGTTGCGACGAAAACCGGCCAAGAGCGAGTCGTACTCGAGCAGTGTTCCGTAGTTGCCTGATTACTCGTTTTGTACAGCCTACTTAGCTGTGATAGTTTTCCTTTTAATTTTGTTATATGTATATGCACAAGAGGTATTCCATCTTAGCCCTCTGGGTTGGCAACGCATCTGCACTCTCTTTGTTGTTGCAGGTGTCTATAGGCGGTGGTAATCACTTACCATCAGCTGACTCCCTTGCTTGTTTGCCTTTCTATTTCATAATAATAAATATACTAACTACTGCCCTAATTATTTAAAATATTCAAAACAACCATTTAGCTGGTATGGGAGGGGATACTTTACTCCAACCGAAATTAGCTTTCCTTATATTTAAAAAAATCGAAAAATGGTTTTCACAGGCCCGCAACATTTTTGAAAGACTTATCCAACGACGCTTCACATCATGGGGAGACGGAAATAAAACATTCCCACTTTACTTTATTATTTTGTTTACCTTTTTGACGATCTTATTGTGAATTTGTTATGTTTGACATTCAAAATTTAATGTAATTTCCAATAAGTAATAAATTAATCTAATCTAATCTAATCTAATCTAATCTACGTGTGAGACAATTTTTGAAACTGTTTTTTTTTCAAGATTTTATTTTACCATTTTGTCAGCGTAACTAAAATGTAAATCCATGCCAAATTACAGCTTCCCTAGTAGGTAGTACTAAGTCTCTGAGCTACCCTGCGGACAGACGGACATAAAAAAATAAGGGTTCCTTGTCCACTAAGGAACCCTAAAAAGCCACAAAAAGGTATTTTCAATGGCATGCAGGTCCAAGGAGAGACGGAATGATTAGTTAGATAACAGAAAAGTACGTGTTTATATGCAGGTGTGACGTCATATCCCAATGCCATGGGACGCAATGAAATGACGCATTGAAATAACCCACTAGTATGGGGGGTTCCAGTCCGCGCTGTAGGTACGCTCAACCGTCTTGCCTATGGCATAGGCAAATCGCAGTAGGCTGTCGGCTTGTCGCGCGCTCCCGCCGTGTCAGTGTAATTGAAAACGAATGCCGCGCAACCCTAGCGTGTCGCCGAGAGTAGCGGGGGAAAGGCGGGCGCGGGCGGAGCGTTCCTTTTGACTCGCGCCGCCTGGCGCATGGTGTAAGAAGTAATGCAAACTTTTTAAGCGTGTGAATAAAGTTGGAATTCGTTTAATCGCGGTCGTAAAAGAGAAGTTTCTGTACGTTAGTACTATTATTTATTCTGTGGTTAAGGATTTATAAATAAAACAACACGTACGTAGGTTTTCATTTTATTTATATTATTCTACATTCCTTTGCAATAAAATTTAATTTCTTTCACAAATATCATTCGTAAATCGTAATAAATAATTAATTTACTAATAAAGTTATCTAGTACTCTTTCATTCTAAGAAATAATATATATCTGTGAAATATTACGTTTTATAATATTTTATAATACGTACCTAATAATTAATTTAATATTGAGTACGCCATGTATGACGTTACTGAGCAACAGATATATATTTTTCAATGTTTATTATAGGTATTCCATCTTAGCTCATTGAGTTGGCAACGCATCTGCAATCCTTAGTATTGCCTATAGGCAGTGGTGATCACTTACCATCAGGTGTTCCATTTGCTAGTTTTCATTCCTATCTTATAAAAAACAAGAAAATTATATAGCCAGGCTTCGACATTCTACTATATTCAATGACATATAAGTAATGGACTTCTAGTCAGCGTTTAAAAAACGGCCGCATCAAAAGTCGAACAAAAGTACAACAAATCGACAATCGCTCGCGCTGTCAGTCTGTCGGATCGACGGCGCTGCTGTCAATTCTATTATTCTGTAAAAAACCTATTTGCAACGAAACTTAATAAATTATTATTTTATGCATTTAGACGTAAAGTTGTAAATCCAACGACTATAAATGGTAAACTAATAATTTGCATTTGTAACATTGGCGTCAACCTGTATTCTTATGTCGGGTCGTTTTTCTGCTGTCATTTAGTATGACACTGTACATCCATGCATTATAATATCATTGACTATATTGGCATTTTTTATTGTTCCGGCGGTATGTTATGGCCAACGAAATGAGAAAACTATAGAACTGTGTACAACGCAGTGGCAGAGTAGCCGACCATACTCTATTTGGTACTATGTTGGATAACCTGAATAAAACTGTATGTGCCAATTGTCAAGTAAACAGCTCTGCGTTTTGTACGTTTTAAATTGACGTCATATTTTTAGTTCTGCTATCCGACGCCTGTGTCGCTGCTAGCTAAATATTGAAAGCCCCTCTTCACCTGCTTCACCCCGTCGCAAAGTGGTGACGCTAGGCTTGTAACAATCCGAACAAGTAAGCAGATCTATTGTCTTCTTATATCGATGGTTATGGCGGATATAATTTCCCCATACTCCCCCCTATGCGCTGATGGTGGATATAATTTATTGATGACCCCATATCGAAAATGCTGAAGTAAATAAAATTAAACGAAGTACATTGCTGCCTTCAGATAATGGTCAAGTTTAATGTGAAGGTTCAAACAAGCAATGGAAATATGTTTGGTCTTCTTCGACTAATGTCGAGAAACAAACTCGTAATCAACTGTACCTCTATCTTAAATTAAACACAGCTCTTTAATTGACTAGATTGCAACAAACTGGAACAAATTACCTTGCTACTCCACGAAACCCAGGTCAACCAAAGTTTCGCGGAGTAGTAAGGTAATTTGTTCCAGTTTGTTGAAATGGACCTCCGCAAAGTAACGCCCGAATCTATTAATTATTTGACTAGATTACAATCGTATTTTTATACTAAAAGCATCACTAATTGTACATTTTTTCTTTCTACAAACAAGAATCATTGTTTCTTAATACTTGTTATTTTTCTTATACAAAGCGAGTAGAAATTAAGATTTTACCAAATCATTTTGAAAATTGACAATGTAAATCATCATCATCAAGTCAACAATAGTACATTTTACTCTACCCCTTCCCCTTTTTCTTCCGGTCTCTCTCCTGAGAGTACTCTCCCTGTCCGAGTGCCGTTTTGCCGCCGGCCCGGTCCGGCGGTCCGTCCGGCGAGTCGGACTGTTCCTGGGACGAATCGGACAGTATCCCCTGCAACCGGTGCGCGTTGGTTTGACTCAGCCTGTCGACAATTTGTTAAAATACACAAAACTCCGCCCCATCATCTTCACATACTACTAGCGGACGCCCGCGACTTCGTTCGCGTAAAATTAGTAGCATATGTCCATCAGGGATAGTGTAGCTTTCTATCTGTGAAAGAATTTTGGAAATCGGTTCAGTTGTTTCAGAGATTACCTCCTACATACAAACAAACAAAGTTATCCTCTTTATTATATTAGTCTAGATAAAATAAAGTTGCTACCTGTTCCTATTTGTCCGCATATCGACGGTGGAAATCTCAAATGTCGTAAGGGACATGCCTTTTAATGTCCCATACGACATTTGAGATTTCCACCGTCGATATATTCGGCCCCTAACTCCTTCTCAACCACGCAACGGATTTTGATAGGGTTTTCACTGTCATTTAGAGATTTATATATATATATATATCTCTATATATATAAAAGAAAGTCGTGTTTGTTACAACACTTATAACTCGAGAACGGCTGGACCGATTGCCATGGTTTTTGATTTGTTGGATTTGTTTCCGTCCCGAATAGCAGAATACATCTTAAAAACAATGAAAACTCGATATGTGTAATGAATACTTAATCATTTCAATACATGCTGATTTGTTTATTACATGTCAAACATTTGTTGTCCAATCCTGTCAAATAGTGTAACAACTATTTTTTTTTTGGAGCTTATGGCCTGGTTGCTGAGACCTTTAAGCCACGACATTATTTTTTTCTGAAGACATCATTACATGGGGGCTATTCTGGGTTTATGCGAGATGCATCTCGCACGAAAACAACTGTCAATTCCCTCGGAAATCTGTCACTTTTTGACAGCTCTCGCAGGTGAGATGCATCTCGCGTGAACTGAGAATTGGGGTCCATGTCAAACATTTGTTGTCCAATCCTGTCAAATAGTGTAACAACTTTTTTTTTTGGAGCTTATGGCCTGGTTGCTGAGACCTTTAAGCCACAACTTTATTTTTTTCTGAAGACATCATGTTGCGTTCAGAAATTTATTTTTTGTAAAATGTCTACAAAGTTCAGGTACTGTTAAATCCTATTAATGAATTAATCCGAGTTTTTTTTTCCCAATCTGCACAACATATTTGTATCATTGTTTTACGTTTATCAAAGCCTAAATTAGTTCAGCTAAAAAGTAACACGACATTCATTGACTGTTAGGCGGTACGAAGTTCGCCGGGTCAGCTAGTATATATATAATAGGAAGGCGAACAAGCAAACGGGTCACCTGATAGTAAGTGATCACCACCGCCTATAGACACCCGGAATACCAAAGAGATTGCAGATGCGTTGCCAACCTAGAGGGCTAAGATGGATTACCTATTGTGCCAGTAATTGCACCGGCTGCCTTGCTCTCCACGCCGGAACACAACAGTGCAAGCGCTGCTGCTTAGCGGCAGAATTAGCGAGCAAGATGGTAGTAGCGATCCGGACGGACCTTGCACTAGGTCCTACCACCCGTAAAAGAAGAGATTTTTTTAACGAAAGGCTTTATGTACAGTCAAGGAAATTGAAACACGTACCACCGTAGAACCTAGTCGAAGAGACATACGCATGACATTTGTATGACATTGCCTGGCGTTTAACGCGTCGCGCCATTGCGATAGGGTTCTAAGGTGGTACGTGAATATATTTCCCCTACTGTACATTACATCCTAATGGTACCCATGGGAAGCCGGGGGAGGTCACTAGTCTAGTCTAGTCTAGTGTATAATTAAGAACGGTTCCTCACCTGACCTCTTCAACGTCAGCCACCTTGTCGATGAGGCTGCGTATGATGCCCTCCTTGTGTTCCAACGCCAAGTTAGCCCGCTCCAACTCTCGTCTGGGAATGACAATAGATGATTGTGATACAAGAGCGGTAAATAAGGATTTAATAACCAGGGACTTGACGACCCAAATGTGTGTTGCTTTACTAGCCGTGTTATACTTCGTTTTTCACGATTAACTAGAAAGAGTAAGAAACGTATAGTACGAAGAAGAATACGAAGAAATAAGAAACGTATAAACGTAGAAAGAACGTATTATAACATTTACGTAAAAGTTTGATGAAAAAAAAAAAATTATGCAACATAGGAAGGCAAACAAGCAAGTGGGTCACCTGATGGTAAGTGATCACCACCCCCTATAGACACCTGCAACAACAAAGAGATTGCAGATGCGTTGCCAACCCAGAGGGCTAAGATGGAATACCTGTTGTGCCAGTAATTACCCCGGCTGTCTTGCTCTCCACGCCGGAACGCAACAGTGCAAGCACTGCTGCTTAGCGGCAGGATTAGCGAGCAAGATGGTGGTAGCGATCCGGACGGACAGCTGCACAGGCGATAAATAACCAAATAAGAATTTCTTGGTTCGCCGGTGGATACAGAAGGCGTGCCGCGTTTCGTTGTGGAAGTCTTTGGGTACATTTTAATGCTAACACAAAGAAAAATTACGGTAATGGCTAGACTCGAACCTGCAACCTCAGTCTTTGGGTAGACCTTATGTTTAATGGTGGACGATCGTGGGTTGAAAAGGAGGCATGTGTGTGTCGTGTCACCTGTACTCGACGTGCGCAGACGCAGCGCGACGCTCCTGCTCAAGGATGCGTCTTTCCAGCTCCTCGAGGGAAGTGTGGGCGCGAGATTTCACTTCCTAGGCGAAAACAACACTAATATGGTATTCATATGGTTTTTATCTACACATATATCATAAATGCTCTATAATGCGTTCAGAAACCGTAGACAATGACCAGCATTATAACAACCAATATTATTTTGAGAATTTTTCTAATTTGTTTCTATATTTGTTCAAATTATTTTTTTTTTACATTATTTTAATGTGTACAGTCTATAGATATTTAATAGGTACCCAGCACTAGTAGCTAGTAGCAATGCAGATCATTGCCCTATGGCTTCTGAACCCATCATAGAGTACCTATGATATGTGAGTAGATAAAGTAATGTATGCAACTGTACATAATTAGGTCTTAAAACACTCGTGTGATCCTATTATGAAACTCGCTGACGCTCGTTTCATAAAACCACACTCGTGTTTTAAGACCCCTCATTATGCAACAGTTGCATAAAATACTATTCTATTCAACATTAAATGAGCAAAGCTATTACTTTTGTTGCTACTAATTATGGTATAAGAGGAAGTTAACATTTCACACTGCACAACTAAAACAAAGGGCCATCCCAACGTAATGATCATATAATAATATTCTTTGGGCCATTACCTCGATTTTCTTTAAAATGTTTGACAAGTTGTTTTGCGTTTTAATTTTTGGATTACACCTGCGTTTGAAGAAATAGTACATTACTATAGAGGCAGGAAAGAGAGCTGTTTCCGGACGAGTATGAGATAGAAGGCCGAACCGTACCAAAGACTTCTATGATACGAGTCAGCAGTGCTTTTTTTTAATACAAGGAAAAGAGTATTTGTTGCTGTTCTACAGTCAAAGACACATATTAGTAACCATTGGAGTCTGAACTGAGAGATTTTTTCTTTCGAAAGTATGCTTGAAATATGTACTATGAAGTTAACATATGTATCCCTTTCGAGAATAGTCAATTTCTCTCAGTTCCCATTACAAATAATGGTTTAAAATTGGTCAAGCAATTGGCTTGATGACTTAAAATTTTTTGCAATCGAAATTTAAAGACTTCGTTAAAAGCAGAAAAACTGTGTTTTTAGTTTTTTTTCTATGATCACTATTTCACGATTTATCCCGAGAATAGAAAATGAATGAATGAGAATAGAATAGAAAAATGATGAAAATGCAAGCCCCGCGAAAACGCTCCTCACAAGACCGCCCGACAATATGACGTCACAATTTATTATACTTTGGCTAGTAAATGTAAGAAGCGTGCAACTAAAATACGAAATGTTTATATAAATTATTTTATGATGATGATGATGATGATGACGATTATTTAAAAACGACGATCTACAACTATTTAACATATTCACACCATTCTGTTTAAGGTGTCAAGGACCCAATCACTCTGTTAACAACCTATGCTTTCACTAATTCATCTCTATCGTCTGATAATTTTTATTATACACAGTACGTACCTTGATCTCCCGCTTGATCCTGTCGAGCGTGTCGAGCGCGCGGCGCAGCGGCTCGCCGTGCTGCGCGCGCGCACTGCGCCGCACGCGGGACGCCCGCGCCGCCGCCGCGCGCGCGCGCGCACGGAATATCACCGCCGCCTTGCGGTACAGCCTGCCGCGATAATTCAGTTCAATACATTTACGTCGGGCCGGCCATATAACCCGAAGAACCGATAGCCGTTGGGGTAGACGAGTTCTTGAGTGGAGACCACGGATCGGCAAACGTAGCGTGGGACGTCCTCAGACTCGGTGGAGCGATGATCTTCGCAAGGCGGCTGGCAAGAGCTGGATGAGAGTGGCCGAGGATCGTGCTCAGTGGCGTGCCCAGCAGTGGACGAACATAGGCTGATGATGATGATGATGATGACATTTACATCACCCCGGGCCGTAAGTAGCGATTTACCGCCCGCTACGTGATAAATCGGTTACCGACGTGCAGTGGAAAGCAAATAAAACCGGAAATTTGTATTTCACTCGTATCAGTCTTTATTGGACACACAACAATGGCCGCAATACAAACTACTAGCAGACGCGCGCGACTTCATTCACGTAAAATTAGTAGCCTATGTCCGTCAGGAATAGTTTCGCTTTCTATCTGTGAAAGAATTTTTGAAATCGGTTCAGTAGTTCCAGAGATTACCCCCTACATACAAACAAACTAACAAAAAAACAAACAAACAAAGTTTTTCTCTTTATTATATTAGTGTAGATTAATTGTACTAAATTAATATTTAGGTTTAATTGGGAGCACCAGAAAATACACCATTACCGGAGACAGGGTCGTAGACAAGAGAGAGCTACAGACATACGAAAACAATACATTAGTTTAGGGTAAGACTCTATGGTTCTATAAGGGTGGAAACACCCATTCCTACATTCTCTACGCTACGCGAGCGGAAATTTCCACTTCCTGGCCAGGGGATGACGTAAAATTGTGTACATACCACGGGCGATGATAAAGAAAACCTCAGTTCGCATGTTTATCGCCCTCGTCTTTGGCTCGTGCGACAAGTTCCTGCGATCCTTGGGGTGTAATGTACTACTACCGAAAAAATTTAAAAATAAATAATTTCGATTACAATAATTTAAAAACAAATGGCGTCATCTCTCGTCAGCTAACGGGCATTCATAAATGACCAAGTTGAATGAGATAACTTGATTAAGTTTCTCATAGATGACACCGAGGGTAGTTTTCCCAAAGAAAAAAATATCAATAATGTAATGACCGTAAAGACGAAACACATCGAAAAATTCGCAGGGTATGGCAGCGGTAATGTGGCGGAAACTGGAATACGCAAGGCACGGAATACTGATGTTGCAGGTTCGAACCCTGCCATTACCCTAATTTTTCTTTGTGTTGTCATTCATTATATAGCATTTTAAATTTAATTAGAATGTAAAAAAATACAAAAAGAAAAATCGAAAAAATTAAAAAATTAATAATTTCGATTACAATAGTGTAATGTACTATTATTTGACCAAACTAACCTGACGTTTTTAAGAGCGACGGCGAGTTCTTCCTTGCTCGCTGCGAGCTCGCGCGCCGCGTTGCCGCAACGCTCCTCCGCGCCGCGCAACTGTTGCTGCAACTTGGCGATCTGTTCGGCCTTGCGCTCGTTCTCCATGCTGTACTGGTGCTTCAGTTCTTCTAGGAGTCTGTATAGCATTTATTGTTTTAAACTTTTTTTATACATACTACAACTTCAAACGGGGTTTTAAAACAAAATCATTGTTAATTTACCTCGACCACTGGTGACTAAAGCCGTTGCAACACGTTTGCAACGTCGAGGTAAACTAACAATTCAAATTCAAATTCAAAATCATTTATTATCAGGCAACAAGGGTCCATAGATAAATACCTTACTAACTAACATACATAAAAATATATAGACTAAAATAACTTAATTACTAGCACGTGAAGTCTGTAACGTGAGCACTTTCGCACTTGACAATGATGTTATCGCGTTAAAGTCCCGTTTGACATTTTGTGTATAATAATAATAATACAAATTCTTTATTCAGACAACTACATGATCCATGTGTTAGTAACAATAACAATAATAATAATATAATTTTAAGATGTTATATATTTTAATAAAAAACAAACATGACAATGAAATGAAATTCTTCAATCAAGTGCCCGTCAAAGTTTCATTTTAACTAGCACTTGATTGAAGTGCTTGAGAAACGGGGAGTCCAACTTCCCCGCAAACACCTGCAGGATGGTGTTGGTGTATAGCATTTAAGCTAAATTTTAGCCTAAATAAATATTTTAGGACGATTCAGACCAATAATAGATAGAGATAGAGAATAACAAATACTGCATTTATGGATTTTTGAAAAATCGTCACTAACTGGACTGACATTGCGTCAAATCGGGAGTTGTGGAAGTCTTGTGGAGAGGCCTTTGCCCAGCAGTGGGAGACAAAGATAGGCTATTAAAAAAAAGTAAGTCCCCATTGCGTAGAATTTGCTATTTCTAATAATTAAAGTAGTTGCGGTGCATTTCACGTGACGGGTGAAAACAAAATTAAAAGGTAATTCTTAGTTTTCATGGCCTTCCGTTATTTTGATTGTGTTGGTTTTTAAGAGAAAAATGAACCTTATCAGTAACCCTTTCGATCTGCATCATAAAATGCGGCATGTTATTTTCTGTCGCATTTGACCGGTTCGAGTCCCGACTAAGGCAAGCGATTTTTCATAAATCCATAAATGCAGAAATCATTATTTTAAAAATGAAGGAAAGTCTCCTTTACACATAATGTGGTATTTCCAGTATTTAGGGTAGTTGCCATCCATGTGGCATTCAAACTTTCCACCCTGTAAACAGCTGCAAACCGTACCACTTTTTGAGCAACTGTATTTAAAAAATTAGCAAAGCACATCCATTCAAATAAAGCTAAAGGAATTCTCTAAAACAACCGGTAAATAAATACTGGGGGGTGCCAAAAAACGGTTTTATATTTATTTGAAATAAAACAGGCGCGCGCGCACCGCGAGCAGTGCTGCAGGCGGCGCTCGTGCAAGTCCGCGGGCACGGTGCGCGCGCGCAGCACGCTCAGCTGCGCCATCTTGCCCTCGGAAGCTTCCAGAGCGCTCTTCAGCCCGAAGTACTCCCGGTGCACTGTCTCGTAGTCGCGCATCATGGCTGCCACTGGAATCGAAAGAACTTACAGTTTTACCAAAAATATATTATACATCGGCAGTATTCGTTTGCGCAGAGAAGCGCAGACCGGTTTCCGACAGTAGCCGAACGTGTGAATAATCCATATTGTACTTTATTTGCAAGCGCAACTGGCAGAGTATTGCTTGCTATGCATTCTTAGCTTTGTCCCGCTTACACAACCGCGTACACTGTGGCGCACGGGCTGCCGCCATGTTGCTGCGAAATCGATAGACCAATAAAAGCGCAAGAGTTTAGCGCGCGTAAAATTCTACTTTATCATTGGTAGATCGAAGTTTCTCGCGCTACTAAAATTGGTCTACTGCGCAGGTACATCGTGGCACAATAAATTTTTGGTAATACTACAAAAGCTATGCAATGACAACACAAAAAAATAGGGTAATGGCAGGACTCGAACCTCCAACATAATACAATGACCGTATAAACGAAGCACACTGAAAAATTCGCAAGCTATGGTAGTGGCAAACGCAAGGCACGGAATGCTGATGTTGCAGGTTCGCGTCCTGGCATTACCCTAATTTTTCTGTGTGTTGTCATTGCATAGCATTTTAATTTAATAATTTATGGACTTTATGGACTAGTTGGGCGAACGAGCATACGGGCCATTTGACGGGAAGCAAGCACGGCCGCCAACAGGAATCGGCGATCAAACGAAAAATCTGATCCGTTGCAGGCCTTAAGATACCAGTTTGTTCTTTTTTTTTATTATCCTCTGCACCTCTAATCTTATACTCTGTCTTTTGTTTTTAAATATAAAAATGAAATAAACTGCCAAATTTCTTGCGAAGCTTTTATTTTCCGTAAAAGAGCTGCTGCTGCTGTCTACTACGAATACGAATGTTTGTACCTGAGACATGGACGTTATTTGTAGGTATTAAAGTATGTATTTATCTATATAATGTATGTTTATCCGTTGTCTAGTATCCATAGTACAAGCTTTGCTTAGTTTGGGACTAGGTCAATTGGTGTAAATTGTCCCGAGAAATTTTTTTTTTACTACTTTATATTTTTTGTTTTATACATAAACGACAACACAATATCATAAATATATTTCAAAACTTAAAAAACTCACTTTTGTCTTCATACAACTCGTAAACCTCTTTTAATTTGGACTCTGCCCTTTCGGCTCTCTCCAATAATGTAGCTCTTTCAATGCTACCCGTCTCTTTCTCGACCACCAACTTCTTATAGCTCTGTCTCACTTGCACGATCTCTGTTTCCAGTGACGTCACTTTTTCTAGCAAACTTTTATTCTCTTCGACGATTTGCTTGGATTTTTTGTTTATTTTTTCGAATTGTTTTTCATAGTCCAGTATCAGGCTGTCCTTCTCTTGCAAGTTCTCTTGGTAAGCGTCGAATAAAGGTGCTGTAAAGATTTAATAGTAACGTTTTTTAGGGTTCCGTACCTCAAAAGGAAAAACGGAACCCTTATAAGATCACTTCGTTGTCCGTCTGTCTGTCAAGACCCTTTTTCTCAGAAACGCGTGGATGTATCAAGTTAAAATTAATATCAAATAATCAAATCTGCAGTTCCTTGAAGCTGTGAAAAAAATCAAACTTCTAAGTCAATGCAATCAAAAGTTACATAAGTATTTCATAAGTTTATGGACCGAAAAACCTACATGATACTTCCCGTTGACCTAGGATCACAAAATTTGGCAAGAAGCAAGGTTTCACAGCATAAACAAAGGAATAAATCCGAAAACCGTAAATTTTTAGTTACACAAAAAAAATCTTTTGCTCTTACAACGCAAAAATGTCGCTATCCGTCACTAGATGTCACCCATAGACGTAGACATAGATGTTGTGCTTTAAGTTTGTACGGAACCCTCGGTGCGCGAGTCCGACTCGTACTTGGCCAGTTTTTTTATACAACATATGAAGGAAAACGAGCAAGTGGGTCACCTGATCGTAAGTGATCACCACCGTCTAAATACATCCGCTATTCCTTGGTATTCCAAGGAGATTGCAGATGCGAACCCAGAGGGCTAAGATGGAATACCTCTTGGGCCAGTAATTACACCGGCCGTCTTACTCTCCACGCCAGAACACAGTGCAAGCGCTGCTTAGCGGCAGGATTAGCGAGCAAGATGGTGATAGCGATCCGGACGGACCTTACGCAAGGTACTACAATAATAAAAGCTTTTGAAAATACCTAGAGCCTGCGCACTGAGTAATCCAGACAGGTCCACGACTCTCGGCGTTTGCCGTGGACCTTCCGTCCCGCTCTTTAGATGCCCTTCATCTCGACTGCCTTCTGAAACACGACGTGTTATTTATCAATTGCCACACGTACCGACAGACAACGGTCTCTAGCTTACTTATAGCAAATATGATAACGCGACTATATCTTACCGTCCGAGTTATACAGGATCATTTTAGACATCATGTTTCATAGAGCCATTTACTTCTTAAGACCTACCATATCGATATCTAAATAGAAATAGTGTAAGTTTATTTTTTCCAAAACAACCGGGTTCGATTCCCGAGCTAAGTACAGGTTTTTTTTTAATGTATGAATGCTTTTTTTCTTCTTATTAAAATCGATGACATGGTTCCTAAGAACAGGCTTTTCCATACTGACCGATTTAAACAAGACACCCTGTATAGTCCAAAAAACAGCGAGAAAACTGCTATTTTCTAAAAATAGCTTTTTAGCTTATCCCGGCTCTGACAAGGATCAAAGAGTTTTATGGGGCCAAGTTAGGTTAGGGCATCAGAAAAGTCAGAAATGGAAAACTTTTCCCATACATTTTGTTGATTGTTATGATTTTTATGATGATTTATATGGGGGGGGGGTCCACCACCCGAGGATTTTTTTATACAACAAAGGAAGGCAAACGAGCAAGTGGGTCACCTGATGGTAAGTGGTCACCACCGGCCATAGACACCCGAACACCAAAGGGATTGCAGATGCGTTGCCAACGCAGATGGCTAAGATGGGATACCTCCTGTGCCAGTAATTGCATCGGCTGTCTTGCTCTCCACGCCGGAACACAACAGCGCAAGCAGTGCTGCTTAGCGGCAGGATTAGCGAGCAAGATGGTGGTAGCGATCCGGATGGACCTAGCACAAAATCCTACCACCCGCAAGGGATTGGATGGCGATAGTTAGACCACACAGGGGCTAGCCCTTCCGCTTCCATGGACAGCTTGCGACTGAGCCTATCCTCCCATATGCATTAGCCCTCCTAAATTACCGGGTCCCTTGTACCCCAGGCTGGTGGCGATGAGCGAATCCAGGTCGAACCCGTCTTCCTTCTCCCTGTCCGAGGCCAGGTCCTGGATGTTGGCTCGCAGCTTCTCCTGGTATCTCGACAGCTGGACGTTCAGTCTGGAAAAGTAGGTACAATCTGTAACATTTAACAAGACGTTCTTACTTCATCAAAATATTCCATACTAGCGGCACAGAATAAATAACGTACAGAAACTTCTCTTTAACGACCGCGATTGAACGAATTCCAACTTTATTCACACGCTCATAAAGTTCGTATTATTTCATACACCATGCGCCAGGCGACGCGAGTCAAAAGGACCGCGCCGCCCGCGCCCGCTTTTCCCCGCTACTCCCGGCGACACGTTAAGGTTGCGCTGCATTCGTTTTCAATTAAATTGACACAGCGAGGGCGAGCGAGCGGGCGCGCGGCAAGCCGACAGCCTACTGCGATTTGCCTACACTGTAGGCAAAGTGGCTGAGCACCTACAGTGCCGAGTGGAAACCCTCTGCGCATAGCATAGTAAACGCGACTTTGCGGTGCTACAAGAATATCGGCTCACACTGCACTGGGGCCGGCAAAATCGAGTTGCCGCGGATGCGACTGAATTCGAGTTATACGATAGACGGAGAGGCATATATTAAGACTTTTTATAGGTAGTTAAATGCCGTTTTTGTTCGAAGTCAACCTTCTGTAATGGTACTACTATTTATTCTGTGGTTGTTTGCCCTTTCCTGAGCATATAGCCCACCTGTACAGCACGTCCTTGAGCGCCAGCATGTCGCGCTGCAGCCGCGCGCTCTGCTCGCGCGCCCGCTGCAGCAGGATCTGGCGGCTGCTGCAGCTCATGCAGACCTCCACCAGCGGGATGGCTTCCGGGGGTTCTGGAACCAAACCACTGGTGTCCTGGAAAAATTATGGCAGGGCAACGAGCAGAAGGCCCCTGCGCCAAAACAAAATCAAGAGTTTGTTCTGAGCCTAAAACGATGAAAGTGTATTTCTACTAAAAGATTTGGATTTGGAAAGCATTAGGCAACCTCCTCGCGCATCTGCTTTGCCCAAATATATGAGCATAAACAAATGAAAAAGAAGATATTGTCGCAGAAAAACTACGTCTATTACGACACGCCTGCTGAAAAATATCTCGCAAAATACTTAATTGATGCCTAGCACCGCATATGTGTGCTGGATCCGCCCAGGTTTCGCACGGTACAATAAAAATGTAATGTAAATAACCAACCTTCTTTTAAAAAAAATCTAAATTACAGCGAAAACCAGTCTTGGGCGTTTTCAGATATTTTTGATATCGATGCGCATCCGTATCAGAAAATTCGCATCCGATGCGCGCATCGATACCGGCATCGATGCCAAGTGAATGTCATGTCACCCAAGTATCACAGGATAGCGATGACGCCTAGATGTGCGTTTAGTGGTGTGTTTTCGTTTCGTTATTGGTAAATGAAATAGGACTTCCCGTGTGATAGTCTCATATAGCACCACCTACGGGAGTTGCGAAGGCACGTCGACTACTTTACTACTGCGGGGATTCCCCAGCGCTACTTGATAGTATGATACGATGCGCGCTAACGATCGACAGTTACGTCGACAAAAACTATATGGCATCGGCATCAGTCATCGGTACCACATGGCATTCGATGCGCGCATCCAAACCTGGCATCGATAATGCGCATCGTTATTCTAAAAACGCCCACCACTAGCGAAAACCATATAAAAATCCGTTGCGTGGTCTAGAAGTAAGCGGTAGGCAGACAGGAACAGATCGCCACATAGTCTTATCCTATGTAGTGATGAAGATAAAGATGACACTGAAGAATTTTTATCTACACACATATCATAAAGGCTAAATAACGCGTTCAAAAACCCTAGGAAATGACCAGCATTATTACAATCAATGTTATTATAAGAATTTTCTTGTCTGTGGTAGTAGGCAAATCTGTTCTTTATTGGTCATCACATTACCGATATCTCGTGACTGCTCGTGACGTTATGAATTTAAATTTGGAACAGCTGTCAAAATTCAAGTTGGTCTCTATTCTAGTATCCACAGATATTAAAACAGTTATCGATACGAAACGTCAACTCAGTATGCTTTTTTAATTTAAACGCACGACATTTGATCTCGAGTGACATGACAATAGGGACTTCATTCGTATGTCTATGGTTTAAAAAAAAACGTTCGTCTTGACGGATAGATCGAATCACAGAGTACCTTTTTTATATACATGGCCGCCATTAGTTGTCATTCGGTTTTGGTTTTTTGCTGTTACGGTTTTTTGCAGTTATGATATGTGTGTAGATAAAGTAATGCATGCAACTGTATATAATTAGGCCTTAAAACACTTGTGTGATCCTATTATGAAACTCGTGTTTTAAGGCCTCTCATTATATAGCAGTTGCATAAAAAACTATAACATACCCTTGTCAGGCACGTGGAACTGCTTCACCCTATCGCCCAGCTCCTTGCACTTGGCGTCGAGCTGGCCGCTCCTGTCCCGCTCGGCCCGCAGCGCGGCCTTGCACTCCTCCACGTACTGCAGCAGCGTGGCATGCTGCCCCTTCAGCTGGTCGTTCTCTTCCGCGAACAGCCTGTTGTACTCCAGCACCGTCTTCAGTTTCTCCTTGAGTTTCAATATGTGGGAGTCTTTTTCAGATATCTGTGGATGATGTTTTATTTAAAAAAAATTCAAGGCAAACGAACAAGTGGGTCACTACCGCCCGTTGACATGACAGACAAAAACATGGGCAAAACGAAATTCGCCCAAACAAGAATTTGACGTGTTAGGATTTTTTGAAGGCAAACTCGCAAATGGGTCAGCTGATTGTAAGTGCTCACCACCGACCATAAGACACCTGCAACACCAAGGAGATTGCAGATGCATAGCTAACTCAAATTGCTAAGATAGAATACCTCTTGCGCCAGTAATTTCAATGTTCGTCTCACTCTCCACGCCGGAACACAACAATGCAAATACTAATGCAATTACTGGCACAGGAGATATTCCATCTTAGCCTTCTGGGTTGGCAACGCATCTGCAATATTCTTGGTTTTGCGGGTGTCTATAGGCGGTGGTATCACTTCCCAGGCGACCCACTTGCTTGTCTGCCTTCCTATTTTATGTAAAGAAAACAATAAATAAAAAACTGCGAAATTTCGAAGTACCCTCATACAGAGCGATCCACCATAAAAGGGGAACACTGGATGCGTATCTCTGATGTGGCGAGTCGAGAGTAAAGAACACAGTGGCGGATTTACACATTTGCCGCCAGTAGGCTATTCAATTTTCGCCACCGACCGGCGACGGGGCAGGCCAAGGCGGAGATGGCGGTATAATCTGGATGCATTCTCAAATGACTGGCCAGAGATTGCCAAAGACAAAGGGAACTGGAAATCGGAGCGAGAGGCCTGTGCCCAGCAATTGGACACACTTGCAGGCTAACATTCCATTATTATTCCTAGAGTCGTTTTCTCCGTGTAAATAAGGTTTTGTTTTGTTCCTGTAAGAAAAAAAATGGACCAAATTTGCCGCCCCCCAAAATCTGCCGCCCTAGGCTCCAGCCTACTCAGCCTACTGGTAAATCCACCACTGAAAGAACATGTCCGACAACAAATAGGAGTCGCCGTGTGGGACTGACCAGCAGCACGCTGTCCTCGCAGCGCCCCATGAGCGTGGTGATGAGCCCCTCGTACTTCTTGGACAGCTTCCGCTTCTGTTCCCGGAGCAGCGCCTTGTCGCGCGGCGGCCGGGGCGACGCCACCGCCAGGGCTTGCAAGGTGCGCTTGCGCGGCGGCTTCGGCGGTTTGTCACCTGGAATTTTAATTAAAAAAAACTTATGAGTTAGCTAAATTGTGGAGATTACCCATGATCATGACACTATACTACAACAACAACAACAACAACAAATACTCTTTATTGATTCACACAAGTAAACAAAATAAAAGAACACACACAGGGAAATTTTACATGGGATACAACAGGCGGTCTTATCGCTAAGCAGCGATCTCTTCCAGACAACCTTTGGAAAGAGATACGGTGAGATATAGTCAGAGTACAACGGGCAGTGCAAACTGTATACTTAATTTTTTTTAACGAGAAATTTTGTATGCTTTTTTAGGTAGAGCGGTAGAGTCCTACGATAAAACATATAAATAGTCTTGTTCCAATAGATTATAGGGACATAAAATTATTTATTTGTAATATCTTTGTTAGCAGATTTTATTCAATTTAGACTAACACTTTAGAAAAAAAAAAACACTTGCCAAGATTGTTTACAAAATTTGTCACCTTGAAAAAAAACGTGGTATAGAAGAGGCTGTAAAAGAAGCACTGATAGGAATCTGTTGCTCTTCTTTGCGGCAACCATTGTGGTAAAAGGATGTATATTTTATGACTAACTAGCTTTTGCCCGCGACTTCGTCCGCGTAGACTTGTTTAATTGAAACAAACAGACAAATTAATGAGAATTAGTTGCTTTGCTGCTCATGAAGTCACGGCGGCGTATAACACACGTATCGCTATCCCGTGGGAACTATGCATTTTTACGGGATAAAAAGTATCCTATGTGTTAATCCAGGTTATAAACTATATGTGTGCCAAATTTCATCCAAATCCATTCAGTTGTTTTTGAGTGATTGAGTAACAAACATCTAAACATCCAAACATACAAACTTTCACATTTATAATATTAGTAGGATATACAGAGCGTGCTACTCATTGACATACATTTTATTCTAAACTTTGCTTAAAAGTGCTTTGTCCATAATACCCGCATCTGTGGCCCTAACATGACCAGCTAGGTTTAGTTTATTTGCATCCTTTTCTTATGACACTAGTCAGGCAGAGACGGGAGGGATAAATTAAATCTAGGCCATCACATGAGAGCCACTGTTATCTCATAATAGTACATCTATTTTAAAGCACTAGCAAAACTTAAAGACATACCAATAACATCCCTAGGATCTTCATACATCGGATTCTCATCGACCAGTTTGCTGGGAACCTCGTCCGTTCCCTCCAGCAGTTTGGACTCGGTCCTCTTTATAACAGTGTTCAGTATGTCCCGTCTCATGCTGGCCCTCTCCGTTGCTCTGATGTCGAAGTGTCTGTGGTGTTCAGTGAAGTTCCCGGAAAGTGTGAGTTTCTCGGGACTAATGTGAGCTGTACATTTTTTGGACTTTCTTTGGACCTGGAATTGTTTTATCATATGACTCAACGGGTACATATTTGAAAATTGCAACTTAAAATATTGAGTGTATTAATAATAAAAATAAATAAAATCATTTATTGCAGACAAAGTCCACATGTGTTAGAAATAGCAGTAACTAGTAATCCAAAGAAACTACTAATACTACTACTAGTAGTAGTAATATTAAACGTTGAATGTTCAAATTTGATTATTGGTAGAGCAGTAGTTAAAAGTTGATATAATGCTTAGGTTTGAATGTGAGCACAATCTTAAAAGAAAAAAAAATTACACTTTTGACACAACACAACGCACGCTTAGTCTTAAACTGACTCAATTCTGAATTTGATATTTCCCAAAATTAAACCCTATGTCATTTAATTAAGGTGATATTTTGGGACGTGTATTATTCAGAAATGGGTCAGTTTAAGACTAAGCGTGCGACAAGCGAACATATAAACCAAAATATTTAAAAGCCTAGTAACAACAAAATACTTTTATTTAACAAGAAAAAAGAAAACATAAAGAAAGTTGTACTGACCAGCGTAAAATGGGCCCCACTCAATATAAAAAACAGCATTGCAGCTATCAGCTCTATTTTAGTGGGACCCACGCTAATCTCAATAACTAAAAAGAAAATACAAACAAAAAAACATTGCGAGGTCAGGGGCTTACAAAGACAGGGGGTGGTCATAGAATTGTGCAGAAGTCTCTTCTTTGTTATTTCATTACTATGTTTTCTAGTACCATAAGACAGTTAGTTAATCCTAAGTATATATATATATATATATATATATATATATAATATATAATAATATAATCCTAAGTATTAGTTGTAACTAACTCTCAATGTATAAGTTTGAAAATCTCACTGGTTCATATTGAGACCTCTAAGGATCCACCTTGATATCTTGCAATCATGAATTTACTCCCATAGCCAAGGCAACCATTGCTCCATTATGTAATACTCAACTATTTGCATTAAACATGAATTAGTATTTTGGTTCGGTATAAAAACAATGTAACTTCACACAACATAATTAAACTCTATGAAGCCGTAATGAGGCACAAAAATAACTTAAACAGGCAATGATAATAAATAAAATAAAAATAAAATAAAAAAGCCTTTATTCTACCATAATTTTGGTTACATAATTTTGTTCTTAATACTAATTTAGTCTGTTCTGGAAGTCGCCTCTTTGGCGTAGGCCTCCCCAAGTTCCCTCCATGTATTTCTATCTTTGGCAACTCTCAACCATATTGCTCCACCACGCTGTCTGAATATATCCTCCCACCTGTTCTTTGGCCGACCTCTTTTCCTTTTCCCATTTCGTGGTAACCATTCTATGACTTTCTTTGTCCATCTATTATCTTGTAGTCTACAGACATGTCCAGCCCATTTCCATTTCAGACTCCTTATTCTTTCTACAATGTCCGTTATTTTTGTCTTTTTTCTAATAGCATCATTTCTTACTCTATCTGCTATTCTGATTCCCAACATACTACGTTCCATCTTCCTCTGCTGTACCGCTAATTTTGTTTCGTCTTTTTTGCGTAGAGCCCACGTCTGACAACCGTATGTTAGGCATGGCAGAATTGCAATTTCATAAAGTTTCTTTTTGATATGAATATTGATGTCTTTACTTTTCATAACCTCTTTTAAGCTCCAATATTTTTTCCATGAAAGAGCAATTCTACGATTTATATCGTTTTCGGACTGATCTTCGAAGGAAATCAACTGGCCCAAATATATATACTCCTGGACAAACTCTATTTCTTCTTCATATACATATATTGCTTTCTTTATACCGTTTGACATAATTTTTGTTTTCTGAGTGTTCATTGCCAAGCCCACTTTTTTGCTTTCTTTTGCTAAGTCTTGTAACATTTTTTCTAGATCATGGGAGTTTTCTGCAAAAATTACTATGTCGTCAGCAAAGCGCAAATTACTCAGGTATTCTCCATCAATTTTCAGTCCTTTATTTTCCCAGTCTAGGTTTCTAAATATCATCTCCAATACCGAACAAAACATTTTAGGTGATATTGGGTCGCCTTGTCGCACTCCTTTCCTAATAGAGAACATTCTCCCTTCTTGTTCTAGCCTAATTTTTGCAGAGAGTTTTGAGTAAATGTTATTAAGTAACTCTATATAATGCGGATCTATCCCTTGTGTAGACAATGCTTTCCAAATTGCGGTGTACTCCAACGAGTCGAAAGCTTTCGTGAAGTCAATAAAACATAGATAAATAGTTTGCCCATATTCCTTCGATTTTTCAATAATCTGCGTGACTACTTGGATGTGATCAGTTGTGGAAAATCTTTTGCGAAATCCTGCTTGCTCGCGAGGTTGGTTCTCATCCAGGTTCTTCGAAAGTCTGTTTAATATAATTTTCGAGAATATTTTGTAGACATTTGACATAAGGCTGATGGGTCTATAGTTTCCTAAGTCATCCCTGTCTCCTTTTTTGTATAAAAGGGTTATGGTAGAGTTGGACCATTGTTTTGGAGTCTCTCTTTTTAGTAGGATATTATTGAATAGTGTCTTAAGAGGAAATTTCCAAGGTTCTGCCATTGACTGTAGAAGTTCATTTGTGACTTTATCTTCTCCAGGGGTCTTGTCTTTCTTTTGTGTTCTGATTGCGTACTCTATTTCCGCTTCCAATATTTCTGGTAATTTTTCCCTATCGTAGTGTGTTATACCTTCGTAATTTCCTACAGGTGCATCTAGTTGCGATGTGTATAGTTGTTGATAAAACAAAGTGGCTTCATTTAGTATGTCTAATCTACTTGAGATGACATTGCCTTGTTTGTTTTTCATATGTGATGCCCATTTCGAGGTTCTTTGTAACTCTTTGTATGCTTTCTTGATAGCACCCGACTTGTTAATATGGTATACTAAAATATTTTGTCTTCGTTGTTTTTTGTTTCTAGCCATTTCTCTATTAATTTCTTTACTAATTTTTGTGATCTCTAGTTTTGTTCTTTTTGTCCTTTCTTTTTTATACAACTCTTTCCGTTTTTCGAGCAAAATATGTGTTTGTTGGTTCATAACATTTTCCTGTTTTTTCTTTGCTAGTGGGATTTGTTTTAATAGGTTCTTAATTTCCATTTCAAAGTTGTTATATTGTATTTGTACATCTGATGTAACTTTAATAGCCTTACTAAATTGTTCTTCCCAGTATTTACCGCTTTCTCTAGTCAAGATTGGCAAATCTCTGGTGTTCACATTGTTATTTATACGGAATTTCCTCCTCTTGTGGTTTTGTAAATTAATTTTGCATCTTATCAATCTATGATCTGTGTTAAAGTTGAGGTTTTTTATGATGTCAAAATTATTAATCTCTTTGTATCTATTTGTAAGAATATAATCAATTTCATTGTGGTATAAACCATTAGGTGATTCCCAAGTCCATTTTTTGCATTCTTTTATTTTGTATATGCTATTCATAATTTTTAAGTTGTTTTCGAGCGCAAACTCTACCAGTCTCTGGCCATGCTGAGATCTCTTTCCATGTGAGTAGTGTCCAAATATCATTTCTTCCCCTTGTTTCATTTTTCCTACTTGTGCATTAAAATCACCCATAACTATTAGTTTTTTAGGGTTTAAATTTTCTAATGCTGTTTCTAGGGTTTCATAAAAATGCATGATCTCTTCCTCTTTGCATGCTTCCGTTGGAGCATATACTTGGACTATTGACCATAAGTCATTGGGAGCAAGATTTATCTTGAGGGTAGCTACTCTCTCAGAGTAGCTATAGAAACTAATTATGTCCCTTTTCAAATGTTTTTTGACTAAAAATCCGACACCGTAATTACCATTTCTTCCTTTACTGTGATATAAGATGAAATCTGAGTATTCCTCTAGTTTCATTTTCTCTTCTAATTTCGCAGAGTCCAAGTATGTCCCATTTTATTTCTTTCAGGGCATAATCCAGTTCTGTTATTCTGTTGTCATTGAGTAGCGTTCTAACATTTAGGTTGGCTATGTATAGGTGTGTGTTGCTTCTACTTTTGTTGCCATTGTAGTTACTATGCTTCTTGTTGTTTTTGTTTTTGGGTGGGGGGTGATGGTCGTAATCCTTCACGGGGACCAGCCGGCTTGAAGGATGCTTGGTGTTTTTTCCTGTTCTTGCTTGATTCTTATTGATTTTCTGGCTTTCGCTGTTAGTATTTAGTTTTTTGCTGTTTCTGGATTGTAACTGATTTCAGCTCCCGCAATTGCAGAGGAAGACAAGATCAATCTTTTAGGTTCGGTTCTAATCCCGTTGAATTCTGGAGTGGTTGGGTTACTCGTAGATGGCTGTGGAGAGCATTCACGCTTTCTTTTTTCCCGATTATTGCTCTTTGGCCCCTTAACTACAATTTTATCATAGTTAATGTAAGCGACATTGCCCTTGTTCCTCTCCTCTTTTAGCAGTGGTAAAAGATTTTTCCTTATTTCCAGCACCTCTTTGGGGAAATCTTCAGCAATATACACCTCTTCTGGGAGTCCCGATTTATTTTTCATTATAAGATGCTTCTTCCAAATTGTTGTAAACTGAACTAGAATGGGGCGTGGCTTTGTTGATTTGTTCCCAATCCTGTAGGCTTTATTTATCTCACTGCTTGCAATGCAAGTTCCTGTTTCTTCAATGGTTTCTTTCATAAAGTCCACCAGTTCCCATTCGTTTTTGTTATCTTCTTTAATTCCAAAAAACAGGAGGTTATTTTTCCTCTTTTCCTTTTCCAAGTACTTAACTCTGTCTTCTAATTTATTTACTTTTTCCGATAGTTGCTTATTCTCTTCAACTATTTTCATTATTTTTGTTTCAATTGCTTCCGTTACATTTTTGGATACAGAATTAGTTATAATTCTTGCCTGATTATTCATCCTTTCGTCTATTTTATCTATTTTCATATTTAATTTATTTAGCAGTTCTCCAATATTTTCCATGTTCATGATGTATGGGGTAATTTCGTTCTACGTTCTGGCAACACAACTTTTGGGTATTATTGTTTTGGCTTCCGGCAACTCTGGGCACTGTCACTGTCAAATGTCAAATATGATCACTTGACTTTGCCTTAGCTGCGGGTAGATTGCAAAAGTTCCTTTAGTTACTATTTGTAGGTATACTTATACATATACTTTTTTCTATGTATTTTCTCTGTTTTTCACAAACTTCATCCAAATCCGTTCAGCTGTTAATGCGTGAATAGCCGCGTATTGACTGATCGAGCAGCCTCGGACGTTTGTCGCGCAACAGGCAATGATAGAATGACAAAAAATGCATAAAAAACATGATTTCGATAGACACGCAAACATAATGATCTTTTTGCTAAATTAATACATGTACTTCATGTGAAAATAAATGGTTATGGAAGCCTTGTTATTGTTGTAAGTTAGACATGCTTATATATGGGTACATTTCAAACATGAATCGTGAATATATACCTCCTATCTAGTTGAAGTACATAAAAAAGGGAATTCTTGTAAATAGTATTCTCGTTATTGTCCTATACTGTCTGTGTCGTCACTAATGTTATTTGTTCTAGGTAACCTACCTGAAACCTCCCTTGAACCGTCAAAACCTACCTACCGTTCAAAACCTACCTAACGTTTCAATAGGCTCACAGAGTGGCTAATGTCAAAGTTGTCATTGGCAAAATCCATTTCAACCTAGAGATGGGAAAGGCATAATTAAAAAAGAAAAAATTATATATGGGTACATTTCAAACATGAATTGTAAATTACATAGGTACCTTGTATCTAGTTTAAGTACATAAAAAAGGGAATGTTCTTAGATAGTAGGTTTTTTTATGAAAAAGGGAAGAAAACAAGCATGCGGGTCAGTTGATAAGAAGCAATCACCATCGTTAATGGGAACCAGGAAGCCCATGAAGATAAAGAGGAAGTAGTATTATCTTTATAACTCTATGGATTTGTCTACAATACAAGGGAATGGTTTGTGGTCTAGATAAAGAAACTAACCCCACTAGGCAGTTTCATGACCAGCCATGAAATGTATGAGCCTTTCCATCCATAGCTGTACCTGTATGTTCCTATTATGATCATACTCTGTAATTGGGTAGAGGGTCTTTAGTTAGCAAGTTTACTTCGTTGCTCCTTTTTGCTAACTCATATCTGTGAGGCAATTCTCGCATCAGTAGAGATGAAGTCATACTCGAGATAAGCCAAAAAGAGCTGTCAGATCCCTTCAAAATCTTTCATTTTGACACATCTCGAATGTGAGATGAACCTCGATGAGTGCCAGAATTGGGGGCCTGGTGCCAATCGTTGTGAAGAAGCAAGTAATACCCTCCAGGGTATTACTTGCTTCTTCACAACGATTGGCAGGATCCATCCTGCTAAGGAGAAGGCTACAAAATAATAAAACAGGTTACCTTAGGACTGGAATGAAAGAAACCATCTTCCATCATCATCTGCTGTCAAGAGGCGAAAATTTGGTTCCCATATTGTTATTTTTACAAAACAAAGGCAAGTGTTCCGGTCGCTGTTCCCGCGAAGACAAAGCCTCGACGATTGCGTGTTCAGAGTTATTGTGGGTCACAAATTTACGCGAATACAAAACTAGGTCACAAAAGTTCGATACACGACGAAAGTATTGATAAAACTTTTTAATCGATTCCCTAGCAATCAGTTGCAATATGCCAATGAAAACAGACTACATTTAATACAATTTAAGCTAAGTAACTTAATTTCAGGCAGTTAATTAGCTATGAACGTAATTATTAACGTTTCTCGCGTATTTTCTGGTATTCTCATTGGAATTGTAAACACCGGTATTATGACAGTCGATTGCCATGGCAACTGTTCGCACTGTTCCAGTCACACTTTTGTAAGTGCGAAAGTGAATGTAAAAAGTTTTTTTAATTTACCGAAACGAGGAAACATTAAAAAATATATATGGCGGGAATTTTAAAAAGTGCTGAACTATTTATTATTTAATAGTTTTATTACATGAATTGAGACATCTGGGATGCACGGGATATGTGAGTCAGATGAACTAAGTAGAAGAACTATTCATTTCATATCTAATTATAAATTTTTCGAATCCAAGTTGGCGGATGTTATTACAGCAAAAAAGTAAAAAGGTCTCAAATAAATGAACTTTAGTCATTATGTCGATTTTGTTCCACAAAAAGTAGTGTCGTAAATTAAAGTAGCTTTTTTATTATACATGTAGTTTTTTTTGCTTTTTACATGATTGAAATTAAAAGCTAAAATGTATAACTTAGGTTAGACACCAATTCCAGACTCGAACAGAATTAATCAAAATAAAATTCGATAAAACAATTAAAATAGACGGCTAATTAAGTTTAATTTAAGCCATTCTCATTACTGATGATGAAATTAATTAATTTACACGTTCAGTGACCCCTTATCATTATCAATTTGATTGTCCTTATCAACTTATCACTTCCCAGCCACATGTCAAAGTGTTTGTCTAAATGCCGATAGATGTCGTTACTAGTTACAAAAACACTACTATGAAATAAAATTAAATAGATGGTATCATTATACTGGATTACAGGGAAACTGGAGTTTGTGAATTTGGTCGGGTTATAGCAAGTAATGCGGCTGCGCTGGAACAGCTGAGCGACGGCAGCGACGCGGCGTGATGCGGTTAAACTTCGAACTAAACAGTCGCATCATGTCTGCCCGCCGGTCCGGTGTATGATGCTTGGCATTTATAATAACCTAAAAGCATTTCTTCCTCAGTCCGTCCCCTCAAATTGAGGTTTCTTTAAGTTGGTATTTTTACATTAATCTCAGTGACTTTATTTATTTGTTGTTTTTAAAAGTGATAATACTAGTGAATTGCTGCAGTGTAAACTGGATACGCACTTGCTGGCGATTCTAGCTGGCGTTTATCGATTTTCATTTTACAATGAACTTAATGTTTTGTTTACTTCATAATAGTGTGTGACGTTGTAAATTTATTCAAAATGTGTTGTATTCGCCGTTGAGTGTTGTGGTGTAAGATTGATTCAAGTATGTGCGAAGGTGCGCGCGAGACTTCGTGTTTTGGATGACATAAACATGGAATTTGAGAACGACTTCAGTCTGAAAGAATGGGCGAAGGATAAGCCTTTGTCCATTCTGCAGCTGGACCCGGCAGACCGCGCCGTGCTCAGGATCGCAGGTCAGTTTAAAAAGTTAAATTAAAAAAAAAACAACCCCCGCTAAGCTCGGCATATGGAAGTTGTTTTTCGAGCTATTTTATTAATTTTCTCCACTAATCAATTTATGTTATCGTGCTGTGATAGCGTCGCGAGTGAAGATTAATGCTTACAATGTAAACTAGATAAAAATATGTATTAAAACTGAATGCGGTGTGGTATTTTGGTATCATGCTTCGTTTGTTTTTTCGTGTTGTTACGGCCTCACGTAGTTTTCACTTTCGTACAATCTTGTCGGAAATTGGTCTAGAATGAACATGCAAGCTAGTCGGACATGAGTGAGTCCGTAGTTATTTACCGTTTTTGAATTAAAACTCAAGGTTGAAAACCGCCGGTTAATTAACTACGTATTTTTTACTATTATTGCTGAGATGGTACAAACGATATTTGCCACTTGTCTATTGACGTTTGTAGTGACGAGGTTAAGCCGTGTTGATTTACGTATCTACCGATTATCGACTAAGGGTGGCAGGTTATTGCAATCGATTATAATGACGATTTTCAAAATATTTTTATCTGAGTTACGACGATGAACCTCGTGCAGGTTCCGCCCGGATTGGTACCATAATCTGATATTGTTTCAGTCAGAAATCTATGCTTTGAAAATTCAAAATTCGCTTTTTAGTGAGTCTGGTTGCTTATCTAAGTTACACGCCTAATGTCAATTGCTCACAACCCTTAACAAAATATTGCTTTTCCCAAGGGACGTTAATTCTTGAGGAGTTCTCCTGGAGTGCGATTTTTGAATCTCACCGGGTGAGTAAAGCTCACCAAACTGGCCGTTTTTCATAGAAATTCGGTCATTTTTGTGAGCTTTAGTCACCTGGTAAGATTCAAAAATTGTACCTCTTCACCATCAGCCTCATTTAACCAAATGCATTGCAATGAGCATAAATTGCCTTAGCAACTAGGTATATTAAAATAACCGCGCGTATCGCCACCCGTGAAATACTTATTATTGAGTGGTTCCGGAGGATGTCTGTATTCACCATCAGTTCCAGTTTTCCGATAGCAAAAGTACAAGTTACTATAAAAAATATCCAAATCGCTACAGGTATGCATATATTTTTTTAAGATTTACCTCGATTTCTCCGGGATCCCACCATCAGATGGTGACCTGATGACAATGGAACCAACTTGAAAGTATACCCTTTCCAACAAAACAAGATTTTTTCAAATCGGTCCAGCCGTCTTCGAGTAATCCCGGAACATACTCCTCCTTTTTTTGAAGTCGGTTAAAAAGGGCGCGTTCTTAGTCATGGGGATTTTTTTGGTTCATTTTAATGTTTGACTTAATGTTTTGATATCTTATTGATTTTGAAATAAATTAATCGATTTCAACAAATTTACGAAAATGTTATCTGAATCGAAACGAAGAACTTGGTCACTACACTAAGTTTAAGAAAAAAAAGACTTAATATGTAACTGTTTACGTGTTGAGTTGTTAGTATGAAATAGTTTATTATTACGATAGAAATAAATGTAATAACCACTTAATTGCACCTCAAAAGAGCATATGCATAGCTTTTAGGTATCTGTGAAGCTCAAAAGTTGTTGAATATTTTATTTATAATTTCAATGGATAATGCACATTTACGTTATATGGGTGTTGTCATGTGTCAAATGATGGGTCTTACATATATACTTCTGTACGATGTTTTCCATTTGACTTCCTGTAGTTGATTGTCTTGTCCCGCTGGTCCCCTCTACAGGTGATTGGAGTAGAGTGGGTACGGTAGTGAACGCCTAGGACGTTTGCATTTTGTATGCATTTGTCCCCGCTTTCAAGGTCAATCGATGTCCTCGGAAATACCCCGAGGTTTCGCGTAAGTACATTAAGCATTCTAGGCACTTACGTGAGGCTAGTTGAAGCACTGAAAATTACAGTAAACTTATATCACTAACAAAACTGTGGCCCTCCCCACAGAAATTATAAATAATGGGGAAATGAGCCTCTGGTATCGAGTGGGTATGTTTCAATTGGTTTTAGGTACAACCATTTCGCATATTCTAGGTATGTACGTCATATAATATAACCTACGTAAATAGATACTACAGAATGTGACGGTTATTTTAAGAGGCTAAGTACAGCGAATGATCTTAGCTAAATGTCGTATAAACCCAAGTTTTTCTAGTACAAAAAAAGTACAGTTGCATGGTTGCATCTAATAGGTGGAAAGTATTTTAAGCATTATACTTTATTATTACTCAACATAGTGCAATACTACACGTCGCGGTCGCAACTTTTATCGAATTATTAGTTCACGCCATACAGCTTACTCTTGACGTGCTTAATTAGTCCTACACATCACCGCCGCCCATGAAAGCCAGCGACGTTAAGAGCATCGCTGATCCATTACCAGCCATCCCGTGCGAAACCCAGTAGAGGCGATCACCTCTAGACATACAGCTACTGCTGACTTTCTTGCGGCGTTTCTTCCAGAATCTTCCATTTACCGAAGAGCTAGTAGATTCAGACATGTAAAAGAGCCTATATTGCGCTACTTGCTAAATAAATTTTTCATTTTCAGCGTACCTATATCGCTTAAGGCCGGGCCACACCGGATGCGTAACGCAGCTCTTTGTAGCGCTGCGTTACGTGCACGCAACGCAGGCGATGTGGCATCTCAACACATAATTCCATACTTACAACCGGCGTGTGCACGCGCGTATCTCCGGAGCCGTGCTGCATACGCATCCGGAGTGGCCCGGCTTTTCACTGCCTCTGTTTGTTGCCTTTAAATTTGTCTTTTTTTCACGCCTCTTCTTGAAGGCGTAGGATATGACGATTTACGCATGGCCTTTTTAGCTGAGTTTTTCCTACACTGGCTTAGCTACCCAAGGGATAGGCAGTGCTGTGCCCGAGGGCCCTCAAGCACAGAATAAATAACGTACAGAAACTTCTCTTTTACGACCGCGATTAAATGAATTCCAACTTTATTCACACGCTCAAAAAGTTCGTATTACTTCATACACCGTAGGCCAGGCGGCGCGAGTCAAAAGGGACGCGCCGCCCGCTCCCGCCTTCCCTGACACAACGGGATCGAGCGAGCGAGCGCGTGGGAAGCTGACAACCTACTGCAATTTGCCTATGCATAGTCAAGGCGGTCGAGCGTACATACAGTGCGGAGTGGAACCCCCCTGCCTTAAGCTCAGGGGGCCCCTGGCCAGCATCCCTCTAGCTGTCCTACTCCCAAAATAAAAAACGTTGGATTTTTTTTACATATTTCCAGCAACTGCTTTCACCGTTCCAATTCCATTCAAATGGAAACAATCAATTTCACCAAGGTTCAGCACAGCACTAACTAAGTGTCTAGTGCTGTAATTATGAAATAATGAAGGCTTGTTGCTTGGTACATAGGCTACGACAATATAGGTACGTATGTACCTAAGCATAGGTCATTACACAAGAGCTGCCACCGATTTTCTATTAAGTGCCAATTCAAGAAAGAAAATATTTATTCAACAAAGAAAAACCAGAATAAAATACAGTTACAAAATGACACTGTTGATGCTGCAAGAGACCCCAGTCAGCATTTCTGGCTAAATCAGCAGCGCTGGGTTTCACTGGGGTCTTAAACTTAAAAACTATAAACCTTAAATCTAAAACCTATCGGATGAAGCCATACTCACTATGACCGTACGGTCATAAATTCCTTCGCCTCCATACATTTCCGAAGGCAGCTCTCATGTATCGACCTATACGCGGGTAATTTTTACCCAGATGCCGCCAGAAGGGAGGGTTATTGCGGATCTAAAGGAGTCTTTACTAGTGTTGCAAGATATCCCGACTTGCGCGGGACGTCTCGATTCTCAGAAGTCTGGTGTCATGTCCCGATCCACCAATCGAGACGCTAAGTGTCCCGATTTTGTTCTAACTTCCTCTATCTGTACTTTGATCGATGAATTTGTTCCTACGTGCGTCCCTTTCTTATGACACTAGTTTGACAGAGACGCAGAGAGGGATAATTTAAACCTGGACCAGTTTCTGCACGCCTTTTCTATCACCGCTGCCCATGCACATTTACAGCACCATTAGGACTGCTAGTGCGTTGCCGGCCTTGCAAAAAGCCATTGTATACCAAGGACAAAAATATATTCGCGTCGAATTAAGAACCCCGCTCCTTCTTCGATTTTTTGAAGTCAGTTAAAAACTTCGATCAATGATCGCCAGACTAATATAGACCTGTTCTTTTAGCGTGGGCTGATTCGTTAAGCGGATATTTTCCTATCCTAACACTTGGAATTCTAGCTAATACATGATTTGTATGTTAATGCCGAACTATATCAATAAATTTGTCTTAATCTACATTCGGAACATCTCGAAAACCCACTCGGAGGTTAAAATTAAAAACTAGTTTAATAATTAATTGTGAGAAAATATAGCGTTGAAATACCGGCAGCTATTAATTACTACCTCATGGAAACTTGTTCGCGAAATTACGTCTTGCTTACCACACTACCATACTACAGTGATATAATTAGTATCAACTTATATCATTCCAAATATAAAGAGCTTCCGTTTGACATAGTCAAGGAGAGATTTAATCTAACGATATAGCCATCCTTAATTATTTTGGTTTTACATTGGCTTCTTTGTGTTTTTTTTTCTCTGGCACTGCACGACTTGTGCATTGCCATTCGTCAAGTTTTTCGTTAAATTTGTTGTTTTTTTTAATAAAAAATTAGGGAAACATATTCACGGGAAAATCAGGTTTAGGAGCGAGGTAATGGTAAAGGTAAACAAACGGTATCATTCGAGGCTGCCTTATTAACTTACCATGGTTATATTATGTCAGTTCTAAGATACGGTATAATATTGTGGGGCAACTCTGTCGACGCCGATCGTGCCTTCATTGTACAAAAAAAGTGCATTAGAACTCTTTGTGGAGTAGACGCAAGAGAATCCTGTAAGCCTTTATTAATCAAACTTAATTTGTTATCTTTACCTTGTGTCTATATCTACGAAATAGCCATATTTGTAAAAGCCCATCCGGACCTATTTACCTTTGTCGAAGACAAGAAAACAACAAGGAGTCACAGACGATGCAGGTTAGCATTGCCAACTTGCAACAGGCTTGTACTTAGGAAAAAAAGTGCTCATAATATGTGTATAAATATTTTTAATAAGGTACCTAGCGCCCTCAGAATATTGCCCTGTCGCGAATTTAAAACAAAGTTGCGCAGAATGTTAACTGATAAATGTTTTTACAGTATCACTGAATTTTTAAATCACAAATTTGAAGAAATGTATGACGCAAAATAATGTTGTTTAATTTATTTTAATTTAATCTAATGAAATTTATTTGACATTATATAATAATTTTGCACATTATTTTCAATGACATTAATAATTTTTCTCATAATGAATTTACGATGACCTATTCCATTAAGACAATGTTATTTTTATTATTTTCGACCGAGTGACTCAATCACTGACGTAACTGACATTAGATTTTCACATGCCTAACTTGGCTGAACATGTCATGGGAAGCATTGTATAGTATATAAGACCATATTCAACCATATGTTCACTGTGAATAAATAAACATTTCATTTCACATTTCATTTCATTTCATTTCATAATGAAAACAAAGATCAGTAGGATAAGTGACAGGATAGACATATAAATAATTGTTAATATAAATGGAACATAAAGGAAAAGGAGAATGTATATATGTATCTTAGACTTTATAAATCAATGACTATATCTTGGACAAGGATGTTTGGAAATGATCCCGATCTGTATTGGCGATCCCTGGCTCCAAAGATTGTACACCTGCTGTGTTAAATTGTTAAATTGTAAAAATTTTGAATATTTGAGATGTAAAATAACATTGTAATTTTGATTTATTTAAAAAATTACACCTCGTTGAGTTTCTTGCCGGTATCTTCTCATCAGAGGTTTTTCCGAACCGGTGGTAAATTTTTTGACATTCATAAGTGCTACCTGTAAGCCTAATCTGAATAAAATATTATGACTTTGACTTTGACTTTAATATCGTTACTATTGATAAAAGATGCTAAAGAGTGATAGATGGAGGGGTCAAGCGAGGAGAGGAGGACATTTATACTGGTAGGGAGAGGGTTCTTTATGTTTATTCCTATTATTATTACATAGTATAATACAAAGTCTCTATCCGTTCCATCAGTCCTCACATCTTCAGCCACTTCCTCCTGAACGACGCAAAGGATTTTGATACGATTCTCAGCGTCATTTGACGATAAATTGTTTTAAACTTGCGCGATTTTCACACATATTGATAATGTTAACGGGACGTTTTTTTACTTAGCCTGAGTGTCCCACTGCTAGGCAAAGGCCTCTCTTGATTTCAACATATCCGGGTCCTGGGCTATATCCAGCCAATCCTTGAATTCGGCGTCGAGATCGTCTCGCCATCTTCGCCTAGGCCTGCCTCTCTGCCGGTAACCGTCCGTCGGTAATGTGACATAAATGCGATAGAATCATTGTAAATTCGGCCATGTTTCAATGGCCGTGGTCACGAAGACTGAAGTGAAGGTTATTACTGCTGTTTAGCGTTTTAAATATCATTTAGACATTTTTGTACCGAAGGTAGATCCTAATTGTACCCTTGCAAATGTTTCGTGGTTAAATTTTTTGCTTTAAAAAATACCCTCCTTGTAGTCAGATAAAGGGAGATGTCAAGCTAGAAATATATAGAATTAGTAACAAAGTACAGGTACAGCAAGAAAGTAACAATTACATTTTGTTACGAGATCGTGTTACATCAGTTACCTAGCTGTTTGTTTTTCGTTTTATGGCTTCTCGGACGAAGTACCGAAATCAGCACGGTCCGCTGCGCTGGGCACTCTAATTACAAGGTAATTTAACCCTTGAAAGATTACACGTAATATATATTACAAGTTCTAGTCTAAATGGGCCAGTTTCAGAATGTATAATACCTTAAGCATTTTGCGTAGGAGTGCAGTCATGCACATGAGACCACACGCTAACTAGGTGTCAGATCAAAATTAACGGTTAACCTGCGCAGTCTGATCAGTGGTAGGGGATGAAGGGTGATCGCATTATCTGTTCCGTTATGCTATTGGCTGCGTCGGTCGACTCATGCGCAGAATCTCCCTTCCACAGCTATCCAGCGATCTATTTAATGCTTCTAGTATACATCTTAGCTAGGCAATAAATAATGTTCATTCTAGATATCGTAAGAATATTTTAACGTGTTGGGCCAATCTTCGGCTAGTTAAAAAACAGCTTACTAGCTTACTGCCTACATGTCATGATCATGACTATGGCTAATCACCACTAATCAGCTTCAACAGTTACAGCTGTCATCATAAAGCTACCAGTCAATTCGCTCAACTGAAACTTTACGATCCAAAGAGGATGTCAGCTAATTTAGGTTCGTTGACCGCAGGCACTGCCGAATACGGATCAGAAGTGGGATCTCTCACACATATGTGCTTTCTGGGATGTCATGTAACTGAGACGACTTGTGACCTTTCTTGGTTAACAGAAAATAGAGACATACCGTAACTTGAGGTAGCTTTGAAGCTCAGTGTATTGAGCTACAAAAAAATTGCCCTGACATAAAACGGTCTCGCACTTTTATAAAGCCTTAAGACTTAAGCCCTGCAGTTATCAGACAGTTCAAGATCATGCTCACTTGCAGTATCTTTAATAATAATGTACGAGGGTTGTACCGCAAAACACCTATGTATTTTCTAGTTTGTAGGCATATAGGTGTTTGCAATAAATCTTACCTCCGTATCAGCTTAATCAGAGTTACGATAGGCTGTGCTTTAATTGCCGTTGAAACTAGGCTTAGCAAAGAACGTTTAAATTTAGAAACAGAAACGGTATAAATGACGACGAAATGATGAATGATGACGGTGTATTGGACGACCTGTATGGCACAGTGGCACATGTGCCTGCTTCCCGTGCAAGAGGTACCGAGTTCAAATCCTGGTATGGGCAAATATTTGTGTGACGATCACGAATGTTTGTACATGAGTCTTGGATGTTATATGTATTTAAGTTTGTATTTATCTATATAAGTATGTTTATCCGTTGTCTAGTACCCATAACACAAGGTTTCCTTAGTTTGGGACTAGGGCAATTGGTGTAAATTGTCCCAAGATATTTATTTATTTATTTTATTCAAATTCAATTTTTGAAGGGGTTATTGGACTCCTTGATTAGTCCAACGGGGATCCCACCATATATCTTTTTACGAGTATGACAAGAAGACATGATGGCGTATTAATGAACAAAAGTTTGGCTCGTTATACATGAATCATCAAATCGACTCAGTTTGTAGCTAGCGATGCCGACATTAAGGCTGGGGCACACCTGATGCGTGTGCAGCACGGCTCCAGCTCGCTTCGTAGAGCTGCGTTACGTGCACGCAACGCAAGCGACGTCGCATCTAAACATATAATTCCTTACATTACAACCGGCCTGCGCACGCGCGTCTCCGGAGCCGTGTACATGCGCATCCAGTGTTGTCAGGCCTATAGATTAATTACTGTTGTCAAACTTCCAAATAACTACGATTTTGATTAAGATCGGAGACAACGTGTGGCAGACACCTGGCAGCACTGAGTTTTAATCGTGAATATCTTCACGTTTAAATTAAAACCTAACAAAATATCAGAACAGTGAAGACGTGGCCCAAAAGTCTCTGTAACTAGGTCATAAAATACAAAATAGTGGATGCCGGTGTCGGTATTCCTGAATGAAATGTATTATGACTTATGTATTGAAAACGCTGTTAGTTACGTGTTATTATAATGTTTTTCATAAAAGCCCAGTTTAATAAAAGTTCGTAAGATCAGAAACTCGATACAATTTTTGTTATCACTTTCCGAGATCTGACGGATTTTTATAAAACATAGCCTTAAGAGTTTCTTTAAAACATACTAACATAATCTCCTTTGTTTTCCAGATGCTACCCCTCCACCCGTCTCCCATCCCGCCTGGCTGCAGAAACAAAACAGTCACTCAAAACCAATTTTGTTTTATTCCTCCTCCTTCCTTGTCTTTGTCCATCTATCTACTAATGAAAATTATCTGTGGTGTTTAATTGTAATCAATATTTCAACGAGTTATTGCAGCATTATGGCCGTTATCGACATTCAAACCGAATTAAACAGTTAATTTTAACAGATTTTCCAAGGGTCAAAATGTTGGTAGGCTAACCTATCCGTGGTTTGAATATTGGAAATGTCCATTAAACTATTGACGTGGCTGGTGTTAAGGTTAACCTTTCAACGCTATGCCAAAAACAAAAGCCATCGAGCTTGATACCGACTCTAACATGAGTGGCACAAGGAATTCTTTGTGACGCAGTTCAAGCAGTCAATGATGTATCAGCAAAAGCTCTAAGATCAGCAAGCATATGCAAATTTCACATTAACTAGGCAAAGTTAGGGTTTTTACTAGAAAATTGGTTAACGACCATTTTATTCACATATTTTTTCTATGCTTATTATTTCATTCAGCACTTTATTGCAAATTCTATAGATATTTTAGCGAAATAAAACGGTTTTCGAAGGCATCGTGTTGTTAGGAATGGGTACAGATTAGATCCCTTTAATTTTAATTAATTAAATTAATCGTGAACCCATCAAACAAAATAATTTTACAATTTATTTACCGAGGTCGTTGAACGCGGACGATTGCGATATTTGTAGACCTTTGTGGTGTAGTTTACTTACATTAATCATCTGCAGCAGGAACCTTTTCCAAACACACTATTGTCCGACTCTTGCGCATATAAGAGACAAGGATTTGTTCTTCGTCAGAATCTCGAAATAAAACACAAAGTACTCTGAAAAAGCATCCGGTGCTTAGGGTTGAGTTGAGATAGAACAAGGAGTTCTTTGTTTCAAGGAGCATTATTTTCAACAGCATTAAGGTATTTGTTTATTTGTAATGTTGAGAGGGAAATTGTTTTATTCCACCTGCCACATTTGATACGTTCTAAGTTTAACATCTGCCGAATTAATAGCCACCTGCATGCCTTCAGATTGGCTACTACTAATGCTTTCCAGCAATAACAGGCAAAATTGTAAACGAGGGTGCCTTTGCTGCTAGAAATTTAGGCCATGCCAAATACACGTTCTGACTTGATTTGCTCTACGTAGATTAGCTTTTAAATAACTAGTAATAAAACTCGTAATATTTTTCTTTATCGGTTTGCGAGCTCTTCAATCACAATTTTACTCTATCTTAATCCCGTTAGTTGTTGTTTTTGTGTAATAAAACTTATCAAAATTCTGTTTAACTCTCTAAAACGACATGAAACCTTATTGGTTTCTTACAGCGAGCACTGAGGTATCAGGGTATTTTCAAGGCAAAAGTGAATAGGCTGCTACTGAATCAGAGATTAGCGTGCTGTAACTTAGGCCATGCCTCATCTTCGCTTACCAGGTGGGATAGTAGCTAACCGCTGGTCAGTTTATTTATTAAATAAAAACCATAGTAGCTAGTATCAAATGACAATTTTACACGCGTCATCGTAAGAGTACTGAAACGTCTGAGTCAGTCTTAAACAAAGACGAAACGCAGTTCGCGGGTTCAAGGTCGACACGGACGCCATCTTTCTCATATTGTTCGTACCTGCCTCCGCTTTTAATACACTTAGTTGGACGATACTAAATCTATTTATAGCAAACCCTATGCTGCAATTTCACCGTGGATAATTCCAATGCCCCAGGCTCTTGGAGTTAATAGTTTTCAATCAGTGAGTGACAGTTTGACATTATGGTCAAGCTTAAACATTTCGAAATTCGAAGAAGAAGGAATGTCCTCCATTTTGATTTTATAACATTTTGCGCTCTAGTTTAGTGTCTTGGAAATCGAAATGGCGCAGGAAAGAGTACTTTAAAATTGCATTTGGTTCGTCAGCGTTGCATTGCATGCCAATATTGAACAAAATCGGATAAAAAGTCTGCTGGCGTTCTTCGAGCCATGCGCAATCGACCACCGGCGATGAAACTCAAGATTACGTGAATGTTAACACATACACAACATAAATAAAATTTTACTCGGGAAAATAAGTGGAATTCTCTTGGAAGGCTGTGTATTAGCTTCTTTTTTAATTACTTAGAATACCGGAAAATGATGACCTTCACTACAGTGGCTCTGTAACCAAATGTAAATTAGGTGACGTCACGGTTTAAATAGGCAAAGGTGTGTTCTTTATTCTGCTCTGAATACATAGGAAATTTGTATCGTCCATTTGAGGCCTTACCTCGTGTGCTAAGTATGAACATTAACATGCACTTAATAAATAGTCCTCATTCCTAAACTAGAGCATCTCGATGGCAACGCCATGCTTCTCATTTCTTTGTTTCTAGCTAGAAGCAGGCAGTGACGCAAACAACGGTAAATTTTGATAGTTGCCATCATAAGCTTTAATAAGTCACGACCAACTTTAATAAGGTTAAATTGGTTAATGTAATGACGTTTAATGTCTATTGTGTTCTCGACCAACACAGTCGCCTTGTACTGGCTAGAAATTCTTTGTACATTTATTAAAATTTTCTAAAATGTAACTTCTAGACCTAGACCAAAAATAATCCCACTTCTGATAAAGAAAATGGCTCCGCAGCTAATTTAGTTTAGTTGAACGACCACGTATTTCTTCGCCTATAACAGCAAGTATGATCTACATAGTATAGTAAACACTAGTATTAAATTACAATACATACAAGACATACCGTGTAAGTATAGTACGGTTCACTGGCCTGTAAGACGATGCGTTACTTTCTCTGCAGATGCACTAGCGTTTTATTAAAGTATTGTGTGACTCAGTTTTATGACAATACCAAAGTAAATTATTTTCTATGTACACTTTTATACCTCGGAAAATAAACACGTTCAGTATTTTATGAGTGTGCAATGAAAACACGATCTCTCTCTGCGAATGCAATCTCTTTATGGAGGTTTTTTATCTGGATTGGGGGGGGATGATCGATCCAAATCTATTACTTAGCAACTAATCATTTAAATTGATTTACGAGCCGGTTTGAGCTCAATAATTTAACTTGGATTGAATTGCTGTTAGTTGGAAACATGATAACAGTTAACTTAGAATGTTAGGAGGATTACATTTCCGGTATCTGAACCTTCGTTAGCAACCAGAAAAAGAAAAAACATAAATACTACATTTACGGCTGCTTTTTAAGGATAAATACACCAATTGACCTAGGCACAAACTAAGCAAAGCTTGTACTATGGGTACTCTACTAGACAATGGATATATGAAATCCAAGATTCAGATAAAAAAATTAATAGAATAGAATAGAACCATTTATTTCAGGCTGCATAGGCTTATAGAAAAAATACCTGAAAGGCTACATATTTATAAAACAAAACATTAAAACTAGCACGTTACGTCGACGACGTGTGACCTAGTTTCGCGGTGTCCAAAACCCAATTAATAGCCATCATACAAACATTAGACCTTTACGTGATACTAATGATATCTGTAACTTTTCGACGGCAACAACGTACAAGGGGCAAACTGCCTATCTGCGTTTTCTCAAAAACTACAATTAACTTGAGTAATGTGATATTAAATATAGATATAAAGTATAAAAATAATCATACGCGTAAAGTTTCAGATTATTATCTTCACGGAGTAAAAAGTTATGAAGACTTGTACCGTTATTTTGCTCTCCTGTAAAAGTTGTGATTTTTCAGTTAGAATCATATACGTTGTTGCCGTCGATTTACAAGCTTATGGCTTAATACTTATAAACCCAACAGTTAATGTGACTGCGGCATTAAAATTGTCCTTATTAGAGCCTGTTTAATAAATCAAATGCCTTACACGTATTAAAGTAAAGTAATGAGTACAAATTAGAAGACGCCTTTTCTTCGTAATTGACACATTATTGTAACACTGGAGTAGGGTAAAGGCACCAGTGGTCAGCCTCATAACGACTTTTTGAAGTTTGAACGGTCGGCATTTCTACAGGATTAGTCGGATAAATAAACGCATTACGTGGTTAAATTAATTGCTTGTTAAAGATTCAAAACAAAACATAGAAAAAAGTAACAATCTTCTTTATTATATCTATAATTAAGTAAAAACAAAAAATGGCACTTTTTTCCAGTAGTCAGCCTCCGAAATCCAGTATGCAGCCTTGGTGTACCCAGTACTCGGCCTTTACAAACTATTAAACATAATGAGATCAAAATCACATAATATGTGTAAATATATTATATTTATAATATCAAAATCAACGATATCTATATTATTCCTAATATTTATTGTCCCTTATGTCTATTTTCACCCGACTGCGCGACGCAAGGGGGGGTAATGTGTTTATCAGCCTATGTATGTATGTTTGTTCCTTTGTAGCGATCTAGAGACCAAATGCGTGGGTCGATTTTGATGATTCTTATGTCAATCGATTTGTCTTAATCTTGCGAGTGTCACTAAAGACATGACAATAATCAAAATTCAATATGGCGACCATCAGATGCCCTATTGTAAAAAAGAAAAAAAAATAAGTCGACGAACTTTGTTGAGTTGGGTATCATTGGATACGTATTCGAAAATTATTAATAGGTTTTTCATATCATTTTTCATTTTGAATGACCGTTGAGGATCTATAACGATTTAAAGTTGATTAGCAACCATTCTGACGCAATCCGAACTAAAAGTGTAAAAAAAAAGTTTTAAAAAAAACCCAACTGCGTTAAAAGTAAATCAAGACTGAAAAGACTAAAACAAGACCAGTAGCCTGAAGTTCTGTTAAGTAATGTTGAATACCTACACCATTGCAATCAACAGTCGGGACCCATTACTGGGACCATTTGAGCCGGTCTACATTTTTAATGGGTCCCAACTATAGAAGTTCATGAAACTCAATAGTTTCATGAACTTCTACAGTTGGGACCCATTAACTCCCTCCAGTCTTTAGAGGATATGGCTCCAATTCAACCAAACGATCTGCTGGCCTCCCTAATCGGCATTCCGCTTCGTATGACTTCCAGGGCAGAAGTGAGTTTTTCTGGAGGGTATATGTGTATCTGTCTCGGCATTTTACTACAAATAAGAAAAAAAAAATGTAGGTAATTAATACTCAATTATTTGAATATACAAGATACATACATTTTACTCACATATGTCTCCTTAACAGACTTAAGAAGACCATCATTCAAACAATACCTATGTACAGTAAACGTCAAAAATATCAATACATTTTTAAACCTCATTTCAATGAGATAGAGTTCAAAACGATGTACCACGCAAGGTTAATGGCTGAGTACTGGATCCACTAAACCCAATGGTCAGCCGCGTATAACCGTTATTTCAAATGCGGCTGACTACTGGGTTTTACTTTAAATAGACTAGAACATGCTTAACTAAATTTGAAAATTTAAATCTAACGGTCGTAATGGTTGTATCGGCTCGAAAATAAAAATAAATATGAATAACCCAATGGTCAGCCGCGGGAGGCTGGACACTGGATTTTTTGTAAAAAAGTGGTATCCAGTAGTCAGCCCCCTCAATTTATAGGTTAAATGTTGATATTTTTATTAACATATAATGTTAGTTAATAGATAAACTAATAAATAAACCAATCATGTACAAAAAGTATTAACTCTAAACATTAAAACATGGTTTTTCATACCTGTTTAGAGAACACCACGTGCAACAAAAAATATGGCGGACATGACAATATTGCTCTCGCCGACAAAGAGCACCTATATGAACGAGTATACCTCTTCCTCCCGATCCCTCACCGCAACTGTCGCATGATGTATTGACCAAGAAGGAATCAGAGCTACAATTGAAATACTCGCGATTTGTTAAAACGAATATACCAGATATTTATGACCAATAAACGTCTCAAAAGGCTGACCACTGGTCCCTGGCTGACCACTGGTGCCTTTACCCTATGGCAACATTAAAAAAAAGTAAAAGTAAAAAGTTTATTAAACAAGTGAAGATTTCACATTGGGTTAGGCATAAAGGTTTACAATTATTTATTTAATGTTATTTAGATTAAATCAGAATAGCCGAGCATGCTTTGGCACTTAATAATAAAACAACAATGCAATTAAATCAAAAATAGGAATGTGTCCAGCAGACCCCAAACCCATCAATTATGGCTGAACGGGTTTGTACCTATGGCCACAAGTAAATAAAAAAATGCGCTTTTTTTAAATCTTTATGATAGCGCTGTCGTTGAGTTTAAAACTGACGAGATGACCTATAAAACGCGAGGCGTCTCGGAGGCTGGCGCCGCCGCGGCCCTCATCGACGACATTCACTGTTAGTCAAACTAGGGCATTTTCTTTGGACATAGTACAGTTGGCTTGCATCTTTGAGTAGTTGTAGTACTTTAAAAAATGTATTTACTTATTTAGAAGTTTAATTTGAAGGCTAACGTAAAAATTCATTATGGTGACTGACGTGTTTTTGAGTAAAGTTCAAATCTAAGTTAGATGTCAGTAGCTTAGCCTAGGTAGGGTAAATACTCCTATTGTCAGCACGTTATTTCAAGGCGGTGACGATGGCAGTGTTGACAGACAGCAAAAGCCAGGTGCCAATAGAAGGGGTTACCCAACTCTTAAAAATGCAGATACAATATTTCCAAGACAGTTTGCGAAAACGTCGCCAATCGTAACGATAGTTTAAAAAGTTTTTGCTATTACTTTTTACATGCGGTTAGAAAATTGCCTGCACTTTTATAAAAGTAGGTATTCTAAAACCGTGAAATTCACAGCAACACAAATATGTTATTTCGACGTCAACTCATTCGTGACCACAATATAAAGTGGAGCACTTTCTACACCTTCGCTTAGAATTGTAAACAAGATTAACTCAGTTTAATGAATACTTGGACAATCGCAATCTTATTATCAGTAATTGGTTAAGTTAGATCATGATATGTGCCGTAATTAATTCACTTTCTCGCAAGCTTAAGAAGAATCGATTCATTTGAGGCGGGAATTAAAAAATGTCGCAGCAATTAATGTAGTGTGGCTAAATTATAAGACCCGCATAAATTGACAACCCGAGACGTTTTCCTAAAATAAACGAAAGAAACAAAAGGAAGAAAATATTTATTCAATAAAACAGAAAAAAAAGACTAAAGGTAAAAAACAATAAAAAATTACATTATTAATGCTGAAAGGGACCCCACAAACACCTACTGTTGGACTCGGACTGTTTCCTACGCGATTGTTTTGATATTAAAAGTTCAAGATACTAATTTTAATTAATGATGAATGAATGAGTTTCAACCGACTCTCACGAATTTAATGCAAGGGCGGATCCAGCTTTGGCGCCAGGAGGGAGTCACATAGTCGTGGTCTTGTCATATTCTGTATGGTGACAAAATATATAAATAAAATCATTATGTTCAATTAGTGGTCCCCTAAGACCTGGAACCAGCTCAGGGGGGGGGGTCATGACCCTCATGACCCCCCCCCTGGATCCGCCGTTGATTTAATGTACAATTGTTTAGCAGCTTGAACTTTCAAAATCAAAACGCTATGAAACACTGTTTTGTCGCAAAACTATTCGATTTGATAAAAAGTCGACTGCTAAAATTTCGAAATTGCTGCCTCATAATTATCATATGGAGTGATCACCTTAAAGATGATGTTACTAGCAGCTAGTCTAGCTAGTAACTGGCTAAACCAATCTTTAAATAAATATAGTTAAGAAATTAGCTAAAGGCCCCTTGGCCAAGGCAAAATCAAAAGTCCTATCTAACAAATAGCGACTGACAAAGGCTTTCCGCTCGTTCCCTAACAGTAGCTAAAAGCTTCATGATCGGATGATAATGTTGATTATTAAACGCCAACTTGTTTGTAAATAGCTTATTAACGACAAAGTAGAAAACGTAATTAAAATAGACTCGAGTTAAGTATCTCTATTATTTATAATTCAATTGACATGTTTCACATTGGATCAACATGTTTTTTTAAATATGTCAGATATAAACATAGAATTAACCAGAAACCGCCAGCGCGCCTAAAACTGAGGCAACTAAAACCACTCTTAAATGGAGTGGTTGCGCTTTATTGCGCTTAGTCGCTCTTTTGCAAGTAGCGCGTCATGACGTATTGTACTAATGCCAATTTTAATTGTAAAATGCCGTCTTGTGTCGTTCCTTCAAGCAAAAATGCTGCTGGACATACAAAAAAACAGGATAGGACCACATTTCATCTGCTAGTAGCTCTTTTAAAAGTGAATTTATTTAATTATTTAATTTATTTTACTTATTGTGATTGACTTGGAAAAGAGGGCGTCCATTTTGTAAGTGTTGCCAGTGTAGTCAAAAATGGGATCAACCGTGTAAGTATGGGGAATCGGCCCCAGACGTCAATTGATTGCCCAGATTTATTGGCCCAGATATAAGATGCTGATTCACCAAATATTAACCCTTAAATGCCACAGGTATACGAGAAAAAAAAATATTTTTATTTTATTTTATCTAAACTACAGAACCGATTTTTATGAAACTTGGATAGATGTAAGTAACTTAGGTTTAACAAACTGGAACAAATTACCTTGCTACTCCGCGAAACCAGTGCCGGGCTCGTGCAAAATAGCTGCGTCTGTGCGACACTTATATGTTCATGCAAAAACCCACCCTCCTTCGCTTCCACGCGAAACAACATATATCACACAGACTCAACTACACACCACCACCACTAAACACTAAAACTACACGATCGACGCGCGTTTCGCCTCTATACGAGGCATCATCAAGACCAAAAAAAAATTTTGCTTGGGTGCTTTTGTTTTTTTGCTAAAATGTTGGCGGTAGGCGGGATTAAAGAAAAATGTTTTAGTTTGTCAGTACGCCATTCGTTCAAGTACCGAACGGTCGTACTGTTCGATCTTGATGATGCCTCGTATAGAGGCGAAACGCGCGTCGATCGTGTAGTTTTAGTGTTTAGTGGTGGTGGTGTGTAGTTGAGTCTGTGTGATATATGTTGTTTCGTGTGGAAGCGGAGGAGGGTGGGTTTTCGCATGAACATATATATATATGTCGCACAGACGCTGCTATTTTGCACGAGTCCGGCACTGGTTTCGCGGAGTATTATTATTATTATATTATAGGCGAGCAGCATCATTGCTGATATGCCTATCTCAAAGTTCCACAAGTTATTTTAAAGTCTTGAGTAGTAAAGTAATTTGCTCCAGTTTGTTTATTTTGTTATTAATAATACCGATTTTTCTTTAAAAATGCCGTAGAGTTCTTGCCACTTCTTCTCACGGAGCTTTTAAAGTGGCAGATAAAAAATTAAATATTTGTATTTTTGGAAAGAATAATTAAAAAGATTTAGGCTCAGACTTTGAATGATGTTTTATTATTTGTATGATTAACTAAACTTAACTAAACGACTTTAAAGCAACTGGGTAAAATGATTGAATACTGGTTGTATACAACGTTAGTTAGTACCCTATGCCTTAATAATTATATTTGTTAAATATTTTTAACAAGTGTCCTGGGTGGGTGCAATGTTTCCACAAAAAGTGTGGAACTGCTCACGAGCTGGCAACATTACGCGGGCGGGGGGCGGGGCTTGCGCGGGACGTGCGCTTTGTTTTTGGACACAGCGCCGGGTATGACGTTTTAGTTGAACGCGCCTTCTAGTTAATTCTATGGATATAAATAAATATTTGTATTTTTATCAATGTTGCCAGTTAAAAATGACATCACGCGCGAATATGTATAAAGCGTATTTTCGTCCCACAAATCAATATAAGTCAGTCTAGACTTGTCACGGCCAATACCAGCGAAATCAATACGAAAACATCGGCTCGCACAAAATGAAATAACCCAGTTGTTTGACATTTTACAATAGAAACGTGCAATGTCAACCTGGGACCCTGACCGCGCATTGGTCAGTTCTACCGCGGCGGCCAATGACCCAAAGATTACCGCCAGAATATTGGAGGATTACGCGCATGCGCTAACCGCATCGCGCGGGAAAACGCGATTTGAATTCAAATTTCGAACGTGACAGTTTATAGCGGAACTAGACAAATATGGCGGACTTTCTTGATAGCCAGAGACAATTTATGAATGAGTTCTAGATAGTAAATTATAATGAGTCATAGTCATTGTGCGTACGATTTGGCGCCAAGTGTTTCTTTCAACAAGAATAAGCGCTATTAGATTTACGTTTTCTATTTTCAATCTTGTTCCGGTCGCTGCGTTACAGTTAATTTCGTTCGAAGCAATAAACGAGTTGTTGAAATATTTATGCACATCCTTTTAAAGTTTTTAAACATAACTACAGGAAAAATGTAACTAGCTATTATCAAATCAGAAGGTTCCCAAGGGCTAAAAAAAGGTCAACAAAAAACCTTGATAATCTTGGTCGGCTTTTCAATAAACAAGCTGACAAGATTAATTGGTTTAAAGATAAATAGTAAAGGAAAAACCTTGACATTTGACTATTATTAAACGACACTTATTGTAAGATTAAGCACAGCACAATAAACATTTATTATCATTTCGCATTCAGAACTAATGGTATATTCATTCGTTTGCATTGGCCAATCGTGCATCAGCAATTGGTCAATTTAGTTTAAGGTTTCAATTTAATTCAGCGTCCTATAAAACTGTGCTTGCATGCATATTTAAATTGCTACCGGTTCTGACCAGCAGCTTTACGAATCGTAAAGCATATTGTATGCATCATGCGATATTATCTGAGAAGGCTAGTAGAGACCAGTATACAACAAGCCAACCGCAACCTCCATAAAGTCTGACAGCCTAGTCGCGTTTCCATTGCTTTCGCTAATTCGAGGGACCTGAGCTGCATATTATAGGTAAAGGACTAATTTAAGTTCATTTACGTAGGCATTAAAATTATAAGGTTCAATAACCATCTTTATTACTAATGAAACAAAAATTAAACAGTAAGACTAAATTAACTAAACAATCAAATTACATAAAAACAAAATATAAACTAAACATGAATACTAACATTAAAACTAAAAGATAACAAAAAAGGTCCGACGATACTGACAGCATTACCTCTCTGTATAGCTCAGCTTGTGTGTCACATGATTTTAATTATTTCAAGCCCAATCCCCCCCCTCATTGTCACACTTTCCCATCTCTTATTAACACACGGGCTGTCACGTGGCTAACTCGTGGGTTTTTCAATTATGATTCCCATGGTCTACCTACCTTTCCCCAGATTATATTCAGCTACAATAACTTATCTAACCGATCTATGCTCCTTGCGTCATACCCAGCCTTGTGGCTAAGTACTGAATTATCATAATGCCGCACGACTATGTTAAAATACTCCAAACAGTTTCAACAGAATTAGATAAGTCTTCAATTTGCATATGTTTGTCCTTAGTTTGAACGAGTTTTTTGTACGTGATATAGTTAAAGGTTAGACATGTTTGGAAAAGGAATTTTTGGGAAGCGTCAAAATTACGAAGTACAAAAGTTACATGTTGTAAAAGTTATACGAATTTGATCACATCGGCGGCAGTGGAGACTTTGGACCGGTCAAAATTAATGACCAATTTAGACATTAATGACATTAAAATTAACGCCTACTTACTGCGGCACACCATTCTCCAGATACTAGTTAAGCAGAGCCGCTGGCAGAAATGGATTGAACTTGTGCCATCATTTTAGAGCAGCTGGATACATATCTTATGTCATTACCTACTTGGGCCAATAAAACTGGGTTCTGTGATAGAGTGTTTGGTAGTACACGGATTTTCTGTTCCGTGATAGGTACCACCGTCGAAAAAAATCATGAATCATATCTAACTCAAGATTTCGCGTCCATTAATCATCCGGTTACTAGAAGTCCGATTCGATTAAATCAACAGGAATGCGAATTGACTTGGGCGATAACTCACTTGCGAATTGATAAATAAGTGGAACTGTCATAGGACGTCTTATACAATAAAATGACTGGTTTTACTACTCGTAGCTCTTTCATTTCCTTAAATATCGATGGCACTTATAAGGATTAGAGTTAATAAGGGTCTCTGGTGAGGATCCCGGAAAACCGATGGATGCGAACAGCACAAGACTGACCGTCGTGGGACCTTAGAGCAGGCCTATGCCCAGCAGTGGGCGTCCTCCGACTGATATGGTGATGCTGACTAAGGATACCCCTAAATGTAAACTTCCATACGAACTACAATGAACGTATGTACTCAACACTGTAGTATACCATATAACAAACATGTAGTGTTGTACCCATGTTGTACCAACGACAATAAGGCTAATGATGTCACTGGGCGAGGCGCGTTCAGCACCTGTCATAGAACGCCCTAAGGGCCTGCTGTGACAATAATAAACAGAAATTAAACTTTAGATACTCCAACCCCATTTAATTAGCATGGAATGCTAAAACAAAACTGGCTTTGTCTATGGCAGACCTCTCTTTTAACGAATATTCGATGATAGCTGTCAAATATCAACGCCGGCGGCCATTTTACGGAGAGAATGGTCAGCGAAGGTTTGAAAATTTATAATATTTTGTATTTTATCTATAAAAGTAGGAAAATACTTTGGTTATTAGTTGGATGTTAATGAAATTCATGTTTCACTTCTACAGACGATTTCAGAGACTAGATGGGGCAGAGAGGATCATGTTCCATTTTTTGTGTTAACAGACTTCTTAAATTTCGCAACAGTTTTTATCCCTTAATGGCGGCCACTGATTGTCAAATTAACGCCGTTTATTTAATTCTAACAAGATTTTTTTAGTGCTATTTAAAGCCTGCGTCCTAAAACTGCCAATCAGTTCCAACTAAACATTCCAAAAAAGGGTTTACCAACCAGGTCTGTGTTTATAAAGTAAGCACGTCCACTCCAGGTGGCTCGCGTCTCCAAGAATTCTCAGCTAAACGAGCGGTGTCCAATATCACCAAGGTATTTAACATCTCAGGTTTCTGCAGAGCTGTTAACATCTTAGCATTAGAAAGTTTGAACCTTTTACCATTTCCTACTTAACTGTTTTCTAATCGTAGGAACACAATGCTGAGCGTAATTTATACAATAGATTTTTGTGCAGAGACTGGTAAAAGAACCTTGCAGTGCTAGTGCGGTAATGCGGCGAATTTGCTCAGTTGTGACAGATGTATAAAAGTTAAGAAAAGTAAGATGTCATGGGTGGATTGTTAGCTCTGTTGCTGACAATAATGAGTAAATTTTAATAATATCAATATCTCAAAGTTAATTTTTCAAAGATCTAACGGGATTCATATTTTTCAATATGGAATATAAAATAGTCTATTAAAGAAAAAAATAGCTGCAATCAAGAGTTTCTCTTTGTAAGTTTACCTGCTCTACGCAAAAAGGCATTTCAAGGGGTTAATTCAAGAAATTTCAAAGATCCCTTTTGCATAAGTTAAACTGTAATTACTCGTTTAATGTAATTGGTTAAAAGCCCAATTAATTCTAATATTTATTGCCCGCATAATTTAACCTGTTCACGAAGTCAGGTGGTACTGTCACCTGCCATTCCTGCTAGCAATTGTTCTTACCCACTCAACCATAAACAATCGCGCGTCTACATGCTGAATGACGTTACTCTGTAATGAAAGTTAAGTGTTGCCACATGCAAATAAGTTGGATATAAAGTGTTTTTTTTTAATACGCTGTTTGATCTCATTCTAATCACGCTACAATTAATCAAGCGTTTAATCAGGTTATTCGGTTACTTTAAAGTTGTTGATTAATTTAAGCTGAAGCTGAAACAATTAAACACTAAAATGTGCATTCTAAAATGACATAGTTTAGCAAACTTTTTACAGAGAACATAGAACTTAAGGAAAACTTCGACTACTAATAACCTGAGACGAGGTATTCTGCTGCACGGCTTAATTACCATGGGCCATTCTTTTCAGCTAGTACAGTTAGCCGCTTTGCAAAACATTTGTCACTGGCGCTCTGCACCATTAGTATTCATGGCGAACCATGGTCCAGCTAACGGGCAGCCTCTCACGCGCATTCCTGTGTCAACCCAGCCACAGTTCTTTTTTTTCAAAAGCATGACAGTTGTCGTGATGGATTGATTTATAGGAAATCCATAGAGACTTTCTAATAAATGCGAAGTACACGGATGTAATTATATTTGTTCCACTTTTAAGACTTGCCTAGCCTGTAATACAAAACCGATTATAATAAATACAAACATACATACATCGACTACTAAAAACATAACCCTTTCTTTTGGCTTTGCCGTAGTCGGGTAAAAAATGGAGGAAGGTCTTCGCCAAGACGTCACTTAGCGAAACAGAATCACATGAAATAAAGGCCGTTAAAAATAAAAAAAAACGATCGATGCTAATTAAATATCATTGAGAACTGCCGCTATCCCTGAAGTAAATAATAAACTTTGCTTAAACCTTTGTGGCCCGAGCTGCCTTACACGCAGACCGTTAAATTAATCTGAAACTTATAAAACTTTGACAAAAGTAATTTATTTAATACTGGCAACACGTCAACCATAGTAGAAAAAAAGTCTATCAACTTGCAGCCCTGTCCTAGCTAAGAAGGGATGGCTAGCGAACAACTTTTTTAGCGAATGTTTGTTTTTGCGCACATGCCTGATTTATCTGCGCATACGACTGCCATGTCCGAGGTTCGCACACATAATTAATTCGTTCCTTGTATAAGAGTAGACACTTTATAAAGTGAATTATTTCCGTTTCATTTTTATTCAAAATTAGTCTAACGCCACCGCGCAAAATCAAATGTTGAATTTATCAAAATGAATATATCCTTAAATTTTTGTAAACTAAATTTCTTTCGATTTTTATTTTTAAATGTTTAACATTCAAATTATTAAATTAAAATGCTATGTAATGACAACACAAATAAAAATTAGTTTAATGGCAAAACTTGAACCTGCAACAAGAAAGCGGTTACAAAAATCAAAACGGCGCCATCTCTCGTCAGCTGACGGTAGCTGTAAAGGTACCCAGTTCGGGAAAACCTCTGATGAGCAGATACCGGCAAGAAACCCAACGAGGTGTAATTTTTTAACTAAATCAAAATTACAATGTTCTTTTTAATAATTTAATACAGTAGGTGTACAATATTTGGAGCTACTGAAGGCCATGGGTCTCTGTTAAACACAATGTCAATTAAAATGAGATGATTAAATGAAAGTTCAAATCCTGTCATATTTTTTTTACCTTTAAAATGGGTGAAAGACTGACCTAATCATTCACTTTTATTGGTTTCGTTACTGTAATGTTAAATGCTCATACAAAATACATGAATTAATTTGGTAATGAAAATAGAAGTTTCTCATCTAACCACAACGGGGTGTGGTGTAAAATGATAAATGAAAGCGGATTTCTGAATTTGCAAGAAATATAAAAATGAAAAAGGAAAATAAAGACAAAAGTTGGCAAATTCAGAATTAGGGTTTTTAGGTTCAGTAAAAGGAAATTATTGAGATACGTTTAAAAGAAAAGGTAAAGTAAGGTTTTGAGAAAAGTCAGTAGTTTCAGTATTGCAGAGGGTGTGTGGGTGTCATTTGACCATAAAAAATTGGCACTATTTTCGTAAAACTAATATTAAGAAAGTATTTTTAAAACTTTGTACAATGTTTTAACAATTAAGGGTACTTTCGTTCCTTATCTACCTACCTGACATTTTTATTCGATAGGAATTCTTGTCAAATCTAGTCTTGGTCTACATTAATATACTAGTTTGCTCTCGTTCCTTCTCAATAGTTGCTATAAGTAAAGAATTAAGTGCGCATCCATTTGTCTGTGACTAGCGCCTCACTCCAATTGCGCAAAAAACGGAATCGTATGCGCAGCGCACCGTAACCAGCACTTTCCCGTGCGCCCGCGCAAGACGCCCGCCACGCGATGTTGCCTGTTATAAAACCACTGTCATCCGTGACACTCGGCTGGTGCTGTCAGGAATATCAAAATAATACAATAAAGTATCATTTCGACCAACAGGGATCATTGTATTAAAATAACATCGTCGCAAAAAAATATATAAATATGTATTATAAAATAAAGTCTCCTTTCAATTTCAAAAAGTTATCGATTGCTTGTATATTTAATGGGCTTGAATATATTGCAGCTTAACCATTTAAAAATAAAGCATAATACAACGAGTAACATATATTATGCTATGTTTGTATAAAGACCTATTTACATGGAGTAAGTTCTCGTATGCGAGTTGCATTACATTGCGCAGCTCGATCAATTGATCGATTACATCCACTGACCTATAAATAATGGACTCCTAGTCAGCGTTTAAAAATAGCCGCTTAAAAAGTCGAAAAAAAAGTAGAATAAATCGACAATCGCTCGCGCTGTCAGTGTATCGAACCGAGCGACGGCGCTGCTGTCAATGCTATTATTTTGTAAAAAATCTATTTGCAACAAAACTTAATAAATTATTATTTTATGCAGTTAGACGTAAAATTGTAAATCCAATGACTATAAATGGTAAACTAATAATTTGCATTTGTAACATTGGCGTCAACCTGTATTCTCATGTCGGGCCGTTTTTCTGCTGCCATTTAGTATGACACTATACATCCATGCATTATAATATCATTGATCACATCACACCTCGGTAGCAAGCAATATAATTCAACTTACATGCAAGAAGTCGCCCTATGTAAATGACCCTTTATTTAACTTGAATAAAATGAACGAGTGAACGACTCATTCTCGATTGATTTAAATCGGCAATGACAGCTCGCGTCAGTACGAATCAATCATTCGTTTATTTTTAAACTGACCTATGCCAATGCTATCACCACGTGTCAAAGACGCTAATAGCGTAGCATTCGTGACCGACTGATTTAAACATGTTAATAGAATAATTGTATTTGTTTACGGTTGTTATTTTTAGATAGCGCCAAATTAAAATAAGTAGGCTTGTTATGTATTCGTTTGTTTTTGTTTCACTTATCGATTGCAACAAATTATTACACCTATATTTTTTCAAATGGGTAAGTTACAGGTCTGATGATGGGATCCATCAGGATTGGACGGAACTCCTCAAATTGTGGTAACCTTAAATTCAGATAATCATTTTTGTCAACAAACTGAAGACCCTCCTAAGTTTCTTGCGGGATCTACAAGACGTTGAAGTGTGTTTTGACCGTGCCTCATTAGACAAGAGACAGCCAAAGATAATACTCATACTCTAATAGTGTTAGCAAAATGTAATAAAAGCTAGTAGTTCTTAGTTGCATCTATCATCATTCATCTGAGTGGTAGTCTCATCTAGTATGGTATATACTTATTTTGGTTTCGGTATCAGATTATTGCGATTCGTGATGTTAAACTACACGAGAGTTCGACTGCGTATTCTGTTTCGGTATGACCCTGAGTCTCTATAAAGTTGACCGTAGTTGCTTCAAATTTTGGGGTAAAATTTTGTACAATGGAAATTTGGAATTCCATTCCATTCAATTTCGGATTTCTATAGGAATAATTAACTAAAACTTTAGTTCTGTAACTCGCTCCATTGTACAAAATGTCACCCCACAGCTTGAAGCAACTCAACATTTCGATACTAGAAATCTGAAATGTCGTAAGGGACATTTCCCTTAATGTCCCTTACGACTTTTGAGATTTACACTGTCGATTTGTCAAAAAATATTCGTGATGCAACGATATCCCACGAAGAGGAAACATCTGTTCCAAAAACAGTAGTCTCTTAATTAATCAGCCCCGAATAGATCACGATGTTGTATAACATCAAAGAATTGTCAGTTCTATTTAAACAATCACGTTGAGCAGGTCAGTGATCCGTGGGCGATGTGATAAACTACAGTTTTTGTACCACACGTTTAATTTATGCAACCATTTATTTGGGACGACGACCGATTAACTGTTATGATCTGATTGTGTTTTGTTTGAACAAAACGCGATCGCGTCGTTGCCAAGGAAGGGATTGTTAGAAATTCAGAAGAATTCCAGATCTATGTATAAAAAAATATTCAGTCGAATTAAAAACTAACTAGTCGAATTAATAGTAGTTTATATAACGTCTAAATTTTTTTAGTTTAATATTAACCATGAAGTTTAACGTCTTGTTTTCCTTCAAAATTATCACCTTAAGATCAAACCTTGGCTGAATTGTTTACGTTCCCTCGCAGATAAGGCCTCGTGAGATAAACTGGATTAGATGGTGATTAAAGGGCCATTTGGACAAATAAATGATGTCATTTATTACATGAGCTTCGTCATTTGTAAGTCTACAAACTGTTGAGGAAAAAAAATACATCCTTTAATATCTATATGGAGATCCCGATCAAGTGTTTTGAATAAAAATATAATTTAACACACAAATGTCATTATGGCGTTTGGCTCTAAATGAAAGAAACAAAACATATCTTAGCTAAAAGGCGTTGGTATTTTTTATAAATAAGAGGGATAGAAGATAAACATACACTGTAAAGAGGATAAGATTTGTCCGGTCTAACTATATAACTCAGTAGGTATGTTAAAATAGATATATGTATAATATGATCCCTGCTTGTTATCAAAAACAAAACAACAAAATGATTGGATCCAGCGGGGCAATTCTCGCGTCATTAGAGATGAGTCACACTCGAGATAAGCCAAAAAGAGCTGTCAAATCCCTTCAAAATCTGTCATATTTTGACACATCTCGAACGTCATATGAATCTCGATGAGTGCCAGAATTGGGGGCCAGGTCGGTGCTCCCGTCAAAGCGCCGATGGTCAACTAACGCCGCCCACTGCGCTCTTCATTATAAGAGATCGAATCACGCGCAAGTTACAGGTTATAGGCGATAAAGATCTTTTATAGAAAAATCAGATAGCCCAGTGGTTAGTGACCCTACCTTCGAAGCCAAAGATTCCAGGATTTTATTCTAATGAGAAATTTTTGAATGATGAATATGAATGCTTGTATACCTACCTAAATCTGGAATGTTATCTTTATATAGTAAAGTCGCTATCCATTCCTGTTTGTCGGCATATTGTCGGACGTCTACTCCGTCTAGACTACGCAACGGATTTTGATACGGGTTTCATTTTCATTAAGTGATTTAATTACGGAAGGTTGTTACGTATTCTACGTCACCCCGGGCCGTAAGTAGTAGTTAACTGCCCAAAAGTTTCCGCTTCCTGGCCAGGGGAAGACGTAAAATTGTGTACACACCTCGGACGGTGATAAAGAAAGCCTCAGGTCGCATGTTTATCGCCCTCGACTTTGGCTCGTGCGACAACTTCCTGCGGTCTAAGACACTCTTTATTTCACCACCCTCAGGGTGTAATGTACTATTAGAAATTGGAATGCTCCCACTAGCAATAGCAATATCTCCCTGTCGATAGTTCTGTGGCCCGTTTCACGAAGCTACAAGTTACAATTTTACAAGTCTAAACCGGCAACATTGGTCATTATGCCCATTGCCATTGGTCATTATTGACCAATGTTGCTGGTTTAGCCTTGTAAAATTGTAACTTGTAGCTTAGAGAAACGGGCCACTGCTATCGATAATTGTCCTTTAATAATCAATTAAAATATTAAAAAGACTATCGATAGTATCGATACTTTAAATAACGAATATATTAGTAATAATGATTTAACGTGAACTTTTATAAACTCCAATGTTTTTATTATGAAACTCAATATCGCTACCACCTGTCACTTAGTATTTAACAGCTCAATCGAATTCAACTACCGGTAACCTTAGCAGACTTATTTGCATACATTGACATGTGTATTCCCTTTATATGGCCTAATAATATTCAATACATGTTCCTGCCCATCTACAGTTGTCATCAATCGTGCCAGTCAAAAACTAAAGAAAGTATTTTATTATTTTTTTAAATCTTTATTTGTTTAGGGGCTTTGATCAGAATTGAACATGTCAGCCCCATTAGAAAACAATACAATTATATACAAAAACACATCAAAAATCCACAACAGAAAAAAACTATTTTATCAAACATTTGTACAAACACCTAGCTGCATCGCTAGTTGGTTCAGCTAAAATCATTTGCAATGATCCCACATTGAAGGAATCAAAAGTGTTTTATTAGAGTTTTATTATACAGATATCGTAAATGTCAAATGTCGTAAGGGACATGTTCCGTAATGTCCCTTACGACATTTGAGATTTCTAGTATCGATATTTCAAAAAAGTTGTAAGGAATAAATGCCACTATCGAAAAGGGATACAGTGGGATGATTTCGGACTTTCGAGCTCTCGACACTCCAGCTCCAAAATATAAGCTCGCGTATTTGATTTATCAGCGATTGTCGAATGTAGAATATGAAAAATCTGGTTGCGCTTTACCGAAACCGTGTTCTTAAAGCGATATTCTTAACGTATTTCAGTTTTTACTGTAAAACGGACTGAGGTTAGGTACGATAGCTCTAAATTACTAAAGTTAGTATTTTCAATACTCAATACCTTATTGCTTTTCCACAATGTTACAAATGTTGTCTTAAGCTATGTGTTAATCGTGGACCCTGTCGGGCATAGCAACTTTTGACGAGAGGGCAACTTATTACTAAATTATTGCACATCACTCATCATCATCATCATCAGCCTATATTCGTCCACTGCTGGACATAGGCCTCTCCCATGGCACGCCACTGAGCACGATCCTCGGCCACTCTCATCCAGCTCTTGCCAGCCGCCTTGCGAAGATCATCGCTCCACCGAGTCTGAGGACGTCCCACGCTACGTTTGCCAATCCGTGGTCTCCACTCAAGAACTCGTCTACCCCAACGGTTATCGGTTCTTCGGGTTATATGGCCGGCCCACTGCCACTTCAGCGTGCTAATGCGGTGGGCTATGTCGATAACTTTGGTTCTCTGTCGGACCACTTCGTTTCTAATTCGATCTTTTAGAGAAACTCCGAGCATAGCCCTTTCCATAGCACGTTGAGCAACTTTAAATTTGTGGACCAGCCCTACAGTGAGTGTCCACGTTTCGGCACCGTATGTCATGACGGGCAGGACGCACTGATTGAAGACTTTCGTCTTTAGACTCTGTGGAATTGGCGATGTGAAGACTCGACGCAGTTTCCCATATGCTGCCCATCCCAGCTGTATTCTTCTGTTGGCCTCTTTCTCGAAGTTGTTTTTACCCAATTGCATAGTTTGCCCGAGGTAAACATACTCCTTAACAACCTCGAGAATATTGCCCTGAACTGCAATTGGTTCCGGACTTACATGTTCATTGAACATAACCTTGCACATCACTATAATAATAATATTTATACATTTCTAAATTGCACAAACTATTACTAAATTCTAGGGTTACCATTTTACATTTTATTTTTTCGACCGTATTACAAAGGGACAAGGGTAATAAATGCTCAAGCAATTACTTGGTCGATTATACCCTAGAGTAGGGTTGCCAACCGTACTATATTATAGTATTTTACTATATTTCGGCTCTATATCCTATTGAACTAATTTAAAGTACGCAAATACACTATATTTCGAGCACTTGTCACGTTCTTAAAATAGATAGAATAGATGAATAGATAACAAACTTACACCATTGCCTTTTTCATCTTTCTAAAAAATACTATATTTAACCGAAAAAATGTTGAAAAACCTACCCTTAAGTCCGATAACCTAAAAGAAATATTTTATCGTGCAAAGCCCTGCACTTATTTCTAGTCGGCATCGATAATAATATCAAAGAGATGGCTATCTATGTATTAGTGTTATCGATATCGATCTATGTAAGTATTTAGAATATTATAAATTTTATCACATACATATATGGCATTAATCATGCCGAATAGAGAAATAGTTTCTAACCTAGGTTTTAATACAAGTACAAAGTTATGCTGAACGCTGGCTATCGGCAGGGCCCAATTCATAAACGCGACAGGCGACAGGTGACAGTGACTTTTCGCCGTACATTACTGTGTCGAGAAGTAACGCTGCAGACTTAGGGAGCGTTCAAGTATTACGTAACGCAATTTTTGAAGATTTTTGACCCCCCGTCCCCCCCTTGTAACGCACCGTAAAGTTTTTCTGTACCCTCCCCCCCCTCCCCCTCTCTAAACGTTACGTAACACTAAATGACAAAAAAAACATTAATGACAAAAACAACATTAAATGACGTACAATGAAATCTAGGGATTCCCCGTGAAATATAAACGAAAAGGTTTGCCAACTTGCGAGAACAAATTTAAAAAAATGACGACCAGACTAATACAATCGAGGGATTCCCCGTAACGTTAGTGAAAAGGGTTGCCAGTTTGGGAGTTTTAATTCCCTAATTTTTTAGAAACAATGTTACGTAACGTGTTGTAAGAAAGACTCCCTCCCGCCCCTGTAACGCATCGTAACGTTTTACGAGACCCCCTCCCCCCCAAATTGCGTTACGTAATACTTGAACGCTCCCTTACAGACCTACATCATAGTGGACAAGCAATGTACAACGAATTGCCACTGTCACCTGTCGCCTGTCGCGTTTATGAAATTGGGCCCAGCCCATTTTTAGCAAAGAATAATTAACAGTGCACGTACAAGAAGGTTTACTTCCAAAAAAGCCTTTAGTTATAAAAGCGTCCTAATTTTTACTGGCACAAGAGGTATTTCATCTTAGCACTCTGGGTTGGCAAAGCAACAATCTCCTTGGTGTTGCAGGTGGTGATAGGCGGTGGTGATCACTTACCATCAGGTAACCCACTTGCTTGTTTGCCTTCCTATTATATAAAAAAGGGTATAATTTTGTTACTATTATTTATAGACAATATAACAGTGGTATTTGTGAAAGCAGAACATTGACTATAAAAATAAAACGGTAAAATAGATACGAGCAATCTCTTATCACGGAAATACTCCTAGTAAAATTCTAGTTATGTATTTTATCTTATCTTTTCCACATGTACGTTTACCTACAAATTACGTTCAACCACCTACACTTGAGTCAATACACTGATTTTGTGGTAAAGTAAAGTGACACGTATTTAACCCACGTATTTATGTTTTTAAAAACTCCTTTGCATTGGTCCCGATTGATTTCATAAAAAAAAAATAGGTATTAAAAATATATTGTTGATTTACCTCGACGTTTCGGCCATGATTCAATGGCCGTGGTCACGAGTAGACTACTCGTGTCCACTCGTGACCACGGCCATTGAAACATGGCCGAAACGTCGAGGTAAATAAACAATATATTTTTATTGCGCTAAAGTCCCGATAATGTTATAAATATTTGTGAAAGTCAGCACACTGTCATTTCATAGACTTGTGTCAAGCTTTATTTCTATATGTATAAAATGACAGTTACTCTCTAATGCTATTCAAATCCCAGTTTGATAATAATAATAATAGTTACGTGCAGACAAGCATTTTGATTCACAGGTCACGGTAGAATCTTTTCACAATAAATACCGTAATGACTTCTCTATAAATGTCATAATATCCCAGCGATGATATATTGCGACGACGTTCTATAATGGCCTATGAATCAAATTGGTTTACTGTAGGTACAATCAGCCTCAGAAGTAGCTGAACACTAGAACCTTGTCGTGGTAACGTATGAAATGAGAGTTGCTCTAATTTGTCACATTACTGACAGCGACAAGGTAGTACAGTCGAGGAATTTAATTTCCAACCCACCTAAGGTTCAATATCATATAGCAAACTGTCACCATAAGAGCTGACTAGAGCAAGACGTTAGTTTGACATATCGACCTTAATGCATTACGAACGTCTGACGACATTTCAACGAAGTGGGTAGAGAATTAAATTCTTTGACTGTACTATAATGTTCAGATACATCTGAGACTGACCGTACCTACGAGTATTTTGATAGAAGATACCTTGCTTAATCTTTCCTCCCGATCAGCTAGAAGCCACTAAACCAGTTACAAGTTATAAATCAATTAAGTCATCTGACCTTAAACTTTGTCATCGTCCATCATCGGTGATGTCATTGATGTCACGTGTCAGTCATTGAACAAGATATTATCATAGTGATGTTGACGTAGCTTTTTATACGAGGCCGGAGATGAGGTACAGTCAAGGAAATTGAAACACGTACCACCGTAGAACCTAGTCGAAGAGACATACGCATGACATTTGTATGATATAGCCTGGAGTTTAACGCGTCGCGTCATTGCGATAGGGTTCTAAGGTGGTACGTGAATATTTACCCTACTGTACATATTTAGAATATCGGCTTGTTTTAATATCTTATTAGAAGAGCGATTTTAAACAACCCTAGTGACTCGCCGCGGCTTCGCACCCAATTCGGATGCAATGTAAACATCTTGCAGGCAAACATCTGAGACATTACATCGAGTGGAGGGGGATAGTCTGCGCATACAAATTTGTACCAGAAACGGCTACTGCGCTTTCAAAGTCAGTGCTCAAGAAGTTTGCCGAGAACTATATATCAATGTAGGAATACAGAAACCTTCCATAAATGACAGTGAAAACCGTATCAAAATCCGATGCGTAGGTTAGAGGGAGTAAGCGGTCGAAGTTATGAGGGACAGACAGGAACAGATAGAGACTTCGTTTTATACTACCTTTGTAAAGAAGCCATGGGCCTCCAAACCCTAGTTAGGTAGTTTATTATAAATTTTGAATTTCTGTGAACCCAGAAAATTATGAATTATGTAGAATTCAATTTCTTCGGCGGCGCCGCTGCATTCTAAACATTTTCATATAGTCTAATGATGTAGACACTCGTAAAGCCCATAAACCCGCATGTCTCAAGGAAGCCACCAATTTTGCCGCCATTAGCTCAGTTAGGAAACCAAGAATTGCCAGATCCCGTCCGCCGTAAGCACCGGCTTCCGAACTGGCGATGACTGACCCTGTGATGTATTGGATTGCTGTAGCACCAAGTAATTGCTCGTTACTTGAGGTAACAAGCTGTTGACGTCTCTACGTACAGTAGGGGAAATATATTCACGTACCACCTTAGAACCCTATCGCAATGACGCGACGCGTTAAAGGCCAGGCTGTGTCATACAAATGTCATGCGTATGTCACGTCGACTAGGTTCTACAATGGTACGTGTTTCAATTTCCTTGACTGTACAGCCGCCATAAAATATATTGAAAGAAAGAAAGAAAATATTTATTCAGCAATAAAAACAGAAAACAGAAATAGACTATAGGTAAAATATTATATAATTTATGCTGAAAAGGGACCCCACTCAGCATAAGCTGCTGCGAGCAGCAGCGCTGATTGGATAGGAGCTTCTTATATCCATTTTACTTATAGAAAGGCAAACGAGCAATGTGTCACCCGATGGTAAGTGATCCACCGCCCATAGACACCCGCAACACCGAAGAGATTGCAGATGCGTTCCCAACCCAGAGGGCTAAGATGGAATACCAGTATTTGAACCGGTTGTCTTGTTCTCCACGCCGGAACACAACAGTACTAACACTGCTGCTAAGCGACCAAGATTTACTCGTACATGATAGTAACGGTTGTCACAAAATTCACCAATAAGACGTATTTTAGAATCCGCGTCAATAAAAACTTGGGTTTTGAGTAGTGACGCATGACGCTAAAAATAAGTGTCCTACATCAAGAATAGTTTGCAATTTAATTTATCATTTGTTATAATGACTCGGTGACCCGACCTTGAGATACTTTTATCATTAATTTCCTGCGCGTTACGATTATGGTATGAATGAAAACTGCACAAAGAGGATATTAACAAGTAGTATCTTTGCATAGCATAAAATAAACGTCGTTATGAACGAAATAGTAGATAATGCTCCTGTACAAGCGCACTTAAAAGTATACGACGATGCTTCGACGGCGAACTGGACGCTGTTGTGATGAGCTCCATCGTCTCGACCGCGACCGGCACAAAATCGTAAAATAAAATTAAGCCTCTTATCTCTTTCATTCTGTTTCCGTGTAGTCTGTCCTTTATTACACTGAAGCTAAAAATAGAGACGGCAACAAACAGCCGCTGTCATACAAAAATAGTACATTTCCCGGTTTGACGAACTTGACATTAAGAGGACTGGCCAGATACTTACCCTGTTACATTGTTGTTCTATTTTGTTTAATAACTGTCAAGAACAATTGTGCATTATTTTTAGAATGAATCACAATTTTTATATCTCAAGAACTAAACATTTTGGAGGGTATTAAATTTTCAGACGGTATTTTGCTGGTTACAGTACGAAAGGGCTGGCTCCACCAGGGTAGTAACACTCTCACAGAATACCAGTGTGAAGTAGTAGCTTGCTTCTGCGATTCGTATTGTGAGTGAGAGATACTGAAGCCCACATGGGACCTTAAGGCAGACAACGGATCAGCGATTCTCTTGGGATCTCTGGTTCCTATGAACGGCGGAGGTTTCCATCAGGTGACTGACACGCATACTTTGCCTCCTTATTCCATAAAAAAGTCGGTTCTCAAAAAGTAAAGGCATGTTTTCCACCCTAGTTAAACAATCTACTATTATTTATGTCTATTTTTTGTCTAGTTCAAGTACGTTGCCATCTTTTACGGCCATAAACTCTCGGTCGTAAGTGTTATAGTTTCCACGTACTTCTGTTTTTTGTGGCCACTTGTGGATCCGGTTATCTGTTTGTTTGTACTTACCTCGTAAACGCTGTTCGCTTTTTTTATAATATTTATACCTGTTACCAGTTTCAACAATTTTTTTTATAGTTGTAGAAGACAGACGAATAAGTCACTGTGACAACGAATAAAGTTTAGATAAGCTAATAAGTTTGAAAGTCTGATGAAGTTAAGGACCTATGCCTGATGTCTCTGTTATTTTTATGCAGGCACAAGCAATTTATTTACATAAAATTGTAAAATTTTGAAAAATATTTTTTTTGTTTACCTCCCCCACACTACACGTGAAGTGGGGATGTAATTTTTTTCTTGTCTTCCTAATAAAATATGCGGGTATGTGAAAACAGTTTTTTCATCCGGCATCCGTTTGTAAATTATTAAGCTTTAAAGTGCAAAATTTTGTTAGAAGTCAAGTGTCCCCTATCTCACGAGGGAAATGGTTGTTGCGCCAAATGTTTTTTGTACAATAAAGATTTACATACATACTTACATAACATACAAATGGTTGTTTTGGGATTCGTGAAAAAATTCACGGTAGTTGTATACATGATGAAGTTAAAAGTAAAACTATAACAGCGAACTATAGGCTTTACAAGTTTACGAGTATTCAGGCAACTACGGAACGCTGCTCTGCGCGAGTCCGACTCACACTTAGCCGGTTTTTTAATTTAAGCAAACCGGAAGATGGTCAGTAAACTGCTCATTTCATTGCACAGAAATTTACAATGGCTACTTATTTTCTCCATTCTACTAAACACCGCCATATCGTAACAATGGTTTCCTCGAGTGGAAAACGTTAAATGGTAGTATTTAAGTAATAGTACCTTATTGTCCAGAAACTCTTTTCAACCGTTAGAACCATTAAACTAACAATATAGACCCTGAGAGAAGGAGACGCACATAGGAAGTTGCTAAATGAAGGATAGAGACGATATTATGTGGTATTCTTTTGTTCTGCGTAGAGAGGTTCTCGAACTTTATTTTTAAACAGCGAAATACAATATTATTATATATAATATATATCATATTCTTACTCGTAGTTTTTAAACAACGAATATTGAGCGTGGTAGTTAAGTGTGCTTAGGTTTTAAAGGAAAACTACTTAACCGCTGACATTTATTTAAGCGATACACAATTCGCCCCCATTTCTCTCGGTAAAATGAACATAAATAAACGATTTCAGTGTTCCGTTTTTCAAAAAAAAGTGACACTTGACACCCCCCCTTTTCCTTATTAACAACACGTGATTTGTGTCGCCATCATATTTGTAATATTTAGGTAGTATTGGTAGTAAGTACTTTTATAAATAGCCGTATACTGACAGACCGACTCGCCTCGCGAGACGGCTCACACGTGTTATCATCATTCTGATATGTAAAAAATGTGTTTCTGTTGATAAGCAATCAAACCATAAACCATCAATGTTTCAAATTTTACTATCTATACTGGCTAGAACCTACATGATGTAAATATGCTTACTTTAGTTATCGACATATTTTTTGGATAAAAATTAAATCCTAATAGGTAGCCTCAATAGAGAGACCTCTCTACAGGCGGGTGTTATGCCTGGGTACTGAAGTCCGAAGGATGAAAGTTGGAAGTTGTATATATGCGCCCGTGTTACGAAACTTTGTTAGCGTGATGTAGCGCATGTCAGTTTGTTTCATCTATTCAACCCTAGATGGCACTAGAGTCGCTACTCTAACGTTGTGGACATCATTACTAAACTTGGATTAGGATACAAAGTTTTGCATTTTCAATTCTTTTTCGATTTGTTTTTTATTAGGTACAGTCAAGGAAATTGAAACACGTACCACCGTAGAACCTAGTCGAAGAGACATACGCTTGACATTTGTATGACATAGCCTGGCGTTTAATGCGGCGCGTCATTGCGATTGGGTTCTAAGGTGGTACGTGAATATATTTCCCCTACTGTACCTACTTAACAAAAGATAGCTTTTCTATTTTTTGTACTTTTTCAACAATGCGAAAGTTCTAAACGTACTAAAACAGGCTTATCTGGACCGACCTCTACATCAAAAGAGGTTAGAAATAGCATTGTTTGTTTTCACTTTCAAACTTGTGGAACTGCTGTAGTAAGTTACTTTCTAACTTGCACATACATATTCTAAGTTTTATGCATCTTACGTACATACAAATCAACTTGTTCCTACAAAAGTCATTATGATTTTATTTAAGACTTCGTTTCTTGAAAAACTTTGAGAACCACTGATAAAGGCGAGTTCACACGGCCGCGTTAATTGCCGAAAACCAGCGCCGGCGCATGTTTGTCAGTTAGCTTCGTTTGCGTCCAATTCGCTTCTTTCTAAGCATTGATTCAAACATGCGGACATGCTGCCAACCTACTAATTAAGTATTTGTTCTGTGGCCACATGTTTTTCTGTAGTTTTGTATATGCGTGGTTCACTAAGCCACGTGGTTTAGTTTGTTAACTGTCATCATCATCATCATCATTTCTCTCTAACCCATCCACAGGGACATGTGGCTTTTTACACACTTTTCCATTTTTTTTTTACTTTGCCTAGTTAAGAGTTTTTTTTAAATTGAGCATAATCTATTTAAGGATTGTCATCAGCCAGGTACAATCCGGGACTCTCCCCAATATTTTTTTATAAAATAGAAAGGCAAACAAGCAAGTGAGTCACCTGATGGTAAGTGATCACCACCTCCTAGACAGACACCAGCAATAACAATATTGCAGATGCGTTGCCAACCTAGAGGGCTAAGATGGAATACCTTGTGCCAGTAATTGCACCGGTTGTCTTGCTCTCCACGTCGGAACATAACAGTGCAAGCACTGCTGCTTAGCGACTGGATCACTCACGTATTCCGTGGTCCTTAAGGACTACGGACTACTCCGAAACATGTCGGGCATTTCTTGACTTAAAAATACGTGAGTGATCCGTTTTATTAATATGTATGGGGGAATACCCAATTGTGGAACCGCACGAGGCATAATTTGACCGGGCCAGGAACACCCTCCCTGTGTCTCTGTCAAACTAGTGTCATAAGAAAGGGACGCACATAGAAATAAACTAAACTCGACCGACCATGTAGCGTTGCGGCATTATATCGATAGTTCGATATATTGCCGCAACGCTGTTGATAGTATCGCGACCTCGAAAAATAGTCACAATATCGATGGGCATAGTATCGATAGTCATCAAATCCAATACTATCGAAAGGCATCAATACTACCGATACTATCGGTAGTATTCGTTTTTGATAGTATCGATACTGTCGATACTATCGATAGGCCTATCGATATTGTGACTATTTTTCGAGGTCATCTATCGATAGTCAAACTATCGATAGTTCAGCAACGCTCTACGGTCATGTTGGGGCCACAGATACTTTACGTACAGTACAGACCGGCGACTTTAAAACATCACTGACATGTAATAATCACAAACAATAACACGCTTCGTAATTGTTAACAACTGATATTACAGCACTATTACCGAGAACATTAACAATCTGATTATTGTCATTATTACAATTTACATTAGTACCTACTTAACGATGTGATTCGACGGCAAATTATTAATACATTCTCATTTACTCTTATTAATTCAACCATTCGGATGACAGTTGAAGTATCCATTATGTAATTTTTAGTTTTACAAAATTTTTGTTTCTGTATTATTTTGATGTCAAATAAAACTGTGTCTATGTCTATGTTGATAACTAACTACCCAAGTAGCATACAAGTGCTTTAAAAGTTGTATAAAGACTGTCGCTCTAATACAGCGACTATATAAATAAGTATTAAACAGATGATATAGAATAAAATAGATTTATTTCGGGCTGCATAGGCCCATAGATATACCTTAGACTAACATACATATATATTTATTACACTTAATTAATTACCTAATTACTAGCACGTGAAGTCTGTAACGTGAGCAGTTTCGCGATGTCAGTTAACCGGCCACGGAACCACTGGAGTGCGACACCTTTCGGCCAAAGGCCGAACACCTAACTTCAAATTTTTGTAACCGAAATTTGTTTCGATTTTATTTTTAAATGTTTTAACATTCAAATTATTAAATATTATTAAATATTTATTAAATATTCAAATTATTGAAAAATTCGCAGGGTATGGCAGAGGCAGTGTGGCGAAACTGGCAAACGCAAGGCACGGAATGCTGATGTTGCAGGTTCAAGTCCTGCCATTGCCCTAATTTTTCTTTGTGTTGTCATTACAATTTTAATTTACCTAATTTCAAGTTCAATTTTATTCTCCGAAAATCAAATTTATTCATACAATTCCATAAATTTTATTTACCTTTTGGAGTCGGTGCCAGCCAAACGACACCGACGCCAACGCTGCAACGGCACCGATTTCAGAAGGTAAATAAATATATGTGCTGGTCATTTCCTACGGTTTCTAAACGCATCTTAGAGCACTAATCATATATGTGTAAATAAAAATTCAAAACACATTAAAAAATACGCCTTTTCGGTGATCGAGTGGTAAGTTTGCCCCATGTACAGTCAAGGAATGTAATTCCCTACCCATTTCATTGAAATGTTGTCTGACATTCGCAATGCATTACGGTCGATATGTCAAACCTTAGACAATTTAGCCACTGGACGTCGCAAGGCACGCATTCCCCTCTGCCAATGCATATGGCCTAAAACCGTGATTTAAATCATAACGGTTTATAAAAACCAGTTCGCCGCGATATCGTATGTCATTTTGCTTTAGTCCGTATCGCGAAAGCGATCTCTGCAAAAATGGTTAATCGTGCTGTATTTACCTTCAAACGGCTATCAAAAACTTCAAATTTCACTAAAGACGGATTTTTTTATCACACGTAAATAATTTTCTTCACAATTAATTTATTATTTACAACACCAAAAACATTTTAAATGAATAAGCTTTTTGACAGACATAACGTAAACATTTCAAAATTTGACACCATGGCATTCGTGGCAGTGTTGCCGACAGCATGTTGTAATTTTATTCGGATATCTCATCTGGAGACTTCCGATACTGTTTACAGTTTTCGGATTTTTCCTTTTGAGGTAAGGAACTCTGAAAATATAGTAACACTCGAAGTCCGGGACTATAAAGTGTAATTCCTGGGCACGGGACAAGACACGTAATTCCAGGACAATCCCGAATTTCCCAGCCATCAGGCAACATCTAGACCCGTCTCCCCCGCTAAAATTGGCAGAAAAAATTGTTTGAGGTTTGGTGAAAATACGGCTTGGCATCTCAATGTTAAATACTCAAAGTGTCAAACTAACGTCTTGCTCTATAGCTCTTATGGTGACAGTTTGCTATATGCTATTGAACCTTAGGTGGGTTGGAAATTTAATTCCTTGACTGTACTTCTGAGCACCGAATAAACTGTTTGCTTTCTTTAGATCAGTGTTTTTCAACCTTTTTCATGATGCGACCCCCCTGGTATGAAAAAATATTTCGCGACCCCCCCGACCCTTCGCTTTTTTATCATGTATATAAATATGTGTATGTTAGTATTACAAATATTCATTCCATACGACGTTTTTATGCGTCTCCATAATTAAGAGTACATATTCTTTTTAATCTTTAATTCTTTATTATTTTTTACTGAAGTTCTGTCGACCTCTGGACCCCTACAGAAGCTTCGCGAAACCCGGGGGTCGCGACCCACAGTTTGAAAAACACTGCTTTAGATAAATATACATTATACTGATTTTTAAATAAACAAGGCCGGTCATGTAAGGGCAACAGTGTACCTAGCACGAATCTTCTCGACACGCGTTAACTCGCTACGTAACTCAGTGCATCTCTCTCCAACAGGGCGAGTAAGAAAGAGACGCACTGAGTTACGTAGCGAGTTAACGCGTATCGAGAATATTCGTGCTAGGTGCACAGGAGTGCAAGTGATCTTAGAAGAAAGTCCGAGAATTTGCTTCAAACGAAGTACTCCTTCCAGCTCTTTGTTTAGCGAAACACTGAATTATAACAAAGGATACGCGGGGGCCACTAGGTGAGCGAATGAGTAAGGAGCGGCGTAATGTAGGGTTGCCATATAGGAAAGTCGACCGGGACAATTGAAGCAAAAGTAGTATAGGTAGAGATCAAAAAGCAAGGCGTAGAGGCCAGTAGGAGTATTTTAGCGCGTGTCCTGAAGGGCAATTCTCGCGTCAGTAGAGATGAAGTCACACTCGAGATAAGCCAAAAAGAGCTGTCAAATCCCTTTAAAATCTGTCATATTTTGACACATCTCGAACGTCAGATGAATCTGGAGGAGCGCCAGAATTGGGGGCCTGCGCCCTTATTGTACGTTATCTGTAAAAAGTTTCGAAATCGAACGCGTCAACGTTAACTTCTGAATCCTATGGAAACATTTTGTTGCAAATACGCACTGCAAGAGCAAGCAAACAAGCGAGTGGGGCACCTGATGGTAAGTGATCACCACCGCCTATAAACATCCGCAACACCAAAGAGATTGCAGAGGCGTTGCCAACCCAGAGGGCAAAGATGGAATACCTCTTGTGCCAGTCACCGGCCACCGGTCACCGGCTGTCTAGCTCTCCACGCCGGAACACAACAGTGCAAACAGTGCTGCTTAGCGGCAGGATTAGCGAGCAAGATGGTGGTAGCGATCCTGACGGACCTTGCACAAGGTCCTACCACCCGCAAAAGTCTAGTCTCTAGGAAAGGTTAGGATAGGGAACCCCTGCTGTATGTCACCTCACCCGCTGACTTAGTGGCTGCTCCCTTTCTTTGTAAGCGTACTTTCACATGATTGCTATAATCAGAAGGCAAGTGGAATGCTAACTGCCGTCTTTGTGGGTCAGGGTTCAAATCCGCTGTAAACGAAACAAAGCAAAGAAAATACAGTAATAGTCCTTTTATGGCAACAAAGTATACTTAGCGTCAATTGTATACAATAAATACACTTTTGTACTTGATCATTCGTAACGTGGCCGTAGGCTGACAGAAAGTGTTTATTTATTTATTTATTTAAATCTGGTCTTACAACAACCCATGTAATTTTAATATTGCATTTCTTTTTTATTCACTTGAACCTGGAGTCGGAAGCCGGCCTCGTGGTGAAGCCGGGAGATGATCGTAGGAATATAAACTCAGTTTAAAAAGAAGCAACTCTGTCGAGTTTAGGCTCAATTCACTTGTCTAGATAAGTACTCAGCAATAAAAGTGCCATGAGCAAAAGTTAGTTTTAGAAATATTTTCTAACAATTTATTTAGTCAATATAAAAAAAGGACATCGTCTAAATCAATAAATACTAAGAAACACCAATAATGATCCACTCTTCCTCTAAACACCTTTAATCACGTGTCTAACGCTGGCAATTGCTTTGATTTTGATTGTTTTGCTCTCCGGTCGTTGACCAAGTCATATGACATACATATCTATGACATAACACGCGTGCGTTGCGTACGCGCCGGACCGCAAGCGCCCTCCAGCGGCATTTCTTGACAACTTTACGCGCGGATGGGCGCAACGCGAGAGAGCGGCCTTGCAGTGATTGTAGTTCATGCGGATATCGATAGATGGCGGGATTTTCAATTAACTTATTTTTGTTTTTTTACAGGTAACAAAATTCTTCATTAAGCATCTGCAGTCTGTGGCGGCATTTTAAATAACTGTTGTTAAGAACAATCGGGTGAGTAACATCAAAATACGTCTAACAATAAATAGGTAGCCTAAAATATTTGATTGTTTGAGTCGCTGATTAAACTGCACCAAATTTAATCGCCATCAAGATACCCAAATAGGTACCAATCAATGCACTTATGACGTCACTAATCTTTCCTTCATCCACGGACTATAATATTAAAGATAATCTTTTATCTCTTATATCAGACCTTTGATACATTATCAGGAAGATATCTGTGTTTGCTTTTTTAAACATCCGTACGCACTAAGGCAGTATTACGTCGCGTCTGCCTCCATATAGTCACGTAGGCAACAAAAACGCATTAAAAAAATTAGTACTGATCTTTTATAATAATTATAATACTGGCCATAAATAAGAAAAAAACAGTTAAAAACAGAAGAAGAAACAAAAAGTGCGATGTTTAAATTTGGAACACCATAAATCTTATTTCACATACCGGCCAGCGATGCCTTAAAAACATACCTAACTAGTGCCATTTTAAAAAGATGTAGGATGTTTTTGTTTTGTCGTACGAAAAATTATTATAACTTATGGATTTCCTTGCACATGTAAGTAAAATGGAGAGGTAATTTTCTTTATCTACACATATATCATAAATGCTCTATAATGCGCTCATAAACCGTAGGCAATGACCAGCATTATAACAATCAATATTATTATGATAATTTTTCTAATTTGTTTCTATATTTGTTCAAATTCATTTTTTATTACATTATTTTAATGTGTACAGTCTATAGATATTTAATAGGTACCTAGCACTAGTAGCTAGTAGCAATGCAGGTCATTGCCCTATGGCTTCTGAACCCATCATAGAGTACTTATGATATGTGTTTAGATAAAGTAATGTATGCAACTGTTCATAATTAGGTCTTAAAACACTCGTGTGATCCTATTATGAACACTCGTGTTTTAAGACCCCTCATTATGCAACAGTTGCATAAAATATTATAAGCAAATCCTTATTATTCCTTATCCTGCCAATAACTAGTAAAAACATTTGAAGAACCGAAAACAATTTCAGCACTGCAGGTTCGATTTTGTTTGTTGACACATACCTATTAAAATTTATGTAAACAAAACTTAGAACAAGAAAGGATCTATTTGGCCTTGACATACTTCTAATATCAAAGGTTTTTTTTAGACAACCGAAAAAAAAAACAAATTTTTGTGTCTGGCACGCGTGCCATTGGTTCGCTACACTTATCCTGGAAATATGCAGATAATACCCATGATCAAAGAAGATAAACAGCTGTTATCTTCTTTGCCCATGATCAACCATGATATAGTTTCATCTACACTAATCTACACTTCTACACTAATATAATAAAGAGGTAAACTTTGTTTGTTTTTTTGTTAGTTTGTTTGTATGTAGGGGGTAATCTCTGAAACTACTGAACCGATTTCAAAAATTCTTTCACAGATAGAAAGCTACACTATTCCTGACGGACATAGGCTACTAATTTTACGTGAACGAAGTCGCGCGCGTCCGCTAGTATAATAAAAAGAGGTAAGCTTTGTTTTTTTTTGTTTGTTTGTATGTATCTCTGGAACTACTGAACCGATTCTAAAAATTGTTTCACTAATAGAAAGCTACACTATCCCTGATGGACATAGGGTACTAATTCCACGCGAACGAAGTCGCGGGCATCGGCTTGTTTTATTATATAGTTACAACAGATAATATAGTATTTTTTGTGTCACTGTAAACTTAGCATATCAACTATTAGCATCTCAACAAATAACTTCAGTATTGCTTGCATCCAGCATAGTTCCACAGTTCCTGATAGATTAAAACAATAGTTCAGCTCAATTGCCCTGAAAAATAAAATTTTGAAAATGAGATGCCAACTTCACACTCGACATCTTAGCATCTCACAGTATTAAGCGTAATTCAGCATCGAGGAGTTGTTTTAAACATAGTTCTATGCCTCCTGATTGATTTTAACAATAGTTCCGCTGATTTGCCCTGAAAAATAAAATTTTGAAAATGAGATGCCAACTTCACACTCGACATCTTAGCATCTCACAGTATTAAGCGTAATTCAGCATCGAGGAGCTGTTTTAAACATAGTTCTATGCCTCCTGATTGATTTTAACAATAGTTCCGTTGATTTGCCCTGAAAAATAAAATTTTGAAAATGAGATGCCAACTTCACATACGACATCTTAGCATCTCACAGTATTAAGCGTAATTCAGCACCGAGGAGCTGTTTTAAACATAGTTCTTTGCCTCCTGATTGATTTTAACAACAGTTCCGTTGATTTACCCTGAAAATTAAAATTTTGAAAATGAGATGCCAACTTCACATACGACATCTTAGCATCTCACAGTATTAAGCGTAAATCAGCACCGAGGAGCTGTTTTAAACATAGTTCTTTGCCTCCTGATTGATTTTAACAATAGTTCCGTTGATTTGCCCTGAAAAATAAAATTTTGAAAATGAGATGCCAACTTCACATACGACATCTTAGCATCTCACAGTATTAAGCGTAAATCAGCACCGAGGAGCTGTTTTAAACATAGTTCTATGCCTCCTGATTGATTTTAACAATAGTTCCGTTGATTTGCCCTGAAAATTTAAATTCTGAAAATGAGATGCCAACTTCACACTCGACATCTTAGCATCTCACAGTATTAAGCGTAATTCAGCACCGAGAAGCTGTTTTAAACATAGTTCCATACCTCCTGATTGATTTTAACAACAGTTCCGGCCACTGGCCTTTAAAATGCCGTCTTTAAAAAGATTTTAAAATGAGATGCTAATTTCACATGGGACGTCATGGCATCTCATACTATTTCGTATATTTCGGCAACAAAAAGTTATGTTAAGCATAGTTCTATATCGCCTGAACGATTTCAAGAATAGTTTCGGCCATTTTACCTTTAAAATCTTGTTTTTATAAATATTTTAAAAATGAGACACTTCACGTAAGACGTTATGGCACCTGAAACTATTTCATGTATTTTTCAGCAACGGAAAGTAGTGTTAAGCATAGTTCTATACGTCCTGAGTCAATTAAAGAATAGTTTCTGCCACGGGCCTTAAAAATCCCGACTTTATAAAAGTTTTAAAAATAAGACGCTAACTCACTCCTGAGCGATTATAAGAATAGTTTCGGCCTTTTGCCTATAAATCTTGTCTTTAAAAAGCATACTTAACTGAATATGTATTTTAATTTTCACAAAAACTATTGGTGTGTTCGATTCCGAAATTAAAACTCTGCAGTTTAAGCGAAAAACAGAACTAGCTTCAACGCGAAACATATAACTTTATATGCTTTTTCACACACAATTTAAAAGTAAATCTTTTGGTGAAAAAAAGAAACATAAAAGTTATATGTTGTGCGTTGGGAGAGAGTTTTGCTTGGCATCTCAGCTGTTTTCGTTAGCGACACTATGCATGCAACTGGAACTGCAGAGTTCTATTCTCAAAAGCGGACACACCCACAGTTTTGGCGAAAAAACGAAAACACATATAAAATTATATGTTGCGCGTTGGGAGAGAGTTTTGCTCGGCATCTCAGCTGTTTTCGTTAGCGACACTATGCATGCAACTGGAACTGCAGAGTTCTATTCTCAAAAGCAGACACACCCACAGTTTTGGCGAAAAAACGAAAAAACATAAAAAATTACATGTTCCGCGTTGGGAGAGAGTTTTGCTTGGCATCTCAGCTGTTTTCGTTAGCGACACTATGCATGCAACTGGAACTGCAGAGTTCTATTCTCAAAAGCAGACACACCCACAGTTTTAGCGAAAAAACAAAAAACATACAAAATTATATGTTGCGCGTTGGGAGAGAGTTTTGCTTGGCATCTCAGCTGTTTTCGTTAGCGACACTATGCATGCAACTGGAACTGCAGAGTTCTATTCTCAAAAGTGCCAGTTTTGGCGAAAAAACGAAAAAACATATAAAATTATATATTGCGCGTTGGGAGAGAGTTCTGGTCAGCGTCTCAGCTGTTTTCGTTGGCAATACTATATACGCAACTGGATCTGTAGAGTTCTACTCTCAAAAGTGGACACAGTTCCAGTTTTGGCGAAAAAACGAAAAAACATATAAAATTATAAGTTTCGCGTTAGGAGAGAGTTTTGCTTGGCATCTCAGCTTTTTTCGTTAGCGACACTATTTATGCAACTGGAACTGTAGAGTTCTATTCTCAAAAGCAGACACACCCACAGTTTTGGCGAAAAAACGAAAAACATACAAAATTATATATTGCGCGTTGGGAGAGAGTTTTGCTTAGCATCTCAGCTGTTTTCGTTGGCAATACTATATATGCAACTGGATCTGTAGAGTTCTACTCTCAAAAGTGGACACACTTCCAGTTTTGGCTAAAAAACTAAAAAACAAATAAAATTATATGTTGCGCGTTGGGAGAGAGTTCTGGTCAGCGTCGCAGCTGTTTTCGTTGGCGACACTATATATATGCAACTGGAACTGTAGAATTCTATTCTCAAAGCCAGACACACCAACGGTTTTGGCAATTTTTTTTTAGGTTTCGTTTCTTGTTTACCCCATGATGCGGGGCGTCTTTGAGTAGGTTGTTTAAAAATATTGCGGGTTTGTTAAAAAAATACTTAGGGATACGATTGTGAAATATTAGGCCAGGCGCGCGGCTTCCTTCGCTCAGCTGAGCTACGAGAATGTCGGTGCACCCCTGCCCTGGGGCCGAAGCAATTGAGTTGCCGCGCGTGCGAAAGAATACAAGTTATATGATTGACAGTGACGCATACATCCTAACTTTTGTTAGGGTCAAGTGTATCCCTCTTCGGCCGGCTATATAGTTGTTTTGGGAAATGTAAAAAAAATCACATTTTATATATAACGAAATAAAAAAGGAAACAATCACAGCTAAATAAGCTTTACAAGTTTACGAGTAATCAGGCAGCTACGGAACCCTACACTGCGCGATTTCGACCTCCACTTGGCCGGTTTTTTTTAGTTTATGCTTATTATATGTACAATGATATTATAATTCATGGATGTTCAGTGTCATATTAAATGACAACAGAAAAACGGCAAAAAAAAGAAATAAGAATATAGGTTGGCGCCAATGTCTCAAATGCAAATTATTAGTTTACCATTTATAGTCATTGGATTTACAACTTTACGTCTAACTGAATAAAATAATATTTTTTTACAAAATAATAACATTGACAGCAGTGCCGTCCGTCCGACAGGCTGACGACAGCGCGAGCGATCGTCGATTTAGTGTACTTTTCTTACTTTTCTCCTACTTTTGATGCGGCCATCTTTTAAACACTGACTAGAAGTCCATTACTTTTAGGTCAGTACTACTTATATATTAAGAATTAGCTTTTTGCTAGCTTTTATTTGATACCCATAGTGTTGCAATAGCAAAAAAAGCACCTACTCCCCTTTTTTGATTCGCAGTCTGCAGACGCCACATTGAAAATATATAGCCTATGTCACTTCTCTAATCAAGGGGAAACCAAAGACACCTCACACGTCAAAATTCATTATGCCGTTTGGGCTGCAGCGTGTACCTACCAAAGAAATAGACATACATACGAACATACATGCACTTGCAAAATATAACCATCCCTTCTGGCAGCAGTCGGGTAAACAAAGATTAAACCGCGTATCGCGTCTATCCGAGCATCGCTTACACCGTGTCGGCTGTCCCCGTCACTGTATCTGGCGCGATCCCGAAAGGTGACGTATTTTATACTGAGGACTTTATCTAGTGAAACCATAGTGAAACATAAATGTCCTTGCTTTGAACATGTAACTTCGCATGGTTGGCGTTTTTATAAAATAAACTAGCTTCTGCCCGCGGCTTCGCCCGCGTGTCCTACATGAAACAAATGACATCTAAATCTGAAAACACTGAACCATCGTTATTTATTTATGACTACCTTATGGCCGCGGCTTCGCCCGCGTGTCCTACAGGAATGAAATAACATATTTTGTCTTTAGAATCAAACATTATAATAAGCGCTTTCATCCTCTCTCAAATTCTCATCCCCCGTTTCATTCCTTTATCTGTAATTTTTTACTTTTAAATTTTAGTTTTACACCCCATTACCCCCCTTCAAATTAGAAAATTCAAAAAGCTTGAATTACGTCCTTATTTGTTTATGACAGTGTAGCTACAATTCAAATTCTTAAGTTCCTATCTATAAAAGTGATACTCCTACACAAACTTTCAACGTAAAGATCCTAAAACGCTGAAACAAGTTGTAATTCAAATTTTCGTTTCGTTAACTTTAAACAAAAAAACTTTCATGCAAAGTTCGAACCCCCCTTAAGACCAAGGCAGCTAATTTGTAGTGTTAGAGCCACTCTGCAGCCAGTTACGGCTCCAGTAGGAAGGTGCTGGTCCGACCTGGATAGTACCTCACTCTCACAGAATGCCGGCGTTACTAGCTTGATGCTGAGTATCGAACATTGAGTAAAAGATCCAGAAGGCCTACAGGGAGGGGAGGACCTAGAGGTGGGCAACGTAACAGCGAATTTCTGAGAACGTTAGTTACCGAGGGCGGCCTTCCTATTAGGTACTCAATTCACAAGCTCGTTTTTCTCCCTATTCCATAAAAAAGATTTAAACTGTATATGTATAGCTTAATGTGTAGGATTTTTTCTTCTTTAATTCTTTTAATAATATTTTTTTGGTAAGAGCTCATGCACCGAATTCCAGAGCACATAATTTTGTAGTGTAGGGTATCTAAATCTACACAGGCCTCCAAAAGAATCGAAGTATTAACATTGACATCAAAAGTTGGTGAAACGCGTCATTATTTATTTATTATGAATAGCAACAATTCCAATTTCCAAATTCTCATTATTAAAACACCGCTAACCATATGAACTTTCTTCCCCGTTTTCCCCCCTTAAATCTAAAACACCTGAAACACGTCATTGTTCATTTATCATGATGAGAAGCAGGAATTCTAATATTAATGTTTCTAAATAGGTATCTTTAAAATAACCGATGCATCGATACAGACTTTCACTCCCAGTCTCCCCCCTGAAAATATGTAAATCGATAAACCTTGAAACACTCGTTTTTCAGAATGCTGTTAGTGCAGGTTCGAGTCCTGCCATTACCCTAATTTTTCTTTTGTTGTCATTATATAGCATTTAAATTAATTTAAATGTTTGAAAAAAATCGAAAGTAAATTTCGATTACAAAAATTTAACAACAGATGGCGAAATCATCTCTCGTCAGCTAACGGGCATTCATAAATGACCAAGTTGAATGAAATAACTTGATTAAGTTTCGCATAGATGACACCGCGGGTAGTTATCCTAACAAAAATAAAAGTTTAGAAACTGCTACCCGACTACGGAAAAAACTAAAAAGTAAAAAATAAGTTATTAGTTATGAGTAATTACTATCATTCTCCTATAGACCAATAAGTAAGGCATGTCTTTTGATGTGTTAGATATTACTGTTAATTTACTTCTGTTTAAGTCTTCTGGCAGTGTCCCATTAATACTGTAATAATACAAATCAAATGCCTTGGTCGTGCGTCAACTACAACTATCAAGTATAACAATACGCACGACCACGGCATTTGATTTGTATTATTACAGTATTAATGGGACACGGCCAGAATACTTAAACAGAAGTAAATTAACAGTAATATCTAACACATCAAAAGACATGCCTTACTCTATAGGACAATGATAGTAGTCAATCATAACTTATTTTTTACTTTTTAGTTTTTTCCGTAGTCGGGTAACAGTTTTTAAACTTTTATTTTTATTTTTACATTTTCCGTTTTAACTAAGTAACTCATCATCACTACCAAAGGAACCCTTACAGGATAGTCTGTTTGTCAAGACCGTTTTGAACAGAAACGAATAGAGCAAATTGATTTTAATATCAAATTTTCAGGTCTGTAATCTCTTGGAGCTGTGAAAAATCAAACTATCAAGTCAACGCAATCAAAAAATATGACCGTTTATGCCACATATTAGACATTCGCAAGTAAATCAAAAATCTTTACTATACGGTACTACTTTCCGATGACGTAGAATCCTGTAATTTAGTAAGAAGTAATGTCTTATATCCCAAGTAAAGGAAATTGTACAAAAAATGTAATTTTGTAGTTACCACATCTCAAAATGTTTTTTTTTTCGATTACTAACTTATATTACACATTGTACTCGTAAACTGTGCACCTAGCACGAATCTTCTCGATACGCGTTTACTCGCTACGTCAGTCAGTGCGTCTCTCTTTTACGGGGCTAGTTAGAATGAGACGCACTGAGTTACGTAGCGAGTTAACGCGTATCGAGAAGATTCGTGCTAGGTGCACTGACAGCGACCTGCGAACAATTTTCCAGTAGCAAAATTAAGTTTGTCCCTTATTTCGGTTTATCTTTTCGTTAGTGCAATATTTGGCAATTATTTTGCGGGTGATAGGACCTTGTGCAAGGTCCGTCGGGATCGCTACCACCATCTTGCTCGCTAATCCTGCTGCTAAGCAGTGCTCAACGTGGAGTGGAGAGCAAGACAGCCGGTGACATTACAGACGCGAGAGGTATTCCATCTTAGCTTTCTGGGTTGGCAACGCATCTAAAATCTTCTTGGTGTTGCGGGTGTCTAAAGGAGGTGGTGATCACTTTCCATCAGGTGACCCACTTGCTTGTCTGCCTTCCTAATTTAAAAAAAATAGGTGTTAAGTTTGTACGGAACTCTTGGTGCGCAAGTCCGATTCGCACTTGGCCGGTTTTTCATTAGGGGTAGGCTAGGTACGCTTTGGCCATGATCTCATATTTGGCAGGCCGAGTTATTACATTGGCGTGAGTGCCATCAGGATTACTGTTACACATTCTGTGGTCTCATTACAATAGTCTGCGCTAACGAAGTCGCGGGTAACACCTACAGTTTACATAATGAAATGCCTCATAAACGACAACGTCTATAATTCTCTATAAATAATTAAACGGTAGTTTATATTTATTTAATATAGCTACTAGACAATAGATGGCGTTATTGATAACGAAACATGGGTAAATTGATTTTCTGTAGCTTGGTATAATACTCTAATATTGAAATATATTTATGTTTTTGAACTCAGAATTTACTCTTCTTTCATTTGATATCCATGACGACATAATAGCCAAAAAAAATTTTTAGACCCCCTCTTTTTTGGATATAACATTAGTCATTTTCATTTTGTTCACATAAAATATAGCCTATGTCACCTAAACTACAATTACGAACCGATTGATACCTCATTCATCAAAATCGGCTCAGTCGTTTAGGCACTACAGTGGAAAATTGTTTTAAACTTTCGCGACTTTCACACATATTTATAACATTATCAGGACTTAAGCGCGATAGAAATATATTGTTGATTCGTGGTCACGAGTAGACCTCGTGACCACGGCCATTGAAACATGGCCGAAACGTCGAGGTAAATCAACAATATATTTCTATCGCGCTTAAGTCTCGATAATGTTATAAATATGTACTACAGTGGAACATACGTAAATACAAACATACATACATAGGTTGCTAAAAACATAACCCTTCCTTTTGGCTTTGCCGTAGTCGGGTAAAAATTCGCAGAGTATGGTCAAGTCAAAGTCAAAGTCAAAATATTTTATTCAGATTAGGCTTACAGGTAGCACTTATGAATGTCAAAAAATTTACCACCGGTTCGGAAAAACCTCTGATGAGAAGATACCGGCAAGAAACTCAACGAGGTGTAATTTTTTAAATAAATCAAAATTACAATGTTATTTTACATCTCAAATATTCAAAATTTTTACAATTTAACAATTTAACACAGCAGGTGTACAATCTTTGGAGCCAGGGATCGCCAATACAGATCGGGATCATTTCCAAACATCCTTGTCCAAGATATGGCCTTCTTTTTTTGATATATTTTAGTTATAATTTTAGTACTAAGGTTTAGTTTTTATGTAGTTTGTTTGTTTTATTATATCTATATTGTGGTTGTCAATAAATTGATTTTGTAAATATAAATAATTAAATAGATATAGTCATTGATTTTATAATACGCCCGAGAAATTAATGTCTTCTTGACAACAGATTTAAATTTTGTATCATTTAGTTCAGTTATGTTTTTTGGAATTTTGTTGTAAAATCTTACACAATTTCCCATGAACGACTTATTGGTTTTAGCCAGTCTGTAAGTTGGAACTCTAAGCTTTCCTGTATTTCTAGTAGCCTTTGGCTTATCGACGTTGGTAGGGAAATTGCATATATTTTTCCTAACGTACATGATTATTTCAAAAATATATAGCGACGGTAGGGTTAAGATGTCTATTTCCTTGAAAAAATCCCTTAATGACTCACGAGTATCCATATTATAAATTGCTCTAACTGCCCTTTTTTGCAAAATGAAAACTGACTCAATATCTGCAGTAGTAATGTGGCGAAACTGGCAAACGCAAGGCACGGAATACTGATGTTGCAGGTTCGACTCCTGCCATTACCCTAATTTTTCTTCGTGTTGTTATTCATTAAATAGCATTTAAATTTATAAAAATTAATATTCAATTTTCACCCTAAACGTAAATGTAATGGGAACATGCCCAAAATAGACCTCTTGTATTCAAAAACAACCCCGTTTGGAGTTTGACAAATTCGAGAGTGTAGCCGAATTACTCATTGTAAAACACTATTTTAACCAACTTCAAAAAAAGGAGGTTCTCAATTCGTCGGAACCTCTTTTTATGTATGTTGCCCGATTACTCAAAGACGGCTAGGCCGATTTGAAAAAAAAAATTGGTTGTTTGAAAGGGTACTTCCAAGTTGATCTTATTGTCATCAGGTCATGATCTGATGATGGGATCCAGGAAAGATCGAGGGAACTCTTCAAAGATTATATGCACACCTGTAGCGATTTTGGTATTTATTTTACGGTAACTCACGCCTTTGCTCTTGCAAAACACCATTTGGTGAAGTGGAAATGATGATGAAGGAAGACTACAGATGGTCCCCGGAACTACTCGATAATAGGTATTTCACGGGAGGCGATACGGTTAGTTTAATATAGTTGCTAAGCAATTTATACTCGTCGCAAGGCATATGGTGAAATGGAGCTGATGCTGAAGTACCAGGAGAACTCTTCAATGATTAACGTCCCTGCATTGGGAAAAGCAATATTTTGTAAAAGGTGGCAAGGAATTGACATTAGGCTATTGTAACTTAGGTACCGACTCACTAAAAACTGAGAAATAAAAAATAAAAAAACAACCAAAAAACTAAAAACTACCTACTATCACATCCGATTTCCGAAGCAAACATAAAATATAATTTATTCATACAATGCCATACATTTTACTTACCTGTTGGAGTCGGTGCCAGCCAGCCAGCCAAACGACAACGACGCCATCGGCACCATTTGATTTTATGTTTGAATCGGAAATCGGATGTAGACGGCAGGTACTTTAACGGATAATTTTTTGCTTTTTAGTTTTTTTGTAGAGAGCTTTAAACTCATTTTAGCATAAACTCCATCCATAGAGAGACACATGTATGTAGCAGCATGTCTAAACATTTTCGAATATTAAAAAACACGTAGGTAATCGCAAAATACCTAAGCACATTACTCAACGTGGGGAAACAATTACTATAGTTAGAACAATAAAATGAATAATCTAATCTACGCTTTTAACGATACCGGTATCCCGGGATTTTGTTATATTTATACATTTATTCAGATAGGCTTATCCATACTATCCCCCTTATTCATAAACGCTTCGTAAACGTTAGTTAGTTAACATGTTTTATGTCTTTAACTGTCCATTGTGACGTTTGCCCTCAAATGAAAGGGACAAAACATTTGTTAACTTAAAAAGATGTTAGTTAACATGTTTTGTGTCTTTATCTGTCATTGTGACGTTTGCCCTTAAAATGAAAGGGACAAAACATTTGTTGCATTAAAAAGATTGTAATTTTTTATGAATAAGGGAGTAAGGCTACATTTTTGTGGGAAAAAGTGAAGTTTATATAATTGCACCCGAATTTCCGATCACTGCTAATAATCGATTGCAAGAACCTGCCACGTAGATACGTAAATCGACACACTTTTAGCCTCATCACTATAAACGTAATTAGACAAGTCTCAAATATTGGGTTTTAAATATCAGCGACAATATGTGCAAAATTGCAAAACTCTAGGACCAGCGGTTTGGCTTGCGTTGCGTTGCGTGGATACATCAGTCAATCAGTTTTGCCTTTTATACATACAAATATAGATAGATAATAAACATAGTTGAAAAGTTCAAAAAACCGTTCCTTCTAGCGGCAATCGTGTAACAAGCTTTTATTAAACACACAAACAAAACCTAAAAGTAGAAAATAAATATTGTTTAAATCATAAATGTAAGCTTTTGATTTAAATACGATAAAATAAATGAAAGGTTTTAACACTCATACCCGAAGTATAAAATACAGTTGGCCATCTTGACAGAGCTCAGTCGTCTTCTGGATTCAGTGGAATTAAAAGGTAACCCTGTGATCGTAAATAAATTGCTGTGATATCTATAATTGCATTTTTACTCAGTAACAAGAAATCGTCATTAGTTTAAATAAATGTATGTGAGAATGTTTGCAACACAGAATGAACAACTGATGTAAACGAGCGAATTACTGGAAGAGATTTTGTGAACGAATGGGTATGACAGATTGACTGGGAGTGCGTTTGGTGATTGATTAGCTGCTAGTTGTGTTTTCTGTTATTTCCGAGTTTTTATTTAAATTAAACTCTTTTACATTTTTATTTGAGTTTTTCCTTCTACGATCCCACATGTATATTTTAGAAAAATTGTTGTACTTCTCGCGTAAGTGATCGTCATAATATAGGCGTCATCATGGCAACAAAACAAACTAGCCTATATTCACCATCAGGGAGTTTCAGTCCCTACGCCCGAGTGCCATAATGTTGCATTGCATAGAGTACATACCCCCTCAAGAGTTGCGGGTTGTTGGGACGGAAGTAACAGCGACGCGATAGGCTGTTTCAAGGTCGTACTTGATTGGCACCGCCCCCTAGTGATTGGCTGATGGGACACCAAAGTACCATTTTGTCGACAAAAGGTACTCATTAATTAAATAAAAAAAAAAAAATTGTTTCATTAGGCGCTCCTGTTAATGACTTAACCAAATATAAAATAATGTTTACGCTTTACTCTAGGTAATTTTTCGTTTTTTCACCAAAACTGTAAGTGTGTTCGCTTTTGACAGTAGAACTGTACAAATCCAGTTATATCTATAGTGACGCCAATGAAAACAACTGAGACGCTGAGCAGAACTCTCTCCTAACGCGGAACATACATTTTTATATGTTTTTCGTTTTTTTTGCCAAAACTGTGGATGTGTCCACTTTTGAGAGTAGAACTCTGCAAATCCGGTTGCATGCATAGTATCGCTAACGAAAACAGCTGAGATGCCAAGCAAAACTCTCTCCCAACGCGCAACATATATTTTTGTATGTTTTTTCGTTTTTTCGCCAAAACTGAAAGTGTGTCCACTTTTGAGAATAGAACTCTGCAGTTCCAGTTGCATGCATAGTATCGCTAACGAAAATAGCTGAGACGCTGAGCAGAACTCTCTCCCAATGCGAAACATATAATTTTCTATATTTTTTCGTTTTTTCGCCAAAACTGTGGGTGTGTCTGCTTTTGAGAATAGAACTCTGCAGTTTCAGTTGCATGCATAGTGTCGCTAACGATAACAGCTGAGATGCCGAGCAAAACTCTCTCCCAACGCGCAATATATAATTTTGTTTTTTTTTATTTATTTATATGTTTTTTCGTTTTTTCGCCAAAACTGGAAGTGTGTCCACTTTTGAGAGTAGAACTCTACAGATCCAGTTGCGTATATAGTATTGCCAACGAAACCAGCTGAGATGCTAAGCAAAACTCTCTCCCAACGCGCAATATTTAATTTTATATGTTTTTTCGTTTTTTCGCCAAAACTGGAAGTGTGTCTACTTTTGAGAGTAGAACTCTGCAATTCCAGTTGCATGCATAGTATCGTTAACGAAATCAGCTGAGATGCTAAGTGAAACTCTCTCCCAACGCGCAATATATAATTTTATATGTTTTTTCGTTTTTTCGCCAAAACTGTGGGTGTCTGCTTTTGAGAATAGAACTCAGCAGTATCAGTTGCATGCATAGTGTCGCTAACGATAACAGCTGAGATGCCGAGCAAAACTCTCTCCCAACGCGAAACATAATTTTTTATATGTTTTTTCGTTTTTTCGCCAAAACTGGAAGTGTGTCTACTTTTGAGAGTAGAACTCTGCAGTTCCAGTTGCATGCGTAGTATCGCTAACGAAAACAGCTGAGATGCTAAGCAAAACTCTCTCCCAACGAGCAACATAATTTTTTTTATGTTTTTTCGTTTTTTCGCCAAAACTGGAAGTGTGTCTGCTTTTGAGAATAGAACTCTGCAGTTCTAGTTGCATGCATAGTGTCGCTACCGAAAACAGCTAAGTTGCCGAACAAGACTCTTTCCCAACGCGAAACATATAATTTTATAAGTTTTTCCGTTTTTTCGCCAAAACTGTGGGTGTGTCCACTTTTGATAGTAGAACTCTGCAGTTCCGGTTGCATGCATAATATCGCTAACGAAAACAGCTGAGATGCTAAGCAAAACTCTCTCCCAACGCGCAATATATAATTTTATGTTTTTTCGTTTTTTCTTCAAAACTGGAAGTGTGTCCACTTTTGAGAGTCGAACTCTGCAGTTCCAATTGCATGCATAGTGTCGCTAACGAAAACAGCTGAGATGCCAAGCAAAACTCTCTCCCAACGCGCAACAAATAATTATATATGTTTTTTCGTTTTTTCGCCAAAACTGGAAGTGTGTCCACTTTTGAGAGTAGAACTCTACAGATCCAGTTGCGTATATAGTATTGCCAACGAAACCAGCTGAGATGCTAAGCAAAACTCTCTCCCAACGCGCAATATTTAATTTTATATTTTTTTTCGTTTTTTCGCCAAAACTGGAAGTGTGTCTACTTTTGAGAGTAGAACTCTGCAATTCCAGTTGCATGCATAGTATCGTTAACGAAATCAGCTGAGATGCTAAGTAAAACTCTCTCCCAACGCGCAATATATAATTTTATATGTTTTTTCGTTTTTTCGCCAAAACTGGAAGTGTGTCCACTTTTCAGAGTAGTACTCTGCAGTTCCAGTTGCATGCATAGTATCGCTAACGAAAATAGCTGAGACGCTGAGCAGAACTCTCTCCCAATGCGAAACAAATAATTTTCTATATTTTTTCGTTTTTTCGCCAAAACTGTGGGTGTGTCTGCTTTTGAGAATAGAACTCTGCAGTTTCAGTTGCATGCATAGTGTCGCTAACGATAACAGCTGAGATGCCGAGCAAAACTCTCTCCCAACGCGAAACATAATTTTTTAAATGTTTTTTCGTTTTTTCGCCAAAACTGGAAGTGTGTCTACTTTTGAGAGTAGAACTCTGCAGTTCCAGTTGCATGCGTAGTATCGCTAACGAAAACAGCTGAGATGCTAAGCAAAACTCTCTCCCAACGAGCAACATGATTTTTTAAATGTTTTTTCGTTTTTTCGCCAAAACTGGAAGTGTGTCTGCTTTTGAGAATAGAACTCTGCAGTTCTCGTTGCATGCATAGTGTCGCTACCGAAAACAGCTGAGATGCCGAACAAGACTCTTTCCCAACGCGAAACATATAATTTTATAAGTTTTTCCGTTTTTCGCCAAAACTGTGGGTGTGTCCACTTTTGAGAGTAGAACTCTGCAGTTCCGGTTGCATGCATAGTATCGCTAACGAAAACAGCTGAGATGCTAAGCAAAACTCTCTCCCAACGCGCAATATATAATTTTATGTTTTTTAGTTTTTTCTTCAAAACTGGAAGTGTGTCCACTTTTGAGAGTCGAACTCTGCAGTTCCAGTTGCATGCATAGTGTCGCTAACGAAAACAGCTGAGATGCCAAGCAAAACTCTCTCCCAACGCGCAACAGATAATTTTATATGTTTTTTCGTTTTTTCGCCAAAACTGGAAGTGTGTCCACTTTTGAGAGTAGAACTCTACAGATCCAGTAGCGTATATAGTATTGCCAACGAAACCAGCTGAGATGCTAAGCAAAACTCTCTCCCAACGCGCAATATTTAATTTTATATGTTTTTTCGTTTTTCCGCCAAAACTGTGGGTGTGTCTGCTTTTGAGAATAGAACTCTGCAGTTTCAGTTGCATGCATAGTGTCGCTAACGATAACAGCTGAGATGCCGAGCAAAACTCTCTCCCAACGCGAAACATAATTTTTTAAATGTTTTTTCGTTTTTTCGCCAAAACTGGAAGTGTGTCTACTTTTGAGAGTAGAACTCTGCAGTTCCAGTTGCATGCGTAGTATCGCTAACGAAAACAGCTGAGATGCTAAGCAAAACTCTCTCCCAACGAGCAACATGATTTTTTAAATGTTTTTTCGTTTTTTCGCCAAAACTGGAAGTGTGTCTGCTTTTGAGAATAGAACTCTGCAGTTCTCGTTGCATGCATAGTGTCGCTACCGAAAACAGCTGAGATGCCGAACAAGACTCTTTCCCAACGCGAAACATATAATTTTATAAGTTTTTCCGTTTTTCGCCAAAACTGTGGGTGTGTCCACTTTTGAGAGTAGAACTCTGCAGTTCCGGTTGCATGCATAGTACCGCTAACGAAAACAGCTGAGATGCTAAGCAAAACTCTCTCCCAACGCGCAATATATAATTTTATGTTTTTTAGTTTTTTCTTCAAAACTGGAAGTGTGTCCACTTTTGAGAGTAGAACTCTACAGTTCCAGTTGCATGCATAGTGTCGCTAACGAAAACAGCTGAGATGCCAAGCAAAACTCTCTCCCAACGCGCAACAGATAATTTTATATGTTTTTTCGTTTTTTCGCCAAAACTGGAAGTGTGTCCACTTTTGAGAGTAGAACTCTACAGATCCAGTAGCGTATATAGTATTGCCAACGAAACCAGCTGAGATGCTAAGCAAAACTCTCTCCCAACGCGCAATATTTAATTTTATATGTTTTTTCGTTTTTCCGCCAAAACTGTGGGTGTGTCTGCTTTTGAGAATAGAACTCTGCAGTTTCAGTTGCATGCATAGTGTCGCTAACGATAACAGCTGAGATGCCGAGCAAAACTCTCTCCCAATGCGAAACATAATTTTTTATGTTTTTTCGTTTTTTCGCCAAAACTGGAAGTGTGTCTACTTTTGAGAGTAGAACTCTGCAGTTCCAGTTGCATGCGTAGTATCGCTAACGAAAACAGCTGAGATGCTAAGCAAAACTCTCTCCCAACGAGCAACATAATTTTTTTTATGTTTTTTCGTTTTTTCGCCAAAACTGGAAGTGTGTCTGCTTTTGAGAATAGAACTCTGCAGTTCTAGTTGCATGCATAGTGTCGCTACCGAAAACAGCTGAGATGCCGAACAAGACTCTTTCCCAACGCGAAACATATAATTTTATAAGTTTTTCCGTTTTTTCGCCAAAACTGTGGGTGTGTCCACTTTTGAGAGTAGAACTCTGCAGTTCCGGTTGCATGCATAGTATCGCTAACGAAAACAGCTGAGATGCTAAGCAAAACTCTCTCCCAACGCGCAATATATAATTTTATGTTTTTTCGTTTTTTCTTCAAAACTTGAAGTGTGTCCACTTTTGAGAGTAGAACTCTGCAGTTCCAGTTGCATGCATAGTGTCGCTAACGAAAACAGCTGAGATGCCAAGCAAAACTCTCTCCCAACGCGCAACATATAATTTTATATGTTTTTTCGTTTTTTCGCCAAAACTGGAAGTGTGTCCACTTTTGAGAGTAGAACTCTAAGGATCCAGTTGCGTATATAGTATTGCCAACGAAAACAGCTGAGATGCTAACCAAAACTCTCTCCCAACGCGCAATATATAATTTTATATGTTTTTTCGTTTTTTCGCCAAAACTGGAAATGTGTCCACTTTTCAGAGTAGAACTCTGCAGTTCCGGTTGCATGCATAGTATCGCTACCGAAAACAGCTGAGATGCTAAGCAAAACTCTCTCCCAACGCGCAACATAATTTTTTTAATGTTTTTTCGTTTTTTTCCAAAACTAGAAGTGTGTCTACTTTTGAGAGTAGAACTCTGCCGTTCCAGTTGCATGCGTAGTGTCGCTAACGAAAACAGCTGAGATGCTAAGCAAAACTATCCCAACGAGCAACATATTTTTTTTTATGTTTTTTCGCCAAAACTGGAAGTGTGTCCACTTTTGAGAGTAGAACTCTACAGATCCAGTTGCGTATATAGTATTGCCAACGAAAACAGCTGAGATGCTAACCAAAACTCTCTCCCAACGCGCAATGTATAATTTTATATGTTTTTCCGTTTTTTGGCCAAAACTGTGGGTGTGTCCACTTTTGAGCATAGAACTCTGCAGTTCCGGTTGCATGCATAGTATCGCTAACGAAAACAGCTGAGATGCTAAGCAAAACTCTCTCCCAACGCGCAACATAATTTTTTAAATGTTTTTTCGTTTTTTCGCCAAAACTGGAAGTGTGTCTACTTTTGAGAGTAGAACTCTGCAGTTCCAGTTGCATGCATAGTGTCGCTAACGAAAACAGCTGAGATGCCAAGCAAAACTCTCTCCCAACGCGCAACATATAATTTTATATGTTTTTTCGTTTTTTCGCCAAAACTGGAAGTGTGTCCACTTTTGAGAGTAGAACTCTACAGATCCAGTTGCGTATATAGTATTGCCAACGAAAACAGCTGAGATGCTAACCAAAACTCTCTCCCAACGCGCAATATATAATTTTATATGTTTTTTCGTTTTTTCGCCAAAACTGGAAATGTGTCCACTTTTCAGAGTAGAACTCTGCAGTTCCGGTTGCATGCATAGTATCGCTACCGAAAACAGCTGAGATGCTAAGCAAAACTCTCTCCCAACGCGCAACATAATTTTTTTTTATGTTTTTTCGTTTTTTTCCAAAACTAGAAGTGTGTCTACTTTTGAGAGTAGAACTCTGCCGTTCCAGTTGCATGCGTAGTGTCGCTAACGAAAACAGCTGAGATGCTAAGCAAAACTCTATCCCAACGAGCAACATATTTTTTTTTATGTTTTTTCGCCAAAACTGGAAGTGTGTCCACTTTTGAGAGTAGAACTCTACAGATCCAGTTGCGTATATAGTATTGCCAACGAAAACAGCTGAGATGCTAACCAAAACTCTCTCCCAACGCGCAATGTATAATTTTATATGTTTTTACGTTTTTTGGCCAAAACTGTGGGTGTGTCCACTTTTGAGCATAGAACTCTGCAGTTCCGGTTGCATGCATAGTATCGCTAACGAAAACAGCTGAGATGCTAAGCAAAACTCTCTCCCAACGCGCAACATAATTTTTTTTATGTTTTTTCGTTTTTTCGCCAAAACTGGAAGTGTGTCCACTTTTGAGAGTAGAACTCTACAGATCCAGTTGCGTATATAGTATTGCCAACGAAAACAGCTGAGATGCTAACCAAAACTCTCTCCCAACGCGCAATATATAATTTTATATGTTTTTTCGTTTTTTCGCCAAAACTGGAAATGTGTCCACTTTTCAGAGTAGAACTCTGCAGTTCCGGTTGCATGCATAGTATCGCTACCGAAAACAGCTGAGATGCTAAGCAAAACTCTCTCCCAACGCGCAACATAATTTTTTTTTATGTTTTTTCGTTTTTTTCCAAAACTAGAAGTGTGTCTACTTTTGAGAGTAGAACTCTGCCGTTCCAGTTGCATGCGTAGTGTCGCTAACGAAAACAGCTGAGATGCTAAGCAAAACTCTATCCCAACGAGCAACATATTTTTTTTTATGATTTTTCGCCAAAACTGGAAGTGTGTCCACTTTTGAGAGTAGAACTCTACAGATCCAGTTGCGTATATAGTATTGCCAACGAAAACAGCTGAGATGCTAACCAAAACTCTCTCCCAACGCGCAATATATAATTTTATATGTTTTTCCGTTTTTTCGCCAAAACTGTGGGTGTGTCCACTTTTGAGAATAGAACTCTGCAGTTCCGGTGCATGCATAGTATCGCTAACGAAAACAGCTGAGATGCTAAGCAAAACTCTCTCCCAACGCGCAACATAATTTTTTTTATGTTTTTTCGTTTTTTCTTCAAAACTGGAAGTGTGTCCACTTTTGAGAGTCGAACTCTGCAGTTCCCGTTGCATGCATAGTGTCGCTAACGAAAACAGCTGAGATGCCAAGCAAAACTCTCTCCCAACGCGCAACAAATAATTTTATGTTTTTTCGTTTTTTCGCCAAAACTGGAAGTGTGTCCACTTTTGAGAGTAGAACTCTACAGATCCAGTTGCGTATATAGTATTGCCAACGAAACCAGCTGAGATGCTAAGCAAAACTCTCTCCCAACGCGCAATATTTAATTTTTTATGTTTTTCCGTTTTTTCTCCAAAACTGGAAGTGTGTCTACTTTTGAGAGTAGAACTCTGCAATTCCAGTTGCATGCATAGTGTCGCTAACGAAATCAGCTGAGATGCTAAGCAAAACTCTCTCCTAACGCGCAACATGTATTTTTATATGTTTCTTCGTTTTTTCGCCAAAACTGGAAGTGTGTCCACTTTTGAGAGTAGAACTCAACAGATCCAGATGCATGCATAATGTCGCGAACGAAAACAGCTGAGATGCCAAGGAAAACTCTCTCCCAACGCGAAACATATAATTTTATATGTTTTTTCCTTTTTTTTCGCAAAACTGTGGGTTTGTCCACTTTTGAGAATAGAACTCTGCAGTTCCGGTTGCGTATATAGTATTGCCAACGAAAACAGCTGAGACGCTGACCAGAACTCTCTCCCAACGCGCAACATATAATTTTATATGTTTTTTCTTTTTTTCGCCAAAACTGGAAGTGTGTCCACTTTTGAGAGTAGAACTCTGCAGTTCCAGTTGCGTATATAGTATTGCCAACGAAAACAGTTGAGATGCCAAGCAAAACTCTCTCCCAACGCACAACGTATAACTTTTATGTTTCTTTTTTTTGATCAAAAGATTTACTTTTAAATTGTGTGTGAAAAAACATACAAAGTTATATGTTTCGCGTTGAAGCTAGTTCTGCTTTTCGCTCGCTTAAACTGCAGAGTTTTAATTTCGGAATCGAACACACCGATAGTTTTTGTGAAAATTAAAATACATATTCAGTAAAGTATGCTTTTTAAAGACAAGATTTATAGGCAAAAGGCCGAAACCATTATTATAATCGCTCAGGAGTGAGTTAGCGTCTTATTTTTAAAACTTTTATAAAGTCGGGATTTTTAAGGCCCGTGGCAGAAACTATTCTTTAAATGACTCAGGACGTATAGAACTATGCTTAACACTACTTTCCGTTGCTGAAAAATACATGAAATAGTTTCAGGTGCCATAACGTCTTACGTGAAGTATCTCATTTTTAAAATATTTATAAAAACAAGATTTTAAAGGTAAACGGCCGAAACTATTCTTGAAATCGTTTAGGCGATATAGAACTATGCTTAACATAACTTTTCGTTGCCGAAATATACGAAATAGTATGAGATGCCATGACGTCCCATGTGAAATTAGCATCTCATTTTTAAATCTTTTTAAAGACGGCATTTTAAAGGCCAGTGGCCGGAACTGTTTTTAAAATCAATCAGGAGGTATAGAACTATGTTTAAAACAGCTCCTCGGTGCTGATTTACGCTTAATACTGTGAGATGCTAAAATGTCGTATGTGAAGTTGGCATCTCATTTTCAAAATTTTAATTTTCAGGGCAAATCAACGGAACTATTGTTAAAATCAATCAGGAGGCATAGAACTATGTTTAAAACAGCTCCTCGATGCTGAATTACGCTTAATACTGTGAGATGCTAAGATGTCGTATGTGAAGTTGGCATCTCATTTCCAAAAATTTAATTTTTAGGGCAAATCAACGGAACTATTGTTAAAATCAATCAGGAGGCATAGAACTATGTTTAAAACAGCTCCTCGGTGCTGAATTACGCTTAATACTGTGAGATGCTAAGATGTCGTATGTGAAGTTGGCATCTCATTTTCAAAATTTTATTTTTCAGGGCAAATCAACGGAACTATTGTTAAAATCAATCAGGAGGCATAGAACTATGTTTAAAACAGCTCCTCGATGCTGAATTACGCTTAATACTGTGAGATGCTAAGATGTCGAGTGTGAAGTTGGCATCTCATTTTCAAAATTTTATTTTTCAGGGCAAATCAGCGGAACTATTGTTAAAATCAATCAGGAGGCATAGAACTATGTTTAAAACAGCTCCTCGATGCTGAATTACGCTTAATACTGTGAGATGCTAAGATGTCGAGTGTGAAGTTGGCATCTCATTTTCAAAATTTTATTTTTCAGGGCAATTGAGCTGAACTATTGTTTTAATCTATCAGGAACTGTGGAACTATGCTGGATGCAAGCAATACTGAAGTTATTTGTTGAGATGCTAATAGTTGATATGCTAAGTTCACAGTGACATTTTTTGTGCCATGACCATTTCCATGTCCATGACCATGAACATTAATCGCACCTTTAGAATTAAAGCGACCCATTTCTGAATAATGCACGTCCCAAAATTTCACCTTAATTAAAAGACATAGGGTTTAACTTTGGGAAATGTCATATTCAGAATTGAGTCGTTTTAATTCTAAAGGTGCGATTTCTTGAGTAATTTAAAATGGTAATAAAACTAAACCTACCTAAATGAAGCAGCCAAAAATCGGTTTCTTGACTGACAATCAAATTTTTTTTATAGATTAAGGAGGTTACCGAGCGTATCGGTCAGCTGATCGGAAGGTATTAATGCCGCCGATGAGAACCAGCGACCTCAAGAGGATCGCAGATCCGTTCCCCTTCTTTAGGTCCAGTGGGCCTCTAGATCTTCCATTCAACCGTACGAAAAGTAGTAGTACTAAAGATAAATTGTTGTGTCATGTCATTGGATTTGTTTACAGTTTTCCAGTTACAAAGCTGGGTTTAAGCGTACCAGCTTAAACCCTGTCGCAATGACGCGACGCGTTAAACGCCAGGCTAGGCATACAAATTTCATGCGTATGTCTCTTCGACTAGGTTCTACGGTGGTACAGTCAAGGAATTTAATTCCCTACCCATTTCGTTGAAATGTCGTCTGACATTCGCAATGCATTAAGGTCGATATGTCAAACTAACGTCTTGCTCTAGTTAGCTCTTATGGTGACAGTTTGCTATATGATATTGAACCTTGGGTGGGTTAGAAATGTAATTCCTTGACTGTACGTGTTTGGATTTCATTGACTGTACCTGTACTTACTTAACTGGTACAGAAATGATTGATTAAAGATGGGCGATTAGGTATAGTCGACCAAGAAATTGCTTGACCACTTTTCGACCGTATTACAAAGGGATAAGGTTCAAAAGTGGTTAAGCAATTACTTGGTCGACTATACATTGATGATTTAAATAAAAAAACCAATGAAGCTGTCCTAAATGTGCAAAAACATGTTTACTTGCGATCGAAGTTTAATTGATGATGCGCTATGTGAAACAAATCGATATTTTGATCTATCTAAATGAAGATTTTTATGAATATAATTCTACCAAATGAAAAAAAAGTATTCTTCGAAAACAAATTTATTATAGCACGAAGGTTTCAAAAGGTCATAAAACACTGTGACGATATTTATAGCTCTAGTATATATATATAAGAAAAAATTAAATCTAAAGTACCATTCTATAGTCATTTTCAAAAACGTGAGATTGTAAAGTGCAGTCGACGTGGCAGAATTTCGCAAACTAAGACCTTTAATACTTGCCACTGTCACTAGCGCACGAATCCAAAATACTCTGCCAAATACCAAAATCTGGTGCGTGGTTTAGAAGGATTAAACGGAAGGTACGATGAGGACAGACAGGAACAGATAGCGACTTAAGAGGAGTGTGAACCCGTTCTCCATACAAACGGCGATAACATTTTCCACCCCCTAAACTTTAACCTATTGCCATGATTCTTTGGTACGTTGTCATTACGCCCTAGAACTAGGTTTGTATGTTTTGATTTTTTAAATATTCTTAATAGTTTCAAAAATATTGACGTTTTTTTGTTTTGTATGAAACTCCTAAAATGCAAATATTGTCAAATCTACGAAGAATATTAAAAAAATCAAAACATACAAACCTAGTTCCTAGACATAAGGACTACATAACAAAAAATCATTGCCATAGGTTAAGGTTTAGAGGGTGGAAAACGTTATCGCCGTTTGTATGGGGAGCGCTTTTTCGGGCTGGGTTCACACTCCTCTTAATCTAAGAATGACAGAGACGAATACTGATACTTCGTTATACGAAATTCTCTCTGCTTACACGTGCTACAATTCGACAAATATATATCAACTTGCAGCACTTGTCACGTTTGCTAAACATCTGTGCACCTAGCACGAATCTTCTCGATACGAGTTAACTCGCTACGTAACTCAGTGCGTCTTGCTCTAACTACCCCAGTAGAAGAGAGACGCACTGAGTTACGTAGCGAGTTAACTCGTATCGAGAAGATTCGTGCTAGGTGCACTGGTGAGGATCAGCCTGAACACAATCTGTTTGCACTAACGTAGTCTGTCATACCATATTGTGGATCTATTTCTTATTCTTCTCGGCATCAGCTTTATCCTGCTCTATCTCCTTCGCGACGGCGTTGATTGCGTCCTGCTCTAGCATTCGGACTGGCTGCGCGTTCTTCAACACGGCCACCTAGAAAGAACACTTTGCTGGAAGTGGTGTTCTTCTTCGATTGTCGCTAGGGCAGGGGCTTGTACGGGCAGCCTCGGAAGTCAACAAACCAGAACAAATTACCTTGCTACTCCGCGAAACCAGTGCCGGGCTCGTGCAAAATAGCTGCGTCTGTGCGACATATATATATATGTTAATGCAAAAACCCAACCTCCTCCACTTCCACACGAAACAACATATATCACACAGACTCAACTACACACCACTACCACTAAACACTAAAACTACACGATCGACGCGCGTTTCTCTATATGAGGCATCATCAAGATCTAACAGGACGACTGTTTGCTACTCGAACGAATGGCGTACTGACAAACTAAAACATTTTTTTTTAATCCCGCCTACCGCCAACCTTTTTGGCACTACTACTTTTATAGTGCCAACGTGATAATTTTGTGTGTCATTTCACTCAGGTTTTTATATTACATATCATCTTTTAAAGAAAAGATAGTATTTAAAAAATCAGTAGACTTTTAGTTAAAATCAGTAGATCAGTAGAATTCTGGAAAAATCAGGAGATCTGGCAACACTGCACTAAGGTTTCAGGACAGACAGGTATGGATAGCGACTTTACTTTACACTATGTAAACATTAACATAGATATTATAGCACTTTTACATTCAGAACGTCCACGCACCGCGCCCTAGACGTAAGTTAGAGTACTTTACCCCCCCTCCCCCCCCCGGACCTCCCGCAAGTCCTTCCTAATATCGCCCCGCGAGACTCATGAAAGGAAAACTGGAAAATGTAGAGAAAGAAAGATTTTTTCGAATGAATGGAAAGGCAAGGGGATCAATGCCCATACAGCCGGGCCGGGTTTAAAATAAAAACATTTATTTCAGATTTCTAAAAGAAAATCAATTAATCAAACCAGAGATCCATACTTTCTTAGTAACAGTGCCTTAACTATTTGTTAGTTATTGTTTTTTGTCAATGAAAATATCCATAAAGGTTTCAACACTTTTTTGGCGTTTAATCTAGTTATTTCTGGCATATAGGTAAACATAGCTATATTCATTAGTAATGTCAGTGTCAAAAAATGCTGATTTATGATAACCCTGGCAAGCAATAACGGAAGTTTACAAGTCGTTCACTAACGTGACTTACTTCGATATTCCTCTGTCCAGACTGAACGATCTCGAGTAGAGTTCTGATAGCCAGCTTGATAATTCCCTTGTCGGTGGCCACTGCTTCCGGCGTATAATTCTTCTCCAAGAACTCCATCGTTGTCTTGTCATACCTGCCCGCTGAACTGGCCTGTGGGGCAATGCTCTCGTCAGTGAGATGACGGCACACTTTACGATGTGTCAAAAAGAACTGTCAAATTGCGTCGGAATCTGTCATTTTGCGTCATTTGCCATTCGCCATTCGTTCAATTAGCGAATGGTCGTAGTGTTTGATCTTAATGATGCCTCATACAGAGGCGAAACGCGCGTCGATCGTGTAGTTTTAGTGTTTAGCGGTGGTGGTGTGTAGTTGAGTCTGTGTGATACATGTTGTTTCGTGTGGAAGCGGAGGAGGGTGGGTTTTTGCATGAATATATATTTATGTGTACTTCGCACAGACGCAGCTATTTTGCACAAGCCCGGCACTGGTTTCGCGGAGTAGCAAGGTAATTTGTTCCAGTTTGTTGATATGGACCTCCGCAAAGTAACGCCTGAATCTATCTACACTATCTACACTAATATAATAAAGAGGTAAACTTTGTTTGTTTGTTTTTTTGTTAGTTTGTTTGTATGTAGGGGGTAATCTCTGGAACTACTGAACCGATTTCAAAAATTCTTTCACAGATAGAAAGCTACACTATTCCTGACGGACATAGGCTACTAATTTTACGTGAACGAAGTCGCGCGCGTCCCGCTAGTTAATTATATTTGCCAATAGAAGAAACTATTTTTAAACTAAACTATTTGGTGACTAGTCAGTACGGCCACCTGTCTCGGCTGTCAGTGATGTGACAAATTCGACCAACTATCATTTCATTTGTTACTACGACAAGGGTCTTGGAGCTATTTCTCTTAATGAATAATACGATTCCTGAACGCCATAGAAACTACTCGAACTCTATTCGATACATCTGCAACTAGGGAGCGTAAATGAGTTTGAGAAAATAAACAAAAAACAACATACCAACAATAATCATTCTTTCTAACGGATGTCTGGAATACATCGCATAGAGCGATAAGACCGCCTATTGTGTGCCTTTTGTGTTTTTTCTAATGTCAATGTGAGAAACTATTTTCTAAGGTGATCAATAAAGAATTATTGTATGGTAAGGTACAGTTGGCATTAAATATACTACACGAAATAATACATAGACTGCTAAAAACATAACCCTTCCTTTTGGCTTTGCCGTAGTCGGCTAAAACTAGGGCCCATAAGACTTTTCTCAGTAAAACTAAAATTTAAAAATATCTATGCCGCTAAGCAGCAGTGCTTGCAACGAGCAAATGGGTCACCTGATGGTGAGTGATCATTATCGCCCTTAAACACTCGCAACACCAAGGAGACTGCAGATGCGATGCCAATCTAGACGGCTACGATGCCACCTCTTGTGCCAGTAATTACACCGGCTGTCTTGCTCTCCATCCCGGAACACAACAGCGCAAGCACTGCCGCTTAGCGGCAGGATTAGCAAGCAAGATGGTGCTAGCGATCCGGACGAACCTTGCACAAGGCTCTACCACCCGCGAAATGCTGACTGTGCTTTATTACCTTCCACTCATAGTATATCCCCGAGGGTTCCGTCTGGAACAGGTGGGGGGTCCCGTCGTAGTCGAATCCCCCCACCAGGCAGGAGATCCCAAAGGGTCGGCGTCCATTGCTCTGCGTGTACTGCTGCTTCAGGCCAGCGATGTAGCGGGTGATGTACTCGATTGTCACCGGGTCATCAACTGTCAGACGGTGAGCTTGACACTCAATTTGTGACCTTTGAAATAAATAAACTTTCTATAGTCAAATTTTTTGTAACCGAAATTTCTTTCGATTATTATTTTTAAAGTTTACAACATTCTAATTATGAAATTAAAATGCTATGTAATGACAACACAAAGAAAAATTAGGATAATGACCGGACTTGAACCTGCAACATCAGCATTCCGTGCCCAGTTTCGCCACATTATCGTTGCCGTACCCTGCGAATTTTTCAATGAAACGCAAGGCACGGAATGGTAATGTTGCAGGTTCAAGTCCTGCCATTATCCTAATTTTTCTTTGTGTTGTCATTACATAGTATTTTAATTTACTATAGTCTCTTAAGGCCCACGTAACATTTTGTTCTATGAATTTTGAGCCATATTGCGTGACACAGTAAGTTCAACGTCAGTTTGACAATTGTCCTATATGTAGGACTTGGGCCTTACGAGGATAGACTAGAGACATAACTAGCTACCCCACCGGCCGCGCACATAGGTACTATTAGAATGTAATGTCCATAAAAACCTTCCATTAAAAAAACTCTAAATAAATAAATATCTCAGAACAATTTACCCCAATTGACTTAGTCCCAAACTCAGCCAAGCTTGTATAGTCGACCAAGAAATTGCTTGACCACTTTTCGACCGTATTACAAAGGAATAGGGTTGAAATGTGGTCAAGCAGTTACTTGGTTGACTATACTATGGCTACTATGTAGACAAAGGATAGATGAATACATTTAATACTTCAATACATAAAACATTCGAGACTCTAGTACAAACTTTCGTATTCATCATACAAACATTTGCCCCTCCCGGGAATCGAACCCAGGACCTCAAGCTTTGTAGACAGGATCGCTAACTAGTAGGCTATCCGGTCGACAAATGACAGTGAGAACCGTATCAAAATCCGTTGCGTGGTTTAGAAGGAGCGGCCGCAGATACGATGAAGACGCTCGAACGGATAGCAACTTTGTTTTATACAGTCAAGGAATTTAATTACCAACCCACCTAAGGTTCAATATCATATAGCAAACTGTCACCATAAGAGCTAACTAGAGCAAGGCGTTAGTTTGACATATCGACCTTAATGCATTGCGAATGTCAGACGACATTTCAGCGAAATGGGTAGGGAATTAAATTCCTTGACTGTACTATGTAAAATAAAATAAAAAGAAAAGCAGAAATACTTTTGCGGGTGGTAGGACTCTGTGCAAGGTCCGTCAGGATCGCTATCACCATCTTGCTCGCTAATCCAGACGCTAAGCAGCAGTGCTTGCACTGTTGTGTTCTGGTATAGAGAGCAAGACAGCCGGTGAAATTACTGGCACAAGAGGTGTTCCATCTTAGCCCTCTGGGTTGGCAACGCAACTGCAATCCCTTTGCAGTTGCGGTTGGCTATGGGCGGTGGTGATCACTTACCATCAGGTGAACAACTTGTTCGTTGGCCTTCCTATGTTGTATAAATATAATTGTACCTGGTGGAAGTGGGAGCGGAAGCTGGTCCACTAATTTATAATTAAAATGAAACTGTCATATTGCCCTAACGATGAAGACATGTTGTTTGTACTTGTTAAATACTGATTTAATGTTTCCAAAGTGTTTTGCTACACATAGCCGCCCACTTGAATGTTACGTCGACAAATTTGGCGGTAAAAAAAATGTTTAGACAAGACAAGATGACATCAGACACACATGGCTGCCAATAATAACATAATAAAGTTTTATGCTTTGGAATTAGCATTTCTTGTATCAACAATCAATCTGATACTTTACTTCTGACATGAACAACACTTCATCATACGTATTATTACTGTTTACGGCATTATGACTTGGGATTTCAATTCTGAGATTTTAGTATGCAATAAATAAATTGACTAAATTGACTATCTTCAGCTCCATTGTCAGCTTTCGATATCCATTCCATCTTAGCTCTTTCAGTTGTCACTAGATCTCGGCTTCTGCAGTTTTTTTGGTGTTGCAGTGTGTCTATGCGCGGTGGTGATCACTTACCATCAAGTGAACCACTTGCTCGTTTTCTTCCCTAATCTTTACATAGTATAAAATAAAGTCGCTATCAGTTCCCGTTTGACCTAATTTATGTATGTATGTAAACTCTTAATTGTACATAAGCACTTACAAATACACAGAAAAATAACCAAAAAGTGGTACAAAGGCGAACTTATCCCTTAAATGGATTTATTCTTCCGTTTACTCCTAAACCACGAAACGGATTTCGATACGGTTTCCACTGTCATTTAGAGATTTTTTTTACGGAAGGTTTTAATGTACAGTATGGGAATTACATTCACGTACCACCTTAGAACACTTTCGCAATGACGCGACGCTTTAAACGCCAGGCTATGTCATACAAATGTCATGCGTATGTCTCTTCGACTAGGTTTTACGGGTACGTGTTTGGATTTCCTTGACTATACAATACATTGTATTAAGTGCTAGTTTATAAAGTGAAATAGTGTTACCTAGTAATCAGTACCCTGGCATCAGCCCTCAGCCCAGCAAAAGCTAGCACCACGTGCCCATCTAGGGGTACAATCTTCTTTTCAGTTCTATCCTCCTGCAGTTTGGGCACTGACCTCTTCTCCACAGCTAGCACAATGACTTCGGGGCCTCGTATCCCGATCACAGCTGATCCCTTCCTCACGGCCTTAAAAAAAATTATGACATGGTCATGTCCACTGCCAATGCCAGTTCGTAAAAAGAAAATGAAAATAAAAATGTCGGAGCAAAGGTACGTAAAATAACTAAGATCCGTTGTTTTTTTTTATCAAGAATTGGGGGAACCAGGAATTATTTATTCTTGAAAACATTTGCATTTTTGTTGTTTCATACAAAACAAAATATTTTCAAAACTATAAAAATATAATAAACATACAAATTTAGTTCTAAGGCAAACCAACAGCTTATAAAAAAAGTCACGGCAGCAGCATAAAGGTCGATTTAAAATAACAGTGCTTTTCTACCAGAAAACTACTTAAATTTATAAAAAGTCACACCGTTAACCACAATAAATTAAAAACAGAAATTTTCAACAGTCCCGTCGCATACAAAGCGATCCGCCTTAGGCTGCTTTTCCACCAGAGATGTGCGAGGATGCGTAGCGAGGGATGTGTTTGTAAGAACCAATAGAATCGCTTCATTTACCTCGCCTCGGTCAGCACAGCTCTGGTGGAAACGGCTCATTGGTTCTTTACAAACACATCCTTCGCTACGCATCCTCGCACATCTCTGGTACCTCTCTCTGGTTGGTGGTAGAAACGCAGCCTTAAGGTTTAGAGGGTGGAAAACGTTATCGCCATTGTAATGGAGAGCACTAAGCAATGCTAATAATAGAGTAGTCCTAAATAGTTTTATTTCAAGAATAGTCAATTCAAAGTTGCAACTCGAAATTGATTCATGTCATATCACTCGTTACTTGTTATAATTTGCAAAATCTGCGTTGCGAGCTCGCAGATCGCATTCCATCGTCGACTTTGTTTAGGTCCTTACCTCTTGGGCGTACTGGACTTGAAGAAGATGACCGTCAGGAGAAAACACAGTAATGGCGCGATCATAGCCAGCCATTCAGAAACTATCCTTCCAGTATCAAATCAAAGATACGAATAATATTGTGTCGATATAACTGTGGTATATAAATAAAAGTAAGCGAAGACACTTTAAATAATATAAAATTTACGCTGTCTTTACGCGTTTGAGGTTATGAAATCTCGGAATTGGTATTCGACTGACGGCTGTCAAAAATATTTATGGTTAAGTTTTCAGTGACTGCTAAAAACTAACCTCTTTCCATATTATCCTATATCACCTCACTATTGCCATGTTTTTCTCTTGAATTATGGCATCAATAAGCTTATTTTCGTAAACAGCAGTTAAAGGCTACTTTAAAAACCTGAACATAATCTTGAAAGGTCTAATATTCAAAAGCACCCCAAAAAAAGGAAAGACTGCAATGTCGTCTGCGCACAAATATCGCGCAGGGCAATTATTTTGCAAAACATGCGTGTTTATTTACTTGTTGTACCCTTGTACGTTATCTTAATTCGGCAGGAATGCAGACGTACCATTTTAGCGTCCGAATATAGTGCGCACGCGTCGCCGGGTCGCGGATAAGCACATCATCCATCTACCATCTCAACACTGCTTCCTTTCCCTTTCGCTACATGTTATACAAACTGACTTGTAACTAAAAATTATCAATAAACTTATCTTATCTTATCCTTTTAAATAAAGCATTATTTGTAAAAATTGTAGTACAGCTTATAACTTTTATAATAACAATTCTTATGGTTTTGCGATTTGTAGAAATGTCCGCACATGAGACTTGAGGCCACAGTGGGCAAGTTTAGCCCACTTGCTCGTTTGCCTTCCTTTTTTATCTTTATCTTTTCTTTAACATAGTATAAAGTAAAGTCTCTATTTTTTTCCATTTAACCTAAATTTTTATAGTGTATGTTCGGCCGCCTTCTCCTTCTAAACCACGCAACGGATTTTGATACAGTTTTCACTGTCATTTAGAGATTTTTATAGGGAAGGTTTAGTGTACATCTTATCCCGATTGAACCCGCGTGAAGCCGCGGCGGGTCGCTAGTATATAATAGAAACAGATAAATATACTGCAACGAGGTGAACCGACGAACTGACGATATGGTTGCGGGACCCTGCTGTTTGCGAACAGCGCAAGATTGGGCATTGTGGCGGTATTCGGGAGAGGCCCCTGCCCTCCAATTCCGGCGTTCATCGAGATTCATCTCACGCTCGAAATGCGTCAAAAATTACTGATTTTGAAGGGATCTGGCAGTTCTTTTAGATATATCTCGGACGCGACTTCATCTCTACTGACGCGTGAATTGCCCCGCTGTCCAGTAGTAGACGTCTTTGGGCTAAAATTTATCACGATTCAGATAGACACTGCGCTCTCCCAGTTTTACTTTGTCCCAAGCACCGATGTCCCAGTTTCATTCGCTTCCGTACATTCGGGGTCCAATGGTAACCAAAGTCTGCAAAATCTTAAATGGCGGCGTTTTTTGACAACTAATCTTTCACCTCACCGGCAATACATTTTAATCAACCCTGTCCACGATTTTAATTGGTCGTTTAAATCTGTCTGGAGAAGGCTAGCACGAAAAGCACGAAAGATTGCGACTTTTTTTCTTTTTCTTTGGATTTATGACCTTGTACTTATGCCTAAAGTTTACTATGTTTTTCTGAATAATTAATAGATTCAGGCGTTACTTTGCGGAGGTCCATATCAACAAACTGGAACAAATTACCTTGCTACTTGCTACGGTCGTACTGTTTCTTTGATCGTGATGATGCCTCGTATAGAGACGAAACGCGCGTCGATCGTGTAGTTTTAGTGTTTAGTGGTGGTGGTGTGTAGTTGAGTCTGTGTGATATATGTTGTTTCGTGTGGAAGCGGAGGAGGGTGGGTTTTTGCATGAACATATATGTGTCGCACAGACGCAGCTATTTTGCACGAGCCCGGCACTGGTTTCGCGGAGTAGCAAGGTAATTTGTTCCAGTTTGTTTATGTTTTACTGAGTTTAATGCGACGCTTTGTCTCAGCAAGTTTTCCTTTTTAAAGCAACTTTATTGGCGTGTCGGTATCGCCTTTGTGACAATAAATGTGGGACGGATTGAATTGAAGCCAATTTTGGAAAATGAAGTTTGAACTATCGGCAGTGTATGACAAATGCAGACTCTGACGCACCAGTTGCCACGTAGGCTTTATTCTATGAAAACTGTCGCTCCTATTTTTATCCCGAAAAATAATATTTTATTTTTGTGAGACGCAGCAAGCAAAGCTAGTTATGAATTATCGTTTATGAATACAATTCTGTACCACTAAACGTCTTTACTTACAACTGTATTATTTAGGACTTTATTAGATTACGATTAGGTCGAAAATATTATAAAACACGAGCATCTGTCATTGGCCGGATTTTTTATTGCGCGTGCGCCATTAAGCCCAATTAGGACTGGCCAAAAAAATCTAGATTGCGAATCAAAATTTATTAAGTAATAAAATAGTTTGACGAGATACCTAAGACGTTTTTTTATTATAATTTGGCGTTTTTGCGAAGATGAAATATGAAACGAAGCAGAAAAGTTTTATTTTTGGGTATTCCGATGCAGCAAGCGTTTTCTGAGGCATTTTAAAAACCACAATATGGAACCATTTAATTAATTATCTTATCTTCATCTTTAATTATTTGTGACGGTTTTGAATTTGTCATTTAGTTTGTTTTGTTATTATTTAGCGTCTGTCATGCATGCCATTATCAGCTGATATGTCATTATACATGTACGTCATTATAACACGGATGTATAATATGCGTGTGTCGTTATACGTGTGTCATACATTAAATTGATATTTTTTGTTACTTGTGTATATTTTTTTACAATGGTCCTGTGTACCTAATAAATATTATATTTAAAAAATTAAAAGGCTACATTTAAAATTCAAATCTCATTTTTTTTTTCAAGGCATATGTATCTTGTTGAAAATGTGTTAGCTCTAACTTGCAACTTGCAATCGTTCTTAAAATTAAGTCTTACTGGCTGGCTATTGCTTGTAGCGCTATTTTAGCTAACGATAGGATCTGCTATATTTAGATTAAGTTCTAGCTAGATGCGATAGTTTTTTTTTTATCAAGAACCATTTTGTTAAACAAAAGAAACAGATAACCAGGCTATGAATCTGTTGTGTTCCGGCGTGGAGAGCAAGACAGCCAGTGAAATTACTGGCACAAGAGGTATTCCATCTTAGCCCTCTGAGTTAGCAACGCATCTATACAATCTCTTTGGTGTTGCGGGTGTCTATAGGCGGTGGTGATCACTTACCATCAGGTACTCTAAGTTACGTCGACATGAAATAATAAAGATGTAAACTTAGTTCTGTTTGCATGAATGGTACCAAATCTCTAGAAATAAGGAACCGATTCGGAAATTTATTGGAATAGACAGCTACGAATAGGCTACTCTGTCTACGCAAACGAAGTCGCGGACGTCCTCTTGTGTTAAATATTCCGATCAACCGCATCTAGGCTTTGTTTACTCTAGAAGTCTAGAATTAGTTTCTCATGGCCGTTGTCTCCACTTTCGCCGGTTTCCCCTCGCTATGGGAAAACAGTAATAAGCTACCTTAGAATTAGGTAATAGGCACCACGTACTAAACGTCAATAGATTTATTTGTATGAAATAGGAAGGCAAACAAGCAAGTGGGTCACTTAATAATAAGTGTACACCGCCTATAGACTCCCGCAACATCGAAGAGAATGCAGATGCATTGCCAACCCAGAGGGCTAAGATGGAATACCTCTTGTGCTAGTAATTACACCGGCTGTCTTGCTCTCCACGCCGGAATACAACAGTGCATGCACTGCTGCTTAGCGGCAGGATTATCGAGCAAATCTGCTATCTCTTTGGTGTTGCGGATGTCTATAGGCGGTGGTGATCACTTACCATCAGGTGACCCACTTTCTTGTTTGCCTTCCTATTTTATAAAAAAAATGAGACCTGCTTATGGTGAGTGATTCTCGTCTGCCAACCTAGCTATCCAATCTCTCTCTGTGCCATCTTCCAAACTGCCTCGGGTTGGATAGTGGGAATATACCTAATTATAAATTCTTTCCATATTCCAACGAGTACAGTCACTAATAAAAAAAAAGGGCTTACATATAATATTTATTCATTTAAAATTTTCCATTACGTTTTTTTAAATTAGATACCTATAGATATTAAACTTAAACAACAGTTCTACACAAATAAACATCAGCGTTGTCACTCGTTACATACATCACATCAAGACCATTTATTTTACTGTCCTTCTTCTTTGTCCTAGCCATTTCCCATGATTTGGCGTCGGCTCTCCTCGTTCTGCGGCGCCAGGACAATCTTTCCTGGGTTGTCGAAACATTTGTTTGGGCAAGCTCTAAGTCCTTGGCCACCGTTGACCACCAGGTGACCATTTATTTAACTGCATTCTTACAAAAACTGTTTTGATTTGATTTGAAAAAGTCTTACTGCGATTACTTCATCTATGACATCTATATCATCTGTAGTATATTAAGATTTCTCACATGGTCTTGTATGGGTTGTATTGTATGACAGTCTTATATTAATCGCAATGATTCACAATCGTGGGACGCGCCGTACAAGTTGTATGTATGTAGGTCCGTAGAAGTCTTGACAAACATTACACAATCACTGACCGGCTTGTGATGTGATGTGATTGGGCAAATACGTACCTTTAATAAGCAAAAGCAAATAACTAGTTAAGTAAGAGTTAAAAATAAATGCGGATGCGAAAATAACGTAGGAATTCGGCTTAAACTGTTTTTTTTTTAACTGACCTTAGACTATTAAAGAACGAATATGAGACGCAGTGAAGCCATATGCACGTATTTGTCTTTGATTACTGATTTTAAATGTTATTTTTTTTATTGCTCTCCTATACGGATTTTAAGTAACAAGATTTTTAAGGAAATATGGGTGTTTACGAAGCTTATATTAACGGGTATTAACGGATTTTTCGGCATCGATCTCAGAATTTATAAATTTTTAACTTTTAACTGGCAACACTAAAGGGACGCCTGCGCGGAACGAGGGGTTGGGGGCGGGAGGGGATTTATATTATCGTCTCTCCAGTGGCCCTTTTAGGTTAAACTTTTCCCTCCCTGCGTCTCCATCAAACTAGTGTCATAAGAAAGGGATGCACATAGACATAAACTAAACATGGCCGGTCAAGTTGGGGCCACTGAGCAGAGCTTTAAAGACGACTAAGAGGAATTGTCTATGCTATGAAAGGAATAGATACATATATCAACTTCGTAGCGTATGTTGTGTAGGTATCTTTCTTTCGAAATATTACACTTTTTTCAGTTACATGGTTAATTCTCACTTATGTGCTTTTTTACTGTACTAAGCAAGTTTAGACAGCTACGAAACTAATGTATTGACTATCATTTGCAAGCAAATTAAGAATAACCTTAACGAAATCTATTTTGCATGTGAAGTAGGCATGAAAACAGTTTCATGCTAAGCAATTCAGCCCAAAAGCGTGTTCAGCCGCCATTTTGTCTAAGCCAGGTCAGTGACCTGGCGAATTTGCATTTTTTAAATGTTAACAAGGTTTCCTAAAAGGCTATGGGAAAATATTTTAGCTTGAATAGAGAAATAATTCTTCTAGACAGGCGGCGCGTCGAAGTTATATTTCATATGTTGCCTTGTTGTTGCAAGGCGTAAGTAAATGAATTAAAGTCTTATACAATCGCATTTGTAGTTTCGATGCTCCTAAGCCAACCGCATGAAAACTGCAACTTTGCAGCTGGCTGGCAGTTCAAACGCAGTCCATTTATAATTGGTCTAACGACACTGACTAGAAGCGAACAGACTGCCCCTACGGTTAGCAGTTTTGATGCATTAAGTAACTGCAGAACAACCGCATTTGAACTGCAACTTTGCAGCTGCATTGCAGTCGAAATGCAGACCGTCTGCTCGTTTTAACTTCTTCAATTATTTCTTATACCGCCTCACTCATTAGTGATTTTAAAGGAACAAAATTTCAAAGTGTGCGAATATTTGTAACGCGGACTGGACAAGAGGATCGCATTTGGTATGCCAGATTCGCAGTGTCCCTTTGATATACAAATCCCGCAAGCGAGTGCGACGCGTACCGCTCGTGATCCGCGTCTAGTGTGTTGTTCGTTTTGGAAACTAGAGTTACTGATCAAAGTTTTTGTTGCTGATGCTGCAGTTCGCATATAAACAATTGTGATGGTTTCTTATCCGAATGCAATTGTTAAGATTTTAGATTAGCTAGTGACATTCAATTGTTAGCTACAAGTGAATTAAATATTAACATTAGTTTTCTAATGGACATTAGTTTATTTTGGTACCTAATTAATCAATGGACCTGTCACGTTTATCTTATTATTCAGTTTTATAACCAGTAGAACTGGTTGGCATAAAGGTTGGTCTGCTATGTTTAGTTTACAGAACCTGTCTAGATCTAGTCTCAAAAGTGCTTCAAGGCCGTCTTTTTGGTGACTGAAAAATTTCCAAGACGAGTGTTTTTTTTTTTTTGTAGAGTCCCACGGTAGCTAGTTGCTGGTTTGAGTACAAATGAATCGGCTCCACTTAGGTAGTATACCACACTCACAAAATACCGGCGTGAAGCACGGTAAGAGAGAGATCCAGAGGCCCATGGGGACTTAAAAAAAAATGGGAAACAGATAACCGTTTCTTATGAGATTGCTGGTTGCCAGAGGCGGCGGGGATTGCTTACTATCAGGTGACCAGTGACTTGTTTTCCTTATATCATATTAAAAAAACAAATACACGGAGAAAATTTTGCTTTAGCAAAGTACCAATTTGGCTTGGTTAAAAATTTCTCGGATAAATATAACTAAGACTTATGTAAAACGTGTAAAACAGCTTTGGAAATGGTAAACAAGCAATTATTGCTATAATCTCTTGGTAAAATTAACAAAGTACTTGTGTTTTTCCAAAAGAGTGAATTCGTAAATGAAACCTTCAACAAATTCAGTTAAAAAATAAACAAAAGTTCTTTGCTACTTACTGACAAATATGTCGTTTAATTTTAGACCAATTAATTAATATACCGGGAAGCTTGGTTAAATTTTACCAAGTCACTCGCTTCCCTCTAGCAGTCTGGTTTGACAAGTTTATTAAGTGTATAGGTTATAAGTTACCTAGTGTAGGTTACCAGTTTTTTACAAAACTAATTGGTTTAATTTTACCAAAATCCCTTAACAATGCTGACGTGTTTAATTTTAGCTGCGAATTTTGCAGGCTCCCTCCGAACCAAATTGCTTGGTTGTAAATAGCAATAATTTGCTATTTACAACCAAGCAATTTGTTGAAAACCAAACCAGTTTGTTGAAAACGTAACAGCTAAAAATAAACAAATTATTGTTTATTTTTAGCTGTTACGTTTTCAACAAACTGGAACAAATTACCTTGCTACTCCGCGAAACCAGTGCCGGGCTCGTGCAAAATAGCTGCGTCTGTGCGACACATATATCAACTGCTGCTGCTGTGGAGTAGCAAGGTAATTTGTTCCAGTTTGTTGATATGGACCTCCGCAAAGTAACGCCTGAATCTATAAATTGTTACGTTTTCTCCGTGTATAAATACTAATACTAAGCTTGTATAAAACAAAGCCACTATCCTTTTCTGTCTGTCTTCAATTCCTAACGCATCTTCGGCCGCTTACTTCTAAAGTACGCAATGGATTTTGATACGGTTTTCACTGTCATTTAGAGAATTTTTCATTGAAGTTTTTTATGTACAGTCAAGGAATTAAATTTCTAACCCACCTAAGGTTCAATAGCATATAGCAAACTGTCACCATAAGAGCTATAGAGCAAGACGTTAGTTTGACATATCGACCTTAATGCATTGCGAATGTCAGACGACATTTCAACGAAATGGGTAGGGAATTAGAATAGAATAGAATAGAATAGAAAAGAAGAATTAACTTTCTTGACTGTACATACCATCCTGTACCCGTGCAAAGCCGGGGCTCGCTAGTAAATGCCAAAGTACCATCAACAAAAAGAGCATAACCCCAAAAATTAATTTTTCGATGAAACTTTTTTTTTTATGAAATAGGTAGGCACACAAGCAACTGGGTCACCTGATGAAAAGTGTTCACCACCGCCTATAGACACCCGCAACATCGAAGAGATTGCAGATGCGTTGCCAACCCAGATGGCTAAGATGGAATACCTCTTGTGCCAGTAATTACATTGGCTGTCTTGCTCTCCACGCCGGAACAACAGTGCAAGCACTGCTGCTTAGCGGCACGATTAGCGAGCAAGATGGTGGTAGCGATCCGGACGGACCTTGCACAAGGACCTACCACCCGCTTTATATTACAAAGATGTTTTGATGATACATACTGTTGCCCAGAATGCCCGGAGAGACCAAATTGAGATATTTTAAATGGAATTGTGTCATAACCGGCGTTGAGCAAGTCTTCGACTCTCCTAAATCACGGGTTTAAATATCTCGTATTGTCTCCTTCACACCACAGAACATCTTCAGAAACAGTATGACAACATTTTTATTCTTGTGAAAGGCTAAGAAGACGAAATGACACAGAATCTTGTAAAGAGAGAATAACGCTCTAAAATAGTTCTAACTAGCAACGCGAGTGTCTTTAAAAGGGCTTATTTCTTCCTGAAATGTACTTCTAAATTTAACTTTAGGTATAGGAATTAAGGTCGAATTTAAAAGTACCTTTATGGAAGAAATAAGCCCGTTTGAAAAGACACTCCTCAATTAGAATGTAATGTATAGTCGGCCAAGAAATTGTTAAACCACTTTTCGATCATATTACAGGAGGATAAGGTTTAAAACTGGCTAAGGAATTACTTAGTTGACTACACGTAAAAAACCTTCAGTAAGAAAACTCAAAATGACAGTGAAACCGTATCAAAATCCGTTACGTGGTTTAGAAGGACTAAGTGGCCGTGCGAAGACAATGCAGATCGCTAATCTACTCTAATCTCTAATATTCTACACTATAATATGATAGAGGTTGACTTTATTTATAACATTATCGGGACTTAAGCGCGATAGAAATATATTGTTGATTTACCTCGACGTTTCGGCCATGTTTCAATGGCCGTGGTCACGAGTAGACTGAAGTGGAGGGTATTACTTCTGTTTAGCCGAGCGAGTTTTACGAACTACCCGCACTTTGTCTTGTTTATTTTCCACCGGCATATCACTACACCGACACACAATGCTCACAATGTCCGACGATTTATCCGAAGATATATCTCGACGGTTGTCGAGGTTGACTTTGTAAGTTTGTATGTAGGATGTAATCTCTGGTACTACTGAACGGATTTCCAAAATTCTTTCGCTAATAGAAAGCTACACTATCCTTGACGGACATATTCTACAAATTCAACCCGAACGAAGTCGCAGACATCTGCTAGTTTATTATTAATAAAAGATCTGTTTCCAAAGGGTGTCTGAAAGAGATCACTCTCAAGCGATAAGACCGCCTTTTGGATACCAATATTTAAGATTGATCTGTAGTTCTGTGAAATTGTAATTTGGTATTCAATAAAGCATATCATATTGTATTGTAATCTGTGTGCTGTGGCCACATAACGTAGGCGCAATGGAGGCGGCGTTACCAAATCGGCGCCGGTTCGATTCCCGCTGATGTCATCGGTATCGCAAACAAGATTATGATTATTAATCGAATAAAAGTCTAACATAATCAATGAAACAGATGAATAAATGAGAATATATCGTCGTGTATTTATTTTTATACCACGCCAGTAAACATACTGTCACGAGAGGTATTCTGTCTTAGCCCTCTGGATTGGCAACGCATCTGCATTCTCTTTGGAGTTGCTGGTGTTTATGGGCGGTGGTGTTCACCTACCATCAAGTGACCCACTCCTAGTTGCTCGTTTGCCTTTCTAATTTAGCAATGGTTTTTTTCTGAAATAGGAAGGCAAACAAGCAAATGGGTCATGGTAAGTGATCGCCACCTATAGACACCCGCAACACCAAAGAGATTACAGATGCGTTGCCAAACCAGAAGGCTAAGATGGAATACTTCTTGTGCCAGTAATTGCACCGGCTATCTTGCTCTCCACACCGGAATTTAACAGCGCAAGCACAATTAGCAACAAGCAAGTGTACGTCAGGATCGTAGTAGTCGAAATCCGTGGTCTCTGCCTATCCTTTTGGCAGGGGAGTATCACTCCGCACAGTAGGTATGCTTGACCGCCTTGCCTATGGCATAGGCAAATCGCAGTAGGCTTAGGCTTGCCGCACGCCCGCGCCGTGTCAGTGTAATTGAAAACGAATGCCGCGCAACCCTAGCGTGTCGCCGGGAGTAGCGGGGGGAAATAGGCGCGGGCGGCGCGTTTCTTTTGACTCGTACGCCTGGCGCATTGTGTATGAAGTAATACGAACTTTTTTAGCGTGTAAATAAAGCTGGAATTCGTTTAATCGCGGTCGTCAAAGAGAAGTTTCTGTACGTTATTTATTCTGTGCTTTCGGGAAACAAGCGTGACTATTATGTGTGTAACTGTGAAATGGCTGAACTTAGCGTGTCTTTATGTCTTTACCGTTACCTCTCGCATTTACAGTGAACTGTCAATACTAACCTAGCTCACATTTCAAAAGCTAAGCTGCGTCCGTTAGATATTGTTCGGGCCATCTAAGGTACGAGGTGTAGCTAAGAACTGGTACTTGTAAATACGTGCCTATGCCACGCCCACATGTTACGTCACTAGTTAAATACGGTGGGCCATTTCGGTAACTCAGGAAGCTTAAGGTAACTGTTTGATAACGACTTCAAAAAATTAACAAGTTATCTATTCGACCCACGGAGCACATGCATGACCGCTCCAGCTCGCGTCGTGGGATGTGGCATCTCAACATATAATTCCATACATTACAACCGGCCTATGCACGCGCGTGTATACGGAGCCGTGCTGCATACGCATCCGGTGTGGCACGACGAGTTGCATGCGAGCGGTAGGAACGTAACAGCGATTCCTGTACTAAGACGGCGACACTTAATACATTTTGTGTAATGTTATGTATGTTTGTCAACGTTTTATTGTAGGTAGATAATCAACTACAAAGACACCGACAAATCCAGATAGTGGTACAGTCAAGGAATTAAATTTCCAACCCACCTAAGGTTCAATAGCATATAGCAAACTGTCACCATAAGAGCTATAGAGCAAGACGTTAGTTTGACATATCGACCTTAATGCATTGCGAATGTCAGACGACATTTCAACGAATTGGGTAGGGAATTAATTTCCTTGACTGTACAAAGGTGAACCTATATCCCTTACGTTGATGTCTTCGAGCTAACTTTTGAGTAAAATAAAAAGGATTAAATATAAACAATAGAATAGACACACATAAATTTTTTCCGCGTGTATAAATTTTGTCGATTTTTTTAATCATTAAAATGTTTACCTTTTTCTGCTAAAAAATGTGTGGTGAATAAATGCGATGTTACCTAGATTCTAGGTACAGAATGAGGTCTAGGCCTGTTTCAATCAGCTGTTCACGGCGAACTCGATCATTATGTAATTCCTTTGTTTCCAGCAAAAACTGGGACGGTGTGGGACGGAAGGACCCGTTTGGTTATTGATACTACTGGTACTATTAAATTGGTCTGCTTATATGACGGAGTGTGAGTGTTAACATACTATAATCTATAATTCCGCTACAAGCTAAGATAAAGATGTTCATTTTGTAGAAAAATTAGAAGTATAGTTTAGTAAGAAAAATAGTGTAGATTTCAACATTACTTGTCTTATCTTGTAAACAAAATTCTAGCCTAAAATGTCACTTTTTGTCATCTAAACACCCTTTATTGGCTAAATAAATCAAATCAAAGGTATCAATAGAAGTGGTTATTTGTAATTTGTTGCTTTCGAATGTTTTATTTAAACAATAAACAATGTTTTGATGGCAAAAACTGAAATTTGAGGTAAGAATGTTGTTTACTATTTAAGAGGAGTATGAAACCAGCCCCAAAAAGCACTCCCCATACAAACGGCGATAACGTTTTCCACCCTCTAAACCTTAACCTATGGCAATGAGTTTTGGTATGTTGTCATTATAGGCATAACGATTAGAACGAGATTTGTATGTTTTGATCTTTTAAATATTCTTTATAGATTTGACAATATTTACATTTTAGGAGTTTCATACAAAACAAAAAAAGGTCAATGTTTTTGAAACTATTAAGAATATTTTAAAAATTAAAACATACAAACCTATTTCTAGGGCATAATGACAATATGCAAAAAATCATGGCTACAGGTTAAAGTTTAGAGGGTGGAAAAGGTTATGGCTGTTTGTATGGAGTGCGGTTTGTTCACACTCCTCTTAAGACAAGTAAAGATGTATATTGTTAGCTCTTCTAGCCTGAATCACAGGATCTCCTAGTTCAGGCAAACATGTTACATAGATTGTAAGTAAGTTTCTGTATTATGTTTTCATGTAATTTAAAGTTTTTACGAATAAATTATCTTATCTTATCTAATTATTTTATATGGTTCACATATATTTAACGCAGCGAGTTGAAGTCGACAAATAGATACATACACGACTATACACGGTTCCATACAAAACAAAAGCCGGTGAATTAAAAAAAAGCAGCGAAGGGATCTTTATATCGGGTTCTTCTCTTGGGACCGCTGGTTGAAAGAAAGAAAGAAAATGCATTTTATTGCCACATGAAACTAAGAATTACCATGCCATGCCTTGGTTTTTCTTACTTGTTATTTCTTTGGTTGCCTTGGGCGGCAGTGATCACTTATCATCAGGTGCTCCGAATGCTTGTTTACATCCTTATTCTACAAAAAAAGAGGGAAATAAAATCGTACACAAACAAATTGCACCATTTATATACCGCACGCTTAGTATTAAAGTGACTCAATTCTGAATTTGATATTTCCCAAAATTAAACCCTATGTCTTTTAATTAAGGTGATATTTTGGGACGTGTATTATTCAGAAATGGGTCACTTTAATACTAAGCGTGCCATATTTTTAACTTTAATACGAAGTCTTGATTTATTACCACTTAAGTTTCAGAAGTCCGCTAGGCGATCCTGTTTCATGAATTGCGATACTGCGTCTCGACTGGCGAGTAACGCCCGGTGGCGAAAGTAAGGTCTGATTGAGCTTGGTATCTGTCTGGTCTAGATTGTGTACAGATGTAGACTTGGCGGTGTTTATCAGAGACGGGTTATTTACGGGTGGTAGGACCTTGTGCAAAGTCCGCCCGGATCGCTACCACCATCTTGCTCGCTAATCCTGCCGCTAAGCAGCAGTGCTTGCACTGTTGTGTTCCGGCGTGGAGAGCAAGACAGCCGGTGCAATTACTGGTATTCCATTTTGGCAACGCATCTGCAATCTCTTTGGTGAGGCGGGTGTCTATGGGCGGTGGTGATCACTTACCATCAGGTGACTCACTTGCTCGTTTGCCTTCCTATGTTGTATATAAAAAAAGAGACACCCACACTAGCATCTTGCGAGCGTCAATGTCTTGTCAGCGTCCGCGCAGCATCCACGCGACGCTTGCGCAAATGGGTATTTTATTCTTCCGTACGCAAAGAGTGCCAACAGACGGGACCTTCTTACTGAGTCTACACCGTTCCACCTTCAGGCTCCTATCTTTTGAACTTTATTAGGCCGTGTGTGAGTCCGACCTGCGGAAAGGACCCCGAGATGAAAGAATTACCTTGGGTCACCTGATGGTAAGTGATCACCACCGCCTAAAGACACCTGCAACAACAAAGAGAGTGCAGATGCGTTGCCAACCCAGAGGGCTAAGATGGAATACCTCTTGTGCCAGTAATTACACCGGCTGTCTTGCTCTCCACGCCCCATTTTTAGTATTTTAAGTAATGCATATCACAGATATATATTTTGCGAAAATTTTCTAAGCTCGCAAGGAATAGATATATCAACTTCATGCTGCACACTGTATGCTTCCCTTTCGAAAAATGACACTTTCTCGCAGTTCCGTCTTTAATGGTGATTTATATATCTTCGATTGTACGCGACCGATGTGTTTTAGCTTATAAAGATAAAGGTTCTCCAGTAAGGGAAACGAATCTAGAAAATGCAAGCCATCTAACTATATTCATATCTAGTATGCAAATTTGAGCGATTTACGGTTGACGCAGTGATTTGTTAGTCCTTGACAGTAGTGGGCGAAATTATACTTTAACAATTAACTTTCCATTCTCCGGATTATCCTTCTGATTTATAGTACAAGTACGGAGTACAATCTATTATTTAATGTAACAAATTTACACGAATAAATAAAGAAGTAAGAAATTGGGCTGCTTTGCGGAATCGCGAAGGGCCATTTTTAGGGTTCCAAGGAAGCCTAATAGTTTCGCCAGTCCGTCCGTTCGTCCGTCCGTCTGTTCGTAGCCTAGCTCATGGACTCTTAGTACTAGAAAGCTGTAATTTGGCATGGATATACATATTAATCACGCCGACAAATTGGTGAAGTATGTGAAATTTTGAAAAATATATTTTTTAACTACCGGCCTACACGTGAAGTGTAGATAAATATTTAATAGAATACAAGTGCCTTGGTTACTAGAGAACTCTTAAATTCTTAAATCTTTTCCGAGGTAACACAGTTTAATTGGCTTGGCTGTATTATTGTGCAGTTAAGTATAGTCGACCAAGTAATTGCGTGACCACTTTTGAACCTTATCCTTTAGTAATACGGTCGCAAAGTGGTCAAGCAATTTCTTAGTCGACTTTACATACAAAGTTAGCCAAAAAAAGCTAGTAAACAGCTGGCCCATTTAGCAATCTACAATCTGAAGATAAGATCTTATCGACGATAGCTGCAATCAACTCGAAAGGTGAATGGACGGTGTAATACAAGGCTTTAGTGGATTAATAAGTTAGGTAATTATGTAGTAACTGTTCTTGCATGAAAAATATACAACGTGTCCCTAGCTATGGACAAAGAATGAACACCCGTGTCACACTACTTCTCAGGAATGCTTTGACACAGTTGTTTTTTTTTAGAGGCTAAAAAAATGAAAATTTTCTAACAAATCCATGCTGTCTACTGTTAATTTTTGTGTCCATAGAACAACAAGTTGTATATGTCGCATAGACGCAATCTGTGTGTGTCTGGCCCATCTAGGGCCCATCTCAAAAAACCCCAAAACACTATCAGCATTAAGTACTCTCTAGTGTATAGGTTACAATTTGAAACATCTGGCGACTGGAAACAAATGGCGACTTAATGTTGCATTGATTGTTATTAATTGTGATTCAAAATCATTTCCCTATTTTGATTTTAATGTTTAAAATATATATTATATAATTATTTTTTGTTAATAAAATGTAACAATAGTGATGAATAATACCACACTCATATATTTTAGATTGTACCAAATGTACCTACCTGCAAATTGACCTGTAACATTATGTTATTAATAAAGTATTTCATTTCATTTTCATTTCATCTTTGAACGCCCAAATCCTATGTGTATTTATTTTTTGTCTGCATTAAGGCAACGTATTCTCATCAAACTGTAAAAATAAATAAATAAAAAACATACAAAACAAAAACGAAATAATATCTATAAATAAACACCTTTATCTCCATGTCTATAAGGATTTCAACGATTGCCATATCATATCACTTCTTCATGTATTTGCTAGATGCGCGTGCGCAGAAAATCGCTCGCTAAAAGAACCAAATAGCTTTAGTGCAGTCTACTACAAAAATGTGCACTGATCCATTTTTGTATCTTATTTTAAGGGAGTAAGATGCAAAAGTGGCACATGTGTCTGCCTACTGTGGAAGAGGTCCCGGGTTCAAATCCTGGTATGGGCAAACATTTGTGTGACGAATATGAATGTTTGTACCTGAGTCATGGATGTTATTTGTATTTAAGTATGTACTTATCTGTATATGTATGTATATCCGTTGTCTAGTATCCATAGTACAAGCTTTGCTTAGTTTGGGACTAGGTCAATTGGTGTAAATTGTCCCGAGATATTTATTATTTATTTAAAGTGGTTACATCTTTGTGTAGTCGACTGTACTCAGTATATAAACGCTGGCAACGTTAGGCTCTGTACATCCGGTTATTTGTAAAACTGCGTGCTAGGGGTGGCATTGGCATTCAGGCATTTGGAAAATTCTCACAAACCAATTTTTGCGGGAAGTACGACCTTGTGCAAAATCCGTCTGGATCGCTAGCGCCATCTTGCTCACTAATCCAGCAATGCAGCAATGCTTACACTGTTGGGTTCCGGCGTGGAGAGCAAGACAGCAGTGGCCCTAACATGACTGGCCAAGTTTAGTTTATCTCTATCTGTGTCCCTTTTTTATGACACTAGTTAGATAGAGACACAGGGAGGGGTTAAACTAAACCTGGGCTGTCATGTTAGGGCCGCAGGTGAAATTACTGACACAAGAGGTGTTCCATTTTAGAGGGCTCAGGCAACGCATCTGCATTAGCCTTGGTGTTGCGCGTGTCTATGGGCAGTGGTGATCACTTAACTCAGGGGACACTTGCTCGTTTGTCTCTATTTTATAATAAAAAAAAACATGTGTGAACATGAAGTTTTTTTTTGTGACTTGAAAGTGAGCTTTTGATTTTATTAACCCATTAACTGCCGAGACATTTTCATCGGACATGTCAGTGTCGCCACCCATACAAAAACTATATGACATTTGTCTTAATTTTAAGAATGCGGCGAAATGACAATGACGGCTAAAAGGTTAAGGACTGATTGAACTATTGAAACACAATTGAAACGGAATCTTATTGGTGGTAAATACTTCTTCTTTTTATTTTTTCTTTAATGGCGGCCACGAGGCTTGTACAGTTTTGGTCAAAAGACCCCCCCACCCCTCGTCGGGTTATTAGCCATCGGCCAATGATATCCCACTATAAAGGCAAAGAAATCATTGACCGATGCCCAGGGTGCACCGGCCCAAGCACTGCTCTTCCCCCCGGAGAAGTCCATAAGGGAAATAGCTTCTACAGTTCTAAAACGACTGACAACATTAGTGATGGCCAAACTACGGCCGCGGACATCTCCGGTCCGCAAACTGTCATTAATTTCATAGACATCTGGTGGCAGCTCTTATGAAACAAAATACACAATATCGACTCATTTCACAACCCTGATTGGAACATTTTCAAATTTAACGACTACCATGAACGGGTCTATTTGTACGACTGTTTCGCTAATAAACATACCGGCCAGGCTTTTTCGACCTTATTTAAAGTGGCGTAAAGTTTACAAAGCAATCAGCTCTGTACTTGCTAGGGTTAACGCATTACCTAGAATGGTCAGGTGTTTACTTGAAGCTGGATTCTATTTCGGTGATTGATTTATGCAGCAATATAATAGCTGCCAATTGACTAACAAACATCCTTATATTAGCTTGCAGTTTAAATGTGTTCTAATTTTAAAAGTTTAAAGTTTTTTCGGCCAGTTTGTTTAAATTCCCTAACGGCCAGCGTCAGATTGTTTTTTATTTCATATCTCTATTTCTTGTCGTGTTCTTAATTTCCACGTAATTTTCATGTAACTCTATATGTATATAGAAACGAAACTGCGGGTGGTAGGACCTTGTGCAAGGTCCGTCCGGATCGCTACCACCGTCTTGCTCGCTAATGCTGCCGCTAAGCAGCAGTGCTTGCACTGTTGTGTTCCGGCGTGGAGAGCAAGACAGCCGGTGTAATTACTGGCACAAGAGGTATTCCATCTTAGCCCTCTGGGTTTGCAACGCATCTGTATTCTCTTTGTTGTTGCAGGTGTCTATAGGCAGTGGTGATCACTTACCATCAGGTGACCCACTTGCTTGTTTGCCTTCCTATCTCATAAAAAAAAAAACTAAGCTAGAAATCCTCCAATCCCATCATATGTTGCCATTAAACCAAAATTGTGGGAAAATAAACGACAATCTGATTTATTCCCAATAATAACCGGAAATTCTATTAACCGCCGAGCATGTATGAAGAGAGGAATGTGTGTGGAGGAAGCGAGGGAAGTATGCCAGGACCGGAGCAATTGGCGTTCTGTGGTCTCTGCCTACCCCAAAGGGAAACAGGCGTGAGCTTATAATAATAATTCTATTTAGGGCAATATTGCCGGGACAAATGTAATATAATGGGATGTAATGTTCTTCAAATTAAACCAATGTTTGATAAGAATCAACGTGTTTATTGATAACCTAGCTGATGCCCGCGACTCCGTTCGCGTATAATCAGTAGCCTATGACTATCCGGGATTGAGTAGCATTCTACTTGTGAAAGAATTTTTGGAATCGGTTCAGTAGTTCCAGAGATTATCCCATACATATAAAAAAACAAAATTTACCACTTTACTATATTAGTGTAGGCAAGTATTCGTTAAATGGCCTCTCAAGTGAATTGAAACATGCCTGATTTCAAAGTTCTTAATCCTTTCTAGTGCCTTCCGGCAATTCTATTTTAGGCAAAATTGCCGGGAATGGCACGTCATCAAACGGGTCTATAGTTAGGATTACGCCATGGTGACTAATGTACTAATTACCATCTATGTAGGAGGTCTTAGTCACCCTCTGATATGCTAATCATATTTCGAGTAGGCTTGAATAGTCTTGCTCAAGCAGGGACAGTAGGCAAGCGGTCCGGATTCAATCCAATATAACATTATAAATGCGAAATTAATAATGCTTGGGTATGTGGGTGTTTGATCCTGAATCGCGCATTAACGGCGGGACTGATTTAGATGAAATTTGGCAGATCTTATCCCGGATTACAGTTGTCCACGACAGTTCTATATTGTCCAGGAAATACACGCGATAAGAACAGTTTTCATTGTTTCATTTTAATGTCTGAAAGTCGCAAAAACATAAGAAATTTTAATACATATAGGATGTTTTTTCGTCTCGTAAAATGTACAATAAATATTGCGTGGAACACTCATTATAGGTACATAAATAAAACACCAAATGCATACGCCCTTACTCCCAAATCGAAATCGCAAATTAGTTTTTGCTAGAAGCTAGTTTTAATTCCTAAACCTACCACTCACAAGTATAGGATTTTTCGAAATTTTTAACAATAAAGCACACCGGTAGAAAAACAGCCATGCGGCTTTGTTGGTGGTAAGCCACTGCCACCGATGGATGATTGCAACTCCAGAGGAATCATTCGTGTCTTCCCATTCCCATTTTCTCATCGACTCTCCCTTTATACACCCCTTTTATTCATCCTTTCTACATTTCACGGGTGGTAGGACTTAGTGAAAAGTCCGTTCTGATAGCTACCACCATTGCTCGTTAATCCTGCCGTTAAGCAGAAGCGCTTGCACTGTTGTGTTCCGGCGTAGAGAGCTAGACAGCCGGTGCAATTACTGGTACAAGAGGTATTCCTTAGCCCTCTAGGTTAGCAACGCATCTGCAATATCCTTGGTGTGGCGGTGGTGATCACTTACCATCAGGTCACCCACTTGCATGTTTGTCTTCCTATTTTATGGAAAAAAAATGTCCACACCATCTTAACATACTTGATACGTTGACTAAATCTATTAATACCATCATTCGGTCATCAGAGTGTAACGACTAAAGCACATCAACAACACCATATCAGTCATCCTATAAAATCAACTGAATCGATCCACTTTTGATAAGGCATCCGTTTTTGCGGGAAAAACCACCATTTACAGACAACTATTAGAATCACCGCAAACTTAACTGAGGTGGCGCTAGTGTCGCTAGCATTGGCTAACAAACGAGTAGAAAAACCATACATACTATTCCTAGTTAGACGAAAACGTGCTTTGTATCAATGCAATAAGACTCAAAGGTATGCTTTTATGTACTTGGGTTTTCTATGGCTGCTTTAGTTCCAATTCTCACCACCATCTCATGTAAGTTGGTTTCAAGATCGCCATTAGATCACCATGCTGTCACCCACGCGTCACCTACGCGCTCTAGCGGCGAGTAGCTGTCAACATTCTTGCGTCGATCTGTCACTGAACTGAAATATGGTAATTTCCGCGTAAGCCTAAAATGGATGTTTAATAGAACGCGGTACTTGCAGCTGTGATGTTAAATTGCTTATTGCCGTACTTCGTCGTTTGTGAGAACTGTGTGCCAAACCTCAAAATGCGCTCTCCATACAAACTGAGGTAACGTTAGGCTACTTTTCCACCAGAGATGTGCGAGGATGCGTAGCGAGGGATGTGTTTGTAAGAACCAATAGAATCGTTTCATTTACCTCGCCTCGGTCAGCTCAGCTCCGCTGGAAAAGGCTCATTGGTTCTTTACAAACACATCCCTCGCTACGCATCCTCGCACATCGCAGCCTAATGCACCCGTTAAACTTTTAGGTACCTGTAGTAATTTTTTTTTATTATGCCTGAGAACTACGTTTTTTATGTATGTTTTGATTTTTTAAGAAATATTCATATTATATTTAAAATATTGACACTTTCTTGTTTCGTATGAAACTCCTATAGCGCCTTGTTTATTTTAATTAAAATATTAAGTAGCTTGTTTTATGTATAAAGTGTATGCTTACTTAATTAATAATCCAAATATTATAAAACCTATAAAGAATATTTAAAAAACCACAACAAATAAACCTAGTTCAAGGCATAGCAACAGCATTTAAAAAAATCATGAGTATAGGTTAAGGTTTAGAGGGTGTAAAACCTTATCGCCGTTTCTATGGAAACTGCTTTTTGTGGCTGGATGTACGAACCTCGTAACTAAGATTCCTCAAGAATAAGATTAAGATTTTTTCGTCGACTGACAGTCGAGAGGTCAATAGCTCCTGATGATGCCTCGTGGAAAGGTGAAACACGTGTCGAGTGGTATTTTTAGTGTTGGTGGTTGGGTTATAGTCGCGTTTTGTGTTGTTTGTTTTATTCAGGACAGGCGTTGTCTTTTTCTCGATTGCTGACACTGGGTTCGCGGATTAGCAAAGAAATTGTTTCCATTAGTACTAAGATTCCCGGTTAGGAGCCACCAACAAAAAACTGTAACGTCAATCAATCTAACCATTCTAACCGTTGATGGTATCAGGCGGTGACAGACGATAATGTTAAGCATTATTTCCATATACACCAAGGCTCGGATTCTGGGGCGCCGCCATATCTAGATACGCAAGGGGACCGACATACATATCGAATGATAATCGCTTTATTAAATAAGCGATCTCGTAGATGACGACGGCGATGTTGTTACAGTCATTAACGTACTAGATGTAATATTTCTCAGAAAAGTTCGTAATGGAGGATCGGTTCGTATTAAGGAGTAAGATAATGAACGGTACATTAGCTGTCTGAGTGCATAGGCCTTGCAGTTTTGAAATGTTATACAACACAAATCAATGTAATTTGTTGAATATCATTTAAAAACGACATTGAGAAAAAAATACAATATGTTATTCGCTCAAGTAACGAACGGTCTTTCTTACCATTTAAGATGGGTTCTGATGAGGCCTCGTATCGAGGCGCAACGCGCGCAGATCGTATAGTGTGTAATTGTAGTCTGTGTGACGTAGGTTGTTTCATGTGGAAGCGGAGGATAGTGGGTTTTTACATGGAAAATGTATATGTCGCACAGACCTCTTTTTACGTGACTACAAAACACTTTTAGTAGTTTGTTCCAATTTGTCGATATGGACCTCTGCAAAATAAAATAACGCTTGAATTTATTTGTGTTGTCATTACAATTTTAATTTAATAATTTGAATGTTAAAAACATTTAAAAATAAAAATCGAAAGAAATTTCGGTTACAAAATTTAATAACAAAACGGCGCCATCTCTCGTCAGCTGACGGTAGCTGTAAAGGTACCCAGTTGAATATTATAACTTGTTAAAAAGTTTCATATAGATGACACCGAGGGTAGTTGTACCCTTAAAATCAATAATGTAATGACCGTAAGACGAAGCATATTGAAAAATTCGCAGGGTAGGGCAGCGGCATTGTGGCGAAACTGGAAAACGCAAGGCACGGAATGCTGATGTTGCAGGTGCAAGTCCTGCCACTGCCCTAATTTTTCTTTGTGTTGTCATTACAATTTTAATTTAATAGCTTGAATTTAGTGTTTTAGGTATAGAATAAGAAAGAAAAAAATGTAGCAATATTCCTATTTTATGCAATAAAGGTATCTTTGATTGGAACAGATCGCTGAATCGAAACCATTTCTAAATTCGTCTGCATAAGGTAAATAAATGACCATAAATAAACTTAGAAACATATGTTCAATGCTTATAAATCCTTGTAAAGTCAACTTTCATTTATATGCAAGTATTTCAAGTGGCAATACTGAAAGCGATTTATCGAAACTAAAAGCTTGTTATGCCGTTCGTTAAGTAGGCCAGAACTTCCACCGCTACGGGGTCTAGTTAAGCATAATATTAGCACAAATATACTTACAAAGTTATTGTAAAAGTGTGTTTAGTAAAAGTGGTAAAGCAGAATAAATGACTTTGACTTTGGTAATCTAGCAAATAAATAATTTCATATTTTTTTTTACAACAAACAACAAAGATTCATATGATGTTAGCAGCAGTTTACCTATAATGACTATTATTAGTGGATACACAACCTCTTTGCCTTTTTTTACATAGTGTAAAATAGTCAAAATTTTATCGTCTGTCTGAAATTTTTATAGTGTATGTTTGGCCGCCTTTTGCTTCTAAACCACGCAACGGATTTTGATACGGTTTTCACTGTTATTTAGAGAAACGTTTTATTTACATTACATCCTTATTTTACTCATACGAAGCCAAAACGGGTCGCCAGTAGTGCAGTAAAACTCAAACGTATCAAAAACTTGTCTGTACAGTCAAGGAAATTGAAACATGTACCACCGTAGAACCTAGTCGAAGAGACATACGCATGACATTTGTATGACATAGGCTGGCGTTTAACGCGTCGCGTCATTGCGATAGGGTTCCAAGGTGGTACGTGAATATATTTCCCCTACTGTACATTGAAAATAATTAGAAGAAAAGTCACAATATGATGTTTAGGTGTCCTTGACTCCAAGTCACCCACGTTTTAATGGCCAGTTCGAGCATCACGCAGAAATTTCGAAGCCGATTTGAATAAAAGGTTTTGTTTTTAAAAGCTTAAGATTCGATTCAAAAGCTGGTATTTTATTTTGCTACTATGACGGGAGCCGGAAATATAACAAAAAACCATTTATTTTTAACTCTCCAAACGTTTTTTCAGTTCAATTTTACCTGATTGAATTTGGTTAGCTGCAAGAAAGCGACACTTTCCCTGAATAACAAGTTCTTTCACACGTAAGAAGTTGCGAGCAAAATCTAGTAAATAAGTGAGTATACTTATATGTATTTAAATATCTACAATTTAAATACTTATGCCGGTATTTACTGGTAACACTTTCACGTAGGCCTAAGGCTCGGTTAGGATTCCTACGATTAATCTATCGAGGTTCAGTCGAGTCTGGTTTCTATTCAGAATGTCTCGGTTGTTAGAAATTAATAATAAACGTAATAGTTTATGTTTTTACTAGCGACCCGCCCCGGCTTCGTACGGCCACACTTAAAGCGTCCACGACGACGCGCGGGTGCACGGAGCGGGTGCTATTTATCGAACCGATAGCATGAGCCGGCACCCGAACCCGCGCGAGTTAGCGGACGCTTTCATACTATTTTTCTCTAGGCATGCACCCGCTCCGTGCGCCTGCGCGACTTTGCGGAGGCCCTTAGGATGTATGGTCATAAAAACCTTCTGTAAAAAAAGTTTTTGGGTTCAACGGGACACTCTATCTATGCAGGACACTTAAATCTTAGTATTGGAAAATCAGCATTGAAACTAAATTACTTAAGGATATTTTAGTTCTCCAATGTGAATTTGAGGTGCGGTACCATTTTTTTGTTCATGAACATAATATGTTACCTAGTATTCAGAATCTTATTCCGAAACTGCCCTGTGGCCCGTACAGAGATTTATGTATCCTGCATATACATACAAAGTTTCTACGGAATCGGTCTACTCTATAAAGATTTAGAACTTGGAAGATTGCATGAAATGCCGCGTGGGGCGCCGCGGCGTAAACTTTCGTCGTCAATGTTCGAAATAATAGCTCCCCCGCACGGCATTTAAGATAATTCTTAAACCAGACCCAGACCTTCAGTCGGAACTTTCGAAATACCAAAAAAAAACGTTAAAAAGTTGATTCATAACATTGCAAGCTGTATTCAGAGTTTCACAAACCAATTTTATTAAATGAGTTACGTGGATGATTCACTTGCCAACATCTGCTTACATAGAATACATGACATCATTGCTAAAGATGTCATTTAAAGGAAAAAACAAAATTGCAATGGTATTTAAAGATATAGGGCACGTTCTACGAAAATCTTAAGAAATTAGGTCAATGTGCTGTTGACAGAATCAATTTTATTTAGAACTAAGGTTAGAAGGAAAAAGCGTCCGTCTGCACTTATTGCATTTCTGTGGTTGTTTGTCATGGTTTTAGGAAGTTGTAATGTTTGTAGCCATTATCGTATTATTCGTATATCTTATTATTATTTAGTGGATTATTCTACTATATCTACACTAATATAATAAAGACGTAAACTTTGTTTGTTTGTATGTAGGGGGTAATCTCTGGAACTACTGAACTTAGCGAAGGCCCTTAGTGTTCAGCAACTTCAGTTGCTAACTATACTTGAACGTTAATCTAATTTGCTTCTGGTCTTTGTTTCAGGTATATTTCCTGGAATTACTTCTCACCGAGTCATCGGAGTCTAGAGGACCTAAGACCAATCTTTTATCACTTTCCGGTATAATTGTAGACAAGGACAGGCATAACCGAAGTACTCGCTAAGTAAACTCAAACTTGTTCATTGAGAAATACCGCAGGGCATTTAAACTAGGGCTGCCAAAAAAAAATATTTCGACTAGGAAATCTATTAACATTGACATAAATTTAAAATACGATAGCAAACTTTGTATATCGAGAAGAATTGTGAAAGGCGGGTCTAGGGAGAAAGGCATAGAATCTATGCTGTACTAAGAAAATAACATCTGCCGGTTAGTTTAAACTCTAACTACCTACTGACAGGAAATTTGAAGAATTGTGAAATCCTCAAAAAAAAAACCACATCTTGCTCACCCTTACTTTAAAGAATAATTTGGATAAACAATTTGGTTTCTGGATCCACGTTTAAAACTCTCAAAATATATAACGCAAAATAAAATACTTTTCTCAGTAAAACGAAAATATAAAAATATGTAAGTATGTACCAAAGCATATTTATCTAGTAGGGGTTTTTTTCTACATCTAATATAAAAAATAAAACCGTACTTTAAAACGTGCATTATTAGGAACACAAATTTGTTTTCATATTTATATTTTACAGAGAAAAGGCTAGTGGGGCGTATTTTGTAAACTTGAATAGTTCTTATCTTATTTAGTCTTTACACTGGGTGTTTGATTATACGTTCATATCCCCATAACCAATTTAGAAAATTTCACCTAACATTTGTAATAATGTTTGTGTGTCTTATATTGTCACCTTAATATTTTATACCTGTGATGACGAAATAAATATTTGTAATTGTATTTGCCTTAAGGTATTAAGTCCGCCTTTTGTACATTCTGTATTTTTTGTGCAATAAAGTTTAAATAAATAAATAAATATTTTGTATTTTCTGAAGTTGGCAACCCTAGACTTGTAACGGCACTGCTCACCGGACCAATCAATCGGCTGTCGGTTTATTAGCGATTTCCGAACGAGTTCCTAATCGTTTAACATCTTTGGGCCAATTCGACGAGACTAACAAGCTTCCCCTTTAGGAGCTAGTCTTCTAATCTTCTCGCTGCTTTGCTTATAGAGGTCCGTTTTTTATAAAATAGGAAGGCAACGATCAAGTGGGACACCTAATGATAAGTGATCACCACTGCCCATAGAATCCACAAGACCAAGGAGACTACATGTTTTTCTGACCTAGAGGGTTTAGATCAGCCATTGTCAAAGTGTGCTCCGCGGAGCCCTAGGGTTCCACAATGCCTCTGTGAGGGCTGCGTGAGCAAAAAAAACTGAAATACACCTCTTCTGTCTGGACGATAGTTCAACACTGTTTCTTATTTGTGGGGTCCGTCAAATATTTCGCTTTCCAAAAGGGTTCCATCGGAAAATTTGAGAACCGCTGGTTTAGATGGATTATCTCTTGTGCCAATAATTTCACGGGCTGTCTTGCTTACATTTTGATGGTCCAGTCCCTATCAAAAACAGCGTCTCCCTTACCGAGGCAGTAAGCTGAGCCGGTCCTTTTTGATTCTACCTAACACAATGTTTGTAATATTTGTGCACTGGCACTGCCCGTAATTTTATTTATTTAATCTTTATTGCACAAAATTAACAATAAAATGTACAAAAGGCGGACTTAATGCCTTAAGGCATTCTCTACCAGTCAACCTTTAGGCAAGGCAGAGATAGTTGTGGGTAGTGCACAAAATATAATGGGTAACAAAATGAAATGACTTAATTTATAATAGTATAAACATACATACACATAACACATACATATATTGTATTCATACGAATATAATACATACATTTACGCGCGTTTTCAAATCCTGGTATGGACAAATATTTGTGTGACGAATTTGAATGTTTGTACCTGAGTCATGGATGTTATTTGTATTTAAGTATGTATTTATCTATATATGTATGTTTTTCCGTTGTCTAGTATCCATAGTACAAGCTTTGCTTAGTTTGGGACTAGGTCAATTGGTGTAAATTGTCCCGAGATATTTATTTATTTTTATTTATATTGTGTACAGGAGTTAGATAGTTTTAAATAAATCTTTTTCGTTCTTTTTATCTTATATCTAAGAGGTTAAGGTGTTCAAAATAATATTTAGACACGAGTCTTTAGAGTGACTTTGAATGTTTTTGAACACCTTTAACACTCCTAACTATTCAAAATTATATCATTCTTGAGCTGAAAATAAGTTCTTAATAAATGACACCCCTCGTCTATCTATAGTTATGCCAGAATGCCCTTGCCTGTACCTGGATTCTGAAGTTAATTTTTACCCGACTACGGCAAAGCCAAAAGGAAGGGTTATGTTTTTGGGTTACTATTGCTTTACTTTGACGACATAACTATACCTAGTACAGTCACCATCGAATATACCGGAGCGGGCAAGGTGTTCAAAATTATCTTAACACGACCGAGCTTTTGGGAATAAAGTAGTGTTCAGATGTTTTTTGAGCAACTTGCCCTCTGCAATGTATTTGATGGCCCCTGTTCTGATAAGATACCTATTGTGGCAAAAACGAAATTTTTGTTAACGATCAAACGATAAATATGTTAATAGAATCAAATGAGGATGCTCTGGGCAAGATGCTATTAAAAAATAAACTAGCTCCAATAGCGGCGAATTTTCGAATGCCCCGTATAGGGCTTCCAATACCGTGATCTATAGTATGAGGAATCCCGGGATTCCGGTATTGTGCATATTATAAATTCTGGTATTGGAAATCCTGATCAGTGTCGATTTGTTTTTTAAATACATTTTTGTGATCTCATTGTTTTACAATATTGAACTGACTTATAGTCTCCATAAGTAGATTTGGCAGTTTAAACGCGTTCTAATCCGTTATCTGCGCTGCAATTTAAAAATATAAATAAACACAGCGGCATCCAACTTCGAAACGCAATTTAAAGCCCGTTTATACAAAGATCGACCTTGACATTGTAGCTGAGAAATTAGTTGCATCGTTGGATTGAAATTTTCTAAACAGCAAAATTGATTGCAGTTCTTAATAATAAAGTTGAGTCACTATGTATGCGCGGTGGGTTGCTTGCCTTATCCATTCAAGCCTTCGGCACACACACACCGTCACACGCACACAGCTGGGCGCAAGCCAGTTTGACAGTTCTCCACGGAGTCAGTTGGCCGATGCACGGCGTCGCGGCACGAGCGAGCGCCATTTTGTTTCTCACAAAATCCCGTGTTTTAATAAATAAAACGTACGTGTCAATTCTGAAGTGCTGTTGTGTGTGTACGCTCTATCGGAGGTTCGAAATTCGAATTGGAATTTGGTTTCCGAACGCCAGTGGCTCTTTGAGATTTCGGTATTTTCAAACGGTTGTTTTTAAGGTTATAAACGTATTCGCGCTCTTGGTTGATGTTTTTTTTTCTAACGTGCCGATGCCGTGAGTTGGAATGATGTAATGCAATAATTACTGGTATTTTGCATTTGTCGTGAGTGCTTAAAATATTCAGGGTGGTGCACTCGTGCATTGTTGTTTCAATTTGACAATTCTTATTGTAAGTTTTACCAATAAGAACGAGAGAAGAGTCTATGTACATGTTTTCATAAATAAACCCCTTTTGAAATTAAAGAAGATGTAGGTATTGCCGTAATTTTTTGTATGAAAACACGAATTGAATGTTCACAAAATTAGAAAACAAATAGTTCGTTATCTGTGATCGTATCTTTTTAAAATAGTCTGTAAATAGGTTACGGTTAACGGCACAGGAATTAGGTTAGTTCGTTGGCCAAAAGATTTCAACGCACACGCCATTCCGTTCGAATTAAAAACAAAAGTTTTTTTTTGCAAACGATAGTTTAAAATGTTTGCTGCGTTTGCTGCTATAATTTAAAAAAGTTATTGTGACCGACGTTTGTAATTGTTTTGGTGATTAAAATAAAGTTTATATTTTATTAGTCTTATTAAGTTGATTAATTTCTGAGACTTAATACCAATAAGGCGATTCTGATGTCATACTTAAATTAGCAAGTTTAAGGAAGTAAACAAATAAATGATTACTAATAGCTTATTTTCCTTGATCGCTCTTAGTACGAATTACCAAAGAGAGTGCATAATCATAATATTCTGATACTTTTTACTAATTTGTAATAAAATAATACATTATGATGTCGCCGATATTTTCAGGGGATTCCCCATATTTTTCTTATTGGGTAAAGATATTTCGCTTATCCAATCTTACTTTAATATTTAAATACAAAAACATTAGTAACTCTTATTACCTGCTTCTGAGTCATTGATAACGTCATTGGGATTATTTTGATATGAAATAATCATCTTTATTACTTGGGCGGAAGGTTTAAATTTTTTACTGTGGTTTAAAATATGCGACTGGCCACTAACCGTTAAAGCAAACATTCTCGTTAGCGGACGGTAAATATTATGTTTTTTTAGTCTGTCATAGGATGTCGAAGATTCTTCTTATTACGCGTGTATTGTATCTGTTCTTCCTGGGACCAATTTCATAAACGCGACAGGCGACAGGTGACAGTGACATTTCGCCGTTCATTACTAGTGTCGACAAGTAACGCTACAGACTTACAGACCTAACATCATAGTGGGCATGCAATGTCTACCAAATTGTCACTGTCACCTGTCGCCTGTCGCGTTTATGAAATTGGGCCCTGGATTGTTTTTTCTACAACATAGTAAGGCCATCGAACAAGTGAGCCTGGTGGTAAGTGGTCACCATCGCCCATAACCCGCAACACCAAGAAGATTGGTTGTTCTTAGATTTTTTTTTTTCTGTAAAACAAACCGGTATGAAAAAATGATTAGTATTTTTAGTAAATAGCTGGTAAATCCCTTCGTACCGATGTAAGTATTGGATGTCGCTAGCTGGATTAGTAATGCTACCAAACCTTAAAGAAACAGTAATGTCAAATTGGTTTAGAGGTAACGCAACATGGTGCGGTCACGCAACTGGTGCATGTCATGGGTACCGGAGGGTTTTGTTCGAATCGTTCGTTCGTGTTTTCTGGCGCCATGTAATTGTGTGTGTAACATTTCACCTCAACTATAGTTGCGTTACCCACACCTCTATAACCGGTAAAAGTAGATTTTTAAAACCTGGCAATTAATATATTTTGTTCATTTCATAATATTTCTACGCCAAATCTGGCAGGATATGCTGAACTGAATTTCTTGTACAGTCAAGGAATTTAATTCCCTACCCATTTCGTTGAAATGTCGTCTGACATTCGCAATGCATTAAGGTCGATATGTCAAACTAACGTCTTGCTCTATAGCTCTTATGGTGACAGTTTGCTATATGCTATTGAACCTTAGGTGGGTTGGAAATTAAATTCCTTGACTGTACCATCTTCTTACCATGTACCATATTCGAGGAAATAAATATCTATTCTATTCTATTCTATTCCTGGCTTGAAGAAAGGTTCAGAGTACCAATTCAAGGCCATTCTGATAATTGCACTATAATTTGTATACAGCAATTGAAGTAATTGAAGAGATAAGCACTTTAAAATACTTAAACGGAAGTGATAATCCTAATTATATCACATTACGTGATATTGTTACCGACGTGACTCTGTTTTATCAATCCATTTTTGAGAAACATACTGACGTACTATTAAAATAAAAATTGTTTTAGAAACGGTACCGAACATTTTAAAATCATGTTATCGATTTTCCAAATGAAAGTACTTGTTTTGAATATAATAGCTGTTTATTGCAACACACGTATACAGAAGCAAAAAAGTTATCAATACTGCTATAGAATTGAATAAATTTCTCATCCAAAAACTTAGACTGCCAAAACAGATTAGTGAATCTCTGTGGGTTTGCTGATTCCGACGAGTGGCGGTGATCACTTCTCATCAGGTGACTCACATGCCCGTTTACCTCCTTTTCCTATATAAAAAAACACGCTTAAAATTTGAAGAAAAATATGGAGATACGAAATTAAATCTTACGCAGAGTATTTCCTTGAAACATCCGATCCGGACCTTCGGAATTAGTTTTAACTGTTCAAAGCACTAGGGGCGTGGCGTCAGTATAACCCAATTCCCGTAGACTTACTTTTTTTTTAATCCTAATGATAACCCTACCCCTACTCATCCGTCATTCTTTAACGAACGTCCCTCATCCCAGCCTTACTAAAGTGAAATGAAAAACCGTGAAAATATCAAAACGTATGTATATGTTAAAATGACTGTAGCATGCATTTACCTTTTACCACAGACCTTCAGACAGATTTCACAATCAGAGGAAACCCAGTGCATTTCGCGTGCACTATTGTCTGGCGCTGACCAAAAAAGTTACGCAACTGTTTTAATCTGTGATCTGTGATCTGTTTTATTGTTGTTTATTTGAGGTTGTTTAAAGTTGGTCCAGTTCTTTTGTTTTGTGTCAATGTCATGAGATACGTTTGCGGCTGGATTCAGTATAAAAACGAGTTGGTAAACGCCATTTTTTAAAGGAGGTAGATTCTTGGTTAGATAGTTAAAATGGCATTAAGTCTTCCTCTATTTATTAATGTACAAAGCCTTTGGTACATTTTATTGTGCAATTTAGTTTAAATAAGTAAATGTTAACAAATACTTTTTAAAAAATTTAACTAGTACTTCTAAAAGTACGAAAACATCCTACTCCAAATACTCCTAAAATGTAAATGGAAAATCTATTTAAAAAGATTTGCTTTAACAAACATACATATACGCTAAACTCATAACCCGCCTTTCCAGCGGCAGTAGGGTAATAACGTCATCGAAATAAGTCAAAAGACGAATAAACTGACGAAGTTTGACCCTTTGAACGCCAAGAACCTATAAAGTGGTCGTGTTTCGTTTCGTTTACGCCAACAACCACTAAAAAGGTCGAAGTGAAGGTGTACTTTCATCATGAATAAAATCTATTATTAATTGTTTTTATTTGTGTTCACTTCATTCAAATATGAAAGCGTTTAAAGGGTTAAATAATTAATAGATTCAGGCGTATACTTCCAGAGCGTCTACCACGCGGGCTTCTTTTCTCGCTTGTCGGGCATTGCGTCCCTTTCCTACTTAACCAGTAAGGAAGAAATGCACTGAGCGACAAAGTAGTTACGCCGTGTCATGCTAACTGTCCAGCTGGTTGAGAGTTTACAAATCATACAAATGAATGAGTTTCCGTTGAAATTCCTGAATCTTTCATCCGCGTCCCATTCACCTATCAACTGCCCGTCTTAACGAGCCGGCGTAGATTTCTTGAAAATTTGCCAAAGCAAAAAATATTCTATGACTCTTTAAAATGTTGTTTGATACGAAATGACGCGTCTATGACGCCATGTCACGACAAAGACAGGACGACTAACAGGAAATGCGGCGTCTTTTTCTGACTGAAGCCTGGATTACGCCTTCCATCTTAGCCCTCTGGGTTGGCAACGCATCTGCAATGACCTTGGTTTTGCAGGTGTCTAGGGGCGGCGGTTATCACTTACCATCAGGTGACCCACTTGCTCGTTTTCATTCCTATGTTGTATAACAAAACACCAGATGCGTATGTAGCAGGCTCCAAAGAAACATGAAATTCGGAACATTTACTTAGGGGGTGTAGCGATTTTTAAAAGAAAGTTTTTTGAAAATTCCACTATTAAGGGGTTTGAAAGGGGGGGGGGGCTAGTTAGTAATTCAAATTTTACATGGACAGAGTCGAAATCAAGAGCTAGTTATTTATACTTACTTATCTAATCCCCTCCAACTCCCGTAATAGGCCGCCCGTCTCTGTAAAAGATAATTTATAAATTTTTCGTGGAAAATTAATAAAAATGCGTTCCAAAAAATTATGGCCTGTACCTTTTTTGAGCCCATGACCTTCACGTTTAAGATTTTTTTACTTCATAATGATCCTGTCCACCCCATTTTTCATTATAATTGTTGTTGTCAGCGTAAAATCGTCAAATTATGCGTGTGGTCGTCCGATCAATTAATTTTACGACGAATCGAATTCCGAATAATTTTAAAAATCAGTTTAATATTCATAACATCTGTCCCTGACGATAATATTATCACTTCCTTCTAAACGAGATTCCAATCTTAGATTTAAACAATTCATTCCATCAATTATTTGAATAAAGTTTTATTTTTAGCCGAAAGTAAATTATTAACAATATACATCAAGTATTTAATAATTAATTTTTCATAATATGACACTTCATTAAATATAATAACTTAACCTAATAAAACAATAATTAACATTAGTTTCTTATCACATAGTATTTTCTTATGTTTTCGCGACTTGTAGACATTGAAATAAAACAATTTAAACGGTTTATTAAATTCGTTACAATACACGCGAAATAAACAGTTTCAATTGTTTTTTTTTCAATTTCTTATCATATAAGTCTATTGCGGTTATTCTGCCTCCATCTTGCTCGCTAATCCAGCCGCTAAACAGCAGTTCTTGCACTGTTGTGTTTCAGCGTGGAGAGCAAAAGGCACTGGCACAAGGGGTATTCCATCTCAGCCATGGTTGGCAATGCATCTGCAAAAAACACGGGGATTCAATTCGTTCTTAACAATTGGCTAACCCCGTTCTTTTTTCAAACCATATCACTTAACAACAAAGTCGCTCGATTGCATGCAAAATTGCAGCAACAAAAACTAAAAACAAATCGAATCGGTTTAATTAACTAGAACCTAAAAATATACGTGTTCCAAGACGGGGTTAGTTCGGACGCTCTAATACTTTGATGGATCAAAAGCAGCAATTGATGTATGAACTGAAGAGTATGACCAAGGTGAAAGGTCTTGGTACGAAGCGGTAATTGCACAGTAGGTACGTAGAATAGGAAACAAAAGAACACTCCGTTGGTGACGTTGGTTGTATGTAGTGGTTGTTGCAGTAGTTGGGTATCGTATGATTACTTAGAGTTTAATCTGTTCTTTGAAATTGTTGCAGGGAGGGTTTTTTCAATTCTATCTTATCTATGTTTAATAGCAGGCCATAGTCTTCCTCAGATTCTGCCAGTTTATTTCCGCTCGCTTATAGGTAACAGTTTAAATTTTGTCAAGAATTCGACTAATCATTCGAACAAAACACAATTATTGTTGATCTGAATAATATATTTATTAGTCACTAAAAGTGGATAAAACATATTACATGCCGAAATATAAAGAATACACGAACACATCGTCAAAATAAAAAGTTATTAAACGAACTAAACGAAAAAAAACTAAAAGTTAGAAATATGCTTAGAAAATATCAGTAACAGATTTTAAAAAAATATTGTGATCTAAGAAAATTACATGTTAAATATGAAATATGACCGATGATGATGGTGACCGAATATAGTTTGAAAAAGTTCCTTTCTTTATTACATGAGACTGAGAATCAATAATAATTTTCAATCAGCTCGACGTTAATGACATCCGACAAAAAAACGAGCGAGAAAAAGATAATTAGAAGCTTGTAGATATAACGGAGGCGCCGACAATGCTCTATATCGATCAGGTATCGAGAACGCGTCAAAACCGGCTCAGTTTTTTGTCCTCTCGTCTGATATGTGACGTGCTCGAGTTTTGTATTTAAATGTTATTATTAGTAAATAATACAGTAATATACACGAAACGCATGCAAAACGAATACATAAATACATAAACCTCCAAATAATTCTTCGTCTTATTAAAGATGGGATCGCTTTTCTTAGTTTAGTTTATTCAGTCAATATAAAGTTACATTACAAATTGCATAACATGTCAAATTAAATCTATTGTCAAGAAGACATTAATTTCTCGGGCGTATTATAAAATCAATGACTATATCTTGGACAAGGATGTTTGGAAATGATCCCGATCTGTATTGGCGATCCCTGGCTCCAAAGATTGTACACCTGCTGTGTTAAATTGTAAAAAATTACACCTCGTTGAGTTTCTTGCCGGTATCTTCTCATCAGAGGTTTTTCCGAACCGGTGGTAAATTTTTTGACATTCATAAGTGCTACCTGTAAGCCTAATCTGAATAAAATATTTTGACTTTGACTTTTGACTTTGACTACAAGAATTTATACTGGTCAAAATTATAGACATTAAAAACCTATTAAAAATAAATGCAACGATGTCTCACTTGTCCCGTGATTACGATGTGATGTGTTAGTATTTCTCTAATTGGAGGTACCCTTCTGGATCAATAATGAAATTAACACAAATTGAAAATTCTATATGTTTTCAAACTTACGTTAACGTTTTCAAAATGCACTTAGCCGGTGATAATCACGCTCCATCGAATCACAGATACCTACTGGTTTCGTACGTGAAATGTACTTAGCCGTACCGTCCCGTTATAAACCGGTCCCATAGTTCGCGTTCCGATCTTTGTCTGCTCAGTGTTTTACACCCATCTCCAATGGACCAATGTTTTGATTTTTATCATTGTTTATCTTCTTTCCACAATACGTACTTATACAATCTTGTACTAACAGCAACAAACCGGGAATATCAACTTCATAGTGCATACTATATACACTATGAAGTTGATCCCATTCGGAATGAATTTCTTGATGACCCTTTCGGAAAATGAGACTTTCTCGTAGTTCCATCTTATTGGTGACTTACATGTGTTTTCGGTTGTATATATATTGGGCTTGAGACTGAATCTCTCGACTTAAGTTCTGTACTGAGTCCCAGTAGAAATGTTCGTTTTGTTCAGTGCCCACCGGTATGTGTAAGCCATGTTCTACGTTGGCTCTCGTTTTTGCATCCGGGTTGCTCTAACTATAATGTATTAATGTCTTATCGCTTAGTAATTCCATTGTTTAAACTAGATATTTAGCGGAATAGGTACGTTAAGAATACAAACAAATTCTTGCAAATGTTTTACTCTGTTACATCCGTACATAATTTTGACAAAAACTATGATTTCTTTTTTATTTCCCTTTCCTTTACTTTGCTATTTTGTTTCTCTTCTTTGTTTGAGCAATTCAAGTCTTAAGATACCAACTAAATTACGTAAAGAACGTTAGCCGCTACTGTACTAATAGTGAACCACTTTATTCTAAGAAATACTTAAACTCTTGATTATATTTGTCTTAAATCGTCATAGCGAAGTATCATTTTAATTAAAATTAAATCTGTTTTGCTGCAGTCTGGCTGTGATTCAGTAATTATCATTAAAAAATCGTATTTTAAAATAATAATTCAATATTACCGTTAAAATTATGCACAAACATGAAGTCATCTACGTAGTCGTATTTAGCTGAAATTTGCAACAGCTTCCTCGTAACAAATGCTTTGTTCCTTTGTCAGTTGTTATTGAAAAACTTATTATTATGGTAATTATTTTATTGTGTCTTAGTTTTCGAGAATGTTCACCGCTGATACAGGTGGCTGGAGTCACCGTGTTCTTGACACGATGTGACACAGTAAGCCAAATAAACAGGTCTCTAGACCTTTTTCAACTGATGCAAATTCATTAACAATGCGATGCACATGTTGTCATGAATATAGTTTTGTGACTTTAATATTTTTATTAAATTGGCTAGTCTTACTTACATAAAGGTTATACAAAACTTTAGTTACAAACGAAACATTCCAAAAAAAAAATGGCGCGCGTAAAACTGCATATTAAAGATTTCACGGCAGTAACTAGTAACGGTGTTCCCGGTCAATGGTCAAATGAATTGGATTATATTTTAACTGGCAACTCTTAAACTGTACTTTTGGATCACGCACAATGGCAGATTCGTTGAGAGATATTATGTCGTTCCCACGGCAATGGCTCAAAGTATTATGTTGTTTGCTCTCATGAGGCTCTTTAGAGGTTTAATTTTATATCTGGAGACTTTTATATTCTGGACAACAGAGCTAAAAAGTCGGATGTCCAATTTTTTTAAATACCTAATTAACAAACTGAAATTTTTGTTGAAATGGACCTCCGCAAAGTAACGCCTGAATCTATTAATTATTCATACCTATACCTAATTACTTTTTTAAACATTCTTAATTTTTGATCTTTTTCAAACCATCTGATCATAGTATCGCTATCTCTTCTATAAAAGATTAACTAAAAAACGTAAGGAATATAAAAAAAGTAAAAAAAGTAATTTTCGTGAAAATTCGTCCAAATAAATACAAGCTTTTGCCTGGGACTTCGTATGCATGAATTTGAAAGTAGGTAACATAATAACTCCGCTTGTAGGCGGCGGCGTATCCAGATTAAAACAGATAATTCTAAAAATTGTCTTGGTTTCTGGTGCCATAAAGACCTTCATGTTATTTTTTTCTTAAATAACTCTTTATGTACAGTATATTATATTAATTGAATCCGTGTGTAGCCAAACGGGTCGCTAGTTGTCTTTAGCAAATTCAAAAGTATCAAAACTGTTTTTGGTGGTTGACGTTTTAACAGTAGTCTAATAGCCAGCCACTAGTTAAATAAGAGTTAGTTTACCCTAAATGGATTTCTGTGGACAGTGGACACACTGTTTGCACTCGCTAAGATTTACTCGTAACGTTCGGAACATGTTTTAAACACATATAATATATTTGCTCCGTTATTTTGCAATCGTTGACAGAACTAATATTATGTCAAACACCTATAATGTGTATTAAACTTTGATGGAAAGTATTCTAAGGCGTTTTTAGGGTTCCATACAAAAACACCGCGCGGAATCCTTGTACAATAAATAACTTAGTTGTCCCTCTGTCGGCCAACATTATTTTTTTTAGGAGCAGCTTTACGTATCGAGCTGAAAAGTGTAATTGTTAGTCCACAAAAGTTTAATAAAACTTCACTACAAAAATTATTTATTATATAATATATGGTGGCAAACGAGCTTGAGGGTAAGCAAACCCAAGTCTGAATTAATCAGTAAGCCACAGACTTAAAAACCATGGACATCCGAAAAATCTTCCTTACCCATCACGCGGTACCTATAAAATACCTTAGTCTTTTTTTAAATATTAAATCGCGTAGAAGATAAACAGCTTGAAAGCTACTCCGCGAAATGAATTAGAAGCAAGGTAATTTATTCCAATTTGTTGATATGAACCCTGAATATATTAATTATATTTTATACGAGATATTTGCAAAACGGTCAATGCACCAAACTTGTCCCCCGTTCATCTATAGAACGGTGATTGGAATGCTCCCTGCAATTGCCCATAGATAACCTGTCCGAGTGCGCATGCGTGACAGACCTCGAGTCTTCAACACTCTGCACTGTCTTTTGTTTCTGATCGAACACAATTTTTCAATTAAGAACAATTCGTGTGACATGATGCGGCCTAATTGTGGACAACTGTTCTACCGCTGAATAAACCGCCCGACCACACACGCTACTGTATTGCGTAAGCTTTAAGAGTTAAATTAAGTTCGAACTAGTTTCACAGCTGCATCGATAACATTGTTTAGAAGGTGTTTTTTTTAACAATCTTTAGTAAAAAGTTGGCGTTGATCACGTAGGTTGAAAACAATTGAATGAAACTAATGGAATTAGGCAACGATTATACATGGTTGTAATTGTGAATAGGATGTTTAAAAATAGCTGCGTTTGCTAGGAAATGTTACGGCTGTCTTAATAATCGTCCGAGTCGCCGACTGTGAGCAAAAAGTTACTGAACTGTGTAAAAACACGACCAAGTCAAAGTTCAGACAAATTCTCTGTAATTTCATTTAGCATCGAAAGAAAATAAATAATATTTTGTTATATAAAATAGGAAACTAGCAAGTGGGTTATCTGATGGTAGACTGTAGAAATATCGGCTGCTGATTGTATAGTCGACCAAGAAAATGCTTGACCAATTTTCGACCATACTACAAAGGAATTAGGTTCAAAACTGGAGAATCATTTACTTGGTCGACTATACCTACATACAGGCTGTTTCTTTTATACTATACGAGCTTTTACCCGCGCTTATTATATTACTCTATATGCATTTTACGGGATAAAAGTGTCCTATGTTTTAATCCAGAACATGGTACATCTGTCTGCCGAATTTCACTTAAATCCGTTCAGACGTTAATGCGTAATTGAGAAACAGACATCCAAACTTCCTAATATTATTACTTTCGCATAATATTAGTAAAAAAATATCGCCACCAAAAAGGCACAATTTGGATAACCTTAACTTATAAAGTTCTTTGATAAGACCAGAGAAAAAACAAAGAAGGAATACGCTCTGCCCCCAATTCTACGCTCATCGAGATTCATCTGTCGTCCGAGATGTGTTAAAATATGACAGATTTTGAAGGGATTTGACAGCTCTTTTTGGCGTATCTCAAGTGCTCATCTCTAGTGCCTCGAGAATTGCCCCGCTGGTGGCCTCAAGCTTAGGTTCTAGTTTAACAAGTAGGATACACATTACAGCTTAAGTTACGTGAACTGCTTTCTACAACACATGTTCAGTCTCTTCACACAGTTTTAAGCTTCATCAAATTAAATTCCATCACCTTTTTGCTTCATCAACCATCAATCATCTGCGTTCGTGCTATTTACCTGTCCCTTTACTTCATAATGGCGGCATTTGTTGTAATATTTAATGATTTGGAGCGTATGGACAATTTGACGTTACGAAACGTCACACGAGAACTGTTTTAAAGTCGGACAATGCAGTAAAAATCGGCCTTTTGTGACCTTAGGTTGTTGAGGGCTTAGTGTCAGCGATTTCATAAGCTGAGCGGGCACGGTGGCATCTCCGTGGGATCGTTGGGTCCCACATATAAAAGAACCGGCCAAGTGACAGTCGGACTCGCGCACGAAGGGTTCTGTACCATTATCTATAAAAACGAGCAAAAAAATCACATTTGTTGTAAAATAAATATCCAATTTATTCCCTTAAGTATCAAATTTATTCTGTTTTTCAGTGTTTATTGTTATAGCGGCTACAGAAATACATGATCTGTGAAAATTTTAACTGTATAACTATCATGATTCATAAGATACAGCCTGTTGACAGACGGATTGACAGCGTAGTATTAGTAATAGGGTCCCGTTTTAGCGTTTGGGTACGGAACCCTAAAAAGCGGCTGGCAAATTGTACTGCTACGCAGGAACCTTACAGCATCATCGAATATACGTATGGTATTATGCTCAGTGTAAGTACACTTTTTAGTCGAAAACTGCAGAACCGTTTTTTTTCTAATAGGAAATGGGATTAACCCAAATATTAGAGGATACATTTTTCCTTTTGAGGTAAGGAGCTGAAATGTTGAGATAAAAGCTTTTAGTTCGATCGCCTTACACTTTGAATGACAGAAAATCATACCTCAATAACATTCGTCTGGCAAATTAAATAAGTAAACTATACACAGGAAATAGCCGAGTGAATATCTTGTATAATATTATTTAAGTGTAAGTAAGCACGTCTTTGTATAAAATAATGTCATCGAGACAAAATGAAACACACTTTTTCGCCCCAATAGAAGACATCGGAAAGCGTCTGCACGGTCGGATTCTTCATAATCTTTCGGCAAAATCTAAACAAGCCTATTATATCATGACATGATAGTAAAGTTTTGTTGTCATGTATTTGAGACGCTTGACAGGAAATATGTTGCAGATCCTCAGCGTGCAACTGCAAAGAACTACAAAATGTCTTAATCAAAAGCCCCTTCAATTCAGAAGAGAAGTTCACCCCTGCACTGTATATTGTATTCAAACTTCTGGACTGATTTTGGACAAAAAAAATGACAATACCAGTTTTTGCTCGTGACCGCTGCCACTGGCGCATGCGCCCCACCGGATTCCCACGGCAGAGGTTTACACCAAGGTCACCGCCTTGGATGAATTATTTGTCTGTCCGTATATTTTGTGTCGCACAATGTACGTTTTTAGCAATAACGAACTTGAAATTCGGGTTTGACCCGTTTAAAATACACTGTGTGATACGCGTGAAATTACTTGCCGATGTAAGAGACGATTGAGGGCAACAACTTCATTCGAAGTTTGTTTTTTCTTTTGTGTGTTTGCAATTTGTAAAAAACTTAATGTTTACCGATATACTTCCTGAGGCTTGATACAAAATAAACAACATGAAGTACGTAAACAAAAAATAAACTATTCAAAAACCGTTGAAAAAATTAATCAACCTATGAACACATCATCAATGTATAAAAATCTTCCAAATTCAAATTTGTCTACCATGAAGTGGTAATAATTATGTTTTTAAATCCCAAACTGTTTTTGTACTGGCCAGTGGCCACGTCGGTCGGTATTAAAAAGATAACAAAGCTTAACGATATTTTGAAACCTTTGAGAGCGTCGTCTTTTTAAATTGAGATAATACGAACACAATCTTTGTTGCCAGTATTAAATTGCTAGGAAAACCGGGCCATCTTGAACCACAGATAATCAAACTTTGTAATTGGTAAAAGCAATTGATGTTAAAGGATTGTAATTAAGATCATGACGCGGCCATTTTGGCCATCGGTGCCAAGGCCGCTATAAATAAAGATTTTATACACGGAGGTTGTACTCGATTTATTTCTTTTGGCTATATGAACTTATTTGATGTCATATTGGCTTTTTTGGAAATCGGCCATGATGCAAGGCATTATCTTTTGCCAAGTATGGCGTCTGTTTCGGCACAATGCGTTGGTCTGAATTTAAGTTAAAAGACCCCACTTAATAAATTCCCAATTACAACAAATAAACACAGCCATTAAAATGAATTGACATTGACTTGAACGAATGAATGAAAAGACCGTTTAAGACATTCGATGTTTAAAATTGTCCGTTGTATATTTTCGAATTTGTTGGTCGAATGGAATCGCAGTAAGGTTCTAATGTTAGCTTCGCAGGTAGGAGGAATCCCGTCTGACTGGTTGGTTATTTTTATCGTGTTTTATAACAACATCAATAAATATTACACTAATGTACTTTAATTTAGCAATTCTGAGAAACTTCCATTTTGCCTTCGAGACCCTGCCCCGCCTGAGCTTTGTTATAGTAGAATATTCAAGAAGTGACTTCAGCTGTCATCGGAAATGCCTTGGTGACTAAAATTAAGCGAAGTACATTGCTGCGCTTAAATGAAATGTCAAGCTACACGTAATGGTCCAAATAAGCAATGTAAATCAAATACGATCTTTACCGAGCAATGCCGACAGTAGGTACCCGAGAGGCAGACTTTAAGCAATCGTACTGTACCTACTACTCAGGTTTGAGTGGCCGAGCTCTAGAGTCGCTATTAAGGTTAGGTATATCTCTATGTGCGTCTCTCTCATATCCTCGTAAGGCCCAAGTCCTACATATAGAACAAATGTCAAACGGACGTTGAACTCACTGTCTCGAAACGATATGGTTCAAAAATTCATGGAACGAAATTTGACGTGGATCTTACGAAGTTATGACACTAGTCAGACAGAGCCTCAGGGAGGGATAAATTAAACTTCGAGTGTCATGTTAGGGCCGCAAAATAAAAAAAAAGGATTACCCATGAGTATATCTGAGAGCCTCTTCCTGTGCCGAACTGTTTAAGTCATCTTAAAACTTTGTATAGGTATAAAGAAGTTTAATTAATTATCATTCTTTTTAAACCCGTAAAATGATAAGTACATCAGAAATATCACTTTATACTGGCTGTCCTATTTTCTCGTTACCTCAATATTGTTACAAATTGTCTCCCGCGTTACTTAACGTCGCTTTTCTATTCAGTTGAAATGTTAAGACGATAATACACCTACCATACTATACACAGGACACTACCTGTATACTATACACATACAGGTATACTATATACAGGTAGGTAGGTGTATACTATATACAGGAGTATGCTATGATACTCCTTTCATCCGCTCAAAGGTTAACTGGAAGAGATCCCTTAAAGGGATAAGTTCGCCTTTGTACATCACTGTATCTCTTTTTGTCATTTATGTTTTTTTTGTACAATAAAGAATTTACATACATACATACATACATACGATAATTCCGTGTGATCAATCAGACGTGTTCAATCAAGCACTATTTATTTACCATTTATAACCGATTTCGTCATAATCGTGTTTTGATCGAGCAAAACATAAATAAATTCCTCGTCGAGACGCGAATACCTACTTGTTAACAAGGCCCCCGAAATCCTCATTGAGTTTTTATAATCACCGTCATTAACTCACCTCCGAAAGAGCGTTAATACTATGATTAGTGTATGAGGCAATCTGGACCTCGAAACTTGATATGGAAATTATTTCAATCCATTGTCTTCCACAGGCTGTTTCCACAGCTTCGTTATTTAACCAGATGTACACGAAGCCATGTGAAAACCCAAAAACCGGATGAATCATAGACAAAACGAAAACGAAACGAACATTTAAAAAAGTAACCAAGCATTCCAAACTTAACTAACCACGTTGCCATATTAAACGCTAACTTTAATTTATAAGTAACACAGTGACAGATAAAGGATAAATAAAGTGAAAAAAACAGTGTCAAGATCAAAAAGTGTGTGTCAAGGGATTTGCAACTTTCCATTTGTAGACTCGATGACATCGATTGCGGCGAAGCGGTGGATCGCTTAAAAAGGGCCTTGGTAGTAAACGGGTTGCGGTAGGATTTTGGCGAATCCTGCCAGCGCCTCGCGCTCTGTGGTCAGAAGTGTTCCAAATTCAAGTGTTCAAAAGTTTAAAGTGTTCGATTATGCGAGTGTAACGATGTCGACGCAAGCGTACTACAAGGAGCGCCTTGGGTTTGATCCCCAAGAGGCGATGCAGGATGGCGCTGCCACAAATGGCAACGGTTTTTACGAAGGGCCGCACCAGCCGAAGCGGCATCGGGGCGACAGACGACACGCCTCGGACTCACACGATCAAGTATATGAGGAGAACTTGACCAAATTCAAAGGTACAACATGTTGGGGATTCTTTATACAGCAGACAGGTTCGTGGTGGCGGTTATAGAGAATGCGTGTGCTGGATTTGTTGACGACATGCTAGCGTTCTTAGCCTGAGCACATTTGTTCTCGAATGGTTTGCGTAGTTCTGAAAATTGGTTTAGTTTGATATCCCTATGAAAATTCTAAAAAAGCCAACATCTTGCAAGTGAGGCAACAGGCAGAATATCTTGAGATCGCTTCCAATTTTTTAATTTGTAACTAAATAATCTTTATGATTAGTGTTGAACTAGTAATAAGCGTAAATATAATTGTTTCCGCGATATAGTAACTTTTGCCATGACTTTTAATACCAGTTTATTAATGCTGTGTGTTGATGCGTTAATTCTCTTCAAGACACACAAAGAAAGTTTCCCGAGTTATAAAAGGTTTCCATTGAAAATGGCGCTACCAACGGATAAATAGTAACATTGTATGCCATTATCAGAACTATGCGAACATTTTGGGGTGTGTTTGTTTTTGTTTGGCCTATCATTGTCGTTTCGTGTCAGTGTTTTGTAAGAGGCTAATGCAGAATCTTAGTCTTATGAAGTCTTATCTAAACTGTTGTTCTTGACATCGATGGTGTAAAAACTACTGCTGCGTGTGATAGTTTCTCTGACTCTAGTAATGAATGGAAGGCCTATTAGCATACGCGATTGAAAAGCGTTCACGAAGCTAGCTCGAATTTCTTCAACACTGAAATTTGTCTGAGTGAAAATGCTGTTTCAACTAATTGGGGTTTTAAATGTCGAGACCACATTTTATACTCAAGTCGCGAGACGTTTGCATATTTTACATTAATTGGTCGTTGCTTTAACGCGATATTATATATCAAAAACGTCGGCAACACTCACGTCGTTAAACTTAAAAACATAGTAAATAATTGCCATTCGAAATACCGGTTTCACGTCCAAACTACAACTTTTGGGACATTTAAGAAGCCAGTCATTTAAAACTAAGCGAAATACATTTAGAACGTCATTTATTTTAAAATTGTTTAGCTCCGTTTAATGCTGGCTGTTCTGTTTTCTTAAATGGCAATAATTAAAAAGGATTTATTTTGCCGTTGGGATTCTTTCGAAATTCAAATTGCTAGTGACGAAGATATATTTTGTTGTTATGTTCCAAATTTGAGTGAGTGGCTGTGAGTAGTTTTTGCCTTTGTTTTTTATGAGTAAAGTTGGGGAATAGATAAGATTATGCCTAGAGAATCCGTAGATGAAGTATGCCATACATTTCCCTTTTGTTCGTAATGTGTGTCACTGCTATCTATGTGCCCATGATAAGACGAAGTACAAACGATAGTAGACCGAACCTAAGATCTAATCTTGTTTGTGTGTTTTGTGTTCGTATTTTTGCATTTTTAATACTGAGCCTGTCTGTAGTTGACTAACAATTTACTAGATATAAGTGTTGTTTTCAGGTGTTTCATATTAAACCTATGTTATTTTTATTTAATTCAATTTCATTTTATTGTTTACTTTTACAACTATCATAGCATCGCATTATCAACAATTTGAAATTAATTGATTTCACTAGAGACCATATTTTGGTAAAGAATATTAAGTTTGAAAATTTTCAGAACTTACTACTTCTTAATAGGTTAAGGTAGATATTACTGTAAGTATAATTTTGGGTTAAACCTTTATAAATATGTTCACATAGTATATAGTTTAGCGTTTTAAGAGTAGGGTGGGATGCCTAACCGATTTTCCAAAGGCAAAAAAGTGAAATTAAACTCCACTTTAATACCAATTTTTAATCTCTTACATCGCACAAAGACATTTAGTCGTCAATAAAGCAAATTTGCAAGTCACTACTTAAAGTCTCGTGCACTAAGGACCCTGAATGATCAAATTGGTTCAATTAAACGATTAGTTCCGATCCAAAGTCACCGGGTCGCTCCTGGTCGGTGACCTTCTGACATCCAACAATAGATGTCGCCACAGGTGCTAGATTGTTTACTGTCGTTAAGGGTCGCTGTATGAGGCAGGAATTTCGAAATTTTTGAAGTTTTTTTATTTTTGTTTTGTCTAAATAGCCTAAGAGCTGTTCCATCTTAGCCCTCTGGGTTGGCAACGCGTTTGCAGTGTCTTTGGTGTTGCGTGTCTACGAGCCGTAGTGAATTTGCGGTTGTATAAAAAAAGTTAAAATTATTTCTAGTCTTGCGATAGTAAAACACTTAAGGCACTGTGTTTTGATTTTTTCAGTTAAAGCGTGACGTAACTTTATTTAAAATTACCAAGTATGAAACTGGCAATTGAGTTCGGTTTATAACTACCTCCTTAAGGGCATCATATCGAACAACGCTTACGGTCATATATTAGATCAAAATTAAGAATGTACAGTCAAGGAATTTAATTTCCAACCCACCTAAGGTTCAATAGCATATAGCAAACTGTCACCATAAGAGCTATAGAGCAAGACGTTAGTTTGACATATCGACCTTAATGCATTGCGAATGTCAGACGACATTTCAACGAAATGAGTAGGGAATTAAATTCCTTGACTGTATCTGTAGTGGATATTAGCCCCTTGGAAGGTTTACTTCCCAAGTATTAGGAACTAACTTCACACCAAATACGGAATCTGCGGAATCCGATAATTTCAGACGACAACGTGGAACGTGAAGCTAACAGTAGGTCAATGTGGACTAGTTGCCAAGGTAATTGTAATAATACGTAATTGTACTGTAGGTTCAAGCTCTGCTTTGTCAATAAAGTTAAAAAAATACGAGCTGGGTAGATATATGTAAACTGAACAAACCCCAGACATGTCACGGTCTTTTTAACAAAAGATTAATTTCAAATACATTCAGTTCTAACAATTAATGTTTAGATGCTGGCTAATAATGCGACAGAGGGGGGGGGGGGTCTAGTTAAACGTGACAGCCCGTGTTAAAGAGATAGAGATTTTGAAAAGTAAAAAAAAATGTGTGACGTAATTTATAGACGACCCCGAACTGTACAATATCTCCATCCAGGCACACTGGACCCAACTGCACGTGGGGCGGGTGGGCTAACTAGTGTACATAACACATAAACTAACAAATTTCAGGACAAAGCAGGTGTAGATGTACAAAGGCGAACTTATATCTTTATGCTGCTTTTCCACCAGAGATGTGCGAGGATGCGTAGCGAGGGATGTGTTTGTAAGAACCAATAGAATCGCTTTATTTACCTCGCCTCGGTCAGCACAGCTCTGGTGGAAATGGCTCCTTGGTTCTTTACAAACACATCCCTCGCTACGCATCCTCGCACATCTCTGGTAGAATCGCAGCCTTAAGGGATCTCTCCCAGTTAACCTTTGTGTATTCTCCTTGGGCGACTCTACCGCCGCGCCTGACCAAGCAATGTAAACGAATGATACGGATGAAAGTCGATACATTTGGTCGTCTCCTTCGCTTGGTCGGGTAGTAGATTGAGCGGTGTGAACGAGTTGCGCGCACGCGACGATAACCTCGCGCACTCGCGGCGCGCCCGCTGCGAACTCGCGGCGAGCCTGCTTTGCTTTCGTCTTGTGTAAAACTCGCTTGCACATCGCCGGTGTGATATGCCCTAAAGGGCCATTTACACGGTACGAGTTCTCGCATGCGAGTCGCATTGCATTGCGGGACTCGATTGATCGCTTGACCACGTCAACCTCGATAGCCCGCAATGTAATGCAACTAGCATGCGAGAATTGGCACCATGTAAAATGGCCCTAAGGCGGCTCTTGCGTCACTCAGATTAACACTAATGTAACGGATTAGCGGGGGACCGCGAAGCCCGCTGCACTCATTAAATACGCATCCAATTGAATGCACAGCGCACTCAACCACGAATTAAGTGATGCGATATAATGTTTTCGCGACTTGTAGACATTGAAATAAAACAATTTAAATGGTTTATATCGCGTGTATTGTAACGAATCTAATTACTAACGTTTCGAGCCCTTTACAGGTCTCATGTTCACGGGCAGACTGACAAAAAACTTAGAATACAAACTACCCAATTTTAGTTTAAATTGTTTTAATTCAGTATGCTTTGAAATTTACACAACCCTCCAATGATGTCCATAAAAATTAGTCCACTAAGAAATTACTCGCCCTCTTTTCGACCGTATTACAAAGAGATAGAATTCAAAAGTGGTCAAGGAATTACTTGGTTGAGCATACTAGCGATCCGCTAGGTTTCACACGGGTGCAATTTACTATAAAAACTTTATTAGAATCTATTGAACATAATAGTAAAAAATTCTAAATGACTGTAAAAGTCATATAAAAATCCGTTGTGTGGTTTAGAAGGAATAAGCAGCCGAAGCTATGTGGACAGATAGGAACAGATAGCAACTTTGATTTATACTATAATATGTTATAAATTAAACTAGCATTTCTTGTAAATAAATTCCAATTGTTATTAAATAAAACAACATTTTTTTTGGAGAAACCAAAACATGTTGGTGGTAAAGAAGTTCGTACACTCCCACGGAACACCTTCGTGAAGTAATAGCTTGCTACTACGTTTCGTTGGGTGTGTGAGAGATCCAGAAGCACACAGGAAGGCGGGTACCTAAAGGCCGGCAACGGATCAAGGATGTTTCTGGGTCGCTCCCATGGGCAGTGATCACTTGTTAGCCTATCTTTCCCATAAAAAATGCTTGTTTTTGGTCTATTAAAGCATCGAGTGTTATATCACAGAAATTATCACATTTTTCAACGACAGCCTTCACCTGACCTTTACTTAGCGTTGCGTTAAATTTAGCACTCCGGGCGATAATCAGACGTTCGCACCTGGAAGATGATGCATTTTCATTTCAAGTTCAACACTACTAGACTAGGGCTTCCATACTAACCGTCGTGGTTAGTATGGGCGACCGTACTAACCGTCGTGGTAAGTATGGGGGTCCAGACTAACCGTCGTGGTTAGTATAGGCGTCTACACTAACCGTCGTGGTAAGTATGGGGGTCCAGACTAACCGTCGTGGTTAGTATAGGCGTCTACACTAACCGTCGTGGTAAGTATGGGGGTCCAGACTAACCGTCGTGGTTAGTATAGGCGTCTACACTAACCGTCGTGGTAAGTATGGGGGTCCAGACTAACCGTCGTGGTTAGTATAGGCGTCTACACTAACCGTTGTGGTTAGTATGGGCGTCCTTACTAGCCGTCGTAGTTAGTATAGGCGTCGACACTAACCGTCGTGGTTAGTATGTGCGTCCATACTAACCGTTTTAGTATAGTATATAGTACTCTTAAGATGATAAGATGTCAGGTGTGGCGTTGGCATCTCATTTTCAAAATTAAAATTTTCAGGGCAAATGAACTGAACTATTGTTTTAATCTATCAAGAACTGTGAAACTATGCTGGATGCAAGAAAAACGGAAGTTATTTTTTGAGATGCTAAGTTCACAGTGACCATTAGGTTAACTGGAAGAGATCCCTTAAAGGGATAAGTTCGCATTTGTACATCACTGTATGTCTTCTTGTCATTTATGTTATTTTGTACAATATAGAATTTACATTCATACATACATACATACCATTCAAAAAGCCTATGTCCGGGTTTATCCGGACGCCTATGGCAACGTTATATGCACATCCTACAGTAGTTAAACAACTGAACGGTTCTCAGACAATGAGCCTTGCAAAAGTCAGCAGTTATGGGTATCATTGTAAACACTTCAGGCTATCAAGAGAGCTGATTAGCATTTGCAGATGTGCGCTTCTCGGGTTACGAATGGAGTGGCCGTCTCCTGACTCATAAGGCTATCGACTTTGCAGAATCAAAGTCTTTTTTCAATTGTATAGAGGCTCTGAGTGCATTTGGTTATAAAGAAAACAAGTCTTGAAAACCGGGGAGTATGCTCTTGTTTTTAGTGATTAGAATTGAATCAATCTAGAAGGGAAACGCAGCCAGCATAGTGGGGACCCTACCGCAGGGATCAGACCTGGGGGACCTCACTTAGATTTAGTTTCCCTAGTCTTAGTTTAAGTTTGATTAGAATTTTATTTGCTTAGTATGTTAGTTACGACTCAACTGTAAAGTCGACCCAAGTAATTGCTTGGCTACTTTCAGCCTTATCCCTGGTAATACGGTCGAAAAGTAACTAATACAGTCGAGGTTTGTCACTTTTCCACCTCGATCCACCGTAACAGCGACAAGTGAAAAACTGACAAAACCTTAGATTCCTGGATCGTACATAGAACAAATTGACGATTCCTTGTTGTAGCAGGGGGGGTTCCACTCCGCACTGTAGGTACGCTCGACCGCCTTGCCTATGGCATAGGCGACTCGCAGTAGGCTGCCGGCTCGCCGCGCGCCCGCTCTGGCTCGCCGTGTCAGTGTAATTGAAAACGAATGCCGCGCAACCCTAGCGTGTCGTCGGGAGTAGCGGGGGAAAGGCGGACGCGGGCGGCGCGTTCCTGTTGACTCGCACCGCCTGGCTAAATGTGTATGAAGTAACACGAACTTTTTGAGCGTGTTAATAAAGATTTAATTCGTTTAATCGGGGTCGTAAAAGAGAAGATTCTGTACGTTTAGTACTATTATTCATTCTGTGGTTGTAGTATATAGTAGATTCAAATGAAACAAAGATTGTCAATGGTTGCAAGTCGATGTCTGTTTGTTACTTTGTCACGGCCGTTCAACCGATACCGATGATATTGGACAAAGGGGTAACACGATACTTGATGACAAACAAAGGACTAATGAATGAAGAGGAAGGTCACTCGAAGACAAACAATGAAAAAGTATTTGACGAATTAACAAATAACATGCTGATTAGTTGTAGGATAAAAAACAGGAAAAATTTGGCATGCTCACGAAAGAAACAAAATGTGGATTAGTTTAGTTTCATTACATAAATATATAATACTAGCGGACGCGCGCGAATTCGTTCACTAAAATTAGTAGCCTATGTCCGTCAGGAATAGTGTAGCTTTCTACCTGTGAAAGAATTTTTGAAATCGGTTCAGGTGTTCCAGAGATCACCCCCTACATACAAACAAACTAACAAACAAACAAACAAAGTTTACCTCTTTATATTAGTGTAGATTAGTATAGATAATAGGTTCAATCAGCCTCAGAAGTAACTTAACGTTTACGAATCTTGTCATTGTTTTTTTAAACATTCAAATAAATTTAAATGCTATGTAGTGACAACACAAAGAAAAATTAGGGTAATGGCAAGACTCGAACCTACAACCTCGGCATTCCGTGCCTTGCGCTTGCCAGTTTCGCCACATTACCACTACCATACCCTGTGAATTTTTCAAATTGTGAAAAAAAAGAAAGTAAATTTCGATTACAAAAATCTTGTCCTAGTAACGTACTAAATGAGATTTGCTCGTATTTGGCATATCACTGACAGCGACAAGGTACTAAAATGATCAGCTACTTTGAGGCTGACTGTACTACTTGACTCTAGAGCGCCGGCGCTCCGATTCTCAAGTGCAAGTGCACTTCACAACCGCCAATTGCACCGATAAATAGCGGTTCGTTAACGACGAATAACCAAGCGATTGCTCCATTTAACTCAATTGTTTAGGAATTTGCGGCGAAATGAAGGGTATTCTTGTTAGCATAGAGGTTGCTGAGGGATCGAACTTTGTGCGGAACCGGCGAGGTGGCATCCGGTCCTTTAGACTATTGTGTAACTAGCACCCTCCATACAAACGGCGATAAAGTTTTCCACCCTCTAAACCTTAACCTATGGAAATGATTTTTTCGTATGCCATTATACATTAAAACTAGGTTTGTATGTTTTGATTTTTAATTATTTTGAAACTATAAAGAACTTTACAAAAATCAAAACATACAAACCTAGTTCTAAGGCATAATGACCACATACCCAAAAATCATGGCTGTAGGTTAGGGTTTAGAGGGTGGAAGACGTCATCGCCGTTTTTATGGAGAGCGCTGGGTATAAATTGTCCTAATACGTCTTAGTACATAAAAAAAAAACAGAGCAAGTCTCACGATGGAATCATCAGCTAGCGGTCCCCAGTATCCGTGATTGACAAGTCAATTATATGCAATGGTGAATCACTGGCCGAGAGGATGTCAAATCATTTCAAACGTTTGTGAGAGCTTGATTTTGTCGCACTAACTTGAAATTGGGTGATGGTGACATAGATTGTCTTAAACTTTCGCGTTTTTCACACATATTTAACATGGCCACAACGTCGAGGTAAATGAACAATGTTATTATCGCGCTAAAGTCCCGATAACGTTATAAATGTGGTGACGTTGCATTCATATTCGTGTTTCCACGAAGTATAAAGTGACCAAATAGAACTTTTTTAATACCCAAAAAGAATATTAGGAGTTTTTGACAAAAGGGTAATTTGTTGTTAGTGGTTTTAGAAGTTGAATTTAGTGGATATCAAGTTTAGCTGTTGGCAATACTGATCCGGTGTAGGTTTAGGATGTAGACTGGGACGGTTACCTTATTTAGACTTCGGCTTTGACTTTCTAACGGAAGTATTCCGTGCTCAGAGCTGGCTTTGATCGCTCTTAAATCGATCAATTATCATGCCCTCATTACTCAGTGCACACTCACTCTACTCAATTGACGGTCTTTACTAATGATTTGACGGACAGACGATCATGATAAGATGATTGTTTTTATTCTGCTGTTATTCGGAAATGATTTAGGATTTACTTTAATAACTGGACTGGTCCAGTTAGTAGTGACACCGCACAGTATTGAAGAAGAGTAATTTTTAAAACGGAAGTTTATCTTGACATTCTAATTGAGTCATGGATTTAATCAATCAAACAATATTCCTGTATAATTCGCCTACTCGTCGTGCTCCTTTTTTAGACCTACTAACCGTTTAGCATGGCACCAAAGAAGAGTTTAAAGAAAGTACAAAAAATGCCTTTGCGGAGAACATTTGATGATTAGGATGTTTGCTATAGCAAATAGAAATCAAGAATCGAAAACATAACACTCCAATCTATAGTGTCATTCTCTATGTAGCATTCGTTGCGTTTAACCATACGCTAGCGTTAAAGACTGAATCCGGGCACAGAGATTCGAGCGACAAAGAAAGACACATTGCATACTTAGAAATAAGAGTTTAAAATTTAAAGCGAAAATATAATATCTAAATACTTTACTTAAAACATAAAACATACAATGTGTCGTAAAGAGATGACTATTGAAGAGGTGGTGAGTACGTAGTATCTAGTTTTTCCTTAATAAGTGAAAGGTTTAAACTACTTTGACGCACACCAAAGGTAATTTTGACAGTTTTGGCTATATACGCTTAGCATGTACTGAGGCTACATCCATTCTTCAGTTATTTATCCAAGAGACGAAGTCCCAACGCTGAGTTGCGTTTGCGGACAGCGCTGTTTCGTTAAATACAGACCTGCAGCCCTTACCCTACTAGTCAAGTTTACTCGTAGTTTATCTACGTGCGTCCCTTTCTTATGACACTAGTTTGTCAAAGACTCAGTGAGGGATAAATTAAACCTAGGCCGGTCATAAGGGCCACAGCCGGCGTCGCGTCGGCCGTCGGGTAATAATCACTTAACACGTTTGCATAAGGCATTACAGCTAAGATGGAATTCCACACCAATCCAGTTTAATTAGAGCCATCGGTTCTAGATAAGGATCTATTGAGGACATAGCGCGGAGGGTTCATGCAACGTTGGCCAGTCCTTATATGGTGATCTTGCATCTTATGGTAGCCTGGTCGCGCGAGATATTTTAATTAGTTGTTACGGCTTGGTTGATGTTAATTAAGACGTTCTCTATCACATATCTCGTTCTAATGTGTAAGGGCTTGCGCAGATGTTGCAGTCCGCTGCGACGTGACTGCCAAATGGAAACTGCACGTGCAGTTCAATTGCAGTTCTTATTCACTATAACAGACTGTATCTATATACCGATCGACCGCGTCGGAACCGCAATTGAACTGCCAGTGCAGTTGGCAGTTGCGTTGCAGTCGCAATGCAGTCTCTCTCTGCCCTAAGCTAGTACTGTTTAGTTCATGCACCGTTTAATATTTTCCTATTACAGCTTGCCTTGTGGTTCTTGAAAGTCAAAGGCAAGCTTTTTGCTTAAACAAGAGAGAGAATCCGATAATGACCGCAGGATTAAAACGGCAATTAATTAATACTCATGTTTATAAGAAAAAGGAAGAATTTAGAAGCACCTCGTTATGCATAAGATCGATTATTATTATCATTAAATCCGCCGTTTTGAATATAGGAAGTCGACATTAATTGTTTACGCTATCTTGAAGATCGTGGGTGGATAGTGGGTGGTTAACTGCGCTAAAAAAAACAGTTCAATTTTTGTAACCGAAATTTGTTTCGATTTTTATTCAAATTATTAAATTGTAGCTATGTAATGACAACACAAAGAAAAATTAGGGTAATGGCAGGACTTGAACCTGCAAAATTAGCATTCCGTGCCTTACGTTTGCCAGTTTCGCCACATCACCGCTACCATACCCTGCGAATCATTAAAAGAATACTCTATCTTGCAATTCTTCTGCCAAATGTTACTTTTGGGAACAAACTCTCAACGGAACCCCCAGTGTTCTAACGTCGCAAAACCAACTATGGTTGGCATGGCGAACAGTTCCTACTTCCGACCTAGGAATAGCTCAAGCTCAGAAATAGACCGGCCATTTCAGCCTAGACCGAACATCGATCTTGCGTAAGGTCATTCACCTGTTATTGGATAATATCTAGCCGTCTGCATTTACATATATCCTCGCTAGTGTTATCTACTTAGACTAATACATACTGAAATACATATAACATCCACGACACGATTAATGTTTATCATACAAATATTGGCCACTTGTAGGAATGGAACCCGTGATCTAGCTTCGTAGTCAGGATATGTGTGAAATACGTGTGAAAATTGCCAAAGTTTAAAACAATTTGGTTCTTGGTTTCATCACGGGTCTCTGTTCGGTTCGTACTCCTAGCAGTTTTATTTTTTAATCATGTTTACTGTCTAAAGTACTAACTCATCTTTGTCTTTTTCTTTACAGACGAAAGAGATGCCATACAGAAGAAGACGTTCACAAAATGGGTCAACAAACACCTAAAAAAGGTATAGTCAAACATTTTTCTTAACCTTCTTGTTTTAACCTTGTTGAGTCGTAACAAATGATATTTCGAAATAGGTTAAAGAAAATCTGTCACAATTTGCTTACTGATTGACCTAGTATTTACTACATTAGGTTCTGGTTCAGTCTACTCGTGACCACGGCCATTGAAACATGGCCGAAACGTCGAGGTAAATCAACAATATATTTTTATCGCGCTAAAGTCCCGATAATGTTATAAGTATGTGTGAAAGTCGCGAAAGTTTAAAACATTAGGTTCTGTCGCCAGCTCCATCTTAGCCCTCTGAGTGGACAATGCACACATCGCCTTTAGTCTAAATAATAAAGAAAGAAACAAATATCTAGAGGCGATTCACACCAATAGGGATGTCTCCTGGGTTAAAACAACAAGATTCTAATTAGTCCGTCAGTTAGATTATAGAAAAATACTCGATACGTACTTTTTTATTTGTCCATACGAATAATATTGACAAAGATACAGCACATTCAAATACAGGAGTAGGGGCTCGTGACGTCACTCTTTCGTAAAAATTTTACGAAATAATGACGTAGCGCGAACTTTCGCCGCTCTGTAACTTTGTTATTTTAAGTTTTAGAAGCAAAAGAAAAAATACGAATCTACTATTTTCTGGCGTTCTAAAAGATGGACTAATTATTATTTTTTAGTCAACATCCCAATTGACCTAGTCCCAAATTAAGCAAAGCTTGTACTATGGGTACTAGACAAAGGATATGCTTACTTATATAGATAAATACCTATTTAAATACATATAACATCCAAGCCTCGGGTACAAACAATCATATTCATTACACAAACATTTGCCCCTCCCGGGAATCGAACCCGGAACCTCCAGCTTCATAATCAGGGTCATTAACCACTGCTATTCGGTCGTCCAAATCTCAAAATCGATCGAGCGAAGCAAGATTTTGAGATTCAGGGGGGAGAAATAAGGCGGAGTGTGTCATACCTTGCGATCACAGCATGCAAGTGGCATATTGGAAGTTTATACCTGCGATCTTCACAGTCGTTCTTGACAGTCATTTTGCGACGATTTCTTTGGGATGAAGTAGATTTGCGATTGGTTACGCAATGTGGACGTTTTGCGATGTAGTCATTTTTAATGTCCCAGTATCCAATTAAGAGGAGTGTGAACCCAACGCTCACCATACAAACGGCGATAACGTTTTCCACCATCTAAACCTTAACCTATAGCCATGGTTTTTTTTGTATGTTGTCATTCTGCCCTAGAACTAGGTTTGTATGTTTTGATTTTTTCAATATTCTTAATAGTTTCAAAAATATTGACGCTTTTGTTTTTGTATGAAACTCTTAAAATGCAATTATTTTCAAATCTGTGAAGAATATGAAAAACATCAAAACTTACAAACCTGGTTCTATGGCATAATGACAACATACCAAAAAATCATTGCCATAGGTTAAGATTCAGAGGGTGGAAAACGTTATCGCCGTTTGTATGAGGAGCGCTTTTTGGGGCTGGGTTCACACTCCTCTTAATACAATAGTACAGCTACTTAGTAATAGAATCGTGTGGTTCAAATTAACACTGATGTCATGACGCGTCAAATGCTGACCGTCGACGCAGAGTCGTGACGTGTCTGATTTGAGTTGAGAGTCGTATGGCATACTAATGATTCATTACATGAGGAAAATTATGATAAAATGAGTTGACACGTCCTTGACTTGGATTTAAATACCTTTAAGTGCTAACTATGAGTGTTTTGAAGCACTCTACAAAAGTTTACCTGAGAGGGATAGGTTTGAAGGAACACGTCTAGAGCGTCCTTCCATCTTTGTCTGAGTCTTCCATGCAATCGCTATTCAACTTGTTGCATAAATTCGTGGTAATTTTAGCCCACTTCTGTGAATGCATCATGGTTGGAAGTCGCATTTGGGAGGGGGGGGGGGGGGATTGCCATACTCACCACGCTTGGCAAGCGGGTTGGCGAGCGCAGTATTTACGTGTCGAGCAGAAGGCGCTGCTGCCCACCTTCTGGAGAAGAAATCCCTTAGCCTTAATCATATAAATGCCTACCCAGTATTCCTTTGCAATAGCAGTCTTAAACTGGAACAAGTTACCTTGCAACTCCTCGAAACCACATAGCAGTCTTACAGTCTTACTTACAGGTAGACCGAGTAGGCGATGGCGGGATGATTTGGATGAGCATGTAATAGACTGACCTGACAGTTCCAACTCGGAAGTTGTGCTAGTCTAGGGAAGACGCCTTTGCCTTCAGACAGCAATGGGATGTAGGCTAGTAAAAAAAAAGAAAGTATACGCAGGTTTATTCTACTTAAAATTGCATCAACGTCTCATACTCGGATTTCTAACGTCCATTACGACCTGTTTGTATTCTACGACGAAAAAATTACCTAAAATTTGACACAATAACCATAAATGCGTACTAGCTTAGAATAGTAATTTGGCCAAAACATTGCGCTGGTAAAAATAATGCTTTTCCTGCCCCTTATCTTAAGTTAAATACTGAATTAACGAGTTCAAGGAAGTAATGCGAATTCCAGGATTATTTACAATGTAAAACCTAAACAAGCAAATGAATGTTAACCTCTATTTTAATAATCACGTACATCCTTACACTGTACAGTGTACACAAGATATTTGCCAAACAAATGTACACCAAAGCGGTAACCTGCAGTTCTGCATCCTTTGAAGTTAATTCAAATATTTGCTTATCCTTCGTATTTACCTTTGTTTCATTCCTTTGATCCCTCTGTTATTGGAAGATTTTGCATAACTTGCATACAAAGGATCCGCTTCTCTGCTAAAGAGTTAGTCATCACTTAAGGATTGATTCATGGCTTGGTTTCATCCTTTAAGAGAAAGGTTAGGCTTAGATCATCTTTATTGATAGCCGTTGTTAAGAGGAGTGTGAACCCAGCGCTCTCCACACAAACGGCGACAACGTTTTCCACCCTCTAAACCTTAACCTATAGCACAAAGTACATAATACTAATAGTTTTTTTATGTTATGATTGTGCCCTAGAACTAGGATTGTATTTTTTGAATTTTTAAATATTCTTAGTAATTTCAAAAATATTGAGCTTTTGTGTTTTGTATGAAACTCCTATAACGCAAATATTGTCAAATCTATGAAGAATATTAAAGAAATCAAAACATACAAACCTAGTTCTAAGGCATAATGACAACATATGAAAAATTCATTGCCTTAGGTTAAGGTTTAGAGGGTGGAAGACGTTATCGCTGTTTGTATGGGGAGCGCTTTTTGGGGCTGGGTTCACTCCTCTTAAAAGTACAATGAACTTTTTAATTGACTGTTTATCCCGATGGGAAAATTTTCTGAGACTATAAAGGCCCTCGCGTAAGACGCGCGGGCGCACTGAGCGGGTGCACGCTTATAGAAAAAAAATAGTATGAGAGCGTCCGCTAACTCGCGCAGGTGCGGGTGCGGACTCATAATATTTGTTCGATAGGCGTGCACCCGGCGACTTAGCGAACGCTCTAAGTGACACAGCTCAGGAATTTTATTTCTTGGAAGAGTTGGCGAAAAATAGCTCTTTAACCAGAGGCTTGAAACTGTCATGACATGATGTATAATTTTATTCCCAATACTTAGCGAACCGTTTTTTGCAAGGGTACAATTAGAATTTTTTGTATGTGAATACCTTCCTTAAGAGGAAACACCAAGGTCTAGAGAATTGAAAAATAGGTATTTGTAAAATCTATTGCTGCCTCCATCTATCAAGCCTCCCCCCGCAGAGTGCAATAGAGACAGCCGCAGCTTGGACTGAAAATACCTATTAAAAGTACACAAAATCAACGATTCGTAGACCCCTGATTCCTTCTCCAAAACTTATCCGATTTAACTACTTTTTTCATTAAAAATTAAAGAAAGGCTTTGGCAGTGTTCCTATGTTTTTCTTTTTTTATATAATCTAGTAAAATTTGTTTTCTGAATGTATGAACGCAGCCGAAAATCTGGCCAATTTTTTAGGTTTTTGAATGTCCATATCTCTTTTAATAATTAATTTATTAAAAAAAGGAAAACATAGGGACATGCATAATAGTGGCCATCGATTTTTTGGAAAAAAAATATTGCTCTACTGGCATTATCCAGAGAGGAAACAGGGGACGACGTTTGTATGGAAAAACGGCCCTTGTGTTTCCTCTTAAAAAAATATCTAAATGATAGCGGAAACCGTATCAAAATCCGTTACGTGGTTTAGAAGGAGTAAGCGGCTGAAGATATGCGGACAGAAGTGCAATTTTTGAATTGCACCAGGTGACTAAAGCTCACCAAAATGGCCGAATCTCTATGAAAAACGGCCATTTTGGTGAGCTTCAGTCACCCGGTGAGATTCAAAAATCGCACTCCAGGAACGGATAGCAACTTTGTCTTAAGTATTTCAACTTTGTTTAATAAAATCTATCGGAATTGACTGAATTTGTGAGATGAAGTACTAAGTTTTTGTTTTAAGACGAAACAGTTAGTTGAACTCCTCGCAACCATATCACAACGTTGCCAACAACGGACTCATTATAATAAACAGTACATGTACTTAATCCTTATCAATATTACTTTCGCACAAAGGTCTGCCTGTCTGTTCGTCTGAGTCACCAATACTTTCGGCTTGTTCTTTGGTTCTTTGTCGATTGATATCGCGATTGCGATCTTGTATGGATCCATACATTAAATTAGTTTTGCGTACCACATGTACTTTGGAGCTGATGACCTGAGTTGAACTCTTCAGCTGGTTAAGTGTATATGTAGACACCCACTTAAGGGCCATATACACTCTTAGTTAAGTTGAAAATTTTTAGGGGCCGTTTGTTGGACGCGAGACTTATGTATACAACTGAAATTTGACTTTAAACGGTAGGAACTAATTCTAAGGTACAGGAAGCAAAAAAAGTGGTGTAACACTTTTCGGCTATATCGCCTGTGTATGGCGTGTTGTGTTTACTTTTTTTATCTACACACATATCATTACTGCTCTATAATGCGTTCAGTAACCGTAGGAAATGACCAGTATTATTACAACCAATGTTATTATAAGAATTTCCTTGGCTGTGGTAGTAGGTAAATCTGTACTTTAATGGTCATCACATTACCGATATCTCAGATGTTATGAATTTAAATTTGGAAAAGCTGTCAAAATTCAAGTGGGTCTCTATTCTAGTATCCATAGATATTAAAACAGTTATCGACACGAAACGTCAACTCAGTATATTTTTTTAATATAAACGCACGAAATTTGATCTCGAGTGCCATGTGAATAGGGACTTCTTTCGTTTGTCTATGATTTAAAAAAAAACGTTCGTCTTGATGGATGGATCGAATCGCCGCCATTACTGGTGTCATTCGTTTGCTGGTTTTTTTGCTGTTACGGTTTTATGCAGTTATGATATGTGTGTAGATAAAGTAATGTATGCAACTGTATATAATTAGGCCTTAAAACACTCGTGTGATCTCATTATGAAACTCGCTCACGCTCGTGTCATAAAACCACACTCGTATTTTAAGGCCTCTCATTATATAGCAGTTGCATAAACTACTATATCCAACTGTACCTCATGCATGTGAGCTGTTTTTCAAAGTTGAGCTCGCGACCTGCGAGTTGATTTTTGACTTTCCAGCGCTCGACATTCGCCAGCTGTGGGCCAGTCAAATACGCGAGCATATATTTTAGCCGGCGCTGATTGGTGCGCGGCTGGCGAGTGTCAAGCGTTCGAAACTCTAAAATCGCCCTACTGAGCGCTAAGTATTTCGAGGGGTCGCAAAAGCTTCAGTGTTAATTAAAGTCAAATGATTATCTAATTTCTAATCCAAACTCTGTATCTTGTAACTGCTGTAAAATGCTACATTATCAAACGAAAAAAACACCACCCGGCAGTATGACTTCATTAAAAAAACAATCGACGGAAATCCCAAATCTAGTAACAAACCACATCATACGTTATCCTCAAAGCAGTCCCTGAATTCTTTTTGTTTTTTGTAATACGAAATTATTAAAAAGGTTATAATAACGTTTAATTTCGTATATTAATTTAAAAAAAAAACGTATTGAATTACTAAAATAAAAATTCAAACTTCCCAAAATAAAATAAAACATACATAAATATCAATAATTATAACTAAAAAATATCGTTACAAGTAGACCTTTAGACGTGGTACACTCTAAGACACATAAGTGGCCATTAAACACGAAAGTGAGAGAAAGTGTCATTTTGCGAAAGGGAGGCATTATGCACTATGAAGTTAACATATCTATCCCCTTCAAGCATAGACAATTTCACTCAGCTCCCTCTTCATTGGTCAGTCAACTTCGTTGCTGTTGGTTCCGAATATTTATATAACAAAGTAGGTCGAAGGAGGTGGTCCGGTTTATGCAATATAAGCCCGATAACAAAGGATGTTGTTGCTGGCGCCATGACGCATAACGCCGGCACGCTGTATGTTTTGTGACCTGCTGACTCAGTGGTGAAGTAAGCCTCAGGGCACTCTCAGCATACCATGAGAATGAGTGTGAGGCGAAATTGGAAGGGTTAAAAAAAGGTACAATACAATACAATACGCTTTATTGAATACCACATAAACAATACACAATACAACGCAAATACAATACAATATGTAATATTATTTAGTATCATGGGGACCCTACTGCAGCGATCAGACCTAGTTAGACCTCACTTAATTTTAATTGTCTAGTTTAAGTATTAGTGTAAGTTTTCATGTCTAGTTTAGAATTATTAGATCAGTCGAACTTACCTAAATGAACGCTGATCATAATTATGGAAAGCACCTCGTCTGAAATGATCCAGAAAACTTGTAGTCGTATATTTTGCAACCACTACGCGACTACAATTATTTAAAGTAAAAACTCCACAAAAAAACGCCTCCTTAGTGTCATCTTATCCCGCCGAATCAGCGCTGTCAATGTCAAACGCCATTGTATATTTTTGTGAGCGCACGTTACCACTGTACGTGGGGCATACTGAAAGTTTCTGGAACTAGCCATTTGTAATAAAAAAAATAAAAAAATAAGTATGGTTTTTGAAAATGGAACTCTCTGGGAGTAGAATACATTTTAGTTTGTGTCGTTGTCATTTGTTTTTTTATTGTGGTATCGTTTTGAAAATTTTGTGTCGACATTACTATGGATTTAACTCGAGAAAATATTCGCGGCATGATTTTCTATGATTTTCGTTGCGGCCCAAGTCAACAAGAAAGGTGCCAGAGACTTCAATTGGTATTTAATGGTGCAGCTCCATCTCGTAGCTCTGTGTATTCATGGTTTGGTGAATTTAGACGTGGACAACATCACCACTGTAACGATTTTCATGAAGGTCGGCCGGCAACTGCTGTCATCGAAACTAATATTGAGATAATACGACAATTGATAGAAACTCATAAAAAAAATACTTTTCAGAAAATTCGTACTCTATTAGGTATTACTATGAGCCAAGTGCAAAAGATTTTGCATGTATATCAGAAGGTTCGGAAACTTTGCACTCGATGGGCACTGCATAATTCAATGGATGACCAGAAACGACTGCGTACAGAGTGGTGCCGTGAAATGATGAAAAAATATAGTGGAGGACAGTCATTGGTTGTATATAATATTGTCAGAGGTGACGAAATCTTCGTGTACTGATTTGAACCTGAAACTTAAAGCCAATCAGCAGATTGGGTCCTTCCTTTTAAAGATTTGCCACCGAAAGTTAAGAAAAGTAGAAGCATGGGCAAGAAGATGGTTGCTTCTTTTTACGGCAAATGAAGACATTTCACTACAGTGTTGTTAGAAAACCAAAGGAAAGTGACTGTAGATTGGTATGTAAATACGTGCTTGCCCACTGTAGTTGAAAAAGTTTTCGAAAAGCGTCCTCGCAGCAAAGTCGTCCTTCACCACGACAACGCGTCCTCATATTCCGCTAAGGTATCAAATGAGTTTTTGAAGACCTCAAATCTAGAACTGATGATGCATTCGCCACACAGTCCGGACCTTGCACCTTGTGGTTTTTTTTTCATTACCGAAAATTAAAGATAAGCTTAGAGGTATACGATTTACAGGCCCCGAAACAGCGGTGAATGCGTTCCAAAAGGCCGTTGAAAACGTCCCTACGGAAAACTGGGCAGACTGCTTTTAGCAATGGTTCCAAAGAATGCAAAAGTGTGTAAACAGTGAGGGAATAGACTTTAACAAACAATAAATTTACCCTAAACATAATATGGGGTCTTATTAATGAGAATCCAGAAACTTTCAGTATGACCTAAGTATTGTGTTTTAAATATATCAAAACATCAAGAATATGGGTCGAAGGAAACATATTTTCAAAGAAATGTTATTAATGACGATAAAGTGATCAGAAAAATAAATTCAAAATACATCAAAGTCGAATGCTGGCTCCGAAAATGCAAAACGAACATGCGTGCTCCTTGCAGTACGAATTGTATAAACTATTTCGGAGCCATTACTGAATCGAATTACTGATTATAAAAATATGAAGTACATAACACGATAACGCTAAAAGCAGGCAAATATAGTCGACCAAGTAATTGCTTGATCACTTTTGAACCTTATCTCTTTGTAATATGGTCGAAAAGTGGTCAAGCAATTTCTTGGTCGACTATACATACCTGTGGCCGTAATATGACCAGCGTGGGTTTAATTTATCACTGCCTCTCTGTCAAGCTAGTGTCATAAGAAAGGGACGCATAGAATCTGATAAACTAAACTTGGCCAGTCACCTAAGGGCCACTGCAGTACCAGAGTCACTTAGAGAAATTTGAACGGAAGCTTTTTTTTACGTACGGTCAAGGAAATTGAAACACGTACCACCGTAGAACGTAGTCGAAGAGACATACGCATGACATTTGTACGACATAGCCTGGCGTTTAACGCGTCGCGTCATTGAGATAGGGTTCTAAGGTGGTACGTGAATATATTTCCCCTACTATACATTTATTACATTGTCATTGCAGCCGTGCGAAGCCGGGCGTCGCTAGTCTAACCTAATATAATAAAGAGGTAAACTTTGTTTGTATGAATGTAGGGGAAATCTCTGGAACTACTGAACCGATTTCAAAAATTCTTTCACAGATAGAAAGCTACACTATCCCTGACGGACATAGGCTACTAATTCCACGCGAACGAAGTCGCGCGCGTCCGCTAGTTAAATATAATGCCGCATTTACACAATCGCGTATTCATGTAAGTATTCGCGCAATCGATAGAGATGCAAACCAACAAACGATATAATGCATCCCTTTTGCTCGCGATTGTGTAAATGCGGCTTAAAGTATTAAACCACTGACAGTTTCAAGCATTACATATTTATTGGACATTTTAAAAATTCGGAAACTAAAATGTGTCACTTGATACGACTGAATCAACCAACCAGCCCACAACCCAGAACCCAGAGTCATCAACAATGACCGATGACGCAACCAGCTGTAGGTGTGAAGTTTACGACTCCGGGTAAACCTTAAACGGAGCGGTCAGTCCCACGTGCCCACATGTGGCCACTGCCCACAGATTCTCACTCAACCCTGACCATAGAAATAGTACAACATAGAAGGAGTGTTAAAATTGAAAGCGATATTTTATTATCTGATCTCTTTACTTTAAATGGCAATACAATGTGTCAAAAAGAGATGACTACATACTCTAAACTCCTCTTCAATTGACACCTGTACACGACCAATAGACAAAATGGTCACCTTTGGCTATGATAATGTATACATTAAGGTAGTATGCTCTACGTTTTTTTTATTAATTTGTAGGTTTTACTACCTTGACGCACACAAAGGTGACCATTTTGACAGCTTTGGCTATGTACACTTGACAAGTACTGAGGCTATATCCATGCTTTAGTCCTTCATCCAAGACCCTGACCGTGACCACAGAATAAATAACGTACAGAAACTTCTCTTTTACGACCGCGTTTAAACGAACTCTAACTTTATTCAGACGCTCAAAAAGTTCGTATTACTACATACACCATGCGCCAGGCGGCGCGAGTCAAAAGGAACGCGCTGCCCGCGCCCGCCTTCCCCCCGCTACTCCCGGCGATACGCTAGGATTGCGCGGCATTCGTTTTCAATTGCACTGACACGGCGGGGGCGATCGAACACATACATAGACTGCTAAAAACATACATAACCCTTTCTTTTGGGTTTTCTGTAGTTTGTATTTGCGTAAGTTGGACTTGGTGCTTTTGGTGGAAACCAATAAAAGCTTTTATATATATTATAGAGACAAAAAAAAATTTTTTCCTGACAAAGTAAAGATTTAAAATTTGACTTAACCATAAAATAAAATTTAGTGTTTAAAAAGTTCTTTACGAGCCTGAGTTTGGTCGTTTTTTACTCCAAAACCCAATGCCAACACTTCGGTTCGGCTCATTTTAAGATACAAAATAACAACATTATAAATCTTTTAAATTTTAAGAGCTGACAAATTCAAAAAGGGTCGCTTCTGACGTCATCCATGATCCTTAAGTGATGCAAATGGGAACTGAGATGAAGTAATTCTGCAAACATTCTCGCGGTTGCTCATACGTCGTTATCGCGGGTGTAACTTAAGTGTATTCAACAAACTGTAACAAATTACCTTGCTACTCCGCGAAACCAGTGCCGTGCTCGTGCCAGTTAGCTGCGTCTGTGCGCGCGCGTGCGCGCGCGCGCGTGTGTGTGTGTGTGTGTGTGTGTGTGTGTGTTTCATGCAAAAACCCACCCTCCTCCGGTTCCACACGAACCAACATATATCACACAGACTCAACTACACACCACCACCACTAAACACTAAACAACACGATCGATGCGCGTTTCGCCTCTGTACGAGGCATCATCGGGATCTAACAGTACCACCGTTCGCTACTTGAAAGAACGAATGGCGTACTGACAAACTATATTAATTCTATGTATCTATTAATTATTTAAGTGTATGCATCCATACTTGTCTTACCTAACCTAAAATTTCACTTTTTGTCAATTAAACACCTAAATAAATTAAATCCAGGTTATCAATAGAAGAGGTTATTTGTACCATTTAAGAAACCTTGATTATGATGATGATGATGATGCTTCCGCGACTCGTAGACTTTGAAGTGTAGGATGATACGTCACACGCACACTCTCTCACCATATTGCCAACATAAAAATTTATCAAAAAACAGCGAAACAATAAAGACAACTATCATCAACATAAGTTGTATCGCCCCACATCACAGAAGTAAAATATAAACGGTTTAAAAATGCTTTTATTTTACAATAACACTAGGTTTTGTTAAGCAAATAGTGACAGATTTCTCTTACATTCAGTTTTTTCTTAATCTCAGTGTTTTTGTTTTTTTTTTACTCTAAGAATTTAAACTGTTGTTGTTTGTTTTACGATTTGTATTCTCTTTATAAGCAATTAATGCGTTTTATTTGTCGAAATGTTATTCCGATTCTTAAACGTGTAGATTCTCGGCGAATGTCTCTTAAGAATATTTTAACAAAGAATTTGATGGAAAATATCTGATATTCAAAGTTAGCACAGCACAGCGAAAAGCCTCCAACCAGTTGCGACCTCGTAACCGAGAAATTCTGCAAGTCCTGCTGGCTTTTGAATATTTTAACAAAGAATTAGATGGAAAATATCTGATATTCAAAGTTAGCACAGCACAGCGAAAAGCCTCCAACCAGTTGCGACCTCGTAACCGAGAAATTCTGCAAGTCCTGCTGGCTTTTGAAGAAGTCCTGCTATGGCCAAGCCATGCTAACATGCCTAGACAAATCTTCTCAAATATTAGTATTGTTTTCATAACAAACTGTAACAAATGACTTTCCTACTTCGCAATTCAATAGTATTTTTTTCCAACTTGTTGATATGGACCGATGATAGTGACGCCTGGATCATAAAACTGTTGTGTATCCAGCGCTCTCCATACAAACGGCGATAGCGTTTTCCACCCTCTAAACCTTAACCTATAGCCATGATTTTTTTTGTATGTTATCATTATGCCCTAGAACTAGGTTTGATGTTTTGATTTTTTAAATATTCTTAATAGTTTCAAAAATATTCACGCTTTATTGTATCGGGGGGGTGAACTCCTAAAATGCAATTATTGTCAAATCTATGAAGAATATTAAAAAATTAAAAGCATACGAACCTAGTTCTAAGGCGTAATGACAAAATACCAAAAAAACATTGCCATAGGTTAACGCTTAGAAGGTGGGTAATGTTATCGCCGTTCGTATGGGAAGCGCTGGAGGTCGGGTTCACGCTCCTGTTAAGGATTTGTTTTCGTAAACTTAGAGTTTCAGCGTTTTATCTCATAGCACTTTTCTAGCACGTTTTGTTCAATAACCGTTTCTTTAACGTTTCATCGCTTGTCATTTGGATGGAGCAGCACTGGAAACATCTCAAGGTCTGTAACATACACAGCTTTTTTATCGACATCCTTTTTTGCTTTTGATTCTACATTTTTAATAACAACTGGTGACTTTTGCAAAATTGTCGGACGCTTACAATTTGGACTTAAGTTGCGAGGTTTTAAGCCTGTATTTAGAACGATATTTTATCTTTATCATAGCTTGCGAAAGTAACTAGTGAATATCATGTTCAATTTGAACAGTCATCGCACTTGTTCAAGTTCATTGACGGACCAATAAAAACTTTCGTGCTAGTTTGTTTAGTTATCAATTCATTGTTAGTGTTGGCCTCTTTTGTTTTTAGTTTGTATGTTTCATGTATTGGTTCAATTGCAGATTTTATAACGTTAAGATCATTTAGAACTTCATCATCAAAGTTCTAATCCATATCATCTCATTTAGCTCCATTATTTTTTGCTATCACCAGTAGGTTTATTACCAATTGAAGCTATTATTAAATAAAGCTTTTCAAACATATCCTTTCAAAGTAAAATCAAATCCGTTCTTGGTTCTTCCCTTATCATGTACGAGTATTGTTTAAAGTAGTTTAAAATGAATATTGTATTCAGTAGCTGTGTCATGTGGTTATTTGGTTTCTCCTTGTCCGAAATTTGTACTATTGTCATTATTCTCGTATATCTCATCCAGGTGTTAACGTATTTTTCCACCATGCTGCTCGGACAGACATACACACGTCTCCACGTGTGCGAGACTGTCAACAACCTACCATGTTGTCCCCCTCAACAAGTAAGTTCTTGGTGTTGTGTGGTTTTTGCTTTACATAATACATTGTTTACTAGGCCTTCCTAAATACGTCGTGATGTAGTTTAGCTGTTTTTTTTATTTTGGCACGAAGTTTCATCGTTTAACTCGACTTTGTTTCTTTCATTTGTTTTCTTTTCACCATTAAATTTTTCGTCATTTCTTTTTTCATTTTAAGCAATGATTGATGGTTATTCATATTTTTTTGGTTCAAGCTCGATTGTGCCGCTAGAGTTGTTTCTTCTTTGTTTTCATTACTAAATTACTGTTGTTATTTTGTTTTAAATTTACTTCTATTAATCTTTGATGTTGTGAGCTATTTAATAGATCTCTTTACTCCAATACCAGAGGAGGATGTTTGGCTTATGTTGTGCAGGTTTTTATTTATAGCTATTTCTTTGTATTTCAGGTTTTATTTTTAGTTATTTTTACTTTTAAACCTCTATTCGATCTAAGTAATGTTATATAAAAACCAAACCAAAGCAAGATCCTGTATCTCACTGAGTATTACTTGTGTTATGCATACCTAGCTCTTTTAATTTATGTACCAAACAAAAAGCCACATTAGCGAGCAAGATGGTGGTAGCGATTTATAAAAAAATAACGTGTGTGTCTGTACGTCCCCAGGTGAACCGACACGTGAACGACCTCTTCGAAGACCTGCGCGATGGACTCAACCTCATCTCGCTGCTGGAGGTGCTTTCTGGCGAACACCTCGTGAGTATTAACGAAAAACATTTAAAAAAAAAAACTTTCCGGGCCTTATTCTAGAACGTCTAATTGCTAAGTTTGGAAGCTGAGTGACCATACGTCTGAATCTGTCTCTTACTATAACGCAATTCTACCCTTAAGGAGTCACAACACAATACTACATTTACTGTTGAGCTGAAAATTGCATTTTACACGCAGGCTGTTTCTGGAGTAAAATTGAACCACAAACACTATTGTAGGAAGAATGTTTTACTGTGCTCGTTATGTCAATATTTAATTTTATTAACGTCATCAATATTTTTTTAATAATAACTTATATTTTTTTATTGTTATTTGCACATTAGATAGCAAAAAATACTAATTTCGCTGTTTTATAGCTACATAATATCAATAAAAACGTGGTCACGCTAAAAACTAATTCGATAAACGTTGAATTCTAAGTAAAAACAATTTTTATCACTCAAATAGTCTATTTAAATCGTCCTTTATGTAAATGGAATTAGTCTCAAGAAACATGTGTTAATTAAACACCAATTTAAATGCAGGGTTTTCGATTAGAATTGGAATTTGTGAAAAACATCACCCTTGATGGATTTAATTTGATTAACAAAATTAATTTACGGAAGAACGAAGATGATTAATAATCATTAAGGCACTAGCTTTCCGCCCGCGGCTACGTTCGCATTGTTTACCCGTGTGATGTAATATTCCTTTTTTATAAAGTAGCATTTAATCTCGTCGGTATCCTATCCCTATTTTAATTGATACAAACACCACCAGAATCGATGCAGCCATTCTTTATTTACAAGAAAACGTTTTCCGGCTTTTTTATACTCGTAGTAGAATAATAGTAGATTATGTACTAGGTTAGCTTTTCCCCACGCCTTCAGGTAGACTTGATACAGTAGGTACAATTATTTGTTGAAGTGACTTCAGCTGTCATGGTAAATGAAATTAAGCGGAATACCTAGCTGCCTTTAGATAGAAAGACAGACCTTAACGATTGAAATTTCAAAAACGCTTTCTCTCGAGTCTCTAGCTATAGAAGTTAAGAAGAGTGTGAACCCAGCGCTCTCCATACAAAAGGCGATAACGTTTTCCACCCTCTAAACCTCAACCTATAGCGATGATTTTTTTGTGTGTTGTCATTATGACCCAGAACTGGGTTTGCATGTTTTGATTTTTTAAATATTCTTAATAGTTTCAAAAATATTGACGCTTTTTTGTTTTGTATGAAACTGCTAAAATGCAAATATCGTCAAATCTATGAAGAATATTAAAAAAATCAAAACATACAAACCTAGTTTCAAGACATAATGACAACATACCAAAAAATCATTGCCATAGGTTAAGGTTTAGAGGGTGGAAAACGTTATCGCCTTTTGCATGGGGAGCGCTTTTTCGGGCTGGATTCATACTCCTCTTAAGGCAATACGTAGTCTGTCTATCAGTCACCGAAGCCTCTAAAATTTCTGTATTATAAGGAAGTTCAATCACAAATACCACTAATATTCAAGTAGGAACCCACGGTTGTGGAACGTGGTCTCCGTCAAAGTCTCTATTTGTTGCACCATACGTTTCATTTTGCGTTAATTCAGGGACCTTCCGCTCATTACCAAGTATAGTATATTCTCGGAGTATTCTCTGATGTTTATTTGTTTTACCATTTTCACGTATAACAGAACGTTGCGACATTGGATTATGAACCCATAACCATTACCAATAAGATCCATTACCTCAAATTTGGATACGGACTTGTGTCTTCTCGGAAACGGTTTACTGTGGCATTACTATTCCAATTTCAAACCAATCAACGCGCGAACTAATGGGCACAGATTAAAAACTTTTGCACTCCATCAGTTAATTAAATTTCAAATTTCTGTCGGCGCCCGTTAGTGGAGTAATGTTGGTATCGCGTGTGGTAGAGACGATTTGCACCGTCTGTGGTAAGAGCTATCAGTTGTGATATATGTATGTATGGAATGTTAAACTGTGTAGCTTACATATTTTACTTCTTTAAGTAGGGTATACCTACTTAGACTTCAATTTTTCAACTTATTTCATTTGCATTGTCGCTTTGTGCATAAGAATACACCTTTGGCAACAAACGGGAAAGTGTTTAAAGCCAGGAAAGGAACTAATAATAATATGACCCCCTGAAAACAGCTTTTATAATGCAACAGAGTTGAGGTACGCACACTGCTGCATATCATCATGTGTGTACAGGGAATTACGTTCGAATTTTAAACATTTTGATTTGATTTGCATGGTAGTGTAGTCCAGTGCGTAGTCCTTATGCTTTATGTTATGCTTTTTTTTAAAATGACGATAGAGTGTTGGATGGCCAGTCTCACCAAATGGAAAGTGACGAAGGCCGAAGGTGTTTTACTCTTTTTTGACTTAGGGAAACTACCTATTAAAATTCCTAGATCATAACTATCATAAATATCCTTGTATGGAAAGTATCTTACTTCAAAAAAACAGCCTAAACTATTTCCCGGGTATCCTTTAATCCAAATACATTGTATAGTCGACGAAGAAATTGCTTGACCACTTTTCGACCGTATTACAAAGGAGTAAGGTTCAAAAGTGGTCAAGCAATTACTTGGTCGACTATACGTTAATTATGACCACAAGCAAATGTTATCGAAGTTTCACTTTGCTTTAATAACCGCTCCGGATCTCCCCGTTTCGTTCACCATAAAGTACCTAAAACTAATTAGGTTAAACCATAGACAAACAACCGAATGTTGCCAGCCTAATCTCTGATCAGCTATCGTATCAGGCAGGTGTGGTCGACACGCCTACACCCCTTGCGGCTGTTTAAAACAGGGTCTGTAGGTAGGGTTGCCAACCGTACTATATTGTATAGTATTTTACTATATATCGGCTCTCCGTACTATATACTGTTGAACCAATATATAGTACGCAAAAATACTATATTTCGAGGACTTGTCACGTTATTAAAATAGATAGAATTGATAAATAGATAACAAACTTACACCTTTGCCTTTTTATTATTCAACTATATTTTTTTGAAGCGTACTATTCGATATATTTTCTTAGCTTATTCTCAAAAATACTATATTCAACCGAAAAAATGTTGGCAACCCTATCTGTAGGGGTAGATGCCCTTAACCTCATTTTTGTTGCTTAGCTCACAGACTGCAGTAATAATAGTAGATTGTTATGCGAGTGCGAAAAGTTGTTCCCGATGAATCTCCCTTGGCAGCACAGCTGAATTTGAACTTTCGTTTACAATTGGTAAATAATTTTGGAATCAGTGTTTATACTTTGTTTTTTTAGGTGTTCAAAAAGTTAACAAGTTTAAGCAAAACAGATAATCAAATCGATCTGATCTGTTTATCTGAGACTACAAATGTGAAAGATTGCTTCGATGCTGATTCGCTGTGTGATATGATTAGATTGTTTACCTTTTTTATCCGACTGCCACCAGAAGGGAGGGTTATATCCGTACCTCTTAAGAAATAAGTATAATTTAGTAGTAGTAAGATGCGTATGTTCAGCCTTTGAAGTAGCTGAAAATGTTAGTACCTTGTCGCTATAAGTTGTGTTACAAATTCGAGACACTGTCATTTCATATGTTACTACGACAAGGTTGTTAAGTGTTTAGCTGGTTCTGACTGTACTCTCATGATGCAAGTTCAAATTCTGTCTTCTAAAGTTTTGTTTTTGCTTTTAAATATTCGTTATTCTTATTCGTTATTTTAATTATAGATTCTTAATTGTAACAAACTGGAATAAATTACCTTGCTACTCCGCGAAACCAGTGCCGTGCTCGTGCAAGTTAGCTGCGTCTGTGCATATGTAATGTTCATGCAAACCCAGCCTCCTCCGCTTCCACACGAAACAACATATATCACACGGACTCAACTACACACCAACACCACTAAACACTAAACAACGTAAACGTTTCGCCTCTGTAAGAGGCATCATCGGGATCTAACAGTACGACCGTTCACTACTCGAACGAATGGCGTACTGACAAACTAAATCATGTTACTCAAATCCCGCCTACCGCTAATATTTTTGCACAATTACCCTTTAGAGGGTGGTGGGAGGGTGGGTTTTTGCATGAACATATATATGTCGCACAGAGGCAGCTAACTTGCACGACCACGGCACTGGTTTCGCGGAGTAGCAAGGTGATTTGTTCCAGTTTGTTGAAATGGACCTCCGCAAAGTAACGCCCTGTGGCCCGTTTCACTAAGCTACAAGTTACAATTTTACAAGTCTAAACCGGCAACATTGGTCAATAATGACCAATGGCAATGGGCATAATGACCAATGTTGCCGCTTTAGACTTGTAAAATTGTAACTTGTAGCATCGTGAAACGGGCCACTGGATCTTAATTGTGTAAATCACGTATCATGACGTTACCCATTAGGTAACTAACGAATATAATTCCGTTACTTATGAATATTTAATTACCGTATCGCCGAGCTCCGGGGTAGTTTTCATCCTACTTATTTACGATGGCTTTCATGGCTCGATGACGTGACTGACTTTCCACCCCGTTGCTTTAGTATCCTACTAATATTAGGTATAAATGTGAAAGTTTGTATGTTTGGATGTTTGTTACTCAATCACGCAAAAACAACTGAATGAATTTGGATGAAATTTGGCACACATATAGTTTATAATCTGGATTAACACATAGGATACTTTTCATCCCGTAAAAAGGCATAGTTCCCACGGGATAGCGATAAGTGAGTTATACGCCGCCGTGACGTCATGAGTAGCAAAGCAACTAATTCTCATTAATTTGTCCAGGAAATATTGCAGATTGCTTGTTGGGTGCACGTTTGCTTGATTCAATTAAACAAGTCTGCGCGGACGAAGTCGCGGGCAAAAGCTATGTAACATAGTTTTCACTCCCTGGGCCCAATTTTATAAACGCGACAAGCAACAGTGACAATTTGCTGTACATTACTGTGTCGACAATTAACGCTACAGACTTACATATTACAGACTTAACATCATAGTGGGCAAGCAATGTATAGGTACCGAATTGTCACTGTCACCTGTCGCGTTTATGACATTGGGCCCAGTAATCAGATTGACTTGAAAAATTTGTAATTTCATGTCGAATGACTATATTAATTTTTATGTAGTACTAGCGGACGCGAGAGACTTCGTTCGCGTGAAATAGTAGCCTATGTCCGTCAGGGATAGTGTAGCTTTCTATTACTGAAAAAAAAATTGGAATCGGTTTAGTGGTTTCAGAGATTATCTATCAGAGACTACCTACAAACAAACAAACTTCAGCTTAAGTTTAAAATGCTATAGTATAATAATGATTGACAACACAAAGAAAAATTAAGGTAATGGCAGAACTCGAACCTGCAACATCAGCATTCCGTGCCTTGCGTTTGCCAGTTTCGCCACATAACCGCTACCATACCCTGCGAATTTTTCAATGTGTTTCGTCTTTACAGTCATTACATTAGTGATTTTTGTTTGGGAAAACTACCTTCGGTGTCATCTATGAGAAACTGTCTTTAGGCGGTGGTGATCACTTACCACCAGGTGACCCAGTTGCTTGTTTGCATTTCATAAAAAAGGGTAAATAATTTACTATTATTAACGTACTTTCCAGCCGCGCGAGCGAGGGCGCATGCGGTTCCACATGCTGCAGAACGTGCAAATGGCGCTGGACTTCCTCCGCTACAAGAAGATCAAGCTCGTCAACATCCGGGCCGAGGACATCGTCGACGGCAACCCGAAGCTCACCCTCGGGCTGATATGGACCATCATTCTGCACTTCCAGGTCAGTGGCTTTAGATTGCGGCCTGACACAACCATTAGTACGGTCAGCATCTTAAATATATATACGTTATCAAGACGTCAAAAATATCTATACACCTTTATGCCACTAAACATAAGGTCGATGTATACATATTTTGACGCTATGGCTGTATATATATTTTTACAGCTGACTTTACCATGCAAAATGTGTTAATGATTATTACAAAATTTATAAACGCACTTACCAAAGTGTGAACAACCTAGGGAAAAAAAATAACGAAGAATTTAGTTTTGTTCTTTTTTTTATTAACTATGATTTTGCTGCTTTCCGAAACTTACTGACATAGGTGTTTTAAATTCGGCTTTTGTGCACTAGGGCTGAAACTGTGTATTGGCGTAACAAAAATTAAAATAAAATTATGCAACACTTCACAGTTCGCAAAAACGTACCTCAAGATACTTAAGCAGTTGATCTTCACAATATTTTCTGTTAAAAAACAAAAACATATATGTATTTTACAATTTTATATAAAAAAAACTCGTTTTATTGGTAATAATAATTACCTCCAAGAATCAAATTACCTATTTCAACATACAGGGTGTTAAAAGTATAAAAATATTAATTTTACTGTAACCTTAAATTACTTGAACAAGCTTAAGCTTTTTTTGGTGGCCTGTTTGTCTCAAATCATAGTCCTCGCGAGAGGTACGGGCGACTACGATTGCTTAGCAAGTAAAATGGATAGATGTATCGTAAGGGTTATAATGAAGATAGAAGGGTCCATCGGGCCGTGCGACGACTCCGGTTGGCAGTTCGAACCACCACCAAAAGTCATCTAGAACGGTGCCTTTGATCCTAATTTACTTTACTTATAATTATATGAATAAACAAGCTTAAGCTACGAGTACATTCTAAAAAGAGGTTAAGAAAATAACCTATTTTTTTCTACTAGAGCTTCCTCACGCGCGATTAAACCTATCAAGTTAATCTATTACCATATCAAAACAACAAGCGACTCTAACCAGCCGTAGTAAAGCTTAAAATTAATCGTCAGAAGGCAACACAGGTATTTTCCTATGTAACTTTGACACGTACTGATCTAATGATATTATGCGATATAATGGGATTATGTTTAAAAACACGCTATTAAGGCCAAGGTTTATGTCATACAGCCAGAAAATGCCTAAAAAGCGTTGGTTATTAGTAGAATTTGTTTTTATACGCAATGTTAGTTAATTGCTTGTTTAATTTAACGAAAAACGTTACTTTTTATTAAAATAGCAAATTATCGTCTATTTGGAGGCTTAGCGTGCGTAAGGACCGCATCCAATTTAAAATCGTTTTTTGAATTTTGAATTGAGATTAGACTTCAAATGTCAGTTTATACAAATTATACAAAAGTCTCGTACGCGGATCAGACGGTTGCGGTGCGAAAGCATTCTGTCTTATCACTACTGAATTAAGTTTATAATGTTCAGGATAATCTAGAGCTTTGTCCTAAAGGGATGTATTACCTAAAGAGTTATAGTGATCCTGAGTACGAAGCTAAAGTTTTCGGGTTGAAATCTTCATAGGGGCTAACATTCGTATGGTTGATATAAATGTAAGAGTATATTCATTAATATTATTACATATGTATTTGAGTACCTATGTACTGCGTATCCGTTTTCTGGTGCCCATAACCCGACCGGCTTTAGTTAAGTAATGTTTAACTAAAATGCTTAGCAATGACAACACAAAGAAAACAAATTAAATAATTAAATAATTCGAATGTTTAACATTTAAAATAAAAAACTTGAAAGAAATTTCGGTTACAAATATGTAATGTTTAACTACTTAGTTTAATTGGTGTTATTGTTCCTAAAAAATATTTTAAAATTTTTGTAGCATAGTTTCTTGATTTAGCTTCAGATTTATTTTGCTAAAACAAGAATAAATATAAGTCATTCTTTCTGCAAGTAATTTTGTTGCAAGCTACGCGCTAAAGAAACAACTAGCCAGTGCGTACGCAGCCTAACAGTATTGCCTAACCCAAGTACGTGTTAATCCAAATTGCCTACAAGGCAATGTCGCAAGGCGGGTCTCTTTTAAATTCATCCAAACGTCTACAAAGCCTCGCCAAACATGTCCTTTACGCAGGCGCCGCCATTCATGTATTCAAATCGTACTCTGGGTGACTCTAGCGACGATATTTTAACTAAGAAATATTTAATTAAATTCTAATTCAATACACTGAAAAAACGGCAGGTGGTAGGACCTTGTGCAAGGTCCGCCTGGATTGCTACCACCATCTTGCTTGCTTATCCAGCCGCTAAGCAGCATTGTTTGCACTGTTGTGTCCCGGCATGGAGAGCAAAACAGCCGGTGTAATAACTGGCACAAGAGGTATTCCATCTTAGCCCTCTGGGTTTGCAACGCATCTGCAATATCCTTGGTATTGTGAATGTCTATAGGCGGTGGTACCACTTACCATCAGGTGACCCACTTGCTTGTTTGCTTTCCTTTTTTATATTTTTTTTATCTAAGCTTAGTATACCTTAGCATAATGTCAGAAAATGTATTATTTGACTTTATTAGTATGCAAACAAATATAAAACGTCGAGTTTGACCCACTTTTGTTGTTCGATTGGCATTAAACTTGATATACGTATGAAGACTTCAATATATTACTAAATAAGTACAATCTACATAAAGCTTGTCCAAAATGATTTAAAAAAGAGCTGTTGTGTGCAGCTTCTTTGATAAATTTTATTACCACGGAAAACCAGCCAGAATCATTGAACTAACTGGCGATTGAATCCATGAGATTGTGTTAGAAAACCTTAAATTAAAATAATATTTTTATTCGGGTCAGAATTGAGCAAGTTCTTAGATGCAGATAGCTTGGTAGAGTCACCCATTACTAAGCTGGGTGTGTGTCTGTATGTTCGCACGTAACTGCGATATCATGGGCGCAAGATCAGTGAGGTAACTCGGGTCAGTAGCGGTTTACGATGTTTTATTTTTGCGTATTTTTTCTTTAAATAGTTTTTACGCTTAATTTTAATCTTCTTTCAGTTGAAAGTCAATTAATCCGGTGTTTAGTTCAATATGAATGTGGATTTAAATAAAGCATTTATCACAAACAACAAACTTAATACGCCCTTGATCTGCTATAATGATCTGTAATTCTGAATTTTATCAAACATGGCTAATAAATAAATAAATTAATAATTAATTAATTAAAATTAACTTGCTCGTTTGCCTTCCTATGTATTATAAAAAAAACTAAGGATCACCCCTAGCCAGTTCCTTAAAATAAATTAAAACAAAACTGCATTAGAATCAAATCTTTCAGTTTAGGTCATATGACAGCTATGATTAGCATAGGCTTCGAACACCCCTTATTGTGATAAAGACACGAAAATTTGTGTACAGGATGTTGTATTAAAACTGAATAATTTTGTTTCTTAATTATTTTTAAACTTCATTGCATAGTTTACAAAACAAATACAATTGGTGTACGTAATGCCAGTAGGCATTAATATTAATATTGTTGTTTTGTTGTTGTTATTGTATATATGTTACTCATTTTTAATTTACTTACTTATTGACGCTGTTATTAAACTACATGCAAAAGGTATACGTACCTGATGTTGGCATCTTCCCAGCTATAATGTCCTTCTAGTGCCAAGTGGCATTATAATTGTGATTCCAATGAGCTAGCTGGCCAACGCCAATGCTTAAGTATTATATTAACGTGAAACAATAATCAATTCCTAAGCTAAGAAATGTCAAAATTAGTTATTTATTACTAGAGAACTCGCGCGACTTCGTTGGCATAAAATGCCTATGTCCGTCAGGGATAGTGTAGCTTTCTATTAGTGAAAGAATTTTTGGAATCGTTTCAGTAGTTCCAGAGCTTACCCCTTACATACAAAGAAACAAAGTTTACCTCTTTATTAAATAACTGTAGACTTACCCCCGTATTCTAACGCTTCCTAAAGGTTTGTTAGTTAACATGTTTGATGTCTTTATCTGTCACTAGCGGACGCGCGCGATTTCGTTCACGTAAAGTTAGTAGCCTATGTCCGCCAGGAATAGTGTAGCTTTCTATCTTTGAAAGAATTTTTGAAATCGGTTCAGTAGTCCCAGAGATTACACCCTACATACAAACAAACTAACAAACAAACAAAGTTTACCTCTTTGTTATATTAGTGTAAATAGTGTAGATTGTGACGTATGCCCTCAAATGAAAGGGACAATAGATTTGTTAGCTTAAAAAGATTGTTAACTTTTTATGAATAAGGGGGTTAATCTTTTGGCACAAATAACTGACTATAATTCGCATAAAAAGATTACTCTGTACTTTGTTGCAATATAGCCACTCTCACACTTTAAGCCGGGGCACACCGGATACATATGCAACACGGCTCCGGACACGCGCGTGTATACGCCGGTTGTAATGTATGGAATCTATGTTGAGATTCGACGTCGCTTGCGTTGCGTGCACTGGAGCTGTGCAGCTGGAGCCGTGCTGCATACGCATCCGGCGTGCAACTGTACCTTGATCGACAGCTTGTAACTTTTACAGTTATCAACGAAAGTGACATACAGACGAACGGACATAGCAAAACTACAAAGGTTCCTAGTTGGGTACGGTATCTTAAAAACGAAGCCACAGTTAAAAGCATGGCTTTATAGAGGGAAAACATTCCGACAAAAAAAGCTTAAGCGCCATTAGCGCCAATGGCGCTTTGACGTTTTTTCCTTTCCACTGTCGATTCGCAAAAACTATTTTGCGTTGCCCAAGCCCACCCACACGGCGAACCCAAAATGTCAATTGCATTGCGTAATTGCTCTTCAAAGAGATCGTACGAGACCCGAAAACTTTCACTATGTCACTTATGCAATTTAAATCCTGTATCTTTGAAAATATATAAAACATACAAGTTCCAACCTTCACGCTGGAAGACAAAGTCGAAAGTAAAAATTTGGTCAAAATGAGACTTAGTACTTTTTAAATTTCAAAAGCGACAGCTGTTTTCTTTCGCAAGCTTGCAGATTGTTCTTTACCATTTATTGAAATGTACATTTTATTGCAATGCATTAAGAATACTATTGAAACGACGTTATTGTTAAAAATGCGAGGTTGTTAAAGTTATTTGTATGGAGTTGTTTCAAGGAGCGTTCAAAATGAAAGTGAAATGGCATTTTTTGAACGTGGATTTTTTAATGGTGATCAGTAATTTTGTGTTTGTACGAGTAAAGGTTTGTTTTTAATTTTTCGGAAAGTATTTTTCTGTTGAGTTTCTCTGCGATTACTGGTTTTATTTCGTTGATCTTTTTGTCACTTAAAAAATATTTCGAGGTAAAAATTTAGGCCTATGATAAAAAACAAATGCATTCCAGTTCACCGAATTATTAAAAACATAGTGCCAATATTTTTTTTTATATTTATGAATCATGGATGAGCCAAGTATGATTACAGTTCCTGGCAATTATCTTGAGCACTGACCTTGACTGCGCAGTAGCCGTTTCTAGTACAAATGTGTATGCGTAAACATCTCCCCTCAAATCAATTTATGCTCAAGTTCTCTGCCTGCAACTACACTGCTGATAAAAATATGATCGAAGTAAGTAGGTAATTTGCAAGCTTGTTACCTAAGCAAACTGTTTTATTATGTAGTTAGCAAAGTACCTCCTGCATACGTATACATTGACAAGGTAACGCCGAAAACTATTAAAGACTTGTATACAAAGGTTGTCTGGAAGAGATCGCTGCTTAGCGATAAGACCGCCTGTTGAATCCCTTGTAAAATTTCCCTGTGTGTGTTCTTTTATTTTGTTTACTTGTGTGAATCAATAAAGAGTATTTGTTGTTGTTGTTGTTACAGAATAAATATCAATCTAAGAGTAAAATAACGCAATATCGATTGATTTATTCAAATCTGCTCTGTTGTAGTCGTTTTTATTTAAATATAAAATAGGAAGGCAAAGGAGCTAAAAGATCACCTAATAGTTAAGCGATCATCACCTCCCATAGACATCTGCGACACCAAGGAAATTGCAAATGCGTTGCCGACCCCGAGGGCTAAAGATGGAATACTTGTGCCAGTAATTCCACCGGCTGTCTTGTTCTCCACCCGGAACACAACAGTGTAAGCATTGCTGCCTAACAGCTGGATTAGCGAGCAAGATGGTGGTAGCGACCCCGACGGGTCTTACATAATTCCTACCACCTGCATTGTTCCCATTAATTGCAATGTAATGGTTATATGCTTTTTTATTGTAAGCTTCTAACAGTATGTGACATAAGAGTTCGAAGTATGTCCGCCTAACGTTCACTCATAAAAAAAAAACGTTTCATAAAAACCCTCGTGACGTCATAAGTGACTCAGACGGTCGTGGGCAAATCCTGCCAACTGACGAATCGGTCATTTCACTTTCGCTCCATAATATATTGCAATTTATTACTTACGCGTATTGTCTGTATGTGGTCTAGATTTATTGACTGTGTTTGTCGTTGTTTGAAGTTAGCCGACGTGTTTGATCTATTCAACTAGGGCGGCCAGCTGTCCTGTATTTTACAGGATTTTCTATTTTTCAGCTATCATTATAGCACTACCAAAAACAAATTGGTCCCGTATTTTTTCATGAATCCTGTAATTTTAGATCATGTGTCTTGTAAAATGAGCACTCAGGGCTGGTCACTGTATGATCAACCAATATTTAAACTGAGATCAATAACAAACCTTTTATTTATATAAAAGCATAACCCTTCCCTTTGGCTTTGCCGTAGTCGGGTAAAAAAAATAGGAACAGAGTCCCAAATTATAAATAATAAGTGCAGGGTTCTATTTTGCATTCATTTCCGGTTTTTTCAGAATTTAAGCGCGTAAATTGATTTATCGAAGAATGTGTTAGACATCGTCGGAAATTAAAAGGCACAAGGTGAAAGAATTTGTAATTTTTTTTTCCTTTCCTGGGATTATTAACTGGAGCAACCGATATTTTTTGTTATAGTACTTATTTACAGAAAACAAAAGCACATTGAAAAATTCGCAATATACGCTACAACGCGTTTATACGCTACTAGCGGACGCGCGCTACTTCGTTCACGTAAAATTAGTAGCTTATGCCCGTCAGGAATAGTGTAGCTTTCTATCAGTGAAAGAATTTTTGAAATCGGTTCAGTAGGTCCCGAGATAACATACAAACAAACTAACAAACAAAGTTTACCTCTTTATTATGTTAGTGTAGATATAGATCCTATACAAAGTTTATAGCTGAGACGTTTTTCTATCAATCTCCTATCGAATACTGATGGTATTAATCGATCCACAAATAACTTTTACTTTTGCAACAAAAAAACGGTCTAATTGCAACCTCGCTAAGCTGGCGTGGCTTATGAATGGCGGCGCGTGGGCGCGACCTGTCGCACGCGCACGCGCAGCCTTATAAGGCGCGCTGGTTTCGCTACAGCGGGCTAGGTTAGGATCATGGCTATAAGATATCCTTATTAACTTAAAACTTTATTAACTTTTTATAGTTGTGAGATTTTAACACGTTGAGGCGACATTGGAGTCATTCAAACTGAGATGATGTTTATTTTTTTTTAGTTAGTAAATTTTTTTTAAAAATATGGTGATGGTCCCAGTCTTTGACAGTGACCCGGTAGATGACGAGAAGATAGGGAAACATACGGGTAAATAAGAAAGGCGGTGATGTCAATCAACTGGTAAAAACAAGGTCCTGCGCGTATCTTAAGTCTTATATAACTATTTTGTTCTTTTAGAGTACATTCTAGCCGTTTGGAATGTTATTATGTTAAAATGCTATGTAATGACAACGCAAAAAAAATAGGGTCATGGTAGGAGTTGAACCTGCAACATCAGCATTCCGCGCCTTGCGTTTGCCAGTTTTGCGACATTACGGCTACCATACCCTGCGAATTTTTCAATGTTATTATGTTTAAAAAACGTTATTTAAAGGGAAACTAAAGCTTACTTTACTAAAGTTATGTTACGAACCTGTAACTTTTTCTACCATAAACCGAGTGACGTTCAAAAGTCGACCATTTTCACGATCCTCATACAACTAATCTAGTTTATCCACAAAACTTAAAAGCACAATATTTATTGAACAATTTAACAAACATTTGCGAGTAAACAAGATTCACGTAATCTTTTGATAAAATCTTCATATCACGTAAGTTTAATTTTAAATTAAATAAGTTATAAAGCGGTTACGCATCACCCTGTAGCTCGGCTCCTTTTATGGCCAAGTCGTTATAAATAATAACCGTTTTGGTTATTCATGCCGCACACTGTATAATGTAAAGCGGCTTACCGAGTTTTGTAATCTTATTCATTTGAGCGCGAAAGTGAGTTTGGTTTGATTAAGCAATCAATTATTTAATAATACAGGCGCTACTTGTTGATGTAGATATACATGTTGTTTCATATGGTAGCGGAGGAGGGTGGATTTTTGCATTAATGTTGCACAGAGAAAGTAACTGGAAAAAAACCCTCCGCGAAACCAGTGATGTGCACGTGCAAAACAGCTGCGTCTGTATGACATATTTTTTGTCATGCAAAAACCCACCCCTTCAATTGTTAGCGGGGAAAATAGACAACCTATATTTTTCCTTTCTCTTTTGCTCAAAGGTTAGCTGGAAGAGATCCCTTTAAGGGATAAGTTCGCTTTTGTACCAATTCCAGTATTTTTCTGTGTATTTGTAAGTACTTATGTACAGTAAAGAGTTTACATACATACATACATACATTTTCCAATCTCCGTTGTCATATTCTTTCAGCTAATGCTCGATTTTATGAATAATAAAGCAAAAAATAGATCAAAAAAATTAATTAGAATTTATCGTCGCACCGTCAAATAACAGATGAAGGCATCTCTCTTATTTAGAATGTCGTATCTTGTACTAAAAATTAAGACTTATTGTGACGAGGTTCTAAAGTGGCTCAGAATTGTTAGTCGTTTGAGTATACTAGAAGTCGAGTTACCCGTTTAATAATAGTATAATTTACGCCTCGGTACGTAAGAGAACGGAGGCAGCCACTAAGTGCAGTGAGCTATATATATTTCTATTGCACTTAGCATTATTGTTATTGTTCCGTTAATTAAACTCGAATAAAATAATAAGGAAGTCTTATAGCGATAGCAATAGACTGCGCAATGCGCATAAGATTCAATGTAACATGGATGCAATATTCATTTAATTCAAGCTGCATTATTTGTAGCTTCTTTCGCATTTAGTTTAGTTGATTTATTCAGTCAATAGGTTAACGTAAAATATATTTATCTACACATATATCATAAATGCTCTATAATGCGTTCAGAAACCGTAGGCAATGACCAGCATTATAACAACCAATATTATTATGAGAATTTTTCTAATTTGTTTCTATGTTTGTTTAAATTCATTTTTTATTACATTATTTTAATGTGTACAGTCTATAGATATTTAATAGGTACTTAGCACTAGTAGCTAGTAGCAATGCAGGTCATTGCCCTATGGCTTCTGAACCCATCATAGAGTACTTATGATATGTGTGTAGATAAAGTAATGTATGCAACTGTACATAATTAGGTCTTAAAACACTCGTGTGATCCTATTATGAAACTCGCTGACGCTCGTTTCATAAAACCACACTCGTGTTTTAAGACCCCTCATTATGCAACAGTTGCATAAAATACTATTAAACTAGCCATCCGCTTTGGCTTCGCCTGGGTTTACATTTAAGATGCAATGTACAGTCAAAGAAATTGAAACACGTACCACCGTAGAACCTAGTCGAAGAGACATACGCATGACATTTGTATGACATAGCCTGGCGGTTGACGCGTCGCGTCATTGCGATAGGGTTCTAAGGTGGTACGTGAATATGTTTCCCCTACTGCACATATAAACCTTTCATTTCCAAATCCATTGCGTGGTTTATAAGGAGTAGGCGGCCGAAGATGTGAAGAAAAACTGGAACGGATAGCGAGTTTGTGTTATACTAAGGCAGTGGTTGGATTGTTTCCAAATTTGGTATATAATTAATAAATTCAGGCGTTACTTTGCGGAGGGCCATATCAACAAACTGGAACAAATTACCTTGCTACTCCGCGAAACCGTCGATCGTGTAGTTTTAGTGTTTAGTGGTGGGGGTGTGTAGTTGAGTCTGTGTGATATATGTTGTTTCGTGTGGAAGCGGAGGAGGGTGGGTTTTTGCATGGACATATATGTGTCGCACAGACGCAGCTATTTTGCATGAGCCCGGCACTGGTTTCGCGGAGTAGCAAGGTAATTTGTTCCAGTTTGTTTATTTGGTATATGTTTGTAGCTCCTATGACATTGGAGTAGCTAGTAATAATGACAGTAAAAAAGTTTGTTTTAAAAAAAAAATACAATCAAACGTATACTCTACGTAGTGCTTGGCAAGATGGTCTTGAGTTAAGCGGGGAGGTACAACTTTCGTCGCCGACCCTACCGGGAAGTTCGCGTCCGATCCCAACAGAGGCTGCGTACAGTTACGGCCGCGGGTCAACGGCCCCTGCATTGTGGGCATGCACGCCTAGAAAAACCATATTTGTGACTGGCATTTGACACTTTTTTGCTTAGACTAGCCCAGGGTCAATACCCAGGTCATACACATCCTACTTCCTATTATTAAACTCTTTCATGCAAGAACTACTCAACGGTTTTTGATGGTATTTACTCTCATATAAGCTCAGAGTCACGCAACGAGCTATGGAGAGGGCTACGCTTGGAGTTTCTGCGTGATCGAATCAGAAATGAGGAGATACGCAGACGAACGAAAGTAACCGACGTAGCCCAGCGGATTAGCAAGTTGAAGTGGCAAAGGCAGGGCACATAGCACGGAGAACTGATGGCCGATGGGGTCGAAAAGTTCTCGAATAGCGGCCGCGTATTGGCAAGCGCAGCGTAGGACGACCAGCCACAAGATGGTCCGATGACCTCATACTGGTGGCAGGAAGGCGCTGGTTGCATGCTGCTTCCAACCGGCCACTTTGGAAATCCATGGAGGAGGCTTATGTCCAACAGTGGACTTCTTGTGGCTGAGATAATGATGATGACTGTCATAAAAACTATCCAAGATCATGAATTTAGGGTCTATAGATGACATGATTGGCAATTTCATAAACGCGATAGGCGTCAGGTGACAGTGACAATTCGTTATACATTGCTTGCTCACTATAATGTTAAGTCTGTAAGTCTGTAGCGTTACTTGTCGACACAGTAATGTACGGCGTATTGTCATTGTTGATTAGTGTAATTAGTTTCGTTACTGAAATAAGATATCCAATGCTTTTTCTTCTCAGTTTATTGCAACCAAAGTCATTGAATCTTGTAATTGTGTTGTCACCGTCTTTTTGTTTGTAACTTGTAAGTTGTAACACAAAGACATGATAATATCTTTAGATTATCTAATCTTTGTGATCGGTTTATTGCATCGTAAATATTTTGCTTTACATTGCCACAGATAAAATGAACTAATACTTGTTTTGAAATCATTTGTAAACATTGTGACTAGTAACGCCACCTGTGTCCAAGCCGACGAACTTTTTAAATTACTATGCTTGTAACTAGATGGCGCTGTTATAAATGTGAAATATGTGATTTTAATAGTTTCGTATTTGTTGTATGTACTGTTACAAAGATTCGAAAACAACACTAACAACATAAGGACCTACAACGATTTCTGTTTTGCCGGACGAACATTTAAATGTGTTTTTTATGCAATAAGATTAAATAAAGAAAAAGGTTTAAGGGCGAATTTTCTCAATTCCAACCACTTTGACACTCGCGTTGTCCAATTCTTCTCAGTCTGCTTTATCTTTGTCATCTTTGTATAAACTTGACCCAGGTACCGTTAGCATAGATGTAACTGAACGTTTCAAATGGTGAAAAATATCTACACATTCTCTTACTATCTTGATAATATCTACAGTAGTTTTGAACTCCTAGACCATGTATAGTCGACCAAGTAATTGCTTGACCACTTTTCAACCTTATCCCTTTGTAAACCGGTCGAAAAGTGGTCAAGGAATTTCTTGGTTGACTATACATATATCGGCTGCTGTCTGTACTTACCTGCAGATGGCACACATAACTAGTTGACCTATATAAAGGATTAACCTTGACAGCCTTCGCCGTTTAGTCGTCTATTATGATTAAATCTTAAATCAGCTGCGCGGCCGCATGCATTTGAATGACAATTAGACTTGTTTACTGACCGTGTTGTTTACGACTGTTTTTAGTTGAAAACATAAACGTTATTTATTGAGCGTTAAGGGGCATTTAGTTTATCTGTAAACTCCAAGGAAGGTAAAAGTATTATAAAAGTTTATGTTCAATGAGCTAACATTTTCGTGAGTTGACTGTAACTTTAGCATTGTTTAGTGCCTTTTTATATTTCAGTTGATTTGGATGTATCGCGAAAACTTTGCAAATCGGTCACATACCATTTTCGATACAAAAGCAACTTATGAGACTACCTTTTGAAATCTATCTCCTTATGTTTTTTTACTATTTATACCGTATTACCTTGTATTGTATAGGTCCAGAAGCCGCATGAGTGTGTTTGATCTTGGAAAACACTAAGGCATATAAGTACACACAAAAGCAAAGATGTTTTTCTCGTTTTATTTATTAACAAGTGATCATCTACCCTCGGTGTATGATAGTCTTACTTACTATGCTCATTTAGTTGAAAGCGCTAAAGGAACCTACGCACAACTTAACCAAAAAATCTTTACATTGATACCTTATATATTTTTAAATATCTTGACAACCGCTAGCTCATTTGCCCCTACAATTAAACCAGCTGTCATATAAAAACCGCATTTAAATAGTTCCACCTGTCTAAGAGCTACATTGCCACAGACCGACACACATACACACAGGCTCAAACTAGTAAAACCTCTTTAAAAAACGGCAACGTAAGCCTAATGACGTTAGCAAGGAATGAGGAATGCTCAAAGGACAAAAACATAGAAAGCCAGTGGCGCAAGCGCCGCACCGCCCTCACGGCGTGGGTGCTGCCATCTGGCACGGCCTTCCGACCTACGTGCAGGGCTGTAGGTCAGCCGCTAGTTCGCATTGGTGACATCACGAGAAAAAAACAGAATACAAACATATGGGTGTTACAGAATAGGACCATAGTTTTCGAGACTGGTTAATTGGTGTTTTGCTAAATTATTATTGAATGTTTTAATTGTTAACATATTCAAACTGGCATTTTGTGGTTCATGCGCGATGGTTGCCTCTTAAACTTTTGCCTATTTATCAGTCAATTGTAAAAAGATTCAAATAATTGCTTTTCTTAATTGAAACATAAAGATTGTAATCTGAATGTATTTTATTTTTAAAGTTTAATAATTGCCCCTGAAACTTATTTCTTACCTGTCTATTATACTGGAAGTTTTAGGAGTAGTTACGCTGAAAAACATTTCAGCAGCCTCTTAATGTGTTCAAACATCACCTACTTCAGGTCCCTAGGTGCATCTATAATTTAAATACTATTGTTAACAATGCTGTATTTAATGTCTTTTAGAAATTATAATTACTGAGTACGCTCATATCTGAAGTGTAGTGAGAACCCCAATTGACAATAGATCAGAGTAAATCCATTTGAATCACAACGCAATATGGTGTAAAGTCTTAGGTGAAAATTGTCCTTAGACAACACACCCCTAATGTTAATTAGAATTAATCAAAAAATCAAAATCAAAATCAAAAGCTTTTATTTTATGACAACAAAGGTCCATATGTGTTAATAACAACAAGGTACTTAAAAAACTATGTTAATTACAGCTACTCACTAAGTAATTAATTTATAAAATAAATTTCTTCAGCGTGCGGATTTATTAATGCAGACACCCAGTACCTCTGCAAAGGACTGTCAAGTCTGTCAGCCAGCACCCTGAGTATACTGTTGGGACTGCCCTGTGTTCTGCATCGGATAGAGGCCATTTTTTTTCGCATTAAAGCATGAAAGCCGTCTACATGGGCATCAGCAAACATACCCGATGCGCTACAGAATCTAGGCAGGCCCAACAGCATTCTAAACAAATTATTATAGAGAACACGCAGAGCGTTGAGCGATTTTTGAGTATAGCTAACCCACAGCCCACTAGTATAAAATGATTGACAGAAGGATTTAAACAATGTAACCTTTACTTCTCCCGTACAATGTGCAAATCTGCGGGCCAGCATATTTCCCCTCACTGCCAACGCCCTGCGTTCCCTCTCAAGATCACAGTCGTCTTTTAGATCACTAGTGATCACATGGCCCAAGTATTTGAACCGGTTAACTTTCGCCAGTTCACTACCATACAATTTTATGGGTGGTACGTAGGCAGGCAAGGTTCCACGCTGCGCGAATACCATAACTTCACTCTTAACGCAATTGTATTTAAGTCCGTGTGTTTGCGCATAGGTTTCGCAGATCTTCAGCATGTCCCTCAGCGCACAGACCGACGGGCTCAGTAACACCATATCGTCCGCGTAGCTAATGTTATTGATCATTTGACCATTAATCGAACATCCCGCGTGCATGTTACTGAGCGCGACGATCAACTCATCTACATACAGGCTGAAGAGCTTCGGAGACGTCAGTCCCCCTTGCCTTACTCCACACTGCAACCTGTACGTGTCCGAGGTGGCGCCCGCCCATCGTACGCAGTTATCCTGATGAGCATACCAATGACTAAAAAGATTTACCAACTCGCCAGGCATGCCAGTGGCTCCCAGCTTATCCCATAGTATCTGATAGGAGACCAAATCGAAAGCTTTCGAAAGGTCAAGGAAACACCCATACACGGGAGTTTTCCTTTGAGTGTAGTACCTCACAGTCTCCTTCAAGGCAAAAATGGCACTCTCAGTTGAAAGTCCGGCACGAAAACCGAACTGAGCGTCATGCAGACGTAAATATTTACCTAGCTGTTTATCAAGGAGACCATCAAGCACCTTAGCCGTCACTGTAGCCAATGATATTGGCCTATAATTATTTCTATCAGATACATCACCGGTTTTATTTTTAACTATGGGGACCACTAGCGTACGCATTAGGTCTGGGGGTAGGTAGGTGTGTCTAATACATAAATTTAACAATAAACTAAGCACTCGCGGCAGGTGAACGCCCGCGTTTTGGAAGTGCTCGATGCTAAGCCCGTCGTGACCCGGCGACTTTCCCCGACTCATGTGCTTAATTATAATTCCAACATCACGAGCTGAAAAATAAATAGGCAAGTCGCCACAACGCTGCATAACATCCAGCACCCCGTCCCGCCGCCCCACATCCATTTTTCCATTTATTGCCCTGCGAGTAGACACGGCTTGTACCCTAAAATGCTCCACAAACATATTAGCAATGCTACGTGGCTCACTGACACCCTCCATACTTGCTGGAATGCCAGGTTTAAGGTTTACATTTTGAGTACTTTTCCAAAAACTTTTAAAATCTTTATTTTTATGTTGATTTGCAATTATGTCCATTTTTATTTGATTTTGATGCTTTAAACACCACTTGAGCTTACTTTTAAAATATTTACGAGAGGTAGACATTAGGTCATATATCTGTCCAGTTGACGGTTTGCCATAAAGCAACCATAAACCAAAGCATCGCCTAGCCTCCCTGTATGACTCACTGACATGAAGATTCCAGCCGGCCACCTTTCGCTTTTTACTGTTCCCCCTTCCCCTGTGGGTTAAGGTCGCAGCCTCTGCTAACGTATTAGTTATTTTTAGATACATATCACATATAATTTGTTTATGAGCTTCACAGTCACACATGCGATCAGCACATTCTCTTAACTCAGGTGGAAAATCAATTTCTCGCAATTGTTTATGACACATACTACTATAATCTATAATTTGTTGCAAGTCACGATTGCCCCACAAAACCTTATTACATACACTGTCATGATACGGCAATTTAGACCTTATTACGTTAAGATTACACTCTATCACCAACGGAAAGTGATCTGATGAATAAACATTATAATCAATGTAAACATTCGTTACTGTTTTCCAAGCTGAATTTGTTACAAGGCAATGGTCAAGCCACCTCCTACTGTTATGCGCTTCGCTAATAAAAGTAAAACTATGTGAGCTTACACCCAGGCGTTCCCAATCCGCACATACCCACATTTGATCAACTGAAAAAGATAACATTTCCTTACCAAACGACCCCATGTGGTGAGCGTTATAATCACCAAGCATGTATGCACATTCTACATTGCAACTTTCCACAATAGCACTTATAGTACCTAAGCACTGTGTAAACAAAGGTAGGTTTTCTGCACAATCTGTAGGCATATAGATGCTACACACAATAAACGCACTATTACCCGTTCTCACTTTTATAGCAGCTATTCGGTTGTTATCCGACGGAACCACGGAGACGTTTGGAAATAGTGACTTGCGCCACAAAATCGCCACACCGCCGTGTGGCCTTCCGCGCATCACGCCAGCCTCAAGGTCAACTGCGGATGACCCTGTGTATCCGAAATCCTCATGAATGCCTCCTAAATAGGGTAGTTCGGTAGGGACCAGCCATGTCTCCTGTAGGCATATTAGATCTGCTTTCTCACATAGTTTCCTAATTTCAATCGTCGACGTTTTTACATTTTTGCAATTATAAGTAATAAACTGACATCTTTTTTTAACTTTATCCATAAAAAATCTATTTATGAGAGTTATTCAATAGACCATTCTCAGCGCTATTCTTGAAGTACACAAATGGTCGAAAACGAATATCTTTTGGCCACAATTCATCCTTCAAAAACAGGCTTTCTTTATTCTTAGGTACCCACAGTTTATAAGAGTTATAATCCTTATCTTTTTTCATATTCATCTTTAGCAATTTAACATTCTCTTTAGTGTTATCGAAAATATAGTCTAGGATATCCTGCTCCGCAGCTTCCTTATGAACATTAGTTATGAACAGTGGGACCTTAGGTTCTGCCGCTTTAAACTTACAAGTTTTAACATTTTGCGCTTTTCCTGTGCAAATTTCCAATCTGTTTCGACGTTTACGTTTGTATATGACATCACTCCATTTATTTGCAGATCTGTTTTCTTCCCACTTCCCGTCTGATTTAAGTACCTCTGCCATGGTTGGCAGTTGACCGCCGCTACTGGGACTCTCCAAGTTTTGAGGTCGCTGCGACGCAAGGCCCGACCCCTCTTCGACTGCTTTGCAATGGTCAACAGGCGACAGTAACTCAGGACGTACATCATCGCAATCACCGCAGTCGCCCCCTATCAAAAACTCTGCATCCTTAGTATGAGGCACCGTTTCCAATTGAGTCGAGTTGGCACTATTGATGTCATTCACAGTATGACATAGTCCAGATGGACCACTATCCAAAGCCAAAGTAAAAGAAGTTTGCTTGGAGGCGCCGCGTTTATTGTTGACATGGATGTTGCGATAAGACGCCACCGTTGGATGCGGCGATGACAGCGATTTTTCCAAAAGTACGAGCGACTCCGCCTGTCCTTTAATGCATAGCATATCTTTAGTTACATAATTAGCCTTAATGGTCCTGATCTCCTCTTGCACCACTAATAGATCCTTAAGCACTCGAGTCGCATCCAGATGATCGAACGAAATTGGGGGTAGTTTGTGAAGATCTCGCGCGACAAAAATTGGAAAATTTTCGGGATCAGTTCCATAAAATACATCAGCTATGTCTTCCATATTTTTTTTCCCCTCGTTCCTACGATTTATCTTCTTTATATCAGTCTTAACTGCGGCAAACAATAACGTTTTTGCATTTGAAATGTCATCTGCACTAAAACCCGTTTCACAAATTCGAATAAGGCTATTTTTGTCCATCACTCGAATTTTGTTTTGCACAAACGACAAAACCTCGTTTATCACAACGTTACAACTTGAACACTTCACAATTTTCGACATTTTGTTAATGTTTACATAATTATTATGCTCGCTTAGGCGCGCACAAACCGGTTCGGATGGCTACCCGCACGCGACTTTGACTAATGCAATAGCGACTTTACTAAGTGTAGTAAAGAAAACTAGGTTTTCAATCTTATCTGATCTTTAAAGTTTAACTATGTCTCATACACTTTATCTGTCCATGCACACATCGGGCAGACGATTATGGTAAGTCGTCAGGGAAAGCTTTCTCGCTTGGCGCTTTTCCTTGTAATCGAGAGATGGCGCTGTACGCGCGGGATCGTACGTCTAAGCTTCGCTTGGCAGCGCTTCCAACGCTGATTACTAGATGGCGTTTGTAGTTATGTTTTATGAGAAAATTTTAAAAATGTATTGTTTGATGTTATAAATGTATAATATTTAATGAAAAAAATAAGTTTGATGTTTTATTTTAATGTTGTTCGTAACAATAATAGATAACCAAAGGCATCAAAGTAAGAATAAAGAAAATAAATATGTCATACAACAGTGCTAGATAGATCTAGATTTTTAACCGGCATTTAGTACGTGTTCGTGTTACTTCTAAACTAAACGCACAAACTTAATTATGTTTTTTCTACCATTTCTTGCTATCCTGGATGATATCAAAGCGGCTTTCTTTCATTTGGTAGCTGAATTTAGAAAAATGGCCATATTAAGTGGCAAACGGGCCAGTCGACATATTTTACCTTTTTTTTTAATTAGTCGGTAGTTCATCAAAGTTTTTAGTAACTAGTAACAACCCTGCCTTCACGGGCGATGAAACTGTGCTGATTGCAGTACAAGAAAATCGCTTCATTCTCCTGTCCTGATACACCCTAGCGAAGTCATTGGTCGATTAATACGTCGCAATCCGCTCCGCTTCCTGCGGCCCTAACATGACAGCCCAGGTTTAGTTTAACCCCTCCCTGTGTCTCTGTTTAACTAGTGTCATAAGAGAGGGACGCAGATAGAGATAAACTAAACTTGGCCAGTCATGTTAGGGCCACTGGCGGAAGTCTTATGTGAAGGTTAGGTCAATAGAGATATCTCTCACCAGGCGGGTGTTATACCTGAGGTCCGAAGTCCGAAGGATCAAAGTTGGAAGTTGTATATTTATGCGTCCGTGTTACGAAACTTCGTAAGCGGGAGTTAGCGCATGTCAGTTGGTTTCCTTCGTTCTAAACTAGATGGCGCTAGTCGCTACACTTATTTTTAGCGGTACGCTTTAATAACTACCTCATGAAGAGTTAAGGCGTGATAATATTTTTACAAAAATGTCGCATAGGAAGTAATTATTCAGGAAGAAATACCTCAATTCCTGACAGGTGTTGATCTGCCCACGCGCACCGATCTTGTTTGTGACTTCATTCTTAACGAGTGGGTATATGGGCGTGCTTTTTAATAAACTCGCCGTTGTATATATGGAGTTGTGGACTATATTATTAACTAATCTATAAATATGACAGATTGCTTGTTTTTTTTAGGGTTCCGTATCCTATATTAAAAAGGCTCTATCATTCCAACTTCGACGCCTTGATTAAGCCTGATTGGTAATTTTGCAGAATTGTTGATATTAGGTAGCGGATTAACAAATAATTAGGAATAACGAGAAAATGTCGGTCCCATCAAAAATCGGTTTTCAGGATTTTAAAATTTGCGTAAACGTAGAGTTGGAAATTATACTTCGGTTGGGAGAGTACGGTCTACAAAACTGAATTCTGGCACTGTAGAACGTTGTCGCAATCAGTAATCAAAGGTTTTACAGTAACCTAGAACCTAAAATCCATTTTAGTTGACTGTAGTATGTGGTGGGAACAACTCAAGCGAGTATAGGTAACGCAACGAAACCTAAGGTGAACTACTCGCACAACTACACACAAACAACGAGTGCCAAACGAAACAAAACAAAAAATTCAAAATTCGAACGGACTCTCCGGTATATACACATATGACAGTGTGTGTGACCTGAACACTTGTTGCGTTACCTAGCAATACATTGCAGGCTGCAATAGATCAAGTGTTCACGTCATACCTCAGTAGCCCGCGATGGAATGCTACTGTAAGTTTACACGCATCTGGGGCCTCTACCACAAAACTTACAATTGCTACAATTTAACTTATTTGTCACATTTTTGTATGAAAATCTCTACAATTATGTCAATGTAGCACGGTCGGCCTCAGAAGTACCTGAACATTTTGGTACCTTGTCGCTGTCAGTAATGTGACAAATTCGAGCAACTCTCATGTCATACGTTACGACGACGAGGTTCTTAGGTGTTAAGCTCTTCCGAGGCTGACTGTACAGGGGGCTGGTCAACGGGGCTGTCCCAAATCGGGATGCAGTTGCGCTCGCGCAAATAACCATTAGTTATTTTTACGTAGAAAATTCTCGCGAGACAGCTATGAACGAATTCAACGGGGACGAAGTCACGGGCTGCAGCTAGTGATGGTATATAGATCCGATGCCGATAATAAGGGTCCGTTAATAAAAAAAAAATTGCAAAATAAAAATAAGGACCTAAAATTAGTGTTTCTTTTGTTTAATTGTGCTCTTTTGAATACCTAGCATCACTTACCATCAGTATCCTTACATAGCCCAAAGTATTGGTCTACCGAAATCAAAATTTACTTTCTCCGTGTTTTGACATGTCCTGAGCAGAACTCGGTCGCCTAGGAATTAAAAAATTAAGTTAAACTCAATTAAGAATACCAAAAAAGCAGCATTGTTTAACAACAAATGCCATACGCGCCGTCATGGGTAACTTACCGTGTGCCACGCCTGCGCCCGCGCCGCTAGTCACCTGTCAGCTCGCGACCGAAGCGCACGCGTCGAACCCGACACGAACAAACCCGAACCCGAACTCTAATAACACGACTAACAGTGATTTAAAAACCGAACGTGTGGTGTGTTTTGTTTTTAAGTGACGTGATATTTTTTTACGATTCGAAACACGACTTTACCGGTGACAACTTAACGGTTTTGTGGGATTGTTTGAAAATAAGTTATTGAAACAATAGGATCGACGGATTTATTAATACGGCATACTGAGTAATAGTCGACTAACTGAATCACTTACATCGGAGCTAAGCATAGATTTTCAGTCTAAAATGTTCACTATAGAATCAGTTACACATCAAGGGAAACCTTCACTGTCAAGAATTATTTTATTTATAGGTTCTTACCTTAACAACGATAAGTAATAAAAATCTCCATTAAAAAACGAAAGGGTGCACCCCTTATATAGGCACCCAAATTGTCAGCATTGGCACCTGTTTTTCCAGGATTGCCACCACTATCTTGAATAAGCTGTTTAAGTTCCGTATTAATTAACGGAAATTGGAATAATTTGGAATTATGGGGTAACCCCTTCTATTTCCAACCCAATAACCAGCATTGGCACCTGGATATCCAGGATTGTCACCACTATCTTGAATAAGCTGTTTAACTTCCGTAATAGTTAACGGAAATTGGAATATTTTGGAATTATGGGGTAACCCCTTCTATTTCCCACCAACATACCAGCACTGGCACCTGGTTTTCCACGATTGAAATATTATTGAACGTGTCCCTGTGCCCTAACATGACCGGTTCAGGTTTGATTCATCCCTCCCTGCGTCTCTGTTTAACTAGTGAGTTAAGCGAGGGATGCCCATAGAGATAAACTAAACTTAGCCGGTCATGTTAGAGCCACAAGGGTGCAAAGCAGTTTTTACCGCACATTTTCTTATTGTAGCACAAGGCATTTCAGCAACGTAATCTAAGAAAATAACATATTTAATGTAAATTGCGATGTATTAGGCAAGTTTTTTATGGCTCTTACAAACAAGGACTGCACTGTTTGACGTAATGCGCAAGCGCCGGTAAATAGCAACGTTAATTTAACTTAACGTGCTCTTAGCTATTGTTCTTTGTGATTTTTCAAACGAAAACATCGATAAGGGGTCGCGGCCCCGGCAGGTAACATTATATGACAATATGCGTTGATGCATACCGTGATCCAAATTTCCTATCAGAAGTCCGAAGCCTGATATGCCAATTAATTATTTGCCAAGAGTTTTATTCAATGGAGTTTTTGCTAAAACCTCTAATTATGAGTTTTCAGGATTTTTTACATGTTCATCATTTAGAACCTATTGTATGGTTAGATTTTAAGAACATTCCTGAAAACTATGCCGTTTCAGTAAAAAACATTAATTCAAGTTTAACTGATGACAAACCATCGGAGTATGTCGTTTTTGTAAAATGACAGGGTTTTAACTACGCGCATCGAAAACGATAGCCTAGGCCGTTGTTCTTTGCTCTGTAATCTTGTTTTGAAAAGAGAAAAAAACTGCTGAGTTTCTTGCGGCGTTTCTTCTCAGCAGAATCTTCCATTTTCCGAAGCGCTAGTAGATTCAGACATGTAAAAGAGCCTATATGGCCTACTTGCAAAATATTTTTTTCATATTCATTAGTTTAGCAACTTACGCTGATTACTTCCCATCAAAGACTCATACTCATTTGCCTTCCATAAAAATAGACTATCCTATAAATCAAAAAGCCAGCCAGGATCTTATTGAAATCTCAATCTAGCTTGGGGCAATTACATAAATTATATAAATTACCGACCATTAGGTGACCTTAAGCGGCCAGCCATAAAATCTACATACAAACACATAATAAAATCGTTTTTGTATACATACGTGACATCACCTTTCTATAAATCTTTCAATAAAATTTTTATCAAATTTATTTATAACGCGGACCTGTTTGAGGCAATTTGTTCAACAGCATAAAATAGCGTGGCTCAATTTACTATTTTACTGCAGTAGCTGTATTACATAGTATTTTTTTAAACGGATACATAATATCTCTGAGCCCTTCGTGTAAGTTTTTTGTCAAAAAAAGTCTCGGGCGCGTTAGCGCTAACTTCTAAAATGTATGGAAATATTTTGTTGCAAATACGCACCGCAAGAGGTGCTGTCTTTAGCGCGTTCGTTGCGTTATAACAACAACTTACATTAGACGCTCTGAAGCCCTAATTTTCTATGGGAACATAGACCCGATCGAGCATGTATCACCAACGACTGCAAATAATAACATTATATAATTTTTTTTTATGGAAAAGGACGAAAAACGAGAATGCGGGTTACCTTATTGAAAGTGGTCACTGCCACCTATAGGGATCAGCGATCCAAAGAATTACTGATCTGTTGCCGGGCTTTAGGTCCAGAGACCACCCCCCACCATTCCTCCACCTCAGTGGGCCTTCGGTGTACTTTATACATTGTCACCCTGAAAGAACAAAAGCTCAACTGTCATGGGTACTTAACATTTTCTTTAAGAAACAGACAATAGGTAATAGATTAATATTTCTCATGTTTTGATGTTAAATAAATCCCTCTTAATAGTTTTGTTCACGTTGTGCTTAGATTAGAAAAATAAACTAAAGTATAGAGCCTCGTATTACATTGACGCTTCTCTTTTGTTTAAAAGGCCTTACTAAATGGAAATAAAGAAGAAAGAAAGAGGTTTCTTTACACATAAATAGCGTACATTAACAGGCAATATAGATTTTAAATCTTAATGTAAAGCGAAATCCTTTTCTGATGCTTCTTCAATAACTACCAACTCTCCGTTCTTTGCGATTTAGAGCAACTCATCTCGTCCATTCTGGATTTTTTCTGACAATGAGCCAGGACGTTTTATAACCACCAACACTGCATTAACCAAAATATCACTTCCCTAAATTAAGCCGATATGGTTTATAAAGTGAAACATATGAAATGTAAAATCTCTTAAAACCAGCCGCGTCTCAGAGTCGCAATTAAATGTATTTCTCAGTTTTTAAGTATCATTAAACACAGGATTTATGGCTTATATTTTTAGCTTTAAATCTGTAAAAAGTGCTTTATGTCTTTTTCAACGAAGCTCGTTTGGCTTCCATGTCCTGGCCCATTTGTCTCAGGATGTATGTGACATTTAACCCAGACTGTCAACTTTGTTCCAGTTTTTGCAATTCTGGACAATTCCTGTGACTCATACATACACTTCTTCAGTGGCAATTTTGGTAAATAACAACAGTGATAGTGATCTTTGCTCTCTATTTCAAATTTAGCACCTGTCAAAATATATTAACAGTACGTATGAAGTACTTATAAAGGTCATAACTTGGCCCATACACAAGTTTTTCTAATAATAAGTACTTAATAAATTATGCATTTCACAACATAGTTGAATAATCCGGAACGGAACTCAGCTGGGCATCATTTTTTCCAAACAAAATCGATTGCTTTTCCCGTTTCTAAATTCGGGTTTTGCTCTTGTCAGGTGTTTTGATTGGAGTTGCTGCTATCTGACCTTCGTTACACTTGTAAGGGAGCGTTCAAGTATTACGTAACGCAATTTGGGGGGGGGGGAGGGGGTCTCATAAAACGTTACGATGCGTTACAGGGGCGGGAGGGGGTCTTTCTTACAAAACGTTACGTTACATTGTTTCTAAAAAATTAGGGATTTAAACTCCCAAACTGGCAACCCTTTTCATTTACGTTACGGGGAATCCCTCGATTGTATGAGTCTGGTCGTCATTTTTTTAAAATTAGTTCTCGCAAGTTGGCAAACCTTTTCGTTTATATTTCACGAGGAATCCCTAGATTGCATTGTACGTCATTTAATGTTGTTTTTGTCATTAATGTTTTTTTGGTCATTTAGTGTTACGTAACGTTTAGAGAGGGGGAGGGGGGTACAGAAAAACGTTACGGTACGTTACAAGGGGGGGAGGGGGGGGGGTCGAAAATCTTCAAAAATTGCGTTACGTAATTCTTGAACGTTCCCTAACAGGGAAACCAGACCGTAGGATCATAGTACATTTACAGTACTTAGGTAATGTGCAGGAGATGTCAAAGTTATGTTTAAACTTGTATACTTTATTGCAATAAGGTGAAGTGTAAACATCATTGACATCAGCCGTACTAAGTTTGAAATACATTAATACACAACAATCCGTAAAGATCAACTGCAATTCTATCAACGATTATATATAACTCAATTATTCCACACTATAAATATATCTCAGCTCCACATTCCTGATGTAAAAATTCCGACAATTACGAACTCCTTTTGCGGCCATCCAAGGTCCTACGTAGGCAACACCATTGACTGTTGTCGGCTCTCCTCCTCCGCAGTAGCCCACACGCCTTCTAGCCAAATCATTTGCATTATTTCGATAATGTTCTCTCTAACGTAAAAAACGCGTTGAAATATATCGAGGAATTTGACGCGTTCAAGGATGCGAGCGAAGAGTGTCAAAATTTATGCAAGACTTATTGAGGAAGGACTAGTATTTTCGCCTTTTTTGACTTTATCTTAACGTAGTATGAAACATATCTTCGGCTGCTAACTGCTTCTAAACCACGCAACGGATTTTGACACGGTTTTCACTGTCATTTAAACTATTTTTTACAGAAGTTTTTTATGTACAGTCAAGGAAATTGAAACACGTACCACCGTGGAACCTAGTCGAAGAGACATACGCATGACATTTGTACGACATAACCTGGCGTTTAACGCGTCGCGTCATTGCGATAGGGTTCTAAGGTGGTACGTGAATATATTTCCCCTACTGTACTTTACAATCTAATTGTACCCATGCGAAGCCGGGACGAGTCGCTAGTATTGTAAATGTCAATTGTAAACAAACTCTTTCAGCTAATAATGTGCTTGTAGTGCATGAAAGATAGTCTGTAACCTTGTTTCATGTTCATTAGGATAGAAGATTAATTAAGTGTTCGTTTAAGTGTTCATTTTCCTGTCCACGATCTCTATGGACCTTATTAAGCCTTTAAAGCAAGAGATAAATAGTCAGACGAGAATACTTATCGTGTTTCTCAATATGCTATACGTAGAACCAATTAGCATGTTCCCTCGACCCTCTTGCATAAGCTAGTTGTATGAATCCACTACAAGAGTTATCTCTGATAAACCAGTAAGAAGCGTTGGTTTATTTGGCGGTTAAATTATAACCTTGGCAATAGTCACTAGTTATGTCTGTATTAGTTTTAACCTTGGTTAAATCAAGATGCAAATGTTTCTATTCGTACTTTAGCCACCTTTGAAGTTAGGTAGCTAACTTATACTTCAGTTACGACTTCTCCGTGTCATAAGTAGAGATACTGAAATTTGTAGGTATATCGGAAGCATAAGTTCGTAATATATTCAAGCTATGTCTTGTCGCATGCATAGTTGATCTCCTACCTATTATGTCAACATGTTTATTCATGTGTTGTTTGCTCTTGTATTTCGGCCAAGGTTTAGCTCGTTTGCTGTCCAAGTGTTCCGTTCATTCCTAATCACTTTTCATTTCTTATTTTGCGACATATTTCACGTGTCACCAAGTTATAAAGGCAAACAGATAGGCAGGTTTGTCAATGCTTTGCGTAGGTATTTAGTTGCGTTGAGCTTACCCCTTCACTGGCCCTTTCAAAATGCTAAGAGTTCTATCAGGTTTATTCTCAATGTATTGTTCATACGGTATATCCAAAGTCCTTTACATGCCAAATACGATGTCACCGGTTACTTAGCCGTGATGTAGGCATCTGACGTCCGCCGGAAGGGTCGCACCATATTCGTCGCCCGCGCACCAAACATGGCCGTCACCTAATCCGCCACCCGTCGCCTTTCAATTTCAACTTTTCGAATTCACTTTCAAGATCTATTGTTTAGAATTCCCACTTATTGTTGAGGAATGGGGTTATTTAAAAGTTGTCACCGGTGATGTTGTGTGTTGATTAAGATAGAAACGCGAGACGAATCGTTAATGTCTGTTGTAGTCAGCGAGCGATGTTAAACTCCAGCCTGTGAAGGCGGATCGAAAATGTCGATGTACAGATTCGTAAAAGAGGGCAACAGCAAACGCCTGTTCGTCCAAGGAACACTCGAGAACGACGACTCGAAACCTTTGAAGTCAAGCCTGAAGAAATCGACACCGTCTCCCGTGGGATCTCCTATTACGACCAGCCTCAACTTGGCTTCGGTGCCGAGGAGTCTGAGGGAGGGATTAACGAAACACGAGACGGTTTACGATGGTAATTATCCGGGTATGGAGCGGTCGTCGAGCCACCGCTCCGGGTCGTACCGTGAGGAAACTTACAACGGAAGGATTGTCCACGATGGCAACCAGACGCACTTCGAATATGACGCCGGCGATAGCGCGCTAGCCGTGCCTTCCTCAGCCGGCGGCTACGGCGTATCGGAACTGCAGGCGATTCACACGAACAAAAGATTGTCGACCGAGATACTAGGCTCTTCGCTAGAGTCCACGAAGATCTCGAAGAAAGACGACAGCGGTCAGAGGAGGATCACAACAAGGATAGTGAGGAAAGTGACGACGCTGACGCGGGGAGAAGAAAAGGCCTCCGCTGAGGACTTGACGCGGCGCGGAGAGGCCCGGGAAGTGCACAGGTCCGCAGAGCACTACCGGCATGTCGAGATGGAAGCGACCCACCACCCGAGAAGAGTTAAGGTAATTCAGTTTTAATTGCGGAAGCCATATCTTTAAAATGAACGGAAACAGATGAAGTTGTCATGATAATGTCCGCTTTGACTGATTTTGTGGCTAAGTGGTTTGCTTTTATTGTTTAAGGCACTTTATCAAGATCATTGGCTACATACCTAAATTTAAGACCTTTTTACTGTTTCTTTTGTGGATTGAACATTAATGATGCCAACGGATTGATCACTAGTTCATACAAAGATAACGATTTAAAGAATAGATCTGGTTTAAATCACTCATCAATCTTAACCGCGACTATTACTGTTAGAGCGTCAGTTAAAATCAGTGGTTAACTTTAACTGCGTTCTAATGACGAAATTACCTGTTATTACAGAGAGTAATTGTACCAAGTACTATTACTTGGCGTGAAGCTACTATTAGGTAGGTATTAAGTTGTTAATAAAGAAAGTATGGGGGCGGTGGCGCTAGATGAACCCGACGTCACCTAAGAATGATAGAGATTTTTCGTCGATCGTAAAATCAACCGAAAAGAAATTGGCGTCACAACTTCTAGTACAGTCAGCCTCTAAAGTAGCTTAACACTTATTTCGAACTTGTCTCATCGCTGACAGTAAGAAGGTATTAAAAGGTCAGTTACTTCTGAGGCTGACCGTACATACTCGCATATCTTCTATATCATTAGTTTCTACTAAATGTAGGTGATAGAGAAGTCTACTGCTGTCACCTAAGACGTGTAGATTGCCGAATAAGGTGTGTTAATTCTAATAATCCATCATAGATATCTAAACAACTCCACATAGATTTTGAAATTTAAAATGGTTGCTATTTCAAGAGCACGGTTGACTTATAAAAATTTGGAATCTCTATTCTTTGCGATTAAAAATTGTTACGAAATATAGCTATCTGTGAAACCATTTATGCATTTTAACGTTTAAACATTAAATATAAGTGTGACCACAAAACGAATGAAATGAAGTATTGCTAGTAAAATAATAACATCCTTTTCGTTACGGATATTTTTGTTTAAATAGCCAGTCGGTTACGTTTTTAGAATTCGCGTTGTTGAAAATAATGGTTTTTCACGGTCATTTAGTATGATTTGCTTTGTCCATTCTCGTCTGTATTTGGCCAATGATATTCAGGTCAAATTCACAGTATGAGTACTAACAATACTTTATTCTCATGTGGTCAAAAGGTAACGAGTTGTGGACATACAATTCTGGATATCAGAGCGAACAAGTTGGATCTCGATTTTTTACCAATATCTTGAAAATTTACATATACGTTTTTTAGTTCACGTTCAATCTTTTCTAGTTAGTTAACTTGGTTAATTAAAGAGATAGCGACATAATAAATAGATGGTCTGAAAGTCGTCAAAAAAATAAGTATGTTTTAAAAAGCCGATCTTTTGGCTCTGATTTCCAGACTTGTGTTTTCTTTTTATCTCGGCACTAAACATGCTATAAAATATATTGCACTTATAGATCCTTAACTATCGTCCACAGGATCTTCATTGTTTTTATAGGAGTGTATCCAAAATTAAATAAATAAGCTATGAAATATATCTTCCTTTAATAAGGGACGAAGCCATACATCAAGCCAAGATGCTTTAGGAACAGGTCGTGCCTGTCTTAAAATAAATATCTTATTTGTGTAGACAACCCTTACGTTGATAGGATTAAGGATCAAAGTCCTAATTATTTACAATCGCTTCATACAGGCACCAGAGAGCTCAGCATAATGATATGGTAATCATGAATGCGTTTGATAACTTTGAGTCAGCAACACTTACAGACAGGATAAGAGTAGAATGGATGTATAAATTTAAGTTATATATAAGTTATGTATATATTAGTACACTCCCCTCCTTCCTCAGCCTGTATCCACCCAATGCTGAGTTTAGGCCTCTTCCATTTCACGCCATTCCTTCCAATGTTGAGCTTTCCTCATCCATCCCTTACCAAATACTACCTTGAATTTCATTTAAACAAGAATTAGAAGTATGAAATTAACAGAAGACTATAAAAACCAATGTAATTGTAAGTCTTTTTTGTTTGTAAATTGGACTTCTAACGCTTTCTTGCCCTGAAACTTTGGTCCTTTGTTTTCATATCGGACTTCAACTGAAAGGGGAAAGACTAAGCTATAACTGGTAGTTATAGTATTTTAATAGATAAGGATTTTTCATAACAAATATGTCGTTTAAATATGTTTATGTGCGTAGTACAACTACAATTGTTAACACATTTTTCGTATTTGTCTGTCGTTGAGACGTTTGCCTTCGATGAAAGGAACAAAACATATTTTAGTTTAAAGAGGTTGGAAAACTTGGAATAAGGCGGTAATTCTGTGCACCATAGACTTCAGCCCCCTGTAATGCAACAATTGGCATAATGGTAGAGTTTTCCATACAAATCTTTTACAACTACGTTAAATTGTAGCAATTGTAACTTTCTTGGCATAGGCCTCAGCGGAGCAATTCTCGCGTCAGTAGAGAAGTCACATGCCAGTTATGTCAAATCCCTTAAAAATCTAACACTTTTGACATATCTCGAACGTACGATTAATCTTAATGAACGCCAGAATTAGGGTCAGGTTGCTAAGTAACAGCGCGGATTTTACGCTAGTGAATGTTCTGTTATACCTGTTTTGGTCTCTTAACATAAATTAAACCTTTCCATACTGGGATTTAGCATCGTGCGTGCTATAGTTCGCATATGGGCGAGATGTAACGGTGTGCTCTAAATGAATCGAACATGATCTCAGAGCTGTTTACAGGCTTTCAAATTTGAAATAAACTCATTCTTTGCTATAAATACGGCTTACTTTAACTTACCTTGTAAATAAATAGTTCACACAATCCTTTTGGCATCGTCGTAGTCGGGTAAAAAGGAGAGAAATGGTTTATAAAGCTCTCGACAAGACAAAACAAATACTCTTTATTAAAAACCACATGGAACATAGTTAATAAAAAATCTACGTAAGAATAACAACGAATACCTACCAACAGGTGAAGAATTTTCTATGGGAAGTTTGACACATTTTACATGGGAAATCTGACAAAGCTTTAGGCCTGGTAGTTAAAACTAAAAGCTACTACATACTATAAAATAATTATTTGCGGGTGGTAGGACCTTGTGCAAGGTCCGTCCGGATCGCTACCACCATCTTGCTCGCTAATCCTGCCGCTAAGCAGCAGTGCTTGCATTGTTGTGTTCCGGCGTGGAGAGCAAGACAGCCGGTGTAATTACTGGCACAAGAGGTATTCCATCTTAGCCCTCTGGGTTGGCAACGCATCTGCACTCTCTTTGTTGTTGCAGGTGTCTATAGGCGGTGGTGATCACTTACCATCAGGTGACCCACTTGCTTGTTTGCCTTCCTATGTTGTATAAAAAAAAAAAACACTATCCGTTCCTGTCTGTCCTAAATCCTTTCGGTGTATGTTCGGCCGCCTTCTCCTTCTAAACCACGCAACCGATTTTGAAACCGTTTCCACTGTCAGTTTGATTTTTTTTTGGGTAAGGTTTTTTATTTACATTACAACCTAATTGTACACGTACCAAGCCGGGGCGCGTCGCTAGTAATGTATAAAACTGTATATATCTCAGGGGTCATACATTCATATAATAAGTATATTAAATATGTGGGGTAACGATTCCAGACATTGACTGTGACCCAATAACTGACGAGAAAATATGGAACCATACAAGGGAAAACGAAACAATGGTGACAAGCTTGATCAAAATCATTGAATATTATAATTAAAACTATGCACTTGTCGTGGCTAACTAGCAATTTTTTAAATTACTCCAATTAAAAAAATAGCCTTGGCCATGTCGGCACTCGTAAAAATAAATTATATTCACGCTGCATAAAGTCTAGATAGTGATCAAAACAATTCCAGTGCTTATCCGTTCTAAATTCAAGTTTCTGCGCAGGAGCATCGAAAAGCCTGACGTCATCTAATGTCATCGATGACGTCACTAAAGGCGTGGGTATATTGTCGGCGATTAAGGCCCGTAAAAGGCTAAGCACATGCTTGCACGATTTTCAATCCGCTCGTCATTTATATTTAATCTTTTGCGGTTTGGTTATTTGGGGGTCCACGAACTGAAATTAATTTTGTCGCTTTTTTCTCGCTTTTCCGGAAATTAAGAACTTTGATATATTTTTACTTTATAAAGCCTCAAACTATATCTGACAGTTGATAGTTGGCGCTTCGGCGAACAGAGGCAAAAAAAATATTCAATGATGATGAATGAAAACCTGTCAAAAATTCTTTAAATGACAGTGAAAACTGTATCAAAATCCGTTGCCTGGTGTAAAAGGAGTAAGCGGTCGAAGATACGATGAGGACAGACAGAGGTGCAATATTGAATATCTATAGACTGTACACATTAAAATAATGTAACAAAAAATGAATTTGAACAAATATAGAAACAAATTAGAAAAATTCTCATAATAATTATTAATTGTTATAATGCTGGTCATTGCCTACGGTTTCTGAACGCATTATAGAGCATTTATGATATATGTGTAGATAAAGAATCATAAAGCCACAATTCATAAAGCATTCCATATTTGAAACAACTAATCTTTTATATTTATTTTATTTTTAAACGGGAACTGGCCATAAAGTCTTTTAAACAAATAAAACAAAATGGTCATCACGAAAAATAGAATCCAAAAACAATGCAGAGGTGCTGGCTGTCAGAATGTAGCTCTCGTTAAATAACTGGCAGATTTAGATCGAAATTTAAAATAGCAGATCGAAAGCCACACATAAAACAACAATAATAGCATAGACAAGACGGCGGCGCCTAAAGTTCAGCTCTTGAAATAACCGGAATAATGTCAGCAGTTCAACCGTCTGTGAAGATGGAAACGTGAGCTCCGTACGAGGAATATATACCTTATATGATTAGTGTTAAGAATTACGACAGCTGCAAATAAAAGTTGTAGCCGCGAGTTCGATATTTAAAAATGAAGTTTTTTATTTATTAGCGTGTGGAAGCAATCCATGCAGCCAGTGAAAGTACGTCATTTTAATTCCATACAATAGATAGATTTTCTTCTCTTAATTAGACAATCAGAGGATGGGCGGGCGAGCGATTTGTTCGACTAACTAACCATGAGATATGTGCCGATATATATCAGACTCGTCTAAGTCCATGAAAATTCGTATTGCATTTCAAGATTTATTCGTTGGGTAGAGAGCACGCATTACAATAAGGTATTCTAATGACTTTTTATTTCCAAAACTAATAGAGTTAGTTAAAAGAAGAAAAACTGTGTTTTTAGTTTTCATTTACGATCATTATTTTTCGAAATATCACGAGTAATAAAATGACAACGAGCGTGCGTCGCGAAAACGCTCTATCCCGCTGCATACAGGACCAGTGACGTCACTATAGTGATTTTGTATCGAGCCAACACTAAATCGTGTTGATTTTATTACTGGATTATTGTATTTAGTCGACAAATATAATTTTTGATTTACATTGCCTCTTTAGACCGTTACATGATACTTGATCTTCCAAAGGCAGCAATGTAATTCGCTTAGTTTTATATACTATAGCATTTCCAATGATTGCCTAGGTCACTTCTTGAAATGATTGTACCGTACCATTTTAAATGGATTTAGCAGAGCTTGGAATGTATCGACACGTATTATGCGCTTGCATTGTAAGCGTAACAAAATGTTTATGGCTGTAGCCAAAGTGCTTAAAATTTTACCAAGTAACACATCATCGATGTTTGCACTGAATGGATTTGCCAAACAGCAGCCAGTTGGGCCAGTATGGACCTTTAAAAATATATTTACGACCATTTCCAAGGCGGAGTATGTAGCATTTCTTCCTGGCCCCGCAAACCGTCTCACGCGTCGCTGCTCCAGCAATACATAATTAATTGCACTTGGAAAAAAGCAGAATTTACATAAACTGCACTACATGTTCATAAAAACTACTATAGTTATAGCTGAACCTTTTTGCATTTCACTACGTTATATCTTTAGTGTATCTAATATTGAGCTCATATTATTGGTCAACATCAGAGGGTGGTAACATTTTTATTAAGTACTTGCTTTTATTAAGTAGACGAAGCGGCCTTTTAAAAGTCCGGTTATCCTTATTGTGACTAAAATTGGAGGTCGAGAATTAATTAAACTTTATGTATATTCCTAATATTGCTTCATATTGCTGATCAGTTCAAATAGACTGACCATAGTTGATCTAAGGTTTGTATTTTTAACCTAAAGAAAGCCTTCAACGTCGTAAAGTTTTTAATTGTCATTGATACCCACAACTACAGTAATTGATACTGTTATATTCGAGATTTATTGCTCTTTTCATTATAGGCGCTTTATTTGGAAACATCTTATCACGAGAGTGGGTAGTGGATTAATGTACCTAAATAAGTGCCTAAGGGGAGTACCGCTAGGCACCCACCTGTGACCACTGTTGTTATTTGCATATAATTACGTGTTAAAGTTTTTTGCACACTTCTAAACTTTTTGCATAATAGCGTTCCTCGTTCTATTCTATAATTAATTACCTTCAATGTTGTATATTAATCGTAATGTGAAGTCTGCTTAGTGCATACCAAACAATACTGAACCTAGAGAATAATGGATCCCGTCTTATAAACTATCTCACACCAATAATAACTTTTTTCTTCAGAATTGTTTCTTTTCTCATGTTTAGTAGATACAATAAAAATAATACATACATACTATCCACAACAGTAATAATAAAAGGACACGATTTTACTACAGAGAATGACGTTGATGTGACGTCATAACTCATAATCCTAAAAGAATGACCAAGCATCTAATATTCTGCTTACGTCACCATAATTGGATAACAAGGCACTTAATTTGAAAAATAAAAGCACTTCTTAATAGTTTGGTGCTAATTTAAGTAATGGGCCAACGAAAAAAACAGCTGTTCAAAGTCATTGAACTCAAAAAGAAAAACTGCACTGCAGCACTGAATCATGCGACAGTCGGCTTGTCCTGTCGCCGTTAAGATTTCTCGGATTTGTCACACTAGAGAACCAACCGTACCGTCGGATTACATTGGATTCAGTTAAATACTATCTTCATATCTTTGTACTTGAAACTCTTTGTACTCTGAACTTTTTAAATTTTCTGCATGGTGTCTTCTGTTTTGCTATAATTTAAAAAATAGTTACCATCACATTTTTTGGATTAACAGATTCCATTAAATATGTTTCGCCTATTGTCATAGTCCCTTATATATTTTTATACGTCTCCATCTCAGTGCAATATTATGTATTATATATATTATTGTAGTTTTCATACTGTTGTTAGTGATTACATTCTAGAATTGATTTACTTGCGTATCGTGAGAACCGTGCATCTCTTATTATCTTAACTACCATGAGCAGTTTTACTAGCGGTAGCTGACCTATTGTTACTAACGTTTGAATAACTATTTACGCTTCAGTATCTCCCATTTTCACATCTCTATCTGCACGCTACTCAACGTAGCTTCTAGCCGTCATAAATCACGAGTGGCGGAGATGCGCGTCGCTGCGCACGATTGTCGAAATCACATGTCCAGACGTTTGCACAGCAGGTCCCATTGTCTTTTGTTTCGTTCGAAATTTGAAATTATGTAATTCTTTTCAGGTCAATGTCGGTTTTAATTGATCTTTTGATGTTTAAATCTTTGAAAGCTACTGTCCACCGATCCGAATTCTGCGCTACTGTTTAACATTTTCATTGTTAATTTTATAGTGGTTTTGTTCTAGAGTTGCCCAGAATTCAAGTTGCTTGACTGTACCACTGTACTGACTTATTGTATTTGTGAAATGTCTCTGGTCCATATCGATTTTCAACAGTTTTATCGTGCGTGATTCAAATTGATTATTAACAGTGAAATTTGTGATTTTTTTGTTGAATTGTGGTTTTTAGCCTACAATATAACAAAGTAAGCAAGCACTACGGGTGTGAAAATAATACGAGCTTCACGGAATAATGAAATTATAATTGTGATGACTCGGCTGTGTGATTTTAAGTATTTCTATAGTATTTTGTTGTTATTTCAATACAAATCATCACGGGGGCAGAGCACACCACAGTTAACTTTATCGCGTAATGAGTTTCGTTGTTCAACCATTAGATTTAACAAAAAAATCTTATGTCAATTAATCTTCCGGCCGCATTCTAAGAACTTTAATTGTAATCGTTTTTTCTTCTCAAATCGTAAATATCAGGACGACTTGAGAGTTCATCTGGGTTCAACACAAGACCTCCTTAGTACTGTACTCTTAACGAAAACATAGACAATTAAGCAGCAATTCAGTCCCACACAAGGTGGCGGACAGGAAGGCGAGACAGGTGCGCCCGCGCCGGCGTGACACGCGCGCGCGCCGGTGCGTTAACATCGCACCCGGTGCTCTATGGGTTATGGACTCTTGGCTTCTTGGGTGGCTAGTCTGATCATCTGATCACAACTTAATATTATACAATAAAATTTACTGTATGTTCCTATGAACATACCGAAAGATTACCACTTTCTATAAGATCATGTTAGCTTTTCACCGCGGCTTCATTTTTTTTAGAGGAGTGTGGTTTCGGGAGATGTAGGATGCTTTTGTCCTCTAATTTGGTTTTCTAGTCATTCGATTTAAAGTTAGTTGGAGTGGGCTAACAATGTAAACAAACAAACATACGCCTTTTGTAGTGAATCATCATATTTGTGGATCCCCACAGGTATTGTCATTATCCAAAGTATGAACGATGCCGTCGATGTTAACACGGACATATATGGCTAGTTGCAAGTGTTGCAACGAAGGAACAGCGCTCTTATTAGGATTTACTTCAAAATTTTTATGGTTTTTATGTTTTGTTCGAAGCATTTTTGAGTCACCAACGTTCAGTTAAATGTTCAAAACACATGATTCAACTTCAAATTCTCACAAGGAGCTTTTATTTTTCGATGCTGGCTGAATCATTTGGTGTGAAACAAAAGTGAGTCAGATTGCGAATTCAGAGCATGAGACTTGAGTCTAAGCCTGCTAAGTATTATTTTAGTTATTGACTAATACTTGTCGTACGGCTCTATAAAAATTCTTAAATACTAACCCAACCTTCAGTAAAATAGTATTACTTCATACATGACTGCGTTGTCTTTTCCATAATTGACGAAATCCGTCTCCAGAGGTGGGAAGCCTTTAAAAAAACATATTTTTGTAATTAATAAGGGAGTATTATCAACCATTTTAATGAAACATAATAATTAAAGGAACGTTATACAAAATTTTACTATGCTAAGGTTCATGTCATTTGCATATTATCGTTAACCGTCGTAAACTCATAAACATCAAGGTCTATCTTAACTTGCGAGATCTCTGGGACAAACAGACTGCCAAAACTATCTTTAATTTTAATGTCTGTTTTAGGCGGAAACCTATACTCGACGAAATACATTAGTATTTAAAAATTACAATATGTTAAAACACGCGTAGTCCAGTGAGCCATGTGATGTTGGTACAAATTCTGATAAACATTAATCACCGGTGACTTATGAAATAATTTTTTGATCTACTATAATAGTATTTTATGCAACTGTTGCATAATGAGGGGTCTTAAAACACGAGTGTGGTTTTATGAAACGAGCGTGAGCGAGTTTCATAATAGGATCACATGAGTGTTTTAAGACCTAATTATGTACAGTTGCATACATTACTTTATCTACACACATATCATAAGTACTCTATGACGGGTTCAGAAGCCATGAGGCAATGACCTGCATTGCTACTAACTACTAGTGCTAGGTACCTATTAAATATCTATAGACTGTGCATTAAAATAATGTAATAAAAAATGAATTTGAACAAATATAGAAACAAAATTAGAAAAATTCTCATAATAATATTGGTTGTTATAATGCTGGTCATTACCTACGGTTTCTGAACGTGTTATAGAGCATTTATGATATATGTGTAGATAAAAATAGTATAAGGCCATTACATGTGGTCTGCATTTAAACTGCCAGCCAGCTGCAAAATTGCAGTTAGGATGCTGTTTTATGCATAGAAACTACAAACAGTCTGGTTGACATGCTGTTCTGATGCAGTTCTCATAACTGCAGCCAGTGTGCAGTCGTGTGAACTGCACGCCGACTGCTAGCGGATTGCGCAGTTCGTTTGCAGTTTCAAAGCAGTTATCGCAACCACATAAACATAAATAAAGTGACTGTTAATGTAACATCAAGTAGAGCTGACGGATATGAGGAGCGAATGGCGTAAACAATTAACGAATGAACGTACAGTTCAAGACATGACTGAGACTGATTTGACTCGCTCAAGATAAAAAGAGTTAAGGGGCATTAAAAATTGCCCTCCCAGTTTCCACTGCATTTTCATGCACGAAACGCGGTCAATCACACCGCTCTCGTATTGGCGTGCACAGCCGCCGAAGTAAGCGTCACTAATAGGGTTGCCACACGTCCAGTATTTAAGCGCACAGCCCGGTATTTTTGAGGCCTGTCCGGTAAAAAATAAATGGTCATACCGGACAGAACAATGTCCGGTATTTTGAGGAAAGTCGGTACTACTGGTCACAAGCGCCTACAAAATTGGGCATATGAAATCCCTCAAACGCAAAACTCGCGCGCGCTCCTCGCTCGCTGATCTCGCTGTCTGTGTCTGCGTCTGTGGGCTCTCACTGTAGATTAAAATAACTATTACTTTAAAAAACCCGTATTTTTTGCGACCAAGCTTTCCCCCCCCCCGGTAATCCGGGATTTTTTGCGACTCACCTGGCCACCCTAGTCACTGGTAAAGTATGAAAACCACGTCTTAAAGACTTAAAAAGGTCTTTTTTTATATGAAATAGAAAGGAAAACAAGCAAGTGGGTCACCTGATGGTAAGTGATCGCCACCGCCTACAGACACCCGCAACACCAAAGAGATTGCAGATGCGTTGCTAACCCAGTGGGCTAAGATAGAATACCTCTTGTGCCAGTAATTGCACCGGCTGTCTTGTTCTCTACGATGGAACACAACAGTGCAAGCACTACTGCTTAGCGGCAGGATTGGCGAGCAAGATGGTGGTAGCGATCCGGACGGACCTTATACAGGGTTCTACACCCGCGAAGTCTTTGAAGTTTATTCCCAACTTTTCGACCGAATTACAAAGGGGTAAGGTTCAAAAGTGGTCAAGCAATTACTTGGTCGCCAATACCTAACTACTTAACTTAGAGTTTTAATATATTAGTTGCACGGAGTGAAGTGGAAAAGTAATCTATTATCAGTTTTACACGCAAGAAAGAGAAAATAAACACAATTCCATTTGAACCTGTTTTTGAAGTCACCCATAACTCGCTTCAATGTTAACTTTAGCATTATTTTGCACCTTGTTGCACAGTCTAACAGAGTAAAAAAGGTTACACACTTACTAGCTGTTTGTTAATGAATTTCAATAAAAGCTGATTTTCCTGACATTTGAACAGTACTGGTCAAAAACTTAGTAATTAAAGCAAATAATGATCAAGATAACCTTAGCCCAACAGAGGTAATTAAAAAAAACAGTAGCAGCAGTGCTGCCAACATCGAAAGTGTTAGTTCCGTACTAATAACCACAGACGGACATAGAAAGCAAAGGGCTAATTGAGAAAGTGAGACGGCGATAAGTGGACACGCGATACTAGAAACAGTGCGTACATTACATAGGTTTTTAGATATTTGATGAGAGCATGAAAACCAATCACTCGAAAAAAAGAAACTTGACTTCACGTTGTGTCATTTATAGATTCGCGTTACTTTGCGGAGATCCATATCAACAAATTGGAACAAAATTTGTTCCAGTGGCCCATTTCACGAAGCTACAAGTTACAATTTTACAAGTCTAAACCGGCAACATTGGACATTATGCCCATTGCCATTGGTCATTATTGACTAATGTTGCCGGTTTAGACTTGTAAAATTGTAACTTGTAGCTTAGTGAAACGGGCCACAGTTTGTTCAAATTGTGTCAGAAAATTTCGAAATGAAAGTCAATGCTAGTTGGAACTAGTTTTGACAAACTTAGAAAAGCCAGCTTCTATGGCCCTAAAATAGGCCCCTATGTTGATTTTAACTGTAGGTGCGTCCCTTTCTGATGGCCCTAGTAAAACAAAGCCGCAGGGAGAGATAAATTAAACTTTGGCCGTCATGTTGATGCTGATGTTGAAGTTGAATGATTGTTGCTGATCTCTTTATGTTTAGATCGATTAGGTTATTGGCTACTGGGGACCCTAGAGCTGGCTCGTTCCTTGCTCAACGGATTGGCATATCAATTCAGAGGGGAAACAGCCAGCATCATGGGACCCTCCCGCAGGGATCAGATCTGGGAGATCTGACATAGTTTTAGTTTAAGTCATTTATATTTATGTTAGTGTTGCATAATATATTAATTTCAAGTTATCTTTTAGATTTGTTTTTCCGAAGATTTGCAAATACTTTTGCCGCATTCTTCTTTATTCACTGATAATAATGACGTTCAACGTGTTACGTAATGACGACATCAACATATATCAAGTATAAAACATCTGCAAAACAAGTACGTACTAATTGTGCATAAATGATAGCAAATCACATTTCAAATAACGCTTACCATAACCGTAATAGACACTTATCTTATGCAAATCATTCTATTTGCATGGAGAATGATAAAAGCTAGAAATCTAGCGACTACGTAAAGTAAACATTGCGAATTGAGTGGTTCACCCCGGCCGGTTCGAGATGAATCAGTAAAAACTGTTAGCATTTTTATAGACACGTATACGGGTCTTTTACACCACTGCTCGGGGTACACTAACAAAACAACACTACCATTAGAAACTAACATTAGAAATAATAAAATAAATGAAAATGTACGTAACGTTTTGCGGGTGATAGGACTTTGTGCAAGGTCCGTTCGGATCGCTACCGCTAGTGCTTGCACTGTTGTGTTCCGGCGTGGAGAGCAAGACAGCCGGTGTAATTACTGGTACATGAGGTATTCCATCTTAGCCCTCTGGGTTGGCAGCGCATCTGCCATCTTCTTGATGTTGCGGGTGTCTGTAGGCGGTGATGATCACTTACCATCAGGTGACCCACTTGCTTGTTTGCCTTCCTATTTAAAAAAAACATAAGTTTAGGTTAGTTATAAGGCATTGCAATGTCCTACAGGGTGCCATGTGCACACTCTTACCTGTAACACCTTATGTAAACCATGGTTGCAATAAATATAAATATAAAGTGATATTTCTTGTATTATAATTATAAGCTAACGCCTGTTTCCCTTTGGAGTAGGCAGAGGCCACAGAACGTCATTTGCTCAGGCCCTGGCGGTGATTTTACTACTTCAAAAGTAATGACTTATAATGTAATCCTGTAAAATAATGCAGTGGCTGGCCTGGTCCTTTCCTCTAGAGAGTGGAGTGTAGTTCTCAGTACAGTCTATAAATAATATTGATGCGCAACTTCAGGCTTCTGATTCCATTTTCTATTTTTCAAGAATACTGCTTTTCCTTCTCTAAGTGCCTTCATCTTTACTTCACTTTATACATACAAGTACACAACATTCCTGGTTTTTACTGTTATTGCTTAAAGCAAAAAAACTGCGGCAAAGTTTATTTTAAACTCGAGTTATTTTAAGTTTCAAATTCTCACCGCTCTCCAAAAATAAATGTTAAACTGACGTTATAAGATATAACTGCACTAAATTCAAAGAATATGCAGCATCGAGACCGTTACGTCAGCATGTTAAAAACCTGATAAAAACAAATACATTATAAAAATGTATCTGTAACGGTGTTTTAAATAAATGTATGGTAAGTCCGCCATTTATACGGTTTGTGGACCGTAAAAAGGATTCAGATAAGTATGAATTTATGAAGACAGTTAAACAAACGTCTACGGCATCTAGTTTATATTTGGTCAAATTAGTTTCTTTGATCTGAGTATAGCTTGATTTATAACTATAAATTAAGTCATAAAACTATGATAATGCCGTTTTATATTATTTGGATGATATATTTCACATAAATAATTTATTAGCCATCTCGTAAACATTTTAGTATGAATGTTATATTTTTTGTGTAGAAGAAAGACATGCCTATCTAGAATTAATGGGCAAAACGAACATATTTATCAATCAAGTCCAGCCAAATGTACCAGGTTGACATAAGCAGTAAGAGCTTCCCACGTGAACCGTTACCTCCGCGTATGGACCTTCACTCATTAAACTTCGATAGCACGATCCAGTTTCCAAAGATTCATTCTTATGGTGGCACAACGGGATTTATGCATATTAAACGAGAGCATTTTTTAGTTCACATTGTATACTTTATTGCAGTTTTTATAATTTTTATTACGGCTTTGCTAAGGCTCGGTATTTAAAAAAGGTTTATGATTATGAGATGTTATGTCAGAATGAAAGACTATACTTCTTTAATTTGGTCATGTTTAATTGTCCATAGCATAATAATTAGTAAGCGACACAACGCTTAATTACTCAACCTTAATGTTACAAATGTCTATCTTATTTTCCGTATCTTATCCGGTTCAGTAGCCATATAAACATCGGTCTTTTTCTTATTTCTCAGGGCGTTTTCTAAAATATTTTTTCTCTCTGCATGTTTCGCAGATGCCCCCAAACTGGGGCGCCATCGAGCTGATTTCTTATTGACTTATTTAATGCTAATATTCTTCGACCGCGATGTTTTGCCGGGCGATTATGTTGATGATCTGTCGGCCTTGTCGAATGCCCATCTATAGTCATGATGTCAACGATTCTCTTCGATGACCTCACCGGCCGTGTGTTATTAATATTTAACCTGTGCTTGGATATTATTGGCATATCTAATATAGTTCATTCGTATTTGCTCTCGAAATAGTTGGGATTAGTTCCGGTATTTTTTATTTGGTCACTTAAAATCACTGGCGGGAACAAAGAATTTTATGGAATAAGAAGCATTGCAGGTGATAATTAATTTAGGAGATTAACAATAAAGTTGTCGAAGTAAAATGTGACCGTGGGAAAAGCGACCAGATAAAAGTGCAATCAATTACATTGGTGATTGCGTAAACATGCTGCGCGGAAAAGTAGAATCGAGTAAAATAGCCATCTATGAAAAAGGCGATCGAGAAAATATGCGTGATAAAGAAACGCTACGTGAAATAAAACGCGTTCGCTCAACCATACTAATAGACTGTCTGATTATCTGCAAAATTGCATATAAATCCGTCCATATGTTTTTGCGTCCATGAATAACAAACCTTTTTATATAGATGACACACATTTTCACATATTTTCAGATTTATGACACTGGAATCCGTGAGATCTTTAAAAGTTCTTCGGTTTTCATCGGCAAAAACCAGATACGAGATATTTTCCTTACTGAAACCGAAGATCTTTTAAAATCCTACAGACAGTAGAAGTACAGGATGTTGTAACCATTGTGACCTTTGAAATGAAATCCAGTGCAGCCAACCTCACGTATTGCAAGGCGCGAAACAATTATCCAATTATTCAAAGCATGCGACTTCAGAGCCACATACTAAATAAAGATCGCCGATAACGTGGGAGCAAGGATTGTTGGACGTGAAATGTGGCTGGATTGTTTTGTTATCTGTGCCATCGCCGGTGGTAACGGCGTTGCCTTTATCAATGTTGGTAGTTGTACCACTTTTTGTGTCAGGAAAGTCCAAAATCTTTAGAGTTTAAAGTAACCGTTCCAGTGTTTGACAAGAGTAAGGCATTTTACCAGTCGTTGACATCATTATTTCTCACTTTTACTCGTATGATTCCGTATCCTCTCGTGAATTTTAAGTCAAGGACTGGGAGGGTTACTTTACCAAATTTATAATTTTCTACAGTTTCTTATCCAACCTTGACAATGGATAAATATTGATAGGGGCATGTCAAAATTGAACTGTCCAAGCATCAAAGTGCTTCAATCGGTCCACTTACCTCCGTAAACCAAAAATTGACGTTCTCAAAATTCTTTGTCGAAAAATGCCATTATTTTTCTTCTCTTATTATATCCTCGAGTTCCGCTATGTTTACAAAGGCAGAGTGACAGCTCATTAGGTCGTGGCAGACGGTTATCGGCGCCGGCGCATCACGAGCGAGCGCCACGATTCTTACGTTTCACTCCGATGCCAGGTGCTTGATACTATTTGACTTGTTTATAATGGGGGATAGGAATTGAGGGTGTTGTCAGTAGCATTGACTTAGTAGGCTTAGCCTGACAAAAAATGTTTCATAAATGAATCATTTTACAAATATTCACTTCGCAAACTTTTTGTTTCCTGATGAAGCCTTACTTTTCAGAATCATCATATATCTTACCTAACCTAACCTACCTTTTAGGGAATGCATCTCGAATAAATAACGGTTTTAGTTGAAAATGAGAAGTTTGCAAAATGAAAAGTTGTCAAATGATTTACATTTTGTCAAAAGTTTTTTGTCAAGTGATTGGATTCGCAAAAATAGAACATCACATTTGGTTCACCTTGACAATCATTGTAATTGGCCTTAATTTATATAAATTTACAAAATGTAAAGTGCATGCTATCATTGCTGATTGCGGACGTCAACGTTGCGTTGTGAGTAAAATGAATAATTTTCTAGTCATTCTACCATTATTATGTGCGATTCATTAATTATACACTATACCAATTGACTCGTCGTTAATGCTTAGTTCATCCTGATTATTAATCACGTATTGTCAATAAATACTTTAGGCACTTTTGTTCGGCATACTGTGCGCTTTAAAAAGTATCTTATTATACAGATGATCGATTACAGACGGATAAGAGATGATCCAGCAATGAGCTTCAAGTAATGCCATTGAACTCTGCTATTTCAGTCAAGTGGCTAATCTAAAAGCAGAACACTTATTAGATAGCATAATCATAAAGGAATTTAATAACTCTTGTGTATTTATAAAGAGGGAAAGCTTTCGATGCATCATTCAGAATATTATCGTTGCTAGTAATATAGCTATTAAATAAATACAGTTCAAGTACTAAGCAATATGAAGTTTAGTATTTGTTGTGGCCTGAATGTCTCAAATCGTAGTCCTCGCGAGAGGTACGGGCGACTACGATTGCTTAGCAAGTAAAACTGCAATATCATCAACTAAGCTTTACTGCGAAGTAAGAAACGGTATGAACTGAAAAGTATTAAAATATGTCACTCCAAACATACAAATGAGTAGATCCACTAAAATATACGTACGATATGACGAATGTGACGATATAATTGTAAACATATGAGATTTAAATGAAAGCTATTTTCTGCCCTCTTCGAGTTCGAAAGAAACAGGCATATTTTGAATATATTTTACACAGCAATAAATGGCTCAAACGTCGAGACGTAACTTCCAAAGAATTCTTCAACACTTGCGCACGATTCGAATGACAAATACAATTGATTCACGATCGCAACAAATTGTTAGCTCCACAAATTCGATACCATCTATGGATAGACGCATTCTTAACTGAATCGGTCGACGTTTGGTGATGTAGTTGTTTGTAAAGATGTAATATTTTGGTTTAATACACTAGTCACTTGTGACTCCGCTTCATCCACTGTAAAGGACCAATAAACTATGCATAGCGCAAAATTAAGGGTTTAACTTACTCCGACGGCTTAACGACTTTGAAAACCGGCTGACTCAACTTTGATCAGGACGGAAAAGTAACTCATTATGGCCAGCTTTTAGATAAACAACTGTTTTGAAATCTAACTGTAACTATTTACCCATTTTGATTCCATAATACAGAAGCTTCAAACTCTTTCACCTCACGTTTTCAGTCGGTTGTTGAACAATGTGCCACTTGATGTCTATAACAAGTAAGTCCCTCTTAGCTGTGGATAGTCCTTTCTCTAATTTTCTTATTTGAAAGCAGGTTTAATTGCGATGGTTCTTAGCAATGTTTGGTAGATAACGGGGTAACGTTTGTCGAGATATTTAACTTTTCAAATGTGTCGGTCGGGGGTTAATTCAAACTGCTCTTCGCTTAGGTTATTCTAAAGAGTTTAAATAATTTCGTTTTAATCTAAGACTTCCTGTTAACTCCGCACCTCCTAGAAACCTCCTTTGTGAATCCATTGTACGTTTAGTTGCTAAAGTCGTGACTCGAATTTCCACTTACATTCCAACCCATAGATCTACTCCATTAGGGTCAAAGATTTGTAATAACAAAAAAAACGGTGAATCAAATCCGCACAAAACCTAGCTCGCTCCATATTTCACCGCAGTCTATTGTCCATTCAGTTGGAAACCACAGACCTCGTGCAAAGGAATGTGAACTCAACAATGATGGTGATAAAGCTCTTGATGATTTAGATTGTTGTAATGATTACCTGGAGCATGACCAACGTTTCATTAAAGTTGATGGACAATTGGACGCTCCGGACTAGAATCATTGTTTGGAGCCAATAATACTGTGAGATTATATGGCGCTAAGAAAATGCTAAGCTTTAGTTACTAACAAGCAAAATGGCTTGGAACTTAATGTTGATGTGAAATATTGTCGCAAGGTTTCTGCTTAATCCAAACTTGAACTTATTACGAAGGCTTAGAGTAAATGAACCATAGACCATAGACCCTAATATTAAATGACATAAATTTTAAGTAGGAGTATCAGTAACGACTTTTATTGTTTTTTTACGTCCTACTAAAGACATCAGCCTATAAAGCAACAAGATATGCAATAAAAAAACCAAGTGTCGAGTAAGTGAAGGCCCTGACACACTACCTGATGACATCATGAATTCTTTAGCCTTACAGAGTACACCCACGCATCGACTTATAAAGCTGCTAACGAATTAAAACTGGTGTCTTGTTATTCAGGTGTTAAGCACCAGAATCGAATAAGATTGTTCTAATTTAGATGAACAAATAAGTTGGTCTGTCCTGTTTTGTGTTGTTACGTAATCAAAATAGATACGTAGGGACTGTTCGTCTCCAAAAATGGTTGGTCTTAATAGACATGTTAAGGGCAGTTATTTGGCAACCGCTGATGTAACTGGCACGGCCTAATTAGCGTTTTCGTAAGAACACAGATTGCCTTAACTTAACTTAAGATGTTTCTTTGTATCCTTTTGTTCAGCTCTTCTTTTGCTTTATTCCAATCGTTTGCTTTTAAAATTGAAACATGTTTTAAATATAATGCGCATAATTTTTCAAAAATAACCACGCTCATTGTTATTACTTAGTTTGCGTCTCGCTTATCTTTATTTAGCTCAGTTTTGTCGTTAGGTTGTTGGGACAGTTAAAAATAAAACGAAAACAATACTTCGATGTCAAAGCCGTCATGTTTCTGTTAAAAATGCCAAAAATGCCAAAGGTACGAGTTTAACGGTTGCCAAATAAACACAACTAACAGCACTCGACGAGTCAAATGTCAATGACAAAAAGCTCATATTAGTCAGCGTCCGTATAGACAGTGAAAGTGTATGGATGCTCACACAGACAAACATACACGTCATGGACTGATTCCCTTGCCCATGGCATTTGCTATGATAATGATACTTTCATTTGATCCGATCGTTCGAAAACTAGTCTCTGCGAATCAACAAGACCATTATAGGTATGAGTTCCAACTAGATTATCTAGAAATTGATTAGATTTTAAACTAGTTCTAGAGTTAAGGCCATATTTTCAGCAAATTAACGTTACTATATCATTATAGAAAAGATGATTCTAATCAATTAAGTAATCTACTTCTATGATTACTGATTAGTTGTCTGTAAACGAGACAATTTTTTGGAAATTTCTTGCCGCAGTTGTGTAATTCCTTTTTTTTTACTGGGAAGCAAATAGTAATGGATACCCCCGTATATCGCACTGTAATCTGTTTTGAAAAGAGAAGAAAAAAAATAAACTGCTGAGTTTCTTGCGGTATTTCTCCTCAGTAGTATCTTCCATTTTCCGAAACGCTAGTAGATTCAGACATGTAAAAGAGCCTATATGGCCTACTTGCAAAATAAAATTTTCCCGAGCAAGTGAGCATGGGGCGACTCTAGTATTGTACGATACTGTCTCACGCTATTATGATATATGGGAGAAAGAGAATTACAAATGTGCAACTAGGAATAACTGAAAAGCTAGCCTGTTTACCACAGGTTTAAGGCCCATTAGAACGATATGACAGCGCAAAAATAAACGCCACACAAATCCGATCCTTTAACTGTAAACATAAGCAAAGCGGAAAGATTACATGTCATGTAAATATTTAGTGTTTGTTTTTAAAATAAGCAACTACAATAACAAATAATAGTAAATAATCGGACTCGGAATGTAATCTGTTTCCTTTACAAGCAGCGATGATTCCTGCAACGCAACGGTACTGCGTTGTCACGTGCGCAAGCGCCGGGTTGGAGCTGAACAAAAACATATCGGGGATCCGTGCTCCATTGATAAATAAATGTATAGCTATTTTATATTTTGGATGAATATAATAACTTCGAGCTATGGCAAACGAAGCTCCCTTATTTAAAATCCACGACACGAGACGACAAGTTAAGGCTGATTTACATTGATCCAGTAGTTGGAGCCAGCGTCACTGGAATCCAGCGCTGGATTGACAATAGACTAATGTAATCACGTTACAATCCCAGTATAGCATCCAGTACCCGGCCCTGGATCGGAGTAGACCGCGTTCTTGTTTTTTTGTCCAGTGCTCCAGGATCCATCTACTGAAACAATGTCAATCAGTCTTCAAAAGCCTCTGTCTGTCATTTCATTTGTGTGCCAAAAATAACAGCACTCCTGTTGCGTTGAGTTTGAGCAGTAAAGAAAGGATTACTGTCCTTCCCTTTTTTTAAATTCCCTAACCCTGTCGCGAAGGAAACGCGCCTGTGGTTTATTGGTTTCAGGTGACGGCTGTGGTAGCTTTGCGTGCCATGTAAACCAATTTTATTTGCCACCTAGACTATAAACTGAAAGCCAAAACTGCCAAAACTGTCGAAACTGTCGAAACTGTCGCTACAAACTTCAATCGAAAACTACAGCAGTCTCCGTCGAATATACAGAACCCTTTATGCTTAGCTATATTTTAATTTGACCAGTTTTTTCGTTTAACAACCGTTGATACTATCAACGCTGTTAACACGCGAAAAGAGTTTGGTATGCAAATTATTATAGGTACCTTTTGTTCGTTGGAATTTGGATGATTCCTTGAGTGAGGCAATGACTAAAGGAACAGTTGGTTAAGTTAGCATTAAAGAAAAAAAATCGTTTGTTCGGTGCTCAGAAGTACAGACAAGGAAATTGAAACACGTACCGTCGTTGAACCTAGTCGAAGAGACATACGCGTGACATTTGTATGACATAGCCTGGCGTTTAACGCGCCGCGTCATTGCGATAGGGTTCTAAGGTGGTACGTGAATATATTTCCCCTACTGTACATAGGGTGGGCTTGTAACTAAGGCACCGAGAGGGTGCCCACTCAGCACGCCGCTGAGCATTAGCCCAGCATAATTTTTAAGTAAGTAAGTAAGTTTGGAATAAGTATAACCTCTAAATTTTAAATGGGGATACTTAGACCAAGGATCAGCTATGCTCTTGGGGTAGCTGGTTGCCATGGGTGACGGTGGTCACTTACCATCAGGTGACCCAGTATGCTCTTGTGCCGTTATTTTCTGTTGTTTTTTTTACGAATCGTGATGCGATTTCTGGCTGATTTAAAGCACATTTGTGCTTTTAAAAAAATCTGATTATAACTTATTGTCATACTCCGAACATAAAAGCTTACTTGTGTAATGAAAATATTTCAATTGATATATTTTAAGCGCGGGAATGCCCTGTCTATAGTTTGGCGTGTTGTCAAAAAGTCGTTGAACTCTCAAATCAGCTGATCGATTCGATTTGGCATTGACACAGAGTTCATTGTCCGAGATTTTACAATAAAAGAATTACGCAATTCGTAACATTTTAACTACAATACCCTGGAAGATTGATGGTGAATCAATTGAAGGGACATCAATACACTTACCATTAGGTGACCCACTTGCCTGTTTGCCTTCCTATATGTATTTAAAAAAAAATTAAATACAGTGTACCAACTTAATAAAAACATATAATAACGAAACAGAAAGCAAAGTCAGGTCACCTCATGCTAATGCAAAAGTGATTACCGCTGCCTATGAATTCCAACAACCCTATAAGTCTCTGATCCATTGCTAGCCTTTAGCCGATTAAAAAACCGACTCCGTCTCTTAATTTTGTAGCCTTTTTTTTCCAAAGTAAAATGGAATCGAATTCGAGTTACGACCTGTTCAATATAATAAAATAAAACAAATCAGTTTGCAAATGGCGGAGATATCGTGTAACATACACAAAAAACAGTCTAATTGAGAATCTCCTCCGTTTTTGAAGTCGGTTAAAATGGCGTTCAATTTAGTAGTAGAAAAATATTTTTTTGCTAAATTACTTGGCCTACTGTATGATTGGACCAATCAAAATGATTTATTGGCCTTATAATTGCAGAATTCTAGTTCATCTCCATTTACAGATGAATCAGATGTTTTTTACTCGTTTCAACTAATCTGCGTATTTTTTTTAACGTACCTTTACGAGGTTCTTTTGACTGACTTCGGGGGATTCTGCTGCTTTTGCAGCTCGTCTTTTGGGGTCGGTAACACACGAGTAATTAATTTGTAGTCCCAAGCGTCTTTAGGCTACGCCGCCACCACTACGGTAATTGTATATCATCAGGCGAGCCGCATAATTGTTTACAAATGACATTGTATTAAAAATGACGACTTATTTGTATATACTATAAAAATAGACAATACAACTATGTACACGTGTAAAATTACATTAAGAAGTCTCATTTAAACATAGAATAGAAATTTACGCTAAATCTACACTAATATAATAAAGAGCTAAATACAAAATATACAACACAAACACGGCTAAACACATCGCACCCTTAGAATTAAAGCGACTCAATTCTGAATATGATATTACCCAAAATTAAACCTTATGTCTTTTAATTAAGGTTATATTTTGGGACGTGTATTATTCAGAAATGGGTCACTTTAATTCTAAGCGTGCGACATATGTACAAAAGTTTAATTACTGGCTGACTGACAGACAACGCCTTAATCACAAAAGATAAAAAAACAGGGACATGCGTTTCCTTAAAAATTTATTAAAACAATCGGAAATTCCACCAATAAAAGAGTTAAAAAGTTATAATCCAAAAGCAAAGAGTCACGGGAACAACAAATAATTGTATTATTATACAACAACGACAACAACATTTAATATGAAACGTCACGCCAAACAACAATAAAAAAACAATCGAATCGCGATATTTGTCATTGGTGATTGTGTCTCTCTCACTCGGTACCATTTAGAAAAGGCCCACTGATCTACAATCTAGAAAAAGCACAGCTATAAGTTATTAAGGCAAAGATATCTTGTTTTTTGGCGCATTCTTTAGGCCGTGGGAAGATGCCGTCATTCTTCGAGTATGAAACGTATCGTCTTACATTTAGGACGATTATGAGGTAGTATGAAGTTAAAAAAGTGCGGAAAAAACATGTCTATTGTATTACCAGTAAAAAAAAAACCGACCAAGTCGGTCATCAACTATATATTTTTTAATGTTTCACTTTACAAACTCCTCAATACATCATCTGCCTTCTCTTGTAGCATTTAGCAGTTAAAACACATCTGAATATTGTTTTATCTTGCCCATTTGTAACATTTCGAATTTGGTTAGCATATTAATTAGCCATTAAAAGAAAGTTTAAATATCTCTTAAAAATAAGTAATCACATTAAAAGTTTTTTTTAAACGGTCCACAATTGACGAAGATATTGGTGAACAGACATATAAAATACATCAGACGAACATAGAACACCTTTTTTGACGTCGGTAAAAAAGCAATGCAATGTTTTTATCAATGAAAACCAATAAACACTATACTTTCTTTAATTATGATTGCGTTATTTATTATTTCCGCTCGCATCTTTTTACTACTAACAAAATTTATTAGAATTAACCTTATGTGTATGGAAATAAGGTTTATTTTTCATGACTGGTAGTCTATGGTCGGTACTGACCCATTGTTTGTACTGGCAACATTGTAATTGAGTTTTTTTCTGAAAGCACGCGAATCCAGATTAAAATCTTTAATAAGCCCAGGCTTTGTTTTGTTCATTTGTATGTTAATATAGAAACTATGAAGATCATAATTTCGTTTTGATAAACTCTTACTTTTGGTTTGAGTTTGGGTACATTAAAGTAAAATATACATGTAATATCAATAATATATATCATTTTTAGGAAGCACGCTTGGAGAAATATGATCCTAGAACATTTTTTTGCATTAACTCAAAAATACATATAAAATTGACGACTCAGGTACAAACATTCACATACACCATACAAATATTTCCTCCACGCGGAATCGAATCCGTAATCTCTACTTTCTTCAGGTCACTTTTTATTAGACCATGCAGTCGTCGACATATTCTGACAATTTCGTTCTTCCGCAGATTTCTGACATCGTTGTGGGCCAGGAGGCGAACGTGACCGCCCGCGAAGCGCTGCTGAGCTGGGCGCGCCGCTCCACGGCCAAGTACCCAGGAGTTAGGGTCGCTGACTTCACGTCTTCCTGGAGAGACGGGCTCGCCTTCAACGCGCTCATACATAGGAACCGGCCTGATCTGATAGACTGGCGTAATATCAGGTAAGGACTGATACAGCTATAATGGAGTGCCATAGCCATCGATATAAGAAGACAATAGATCTGCTTACTTGTTCGGATTGTTACAAGCCCAGCGTCACCACTTTGCGACGGGGTGAAGCAGGTGAAGAGGGGCTTTCAATATTTAGCCATTGGTTCAACTTTGAATCTTATCGTAAGTGAATAAAGTGCTTCTAAGTTTTCTAACTAACAGCGACACAGGCGCCGGATAGCAGAACTAAAAATATGACGCCAATTTAAAACGTACAAAACGCCGAGCTGTTTACTTGACAATTGGCACATACAGTTTTATTCAGGCTATCCAACATAGTCTACCAAATAGACTGTGGTCGGCTACTCTGCCACTGCGTTGTACACAGTTCTATAGTTTTCTCATTTCGATGGCCATAGCTCTAACTTGACTGGCCCAAGTTTAAGGCTGAACCACACCGGTAGCGTACACGTCGCGTATGCGTATGCGATACGGCTCCATCTAGTTTCGTAGAGCTGCCTAATGCAGCTACGTGTACGCAACCGGTGTGGCCTGGCCCTTATCCCTGCGGCACTCTGAAACTAGTATGATAAGAAAAGGGGATAGAGATAAACTCAGATGAACAAAACTTGGCCAGACACATTATGTTGGGGTCACAGATTAGTTAAACACTGGAAGAGGTCTAAACGATCGGCAGAAGCCTTAGTCGGTTGACTATAGAGCCTTTTTGATCTTTTCTACTTTTATAAATATCTGCGGATGATTGTAAGATTTATTTTTCGCTTATCACTCAGTGCATCTCGCTCCTACTGGGCTAGTTGTCGTTGTCACCTGACATATGTTATCGATCAATAAATCAATCAATCAAAGTTTATTTCGGATAACTTACAGATTCATAGCGTGTTATGTGACAAAAACTAAATGTTAGCGGCCATAATTAAGTAACCTGACCACTGAATGTAATTGTAATTAAATATAAATATAAATATAAATAAATGTAAATTATAAATTGGATTACATCAATAATTTTGCATAAAAACAATTCAAAATTTTAAATAATAGTAAAATAATATCAACAATATAAAACATTGTACATTTCAGCATTAAGTTCACTTCTCATAGTTAACAAAGCCCAGAGTACTAACCATCCAGTGATTTTCGATAGCACAATCTGGCCTTACCGCAATTACTTATACCGATGGTCAACACTCGTGGCACACACAGTTTAATACATTCGAGTAGTATTGCCTACGAATTGTATTGCCCATATCGCGCGCTCTTAAGGGCCTTATTGGGAATGATAGTGATGCGACGTGTTACTATCGATTATTTAAATTAAATTCTGCATTAATATATGGGAGTATATTTAATTGTTTCATAATCATGATTACATGTGACACGAGCTTTCATGGCTAGGACAGTTTGGTAAAATAGGGGCTTGATTTCAACAAAAATATTTTCTTGTCCGGCCATTTTACTTTGAATTTAAACTTTTTATAAAGCTATCAGAATAGGTTTCGTGTCATGCACGGCTATTAGAATAGTTAATGAAAGCTAAGCCATAAATTAAGCTTCCGTTGTACCAATGAAAGCATTCATTAACACTAATTAAAATTTACTTAAGACCGTGTGAAAATGATCGTTAAAACCTGTCGGAACGAAATTACAGTTTTATTGAAGGATGAACTGAACGAGTCGTTTGCTCGCGAATTCATTAATTTTTATGTTTAACATTACATTTGTAATAAAATTTGATTGAATTCTGTGAAACATCTTTAATTTCAAATGTATAGGAATTAATTTAAATGACAAAAACATGGTTAGCCACTTCAAAACAGCACACAACAACACACAAACACAAACAGTTAAACAGCTTCTGTTACCATGTATGTGTGTAAGTTTATCGATATGTATTCTACGTATATTCCGGCTGATTTGTGTTATTCTTGTTTTTTATTTATTCACGATCCTGCACCGTTTTACTTTCTGTTCAGCATGATGGTTGACTGGTTGAGAATGCCTTATGGCATTATGTCCGCAATTCGTACATTATTTAAACAGGACTTTAGGTGTTTTTTATGATGCGCTACAAATTACACAAATTCAAGCTATGTAGATTGCTTTGCCGTTTCTTAACCAAATTTTATTTGGTTATAAACTGGCGACCCGCCCTTTTGCACAGGTATATGTAATTAAAATGTAATGTACATAAAAACCTTCCTTAAAAAAAGTTCTAAATGACAGTGAAAACCGTATCAAAATCCGTTATAAATATAAATATAAATATAAATATCTTGAGACAATTTACACCAATTTCCCTAGTCCCAAGCTAAGCAAACCTTGTGTTATGGGTACTAGACAACGGATAAACATACTTATATATAGATAAATACATACTTAAATACAAATAACATCCATGACTCAGGTATAAACATTCGTGTTCGTCACACAAATTTTTGCCCATACCAGGATTTGAACCCGGGACCTCTTGCACAGGAAGCAGACACATGTGCCACTGTGCCATACAGGTCGTCGTTGCGTGGTTTAGGAAGAGAAGCCGGCCGAACATACATCATTAGAATTTAGGACAGACAGGAACGGATAGGGATTTATACCATGTAAAGATTGTTTATTACCTTACTTATTAAATTAAGGTATTTCTATCTTAGTTACTTTTATTTTAATTAGGTAATATTTTATATTTTTTTTCGTGATACTAATAGAATCAATTTCTTTGCTAATCCGCTAACCCAGTGTCAGCAATCATGAAAAAGACGCCTGTGCTGAATACTTTATAAAAGAAGTAAAACAAACAACACAAAACCGACCACAACACAACCACTAACACCAAAGATACCACTCGAAAGCGTTCAGGCGTTGTCTTTTTCACGATAGCTGACACTGGGTTCGCGGATTAGCAAAGAAATTGATTTCATTAGTATCAATATGGACTTCCGTAAAGTAACACCTGAATGTATAACTATTTTTTTTATGTTTCACAGATCGAGGCAGGTTCGAGAACGTTTGGAGACGGCGTTCCACGTGGTTGAAAAGGAGTATGGCGTCACCAGGCTTCTGGACCCCGAAGGTAGGTTTAGCATCTGACAACTTTAAGTCTTATACATAACTAAGTGGAGTAACTTACAGGTGTAAAGCCAAGAGAACTGAGATGAAGAATTACACACACAACAGCACAGAACCATGCAAAGAAAAATTCGAATTAAATTCTCCGGTACGCACTTGATTTGACGCAGTGTGCGTGACCTCAAAGACACCCATACTTACATTGACTCCCTTTGATGAAAGTTTACAATTTTTTTTTAACCAACTAATGTTTTATTCCTTTCATTCATGGGTAAATGTCACAATGACTGAAAAAGACATAACACATGTTAACTAATATAGGTTTACGGAGCTTATGAATGAGACTGTTAATAATCAGTACTCGAATTTATAATGGCATTATGACCTAAAACTGAGGCGTTTTATTTTATTCTACGCGAGATGGAATTTGGAAGTAAGTTCTAACACGGCTTTTAGGGGACTTATCAAGATGAAACATGCATCAGATTTTAAGTTAAACCTAAAGCAATACAAATGTGAAAACCGCATACAATTTCATACAGTAGTTTCTGCGTGATGCGCGTACAGACATACAGACAGATAAATTTCTAACGATTTCTGTTGCTCTTATATTTTGAAGACCCTTCCTTCATACATACGACGCTAGAAATTTTAGTCATGCATTGAAAAGAATCTCCTTACTTTTTAAAATTATAATTCCCTCCCATTTCTTCATAAATTTGATGCTTCTCACGCCAAGAGCCGGGGTCAACTATTGACATGTCAGTCTCCGGGGCACCGTCTCGTCACAATTATCTTGTCTCGTGCGATGATACGGCAGAAATTAGAGGCATGACACGACCGGAATGTTGACACGTGCTCATATGCCTTTTTACCCGACTACGGCAAAGCCAAAATGAAGGGTTATGTTTTTGATCACAAAACCTACACCGCAAAACGACTATGAAGGACTAGCGGACGCGTGCGACTTCGTTCGCTTGGAATTAGTAGCCTATGTCCGTCAGGGATAGTGTAGCTTACTATCTGTGAAAGAATTTTTGAAATCGGTTCTGTAGTTCCAGAGATTACCCCTACATACAAACAATCTAACAAATAAAGTTTACCTCTTTATTATATTAGTGTAGAGAGTGTAGATTACGCCTGAAATGCTACATGATTAAGAAGAAGTAAAATAACTAACAAAGCAAAATATAAAGCAAAATGCCTCAAATCAATATCTCTAAAGCGGTTCACCAAAGTTGCAATCTACAATTTTTTTTTTGTCTTAGTATGGTGACAATTACCATAAAAAGTAACTAACTACAAAGTATGAAAAATGAGAACAAAAAATAAATTCTACCACACTAACAAAGACAAATCCTAAACCCAAAAAGCTGGCAGTTGTGGCAATAAACGTCTTTTTTTTATAAAAAAAAAATCGATTAGTTATATTGTTTCAATTGAATCAACATCCCGTTTATCCGCACATTGCAGTGATGTTTTCCCAAGGGATGCAAAGAGCAGTTTCCATACACTGCCCGTGTCAGCTCCCACCTGCCTCACTCACGTATCGTAACGGTTCCGCGCCGATGGCACGGCCGTAAGGTGGATCGATTCAATCGATTATGATCTAAACAATCGATCGGTTATGTCACGGTAGTGCGCGCGAGTTTCGGAAGTGACTGTATCGGATGCCACCAGCAAGCGGAAAGGTTAGGCTTTCTAAAACACTGCTATTATCTTAAGCTTATTTTTCGAGAGTTTCTGTGGATAATTTCGATTGATTTTATGTGGCCCTTTTAACAACCACAACCATATTCATATTGCAACCATGGTTACAGAGATGTTCTTAATATTAACCAACATGGACCCAGGGCATAGCAACTATTTAATATCTTAAACACTACCGTAGTACCGTACATACATATAAATATAATTTAATAGCAAGCTGTTAGATGTACTTTTTTATCTAATACACTTAATTTACAATAAACTAGGTATTTACTGACTATTTATTTAAATACTTTTCTAGCATACTATTTTAGGAACTATAATATTGGAACATTTTTATTTTAATTTTCCATGTATAGTCGACCAAGTAAATGCTTGACCGCTTTTGAACCTTATCCCTTTGTAATACGGTCGAAAAGTGGTCAAGCAATTACTTGGTCGACTATACAACCAAATAACATTACTCTCACAATATAGTGTTCTTGTGGCCCTAACATGACCGGCCCAGGTTTAATTTATCCCTCCCTGTGTCTCAATCAATCTATTGTCATTAAAAAGGGACACACATAGAGATAAACTCAGATAAACTCAATTTCGCTGGCCACTGCTTTTAAGTAACGTTTTTAGAGCTCTCCGAGTTGTTGTGCAAAAGGATTGTGAAAGGAGAATCTGTGTTCTATTAATGTCATACTGACATTCCAATGCCTATCAAGAAAAGTCAGTGTGCATTAATTGTGAAAAAGTTCCAAAATGGGTCACGACTTAACTGGTTCACTGCACCATACAATGCCAAATTTGGAAACAATCTGGCCTACGGAACTTAGTCAAAATTGACTTGCAAGATCTTGATGGCAAATCTCAAACATACTAACAGATAATGTTGAATAAATGCTTATAATAAGCTTGTCAAATATGAAGTCCATTCACACATCAGTCAAAGTAAATAGTAAAAGTGCTTCCTCACACGAAGTGCAATAAAATAAACACTGTATCATTCCCAACGCTTTAAAACAATGAGCAGACGATTTCAAATAATTTCAAGCCGTTCAGCCGTTTGTACCCAGGGTTGGCACAGAAGGATCTTAACAACAGAAATGATAATAACATCATTTTATTGCAGAATCTGGTCCCATATTTAATTAGTAATAACATAATTACACAACTATGTTAATCCGTATATTTTTTTTTTCAAAATGGGTTCGGTTTTGTAATAGGCTGTTTTACCAGTGGCCTTAACATGACCTGCTCAGGATTAATTTATCCCTCCCTGCGTCTCTGTCAAACTACTGTCATAAGAAAGATACGCACTTGGCCGATCATGTTGGAGCCACAGGATTTACTATGTATGATTTATTTAAAAGACTGATACTCCCCGAAGTCGAAGTAGTTTTATTTTATTTTAAAAGGTAGTCAGCCTCTAGTAATATTTTAAGTGACCTTTTTATTTTATTGGTAGTCAGTAGTGGCAGCCCTGTGCCCGTGCGACCTGCGCAGGAGTTTACGAGGCATTGTTCACGGTCGGCGCGCCGCGTGACGGAGCTCGCAAAAAATATGCTAAAGTGCAAATTGTGGTTTTGAACTTATAGGTTTCGGCGACGAGTCGTTTCTTGATATGTGCGGTTATAAAAAGCTTATTTCTAATTTAACGGTTCATTGATTGAAAGGGGGTTAGGATAAGTGGATAGCGCCAAAGGGGTGGACTCGCGGTTGCAAGGCATCGAGTTCGATTCCCAGCGGTCACCATGTGCCAATAACTTTTTCTAACTTATTCACGTTGGCACAATATTCACTGTAGGATCATTCTTTCTATTTTTTTTAAAGCAATTACTGCTTGTACTAAATCGGTAGTACAGACAGTTGCAAGGGCAAAAAACCCTCTGCATGCGTTTGTTTATACACGGTGGGTTACTTTTCTCTGCAGCTGAGTGTACAATATTATACTGTTTGGGTCGAAAGATTCCGCTCTCCTCCCGTCATATAGACTAAAAAATTATTAACCGATGCTCAGGGTATGCCAGCCCAAGTACTGCTGTTCCCCCCGGAGGAGTCCAGGGAACCGAAGCACACGAGGAGGAAACCCAACACGTACCCCGTAGGATCCTTCTCAAAGTGATACCTAATTGACATCTGTCAAAGACATAATGTTGTGAAGCACCAGCATAGGCGCTGAGCTAATTAAAATCCTGTCGGTTACTGAACCAAAGTAACTTACTTAGAAACCGATTTCCTTTTGAAGATAAACGATAGTTCCACAAATGTGAATCCGTCAGTATCAAAATAATTTACACACCTAAAGATACAGAAAAAATATCATTAAGAGCAGACGTTCGCGTATTTTTAAAAAACCTTGTCCGCCTTGTCGGACGCATCTGATGCTGAACACAATTATAAAATGAATCACAAGCTTAGTTTTTTACTATCCATGTGCAGTACTTAACTTAGGTACTCTAGACATTTATGTCTCTTGTAGCGTAAATAATGGCTGCAGCCTGCTTTGTCGGTGATTTGAACGGATAACAAGTCGCTTCAAATTAAATGCTGTAATTTTAACTGCATAATTACAGCATAAAGTTGTATGAGTTTTCAAGTATGCTTTTGTGTAATTCTTTGTTCAATTAAGCATGACACATAACCGTTAAAGATCTGTGATCATTTTCAGCGAGTGTCACATACTTACTAACAAAACAACATGGCCTATGAGTTATGGTTAATACATATATTAGGTCAATTTGCACTAATTGACCTAGTCTCAAATTATGCAACCAAAGTTGCTTGTACTATTGAGTACTAGACAACGGATCTATATTATTTTTATACTTATAGATAAAAAAATACTACATGTACTGCTTCAATTCATGTCTCCAATGAGTTGTGATCTTTGTTTTAGGACCGTATGACGTGCATACCACCTTGATGTTAAAGGTGTACCTACTCGTCACGTAGTAATGGTTTTTGGGTGTGTTTCCATAAGGAAATAAAATAAAAATATATTTTTTTAAACTGAAGATTTGACAGGTACCAATGCCGGTATAATTTACAAAAAAAAATGAGTTGACAGTGATCCATTACGATAACTTTAATCTTTTATTCCGCCTCCGTCAACAAGGTTCAACGAATTTACGAACGCCTCCCAATAAATAAAACTATTTTGTTCCAGATGTCGACACCCACGAGCCCGACGAGAAGTCCCTCATCACCTACATCTCGTCCCTGTACGAAACGTTCCCCGAGCCGGCGGCGGTGCACCCGCTGTTCGACGCGGAGTCTCAGCGTCGCGCGGCCAGCTACACCGAGCAGGCGGCTGCGCACCGCGCCTGGCTGCACGAGAACATCGCGCTGCTGCAGGTAATGTGCGGCTCGGAGGACCAGTACGGTTCGTATTACCAGTACGGTTCGAAGGACCATAGGTGTTCGTATTATCGTGTCATATGAAAGATTTATGCTGAAAGAACATAGCGTGGTTAATCTCTAATCGTTTAATAGTATACAATAAAGCCCCACTTTCTGTCTGTCTATCGGTTTAAGGACTTGGTTCTTTTAAAATACGCAGTAGAGAGATTTTGATGCGTTGTTTACCATCATTTGGAGTAATTGTTAGGAAAGACTTATATGTATACTCGTAATTCATTTGGTTAATATTAAAAAAGATAATAAAAAAATCTCGATGTTATGTCAAATCAAGTCGAAAGTGAACCTCAGTCAAAATTGTGCCGCAAAACATAACAAAACAGATAGGTCTTCCAAGAACAAGCTTCTAAACGACTTTCGCCTCCGACCAGGCTCTTACTGTCGCCAATTTCTTTGTATTGTCTCCTTCCTTGTTGGATCTTTGTCAAGCTATAATAATGTATGTTTGTCTACCAGGACCGTGCTTTCCCGTCAACTTTGATCGAAATGAAGAAGCTGCTCAGCGAGAGCACGCGGTTCCGCAGCGAGGAGGTGCCGATCAGGCAGCGAGAGAAGCAGAAACTCTTCCACCAGTACAGGGAACTGGAGGTACTGCCTCATTATCATCATCATCATATTTATGTGGGAATGTCCCATTGGTTTCCCCCAATATCAGTCTATTTGGTTTAGGCGGTGCACAGGGCGCAGCGCAGGTTTCTCCTATATCCTGCCTAGAATATCTGTAGTCCACTTTGCTCCTTAATTTGAACCTCAGTCGTAATTTTGATATCTTTTACTACAATGAGAAACTAAGCTCACTCTCTAGGCTCAGTCAGTAGGCATGCAGCAAGTGTGCAGCAACCCATGTGTGAGCTTCGTACAAGAAGTCTAAGAAACCACCGAACAATAATGCTGCGTAGATACCGAGAGCCAACGAGTGAGTTTTGGTTTGAAGCTTACTGACCCGTGACAAAGAAGGGTTATGTACATTTCTTTTCTAGTCACACAGACTTACTCAGCCTTACAATAGTTCCCTTTATGCGTCAATCTGATCTAAAACTTCGGAACCACAATAGTCACGTACTGTTCGGTTCAAAAGATGTTTCCTTTCGAGGAGAATTCGGTTGTGGAATGAGCTCCCTGCTGAAGTTTTTACAGCTTCAAAACGATGGTATTAAAACAGTTCTTGCAAGGTCGAACCGTTGTAAGGAGGAGGGGTTGCAAGCGTCCATAGGCGCTTAGCATCAGGCGAGCTGCATGCTTGTTTCCCACCGACGTAGTACATAAAAAAGTGATAACTAGTTATCAACACGTGCGTTGGTGTTTCAGAAATACTTCGAGTCGGTGGGCGAATGCGACATCGAACCGACGCTTCGGCCGGAGGCCTTGGAGCAGGCGTGGGCGCGGCTGCTGATGGCGCAGCAGGAGCGCGAGCGCGACCTCGCCGACGACATCCGCCGGCTCGAGCGGCTGCAGCGGCTCGCGGAGAAGCTGCATAGGTACTTGAGAACGGTCTTCACTTGTATACTAGTATAGTGTTGCTCTTATAAGGGCTATATTCGACTAATTTTTGGATGAACTTTTCTCGGAAATTATTGTTATAATGTGTATTTGTGCACAAACGGTACAATTTCGCTTAAATCTTATAGATTTATCTCCACGCGATAAGGTAACTTACGCCTACCCAAGCTTATAGCTTCTGAGATCTGCTGATTCAGAAACTGATTAGTTGTTACAACACTTAAATATAACTTACTAACACCTGCAATTTAATCTTACAGAGACATAAAACAAACCGAAAGCGGTCTCGACAGCGTCGAGCGCCACATCGAGAGCGAGATCCGGCGCGTTGAGCGCGGCGTGCACCCGGCGGAAGCCAAGATGGCCGCCGAACAGATCGAGCAGGAGCTCCGGACTATGGAGCACACGATACACGAGATGTTCCAAGACGCGCATGCGCTGAAGGAGGGCCGGTACCCGCAGGCCTCGGAGCTGCAGAGACGGTGAGTTTGATAATATCGTTTTATGGGTATCAAGGGGCTTGTAAGCATGCTTAATTTCTGTCACGTTCAACTTGTTAAGCTCCTCCTAGGCTAGTTAGAATGGCTCGCAATGAGTGACAAAGTGGGTCGCGGTGTATCGTGTTAGGCAGTGGGTAATTTCAAAATTTGTTTTGATTAGGTGGTTCATGTAAATGTATGTGAAATCTTTCCTATGTGGTTACGTAATAAAAGCGCTCAAGCGATTATAATCTAACGAAAGAAAGATGAAAGATGGACATACAGACTGTCTCTCGCACGTATTACGATGAAACTTCGAGGAGTTGTTAGAAGCTGTTAAAGCTATCTGACAAAACCGGTGGATTGACGGGAAATACATCGCATAGGCCAAAGTGATTAGGTAGTAATAGCATATTTGTCCTTCGTTCCAGCGTGCAACAACTCCACGACCGCTGGCTAGCGGCACGGCAGGCGTTCACCGGGCGGCTGCTGCCGCGGCTGTCGTCCGTGCGGCTGCCCGTGCAGCAGACCACCGTGCGCCGCGAGACGCGCACCGTGCTCGAGACGCGCGTGCACGACGCTGACCCCATGTTCCAGCAGCTGCACGAGGCAGCCAAGTGGTGCAAGGAGAAACTGGTGAGTCGAGACCTCACAACTGCTGCATAAGCTGCAGATGGTGGAAGAGAAAACCATGTTGTTCACATTAGGCTGCTGGAATGCAAGGAGCAGCTAGTGAATTGAGATCTTCCGTCTTCCTGTGAAGCTTCGACGAGGGGCTCGGGGGGCTAATGAAACATTGGCACTAGATTCGTCCTCTTCCGTATTTCGAGCATCCAAAATGACAGGCAGATCTGATCTCAAATAACAGTATAAAGTGATGTAGATTTTAATCTAAAACTACTTAAGACTATTGTTCTAAGCGCACTTTTTGAGGCTTGGTACCCCAACCTCTTAACAAAATATTATTGTTGTTTGCTGCGGAAAGAAAACATCATTGTGTTTGGCAGCTTGGAAACAGTTGACATGCATTGCATTTTGATGATACATCTCATCAATGGCTAGTCTGAAGAGTAGACAAAACGTAACAAAACATTGTTTGATAAAAATTGTTTGTAAATATTACGTTTGTTAAAGGGTGGGGTTAGTCTCATTACTCGTCAACATAGTCTCCGACAACTGCTCTCTATCATTAACGAATGGTTACATTGAAAGTTAGCTATAGTTTTCCTGTTCGGCACAAAAGCAGTGATGGAGTTCTTTCGTCGGTTCAAACGTCCAGTAAGGATGTTCTGTGCGAAAAAATGGCGCCACAGACCCTTGAAATCTGTTAAATTTTTGCAGAAAAAGCTCCACGAAGCGGAGTACGGCTCGGACCTTCCCGGCGTCCAGCACGAGCTGGATCGTCATCAGCGAGAGCACAAGCAGATCGACCAGTTCCATGCCAAGGTGGAGCAGTGCGTTCACAACCGAGCCAGCTTCTCCGGCGAGGAGTTGACGCTCTACAGCCAGCATCTGAGCCAGCTGCAGAAGCTGTATGCTGAGCTGCTATCTACTAGCACGAAACGGTAAGGGTAACATTTATAGGTAACGCAGAGAGACTTACTATCATGCACACTGCTACATATACATATGTGTACCGAAGAGTTCCGTTCGAATTTATTTTTTTGTTTTGTGTAGTCATGTGTGATCGCTTAGTGTATCTACTCGTACAGTCAACCAATCTGAATTCTTGGCCACTATGGAACTTTGTCGCGATGGCAATCGTGTATTGTTAAGACCAAAAGTCATCATCATATTGATTGTAAAAAAAATACAGTGGCCCGGAATGTAGACTGGTTGAATGTACACTGAGTCGGTTGTTTCCGAAAAATAAGATGTTTTAAGGATTGACATTGACATGTAAAATTTCAATAGAAAGCCAGTTAATAAGGTTACAATTATTTTTATTACTAAAATACAAACCCCATCGACTTTTCAAGCGTGCTCGTAACATTCGCTCAAATTTCAGCGGTAACTTGAATAGCACCAACTTCAATACAAAAAAAACATACAATTGCGCGTTATTTAACTATAATTGTTACATTCATAAAGGGTTCGTCTGCAGTAGATACCTCTTTGTTTGGAGCACACGGCTTCCAAAATCAAAATGGCTATGATATTGTCCAGCCTCCGGAGGGCAACGAAAAGAAGAAGAATTCATACATTACGCACGCATGATCGCGTTAGATATCCAGTGTAATGTTATGTTTTGTCACCAGCATATCCGATTTGGACGCGTTACAAGACTTCCTGCAGTCCGCCACGGCCGAGCTGAACTGGCTCAACGAGAAGGAGCAGGTCGAGCTGTCCCGCGACTGGGCCGACCCGCACATTAACCTGCCCGCCGTCCAGCATTACTATGAGGTACACGCAGTTACTATTTGGGAGCAATAACCTTTCGAACGCTAAAGATTAAACTTTGGAATGGAATAAATCATCAAAAGTAAGGGTCCACAGATGAAAGAAATAAGAAAATAGTTTGTTCGGCGTCTGGAAAAACACATAGGATGAACTCACAACTAAGACCTTCGATCAACTACACCAGTTTAGAAGGTCGTTGACTAAGACACCAAAAAAGCACCCACTCAGCTTAAACTACTTACTTATCTTAACAGATGAGATGAACTGGTGAATGTTATGGTCACACAGAAGCAATACTAGGTGTGGGGGCTCGTCATCCGATGAATTTCTAGGACAAGTCAGATCAAGGCATACACATCAGGCATCAGATAAAGTCATCTCTAGACCCCAACTTTTGCACCGGGCATTTCATAGTATGAAGTTGTCGGTAGTAGAATGACTAAATCGCAAATCGATTACGTCACGAGATACCCGAACCACATAAAGAGCATTCCTTACTAGTATAAGTAGTCAAGGCCATAAATATGTATAGAAATACGTTTCCAATTTGCCAAAAATCTCTACACTCCTCTATGACACTGGCATTAAGGTTCTTATATATATTTTTCCATATGGGTGCATAGATATTTATGACCTTAAGTGTACCTTGATATCGTAATTTAAAACTGCAGATGTTGTTGTACCGTTTATTTAAAAAATTGTTTACAAAATTCCGTTTTTACCCTTGCAAGCATTCCTTTGGAGCAGATAGCGAGGTTTGTTCGTTTGATTTGTTTTGATTTAATTTACTTTGCATTTTTTTTCAACGCTTCTTTCGTCTTTAGACTAAAAGACAGGACTAGCAGCACAGAATAAGATATATATATCTTCTTACTAGTCTCTTCTAGCAGCTATAATTTCGTACATTCGCCTTTTTAATATCTATTGCTTCCCCACAAAAATGAAGTGTGGAACGGGATGGAAATAGCGCGTGAGCGACTTTTTGAATCTTAGGAATCAAGCTATACCTATAATAGTATATTACACCCTAAGGGTGGTTAAATAAAGAATGTCTCAGAGGCTTTCTTTATCACCGCCCGAGGTGTGTACACAATTTTACGTCTTCCCCTGGCCAGGAAGTGGAAGTTTCTGCTCGCGTAGCGGGCGGTAAATTGCTGCTTACGGCCCGGGGTGACGTAAATGTAGTTACGGTTCATTGACCGAAATTGTTTCTGCCCTGCAAACTTTAAATAAATAAGTTGTATGAGGATTTTTAATGTCTTTTGTTTCACAGCAACTGATGTCGTCGTTAGAGAAGAGAGAGCTGCAGTTCAGCAATGTGATAGACAGGGGAGAGGCGTTGATCGCGCAACACCATCCGGCCACCAAAACGATAGAAGCGCACTTGCAGGTCAGTTCGCAAAGTTTATATTGGAATAAAAAGTTTTTGACATTAATTCGACTGTCGTTATCGTAGACTGACAAATGTTTCTCAGCCAATGAACGTTTGTCTCAATATAAAGTAACCGTACCGATGCTTGATATGCGTAGTACATTGTTTTTACCAGTAGTTGACATATTGTCTCACGTTTTTAAACGGATGTTTCAGTATTTTCTCGTCATGGTTATGGGGTTACTGTCAAATACTGACCATTTACTTACTTACATATAGACTTAACCAAAATAACATCTCTGTTTTGTAAAAAAAAAACAAAAATAACTTAGTACCAAATGTTGTCGACAGGTGATGCAATCGCAATGGGCGTGGGTGCTTCAGCTGACATTATGTCTCGAGACACATCTCAAGCACACCACTCAGTACCACAACTTCTTCGAGGAGGTCAAAGAAGCCGAGAAATGGATACAGAAGTAAGTTGGTCCTTCGACCCGGCTAATAGTCCGAGTTTCTGCTTTGCCAAAAGACTACAAAACTGTGCACTTTTCTGAGATAAAAATAGCATATTTTAGTCTAAAGTAACATCAATAATGACTGGCAATTACTCCGCCGACAAAAGTGTGTCTTTTAAGTGACGAGAGAAAAAGAGAAGTCGTCAACAAAAACCCTTGCGCAGTCAACATTGAATTTAACCACTTTTACGGGTGGTAGGACCTTGTACAAGGTCCGTGCGGGTCGCTACCACCATCTCGCTCACTGCTGTGGTCCGGCGTGGAGAGCAAGACAGCCGGTGACATTACTGGCACCAGAGGTATTCCTTCTTGTCCCTCTAGGTTGACTACGTATCAGCAATCTCCTTGGTGTTGCGGGTGTCTATTGGCGGTGGTGATCAGGTGACCCACTTGCTTGTTTGCCTTCCTAGTTTATGAAAAAAATCCGCTTCTCTTCCAGACGCGAGGAGGCTCTGAACTCGACGTTCTCCCAGTCGGAGTTCACGCTGGACCAGGGCGAGCGGCTGCTGAAGGGCATGCAGGAGCTGCGCGAGGAGCTGAACGGCCACGGCGGCGTCGTGTCCCGCCTGGTGGACGCCGCGCAGACCGTGCGGCCCGTCAAGCTGCGCCGCGCGCCCGTCACGCGCCCGCTGCGCGCCGAGACCGTGTGCGCATACAAACACGCCAATGTGAGTGCAACGCTTCTCTTAACATTCAGCCGGTGCAATTACTGGCACAAGAGGTATTCCATCTTAGCCCTCTGGGTTGGCAACGCATCTGCAATGTTGGTGTTGCGGTGGTGATCACTTACCATTAGGTGACTCACTGGCTCGTTTGCCTTCTATGTTGTATTAAAAAAAAACATGTTTTATTTAGGTTAATCCATTGCGTACCAAGCCCGTGCTCATCCAATAATTACATTGGACCTGAAACATATGTGGGACTCTCTCAGGGAACCATAAAAACAGCCATAAACAACCACACCAAAAATAGTGGAAAAACTTGGCAGGTCTAAGGCATTCAAATCGTTTCATAGAAAACATCGACCCAGGCTGGACCAAGAAACTTTGGAAACTCAGCAGAAGACAACTCCGGTACATAATCGGGGTGTTTACAGGTCACCTCGGAACTAAACACTTACTAGCTAAGATGGGACTATACGACAACGATGATTGTAGATTGTGTGGAGAGGAGGCTGGAACAATGGAACACATTATATGTGATCGTGAGGCCCTCGCCAGAACAAGAATGAAACTCCTCGGTAACGGATACCCCGAACCAGGAGAATTCAAGGCACTACCGCTAAACCACATCATCCACTTTATGGAGGAAGTGCAAAAAGCGATGGACTAAGTGCAAAGGAGGGGTAAATACACAAAAGATCCCGCTGGGTCGAAGTGTATCCGAAAGGACCCCTTATAGATAAGATAAGATAAGATAAGCTCGTGCTCTCGGGTACGCTATCAAACGAACTCCCTGAAATTTTGTATGCTTAGGCACAGTCAAGGAAATTGAAACACGCACCACCGTAGAACCTAGTCGAAGAGACATACGCATGACATCTGCGTGACATAGCCTGGCGTTTAACGCGTCGCGTCTTTGCAATAGCGTTCTAAGACGGTGCGTGAATATATTTCCCCTACTGTACACAGGCACACTAGGTATAGTCGCCGGCAAACGGCTTGGAACGCGGGCAATGTCACTATTATAGCGTTCGGTCGGTGTTACAGGTGGCGATCGAGAAGGGATCAGCGGTGACGGTGGTGGACAACTCGGGCCGCAGCCGCTGGCTGGTGCGGCTGGGCGGCGCGGGCACGGAGGCGCAGCTGCCCGGCGCCGTGCTGGCGCTGCCGCCGCCGTGCGCCGACGCGCAGGACGCCGCCGCGCGCCTCCGGAACGCTTACGACCGGGTGAGTGGCAGCGGGCACGTGGTGGACACGTGGCGGGCACGGAGGCGCAGCTGCCCGGCGCCGTGCTGGCGCTGCCGCCGCCGTGCGCCGACGCGCAGGACGCCGCCGCGCGCCTCCGGAACGCTTACGACCGGGTGAGTGGCAGCGGGCACGTGGTGGACACGTGGCGGGCACGGAGGCGCAGCTGCCCGGCGCCGTGCTGGCGCTGCCGCCGCCGTGCGCCGACGCGCAGGACGCCGCCGCGCGCCTCCGGAACGCTTACGACCGGGTGAGTGGCAGCGGGCACGTGGTGGACACGTGGCGGGCACGGAGGCGCAGCTGCCCGGCGCCGTGCTGGCGCTGCCGCCGCCGTGCGCCGACGCGCAGGACGCCGCCGCGCGCCTCCGGAACGCTTACGACCGGGTGAGTGGCAGCGGGCACGTGGTGGACACGTGGCGGGCACGGAGGCGCAGCTGCCCGGCGCCGTGCTGGCGCTGCCGCCGCCGTGCGCCGACGCGCAGGACGCCGCCGCGCGCCTCCGGAACGCTTACGACCGGGTGAGTGGCAGCGGGCACGTGGTGGACACGTGGCGGGCACGGAGGCGCAGCTGCCCGGCGCCGTGCTGGCGCTGCCGCCGCCGTGCGCCGACGCGCAGGACGCCGCCGCGCGCCTCCGGAACGCTTACGACCGGGTGAGTGGCAGCGGGCACGTGGTGGACACGTGGCGGGCACGGAGGCGCAGCTGCCCGGCGCCGTGCTGGCGCTGCCGCCGCCGTGCGCCGACGCGCAGGACGCCGCCGCGCGCCTCCGGAACGCTTACGACCGGGTGAGTGGCAGCGGGCACGTGGTGGACACGTGGCGGGCACGGAGGCGCAGCTGCCCGGCGCCGTGCTGGCGCTGCCGCCGCCGTGCGCCGACGCGCAGGACGCCGCCGCGCGCCTCCGGAACGCTTACGACCGGGTGAGTGGCAGCGGGCACGTGGTGGACACGTGGCGGGCACGGAGGCGCAGCTGCCCGGCGCCGTGCTGGCGCTGCCGCCGCCGTGCGCCGACGCGCAGGACGCCGCCGCGCGCCTCCGGAACGCTTACGACCGGGTGAGTGGCAGCGGGCACGTGGTGGACACGTGGCGGGCACGGAGGCGCAGCTGCCCGGCGCCGTGCTGGCGCTGCCGCCGCCGTGCGCCGACGCGCAGGACGCCGCCGCGCGCCTCCGGAACGCTTACGACCGGGTGAGTGGCAGCGGGCACGTGGTGGACACGTGGCGGGCACGGAGGCGCAGCTGCCCGGCGCCGTGCTGGCGCTGCCGCCGCCGTGCGCCGACGCGCAGGACGCCGCCGCGCGCCTCCGGAACGCTTACGACCGGGTGAGTGGCAGCGGGCACGTGGTGGACACGTGGCGGGCACGGAGGCGCAGCTGCCCGGCGCCGTGCTGGCGCTGCCGCCGCCGTGCGCCGACGCGCAGGACGCCGCCGCGCGCCTCCGGAACGCTTACGACCGGGTGAGTGGCAGCGGGCACGTGGTGGACGACCGCTGGCTGTATCACGTCGGTTACGCGCTAATTCTGGCGTCAGTTCAGTCCGTCATTCCGGTATAGTTTTGACTGATGCCAGAATGATGACAGATACACATATTGGTTATATAAAGTGGTTGGGTGACAAAGGTACGCTTATCGGGTAAGCAGAGTTATACGTTTGCAGTTGAATAAGCATAAATTCTACAAGATTGAGTATTAACTGTATTTAGATCGATAGTTCATTTACAAATAACTTACTCCAAACTTGCCCCTTGTTCGTATTAACTCCCGCGATAATTAGCGCTAATTACACGATAATCAATATAAATATTATCACATCCATTACGAGACCCAGACAAAGCAATATTATACGTTACTAGCTGACCCGGCGAACTTCGTACCGCCTAACAGTCAATGAATGTCGTGTTACTTTTTAGCTGAACTAATTTAGGCTTTGATAAACGTAAAACAATGATACAAATATGCTGTGCAGATTGGGAAAAAAAAACTCGGATTAATTCATTAATAGGATTTAACAGTACCTGAACTTTGTAGACATGTAATAAACAAATCAGCATGTATTGAAATGATTAAGTATTCATTACACATATCGAGTTTTCATTGTTTTTAAGATGTATTCTGCTATTCGGGACGGAAACAAATCCAACAAATCAAAAACCATGGCAATCGGTCCAGCCGTTCTCGAGTTATAAGTGTTGTAACAAACACGACTTTCTTTTATATATATAGAAGATTCCAACCTTTATACATTTCAAAAATCCAAAATTACACCAACTGAACTTTCATCAAGGATTCTCAGTTGTTACGTATCATCGAAACGATGCACCCACCGAAATCTTTCCTCTTAATAATTATAGTGCAATGTACCGCCATGGCCATGTGCCCCGTGTGTGTATGGAAAACTGTATTCTATGGCGTAGCATTATTGATTTATTTCTCGTTGTTAAAGGTGATCCAACTGTGGCAGAGGAAACAACTGCGCATGCGGCAGAACATGATCTTTGCTACCATCAAGGTGGTGAAGGGATGGGATTTCCCTCAGGTTGGTGTTATAAGCGCTTACTGTAAGCCTAATCTGAATTAAGATATTCTGACTTGTTTCAGTGAACACCTTATTACCGATACTCATTTCGCAGACAGGGTCAACACATACATTTTATTTCACCGAAGGTTGCGTTCCGCCGTTATTCTTTACACATAAAAGAGTTCCGTTATTGATTAACTAACTGACACATAACGAAACCGCCTAAACAGCTAAAGATAGAAACATAGAAATTGAAATATGTGATAAATTAAACCTGAGCAGTCAGATTTGAGCTACTGTAGCACATAGCCGCAGTGTTGCTATGGTTTATCCTTGAAATATCGGTTGCATACTTTCACCGAATTTTATTTCATCGAAAGTTATTTTAAGCAAAAATAGTTTTTCTACCGACAAAACACAACACTAACTTAGAGTAGACTACTTGATGCATATGACGATGAGACATCTTGAAAAGGAAATGTCGATTAAATGAAAATTCTGCAAAACGATACATTCAACGAATCGTTTTTCGATGAAACATTACTATATCCATCTTTCAATTGACAGTTCGTGGCAATGGGCGCAGAGCAACGCCAAGCTATAAGGCGTGCGTTGAACGAAGACGCCGAGAAATTGCTCGCTGAAGGCGACCCCGCTGACCCGCAGCTGCGCCGCCTGCGCCGCGAGATCGACGACGTCAACCGACTGTTCGACGAGTTTGAACGACGGGCCCGCGCTGAAGGTAAGGGAAAAGACCTTGGTTAATTCTAAGACCGAAATTTTGTTTGATAGGTATGTCGTTTGCCAAACTTTTTTCGAGTGCAAACATTCATAGCTACACAAATGTCTGTATTGGGATTTCAACCTGCAACATTTACTATCGTAGTCACCGTCACTAACTGCTAAGCTATCCGGTCATCAAGTAATGAACCAACCAAGGTTAGGTGTTTTTTAAGTTTTTAAAAGTTAATTATATCAGCATAGAAAATCGTCGTTGATTAAATAAGGACGAACGATAGATTAAGAAAATGTAGTGCGGGAAGTAACTGTTAAATAGTACATTTCACTTCTTCTAAAATAAAGAATGTCTCAGATCGTAGGTACTTGCAGCACCAGCCGAAGGCGAAGGTTATAAACATGTAGTTGATTTTTTTAAATACATAATTTCCATATTGAGGGTAAATATGATACTAGGCTACATACTGGATGATACGGCTGCCGTTTATTCTATAAGAGGAAATATAATTTAAGAAAGTTACACAAGTAAATAACAAAAAATCTAAAATTAATAGCATTAAAAAAATAACGTTTTTTGTTTAAGATGAGTGTGAACCCACTGCTCTCCATACAAACGGCGATAACTTTTTCCACCCTCTAAACCTTAACCTGTAGCAATGACTTTTTGTATGTTATCATTATGCCCTAGAACTAGGTTTGTTTGTATGTTTCGTTTTTTTTAAATATTCTCAATAGTTTCAAAAATATTGACGCTTTTTGTTTTGTATGAAACTCCTAAAATGCAAATATTGTCAAATTTATGAGGAATATTTAAAAAATCAAACGATACAAACCTAGTTCTAAGGCATAATGACAACGTACCAAAAAATCATTGCCATAGGTTAAGGTTTAGAGGGTGGAAAACGTTATCGCCGTTTGTATGGGGAGCGCTTTTTGGGGTTGGGTTCACACTCCTCTAAATTCAATAATCATATAACGTCCCAGTTGTTAGTGCTATCAGGAACCGTTATGAAGATAAATTAATGAAATAATAATCTTCGCGTCGCTTCGATGTTTATTGAATTAAAAGTCACGTGTAATTAATTAATCAATTATATTGTGTTAGGCGAGGATGCTTTGCTATTGAGTTGATTGGGAAATTGTCGGGCAATTGGTTTGTTGCTTTAAACATATATAGGTCACTGGTGTTGGCTAGTATTTTGAAATATTTAGTGACCAAATAGGATAAAATTATACTTTCGCTATACTCGTATTTAAACATAATGAAAATTTTTGTTTTTTGTAGGAGGACAATTTAAGACCCGTTTTTAATTTGAAACTTTCGTATGAGATAGTATTTTGTCTTATTCGTAAGTTTCAGTTTCATTTCATAAAAAAACTTAATCGAATATTATATCGTTTTAAGTTTTACATACGAAACAAAGATGCAATTTTCAACTAGTCTTTTTTTTCGCTCGCGATCGTAGAATAACATGTATATTTTTCAATTTTTTCAATTCAAAATTTTATTGCAGACCAGGGTCCATAGATTGTTAGTAATACACAGGTCTTATTTTCTAGGGATTAGTAGCATAATAAATTAAGTTACATTTTATAAATTAAATTAAAACATTCTATTATATAACACATTAATCATAAACATAGTCAAAAAAACAATAAATTAACCATATAAAAAAACCCATTAAAATAATAACATTAAATAATATAATAATTGAAAAAAAAAATTGAAATTGCAATGAAAAATTGAAATTTTATTTGACTAAGTTTATCTTATCTACTTATTTAATATCAAAAATTATGGGTCTGTCACCAATGTGCACAAGGTTCCAGTGCCGCACCACTGGGCACTCAAATTTATCCAGCACAACGCTCAGGAGGCTGTTGGTACTGTCACGCACTCTGTTCATCAGGGAGGCCACACGTTTCCGCACTATTGTCTTAAAGCCATCCGTGTTGGCCTCTAAGAACATCCCCGACGCACTGCACCAGCGCGGCAGCCCCAAAAGCATCCTGAAAGCATTGTTGTACTGGACACGCAAGCTACACGCAAGCTACTAGTATAAAGGAATAGAATCATGAGATTTCTAAAATCTGTTCTAATTTATTTCGAAAAAAGGTAGTATTTTATCTACATGAAAATGGAAACGGAACGCATCACCTTAACACTTAAGGCTTCAAACTCAAACCGTGACATTCACAACAGACCGTGTAGGCGGTCGTTAGCAAGTACTACATTCAGACCTTGTAAGTAGCCGTTAATTCGATAGCTAAGAATAACGTTCGCGTGCGATAGCGCGGACGGAGTGATAGCGTAATTGTATAGTGGGTGTTCTGCGCCTCAAAACTTCGGATAACGTTAAGTCTTGATACTTTTTTTGGTCCACCAAAAAGGTTCTATTATTATTATAAGCTCACGTCTGTTTCCCTTTGGGGTAGGCAGAGACCACAGAACGCCATTTGCCCCGGTCCTGACATACTTCCCTCGCTTCCTCCACACACATTCCTCTCTTCATACATGCTCGGCGGTTCCGGGTACTTCTGATTTGACCTATGTGTTAAACGAATGGATGAAAGGCGATTATGTAAGCAAATTTATAAAGGTGATGTAACGGGGCGAGGGCTCGAGGGCGGCCTCGGCGTACTTTTTGTCGACCAACTTTGTGATGTCCTGAAAAAGTTCTAACAAATAAACACGCACATACATAAAACGAAATCACACAGGGTTTTACAGGGGATTCAACGGGCGGTCTAAACTAGTAATGCCGCATTCCATATTCAAACGACGGATCATTTTACTGCCCAATCGTAAAATTTTGACAGATGTCACTTAAATTGTTTTAAACTTTCGCGACTCGCGGCCATTGAACAATAACAATATATTTCTATCGCGCTTAAGTCCCGATAATGTTATAAATAGATGTCACGTAAATAATGTGTCAAAATGTAACTGTTGGTAAGTAACACGATCTATTGTTTGTATATAGAAACCGGCACTTAGATAACGGTTTTATGAATTATATTGTGTTGCACTCTAACTACTAAGATTTCTGTTTTGCCTAAAAGTTGACTGGTAGATAAGGTCTTAAAGCATTAAGTCCGCCTTTTGTACATGCCTTGTGTGCAATAAGATTAAATAAATAAATAAAGACTCCTGGTTACTAATGATTGCAGTAAGGTTGATTGTCATATTGACTTGCGAGCGACATAAGACGATATCTGCTATCTCCTATTTTCTCCAGATTTCCTTAGGGTTCACGATTAAAGTTTAAGTTTTAGATGCAAATTAAAAATAATGCAAAGGCACTGTTTCAAGGCTTATTACACATTTGACTTTTTAAAACGAAAAACATTTAAATTCAATTATTGTCAACATTGCATGTTTATCGCTATGTGTTGAATGACCCCCTAAAATACGACTGTCTTTTTTTTATTAGAAATGGATTTGCGTTTGGCCTCAATCTCATCTGATGGTAAATGAATATGAGGCCGAAAATGTAGCACGCTCACCCAGAAGATGACTTTGCCCTCAATATTAAACCAAGTATCAAAACCACACGCACCGACTACCTACAATCTTCAGGTCACAAACACACAAATGACAGTAGCGTAACATAGCCGTCCTACGGGAGCCAGCCGCAATTAGTTAGTACTACGCTCTTCATTGGCTCTGGACACGTTCTTTATTTTGAAACGATGTGTGTTCGGTTCAACTGAAAATCGTTCGTTTTTTGTTTAGTGAAAAGTGGAGTTAGGCTACTGTGTTAATTTGCTTGTGTTAATGTTAATAGAGGTTCAAAAGTTTTAATGAAAATATTATTATACCTGTGTTTTATATACAAGTATTTTGCAATTTTCCGGAGATTCAAATGACAAAAATAAAATGTTTACTCATGTTTATCTCCGCAAAGTAACGCCTGAAACTATTAATTATTTACTCACATCCCTATGCTCTTAACTAATGGAGAAGAAACCGCCCATTTTAAAATATCTTAAATAAACATTCGTTATTTGAAAGGATATATTTAGCTTGATGCGTGGGTTTCCTTTTAGCTTAAATTTAATTAACACAAGCAAACACGATTATTCATTATCGGTGTATTAAAGATTAATTCTTTAATGACAAGTATCTATTATTATTTATTTTAATTCCGAAGTGCTATCGACATTTTGTGCCTTATTGTGTGTGCAATAAAGGTGAATAAATATGAAGAAGATTAAACGAATATTTTCGAGAGGGAAAGATGGTAATTACTCATATTAAATTATTACTTTCTATCCCGTTCCTATTTAAAAAACCCTTGGCGAACCCCAAAAGGTAGGGTTATGTTTTTGTTATATTTTGTCTGGTACCGAAACCCTTGTACAGTCAACTACATAAAGAATTATCAATTTTTGCATCTTTAGAAATAAATTCGATGTTAGGTTGTTGTTGAAATAGTCGACCAAGAAATTGCCTACCCACTTTTCGAACGTATTACAAGGAGATAAGGTTCAAAAGTGGCTAAGCACTTACTTGGTCGACTATACTTCATTGACATACATAAATATATGTAAAGTTGAATGAAAGCTTGTAAAAAAGGCAAAATTTAATTCTGTTTGTCACCCAGTTCGGGATGGGGCAGTCCAGGTGACAATTAAAATTTAACGATATCAATTTGAATAATTACGCTCACTCTGCCTTTGACCTTCATCCCGTGTTTTACAGTTCAAATTACTCTGACCCCCTCATTGTATGCGATCACTAGTATATATAGACATTGATTCATGCAATCATAGGATTAAATCTCTGAAGGCAATGTGACGAACGGCTAAGGCTGAAGTGACATCATTTACGTTGATGACTTGCTGGCGTCGAAATGAGAAAACTATAGAACTGTGTACAACGCAGTGGCAGAGTAGCCGACCATAGTCTATTTGGTAGACTATGTTGGATAGCCTGAATAAAACTGTCTGTGCCAATTGTCCAGTAAACAGCTCTGCGTTTTGTACGTTTTACATTGCCGTCATATTTTTAGTTCTGCTATCCGATGCCTGTGTCGCTGCTAGTTAGAAAACTTAGAAGCACTCTATTCACTTACGATAAGTTTCAAAGTTGAACCAATGGCTAAATATTGAAAGCCCCTCTTCACCTGCTTCACCCCGTCGCAAAGTGGTGACGCTAGGCTTGTAACAATCCGAACAAGTAAGCAGATCTATTGTCTTCTTATATCGATGCTTGCTGGTGAATGTAAATATGGACGCTGCATCCTTTTTGGGGTTCCGCGGTCAATAAGGAACCCTTATAGTTTTGCTATGTCCGTAGCCTAGCTCATGGACTCTTAGTACTAGAAAGCTGTAATTTGGCATGGATATACATATTAATCACACCGACAAAGTGGTGAAGTATTTTTTTTCTATTCCTAAAGTTTCTGGAACTTTTTGCGGTGACACAAAAAGCATGTTTAATATTTTTTATAGGAAAATTACTATTTTTTTGGTTACGTAAATACAAATACATGGGTAAGTACGTATAGTACTACCGACAATTAAATAAGATATTAAGAGGCATCTTGCCTCAAATAACGTAACTGCATTTTTCTAAATAGCGTAATAGTTTAAATTAAAGGAATACCATGAAGACATACGATTACTTGTATTTGGAGATACACTTTTTAAAAAGCCTTTTATCTCTATCGTAAAAATACAGCAGGTTTTTGTCTGATACATTCGATTCTCACTTAACCCAGAGGTAAATTTACAGAAATCTACGTTTTTTTTAGGAATCATATCCTTTGTGTAAAATTAGTTATTAACAGTACCTAATTAAGATAATCGATGCGTCCGTCCATGTGGTGTTTTTGTGTTCACCAAGTACAAAAAAAACAACGCAATGCAACGTAAAGCAACAGGCTAGGGAAAGCTAAATAAAACTTTGTGAGCGTATTATCTAACCGCGATTAGAATATAATTGGAGAGTAACGTCAGCCCACTGTCACTTCATACATATAGGAATGAAGCTTGACGCAAGTCCATGAAATTATAGTGTGCTGACGTTACTCTCCAATTTTGTTCTAATCGCGGTTTGATAACACCTAAATTCACCTGAAAAACAGCTATTGACTGAGTACTCACAAGTACTCATAGTACTCATAATACATATCTTCAAAACAAAATTCCTCAGAGAATGCGCCTACACGGAATGATGTCACGACACTGTCATTACTCAATCGCAAAGGCAATTTTAGGTGTTGACCTTGCCTCCAGGAGTTTATTGGTATGTAGGTGACCGCTTGGCCGAAAACATTTGGTGCACGGGAACTCGGATATTAACTCATAGAAAAACAAATACAAATGTGCGGCACATAGAAAATAATTGGTAGCAAAAAACTGTCGAATGCTGGCTGTTTCGGTCACCAAAACAATGACGACCGCAGTAAATGAATTTGATTCGCCCCTATCGTAGTGCGAGCTACTAGCGATAAAAAGTGTAATTTCCAAATGCGCTTACCGGTAGAAAAAAGCGGAAAAAAATCGCTAAATATCGGTAGGAATAGATGGAAAAAGGCTAATATTAGATAATTTACACGAACATGTTCTGAGTTAGGGAACCCAAGGGGTTTTAAATTCAGGTAATGCATAAAATATAATAAAGTCATGTCGCACGCTTAGAATTAAAGTGACCCATTTGCGAATAATACACGTCCCAAAATATCACCTTAATTAAAAGATATAGGGTTTAATTTTGGGAAATATCATATTCAGAATTGAGTCGCTTTAATACTAAGGGTGCGATGTCATTTAATAATTTGCACAATTAATATTTTTAAAATCCTTTAGCCGTTCTTGCAAATAAAGTCATACTTTGTATTTTCTTATGTTCTCGCGACTTGTAGACATTGAAATAAAACAATTAAAACGGTTTATATGACCATGAGACCTGTTAAGGGCTCGAAACGTTGGGAATTAGATTCGTTACAATACACGCGATATAAACCGTTTAAATTGTTTCATTTCAAAGTCACACCTATCATTTTAAGACGTAATTGTTGGTAAACAAATAAAAATAAAATGTAACAAGTTTGACCTTGCAGTTCTTAAGCATAACTGTAAAATTGTCTAGCCCGGGCGTGGATTTGCAGTCACATTTCTTGAATAGAGCAGGAGGGTCAGACGCTCGATCTTTTAAAGACAGTTTAAATGTTTCAGAGGGTTGTGAGAGTGGTTAGAAACAGAAGTTTTGAACGCACTTGGTACAATTACAAGTTGTCAGGTGCGCTCGTTTTTTCATAAAGTAGGCAGAACTTATTTTAGCTGAAATGAAACAATTTAAGTTGCGTGTGTTGCAACGAATCTGGAATCTTTTCATGCTGTGTTATAGTGATCAATAATGTATTTTAATGTGGGTGCGACAGAATTGGTTTGCAAGTGTCTTGTCAAGACTACATCGGCCAACATAGAACCTTGTCTAATTCATGTAATAAGTGAAATAGTAACTGACTTCTTACGATTTGAATTATACCGTCATTTTGACATAGTTCCATCGTGGATCAATCTTGATATATACCATTTTGTGGATTGTACACTGCAAATAATTATGCTTTATTGTGTCGTTACTGTGTGTTTGTACGTAAGCAAAAAGAATAGCGTGTTCAATTTTTATGAGGTGATGTTTGTCTGGTTTGAGATGGAGATGGTATAGTTAGGTCTATTATTCGTCTATTTATGTACGATTCTAGTGTTAAGCCCCTCAAATTGCCAGTAGCAGAATAAAGAAAACTGGAAAAAACGCTAAAAGGATATTGTCATGTCCAAAATTTAATTTTGTGGGTGGTTAAACCTTTTGCAAGGTCCGTTCGCTACCACCATCTTGCTCGCCAATTCTACTGCTAAGCAGCAGTGTTTGCACTATTGTGTTCCGGCGTGGGGAGCAAGACAGCCGGTGCAAGAGGTATTCCATCTTAGCCCTCTGGGTTGGCAACGCATTTGCAATATCCTTGGTGTTGCGGATGTCTTTAGGTGTTGGTGATCACTTACCATTAGGTGACTAACATGCTTGTTTGCTTTCCTATTTCATAAAAAAAATCTAATGGATCATTTTATCTTCTATAGAGGAAAGCAAGAATGCCGCCCGCATCTTCACAGAGCAGTCGTCCTCTCTTCTGGAACGTCTGGACATCCTGGAGCGACAGCTGCACGAGCGGATAGCCAGCCACATCCCGCGGGACCTGGACTCCTTGGAGCACCTGGTGCTGCAGCATAAGGACTGGGAGAGCGCCGTGCACTCGCTCAACAGAGATGTCGAGGAAGTCCAGGCTACGTTCAGAGGTGAGGAGGAATGGTGGAAGTGCTGGGATAGATAATATGCACACTAGGGTATTTTTATACAGTTTTACCAAAAATATATTGAGCATCGGTAGTATTCGTTTGCGCAGAGAAGCGCTGACCGGTTTCCGACAGTAGCCGAACGTGTGAATAATCCATATTGTACTTTATTTGCAAGCGCAACTGGCAGAGTATTGCTTGCTATGCATTCTTAGCTTTGTCCCGCTTACACAATTCGTACACTGTGGCTGCCGCTATGTTGCTGCGAAATCGATAGACCAATAAAAGCGCAAGAGTTTAGCGCCCGTGAAATTTTACTTTATCATTGGTAGATCGAAATTTCTCGCGCTACTAAAATTGGTCTACTGCGCAGGTACATCGTGTCACAATATATTTTTGGTAATACTGTATGTACAACATAATTTTTTTGCAATATAGTTGCTTTTAGAGATTCTAGTAAGTTAGGGATCAAGGAGGAAAAGTAAGAAATAAAGAGGATGCTTTATATCTCCAATAAAAATACTGTGTTAGTGGGAGTAGTAGAATCAGTGGAACGCTTAAAAATAAACTGACCGATGTAGTTATTTCTGAATGAATCTAAAACGGGGCTTATGCTGATAAAATGAAAATAAAAAGTGTCTTATTTACTTACGATTATATTTAAAGTTCCATTAAAATGTTACTTGTTCCAACAATTCATACTCAAGTTTAGTATAACCATGCAAAAAGTTTCAGTTTTTCTAAAGTTATCCTTTCCTCCCCCAGGCATTGCCCTGAAGACTCCGGCCATGAAGAAAAATCTTGATAAAGTGATGGGCAAATGGAACGATATGCAATCCAAGAGTCAGCTGTTCGTAGAAAGGTAAGTGTTGTCTCACGTTCTTAAGGTGTTACCACACCCAGCTGACCGACGACGAATAACCTCCATTAAAGAATAAAATTATTCGACGTATTTAACGGTCCCACCTTAACAGTAATTTTCTTCGCATCAAATATGTATTTAATCTTAAATAGGTATATTTTTATTATCGTTCATAACGGGACCCTTATGAAAGATTACTCCGTATTTAATGCCGCATCGAAAACTTACACCTGCCGCGACAGTGAAAAAGAGAATACTGTCTCGCTCATTTGCTTAGTGATGTGCGGGACGCTGCACTGTCTTAGCAGGTAAACTAAAAGTGAGTAATCATTTAAAGTCCAATTCAAAATATATTTATTCAGATTAGACTTACAGGAAGCACTCATGAATGTCATATAATTTACCACCGGTTGGGAAAAACCTCTGACGAGAACATACCGGCATTAAACCATACCTAAAATGTCCTCAGGCTGAAGTACGTGGAAATAGTGGTGAACAGCATGGAAGAGAACCACCAGACCATCTCCGAGTTTGAGATCAAGCTGGCGCAGTTCAGCGATCTGCCCAACGACACTGAGCTGCTGAAAGACGTAAGTACCTTTTCTATTTGTCACCAGCTTCGACAAAACCCGAGCACATAAATTCATATTTAAAAAAACATCAAGGTGGTTAAAATTCCGGTATCGTCACTATGGCTTAATAACTGGGAAAAAGTTCATCTAAATCCATTAAAAACAACTGATTCCAAATAAGCTTTACTGGAAACAAAGGGGTCCGTCAAACGCCTCAGCATTTCACTGCCTGGAAATATAAGCATTAAACATTATTACAATAATCGTGACTTTGTAAAAAATATGGGTAATTTTAATAAAAGTGCTCGTGTTTTTTTTTCGAAAGCTTTTTTTGTGGTGCGCATTAGAGTATATTTGTTGTTGTTAAAATCTTAAAGTGAAGTGCTATTGATGCCCTTACTGGAAGATAGATAATGTATGTATGCCTATGTGCGGAGGCGACAATAGCATTGTACATAACGCGGAACGCTGAACGCTCTTCTGCCTGCGTGGACTAAAATAACTAAACTTGGCCATTTATTTAAATCTCCAGATGCACGAAGACCTGCTCCGTATGCAAGTGGCGGTGAGCAAGCAACAGGTGCAGGTGGAACAGATGAACGACGACGCCGAGAACTGCCGCCGCCTGGTGGAGGGCTCGCGCGCCGCGCTGCCGCACGCCTCGCTGCCGCGCCAGGGCAAGCACATTGACCTGGAACGTCTGGACAAGGAGGTCACACAGCTGAACAACCGCTGGAACAGCGTGTGCAGTCAGCTGGCTGAACGGTGAGTAATATAGCAGGCAAACTGTGGAATATTAGCGCTATTGAGGCATGCAGACTTGAAACGCCTGCTAAGCGAACAACAGTAGAATCTTGCAGCTGTCAAGATATCTGGACTTGCCTGTACAAACAAGTGCTACTGATAAAATTAACTGCAAGAGTAAATATTTGTCAGTTTACTACGAGTATGTTGTCATACTACGATGTTGATATTTACTACCTGGTTATTCTGCGATCTCGGCATCTAAACATTTATCAATTTTGATATTTCACTCTGGACTCTGGCATGTTCATTTTCGGGCCTTACCAACCAATGCCAATTAATCAAAAGCCGGCATAATACTTTGTCGCCATCATCATAAGCTAAATCACCTTCTGGACAAGTGCCTCTCCCAAAGATCTTGACATCCCCCAGCCATCAGATCAGATTTTCACAACTATCACATTAACAAACAATTCCCTTTTCCCCAGTCTCCGAAGCTGCGAGGCCGCTTACCAACTCCTGCGCAACTACAACGCAGGCCTCGAGAAGGAGGCCGAGTGGATCGACGACTCGTTCGGGAAGCTCCAGGCGATGCCGCCCATCGAAATCAGACCCAAGGAACAGTTTGAGCCGACCAGGGTGAGTCACTAACACGGAAGTCAGACTTGGATTTCAAATTCTAGATCGGAATTATAGGTATGCTAGGCCAGTGTTTTTCAATCTGTGTGTCCTGAGTCTTGCTAGGATGGTCGTGATCGCAAAAAAATGATCGTCAGAGCGGAATGCGACTGGCCGCTCGTCGTATTGTAACGATTCTAGTGGGTCGCATGGTAAAAGATTGAAAAACACTGCACTAAGCTAAGGCTGCATCGAAAGTGGTGCGCAGAGCAGCTCAGAGCTGCGGTGCAGAGCTGTGGTATTCGGCCACATTGTGCATACAAGTTATTTCGATCTTGAATTTCAAATCTACGTCCGTTACAGTAGTAAGTCTTTTCTCGGCAATACTGCGTTACTGACAAGTTAACCAGCAGTGGTATTTGAAGTTTTATTTTTAGGTTTTTGAGTCCTCGTTCGGCTGTCTTTTGTTTGGATATAATTCTAAGAGTTAGTGCATGTATGATTAAAAAATTTAAAATGGGCGTATGTGGAATACCACTTTACAAGTCCTAATTTAATATTAATGCATGAACTTAATAACTAAAGAGGAATTTGAACTGATTTAATTTTGGTATCCGAACGTTATTTTTAAGATTGAAACAACAGCATGTTGGAAATCCCAGTTAACTCGTCATTTACAAGGCACGAGAAGAGGTTGATTTTCGCATGACGGCACCTTGTACTAATAATATTCATTTTGGGGTGTCTTGTGGTTTAATTTACAGAACCTACTGACCAGTGTTGTGGAGCGAACGCCAAAGATAGAAAAGGTTAACGTTGACGGTGGCAGATTCATAAGGGAGGCCAAGGTAATTGACAGCACACTAAAAGTTTACTTAGGAATTTGTTTAGTCTGTGCCTTCGCGGACTACGTTTTAAAAAAGTTGTTGTTTTTTCGTAAAAGTGAAATAAAAAGTGTTTTGTTTTTAATATTAAACTTCAGCTTTGACAATTTTTGACAATGATTTTCTTAGTGAGATATTGTCGAAACAGAGGTGCTATTTTTGAATCTCACCAGGTGGCTAACGCTTATAAAAATGGCCGAATCTCTATGAAAAACGGCCCTTTTGGTGAGCTTTAGTCACCCGGTGAGATTCAAAAATCGCACTCCAGGGCTTTTTGATTCGATTACACTGTCAGTACTGATTATTTCACTTTATTTAGGGTTGTGTTGTTTATGATTGTATCTGGAAGGATTGTATGAGATAGTTCAGTGTTTCTACTTCAATACCTTTCCTCAATCCTCGTTTTGGCTTTGTCGTTTCGACTTCTTCTGTTTTTTGGGTCTTCTCGTCTAGATTCTTGTCTATGACTCGTCGCACTATTTGTTTACTTTTTAAATGCACGTCTGCTTGGCCGTAGACAAATAATGCTTTATGCGCTTTTTTTCTTTACATCTATTGTATTTTAACGTGTGCAATTAATTAACCTTACTTACTTTGTGTGTGTAATGTGTGAATGATTGTTTTAGAAATAAACAGCAATGTATTACTGCTGCTCTGAAATATTGCATTGTGACTAAGGCAAGAAAAAAGAATTAGCAAACAATTATGTTACGCACCATCTTGAGCAAACTCAATTTAAAATTCTAATTTGTTTTTGAAGGACCCGTTTTATTAAGATCTTGTGTTTTACAGACATTGTTTTGTACCCAGAGCTCAAGCTATATTGGATATTTAGACAGTAATTTTGGGTTCATTGAGCTTAGATGTCTAGCTTTGCATGCATTGTTTGAAACTATAAATTGCTACAAATTGGAATAAGAAAAGTTATTTTTATCTCAAGTTTTTGTTTTCTGCTTTGGTGATTTATTTGGGGTAAAATGCACGAAAAATAAATATTGTGACATTTGCACATTTGGTATTGCACGCTTCAAAAAAGGCTTTGACTGTCTCCCAGCATGATTCTGTCCTGGGAAACCTTGAAGCTGAACAATAAATGTTACTATCTAAACTAGTCTATCTAAAGATATTTTCGAAAAGATGTGTGAAATATGAAGTTTTGAAAGAAATTTTGAATGAATTAATTTCCTTTTATACGAAAGTCTACAGAATTGGTATAAACTTTGTATGTCAGGCTGAATGACCGTTTAATTCATATTCTAATATTGAATGCTTAATTATAACAACGGCAGATTGTTCTTTTCCACTCCCAATGGCCAGTACTGAATTCGAAATTCAAAATTACTACTTTATTTTTAAACAAACGGCCAGTGTCAAAAAGAACAGCCTACCTCAACTAACCTCTAACGCGCTTCGATCCTAACTCTACATAGATACACTCATCGAGAGGCCAAAGGTACGCAGAGTGGCTCTGTGACGAGGTCCATCCGTCTCTCGACATGAAGCAGCTGAAGAGGCAAGCGGAGCTGGACCAGGCTGAGAGATACCGGAGCCGGAATAAGCCCGTGACGGACCAGAGCGGAGCTGAGGCTGTTGCGAGGGAGTTGGATGACCTCAACGCGAAACATCAAAGGATATTGGACATGCTGTATGAGAGATTGAGAAGGATAGCGGCCGCGAATCCAGGAGACATTGTTACATTGGTGAGTGTTTTTTTTTAATGCGACGCTGTGTTTGGAAGTTTTGCTATACGGTTTTGAATCACAATAATATATGTAGAATGTTTTTTGTCCCTTTGTAGACCTTTATAAATCAGTGGAAAAATATATTTTTTAATTGTGAAGTATTGATTTAATTTTATTGGCTTTTATAAAAGTCAGCCAGTCAAAAATAATAAAATTTCTAAACACAGCTTCCTACCTGAAAGTGTTCTGAATGACTTATTTAGTTTAAAATACGCCACTTGACCAAAAATCTAAATAGGTCCTAGAAATATTGATCGAGATTTTTGAACTTTAAAGAACATGGAAAACTAGTTTCAATCACAATCCACACAACGTCTGCTTTTCAATGACAAACCAAAGTCGTATTTTTTACTCTGGCAACTGCATCAATTAAAAACTTCAACCGAATGATTCTTTAATTGTTTAACGCTTTATGAATTTGACCTTTATGTCCATGATATTAAGAGCCATTCGTGTTTTAAAACATATTTACAAGGTCGGTCGTTTAAAATCAATGAAAAACGGAAACAACATATTTCAAGTGAGCACGCGACATAAACTACGATTTGTATAATAAGTATGGTGGTTTTAGTTAGACGACAAAGATCGTTTTTGATTTACTTTACTTCTATGGACTTCAATGTACTTCACTTAATTTTATTTATAACTAGCGGACGCGTGCGACTTCGTTCACGTAAAATTAGTAGCCTATGTCCGCCAGGAATAGTGTAGCTTTCTACCTGTGAAAGAATTTTTGAAATCGATTCAGTAGTTCCCGAGATTACCCCCTACATACAAACAAACAAAAAACAAACTGACAAACAAAGAAACAAACAAAGTTTACCTCGTTATTACATTAGTGTAGATGACATTTCTGATGACAGCCGAAGTCACTTCTTTAAATAATTGTATAGTACAATAGTAGAATAGTACTGGTATATGCGGACAAATAATTGCTTAGCCACTTTTAAACCTTATCCGTTTGTATTACGATCGAAAAGTGACCAAGCAATTTCTTGGTCGACTATAGGGGGAAACTGGTCTACCTGTGGACAGCTGTACCAGTGGACACACTCTAAATCTTAGAGCCATACTCTCTCATCGTCCGACCAATCCCCATGTTTCTCTATTCCCTGCCTTCAGCAGGTCAAAGAGACGGCAGGGAATAGAGAAACATATCGATGGCACAGAATAAATAACGTACAGAAACTTCTCTTTTACGACCGCGATCAAACGAATTCCAACTGTGTTCACACGCTCAAAAAGTTCGTATTACTTTATACACAATGCGCCAGGCGGCGCGAGTCAAAAGGAACGCACCACCCGCGTCCGCCTTCCCTCGCTACTCCCGGCGACACGGTCTCGCGGCATTCGTTTTCAATTACACTGACACGGCGCGGGCATGCGAGCGGGCGCGCGGCAAGCCGACAGCCTACTGCGATTTGCCTATGCCATAGGCAAGGCGGTCGAGCGTTCCTACAGTGCGGAGTGAAACCCCCCTGACGATGGCTCTAACGACAAGAGAGTATAGCGTTACAATTTAGAGTGTCCACTGGTACAACTGTCCACAGGTCCAGCTGTCCATAGGTGCCTCTACCGCACGAATGTAAAGTCGACACTAAAAAGAGTTGTAAAAAGTCCGTTTTCATATATTATTTAGTCGGTTTGCTACACATGCCCAGGAGAGTTCGTGTTTACGTGTTATTCTCACAATGATGTCATTCGTTATGTCACAAGTGGACCTTGGGGCAGGCCGCGCAAACGGCTTCAGAAGCTAGACGGCGCCGGTTGTAGGGTTCCGTTGCCAAATGGCAAAAAAGAACCCTTATAGTTTTGTCCTGTTTGTCTGTCTTTCTGCTACTCCCTTAAATGAAGATCTTGGGACAATTTAACACCAATTCAGTTCGATTCCCATACTAAGCAAAGCTTGTGCTTCAAAAGAAGATATGGTTAATAATTACATACACCCTGTTTAATCATTTTTACAAGTAGGTATCGGCAGAAAAAGTCGAACACGTATTCTGTTTAAAAATTATCGAATGGCTACAGTAGGTATAGAAATCGGTTTGTGGGTTTAGATTATAGTCTGCAGTAGACAGACTGTTAAATACCTACTTTAAATGTTGTTTTTTTTTCTTTGTTAGAATATCTAAATGCGCAATACATGTTAATGTATTTAAATCTGTGAAGGTCACCCCGCTAATAATGCATTCGCTGCACTAAATACTAGACGATACAAATATCCTCCAATCACAATATTCCGAGACAAAAACAATATAATAAACTTGTATTATTCTTGTTTGCAAGCGTCGAAACCGAACTGTATAACTATCTAAATAAAATATTTAATATTTTCGAGTAATATTTGATATGAAACCTAACCTAGCCTTGGAAAAAAAGTGGCAAATAAAAACTCTTTCTTTCGTTACATATGAAGGCCATAAAAAAAAATTTAAGCCTACGGTATCGCTTTTAAGGGCATGTTAGGTGTCATGACGAAATGCGAAAAATGTTTTTTTTTCATAATTTCTTAAAATGGAATGTGAAACATGTTATTTGAAAAAAGTTTTTTGTAATTTCAAATTTTTAGCGGCACTGGTAAAATGTGGTTAACGTTTTATAATTAAACATGGTCTATTTTAAGAAAGAAGAAAGCTAACGATAGTCAGGTATTTTAAAATCAATTTATTTTACGAACTAAAGTCTCTTCTTTCGCTTTACACAGTTATCGCTGTTGTCTTTTTAAGTTTTCCAGAAATAACAGAAATCGTACTTATTTGAATGCAGGTTTACTTTTTGTACCAACATTCTTTGATGTTAGGTTTAGTTTTTCTGCGACTGTAGGCGACAACCCACTCGTCATTAGACACTAAGAACCTAGAGGTTTCTCTATATTTATTTACTTATAATTAAGGAGCCACGATAAAAGCTTCATTTATCTTCTGCCCACGTGGTTGACATCACGCCGTGGGTAGCCTCTTTATATGGCGATGGCTTTAGTTTGTTATGTTGGCTCGACGTAAACATGTCTGCTTTTAAAACCTTTTTATACTTTTGTGTAGATAGTTTTAAACAGTACACGTATTAGGAAATACGGGAAATGTTTAGCTCGACGGGGCATCAAGTAACTAATTTGTTCTTGTTGCATTTATGTATGTTCAATGCTCCTGTATGGTTGTGTTGCACGGGTTGCACCATACAATACAATGCAAATGTTATTGAATACCATTTAGACAACGATAGCATTAAACTCGTATCATTAAATACATATGTATAATAGTATCAACTAAGAGCTAAATATGCCAAAGACAATCGCTTTCAGACTATCTTTGGATTAAATTGTTTTAAACTTTCGCGATTTTCACACATATTTAAAACGTCTACATCTACGTCTACGTTTGAGTCTACTCGTGACCACGGCCGTTGAAACATGGCCGAAACGTCGAGGCACCTAAATTAACAATGTTTTTATCGCGTTAAAGTCCCGATAACGTTATAAATCTCTGGATTTCTGAAAATATATAATGACAAAGGTATAATTGTTACCCGTCGAGTAAATAAGACTAATGTAGCTTAAAAGTATATTTGCATTGGCTCTATTCGAAAATCAGTTAGTGGTTTAGAAGGTTTTTTAGACTATCATACTTAAGTTTCCGTAGTACCTAATTGAAATAAATTCCTAACTAAGATGTTCATTAACAAACCAGATATCCTACATCTGGATCACGTTAAAGCGAGCGTCCGATCTCATAAAAGCAAATTTAAATGTTTCGAACACTTCAATTCGTAATAATGAAGTGCTACCGTAATGGGTTGAGGTTCTTAAGATAATTTGAAGTAATGGACACTAATAATAGTTGCTTTTATCGTTTTATAAATGACGTTACAATGTTTGTTTTATTGGTCGTTTCGTCGCGTTTAAATCTGTGGCCCGTTTCACGAAGCTACAAGTTACAATTTTACAAGTCTAAACCGGCAACATTGGTCATTATGCCCATTGCCATTGGTCATTATTGACCAATGTTGCCGGTTTAGACTTGTAAAATTGTAACTTGTAGCTTAGTGAAACGGGCCACTGCACTTATTTATGCAGAAAAAAGCGATGCTTCTTATTTTCTCGCCTTTTAAAAAACCGTTGAAAACCATGATGACAACTCTGGTAATAAATTGAAATTGTTTGTACAACAATTTAGTTATGTAGTAGCGTATGCACCAGAATTAATAGGGCTCGTCGCGCTCAATACAAAAAGTATTTGCTGTTGTTTTTTCCTAATATATAAATTAACAGCAGGAAATAAATGATCAACATGCTATATACTTTTTTTTACTGTATTTTGCTGATCGTAGTCCTCGCAAGGGGTACGGGCGGCTACGATCGCTGAACTATTAACTATTTATTTAAACACTAAAATATGTGATTTACCAATATTCGAAGGGCAAATCTATCTTCGATCGGACAGAACTTAACGCATATATGCTATATACTGCTGATTTAGGGGTTAAAAGCAAAAACATTACGAAATGTACTAAAATAAATAATAATCTGAAAACTGATATTAATTATTTTAGTTGGTTACGGTTTGTGATTTGACCCTTAGTTTTCTAAAGCCACATGCGAGTCTCAAAAATTCAAGGCAAAAATTGCAGTGAGGCGATCTGATTTGATTTAGTTTAATTTCATATGGCCAAGCCTCTTGGAGCCCGATTCGATTATATCGTAAAAATATAAAATGATGTTGATATCTGACAAAATTGTTGTCGATTACTGATACGTTATATGTAATAGAGCTACACCCAACTAGTAAACATAATTGACCTGCTGTATAAATCTTCACAATACCTAATTTAAACGACAGATATGACCTAACACGTTATAAATACGTACACACTTATATCACGCGTTATAAGGTAAACTATATTTAGACGTTACCTACGTTTATGAACCAGTAAAGTTTGAACTGTTGTCATTCTGATGCTAATTTAATATGCTATGTGGAACTGGTTTTTTTATTAACCGTCGGTTTTGTCGCTCGTTTTCCCATGAGCAATTTTTTTCTCAGGTTTATGTGAAAAGATCTTAAAATCTGAAAAAAAATTGTAAGGAGTTCGAATTAATTATTTTACAAGCCTGTCTCTACCAGCGCTTCAGAAAATGGAGGATGCAGCTGACAAGCGCCGCAAGGAACTCAGCAGCTTATTCTTTTTTCTTTTTTAAACAAAATTACAAAGAAACGATTAAAAGACTTCCACAAAATGTTGCCAGCAATTTCATCTGCGATTGCGTAGAGTTGGTTTGTCACTATACCGCGGGAATTATGCACTTTAAGTGAACATCCATATAAAGTAGTGGGTTTTAGGTAGATGGTACTTCCGATGCCTTCCTATCCGTCCTTGTATTATTAATGTTATGAATATTATGAATATACCTATGTCTGAGTCTCACGGTAGTTTTATGTTAAAAGTTATAAATATTATGAATGTGAAAGTAATGATATTATATATAACGGCTAGACGTATTTAGATAAAATTCAGTAGGCAGATGGATCATGTCCTAGATTAAAACATAGAATACTTTTTATCCCGTAAAAACCCCGCAAAATCCCGTAAAATGTAGAAATAACCCCGTACGGGCGAAGCCGTGGGTAAAAGCTCGTTAATAATAAAACCATATTAGATATTTTACGTTCTACAGATTTTTAAAAACTTTAATTTGTACTGAGTCCTGTCTGTTTTTTCTTTGCGATTTTATAATTTACTATATTATTGACTTTGCTAATTTACATGTTTTATTTAGATAGGTAATGCATTAAAAATATACATATTCCGTGTGTGAGTCAATCAGAAACGCTCAGTTCTGATTTCTATGACTAAACGCCAACATTCCTTTAAAATTCGTTAGGTTATTTAATTGTTCACTGCGCATTACGTCATCCAACTTAAAAGGATTATCCTCAACGTGCCATCAACTTGAAAATATTATTCCAACGCCCACAATCTAATGCCTAGTGCAGATAGATAAAAGTATACTTGCAAATTATTTCAGCTACGCAAATTCGAATCACAAAAATTCAACCAAACTTTATCAAAAATTTAACTATGCGATTTACTTCGATTTTCTAATGATAGGCACGAGGTTGGCATTCGATAGCAGTTTAGTTGGAGTTTCGTGGTAGTTCCGTGGCCAGAATGTGCGTTCTGCGTGACTCCCATCCGTAAACGTTCAGTTCCTTGAACCTGCCGAAATGACCATTTCCATGGACGCCAGTCACGAAAGCCAATGAATGGGCGAAGGGGTTTTTCTAAACTTTTTTGCCATATTTTTTGTTTTTATTACTGGCCGCAATGATGACTGCGAAAAAACTCGTCTATTTAGCGCCAATGCCTGAAAAAGTTTAAAAACAAACAATGTAAACATTATGGTTCTGAGTTTGAATTTGGAATGATTGATGAGTTTTGATTGACTTATTCAAACGCAGAATGGTGATGTAGTGCCATACCCTAGCATATCCGTTAGACGAGGTCGACAAAATTAGAGTTGAAAAACTGTTTTAACTGATAGCGAGGACTTAGTTATTTTTTTAACTTGACTTCAAGTGATCACAAAGCAAAGTTTTTAACTTTCAAGGTTTGTCCTTACTATTCTAACCACGAGAGTCGTTTCACCTAGTGCTCTTGCCAAAAACGGCCATGTATGAGTACGTGTGGAATTTACAATAGTTAGTGTTATTATTATATGGGTGACGTAAGTGTTCGCGACATCAATCGCATGGTCACGATGTCAAGGTTTACAGATTACTTGCTTGAAAGGAATATTAAGCAGCAATCGAGATTAACCTGTTATGGGTTTGAAAATAAATGGCAACTGAACGTGTCTGGATATGTAAGATTAAGATTAGAGAAAATGTCAAGGATACTTTTTATCTAGTTTGAAAGGACGATTAGAAGTTGATTAGGTTTTGAGGTAGAGAAAATGCCTAAGTGTTTCTTCCTTGTGAATTGAATTGAAAATCCTGGTAGTAAAGTTTATTGACTCGGAAAGTTACGTATCAAGGGACATTGCATCAAATCGCTCAGTCGTACAGATAGCATAATTCGATGCGATGACGCTCACGCGAATTTTTTAGTAGCGCGCGAACGACGACCGGCGACCGACGCTCGCCGCCAACTGAACGCTCTACGAGCAGCGAACGAATTCAAAATTTCGAATTTCGAAGTGCAAATGAGTGTTTGAGTGCCAGTTTTTTTATGGTGTTGTGTTGAAAGGTTGCTTATGCTAGGGCGTTTTTTTAAATATTACGTTTAAAAGATAATTTCGTTTTTTTTCTAAAGTATAGGTGATATATTCGTTTGTTGCCAAGGGTTTTATCAGCAAAACCTTGACTTAACTCGTTCTGTAACTCGGTTCAGTGAAAAGCGTTTTCTTTATATTTTTCTTACTCTTCGCGTTGGATTATCTGGGATTGTATACAAATGATAATGCCGTATCAGTTGAATAATAATATTATCTACAGTGCCGGCCTGGAATGTCATTCAAGTTTTTATACCTAATTAAATATTAACTTTAAAAAGCGATGAAGTAATCGGTTTTGACCGAAAGTTGACTTCGTAGAACTGGTTAATAAGTGACCACTTCAGGTCACAACCACTTTTTGCAGGCCCTTTTCTCGCACTGTTGAAATGCATCCAAATTTAATTGTTGAGACTGGATCCTTGCGAATTCAATATTTTGTTGTTATGAAACTGCCCGTCAGACATATTATATTGAATTTGCGTTCCGATTAGTTCTATCAATACAAAAGGTGTGAGAAATAAAAACGTGCATTTATATTAGTCCATTATCAGATAAACTTTATGACTGAATTAAAGTTCGATATCTTATTAAGATAGTTTATGTATAAAAGATAACTCAGTGTATGCAGTTGGTATCTTCTATCGTATCTTGTAATCTTGTTAGATAACGGCTAGTAGAATATGTCAGTTGTTAAAAACACTATTTACAAAAACAAATAACGTTTGCCCTAAATGCAATAAACAACAATTTCTGAACAAAACAATTACAACTACAATTACAATTGCTGAACACAACGCTTTAACATTCCGAGATGAAAACACAAACAATCTATTCTATTTAAAACATTATCAACTTTAGAAGTTAACAAGCAAGAAAGTTACAATGTTAATGTACAGGCTTTCTGTACTACTAACGTTAAACTATAAACGTTATTTCATAACACAACAATGACATCACCTGTTTCAGTAAAACGAAACCAAATACGCGGCAGGAAATACTTGTCTGTGGGCCATTGTTTTTTTTTTCTAAGTCTGGCTGATGACAGATCTTTGAGATCGTTTGTGTGGAAATGAACGAGGAAAACTAACTGCCAAAATGAGTTACGTTAACACCACGTTAACACTTAAAATAGAGAACTGTCATTTTAACTTTTTAAAGGGTAGAGCCAAAGGGAACGAGTGCCATTGCCGCATTATGCCTTGCGCTAGTTGCGTTGCGGCACCAATTTCTTAAAAACTTATTATTTAGGCTTTAAAAGGAACAATACCATTCTTATCCAATTTTCTTTCTTGCTATAGCCAAGAAAAACATTTTAACCTCTATTTCTTCAGACGAATACCTACCTACTGAAATATTTTCCTTCCGTGACAGCAATTTTAAGTGTGTTTTTGTTCAGCCCCCATTTTTGATCGGAAAACATGTTTACGTTTTGGAGACTGCGGGCCCGGCTTTGATGGTTACCTAGTACCTACAAAATCTTACCAATTCTGAACGTGATCAAAATGTAAGAGTAACGAAGGAAAGTTCATATATATTTTTTACTGAAATTTACTTATTTAAAAGTTCCACGACGTATTATTAAGATTCCCATCATCAGTAGTTAAGGACATTCCTTTACTTGTTCCTTTCTTTGAGCGTATTGCCGATTTTTAGTAGTTAAAATGATTTTTCTATAATTTATGGTGTACGTTTATCTGTGTTTATCTATGCTATCTTAAATGAGTTTTTGTAAACACGATTTTGCGGTAACGCCAGAGACAATCTTGGTAACCCCAGTGACATCTGTCAATTAATGTCCTGTCAATTGCTTAAACGTTAACTGGAAGAGATCCCTTGAAGAGCTAAATTCGCCTCTGTACATGTTATTTTTTTTTTATGTAAACTTTCACTTTGATTATTATGTGTGAAAGAGTTTAACATACATTAGTGTGAGTAAAATAGATGATTGGATTAGCGTGTACTTTCTTCTCTCTTCCATATGCATCGTTGAATGCATTCTTCAGTTTACGTCTAATTTTTCCGCAACAATAAACTCTCGATCTTATCTCTACGTTTTCATCGTTTATCTTTCCAATTCATGCATGCACGTTTTGTTTATGTATGACGCGCGGTCCCCCGCCTAACCTCGATTAAGTCAGCATACGGCAATTTGTTTTGGTCCACAAAGGTATAAACTGCGTATGTTATACGACAATTTTATGAGTTCAGAAATTTTTAGTTTCATTTTATACAACGGTACAATCGAAGACGAATACGTCACCATTAAAGACGGAACTGCGAGAAAGTGTCATTTTCCGAAATGGAGGCATATGGGAGGCATGCAGAATGCATTATGAAATTGATATATCGGTTCGAGCATAGACAATTCTATTAGCTCCCTTTTTATGGTCGGCTAAGTTTGTAGGTGTTTGTATCTAAATAGAGAACACTATTTTGGATACAATACAATTTAGTTATTCTTTATTGATCCCCACAAAACAGCGTGAAAAGGTACGAATTAGAGAAAAACATAAGACACCCAATATCTTTCAGACAGCCATTACAAAGAAAATTATTTCAATGGAAAGGGCAAAGGAAGTATTGTATTTAGTAAAGGTTTAACATGTAGACTATCTAAAACTCGGAGCTTTATTCTCTTTCCGGTGGGGCAATCGCTTTGTATCTTCATTATTTTGTCTTTAGCCTTCTGAAGCCAGAGTTAACATCATGGTGATTATCTATTCCGTCAACATCGAAATGAGAAAACTATAGAACTGTGTACAACGCAGTGGCAGAGAAGCCGACCATAGTCTATTTGGTAGACTATGTTGGATAGCCTAAATAAAACTGTATGTGCCAATTGTCAAGTAAACAGCTCTGCGTTTTGTACGTTTTAAATTGGCGTCATATTTTTAGTTCTGCTATTCGACGCCTGTGTCGCTGCTAGTTAGAAAACTTTGAAGCACTTTATTCACTTACGATAAGATTCAAAGTTGAACCAATGGCTAAATATTGAAAGCCCCTTTTCACCTGCTTCACCCCGTCGCAAAGTGGTGACGCTAGGCTTGCAACAATCCGAACAAGTAAGCAGATCTATTGTCTTCTTATATCGATGTCCGTCAACAAGACTGTGCTTAGCTCTTTAGGGTCTAGTCTACAGGATAGTTGTCACACTTCCATAGATATAGTAACGTTACTTGTTTTTGTTTTAAGACTAAGGTCTTTTGATAGACATCCAAAGAAAGCACCTCGTGCACCATTGATCAGAGATTTGGCAGCGTTCGCACTATAGAATGCGTTCACGTACTATTTTTACGCAGTGCCATATGACATTGTTGTCGTTTACCATCCTTAAAACTCATTTCGGTCTCATATCGATCTTCTGTACTTGAAAATAGGGCCTACGCTTTATTTGGCGAAGCGCACTGTGTTTACTGTTGTGCTTTTGTTTTCATTAGATCTCTCACTAGTTTGTATATTTCGTAATGGACCTCTTTGCTTGTCTCTGTCGTTCTGTGAGTTTTTTTTAATTTTCGTTATGAGTTTGGTTCCATGAATTGATCGTGTTAATGGGTTCATTTCATTCAGCTCAAGAGGTAAATATTGTAAAATAATAACAATACATCATCAGTTTGTTACATACGTTTTTACACCAGTTGGCTCGCGTTACGGACGTCCGGAGTCCGTTTTTTCTGTGTTAAGATTTGTTGTGATAATGCTAAAGACTTTTTTGTTTTTAAATTACACAGGTAATTACTTTAAAGGTCGGAAACTAAAACGTGTAAAACGACTGGTGCACTATTTGCCTTAAATTCAGTAGTCAAGGTTGCAGTTAGTCATTTCTGTGATGTGATGCCGGTTTTTTTTAATTTGCTCCACCCGTGTCCAAGGTCTTGGGCTTGAGAAGTGGATTTGGTTTTATAATGAAAACTGGTTCTGACTTGACTATTTAAATGTCACTTTAGCAAAAAAAACATAGGTACCGATATTATTTTTTAAAATCAAAGCTCACGTAAACACTAGTTTTTGCATTTTTAGGGTTCCGTACCTTAAAAGCTAAAAAGAAAGTCTTATTTTACTTAAAAGAAAGAAATGTTCTGCTGGTACTTAAGTTTGAGTCCCTAAGTACTTAAATTTGTTACAAAAAGCCACAAAATTCTATAAAATAAATTAAAGACTTAATAATACAACTTTTCTTTTTCGGCATTGATATCCCTGTTTATCATCTTCGCGTACGGCTTCATATTAAAATACAGCTTTTATTATGCGCTTGCGCAGTCCCTGTTGATTTACGCCGTCCGACTGGGGAACTCATCTGGGCCACTGACCCGATTAAGGGTTCTTTGAATCGCTGCCAAAGTCAAGTGGCTATCAGAATTACAATGTTAGTCATTGGAAAAAAAGTTCAAAACTACATAATGATTTCATTGTGTAAAAATTATTTTCACATGATTTTCATTATATTTCCGTCCTGTTTACGCAAATTAAGGGGGTATTTTGTGAAGCCAAGCACGGTTCAGTAGTTCCAGAGATTACCCCCTACATACAAACAAAAAAACAAACAAACAAAGTTTACCTCTTTATTATATTAGTGTAGACTAGCGGACTTAGTAGCCTATGTCCGCCAGGGATAGTGTAACTTTCTATCTGTGAAAGAATTTTTGAAATCGGTTCAGTAGTTCTTGAGATTACCCCCTACATACAAACAAAAAAACAAACAAACAAAGTTTACCTCTTCATTATATTAGTGTAGATTAGTGTAGAACTGTAGATGTACATTAGTGTAGAGTAATCACCCCTTACATAGAAACAAACAAACAAAGATTTTAATGTAGACAACGCTTTAAATTGATGTTAAGCGTATTTTAACAAAATGAAATAGTAGATAGGTACTGAAAATTATGTTCAGCAGTCACTAATGACTTGTCTTGAACGTAAATGGTTGTTATTTCTCCACGCCTCATTGTTTGCTAACACCTACTTTACAATTTGTTTGAATATGTTTTGCGAACGTTAAACAAAATCAGTAGCTTGTTTGCTATCGTCTGTTTATGTTTCTAGAGCGAATGGCTTTTATTACTATCGAAGTTCAATGTTTGAGTGAGTTCTTTATAGGATTCCGTACCCAAAGGAATCAAGCGGAGCCCTATTGCACTCGCTCGTCCGTCCGTCTGTCTATCCCTCTGTCACAGGACCGTATCTTTAGAAACGTAAGGCAGACATTTGAAAGTTTTAGAGTGTGTTGTACTTAATATGACCGTTTAACAACAAGAAATAAAAACAAAATTAATGGGGTTCCCGCATACAAGATTTGTGTTTTTCCCCATCCAAGACCGTACTAAACGACAACCGCCATACTCCAAGTTGTCATTTAGTACGGTCATTATGTCTCTTGGAGACTTTTGGTCTTGTAGGTGTTGTGCTTTCCAAGCTTCCCTATCGAAGTAAAAGAACCCAATTTCATAAACGCGACAGGCGACAGGTGACAGTGACGGTTCGGTATCCATTGTTTGCCCACTATGATGGTAAGTATGTAAGTCGTTGTCGACACAGTAATGTACGGCGAATTGTCACAGTCACCTATCGCGTGTCGCGTTTATGAAATTGGGCCTAGCTCTTTTACTCCTCTGTACGACACGACACCAATCTTCTCCTTCACTTGATCAATATAACTTCTAGATCTGCCCATTTCTTTACGGTCGTTATCTATAGGCGTCACAGAAGCAAAAATATTAGGTATTCATTTTAATATTGGCCCATCCACTCCATCATATCCGCAATTTGGAAGAATGCCGCCATTGGATCATTGATCTATATTTAGAGATTACTATGTCATAACTTCGCAGTGTGATCATAGTAAATATTTATGTGACTAACTTTTGAAGATGCGATAGTAAAATAACCACACATTTTATTTATTGCAATTAAATTATACGATAGAAAGAAGGAAATCGTTAAATAGCTATATTTTTTTCTTATAAACATTACTTTTTCATTTCTATTAAGTACGTTTTGATGTCTGATTACTCTACTTGGTATTTCAAAAGCCTATACTCCTAATCTCTAAAACTATACTTAGGTACAACTATACTTAGGGACAAAGCTACTACCAATCAATATCTTTTATTTCTAAACTACTGCCAAACTAGATTTTTTAAACAACTGTCTTACTTAAAGAGAAAAAGACGCTTTAACAACCCTTATAATGCGGAAACCTGCAAAGTGGCTACGTTAGATACATGATAGGGACTAACAATACAATTAGTAAACGAAACCGTACGAAGAAGTAAGAAGAGCGTTAGTAAAATAAAACAATTGACAATATACCTAAACAAAACAAGTTTATGTAAACTATAATTATGTAACTCATTTTTACATATTGCGTTGTTTTCAAAACGGTGTCAAAGTGTCAAGAGCAAGCGGTCAGCGCACCGGCGCGGCAGCTTGCGCGCGCATCTTTTCCTCCGCATTTCCTATCGAATCAGCCAGTCACCAGCATAACCTCAAAACTAACTGAACAGCTGTTTCACTGAACCTTAAAAACCGTATAGTTAATTAGAGTTAACAAAGTAATTATACCCATTGGCTAGACGCGCCGGACGCCATTGCCGAATAATTTAAATTTAGAATCGGTAGTTTTTTCGATTTACGGCTTTCTGGCTTCCATTCAGCTTTCAGCCAGTACGATTGTTAGCTGTCTTTTTAACTCGTTTTTTTATTAGAAAAAAATACGCATGTTTATTATTTTTAATTTTGTTAACAAACAAAACGTTGCCAGTTTACCTTCTTTTATAACAGTTGCGTTTGTAATGATTTAGGTTACATTTTAGATAAAACTTTTTATAAGTGATGTCTAGCAGACATTGTGTGAAATGTGCGTGTTATGTGAGAAGTGTTAAGTGTTAGTGTTAAAAAAACTGTGACAATGGAGGAGTACGAGTATGACTTCGCGTACGAGTGCCGGGTTGGTATACTTAAACACATCTACAATTTAAAAAATTAAAATAAAAAAACCGTCGAAAAACCGTTCTCACCTCCTCCTTTTATGGATTCGGTTAAAAAGAGAGAATATTACATGCCTAAATTGAACTACGGTGGTTTTTGCGTGTTTGCGATGTAATTTGCCCCCTATTATTACAAAGCTGACAGGCTCATTTTTTTAATGTAAATGTCACCTTTGTCCTAGCTATTATAATTTTACAAAGTGTCCAATGGGAATAGAAGACCCGGCTCCTCCACCAATTTCTACTAATCATTAATTTGCAATGATGATAGATAGAAAACCTGTTTTTGAATTTTAATAAGAAATTATTTGCTGGTAAAATTGTACTCCGGCCCTCGCAGTTGCCTTAGTTTCCTTTATGGTTTGTTTAGTCTATGGTACAGTCAGCTGTAGATATATATATATACAGCCATAGCGTCAAAATATGTATACATCGACCTTTTAGAATACGTTTACTTATTTTTCTTTGTGTTGTCATTGCAGCATATTAACGTATATATATTTATGATGCTGACCGTACTTAAAAATGGCCTAAAAAGCCACTCATACCTAGTTTCCCTATCTTTGACATTGCTAATGCATCTAAAGCCATTAAAAAAAAAACATTCGGGGTATGCATTAAGGTCGATATGTCAAACTAACGTCTTGCTCTATAGCTCTTATGGTGACAGTTTGCTATATGCTATTGAACCTTAGGTGGGTTGGAAATTTAATTCCTTGACTGTACCCTTTGACTGAGATCCCAGGTTTTGCAGCTCAGGCTTACATTGAGGGGACTGCCATCAGGGGAGTTATTCTCTAAGCCCAACAGGGACGAGCTCGACGTTAGGGCAGCTCCATGTCTTGCTCTAGCGCACCAGCACGAGTGAGCGAGACAGGCCATGCTTCGACGTCGAGTTAGACGCTCATGCGCGTATAGAATAACAGTGCTGACTTCCGTAACATCAATCATGCTTACTATTCCCTTACGTAAATGTGCAGGTTTCCTTTACGTAGTTTTCCCTCAACGTTACTAAGAGTCCGTTAGTTTAAATGTCAGACCAATGTTTTAATTGCTCAGTTAGATAATTGACATTATCGAAATTAAGCTATTATTTAGACAAGGAATCCGTTTGTTTTCAATGACGCGAAACAAGTACGTCAATCCCAAAAATGACGCTGGTTTTGTTTTTTAAAAGTGTATTTTTCCGGCTGCAGTTCGAGCTGTCAAACAATTAATATTTCAAATACGCGGAAGAACTGCCACTATAAAAAATACACCTGTTTGCTATGATAATAATTAACTATCTGTTACCCCGCGGTTATTTCGGCGTGACATTTGAATTCGAGATAAAAAGTATTCTCTGTTAATTCAGGGTTAAAGCTATCCATTTTAAATTTCATCTCAATTCGCTCAGTCGGTTTAGCAGCGTTTTAAATTTCCTATATTACTTTACATTAAGAGTACTTTAATAAAACCCAACATTGAAAGTAAAAAATACTTTTAGACGCAGGGGTGCGACCCTCAGGGTAAAGTAACAATGTGATGACCTAATTCGTGTGGAACTTATCTGAAACCCTACCTAAGTCTAAATTTAGTCTCGGTTAGTCTGAACTTTATTACTCCAGCACATGCGAGCTTTTATGATTTTATGTAGGACTTAGGGTAAAATGTTTGAGTTTTACGATAGTAAATCTCTTTATTGTGAACGAGCATGATGATGATGTTACGTCTCTGTGTCAGAAAAATTTGAAACATATGTCGATTGAAACTTGGAAAAAAAAAGCACCAAAAACACTTAAAGGATGCGATTAAACCATAAAATCTAGAATATGCTAGACGTCGAGTGTGCGAGTGTGAAAATAATTTTTTATGGTAGTTGCTCAAGTAAGAGAGAGCAAACAAACAGCATCATTAGTAATCTGTTTCGATTAGTAGATCAACCCAAGTAAGCCTGCTTTAGTGTGAACTTCCGCGTTATTTTAAATCTCATAGCACATTTGACCGATAAAGATGGTAATATCTGTTTGTTTATCTATGCTAGTGTATACTTAGTTTATGGATAACAATAAATAATCAGTCGGATATCGTAATTGCACCACGTGGATTATCAAATGAAAATTTTCGCGACCAACATTATAGTTTTAGTTATTTTTGTACAAACTCAAAACCACTTTGCGACGGCGCACCGCCAAGATCTGCTTTGCAAACCTTTGCGGCACCTATTCATAAGTTTCATAACCTGAGTTACAGGATACTTAGCGAACTCGCGTCGTTGGTTTTCAGTTTTGATCTTTTGCCAATATCATTCGTAGTCAGCAGGGTAATAGCGACGAGCTCTACGTCAAGTCATTGCTTGATTACTCGCAAAGCAGTGAGAGGGCGCTACTTATGCTTATTGTTGCGCTTAGAGCATCTAAAGCAGTCTAAATGCGCCATTCTTCTCTATTTCACGTTAAGTTTAAGCCTTCGTCTCTTGATCAGCAACTTTTCATTGCAGCGTCTCGTGGAGGCAATGGCTCCGCGGTCGGCGCGCTCCTTCCGCCAGGAGTTCAATATGCAAGACCTGGCCAGCTCGACGGAACACACCTACACCTATAGCTCCGAACAGTAAGTGGGAAGGCTTTCGAAGCGGCAACCAATGAACAATCAAGTCTATTGAGGGTAGGACAAAAAGTTGCTGCTGCATTTTGACAGTGGTCCTAACAGACTGGCCCAGGTTTGTTTTATCCCTCCCTGCGTCTCTGTTAAGCTAGTGTCATAAGAAAGGGACGCGCATAGAGATAAACTAAACTTGGCAGGTCACAGGTTCTATTTCGGCAATAAACTTTTGAACCTACTGGTAAAATACGAGAACTAAGTTGTTTAAACGGATATTCAATTCTAAATAGCACATGACAGTGCTGAATACTAAGAAATTGTCATTGCAACAAACACGTGAAAAAAATTGGTTGCTGCCGAGCGTTTGTGTTTTTGATTGACTCTATTGATTTTCTTAATTAAATATTATTTTGCTAATTATAATTTACATGATAGAATTTAAGAAAAAAATACGCAGAAAGTTGCACCCTTTTTTCATTTGATTGAGAATGTCAATAGAACCGCTCTGTGTTTCTGTTTTTTTTACAACTGCCTTTTCCCTAACAGATACGTCAGGACGTCGCATTCGACAGAGTTAGACGGACAAATACCGGTAGCAAACGGCAAACTAGTCTCGCCCAACTACACGACCAAAACAATCATAGAAGACGACCGACCTGACATAAGGAATCTCAAACGCGTCCACAAAATGTACGAAGGACCTAATATCATAGAGTCCAGAGGCATCATCCACCCAGAGACAAAAGAAATCCTCACAGTAGGCCAAGCAATCAGTATGAGAATACTTGATGTAAGAACGGGAAGGTTACTATCTTCCCCTGAAACGAGACAAACTATGACGATAGAACAAGCAGCCAAAGAAGGTCTCATCGATCCTAAATTAGCCGCAAGGTTAACAGGACCCTGCGGGATGACTGAAGATGGAAACGAAGTCACATTACTAGAAGCAATACAGAGCGAGCTGTACGACGCCGAGCAAGGACTGGTGGATCCAGCAGAGAAGAGAATAAAGGTATCCGTTGAAAGCGAGAGTCCGAGCGCACAAGGAATGAGTATCTCTGATGCTCTTAATAGAGGACAGGTTGATTTACAAAGAGGTCTCTACAGACTACCTAATGGCAGCTACATAACTATTGCCGAAGCGTACCAGAGGGGTTACCTTATCTACACTGAGATTATTAAAATAAAGTCAAGCGTTTTGTCTTTATCTGATGCGATTAATCAAGATCTAGTAGATAATAGTGGTTGGATACTGGACAGAAATTCAGGCGACAAATTTCAATTAGACGTTGCTATCAAAAATGATTTAATCAACCCCCATATTAGGGAGGTCGTTGACCCCAAAAATGATATTAAAATTACGCTTGCTGAAGCGATAGAAAAGAATATAATAAATACTAAACATTCGAAATATATACACAATGTTACAAAAGAGAAACTCTCATTCAAAGACGCAGCAAATAAACGTTTAATTTGTAAACCCATGACACTTAAAGACGTTTGTGATAATAATTTAATGACAAATGACGGTAAAATTCTTTCGCCCGCTAAGAGAACGCCTTTAAATATTTTAGAATCTATTTCTGTTGGTGTCCTGGACAGTGATAGCGTTAAATGTATAACAGATACAAAATCAGCTCAACTGCTAACGCTGTCCGAGGCGATGGGTGCTAGGATTGTTCAACCCGATAGTAAATTCCGTGATAATCTGACAGGTGAAATCTGTACCATTCCTGAAGCCGTAGATCGTGGCCTTATCACGTCCGTTTCTCAGAGATCCATTTTCGATATCGACGGTTTCAGAGATCCAAAAACCGCGGAATTTGTCTCATTTAACGTAGCTTTGAGCCGGGGTAATCTTAAATACGTAAACGGTGAAACTTTCCTTAAATCCGAAAGTGGAGACTTCGTTTATTTAGACGATTGCACAAAGGTGTCTATAATAAGACCTGAAGTCTTAGAAATGTTTAATCGTAGAATAGGCGTTTATGAAAATGGGAAAGAGCTCAGCGTCTTAGACGCTGTGTTTAAAAATATTCTTGATCCGAAAACAGGGTATTTACTAGACGCGACGACAAAAAGGCCCATTCCTTTCAACAAAGCCGTTGAAATTAACATGATAACACCAGAGGGCGCGGCGTTACTAAACTCACTTCTAAATATAACGCTAACTTTACAAACTGTGACAAAAACAGTTAAGCGATATGTCACTGTTACCAATACTAACTTGTCTGAAAGATCGGAAACGATTATTACGTTCGCAGAAGCCGTAAAGCGAGGGCTCATAGATGAGAGCACACAAATGTTCACAGACCCGCTTACTGGGACTGTATTTCCAATTCAACAAGCCCTTGACCAAGGCCTTTTAGGTGTAGAAAAGAATGAACCCCGTGTGATTCAAGTACAGCAGGACCATATGAGCAAAAAAGATTTAATGCCCGGGCAAGTAGTAGAACTTAAAATTACAAAGAAATCATACATCCAGGACTTACCGCATAGCCCTGAAAGTAAAGTGAAAAGTGATACTTGCCCTGAGACCATAAAAAGCCCAGATTACGTTGTCCGCGATAACATACAATCGCAAGATAACTTAACGCAGGAAATTAGGACAGTTATATCAGAATCGGTTGTCAATGAACCAACTGTGACTTCAATGACTATTAAGAAAAATACGATTGAGCTACCTCGCGGCGGTTGGTCCCTTAAAGACGCGATAGAGCAGGGTCTATTTGATCCACAATCTGGATTATTCACTATTCCACATACTGATAGGGTCCTCGATTTTGAAGAGGCATTGAGACTAAACATTATCAATCCTGACTCTGCGAAGGTAGTTGACCCACGGAATAGAAAAGAAATTCCCTTAGACAAAGCCCTCGAAATGCGTATCCTTGACAACACCGGGCGCTACAAGCAAACATCTGGAGTCATCACCATGAAAGTAGCAATTGAAAGAAAAGTAATCATTTTCTTGCAATCGTCTATTTCAATGTCATCGCAAAAAGTTATAACTATAACCTCCGTTGCCGGTATGCCGGACAAAATGGAAATTTCTGAAGTACGTGACTCCTCGCCTTACGACGTGATCTCTGAGGATCAGTCCGCATTTGAACCAGTGCAAGTATCCCCTGGTGTTATCTTTGATCCAGCTACTGCACTAGTTATATCTACTACCTATGGTGTTTCAGAAAACATCTTGGAAGCCGTGGATCGGGGTGTAGTACCGGCAAATACAGTAAAGGTCATCGAGCCTCAAACCGGCATTCCAATCGCCCTTAAACAAGCTATAGAAAGGGGCATTATTGATAGGAAAACTGGGGAATATAAAGATAAATCAGGTAAAAAAATGAGTCTTACAGACGCCGCCAAAATAGGTTTGCTAGCGGTGGTAGGAGCGCCACTTGTTGGTGCATCTAAAATTATTCAAGTTGTTAAAAGCACAATGGTCGTTGACCCTCGAACAGGTGAAAGACTACCGATGGAGGTGGCATATGAAAGAGGCTTGGTAGATCCGGTCACTTATAAGAAATACGAAGAATCATTGAGGGATAAAACACCTGATAGTGACTCAACGGACTATGCCAAAGAAAAAAGAATACCAGGTACTAGTACCACTAAAATTTCTCAAGTGTCTACTAAGCCCATCTCTGTAGGAGCTGCCGTATCTGAGGGTTTTATTACAGTGGAATCGATACAAAACAGTTTGTCAGCTGATAATAGGCAAGTTATAGAATTGCCAACGGAAAAATCTAAAGTATTACACCCTGCAGATGTTATACAAATAACTAAAGTCACCGGTCAAAAACCGAAGTTTAATGTCAATATAGCTAAAGAACGATTTATTGACTCGCAATTGGAAACCAAACCGATTGTTCTACAAAAATTGAGGAAACAAGTAATTTTACCGTTAGAAGCCGTCGAAAAGGGTATGATTGACAGAGATACAGCGACCATTTTGGAAGCTGTCAAGGTGTATAGAGACGAAAACGGATCGCCCATGACTCTCGAAAAGGCCATTCAAAAAGGCTTGATTGACGAAAACAAGGGAAAGATTGTCGATCCAGTACATGGCGATATTGTTACTATAAAAGAAGCTCTTAAACGAGGTTTCTTGGATGGTGAAGGCCAAAATGAAGTATTAATCCCGCTAGCTAAAAGTTTATCAATCCCTGAAATTTTAGAACAAGGCTTATTAAATCCAGTAACAGGGAAAATTATTCACCCCGAGACAGGAAGTCAATTGACACTCAGAGAAGCAATCATTTGCGAAATAGTGGACCCTCTTTCTGTGGTAACTGTCGGTCCTGGCCGAAAAATAACGCTTGCTGAAGCTATTGAAAGAAATATAATTGACAATGATAAGAACGTGCTTAAGACTAACGATGGAGCGATAGATTTAGTTACTGCTGTGAATGCAGGAGTTTTTCCGGAGCCTGAAATTGTAAAGTCAGCCGAAAACATTCCACCTGCAGCAATGACCCTTTCAGTTGCGATTAAACAAAACATCATCAATCCTAACACAGGTGAAATCAAACATCCTCTAACAGGAAAAGCAATTTCTATAGAAGAAGCGGTCAAAAAAGATCTTATAATGGCTATACCCTATCCACAATCGAATGAAACGATAACATTAAATGAAGCTTTAGAGAAAGGTGCATTAAACCTGAAAAATGCAACTTTCACGGATCCTAAAACTAAAGAAATAATCCCACTAGACCAAGCCATGGAACAGGGTCTTCTGGCTGTCAAGCCAAACACAGAAATTATGCAAGCTGGTGGTGTGGTGACGACTATTACTGAAACATTTACATCTCAACATACAATAACGACAAAAATGATAGAGCTTCTGGCTGATTACGTCTTAGTTAACGCAAATGAAGTACAAAATACTAAGTCGGGAGAAGTAATAACGATTGATGAAGCTAGAAAAAAGGGTATCGTTAGAGATGAACAAGTAAGCAAAGAGCAATTTATAACTAGTGACACAAATATAAGCTTCGAAGATGCGCTTACTCACGGATACATAAACATTGAACAAGGTACCTTCACTCATCCTAATACTGGGGAAACTATACCCATTGCAGAGGCTGTAAGTACTGGGTTATTGAACACCGAGATGCCAAAAGAAGCAACTGAATTAAAACCGAAAAGCGAATTGGAAATGCTTGACTTAAACGAGGCATTTGATCTTTTGTACGATGAAAGTACGCAGAAGTTCAGAGATCCGAGGTCTCCTGATAAAACAGTCACGTTTAAAGAAGCCTTAGATAAAAACATTATCAATCCTGACTCTGTAATATACAACATAAAAGCTGGACAGCCAGTTACATTAAAAGAGGCTGTGGATTCAGGTCTAATCGATAAAAAGTCGGGCAAGCTAAAAGAACCAAAAACTGGCAAGTCAATTGACGTTAAAAACGCTGCTAAAATGGGCTTGGTAGCCGTAGTAGCCGCTCCAGTTCTGGCTGGTATGGCCATAGTTCAAGGAGCGAAGACTTTGACGAGTAAGATCATGAAACCGAAACAAGAAACTGCTCAGGCGACTGAAACATCAAGCAGGATAATCACAGGAAAGGCAGTTGCATATGATACTGTTGACATTCGGAAAGTAGACGAACCTAACAAATCTATCGTAGAACGACACGAAGCCGCCCCTAAGCCTGCATTACCTTCAAAAATATTGCAATCGCATGATTTAACCTTAGAAGAAATCCAACCAACTACAAGCAAAATTATTGTCGCAGAAAAGACAACTGAAGATGCACCTAAACCTGCTAAAGTGCCATTACGCACAATGGATGAGCTTAAACCAGCGGATACTAAAATTGTGACTGTGAATGAAAAAACCACTGTCTTTGAAAGAGACATTAAGCCGAAAGAAGCCAAACTTGAACCGACACCAATCACGAAGAGTGACGTTGCACCTGTACAGAAAAAACATAAAGAACCTAAGCCTGCTAATGTCGCTACTCCTGTTCAAGATATTCTTAAGGAGATGCCAAAGCCCCATCAAGCGGTCTTAGAAGAATTATCTAAACAGCAAAAGCTACCCAAAGAGCAAGACTTGAAGGCTGACGTTGACAAAAAAGGTAACGTTACAGAGAAGGGAATATCTTTCAAAGAACCATCATATTTAGATTCTGTTACTGAAGAGACATGTATTACGGAAGCAGGCTCGAAACAAAAACTTAAGCTAGCAGATGAAATTGACGAAGACGCTAGACAAGTGATACAAGAATTCCGACAAACTACACCAGACGGTGATGAAATCACGACTATCGTTAAAACTATTGTTACGACGTCAGAGCCTACAGAATACGTTACTGAACAGACAACAAGCACGGTAGTTACTAAATCTTCTAAAATCACTACTGTCGAGATTACACAGAATGAATCTACGTCGTATCACGTGAGAAGTGAAGAAGTCACAGCACCTCATGAATATAGTGAAAGAACAATACAAAGTTATGAAACTGAATTCTCTGAAATTCCTGATTTGATGGATAAATCCGCTGCAAAAGACGAGCTAGCAAAAATATCATTAATCAAAGTTGATCCCATGAAACCAAAACAAATTACGACAGCTGAATCTAAGGTACCAGATCATACAGATGTGTCACTTTCTAAGGACGATATTGCTCCAAAAGCTCAAGATTTGAAACATGATGTTAATGAACAAAGCGCTCCTGCTAAAGTAAGCCCGGTGGAAGTTACGGTTACAACACAACAAACTAAGTCAACTACTCCTTTAGAAGTGGCAGCGGGTGTTATATTTGATCCCGAAACAGCGGTTGTGATTACGACTGAAACAGGCATGCCTGATGATATTTTAAAAGCAGTCGATAAGGGAGTTATACCAAAAGATGCTGTTAAAATCATTGAACCTACAACTGGTAAAGAAATAACATTAAACGAGGCTATAAACAAAGGTATAGTTGACAAAAGTACCGGCGAAGTAAGAGATAAATCAGGGAAGAAAATAAGCTTTGCCGATGCAGTTAAATTTGGACTGGTGGCTGTTGTTGGCGCCCCAATCTTAGCAGTATCGAAGGTAGTTGAAATGGTTAAAAGTACGTCTATTTTGGATCCAAAGACAGGTGATAAAGTGGCTTTAGAAGAAGCACGAAAACGTGGTTTGATCGACCCAGAGACTTATAAGAAATGTATTGAGGTCATTAATGTTCACACTCCTCAACAGGGGGTCGAAATCAACGAAAACACACCTGTGTCACAACAATTAGCCCCTATACAAGGCGAGCAGCCTTACGTAACAGAGGAACTAGTAAACCAATCAACAACAACGAAGAAGCTTCCAGGTGAAGTTACAACTACGACGATCACTCAATACAAGCCAGTAGAAACAGAAACAACAACGTCTACTGTAGAGCATAAAACCATGGAAATTGTAGTCACTAAACACACTTCTACAGAACATGACGCAAAAGCCATGTCTGCAATGCTAATTGACGCTGAAAGGCAACCTCTTCGAGTAATTGATGAAATTACGGAACAAAACGTCACTAAAGTCAAATCGGATCCGTTGGAAATACTCTATGAAAACATTCCATTAATAGATGCGATCATGCAAGGCAAAATTGAACCTAAGGTTTGTAGGATTATAATTAACGGAATTGAATCACCTCTAACTGTGCAGGACTCTTTAGAACAGGAACAGATCAGTAGGTTCACACCTGTAGATGTAGTCTCCAAGAATATCGTTATTCTGAGAGAAATGAAACCAAAATACAGCGTAGCCATCTCTCAAAAGCTTACTCCAGAAGAGCTTTCTGAAATGGGTGTGTATGATATCGAAAAACAAGTATTTTTAAATCCCAAGACAGGTGCCAAAATATCTTTTGAAGAATTAATTTACGGTTTACAAATTTTCGACCCAGAATCTATTTTAGTCAAAGATTTGACGTCCAAATCTGATAATTATATTTCGTTCGATGAAGCTATCGCCAGACCTATTATAGACAAAACCACTGGGCACATGGTAAATCCTAAAACAGGAAAGCGCGTTTCATTCCTGGAGTGCGTACAAGTAGGTTGGATTGTTGAAAAACCAGAAGATGTTTCGGTAACTGAAAAGCTTACTATCGAATCTGCTTTAGAGCAGGGTTTGTACAATCCTAAGACCAGTCAAATTAAAGATATAAATACCGGGGAACTGGTACCTATAGGAACAGCGGTTGAAAGCGGCCTTGTTGATCATGAATCACTACTGATTAGGGTACCTCATTCAAATGAAAGTATTCCACTCTCAGATGCCATTGAGCGTGGTATTGTAGAAATTAGACATGGTGTCGTAACTATAATTGAAACTCAAGAAATTATAGAAATATCTTTAGCTATACAACGAGGCCTGATCATTATTTCAAGAAGGCCGATTTCGATCGAAGCTGTAATCGCAAACGACATGTATGAACCCAAGACAGGAAAAATTAAAGACACAGTAACAGAGCAACTTGTTACCGTTAAAGATGCTGTGGACAGGAAAATCGTTCATCCAACAATCTCTGAAATAAAAGACACAAAATTAGAAAAATTCGTGCCATTATCCGAGGCCCTTGATTCGAAACTTATCAATCCCGAGACAGGTAAAATTGTAGACAAAAAGACTGGGAAACACATTCCATTAGACGATGCATTGAAAAAGGGGTTAGTCGCTACAAAAACGGTGACTTACTCCTTGTTCGATGTCATCGAATTAGGCTATTATTCACCAGATTCATGCAAAGTATTGGACCCTAAAACAGGTAAAACGATTACTTTAAGTAAATCTATTCAAGATGGACTAGTTGACCCCTCTGATATTAAAATAAAAGAAGATAAATCTGAAAGAGTCGTGCCGTTCGAGCAGGCGGTTAAATCTGGTCTCATTGACTTAGAGAAAGGCATTATCACAGCACCGGTTCTAAATCTTAAAGACGCTAGTGAAAAGGGCTATTTGCTAAGCGACAAAAAACCATGGACATTACAGGAAGGTCTGGTCCAAGGCTGTTACGATTCGGACACAGGGTTATTGACTATCAACAACGTTACTATGACACTCGAAGATGCAATTAAAATCGGAAATATCAACCCCGAAGCCATGACCGTTAGGAACTCTGCAACCAGCGATATGATTTCTCTCTCGGATGCCATTAAAGCGGGTATTATTGATTCTAAAGAAGGTAAGGTTAGGGACCCTATTCAAGGCGATAAAATTTCACTAACAGACGCTTCTGAACGAGGTCTTATAGTCCCCGCAAAACGGAAATTAAGTTTGCCTGAAGCCGTTTTTAAAGGTTACTACGATCCTAAAACTGGCAAGTTCTCGCATCCTCAGAGCAAGGAAAAGATACCGACAGATAGGGCTATTAAAAAACGCATGTTAGATCCCCAGTCAACCTTAGTACATGTAGGTGGCAAGGCAATTCCCTTTGAATTTGCAGTCGACAAGGGTATCGTAGATGGTAGAACCGGATCGATTGTGTTAGGGGACGAAAGAATAGATTTTCGAGAAGCTTTCGAAAGAGGGATCTTAGTTGAAGTTCGCAAGCCACTATCCCTAATTGAAGCTATCGAGAAAGGCGTTTATAATGAAATCACCGGACTTTTCATGGACCCCCAAAGTGGTAAAAAATACACGCTTACGGAGGCAATTAAATTAAATCTAATCGACCCACATTCCGTTCATATTCAGGACAACAGATTAGGTAAATGGGACAAGATGACTATACCAGAGTCTCTGAAAAGTGGCGTTATTGACGACAAAACCGGCAAAATAATAAATATTAATGCAGATAATGAGGAAATAAGTCTTCGCCAAGCTTTTGAAATAGGATTGCTAGTCGATAGCAAAGCTTCTATTAGTCTTCAACGAGCTCTTCACCAAGGTCTTTATGACGATAGCACGGGTAAATTCATCGACCCGGTTTCTGGTCGTAAAATTACTTTACATGAGGCACTTAGGAGGTCTATCATTAGTCCTAAATATCTGTGTTATTTCGACAAAAAATCGGAAAAGCCGCTAACATTGGCAGAATGCTGCCGTAGTCAGATCATTGATAGGACAACTGGAAAGTTCCACGAACCATGCTCGGACGTTCATATCCCTCTATCTGATGCCATGAGCCTGGGTCTCATCGTCGACATCGAAAGTGCAGGGTTCACATTATACGACGCTCTTGCTATGAATTTATACAACATTACCGAACTCGCGTTCGTACATCCGGTGACCGAAAGAAAGATATCCCTAAAATCCGCAATAGTTGAAGAACTCGTTAATCCTGAGACATCGTTAATTAAAAACATCCCTTCAAGCAAATACATAAAATTAGATGAAGCTATAAAATTAGCAATTGTTGATGACAATAATAGTGTTTATGTTTTACCAAACGGCAATCAAATCAATCTGCTTGACGCTAAACATCGTGGACTAGTAGTCACGGCAAAGAAAGGCTTAAGCCTAGAGGAAATTCTTCGAAACGGCTTATTTAGGGCGGACAACGGCAAGATCGTTGATCCCAGTACTAATGAATTTATGGACATCACGAAAGCTATAGAAATTGGTCTTATGAATCCAGAGTTGACTGTTGTTAAGGACAGCAACACAAATAAGTACAAACCGCTTCCTCAAGCGATACAACAAGGTGATGTAGACGTCACTAAGGGTAGGGTACTAGATACTAAGGCCAAGAAAAGTTATAGCTTAGAGATCGCGTTCGACAAGGGTCTTCTTGTAACTATAGTACAACCAATCACATCACAGACGATTACCAAGCGCCACGTCTCAGACTCTTCGGCTCCAAAAGAAGCTATGCTTAGGGAATTTACGTTGGACGAGGCCATCAAATACGAATTTATTGATCCCGAAACGGCTGTTATTAAAGATCCTCATAAAAACAAATACATTCCATTAAAATTAGGTATAACTGAGGGTATAATCGATAAAAATGCTAAAGGATCATTCGATCCCCAGAGCGGTAGGTCTCGTACGCTTTGCTTCGTCTTTGAAAACGGTTTAATCGTGTATGTCCGCGAACCCCTAACGTTTGAGCAAGCGATAGAGAACGGTCATTTGAACGTCAACACAGCTCGATTTACTGATCCACATTCCAAAGAAGTACTTACAATTAAAGACGCAGCCACATTGGGCTATGTTGATGCAGACACGGCGCTTATAAAAGATAATCTCAAGAAGAGGTTAGTAAAACTACCTGAGGCTTTCCGCAAGGGCCTCATGGACGCAGAAAAGGGCAATATTCTGGACACCGAGACCTCTAAGCTTAACACGCTGCCATCGGCGATAGAGAGCGGTCTTCTAATGACACCAAAGAAGAGCTTCAGTTTGATCGAAACTCTTAACTTTGGCATCTACAACCCAACCACCGGGGCGTTGAATGATCCGTTTATAACGACTAGTGTCATAGATAGAAAAAGACTGAATTTAGGCGAAGCGATACAGCAAGGCATAGTCGATCCATCTAGCACTGTCGTCAAAGAACCAGACACAGGCAAGATCTGTCCACTAGTTCATGCGATAGAACAGAAATTGGTCGACCCCGTTGAAGGCAGACTAGTTTTAGATCCGAAGAAAGGCGTTACATTGGACTTAGTCAAAGCTCTAAAGAAAGGATACTTACTGCCAGCAGAAACTAGGGTAAGTTTTGATATAATTCTTGTTTTTTTTTGTGCTTCTATTAAGCAAAGGTGTTGCTTTATTTCTTACTCTACTCTAAAGGTGATCTATAAAGCGTTTGGCTTGAACATTGGCATGGCACGACACCCACAAGACTTACAGTGTCGATACATTATGGGTTACATGCGATTGGTGAAGTCACTATTGTGGCAGACACTTTGTCAACTCTTCTTTTTATTGGACCATATTTAAAACATCATAGGGGATTAGAATTTTGAATACATTTATTGTTGGGATTTCTGACGATTTTTAAACGATTATCTTAGTATGTTTTTAGTAAATTAAAATTATCATTATCATGTTTTAAAAATCGATCGGAATAACATTTTATAGTAATGTTCACTGTAAGAAGTAGTTAAAGCGCTTAATCACAAGGTCTTTGTAAATTTAAAATTGCCGCATAGTTGGCTTTACACTTAGGAATAGAGTAAAACTTTATACATAAACAAAAGTAGTAGATTATCAAAATTTCAACAGTCGAACTTATCATTTTTCTCAGCCTAGATATAGAGCTTAAGTTTAGGTTGTACCGCTTACAATTGTCAGTTTCCTACTAAACAGTGTTCTGTTTGAGCAAACTACCAATTGCGTAAGCGATTATGCTTATTCACATTGTACTAAGGCTCGATGTCTGTTGTTTTATTTCCAGCCGTTGCCTGCGATGCTAAAGAACCCTTTTGAGCTAAATCGTGAATGCTTGCCTGTGAGGGATCATATTAACGACGATATAAAGAATCATCACCGTCTCGCCAATACCTAACATCCCATGATCACTTTGTGCTAAGAATTTGCGAAAGAGATCGAATGGGTGTTCGTACCATACGTTCAACTATTCGAAGCTTCTTTTTGTTTGCTTTTCCCATAACGAGAACCAGTGAATTATGACTGGCTGGTTTCTTTTCGATAAGTAGACCCCGAAATAAGTCGATATACTCATTCCTTGGACCCGCTCACTCGTGGAATGCATGAAATATGCTATTGTGATGTTTACACAAGGCGGCCGCTCGCGACAAACATTCACAATATCATGAAATGGTAAAACATTTTCTACAAACACAGACACGGAAGGTAGTATTTATATTTTCGTCTTAATTTAAAATTTTAGTTTGTTCTGAGAATTTATTTCATTACGAGCTTGAAATTGTTACCACCGCTTCCAAATAAGCTCGGCGTTGTTTTGGTATATAATATTATTTAATACTAATTTGATATATTTTTATTTTAAATCACAAGTACACTTTCACTTTTGATACCTAATGCAATTGAGACATTGTACATCGAACGACTAATGAAATAAAGGCTCTTTCAAACGTTTTAAATGTTTTTCGTTCAATTTAAATTTACGTGTAATTTTTTTATTTAATTACTTTTAAAATACTTTCTTGTACCTACCTTACTTTTACTTTACAACAAAACATTTCAAAGTTTCAGATTTCAACAGGTACTTTTCTTTTTATTTTAAAACTTAAAACCAATTAACTCTAATCAAAACTTAATTTTAATTTAAGTTAATGAAGATGTTAATACCATGGAGCGCGAATGTCAAAAGCGGCCATTTATGTTCTTACTTTTTAAACTTTTGACATTTGCGGCATTGAATCACTGCTTGCATGCCACGCTTTGCATGTTATGTAACTGTCGACGCAACGATTGGACTAGTTGTGAGTTGTCATCTTCACGCTATTGTATTCTGGCTGTTTGTGGTTTCGCCTTTGTCTATTTGTTTTTTTCTGAGGACTCGTTTTTGCTTTTGTCTCTGCGTAGTTTTATGTCTACGATATTAAGCTTCCTTTTCAGATTGTCGACGTTTTTTTATTTATCATATTTCAGTAAACTTTGCATGATTTTCACTTATTTTAGTGAATTCGAATGACCGATTTTCGATCTAATGCATCTCTGTAATTACATGGAATTATAGCACTGTATATTTTTCCATTTTGAATCGTCCTGAAGGAAGTGACAGATGCACCCGTGTAGATAGATGCATTGTAAATTTTGCTGAGTAGATAGAAGCACCCAGAAGCCGGTGGGCTTTGTACATACGCTGTTATCTGTGGACCATAGACTAACGTGTTTATTTTCAATGTAGCAAGCAGTAGAGGAGAAGTACAGACTTTGCGACGAGACTCTGTCCAAACTGCTGGAATGGATCGCAGTAGTAGAAGAGAGACTGGCCAACCAGGAGGCCGTGAAAGAAGACCTGGATGAACTGCGCAATCAGATCAATATTCTAAAGGTAACATAAGTTTCGAAACATATCTTGTTTGGAGAGATTCTTAGACACTTTTGTATAAATATAGAATTTTGTATACAACATTGGTGGCGCGCAAACATGTGGTTCTCCTGATGGTAAACAATTAAAACTGCTTATAGACGCTTTCCCCAGAAGTTTCACTTGCGCGTTGCCGCCTTTATACGAGGAGCTATTATCCCTGCAGACATTAAAGACTTCTCTTGCCATTATTGATAATTAACTAAGCCAATTTTTTGTCTTGTGCTATATATACAACAAAGACAATTCTGTGTCCGTAAATAATAGTACGGTGGTTTTAATTAGCAAAAATAATGTTATAGTATAGATTAAATAGAAAATAGCTATTCATAAAGAACGCTCCACAAGCTTCGACGTTTTTTAATATGCGCTTGTCACACTTTTTACTATGAAAGCCTTCACTTCCGTTCCGTATTACAAACCTTCAAATTCCTATATCAAAATTTACGGATTACAATAAAATTACCTACCTTAGCGCTATCATCGCTGTCTCCCATCTTCACCTGTCTTGTTGCTTTCTTCAAATGCTGGTGTTTCTGTAGCTGATCAAGGATGACCTGGAGAGCCACCAGCGCCAGGTGTCGGCGTGCGCGGACCAGGCCAAACAGTTGCTGGTGTCCGGAGGCGACGTGCTGGCACCCCACGAGGTAAAGAACACCAAATCCTGACGTTACTGTTAAAACTTAACAAATGCCCTTTGCATGTAGGTAGACGTTTGTGAGCTGTTCGAATAAGACATTCGATGTTTAAAATCGATCTATGTAACGAATGGTGTGATTTACAGCCTCGACATCTACGAAGATTGGTGTATACTGTTAACTTAAAATTTAATTGTAGTGATAAATTAAACTAAGCATAAACATAACATTTTAGTTATTAAGTGACGCATGCTTTTTTAAAATTATTATTAAAAATAAGGTTTTTTTTAACTTAGGGTTGTCATCCTGGCAACAAAATGCGATTTAAACCTCATTCTGTTGGACAGGTGGCAGCACTGGAGCGCGGGGTGCGGCAACTCAAGCAGCGCTGCGACAAGTGCTCTGACAAGTGCGACAAGATGCTGCGCCGGCTGGCCGCTGCACGCGACGAGCTCGGAAAATTCAAGTAATAAAATTAAAACTTTTTAAAATCCGGTTCGAAGGACCAAATATCTGGTTCGAAGGACCATGCAATAATTAATAGTAGATGAAAAGGAGCGCTTGAGCTTGAGTTTACCTTCTCCAAGTCAGTTGAAGCTTCTATACACAATTTAAAATCACACTACAAAACTTAAGTTTGTCTTCCGAGACATGGACTGTCAGAATAACGGCTTCGGAGTTAAGGTTTTGATTTTTCTATAGTAGTCTTTCCGTTTCACTTCAGCAGACGCTTCTTACCTCACGAGTATCCACTAGAAGGACCAATTTTCTTGCAGCAACGAGTTGACCACCTTCAACACCTGGATGGAGGCAGCATACCGCACGCTGGAAGAGAAGGAGGCGGCGCTGTCCCGGCTGCAGAACCTGCCCGGACACAGCGAGGCCGTGCGCGACTTCGTGTCCGACGTCGTCGCGCACCAGGCCGACCTGCGCTTCATCACCATGGCCGCGCAGAAGTTCGTCGACGAGAGCAAGGTGCGACAGTACAGCTGCTAGAGGACTTTAACTGTGATTTCTCATTTAGAATTAATTCCATAGGGCTCGACCAGAATAGTTAGCACGCGTACTCAACTCGCGTCTCTCTTCCGCTGAGCTAGAAAGAGAGGCACTGAGCGACAAGACTAGTCACGGTGTGTCGTTCTAGCCATGCTAATCGTAAAAGAGTTCATTAGTATGCGTCCAAAATCAGAGGAATTCATGAAGTTTTTAGATCAGAATAAAAGCCGTTTCCTGATTTTCCAAAAACAGATGTTAAGTAGCAAAACTTGCCACTTGCATATTTTCGTTATTTTTATAAAACAATAATTAGATTTTCAAGCCGGTAAAGAACCATTAAAATTTACCCTCTACCGCTCCTAAAACACAATGCACAGTCGACGAAATTAATCGCTTGACCACTTTTGAACCTTATCTCGTTGTGATACGGTCGAAAATCGGCCGAGCAGTTTCTCGGTCGACTATACTATGGCGTGAAAATAAAGTTTAAATCGACCGTTGCTATGCCGCAGGAGTTCCTCACGATCCTGAACGAGTACCGCACGGCGCTGCCGTCCCGCCTGCCGCACGTGCAGCCGGCGCCGGACAGCGCGCTGCGCGACGCGGCGGCGCGCGCGCGCCGGCGCCACGCCGAGCTGGCGGCGCGCGCGCAGCGCCTGCAGGAGCGCCTGCGCGGCGCCGCCGACCAGGCGCGCCACTACCACGACGCGCTCGAGCGCGCGCAGAGGTGGATCAAGGAGGTACGTCTATGACGAACTATATACAGTGTGTGTTCGGCGCCACGCCGAGCTGGCGGCGCGCGCGCAGCGCCTGCAGGAGCGCCTGCGCGGCGCCGCCGACCAGGCGCGCCACTACCACGACGCGCTCGAGCGCGCGCAGAGGTGGATCAAGGAGGTACGTCTATGACGAACTATATACAGTGTGTGTTCGGCGCCACGCCGAGCTGGCGGCGCGCGCGCAGCGCCTGCAGGAGCGCCTGCGCGGCGCCGCCGACCAGGCGCGCCACTACCACGACGCGCTCGAGCGCGCGCAGAGGTGGATCAAGGAGGTACGTCTATGACGAACTATATACAGTGTGTGTTCGGCGCCACGCCGAGCTGGCGGCGCGCGCGCAGCGCCTGCAGGAGCGCCTGCGCGGCGCCGCCGACCAGGCGCGCCACTACCACGACGCGCTCGAGCGCGCGCAGAGGTGGATCAAGGAGGTACGTCTATGACGAACTATATACAGTGTGTGTTCGGCGCCACGCCGAGCTGGCGGCGCGCGCGCAGCGCCTGCAGGAGCGCCTGCGCGGCGCCGCCGACCAGGCGCGCCACTACCACGACGCGCTCGAGCGCGCGCAGAGGTGGATCAAGGAGGTACGTCTATGACGAACTATATACAGTGTGTGTTCGGCGCCACGCCGAGCTGGCGGCGCGCGCGCAGCGCCTGCAGGAGCGCCTGCGCGGCGCCGCCGACCAGGCGCGCCACTACCACGACGCGCTCGAGCGCGCGCAGAGGTGGATCAAGGAGGTACGTCTATGACGAACTATATACAGTGTGTGTTCGGCGCCACGCCGAGCTGGCGGCGCGCGCGCAGCGCCTGCAGGAGCGCCTGCGCGGCGCCGCCGACCAGGCGCGCCACTACCACGACGCGCTCGAGCGCGCGCAGAGGTGGATCAAGGAGGTACGTCTATGACGAACTATATACAGTGTGTGTTCGGCGCCACGCCGAGCTGGCGGCGCGCGCGCAGCGCCTGCAGGAGCGCCTGCGCGGCGCCGCCGACCAGGCGCGCCACTACCACGACGCGCTCGAGCGCGCGCAGAGGTGGATCAAGGAGGTACGTCTATGACGAACTATATACAGTGTGTGTTCGGCGCCACGCCGAGCTGGCGGCGCGCGCGCAGCGCCTGCAGGAGCGCCTGCGCGGCGCCGCCGACCAGGCGCGCCACTACCACGACGCGCTCGAGCGCGCGCAGAGGTGGATCAAGGAGGTACGTCTATGACGAACTATATACAGTGTGTGTTCGGCGCCACGCCGAGCTGGCGGCGCGCGCGCAGCGCCTGCAGGAGCGCCTGCGCGGCGCCGCCGACCAGGCGCGCCACTACCACGACGCGCTCGAGCGCGCGCAGAGGTGGATCAAGGAGGTACGTCTATGACGAACTATATACAGTGTGTGTTCGGCGCCACGCCGAGCTGGCGGCGCGCGCGCAGCGCCTGCAGGAGCGCCTGCGCGGCGCCGCCGACCAGGCGCGCCACTACCACGACGCGCTCGAGCGCGCGCAGAGGTGGATCAAGGAGGTACGTCTATGACGAACTATATACAGTGTGTGTTCGGCGCCACGCCGAGCTGGCGGCGCGCGCGCAGCGCCTGCAGGAGCGCCTGCGCGGCGCCGCCGACCAGGCGCGCCACTACCACGACGCGCTCGAGCGCGCGCAGAGGTGGATCAAGGAGGTACGTCTATGACGAACTATATACAGTGTGTGTTCGGCGCCACGCCGAGCTGGCGGCGCGCGCGCAGCGCCTGCAGGAGCGCCTGCGCGGCGCCGCCGACCAGGCGCGCCACTACCACGACGCGCTCGAGCGCGCGCAGAGGTGGATCAAGGAGGTACGTCTATGACGAACTATATACAGTGTGTGTTCGGCGCCACGCCGAGCTGGCGGCGCGCGCGCAGCGCCTGCAGGAGCGCCTGCGCGGCGCCGCCGACCAGGCGCGCCACTACCACGACGCGCTCGAGCGCGCGCAGAGGTGGATCAAGGAGGTACGTCTATGACGAACTATATACAGTGTGTGTTCGGCGCCACGCCGAGCTGGCGGCGCGCGCGCAGCGCCTGCAGGAGCGCCTGCGCGGCGCCGCCGACCAGGCGCGCCACTACCACGACGCGCTCGAGCGCGCGCAGAGGTGGATCAAGGAGGTACGTCTATGACGAACTATATACAGTGTGTGTTCGGCGCCACGCCGAGCTGGCGGCGCGCGCGCAGCGCCTGCAGGAGCGCCTGCGCGGCGCCGCCGACCAGGCGCGCCACTACCACGACGCGCTCGAGCGCGCGCAGAGGTGGATCAAGGAGGTACGTCTATGACGAACTATATACAGTGTGTGTTCGGCGCCACGCCGAGCTGGCGGCGCGCGCGCAGCGCCTGCAGGAGCGCCTGCGCGGCGCCGCCGACCAGGCGCGCCACTACCACGACGCGCTCGAGCGCGCGCAGAGGTGGATCAAGGAGGTACGTCTATGACGAACTATATACAGTGTGTGTTCGGCGCCACGCCGAGCTGGCGGCGCGCGCGCAGCGCCTGCAGGAGCGCCTGCGCGGCGCCGCCGACCAGGCGCGCCACTACCACGACGCGCTCGAGCGCGCGCAGAGGTGGATCAAGGAGGTACGTCTATGACGAACTATATACAGTGTGTGTTCGGCGCCACGCCGAGCTGGCGGCGCGCGCGCAGCGCCTGCAGGAGCGCCTGCGCGGCGCCGCCGACCAGGCGCGCCACTACCACGACGCGCTCGAGCGCGCGCAGAGGTGGATCAAGGAGGTACGTCTATGACGAACTATATACAGTGTGTGTTCGGCGCCACGCCGAGCTGGCGGCGCGCGCGCAGCGCCTGCAGGAGCGCCTGCGCGGCGCCGCCGACCAGGCGCGCCACTACCACGACGCGCTCGAGCGCGCGCAGAGGTGGATCAAGGAGGTACGTCTATGACGAACTATATACAGTGTGTGTTCGGCGCCACGCCGAGCTGGCGGCGCGCGCGCAGCGCCTGCAGGAGCGCCTGCGCGGCGCCGCCGACCAGGCGCGCCACTACCACGACGCGCTCGAGCGCGCGCAGAGGTGGATCAAGGAGGTACGTCTATGACGAACTATATACAGTGTGTGTTCGGCGCCACGCCGAGCTGGCGGCGCGCGCGCAGCGCCTGCAGGAGCGCCTGCGCGGCGCCGCCGACCAGGCGCGCCACTACCACGACGCGCTCGAGCGCGCGCAGAGGTGGATCAAGGAGGTACGTCTATGACGAACTATATACAGTGTGTGTTCGGCGCCACGCCGAGCTGGCGGCGCGCGCGCAGCGCCTGCAGGAGCGCCTGCGCGGCGCCGCCGACCAGGCGCGCCACTACCACGACGCGCTCGAGCGCGCGCAGAGGTGGATCAAGGAGGTACGTCTATGACGAACTATATACAGTGTGTGTTCGGCGCCACGCCGAGCTGGCGGCGCGCGCGCAGCGCCTGCAGGAGCGCCTGCGCGGCGCCGCCGACCAGGCGCGCCACTACCACGACGCGCTCGAGCGCGCGCAGAGGTGGATCAAGGAGGTACGTCTATGACGAACTATATACAGTGTGTGTTCGGCGCCACGCCGAGCTGGCGGCGCGCGCGCAGCGCCTGCAGGAGCGCCTGCGCGGCGCCGCCGACCAGGCGCGCCACTACCACGACGCGCTCGAGCGCGCGCAGAGGTGGATCAAGGAGGTACGTCTATGACGAACTATATACAGTGTGTGTTCGGCGCCACGCCGAGCTGGCGGCGCGCGCGCAGCGCCTGCAGGAGCGCCTGCGCGGCGCCGCCGACCAGGCGCGCCACTACCACGACGCGCTCGAGCGCGCGCAGAGGTGGATCAAGGAGGTACGTCTATGACGAACTATATACAGTGTGTGTTCGGCGCCACGCCGAGCTGGCGGCGCGCGCGCAGCGCCTGCAGGAGCGCCTGCGCGGCGCCGCCGACCAGGCGCGCCACTACCACGACGCGCTCGAGCGCGCGCAGAGGTGGATCAAGGAGGTACGTCTATGACGAACTATATACAGTGTGTGTTCGGCGCCACGCCGAGCTGGCGGCGCGCGCGCAGCGCCTGCAGGAGCGCCTGCGCGGCGCCGCCGACCAGGCGCGCCACTACCACGACGCGCTCGAGCGCGCGCAGAGGTGGATCAAGGAGGTACGTCTATGACGAACTATATACAGTGTGTGTTCGGCGCCACGCCGAGCTGGCGGCGCGCGCGCAGCGCCTGCAGGAGCGCCTGCGCGGCGCCGCCGACCAGGCGCGCCACTACCACGACGCGCTCGAGCGCGCGCAGAGGTGGATCAAGGAGGTACGTCTATGACGAACTATATACAGTGTGTGTTCGGCGCCACGCCGAGCTGGCGGCGCGCGCGCAGCGCCTGCAGGAGCGCCTGCGCGGCGCCGCCGACCAGGCGCGCCACTACCACGACGCGCTCGAGCGCGCGCAGAGGTGGATCAAGGAGGTACGTCTATGACGAACTATATACAGTGTGTGTTCGGCGCCACGCCGAGCTGGCGGCGCGCGCGCAGCGCCTGCAGGAGCGCCTGCGCGGCGCCGCCGACCAGGCGCGCCACTACCACGACGCGCTCGAGCGCGCGCAGAGGTGGATCAAGGAGGTACGTCTATGACGAACTATATACAGTGTGTGTTCGGCGCCACGCCGAGCTGGCGGCGCGCGCGCAGCGCCTGCAGGAGCGCCTGCGCGGCGCCGCCGACCAGGCGCGCCACTACCACGACGCGCTCGAGCGCGCGCAGAGGTGGATCAAGGAGGTACGTCTATGACGAACTATATACAGTGTGTGTTCGGCGCCACGCCGAGCTGGCGGCGCGCGCGCAGCGCCTGCAGGAGCGCCTGCGCGGCGCCGCCGACCAGGCGCGCCACTACCACGACGCGCTCGAGCGCGCGCAGAGGTGGATCAAGGAGGTACGTCTATGACGAACTATATACAGTGTGTGTTCGGCGCCACGCCGAGCTGGCGGCGCGCGCGCAGCGCCTGCAGGAGCGCCTGCGCGGCGCCGCCGACCAGGCGCGCCACTACCACGACGCGCTCGAGCGCGCGCAGAGGTGGATCAAGGAGGTACGTCTATGACGAACTATATACAGTGTGTGTTCGGCGCCACGCCGAGCTGGCGGCGCGCGCGCAGCGCCTGCAGGAGCGCCTGCGCGGCGCCGCCGACCAGGCGCGCCACTACCACGACGCGCTCGAGCGCGCGCAGAGGTGGATCAAGGAGGTACGTCTATGACGAACTATATACAGTGTGTGTTCGGCGCCACGCCGAGCTGGCGGCGCGCGCGCAGCGCCTGCAGGAGCGCCTGCGCGGCGCCGCCGACCAGGCGCGCCACTACCACGACGCGCTCGAGCGCGCGCAGAGGTGGATCAAGGAGGTACGTCTATGACGAACTATATACAGTGTGTGTTCGGCGCCACGCCGAGCTGGCGGCGCGCGCGCAGCGCCTGCAGGAGCGCCTGCGCGGCGCCGCCGACCAGGCGCGCCACTACCACGACGCGCTCGAGCGCGCGCAGAGGTGGATCAAGGAGGTACGTCTATGACGAACTATATACAGTGTGTGTTCGGCGCCACGCCGAGCTGGCGGCGCGCGCGCAGCGCCTGCAGGAGCGCCTGCGCGGCGCCGCCGACCAGGCGCGCCACTACCACGACGCGCTCGAGCGCGCGCAGAGGTGGATCAAGGAGGTACGTCTATGACGAACTATATACAGTGTGTGTTCGGCGCCACGCCGAGCTGGCGGCGCGCGCGCAGCGCCTGCAGGAGCGCCTGCGCGGCGCCGCCGACCAGGCGCGCCACTACCACGACGCGCTCGAGCGCGCGCAGAGGTGGATCAAGGAGGTACGTCTATGACGAACTATATACAGTGTGTGTTCGGCGCCACGCCGAGCTGGCGGCGCGCGCGCAGCGCCTGCAGGAGCGCCTGCGCGGCGCCGCCGACCAGGCGCGCCACTACCACGACGCGCTCGAGCGCGCGCAGAGGTGGATCAAGGAGGTACGTCTATGACGAACTATATACAGTGTGTGTTCGGCGCCACGCCGAGCTGGCGGCGCGCGCGCAGCGCCTGCAGGAGCGCCTGCGCGGCGCCGCCGACCAGGCGCGCCACTACCACGACGCGCTCGAGCGCGCGCAGAGGTGGATCAAGGAGGTACGTCTATGACGAACTATATACAGTGTGTGTTCGGCGCCACGCCGAGCTGGCGGCGCGCGCGCAGCGCCTGCAGGAGCGCCTGCGCGGCGCCGCCGACCAGGCGCGCCACTACCACGACGCGCTCGAGCGCGCGCAGAGGTGGATCAAGGAGGTACGTCTATGACGAACTATATACAGTGTGTGTTCGGCGCCACGCCGAGCTGGCGGCGCGCGCGCAGCGCCTGCAGGAGCGCCTGCGCGGCGCCGCCGACCAGGCGCGCCACTACCACGACGCGCTCGAGCGCGCGCAGAGGTGGATCAAGGAGGTACGTCTATGACGAACTATATACAGTGTGTGTTCGGCGCCACGCCGAGCTGGCGGCGCGCGCGCAGCGCCTGCAGGAGCGCCTGCGCGGCGCCGCCGACCAGGCGCGCCACTACCACGACGCGCTCGAGCGCGCGCAGAGGTGGATCAAGGAGGTACGTCTATGACGAACTATATACAGTGTGTGTTCGGCGCCACGCCGAGCTGGCGGCGCGCGCGCAGCGCCTGCAGGAGCGCCTGCGCGGCGCCGCCGACCAGGCGCGCCACTACCACGACGCGCTCGAGCGCGCGCAGAGGTGGATCAAGGAGGTACGTCTATGACGAACTATATACAGTGTGTGTTCGGCGCCACGCCGAGCTGGCGGCGCGCGCGCAGCGCCTGCAGGAGCGCCTGCGCGGCGCCGCCGACCAGGCGCGCCACTACCACGACGCGCTCGAGCGCGCGCAGAGGTGGATCAAGGAGGTACGTCTATGACGAACTATATACAGTGTGTGTTCGGCGCCACGCCGAGCTGGCGGCGCGCGCGCAGCGCCTGCAGGAGCGCCTGCGCGGCGCCGCCGACCAGGCGCGCCACTACCACGACGCGCTCGAGCGCGCGCAGAGGTGGATCAAGGAGGTACGTCTATGACGAACTATATACAGTGTGTGTTCGGCGCCACGCCGAGCTGGCGGCGCGCGCGCAGCGCCTGCAGGAGCGCCTGCGCGGCGCCGCCGACCAGGCGCGCCACTACCACGACGCGCTCGAGCGCGCGCAGAGGTGGATCAAGGAGGTACGTCTATGACGAACTATATACAGTGTGTGTTCGGCGCCACGCCGAGCTGGCGGCGCGCGCGCAGCGCCTGCAGGAGCGCCTGCGCGGCGCCGCCGACCAGGCGCGCCACTACCACGACGCGCTCGAGCGCGCGCAGAGGTGGATCAAGGAGGTACGTCTATGACGAACTATATACAGTGTGTGTTCGGCGCCACGCCGAGCTGGCGGCGCGCGCGCAGCGCCTGCAGGAGCGCCTGCGCGGCGCCGCCGACCAGGCGCGCCACTACCACGACGCGCTCGAGCGCGCGCAGAGGTGGATCAAGGAGGTACGTCTATGACGAACTATATACAGTGTGTGTTCGGCGCCACGCCGAGCTGGCGGCGCGCGCGCAGCGCCTGCAGGAGCGCCTGCGCGGCGCCGCCGACCAGGCGCGCCACTACCACGACGCGCTCGAGCGCGCGCAGAGGTGGATCAAGGAGGTACGTCTATGACGAACTATATACAGTGTGTGTTCGGCGCCACGCCGAGCTGGCGGCGCGCGCGCAGCGCCTGCAGGAGCGCCTGCGCGGCGCCGCCGACCAGGCGCGCCACTACCACGACGCGCTCGAGCGCGCGCAGAGGTGGATCAAGGAGGTACGTCTATGACGAACTATATACAGTGTGTGTTCGGCGCCACGCCGAGCTGGCGGCGCGCGCGCAGCGCCTGCAGGAGCGCCTGCGCGGCGCCGCCGACCAGGCGCGCCACTACCACGACGCGCTCGAGCGCGCGCAGAGGTGGATCAAGGAGGTACGTCTATGACGAACTATATACAGTGTGTGTTCGGCGCCACGCCGAGCTGGCGGCGCGCGCGCAGCGCCTGCAGGAGCGCCTGCGCGGCGCCGCCGACCAGGCGCGCCACTACCACGACGCGCTCGAGCGCGCGCAGAGGTGGATCAAGGAGGTACGTCTATGACGAACTATATACAGTGTGTGTTCGGCGCCACGCCGAGCTGGCGGCGCGCGCGCAGCGCCTGCAGGAGCGCCTGCGCGGCGCCGCCGACCAGGCGCGCCACTACCACGACGCGCTCGAGCGCGCGCAGAGGTGGATCAAGGAGGTACGTCTATGACGAACTATATACAGTGTGTGTTCGGCGCCACGCCGAGCTGGCGGCGCGCGCGCAGCGCCTGCAGGAGCGCCTGCGCGGCGCCGCCGACCAGGCGCGCCACTACCACGACGCGCTCGAGCGCGCGCAGAGGTGGATCAAGGAGGTACGTCTATGACGAACTATATACAGTGTGTGTTCGGCGCCACGCCGAGCTGGCGGCGCGCGCGCAGCGCCTGCAGGAGCGCCTGCGCGGCGCCGCCGACCAGGCGCGCCACTACCACGACGCGCTCGAGCGCGCGCAGAGGTGGATCAAGGAGGTACGTCTATGACGAACTATATACAGTGTGTGTTCGGCGCCACGCCGAGCTGGCGGCGCGCGCGCAGCGCCTGCAGGAGCGCCTGCGCGGCGCCGCCGACCAGGCGCGCCACTACCACGACGCGCTCGAGCGCGCGCAGAGGTGGATCAAGGAGGTACGTCTATGACGAACTATATACAGTGTGTGTTCGGCGCCACGCCGAGCTGGCGGCGCGCGCGCAGCGCCTGCAGGAGCGCCTGCGCGGCGCCGCCGACCAGGCGCGCCACTACCACGACGCGCTCGAGCGCGCGCAGAGGTGGATCAAGGAGGTACGTCTATGACGAACTATATACAGTGTGTGTTCGGCGCCACGCCGAGCTGGCGGCGCGCGCGCAGCGCCTGCAGGAGCGCCTGCGCGGCGCCGCCGACCAGGCGCGCCACTACCACGACGCGCTCGAGCGCGCGCAGAGGTGGATCAAGGAGGTACGTCTATGACGAACTATATACAGTGTGTGTTCGGCGCCACGCCGAGCTGGCGGCGCGCGCGCAGCGCCTGCAGGAGCGCCTGCGCGGCGCCGCCGACCAGGCGCGCCACTACCACGACGCGCTCGAGCGCGCGCAGAGGTGGATCAAGGAGGTACGTCTATGACGAACTATATACAGTGTGTGTTCGGCGCCACGCCGAGCTGGCGGCGCGCGCGCAGCGCCTGCAGGAGCGCCTGCGCGGCGCCGCCGACCAGGCGCGCCACTACCACGACGCGCTCGAGCGCGCGCAGAGGTGGATCAAGGAGGTACGTCTATGACGAACTATATACAGTGTGTGTTCGGCGCCACGCCGAGCTGGCGGCGCGCGCGCAGCGCCTGCAGGAGCGCCTGCGCGGCGCCGCCGACCAGGCGCGCCACTACCACGACGCGCTCGAGCGCGCGCAGAGGTGGATCAAGGAGGTACGTCTATGACGAACTATATACAGTGTGTGTTCGGCGCCACGCCGAGCTGGCGGCGCGCGCGCAGCGCCTGCAGGAGCGCCTGCGCGGCGCCGCCGACCAGGCGCGCCACTACCACGACGCGCTCGAGCGCGCGCAGAGGTGGATCAAGGAGGTACGTCTATGACGAACTATATACAGTGTGTGTTCGGCGCCACGCCGAGCTGGCGGCGCGCGCGCAGCGCCTGCAGGAGCGCCTGCGCGGCGCCGCCGACCAGGCGCGCCACTACCACGACGCGCTCGAGCGCGCGCAGAGGTGGATCAAGGAGGTACGTCTATGACGAACTATATACAGTGTGTGTTCGGCGCCACGCCGAGCTGGCGGCGCGCGCGCAGCGCCTGCAGGAGCGCCTGCGCGGCGCCGCCGACCAGGCGCGCCACTACCACGACGCGCTCGAGCGCGCGCAGAGGTGGATCAAGGAGGTACGTCTATGACGAACTATATACAGTGTGTGTTCGGCGCCACGCCGAGCTGGCGGCGCGCGCGCGCAGCGCCTGCGCGGCGCCGCCGACCAGGCGCGCCACTACCACGACGCGCTCGAGCGCGCGCAGAGGTGGATCAAGGAGGTACGTCTATGACGAACTATATACAGTGTGTGTTCGGCGCCACGCCGAGCTGGCGGCGCGCGCGCAGCGCCTGCAGGAGCGCCTGCGCGGCGCCGCCGACCAGGCGCGCCACTACCACGACGCGCTCGAGCGCGCGCAGAGGTGGATCAAGGAGGTACGTCTATGACGAACTATATACAGTGTGTGTTCGGCGCCACGCCGAGCTGGCGGCGCGCGCGCAGCGCCTGCAGGAGCGCCTGCGCGGCGCCGCCGACCAGGCGCGCCACTACCACGACGCGCTCGAGCGCGCGCAGAGGTGGATCAAGGAGGTACGTCTATGACGAACTATATACAGTGTGTGTTCGGCGCCACGCCGAGCTGGCGGCGCGCGCGCAGCGCCTGCAGGAGCGCCTGCGCGGCGCCGCCGACCAGGCGCGCCACTACCACGACGCGCTCGAGCGCGCGCAGAGGTGGATCAAGGAGGTACGTCTATGACGAACTATATACAGTGTGTGTTCGGCGCCACGCCGAGCTGGCGGCGCGCGCGCAGCGCCTGCAGGAGCGCCTGCGCGGCGCCGCCGACCAGGCGCGCCACTACCACGACGCGCTCGAGCGCGCGCAGAGGTGGATCAAGGAGGTACGTCTATGACGAACTATATACAGTGTGTGTTCGGCGCCACGCCGAGCTGGCGGCGCGCGCGCAGCGCCTGCAGGAGCGCCTGCGCGGCGCCGCCGACCAGGCGCGCCACTACCACGACGCGCTCGAGCGCGCGCAGAGGTGGATCAAGGAGGTACGTCTATGACGAACTATATACAGTGTGTGTTCGGCGCCACGCCGAGCTGGCGGCGCGCGCGCAGCGCCTGCAGGAGCGCCTGCGCGGCGCCGCCGACCAGGCGCGCCACTACCACGACGCGCTCGAGCGCGCGCAGAGGTGGATCAAGGAGGTACGTCTATGACGAACTATATACAGTGTGTGTTCGGCGCCACGCCGAGCTGGCGGCGCGCGCGCAGCGCCTGCAGGAGCGCCTGCGCGGCGCCGCCGACCAGGCGCGCCACTACCACGACGCGCTCGAGCGCGCGCAGAGGTGGATCAAGGAGGTACGTCTATGACGAACTATATACAGTGTGTGTTCGGCGCCACGCCGAGCTGGCGGCGCGCGCGCAGCGCCTGCAGGAGCGCCTGCGCGGCGCCGCCGACCAGGCGCGCCACTACCACGACGCGCTCGAGCGCGCGCAGAGGTGGATCAAGGAGGTACGTCTATGACGAACTATATACAGTGTGTGTTCGGCGCCACGCCGAGCTGGCGGCGCGCGCGCAGCGCCTGCAGGAGCGCCTGCGCGGCGCCGCCGACCAGGCGCGCCACTACCACGACGCGCTCGAGCGCGCGCAGAGGTGGATCAAGGAGGTACGTCTATGACGAACTATATACAGTGTGTGTTCGGCGCCACGCCGAGCTGGCGGCGCGCGCGCAGCGCCTGCAGGAGCGCCTGCGCGGCGCCGCCGACCAGGCGCGCCACTACCACGACGCGCTCGAGCGCGCGCAGAGGTGGATCAAGGAGGTACGTCTATGACGAACTATATACAGTGTGTGTTCGGCGCCACGCCGAGCTGGCGGCGCGCGCGCAGCGCCTGCAGGAGCGCCTGCGCGGCGCCGCCGACCAGGCGCGCCACTACCACGACGCGCTCGAGCGCGCGCAGAGGTGGATCAAGGAGGTACGTCTATGACGAACTATATACAGTGTGTGTTCGGCGCCACGCCGAGCTGGCGGCGCGCGCGCAGCGCCTGCAGGAGCGCCTGCGCGGCGCCGCCGACCAGGCGCGCCACTACCACGACGCGCTCGAGCGCGCGCAGAGGTGGATCAAGGAGGTACGTCTATGACGAACTATATACAGTGTGTGTTCGGCGCCACGCCGAGCTGGCGGCGCGCGCGCAGCGCCTGCAGGAGCGCCTGCGCGGCGCCGCCGACCAGGCGCGCCACTACCACGACGCGCTCGAGCGCGCGCAGAGGTGGATCAAGGAGGTACGTCTATGACGAACTATATACAGTGTGTGTTCGGCGCCACGCCGAGCTGGCGGCGCGCGCGCAGCGCCTGCAGGAGCGCCTGCGCGGCGCCGCCGACCAGGCGCGCCACTACCACGACGCGCTCGAGCGCGCGCAGAGGTGGATCAAGGAGGTACGTCTATGACGAACTATATACAGTGTGTGTTCGGCGCCACGCCGAGCTGGCGGCGCGCGCGCAGCGCCTGCAGGAGCGCCTGCGCGGCGCCGCCGACCAGGCGCGCCACTACCACGACGCGCTCGAGCGCGCGCAGAGGTGGATCAAGGAGGTACGTCTATGACGAACTATATACAGTGTGTGTTCGGCGCCACGCCGAGCTGGCGGCGCGCGCGCAGCGCCTGCAGGAGCGCCTGCGCGGCGCCGCCGACCAGGCGCGCCACTACCACGACGCGCTCGAGCGCGCGCAGAGGTGGATCAAGGAGGTACGTCTATGACGAACTATATACAGTGTGTGTTCGGCGCCACGCCGAGCTGGCGGCGCGCGCGCAGCGCCTGCAGGAGCGCCTGCGCGGCGCCGCCGACCAGGCGCGCCACTACCACGACGCGCTCGAGCGCGCGCAGAGGTGGATCAAGGAGGTACGTCTATGACGAACTATATACAGTGTGTGTTCGGCGCCACGCCGAGCTGGCGGCGCGCGCGCAGCGCCTGCAGGAGCGCCTGCGCGGCGCCGCCGACCAGGCGCGCCACTACCACGACGCGCTCGAGCGCGCGCAGAGGTGGATCAAGGAGGTACGTCTATGACGAACTATATACAGTGTGTGTTCGGCGCCACGCCGAGCTGGCGGCGCGCGCGCAGCGCCTGCAGGAGCGCCTGCGCGGCGCCGCCGACCAGGCGCGCCACTACCACGACGCGCTCGAGCGCGCGCAGAGGTGGATCAAGGAGGTACGTCTATGACGAACTATATACAGTGTGTGTTCGGCGCCACGCCGAGCTGGCGGCGCGCGCGCAGCGCCTGCAGGAGCGCCTGCGCGGCGCCGCCGACCAGGCGCGCCACTACCACGACGCGCTCGAGCGCGCGCAGAGGTGGATCAAGGAGGTACGTCTATGACGAACTATATACAGTGTGTGTTCGGCGCCACGCCGAGCTGGCGGCGCGCGCGCAGCGCCTGCAGGAGCGCCTGCGCGGCGCCGCCGACCAGGCGCGCCACTACCACGACGCGCTCGAGCGCGCGCAGAGGTGGATCAAGGAGGTACGTCTATGACGAACTATATACAGTGTGTGTTCGGCGCCACGCCGAGCTGGCGGCGCGCGCGCAGCGCCTGCAGGAGCGCCTGCGCGGCGCCGCCGACCAGGCGCGCCACTACCACGACGCGCTCGAGCGCGCGCAGAGGTGGATCAAGGAGGTACGTCTATGACGAACTATATACAGTGTGTGTTCGGCGCCACGCCGAGCTGGCGGCGCGCGCGCAGCGCCTGCAGGAGCGCCTGCGCGGCGCCGCCGACCAGGCGCGCCACTACCACGACGCGCTCGAGCGCGCGCAGAGGTGGATCAAGGAGGTACGTCTATGACGAACTATATACAGTGTGTGTTCGGCGCCACGCCGAGCTGGCGGCGCGCGCGCAGCGCCTGCAGGAGCGCCTGCGCGGCGCCGCCGACCAGGCGCGCCACTACCACGACGCGCTCGAGCGCGCGCAGAGGTGGATCAAGGAGGTACGTCTATGACGAACTATATACAGTGTGTGTTCGGCGCCACGCCGAGCTGGCGGCGCGCGCGCAGCGCCTGCAGGAGCGCCTGCGCGGCGCCGCCGACCAGGCGCGCCACTACCACGACGCGCTCGAGCGCGCGCAGAGGTGGATCAAGGAGGTACGTCTATGACGAACTATATACAGTGTGTGTTCGGCGCCACGCCGAGCTGGCGGCGCGCGCGCAGCGCCTGCAGGAGCGCCTGCGCGGCGCCGCCGACCAGGCGCGCCACTACCACGACGCGCTCGAGCGCGCGCAGAGGTGGATCAAGGAGGTACGTCTATGACGAACTATATACAGTGTGTGTTCGGCGCCACGCCGAGCTGGCGGCGCGCGCGCAGCGCCTGCAGGAGCGCCTGCGCGGCGCCGCCGACCAGGCGCGCCACTACCACGACGCGCTCGAGCGCGCGCAGAGGTGGATCAAGGAGGTACGTCTATGACGAACTATATACAGTGTGTGTTCGGCGCCACGCCGAGCTGGCGGCGCGCGCGCAGCGCCTGCAGGAGCGCCTGCGCGGCGCCGCCGACCAGGCGCGCCACTACCACGACGCGCTCGAGCGCGCGCAGAGGTGGATCAAGGAGGTACGTCTATGACGAACTATATACAGTGTGTGTTCGGCGCCACGCCGAGCTGGCGGCGCGCGCGCAGCGCCTGCAGGAGCGCCTGCGCGGCGCCGCCGACCAGGCGCGCCACTACCACGACGCGCTCGAGCGCGCGCAGAGGTGGATCAAGGAGGTACGTCTATGACGAACTATATACAGTGTGTGTTCGGCGCCACGCCGAGCTGGCGGCGCGCGCGCAGCGCCTGCAGGAGCGCCTGCGCGGCGCCGCCGACCAGGCGCGCCACTACCACGACGCGCTCGAGCGCGCGCAGAGGTGGATCAAGGAGGTACATCTATAGCGAACTATATACAGTGTGTGTTTTTGATAGGATAGTGAAAACCGAAACCCCGAGAGGGTCGTGTCTTAAGAGCTGCCGTTGAAAATGAAACTCTTATTTATTTTATAGACATTCGGTGGCGACTCTTGTGACGGAGACTGATACAGGAAAACTGTCTTAGGAACCATTTGGGTCTTTTTTGTGCAAATAAATTTGACGTAGTACTTTCTCTGGTCAGGCGTATTAAAATGAGTAAATTTGATAATTTAATTTTTATCTGGCACTTAATAAAACTAACGCAATCAACATTCAATACGGCCTTTATCTTCCTGAATGCAAGCATGGACACGCTTTAAACGACCTTTAATTACCCTAGTCATAACAAACTTTGACGGTTTGTCTCACCACGAGTTACCTTACTTCGCAGGTGGAGCCCCAAGCGCGCTCGGTGCTGTCGGAGCCGGTGGGCGGCGAGCCGCGCGCGGTGGAGACGCAGCTTGCGAGAGCGAAGGCGCTGCATTCCGAAATCCTGTCTCAGGGCCGCCTCGTCGACAACGCTAAAGACGTAAGCTTCTAAACTCTGAAAGTAATGGGTTACAGATCACATGATCTGGGAATGTTTTGGGCAAATCAGGAGCAATATGATATGGCGTGGAGGCTGTCACTTGACAAATCTTTTGGAAAACTGACCACGGTCTGACTACATCAAGCATCAGATAATGTCATCTGTAAATCCCAACTTTTGATCTCGGATTTCATTTCTGAGTATAGAGAACTTTATTTGAGCTAACAAAGCGGCAACACTCTCCAACAAGCAGTGACATATTAAAATTAAATCAGTATGTTTCAATTTATCTCAATGGTTGGTAGATAAAATTAAATTCACACTTTTCAGTTCTTGCTCTGTGTTCTCGTTGACCCAAGATAGAGCTTAGATTCGATTTGGAGTAATTTAACGGGGTTCGTATGCATGTTTGTTCGTCGCTAACTCAAGGAACGTTGAGGCGATCTTCGCGTGGAAGTCTATTAGTGTTCAATTCTTATAAACTTAACCTTTTCTCAGGCATGCGACCAACTAGTAAAATCCCTGGAAGGCAACCTGACGCCGACCGAAATTCGTCAGCTGGAGGTTCCAGTGCTGGACCTGACGGCGCGCTACAAGGAACTGAGCGGCGCCGTGGGCTCGCGCTGCCAGGAGCTGGAGGCCGCGCTGCTGCAGTGCCAGGGGCTGCAGGACGCCGCCGAGGCGCAGGCGCAGTGGCTGCAGCAGACCGAGACTCTGTTCAAGTGAGTTCAGAAATCGTGAGGTCTTGGGACCTTTGACCACCGCTTTGTGGTCGAAAAAGAGTAATTGATAGGAGTATAGTACTGCAGAAACAGTAGAATAGATTGTTATTCATTTTTTTAAGCCGGTTTTGAAACTCGAGCTCAGAAAACTTAATTTTCATATCTGACAAACGTTTATTCGAATCTGCCGCCTTCCTAGACGGTATAAAACTGTTTGGTGTTGAACGAAAATAACATGGTCGCACAGAACTCAAAAAAATCTAAGTTTAACATATTCCAGTGCGCCTAGTTAAAACATTAATTACTGTACATTAACAATGCGAATCTTCACAGGCAACAATCAAAGCCCGCATCGCTGATCCGCGAGCGGCTCGACGAACAAGTCCGCGAGCAGCGCATCGCGCATTCCTCGCTGGAGGCTCGCCGGGCCACGCTCGCCAAGCTAGTCAGCAGCGCCAGGGATGCCGCCGCCACACCCAGCAATGCCAGGATCGCTAAGAAACTGGAGCAGCGAGCTGAAGACATTTACAACAGGTCAGCTCCTCTAATGGGTGGCATATGGGAAACAGAGGTTAAAACAAACAACCACGTCACTTACCTGTTTAACTTGACTAAGTTTAAAGATACCTCATTCAATGACAACCAGAAAAACTTTCGGTTTGCCAATTAAAACTTTACTTGCTCCTTTCTTTCTGCAGATACGAGAAGCTTCTAGAACGTTCCGCCAAACGCGGTGAATTCCTCGAATCGGTGTGGAGCGAGCTGTCTCACTTCACGGCGCTCGCGGGCAAGCTGGATTCGGCGCATGCGCAACTCCTTGAGCAGGCTGACTCGCGGGAACTCGCCCGGATGAACGCGGATGAACTTCGCGCCAGACTAGCGGAGCTGGCGAGGTTCAGGTCTGTGGAAGATTCTAGAAAATCGTCGCACTTTTTGTTCCAGAATTGTTATGCACACAAATGAGTTAATTTTGATCATTAGCGCGCTATATGTTGTCTTCAAAAGAAATGTAAATTGATTATTGTTATATCAATTACATAGAGACGTTTATGATAATTTGCAGGTTAAGTTTTTGTAACCGAAATTTCTTTCGATTTTATTTTTAAATCCTTTAACATTCAAATTATTAAATTAAAATTGTAATGACAATACAAAGAAAAATTAGGGCAATTGCAGGACTTGAACCTGCAATATCAGCATTCCGTGCCTTGCGTTTGCCACTTTAGGGGCAGAGTGGCGAAACTGGCAAACGCAGGGCACGGAATGCTGATGTTGCAGGTTCAAGTCCTGCCATTGCCCTAATTTTTCTTTGTGTTGTCATTACAATTTTAATTTAATTTGCAGGTTGCTAGAGCAGATTGACAAACCATTATTAATTTTTAATTGTTTTGTGCAGGGATCTCCACATGCCGCCATTGGAAGAATGCCTGCTGCAGGGCAAACAGCTGATCTCCAAGAAGGACGTCACCGACACACACGTCGTTCGTGACAGGATGAAGGTACGAAGATATTAAATAAAACACCACCTAACGTGCTTGGCTGTACGGTTTTAGTACCTTTGCCTGCTCGTAATTGAGTAAAACAACAAAAAGTCTACTATCAAAAAATACTTAAAACACAGTGCTTTTCAAAATTTACGTTATATTCTAGCTACACCTTGCAACCCCAGCTTAAAAACTATAAAATTAGACCTTAGAAATGGCAAATTTTGTTCACGCAAAATGACTAAGGTCGTGGTCCAGAAAGCTGTCGAACCGATAAACGTTCTTTTGCTATCAGCCGTTAAAAAGAAAGAATTTAGTCTATAAATCATTTAGCTCATGAAATACATTTTTTGTTAACATTTGTGAAAAATTCGGCCTGAGTCAAAATTGACTTGAAGTTTATAACTAAACATACATGTGTAGTTAAATATTATAATAATGAATCTGTCATTATTGTTGATATGAACCTCCGCAAAGGAACGCCTGGATCTATTTATTGTGTCATTATTAATTAGCCCTAACCTTCCAATGAATATGTAGTCACTCAATAAAATACATTTATTGTTACAGTTGCTGGAGAACCAATGGCGTGACTTTAATTCCTCGCTCGAAGAAAAGCAGAAGCTGTCCAAACAGCGGGCCGATCAGCTCAGCCAATACGACACCCTCCGGACACAGGTACACCTTCCACACTTAAATAAATATTGTTACTGATAATAATACTCCAGAACGTTATTTTTGCCTTCTAAAACCTTGACAACATCGACCATGTATAGTAGGAGAAATATATTCACGTACCACCTTAGAACCCTATCGCAATGACGCGACGCGTTAAACGCCAGGCTATGTCACACAAATGTCATGCGTATGTCTCTTCGACTAGGTTCTACAGTGGTACGTGTTTCAATGTCCTTGACTGTACATACTTTTTATATTTTAGACTTCTTCTAATTAACACTAACAGTTCCATTTTTGCTAATTCTTATTGTTGTAGGGCAATAGAGTTCTTGTTTATGGTAGTCTATGGCAATGTGTCATGTACACTCTATGTTTTGTCTCTTCCAAGTAAGATGGCTGCCTAGCTAAGATGTATTTTTGCGTGATCTTCTAATAAAAGCATCAAACTGAGCAACAAGCTGCTTTTATTTCGACAGGTTTAGAACTTGCGAAGGCTATAATATAATTCGTATATGAGAACTGGCCAAGTCAGACTTTAGGCTGCAATTTATTATCCTAAGTTATAAGAATAAATGATATTTTATGTTGTTATAATTAAATTTCATGACTGACCATTGAACTTGGCACCCATTTAGATCTCACTCCTTTTGTCGTTCAAGTCAACAACCAAGGCATATATCATAATATTGAACTTGGCTCTCATTTCACATTTATGTTTTTGATGGGATCACTTTTTCTCCAAAAGTTGCAGTACAGTACACTTTATTTTTCTTCTGTCTCCATTATCCTCTAAGTTTGTCCCCAAGCTTCCTAATACAGTTGTCTCCCCAGGTGCTGGAATGGCTGCAGTCGTTCGAGAACCGCCTAGGCCGCCTGCAGCCGGTGGCCCTCGACCTGGAACTGATCAAGCACCAGCACGACGAGCTCAAACCTCTCACCAAGGAGTACAGAGACTACTCCATTACCATTGACAAGGTAACTTGGCTATTTTAACTGTAAATTTAATTAGTACTTTGGGAATATTTACTCCTATTGATCTAGTCCCAAAATAGGCAAGTAAAGGGCTTGTGCTATGGGTACCAGACAAATGAACACATAGATAAATGAATACTTTAATACACATTGATATAAATTCGCGGTCTTATATTCTAAAGCCATATTGAACCTAGTTGCTGGATAGTATGAATGGGCTCAGTTGTTGACATAATACGCACAACTGATAATCGACACAGCAGCTCGCTGCTATGTTGCGTACAGTACGCGATGTGATGAGATTCGAAGTTCCAGGCGGACGGAAGGGCCGGCATCGCCAGTCTTATCGATTATGATGATGCTAGTAATACAGTTGATATATGTGATGATGCTAGTAATACTGTTGTTATGTCTGATGACGCTGATGACATGGATGCCGCGACAGGTGAACGAGGCGGGCGCGGTGTACGAGGCGCTGACGCGCGGCGAGCGCGTGGACAGCCCGCACCGCAAGCGCCAGCTCTACAGCCCCACCAAGCGCCAGACTCCCGGTGAGCACGCAGCTTTACTTTTTAGGCGGATTACTGTATTATAGCGCCATGGATTTAGAGTAACGCAATGAGAGTCAAGGTGAGCGATGACACAGCGCCATACAAAACTTTGAAAATTCGAACGAAACTCTCCGGCACTGACATGGCATTCGGCAGTGTACGTGAGGCACTCTCGTTGCGTTACCTATATTCTCGGTGACTCCGTGAATGGTGAGGAGGCACGCTTTGAAGCATTTATTATTAAGACCCTTCACCCTTGTTACGTAATATTGTATGGTCGGTCAGTGCGCACACTGGACGGGCGCTCGCCGTCGCCGAGCAAGGGCCACGGGCTGGTCAGCCCCGCCTCCACGCACTCCACTTCCAGCGGGTTCTCCTCGCGCCGCTCCTCGCAGGACCAGCTGCATCTCGAAGGTACCCTACCGACTCACAGAATCACCAACAACCAATATGTACCTGTACTAATAATTAAAAAAAATTTTTGGACACATTATTTTCCCCACTGACTGTCCTTCTTACCCCTGATAAGACACAATTATAAAAGTACTTAATTCTAGCGCAGTTTGATTGTATGCGTCTTAAAAATTTACTAGGTACATAAAACAAATAGGTAGATTAGAAATATGTTTGCTGTTTACATTGTCAAAGTAGGGTTTATTGCATCGTCACTGAAACTTCGCCTGATTTCCAATTTGGCCCCTGCAAGGGGCTGGAAGTCGTAAATTTAAACAATTAATAAATATAAGAATTAAAGCTGACATAGACCTCACAAAACGATAGAAATTATGAAGTCAGTAGCAATTCTGTCACGATCGCTGCATCGCAGCAGCCACCGAAGCAGGAAACACAATATGCACAGCTTTTAAATCCATATTAACGCGAGCGCTGTGATTCATTGTCAGAATTTGTTTACTTATTTATTAAAATCTACAATAACAAAAATAACCATTCCCTCGTCTCCCTCAGAGCTATCTCCGGTGCAGCAGCAGCTGTCGGAGATCAACAACCGCTACGGGCTGCTGGGCACGCGGCTGGCGGACCGCGGCGGCGAGCTGGACGCCGTGCGCGACGAGCTGCGCCGCCACCTCGACACCGTGCGCACCACGCACCTCTTCCTCGACAAGGTCGGCGCTCGGCTCCCGGCCCTGTCTGCAGCCCAGCGGGCCTGAACCCGCCAGACCTATCTCCAGCCAGGATCGTTCAAGCTATCTCCCGTTCAGCAGAGACGCATTGTCTATCTACACAGCTATGAACACTATAGTAGCTGGAGTAGAATTGCACAGAATTGTAGTTTAAGACTCTGCTTAACTGAGCACCCCTGCAATCCAAGCTTTGAATCAAAAACTTTAAGGGCCTGGAAAAAACTTCACGTCATGAACGACCACAAATGAACCCATCGGTCTTTGCAATTTTGTTAGTCGCAAAAAAATTTGTTTAAGCGAAGTCTTGAAGATTTCATCTGTATGTTAAGGCATGTGTAGATAGTCGCTGTTCATTGACCCGACTCGGCCGTGTTAGTACCACCTTCCTACAGAACAACGGCGTATAATTAAGGAACCGTGTACGCCTTTACTTTAACCTCATATTTAAACTTGATGGTCTTCTCCAGGTCCAGAGACAGCTGCCGAAGGACGCGGTGCCGAACACCAAGGAAGAGGCCGACAAAACTATCAAACAGGCGCGCGCCGTGCTCGAGGAGATGTACGAGAAGCAGAGTGTGCTGGATTCCACTAAGACTCAGGTTTGTAGACCACTGCCACTCTGGTAGCAGCATTTCTTCGCTTTGTAGCCGCTTCCTACGAACAGTGAAATCAGCATAATCGGTTCTTCAATAAAATGGAAAGAAATTTCAGTTACAAAATTAAACATGATGTTCTTTCTTAGGTCCGGGAACTGCTGAAGCGCAAGCAGGGCGTACAGGGAGCGGACAGGCTGCACGACGCCATGGAAGACGTTGTGTCGCGCTGGAAGTCGCTGCACGACGCTTGCAAAGACAAGTTAGTATTGGCAAGATAAGATCAGATTCAGTTGTTTCTCAACACCGATCAAGGCAGGGATCAGATCACCACCGCCCCTGGGAACCAGTGACCTTAAGAATCAGTCATTCGTTGCCAGCCTTTAGGTCGCTCCGTTCTCCCCCTATGGGCAGGGGGATTCTACTCCGCACTGTAGGTACTCTCGACCGGCTTGCCTATGGCATAGGCAAATCGCAGTAGGCTGTCGGCTTGCCGCGCGCTCGCTCGCTCGCCCCCGCCGTGTCAGAGTAATTGAAAACGAATGCCGCGCAACCCTAGCGTGTCGCCGGGAGTAGCGGGGAAGGCGGGCGCGGGCGGCGCGCTCCTTTTGACTCGCGCCGCCTGGCGCATGGTGTATGAAGTTATACGAACTTTTTGAGCGTGTGAATAAAGAGATGGGCCGACTATGACTTTGGCCGACTAGCCGACTAGCCGACTAATCGGCTGGGAAAAAGCCGACTAGTCGGCCAGGCCGATCATTGCTTTCGCTAATGTTCGAGCGGAAGACGCGCCTCATACGTTCACGCGCCGCATAGGTGGATATGAAGGACCAGGTTTTTTTTCATTTTGCATTTTCCTATGATATTGTCTACGTATTACTCGGCATTACAGAATTTTTTTTATTAAACAAAGGTTAGCGATCTACTTAGCTGAGAAGTTTGTATTGTAGTAAAATTACCATTTCGACTGATTCACCGAGGCACTGCGGTATCTTAGACGAGAAGATGTTGCGTAGCTTCTCGAACGCTACCTAACCGAGTCGGATTCGATGATTGACCTCTTTGTCGAAGTTTGATCTACCATCTACCTACTAAGATAAGATAAGATAAGATAATTTATTCATAAAAACTTTAAATTACATGAAAACATAATTAATACAGAAACTTACTTAAGTACAATCTATGTAACACGTTTGCCTGAACTAGGAGATCCTGTGTTTCAGGCTAGAAGAGCTAACAAAATCATACAAAATCTTTTAAATACACATTCCATACTGGTGGCGCATCAGTAAACATTTTGGTTTTTTAAATTTAAATAACTAAAATTAACAATGTATAAAAACTTATAATAAAATACAACTATTAATTACTTTAACACAACAAGCAAATTTTCTGTATCTTCATAGGTCATTGTTTGGAGAGCTTGTTGAAGAGTTTACTGGATAGTCTATCCCAGGTATACATACCAAATTCCTTAACAACCTCTAGTGTAGAGACCCCAATCTTTAAGGGAGTTGGCAGGACGAGGGCGTTCGACATGATTTTCATCTTATCCACGTTCATCTTAAGATCAACTTGCTTGTAGGCTCTACTATGGTCATCGAGCATTATACTAAGGTCCTCCATGGTCTCAGCCATGACTACTATGTCATGGACAAAACGAAGGTGAGCGATATATTCACCGCTTACGAGTTTATTGATGCCAAGTCCTTCCGAGAGATATAATCTCCCTGTTTAACTCCTCACTGTAGCCAGATAGGCTTCAAGGTTTGGTCCTGCAGTTGGACGGACATATTGGCATGTTAATACAAACTCTTTAGCACTTCTATGTCGGTACATTGGTAGAGAGAGAGTACAGCTCAGAGGTGCAATTTTTGGATCTCACCAGGTGACTAGAGCTCACCAAAATGGCCGAATCTCTATAAAAAACGGCTATTTTGGTGAGCTTTAGTTACCCGGTGAGATACAAACGCAATTTTGGAATCTCACCAGTTGACTAAAGCTCACCAAAATGGCCGCATTTCTATGAAAAACGGCCATTTTGGCGAGCTGTAGTCACCCGGTGAGATTCAAAAATCGCACTCCAAGTCGCGATTCAATCGAAGCTAAACAAAGGAGTAGATTATACTCTTTGGTCTTCTGTATAACCTGCCGCAGCGCATGTAAGTGGTCCACGGTGCAGAAGTTTTTACGGAAACCGGCTTGTTCGGGAGGCTGGAAGTCGTCGAGCTTGCGCATGAGGCGATTCGCAATGACTCTCGAAAATAAAATAATATTTAAACATGGCTTAGAAGCGAGATGGGCTTATAATTCTTCAGCAGAGTATTATTGCCGTTTTGGAAAGGAGCACTACCATACTTCTGTTCCATGCATGCGGCGTTCTTCCTTCGTGACTGACGGAGTTGAACAAAGTCTAAAAGGCCCTAAGAACCAATGCCTTCAGGATGCCAATGCCTTCAAGAGTTTGGCTGTAATTTGACGTCGACTGGAATTTGTCATTTTTAAGTTTTATGAGAGCCATACTAATCCCGTACATGCTAACGTCCAGAATGTCTTTGGTATGTCTTCGAATTCGACTTGGTTAAGCAGCGTTCAGGAAGCTATGCAATCTTCTCGTCTAAGATACTGCAGTGTTTGCAGACGAAAGTCTTCGATCAGATGATGAAAGTAATATTTAATTGAAATTGATTCATGTTCATGACGATGATTTCAATTCAATCACCCTGTTTTAAAAATAGTAATATGACCACTAGATCACCCACTGGCTCGTTTGAGTTCCTATGTCGTGTTTAAAATAAAAAATAAATTAAAAATAATGGCCGACTAGTCGGTGCTTTTTGCCGACTAGTCGCCGACTAGTCGCCGACTAGTCGCCGACTAGAAATATGGCCGGATAGTCGGCTTTACCGACTAGTCGGCCACTAGTCGGTACATCTCTAGAATAAAGTTGAAATTCGTTTAAGCGCGGTTGTAAAGAGAAGTTTCTGTACGTTATTTACTCTGTGTTATGGGTCTACGAATCAGTAGCCAGCTACTACTTAACATCTTATGTGAGAGTGTATTACTACCGCAGTCGTGCTTGCACATTCCTGTTGCTACCAGCAACTGGCTAAAGTAGCTCTACCACTTATAAAACACAGAATAAAAAATAGTAAAAGTATAGAAGTCTCTCTTCAACCAAAAACTGCATTTAGCTACAAGAAGTAACCTACTGTATGCCTCTCTATTATCCATAACTCATATCACTCCTACGCGTCGTGAGGTGAGGTGTGGAGGCGGCGAAGGCAATAGAAAGACGTGTGTACTGCTCAACGTATGATTAAATACAAACTAAATAGAAAAGACATATAATTGCACCTTATTCTTATACATTTACTTGGTATACATGCACTTAGGTTAGTTATACACCTCAGTTCCAACTTAAATGTATCCGCCCCTGTGCAAAGGTTCACCGACTGACTTGTAGCGTCGCGAAGTTAGTCACGTCTGAGTAAAGTGAAGTATGTGACATGTGATCGTTCTGCCCCAGGATCCGCTTGATGGAGGAAGTGAAGGACTTCCAGGACACGCACGGCAACCTGGCGTCGTGGCTGGTCTCCAAGGACCGCATGATGGCCGCTCTCGGACCTATATCTTCAGACTCTCGCATGGTGCAGACGCAAGTGCAGCAGGTAAATATAGACTTACATTCAAGTCAACGTCGAAATATCTTAATTTAGATTAAGTAGGCTTACTGGAAGCATTTGAGAATGTCAGAAAACTATACCCTTGGTTCGGAAAAACCTCTGATGAGAAGATACCATTAAGAAACTCTTAAGGTGTATTTTTTTCAAATAAATCAAAAATAACGACGACCTGTATGGCGCAGTGGCACATGTGTCTGCTTACTGTGCAAGAGGTCCTGGGTTCAAATCCTGGTATGGGCAAATATTTGTGTGACGAATACGAATGTTTGTACCTGAGTCATGGATGTTATTTGTGTTTAAGTATGTATTTATCTATATAAGTATGTATATCCGTTGTCTAGTACCCATAGTACAAGCTTTGCTTAGTTTGGGACTAGGTCAATTGGTGTAAATTGTCCCAAGATATTTATTTATAAAAGACTGTTCTTTTACATCTTATGTATTTAACACAACATGTGTACATGTACACTATTGGAGCCAGGGATCGCCAATACAGATCGAGATCTTTTCCAAACACCACTCTCCAAAATATAGTCATTATTATATACTAAACATTGAGTAAAAGTTAGAAAGAAAGAAAAAATATAGTTTATGTGGCGTCTAGAAGAACATGCGCTAAATTCACAACTCAGGCGCCAAAGGTGCCTTCAAAACGGCGGTACGCTTTATGGCATTCCAGATCATCTTAAGGTGTAATAATTATAAAAAATAAGACCGGAGCAAATGGCATTCTGTGGTCTCTGCCTACCCCTAAGGGATTCAGGCGTGAGCTTATAATAAATTTTGTGGGAGTTCTAGGTCCCAAATATTTTATTAATTCATCTGCTTCTGTCCTAACCTGACTTATCGTCCGCAGGTGCAAGTACTCCGCGAGGAGTTCCGCGGCCAGCAGCCGCAGCTGACGCACCTGGAGCAGGTGGGCGCCGCGGTGCTGGAGCACCTGGAGCCGAGGTCGCCCGACGCAGACAAGGTTCGCCAGAAGGTCAAGGACCTCCAGGACCGGTGGAACGACCTGCTGAACAAGTGAGCCATAACCTGTTGTTGAAGCGTCGGTAGATATATATGTAGGCTAGTCTGTCTTGGGAATACCATGAGGAAATTCGGTTCGATATGTTAGTTGACAATTAAAACGTTGGCCTAATATAGTCTTAGAATTTCCATTCATATTTATGCAACAGTTCGAGAGTTAACGTAAATACACGTTATATAAATGCAGAAATTATGATTGAATGGGTCTGATCAAGTTGCAAGTGTGGTTGCACTACGACCGAGATCCAGAGTTTATTGGAATATGCGATTAAGTGAACCGGTTTACTTTTAACCAAGTATTTAAAAATCTTGGAAAGTACACAGACAAGACTAAAAGTCTTAAATTTGCGAGAGAAAGATTTAAAAATGACATGTCGCCGCGCCGTATGCAAACCCATTCTAAATGTCCTTTATCAGTTAATAGGTTCAACAATTGAAAAACTAATATTTTGTCACAGTCCATCCATTGAATATTCCCAGCTGCTCACTGCTCACCGATCTAACCGTCACCTTTGATACAGGCTAGAGCAGCGCGCCGAGAGTCTCGGCGCGGCGGCCGACACGTCACGCGAGTTCGACGCCGGGCTGGCCAGGCTGCGGGACGCGCTGCAGACCATCGGGGACAAGTTGGACGACCTCACCATGGAGAACGAGCCGGAGGAACAGCTCAGAAAGATCGAGGTACGTCTCGCTGTTAAGTCGGGAGTATACATGTGATGTCGAATGCAAGGAGAAGTCTTTATGTTTCCTCACCCACCTTATTCGTATAAGTTCACCGACCTATTTCATCCAAGACTAGTTTTGTTCCGAGGCCGTGGGCCGCTGGGCTCATGAGTAAGGACCACGGTTGGTCCGAAACATGTCGAGCGATAATTCGAATTTAAATCATGAGTGATCCGTTAATTTCAATTTGTTTTGCTCCTGTCATTCGAAGGCAAATGTCACAGTTGAAAAGCATGATAGGTAAAAGACGAAATATATGTTAACAAATGGATGTTTACTGAGGATTTATGAATAAGAGGGTTGACAACGAATGGTAGCACGCCTTCCGCATCTACTAGTGTCCGGCGACTGTAGTGTTCGTTGGTTCATTTCTACGTATGCCACGTCTCCCAGTCCATTGTCTTCACACAAGAATCTTCATCTCATAGGTTATCTCAGCTTAGCTTCAATCTCCCTTTTCCTTCCAGAACCTAGAGCGCCAACTCGAAGGTCAACGGCCCCTGCTGGCGGACCTGGAGGCGGCCGGGGCCGCGCTGGCCAGCGTGCTGTCCGACCCCGCGTCCCGCCAGGACATCCAGGGCAAACTGGCCGCCGTGGTGCGCCAGTACGAGAACTTGCAACGGAAACTGGACCATCGCAAGGCTGAGATTGAGGCCGCCCTCAAGTGAGTGCCATTCTTATTAATTAACCGGCTTGAAATAGGTATATACACTCGAACAACATAACCCTCCCTTCCGAAGGCAGCCGGATAAAAAAGAAGGAGGTTTTCAATTCGGCTGAATGTTTTCTATTTATTTTATTGTGTATGTTACGTGATGTCTTCGCCAAATGTGACCAAACTTCAATCATTTTTAATGGAATTTGTAATACTCGATGTGGTTCCATTTTAACTTTGAGAAAATAAGGGATGACTTGTCCAATGCTGATAAATGTGCCAGGCTCACCAGGAACTCTCATTGTCTCAATGTCCTTGGTCTGCTAACAAGCAATACGTTTCAGGGAGGGCCGCAACCTGGAAGAGAACGTGGCCCGCACGCTGGGCTGGCTGCAGTCCGAGCTGGGCGCGCTGCCGGGCAAGCTGCTGGTGTCGGCGGACCGGCAGAAGCTGCAGCTGCAGCTCGAGCGCCACGAACCGCTGTACCGCGAGCTGACGCAGCGCGAGCACGAGCTCATCATGCTCCTGGACAAGGGTCAGTGGACCAAATATCACTTACTAGCTGTTGCCCGTGACTTCGTCCGCATTGAATTCGTTTATCGCTATCCCGCGGGAACTATGCATTTTTGTAAAATTAAAACTGACCCTTGTGTTAATCTATAAGCTATCTTCGTTCCAATTTTATCCAGTTCCGTTTAGCAGTTCTAGTGTGAAGAAGTAACAAAAATTTAAGTAAAATTCAAGAACAAGTAACATTCGTCACCATTTTCACGGATTGAAATTGGCGCGCTTGTAACCTCTGCTTATGTAACTATTGACCAGCGTTGGCTACGCACGGTTACTGTACCTAATGTATTTATCTACACATATATCATAAATGCTCTATAATGCGTTCAGAAACCGTAGACAATGACCAGCATTATAACAACCAATATTATTATGAGAATTTTTCTAATTTGTTTCTATAATTGTTCAAATCCATTTTTTATTACATTATTTTAATGTGTACAGTCTATAGATATTTAATAGGTACCTAGCACTAGTAGCTAGTAGCAATGCAGGTCATTGCCCTATGGCTTCTGAACCCATCATAGAGTACTTATGATATGTGTGTAGATAAAGTAATGTATGCAACTGTACATAATTAGGTCTTAAAACACGAGTGTGGTTTTATGAAACGAGCGTTAGCGAGTTTCATAATAGGATCACACGAGTCGAGAGTCTCATTATGCAACAGTTGCATAAAATACTATTACTTGCTTTTCGTATTAAAATTTCTAAATGACAGCGAAAATCGCATCATTTATTACGTGGTTTAGAACAAGATACAATGAGAATGGACTGGACCAGATGGCGACTTTGTTTAATATCTTGTAAAGATAAAGATATAATTGGTTTCAGGTCGCGAGATGGAGAAGAAGCCGGCGCACCAGGGGCTGCGCAAGGACCTGGACCGCGTGCAGGCGCAATGGGACAAGCTGAAGCGGGAGACCGTCGACCGTCACACCCGCCTGCAGGCCGCCATGGTGAGTGCTGGTGGCTTCCGTCCCGTTATTTCCACATCCTGCCTCCTTAAGTCCATCATTCCGTTATAGTTTTGACTGATGCCAGAATGATGACAAATGGACACGGTTACGATCAGTTCAGACTGACACGACACGAGACAGGTTACACGATAATTCTCTCGTCATTCGGACCAGAATGATGGACTGAGTTGACGACGGAATGAGCGTGTAACCGACGTCTATTGTCACGCCTTTGGATATTATTCTTCTTTTCTCATTGACAAGAGGCGATTACAGTCAAGAGTCAAGTCAAAATAGTAATTTATCTACACATATATTATAAAATGCTCTATAATGCGTTCAGAAACCATAGGAAATGACCAGCATTATTACAACCAATGTTATTATGAGAATTTGTCTGTGGTAGTAGGCAAATCTGTACTGTAATGGTCATTACAGTACCGATTTCTGTACTGTAATGGTCATTACAGTACTGATTTCTGTACTGTAATGGTCATTATATGATCTCGAGTGACATGCGGATAGGGACTTCATGCGTTTGTCTATGATTTCAAAAAAACGTTTGGCTTGACGGATGGATCGAATGGCCGTCATTACTGTAGTTATTCGTTTGTTGCTTTTTTGCTGTTACGTTTTTTTGCATTTATGATATGTGTGTAGATAAAGTAATGTATGCAACTGTACATAATTAGGTCTTAAAACACTCGTGTGATCCTATTATGAAACTCGCTGACGCTCGTTTCATAAAACCACACTCGTGTTTTAAGACCCCTCATTATGCAACAGTTGCATAAAATACTATTATGCGACTGCTATAAAATGAGAGGCCTTAAAACAAGAGTGTGGTTTTATAAAACGAGCGTCAGCGAGTTTTATAATAGGATCACACGAGTGTTTTAAGGCTTAATTATATACAGTTGTATGTATATACACTACTTTATCTACACACATATCATTAGAGCAAAAAATCGTAACAGAAAAATCAACAAATGAATGAAAACAGTAATGGCGGCATTTCGATCCTCCGTCAAAACCAACGGTTTTTTTATCATAGAAAAAAGAATGAAGTCCCCATTCTTATGTTATTCGATCAAATGTCGTTCGATTTAGATTTGAAAAAAACATACTGGATTGACGTTTCGTATCGATATCTGTTTTAATATCTATAAATACTAGAATAGAGACCCGCTTGAATTTTGACAGCTGTTCCAAATTTAAACTCATAACGTTACAGAAATCGGTACTGTAATGATCATTAAAGTACAGATTTACGTACTGCCACAGACAAGAAAGTTCTCATAATATATTAGTTCAAATAATGCTGGTCATTTCCTACGGTTTCTAAACGCATTATAGAGCACTAATTATATATGTGTAGATAAATTAATCTAGGAATTTCAAACACAGGACAAACCCCATTTCTTTTGAGTTCGATATTCCTTAATAATTTTTTTACTTTTCCCAGAAAAGTAAATCTTAATGGTCAACGTCGTAACTCAATTCAAATTGCTCACCTTCCCTCTTCAACAGGAGCACTGCCGCAAATACTCAAAGGCGCAAGAGAGCTTCCTGCCTTGGATGTCCGAAGCCGAAGAGAGACTGAGCAAGCTGCCCCCCGCCGCGTTCACCAAGAGGGAGGTCGAGAAGCAGCTGCGAGAGTTGCAGACGATCAGGAATGATATCTGGAAGAGGTGCGTAAGGTTTCGAATGGAATGGAAAGGTTTTGCAACTTATTAGTTTTTTTTTTTTACAAAATTGGTTCGTTAAATGTAGGAAAGTAAGCTGTGAAGGAAGCTATTTTTATAAAAAACGGACGTTCGCGACTTCGCTCGCGTAGAATTAGCAGCTTATGTCCGTCAGGGATAGTGTAGTTTGCTATTTGTGAAAGAATTTTTGGAATCGGTTCAGTAGTTCCAGAGATTACCCCTACATACAAACAAACAAAGTTTACCTCTTTATTAAAATTAGTGTACAGTATATTGGGAAGTTTGGTAATCATTTCTTAGCATGACTTGCGATTTAAAAAACCGGTTTATAAATTTTTCCATGAAAGCGTGTATAACCGAATCCGCAGCAAATATGTTAAGAATGTTTTGTGGTCTAGCAATAATAAAACTTTTCTAGAAGCTAGACATTATTCATATGATAGTATAATAGCAGTTTCACATTAAAATTGTACAGAAAAATCGCAAAATTTGCCTCAACGAATTGAGCGCCATTGTCTAAAAATGTCACAATTAAAATAGCAAAGTTTTCTTTAACGCAGCTATACTCAAAGCGTGCTCCGCGGAGCCATAGGGCTCCACAAAGCCTCTGCGGGGGGCTCCGTGTGAATACAGGTTACAATGAGAAAAAAGAACTGAAATCTACCTCTCCACTCCGTCAAATATTACGCTTTCCAAAAGGGTTATGTGGGGAAGAAAGTTTGAGAACCGCTGCTTTAACGAATTGTTCGCCACTGTCAGGTCTGGCGAGTACGAGAACAACAAGACGCTGGGCGAGACGTTCATCTCGGCCTGCGACGCCGACCAGGACGTGGTGCGCGCGCAGCTCGACGGCATGAAGCTGCGCTGGGACCGGCTCAACAACGGTGAGGCTTTCGAGTTTAGAACGCAAAGAATAGCATATTATAGCCTAGCGACCCGCGGCTTCGCAGGGGTACAAACAGGATATAAAGCACACAAAAACCTTTTCCTAAAAAAAATCTTGCACGAGCACGGCACTGGTTTCGCGGAGTAGCAAGTTAATTTGTCCCAGTTTGTTGAAATGGATCTCCGCAAAGTAACGTCTGAATCTGTTAATTAGTGAAAACCGTATCAAAATCCATTGTGTGGTTTAGAAGGTGAAGGCGGCCGAACATACGCAATAAGGATTCAGGACAGACAGGAAAACATAGCGACTTTACTTTATACTATGTAAAGATAAAGGTATAGATTATTCATAAAAAAATGACAGTCTTTTTAAGCTAACAAATGTTTTGTTCCTTTCATTTGAGGGCAGACGTCACAATGACAGATAAAGACAAACATTTTAACTGACAGACGTTTACGAAGCGTTTATGAATAAGGGGGTCAGTCTATAGCAGTGTTTCCTAATCTGTGGTCCGCGGACCCCTGGGGGTCCGCGAGCGTATGTATGGGGGTTCGCAGTTTTACCCATGGACCATTTAACAATCATAAATAAATGCCACCAAAGGTCTTGTAATCGCTACGCACGCGTATTTTTTTGTTATTTGTAGTACTAAACTAAATGTATAGTCGACCAGGAAATTGATTGACCACTTTTAGACCGTATTACAAAGGAATAAAGTTCAAAAGTGATCAAGAAATTACTTGGTCGACTATACTACGAAGTACTGAAGAGTACTGAAATTAATGGTCCGAAATTTATTGCTGCTTTTTTTACTAAGGGGGTCCATAAAATTGTGCTTGATTTCCTAAGGGGTCCGTGGACAAAAACAACGTATAGATCAATTGACTCATGAAATAAATTTTGTATCAACATCTGTGAACAATTCGTTCATCGGGAGCGAGTCCAAATCGGCTCGAAGTCGAACAAGGGAGTGACACTAAGTAAAGAGGATGCAAATGTCGTCCGCAGAGGTCCTCCAGCGAGTGGAGTTCCTGGAGTCCACCGGGCGCAAGCTGGGCGAGTTCGCGGAGAAGGTCCGCGCCGTGGAGACCCCGCTGCAGCGCTGCGAGGAGCGCCTGCAGGACGCGCTGAGCGCGCCGCCCGCCGCCGCTGCCGAAGCTGTCGCGAGAGTCGCTGACACCGCGCATGCGCTTCGAGCGCCGCTGCAGGTAATAAAATAAGCCCAAGAGCCTTAAAGTCCCATTTTTGACAGCTGTATTCTTAGCCTACTCTCGGTATTCAAACTCTTGGGGCCTGAGTTCGCGAGCGGTTCTGCCGCCGCGGGAAACAGGTCGTAAACTGTGCCGCAGATACAACTCAGTATGAACTATAGAATAGAATAGAACCATTTATTTGAGGCTGCATAGGTCGATACAAAAAATACCTTAAAGACTAACATACATATTGATAAAACAAAATATTAAAATTAGCACGTTACTTTGGCGACGTGTGACCTAGTTTCGAGGTGTCCAGCAACCGTCCGCGAAAACGACGGAAAGCGACTGCCTTCGGCCAGAATTCCTGCTTCATGAAGGTCGATAGATAATCGGTCGACACCCACACCACAAAAGACGTAAAATTGACGTTGTGGCGGGACTCCAACCGCTCGACCCTTAGGTTAAAACTGGACTTTACTCGTATATACTCTACGATCTCCTCAACCTTCGTAGAGTAATGCAGCCGGGACACTACACTTGCGTGGTTTCATTCTACAGTTCCTATGGCTATCTAACACCGGGTCGTCGGCAAATCAGATCCACACATGACATTTTGTCAAAAGAGTAAAGCTTGTGTAGATTTTTGGGGCTCCTCGATGTCTACCTTCGGTATCAGTGTGATCACAGCACTGCAAGCACAGCTTGCGACCAAATAATGTTGCAACTGTCATTAAATTAAGACGTTTGTGGGTGCAGCGATTCTCCCTCGCGATCGAGCCACCTAACATAAAACGTTTTAACTATTTTATCTGTCATTAAACAAACCTATTTTGTTATTTCACAGAGCATAAACTCAGCCGTAGACGATATAGTGACCCTGGCCGGCGAGTGTTGCGGGTCGGACGCCGCATCCCGCGCGCGCCACGTGCTGGACGCGACGGCCGGCGCGCTGGCCGAGCGGCTGGACGAGCTGGAGGCTCGTGCCGGGGACGCCCGCGACCGCCTCGCTGGCGCCGCTAGCGCTATGACGCACTTCCAGGTAAGATCACGTCGGATGCGACAGCAGGCCACTGACCGCATTTCAAGTCTATGGGCACAGTTTTAGGTTAAGTTAATAAGATTTTTGCCAGTCAGTCAGGAAATCCTTTCATATGTATAGATGAAGAAGATTTTTACTGTTTCTTCAACAGGTTCATAAAATATGTTTCGATAAGTTGTTACGAGGTGTAAATCAACCATGCTTGTTGTTGGCAACAGTGTAACATGAGCCACACACGTAAATTGATTAGGCAATTGATAAAACTGTCTACTACTGAGAATCGTAAAACTAAGTCAGTCCAAGATATGATAAAAATGATTTTATGGATACCAAATAGTAATAGCAGTATTATTCTAGTTCAACTTAACAAGCAAAGACAAGTCATTCTCAAAGATGAGATAAAGTATCGAGTGGTTTATCGTTTATCTGTAAAAGATTGCATGTTATTTTTATCGAAACGTTAGAACACTTAGGTTTTCTACATTAAGTAAATATACATACACTTTTAATTTAGTAGCAAGTTTAAATATATGAGCAGACTTTTATCGCTTAGTGAGTTGCCATGTGCGAGAAAGGGACGGCGAACATTCCACTCCTTGCTTCATGTGGCGATCCGTATAGTAGGTAGAATATAGTGCTTAACTATAAACATATATTTAAAAAAATCAATAAGTTACAATCACTTTTGAAAAGAGCCATGTGCGTCTGTGTTCACTTGCAATCGTAAACCCCAAAGTTTTGTAAAGGACAAACGTCAAAGTGACATGGTTTTAAATTCATTGAACAAAATTTAATTTAATTTAATTACACGCTAATTTTAATATTTTATAGAAAATAAGAAACATATATGTTCGTCTAGATATTTAACTGTGGGTCTATGCGGCCCGAAATAATTTATTTTATTGTTATTATAACAAAACCTTATTTCATATTTATAACGTCAAATGGGAGTTTAACTCAATGAAATGATTATCAATTTACTTCGACTTTTCGACCGTGTTGCAAAGTGTGAAGGCCATTGCAACTCGGTCGAAACATCGAAACAAATTAACAATGATTTTATCGCGTTAAAGTCCCGTTTGACGTTATAAATGTGTATGAAAATCGCGAAAGTTTAAAACAATTCCCACTTCAGTCTGAAGTCATAGAAAGCAATTATAGATTATCAATTTGTTTTAGGACAAAGTCAAGAGCCTGTCCACGGACCTGTCCGACCTAGAAAAGGAGCTGGACACGATGAAGCCGCCGGGTCGCGACGTGAAGACGGTCCGCCAGCAGCTGGACGACATGACGCGCTACTACAAGCGCCTGGAGCGCGCCGACGACCTGGTCGCAGAGACCGAACGGGCCGCCGAGGGCTTTGTTGACAGCGGGTACGCTGGCGACGCGGCCAAGACCAGGGACCAGGTGAGGATGTGGCTAATAGAGGTGGGCGTTTTCAGAATAACGACGCGCGTTATCGATGCCAGGTTTGGATGCGCGCATCGGATGCCATGTGGTACCGATGACTGATGCCGATGCCATCTAGTTTTTGTCGACGTAACTGTCGATCGTTAGCGCGCATCGTATCATACTATCAAGTAGCGCCGGTGAATCCCCGCAGTAGTAAAGTAGTCGACGTGCCTTCGCAACTCCCGTAGGTGGTGCTATTTGAGACTATCACGGGGGAATCCCATTTCTTTTACCAATAACGAAACGAAAACACACACCACAAAACGAGCATCTAGGCGTATCGCCATCCTGTGATACTTGGGTGACATTCACTTGGCATCGATGCCGGTATCGATGCGCGCATCGGATGCGATGTTTTTGATAGGGATGCGCATCGATATCAAAAATATCTGAAAACGCCCAAGACTAGTGGCTAACAGCTGGAAAGGCTGGGCCACGCCGTTTGCGTATGAAGCACGGCTCGGGAGTCACGCGTGGACATGCCTTTTGGAATTTATGGAATTATTTGTTGTGATGGCACGTCGCTTGCGTTGCGTGCACGTAACGCAGCTCTACGAAGCGTGCTGCACACGCATCCGGCGTGGCCCGGCCTGAAGATAAATTAAAAATTGAAGAGATGTTTACAAATACACTCAAAAAGCTAAAGTTTTTTTATGGACAGAAGGTGTCGATCAGTCTTTATTACTAGTGACTTAGTGTTAGGTACTTCTAATGGGTCTTTGTTTTTTTTGTATCCAGCAAATTATGTTTAAAGGCATTCTTTCGCCTCTAAGGCGGTAAAATAAGGAATGTTTCAAGTTGTAGGTACTTGATGCACGAGCCGAAGGCGAGGGCGATAAACGATATAAGGTTTTATTTATTAACGCTCGCGGTGTGTGCAGAGTTTTACATTTCCCCTGACCTGCACCGACAGTTTTAGTCAAAAACCTAGTTTAGACCTTCTTGTCTCTTCTAAAGTAAGGCTAGTCATTTTGGTTTTGATAATCGTTACTAGATTTTTATGCATTCGTTTGTTCTCCAGGTGGAAGGTCTGCGCAAACAGCTGGGCAGGCTGGACGAGCGCGCGCGAGCGAGGGAGCAAGACCTGGACGACACGCTCAGCAAGCTGGAAGCGTTCTACAAGGCTTACGACTCGGTCATGGACGACGTGCAGGAGGCAAGTCGTTGTATGGTGGCTGACTAACCAACTGCTGGATTGTGACGATATAATATCTAACTGATATCTGTTATACCGTCTCTGTTTGTGATCATACAATAAACAGAGACGGCAAGACAGATATCTGTTGGTTATAATACAGTTCCCAGCAGACAACTTGAGCACTGACCTTGACTGTGCAGTAGCCGTTTCTAGTACAAATGTGCATGCGCTAAAATGCTTCCTCCACTTGATTTATGCTCAAGTCGTTTGCCTGTAACTATACAAGGAACTTAAGAGAGAGTGGCGAAACAGGCCCTAAATGTTTGCTCTGCAAGATTCAGTAGCCACAGAATTGTAGTTACTATTACTCGTATGTACCACTTACGGAGTACCGGCGTATAGTAGTAGCTTGACACTGTGTTTCATATAATGACTGGCGGGAAATCCAGGGGCAGGGGCGACCTAAAGGCCGGCAACGGTTCAACGACTCTCTTGACATGCTCGTTGTCCTCTTCTATAAAATATTCTTCTAAAAATATTTTCTATCAAAGCGCTGGGATATTATGGCATTTATTGCGAAAAGTTCAACAGTAGCCCAGTAGCCTATGATCAAATCGGTTGACTGCACAGCTTCCTAACCGTAATCCTATCTCTCCAGGCCTCCGAACAAGTACGCAGCCTGAAGCCAGTGTCCTCGGAGGTGGAGCAGATCCGCGCCCAGCAGAAGGACTTCGCGGAGCTGAAGCGGCGCACCCTGGAGCCGCTGGGGCAGAACGTGGCGCACTGCAACAAGATCGGCCAGGGCCTGGTGCGCTCCGCGCTGCAGGCCGTGTCCACGCAGCAGCTGGAGAAGGACCTGGAGAAGATGAACGACAAGTGGAACGCTTTGAAAGAAAAGGTGAGACTCCCTGACTTTTTGCGGGTGGTAGGATCTTGTGCAAAGTCCGTCCGGATCGCTGCCACGATCTTGGTCGCTAATCCTGCCGCTAAGCAGCAGTGCTTGCACTGTTATGTTTCGGTGTGGAGAGGAAGACAGCCGGTGCAATTACTGACACAAGGGGTATTCCATCTTAGCCCTCTCAATTTAGTTACTTTGTTTTTGTGTATAATATTATTTAGATAGTACAGAACTGTTACTTTAAGAGGAGTGTGAACCCAGCGCTCCCCATACAAATAGCGATAAGATTTTCCACCCTCTAAACCTTAACTTATAGCCATGATATTTTTGTATGTTGTCATTATGCCCTAGAACTAGGTTTGTATGTTTTGATTTTTCAAATATTCTTAATAGTTTTAAAAATATTGATGCTTTTTTGTTTTGTACGAAAATCCCAAAATGTAAATATTGTCAAATCTATGAAGAATATTTAAAAAATCAAAACATACAAACCTAGTTCTAAGGCATAATAACAACGTACCAAAAAATCATTGCCATAGGTAATGGTTTAGAGGGTGGAAAACGTTATCTCCGTTTGTATGGGGAACGCTTTTCGGGGCTGGGTTCACACTCCTCTTAAGTGTGAAATTGCTATGCCCTAACATTTGTGCAGATTTTGTAAAGGTTACAATAAAACACTGAATACTGAATACTGATGTATCAGATGAACGAGCGCGAGCGCCGGCTGGACGTGGGTCTGCTGCAGTCCGGCAAGTTCGCCGAGGCGCTGGCCGGGCTGGAGAAGTGGCTGGCCGACACCGAGGACATGGTGCGCAACCAGAAGCCGCCCTCCGCCGACTACAAGGTCGTGAAGGCGCAGCTGCAGGAGCAGAAGGTGAGGGTTCATACGAACACACTCTGCTGTTATCAGAGCTTTGACAGCCCGATACCCTGACCGTATAGCTAGGTGCTGAGGTTTGGAATACCGCTATTAAACCTATTTTGGTACGATGGCATAGGTAGCCATTTTATGTGGAGCGTTTTCGTGGGTCTAGCGTCGCATCGTTTTCTGTTCAGGATATTTCAACAAATAGTGATCATAGATAAAAACTAAAAATACTTTTTTCTTTTGACGAGTTCTTTCAATTTTGATAACGGACAAATTTTAGTCATCACGCCCTTCTGACCTTTATGACCTGATTTTCACTTAACCGGATACGTGTTTCTCTCCCCAGTTCCTGAAGAAGATGCTGATGGACCGGCAGAACTCGATGTCCAGCCTGTTCGCGATGGGCAGCGAGGTGGCAGCCGGCTGCGACAGCGCCGAGCGGAAGGCCATCGAGAAGCAGCTCAAGGGCCTGATGACGCGGTTCGACGCGCTCACCGGCGGCGCGCAGCAGCGCATGCTGGACCTGGAACAGGCCATGATGGTCAGTGTTGAGTGGGAAACTCGTACACGCTCGAACCACATTTATCCTTGTTTGTCTCAAATAGTAAACGATATTCTAACGTAAAATTGAGTATAAATAAGAAATACAGTGACTCCACACTAGGCTGAGCCTGTATCGTGGATGCCGAAAACCAATGAGAAGAATTACCAAAAGATTACGATCTGTCACTAAACAATGTAATACAGGAAGGACTCATTTTATTTTGTTATATAGTTTGTGCACAACTGTCTCAGCTTTGCCTAAAGGTTGACTGGTAGAGAATACCTTAAGGCATCAAGTCCGCCTTTTGTGCATTTTTTTGTTAATTTCTATCCAATAAAGATTAAATAAAATAAAAATTAATTTCAGTTTTTGTCATCAAAATATTAATTACTAGCGACCCGTACAATTTGAACCTTATCCCTTTTTAATACGGTCGAAAAGTGGTCAAGCAATTCCTTGGTCGACTATACATAAACACTTTCCATAGTAAAGAGTCTAATTGACAGTGAAAACCTTATCAAAATCCGTTGCATCTGCGTTGCATAGTTTTCTATTCGCTATACTTGAATAAATAGTGATCGTAGACGTTTCTTCTTTTGGTGAGTTCTTTCAATTTTGGTAACAGACCCATTTCGTCACAGTTCGCCTTTGTACATCACTGTATCTCTTTTTGTAATTTATGTTTTTCGTATAGTCGACCAAAAAATTCTTGAACCACTTTTCGACCGTATTACAAAGGGATAAGGTTCAAAAGTGGTCAAGCAATTACTTGGTCGACTATACAATAAAGAATTTGCATACATACATTTCAGTCATTATGCCGATTGTGTGTTGTGCAGGTGGCGAAGCAATTCCAAGAGCAACTGCAGCCGCTGGTCGAGTGGCTGAGCAGCACGGAACGCAAGGTCAAGGCCCTCGAGCTGGTGCCGACTGATGAGGAGAAGATACAACTCAAGATCCGAGAGCATAAGGTTTGTATTCGTTTACCCGTCGGTGGCCAATGGCGTCGTACAATCTAAGACACGTATAAGTCACCATTAATTCTTTAACCACCGATAAAGTTTTTCATTGTAAATCCCCGTGTCGCCACCTATACATAGAGTATACATGACTACTAAAGGCGATATGAGCTGGATATTTTACGTCTTAAACACGGGCGTAGCCAGGTATTAGTATCAGGGGCGGGGGGGGGTTAAGAAAATAAAAGTACTAAAAGTGCATAAAGTGATCTTTATGCTATTGACGGTGGCGGAGGAATCGAAACCACCGTATATTTTAATGTAGGTAATAGTTAGTAATCAATGAGATACATATGTTCTTATTTTAATTCTATGAGTGTTAATATCTGAACTTTTCTTGAACCCCCAAAATCCTCCCCCTGGCTACGTCCGTGGTCTTAAATATTAGATAATAGCGGTTAATAGGTTAAAGACGGAAGTGCGAGAGTGACATTTTTCAAGTGTCAACGTGTAAATACGACGCTTGCCGCAAGCTTCTTTGATCTGTGTTCAAAAACCGACACTTCGGATCGGCGACCGACTCTTGCAAGCTCACGCGAGGCAAGCCAAACACCTCGTTCATGTACTGGTGTTGAACACTCACTCAATTTCGGCCAGCGTGTAAATGTCGCATAACGAATGTGTGTCCGCAGGCACTGCACGAAGACATCCTGTCGCGGCGCGCTGCCTTCCAGCAGCTGACCGAGACGGCGTCAGCGCTCATGGCGCTGGTGGGCGACGACGAGGCCGCCGCGCTCGCCGACCGCCTGCAGGCTGCCACCGACAGGTGATATTGACTGTTCCAGTGGTACTTTGCCGAGGTCCATATCGACAAAGTAGAACAAATTACCTTGCTACTCCGTGTCACCGGTGCCGTGCACGTGTAATACAGCCATTCGTTCGAGTAGCGAACTCGATCCGGATGATACTTCGCATACAGGCGAAACACGCGTAGATTGTGTATTTTCAATGTTTAGTGGTAATAGTTCACAGGTGAGTCCGTGTGGTATACCTTGTTTCGTGTGGAAGCGGAGGAGAATGGAATTTTACATGAAAAATATACATGTCATTTAGCATTTCGGCGTCAGCACAGGTTTCGCGAAGTAGCAAAGTAAGCTTTTTGAATTTGTAGTACACAGAAACAAATCACATTGTGTCGGTTTCGAAATTTGACTTCAGTTTCGAACACACTCTCGTCCGACGTGCTCAACTACCAAAGTTGCAAAGTAGGGATTTATGTGTCGGCCCTCACGATTAAATCTTTGAAAAATGGAACCAGTTCTTAATAGTAGTTAAGAATTTATATAGAAAGAAAGAATTTAGTTTGTAATTTCTCACATGACACTAAACAACCAATACCTATTTATAACGTTATCGGGACTTTTAACGCGATAAAACTATTTTGTTGATTTACCTCGACGTTTCGGCCATGTTTCAATGGCCGTGGTCACGAGTAGAGTGGAGTCTACTCGTGACCACGGCCATTGAAATATAACGACCGATATGAAATATAATAACCGATAACGTTATAAATATGTGTGAAAATCGCGAAAGTTTAAAACAATTCAACCAATACCTTCCAGATACCAAGCTCTCGTCGAGCACAGCTTGAACGTGGGCGACCTCCTGGACAACTCGCGCAAGGGGCTGCGGCACCTGGTGCTCACCTACCAGGACCTGTCCGCCTGGATGGACGGCATGGAGCAGTACCTGGCCAAGAGGAAGGTGCTGCCAGTCCACATGGAGAAGCTGCTGCGGCAGATGGATGAACTAGCTGTGAGTACATTTCTTGAAACTTTCACACATTCACAACGTCAACGGGACTTTGAGGCATTGATAGACAAAGGGCGGGTAGTGCGTAGAACTGACGCCATACAGCAGAAATACCCTCCAACGGCGTGAGCACTTTTTTTTATGAAATAGGAAGGAAAACAAGCAAGTCGGTCACCTGATGGTAAGTGATCACCACAACCTATCAACCAACCCGCAACACCAAGAAGATTGCAGATGCAATGCCAACCCAGAAGGCTAAGATGGACTACTTCTTATGCCAGTAATTGCACCGGCTGTCTTGCTCTCCAAGCCGGAACACAACATTGCTGCTTAGCGGCAGGATTAGCGAGCAATGTGGTGGTAGCAATCCGGATCCACCTTGCACAAGGTCCTACCACCCGCAAAATGACTGTACATACATACATAAAATCACGCCTGTTTCCCAGAGGGGTAGGCAGAGACCACGGATTTCCATTTGCTACGATCCTGACATACAACTTTCGCTTCACTTACTTTCATGACATTCTTCATGCATGCTCGTCGGTTTAGGGTACTCCTGACCTGGCCTTTCTCCAGAATGTCTCCGATTTGGTCGGAGTACGTTCGCCGAGGTCTTCCCCTTCCCATTAGACTGACTAACTGACTGACTGACTGACTTATGACTGTATGTTGATAAAAATGTAATATCTCTTCTATTTTCAGGCGAAAACCGAGGAGATAGCAGCCAAGCAGGAAGCGGTAGACAGCACTGTGGACTCCGGTCTGGAGCTGATGAAGCACATCTCGGGAGACGAGGCTCTGCAGCTCAAGGACAAGCTGGACGCGCTCCAGCGCCGCTACAACGACCTGACCAGCAAGGGAGCCGACCTGCTGAGGATAGCTTCCGAGACGCTGCCGCTGGTGCAGCAGTTCTTCAACAGCCATACCACGTGAGTGAAACTGGACACAGGCATCTTTGATGAGTTTCTGATAAATTACGTCATGTTTTTGCCATGTGACACGATAACAATTGTCAAAAATGGTTGAAAGGTCAAGGTTCAATTTAACGAAGTAAGAAAAACAATATGTTGCTATCTTCCCGCGCAATGAAACACTTTGCTTTTCATTTTGAATTATAAAACAAATCAGATATTATAAAAAGTCTTCGGATTGGAGTGAATGCGTTTTTTTAACTCAACATTAACTTATCTATATTGTGTTAATAGATTATTTTGATGATGGTAAAAATGAATTTAGCTTTAGGTACAACAAGGTGCACAAAAAATATACGATGACTCGTCGATTTAGCCAATAAAATCAATCTTTTGCATTTGTGGAGAGGCAACTGTTGCACTTCCAATTTTTTTTCTTCTGCTACTGGTGTCAAAAGTAGCTTCTGTCTCAGATTATCTACCTGTCGACGGTCGGGCTCGGAAATAAATAACACTTGTATGAACTATTAAGAATATATTGCAAGGAGCGGTAAAAGACGATATCAAAAGAAGACGTACGACCGAGAACGCAAAAACCAAAAAAAAAAATTGTCCCAACTCAGGGTGTTCTAATGAGGTCGTATGAACCTGCCTTACGCTCCCAAAATACAAAAGCCATTAAAGATAATCATTAGTTTAATGTATCAAAAAAAATGGTTCTAATGTATCCCCTATCCTCAGCTTGACGGAATGGATGTCCGCGGCGGAGTCCTGCCTACAGTCTGTGGAGCCCCGCGAGGAGGACATCCTCCGGCTGGAGGGAGACATTCAGGAGTTCAGGCCAGTCCTGGACAACATCAACCTGATCGGGCCGCAGCTGTGCCAGGTAAATTGGGTCAACCACATGACTTAGGAAAGAAGGGATATGCTTATCACGTTCGAAGTTCCCATACAAAATGATTTAGGCACACGACAGTCTTGGCGTGTAATTTTTCGATCATTAAATACGTCCTGAATACAATTTTACTGCGGGGCAATCTCGCATCAGTAGAGATATGTCAAAAAGAGCGGTCAGATCCCTATGAAGTCTGTAATTTTTCGACATATGTCGTGTGTAAAATCTTGATGAACACGAGAGTTGGAGGCGTGCTATAGAGATAATGTCATTTCGAAATCTGTAACGTGGTGCATATAATAGCACTGGACTAACTGGGATGTGGTAATGTGGTACGGTCAACATCATAAATATTCGTTACCAAGACGTCAAAAATATCTACACACCTTTATGGCAATAAACATAAGGTCGATGGATTCATATTTTGACGCTATGGCTGTATATATATTTTTACAGCTGATTGTACATATGTATACCACCTGAGTCACGAAGACATTATAGCATGGTATGTATACCATGCTAAAGTCACTGGGAGCCAGGTGGTAAGTCCAGTGACTTGGAACGTGTTAAGGGATAGCGATTCTGAGAGATAAGGTGGTATTGGTTTGTTACAACTCTGCAATTTTTTTGTATTGTCAGTAAATGCAATTGTCTTGTATTAGATCTCTCCGGGAGAGGGCGCGACGCACGTAGAAGGCATCGTGACGCGCGACAACCGCCGTTTCGATGTCATCGCCGAGCAGGTGCAACGGAAGGCCGAAAGGTTGCTGCTTAGCAAGAAGGTACAACTTTTAACCCCAGCAGAGACAACAAGCAAATATTCTTAATAATACAAAGCAAACAAATAAACGAATTAGAAAGGTAGACAATAGGCGGACCTGCGGAGAGACCTTGGTAGATATGTTTGTCACATATATTATGTTCTCGATTCAATAGAATAACTTATTCAATTTACTTTATAATTGTATGATAGACCCTAACAGAATAATCGCATTTGTACACTCTCAAACGAGCATTTATCTGTGCCGAAAATTGCTCCATACATATTTTAACGTTATCGGGACTTTAACGCGATAAAAGTATATTGTTAATTTACCTCGACGTTTCGGCCATGTTTCAACGGCCGTCGTCACGATTACACGGCCAGGTCGAGATAAATTAACAATATATTTTTATCGCGTTTAAGTTTCGATGACGTTATAAATATGTGTGAAAATCGCGAAAGTTTAAACAATTTAATTGCTCCATATCCTATAGTGGTAGCGTCAGTACAAAACTAGGTCTGAATTTTAGACAGAATTTTTAAAAGCTTGTGTTTACTCATTATTGAGGAACGTAATAAAAACACTATATGACGTGTATTTTATATATTTAATTTGGATGAATTATTAGAAAATACATTTAGTTGAATGAAAGGGAAATATCAGAGAGAATGAAAAGAAGGATTGAATGTACCTATTCTTAATGGTTCGTTCAGGAACAGTCATAACACTTTTGTAAAAATTAACTCGCCTCTTCCCCCAGCGTTCCTTGGAAGTTGTGGGAGACATGGAAGAACTACTGGAATGGCTGCGAACCGTGGACGCGCAGCTGCGCGAAGCGGAGCCTCCTTCCAGTGAACCTGCGCTGGTGCGCGCTCAGCTGAAGGCGCAAAGGCCGTTGAACGACGACGTGGCGGCGCAGAGAGTCCGAGTGAGGGACCTGCTCAGCCAGGCTAAGAAGGTCAGTGAACTTAAACCTATATGATAACGGTGTGCGGAGAAAATCAGCCAATGAGATTCCTGGATTGTGCAAGAATTTCCAGCGTACTAATTGGTTAATTTTTTTCTGCTCGGTTAACGACACTTTTCGTAGAGTTCTATCAGATAATTACTCCAATATTCGTATTTAAAAGGATTGTTTTAGGTTGCCTCTAAATAGTCAATGGGAAAAATCTTGTCGAAGATTTTGGTTATTTACTATTGTCACATTTTTTTTATTAGAGCTCAAGATAACTGCTTAGCCGGGGCAGGGTTCGGATCCCAGTAAAGGCATTTTTTTAAGTTAGATATTAACAACAAACTGTAAAATCGGTATGTGCATCAGAATTATTGCGAGCGTTTGGTACGTGTAGGAGTTCCCAATGTGGCATTTGTGGGGACACATTTGTTGTCTAGTGCCGAGTCAGCTTCTATCCCGATAAAACTGGACCTTTATTACATTATATAAGCCTAAATTTTGCACGTTATCAGGAAGTTATTTTGAACTGTGCGTATCCTCAGGTACTCCGCGAATGCCAGTCCTCGGAAGAAACAGCTGTGATCCGCGACCGGAGCGAAGAGTTGAGAGAAACCATGGAAGAAGTGGGACAGCTCAGCGCAGAACGGTTGGCCGCCCTGGAGCAAGCTCTGCCGTTGGCTGAACATTTCGCCGACACTCACCACGGGTATGAAGACTACACTTTTTTATTTTATTTCTACCAGGGGGGTTCCACTCCGCACTGTAAGTACGCGCGACCGCCTTGCCTATGGGAAAGGCAAATCACAGTAGGCGTCGGCTTGCCGCGCGCCCGCTCGCTCGCCCCCGCCGTGTCAGTGTAATTGAAAACGAATGCCGCGCAACCCTAGCGTGTCGCTGGGAGTTGCAGGGGGGGGGAGGCGGGCGCGGGCGGTGCGATCCTTTTGACTCGCGCCGCCTGGCGCATGGCGTATGAAGTAATGCGGACTTTTTGAGCGTTTGAATCAAGTTGGAATTCGTTTAATCGCGGCCGTAAAAGAGAAGTTTCTGTACGTTATTTATTTTGTGTTTCTACTGGAAGTTATCTTCAAAATGAAGAGTTCTCGTGGGTTGATTTTTGAGTTGCCAATCAGTGCCGACTGAAATACGCTTGCGTCCTTGATTGGCCCGCGACTACCGAGTGTCGAGCACTCGAAAGTCAAAAATCAACCCGCAGCATGAGTCTCATGAAACACCTATCTAAATTGATTGGTTGTCTGTCCGTCAGGCTGTCCGGCTGGCTGGACGACATGGAGAAACAAGTGCAGATGCTCGCCATGCCGGCTCTGCGGCCGGAGCAAATAGCGCAGCAGCAGGACAAGAACGAGGTACGTACAAGGATACTCAGTTGATTATTTTTAAATAGCTTCAATTTATTACAAATATATATTTGTCATTCTACGGATTCTGTCCGACATAAATTATTTTTATTTATTATTATATGTATGTATGTAAGTTATAGTAAAAAAAAAGGTCAGTTTAGTATGGAAATAGGTCCATCGGTGTTTAAATTCCAAAAGTTCGCACTAAGCGGCCTCAACGAGGACGACCCGTCATTAAAACGGGTCACGGCGGCGTCGAGTTCGTTCTCTCTCTTACTCGTAACGGCCGCACTAGATTACTTTTTCGCTCGCACATTAGTCTCATATGATGCGTGCGTGTCGGCAGATGCTGCAGCAGTCCATCCTGGGCCACAAGCCGCTGGTGGACAAGCTGGTGAAGACGGGCGAGGCGCTGGCGCGGCTGGTGGGCGCGGCGGACGCGGCGCGCGTGCAGGACGCGGTGGACGCGGACTGCGAGCGCTACGCCGCGCTGCGCGCCGAACTGCGCGCGCGCCAGCAGGCGCTGGAGCAGGTACGCGCGCTCCGCGGCTAACCGTGAAGATACAGGCATCAGAGGCCCAATAGTAGTTTATGCAACAGCTATATAATGGGAGGCCTTGAAACCCGAGTGTGGTACTCGCTGACGTTCGTTTCGTAATAGAATCACACGAGTGTTTTGGGGCCTAATTATAGTTGCGTACACCGCTTTATCTGCCCGCATCGTAACTGCAAAAAACCGTAGCAGCAAAAAACCAACAAACGAATGACAACAGTAATGGCGGCAATTCGATCATCTGTCGAGACGTACGTTTTTTTTAATCATAGACAGACGAATGAAGTCCTCATTCTCATGTCATTCGAGATAAAATTTCGTGCGCTGTAACGGTTTCTGGACGCATTATAAAGCAATAATAGTACATTACACCCCGAGGGTGATGAAATAAAGAATGTCTCAAATCGCAGGAATTTTGGCTCGGCCGATAAACATGCGACCTAAGGCTTTCTTTATCACCACCCGAGGTGTGTACACAATTTTACGTCCTCTGGCCAGGAAGTAGAAATGTCCGCTCGCGTAACGGACGGTATATATTACTATTTACGGCCCGGGGTGATGATTTCTTTAACTTGACGTAACGTGACGTTGTGTTGCAGGCGCTGCAAGAGTCGTCGCTGTTCTCGGACAAGCTGGAGGGCATGCTGCGCGCGCTGGCCGGCACGCAGGACCAGCTCGCGCGTGCAGAGCCCGTCTCCGCGCACCCGCCGAAGATCGAGTGAGTACTCGCCTACCCCTCTACCGTACACCTCAACCCTATATAGCTTCATGCTTTGAGTGACTTCCGTCCTCCTCTAATAAACCAGGAGACGCATAATGAATGAAGAGTTTTGCTTAGTCCTGCCTACTCCTATTTTAATTGGCCGGTCTCTGTCGCCACATTGGCAACCTGAATCCTAGATTAAAACGCAGATCGGTGTTTCTGATTATCTCGGAACTCTGACCATCCAAGATGCCCTTGTGTTCTTTTAGTATCACTAATACATGCTAAATTCTTCTTAACGCACAGAGACCAGATCGAAGAGAACAACGCGCTAGTCGAAGATCTCGAGAAACGCACCGAGGCGTACAACGCCGTGCAGCGCGCCGCCTCCGACGTCATCGCCAAGGCCAGCAAGAGCGACCCCGCTGTCAGGGACATCCGGAATAAGCTCGAGAAACTGCACAAGTGAGTAATCTGAACGAAAAAAACCCTATTTTTGGAAAATAGTAAACCCTTAACTTTGATTAAAATAGGAATACAGTTAAACCTAGATGAGCTCCTTGAGGTACACCTAAAGCAAAAAGACTTCTTACGTGATAGGAAGGTTGTCGCATTAGTTCTCTGGTATCCTCTTGTTTGCTGATTGAGTCTGTTGAACTTATTAGAGATCATTAGATTCAGAACAAGTTACTAACGACAAATAAATTTTCAGACTATGGGACGACGTGCAGAAGGCGACATCCGACCGCGGGCACTCGCTGGAAAGCGCGCTGGAGATCGCGCGCAAGTTCTGGCAGCAGCTGGACGCGCTCATGCTCACGCTGGCCGAGTTGCAGGACACGCTGGCCGCGCAGCCGCCGCCGGCCGCGCAGCCGCGCGCCATCCAGGCGCAGCAAGTCGCCCTGCAGGAGATCCGGCACGAGATTGATCACACCAAACCCGAGGTAACTTTTATGTTAAAACTTAGAACCGACGACCGGTAAGATGTGAAGGTTTATAGACCACGAACTGGTGGACGCGGCGAAGGTCGAACGTGAAGAAGACTTCACTGATCATAATATGATCAGTGAAGAATCTGGTTAGCTAATCGCCGCCGCGAGCCAAACTTTGAATCAGATTAATATAAACCAAACCTTAAAGTGTAGGTTCTCAAATAAATAACCGTTTTTTTCTTACTACAATTCTAATCCTTCTCATTTATTCAGGTTGAGAAAGTGCGCAAGACCGGTTCTCATCTGATGTCTCTGTGCGGTGAACCTGACAAACCTGAAGTCAAGAAGCATATGGAAGATTTGGACAGCGCCTGGGATAATGTCACAGCGCTGTACGCAAGGAGGGAAGAGAACCTCATCGATGCTATGGAAAAGGCTATGGAGTTCCATGACACTCTACAGGTAGGATGAACTTTCAAGACCATGTTAGTCTACTGAATTTAGAGGCTTCTTTGAAATCTGACACAAGCTGCAGACAACAGACAACTTGCTTATGTATTACAGGATTATTCCAGGTTTTTATAATTATATTCTTATTATTATCAGAATCTCCAAGAATTCCTGGACACTGCTGAAGATAAGTTCTCCCGTATGGGGGCTCTGGGCTCTGACATCGATGCCGTCAAGCGACAGATCTCACAACTGGCTTCCTTCAAACAAGAGGTCGACCCGCATATGGTGAAGGTCGAAGCGCTAAACAGGTACGTTATACATAATTACTTGTCATTTTATTCGTTAACATGACTTTTATTTATAAAAAGAAGGAAAAGCCGTTTGCAAACGCGATAAAGACCGCTCAAATGGTTTCATTTCAAGGATACCGTGAAAGTTACGTTGACGATTTCATGTTTGGGGTGGGAAATAATGAGTGCATATCGCACGCTTAGTATTAAAGTGACTCAATTCTGAATTTGATATTTCCCAAAATTAAACCCTATGTCTTTTAATTAAGGTGATATTTTGGGACGTTTATTATTCAGAAATGGGTCACTTTAATACTAAGCGTGCGATATGTTGATGATGTAATGTTGGGATGGGAAATAAGTTTTTTAATTGCGAGGTTTCAGAGTATTGCGTTGATTCTGATTAAAGTTTTAATTACTTGGGGGTTTTTATTTTGCTTTAAAAAATATTTTATGGTGATGGTTAAACTAATTTCTGGTATTTTTGAATTTTTCCCCTTTGACATTTTTTAACAATTTGTGGTGTGTTATCCCCACTATGTGTTGAAAATTTAGAACGATTGATTCATTTGCTGGCAAACCCTGAAATAACTATTGAGTACCTTGTCGCTTCAAGTTCTTTCATTAAAAAATGTTTATTTGAGACTACAGGAATCCATAAGTATTATTTTAAGCACAGTTTGTAAATATTACTTTATATACTTCGTTATGAAGCCACAAGATACATACATATAACTTACCAACATAATTAATACTGTATTTTTCTATGCAACCCTTTTCCCTGGATTGGAACCGACTACAAAAAAGGAGTTTGATGAGGCAAGAATAAAACAAAACGTGTTGTGTGTTCGTTTTTGCAGTAGTACTTAGAATAACTTTGCTATCTAAAATATGAGACGATGTGCATTAATAACCTCTTCGCATCAATTTTAGTCTTAAATATTATTGATGTATATTAGTTTTAGATTTGTCTTGTATTTTATAAAAAGTAGAAATAACGAGTTTTGGGTTTTTTATACTAACATATTTTTTCCTTTACATTTACTTTTTATTGGCAAGCTCGTTTCTGTCTGCGTGGCTTTTTTTCACTAATACTCTTTTGTTATATTTTTTCTGTACCTAGCTTATGTTTTCTAAAGATTAAATGTAAAAAAGGGGCAATAACGATATTTGATGTCAGGTTTGGTTTTTCTAAAATAAATTTAATTCATAGATGAATGGTAAACTTGTAAGTTACGTGAGATGACGAAAACGCATGACAACTGTGCTGCCTGCTGTGTAATAAAGATATGCTTGCTTACAAAATACTTGATTCCATCATTGATGACAAGTTTATCATCATCTGGCGTACTATTTCACTAAATTCCCTTACCATCTTCAAGTATTTCAATACTTAGTTAATCCAATATTTAGTGGTTAACATCAGACGTAGCGTCCTTTCTGCAATGATACTGGTTCATCAATTTTTTTTAAATAAGACTTAACACAACTCAAAATTTGAGGTAACCTGTGGTCCTAATATTAAATAATTCCGCCCTGCGTCTCTGTCAAATTAGAATCATAAAAAAGGGAGGCACATAGAGATAAATTCAGATGAACTAAACTTGGTCGATCATGTTAGGGCATGCATAGCCACTTTAGCCTAACACTCAAAAATGAGTGACCGTTAGATGCCTTACGAGAACAAAAGCCTACTTTTACACTTCCGTTTTTGGCTCAAAATAATATGAACCTTTATTTTACCACAGACAAGCTCAAGAGTTAACGGAGCGAACATCATCGGAGCAAGCGGCCGCCATCAAACAACCCCTGACCGAAGTCAACACCCGCTGGTCGGCCTTGCTTCGCGGCATGGTGGAGCGCCAGCAACAGCTGGAGCGAGCCCTGCTGCGTCTGGGACAGCTGCAGCATGCCTTGCAGGAGCTGCTGTCGTGGATCAACCATACCAGCGACACGCTGGATACCCTCAAACCGGTAAGTTTTGTTTGCTGCAGGACCGACTTTGTGACTGCGACCGATGCAAATGGCGACTAAGCACGTCGGAGGTCCCGGCAAAAATCTAAATAAACCATTTATGTCATTTATTATTAAATAGAACAGGTCTAGAACCCTTGTGCACAAAATTGGAGTACTTAACCACCGGGCAATAGACTTTTTCAACAATGGTGTTGAAGAGGCTGTTCGGGCTGTCCCGCACGCGCCGCATCAGGGAGGCGACTCGCTTGCGCACGATAGCGTGGAAGCTGTCAATGCGAGCTTCCTTCCTTCCTTCCGCTCATTAATCGATGTAATTGTATTGTTAAAATTGTAGAATATCTTAACCTTGTATGAGGTTTGGTCAAAATTGACAAGTGTGCCAATCGCTCTGATATGTAATTGTGTTTCTCCCAGATACTTAATTAAGTTTTTTGGCTATTGACATTATCCAAACATATGTTACGTTAGTATCTTCCAGTCCCGTAGTGTATGTAACTGTAAACCCGTTATCAAATTACGATTACTTAAAGGTCAACAACGCGACTCATCTGCAAACGCTCACCATAATGTGACCCGCTTCGTCGTGCTCTACATATGACTACAATATTAAAAGTGTCCAGTTATCAAAACTTGTCCGTAACTTGGTTTCGTAGACTTGGAACCTTTGCAAGCGTGCCATGCGCTTATCATGAAACTTTTGCCCTTGGCGCAGGTGGCGGGCGACCCGCAGATCCTGGAGGTGGAGCTGGCCAAGCTCAAGGTGCTGGTGAATGACATCGCGGCGCACCAGGCCTCCGTCGACACGCTCAACGACGCCGGCGCATCCATCGTGCAGCAGGGTACCAGTATGTGCTCGCGCTTACCGCTATACGATACATACATCACATTCAGCAGAGCTTCATTTAGAGTTACGAGGGTTCTGACAGACCTGGGCTAACTACGATAATAATATGACGCTCTCCGGTCTGTCCCGCCTGTGTCCACCGAGTCCTGTGTGATGCAAGGGCCGAGGGACCCTCGGGCCTTGAGCTACGGGCTCTAGCCTGTTGGTAAATTAGGCCCTGCAGTTTAGGAATATGAATTGTCCAGCTGTTATCTCTTCTGCGAGCTTTACGTGAACAATTATTTGACAGTAACACTCAGATAACAGTCAGCCAATTCATATTTCCTAAACTATTTCAAGAACCATAGCTAACTTTTTCTGCGTTCCTACTTCAAACGACGGATCATTTTATACGAAACACCTGCCAGAATTTTACAGCTGGTGGGTAAAACGACTCGTTTTTGAACGTAGGAGCGCGGCATTACAGTTTTCACCAACACGTCAGTCATTATAGAAAAATATCTGGGATCAAACTCCGCGTAGACATAATACCGTTCAGGGACCTGTGCCGTGTAGTGCTGTCCATCTTAATTGTTACTATTTTAAATAGCCCTGTGCAAACGCGGTAAAGACCGTCAAAATGGTTTACTTCAAGGATACCGTGAGAGTTATGTTGACGACTTCTTGAGGGGGAATAATGTTGATGATGTAATGTTGGGCTGGGGATTTTTTCAATGCAGTGCTGGTAGAACATGTTGATTCTGATCAAATTTTTGATTTCTTAGGGCTTAATACTTTACTAGGTACGAAAAAGATTGTATGGTTATGATGGAACTAATTCACGCAACCATTGTGACCAAAGTGGCAATGATGATATTGCCTATTCACACGAAAATGTGCTTGCGTTTTGTTCACGGTTGTCGGTCTGTGCGGATTCTGGGGAGACCGGGTTTAGTCGCCCTTCATATCAAAATATTCTGGTCTATTTTTCGTATGTTACCGCGTGAATGACAAAATTAGACAAATGCTACGTTATTCACACGGCACAATCCCATTATGTCACGTAAAATTGTTGTTAAATTTACGATTGTATTTTTGTATTGTAAACCGGGTATCAACAGTGAGCATTCACGTTTATCAAACAGATCAGAATTGAGCATTTTAGCGTTGAGTACAGCCACCCTCTACAGTAAAGCCAGAGCGCCAGTGCAAAAAACTCGCCGTCGATACTCTGAAACAATTAAAGTTCGTCGTAACATATCAAAACCAACAAATTGACTCTTGTTCAATAACTTTGAAATTATAACATTCGATGTCTTCAGAAAACGAAATCCATTCCATCATTCGGCCATTTTCAAAAACATCTTCCGATATCAGTCACCTGCAATGGCACTAATGCTTAAAGCTTTACGTGTTTGTCTTTGTGTTTGTGTGACTTACTTGCAATAATGTATCAAATCTTCACATTTTCCTGTATCGCTTGTTTGTGTATTATACAACCCCTTGTGTAATTAGAGACTTGAAATTCGAAACATGACATTTTTAAGGGATGTTGAATTGCACTAAGAAACATCCGGACTAATTCCACCGTTAGGAGTATTAAAAATTGGGTGTTAATTTTTTAATCTATGAGGTGAAAATCAAGATTAGAAGTATAAACCATATATTTGCTTATCTTAAGTAGTAAACGACATTCTAACGTAAAATTTAAATTTTTGCCATTAAAATATTGTTTTATTGTTCAAATAAAACAAGCCAAAGCCACAAGTTATATTATAAGTCACCTATTCTACTTACAGCTCCAATTTGTTTTATTTAGGCAATAAGAACCTTTTAGGCGAAATTTCACTTCGTGTCGCCTAAAAGTTTCATATTGTCGACAAGAAGTGAAATTTTAGGTTAGAATTTTGTTTGTATAGACAAGTATATATGAACGGACTATAGCTTACTCATAACGATACATTATTAGCAAGCAATGTAGGCGACCCATCTCTAAATAGTAGTACTTCATGTGCTCATGTTACAGGTTCGGAAGAGGCCGGCGAGACTGCAGAGAAGCTGGCGACCCTGAACAGGAAGTGGCGCGAGCTGCAGCAGAAGGCTCGCGACCGCCAGGCCGAGCTCGAGGACGCCCTCAGAGAGGCCCAGAGGTAATTCATTGCTGTACTGTCAGCTGTAGAAATACATATAGCCATAGCTTCAAAATATGTCTACATAGACCTTATGTTTAGTGGCATAAAGGTGTATAGATATTTTTGACGTCTCAGTAACGTATAATGATGGTGACCGAACAATCAACCAATTTTATTCATAAGCCACCGTAGAACCTTAACACACTAACATAATGACTTCGGAATAAATGTCATAGTATCTTAGCGATGACACATTGCGACAACGGTCTACATTGGCCTATGAATCAAATTGGTTGAGTTACTTGGTTTGATACATCCACTAAAACATACCTTGGTCCTTTTGCTTTTCTCGCATACACTAGTCTCTAATAAATAGTATATTTCGCAGTAAAAGAAAGAAAAAAAGTAATCTAGTATCACATTGATCACATGACTCCTACGATGCCATTAATGAACTGTTCATCCTCACTATCTGTCGAAAGTGATGCCTAGAAAGCCAATTCCTTCAACAACCCCTCGCTGGTCAAAAACATCGTCAACATAGAGTGCGTCACTAAACGTTTTCGTTGTTGCAGCTTCAACGCGGAGATCGGCGACCTGCTGTCCTGGCTGTCAGAGGTGGACGGTGTCATCGCCGCCTCCAAGCCTGTCGGTGGTCTGCCTGAGACCGCGTCAGAACAACTGGAGAGGTTCATGGTTAGTAACACCTCCATCTACCCGATAACCGAGACTTCGTTAGTGGCTTTCGCTTCTATAGCAGAAAACTGATAAGAACTGAAAATTTGCTATATTATATAACTAAACCAAAACCAAACCAAAGATGTTGTTTTGAACTTTTTAATATCTTGCTGAATTGATAAAACATGAATTGAGTGAAAATGGAGCGATCTCGAGTCCGTGGTACAGGATCGTTTCTAAGGGAAAAGTGTGCTGAGACTTTCCAAAATTTTTGAAATCGTTGGTGAAAAGTGACATAAATAAAGTGTCACATATTCGGGTCATAATTATAGTACAAACAAAAGTTGTCTCCCCTAGTCTCAAAACTTGACTAGTTGAATACATAGATGTATGTTCTTTTAATAGGCCAAAAGCAGATGTATACTTGACCAAAAAACCCTTTTGATCCAATCTTCGATTTTGCCTATAGGAGGTGTACAACGAGGTGGAAGCGAACCGGCCGAAGGTGGAGGCCGTGCTGCAGCAGGGCCAGGAGTACCTGAAGCGCCAGGAGAAACCCAACCCGTCCTCGCAGCTGCACCAGAACCTGAAGAACCTCAAGTCCCGCTGGGAAAACATCACTGTCAGGTGAGCGGTCTTGATAAGCTGTTCTTCCATTAAACTGCCTTCTTTCTTCGTAGAGACCGAAACCGGCTGGGTAAAAAAATTCATAGTACCTTTAAAGCTAAATTAATTTTTAAATTTATTTCCTATTCGTAATTTATTTTATCATTGTCCATAGAACTATGATATGGCAATAAGTAATAGGGTAATAATTAATGGCCAATAGATTTAAGTTAGGTTCGCTATGTATCAGGACCAAAATGTCAGGAGCTCCACGCGGAGCTCCGTCGACCTTGTCGCAGAAAGTGCTTTTAGTAAAATTTTCTTAAAAATTATGAGTAGGCAAAACTGCGAATACAAGCTTAGCATGGAATAAGAAAAATGAGAAACCAATTGAAACATCTATAATTAAATTACAGTTGAAAAAGGTAATTTAACTTTCGAGCAATTAAACCTCTCCTTGTTTCACCAACTAATACTTTCCTCCGCAGGGCGTCAGACAAGAAGATAAAGCTGGAGATCGCGCTGAAGGAAGCTACAGAGTTCCACGACGCGCTGCAGGCCTTCGTGGACTGGCTCACCTCCGCCGAGAAGACCCTCGGCTCCGCCAAGCCCGTCAGCCGCGTCATGGAGACGCTACTGGGTACGTATCTCCCGATACTATGTTACCACCTTGGCCAAACAAGACGGTGTCATTCGCGCGCAGCCGACCTTGCACATGATCATATTTATGCCCTGTTAGACCGACATGCTGCATCTCACTGAAAAATTATGCCGAAAAAATCTTTAAAAAAACGAATTCCGTTTTAGCCAGATTTTTGACCCTAGTAACATATCAGTCTTCCCGTAAAGTTGAAAAATACTAATTTTAAAACTAAACTCCATCCCACAGTACAAATCGAGGAACACAAGTCCTTCCAAAAGGAGGTGTCTACGCACCGCGAGACCATGCTGCAGCTGGACAAGAAGGGCACGCACCTCAAGTACTTCAGCCAGAAGCAGGACGTCATCCTCATCAAGAACCTGCTAGTGTCGGTCCAGCACCGCTGGGAGCGCGTCGTCGCCAAGTGCGCCGAGCGGACCCGCGCCCTGGACCATGGGGTCAAGGAGGCCCGAGACTTCAACGACATGTGGTAAGAACCCTGGTTCATTATGATTCTGAACCCTACTTGCATTATGATCAAAATTTTACCCGACAATTTACGTCGAAATTCATTTTTTTTATTAATACGTAGAATGATTGATGGTAAGTGATCACCACCGCACTTAGACACACGCAGTACCAAGGACATCACAGATGCGTTGTCAGCCCAGAGGGCTAAGATTGATACTTGTGCCGGTAATTTCACTGGCTATTTTACTGACCACGTCGAAACAACAGTGCAAGCACTGCTGCTTGGCGGCAGGATTATCGAGCAATATGGTGGTAGCGACACGAACGGACCTTGCACAATTTGTTAAGTAAAGTGGTTAAAGTGTTAAGTAAATTGTCTAATAGTTCGAAAGATTTAACTCCCTCCTCCCATATCCCACCCATACCAGGAGACCGTTATGTAATACTAAGTGTAATTGCAGGAACAACCTAATGAACTGGCTGACAGACACGGAGAAACAGCTGGACGATCTCAACGCCGAAACCACGGTGAACGACCCTGAGAAGATCAAGCAAAGGTCAGTCAATGCATTTATCAAATCATTTTAGTTCTTCCAACATGCTTGTTACGTTAAAGCCCTCGTGATATGTTATTAAAATTTGTAAAATGTCAAAGTCTCTTCTTACGTGCAATACAAATCAGCCTCTCTATCCATAAAGCGACATCGCCACGCATAATTTTACAGCGCCATTGTACCATAGCCCAATATGGGTTTCTGGAGTAATACTAACAACTACGTATGAAACCTTTAGCCCCCCTTGGCGTTGACAATATTAACATGTCTTTCTTTTTATAGGTTGTCGAAACACCGCGAGTTCCAAAAGGCTCTGGCTGCTAAACAGCCCGGCTACGACCAGACCATGAAGGTTGGGAAGCAGCTGAAGGACAAGGCGCCCAAGAGCGACGAGCCGGCACTGCGCAACATGCTGCAAGACCTCAAAACCAAGTGGACTACTGTATGCTCCAAGGCAGTAGATAGGTATAGCATACAAAAACTCTAGCATTGATTATTTTCTGGAGGTAATAGAATGTCTTTTGGCCAAAATTATAAGGGCCGCTTAAATTGATATTTCATTAAAATGACGTTTATGTTTAAGTTGACAGCTAGTTGAAGGAGTTAACTATTCAATCTGAGATTAAATACTTAAATGATGTTGGTGAATTCGATCTTTGAGGATGTAGATCTGCCATTTATACACATATTTTTTTAAATATTTTAATACATACACATTGAATTAGACCAAACTGTAGAGTTCGTATCAAGTAAACTGTATTAGAAACTCATGTTTCATAATCTACACAACTATATAAAGAGGTAGACTTTGTTTGTATGTAGAGCGTAATCTCTGGAACTACTGAACCGATTCCAAAAGTTCTTTCACTAATAGAAAGCTACACTATCCTCGACAGACATAGGCTACTAATTCCACGCGAACAAAGTCGCGGGCGTCCGCTAGTTGTGTATTATAACCCTAGATTCATGACTTAGTGTAGTAAAATAGGGAAGCACATTGCAACTCGTACGTTCAAGCATTTTTAGTTCAGAGTCGCTGTAGAATCCTGGCTCAATAAATCATGGCAATTGTTGCGAAACATCACACTTTTTTAGTTTAGTTTTATTTTTTGTGGACTGTATTATATTTAATATGACGTCGTCAACAGACAACGCAAGCTGGAAGAGGCGCTGCTGTACTCCGGGCAGTTCAAGGACGCGATGTCTGCGCTGCTGGAGTGGCTGAAGAAGCAGCAGAAGCAGCTCGCGGCCGACTCGCCCGTGCACGGGGACCTCGACACCGTCATGGCGCTCATTGAACAGCACAAGGTTGGTTGCGCTTGATGATAATGATTTCAACAAACTAGAACAAATTACCTTGCTACTCCGCGAAACCAGTGCCGGGCTCGTGCAAAATAGCTGTGTCTGTGCGACATATATTTATTCATGCAAAAACCCACCCTCCTCCACTTCCACATGAAATAACACCACCACCGCTAAACACTAAAATGATGATTTCCTGCTATCCCAACAGAGACAAGAGTGGATCCAGCCTTATCATTTATTCCTTTAGGCACTTAAAATAAGGTAAACAAAATAGTCACGTGACTCGGCAAATCAACCAATCATGTCAATCTTTTGGATCTGTCGACCCAAAAGATTGATTTGGTTGGTTGATTTACCGAATCGCGTTTTTCAAAGAAATAAACTACAGAGTCAGGGTCACGTAGTTGAAGTCAGGTCAATACAGGGTCATCAATGGGATTAGAAAAAATGCCAGTGGTTGGACACCTGGACCCCTGGATCCGCCCTTGGACATAGGAGTAGTTAACAAACTGGAACAAATCACCTTGCTACTCCGCGAAACCTTGCTTGCTTTTGGTTTCGCTGAGTAGCAAGGCAATTTGTTCCAGTTTATTGATATGGACCTCCACAAAGTAACACCTGAATCTATTAATTATAGGAGTAGTTGTCATTTTGTCAGTATTTTTATATGAATTTTGATACTAAAATTTGTTTTCTCTTGCAGCAATTCGAAGAGGACTTGCATTCTCGCGAACAGCAAATGCAATCCGTACTGAAGACCGGCAAAGATCTAGAAGCCACGGTATGGATACATCATTTAATAAAACCTTATTTTTTTATTAATTCACCTAGGATCCAATAAAATAACTTTCTTCCGAGTATCTTGCGATGGTTTTTTGTTGTACGGTCAGCATCATAAATATATATATACGTACCAAGACCTTTATGCCACTAAACATAAAGTCGATGTAACATCTTTTGTCGCTATGGCTGTATACATACTTTTACAGCTGACTGTACCTACTGATGCTTTTCTCAAGCGCAAGTGGTATTCACAAATAAATTGAAACGAAATTTTTCCTATTCCGTGGAAACTAAACTATGACAATCGATTATAACAATATACCACAAGACTTAAGTGTTCTGAAAAGTAGTCTGTTCCAATTTATTGGTATGGGTGGACCACCGAAAAGTCCGCCTTTAGATACATGTATGACAAAAAGTCAGCCTATCCATGTTAGAGTGATCAACCCTGTCCCACGGCACCGGATAACCCCGGCTTGAGGAAAATGGTGAGGAGGTTTATCAGGTATTCCCCCTCACGGGGGCGAGTCCCGAATTTCGCCTCTTTTGGTGAAATCCGTCAATGGATTATCCTCACCTTAATATAAAAAAGGGTGATCAACCCTGAGTGGTCATTTTACAGGACATATAATCTAAAATTACAGGATTCATGGAAAAATACGGGATTTTGGTATGGTATGGTCCTGTATTTTTCTTCTTAAAATACAGGACACGATCAAAATGATAGCTGGAAAACGGGACATCCTGTAAAACATAGAACATTTGGCCACCGTAATCCATGTGGAGAGGGTTTTTGACGGCTAACCCATCACGCTCGTCTAAATATAACAAAAAGAGCCAGCTTCTCTCCTATTTGCAATGCGGTATTCCATTTGAAAATTATGTATATTCTTTTGTACGGTTAAATTGTTTTAAACTTTCGCGATTTTCACACATATTTATAACGTTTTCGGGACTTTAACGCGATAAAAGTATATTGTTGATTTACCTCGACGTTTCGGCCATGTTTTTGTACGGTTGTAATATTAATCGATATTACAGGTGCCGCGTGAAGATGCCATCAGCATTCGCCAGCAGTGTAGCGAGCTGAAACAAGCCTGGGACTCGGTGCAGAGCTTGAGTGAGAAGAAGGCGCACAAACTAGAAACCGCGCTCAAAGAGGTGAGAATAAAAACTAATAAAGATTGTTTGTTTTAACAACTCCTGCCCTAACATGACTGGCCAAGTTTAGTTTATCTCTATCTTCGTCTCTTTCTTATGACACTAGTTAGACAGAGACACAGGGAGGGGTTTAACTTAGCCTGGGCTGTCATGTTAGGGCCGCTGTATTGAAATATAGACATTTTGAACGGGTTTATAGAAGCATTATGAAAACAAAAGGAGACAAAGTAAAGGTTAAATATAGACAAAGTAAAGGTTTAAAAGGCAATTATCTTTTTTTTTTTGTTAAATAATACTAAGTACCCCTTAATTCCCAGTGAAGGAAAGGCTTTATTTTAAATATGTAGCATAAATTTGATTTTTTTGTGAAAATACACGTAGAATATTTTTTTCCTTAAGTACAAAATAAAATGTTTGTATTTAGTCTTTTTTCGTCAAATTCCTCATTTGTCAGATGTTTTAACAGATCCCTGTGTGGATAAATTTAGTTTTCATCAGATTCTTGTTTGGACAGGATTAGTTTTTTAGTATAAAGTTTTTGTTCTGGCAAAAAGGTATCTTTTCAAACTAGTGTCTGGCTAAATGGAATCCGTCCAAACAAATACGTGGTTTTAACAATAATCCATTCGAAGATCTGGCAAAAAGGACTAAGTTAAAAAATCAATAGCGTACTTGTGCGGGAATCGCTTAATTTTCCATTCTCTGAAACCAACAGTAAAACTACTTTAAATTCCAGGCTGAAAAACTGCACAAGTCTGTGAACATGCTGCTCGAATGGCTGTCAGACGCGGAGACCAAACTTCGCTTCTCCGGACAACTGCCAGAAGGAGACCAAGAAACTCAACAGCAGATAAGAGACCACGAGAGATTCATTAGAGAGCTGAAAGAGAAGCAGAGAGACAAGGACGACACGATAACGCTGGCTCACTCCATCCTGGGCAAGGCGCATCCCGATGCTGTCACTGTCATTAAACACTGGATTACCATTATACAGAGCCGATGGGATGAGGTGAGATAGTTGTTTTTATCTCACTTGCTCTTAAATAGTAATAAAACTGCAATGATATTATAATGCGTGGATGTACAGTATCATACTAAATGACAGTAGAAAAACGGCCCGACATAAGAATACAGGTTGACGCCATCACGCCAATGTTACAAATGCAAATTATTAGTTTACCAGTTATAGTCATTGGATTCACAATTTTACGTTTAATTGCATAAAATAATAATTTATTGAGTTTCGTTGCAAATAGGTTTTTTACAAAATAATAGTAGGTATTGGCAGCAGCGCCGGCGGTCCGACAGACTGACAGCGCGAGCGGGTGTCGATTTAGTCTTCTTTTAATCCTACTTTGATACGCCATTTTTTAAACACTGACTAGAAGTCCATATCACTTATAGGTCAGTGGGTGAGATAGTTATTTTTTATCACACTTGCTCTTAAATAGTAATAGAAGTGGATAAAAACAACTGCTAACATTCCGGACATTAATGCCCCGCTGTTATTTTTAGGTTGCTTTTTTACCGCCCTTGTAAAACAAACAACTATTAACTCACGACGAAACGCAAAAAGGGGTGTTGTAAAAAGCATCTGTTTGTCTGTGACGCCGTAGATCTGACTCACTGACTTCTGAAGCTAAATAATTTGTAGTCCCTAGCCGTATTTTGTTGCAAACGGATTAGAACTTTATGAGATATTTCAATCATTTTCATAACATCAGAGATTTGTTGCATTTCCTATCTTCTGATGTAATTATTAATCAAAACAATTCTTATCACAAGATAAATTATATCTTTCAGATATAATTTCTGTTTTTAAGTCGCAATTTACTCATTTCTATTGTAATCCTTACATAATTCGGGTCAAGTTTGAGTGAAAAATGAGTGAAAAAAACAAAACTCGTAAAACCATGGTGTCTATAATGCCAGTTATTAGGATTTTTAGTAGGGTCACTCCAGGGCAGGTAACAATTATATGTGATCATTTAAAAAGCTTTGTTATTTTTAATTGACGTTTAGTATTTCTTGCAAGAGTGATATTTCAAAATAAAAAAGAGATGTTAACACTTAAATCATGTTATTTCATCGCATTCTTGCTCGCAAATCCTGCCGCTAAGCAGCAGTGCTTGCACTGTTGTGTTCCGGTGTGGAGAGCAAGACATCCTGTAACATTACTGTCACAAGAGGTGTTCCATCTTAGTCCTCTGGGTTGGTAACGCATCTGCAATCCCCTTGGTGATGCGGGTGTCTGTCTATAAGCGTTGGTGAACACTTACCATCAGGTGACCCACTTGCTCGTTTGCTTTTCGATGTTGTATACAAAATAACTATTTGAAAAAGGATATTTATTTATTTCATTGTGGCACGTTTCCAAAAAGATACACACTGAGATTGTTTCCAACTTTTTTCATCTTATAAAAAACGAGGTATAGGCACGTTCATCCGCCATCGAGTGATGATAGTGATGATGATGTGTTTCGACAGGTGTGGCAGTGGGCGATGCAGCGCGGCGGCAAGCTAGAGGCGCACATGCAGAGTCTGAAGGACCTTGACTCGGTCCTCGAAGAGCTGATACAATGGCTTATGGGACTTGAGAACACGCTACTATGTAAGTCGACTATAGTTGCAGTTGCAAGAGAGATTATACGGCTTTTCTGACCAAATATTTGTTGACTATAGTTGGAGTTAGGTACAGTCAAGAAATTTCATTTCCAACCCACCTAAGGTTCAATATCAAATAGCAAACTGTGATCATAAGAGCTAACTAGAGCAAGACGTTAGTTTGACATATCGACCTTAATGCACTGCGAATGTCTGACGACATTTCAGCGCAATAGGTAGGGAAATAAATTCTTAGCATGTATAGTCCATCAAGTAATTACTTGACCACTTTTGTACCTTATCCCCTTGTAGTACGGTCGAAAAGTGGTCAAGCAATTTCTTGGTCGACTATACAAGAGAGCTTATACGGCTTTACGATTACCAGAGATGTCCTTTGGCAGGATTGTCTGTCTGTCTAGACCCTTTTTTGTGTCGACGTATACAAAATTTAACAATTTTAAAGGTCACAGAGATTAGATTTGGATTCATTTATTTCATAATATTACATTGCATTATAAATTACAGAGATGTCGAATTAATATTATGATCGTCAAAAATAATTATAATAATACAACAAAGCTTTAAAAGTATATCAGCAGCATGTTAAAATATAAAAAAAAAAATTAATAAAATTATATTGTCATTACTTTAGCCTTGGAAGCGGAGCCTCTGCCAGAGTCCATCGAACTACTGGAAGGCCTCATAGAAGACCACAAGGAACTGATGGAGCACACGCAGAAGCGCCAGACCGAGGTCGACCGCGTCTGCAAGGCTTACCAGGTGAGCTTTGTGACGTCTGGCAATCCAATACAATAATTAATTATCAATTTGATGACCGGATAGCCTAGTGGTTAGTGGCCCTGACTAGAAGCTAGTCGCAGGTTCGAATCCCGATAGGGGCATTATGATGAATAGGACTGACTCAAGTCATGAATGTTATATCTATAATTAAGTATGTATTTAGCTATATAATTTATCTTTGTAAGTATGTATATCCGTTGTCTAGTACCCATAACACAAGCAGCTTTAGTTGCTTAATTTGGGACTAGGTCAATTGGTATTAAATGTCCCAAAATATTTATTTCTTATTATTAGTTATTAATAAGGTAAGGCTAGGCTATTGTCCCTTATAAATATTTGTATGTATGTTATTTGTTTGTTTGTAGCAAAAACGGAAGACAATGTTAAGTCTTTAATGTGCCACCTCACTGTAAAACTACCTAAGTACTTCTGACAAATTTATAATTAATTGGTTGATGAAACAAGCGCTTTATTACCCCGACCATCAATAATAAATCAATTAATTGGTTGAGTTATTCGATTTAGTTAATTGAGTTATATGGATATCTTTTCAACAAGTCTTAATGGACTAGTCCTTTTCTGCCAGATTCTTGTTTGGACACTCTTTTTTGCCAGAATGACAAATTAACTGTACAATACGTATGGTTATGCTTGCGTTATGAAAAAAAATGTACCTCTATAGCAAAAGAAAATAAAGTTTTCCTATCGGGATTTGTTAAAATACGAATCTGGCAACATGGGACTCTGTGTCATTGGCGAAATAGGTGGATAGCCCTATACTGCTCAAAATAAAATAGGGCCCACTTGACTTTTATGTATGTACATATATATGTATGTATGTAAATTCTTTACTGTATAAAAAACATAAATTACAAAAAAAGATACTGTGATGTATAAAGGCGAACTTATCCTTTTAAAGGATCTCTGCCAATTAACCTTTGAGTGTGTGAAAGGTGTGTGTGTGAGTGTGTGTTTTTGTTTTCTCACTAAAACAAAAATATAAAAATATATTATGTGCCAGAGCATATTTCTGTATTAGAGGCTACGAATAGTAGTGGTTTATTAATTGTTAATACATGCAATTAATAAAATAAACCCTTTAGTTAGAAACATACTCTTATTTTTTTATATTTTAATTTTACAGAGAAAAACCTAAAGCACTATTTTGTTTAGACTAGTTTATCATATACTGTATGATTTTCTATAGGTCAAGAGCCAAAGCCAAGGAAGGGATTCGACGCCACGCAAAGTGTCGGCCAAATCTGCAACCAAAGGCGCACCACCTGGGTTCGTACATAAATAAATAAAAGAAATACTGTCCTTGTATGTTCCATTATTTCATTTGTATGTTTCGTCTCTTTCACGTTCACGCACGGGCACCGCCATCTTGTGACGTCATTGCATGGTGTGACCGCTTCAAAACCTGTGTTGCCCCACAAAAATACAGTCGGGGATCCCAGCACGACCTGAACAGGGAGAGATCTGTGTCACCAGATTATTATGGGTCTAGGCGTTACAGGTGTGTTATTTTTTTTATTTTTTTCTCTTTTTTGTGTAAATTTTTACCCTTTTTTATATTTCGAATGTTTACGATAACGATTTTATCATCTTTTGTCAAAACGTTAACTTGTTTTTTTGAATATTTAACTGTTTTTTTATTGTTGTCCATAATTATGTCATGTCTTATGGTGTGAATAACCTTCATGTGCTTTTAAATGTCATTATTTCGTTGTCAGAGAACGTAAAAAAAATCGAAAGTAAATTTCGATTACAAAAAATTAACAACAAATGGCGTCATCTCTCGTTAGCTAACGGGCATTCATAAATTACCAAAATGAATGAGATAACTTGATTTAGTTTCTCATAGACGACACCGAAGGTAGTTCTCCCAAAGAAAAAAACAATAATGTAATGACCGTAAAGACGAAACACATTGAAAAATTCGCAGGGTATGGTAGTGGTAATGTGGCGAAAGTGAAAAACGCAATGCACAGAATGCTGATGTTGCAGGTTCGAGTCCTGCCATTACCCTAATTTTTCTTTGTGTTATCATTATATAGTATTCAAACGTAAAAAACGCAAAAATAACTTAAAGAATTTACGCTCTCTGAAATCGAAACCACGCAACCTAACGTCGTCTCGCTTTAACACCCGTAAATGTCGCTTTCTGTCTCATCTCGCCACGCTTCGTCTGGGGCAGGTCCAGGATACACCCTCGAAGTAGAAGAGGAAGGTTTGATGTTTTTTATTTATTTTTTTGTAGTTTTTATTTACTGCTTTTGTGTGTATTTTGTCTTTGAATGGCTTTTTGTAGTTTTTTATAAAAATGCCTTATCTCAGTTGACGAGTCGAATGTTATAACTTATAACAACAATGAGTATTAAAAAGATACCTTAAATTAAAAACAAGTAAATTTATATTTGTTTGTTTTGCTTAATTTGAATTTAATTCCATACTTATATTTCTTTTAAAATTGATATTTAATCGAATACAATTTATTTCTTATTTTATTTAATTGCCTTCACCTTCCTACTTCCTTCGCCTACACATCTAACCACATAGATTTGTTATATTAAGTAACATGAGATATATTATATTTTTTATACAAATACTAGTCTGTTCTGTTAGGTATTTAAATTTCGTGTTGCCGTAATTGCATGTGGAAGATCAGGTACAGTGCACGTTAAAATATAGGTCATTTCACAAAACCTGCCACCAAATGTCTATGAAATAAGTCTCACTTTGAGGTTTCCGTACCCAAAGGGTAAAACGGGACCCTATTACTAAGACTCCGCTGTCTGTCCGTCCGTCTGTCTGGCTGTATCTCGTAACCAAGATAGACAGTTTACATTTTCACAGATGATGTATTTCTGTTGCCGCTATAACAACAGACACTAAGAAACAGAATAAAATAAATGTTTAACGGGGCTCCCATACAACAAAAGTTTTTTTTTGCTCGTTTTTATAGATACAGAACCCTTCGTGCGCGATTCCGACTCGCACTTGCCGGTTTTATAAATACTTTTTCGGTGGCAGTTTTTATGAATCAGCCTATAATCTTGCATTCTTGATATTTTTTTATTATAGTGCTTTGGGCTCATTGCATGTAAGAAAAATTAGGGCTGTCGATCACATAAACTATTTATTTCTAAAATATTTTTTTTATTATTTTATACAAATAGAAGGTGGTTTTGATTAAAAAAAAATGTAACTGACGTTAGGGTATCAAAACAGGCCAACGACAACCTAAATGCCTTATTATAGCATTTTTCTAGGCTGTAGGTAAAAAAAATCTTAAAGATAAATGCATTTAATAAATATATTTCTTTTAATACAAAGTAAAATAAATTACAAAGTAAAATCACAAAGTAAATTTCCCTGTGTGTGTTCTTTTATTTTGTTTACTTGTGTGAATCAATAAAGAGTATTTGTTGTTTGTTGTTGTTGTTGTTGTAAAAGTGCACTTATTCTACAACACAAAACATAACATGTAAAATGTCAAATAATTATTTATAAATAAGCAAAATTCTTAGTAGTAAAGTTATTTAACAGTGTACACGAATAAATTACCATTAGATAAGCATTTATCTCTCTTTAGCTTATTTAATGTCGCTTTTATGTATATGTATTAAACTTCATTCACTTAAATATCTTATTTATAACTATTAGCAAACAAACTAAATAATTAAACATTCCTGCGGTTATGGAACTTCTTCAAAAACATCACATATTTTAACACAACTAACTCTCGCTAGTCACGACTGCCAACATACAGTTCACAACTAACAAACGGTGTTGCCAACCTAACACGCACCAACTCTAATCTCAGTGTTACCTTATTTAAGCCCTTTTATCGATGAATCTTATTATATACATAACACATTATCTATTAAATAAAAAAATAAACGTAATTACTCAGTATTAAAGATACTCTTTTGATTTGTTTTTTAATATTTAAAACAAATGAACTGACTTTTTTAATGGCTTCCAAACGATTAACGATCAAATATAGCTTACATTACAATGATCATTAAATCGTTAAAAAAACTTGTAACTCAACCCAATTACTATAAGTTATTAAAGGCCACATTTTTATATTTAAAAAAATGTACATTTATTGATAAACTGTTAAAAAAAATACTGAATGGAAATTCTCCAGCCTACGAATAGAAATAATGACTTGATCAACTGATTTACCAAGTCCATAGTTGCCAATACCTAAAGAAATATACTAAAAATTAAAGTGTATAGCACCTATTCTACACCGTCTGTAGTCACGACGTGCCTTCTAAACTTTGCGGTACTGCACAACCCTATCCAAAATTTTATCCTCAATACACATCGATAAAGGACACAATAAGGTACACAGGCTCAGGGCTGCCTCTAACGGTGTGTACTGATGCAATGATGCGTATGTTTAGTCGCGTGAGCCCTGGCCGCGAGACGCCTGATCGCCACCTGCCGCACTACGGGCCGCGATTCCCGCCGAGGGGCAGGTAAGACAGACTGACACATCCAAACACCTTTTTGACCTTTGGATCCCAAAAATATATAATTTACGTGCTCTTACCATATGAACAAAGACTCAAAAGAAGCTTCATGTCCAAGCGTTAAGGTGGTTTCACAATCAAAATTTACGAGCAGTAAAAACGCATAAACGCAGCAATTTGATTGGTCTTTGTCTGGGCGATGGCTGCAAGATGGCTGTGGTTTTACGTTTTTTATTGCTTGAAACTTTCTTTGTTTATGACATCATGGAAGAAGATGAAATGGCACTTATTATATGACACTTTGGCGTGTATTAAGTATTCCTATAAAAAATAAACAAAATACACTACATTCGTTAAAACATACGACACATTAAACATGCCACACTCCTTTAAATATGAAAACAGAAACTTAATCTGCGAATCCTAACATTATTAATATTGTTTTGAAAAGAAACTACATTTTATGTCAATTAGGTTTTTAATTTAATGCTTTTTAGAGCTGTGTGCCAGTGTCAATGGATAAACGCTTGGGCTTTTTTATGTTTCTGTTTATAGTGTGTGGCAGCCCTATTGCTGAATTGCGTTTTTGCCAAAACTTTTGATTATTTTTTTGTTGCACGTCAACGTTATTTTTTTTATTTTAACTAAAGCTCTCCGTCAATTATAGACGTAGTTTGCTTTCATCTCATTTTTCAAATATACCTACGTTTAGTATGTAGGAGTATCCTAAATGCGTGCATTATTATCAAAATCTCAATAATTGTATTGTATACACGTCTTAAAGCCCACTGTGAGCCCTAACCTATACCTAATCAGTTTGACAAGGCGTTTAACGGGTTAACCCTTATCTGGCCAGAGGCAGTTTTTCAACCACTTAAATGTATATATATATAGAATCTGAACTGAACCTTAGTAATAGACAGCTTAAGAACGATTCTCCAATGCCTTGCAGACATGATACTGTATTTGAATTTTATGCAGCAAGTTTGTATGCTTGGGGCCTATTCGAGCAGAACAGGCTAACATTGGTCCATTCAGGAACGCGAAGATTACCAAAGCGTTATATTATAATTATAAATCGATCGGTATATTGTTGGATTGCTTACGTTGCTTGCTTTAAACGGAGTAAACGGCCAAAGATATAAAGAAATACAGACTCTGTTTTATATTATGTACAGTGGCGTAGCTTGCCCTGGCTTTTTATCATAATTTTTCGGCGGACCCTTCTACCCAAATGGAGAGTAATGATTTTATGATTCCACAATACGAGGCCCCTGTATCATTAATACGGCTGATACGGCGGTAAACGCCCCTGACTATGTAATAAAGATACGACCTCCGTCTCAAATCACCGTTTCCTAATACAGCAAAGGCGCGGAGCCTGAGTTCCGCTCGCCCCGCGTCCGCCATCTTTGGGACAAGTGGCGCACCGTGTGGCTGCTGGCGTGGGAGCGACAGAGACGGCTGCACGAGCGTCTCGCTCACCTGAAGGAGCTGCTGCGAGTGTCCAACTTCAGCTGGGACGACTGGAGAAAGCGGGTGAGTGCACCATTTAAGGCCAATTGTACCTGTGCATCTAGCACGAATCTTCTCGATACGCGTTAACTCGCTACGGAACTCAGTGCGTCTCTCTCCTATCATCTCGTGTTCATTTACCATCAGGTGATCCCCTTGCTCGTTTGCCTTACAATGTTGTATAAAAAAAACTCGCGAAGAACATTAACGTCAACTCTACCAAACATACCAACAGACACCGCTCCTCATCCCTTCCACTACAGCACTAAAGGGTCTGTTCCCTTTCAGTTCCTGAAGTTCATGAACCACAAGAAGTCGCGTCTGACGGACCTGTTCCGCAAGATGGACAAGGACAACAACGGCCTCATCCCCAGGAATGAGTTCATCGACGGCATCATTAACACCAGTGAGTGAATTCAATTCAATTCTAATATTTTGTTTCAGACAATATTTGGACAAAAAGGTCCATTTTATTGTTAGTAGGACTTAGTGTAGGGGTTAGTACTTAATAACTAACAAAGATTTTGGTCTCTGTGCGAGTGTCCACATCAGCGGACAATCAGGTCTGTCAGCTATTGCTTTCAGGATGCTATTACTGCTCCCGCGCATTCTGCTCAACAGCGAGGCAGTTTTAAACTTTCCTGATTTTGACACGTATGTACAAATGTAAATTATTGATGATTATATCGCGTTAAAGTTCCCATTGACGCTATAAAGATGACCGGGTAGCAGTAGCTAATGACCTTAATTTCAAAGCTTCAGGTTCCGGGTTTGATTCGCGGGAGGGCAAATGTTTGTACGATGAATACGAATGTTTGTATCTGAGTCTTGAATGTAATATGTATTTTAGTATATAGTTGTCTAGTTTTTGTACAGATCTGAAATTTATTTTACATAAAAAAGAAAAAAGGGTATATTAGAGAATATAAACACTAAATAGTTATCTATATAACGATATATGTATATCCGTTGTCCAGTATCCATAGCATAAGCAGCTTTAGTTGCTTAATTTGGAACTAGGATAGGTGTAAAGTACTTCAAGAAAAATCATATTATTATTCTTAAAAGACAATTTCTATTGATACGTTGTTTGTTTAGAGTTCGACACGTCTCGACTGGAGATGGGAGCGGTGGCGGATTTGTTCGACCGCAACGGCGGCGGCCTCATCGACTGGGAGGAGTTCATCGCGGCGCTGCGCCCCGACTGGGTGAGTCCACAGCCCCGGCTAGTGGTGCTCTCGCAGCCATCGGAATGAGAAAACTATAGAACTGTGTACAACGCAGTGGCAGAGTAGCCGACCATAGTCTGTTTGGTAGACTATGTTGGATAGCCTGAACAAAACTGTCTGTGCCAATTGTCAAGTAAACAGCTCTGCGTTTTGTGCGTTTTAAATTGGCGTCATATTTTTAGTTCTGCTATCCGACGCCTGTGTCGCTGCTAGTCAGAAAACTTAGAAGCACTTTATACACTTTGATTCAAAGTTCAACCGATGGCTAAATATTGAAAGCCCCTCTTCACCTGCTTCACCCCGTCGCAAAGTGGTGACGCTAGGCTTGTAACAATCCGAACAAGTAGGCAGATCTATTGTCTTCTTATATCGACGCTCGCAACGCATCGGCGTCGCGCTCGGCTCGCTCGCTCGACCTAGACCCAGCCCAGCGGCCCTAACATGACAGCCCGGGTTTACTTTAACCCCTCCCTGTGTCTCTGTCTAACTAGCGTCATAAGAAAGGGTCGCAGATAGAGATAAACTAACCTTGGCCACTCATGTTAGGACCACTGCGGGGCAATTCTGGCGTCAGTAGAGATGAAGTCAGGTCCCTTCAAAATCTGTAATTTTTTGACACATCTCGAATTCCAGATTAAATCTCGACGAGCGCCAGAATTGGGGGCCAGAGACCCCCCCCCCCCCCCCCCCTGAATCCGCCAGTGCGGGAGGTTTTCAGTTCATCGAAATCTATTTATATTTTTTAGTTTTCCAAACGTATGCTAACATGAAACCCCCCCATTTCTGTATCAAATAAATGCTTTCCAACCATTTCCATTTCGTCGATTCTTGCCACCAATATTTTTGCAATCCACTTTTCAATTCGCGGTCTACATAGATTAAAACCTGTCATCTTGATCAAAGCGCATGCGCCAGCGTCGATACTATAATCTTATCTGGTTACCCTCTCGGATCGAATTGCATTCAGTCGTAACTAGATCGGTGACCTGTGCAGGTAACACCCGTGCTATCTTTTTGTATTTTCTATCCAGATAATTTATATTCATAACATTATTTGAGAAATAGTATATTTCGTTACGAGCATGATATGTGGCAATTTCCTGCACGAGAGAGGAAATTAGTTTCTTTACTTCGAGTGTACGAATCGGCTATTTTGTGCGAGTTATGAGCGTTACTTTTCCTTCTACCTAATGGATATTAAAAATAAATCACTAAAATTACACTTTTTTTCATATTTTGCTTCGAATTCTTGTTTATTTTATTTCTTAACCAACTGGATTGGCTTTTTCCAAGCCCAGGGAATAGCCCTTGCCCTGGTACAAAAATCGGATAATTCAACGGCTTCTTTTCTCTTCCTGCACCCTATTTATTATGAGACGTAGAAATAGCGTGTTTAAAAAGTATAGAAATTGAATTAAAATTATTCTAACACCAGATTTTACATACAAAATTGCTCAAAAGTTACTTATACGAAAATGATTTTGACATAGAAAGTGGCAGCTTTTTTTGATTAATCGATGATCCCTCGCAGTTATCTCAATATTGTTTGTAAAATTCTTGAGTTATACTGGGAGCTTTGGACCAGGCACGGCACATGGCGGGGAATTTTATTTACTTATGTTAGGTAACTACCTAACCTAAGCTACCTAACCTAATTGGAATCCTATACAAATTGGTCTAGAATTTAACTAAATTCTAGACCAATTTGTATCAATTTGTATCAATCCTATACAAATTGGTCTAGAATTTAACTAAATTCTAGACCAATTTGTATAGGATTCCAATTTTCATCTGGAAACCTGCTGCTAAGTTGTAGTTTTTGTAATATTGTGGTTTAAATGTATGTCAGCCAGCGGCCTTAATATGAGAGCCCAGGTTTAGTTTAACCCCTCTGTGTGTCCCTGTCTAACTAGCGTAATAAGAAAGGGACGCTGATAGAGATAAACTAAACTTGACCAGTCATGTTAGGGCCACAGAGCAAGAGAAATGGTTGGTTTGAAATGATGTTTGTCGTCAGGTGGAGCGCCGCGGGCCGCCGACGGACGCCGACAAGATCCACGATGAGGTGAAGCGGCTCGTCATGCTGTGCACGTGCCGGCAGAAGTTCCGGGTCTTCCAAGTCGGGGAGGGCAAGTACCGGGTGAGTATCACTATTATTACTTCATACTGGATGGTAACTCTGAATTTTGCGCCCTTGGTTGATAATGTGATCGGCCGGCCCAGTAGACAGAGAAAGTGCTTCGCTCATTGCGATCGCTGGACGCCTTAAGGAAAATATGACACTGCTCAAAGGTGTCATTGACACTATTCATTTTATTACCATATTATTACTGTTGGGAGTTGAGGACCTGAAATTGTGACCGTTATCTTAGAGCTCCGGGAGCAGACTTGTTTAAGTGCCTTTGTTTTTTTTTTGATACCACATCGTCAAATATTAAAATAATAAAAAAAGAAAAAATACAGGGTTGGTCGACTTTAATGTCATCATTTAGGTACTCTACCGCTGTGTATAGATTTTTTTAGGTTTTTTGGCCCATACTTATACGCGAAATAATCTATAGTATATTACTACTATAGCTTGGCATACAATGGGCAGTCAGTTTGAATTAAAAGGTACCTACTTAGGTACTTTTTAATAAGACACTTGTCTACTACTAAGGAAAGGAATGGGAGACTAAGCTAAAGCAAAATCGTACGTATTATTAAACGTCAAAAAAACTGACACTGGATGCTAGTTCCACAGTTAGCTGGCCAGAAACTCTTACCCAACAAATGTTGTTATCTTTTCTTTATTGTTTATCCAATGATGACTTGTTCCCTTGTCCCCAACAGTTCGGCGACTCCCAAAAGCTGCGTCTGGTGCGCATCCTCCGCTCGACCGTGATGGTCCGCGTAGGAGGCGGCTGGGTGGCGCTGGACGAGTTCCTGGTCAAGAACGACCCTTGCCGAGGTACGTACTGGCCCGGGGTGAAGGGGGGGACTCGTGGTTTGCTCAGTGATTGGTCCATTGCACTTGGGCTTTGCTGTACGCAGGACAACAAGGAGACGAAACTGTCTACGTCCTTGAAGCTTATAATAGTTTATGCCGAGCTAATAAACAAACTAGGTATTTATAAATGGCGTCCAAACGCGGGGTATTTTGTTATTTTATGGAGGTAATATCAGACAGACAATAGAGATATTATAGACTGATCCAGGGGCGTATTTACCATAGGACCATCCGGGCCATGGCCCGGGGCGCCAGGCTGAGAGGGGCGGCAGCCGCCCCTAAAATGAAATACTTTATCGTCATTTAATGGGGCGCCAAAGCTAAATGACCCGGGGCGCCAAATCTTTAAATACGCCCCTGAACTGATCTCCTACTAGATGTACTGGGATCTAGTAAAGGCTGTGAGAAACTGGCATTGTGGAATTTCTTCGGGCCAATGCTGTAATAAAACTTGTTATAACTAAATTAAAATTGCAATGACAACACAAAGAAAAATTAGGGCAATGGCAGGACTTGAACCTGCAACATCAGCATTCCGTGCCTTACGTTTTCCAGTTTCGCCACACTGCCACTGCCCTACCCTGCGAATTTTTCAATGTGCTTCGTCTTACGGTCATTACATTATTGATTTTAAGGGTACAACTACCCTCGGTGTCATCTATATGAAACTTTTAACAAGTTATCATATTCAACTGGGTACCTTTACAGCTACCGTCAGCTGACGAGAGATGGCGCCGTTTGTTTGTTGTTATAACTACCTAGCAAGTTTTCCTGAGAATTAGAGGGTCCCTTTTCTGATAAGATAGAAAAGTCGTAAATAATGGTGCGGTAACACTACTATAGGTTCTGTTTATTGTATATGGTATAGATAAGATTCTGGAATCCTGGATTTGTCAATAGGCCGTATAGGCCGCGTCCTAGGGGCGGTAGATTTCAGAGGACGCTCAATCGATTTCAGAGGATCAATGGGACATGGGGCGTCGGAAAAAAAGTGGCCTACACTCATAAAAAATATAAATTCGGCGCTGGTATAGGTACTAACACATTCGATGTATGACACCAATCACTATGAAAACCACGAGCAATGTTGCCCATCATGTTTCGACTCCTTTTCTACTACATTTTTCAATGTTTAATATGATGAAAGTAGAAAAGAAGTCTTAAGTAATGTGCCATGATGATGGAATTAATAATCTTGTTTCGAGTTTCACATTCACAGTATACAAAGGTATATATAATAAAAACTCAGGTACTTATTGCTTGTTTGAATTTCTTGGACTGTTACATCGACTAATAAATATTCAAAAATTAAAAGTTAAGGCTGGCTTCCACCAAAACAATAAATGTGTGAGGGGCCATTTACATGACACGAGTTCTTGTATGCGAGTTGCATCACATTGCGCGACTCGAGTGATCGATCGATCACATCGTACCTCGGTAGCCAGTAATGTAATGCAAGTGGCATGCGAGAACTGGTCCGTGTAAATGGCCCTTAAGACACTAAATTGTCAGTTCTTGTATGAATTTGATGTCATTTAGTGTCAATCACATTTTCTTTGGTGCAAGTGAGCTTAAGTCCAGGAAGTACAGTCATGTTTTAATTTTTTTATTACAGTCTGGTACCTCGTAATCACTCGAACTTTCGAGTTTTCTAAAGATACTTCCGTTATCGACGGACTTGCGCGAGCGCAATATAATGATATTCGGCTTTGCATAAAAGTACTTTGCCTTTTGAAATTATTACAAAGAATTTAAAAAAACCACGACCCTCAAGGTGCATTACTCAAATCCAACATGTTTTTCTAAGAGCTACCAGACTGTACTGTCTTTTTGTAACTTGTAATATAGTGTTTTCTTAAAATGAAAGTATGTTCTCATATTTTTTTTTAAAGAACAATGAAAATGCCATATTACAATGAAAATTTACATATTTTAGAGTTGCAGGGCTAGTTTGATCATAATATTGGAACTTGATACTTTTAAATCAACTAGATATTTTAAAGTTACCTACCTGCTCCACATCTAACTGGCCTTGCAATATATTTTTGTATCTTCTACAGTCCAGTTTTGGCCTGTAAAAGTGCCAATATATTGTTGTATGTACCTACTGACTATTATCTTTTTTTATGGAAAGTCAGTAAATATTTATGGTGATATTCAAAGTGTCAATCCAATAACCGGGAAGAATAATATTTAATTTTGTGTTTAACCCCCTAACCAGGGAAACTAATACGTTGTGCCGTCTAATCAGGCAGGGTGAGGGCAAACATTTTCAGAAAATAAAGTGAAAATACTTGCCCGTTTCGCCGAAATAACAGAATAACTACATACAATAATTATTCTTTAATTGTTTAACTTCTAACCGCTTACAAAATCGGAGTTACGATTACGACTACACATTAAAAACTACAGACTTACATCTAGTTCTAAACAGTTCTTAGCAAACACATAAATAAATGCTTATTATAGTTATAATACTGTTACACGATTTTAAACTCGTAAATATAAAAGTTTCTTTAAAAAACTATCACAGAAAAAATTAAGTAACAATGTAAATTTATTGAAGCAGACGAAAATGGAATTATTTTTGGAAGCACGGCGCGAACGCTAACCAAGGTCGCGAAACCTGTTTGATTGAAACAAGACGAATTTAGATCAGACGTTACTTAATGACTAATCTTTAAAACATATCGAAAATGTTGTAAACTTGTTTTATAAAAAAGTATTTTATAACTTATAACTCAAATTACAAAGGCGCAAAATAGAATAAACATTGTAAGAGATTCTTAACGCTAAACATGGCATAAAATATTGTACCACAAACTATTTCATGCAGGATAATACAGTTAGGGCAAGATAAAGATATCTAAATATGGTCTAACCTCCCACTAAATGTTTGAGTACAAAATTTGTTCTTTAAATATGTTTTGAGAAAATAGATAAGCAATACAAAGTTCTAGTCAATGTTAGCTTTTCTTATGAAAGAGGTCAGTGAGGATATTTCACTGGTTGTCCCCTCGTTAGGCAAACGGCTAAATTCAATCTCCTCGCTCAAATTCTGGGTGTCTGAAGTGTTCTCCACTGCTGGCCAACGCTTGTGGCTCGGTGCATACAATACCAGCAAGGAAAATATGTAGATATTCCACATTCCATAGACACCGGTGAAGAATGCCGAAGTATATTCCAGCTCAATGTTCTCATCCCATTTCCACTGCCCTTCGGCAACTTGTCCCAATATAAACCCAATCACGGTGAGCGCAGCACAAAGCAACGTAGCCAACATCAAGAATTGGAAGCGATAAATAATTCCCTCATAGTGCAAACGCCTCACGGAGCTCATGGTAGGTAGGGATTGGCGTTTTTGAGAAATATTCACAAACACCTGCCAGATCATGTAGCATAAGAACAAGAAGTACATACCAGTGGATATACCAGCCAGTATGATGAAGGTCAAAGCGAGATTTGTCCCCAAATCTGTGACCCAGATGGAGTAAAAGGGGTTTCTGAGTTGCACACCTCGCTCGCACATATCAAAGATGAATAAAGATATGCAGCCCATCGCAACAGCACTCAAGTGACGCCAGTATTGTTTTAGCGAGCTCTGGGATGATGTGTCCTGGATCAACATGTGTTCACCGGCAAAAACAAGCCAGAATGAGAACAGCATCGCATAAAACAGCCCCTGTCTAATGTCCCCAAGCAACAACATGAACGGCAGGTCAAAATGCAGAGTCAAATATTCCAGCGGCATATTCAAAAGACACAACGATAGCCCTAAAATCAGTAGCATTTTCTCCAAAAGTACTGGCTTCCGTTGCAATATGTGTACCCTCCTCCAAAACCAGATGACAATGGCAATGATGCACGGGAAAAACACTGTTTTCAAAGACACCCAGACTTTAGTGAAGCCGCCATTTTGGTTGATGACAGTGAGCCACATGTCCTGTACATGCCCAATGTGCGAGTTCATCTCCGGGGTCTCCACTGGCAACCTGATATTTAACAAGTAAAAGTCATGGAACAAAGAGCCCAGTTCAAACAAAGGCAGTGCAGTACAGTTGTACAAGTACTCCTCAGATTTTACAGCAATGTCACAGTCCAAATGTCGCGTTTCTACGGATTGCGTGTAAAGCTTCCACTCATCCTCCGGATCGCCTTTGTTTCGATAAGCGAGACGCGCGTCTATTGTTAGCAGGCTCCGCGGCTGCAGCTCCATCTGCGGATGGTACTGTATATCCACCTGCAGCACGCCGATCAAGTTCTGTTGCCAACGAGAAAAGTCTAGAATCCTGTTCTCACGCGGGGCCGGCATTTGAAATGCGAACACGATGTCGTTCTCTGTGTAATCTTGTTGAGAGCCCGTCAACTCTATCTTCGAACAAGCGCCTACGCCCCGGTTGTAGAACCATTTCGTCGTGTCGTTTTTAACTTTAATCGTATCCTTACACGGTGTCCCGAGAATGTTTTGGGCGTTCGCAGGCAGGGGTGCGACTAAACCACCGATTAAGAAACATGTTAATTGACACAACAATAGAAACGTAACTAATACGGCGAGTTTTCGACCACTAAGGTTTTCAATTATAGTCCCAGTCATTTTGTGGGCGACCAAACTACGAAACACATTAAATTAAAACACTGAGTCACAGTAAAATCGACCGGCAGCGAATTCCATTGTCCGTGTATTTACGAGCGGCACCGACCGAAGCTTTGCGTTTGACATGCGCAGTGGGCGGTGATGCCAGCCTAAAAATAACCATAGTTGATTTAACGTTAAACAGCTAACTTCAGTTATTTAACGCTTATTGCACTAAAATTACTTTTTTTGAGCAATCACTAAATAAATAAAGCGGTTACATAAAACTTTACAGCAAATTGGAATTAAATGAAAACATATTTAAAACCGGAAAATTCAACATTCACATCCATTACTATCGTTAAGCACTTAGCAGCGTAAGCTAGTACCACAAATTGTATTCGCTAAACAAAACATGGAAAACGTCCGCAATGAACATTGTTGTTGACTTGCTACTAATTTACTAATGCGTTTTCGCTTTCACCCGTCCAATTTCCCTTGTCCTTAAAAAAAATTATACATTTTGTTTATATTATTTTTGTATTGCGTTTAAAATCCTTTCAAAATCCCTTACATGAGTAGTGTCATTAGTGCTACCGCTGCCTGATCCGAGTAAGCCGGAGCAGCATGAAGCTTGTTGCCCGCTCGGTAAGAAACACGGCCTGCTTTCGGAGCCCTCTTTTGATAATTATTACACTATCCGCTTATAACATTCACCTTAAAGATGAGGGCTCCAATGCAGGACGTTGCCGTTGGTCGTTGTTAACGCCTTGATGTTTATTTGAATTTAAAATTATTTCGCGTGTAATTTAGCCGTGTTTTGTACATTATCGATGTTTTCCACATTTATGCTTTTTCGTAGTTGAAGTTTAGTGTTCTTTTAACCAACATTAACCATGTAGATTGCTTTTATTATCATGAATCAGATGTTTGTAATATTTTGTCATGGCTTAGTGGTATTTGATCTATAAAACTAATGAATTGCTTAGATTCACTAATAGCATGTTATTATCTTTATTTGCGTAAGGTTTTTTTTCAATCAGTAGTAAACGTGTATATAAAACAAGTGCAAGATACTTTACACAACTGTTCTCACGCGAAATGTATATACTCGTACTACACAGAAGTAACTGCACAACAACATTTCCATTTCTATTAATTGAATTGCATTATATAAAAATTGCTGTATCAATATTAATTATGTTTTAATCTTGCTCTTGATTTATATGTGATGCATAACTTGGTGAGAGAAATAACTAATGGTATTTTGAAATTCCTGTCCCTAACTGCACACGATTTAATTACCTTATTTTTTATGATTATGTTTGTTTTGTTTGACATGTTCTGATTTTGTTGTTTTTTTTTCCTCACTTCCAATGCACGCTGCCCTGTTTTCTTAACACTGTTTGGTGTTATTTTTCTCCCAACCTTTAACCGAACGGTTTTCTTTGAACCCTGGCCTGTCCCTTCCTTTGTGATCCCGCGCACCGGACGCCGCATGCAGCCAAGGGACGTACAAACATCGAACTGCGGGAACAATTCATTCTGGCCGACGGAGTCTCGCAGAGCATGGCCGCGTTCCGACCGCGTACGCCTCGCTCTAACACAAACACTCCTCCGTCCACCGGACCCATCACCAAGGTAAGTAGCTAGAAGCAGCTACTGTTACAATACATTCTAATTTCCGACAGGTTATATTTCTAGTTTTAATTTCGCACACATACTACATAATTGCACAGTAGTTATGGAGGGAGCAATCGGTTTGGGATTTTTCAACTTTTTTGCTTTTTTTCGCTGCACCTTGCACACGGATCCTCGCATCCGTTTGCAAGGGGTACCCCAGAGTGCCGCATGTGTTGAGCTCGTAGCGTTTGGTCGTATTGCATTAGTGTGATCAAGCTATGCATTGAAGCACAGGCTCGTGTAGTGTTTGGTGTTGTTTGTTAGCATATTCATTGGACCCACTGCATTGGAGAGGTGGCACGTCAGCGCATTTGGATGTTATGGTAACGTATCTCGTTCCCCTTCCCGCTCGTTCCCATCACACCCGCATATCGTGAAATCGCGCGTCGTCAACTAAGCGTGTGGACTAATCGTAACAATCTTTCTTAAATACATCGTAAGCGAACGCTACTCGTCGAAGTGATTGGCACTATGAAGGCAAAAAATAGTTTTCTGTTGTAACGGACGTCCTTTCCTTCCGTAATGTTTTGTCCCGGTTTTGCATTGGTGCATTTAGCCGAGGAGTTTTTGGAGCAGCTGAAGCCCATATTTGAGGCGTTAAGGCAGCGGGAGGAGCTACCGTGTTCGTACCCGCTGCACGTCGGTTCGACGCACGGCACAAAGCAGGCCTTCATATACGGCCACTCAAGATCGCAGGGCTCGACTACGCCGGGCGCGCACCACTATACACACCATCACGGATACCAGCCCTCTCCAGGATACCACTGGGTAATATACAGGCCACGTGCTGTCGCCGCGGTTGATATGCACCATTGAAATCGTTCAGTTTTGCAGCTCTTTATTTTTCTTGTTTATTTGTCTATCGTGTAAGTCCATTGTCAGTGTTTAATAGTAATGATTGGCGACCTCCATTGTGAAAATCATTTTAGCTTAGCATGATCATGACATGAGATAGTAGGTAACTCTGTATTTCTTTCGCAGTCCCAGTGTAAATACAATGTGGATCAAAGAATATACAAAATAATACATTTCATTTTAATCACATACCTACCATAGATTATGTTTGCCAACTTGTATTTACATTTCGTATATACTCAAATTGTCGGTGTAAAGTGACAAAACAAACATCTGGGAAACCTAAATAAAATAAAAGAACTCATTACAATTATTTTGCAACAAAACAATTAGTAATATACGTTCGCATCTATATTACTTTATTTTATATGTGTAGGTGCGCGAGCGCACAGCGCGCTCAGTGCCAATGTCCGGTGGCGTCGCGGGCCGCGCGTCGCGCTCCTCACTCAGCGCGGGCACACCGGACTCGCTCAGCGACAACGAGGCGGCCAGCGGGCTCGGGGCGAGGTATAGGAAGCCCAGTGCGCCGAGGTAAGAATAAGAACATCTTATAATCATTTAAGAATTATTCTCAAAGTCTAGTGAGACTATGGTGTCAACAGAAGCTACTTTTACAGACGGATCACACATCTGATCTTGATTTCGTTAGAACATCGTTTATCGATTTAAAGGACCATGCTCTGTGAAACAGTGACGTGAAATTACATCAAAAACTATCGATCTTAGTGGATAATCTAGCGGGAATTTATGTTAGGGCTAATTTTGCTTAATCTCTCAATTTGTTTCAGATCTACGTTAACACCAGGAGGATCCCGGCCAGGTTCCAGACCAGGCTCAAGGACAGGGTCCAAGCCTCCTTCGAGACATGGATCCAACCTCTCTTTAGATAGCACAGGTTTGTAAGACTGGTTCTCTTCTTTAGTTTCATCTCGAATGTTATGTTTAAATTATGATAATGCACTGCCGTCCGGACTCACCGTCGAAATGTATTTCACGCAAATACTACCTAATCGCACGAAACCACTTTCTTACTTACTAATTACTATGTTTAGGATGTCCTAAATTGTGCCTTCCAATCTAGATCACAATGATTTTTCGGTTACAGATGACGTGTTAACGCCATCGCGCATCCCGATGCGTAAGGTGACAACCACGCGAACGTCTACAGCACGTGCGGCCGCGAATGCTGCTAAACTTGGCGTCACCACCCCCAACGGTGGCTCCCGTCCGCGCACTCCTACTGGCTTCTTAACTCCTGCAAGCGGAAGGTATGTGGAGAATCGTCTAGAAACCTTTTCGTTGGATGTAGATCACTTCGTTAAATAAGAACCTCGTTTAATGGAATATTGGGCATACTAAGCGCGAAATACAGTTTTTTTTTTTAAAGCGAACATGCTTATGAGCGTCAAGATGAACGTTGGTATAGTAAATGTAAGAAAGAGTGGGTTTTGTGGTAACACTAAGTCGCAAGAATAATTTATCAGAATGCCTGTATTCAACACTGATCTTTCTTCAACAATAGGCTGAGTGGAATTTTCTTGAATCGTTGTTATCTACGTCCATGAATTAATGATAAATGTTACTTGTAACAATAATAATAATAGGTTTACAGGATGGTACTATTAGATATTTGATTTAGTTTTATGTAGTAATATTAAATTGGTGGTGTGATACACACGGACAGGTACCCTAGCGGAGCGATGTACCGCACTTCCAGTATTCCGACACTGTCGCCGGTCCCGGCGCTCGTGAGGTACAAGCAGTGATTGAGAGTTTGTTCACGTTTTACGGACATACATAACTTGTTTCAATTATTAATTATTATTCTTTTTAATTTTTTATTCTACTTTGTTGGTTGTCGCTATAAAAATTGATATTAAATCAAGGAAACTATGGAATAAATTATAAAATGACAGTTTTTGTACAAAATTTACAAAAGATACCACGGTCCACGGTCACCTTATTTCCAATCAAACTGATTTCCGGGTGGAGACGATTCGAATAATTGAAACAAGTTACATCCGTGCAACTGTCTTGGGTGTTCACGATTTGGAACGCACGTCGCTTGAAAGGGATTAGGAATTTAGTAGTGGAGGAAAATGCAGAGGAATTGAATTCAGGATAGCACAATATTATTTTGACACATCACGTAAAGGGGAATAGTCAATGTTCAAAATTTTCTGGTGATGGGACATTATTTGTTTTTCATATTTCCACAAGACTGGTTGTATTGGAGAAGGGAAATCCTTGGAGCAGGCGGCATGCCAGTATTTAGTAAAACATTAACACTGCTTATAATATAGTCACGTTTGTATTATAACTAACAATAATTTAGGAAGTTGATATTTAAAGAGTTAATTAAAACACTTTTTTTCCCTCCGCATGCATCCGATTCTGAAAACGGATACAAAATTACAGCTCAACACATTCCCAGCCATCGTCAATGGCTTCCGAACATCCCAAATCCACATCTCACACTCATCCTGCATTCCAAACCCAGGGTTCAACGAAAATCCCTGTTTACGTGGGTAATCGTTCTCAGAGGACCCCATCCGTTGAGAGGCGGTTGAAAACCGCACGGAAAACCCAGTCCAGAGAAACATCCCAAGAACCCAGTCCCACCTCCCAAGACCCTTCGAGGAAATCTGAGCAAAGAAGTCCAGAAGATGACTCCTCGTTATTCAGCATATCGGGAATGACGAGCGACAATGAATATGAGAGTAACATAAGCGAGTCGAGCGGCGACGCCTCAAAGCCGACCCAGCGCGACGTTAAAGGGTACAAGCTTGTAGAATGCTAGCTTCGTTTTTGGCCCGATCATTTTGATTGATGCTCGATGCGTTTTGAACCTTTCATTTCGTCATCATCATCACTATTTCCACATTCATAATTCACTGAATCGAAGCTGCTTGATCCATACCCTCGCAATGGAATATCATCTCACTTTTCTTATTACATTTACAAACTGTGGGTCGTCCCCTACGTGACTTGAAGCCTCATCACTCCCTCTTGTTCGATGTATATATGCCACAATGCATTTATTTAAACTATCAATCATGAACGCTTTCAAACTAACAGCACATCTGCCTCCGCGTGTTTACATCACGAATGCTTTTCCGGCTAGCTTCCACTATTTATATTCATTCAAAAATAAATGCTGTGTCGATAAAATGAACATAAAACAGCATCTGTTTTTTTTACTGTACATCATTGTGATTTATCATTATCAAATTTCTATGTAACGTGTATGTAGTTGTCTTATGTCACATTTATATCATTTGTTAATGCACATGCTCTTTATATATAGTCGACCAAGAAATTGCTTGACCACTTTTGAACCTTACTCCTTCATAATACGGTCGAAAAGTGGTCAAGCAATTTCTTGGTCGACTATACATCTACTAAGTTCTTATGAACACAGAATACCTATATTATTATGAAACTGCTTCTACAAGTAACAGCAGAAATAAAAAACAAAAAATCTAGCTGTAATAGTCCCACTGCTGGGCGATGTGTGTCCTCTAATAATTATGAAGTAATAGTATGCCTAACAAGAATCCCTTTAATCTGTTCTTCCTCTCGTACACAAGCATATGCATTAACAATCTATATATACTATCTTTCTTCTATCTGTGACTAATCATCTTGTCCGTTTCGCGCGCTAACCTCGTAGGAGCGGGTCGTTTGCGTCGACCGACGGCCACACGCCAGGCCGCAGCCGCATCCCCGTGCTTAAGGATCACCATACTAACAGTAATACCAATAGGTAACGCCTCTTTCTCATTGTGTGATGCTTTCGTTTCGTTTGTAGTGTCGTCTTGTTTATTTGTGAATGATTAGGAAAGAATTTTCAAAATCACGTAGTCGTTTGATTATAATAAGACGTAGCGGTAGCACGTTGTAGTTATTTTTCGGTTTTGGTTTCATTTCAAAATTGTTTTTTTTTTTAGTTTTGTTTGTAGGATTGGTGCATGATGTTGGCTGTAGCAGAGGGTGGTTTATAATATTGTTGTTGTGTGGCAGGCAAAGGACGCCGTCCGGTAGCACGACGCCGGTGCGGCCTGGACAGCAGACCGCGACTTCACGGTTGCTCCGTAAGCCATCGGACGCTTCCGACAGCGGAGCGCCCGCCACGCCGGGCTCGCGGCGCGGCACGCCCGCCTCCTCCCGACCCACAGAGAAACGCGAACCGTTCAGACTGTAGACGACTGAAAGACGATTTAACTAATTCAAGATAGTAAAATTACACCATTTTGAAAATATGTCTTCCAAAGATACATTTTTCTAAATAGTGCAAGTTTTGCGAATCCTAGTTGCCTATGTTATGAAAGTCGCTTTGACTCGTGATATTGCGTATTCACAATTTTTCTTTGCATAATTTGTAATCAATGTCTAGGCCAAAATGTTGTATTAAATCAATTACATCTTTTATGAAAATCTACAATGTGGGTCAGTGCGACTGTCATAAGCATAGAGAATGTTATAATTAATACTAACCAAGATTTAACCGATTCGCGAATTAAGCCAAGCTTAATTATAAATGAAAAACGAATTTGCGAATGTGGCTTTTTAGTTAAGTGAAAGTTATAGATGGTAGTAGTAAAACGTAAAGTCTGCACTTGTTGCCTTGTATACTTATTTTTTCTACAATCTGTGCAGTTTTGTGCACATCGGATTACTTTATTTATTTTGTGCTGTCAGTATTTTTCAGTTATCCCTTGCTGTTTCTGAGCGAGATATTATATCTGTATCGTTGTGAATATTCTCCTTTTCTCCTTATTTATTATCAACGTTGCCATATGTTAGTGTATGTTTTGTATGTAAAATACGTATTACAGTCTCTCTATTGAGACTCGAAGGAAAAAAGTGTGATTTTTGTAAACCTTTTTGTATTTTTTCTTTCTTTTAGGGACCATTTTGTAAACGAACTATTGGTAGGTGATGGCTGTTTACAGCTTTTGTTGGTCAGAGTCTCGTGCGTTGTTTCGCCAGACTTCGCGTGTTGACAGACCAATTTAAAGTTTTATTCAGCTATTTGTTAAGGTGATAATAGTAGCCGTGTGATTAATTTTGTAATGCACAATCATGTCTTCATTATTTCATTTTGATCCTTTTGTGTTCATTTATTTTTGTTTGAATGATTTTATGAGTATCATTCGATACGTATGTACACATTATGTACATGTTATTATATTTATACGGTGATACTGCACAACTATTTGTTATAACGGAATAAAGTGTTATTTGGTTAACAATGGACATAGAATGCACACTGCTATCGCCAGAGTCGTGTGTATTAAATATCTGCTCACGAAAATATTCCAAAATGGACTTTTATGTTTAAGTGATTTAACTAAAGTACACGTTGTCGCAAAAGACATTACTTATAAACGCTAAGAATAACTTTGATGTATAAAAAAAATAACGCTTTAAAATGTAACCTTACTTCATTTTATAAAAAAAAATGTTAACCAACACTCACTTATATTTGTTAATTTTTATCTTAAATCTGACTCTACAATTAAGTCTTTATTATTAGAGTTATAAAAACTATTAATCTGGTCATTTTATTTAAATCATTGTTATATTTGTTAAATGTAAAATCAAAGCAACTAAAAAGCTTTCAATATTTTTTGTATAAAATAATGATTCTGAAGAGCTACAGTGTTTAATAATATCTCATTTTTGATTTCAAAATATAAAATAATAACAAATAATATGACGAATTTTATTATTTACCCTTTAATTATTCTAAGCGTGTGTATTAACGTAACGTACACAAAGAGATACAACATAAAAGTAAATATTTATGACCAAATTTCGACAATTGTTTAGTATTCAGACAGTAAACAAAAAATTCTCGCGACTACGTTATCGGAGTGTCAATGAAAAACGAAATAAATGTATTATCTTCGGAATAACTTATATAGCATCAAGGATTCTGATTAGACTTAATATTTATTTAATCAGTTATGATTAAGTCAACATAAAATTACATACATACTTCAATCTTCTTTATCACATTATACATTTAATCTTTAGAAGAGAATTGTGTACAGTTAAGTGCGAAAATACGAAATGGCGACCTTCGTGCGCTGACATAAAAGCGTTTGGTACATACATTTAAGATTTCGGATGTACCCATATTTCGATATTTAATTGTGCTAAGCGGGCTCCATTCAAACGGCGGTTTGGTAACGTTTATCCCCCCCTAAAACTTAACCAGCGGCCCTAACATGACAGCCCAGGTTTAGTTTAACCCCTCCCTGTGTCTCTGTCTTACTAGCTTCATCAGAAAGGGACGCAGATAGAGATAAACTAAACTTGGCTAGTCATGTTAGGGCCACTGTGGTCATGATTTTGAAGTACGGTACGTTGTTACTAACAATCTTGTCGCTAACAACTTGTGAGCGTTAGTAAGCCTTAAAACTTAGGTTCTGAAATAGATTTGAAAATATTGACACTTTTATGTTTTAGTTTGATACTCCTAGGGTGCAAATAATTATTATGAATCAATCTACAAAGATATTTAAAAAAATCATGCTACAAAACTAGTTCAACAACAGCAGACTAAAAAAACGTACTATTTACGCTTTTAGGTCACGCTCTCCATAAGTCGTTTTTATGGCTTCGTACATAATCCTTTTAAAGTCGATAATATTTAAAATTACTCTATTCATAGGTTTTTTTAAAGCGTTATATTTAATAACGATCGTTATTAACAGTTATTGCATAAATGCCTTTTTATACTACGCTTGCAACATTACTGTTTTTTTTATTGAGTTTTACACTCCGGGAAAGGCAACGGAATCTATACTCATACAGCCGAGTTTGACTATATGTAAAAGTGACGTAGACGTGACCTTAGACTACGGACATACCTTTTTATTGCATCTCATTTATTGAAATTAATAGTGAAAGAGACGGATACTTCATGTCAGCGGCGATGCCAGCGATAATCAGCGATGCTCTAAGGTGCAAGGCTGTATGGCTGTAGCTTTGAATTCCTTTGCCGTCGCTGGAGGGGACAAATTAAGAAAAAAATTGTTTGTATTTTCTTTTATCGGATCGGATTAGCGTACTTATACCTAATTTATTTTAAGGTGATAAAAATGAGAGGTGTCAACCTGACGTAACTAGAGATGTCCCTATTGTTAGTATTCAGTATTCAGTATTTTTATGCAAACTATCGATACTCTGACGCATAGTACACGTATTCCTAGTACTAAAAGCATCAATACTAGCATTAAAATGTTGGAAAATGTAACACCATTAAAATGAAAGTATGCATTTCAATAATTTATTCATCATTAGCAGAGTCAGTTACCCAGTCTGACAAAAATTCAATAAAATTGACGAAATATTACCGTGATCTAGAAGGAGAAGCCGGCCGAACATACATTATAAGAATTTAGGACAGACAGGAAGGGATATCGACCATGTATTGTAATATTGACAAGCAACGTCACCAAAATACAAAATTGAAGCGCATCGGTCGTATTTATGTTGCCACTAATAAAAATTGATAGGTATATTATTACAGTTACATGAAAAAGAAATCTTTACATTCCAAATATTTATTTCCTTACACAATATATTATATTTTTTTTGTTATCGATAGACCCTCACCTCTAGCAATTAAAGCCCATTGGCATAACATTGTAAAGGCGGTCACTAAAGAAAATATGTGAACATTACGGAGTGTTTTCGCAGCAGGTTAGACTTTTATTAGCAGATTCGAGTTCAAGTCTTTACACAATCCACATTTTAGAGGTGATTTTATTTTTTTTCTAAACATTATTTCTCACTTCGAAAATATCATTTTTTACTAACCTCCTTACAAAGTTACATACCATTCATGAAGTGACACCTGTCATTTTAATCACCTTAAAATAAATTAGGTATACTTATACTGAAAACCAATGATGTCAGACGTACCAACTTCTTGGTAAACATACTAGTTTTTAGCGTCACGTACCATGTACCAAGACTACTCGGTCCTTGTACGCAAAAATACCAAGATTGGCCGTTAACCGACAAACATACACCGACAATGGCGATAATTAACTAAAAATGATGTATTGTCAACTTTTCTTTTTGAACACGAAATTAAATATAACTCGGACAGAAAATCGCAGTCAGCTGTCAGTTTTTTGTCACTGTACGGTTGGTGAAACTGCTTGGCTTGGCTATGGCTAGTCGATATATTTTACAATATATTTTACATTATAGGTCTGAAATGCAAAAAAAAACGGTTTAAAGTGGTATTTTTTCAATGCGTTCATTAATTACTGCCTTCTATTAACGGTACATGAAATTGAAATATAATTTTTTTTCACTAGGATGCGATTTCCGACATAGTTTATATACCAGTGTTGGCAGCGCCGCAGCGGAGCACAGGCGTACCAGTTTTTCGTTCTCAATACCAGCTTTCAGCCAGCTCGGCACAAGGATTTCTGAGTGGCCGTCTGACATCCCTGCTGAAAACATCGAAAAAAATGTACTATATTTTATGCGTTTTTCTAAACTGAAACCTTATAAGTTTGTGCAACGGAGTTATTTGTTTAGAGATAATATTCTCTAAAACTCAGTGGTGTTTGCTTGCTTGACCCTGGGAAGAAATGTAACTTAATTTCGGTTATTATAATCTTGTGATGAGATGATGACCAATGAGTTACAGAACGGAACAAAAAGAATATAGGTTGTCACGCGTATTAGATATATTTTGACGATTACATAAATAGAACAATATTGTTATCGCAGCTTACAACCATGTACCAATCATGGAGTAAATCAGATCCGTCGGCAGACGCTATCATTAAGTTAATAGAAGAAAGGGAAAGGAAAGAGGTTAACAATTCTCGTTACGAAAATGAATCGGCAAACTGGAACATCGTGAGGTATAGGGAGCCAGGAGAAAAAAGGGGGAGGGATGGACCCAAACGTGACGAAGAACATGACTCCTGTAAGTATGAAAAAACTGACGCCATTCTTGATGGTCGTTTCAGATGGCGGGAATTTAGTTTTTGAATTATTGGACGTTATTTAGCTGCTGGCTGTGTGCTAAACAAGCTAAATAATATTGATATTTTTCTTAATGTGTGAATGAACTTTTTCATAATCCATAATGATGAGAAATTTGATCAGTCCAATGGTATGTGCAGAGATAAAGTGAGGTTTTCACTATATGAGTTAAACCGGACCAAGTTCACTCTGATAGCTACTCAGATGCTACTTGTATCACATGTTTACACTATACAAGTGAAATCCGAGTAGCTATCACAGTGAAGTCACGCCAAGCGAACTCGCTGAAGTAACTAAGCTAACCCCCCTTCTATGTACGAATCCATACAAAGAGGGTCATTTTTTCTACAACGGACTGTACCTTTGAATAGCCTTGTCTAAGGACACTCATAAACTTAAAACTAAACTCTCGGGGCGGCAAATAGTGTGAAGTATTTTTTCTGAGTCTCCTCATGAGGCTGGCATAGTCACACTAGTGCACTAAAGCCTCAATAAAATTTTAGAAGAAAAAAAAAACTCTTCATCAGTTATCACCATGTTTCTCTATTCTTTACCTTCAGAAGGTTCAAGATAAGGCTGAAAACCGAGAAACATGACTATAAGTCCACTGGTTAAAGAGTATAGCTCTAAGTTGAAGATCTTCACTTCCTTACTCTACATGACATTAGCGCATTATCTTCAAGATATTGTGCTAGTGTGGGGACCCCTGATAAATTTTGTTACATCTATATGCAAAATAAACAAATTTTTAATTTTTTTTTTTAATGTAGAGAGTGAAATGTATACAATGTCGATAGTGGTCAAATGTTATGCCTACAGCACCACTAACCCATTGTCATAGTACTACATGGTGCATTGGAAATGTCTCATTAGTTCTAAGCAATGTAATCCCATAGAGGTGCCATTGTGTATGGAGACTTGCCGTCAAATGTCTTTCTGGTATAATGTGAAGTGTGCATTTGAGTTTTATATTGTGTATTAGCTTACACTTCCTTCATGCTATTTGGAATGTCAATTCTCTTCAAGAGCCACAGACAAATCAATCATAAACGATAATACTGTTGACAAGTCTCCATTGAGAGTGGTATCTCTAAGCATGTTAAATGGCGAGATTATGTTACAATCTATGAGCATGCGCTCAAGACTCTTTTTTTAAAAAAAGGCTGTGTGGGTGACAATTTGTGTGTGCATTGTTTGGCGCTGAAATACTTGGTGTTTCTTGGATAATAATCCAGTGTCCAATGTTTGCACACAAAATGTGAAGTAATTTTGAATTTCTCTTGCTGTAAAGTCATCTAATACTTGCTCATAATATCAAATTTGATTATGGTTGGTGGTTTGACGGTACAGGCAATTTAAGGTAAGGTAAGAATAAGAATAAGTCACAACTTATCATAGCACAAACTTTACTTTAAATCTGAGATAAGTCAGAGAAATTGTCTTGGCACAAATTTTAGATATACAGATTATTATTATAATATCAGGGTGTTAAATTGTTCACAGAATCTATTGTTCAGAAGTATTATATATTTGTGTGGTAGAAAAAGTGTCGTGAAGTAAAAGTAAACAGCTCACAAAAACAATATTTAGAGTTTAAGATTATAGTGCTAATGTTGAGTTTTGACACACTTTTTCCACAACAACCACTATTGCATTACTGGGGAGGCTGGTATACTCAGTGTTTTATATAGTGAACAAGTTGAGTCTTGATTGAGTCAGCCAAAGTCAATAAATAAGCTGAGTGCTTGTAATCTCAAGTTATTGCTATCATAAGTTGCTAGTCAGGATTGCACACATCAAAAACATGGTGGTTTGGTGTGTTGATGTTTTGAGAATAACATGCTGTTTGTTAACAATTAGAACTATCTTCTTATTTCTATCTTCTTCTAGACTTATTCTTGATATTTATTTCTTTTGAATAAGTTACACGTAAAATTACCAATTTACTTCTCGTTATTTGTAGTTTGTCAGGGTGCTTTAACAGTTTTTACTAAATTTGTATACAGTTGCCAGCCAGTGGCGCGGCGACCGAGAACAGTTCGACCCGAGAGCCCGAGAGTCCTGGGAGAGGAACCACACTGAAGTGGTGCCTATGAGGAGCCACGCTGAAGTGGTTCCTGCGAGAAGTTCCAGCCTCAGCAAGCAGCTGAAAACAGAAATCGATGTCGAATGGAGAGTCAGAAAGCGTTCCAACAGTCCTAATGAGAGAGTCGATTCGCGTTCAAGGCGACATCACATGAGCTCAGAAAACTTACAATATGAACAAATGGTGCAAAGTCGTATCCGTAGCAGAAGCCGATCTGTAGATAGGAAGCGTGAACAGCGACGTAGCCGCAGCAGAAGCAGTTCCAGGGCAATGCAGCTGGTCAGAAGCGAACGACGACATAGCCGCAGCAGGAGTAGTTCCAGAGATGGGAAGCGTAAAAAAAGTAATTCTATCGATAGAAGTAATTCAAGGGATCATAAACGTCAGAGAAATAGCTCTATGGAAAAAAGGGCCGACAGAAGCGATCGACAGAGGAGTCGTAGTAGGGACTTTGAAAGACGCAGACGTTCGCCTACACCTAAAAGAATTGCACAGATCGCAGAAAATCCCACTGCTATTGCTGAAACTTCTGATATCCTCTCAAAATTCGTTAGCTTGTTAAAAGAGGTAAAAGAACAGCCAGCTCAAATAGTTCCTAATTCCAATGTGCTGCCTGAATTTGATTCCAGTAATAATGGGCACACTATTCGTTCGTGGTTGTTGCGGGTAGAAGACGTCGCAAAGCTATTTGGGTGGGGAGACAAGGAGACTATCCAGTTTGCGTTGCCGAAGCTAGTAGGCGAAGCCAAGACTTGGTATCAGACACTCGAAACTGTTCCATACTCTTGGTCTGACTGGAGGAAGGTTCTTATGGAGCAGTTTAAGTGCCCGAACTTCGGGAGGCTACTGGCTGAAATGGCTAAGAAGCACGCAGTTGTCACTGAGTCACTGGAACAATATTATTTCGCTAAAATGGTGTTGGTAAATCGATGTGGTTTCAAAGGACGATATGCAGTAGACTGCGTTTTAAGCGGCATTCAGATTGAATCAATCCGCCTATGCGCCGAAGCCGCCGACATCGCAGATCCCGAAGAACTTCTGAAGTATCTTAAGAGCATTGAACCTCTCTGGCTTGACAACAGGAAAACTAAAGCCGAAAAATATGCAGCCGATATTAAGAAAGCATGCTTTTACTGCGGCAAGGCCGGGCATAAACCGACTGCTTGCCGGTTAAAACCGAATAAACTATTGAAAAAGAATAGAGCTCAACTACAAAAAACTAAACTTAAAATACCATACCTACCGCCACAATTTGATCAATTTCGACCTCCGCAACAATTTCAACCAAAACCGTTTCATCCTTCACAACAATTTCAACCTGTACAACAGTTTCAACCTGAACAACAGTTTCAACCTCCAGCTTTTCACGAAACTACAAATAATAAAAAAAGGTTTTGCTTCAATTGTAGGAAACGGGGGCACATAGCTGAAGATTGTAGTTCGCCGAAAAGCGACCTCCCAAATACTAGGGCTCTTGGTAATGAGCCGACTCCTCCTGGAGTAGAGGGTGAAGACGATTAATTGATTGCTGAAACGAAAAGAGCGAAGAGTTTTCTACGAACTGTAACCTAAAACGAGTTCGTATAGTGGAACTGTAGCTCACTGCATTTGCATCCGATTTGGATGCGTCGTTTCTGAATTTAAACAAATTTAGTGACCGAGAGCTATAAGAACGAACACCTCATCATCCTTTAATTCGTTAACCATATTATTGTTTATTCTAGTTCAATGTTCTTCAATCTTTTTCAATACCTAGGCGACCCCTTCATAAGTAAAAAATTCTGGTGAACTCCTAGGATCGCAACAATGTGGCTAGAGGGCGGGCGCATTCTGCTGTCGCTCTCAACTTTTGCGATCGCGTTTCACAGATTGAAAGACATTGTTCATGTTAATTAATCAAAACAATTAACTAATGGTGAGTTCTGTTATAACGAGGGAAATAGCAGCTTGACTTATCTAATGGTTTGTTATAGAAATGAGTACCATGACGGCGGTGCGCCATCTGTCCCAAACTCACGCTTGTGTACAAAATAGTTATTTCCAATTTAACTATGCGTTTTCCTCTCCATCTTGTCGCGTACAGTATCTTTGTTACTTTTGAAATATAATTTAACAAAAAAAAGTGTTTTATTAATTCTGTAAATTCCTACAGTTCATTGATGACCAGTGGCCCGTTTCACTAAGCTACAAGTTACAATTTTACAAGTCTAAACCGGCAACATTGGTCAATTATGACCAATGGCAATTGGCATAATGACCAATGATGCCGGTTTAGACTTGTAAAATTGTAACTTGTAGCTTCGTGAAACGGGCCACAGATAGCTTGGTAGTTACACTGTCTACGAAGCGAGAGGTTCTAGGTTTGATTCCGGCGAGAGGATGGATACATATTGGTCTATCATGATTTCCTTGGCAGGCGTAGGTACTATCACGGTACTATCAGTATATGTGGATGTCATTTTAAACCTAACGATTACTTTGAAAGGGTTCTAGCGTTTATCGCGCACGTAAACGCTTTCGTCTCTTACACGCGTACTCGTTGGAAAGGGATTACTTATAATACGGTTGTGCGGTGATTGTCAGTTTTAGTCGGGTGGTAAAAATGCCTAAAGTCTCGCGAAAACTATTGAAAACCACTTATTCATTGAGAAAACGTAAGACATTATTTAATATTAATTTTACTTTCTTATGTGTTCAGTGCTTAAAGCACTACCAAAATGTACTTCAACGGTTTTCCTAGTATCTCAAACAGTGCCACTGTGGCATAATCACAACTGTCAAAAGTGTCAAAACAGAAGTAGCAAAATCATCTAAAAAACACGAGAATCAAACACTAGTTTTGCAGGTTCCATAATATAATTTACATTATTTGAACGCACTAAAGCGTAATAAAAAATGGTTGGATTTAGTGTGGACGGACCAGCGAGGGACCGTGTGATTAAATTAATCGAGGAGAAGGATAGGATTGAAAGTGCAATACGCGATCATTCTGCGGTCCTCGAAAGTAATAATGTAGGGATGAGCGACTCTCTAATCGACGCCGAAGGGTTCCCGAGGAACGATATTGATGTTTATAAGGTCCGGCTTGCTCGACATCAGATTATCTGTAAGTTGCTTTCTATTACCTCACTCAAACAGAAACTGCTCAAAACAGTTTCAAGCAGGTACTTCAACATTTTAGGGTTGGTTGCGTTAAGGTAACGTGGAAGGCCTCCGAGCCCAGGAAAAAATCCAACGCTAGCTAGTGTGATAACCAAAAGCCAGTTTGTTGTTCCCCAACTGTTGAAATGAAAGTATTTTTAAATATATTTTCTATTCCCTATTTTGCATTCTTTATTTTTTATTTTAGGCCTTCAAAATGACCATAAAGCAATAATGAAAAGAATAGAGCAGGGTTTGGCTGAGGTACACTCAGGGCTGTTGGGGACTAATGAGGGCACATCAGCAGCGGCACCCTCCTCGCATTTGCACAGTAACGGTGCAAGCCATCATAATGGTCATGCTGCGATGGAAGTTGTTGATGAGGGACTGGTGTTTGCTAAGGTGGCGTTCGTGCATAATGGATCACCAGCAGACGATGCTGTGAGTAAAAATGTAGTAGATAGATAGATAAAACGTTTATTTGTTACTGCAAGCTCACACAGTCAAAGTTACATACAATTTAGAAGAAAAAAACTAAAGGGAACAAATTAGATGCATAATTATTGTCTGTGTGCGCTACAGCAGTACAAAAGGGCCTTGGCTCAGTGGGCTACTTTGCTCTTATAAGAGCAAAACACTACTACTCTTATTCGTCTAGTAATACTAATTCTAGACGACAACCGCCAAATAAAAAGGTTGATGTCCAATTCTTACCAATTTTTTTAAACTTACCTACTTAATTTTTGGTCTTCTTTCCGACCATCTAATTAGTAACAATGTTGTTTTTATTGACCAAGTTAGATTAACCTAATAAGATTAACTTAAATATGAATGTGTTTAATAAAGTTATTTTCGTAAAAAAATTACATCCAACCATCATCATCATGGCTCGGATGTCCAGAATTATAGGAAAAAGCTTTTTCCAGGCTTGCAATGATTATATTGTTAACCTGCATAACCTGCATTTATTAAATTTTTAGGACTCCTAGTGACTCATGAAGAAACCATTGTGTGGTTTTTTTTCATGGTAAAATGGGAACCTGCCAAATTTACTTGGATTAATTAATTACCAAAGATTTAAAATAAATTAGTAACTAAAATATGCGCTACAAATACTGAAAAAAAAAACTATTATAATGATAATTGCAATCCATTCATAATAATACTAATCATAATTGTTAAGCCTCAATTGTTTTGTTGCATGCCGATTTTTCCTTAGTTTAGTAGTGAGATAATAAAGTTGGATACAGTAATGACACTGAGGTGCACCACTATAATAAATTTTTATAGTCAAAATTATTTTTTGACCTAAAATGATCCATATGAAAAAACAAATGAATTCTCCATATTAATAAAACGGATCATTCACGTATTTTTAAGTCGAGTAATGCCCGACATGTTTCGGTCGTCGTCGTCGCGCCACCGCCGCGGGGGCTCATAATTGAGGACCACGGACTGGTCCAAAACATGTCGGGCATTTCTCGACTTAAAAATACGTGAGTGATCCGTTTTATTAATATGACCAATTCTCACGGTAGTTTAATGTTAAAAAATGAATTGTCTCTTCCAGGGCCTCTCCGTTGGCGATGAAATCATCCAGTTTGGCTCGATCAATTCCCACAACTTCACAGACATGCTGCAAGTGCACGAAGTGGTGACACACTCGGTGGGGCAGCGGATACAGGTCCGGGTCCGACGTGCCCCCCACAGCGTTCTCAACTTCACCGTTGTACCGAGGCCATGGGCCCAGCCTGGCTTACTGGGCTGTCAGATTAATAGGATCTCGTAAGAGTGTTTAGTGGAGTGTCGCTGTTGTCATAAATAAAGTCTATTTCTCAGCAAATGTTTACACTAACTTGGAATATGAGAAAGGACTGAAATATTTAAAACATGTGATCTACAGGTATATCTACACCAGTGGTCGGTAACCTTTTGGCAGCCAAGGGCCGTATAGTGGCAAAATGTAATGGACGCGGGTCGCATCTGTTCAGGATTTTTATATTTTTCGCCGCAAGGCTGCGGGCCGCATGTTCTCGACCACTGATCTACACAGTTGAAGAGATGAAGATGATGTAGGTACAGTCAAGGAAATTCAAACACGTACCACCGTAGACCCTAGTCGAAGAGACATACGCATGACATTTGTATGACAATGGCGTGGCGTTTAACGCGTCGCGTCATTGCGACAGGGTTCTATGGTGGTACGTGAATGTATCTTTTGATCTTTTCGAGTTTTTAGCCAAGTACTTGTGCTGCTGACTGAACTCGTAAGCGATTAAGAATTTCCTAGAGAAACCACATTTTAAACTTTTGGGATTTTTATCAATCTTTAATTTCATTATGTCTAAGCTTCATTTTAATAAAGTAAGTATATGAGGTTAATAATGGGTGCATTAATGCTTTTTATTAAGATAAGTATAACAATTATATTTTCCTAAAAAAGTACAAAATCTCACCAAACTTCAAAATTACATTGTACATAAAGTTAATTCTAAAAATAAATCTTATGATTAATAACCATCGTGCTAGTTTTTTTTTCGCACAACTTTTTAATTAGCTCCCTTCTGTCTGCCGTTTCCTCCTCCTTGAATTTGACTATGGTACTTTTGGCGCCATTTTCCTCGTCGCCATCTTGTTTCTCTTCGTCGCTGTCAGTGAACATGTGCTTCATGGAGCAGTCGAAGTAAAGCTTGTCCTCCACGAGCCGATAGTCGGGCTTTACTACGGTCCCGCGGACGCAATCGTGGTAGTGGCACACAATTTTTTCCTGCTCGTATGTTTCGCAGGATCCTGTAAAATATGCTACGTACTTTTATTCAGTTTTTGTACCTATTTAACATCTGGCAAAGGCATAAAGAAAAAAATTGACCCAAAAAACTGGTGCCAGTGTGACTGTGGGATCCAAGAATCTCTACTCTTTTATAATGGATCAGAACGGCTGGCTCGCGAGCTCATTTTCTTGCGTGTCGCCTCTCTTCGACTGGTCTAGTTAGAAAGAGACGCACTCGTGTCTTGCTAGCTGTATACATGGGTAGATAGGTACAGTCAAGGAATTAAATTTCCAACCCACCTAAGGTTCAATAGCATATAGCAAACTGTCACCATAAGAGCTATAGAGCAAGACGTTAGTATGACATATCGACCTTAATGCATTGCGAAAGTCAGACGACATTTCAACGAAATGGGTAGGGAATTAAGTTCCTTGACTGTACTATGTGGAAATGCTAGTTAGGTAAAGTGGCGTCAATATAATATGCCTGGGTGAGGCAGGTCAAGCAGGATTAGGCTCTAACCACATCTGTCGACACGGAATCTGCTCTAGCCGATCAATGGCCCTAACATGACTGGCCAAGTTTAGTTTATCTCTATCTGCGCCCTTTCTTATGACACTAGTTAAACTAAACCTGGGATGTCATATTAATAAAGCGGATCACTCACGTATTTTTGCGTCGGGAAATGCCCGACATGTTTCGGACCAGTCCGTGGTCCTTAATCATGAGCCCCCGCGGCGGTGGCGCTGGATGTCATGTTAGGGCGGCAAAAAAATTTTAATATACAATAAAGAGCAAAAAGACGTAATTCAGCTCTGTTCAGCTCCCCGACGCGAGCCGAGTCGAACGACGTCTTTTTCGCTCTTAATGCGTGGATGTGAAGATTCCGCGACGAGGAATGTGGTTAGACCCTTATGACCGACCCACACCAGATGCGTACAGTATACAGCTCGCTTTGTGTAACGCAGTTCTGCGAAGCTAGCGGAACCGTTTTGAATAAGCAACGTTCACGCAACTGGAATGGCCCGGCCGTTATAGTGAGCCAAACAGACGGGCTTGTGGGTATCCCTCGAGTCTACCTGGCCGTTGCACGCGGACGGTGAGCACGGCGCGCTCGGGCGGCATGTCGCGGAAGTGCACGAGGTAGCACGCTAGCAGCGTGCCAGTGCGCCCGCGCCCGTGCCGACAGTGCACGCCTATCACCTGGAAACAGACGGTATTATACATTAGGTGACGCTGGATTGAGGAACGATGACAGTGAACTGGGGCTTTGGCAGTGTTGTAGCTGGATGGGCCCTGTATCACAATTTGTCGGGATGCCCGTCTACCCGATAGCGGCGAATCCCAAATGGAGGGTAATGATTTTATGGCTCTAAAAATCGAGGCCCCTGTAACTCGGGGGCCCAGTATCGTTGATACGGCGGTAACTACGCCCCTGGTCTTTGGGTTTAACAACAGAGCACACAAGCTTTTGTCGCAAAAGCAGATATGTTTACGGTAAAGCTAGTGTACTGCCTATATGTTGTGGTTCTATTAACATGGTCACTCAAGTTGACCCAAGGACTTCTATGTGGGTATACACTACCTAGATACTCTGTACGGGACAGGAACAATGTCACATTAAGTTGCGATACATGGCCATAACTCATGGGCGCAAACGTAAGAAGCAGACGCTTTTATGTATCACACTGAACCAAATATGTGAAAATTATTGAATAACACAGCATACAAACTAATTTGATACAAACCTCGCCCCTTATCTCCGCTCTTTCGCAGAGCTCAATAAAGGTAATAATCTGCTTTAATGTTGGTGTTCCGAACTCCTTTATCCGAATCTCTGACCACTTCAGCTTCTTCTTACAGTCGAGGATAGGCGGCCTCTTTTCTGGTGAAAGTGTGATCAAATGATCGACGCCAACATCCGCTAAGTAATTCAGATTGGCCACTGTTTGTGGCCAACCCATTGCTGCCACCTTTTTCTCAATAAACCATGAGAAATTATAAGGAGGGTAGGACTCGTAGTCTTCATCGGCAGCCTTTGGACTATCCTCCGCAGGTTGGTTCACTGTATCTTCTTTTTTCTCGTCCATGTATTTGTACAACAATTTGCTTAATTTCAAGTTCGTTCGCATTGACTGTGAACTCATTATATGCGGGGTTGTGTTGTGTAGTTTTGGCACTGGAACGAGAAATATTCAGTCTGTATTTCATTAAAATTACTAAAGACCCGAGTTATAATAATAATTATGATAATATCGTAAGTTCGGATTAAATATTTCATAGATCACATTGGATAGCCCTAAAATATTAAGTTTAATTTGATATTTTTTCTAATCTATTGGTTTCCGTGAATATAGTTAGAAAAAGTTACATCCTCAACCGTTAGGTACTTAAGTACACGGATAAGTAATGTCTATCTATTAGGTACCTATCAGTTTGTGGTAATATTCAAGGTAAGAACTAATAGGCATACAGTCGACAAAAACATAGCGTATGATGTGAACGAGATTTAGTCTTAAATACGCCATTAAAAATAAACGTCAAAACTACAATTACAAATCACGTGGTCTGTAGGTAACTCAACGAAGGTAACTATCAACATGTCAAAATTATAAGGTAGGTTAATAAAAACACTAAGAACTATAATTTTTTTTTTTATAAGTATATTTATACTGCAAAAACTAACAACAGCTACATATTTAAAATCATCACACTTTAAATTTAAACGATTTTTGCAATTCGTACTGACAGACGATTTTACTCTCCCAAAGTCCCTTCTTTTCGCGCCAATATATTATACTAACAAAACTGTACTTACCGCTCACACAACGCCGAAGTAAACAAATTCATTCACAGCCACGATTATGCCGTCTTGTTTATAACAAGAACATGCAATTTCCTAAACACTACTTTAATGCAGCCTATAAAATTGCGCGCGCGCCGAATGGGCTATTTTTGTCCTCAGCCGTGGCAGACGACTTGGCATCACTCTTGGGTGGACGCCAGAGCCGTGTTGGCACTGCCCAGCCTCATCTTGTACGTTCGATTAATTGGTTATTTTAGGCTTGAGAGCGTAACACTTATAGTAATAGTTTGAGGGTACCTTTACCCTGGTTCATAAATAAGTCATAACTAACCTAGGTTTGAAGAGTTTTAACAGAAAGGACCTAAAATCAACTCCTTTGCCTGAAATTTAGGAGACTTTAGCTTTTTTAAAACCTATAGCTTTATTTATTTTAGAAAATTTCAAGATAGGTTATGAGCCCAAATATACATATACAGGTGTAACAACCTCTTATCTCTTTTTTGTGCAGCAACGGACCACTACAGAAAGAAAAACAAAAAAGAATGTCATTTTAGCGTCATTTAATAAATGTTTAGTTTCAGGTACAACAAAGAACAATCATAATATTAAACAAGCCATCACAATCAGTCAATATACTTATAAATCACAGGTTTACACTTAGGAGGTGTAACCTCAAATCATAAAAAGCAAATTCGTCGTATTTGTTTGTAACGCGAATGAAGGTTTTCTGACAATAAAAATATCGCTAGAGATATCATTGGCGTCGAGAGGTCCGCTTCCCATATCAATCATATTTGGGGATTAGCTTATAGTTTTACTATATTCCCCATTCCGAATGTAGCAGACATTATTCGATATTTTGACAGTCAGGAAACCTTTATTAGACTGAGCTCTACACAGTTATGGTCAGGCTGTGCCTTCCGGGCAGTAAAGGAAGAAAGAGATGACGAGCCTATTGGCACATCGGAATTTTCACAAAAGGTCCGTAAAGAATATATAGAACTTCATACAAGGATCTTTCACCTTTCAGTTATGCTGATGCGTTAAGTAGATGACAAAATCTGTTCAGAGTACTGATAATGGAAAACAATTCAACGGAAAACAGTCACGGTATTCTTGCTTCTGTGATTTGAGGTCACTCGAGCACCTACAAGTTCTTCTTGTTGTATTCTCTAGCAGACTCGATGAACTCCTCCATTACTTCCCCAGAGACGCTAAACCTGAGGGGGTTGTCTTCAGTCAGGTGTTGGAAGTAGAGGTGTACCGCCTCTTCTTGCTCGGGCATACCACACGATCCTGGGACAAAACGAAATGTCATTAGATTAATGATGGTCCCACGCTCCGCTTTGTAGCAGTGATGGATTTCTCTAAGGGCTCGTGTGGCTAGTCTTATGGGTTTAGGTGCCTATTTACAATCGTCTTTGGCTAATATTGCGAGCGATAGCCTGGTGATCCACCTTTGTGAGCATGGTGGGCAACATAACCCTATGGGGTGATCTTTTACTTTTGAGAGCTCGACTCTCGTCAGCCGCGCTCCAATCAGTGCCGGCTAAAATATACGCTCGCGTATTTCATTGGCCCGTGGCTGGCCAACGTCGAGCGCTCGAAAATACAGAATCAACCAGCTTTTATCCAAAAAATTTGTAGGAATGCAATGTATCAATCCTAAGCGAGTTAGCAGTCCGTTTCGCTCTTGGCTGATTTTCGGTTGGGCCTGCAAGCAACCTTTTTGAGGCTGGCTCCGTGCCTGGCTGAAGCTTTTAAAGTATTCGTCTAGGTCGCAAACTTGATATACGTTCCTTGGTTTCCAATAAAACCAATAGATACACAGAAAAACTAAACCTAATGAATGGGTTATTTTTTGTCTAAGATCCTCTTTCCAAATTAGTTTCTAACGACCTTCTGACATCGAGTTAGACGCTTAAGATTGCACTTATAAAAAGCCGAAAAGATGATGAGTCTCTGAGCGGCCACCAGTTGAAATAGCTTGCAGAAGTAGTGTATGCACCTAATTAGTTATGTATCTACCTAATTTTTGTATTCTGATACGGCATTCCCTTTCATGGTTACATCAAACTGACCTGCCCGCATCATGCGGATGGTGTTGATGGCCTGGTCGGGCAGGAAGCGGTGGAAGTGCACCAGATAGCAGGCCAACATCACTCCCGAACGGCTGCGGCCCTGCCGGCAGTGGACCCCTATCACCTGCACACATTAGTACCAATTAAGTCTGTCCTTCATCTTCTTCATGAGCACACCACTAATGGTGCGTTATTCTTCATTTTAGGTTGGGTAGTCTCTGAAATTACGCGCAACCTATGCCACCGCAAACGCAGGGTGACTTAATAGACAAAATTTAAGTTTTATAACCCCTTATTTTTAATAAAATCATGCAAAATATCCCAATCTTCCCCCTAATTTCGTTATTTGGTATTATAAACATCTATTTTTAGTCTAAGAACTTCCTTGAACTTGCGGAACATCGAGTAGTAAAGTAAATATCATCTAGTGTATTTGCCAAGTTTTTAAATGTAAACCATATAAATAAATACCACGTGGGTTTTTGGAATAACCTCAATAGTTGCGTCGTCACTGTTTGGTTACGTATCCCGCCTTGCCAAATTGGTAACGTGTGTTCCGATTTGGGGTTGGCCTAAATATTTTAAATTTAAGCCAACTGATGGAAGTTAAGTATACAAACAGCTTCGCTTTGCAGACAAGATTTTATTTAAAAGTGTGTTTGTACAGATGTTTGATAAAATAGTTTTTTTGTGTTGTGGATTTTTAATGTGTTTTTGTATATAATTGTATTGTTTTCTAATGGGGCTGACATGTTCAATTCTGATCAAAGCCCCTAAATAAATAAAGATTAAAAAAAATAATTTAAAAGTAAAAAAAAAAATAGTCAGGATTCAAAGCTGCTTTTGAAATTCAAGTAAACATTTCAGACTTTTTCGTGAGAATCAGTAACTTACGTCTAACTAAAACGTGCCTATTGTCATTTGACCGCCTCTCTAACATATAAAAACAAAACATGAAGTTGGTGATTTAGTGCTAAAAGTTTAATAAAAGTGTTCTATACATAGATGTATTTAAGACTAAAACCTAGTGTTTCTTGTTAAATAACAATATAATATAATACCCAATTTATCTATAAGGAAGATGTAATAAAAGTACAAATCTCCAGACATACATTGTTCACAATAGGCAATAACCAATATGGGCTAAAACCTTGAACAAGTTCTTGTGAACACATCTAGATCAACCAGTTCTCTGGGTTTTGCGTTCCTAAGACAAATATTCTACTTTGTTGCTTTTGAGATAACATAATACACATCCAAAATATCCCTTTTTCGAATTTGGTACATAATTATGAATAAAATTTTCTCGTTGAAATCAATGCTGAAACAAGTTAGGTGATGAACTTAATAGCTACTATATTAATTGAAACAACCACTAACCTCGCCGTTTTTGTCTGCCTTTTTGCAGATATCGATAAATTTCTTAATGTGCTCCAATGAGGGTACTTCGAACTCTTCCACGGGTATTTCAGACCACCGTATCCTGGCAACATCTTCGACTGGAGGCTTCTTATCCGCGGTCAGTGTTACCAGATGTGTTATACCCTGGTTGACGAGGTATTTGATGTTTTCGTTGTTTCTCGGAAAGGCCATGCCGGCCAGTTTCTTTGGGATAACCCAGGAGTATTTTAGTGGAGGGTACGCGTCGACCTCAATTTCGGGGAAAGGGTTTTCAGGTATGATAACGGTCAGATCGTTTCTTATTTCTTTCCTGGCTCCTGCTAAGCTTTTGTCATCCTGTTCAGTGATGTCTTCCATTCTTGAATAAATTTCAAACGCGTCCGCCATCTTGGATTATGCTGCCGTTAAGACAAAGGTTAGATTACCGTGATGTTTAACTTTTTAATTTAAAGTAGCACTGGCACTTTCACGACAGCATGCACTCGCGTTCGATTTTTAAACGTGGACTGACGAGACAACGGTTAAAGGACGGCGAAATCTTGGCACCAGTGCAAACTCTGGAGTGTAACATTTATTTCTGGAGACCCCAACCTTGGCCGCGGTAACATTCCACCTTTGAAAGAGCTATTCACCTGAATTTAAGCTTTCTGTCTTTATAATACGGCACTGTTATTTTCAGTTTAGTTGCAAACGGCTATTGTTTTGGCTTGTAATAAAGTATTGAGAGAAAATAGGTGACAGTCGTTATAAAGTCTTTGAGAATAATTAATGTGGAGGAAATATCGTAAATAAGCTTCGGTTGGGGATATGACGTCATTCGATTTTTAATGAATGATGCTATGACGTACGAGAGAATTCGTAAACACATCAAAGCTGAAGATTAACAAGATGAAATTAGATTCGACGCAGCTGTAAGAAATATCGTCTCGTAATGCGCAGCTTTTAATCTAGTTCAAACATTATCGTCGGTAGGAAGTATAATGAATGTATCAGCTGTCAAATAAATAACTACCTGACTATAAAAAACGTATGGTCACATTAACTATATTTATGTATATTCTGAGAATGATGATTTAAGGCCTTTGATTTGTATTGAAACCTACTTAAAATACAATTTTGACTAACACTAATAATTTAACAAGCACTTACATTAATTCGTAGTCAACGTTGATAGAAGTCACAGCTAACACTGGTGCATAACATTAAAAAAACAACTCTCTATATGTCTGTAGTCTGTACCTTGCACTCATTTTTTTTACCATCTACCACGCCACAATCAACCTTAAAGCTGTAACACACAGTACATTACTAAATGGCACGTATGCTTACAAATAATCCAATATGTTCGATAATCGATTTAAGAAGATTAATTATGACACCGGGCCAGAGTAAAGTAGACCTTAGAGTCAGTGAAATATAGTTCGTTTCCTAAGCGGCGACCTTGACACAGAGTAGGGTTGACACAGATAGTTCGCTAAATATACCGCGAACTCTATACCGAGTGAACTTGATCTGTAATGTTTGTTTTTTTTCAGACGGCGGGGAGTCATTGACCTAGATTAGAGGTTTTTCTAAAAAAGTTCTAGGACATAAGTATTATTTTAATGTTCCAAGAAATAGCTTTTATTTACAATTCTTTCAATTTTAACTTTATTTATTATTTATCACCCAAATAAATATCAAATACTCATTGTAACGCGTAAATGGACTGTATTATAATAATATGCATATAGACATTCCCCCTTATTCATAAACGCTTCGTAAATGTTTGTTAGTTAACATGGTTTATGTCTTTATGTCATTGTGACGTTTGGCCTCAAATGAAAGGGGCAAAACATTTGTGAGCTTAAAAAGATTGTCATTATTTTACGAATAAGAGGGTTAGTCGTTTAAACGTCGGTCAACCCACGGAGCCCATGGAGTGGGCTTTTGCCGCTATTTGTGTAACCCACGAATATGAACCAATGCTCATATAATCGTATGGTCGTTTCGTCTCTGTCAGCGGCATTTAGTCGCGCTGAATATATCCGCCATTGGCTTAGAAAAAGTTAAACAGAAACAAAAACATGCTACGCACTAGTCACTTAAAAATAATTTTGTGAGAAAGGGCTGATTAAAAACAAGTAAATAAATAAGAATATATTTTATTACATAAAACACAAATGTATACTAGCTTAGAGTGTAAATATAACGTATCTCCTAAACTATGTATAATCATTTGACTACAATCATCGTTTTGGACCAATTTTGAGCCAATCAGCAATTAATATGTAAATTTCGTCCAACAATATGCTTTAACACCGCTCTAAAGGCAACGTGTGATAAAAACAATATTAAGTTAAGTACATTATAAAAAGAAACAAGAATATAAAACATAAAATGTAGAAACAAAACTGATGTCAAAGGAAACATTGATCAATTATTAAAAAAATAAACATGAAAATACTAAATAATACTATGGAATTCATTTAATACATTTTTAAGTACATATGTAAATTCAGGGACGTTATTTATAACAATGGAGATTTTTTTATGAATGTTAAATCCGCAGTTGATAAAGGTATAACGTTCAATTTGTTTATTGTAGGATTTGCCAAACAGGAGTGCGGTTTTTGAATCTCACCGGGTGACTAAAGCTCGCCAAAATTGTCGTGTTTCATAGAAATGCGGCCATTTTTGTGAGCTTTAGTCACCGGGTGAGATTCAAAAATTGCACCCCTAGATGCGTTCTGCGGTGTGTGGTCAGTGGCCCGTTTCACTAAGCTACAAGTTACAATTTTACAAGTCTAAACCGGCAACATTGGTCATTATGCCCATTGCCATTGGTCATTATTGACCAATGGCAATGGCAATTTCAATATGATTTCAATTCATATTTCAATTTTACCTGACCGTGGACGTCAGACCGCATCCAGTGTGGCAAATCCTTAATTAGTGGTATCCTGGTGGAAAATTATATGTTGATGATAATGTGACATTGAGATTCCTAACTTAAATAATCCAGAAGTAACATGTACCTATAATAATAATTGACAGGATCAACTTATATAGTTAATTTTAGGGACTCCATAGGTTGATAAGGTACCAGGATGAATGACTTAAAAAGCGAACCTTGCATGTAGTTATTATCGTTTTTACCTATAGACATTTGTTATGAATCACGTAAATTTTTGCCCACAAGTTTAATGCAATTTATTCCCATAATACATTTTATAATGGCGGCGCTTTTAATTTAAAAATGCTGTTGTATTGTATTGTATTGAAAATAGATGCTCCAAACTAACGTTATTGTCATACAAATAAAAATTATATTCCCAAGAATAGTTTACAATCTATTTATATGCCAATAGAGTTAAAGATAACTTTGATGCACTTTGTATATATTGTTTTTCTAGTGAACTGTAATAAAGGTTGTATGTTCTAATTTCGCAAATTTCACTGCCCCCACTGGCTATATCGAAATAACTATGTTTAAATTATCATATTTACCAAAGAATAGATATTTAAGTTCATAGTATTTATTGTAAAGATTGTGATATGAACGATTTTAATATGATAACATGATTTGCATTACCGAAAACTTCAAAATGTCTAACCAAAACATGATATGTATAACTAAATACACTTAACAATACATGCCCTAAGTTAATTAAATACAAATAAACCTACAAATTATAATTTAAGCTCGGAATTAAATGTATTTTGATCTAAACAAAAACTAAAGCATTTGATACAATACATGTATTGGGAGAAAATAAAATCTAAATGTGTAATATAAAGTGATTTTATCATTTAGAACTTAAATTACAAGTCTATAACACAATCCCGTACACAGTTCCATTTTTTATATCGAAACAAACCATAGACTATTAAGAAATAACACAGCGCTCTGATTGGTTAGAAAAGTAATTAAGCACTGCTTTTGTATAAAATACTTGTTTCAACTTGTGGTGAAGGAAAATGGAGTCTAGTGTAAAAGAAATTAAGACTAGCCCTAAGTTACCGGTAAAACCTCAAAACCCATCTCAAAATCGAAAATGTTTTTCCGTACAAAGTTGAAACACAACGAAATTGCCAATGACTGATGACAATAAATGATGTTGGAATAAGTTAAAAGATACATTTTAATGATAGTGATAGCTTTAGAGTGAAACATCATAGATGATGCTGTACGATCACGAACGCAGCATAAAAGACTGAATAGCAGTGAAATAAGGGCGATTCCGCTATAGACGATTTCCGACATGATTTTTTCAATCACGATATTAGTTGTTTTTTTTGTTATTAGTGCAAAGAAGAAAGTCTAAATATAATAATCAATTTATTTTTATTTTATTTAATACCATATCTTCTTTTTTGGCGCGTTTGAAAATATCACCATCCGAAGAATTGGTATAAACTGTAAAATCTCAACTAGCAAAACTGACGCGAAACAGTTGTTATCGACAGTTTGAGGTTCTGTTTTATCGCTAAACGTGAAGTGACAATATTCATTTATCTTCGTGTTCCAAAAAATGTAAGTATATGTTGTTATTTATTAAGAATTATTGACTGCTAGAATACACTGTTAACTTGTTGCACCCGCGATGCAAAAGATATAAAAGTTTACTTTTCTCACAGAAATAAAGAGCTAACGTTCTGAAACTTTGCAAAAGTAAGAAGAAATCAAAACCAAACTTAAATTATTTGTTTTTAAGAGTGTAATGATTGTTAGGTTGAAATAAACGATAACTTAAATTGGTTGCACCCGCGATCACGACGTGAGATCGCGGGTGCAACCTTTTTTTATGTAACCTTTTTGTGTGATTAATTATACATTTCGTTGTTTTGATATATCTTGACTAAGAATATATGCTGAAGACGATTGATGATATATATTTAATATGTGTGTCTATATTACATTCTGTAATTTTTTTACAGAAATATGAGTTAAAATGACAACAGAGCAACATAAGGAGACTGCAAATAATTAATAGATTCAGGCGTTACTTAGTGGTGGTTCACATCAACAAACTGGAACAAATTACCTTGCTACTCCGCGAAACCAGCAACAGCAGCCGTAGCAGCAGCAGTTTGTTTCGTGGAGTAGCAAGGTAAATTGAAAACGAACATGGATACAGATGTAGATTTGAAAATATTGGCTAGAATCAGATCTAAAGAAAGAATGCAGCCAACTAAAAAGCAAAGGAGAGGCAAAAAAAAACTCAATATCGTTATGTGGGGTTGTGTCAGAGTGATATGGATGAAGATGGAGAAGTTAGAGTACAATTTATGACGACGGTTGATGGCAAACGATTTACAGAAATCGTTAATGACATAGCAGACATGCAATTTTATGATATTATCGCGAAGTTGGAAGCGCCAAAGAAAAACTGACGGAAATAATATGTTCATAGAATTTTCGGCAATTATTGACATATTTCAAAAGAAATTATTCATATAAGCGACAACAAAAGTATAATTAATAGTAATAAATATGGTTTGATCTCTTATTTTGTTTTTATATAAGTAAAATTGATGTTTATGTTCACTTAAATTAGACTGGTTGCACCCGCGATAATTTGTTGTTGCACCCGCGATTGTTAAAAAAATTAATAATTCATTGTTTATTTTTGTTTTGTTTAGAGTTTTTATTTTATGATCTTTGTTACTTTAATACATTTCAAAATATGAAGGCATAACATATTAAATGTATTAGAATTAACAGATTTATGTGTTTTTTGTTTGTGATCTGGAAAGGTTGGGCCAAATTTGTTGCACCCGCGATGGCAATTTGAACCTTTCTCCTGGCTTTTTAAATATCTAATTATAAGTTTTGTTAATTAATATAAAGTAAACATATTAAAATGTAGTCCTTTAAAGACTAATTTAATTAAAAATGTTTTTTATTTAATTAGGATAAACTAAAACAGGCGTCTAAATGTTGCACCCGCGATAATGGAATGGCCCATAAACAAAAACAGAAAACATGTATGTATACAATTAATGGTTATTTGCGAGTGTACATATATATAACAGAAGTAGAACACTCAGTTCGCGTGTTATTAGGCACGATAGGCACAATATTAGGCGTGAATTAATTAATATATTATCTAGGTCTGTATTATTAAGACAATGATTTATGTATTATAACAAACAAGACATTTGATTACTGCCTGATTGTCATATCTGCTACTACCTCAAAACCCCGAAGCGAATTAATGACATTAAGCTTTTGAAAGTTTGAAAGTTTCTGCGATTTGGATGTAGAGAATACAGATAAGCCTTGCGTTTGGGTTAATTACTCAGTTCAGGTTTCCTAAGCTTTAATTGTAGCAAATTACCAGATTAATATCATATTTATGTATACGTAAGCTAATTGCGTATAAAACATGGTATAGAGATTCAAGGCACATAATGTCTTTAACTGGAATGTACGTTTTTGTTCAAAATTCATCTAAATGAATTACAAAATTGAACCAAATCAACAGTTTTATCTTAACATCGGATTCTGCTAAAATGATAAGAATTCTTAGTATTCTAGTTTCGACTACAGTCCGCTTAAATTAATTACTACCGGTATTTTAGGATTCGAGATCCCAGCACCTCCACCACATCGTTCCACAACGCACTGTGGCTCGTTTCACTAAGCTACAAATTACAATTTTACAAGTCTAAACCGGCAACAGTGGTCAATAAAAACCAATGGCAATGGGCATAATGACCAATGTTGACGGTTTAGACTTGTAAAATTGTAATATGTAGCTTCGTGAAATGGGCCACTGGTATCACCTAAGAAAAGTGATATCTTCAACGTCTCTTGCCCTGAGATTGAAAGATTCCGACTGCAATTAAGGTTTAGAGGGTTGCCAGGTTTTTGGCTTTTTACGGACATGTCCGGCCAAATATTTTTTCGTCCGGTCTGTCCGGCTTTTGTTACGCTTTTTGCCAGGCTCTTTCATTATATACAGACTGGTAAACATCAAATGTCATAAACTACACAAAGAGACCCTAGCACACTGTATTTGTGTCGGATATATTCGTCCCTATCTACCTAGTCACTGTGTGCAAAAGGGATTGATCCTTTATGCCCATGCTAGGGTCTCTGTTAGTGCTATATTGGGTACGATGCAGTGGAAGCGAAGCGATGAAAAAATATAACTTTCCCTATCTAAGTCTAATGATTTATGAAGATTGATATAAAATACTTTGTAATCAAATGTTTTCACATATTTCATTTCATGAATTTAGATTAAGCTTCGTAATAGCACCTTCCATGGGAAGAGTTTAATGTTAATACTAAATTTAATAAAGTAAAATACAGTTGGGAAAAGTGAGCCATTTTATAATTATCTGACTATCTAAGGCGTTAAAGGTCGTGACAATTTACAAGAATATTAATTTTGCTATTTGTGTATGGATACTTATGTGCTGAAAACATCGATATAAGAAGACAATAGATCTGCCTACTTGTTCGGATTGTTACAAGCCTAGCGTCACCACTTTGCGACGGGGTGAAGCAGGTGAAGAGGGGCTTTCAATATTTAGCCATCGGTTCAACTTTGAATCCTATCGTAAGTGAATAAAGTGCTTCTAAGTTTTCTAACTAGCAGCGACACAGGCGTCGTTCACGCGTAGCAGAACTAAAAATATGACGAGAATGTAAAACGTACCAAACGCAGAGCTGTTTACTTGACAATTAGCACAGACAGTTTTATTCAGGTTATCCAACATAGTCTACCAAATAGACTATGGTCGGCTACTCTGCCACTGCGTTGTACACTTCTATATCTTAACGTGTGGTCCTGGAAATAAATTAGCGTTCATATTTGATCCGGTGCGCTACCTTGTACAATCAAAGTCACATATAAGTAAGTCACCATTAAAGACCGGAACTGCAAGAAGGTGTAATTTTTCGAAAGGGAGGCATGTAGTACGCACTATGAAGAAGATATATCTAACCCTTGCGAGCATAGACAATTCCCCCAGTTCCCATTTTGATGGTCGGCTGTTTGTACGAGCATACAAGTTTCGTCAGGTGTGTATAGATATAGGTTTAAAATAGATTAATATTCTTGCAAATCCTTAATTACGTAGAATTAACCATTCCGCCTTCCGCTCGGCTGGTTGCAAATTGTACCACCCTTAAATTATGCAATTGTGAAAACTTTAATATCCAAATGGATGGAATTTGACACTAAATATAATTTAAAACTATTTTTATTGTCCATAGCGTAAAATCAATTTCTATAAAAAAGAGAACTAATCACTTATAAATTAACGTTTCAAGCAACACCTCATGGAATGTTAAGGTTTTGTATAAAATTTACCAATAAATTTATTGCTTTAGAATATTGTGATGATTTTTGCCACATCACGGTTTCAGGTTACCCGTATGGCGAAGGGTTAACATTTAAAGTGTCCATTTTAGCTGTACTGGGCGAGGATCCAGCCTTCGAGAAGGTTAGGTTTCCTAATTAAATACCCAAAGCTCAAAATGATTGTTAATGGGTTTGACAATCTCCATTGATTCTCCAAAAATTATTGCGTTAAGTTTTGTCTGTTACACACTACACAAATAAGAATCAAAATTTATTTAAAAATATGTGAACAACTATGATATTATTTTAGGATTTGCCAACACCGATAGTGCGGCTAAAATTTAAGCCATACTTTGCTGAGTTTCTAAGGTACCTTCAAAATAGAAGTTTTTCCCGAAATGGTGATAATTTTTCTGACATTCATAAGTTTAGTGTTTCTCATAAGTCTAGTCTGAATAAAGATAGATATAGATTTTGATTCAAACATTGATTTATAATGTTAATTTTCGTATCTGTCTTATCATGGCCAGCGCTCAACAGCAAGACGACACTATAGAGGATTTTTTAAAATAATTTTTGAACCTTATCGGTAGCCCCAAGGCCAAGTAAAAAAACCATTCAGGTAAAGCAACGAGATTTGAGGTTAACGAAAACACACAACTATACAGTGGCATACAAAAGAAAACAATAATTTTGAAATTGGAACGAAACCCGCCTGTACACACATACATGTGACATGCTGAAGTCTGTGTGCGATTTTTGAATCTCACCTGGTGACTAAAGCTCGCCAAAATGGCCGTTTTTCATAGAGATTCAGCTATTTTGGTGAGTTCTAGTCACCTGGCGAGATTCAAAAATTGCACCCCTGATCTCTAATGCCTATACCTCGTCTTTGATATCCTTGCCGTTTCCTGCTCCGGTATCCCGCGGTAAGTATCGAATACTTACAAAATTTGAGTGGTAAAGTTATTAGAATTAGCAGGTTTGAGATGATTTACATCATCACTTCATTGAGTTTATTGCCGGTATCTTCGTATCAGAGGTTTCTCCGAGCCGGTGGCAAATTTTTATGACATTCATAAGTGCTTCCTGTGAGCCTAATTTGAATAAAAATATGAAGACTTGATTTTTAATCAATGATTGAAAATTTAAAAATTATGTTGATTTTAATAAAATTTCATGTAATGCGTAGTAAAATAAGAAATAGGTAAGGGACAGAATAAGCAGCAAGTTAGTTTTCTCATTAAAATCGTTAAATTAAATAACAAACTGAGTAAAGTGGATTTTAAATCTCAAATATTTGTTTAGAGATTTCTTTTTTCTTGTCTGATTTGTTGATTAATGATATTGATATAATTATTCAAAATATTACTCATTTTTGAATAAAACACCAACATAACATAATGGTATATGATTCTTGCTTTAAGTGAAAGCAAATTGACAAAAAAACTTAAATAAAAAACCTACATTTGATTATTAAATAAACATGATTTATATAAATTCTGTAAAGGGCTCATAATAATTTGCATTAAATATGATAAACTTGTATCCTCTAACGTGTCATGCAACTGGCAAGCGCCACCCATTCCAAGAGAGATGCAGAAATAAGGTTTTAATTATCATTCGAAGCATAATAAGCTATAATCATTATAAGAATGTCCTAACTCGTATTTAAGTAAATCACATTTGCTTTCAAAAAATTGAGAAGTAAATTTGAAAGTGTTGCCAAACTTGGAATGTAGTTCATAAGTACCTAATAGCAATACAAAAATAGCACTGGTGGGTGCTTTTTTTCCTCTATGGCTTAAGTAATAAGATTCACAATGGTGCAACAAGACGCAAGTGAGACGTTTTAGTCTTGAAATGCTTAACTGTATGACAAAGTATCACTCAAGTGTATCATAATGAAACGCTTGCCCATAATTTGTAACACAGTAAGCCTAAGGTTTATAGGATTTGTCACACTGAATTACTATTATGCCGACTTAAAATTTACGCAGTATTGAAAATTTCAAAGTAAGAAATTCTCAAAATTTTCAGAGAACGTTACTCCTTTTTGAGAACATTGTACACCTCGCCTTTCACTACTCGTGTGCTGTGCTGACTGCAAATTTTCCAGATTTGTGAAACTTACAATGAGAGAAATTCTCAGAAATTTCTAAGAATATTCCCCACCTCTTTGAGAATATACTGTAACCTGCCCATCCTTACACTGACTGCGTTCTGCGTCCCGCGGTTCGGTCAAAGCGATTGTAGTGCTCGTCATGACTTTCATGACATGTATGAACATTACGATCTCTTTCGCCGTACAAGACGCATTTAGTATGACAAATCCTTCAGGCACAGTTTTTATGTCGAAAAGGCACGGTTGCTGCACCTATTTCTATTTAGAACAGTTCACTTCTTAATTAAGACTTGCCTTTACGAAGCTAAGATGTAAAGAAGGCCTCATATGCTACTGCTGCTGATAACTATCGTCAAATTTGAAATATCTAATGCACAAAGGGTCTCCGCAAGGTCGCGCGGGCGCACGGAGCGGGTGCATGCCTATAGAAAATAGTATGAGAGCATCCGTTAACTCGCGGGCTCATACTATTTGATCGATAGGCGTGCACCCGCTCCGTGCACCTGCGCGACGTAGCGGACATTCAAATAGAGCCCATGTGCACCTCTCACAATGTGAACATAGGAATATACATGGTTGTAGAAGATAAGCTCTTATAGCGAACGCCATGTCAACAAAAAACTATAATGGAAAACAAGCTAAACATAACCTAGATGCACAATACATGCTAGCATTGTACCGGCGACGTTTAGCTCGTACCTTCAAAGTAAGCTGTGCTGAAAAATATTTCGACACTAACACCTTTTATAATAAAATTGTGCTCACATATTTTTCTACACGCCAAACTCAGGTAGAGGTCAGGTCTAACTGAACTTTGAACTCACTTACCTAAGCTTCACCTCTATACAAGCTATTCCTATGGTCACTTCAACAGCAGTGCGAGGGTTGTAACACTTTTGCACCAATATCACTACACATATCACTTGGTCTATGCACTAGAGATGTAACACTTGTCCGTCGTCCTTGCTGGGCACTTGGAACGCCGGCTCGGGCTGGTCCTCTAGAGTGACTGCTGTGAGATCAACAATCTCATCCTGCTCGTCTTGGTCGAACCTGGAAGAGAAATGCAATATTTCAATTTTAATATTCTTATGGAGTAATCCTGGGGTAAGACATAAGTGACCTCGCATGAATCTTACCTGGCCCCTATGGCATTGCATAATGACTTGTAACTTGTAATACAAGCGGAAGTCTCTTTTCAACTCATTTTAATAGAAAGAGACATCTGTGGCCCGTTTCATGAAGCTACAAGTTACAATTTTACAAGTCTAGACCGGCAACATTGTACATAATGCCCATTGCCATTGGTCATTATTGACCATTGTTGCAGGTTTAGACTTGTAAAATTGTAACTTGTAGCTTAGTGAAACGGGCCTCTGCTTGTATTGCAAGTTACAAGTCATTATGCAATAGGGGCCTGGTTTAATGTTAGAGATAAGGATGCACGCTGCAGAATGTTCTCAAAAAGATTGGAATGGGAATTTTGTCGAAAATTTCTCACATGTAAAGTTTTACAATTTTGGCAAGTTTCTGCCGGTACTTTAGTCATTCCAAGTATTTATATCAACTTCTAATATCAACATCTAACCCGCGTTATCTAAGCCTTGTCAGGTTGGGCAATTTTCACATGAACTCCGTTATTTTTGACTACGTAGAAAATAAACGGTTCTCTAGTCTAAAAATGGTAACCTTATGATTTTAAGTCTGCAGTGTAAAAATAATGTCTGCCTTTTATGCCCTGCCCTGGCTATGTGTATTTCTGCTACTATATCCGATTGTCGCTGTGTGTGTGTGTGTGTGTGTGTGTGTGTGTGTGTGTGTGTGTGTGTGTGTGTGTGTGTGTGTGTGTGTGTGTGTGTGTACCTGTCCTCGTCGGGCTCACTGCTGGGCTGCGAATGCCGCGCGGCGTCGGGCGGCGGCGGGCCGGCGCGCTGGTTGGCGGGCCGCACCGTTATGATCAGGTTGGACGAGTTCGCCACCATCATATCCGTTACCTGTGAACAGAACGTTTGATTCTCAGAGTCAGGTAGCGCTTTAATCTACAAAAACAAATCTTAATCTAGTAATTTTTAACGAAGTATAGATAAAATGTCTGCTCTATAACCTATTCTTAAACTGATGAGCATACTTCTCTATGTTCTCATTCAATGAAATTCCATGGGGTGCAGAGGAGCATTACATGTCGCGACCGCCCTAGGCTAGCTCTTTATAGACGCATCTGGCGCTAGACCTCTATAGAAAGTATGATTTCTTAAAACTGCTCGCCCTTTTATAACCTCCTTGCCTAGTTTGCCTAATCCACCACTGATGCAGTAACACCTTCGTTGACTCCGGGGCAAGCCGGTGGACTCTACCAGGCCGTTCGGTACTAGTCGCGAGCTGAAGATACCCGGTACGGACCCTGCGGCGACGGCACCTCACCTGATCGAGCGTCTTGTTGGAGACGTCGATCCCGTTGACCTCGAGCACCTCGTCGTTGACGCCGAGCAGGCCGGTGGACTCGGCCAGGCCGCCCGGTACCAGGCGCGAGATGAAAATGCCCGGTGACCGCTCAACGCCGTGCGGCGTCACGCGAACAGACGTGCCGTCTCTGTGGATGATTTAAATAGAACATGAAGTTTTCAAAGATCATTGCACCAAGCACCAGTCTTCTCGATACGCGTTAACTCGCTACTTTAACTAAATCATTTATGGGTCAATGTATAAGTTTTTACAGTAAATTACTGTTGGCAAAACGGCCAACATTAACAGTGTAATAAGCACTTTAATATCTGTGGCATTTTTTAGTCTGTGCCTTTCTCTATATCTGTGAAACCTTTAACTCTGTGTGGTGTTGTGGTTGTGTGCTTTAATAAAAACTTGAGGATAATGAAGAACTGGCTTATCAATTACAATACAGTCCACTAATTTAGAATACCAATAACCCAAGGGACACGACTCCTACAATTACCTAAGCAAGCACTGGAACTGCCCATTAACGAACTTAAAAAGTGTCCAGGACTATTTAAATGACAAAAACGCTTGGCCTAGCCTTTCAATTGAATGATGTGACATGTATTTATTTTAATTGTATATTTTTTGAAGATGTAAAAGCGATTTCTGTAATCATACTTGAATAGATGACATTTTATCGTCTCGCTTTTACTGGGGCAGTTAGCACGAGACGCACTAAAGTTACGTAGCGAGATAACACGCGGCGAGAATATTCGTGCATGGTGCACTGATAGGAAGAGATGACGGGCAGATCACCCTGCATATTCGATATGAACAGGCAAATTTCAGAAAGTTCTCAAAAAGAAGGGAATATCTCGGAAATTTTCGAGAATTTCTCACGAGGAAAGTTTTGTCATTTTAGAAAGGTCCCGCCAGCACATCAATCAGTAGTAGTAGGTAGATGCAAAAAGTTCGCAAAAAAAGAGGAAACGTACTTGGTAATTTTTGAAAAATTCTCACATTAAAAAGTTTTGCAATTTTAGAAAGGTTCCATTTGCACTCTGTACGTCAGCCTCTTCAACTGCTAAAAACATGGTGACGAAATATCAGTGGCCCGTTTCACTAAGCTACAAGTTACAATTTTACAAATCTAAACCGGCAACATTGGTCAATAATGATGACCAATGGCAATGGGCATAATGACCAATGTTGCCGGTTTAGACTTGTAAAATTGTAACTTGTAGCTTCGTGAAACGGGCCACTGGCCTCAAAAATGGGTATTCACGTAGCCTCTTGTTTATGTAATAGGTAAGTGAACATTCAGTGGCCCTAACATGACTGGCCAAGTTTAGTTTATCTCTATCTGCGTCCCTTTCTTATGACACTAGTTAGACAGAGACACAGGGAGGGGATAAACTAAACCTGGGCTGTAAAGTTAGGGCCGCAGTAGCTCGTAGCCACATCCTAGCTTCAAGTACATGAGTCTCTCTGACAGGTTTTACAAATTCTGGTCGGTTTTTGGTGAGATGCTCAAGATGCAAGATGCAGATAGCATTGTAATGAAGTTTTACCTTATAAAGAATCCTAGAGGTCGATCTGAGCCATGTTTGAGCAGTTTCACCCTCCGACACGTTTCTGGTACTATATCCACATCGATGATAGCCGATACCTGAAAACCAAAAGATATACAATAGCTTAGCTTCCATCAAAGTAATTAATAACATAACGACATACAAGGATACCTTTAAAAAGGTAATTCTTATACCATTTCGATGATATTGTTTTCTTTAATAAGAGCCTCTCAAAATCGGAAGTGAAAAAAGCTACTTTTTTTAAATCAAACTAGTTTATAAATCGTAATAGTTGCTAGGTAACAAGACTTATTTAATAGTTGTGCAACTTTTAGAAAAAGTTCTGGTTAAATTTCATAATTGTTGGACTACTAAAACACTGCGCTTCGTACGATGTGTGAAGAGATCAGAAGCCTTAAGGGTGGCGGGACTTTAAGGCAACAGGTGAATGAATTGAGTTACTGATTTCATAGACGGATTCATTTTCATCACGTAACCCACATTCTAGTTCGTCTTACTTTTTAAATAAGAAAAGTGTCCAAACGCTAGCTATTGAGGTTCTACATCGCTGAGCTTTATTTGATTCTCGCACCATGTATATGTAGTCCTGCGAGCCGGATAAATGGACTCACCATCCGCAAGTCGTGAGGATTGGAGATCAAAACTGAACTATTGAGGTCCTACATCGTTGAGGTGTATTCGATCTGTACACTATGTATTTTTGGTCCTGCGAGCCGGATCTAGAGGACTCACCATTCGGGAGTCGTGAGGGGTGGAGATCAAAACTGTTGCTATTAAGGTCCTACATCATTGAGCTGTATTGGAACCACCATGTATATTTGGTCCTGCGAGCCGGATCTAGAGGACTCACCATCCGGAAGTCGTGGGGGTTGGAGATGGCCAGCCCCTTGTTCTTGGCGGGCGTGCCGCTCAGGATGGAGGAAATGAAATTCCGGTGCCGCATCGTGCCGTAACCGTTCAGCTCCTCGAGGCTGTCACCTGCGATTCGGATTAATAATAATACATTTACAAATTATATTTTATTTCAGATAATCAGTTCTTTATTTAAAAAAAAGGTATACAACTAGACTAATTTTTATAATTTTTTTTTATTTTTACTTTAAATAAGATAAGATAAGATAATCATTTATTGTCAAGACTGTGTACATTGTTATAACATGCCATAAAGTAATGAGTATCAACAGTTTGCCCTTTTCGGACGTACAATTAATATTGAGACATACAATAATTTTTAATTGATTGAAAACAAATGGTAATTTTAATAATTTGTACATAATATTCATTTAAATCATAAAAACATTTGAATAGCAGCCAGTTAATTTATTTATTAACAGCCTTTAAAATGTACTTGCACCATCTGCTCAACATTGTAATTTTTTCGTATCTCCCATGCTAAATGGTTGTCTGGAAGAGATCGGTTTTAAGCGATAAGACCGGAAATTGTTTACTTTTTAAATTGTTTTTTAATTAATATTTGTTAACTTTTTTCCGTGTGGTTTTCAAAAAAGAGTATTTGTCTTGTCTTGTCTTGTCTAATCTAAATCTAAAAATATTTCCTAAGTCGCTGTAGTTTTCGCTGTGGTCATTGGACAGAATGCCCATAAGGCTGGCTTCAAATCCTCGTTATATCGCTGGGCCAATACGTTGGCCGAGGAATGAACCAGCTCTATGGTCACCGGTGGATCGTGTTATTTTTTTTAGTGACCTAATAGCAAAATACTTATTTGGTTTGTAAATGGTTGTAGACACATCATAAGTATTTAACACAGTAGGTATAATCTACTTGGAGGCACGGATCGCCTTATTTCCAGACATCCAAGATTAGATATAGTCATTAGTTCTCTAAACGTCCGAGAACTCCATGTCTTCTGAAGGTTAATAGATTTGAATTTTGTATCATTTTCAGGTGATTCGTGTTCCGATGAAAAGCTTTCAGAACCCATTTGAAGAACATCGCTAAATTCATTCCCAGAGGTGTCTCTAGCCTATGTAGAGCCCGTGCATAAATTACCCTAGCGCCCCCTAGTAAGTACAAAGTACAGATAGAAGTGCCCCCTAGGACCGTCGCGCCCGTGTGCAACGCATACCCTGCACCATAAGTAAAGACGCCCCTGTTCATTCCCAGGATTTAGGTCATTTCCTAGTGCAAAAACTTTCGTAGTTTAGGAATGGCAACCAAAGCATTACTCATAAGTAGATTATTAGAAACTCGTTGCTTTCATCTGATCAAGTTTCCGAATAAGTGCGTGCGGCTGGGCTGACTAATAAAATAACTAATAACAAAGCTGTTAAAGGTAAAGCCAACATTTATGGCGGTAACTACCGTAGAACAGAACTGAGTTGAATAACTCTGAATTCCTAGTCCTACACTCGTACCTACTTGAATGAATCGATCTCTTTATGTCTTGTTTATTTTTAACCAACTACCGCCATAACGGAGGTTTATATTTTAGGCGTAGAGATGAAATTTTTCGAAAATTTAAGCTCTCAATATAATTGAGCAGACCCTACCGCAGGGATCAGACCTGGGGGACCTCACCTAGTTTTAGTTTCATTTAAGTTTTATATGCCTATGTCTAGTTGAGAATTTTTAAAAGTTTTATTGATTAGTTATTGTTTCGAATTGAGTAGTAATATTTATAATTGACAAGATTTCATATTTCTAAGACTATAATTTGATTCATAATTCCATGTATCATCATTCTCAAGTGAACGCAATTAATTACCTATAAAATAGTACAAAGTATTAGGCATTATTATTATTTTGACGCACTATTATAGAACTAGAATTAGAACCAAATGCATTTCCTTCAGCCATTGAGATGTCAGTTAAACGTGGACGCGGACTAAGTCGCGGGCAAAACCTAGTACAAAATAGAACTAAACCAAAATCCCAATAAATAGAGAGAATGACATCCGGCAGTTAACAATGCCCCCCGCCCATACACAACAACAATACCCATACAAACGCACGTATGTACATATCGATACTAGAAATCTGAATTGTCGTAAGGGACATGTCCCTTAATGTCCCTTACGACATTTGAGATTTCCACTGTCAATATAATTGAATAACACCGACGCTCTGCACCCGTGACCATGCCGCGAGATTAGTACAAATAGTTAATGATCTAAAAATAGGCGCAAGGTACAAGCGACACACTGAGTCGTAGCAGGGGGTTCCACTTCACACTGTAGGTGCGCTCGCCGCATCGCCTATGGCATAGGTTAATCGCAGTAGGTTGCCGGCTTGCCGCGCGCGCGCCCGCTCACTCTGTGTCGCGCGTTGTGATAGTATTACAGTAAGCAGCCCAACCCTAGCGGTGCGCCAGGGCATTGCGGGTAGAAGGCGGGCGCGGGCGGCGCCTTCTTTTTGACGCATGCCGCCTGGCGAATGTTTATGAAGTAATACGAACTTTTTGAGCCTGATCATAAAGTTGGAATTCGTTTAATGGTGGTCGAAAAAGAGAAGTTTCTGTACTTTAGTACAATTATTTATTCTGTGGTCGTAGCATTCGTAGTCATCTTAGATCCAGGATGCACAAACCGCGGCCCGCAAACCACATGTGACCCGCTGACGATGGGCCAGTGAATTAAGAGAAATGATAAAAATTAAATTCTGAAACTGCCACACGGGGCAGGTGCCGACAGCTAGCTCGAAGACAACTACACGATTCAACAAAAAAAAAAACAAAAAAAAAACCGCTACATCTTGTGACTTGTTTGTTAAAACACGTGTATAGAACCTGCCTTAACGCATCAGTGGGTGTGCATTGAACAACCAGCCAACGTAACTGCGTCTCCGCCTCCCATAATACTTTGAGCTGACGAGGTCCCAAGATATACTGGCGGCACTTCGTATACGACACTCCATGTTTGGCCGGTGTTACTGTGACCCTCAAACGTATTAGGCGTTATACAGAATACGGTTACAGAGATACTGGTTCGTTTGTTTGTTCTGTTTCACGCTAATAACGTCGGTTGAAGGAATGCGGAAGGATAGTTGGGTTTAATTTTTAATTAATACTCTAAAACGGCAGTTTTAATTGGAGTAATAACAGGAATTTAACGTGACTCTATTTGTTTCACTGAATTCTGATATCAAAAAACCTCCTTTCTGGCGGCAGATGGGTAAATATAGAAAAGTATTTATATGTTTTATTATATTAATGACTATATCGATACTAGAAATCTGAAATGTCGTATGGGACATGTCCCTTAATGTCCTTTACGACATTTGAGATTAGATCTAGGACAGGTATGTTAGGAAATGGTCCCGACTTCCATTGGCGATTCCTGGCTCCAAATAGTGTACACCTACTTCTTCTTTTTTCTTCTTGATACATGACCCTCCTTTGCGTCGCGCAGTCGGGTAAAAACTAAGCTTACTCCGCATCCAATTCTTATGGATTTTAGTTTAAGAAAAGTTTAAGAAGATAAACTGTTTTTGTTTCTTTCTAAAACCATATCAAGATCCGTTGCATGTTGTAGAAGGAATAAACGACCAAAGCTACTATGAAGACTGGCAGGCGAATAGCGACTTATTTTATAAGAAGATTCTGTTAGCTTTCAATAAGTAAATACTCTGGAGCATAATAAACTTTTTAAATTTTTTGAAAGATGACTTAAACCTGAGTCATTAATGATGAAGTATTTGTTTTATTCCAACAATATAAACATGAATATAAACCTTGCTGCAATAACAATAAGAGTTAAACAGTATTGAAATAATATCTCTATAGGAATCTTATTCTATGCAAATTAACTTCCTTCTGTGAACATGCCCTACTGTTGTCTTATTGAGATTCCACACGACATCACTTTTAAGGGACAAAATATTATATAGAATAAAATTTATAGACATCCCACTAACAAAAATACATCTGTAACATATCTATTACTTTTGTACGATAAAATTGTCTGTCTGTCTTAATGTTTGTACGCTCAAAAACTACGGCACCAAATTGAATGCCGATATCACAGTAGTATTGCTAAAGGTCTAACTTAATATCTGGTGCAAGTTTCACCTTGTCTACACTAATATAATAGAGAGGTAAACTTTGTTTGTTTGTTTGTATGTAGGGGGGTAATCTTGGGACCTACTGAACCGATTCCAAAAATTCTTTCACTAATAGGAAGCAACACTATCCCTGACGGACATAGGCTACTAATTTTACGCGAACGTAGTCGTACGCGTCCGCTAGTAACTTATAAACTCCCAATGGAGGTCTAAAGTATATTTAAAGCTATAATAGTATTTCTAAGTTTTATAAATTCTAAAATTGAGCAATTTTATAACATCGTACTGCTAGTTTTTTTATTTCCTTTTCGACATAAATATTTTTAATGATGATCCGCAGATTAGTAAAGAAAAACTTTTAAGTCAAATTTTCGGTTACTCCTCTATGACTTTTTGGTCTGCAAATATGAACGAAAAATGAGATACAAAAGTACTACCCGTCCGCTGATTCTTTGTCGTTCCCGCCCCGCCCCCCGCACCACACCTAAAGGGACGCCCGGACGCATGTCGGACTGCATTTAAAGCCTACTGCAGTTTTGATGGGATTGGCATCGAAACTGCAAACGAATTGTGCAGTCGGCGTGGAGTCCTAGAATTGTACGCGAACTGCAAGCGATTTGCAGTTTTGCCATCCGCATTAAACCTGCCATTATGCAGCTGGCTTGCAGTTTAAATGCAGTCTATCTGTAATGGCTCTAAAGCAGTCGTCGCTTGAGGCTCTGTATAATGCTGAAGGTAACGGCAAACTTGTAGCGAACATGTATTATAAGGACTTCAAGCTTTAAAAAATTACAAGTACCTTTTCTTTGTATAATGACCCTGAGCAGCGGCCGTGCTGTGAGCAGCGCACGCGCCAAGTTATCATCATTGTTGATCGGGAGCAGGTCTCCGTCTCTCGGGTCCGTGTACGAGATGAGGAATGTGACATCGTGCAGTCGGTGCAGTTTCTCTATCAGGGCTTTGAAGTCCTCGTACTTGAGCTTCTCCGTCCGGTTGAGGGAGAACCGACGGAATTCTGCATCAAACTGAAAAAAAAGCAGTTGGGATTATTTGTTCAGCATTACGCTCACAGGCGGGTGGTAGGACCTTATGCAAGGTCCATCCGGATCGCTACCACCATCTTGCTCGCTAATCCTGCCGCTAAGCAGCAGTGCTTGCGCTGTTGTGTTCCGGCGTGGAGAGCAAGACAGCCGGTGCAATTACTGGCACAAGAGGGGTATTCCATCTTAGCCCTCTGGGCTGGTACCGCATATGCAATCTCCTTGGTGTTGAGGGTGTCTATGGGCAGTGGTGATCACTTACCATCAGGTGAGTTACTTGCACGTTAGAATTCCTATGCTGTCTAAAAAAAAGGCGTATACACAAGCAAGAATTTTAGCATCACACCAACACGCCACCTGTAGTGTAGAGTCGGGTTCAATAGAATTATTTAATGGTTGCAAACAAATAGTATCATTTGACATATAACCGTAACAAATAGTAGATATTTTCACTTAACTCCAATAAAAATACAAGGATTAAGTGTATAAATCGGTAACGGGACCATACACGGTGTTCTAAAGTGAGTGATAATGGTAAATTGATTTGTTTACTACAACATGGGCCATTTTTATTGAACCCGACTTTAGTATGTTCAAAGGTAATCTATTGGTATGGTAGCATGATCCCCTGCCCAGAATATGATGCTATATATGCCTCTCTTTTCCACTCTGGAGGAGTGCCAGACATTCTAATTTTTTTATTTCAACAACATAACAAGAGTTGTGTCATGAGAATGCCATGTTATAATGTCTAATACGAACTTGAAACTTGGCTGTTTCATTTCAAGAATATGTGCAGTGTGTCCCCAAGTCCGGATCTAGGAGGGGACAAACCAGGAACCAATCATAAACGCAACCAACAGATGACAGTGACAATTCGCTGTACATTACTGTGTCGACAAGTAAGGCCACAGACTTAACATCAAAGTGGGAAAGCAATGTATACCGAATTATCTCTGTCACCTATCGCCTGTAGCGTTTATGAAATTGAGACCAGGGCACTTGCTCCGGGTGGTGGTTTCGGAGGGTGTCAAAATCAATATAATACTGAACTAGGGGGCGCCACTGTTTCTGCCTTGGTACGAAAAGTCCTAGGTCTGGGGCTGGGTAGCCCCGTATTTGGCATAATGCTGTATGATTGCAATTTTTATCAGAAACAATTCCCTGTCTTTATAGCATTTATAAATTCAAATTCAAATTGAAATATCTTTATTTTGCATAGAAATTATATATATAGAAACTATCATGTCTTTATAGCATCTATAGAACATGTAACATATATAATTGGTTACATTAGGGCAAGTTATTTAACAAGAATTCTTCAGTATTATTGGTTTCTGGGAAATTGCATTGTAATATTGATATCTCAATTCATAATTCATTCATTCACTGTTAAAAAAAAACGTTAAACTTCAATTTGCATAAAGAACAAGCTATTTCTTTGTGCCTTATGCCAATTGAGGTTACAATGAACTATTAATAGAATTTGATATTAAAGGAAATTAAGTACGGTCATATACAGTACAGCAAATATTCTGGATGTTAACTGTATGATTATAGTGTACTGGGTTATCTTTTAAGGCACCGTTGTTATCAGATACTATTCCTAACTAAACTTCGATCAACATAAAGACGTTGAAAGGTAAACTGACATCAGGAAACTTTTCTTAAGAATTAAATAATAATATATGTGATGAGCAGACATTGCAATTTTTTTATCTTTTTGATTGAAATCCTAAGGCAGCAGTGTTACCAACTAGTATCATTCAAACAAATATGTCAATGCAAACAATTTTGTGCATTAAGTTAAGAAAATCACACCAATGACATTTTCGCAAATTAATACTAGAAATCTCAAATGTTGTAAGGGACATGTTTCTAAATGTCCCTTACGACATTTGAGATTTGTAGTATCGATATAATTTCAATGAGAATGATAAGAAAAATACAATGTTTGGTGATGTGAACTTGTAAATATATGCTAAAACTTTAAAATTATTTTATAAAAAAATTCTCAATTCACGCTTCAGCAAGTTTGTAATTACAGCAGCATGTTGAGACTGCACGGTTCCTCGCGCATAATAAAATTAATTCAAACAACAATGACTAAAGAATACAATAGTTTGATGTGAGATAATTGTCTTGCTATGTTAATTTGAAGTTAATTTAAAAACTGCTAGCATCTGTAGTTGAAAGTATTAAAACCAGATCAAGAAGTGAACGTATATATTTCATGAAGTAACGTTTTAGGCTGTTCAGATAGTAAATACACGGTAATTGATGATAACCGAATATTGTACGTGGTTTTCATTCAACCGCACTGTAATTATACAATTTATCTCGATTCACCTTGGCGACGCTGCCTACGGACATTCCTATGCTCATCACCACCCTTAACTACAATAAATCAATTACACATTACCGTAACAACATGAACTAGGCCTCCAAGATAACATGACTCACTTAATTCGTAAGAAAATTAGAAATTAACTTACTTTGGTTTTGACTTCAACATTTTGACTGTCTATCCGAGCGGCGATTTTATTCTTAGACATCACGATAGCATTTATTACACTACTTATATAAAACCATCAAAACATTTAGGCACTTCATTAGCAATATAACATTGTAAAATATAAAGTTTTTATTAAATTAGACGAATATCGCTTTTAGAAAAGGGCTGTTATTCGACTCTCGCTCGCTCGCGTCGCAATTTTAGCTAGTTTTCATCAGAAACATTTTTATGGGATTAGTAGTCACCATGTAGTCGCTTGATTTGCAGAGATGTGATTGGCTGTATCTGTCATCAGCGTTAATTTAATTGGAGAACTCAAATGGCACAAGGAAACCACCCTTGATTCCAAAACGTTCCAATTTAAGCATAGTACGGAGCAATTCTAGAAAAGAAAAAATCAATTTATTCGAGTTCGATGCGAATATTACTATTAATAAAAATATTCTGTGCTATTATAACCTGTTGACATGGGAGAACAAATTATATCAAGAAAATGCGGTACTTGTGCACGTTAGACTTGGTTGTATGGTCTTAGCACTTTTGCCTATTTATAACTTGGGAAAAAAGCTACCAAGGTTGCCAGGTTAGTTGCTAGGAGACTGATTAAAGGCCTTTCTGAATCTGTGTTGGCCATTAGATGCCTTTGTCCTCTCATCGGCATCAGAGCCAAGCTTATTTTAATCTACCTACGAGCACAAAGTTACTGCGTACAGTGTATAATAAAGTCTTTTTGTCTATATCGGCTCTTTCTAGAATAACTTTTGGCGACTTTGTGATTTGACTGCTGGCAAACCGTGACAGCTGTCACGTAGCTGAGCAGCTCGAATGTCTCAAAAAGTGTCAAAAACGAAAACGTTTTGGCTCACCCGAGTCGATTGTTACGAGTGGCGTAAATATTTTTGGAAATTAAATGTTCGTCTTAAATTAAAATACATAAATTGAGCGGCACTCCAGATATAAAAATGACGAAACTTGTTAACACTAAAGCAGCACGAATGAATCCTTGCTTGAAGGTTTGTTTACATTTTAAAGAAAAAAAAATGTTTTGGAGTATCATTCAAACAGAAAAATAAATTATATAATTTCACGTTTCAGGAGCAAGATCAATCGTACGAGTGTCTCAACAAAAACGGATTTGATCATGCTAAATGCGAAGCGTATTTTGATAACTACAACACATGTAAGAAGTTTTGGGTATGTGTAATAATGATGGTTTCTTAATTTGGTGTTTATAGGAAGGCCACTGCTACAGTTGCTATGTAGTTTACGGCTGGTCGCAGTGCTTAACCGAACGTGGGCCGTGCATAGGACGCGTGACATTTCACACAGGAATATCCTAGTGCAGGCCTGTGTTTATTCTGTTTTTCTAATTTTTTAAGACTATAGGGTAAACATATTATCAGCATCCTGCTTTTTTGGTCACGTTCGAACTTATTTCAAGGCGATAGTGGTGCCTATTCTGCAAAAACTAGGTGATAATATCTGGTACTTGGGTGCCAAGAGACTTCTATTGCGGGCCCCATATTGGTGTTTAACTTAGCATGCTAGGCCCCTAGTTCTTTCAGTTCAAATGTCATTGTTTTTTTTTATTTTAGGGGAAGGTGTACAGTGACCGTAAAGCCAAAGGGATTCATCCCTTCCTGCCAGAAGTAGAAGAAAGAGACAAAATCAAGTCAGATTACATAAACAGTGTGAAACAATCTCTGTCTTAAAAGTTAGTTTTAGTTTTTATTAATATAAAGCCTAACCAGGATTATAAAAAACGTGTTTTAAGGGCACCACATTTTATGGTCAGGTTTTTTTATATTCCTGGTCAGGCTTTAAGCCACTCGATACAAATGATATTTTTTATTGGAGTGTATATTATACCATACCTACATATTAGTAATTTTACCTTACCTTACTAATATAAAAAAATTAAGGGTTAAAATCGATTTTGAAACTTTAAGTTACCAATAAAATATTCGTTTATATTCACTAAGGCTCTTTGCTAATGGAGGTTGTAGGTATGAAGACTACTTTTAGTTTGAAAAGTTAGGCAACTGCCATTGAATTGTTAATAAAATATTTATTTTATTCTATTAAATATTTATGCCATTTTATTGAAAATGTTTTTAAGTAGTGAAAACCAAATAAGGCATACTCGGGGTACAAGCATGTAGAATTGCTTCCTACCAACTGTTATTCAGTCCATCTCTTTCAACTATTGCAAGTACATACAACTTTTTTAGTTTTCAAGCATTTTTCTGTAATGTTTGGCGTAGTCAACAAAGAAAATTGGTAAGAGCAAAGCATGCAGTCTAGTGTGCAGGTTCGACGCCTGCCAGATGCCCAAGATTTTTCTTAGTGTTGTCATTGTGTTTATCATTTACCCTTTTCATCTCTATTGTCCATATTTAAGGCACAAAATTTCCAGGTCATTCCGTTGCAGTCTTATGAATAAGACAGACATGTCATGAAGTTTTTGTTTGTATAGTGACGTGGGCATTTTCAATGAAAATTGTATCAGTGGTTTTTTATGAAAAAGGGAAGAAATGAGCATTCGAGTCACCTGAGGTATGCGATTGCCACTACCCAAAAGTCGCTGATCCGTTGCTGTCCCGTAGATCCCCCTCCTCCTTTCCATGGGTCGCTGGATATCTGCCACAGAGGGTGGTAGGACCTTGTGCGGGTTACCACCATCTTGCTCGCTAATTCTGCCGCTAAGCAGCAGCGCTTGCACTGTTATGTTCCGGCGTAGAGAGCAAGGCAGCCAATGCAATTACTGGCACAAGTTATTCCATCTTAGCCCTCTGGGTTGGCAAGGCATCTGCAATCCCTTTGGTGTTGCGGGTGTCTTTGGGCGGTGGTGATCACTTACCATCAGGTGACCCCCTTACTCGTTTGCCTTCCTATATTGCATAGTTGTATATCACTTTATCAAATTCGAATTTGTTTCAGAATATGTAGTTGTTAAAGTTGCATTTTGAAAACATGTACATATGCGGGAGACATAACTCCCTTGGTCTGCTATAGTAGCACACTAGCGTTTATCGCGCACATAAACGCTTTGGTCCCTCTCGCACACGCATACTGGTTAGAACGGGACGAGTGCTTTAAGTCATCGATAAAAACAAGCGAGCTAGGCGCCAGGTAATGGGTTAAAGGATAAAATGGAAGGGGAGGGGGTAATAAAACAAACAGACTCCTTGTTTACAATTTATTTGATCGCGACATAACATGCCGGTGCAATGTTGAGTGAGTGAAGCGTGACGTCATGTAAAAAGCTCTAGCGGGCTACATAACTAACTATCACATCGCGACGAAGGCATATCGGGAAGAACATGTTTCATACTAGAATGTCAGGTTAAGGCGGTTTCACAATGCCAAGTGGCAAGCGATTAAACAGCAATATAGTTAAAACAACTTGAGTAAAGCCCCTCTTGCATGAAGTACGGTCAGTCTCAAAAGTAGGTGAAAATTTTTGTACCTTGTCGTTGTCAGTAATGTGACAAATTCAAGCAACTATCATTTCATACGTTACTACGACGAGGTTCTTAGGTGTTTAGCTACTTTTAAGTCTGACTGTACTAACGTGTCCGTATTGACAAGGTGACGCTCCATATTCGAAAAATGACGTAAGCTCCATATCAGTTGTGTATACTACTACATGTAAAAAGAGCTTTACTGAAGTCTTTTACCAATAGCAATATATCGTTTCGATCAATTAGAGACAGTGGTACGATTGGTCTCATTGGAAAGAAAAGGCGGCCTGTCATTATTAATATTTGTCATTATTTAATATTTATTTGTAATATGCCTGGCATTATTGACCAATGTTGCCGGTTTAGACTTGTAAAATTGTAACTTGTAGCTTCGTGAAACGGGCCACTGGCCAGCGATAAATCGCTGTTCTATCGCTTGCTACTTTGCATTATAACACTAGATTCACAATACGAAATTGCGAGCGATAAAAACGCAGCAATCGACCAATCGGAGATAGCCACTGCCCCGTTTTTATTGCTCGTAATTTCTGAGCGTGTATCCACCACCGTTATGCGTGCATCAATGATATGAGCCTCAGACTATGGTATCAGTACTCTTGGCGTATCGCAAGTTATAACCCTGTTAAGGTTACAATACAAAGTAGCAAGCGATAAAACTCGGCAATTTATCGTACGCTCTGATTGGTCGAAGTGAAAAGATGGCTGCGTTTTTGTCGCTTGTAATTGTGCATTGTGAAGCTACCTTTAACATTTTCAACGCCAATATTTGATATAACATAAACTTAGTATATTTATACTAGCGTATGAACAGAGTTAGTTTTTAGTTATAATTATTAACCTGAGAAATCACCTTGAGACTGGACTCCCAATTCTCGGGTCATGCGAGACGCTATCTTGCATGCCACATACGTCAAAAATGACAGATTTCCTTGGGATTTGACAGTTATTCTCGTGCGAGATGAATCTCGCATGAACCCAGAATAGGGGCCCTGATATCACATTCGAGGCAGATTAACAGGAAAATCCTGACAACAAAGAGTAAACTTTTGACAGTTGTCGTTCCAGTACAATTGTTGATTAGCAGAATATAAATTGTAGATGGCAGCTGTCGAAAAGTTCATTATTAAAATAATTTAATTATGGTGTATTATACTTATTAGGGCTTTAAAAAGGGCCCTGCACACATCCAAATCTCGACATTTAGGACTGTAGTACTAATAATATAATGTATATTCATATTATTAGTACCTACAATTAGGGTGCTATTTTGTTATTCGTTTGTCCTGCTGGAGAATCGACACTAAAAAACTAAAAATAATAAAACGTCCAGTCTAGTGTACCACTTATGGTACACACGCTCGTGCACCATATGTGGAACCAGTATTCACACGGCGCCCCCACAGAGGCTTTGTGGAACCCTAGGGCTCCGCGGAGCACACTTTGAGTATGGCTGTGTACACATTACCTAACTCTTGATTTGTAAATAAATCATCAAATGTTTATCAGTAGCAAATAGTTTTGCTAATTAAAACGAACTTTGATTACCATAAAAAAAAATCACGAGTAACCAAACTAGTTCGGTTGTCCCTTGTTTTCAGTGTAACTTCTCTACAAATTGCAATCTAGTATTGAATGTCCTATTATAAATTTAATTATAATCTCAATAGGTAATTGTCAGTCGTGATTCAGTTGGACATAGTAGTCTTTTGCGGTGAAGGGATATATCTGTCTTAATATAAAATAAATAGTCTATGTCACCCAGAGTACAATTACGAACCGATTGACACCTCATTCATCAAAATCGGCTAAGTCGTTTAAGCACTACAGCGGAACATATGTAAATACAAACATACATACATAGGCTGCTAAAAACATAACCCTTCCTTTTGGCTTTGCCGTAGTCGGGTAAAAAGGCTAAAAAGCAAGTTGGCCACCTCATGGTATGTGATCACCACCGCTCAGACGCTCGCTACACCAAGGAGATTGCAGATGCGTTGCCAACCTTACTAAGAACGTATACCTCTTGTGCCAGTAATGTTACCGGCTGCCTTGCTCTCCACGCCGGAACACAACAGTGCAACCACTGCTGTTTACCGGCAGGATTAGCGAGCAATATGGTAGGAACGATCCGAATGGACCTTGCACAAGTTCGTTGGCATTGAACCTGTGGTGAGGTTAAATCTGTCCTTGGCGTTGAAAGGTTTTAATCGACGTTGAGGTTAAGTCGTTAGTTATTTTATTCCATTTTTATTTGTCAGCCGCTGATGTTTTGTTCGAGTAGGTCAAAGGTATTTATATATAAATGAGAAACTTTATACGCATATACTATACTTGTCCATCAGAACCACGACCTGCGCAGTCAGTATCTTAAACACCGTAATAGACAAGTTCCAAAAATAATTCAAGCAATTATAACAAGACGGATATATCCTGAATTTTTAACCTTTTCATCCAGTGTTGCCAACTAAGTTTTGTACAATTCACCAGTGGCCCGTTTCACGAAGCTACGAGTTATAATTTTACAAGTCTAAACAACAGTGGCCCGTTTCACGAAGCTACAAGTTACAATTTTATAAATCGGCAACATTGGTCAATTTGCCCATTGCCTTTGGTCATTATTGACCAATGTTGCCGGTTTAGACTGGTAAAATTGTAACTTGTAGCTTAGTGAAACGGGCCACAGTTCATGCAAAACTGGGCCCCAATTTCGCTAAATGTATGGAGCACTGGCCACAACAAGTCGCTAAAATATATGAAACTTGCGAAAATAGTTGCCAATGTAGTATAGAAAATCGTCAGATCTGTGAGTGACGACTTTTATGTGGCATAAGCTTGCGCTTGACGTTACGACGAAGAGGCGAGCGAGTGGCGACTTTTTTTTTATATAGTTGGCTTTGAAAAGGAAAAAAAAATGCCCATGTAAGAGTATCTTTATGGCCTTGAAGCTATTACTCGGTCTACGGTACTTGGCTGCACTCGACACGGCAAGGAATGTCTACTATTAGCGATTGGGCGAATATTGGGCGTTGTAATCGCCGACATTGTTAGCAACAAGTTGCGGTCTGAATTTTAAAGATACGGTAGGTGTTGTCAATCCAGGCAATTATCTCGGCAAAGCTTAGGACCAGGCCAAACGTGGATGGTGATTGGTCTCTTTATAACATAAAAATATCGTGAGATCATATTGAAATAAACATATCTTTCGGAGCTGTCAGAGCTCGGGTCCGAAACATCGTCAAACCACAGCCGCGGGGCTCATGAATTAGGACCACGGTTGGTCCGAAACATGTCGAGCGATAAGTCGGCTTCATGATGAGTGATCCGTTTATTTCAACATAGTATATCTTTCTTCAAAATTTTGGTAATTGTCGCCGACAATGACGGCGATAAAAACGCTCGAATATTCCCTATTAATACATTATTGTAATGTTTAAATTTAAATTACGTAACAAATATCATTCACTCGTGAGGCACTTGACTTTACATACTAGTGACGCGACACTATCGATAAATTACAACATAATTACAATAAATGGTATATATAGGGCTATTAAAATTCGGTTGACCAATTCATTACCAAAAACTTGTCAATTCAACTGTCTATTCGCTAACCGGATTTGTTATCAAAAATTTTACAGTGTCGATAACGCACATATCCGTTCAAGTGACTGGAATTGACAGCGACTTCTCAGTCTCGTACATTCAGTCATAAATTATATGTACGTTCCCCAAGATGTCAAAAATGTCTACTCAGAAATTAAATCCGAAACCAAAAGTTGGTTTTTTAAGTCTTCACAGATGATATTATCTGATCCCTGATGTGTATGCCTTGATCTGTCTTGTCCAAGAGATTATCAGGTGACAAACCTCCACACCACCACAGAATAAATAACAGTACCTACTAACGTACAGAAACTTCTCTTTTTCAACTGCGATTAAACGAATTCCAACTTTATTAGCACGCACAAAAAGTCCGTATTACTTCATACACATTCGCCAGGCGGCGCCCGTCAAGAGGAATGCATTAGTTTTCAATTACAATGACACAGCGCGGGCGAGCCAGCGCGCGCGCGGCAAGCCGACAACCTACTGCGATTTGCCTACTCTGTAGACAATGCGGTTGAGCGTGCCTACAGTGCGGAGTGGAACCTCCCTGACATTGCTCCTGTTCTGACCATAACATTCACCAGATCACGTCATCTGTACACCCAGATCACGTCATCTGTACACCCTTGCTTTTTGATCTCGGTTTCCATTTTAGAGTTTAAGACGTCCCAAGGTACCTTACGTAGGTAAATAATAGTTTTAGTAAAATATCATTCTGAGAAACGAATAATCTGCGAACCGACACATTCTGCGAATAGTATTTCGACGAAAAAAGTTTTTGGAAAGTTGGTTGTTTACATCTTAGCGCTCTCGTTGTTATACATATGAGTTTACGAGTAACGCGTTCACATAGTCGACCAAGTAATTACCTTGCCAATTGTGAACCTTAACCCGTTGTAATACGATCCAAAAGGTAAGCAATTTCTTGCTGAATACAAAAAAATATTAGACCGTTCATAGAAAAGTGATAGGTATACATAACATATAGTGTTAGATGGATCAAAATCATAGCAAAACAAAACTCTGATTTTAACCATAAAATAACATCAAAGAAAAACGCGCGGAGGGGATGAAGTGTCACTTCTGTTAGGTTTTTTTTATTCTTAGCAGCGACAAGACCGCTCAAGTTCAATTTACCCCTCTCTACAGCTCTTGTCAGTGTGTTATATATTACAGTCAACTAATTTGATTCATAGGCAACGGTAGAACGATTTCACAATAAATGCCATAATGACTTCTGAATAAGTGATATACTATTCCAGCCAGGACATACTGCGACAATGGTTTACTGTGGCCTATCAATCGAATTAGTTGACTGTACATATACTCGTAGATAGTGCAGTGTGAGTGTAGTGTCATTCAGTGGTTCCGACGCCGGTGAGAGAGTTCAGTTACAAACAGACATCGTCGCGACAAACCGCAGACATATACTGCCGTCGGGTTTTAAAACACCAACATTTATAAGTGGTGTCATAAAAATGGACGCACAGAGAGGTAACTTAAACTTGGGCGGGCATAAGACATGCTAGTGTCGCCGGCTTTATTTACGGCGATAAAAAAAATACATTGAAATTACTTACTTCATACAAAGATAAACTTAAAAAGCTAAATAAATACAATAAATAATGCTTAGAGGTATACTCATACTGATACATAAGTATGATTGACAAATCGACATTAAAGCCATTTAGTCTGAAACCTAGAACTAGCGAAAAATAATACATTTCAGGGTTAGATTCTTGTTGATACTGCTAAATAATACTAGGGGTTACACTTAAAGAGAAAGTAAATAAGGATTGTAAAGTTAGAAGTTAAAATACTGTACTCTATAGTCCATTAGTTTAGGTACTCAAAAAAAACCATACACTCGAAAAAACCCTTCTGGCGGCAGTAGAGTAAAGGTTTCCGTCCACTAGATCGTACCGTACTAGGACCGTAACCGTTCCGAACGAGCAGAAAAATGTTCATTATATGTGTATTGATTACTGAGTTTCGGTCTACTACACCGACTCATCCGGACCAACCGGCAACACGCGACGTTTACTGCACCTAGGCAAACCTTCTGTTAACTGGCTACGTAAGTTCGTCTCGTCTTAACCAGTATAGAAAGAGAGAGATGCACTGAGTTACGTAGAGATTTAATATACGCAGGTCTGGATACGCGACGTTGCCAGACCGGTGCTTGCCGGCGGTAGCCTGCGTTCGTACACCGTACTGAATGAATCGTAGAACTCAAGTTCATCCGCTTACTGCGGATGTTAGGATGAGTTTAACCTTTTCAACATCACGTCAAATACAAATGACATGATTCACACGCCAAGCTTTTTTTTGTAAGTTACTAGTAGAATGCACGTAGGTTTTATATCGCACGCGTTGACGTATAAATAGGTCATTGGCGTTGAACCTGCGGTGCTGATATATGAGTCGTTGGCGTCGAAAAGGTTAAATCGAGTACCATACGGTGCGTCACCACGTTTAGTACGGGTTCGAGGGCGTACAAACGCGTGTCTGCCCATAACTGCCGGCTGTTTGTGTCTGAACCGGGACGGTTACGGTCTTGGTATGGTCCGGTTTAGTGGGAAGAAACCTTAAAAACTTAGTAACGTGTCCCATATGTCCATTAGCAACGCAAGTAAACTGAAATAAACTTCAGTTAAGTATAACAAGGTATAGATGATCAGATCCTTCTGATACTCAAACTAATTTAGTAAAAAAAAAACAAAGTACCTACATCTGTTTACATAAAATAATAGACTATAAAGCCAAAGTATACATAATCTTGACTCATTCATCTTCATATCGCTCGTTAGTACCGCAACGTCTATATTTCAAAATGATTAATGCATAAAATAGCAAAATGTCCAAAAACGACCATTAATTATGAGAAGATGCCCAAATCGCAAAAGTACCAATTAGCATATAGTCCTTCAAGCGACGTGGATAAATAGCAACATGTCCAAATACCTATGCAAAATGACAAATATTCAAACATACCAAAACGCAAAATACTTACAAGTCGGCCATAAACCTAAGCTCCTAAGTATCAAAATAAGGATATTTGACAATACGCTATTTCGATTTTTGTCGTTTTGTATTTTGTACATTATGCTCTATCCTTTTTGGTTATTATGCAATATACTAAATGCTATTAAGGCCATCTGCGTTTAAGAAGCTATGCTATTTGGACGAAATACTATATAAATAAGTAGAACGTTTGACATATTACAACTTAGTCAACTGGCCGAGTTGGACATTTTGCTAGACGTTTCGATACGGCCGGCATACCGTCTACGCGATGCATGCATTGATTCATAGATTTTTAACAAGCACTGCTTCGTATTATTCAATTCTGAGCCTTTTGATTCAAAACTCAAAATTGAATGCAAAAATAAACCTTGTACAGTATAATTATTTCAAGAATTGACTGCAGCTGTCATCAGACATGCCATAGTACATAGTACTTGACCTTTCTCGGCAAAATTCAAACATAAAAATAAATATGAATTTCTACTAAAACAAGTCTTGAAAGTAGGGTTTTATGTCACTAATTTCATGTATGAAGAATTAATAAAACCCTACTATAAAAAAATGTTTTGGTACATACATATTTTTACGATGTTAGTTTACTGAAAAAAGTCAAGTTGGCCTTATTTTATTTTGAGTGGTATATAATTAAGCGAATACATTGCTGCCTTTAGATAAATGTCACAGTAGGGGAAATATAGTCACGTACCACCTTAGAATCCTATCGCAATGACGCGACGCGTTAAACGCCAGGCTATGTCATACAGATGTCATGCGTATGTCTCTTCGACTAGATTCTACGGTGGTACGTGTTTCAATTTCCTTGACTGTACGTGATGGTCCAAAGAAGCAATGTAAGTCTAAAACAGGGGTCGCCAAATGGCGGACCACCGACCCATTTTGTGCAGACCGCGAGAACGCAGCAACTTGTACTACAGAGCACGTATTTTATTGTAATTTTTCTCATTGACATGTAAAACAATACCTTTGTCGAAGAGACATACGCGTGACATTTGTCTGACATAGCCTGGCGTTTAACGCGTCGCGTCATTGCGATAGGGTACTAAGGTGGTACGTGAATATATTTCCCCTACTGTACCATGGCACAATAACGCATCGATGTTTAGAGATGAATGTTTCAAGAAATTAGAGTATTCAAACGTTAAAACTATATCTAAATAAGACAGACAATGCGTGTACTTACACAAAAAAAGAAAAAGCAACACATATGTATATTACTGAATACCAGCACTGTAGTTGGAATTAGTATCAACCGTTTAAAAAAAACTATCAGCTATCAGCTAGAATAATTTAAAAAATCAGCCAATTATGCATTTTAGTAGATTACACCCTGATGTTGGTGAAAAAAAGAATATCTCAGATCGCAGGAACTTGTCGCACGAGCCAAAGGCGAGGGCGATAAACATGCGACCTGAGACTTTATCACCGTCCGAGGTGTGTACACAATTTTACGTCTTCCCCTGGCCAGGAAGTAGAGATCACTGCTCGCGTAGCGGGCGGTAAATTTCTACTTACGGCCCGGGGTGACGTAAATTCTATTGCTGTTAGCAACTTTTTACTATAAACGGTTGATATTTTAAACAACTTTTCATTGAAAATTACATTGTTATCGTCTTAGTGAAAGGAAAGCGTCATGTCTTGACAAAAATAAAAACAAATTTATTATCAAACCGTGATTAGAATACAATTGGAGGGTAACGTCAGCACACTGTCATTTCATAGACTTACGTCAAGCCTCATTAATATCCCCTTTATTCATAAACGCTTCGTAAGCGTTTGTTAGTTAACAAGTTTTATGTCTTTAGACGTCATGTGACGTTTACCCTCAAATGAAAGGGACAAAACATTTGTTAGCTTAAAAAGATTATCTATGAAATGACACTGACGTTACCCTCTTGTTGTATTCTAATCTCCGTTTTCTAATACATATTCTTGGCATAAAATTGTAAATGAAATTGAAAATATGACGGCAGCTTTCTTCATCAAATTGTTAAAACGCCTAAAGCAACGCCTTTGGCCAGCAGTGGGACACAAACATGGGCTATTAAAAAAACAAAGTTGTTCGTGATAGGTGCGCTTGCTTACAATGGATATGTATGTAATGGTACCAGTGCACGTGTGTGTGTGTGTGTTAACACGCATTGTCGTCTAAGAGTCAATCCGCGCGCTTCTTTATGTGGAAACAGCTTATTCGGAAGTGCTCGCACATTTGCTGTACCTAAAAAAATTGATAAAAATCTTGAGCATTATGTTGTACACTGATTTATAAGTAATGGACTTTTAATCAGCGTTTAAAAGTCGAACAAAAGTACAATAAATCGACAATCGCTCGCGCTGTCAGTCTGTCGAACCGACGGCGCTGCTGTCAATACTATTATTTTGTAAAAAAACCTATTTGAAACGGAACTCAATAAATTATTATTTTATGCAGTTAGCGTAAAGTTGTAAATCCAATGACTATAAATGGTAAACTAATAATTTGAATTTGTAACATTGGCGTCAACCTGCATTCTTATGTCGGTCCGTTTTTCTGCTGTCATTTAGTATGACACTGTCCATGCATTATCATATCATAAGTTGTGTAAAAAGTATTTTTTGTCTTCAGTCAGTGAGTTTGAGTCAGAGTAAAACACCCTAAGTTTACTGATAAAGAAAGCGTTAAGAGTTTTGAACACCAAATTGAACACAGTTGCGAAACTAAATAAATAAAAAATAAATTTTTCTCTATTTTTATTATAGCATTTCATCGGATTTACATACATATACTAAATGTGGACACAATTCGACCACTGGAATAACAACATAAAAAGAAATAAAGTATAAAGAACATCTGGTCTTTTAGGAATAAGGTTTAAACGGGAGCATGGTGTTACGGAAATCTGATAAAAAGGGAACAAAGATAAGATAGTATTTCGGGAATATGCTTTTTAAGAGGAGTGTGAACCCAGCCCCAAAAAGCGCTCCCCATACAAACGGCGATAACGTTTTCCACCCTCTAAACCTTAACCTACGGCAATGATTTTTTGATATGTTGTCATTATGTCCTAGAACTAGGTTTGTATGTTTTGATTTTTTAAATATTCTTCATAAATTTCAAAATATTTGCATTTTAATAGTTTCATACAAAACAAAAAAGCGTCAACATTTTTGAAACTATTAAGAATATTTAAAAAATCTAAACATAAAAACCTAGTTCTAGGGCATACTGACAACATACAAAAAAATCATGGCTATAGGTTAATGTTTAGAGGGTGGAATACGTTATCGCCGTTTGTATGGAGAGCGCTGGCTTCACACTCCTCTTAAGAGAACATCGTGTTTCGGAAATCCGACACAAATAACACAATGAAAATCTGGTATTTTGGGAATAAGCTTCCAAATGAGGCATGGTGTTTCAAAAATTTGACATAAAAAGGAACACAGTTTAAAGAAAACCAAGTTTATGCAATTGTGATATTAAAAAAGGAGTAACAGTAGATTACACCCCAAGGGTGGTGACATAAAGAATGTCTCAGATCGCAGGAACTTGTCGCACGAGCCAAAGGCTTCTTTATCACCGCCCGAGGTGTGTACATACACAATTTTACGTCTTCCCTTGGCCAGAAAGTGGAAATTTCCGCTCGCGTAGCGGGCGGTAAATTGCTACTTACGGTCCGAGGTGACGCAAAGTAAACCAAAGTGGAGTGTTACGTACCACGCAAGCGCCGTAGTGCGCATGCGCGAGCACGCTCAGCGCGACCATGCCGTAGAAGGCGGCCGGCTCGTGCTGAGGCATCGCCAGCGCCGCGCCCGCCGCGCCCAGCAGCGGCCACAGCAGCCAGTTCACCGCCTCGCAGCGCTGGTTGCTCATCTGGCTCACGATCAGCCGGCACTGGGGGGGAGGCCGGGTTGTTATAGGAGCTGGCTGAGTTGTTACAGGAGCTGGCTGAGTCGTTATAAGAGTTGGCTGAATTATTTTCAGAGCTGGCTGTGTTATTACAAGAGCTGGCTGAGTTATTATAGGAGCTGTGTGGATATTATAAAGTCTGGCTGAGTTATTACAAGAGCTAGCTGAGTTGTTACAAAAGTTGGCTGATTTATTACAAGAGTTGGCTGAGTTATTACCAGAGCTGGCTGTGTTATTACAAGAGTTGGCTGAGTTATTATAGGAGCAGGCTGGATATTACAAGATCTAGCTGAGTTGTTACAAGATCTGACTAAGTAATACAAGAGCTAGCTGTGCTATTACAAGAACTGGCTAAGTTATTACAAGCGCTGGCTGAGTTGTTACAAGCGCTGGCTAAGTTGTTACAAGATCTGGCTGAGTTGTTACAGGAGCTGATCGGGTTATTATAGGAGCTGTCTGGATACTATAAGATCTGGCTAAGTAATAACAAGAGCTGGCTGTGTTATTACAAGAACTGGCTAAGTTATTACAAGAGCTGGCCGAGTTGTTACAAGCGCTGGCTGAGTTGTTACTAGAGCTGGCTAAGTTATTACAAGAGCTGGCTGAGCTGTTACAAGCGCTGGCTAAGTTGTTACAAAAGTTGGCTGATTTATTACAAGGGCTAGTAGAAAGGTAGTGTTGGCGACAACACATAAATTCATATGAATTGAATCATTCGTGGTGTGGCGGCCAAGAGGTTAATAAATAGCGTTCAGCTCCATAAAGTGTTTGACTCTATCAAAAGGGAAACCAAGCCCACTAAAACAGAAGAAGACTCGGAACATGCTTTTCATGGGTATACCCGTTGATAAAAAGTTTGTCAAGTGTCTTTACGGACGCTCTGCATTTGAAATTAATCTTAATTAAAGTTATCTGCCAAATTGCAATTTGCTAAAGTCCTGGCGGACACGCAGTCGGCGTCGCGACTGGTACAGCCACACGGTGCACACACACTCACACACACACACACCCAACAACCGCACGCACGCACGCACGCACGCACGCACGCACGCACACACACACACACACACACACACACACACACACACACACACACAGTCCACACGCTACTCACGGCCACGTTGCTGAACAGGGTGCCGACCAGCAGGAACAGGCCGCGCGGGTCGAGCGCCGGCAGCCGCCGTGACCAGTGCACCCACACGGTGCACACACAGAACACACATAGCAGTGACCACAGCGGCCGAAGCGCTTCCGACATGGATCGCATCTTGCCAGTTTTCTGCTTATATGATCTGATGAAAAAAAGGGGTTTTTATGAGATCGCAGTTGCTGCAGCTGAGATCTGAGTTACTGCAGTTAAGATCTGAGTTACTTAAGCTAAGATGTTAGCTTCTACAGCTAAGATTTCAGTTACTGCGGCTAAGATCTGAGTTACTGCAGCTGAGATATCAGTTACAGCAGCTAAGATCTCAGTTAATGTGGCTAAGATCTATTACTTCAGCTAAGATCCCAGTTATTAGAGCTAAGATCTCAACTGTACTGCAGTTATGTTTTTAGTTACTGCAGCTAAGATCTCAGTTAATGTGGCTAATTTCTCAGTTACTGCAGCTAAGATCTCAATTACTGCGGCTAAGATCTATTACTTCAGCTAGGATCCCAGTTATTGGAGCTAAGATTTTAGTTACTGCAGCTAAGACCTAAGTTACCGCAGCTAAGATCTCAGTTACTGTAGTTAAGTTCTTAGTTACTGCAACTAAGATCTCAGTTACTGCAGCTAAGTTCTTAGTTACTGCAGCTAAGTTCTTAGTTACTGCAGTTAAGGTCTGAGTTACTGCAACTAAGATCTCAGGTACTGTCGCTATGATCTCAGTTACTGCAACTACGACCTTAGCAGCTGTGACGTCAAGAAGCTAAGTGATCGTGGAACACTCACTGATATGTGTTGTAGAGCGCAACCGGCAAGTTGGTGAGCACGCCGGTGGCGTACACGAGGCACTCGAAGCCGTGGGCGAGCGTGTAGCCGCCGAATATGTACCGCTTGTACCACGCCGTTCCCTTCGCGCCCGTCCACAGGAAGAACATCGTCGATGCCTGCGACGATGTAACTCGACAGTTTAGTCTATTATTTATAAATTCAAATTCAAATCTATTGTCAAGAAGACAATAATTTCTCCGGTGTATTATGAAATCAATGACTATCTTTTCTATCTATTCTTTAGATACTTAAAATAAGGAAAACAAAATAAGTAACGTGACTCTGCAAATCAACCAATAAAATCATTCTTTTGGGTCTCCACAAATCGAAAAGATTGACTTGGTTGGTTGATTTGCCTTTAAGGAGATAAACGAGCATACGAGTCAACTTATGGGAAGCGATCACTGCCCCCTAGAGCACCAGCGACTCTAAAAGAATCGCTGATCCGACGCCGACCTTCAGGTCTTTAAGGTCCCCTCTCCAATTGACTTACCCACATGCTGAAGTCGTACCCCCACGGTAGAAACAGCACTCCAGTGTTATACTTCTCCCAGTGGCTCAGGTAAAAGTTGAGCAGTATGTTCCACATTATGTAGTACATTCTGTTGAGCAAAGTAATTTATTTTAGGGTTCCGTATCTCAAAGGAAAAACAAACCCTTATAGGATCACTTCGTTGTCCGTCTGTCTGTGTGTCAAGACCCTTTTTCTCAGAGGTAGAAAGAGAGGTACCAAGTTGAAATTAAAATCAAATACTCAGGATCGTAGCAGATGGAAATTCGTGGTCTCTGCCTACCCCATCGGGAAACAGGCTTTATTTACTCAGAGAGCTGACAAACAAATTTCTTAGAGTTCTAAGTCAACGCAATCAAAAGATATGACCGTTTATGTCGCATATTTAGATACTCGCAAGGGAATCAAAAACCTATAAGGTACCTCCAGTTGACCTATAATCATGAAATTTGGCAAAACGCAATGTCTTATAGCACAAGTAAAGGGGAAAGTCCGGAAACCGTAAATTTGTTATGCGATAAAGTTATTTTGCTACTGTCAACGTTATTTGCACTTGGTAAACTGATCTCGACCTATGTCGATGTATGGGGACAACAGTTTGCCGATGGCAAAGCTAAGTTTGTCACTGAATTCAGTTTATCGTTTTCTTAGAGCAATGTTCGGTGCTTTAGGTTTGTAACGACCCTCGGCGTGTGAGTCCGATTCGCACTTGGTTGGTTTTTTCGTTATATGTAAAACTATTCTCAAATTGAAAGTGGATATTGTTCGCAATACTATTAATCAAATATTTTAGTATAGTCGACTAAGAAATTGCTTGACCACTTTCGACTCTATTACAAAGGAATAAGATTCAAAAGTGGTCAAGCAATTACTTGGTCGACTATACAAATATATAAGACCAATACCCGTTGCTACCAGCCAATGCGTTAAGGACGTTAAGATACCATACCTTATAGGCGACACGGAGTAGTCCAAAGAGCCGAATATGGAATACAGGCAAGCGGGTATGAAGAACACCGAGTAAGAGTCCAGCCCGTGATCGAAGAGTTCGCCGAGCGGGCCAGAGGTCTGCGTGCGGCGAGCCTGCTTTCCGTCAATGCCATCTGGAAAAAAAAGGTTCAATAAATTTTAAACTGCTCTACTGTCTTTGTTCTTGCTGAATCCTCTGTTTTCTGAAGCGCTGGTAGAATCAGGCTTGTACAGAGCCTACATGGTCTACTTTCAAACCAAATTTTTTAAAGAAATTATCAAGTTCTTGGGTTTGTTTCGATTGATTTTTAAGACTCATTAAAACAAGTAACAGATCATCTTTTATACCTGTACAAATTGCTGAGTAAATTGGAGTATTTTGAAGAATAGTTTAGTAAATTAAGAGCAATTTGTGTAGTATATTAGTAGTCTGCGTTTTAGCTAACGCTCAATTCCACTATGAGTCATGCCATGCTGTCTCTATTCAATATGAGTAAGACAAAGAAAAACAGCTTACACTCAATTCAACTATGAGTCGTGCCATGCTGACTCTATTCTATATGAGTAAGAAATATGAATCAAATTCATTTAGAACACACTTACAGCGTTTGAGTTCACACTCAATGCCACTACAAGCATACCATGCTGTCTCTATCTGTCTTATATGAGTAAGAAAGAGGAAACTCATCCAGAGCATACGCAAGGATGAGAAACACAGCAAGCGCATACCATAGCGTTTGAGCTTGCACTCAATTCCACTACGAGCATGCCATGCTGTCTCAATCTGTCTTATACGAGTAAGAAAGAGAAATCAAACTCACCGAGTGTATACGCGAGGAACAGGAACACAGCAAGCGCGTACCACAGCGTCTGAGTCCACACTCAATTCCACTACAAGCATGCCATGCTGTCTCTATCTGTCTTATACGAGTAAGAAAGAGAAATCAAACTCACCGAGTGTATAGGCAAGGAACAGGAACACAGCAAGCGCGTACCACAGTGTCTGCGGTATGACTTCGGGTCTCTCACTCAGCTCCACTATGGTCTCGTTACGGGCGCTGGCGGCGGTGTACGAATAGTCGTAGTACGATAGGAGTACGAAGTCCAGTACAGTGAGGAGGAAACCCAAGAAGGTAAGTAGATTCGGGGCCACCCAACGCGGTACTAACTGGAATAAAACATCAAAATGATCATCATAAAAGTCAAAAGTGAAGAGGAGCTATGATTGAGCACCTGCTAAGACATGACCTCTTTCTTAAGAACGTTTTAGAGGTGTTGCAGACTCCTTAGTTTCCTGACTTCTTTTTTACCCTTTTGTATGTGACTTTTATTGTTTCGTTTGTTATTTTGCATTGTCAAGATCGTACTGAGCCGCATTGAGCGAGGTCCTGGTTTACTATAATACATAGCCATTAAATTCATCAACAGGAGGTATCATTTCATTCAGGATATTAGTTCACACGTTTCCCTCGTTTTCAAGAGGGAAAGATTTTTGCCAGAAGGCAGGAGAGGTAAGCACAAGGGACTACTTCAAACAGATAAAGAAAAATGTTAAGGTCGTGTCGTACCAGGAAGTGAAGCTGTGGTTGGAGGACAGGAATGGCTGGCGACTACTACCAACACCGAGAAGATTATGGCTCTTAAGTAAGTGAAGGGTGAAAAGTCGAAATATCTTTAATCTGAGTAAGAAGCGCTTATGAATGTTAGAAAATTTACCACCGGTTCGGAAACAGTTCTGACGAGAAGATTCTAATGTTTAACAAGAAACAAGCATATTACTGTTTGGAGCCTAACGCCAGTCAGAGCTCGGGATTACTTACAAACATCCCCAGAGGCGTATTTAAAGATTTGGCGCCCCGGGCCATTTAGCTATGGCGCCCCAGGCCATTTAGCTATGGCGCCCCGTTAAATGACGATAAAGTATTTCATTTTAGGGGCGGCTGCCGCCTCTCGCAGTCTGGCGCCCCGGGCCATGGCCTGGATGGCCCTAGAGTAAATACGCCCCTAAACATCCCTGTCCAAGATATAATATTTTTTTTATAAAACGCCTACAAAATTAATATCCTCTTCACAAGACATTTGAAAATTGTACCTTTTTTTTAGTAACATTATTTGGCGTTTTCACACTGACCTATAAGTGATGTGGACTTCTAGTCAGTGTTTAAAAAATGGCATATCAAAGGAGGCTAAAAAGAAGACTAAATCGACAATCGCTCGCGCTATCAGTCTGTCGGACCGACGGCGCTGCTGTCAATACTATTATTTTGTAAAAAAAAACCTATTTGCAACGAAACTCAATAAATTATTATTTTATGCAGTTAGACGTAAAGTTGTAAATCCAATGACTATAAATGGTAAACTAATAATTTGTATTTGTAACATTGGCGTCAACCTGTATTCTTATGTCGGGCGGTTTTTCTGCTGTCATTTAGTATGAAACTGTACATCAATGCATTATAATATCATTGAGTTTCCATGAACTTATTGGTTTTAGCAAGTCTGTGAGATGGAATTCAGTTTTCCTGCACTTCTAGTAGCATTTGGCTTATCGACGTTAGCAGGATAGAAGCATATATTTCCCTAAAGTGCCCATAGTTTAGTTAACTTTGCTATGCGAGCGAAGCTACGGCCAAAAGGTACTATTTAAACATAGATGAAAACAATAAAAATTTCAAAACAATAGCAACTTTCCACTTCAAATAATGTTTTATTTGATTAAATAAAATCATCGATAAATAAATATAACACAATAATCGCTTTGTTGCCATGTACTCGTAATTGCACCACATACATATTTTCTATTCTTCGTTTTTTCATTCTAACGGATGTCTGGGAGAGATCGCTGAAAACGATAAGACGGCCTACTGTGTGCTTTGTATACTATCTCAAAATTGTTTAGTTTAGTTTCTTTATTTAGTCAATATAAAATTACATTATTTCTTCTACCACCCGCACTTCATACTAACACTCACATACACACATCCTTGCGTGAAAGATATCTTTTCTTTCTTTCCTTCTTTCAAATTTTTGTTTTATTTATTTTGAATTTTTATTTTCTTTTCGGTTTCATGTAATATTGTAAGTACTCAAGAATAATAAAATGTCTCACAATGTCAACCGACTCGCTGGGCCCCAAGATACAGGCTCAGCCTAGTTTGGGGTCCATAGGATATTACCTACTGTATTTTTCGTATTCTGTCTCAATAAACAATTTTTTTTTTCATAAATTGCATAGGATGTCAAATTGCATGATTTTATATTGAGATCGTCAAATTGTACTCTTTAATGATGTTTTTGTATAAGTATCAATAAACAGTTATTGTATTGTATGATCAATAATGAATGAGACACTTACACACTACCATTGTTCACACAAATGGATGGCTTTTAAAAGATACATGACGTACATACATCGGACCATGCCTTGATAACGTTATCAGCCATTGATAAACATCTATCCGGACTATGACTAATCAATGTGTAACGGAAATCCAGTTTATCTGAATACCAGGTAAAGTTCACTGTTACAATGGTTATTAATTGTAATTTTCATAATGGTCAGTGCTAGATTCAGAGGTCCGGAGGCCTTGGGGCAACCAAGGAGTGGAGGCCCCCTGGCCCCAAATTATTTTCCAAATAAAATGGTAAAATTTTTGCGTTTAACAATAAATATTTTTTTCCGATATCTCTATTGTTGTTTATTGTGTAGTGACGACGAGGCAGGCCAAGAAAGAGATGGCGGGATGACTTGGACGGGTTTGAAAAGGACTGGGCCGGGAGCTGTGGAAGTCTTTGCCCAGCAGAGGGACACAAATATGGGCTATTAAGAAAAAAAACTCTATTGTGGGGGTCCCTCTTTTGTGGAGCCCCGGGGCTGGAGCCCCGGTTTCCCTCCCCTAAATCCGGTCCTGTAATGGTACAACATTAAATAGTTTACATAGCAAATTACGAGTGGAAACGAGAGCATTGAGAAGGGTAGATAGAGTGAGAAATAAGGTGATAGGAGATAAATGCGGAGTGAATGAAGATGTAGTAACAAAAATTGAGAAGTGTATGTTAAGATGGTTTGGGCACGTAGAGAGGATGGATGAAAGAAGATTACCAAAAGGGTATGAAGGGGGGGTGGATGAAAAAATGGATAGGGGAGACCTGGGCGAACGTACTCCGCCCGAATCGGAGATATTTATCGGATGTAATTAAGTTAGAATTCATTTAATCGCGGTCGTAAAAGAGAAGTTCCTGTACTATTATTTATTCTGTCCCAAAACCGGCGAGAATGAAGACTGTTTTGAGAGTAAGTGAAGCAAAAGTTATGTCAGGGTTGTAGCAAATAGAAATCCGTGGTCTCTGCCTACCCCTTCGGGAAACAGGCGTGATTTTATGTATGTATGTAGTTTACGAGATAATGCTATGTGACTCCAAAAATAGCTCACGCTGCCCATAGCAGAGTTGAGCAAAGCATTTACGCAGTATCGCGGTATCAAAATACCCTGCGCAAATGTTTTAAGTGCCACCACTGTAAATTTAAGTATTTTTATAATGTGGTTTTTGCAAGATGTTGCCAAAAGAAAACGCTATCGAATATGATTTCAAGTTTCTTTTAATTATACCTGATTTATGAGTAAATGCTATTTTAGTACATAAACTGTTAAATAAATTATTTATTTCCATACCATTTTAAAAATAAAAGGAAATCTATATTTGGTCAAAACTCCCCGTAAATTATACTGCTTACAACACTGCTACTAAATACCGAATTCAGATATAATACGCAATTTATTTTCAATTATACATGAAAAAACACACTGACATTTCCACAAAATAAATAGCTGAAAGCAGAAACTCGATTGCTGTTTTCTGTATGCATAGTAAAATAATCTTTGTTTAATTAAAGATTACATGAAGGTGGAAGGAGGATGTTAAAAATGTCAAAATAATAGTCATTCATGCTAGCCTAACAACTATAAATAAATAAACTTATGAATATATTAATAATAGTTTGTTAGAACATGAAATTAAACACTTTTAAACCTTAATTTCAAATTGTACAAACAAATAAGTAGTTTGTATTTACTGGTTGCTCTGCCAGATGGGGGGGGGGGGGGGGGGTTATGTCTTTTTGTCACATGGACATAAAAGGCTTGAATAACACATTTTCTCATCACAATTTTTTTTTTAATATTTTACGACTTTAAAAAAGAAGTTTAAACATTACTATAGCATACTTTTCATACATATTTTTTAACGATATTATAACAATCTCGCTGATAAACAACTAAAACACACAGATTTCTTTTAACAAATAGATAGGACAGTGTTGACACATCAGTCAGTCACACTTTTCCTATAAAAATACATAGATAAGTGTTATAGAGTTTTTATAAAATATTAGCTTTCCGCCCGCGGCTACGCCTACGTTTTTTAAAGTAGAAGAGTTTAAAACTGGTCAGTAACCTTCATGAGTTAATAATTGATTGAGGAACAAACATTCAAACATCAAAAACATCATTCATTACTGTGGTATTTTAACATAGCATAAAACAAAGTTGCTATCCATTCCCGTCTCTCCTTATATCTTCGCCATTTCCCTCCTAAACCAAGCAACGGATTTCGACACAGTTTCCACTCTCATTTAGAGATTTTTTTGCAGAAGAGTTTTATGAACTACATCCTAATTTTACCCGTACGAAATCAATTCGAATCGCTAGTTTATAATAATAGTAGTACCAGTAGGAGCACAGAATAAATAAAAGTCCTAACGTACAGAAAGTTCTCTTTTTCGGCCGCGATTAAACGAATTCCAACTTTATTAACACGCAAAAAAGTTCGTATTTCATCATACACATTCGCCAGGCGGCTCGAGTCAAAATGAACGCGCGTACCCGTCCGCCTTCCCCCCGCAACTCCCGGCGACACGTCAGCGTCAGGGTTGCACGGCATTCGTTTTCAATTACAATGACACGACTAGGACGAATGATGCGATTTGCCTACTCTGTAGGCAAGGCGGCCAAGCGTACGTATACTACCTACAGTGGGTAGTGGAGCCCCCCTGGTAGGAGTAGGATTAGTAGGATTTTTAGCAATAGCATTTTACTCTTGTAATAATTTATGTATCTTACCTCAACCACTTTATTCCAAAACGGGTGCATAACATAGACACTTAGAGGACTCGTGTCTATCGCCATGTACTGAAAAAAAAGGAAAAAACTTATAGGTATAGATTCACAGGCTGGGTATCCAAAACTGGACAAATTGATTGCGCAGTGGTGCTGCGTGGTGGCTCTGGGCTCTTGTCAGCCCTAAACAGCTAGCACACATGCACATTTTCTCGTCTGAACACATGTCTCTCTTACTGGGCAAGTTAGAAAAAGACACAGTGAGTGACAAAGTGAGGTGCAAACCGTAAGGTTGCTAAAGACTTCCTGGAAAAACCCCAAATATGTTTACTAAGAAAAACTTAACTCTGGAGGATAATCAGGAAAAATTTAACTTTTACAGTTATAAACTACTACAACTGTGTATTTGTTAAAAAATAAGCTTGAGCGATGAAGCTCTGCTAAGTTCAGGTGTAAATGTAAAACACATTCTCAGAAATGAGAGAGAAATTGTTAGATCGCTTTTACATTCCCGTAAACCTCTAGGTATATTGTAAACTAGCTTTTGCCCGCGACCTCGTCCGCGTAGACTTGTTTAATTGAATGAAGCAAATGTGCACCCAAGATGCAATCTGCAATATTACCTGGACAAATGAATGAGAATTAGTTGTTTGCTGCTCATGACGTCACGGCGGCGTATAACTCACGTATCGCTATCCTGTGGGAACTATGCATTTTTACGAGATAAAATGTATCCTATGTGTTAATCCAGGTTATAAACTATATGTGTGCCAAATTTCATCGAAATCCATTCAGTTGCTTTAGAGTGATTGAGTAACAAACATCCAAACAGACAAACTTTCTCATTTATAATATTAGTAGGATATAATTGAAATTGTTAGAGCCGTTTTTGAGAATGCAATCACAAACAAGTAAACTGACGGGCCCAAATAAAAGAAGTTTGTGTTTTATATATTTTTGATTAAGTCAGAAATTTCACATATTGTCATCCTGTATAACTTTTCTCACTGGGACAGTTTGGTCGCTAATAGCATCAAATAGTGTTGGCCCTAAAACAAAATGGTTTCAGAAGTTCTTTTTCTTCTCCATTGAAAAGTGCAATAAAATGGTGATTTGAACATTGCCAGAAATTTAGATCCCAGGACATGTACAATGAACAAATTCTGAGCCACCATAAAATCTTGTCACAGTGAGTCATTGTTACTATGGCATTTGTCATGAACAGTCATAAAACAACCAAAAGCGACCTACCATACCATTATTCTCCCAGTGTGTTTAATGTAAAAAATCGTCATTGGCATAATCTATTTTAACATAGAGATGGGAAAGTCATAATATATTTTTTTTTAAAATAGAAGCTACTACTGCAGTGGCTCCGAAATTGGTTTGAAAGTGACAAAAATATTAGCTGCATTCCTTCACTGATTTGCTAAAGTGATGTTTGTTGAACAGGAATGGGGATTACAACTTTTTTTAGATTATTTGTGAATTTCAAAATAGATTTGATCAGAGAACAGTATGTTTCAGATGTTTTAAAATCAGTATACATAAAAAAAGTATATTCTGTTCCGATTGTAAACATTTTCCTTGAAGCTTTGGAGAAAAAGTAGGTGAAATTATTTGGTATTCTACTAATGAAACAAATTTGCAATTCACTATCAAACTAATAGTAAAAGTAAATATACAATTAGCAATAGCAGGATTTATTTTAATGTTAAGGTAATAAAATTACGTTGTAAATTTAAAATAGGACTACGAACGTAATATGCGCCGATTAAAAACTAGTTTTATCCTCATACATCGTTAACATTTTAAATTACGTTTCGCGGCACCAACTTAACAATTTAACAGCCAACAATTTTAAGGTTATTAAAGCAATCGATATTATATACCAAACAAATCACGTAATATCTGCAAAACTGATAGGTAACAGAGATTAAGTTACGTCTCATATAATACACCGGACGTCTTACCTTATAATTATCGAAACCTTCCAAGTGCTCCTTACTTAGGTACTTGTAAAAAAACATTTTTATTTTTTTGTCACGGCGTGTAGATAGAAATACTTATAAGCAAATTCACTTAATAATAAAGTAATATTCAACTCATACTGCGTGGTTTGTATGTATTGTAATTCTCATTTTTTCGTATTGATAAACGCACGACCGCGCAAAAAGAAGTAACGTTCGTGTCACACAAATTGAACGAATGATATGACGATGACGAGTTGTTGGGAAAAGATAGATTGATTGATTATCAAATAAAAATTGAACTAGTTGACAGCTGTCATTGGAACTGTTTAAGCGTAGTCAATAAAACGCTGTTCATAGCACCTTAAGAGCAAGAAATATGTTTTTTTTAATACTAGTAACACTAATTATCAGGGAAGCCTGGGAAATTGTTTTATAGATTTCGCAATAGATGGCGCTAAGGAGTCTATTATTATCCGATTTTTACACAACAGCCCGAACAAAAGCGTAAAATGTTTTCAGTGTTCATGACATGAATATACCATAAACTTCCCACCTTAAAAATACTTACAGGTACAGTTGAAATTGTAAAATCATGGGCAGGTACAGTCAACCTCAAAATGAGCTGAACATAGTACCTTGTCGCATTTTTTTTACAAAGAGAATTACTCCAAACTAACCCCCTTATACATAAAAAAATAAGAATATTTTTAAGCTAACAAATGTTTTGTCCTTTTTATTTGAGGGCAAACGTCACAATAAAGACAAAAAATGTGAACTAACAAACGTTTACGAAGCGTTTATGAATAAGGGGGTTAGGCTTCAAACCTATTTTTTAATGAGTGGAAAACCTTCTTCGCTTCTCCTCACTCAGTGTAGACTCGGAGTTAACGGAGTTAACTTGAGTGTAGATAACACAGACATAATTCTGATTGGTCTTTTGAAGGTTTGATATCTTTGTGAGATAACGATATTCTATGACTTTTTTTTATTGGTTTACGGCTTGGGATCGAGCCCTTCTAGCCGTCTATGACGTTTTAAGATTGGTGTTGCCTGTTATATGCAAAATTTATCCATACTAAAATATGCGGGTGGTAGGACCTTGTGCAAGGTCCGTCCGGATTGCTACTACCATCTTGCTCGCTAATCCTGCCGCTAAGCAGCAGTGCTTGCACTGTTGTGTTCCGGCGTGGAGAGCAAGACAGTCGGTGTAATTACTGGCACAAGAGGTATTCCATATTAGTCCTCCGGGTTGGCAACGCATCTGCAATCTCTTTGGTGTTGCGGGTGTCTATAGGCGGTGGTGAACACTTACCATCAGGTGACCCACTTGCTTGTTTGCCTTCCTATTTCATGAAAAGAAATGTGTGATACTTTGAAAAATTAAAAAATTATAATCTCCGCTACGCACTTCAGTTTGACAATATGAATGTTTTGCATTACAACAAAACATGTATTATGTCTTGAATAAAACACACAGCGTTTATGAAGAAGCTGTTAGTGGATAACCTTAGTAAATATTTAAAACATACCTGGCAACTCCTGTTTTTACCGTAGATAAGGATCCTTGTCACCTGAAAGGCGCCTTCCATGGCGCTGTCATGTGTCAATGTCATAGCGTCTTCACTTCGCCAGCAAGAGCCTTGCTGCACGCTGTGTGTTTTATTCAAGACATAATACATGTTTTGTTGTAATGCAAAACATTCATATTATGTCCCTTCTAAAACACACAGCGTTTATGAAGACGTGTCTGGTATCTGCTGGTGACAAGAACCACAAACGCTATGTGAATAAAGGATTAAAGATATTGACAATAATGCTATAATAATAGTAGCCCTATTGAGATCAATTTCTTACATTATTAAAGCTAGAGGTTGCGAGTTCGACTCTCGCCAGAGGTAGAAACCGGCATGACGAATATGTACCCCAAACCGGGGAAAAAAATATGTTATGCAAATGGTATTTAATTAAAAATATGTAAACTTGTAAAGTGCTTATTTTTTACTAAAAAATAATTTAATATTGCACATTTGCCAGCTGCCTGGTGCCTATACGAGCTGTGCCTAGCCTAGTCTGAGACTGGATCAATTGGAGTAAGCCATCAAGTTTTTATTTTTTTATTGCTCGGCTATAAAATAAAATCAATAACTTATTTTGACTTATCTGACTTGACTGATACAATAATATTTATATCTAAAATTGTAAAATAAAATATGGACTTCAGGACCTTCCATGCAACCTACGCGGTAAATAAGATTAAGTCAGAGTAATTTTTATACATATGACTGTATGTGTTCAGATTCTGGCCTCAGCCATTCTTTGTAGTTTGATGTTCAACAGTGTTATTGTTTATACCTAGTTTACAATAACTATACATTAGATGATGGTAGTCTGATGAAATGATTTCAAGCCTTCGACAGTAGGATGTGTCCAAAAGAAATAAACATATATAAAAAAGACTGTTGGCTAAAAAAAAATAAGAAAGAGGATACAATCTACTTATGCCTTCTCATCACCTTGTCATAGTGAGAAGTCCGCGCCTCAGTAGGACGTTTATAATCTAGATTATTGTTAATATTATAATCTGATTATGACCATACAGTATAACACAGTACAGTTCAGTACAAATAAAAGCATGTCTAGATACCTGTATGTATGATTGATCATCTTCGGTACATCTTACATGTGCATGTTTTTACACCTTCGTGAAGAGTAACCATACTTACATTTCATGTAGAATGTCTACTGAGAAAACAGTTGCTTTAAAAAAGAAATACGTACAAATAAAATTATAGTTTAAAAACAATTTACAGGACAAGTACACACCCACAGGGTAGCATGATAGCATGCCGCTGTGGTCTTGTATATAGACCTTTGCCCCCCCCCCCTTTTCTTACCTACTAGGGAAGGTTGGGTTAGAAATCCTTTGGGACTGAATACTGAATGTCAAGATCACTCAGAGTGAGACCCAACTTATATTTCAGATTAAAATTAATAGATCATATATTAAGGGTTTGCCTGCACTTACTACTCAGTTAATGACAGCAAATTTTGATCTTAGAGCTAAAGCTCGTGAAAAAGAGATCCGATCTCTACTGTATAATTTCCAGACTGTGGAGTGATTGTTGAAGTAAAAAATTGTAGCAGGCTCCATGTCCTGACGGACCAAAAGGTTCTTGTAAATAAATTCAGAGAGATGAATTAGAAATAGATAATTTAGCATTTTGTGTGTAAACACAAATAAAAGTGGGTAACCACTTTTAAAGGGATGGCACATGCCAAGTCAGCCGATGACTTTGTCCAAAACTTTGAACACCTCCGCGGTAGTTTGGATCATTAGATTATCATTATGAGTTAACATCATTCATGAAACCCATCTTTTATCAGACAAGAAAACAAGCAAGCATCAGTCTCTCTCTCTGTCCAAGATACCTCCGCGGTAGCTTAGATCGGCCAGATCCACTCTGGGAGTGAGACGGCGCTTAAAATAGCCGAATCGATCTCTGCCTTTGTTCTTACTTTGCCCGAGCCTTGGTGGCTGGGCAGTAATACGATCTTAGTCATATCTTATAAAACAGCTGTTTTCGCCTAAGCCTCCTCCGTGGTAGCTCAGGTCTATGAGACCCACAGTGGTGATAATACAGACCATAACAATTGCATGACCACAACTGTTACTGTGCCTACTATCCAACACGGTTTACTTAAAAACATATACATCTGTGTGTGCTACTCGTGGTAGCTTGGGTTGGTCAACTGCGCTCTAAGAGAGAGACAGAATTAAGAAAAAGATGCACATAATCACACGTCTCTCCTTATGTGGTATAATGTTGGAAGATCTTGTGAGATCTTAAAAAACCCATTGACATAAGTGTCAGGATTTTTCAATATGCAAAGTGTATTAAATATGAAAACATTGGTTCCGTACCATGTACATGTTAGACAAAAATTATAAGAATACTTATATGCAAGTTAAAAAAGTAGGTTCAGGTTTTTTTTTTTTTTTTATAAATATAGATCTCTATTTAGAAAGTTACATCTCTATATTACTATAATAGCCTCCGCGGCTTTTCAGCTTGTCACCTGAACTCGAGGATGATTTAGAAAGATGCAACAAACATATCCAGCAGTGCGGATCCTTTTATCCTTTTATATATATTTAGATCAGAATTGTAATTCTAATTTATACCACAGAATCATAATTATAGTTGCAAAACTTCTGAAATATTCGGAATTATTCCGGAAAACTTCCGGGAATATTTCGATTACTCGGAAACTTTCCCAGTAATAAAACCGGTCACGTGCGAGTTGGACTCTTTTATTATATTTAACAGAAAACATTCCTTAATCATAAGGGTGCATACATTTAGTCATTCTACTTCAGAACGAGTAATTAAAAAAAGTGACAGGAAATTCGATTCTAATGATGTCAACACTAGAAAGAGACAGAGGCGTTTAATTCGAGTCTTTCGCTTAGACCGTTTGCGCTGTTCACAGCGCGCAGTCCATCAGTTCATGGTTCGGCCATTTTGGAATTAAAGTGATATATTTTTATTTTAAAATGTCCGTATGAAATTATACATACATATAATATCCAATCAGGCCTATATTACGACTATTTACGACCGCTAGTCAAGTCTTTCGTCGGCGATGTGACTTTGGTTAAACAACCTCCCAGAGACTTTAAAATGCGTAACACCAGCATTTCATCTTTATTAATCATCATCAAATTAATCTATGATCACTGAAAACATAGATTTAAAAAAAGGATCAGGCTTTTTGTATTATTACAAAACATGGTTGTATGTGCCAAGATACCTTTGCCTTTCAACACTAAAAATGACAGCCCGAGGCCGAGCGGAATGAATACTTCCTCCCCTCCCGGAATAGTTCCCCACCTCATACGTCCCTGGGAATGTTTCCGAATGTTTCCGAAGGAATCAAGGAAGTTTTCGTCTTTGCCTGGGAATACTTCCCAGTAGGTAAATTAAGTTTCCACCCGTGTTGATGTTAAAAAAGCGTAAATAAAACATAAATATTTATCGTATTACCTATGTCAGGGCAAGTAATTTTTGTAATTTAATCATGATTTTCTTATGTTGTTATATTCGATCGAATACGCAACTTAAAAACCTAGCCGCCGTGTGTTTTTCTTCTGTCCCATGAATTTATGTAGAAAAGCGTAGATATACAGATACTTGTTACGTACATCCTCGTCTTGAATGTAGTCAACGCTTGTAGTCCAGGGCCCAATTTCATAAACGTGACAGGCGACAGGTGACAGTGACAATTCGGTGTACATTGCTTGTCCACTATGATGTTAAGTCTGTAGCGTTACTTGTTGACACAATAATGTACGGAAAACTGTCACTGTCACCTGTCGCCTGTCGCGTCGATGAAATTAGTACCAGTGTCCAATCTCATAAATGTGACAGGTGACAGTGACAATTTGGTATACATTGCTTTCCCACTATGATGTTAAGTCTGTAAGTCTGTAGCGTTACATGTCGACACAGTAATGTACGGCGAATTGTCACTGTCGCCTATCGCCTGTCACGTTTATGAAATTAGTCCCAGAGCCCAATCTCATAAACGCGACAGGCGACAGGTGACAGTGACAATTTGATATACATTGCCTGCCCACTATGATGTTAAGTCTGTACAAGTCTGTAGCGTTACTTGTAGACATAGTAATGTATAGCGAATTGTCACTGTCACCTGTCGCGTTTATGAAATTGGGCCCAGGTAACTTGTTCATTGTTAATTTGTTAATTTTACAATAAAAGAATACCATAACAGTAGTAGGGTTATTTTTGTGCACGAGTATGTAGGTATGTACCTATGTAAGGATTGGAATGATTAAAACGATGTTTTTATTAAGTGTTTAAAAACAATTTCGTCGTAGTTTTTATTATTTTGTTTTGGATTTCTACAAAGAAAGTCTTTATCGGTAATCGCCTGCCGGAACCATCCAGTGGATATCTACTTTTAGGTTTTTCCCCTACTAACTACGGACGTACTGCGTGTAATGTACATACGGTTGCAAAATTACGTAAGTAATTTTAACAAAAAGGCGCGTAAAATACCGATAGTTTGCGGTGTGTGTAAAACATGGTTGTATGTGCCAAGATACCTTTGCCTTTCAACATTCAAAAATGACAGCCCGAAGCTCGAGGCCAAACGGAATGAATACTTCCTCCCCTCCCGGAATAGTTCCCCACCTCATACGTCCCTGGGAATGTTTCCGAATGTTACCGAAGATGGAATCAATCAAGGAAGTTTTCGGCGCGCAGAGCTGGCGGGCCGGGGCGGCGGCGGCGGCGCACGGCGTCTTTGATTTCGTTTACTTGCGTTGTGTGTGAGAGCTTGTAAAACGCCGCACGCGCCGTTCAGTTTATTCGCCTATTCTTCGTGTTGAATTACAGTTAAGTAATTTAAGCAAGGTACTTAGGTAGGTACCTCGAAATCAAGCTGAAGTGTAGAATTATTTCTAAGATGAAAGAAATATTCAGCTCGCACAGCCCTGTCGAATTTCCATCTCTTTCTATCGCGTTACTCTTACCAATTTTTTTTATACAACATAGGAAGGCAAACGAGCAAGTGGGTCACCTGATGGAAAGTGATTACTACCGCCCATAGACACCCGCAACACCTAGGAGATTGCAGTGCGTTGCCAACCCAGAGGGCTAATATGGAATACCACTTGTGCTAGTAATGAAGTAAGTATGAAAAATAGTGAATTTTACCGTATTTTACCAGGGTAATTTTATCGGTCTGCATCACTACTTACTATTTAAACAGTGATTCTATTGGAAGTTGGAATTACATATTTTATAATATTATGTATCATAATTCTTAACTTATAGTGTAAATAATGAGTAATAACCTCAGAATTACATACATTTTTTACTTTTTTCACAAGTAAAGGGAAAAGTCCAAAAACTGTAAACTTGTAAGGTATGTTACATCACATTTTGTATTTATTACAATCTTATATTTGCACTTAGTACGTATGGGACCAAGAGTTTTACAATAGCAAAGTTAAGTTTGTCCCTCAATTCGGTTTCTTTTTTCATTAAAGCAATGCTTGGTGCTTATTATGTTTGTACGGAACCCTCGGCGCGTGAGCCAGACACGCACTTGGTCGGTTTTTAACGAAATTTTCGTATTTTTCGGCCATCGAAAACTTCCGAATGTTTCGGAATGCTTCCGAATGTTACGGGAAGTATTCCCTGGGAAACATTCGGAAAGATTCCCGCTTGCATCTATAATCATAATGTAATCTTAATTGCGTTTTTTTTTTTTTTTTTTTTTATATGTACAGAAATAAAAAAGAAAATCTGTAAATCAAGACTGTTTTTCATGACTTTAATTATTAAGTATCATTTTTTAGTGGCAGAATAGGATCATGTTAGTTGGCGCCGGGTCGTAAAGCTCGCCACTCAAGATACGACGGCCACGACCACTCTGCCAAGAGTGTAGCGACGAAGAAGAAGAAGTTAAGCCAATTTGTCAATAATAATTAATTTTATCAAAAAATTGGTCAAAAGCAATTGACTAAAGACATATCTTTCTTTATTTAATTTTTTATTATTATGAATTTTTCTTTTATCTCAGCTTGGTAAAATATTACCAAAGTTTTGACAGCCTCCGAGGCAGTCTACTCATGAGACAGTATGGTAGGCCAGTAGAAAAAATGCCCCGATAGATTAATCTATCATGCATGTCACTTGCAAGTAATATATAAGGATTTTCGCAATTCAGTAATTAATGGCTGTAAACAGGAAAGCCAAAATAATAAGAATAACCATCTTCATATAATAAGTAGAAGTGTTCACTGCTCCAGTGAATATTGGTTAAAGAACAGACCGTAATAGTCAGTAATAGTACTTAAAAACCAGTACTGTAGATTATATCATCATTGATAACTTGTGCTCTGCTCATTGAGTCCGTCTCTCAAAGACTTTATTTATTAACTTCAATCTCTTTTAATATTTAAAAACACCAAGTGTGGACAAAATCATGGTCTCTAGTCATAAAAAACAACTTTTTATTTATTTAGTACTAAAGCGTCTTCCGAAGACTTTTTACTATCCTCGCAATAGGTATTATGTATGTACCTCTCCGTATTTAATTGTCCCTCCTTAAATATTTGTAATAAAGCCAACAGAGAAGTGTTGATTACAACACATGACAGGAGCATAGGTAACTTAAAATCTAGCGGTAAGCATTTACTTCTCTGTATGCATAATAATATGCACTTAAACACATGAAAAATTTTGCAGTCTAATGGCAATGTATGAATTGTATTATTAACTGCCACAGCAGAATATTTGTCATCCAAAATAAAACCTTTTTAAGGACTTACACTCATCTGAGCAAAATAAACTTCTTTTGTTGCAACAAGAATTGAATCATGCTGCTGTCAACATGTAAACTTGGAAAAACTTCAATTGGTATTTTTATGTGTAATTGTAAGTTTTATATCTCAATTGTATTTATTAATGTAATAAAACTTACTTCAATTTTATTTATCGATAAATTGAATGTCTTAATAGACTTCTTTTTATTGTTATTATTATTATTATGCACAAAATTAGCACACCTCTTCACACCTGACTGACTTTTGTTGTCAGAGTCTGGTATACATAGTAACTAAACTTATTTAGCAAATAAACTTTTAAAATTATAGAAACCCTTCCTGTGTTTTTACCCGACTGCTGCCAGAAAGGAGGGTTATCACTGATTTGATTCCTGATTTCTTTTGAGGTATGCGGCTCGTCTAACTTGCCAAGCGACCGAAGTCCGTATTCGGAACATAATTGTCGCTTTTTATCTATGACATAAATATCCTCATTATCCTGTGATAATGTTTAACTAGTTGGGAGTCAAGAATAGTTTTTCTAGTCGCGTGGCTTATGACTAGAAGAATTAGAGGATTGTTGCGCTAATTGCATCACATAGTAAGAAAAAGTAAAAAGGTAACTTACCTATGTTAGAAGTGAGTGTACCTACTTTAGCTAGGCAGTGAATAGGTCGAGTGGAAATCTCTCCGCGAGACTATTTCATTCGTTTAATTGGAGGCAACGCCGTCTCCTCCTCCGAGGAGAGAGACAATGACGATTTATGCTCAAATGAACCTCGTTTTTTCCGTGATCTGTTGAGGTTAACGCCGGGGTTCCATCTCGATCGGACACTCACCGAATCACCGAAATATACTTAGATTCTTATCACTACTGTTAAGAAATTATTTTTAGTACACTTTTTCCGGTAATTCATGCATAGATTACAAATAAAAACAGAAATTGAAAACTTTTGCTCGCGAAAACGTCACTTCACGCGGGCAAACCACAACGCTATGAAGATTCCGAGTTTTGGCGGGAACTTGGAAGGCGCGTTTTTTTTTTGAAAGAAAATTATTTTAAATTCAAAAATATTGTAGTTTTACGATATAAGTGTGTATGTAAACCTCAAAATGGGGTCGGAAAGTGATGGGGACGAAGACAGTTACATGGAGGTGGGTATGGAGCTGGAAGCTTCTGAGGGAGCTACCCCGAGTACCAGCTCCAAGAGCGAACGCAAAAAGAGGAAAATTGAACCTCAGCCGACTAAAGAAGATAAGGAAGATAAGTATGAAAATTATCTAAAATCAGGCTACAAGCGAACTTACCCGGACCAGACTTTAAGTACCGAATTCCCAGTTTTTGTGGAAGGCCTTAACATAGACGACAAGATAGGTAATAAAAACCCATTAGCGTTATCAAAAATATTCAGATCCGTAAAAGGTATCAGTGAACAGCGACGAGTGAACGTGAACAAAGTCATGCTTGTTTTTAAACAAGCAGCAGCAGCAAATGATTTCCTCGGAAATAAGTGTTTAGCTGAAAACGGACTGAAAGCCTTTATTCCAGCTTCCTCAGTAGAGCGAGTGGGAGTAGTACGCTTTATTCCAAAGGACACTAGTAATCAGGAACTATTTCAAAAATTAACGTGCGATCAGGAAATAGTGGCGGTCAGGAGATTTAAAAAAAAGATAGGAGAGGACATTGTGCCTCTCAGCACTATTAGTGTTACATTTGTGGGCACTTCATTGCCACAATATATCTATTTGGACAATTGGAGATATAAAGTCTACCAATATGTACCTCCCGTTATGCAATGCTTTCGTTGCATGAAATTCAATCATGCAGCGAAGATTTGTAGGAATGAACAGGTGTGTTCGCGCTGCTCGGGCGAACATAACTATAAAGAGTGCACAGCAGAAATGTTAAAGTGTATTAACTGTGCAGGTGATCATCTAGCTATATCTAGAGACTGCCCTTTTAAGCAAGCAAAAATAAACAATAATAAAAAATCGTATGCCAGTGTCTTAACAATAGACAACAAAAATTTCCCAGCATTGCAGCGATCCATCGCAACACCTACAGCTCAGCCGGCCATAGTGGCTGCGCCAGCAACTACCGCAGCACGCCCAGTCAGGGCGAGCACACCTGTGCCTGCATCGACAAATGTAAATAAAAATAAGACGCCAGTTAAAGGAATGTCATCAAAAATTGGCGAAATAATTAATGATGAACAGTTTCTTGACATCATTGTCAAAACTTTGATTAGTCTGGGTAACTCCAATTCCATCAAAACGGTAGCACATATTAGGGAGGCTTTTTTAAAGAACTTCAAAGTGTAATGAGCAAAATACATATTGCTCAGTTTAATGTACAGAGTATAAATAATAAAAAACCATTATTAAAAACCTTTTTATTAAATAATAGTATAGATATTTGTCTTCTCAATGAAACATGGCTCAAAGAGACTTCTCCATCTTTAAAAATGCCTGGATATCAATACATTGGAAAAAATGCTAATAATAACCATGGGGGTGTAGGCATATTAATTAAGGATTCTATTAAATATAAAATAATTAAAACCAGCTTTTATCAAGACATTCAAAATGTAGCTATTTCTATAGAAACTGAAGTAGGTCCTCTGGCTATTCTCTGTGTCTATTGTCCACCTGCAAATAAAAATAGAGGGAACAGAATTAGAATAAATAAATTAAAGAAAATAATTAAAGATCTACCAACTCCATGTTTAGTTTCAGGCGACTTTAATGCACATCATATTGCTTTTGGATGTGAGACTACAAAGGCAAGAGGTAAGGATTTATTTGATCTCTTTGATGAAACTGAATTATGCATTCTTAACTCTGGAATGCCTACAACGGTACAGAACCCAAATCACAATGCCTCTGCTATTGATGTTTCTTGTGTTAGTCCAGTTCTTGCTCCTCTGTGTGAATGGAGAGTCGGTGATGATCCATTAGGTAGTTATCATTACCCTACTTTCATTGATATAACTACTTCAGCAGTATCATACTGCATTAATAATGACATTACTAAATTCATGTATAACAAGGCAGATTGGGAAAAATATTATTCAGATTCTGAAAGTTCATTTGAATATTTTGATTTAAATGTTTCATCTGACCCATTAGTATTATACAACCTGTTTTGTGAATCAATAGAAGAGCTTAAAATAAAATGTATTCCCAGGCGTAAAGAGGGTAAAAAGATAAACAAAGTGCCAGCACCATGGTGGAGCAAGGAATGTGCAGATGCGGTTGACAAATCAAAACAGGCTTTAGCTAAGTATAGGAAAGATTTTAATATAGACTCTTATATAGAATATAAGAAGATAGATGCTCTTAAAAAACGAACTTTGAATGAGTGTAGAAAAAATAGTTGGAAAAATCTCTGTTGTACATTGAATAGATATACTCCTATTTCAAGAGTATGGAATCTTATTCGTAAATTTAAGCGTATTAATATTAAAAGCCCATCACTTAATGATGAATTTATTCCTGGTTTTTTGAAAAAGCTTTCAAAATTATCTGAAGTTAATAATATAGACTTAGAAGGTATTTTTGAGTCAAATAACAATACGGATGCTGCAAATTTACTGTTGAAACCATTTAATTGGAATGAGTTTTGTTATTCTCTGGATTCAAGAAAAGATACTACCCCAGGACTAGATGATTTTCCATATTTAGTATTAAAAAAACTTCATAATGTAGGTAAACAAAAATTGTTAACAATTTTGAATCAGTTATGGTTACAACAGCTTATTCCAGAATCATGGAAAACTCAATGTACAATTCCTATTTTGAAACCTGATAAACCACCTGATAATCCTAACTCATACCGACCAATATCATTAACTTCATGCATTGGAAAACTATTAGAACAAATGATTAAGGTTAGATTAGACTACTATGTAGAAAAAAATAATATCTTACCACAGTTTCAGTTTGGTTTTCGTAAGGGTAAAAGTGCTGCAGAAAGCTTTGTCTCTTTAGTGGCAGATTTAAGGAATAGCCAGCTGGCGCGAACTACTACTGCATGCGTGTTCCTTGATGTCCAAGGTGCATATGATAATGTAGATCTGCATCAACTTGCTGCTGTTTTGGCTGACTTGGGGTTACCTGGAAAACTAATAAAATGCATTTTTAGTTTTTACAATGAAAGAAAACTATTTGTTAGGCATAATAACTTTCTTTATGGACCTGAAACTGTTAGTAGGGGTTTGATGCAGGGTGCATCCCTTTCACCAATTCTCTACAATCTTTACACTTCACAAATATTAAAATTCATTAATTCTGAAGCCAAAATTTTACAATTTGCTGATGACATTTTGTTGTATTACAGTAATAGAAATGTTCATTTAATTAATCGAGTGCTGAACTCTGCCTTGTTGCAGTTGCACAATTATTATTCTAAGATTCTTAAATTAAATATAAATAGTGATAAAAGTGCTTGTTTAGTACTTGGGGAGGGCAAAACAGATATAAATGTATCATATAATAATGAAGCTATTCCAAACGTCGTAGAAAAGAAATTTTTAGGAGTTATTTTAGATGAGAAGTTAAAGTTTCATATGCATATTAAATATATTAGCAAAAATGCTTTAAAAGGTATAAATGTTTTAAAATCATTAGCCGGTACATATTGGGGCTCAGAACCAAAAATATTAAGTTTGCTGTATAAGAGCATTGTGCGAAGCCATTTTGATTATAGTTCCTTAGCTTATATCAATGCAAATGCCAATCAACTTAAGAAATTAGATGTTATACAAAATATGGCTCTAAGAATCATAACTGGTGCAATGCGGTCTACACCAATAAATTCAATGGAAGTTGAGACATGTATTGAGCCTTTAGTGATAAGAAGGATAGGAGCAGCTGCAAAAATGTGTCTCAAAGTTTTAGCTAACAACAACTCAATAGTGTCGGATAGACTTTACTTATCAGATGAACTTTGTAGTAATTTGCCAGAATTTAATATTAGTCCAGATAATGTTATGTCTGGAAATGTACCTAAAATGTGTACCATTATGGCTCATGTTAAAAAACAATATCTTGTAAATATGCAGTATAGTGAGAACTGGCCAATATATTTACATTCATTTGACACAATTTTGTTGGATCCCATCCAATTGGACTCTCGGAAGATTAAGAATGTTAATGAGTTTAATGAGCAAATGGAGAGTGACCAATCATATAGGATCTATACAGATGGATCAAAATCTAATGATGGAGTTCATGCAGCTATGTATGATCCAGAAAAAAGCTCCTCGAGATGTTTCAAAATGCATGATGAGTGTAGTATTTTCACAGCTGAGGCCTATGCAATCTATTCATCTCTTTTGTACATTCAAAATATTTCTAATCATACTCAGTTTATCATAATATCCGACTCATTAAGTGTATTGCTTGCACTGCAAAATAATGATCTAACCTATAAGCAAAATTATATATTACTTAAGATAAAAGAAGTTTTACATAAGTTATACTCACTTTCAATATGTATCAAGTTTAAATGGGTTCCATCCCACCAAGGAATCACAGGAAATGAAGAAGTAGACAAAGCAGCATGTGGAGAATGGGATGAAGATCACAGAAGCATATTGCCAGTTCCGTTCACTGATATGTTCACATTGATAAACAAAAAGAAGAAAGAGATATGGGTTAATTACTGGTCAGAGATAAGTAAAAGTAAAGGCAGTTGGTACGCGGGTATACAGAAGACATTAAAGACTAAGCCCTGGTACCATGACGGTTGGGACAACATTGACAGAAGATTTACATCAATAATTAGCAGACTGAGGTTTGGTCATAGTAGAGTGCCAAGTCATTTGCATAAATTAAAGTTGTTATCAAGTCCAGAATGCAGAGAATGCGGACATGATCCTGGAGATATGCAGCACATTGTGTTTCAATGTTCAAAATACAACGTTAATAGACTGATTCTCGCCTCAAATCTCAATGAACTTGTCAATGTCAATGACTCTGTGCCACAGGAGCTACAAAGTTTATTAGTGGAATTTAAATATTACCGGAACATATTCAATTTCATTGTTAATTCCATTGGGAATATATAAAGTGTGAAGCCAAATTCTTTAGATAGTGTAATACAGTGCGTACAATAGTATAGTGAAGTGATTTCGTAAAATTTTTAAACAGAACATATAATTTTAGACTGGCTCAAAAGGACAATAACCCAGGGCCGTTAAACAACCAAAAAAAAAAAAAAAAAAAAAAAAAAAACAACGCTATGACATTGACACATGACAGCGCCATGGAAGGCGCCTTTCAGGTGACAAGGATCCTTATCTACGGTAAAAACAGGAGTTGCCAGGTATGTTTTAAATATTTACTAAGGTTATCCACTAACAGCTTCTTCATAAACGCTGTGTGTTTTAGAAGGGACATAATGTAAGGTTTGTGAACAAAACTTCAGGTGGGTTTGTCTATGTGTCTGTTTGTAACGATGTCTTGCCTACAACCGGAGGGGTAGGCAGAGATCACGAATTTCCATTTGCTGTCATCCTGACATTACATTCTTCATTTAATCAAAAACGTTAAGAGAGTACCTCTTAACGTTTTCATACCTAAAATAAGCACTAAACTGATTTGATTTAGAAATTAATAAATAAATTAGTACCCAGTGGCTCTAACATGACTATCCAAAATAAATTTATCCCTATGTGCATCTCTTTTTAAATATTATGAGACTAAGTAGTTAGATAGCACCATAGGAAAGCTACTAACAGTACTTAAAGCATAGGTATAGGATGCAGTTTTATTTATTAATATGGACTTTCACAATGCAATGCCCGAATGTAATTATTTAATTCCATACATTTAAAAATCTCCATTAAATACGGGAAAAACTAATCAACGTTTTGACTGACAACACTGAATTTACAATATTTTTTATCTATCTTATATTTTTATCAGTTTTCGTGTCAATACACGACAACACGAGTGCAAAAAATAAACTTGTGCATAGAAGGTAATTCCGGTCGCTTTTTTGTTTTATTACGACTTTCTATCGAATTTTTATTGAGCATTTACTCATTTTTCATTCTGTGTGTGAGGGACGTTGCCACACTGGACCCCAATTCTCGGGTCATGCGAGACGCTATCTCGCATGCCACATACGTCAAAAATGACAGATTTCCTTGGGATTTGACAGTTATTCTCGTGCGAGATGAATCTCGCATGAACCCAGAATAGGGGCCCTGGCCACTGAATGTCGTTTGCATGTATAATTTTTGTTTGTTTGTTTGGCTTCTGCCCAATGGGATAACTTTGCGAACGTCAAGGTTTGAGCTACAGGGTAATTGGGCATGGATAGTTGGACCTTTAAATAGTTGGGAAAAGTATTTCACTTCACTCTTTGATTTGTGGCTACTGTGCTACTTAAAGTATTTCGTCTATACTGCCAGCTGTCAGTTAAAATGTCTAACCTATAACCACGCATGCATGCAGATATAGTACTAAGATGACAGCTGTCAGAATTAACTTCTTAGGTGAATCGCCCCGTATAAGGCGGGAATTTCGAAAGGTTTACTGTTTATTTGTTGTGGCTAAATGGTGTGACTTTATCGATGCTAGTAGTTTTCCAGTGCCTAGTAAAACACTGTTCTGCTGCTGCTCAGTAAACGTTCACTGTGCTTAGCACGTTTACGTTTACAATATATGTATAATCATTTATTTCAAGAATCATTGTCTCATATAACCTGTTAGTACATACTTATCGCTAATGTTAGTAAACTATGAAATAGGTTCATGAAATACAATCTCAGAATAGAGAACATTTCTGATCCAACATCTACCTCGCAGAATGGACACTGCTCGGGAGATGCATTTCACAGCTATGCCTCATATACGGACAGTCCAAACTGCCAGCTATCGAGCGCAGGATAGAGTTGGGGCTGGCCCGCACCCGGCGCGCCAGGGACATGCAGCGCTTGCGCATTGTTGTATGAAAACAGTCTAATGGAAACAATTTCTTTGCTAATCCGCGAACCCAGTGTCAGCAATCGAGAAAAAGACAACGCCTGTGCTGAATACCTTATAAAAGAAATAAAACAAACAACACAAAACGCGACCGCAACCCAACCACCAACACCAAAAATACCACTCGACACGTGTTTCACCTCTCCACGAGGCATCATCAGGAGCTATTGACCTCTCGAACGTCGAGTTCGTCGAGTGGTATTTTTGGTGTTGGTGGTTGGGTTGCGGTCGCGTTTTGTGTTGTTTGTTTTATTTCTTTTATAAGGTATTCAGCACAGGCGTTGTCTTTTTCTCTATTGCTGACACTGGGTTCGCGGTTTAGCAAAGAAATTGTTACCATTAGTATCAATATGGACTTCCGCAAATTAACGCCTGAATCTATAAACTATTTGAAAACAGTCTACTCGCGCCTCCGCGGACATCCCCATTGTTTACGCCTGGCAGTGTTAGCGATGTAAGCCACATCCATGTCGTCAAAGACGTTACGGTAGTCTTGTGAGTGTGATTCGGACCGAAAGCGTGAGCGATGTAGACTGATTCGGAACACGGCCATAGTAAACTACACACGCGCCAAGCCGGGGGGGGGGGGGGGGGGTCGCTAGTAATTCTTTATACAATATAGTTATCCAATTTGAGTTAGGAAGTTCGTATTATCTACATCCTATCTACATCTATACTTCTACATCTTTACTAATCTACATCTAAACTAATAAAATAAAGAGGTAAACTTTGTTTGTTTGTATGTAGGGGGTAATCTCTGGAACTACTGCACCGATTCCAAAAAATGTATCACTAATAGAACGCTACACTATCCCTGACGGACATAGGCTACTAATTCCACGCGAACGAAGTCGCGTGCGTCCACTAGTCATTTAACCTGGAAATATTAATATAAGTGCTGATACATTGAAACCATGACTCTTTTAATAATTAAATTAATTAAGTACTTTTTCTTTCAGTGTTTTAATTCACCTCAAAAACTACGGCTTTCGGGACTGAACTCTGTATTCGAAGCTGAACTGAGTGAAGAAATGGACCCAACTATTTAAATTTTATAAAAAAGAATTTTCCAAATCAGTCCACCCCCCTTGAGTAATCGGGGAACATACATGAAATAAAAGAAAGTCCCGACGATTTGAGAACCTCCTCCTTTATTAAGAAGGTTAAAAATGAACTCTAGCATGTTATGTTTTAAAGCAGTGTTATTTCTTATAACATCGTGCAGTAGTTTGACCTGCGCAGGCGCAGAGTTTATCACTCTATCTTTGATGGGTGCAGCCTTAGTGGCAGGTGGTTGGTACAAATGGGACGTGGTGGAGAACTCGTATTGTCGGTTTACAGAATGTTGCAATGCGCATTATGTGCCATACAATATAGACAGTAAGTGCTAATTATGTTTGTCATAACTCATAAGCAATCAGCAGTGACAGGGATTTGGTTGAGACCACGAGATGTCAAGTAGAAATGGTATTATGAATGCGCCGTTTGGCTCGCGATACCAATTAAACTGTTCGAAAAATAAGTCTGAACTCTAAATCAGGCCCTGATTCTACAACAAAGTGTATACTCATTTACTATAATTTATTCCTATAGGTACTTAAAATAAGGTAAACAAAATAGTCACGTGAGGGAAATCAACCAATCAAGTCAATCTTTTGAATCTATGGAGACACAAATTGATTTGCCGAGTCATGTGACTTATTTTGTTTACCTTATTTTAAGTAAATAAAGAAATAAACTATATCTTTATTTACAGAATTAAAGCTGTCACTTTCCGAGCACATGATTGGGCAGCCACTTGTTAACGAGTTAAGTAATATTCTTAATGCTCACAAGGATGCTTACGTTAGCAAGACTAAGAGCAATAAGAAAGCCCTGGTCATCAGCTTGCACGGGTGGCCTGGAGTGGGCAAGAACTACGCGGCAACGATGATAGCCGAGGCTATATTTAAGAAGGGAATGGAAAGTAAATATGTTACAATGTTCATGGGGGATAAAGACTACAGTTGTGAAGACGAGCATCAAAAAAAAGTGAGTAAGGGAGGGACGCTTCGTCATATGAAATCATAGCCGTAAAAAACATTGATAAAGCCGGACCATTTAATAACCAACTGAAAGCCTTCTTAATCAACAAATGTTTCTATAGCTTGCACGAATACTTTAAAGATAAATGTGTATGACCACCTGATAGAAAGCTATTTTTGGGCTCCAAAAAATAGTTTTAAAGTCGGCATGTTCACGATAGCAAGTATTGCCAAATGAATAATAGTTTGTTAATTTTATAAAAATGCCTTATAGCCCCCTGATATTGCCGTGCTCTCAACAGGGCGTCACATGAACTCACATGTATACCTAGCTTAATTGTACCATCTTAATATGCCTGTAATGTGATATGCAACAAACTATTTTATTCTAGCTTACATAGCTCATTGCCCCGTTCAAGTTGACACACAATACAATATTAGTTCCTTTTAATATAATAAATGCGAAAGTAATAATGGTATGTTTGTTCCTTAATCATGCATTAAAGTCTAGACGGATTACATAATATTTGGCAAACATATACTCGTAGATGATGTCCTGAATTAAGAGGAAACACCAAGGCCCAGAGAATTGAAAAATAGGTATTTGTAAAATCTATTGCTGCCTCCATCTATCAAGCCTCCCCCCGCAGAGCGCAATAGAGACAGCCGCAGCTTGGACTGAAAATACCTATTTAAAGTACACAAAATCAACGATTCGTAGACCCCTGATTCCTTCTCCAAAACTTAACCGATTTAACTACTTTTTTCATTAAAAATTAAAGAAAGGCTTTGGCAGTGTTCCTATGTTTTTCTTTTTTTTATTAATCTAGTAAAATTTGTTTTCTGAATGTATGAACGCAGCCGAAAATCTGGCCAATTTTTTAGGTTTTGGAATGTTCATATTTCTTTTAATAATTAATTTATGAAAAAAAGGAAAACATCGATTTTTTGGAAACAAATTATTGCTCTACTGGCATTATCCAGAGAGGAAACAAGGGACGACGTTTGTATGGAAAAACGACCCTTGTGTTTCCTCTTAAAACGTAAGATAATTTATGCTTCGTAAAATGCATAGAAAATAATGTGACGCGGGAGAAGCCGTAAAAGCGCTTGATAAATAACATCTTCCAGAAAGACCTGATGGCGAAAGTATTCAGTATCGTGAAAAAATGCCCAGCGGCTCTTATAATATTTGATGAGGTCCAAGACATGTGCCCCACCATCCTGGATGTTGTCAAGCATATGGTTGCTAACTATCACGCGGTGGACGGCGTTAACTTTAGGTAGGTTGGTTTTTTTTAAAATAAATAAGATCAATTATAAACTCGTATCGCTGACGTAGGCAAAAATACCGCAAGGCTGAAATGGGACTGGGCTGGCCATATCTGCCGCATGCACCCAAATAGATGGGCATCGATTGCCACCCAATGATTGCCACAAGATGGTAGTCGGCGACGGGCAGGCCGAGACGGTGATAGCGGGATGATCTGGACGCATTTTCAAATGACTGGCCAGGGATTGCTAAAGATAGAGGGAACTGGAAATCCAAGGGAGAGGCATTTGCACAGCAGTGGGACACCATTGCAGGCTAGCAATATTATTATTATTTTATTATATACAGTCAACGGCCTTGTAAGCTATAGACGCTATACAATATCGAAACTCAAACATGGCACACGCCTCTTATGTCACAAAGTCCGCCATGGTCACGTTTTGGTAGAGTTTTAGGTGTGCTACGAATGTCATGTTCATGCATTATTTTCTAGTGTGGTTGATTGAAGTAATCAGCCTGTAATTGAGGTAATCTTTCCATGTTTTAGTTCTTTATCCAAGGGTTAAGATTATATAAGCTATCTCATAATACAAATAGAATAGAACCATTTATTTCAGGCTGCATAGGCCCATAGAAAAAATACCTTAAAGATTAACATACATATTTATAAAACAAAATATTAAAATTAGCACGTTACTTCAGCGACGTGTGACATAGTTTCGGGGTGTCCAGCAGCCGTCCGCGAAAACGACGGAAAGCGACTCCATTCGGCCAGAATTCCTGCTTCACGAAGGTCGACAGATGATCGGTCGGCACTCGCACCACAAAGGACGTGAAATTGACGTTGTGGCTAATACACGTGATATATTCCTGCCAACCCCTTGAAATGATACTCGGTACGGTCAGCCTCAGAAGTAGCTGAACATTTTAGTATCTGGTCACTGTCAGTGATGTGACAAATTCGAGCAACGCTCGTTTCGTACGCTACTACGACAAGGTTCACTTGCGAGTTGCGATTAAGTGACTAACATATTTATTTCTAACCTATTTCAGAGATAGCATATTCGTTTTCATCTCCCACATCGGTGGGGGTGCAATAGCGACAACTTTACTTGACTTATATAATAAACAAGTGAAAAGGGACGATGTTGAACTTCATAACTTCGAGCCTGTCATCAGGCAAGCAGCATTTTCCACTGGTATGTTTACTTAAAAACTTACTTTTTTTATGACACCCGCAACACCAATGTTTACATAGTATAAAACAGAGTTGCTATTCTTTTTTTTTTATAGTATAGGGGGAAAACGAGCAGACGGGTCACGTGATGGTAAGCAATCACCGCCGCCCATAGACACCTCCATTCGTTCCTGTTTGTCCTCATATCTTCGGCCGCTTCTCCTTCTAAACCACGCTTACGGATTTTGATACAGATTTGCACTGCACGTCAGGCGTGTGACTCGGTGACCCGACCGATTTGAAATATTAATATATATATGTAGTACTTAAATAGTTTTTTAAGTGTTATTGTACACTAACAATCTATGGAATCAGTTGTCTGAAAATAAATATTTTTTTTTGACTGTCATTTAAAGAAAATTTTAAACATTACATCCTCATTACGTTTTTGTTAGTAAATTGCTTACGTGTGAAGCCGGTGCGAATGGCTAGTTTAATTTAAGCGTTACTTTGCGGAGGTCCATTTCAACAAACTGGAACAAATTACCTTGCTACTCCAAGGCTTGCTCTTTGGTTAGATTAGCAAGGTAATTTGTTCCAGTTTGTTGATGTCTTATCTCCTAACTTGGTTACAGGTGGTTTAAGAAACGCGATACTAAAGAAACACCTGATTGATAATTACATACCTTTCCTGCCGCTGGAGAAACATCACGTCGAGCAGTGCGCGCGCGCAGAGTTTCGGATCAACGGGGTCTTTGACCCTTCCGAGGTCATGATGGAGTAAGTACACAAATGTTAAGCTTTAGCCTGCGGTCTAGCAAAGGATCATCATCATCATCATCTCAGCCACAAGAAGTCCACTGTTGAACATAGGCCTCCTCCGTGGATTTCCAAAGTGGCCGGTTGAAAGTGGCATGCAACCAGCGCCTTCCTGCCACCTGTATGAGGTCATCGAACCATCTTGTGGCTGGTCGTAAGCAATGGATATGGGTAATTAATTACAAAAGGACTTGTATACAGATGTGAAGCCAGTTGTTATTATAGTCAGCCAGCCGGTGAACAGCCGCTTTTTTCGCTGACCACGGTGATCACCTATAAACAGCGGCTGTCTACGGTTGAAAACATGTCATAAGTTTTATTGCAACCGTTTTATGTCCTTAGTAATCACTTGTTTTTATTATCACTTATCTTTATTTTTTTGTTTATCTACAATGTAGGTTCTACATACCTACTTTATACGTTACTTCAGATTGGATAAGCGCTCTTTCCTATTTCCTAGTTGCGTCGATGTTATTTTGAAATACTTAACTTTTGAATTTAATGCTTCATCTTACTCGGCCTGATCACATAATACCAAGAACATGAAACACAAAACGTCTATTGTGACTGTAAATATTGTAACACCTTTTTGTATTGAGTCGGATAAGCAGCTGGTTGTCAGTTGCTGCTTAAACTTTTTTTTTATAAAATAGGATGGCAAACAAGCAAGGGGGTCACCTGATGGTAAGCGATCACCACCGCCCATAGACACCCGCAACACCAAAGGGATTGCAGATGCGTTGTACACCCAGAGGGCTAAGATGGAATACCTCTTGTACCAGTAATTCCACCGGCTGTCTTGCTCTCCACGCCGAAACACAAAAGTGTAAGCACTGCTGCTTAGCGTCAGGATGAGCGAGCAAGGTGGTAGCGAAACGGACGGATCTTGCACAAGCTCCTACCACCCCCATGCATGTTGCCAATAGACGCTTTGATAGGGCTTCCCACTCGTTACCAGCTGTTGTTTGAGTCTGTTACGTTTAGAGTAAACTTTTTATTTTTCGCAGGGATGCAATGTCGGTAGTGACGTTTGGACCGACCGAAGACCAACCAATATTTGCCAACAATGGCTGCAAAAGATTTATCAAGCACGTTCCCTTTGTAATACAAAAGCATAATAAAACACGAGGGAAGTAAAAGCAAGTGTTAATAAAGATAAAATTGACTACCAACATTTTTTTCTAATTTTTAATACCTTAGGTTATCTGATCACCAGATAGAGTATAAATTACGCCTGATATACTTTTTAATGAAATGATTTAGTAGATGTCACAACTCATGAAACGATTTTATTCGCAGATGACACCACAATTTTAATAAAATGTAATAATATTAACAATTTTGAAAATGACATTAATGAAACTATAATTAAAATTATACAATGGCTCAGCGACAATAATTTAAAGGTTAATTATAACAAAAACAAAAATGATGCAGTTTCATTCAGCTAGAGCAATTTCTCCTAACTTAAATGCTAAATACGATAACACAGAAATAGAACAAGTAGATTTCGTCAAGTTTTTAGGTATAACACTAGATAAAAATTGCAACTGGAAGCTGCATGTAGAGGAGGTTTGTAAAAAAATAAATAGCTTTGTGTTTGCGTTACGACGTCTTAGAGGGGTCGCTTCACTTGAAATAGCCATGAATGCGTACCACGGTTATGTCGCTTCTATTTTACAATATGGTCTTTTACTCTGGGGAAACTCAATTAATGTAAACAGTGTTTTATTAGTACAAAAAAAATGTATTAGAGCTCTGTGTCAGGCAGGATATATCCAGCCATGTAAACCACTTTTTAAAAAACTTAAGCTACTCACACTACCTTGCATGTACATAAAGCAGACTGTATTATTTGTAAGACAATCCCCACAGTTTTTTAACGTTAATAAGTCGACAAGGCAGAGAAAAGTACCCCAAAGATCAGAACACAGATTACGAGCTCCGCTATACAAACTTGCTATGGTGAAAAAGAACGCCTATTTTATGACAATAAAAATATATAGTAAGTTGCCTGATGACATAAAAATTTTGACAGATTGTATGTTTAGACGTAAGATCCATGAATGGCTAATGGAAAATGAAAATGAAAATGAAAATGAAAATTGTTTATTGAGAACAAAATACGAAAAATACAGTAGGTAATATCCTATGGACCCCAAACTAAGCTGAGCCTGTATCTTGGGACCCAGCGAGTCGGTTGACATTGTGAAACATTTTATTATTCTTGAGTACTTACAATATTACATGAAGCCAAAAAGAAAATAAAAATCCAAAATAAATAAAACAAAATTGTAAAGTAAGGAAAGAAAAGGTATCTTTCACGCAAGGACGTGTATGTGTGTGTGTGTGTGTGTGTGTGTGTGTGTGTGTGTGTGTGTGTGTGTGTGTGTGTGTGTGTATGCGTGTGTGCGTGTGTGTGTGTGTGTGTGTGTGCGTGTGTGTGTGTGTGTGTGTGCTGGTATGAAATGCGGGTGGTAGAAGAAGGAAGAGTGTGTGGTACTGGAATAGTTCTAACAGCATATAACAAGTAGTTCCTCCGTTTCAACGTATGACAGCGTCATCAACCATTTCTTGACGATCTTCTTTACAGCAGTGGTCCTAGAATTCAATATATTTACAATTTTACAAACTTTGTTATTAATAAAAGGATGCATGAAAGATGGAGAGCGCCTAGCGAAAGCAGATCTGGCTCTTGGGACAGGGACTCTGTATACCCGTTTATTCGGCAGCTGTTCATACAACGAAGAGTCAGCGAAAGACGCAGAAATCACCCTGTGAGTGCGTAGTACCGCTCTCAGTAGAAACAACTGTCTGACTCTGAATAAACCGGTTTCCTTATACAGAGCGTCTGTAGGATAACGAAAAGGTTTCCTGAGCATGACTTTAATTACTGCACGCTGAGCTCTTTCAAGCTCCAACAAGAATGTCTTACATGCGCCGCCCCACGCCGAGACACAATATTGAATGACAGACTGGCACAACGCGTGATATACCACAAAGAGCAAGTTAGAAGGAGAACAGTCGCGTAACCGCTTTACCAAATATATCAGTTTTCTAACTCTCTTTGTCAGTGTACTAATATGCTCTTTAAATGAGAGATGTTCATCAACAAGCAGCCCCAAGTACTTGACCGAAGCACACCTTTGAACCTGACAACAGGAACAGGGACGGTCTACGTTACCACATGTGTGTGCTGGAGGTGCAGAAACTACAGTCTTAGAGAATGGTATATAAAATGTCTTTTCTACATTAAGCGTTAGCAAATTTCGATCGAGCCAGCCAGAAATCACAGACAGCCCCTCGCAAGCCCCCAGATAAGTCTTCTCCCATGAGCTACCACTAAATAACACTACAGTATCATCAGCGTAAAAATGTTATTATTCAATCAAAGAATTTTTAAAAGATAATTTGATTATATAATTTTAAGATTCCAATTTACTCTTGTTTGACATATTATATGAAATTGACATACCTACTTAATTATACTTACCTACTTATTTCAATTTAATGTAAATTTATTTATGATTTGCACGCCGACAAACGGCAGAATTCATATGTTCTTTATAAATGTACCTACCATCTTATTTTGTACTTGATTTCTAGCAAATAAATGTATTTGAATTTGAATTTGAATTTTAGGGTTCCGTACCTCATATAGAAAAGACAGAACCAGTATAGGATCTTTCGTGTGTCTGTCTGTCCGTCTGTCACATCCAATTTGCTCCAAAACTACTGGACCGATTGAGCTGAAATTTTGAACACACTTGTAAGGGTAAAACTGGTCTTCTGTCTGATGTACATACTCTACGATGTTCTCGACCTTCGTAGAGTAATGCAGTCCGACGAGACAGATGACGCATTTGTTCCTCTGGTTCATGCTTATTGGTTAGTTTAGGACGCTTTATATGAGCGACAAACGCAAGCGTGCTATAGTCTCAGCACTGGTGAAAACTTCCATCTTTTGTTGATTAGCCGCAACTTTTATCCATCATCATCATCATCTCAGCCACAAGAAGTCCACTGTTGAACATAGGCCTCCTCCATGGAAATCCAAATTGACCGGTTGGAGGCGGCATGCAAGCAGCGCCTTCCTGCCACCTGTATGAGGTCATCGGACCATCTTGTGGCTGGTCGTCCTACGCTGCGGTTGCCAATACGCCAATACTGACTTTGTATATGGGGACAGAACAGTGACTGGACAGGACGCAGCTAATGCCTTTGCCGAGTACTTTGCTTCTGTATTTCAGAGTGAAGTGCCAATTCTAGACGCTGAGGTGGCAGCGCAAGTTTGTACTGGTCGGGGTGCGGATGCGGCGCGTGTCGCTGTTGATCGGGTGGATGTTTTGGATCTGCGTAGAGCGGCTAGGCGCCTCAGGTTGCGCTCATCGGCTGGGCCAGATGAGATTCCATCTTTCTTGGTGAGGGATTGTGTCTGCTTTTGAGGTACCTCTCGTGCATATATGCAATCTGAGTCTGAGAGGAGGCGTATATCCAGCTTGTTGGAAGACTGCCAGAGTTACCCCCGTGCCGAAGGGTGGATTAGGCTCGGATGTCACTTCTTTTAGACCTATTGCTGTGCTGCCAGTTTTTGGCAAGTTGTTCGAGTCCATGTTGGAAAGGCGAATCAGTCAGCAGATTGCAGGTCGACTTAATGATAGTCAGCACGGCTTTCGCCGTGCTCGTTTTACGTTGACTAATCACATTGATTTTGTGGACTACGTCACCACAGAAATGGATGCTGGTAAACGAGTTGATGCTGCCTATTTCGACTTCAAGAAAGCATTTGACGTGGTTGACAATGACATATTGCTCAGAAAGTGTAGTGTTCTAGGATTTACGCCTGTTCTGCTAAGACTTCTAGCGAGCTACCTTCGAAATCGTAGTCAGTATGTCGAAATTTCGATCTACCAATGATAAAGTAGAATTTTACGCGCGCTAAACTCTTGCGCTTTTATTGGTCTATCGATTTCGTAACAACATGGCGGCAGCCCGTGCGCCAAAGTGTACGAATTGTGTAAGCGGGACAAAGCTAAGAATGCATAGCAAGCAATACTCTGCCAGTTGCGCTTGCAAATAAAGTACAATATGGATAATTCACACGTTCGGCTACTTACTGTCGGAAACCGCTCTGCGCTTCTCTGCGCAAACGAATACTGCCGATGCACAATATATTTTTTGTAAAACTGTACCTAGGACTTTTTTATTACATAGTACTGATATGCAACGTGAGGCAGGTGGAGCCGAGCGGGACTGACCACAAATGTCAAATGCAAACAGACTAACAAAAGCCGGACTGGCCGGACACCATCTAATTAACGATTTTTTTTTATAGTAGAGGGGGCAAAAGAGCAGACGGGTCACGTGATGGTAAGCAATCACCGCCGCCCATAGACACCTGCAATATCAACAGAATCGCAAGCGCGTTGCCAGCCTTTAAGAAGGGAATAGGCTCGTTTCTTGAAGATCCCTAAGTCGTATCCATTTGGAAACACCGATGCTGAAAGTTGATTCCACAGAGCTGACGTACGTCTTAAAAAGGTGCGCTTAAAATGCACAGTGGTTGAACGCCAACCATCCAGGTGGTGAAGATGAAACGAAAGCTTGTTTCGAGTTGTGCGGTGATGGAATTTAGCTGCTGGTATTAATCCAAACAATTTCTCGGAACACTCCCCATGATATAGGCGATAAAATATGCAAAGGGATGCGACATCCCTCCGCAGAGCTAGTGATTCGAGCCTATCAGATAGCACCCGGTCGCCGACGATTCGAGCCGCTCTACGTAGCCGGACACTCATTCAAAAAGCCTAACTATGTCCGGCTTTATCCGGACGCCTGGCAACGCTAACTACATACATAGTATAAAGTCACTATCCGTCCCTTTCTGTCTTTATCTCTGCGGCCCCTTACTCCTTCTAAACCACGCAAAGGATTTTAGTACAATTTTCACTGTCATTTAGTGATATTTTTACTAAAGGTTTTTTTATGTCAATTACATCCTTGCACCCGAGCGAAGCCCGGCGGCTTGCTAGTAGTGTGATAAATTAAACTTAAGCGGATACATTAGGACCACTGAAGTCTTCAGCAACGAAATTAAGGCAAATACCAAGGAAAAATTATAGATTAGCCAAGGCAGCCTCGCTATCAAACAGATACGCTATCGTTATCGTTGGTTTATTGGATGCATTCTATTGTATTTTAGTTGATTTCAAGTATTCTGTTAACAAAGTTCAGAACAGTGAATAAATTGTGACACAGTGTGGACTCAGTGATGACGCTGAAACGTACTCTTGAGACGTTAAGGCACTTATAATTTATTTGGAATAAAAGTAAGGAAATATGAGCCGGTACATAAAAATGGCTATGGAAGATTTGGGCTATGAGACTTCAGCATCAAATTTTATGAATCAGTATACATCACCACAAATGCACTCCAATTCTAAAGCGCAAACTACAGACCAGAACATAGTTTTATTGGAAATGTATTCTAGTTACATTCCCAAAAATAAATTACATGACTCCGAAGAAACTGAAATTAACGTCGCAGGTGTAAAATTAGATGAAAATGACAAATTAAGACAAATAGTAAAGCCATCAAACAATCCAAGTATTATTTATAAATTGAAAAAAAGTGATGGAACTTCCCAGAAAATACTGGAAGTACAAACGGAAAGTGTTAAATTGTCACTTAGGGAAACTAAACTTAGTGCATCAGTTGTTGAAAAAACCGACAAACATCTAAGCTGCACTAATGCCAATGAGAAACCAGAAGGAGAATTTCAGACAAACAGCGTATTAAATCAAACCGGAATAAAAAATTGCGACGTTGAAATGTACAAACAAAGATTTAATAATGAATCGACAGAACATAAGAATGCAGCTGCTAATTATGCCTCAAATGACAAGTCCAACAAGATAAGAGCTAATACTGAAATAGCTAAACCTATTTTAATAGATAGTGATGAAAGAGTTAAGAAACAACCCTTTCTCGATAAAGATGCAGATACTTACGGATTGGAACGCTTTAAAAAAAATAAAATGAAAATTTTTAACCATGAAAAATTCTTAGATGGAACAGTTAGACTTGGCACTGCTCAAGACGAGGCTACTTTAAGGGAAACGTTCGAGAAATTCCGATTTGAAGTGGAAACACATACAGATCTTGATAAAGAACAATTGCTGACGGAAATGCGACAATGTAAGTTAAAATATGAACGCTTTATGAACGATTATCACACATACTTAATACATTTATCGGCACTTAAATGCGATAATAAACTGTTTACCTCGACGTATTGTCTGCTCGTGACCACGGCCGCAGCAATGCCGCCGAAACGTCGAGGTAAATAAATCAACAGTTTATTATCGCGTTTAAGTCCCGATTAACGTAATAATAATAATAAGCATGTAAGGGGCCCATCTAGCGTAGGGCGAGTCACCGTCTGCCAAGATCACTTTTATTTGAGACATTTTAATTTGGCAGACGTCTGGATGTCTCACGCAATAAATAGCCCTGTCGTTAGTCCATTGTTTTCCCCCCTGTGGCCCTAACATGACTGGCCAAGTTTAGTTTATCTCTATCTGCGTCCCTTTCTTATGACACTAGTTAGACAGAGACACAGGGAGGGGTTAAACTAAACCTGGGCTGTTATGTTAGGGCCGCTGGCGGGGGCTGCGTCTGCTCATATCCCTATGATGCGGGCAGGGACAGCATCCGCCCGGTGTACCAACACATTCCATTAAATTGTCTAAAGGGCCTCTACGTGTTGGCTTCGGCTCCGCGCACGCCTCCCAAAGGTCCGGGGCACTCAATAGTGACGGGACAATTCCCGTGAATGGGAAAGACATACATAGTAATAAGTACCTATGATAAAGCTTGTTTCGACACAGAAGTATTAAGTAGCTTGTCTTTCAGGGTTCCGGACCTCAAAATGAAAAACGGAACCCTTATAGGATCACTTCGTTGTCGTCACACCGTAAGAGCGTTAGTTACTAAAGTACTTATACATAATTCGATATTTTATGTTTATTATTGATGAGTTATATCAAATGAATGTTATTAAATATCCAATATCTTATCTTGATAGAAATATATCTTTCTTCAAACCGTAAACGGCTACTGGGTATAGGAACTATAAAACTATATGCTTAAGTGTGCGTGCGTGCGTGCGAATGTGTGAGCGTGTGTGTGTGTGGGTGTGTGTACTAGGGTTGCCAACATTATTTGGGTTGAATATAGTATTTTTGAGAATAAGCTAAGAAAATATAAAGTACGCTTCAAAAGATTATAGTACTTTTTGAAAAAATTAAAAAAAGGCAATGGTGTAAGATTGTTATCTATTTATCTGTTCTATCTATTATAATAACGCGACTAGTGCTTGATTTATAGTATATTTGCGTACTATATATTAGTTCAACAGTATATAGTACGGAGAGCCGAAATATAGTAAAATACTATATAGTATAGTACGTTTGGCAACCCTAGTGTGTACGTGTGTGTGTTTGTTATACACTTGACCAATTAAACCAATCACACATCGATGAAGTGTCACATAAAGTACCTAATATACGTAATGTTTGTATTCCAGTCGGCCAGCAAAAATTTGATGATTACGGGTGCATTTGCGTGGCCATTATGACCCACGGCAGCGACCACGGGTATCTGAAAGCAAGTGACGTGAGGTACAGCGAACAGGAGGTCTTCGAGTGCTTTAACACAGAAAAGAACACCTCGCTTGTGGGCAAGCCTATTATATTCCTAATTCAGGTGAGACAGATACTACAGACACGAAAGTAGTACCACAGAATATATAATAGTACTAACGTACAGAAACTTCTCTTTTACGACCGCGATTAAACAAATTCCAACTTTATTCGCACGCTTAAAAAGTAGAGTCCGACCGAAACTGGTTTTCCGGCCGAAACCGAAACCGAATATTCGGCCGTGGCTTCAGTTTCGGCCGAAACTGAAACTCACGTGGTCAAGTATAAAATTCCTAAAAATACTGAAATCTGGTGCATTTTATTCATTATTCTACTATGAAATGAAAATGAAAATTAAAATTTTATTTTGCAAGTAGGCCGTATAGGCTCTTTTACATGTCTGAATCTACTAGCGCTTCGGAAAATGGAAGATACTACTGAGAAGAAACTAAGTTGTGTTGCTACAGAGCTATCCGATCGGCGCACGACAATTCCCGAACAAGGCCGCCAGCGTCCGCCAAAGCGTTGCCGCGAGAAACGAAGTTAGGCGAGCGTGCACAACTTCCGAAATCAGTTTCGGTTTCGGCAAAAGTTTCGGCCAATTTTGGCCGAAACTGAAACTGTCGCCGAAACTTGGTTTTTGGCCGAAACTAGGCCGAAACCGAACTTTCGGTCGGACTTTGTTAAAAAGTTCGTATTACTTCTTATACCATGCGCCAGGCGGAGCAAGCCAAAAGGAACACGCCGCCCGCACCCGCCTTCCCCTCGCTACTCGTTTTCAATTATACACTGACACGGCGGGGGCGAGCGAGCGAGCGCGCGGCTAGCCGACAACCTACTGCGATTTGCCTATGCCATAGGCAAGGCGGTCGAGCGTACCTACAGTGCGGAGTGGAACCCCCCTGGTAGTAGGTAGGCTCTACAAGTCATTCTGTGTACCACTGCACTGGCACCGCAATGGGCACGATGACTAAAATTCTTCTTGATTCAAAATTGAAAGAACCCATGAAAAGAAAAAAAACTGTCTTTTGTTTGGTATACGATCACTTTGTTGAAATATTGCGAATATAAAACGATGCAACGCAAGTCACGCCTTGGTCACTCATGTAATCTTGCTTGTAAGTGTATAGATTGTGCAACTAGATTACGTTTATTACAATAATAATATTTTTATATTTTACTACTCTACAGATGTTACAGTTATAAAATATGTGCAGTAGGGGAAATATATTCACGTACCACCTTAGAGCCCTATCACAATGACGCGATGCGGTAAACGCCAGGTTATGTCATACAAAATGTCACGCGTATGTCTCTTCGACTAGGTTCTACGGTGGTACATGTTTCAATTTCCTTGACTGTACAGTCAAGGAATTTAATTCCCTACCCATTTCGTTGAAATGTCGTCTGACATTCGCAATGCATAAAGGTCGATATGTCAAACTAACGTCTTGCTCCATAGCTCTTATGGTGACAGTTTGCTATATGCTATTGAACCTTAGGTGGGTTACAAATTTAATTCCTTGACTGTACCTATGCCACAACATTTATTTTTACATGAAATTAATAAAATAAAACTCCACTTTCAAAACATGTATTACGTAATAACGCAAGTACGCGTTTTCAACAGCCGCAAGTACGGGTTTTTAACAAACGATGAATGGTTATATTAATATTATATCTAAAAAAACATAGTATGTACCTACACAACTAAACTAAACAACTAAACGATTACATATTTTATTTGCGACACTTGCAGTAGAAACTTTGGGGCCGTGACCCAATCATGTGGCCGCGCGCGCATGAATACGGATTATACGATGAACAGAAATAGTATACAGTAGGATAGTCTTATACCTAAACCCGTCTTTGTTTGAAGTGCAACTTCTGAACTTGTATCATTAATTATTCTGTGGCAGTAATCAATCTTATTGATAAGAACCAGAGTGGGGCAAAACTTATCTACAAGTACCCGGCCAAAAAGATTGCACATCGGTCCTTGGAAAGAGACTCGGCTAATTTCGGCTTCATAGAGTGTTGTCACACACTACCTATGTGACCAGTGTGACCATATGTGGCAGGATCCTGCCTTTTTGGCAGGATTAGACCGTCATTTTGACTTCTGGCAGGATCGGTTGAAGTTTTCGAAATCTGGCAGTATTTGGCAGGATAGCAATATAAGCTGGCACATTTGGCATTATAGCCTTAGATTGGGTTCACAATAAGCATTTGCGAGCGAGAAAAGCGCAAAACACGGCCATTGATCAACCAGAGACAGCCATTGCCGTGTTTTTGCGTTTTTATCGCTCATAAACTCTAATTGTGAACCCAGTCTTATAGGAGTAGGTTGCAGTATCGACATTAGAAAAAAATAAACTTAAAGAACTCTGTTTTGGCTTAAAGTTTATAAATATTCTTAGTTTTTGTCGTCTATGGTTTTGGGGATTTCCCTTAGCATTTCTTACTGTATTTGTAGCTCATTCAATTTTCAACTGTCACTTGTTTTCTTAATTAGTCGGAAACACTACACATTTATTTCCATTTAAGATTTCGTGTTTTGCTGATTTATCATAAAACGCAAATATGAAGGATTATATCGCCCAGAGTGGGAGCAGAATCCGGTACTTTCGTCCTCCGGATAGCTAAAGTGAAAGATGAACATTTTGTATTTTGTAAAACATGTAACTCGAAATTGGTGTCTAGGTTGTGTGTAATAATTTTATTTCTTCCCTTTTTTCTCCTTGAATTTAATTGTCTTAAGTAATAGTATAAAAAAATATGTGTGTATCAATTTTAAATCTTAAAAATATTTCGGCAGGTTTTCGACATTTTGAGCATAGGAGTTTGGCAGGATTTGTCAGTTTTCTTGCCTAAGTAGGGCAGGATCTCTAATTTGAAGTTGGTCACACTGTATGTGACGTTCGTCAGTCGTTGTACAGCTCCTGTAGGGTACGCACGCATTTAGTTGAAAATATATAATATAGAGTTGTTGAAACCCTTCGACTTTAAATTGTACGATGACATCTTTAGGAAAAACAGGAATACCTTTAGGTCAGCCACGCGCAATTATTTACAACGTTTATAATTATTTTACAACCGAAGCCGATAGATTAAAAAAAATGAGGATGACAATGTAAGTTATTCAAAAAGATTCAAGGGCGAGTTGCTAATGCCACTGGAATTTCAAAACGAACTTTAAACAATATATTAAACAAAGTCAGTACTGCGACATCTTCCACTTCAGTTAAGTTCACCACTCCGAAAAAAGGGAGTCAAAAAGGCAATTTAGATATGGACAATTTTGATTATGATGTTGTTACACTGATAGACTAGTAATAAATACGGCTGATAGTGACACTAATATTGACCTCATTGAGAGCACAGAAAGTGAAATGGAAGGAGTTGAGAATTATTGAAATTTTTGGTTTACAATACTTATTGAAAAAATTGGTCTATTTTATTTTATTTCAAATTAATACACAATTAAACTACCCTTTTTTTGGTAGTTGCAATAACTCTCTATAGATATTCAAAGTTTACATGTCATCGATTTGACGTAAACTAGTTAGGTCCATAAAGTGCAGTATTTATTTCATATGAAACAACACTTAATAAATACGATGATTGATGAACGGTCGCCAGCGTTCGGAAATCTTCGTCAACAGCCAAATGTCTCTTTCCAAAGACCGATGTGCAATCTTTTTGGCCGGGTACTGTATCTATAAAGAATCGATAAGATAACTAAATTAATCGTAAATAATCAGTCTTTTGTTATTATGAATTTATCTAGATGAGTTTAAATTCCTGTCTATTTATTAACTAGCTGGGATTTTAAATAATAGATGAATGTTAGAAGTACATTTTTTTTATACAACATAGGAAGGCAAACGAGCAAGTGGGTCACCTGATTGTAAGTGATTACCACCTCCCATAGACACACGCAACACCAAAGGAATTGCAGATGTGTTGCCAACCCAGAGGGCTAAGATGAAATATCTCTTCCACCAGTAATTGCATCGGCTGTCTTGCTCTCCACGCCGGAACACAGCAACAGTTCAAGCACTGCCTCTTAGCGGTAGGACCGTATTGCAACGCCGTCGTCACTTCTACTGGACTACGACACGGCGCAGGAATATAAATAAATATTGTCATTGTGGTAGCGCCACACTGTAGTCAGTATACTGACTGCAGTAGAAATGGACCGGCTCGATCTGGGCAGTACCACACTCTCACGGTGTAAAGTACAGCCGGCGTAAAGAAATAGTTTGCTACTGCGTTTCGTACGGTGGCTGAAAGATTCGGAGGCCTACAGGGGGGGGGGGGCTGGGGCTAATGGATGATAACGGGTCAGCGATTCTCTTGGGATCGATTTGGTTATCAGTCACGTCGACTAGACGCTTTTGTAGCTCTTTAAAGAGATTATGAGCGCCTGGACCCCATGGACCGAGGGTCTTGACACCGACTGCTACGAAATTGTAACTAGAGCCGAGACCTTGATATTTATTTATCTTCTAAGCTTCGGCCGTACATATGGCTCTACATATGGTTCCCTGATGGTTCCCTGAAGGTGTGAAGCGGTCAGAGTGTCTACGCAACACTGAAAAAAAGGGACAACCGGACTTGTTTGGTTACTAGTGATTTTGGTTAATGGTAATCAAAGTTCGCTTAAATTAGCAAAACTATTTGCTACTGATAATTTACAAGTCAAGAGTTAGGTAAGGTGTAACAAATAGTTCGGTAGTCACGTTTTTTATGTAATAGGTAACAAAACTTTGGTTAGGAGTAACAAACTGTTTTTTTCAGTGAAGTTGCGTCCCAGACCAGCACCCGACCCAACCTCCAGGGAATCAATGTCATCCCATCCAGCCTCTTGCCATCGTCCCTCTTTTATGTCTATAGAGTTTAAGGACCAAACCGCTGCTTAAAGTACGGAGACGGTACGGAATCGCAGTGACGCATCGTATCCGTACCGTTTTTATGCGTTTTTTAATCAATTGAATGCGGTAAAGTCGTGACGTTTACGGCACGTCACTGCCATTTCGTACAGTCAGCGTATTTTGAGCCGCGGTTTGGAGGGTATGCGATAAAAACGGTACGGATACGATGCATCACTGCGATTCCGTACCGACTCCGTATTTTAAGCAGCGGTTTGGTCGAACCTTTACGTCTAATTTTCAGGCTTGTCGAGGCGAGAAGTTTTCCATCGCAGTGCCGGTTCAGTCAACGTGTGATGGTCACCAGATAGAAGCGGATACTGATATCAAAAAAGAAAGCACCTACGAGTCGCCAACCGAAGCAGACTTGATCATATTTCATAGCTGTTTTGTCGGAAAAGCTTCAGGCAGGTTAGTTCAAAAACAGTCTCTATAGACTGTTGTGTGAATTCTTTTTTGCAAAAGTGCTGTTTTAAAATAAATAAGAACTACTGACAAAGATAGATATTACAAATAAATAAAGTCATTTTAGTGTAATCTATTGGAAAAGGGGTATTTATATATATTTTATTGTAGCACTTTTGCAAAAAAAGACTTACTAAAATTGTTTTTAATATTTCTCATCTATAAAAAAACAAGGTATACTAGGTATTTAAACAGAATCCCAAAATGTATCTATTCTAATGCATCATCATTCCGAATTTTCAATTTGGCGACTGTTTGGAACACATTTGTTTACCTTTAGATAGGTTTAGAATAAAATTATACACTTTATTGTGAAGAACTTAACCTAATAAAAATAAATGTATTAGGAATAGAACATCTATTAGGATAGCTGTTCCCTCAAGCGTTAATCAAGTGTTAATTTGGAGTCTAGGCCAACATTGCATAAATCCAATCTTTTAAATAAGTACTTACATACACATGTAAGTAGGTAATTATTAATCATCACAGTCAAGTACCGGCTACGCGGCTTAAGGGCCGCAACATTTTCTCAGAAATCGCAGATTTTCATTACTTAAAAAGTTCTTTCTCTGATTAAATTTATGGTGTACATTTTCTACATGCCTATCATCTACATCACTGTCTTATTGAAAATACAGTTTCGCAGTAACGCAATACAGTCAGACAATCGCAGTAGAAATCATTTTGGTAACGCTAGAGACATCCAAAGCGTGTATAGACAACGCAACGAATCTTGAGGTCACGCACACTGCTGCATGTCATGTGCGTACTGCGTAGCGTTGCTGAACTATCGATAATTTGACTATCGATAGTTGACCTCGAAAAATAGTCACAATATCGATAGGCCTATCGACAGTATCGATGCTATTGATAGTATTGATGCTTTTCGATAGTATTGGATTTAATGACTATCGATATTACCGATACACACCGTGGACGAACGTAGGCTGATGATGATGATGATGATATTACCGATACCGTCCTAAACATGTTGATCAGCAAAACTTCTTTTTTACAGAATGGTGGGTAAAGGCACCTGGTTCATACAAACAGTCTGCGAGCAGCTAAACCTGTATGGTTCCACTGAGCACTTGGAAGATATTTTTAGAAGTGTTAGAAGGATCATCGCCCTGGAGAAGGGTTCCGAATATACCAAACAAATGCCAGTCGTCACTACATCGTCACTGAGACAATTGTATTTATTTAGAAACGAGGATTCTGGGTCAGAAAGGATAGATTATAATCTCAACATTAAGCGGAGTGTTAGAGAAACTCAACAGAAAATTGATGCAAATCTTGATGTACCGATAAATAAGCTGTATGTTGACACTGAGTACTATTTTATAGGAGCAGCGCTTACAGTGCTTACAGTAGCGTGTTCCATTCTAATAAACTCTTCGCTTGCCAGTCAGTATGTATATTTCTTTACGAGCGCCTTTTCAATTTTAACCGGTTTTATGTTCGTTTACTTGTATCACTACAATGTTTCATGGCCTAAAATAATTGTAATGTTACCATATCTCTTCATATTTTTAAATATTATCGGTATTAACGATACATGGTCACTATTTTTGGGTAGAGGGCAACAGCAAGTATCGAAAGTCGAAAACTTCGAGTTCTCTGAGCTCTTCTAACCAATTTCTATTAGCATCTGGCTGTAACTCGATCTCCTTAGTTTATTTTACCCTTCCTTGCAGCTTTGTTTAACTACACTGAAAAAATAGTTATGTTACACGTAACCGAAGCTTTGTTACCTATTACATAAAAAAAGTACCTACCGAACTATTTGTTACACCTTATCTAACTCTTGATTTGTAAATAAGTTTTGTTAATTTAAGCGAACTTTGATTACCATTAATTAAAATCACGAGTAACCTAACTAGTTCGGTTGTCCCTTTTTTTCATTGTAGTGTCGTAAGACTTTTGTGGGACTTTTTTTCTTAGAATTTAGTTTTTGTTGTATATTTGATAAATAAATAAATAATAATAAAATAAAGAAAGGGATGAACAGAGAGTTTAATTGAACTTTGACGGTCATTTTGATTATTTCTATAACTTGTATATATGTATGTATGTAAATTCTTTATTGTACAAAAAACATAAATTAAAAAGAGAGATACAGTGATGTACAAAGGCGTACTTATCCCTTTAAGGGATCTCTTCCAGTTAACCTTTGAGTGTGTGAAAGGAGTATCATAGTAGGGACAGACAAAGAGCAAGAGCTAAAAAAAATAATTAAATTAACATATAATAAACTAAATAATAAACTTGTAATAGTACCATAGCAATAGTAACAGCTTTTTTAATATAAAACTACCGTGAGACTCGGATATAATAATAAAACGGATCACTCACGTATTTTTAAGTCGAGATATGCCCGACATGTTTCGGACCAGTCCGTGCTCCTTAATCATGAGCCGCCGCGGCGTTGGCGCGACAACGACCGGGCATTTCTCGACTTAAAAATACGTGAGTGATCCGTTTTATTAATAGTAACAGGGTTGAATTATTTTTTGTATTAATTTGACAGTTTTAATTTTAATTATTAACTTAAGTATTGTGTCTTAGAGCTGTTGAGTGAACGTCGTACTGGAAAATTGTTTAAACTTTCACGATTTTCACACATACACAGGTATTACGTATATAAACACGTATTAACGTATGTACGTATGTACGTAAACTCTTTATTGTACGGTCAACCTCAAGAGTGCAATTTTTGAATCTCACCAGGTGACTAGAGCTCACCAAAATGGCCGCATTTCTATGAAACACGGCCATTTTGGTGAGCTTTAGCCACCCGTTGAGATTCAAAAATGGCACTCCAGAAGTAGCTAAACATTTTAACACCTTGTCGCTGTCAGTAATGTGACAAATTCGAGCAACTCTCATTTCATGCGTTACTACAACAAGGTTCTTAAGTGTTTGACTGTACTAATAAATACCACCATGAAATCATTTATACCTCGTCCTCTTTACTCGTGACCACGGCCGTTGCAATACGGTCCAAGTTTCGAGGTAAAAAATAAGCAATACTTGTTTATTACCACGATGTAGGTCCTGATGTATATACCTAATGATTGTTTTCATTTGACGATTTCAATATAAATTCATGTAACTTGACATTTATGCAATTTATAATGAATGAATTTATATTAATTCCCGCGACACCATGCCCTCAACGACATTGTCCGCAGGGCCCTCATTTCGGCAAACGTGCCCTGTGTGCTTGAGCCTCCTGGTCTGTGCAGATCTGATGGAAAGAGGCCGGACGGGCTGACTCTGGTGCCCTGGAAGAACGGCAAGTGTCTGATATGGGACGCTACGTGCGTCAGTACTGTTGCCGCCAGCCACCTGAGTCGCACCGTTCACTCTCCGTCAGCAGCTGCGGAAGACGCCAGTGCAAGGAAGAGGCTTAAGTACGCAGCCTTGGAGCCGCTGTATTGCTTTGTGCCTGTAGCGGTGGAGACCTTGGGCTGTTGGGGCGCAGAGGCAAAGAGTTTTGTGGGAGACATTGGGCGTAGGCTCAGAGAGGCAACCGGTGACTCCCGCTCCGGTTCGTTTTTGGTGCAAAGGCTGGCCATTGCCATTCAGCGCGGTAATGCTGCGAGTGTAATGGGCACCTTTGGATCGGGAACGGCCAGGGGCGGGTTATTTTAGTTTAGTTGACTTTTATCTATGTAATGGTTGTTGCGTGTTTTTATGAATTATATTAATTAATGTTATAAAATTACTAAACCTTGCAATTTTTTGTAAAATTATAAATGTATTTTACATAGATTTATAATGTAACTTTATATTGACTATTCAAGCACGGATTCAATGTAGTTAATAAATGGCTTCAGCGGGCCTAACATTATAGACCAGGTGTTAAACTAACCCTGAGAGATAAAACTTTAAACCCCGCCTTATCTTAACCCAAACGCTAACATGACTGACCACACAGATAAAATTAACACCAGGGCACAGAGCACCAGGGTTAAGACGGTGTTAAAAAAGATAAAACTGTGTTACTACAGTAATGAAAATATTGTTTAATAATTCAGTTCATTCGTTCATTTTCGCAATGTGACAGAAACAACCATGCATAGATTTCCTTAAACATACATAGCTAGCTTTAAAAACAGTCCTGGACGATTTGCATCTGTAGTTTCCGAACGAAAATCAACTAAATTTGACACTTGACAGTAAAAAAATTTGAAATTGACAGCGATCAGACATGACCTGTTACAATTTTAGTAAACAAAAGGAAAGCAAAAGCCTGAAATAAACCGAAGCCGCCGAAATGCCGCCGAAAGAAAAACAGGTGTAAGTATTATATAATTCTGTAAATATATTTTCTATTTATTTTACCCGCTACAGAATTTATGGCGAATAACAGGTAGTTTGGTAAAATGACAAACTGGAACCATGGTTGCAGGACCCAAATGATAACTAAAATCATCCGAAGATCGCAACAACCTTCATCAATAAATGTGTGCTTGACTGTATGCAGTTAACTTGATAACATTGACTAGATAATTGATTATTAAAATTATTGTTTCAGGCGTTGCACAATTGTGCAAAAACTCATTGGTACATACATGGCTAAAGCTGAGGAACTAACTCGGTACCTCACGAACTCACGATAACGGGTCTACCTCTATGCACTAAGCCTCCCAATACTCTATGTATCCCTAATAATAAACATATTTTTCTTATTCCTTCTCCAGGCAGAGGTTATCAAAAACATAAATGGGAAATGAGGGCCAACTTCAATATTATGATATACTATACCTTGGTTGTTGACTTTAACGACAAAAGAAGTGAGATCTAAATGGGTGCCAAGTACAATGGTCACCTGTAAATCAAAACAGTAACCAATTTGTTTCATTTTCAGATATGCACTAAGGCGCCGACGGAATTATTAGTACCTCACACCTACGACAAATAATAAAACGTATTATCATAGCCCAATACACAACCACTTCGCTGTATTGTACTTTTTAATAAACATATTTTATGACTATGCAGTTGTATATTATTTTAAATAAATCAACCTTTCTTCTTCTACTACAAACTGCCACTCTTGTTGCCGTGGTCAGCTCTGGAAGAGGCTGTAAGGAAACCTAAAGGTCCTTACAGTACCTTGCATAGACAGAATACCGACATGAAGTAGTATACATTTCGTTTCGTGCGATTAATGATGATCCGAAGGCCCAGCGACAGGGTGGGCGGCTAAACGTTGACAACGGATTAGCGACTGCAGGGTTGGTGGTTATCATTAGCGGGAGTGATCACTTCCCATAAGGTGACTGGCATGCGTCTGTCTTTTCCATAAAATAAACAAATCAATGTAGTATCGTTTTTATCATTTATTTATTTGCTATTATCACGGGGTCACACACGGCTCAATAGAGTAAGTAAATAAGTGTGCTCGTCACATTCCACAAAAACATTGGTCAATTATTACACGTAATACAACAGTTTGGTAACTATCCCATTGAATTAATAACCTTTTGTGATGATAAAATCTAATTTTACAAAGTAAAGACATTGTTTAAATAAAATAAAATATCTTATACCCACCTTCGACGACCCAGATAAAGTAACCCGTTTTATCTCGATGGGAGTGTTAAAAACAGATAAAGTGGCTGTCATGTTAGGGCCGCAGCACAATTTACTAACGCTTAATGCAGACAAGACAAATTATATTAAGTTTTCAATGCGCAAATCAACTTGAAGTCAAAGTAACTCCACACTGTATGCTCATTATTGTAGAATCCCCACCGATAACCAATGTGTATGTTCCCCCATTACAATGGCAAATAAAATAAAATACCTGGGTATTATATTAGATGAAACTCTTTCGTTCAAACATCATATCGAAGCTTTGTGTAATAGAACTCGTAAGTTGATATTTGTCTTCAAAAAGCTACGCTATATTGCAGACTCGAAAATAATCCGACAAGTTTACTTTGCTCTATGCCAATCAATCCTAACTTATTGTATTACCACATGGGGTGGAGCGGGTAAAACCTTGCTACTAACCATTGAGAGAGCGCAGAGAGCTGTTCTTAAGGTGTCTACTTTCCGCCCTTTTTTTTTTCCCACTAACCTTCTCTATAAATCATGTCAAGTATTAACAGTTCGACAGTTATTCATAATGAACATAGTACTAAAACAACACGCAGCCTATCTCTACAACACCGAATATACTAATAAAAGACGGAAAGATTTAGTTTGCCCTCGAAACATAGTTGCTAAATTCGCTTTCACATCAAAATTTTATGTAAAATTAGGACCATTTTTGGGTGGATTTTCATTTGGAATTTTTTAGGTGTCACATTACCTTAAATCAAAAACCGTTGTACAGAACTTACCTCAATATTTTTTTTCTCAATTTGTACACCAAATGCAACGGAGGCATAATATTAAAATTCCCTGGTTAGACACAAAAACTAAAAAAAAGTGTCCTCAAACTCCAAAACACTGCGCGAACGACCGCTGTGAGGCATGTCCCACTTGCCGATTCGCTCAAACAATCTCGCATATCTTTACACAAACATTACGTATTCGTAATCAAAATATACCATTTTAAAGAGCATTAACTACCGCATTGCTCTAAATGTCAATAGAAACTAATCCGTCGGTATTTAAAAGCAGGGCAGTCTCTTTGTACTTGTCCCGCGCGCGACCTTTGTTGAAAGCCGCTAATATACCTCCAAATATCTGATTGGTCGAAAGCCCAACCGCCTCGTTCATTATACCTATGAATAATACGTCTATCTAGCTTCGGCTACCGACAGAAGTAGACAAGATACTTGTAACTTTTGGCGATCTAACGAGGTAAATCTTGAACACGTTGTATTTTGTCACGAAAAATTTGTAATTTGTATGGTCGATTATCTCTGGATAAACAAGTGAAATAGATATATCTCTAATGACATAAGGAGGACAAACGTGGCTTGATTATGTGTTTTCTTTTGTATGTTTATTGCGTTAACAGTTTATGAGTAATCGCTGAAAATCCTGTTTGCGGTAAGTTGTATGGCGTAATTTGTACGGCTTTTTTATCCATACAACTTACAAAAGTGCCATACTACTTACAATTTAGGTAATAAATTACACAGATTAACCTTATAATCATCGGTATATATATCAATATCGAAACATGTAACTTTTTTTAGTTATGAAACAGTTTTTTTTCGGTTTTATTGTTTAATAATCACAATAATTACCGTAACAATTAACCTAAACTGAAGTATTTTCTCGAATATATTAAAAAAGAACTGCAAAATATGTTGTCCATCACAAGATTTAGATCAAAATATATTGTTCTTCGTTCGTGCCTTTACCTTTTACTGAGGGTCGTTATTCATTGTGTGTTTGCACCGGGACGTTCTGTCCTAGCATTTCTGCGCGTTCAGCGTTCCATACCTCTCGTCCACCGCGTTGCAGGCGGTCGTTTTCTGCCCTTCTTCTTTTCCAGGATAGCCAAACTTTTTTTCAACACCGTCTTACCACCTTTTCGTCGCTCTTCATTACATGTCCGAACCATCTCAAGTGATTTTTTCCGCTTTTGGGCCGATTTTAAAGGAGCCTCTAATTGGTCGTTGAGGCTGGTTTAAAAATGAATCGCCGCACAAGCAGAGGTTACAACATCACGTATCACACGCATCACTTCTGTGACTGGAACTTTTAAGCCTCGCTTACCTACCTGTTACTTGTAATAAATTAATTGATATCAGTTAAATAGGACTTACCAGTCCTACTGGCCACAGACTCCACAGGCCATCATCATTATCATATCAGCCAAAATATGTCCACTGCTGGTCATAGGCCTCCTCTACCAAAGAAGAAGAAGGTCAAAGACCGCCACAACTACCGGTCTTGCTCTACTCATATCCAGCGTGTTCCCGCAACCATCATCAAGATCTGCTAGCAATATGCCACGTTCAGTGCCACTTAAATCTCACAACTCACAACAGATTTTCACGTTTCTAATTCAATCACACAGAATAACTCTAAGTGTAAGAGGTACGCGTTACGCGTACATCAAAAAGAGCGAATACATAATCTTTAAGACTGTCAGCAGAAAGAGTCCTGAGTTTGTGCCTTTCATAAAATTGAATGATAAAGCTCTAAGACGGGTATACCATTTTAAATATCTCGGTCACTATGCGAGGATGGATTGTATGGAGTTGGACATAGAACAGGAACGGAGAGTGTTGGCGATAAGATGAAAAATGCTAGTGGGGCGGATTGCGCGCTGCAATGCACAAGCTAAAACATATTTGTTTAAAGTTTACCGTCAGGTATACTACACGAGCTGCCTTTGGGCGAAATATACGGAAAAGACCATCAGCGCTTTCCGTGTCCAATACAATAATGGCTTCAGGATGTTGATGGGGCTGCAGCGCATCTGGTATGTTTGCACTGGCCAGCATAGACAATTATTACGCCATTATGCGTAAAAATACCGCATACTTGCTGAGCAAATTGCGCGCCAGTTTCAACTCCATCCTAAGAACTATAGCCATGAGGTATGATTCGCGCATCACCCGTCATCTTATAGGCGTGCATGTCAGCACGAGATAGCGTTAATTATTTATTATTTTAAATATTTTTTGTGATTGATATGTAGGTATATAATTTTGTATTTGATGATGATTATTATTATCTTTATTATTTAGGTATATTTATTTAAAATCTTAGGTTAGGTTTTTACAATATTTCTATAAAAAGTAATAAAACAATATCAATACAAAATATACAAACATTATAAAAACCTAACCTAGAGTGCCGCCGGCAGCGGGGCAGGGCTCAAGCTACCGGTGGTTAGGGCTGCAGAGTGAGGAATCTCCTGACTATTCGTGCCGTGTCCAGGAGTACCGCCTTTTGTATCTGACCCTTGATCCAGCCTTCTAGCGAGAGTCTCTTGAGGTGTTGGTCGAGACTCTTCGCTATAAGACCGTTCACTGAGACGACTATCGGAACAATGATTGTCGAGTCAACATCCCACATAGCGGTTACCTCGTGAGCCAAGTCAAGGTACTTGCTGAGTTTGTCCTTCTCGGCCTTCACGAGGTTCTCGTCATGCGGGATGGTGACGTCGACCAGCACTGCTCGGCGTTGTGATCGATCTGTTAGCACGATATCAGGCTTATTGGCCGCAATAGTCCTGTCCGTGATAACAGATCGATCCCAATAGAGCGTAGCACGACCATTTTCGAGAACAGGCGCCGGTGTGTACTTATAGTACGGCACTTCAGTCTCAACAAGGCCGTACCGAAGAGCAAGTTGCTGGTGAATAATCCTGGCTACTAGGTTATGTCTGTGCAAGTACTCGCCGTTAGCAAGATGAGAACAACCGGAAATGATATGCCTGAGTGACTCACCGGGACGGCGGCATGCTCGACAAATGTCGACCGTACCGTCCTTCAGGATATGTTTCCGGTAGTTATTCGTCATGATAACTACCTTTATTATTATTATTATCTTAACCGTTCAATGTTTGCAGCTCAATCTCAATATTTACTCATTTATACCTTTTAAGTAATATAGTATCTAAGGACCTCGATGTTACTAACCAAGCTATGGACCCTTATTAAGTCTAAAATATATGATTTTTATTTTATTTCTGTTACAAACCTTTTAATTGCCCGTTACCTTGTACCATCTTATATAATTTTGAAACCAAATAGATGACTGTGAAAAAAGTTCTAAATAAAATCAGTTTAAGTGGGGTTTGTACGTCTTATAGTAAAGGTATAATGATAATAGTGTCAGGTATCGTGTTTCGTCCTAGTTATAAAGAATTTCTATTTATCTAGGACCTTTTTAACCAGGTTTCGTTTATACTTTCATACGAAAGTAAGTTGTATGGCAAGTTTGTAATTTGTATGGCTATGTATATTTTTCGGACTCAAATTCTAAGAAACTATGATGATGCCTCATACACCATTCGATTTCTAATCAAAAAAACTTGCCATATGTAACATCGCTACTATCATTTTGCAAAGAAAAAAAAGTGCCATACAAATTACGAAAAAGCACTGCGTTTGAAAATATACCCTTTTATACAATAAGCTAAATGAAATGGCAAATATCTATACCCTAAGCTATAGTAATTGTAAGATAACTCTCCAACAAGCTCTCCAAACTATGACCTATGAAGATACAGAAAATTTGCTTGTTGTGTTAAAGTAATTAATAGTTGTATTTTATAAGTTTTGTACATTGTTAATTTTAGTTATTTAAATTTAAAAAAACCAAAATGTTTACTGATGCGCCACCAGTACGGAATGTGTATTTATATGATTTTGTATGTTTTTTGTTAGCTCTTCTAGCCTATAACACAGGATCTCCTAGTTCAGGCAAACGTGTTACATAGATTGTAAGTAAGTTTCTGTATTTATTATGTTTTCATGTAATTTAAAGTTTTTATAAATAAATTATTTTATCTTATCTTCCCGACCTCAGAACAGATAATAGAATAGAAGTGGCATACTGCTTAGTTTCCGTGAGAACCGGTGTCGCCAAACATCTCCCACCATGACCATCCAGACATTGGCGCGTGTCATAACAAAGACGGGGGCGTGGCGCTACAGTGTATTAACACTAATGACGCTAGTGTATGATGGGTTTAAAACGCAATTCAAGCACACATTAAAAAAAGCTGTTTATTTTACATTTACGCTAGAGAGTGACCAAACGATAAAATTGTATCGATACGATATTGATATTCAGCGGCTATTTATTTAATTTTTATTACAAAAATAAAATTACACATAAAAAAGACGGACTGAATGTTTTGAGGCATTCTTTACTTGTCGACCTTTTGGTAAAGCAGAAATGGCGGGTAGTGTAACACGATAACCATTTAATTTAAATTAAATTACTCAACATTCAAATATATGTTATCAGAACTACACAGTTCTGGTGGTTTAGTACATTATTCGCGAAATAAAATGCAGTTTAAGCAGTCAGTTATTTTGATATAAAAAAATTAAAGACACTAATCTTTAAAATTGGTATGGCCCACTCAAAAAGTCTATGTTTATTATTTGACAACTGAAAACAATTTTCTTCAAAGTGGTATAACTCTTCATCACACAAGCAACCAGTTAGGACCACTGCCTGTGACACTCATTTATTTTTCTTCATCTACACATATATCATAAGTGCTCAATAACACGTTCAAAAACCATAGAAAATGACCAGCATTATTACAACCAATGTTATTATAAGCATTTTCTTGTCTGTGGTAGTAGGTAAATCTGTTCTTTATTGGGTAGTATCTCTTAGTAGTCTGTGTTTATTGGTGATCACGTGTACCGATATCTCGTGACGTTACGAATTAAAATTTGGAATAGCTGTCAAAATTCAAGTTGGTCTCTATTCTAGTATCCACAGATATTAAAACAGTTATCGATACGAAACGTCATCTCAGTATGTTTTTTAATTTAAACGCACAGCATTTGATCTCTAGTGACATGACAATAGGGACTTCATTCGTTTATGTATGGTTTAAAAAAATGTTCGTCTTGGAGGATAGAACGAATGGCCGCCATGACTAGTTGTCATTCGTTTGTTGGTTTTTTGCTGTTACAGTTTTATAAGTGCTTTTTGTAAACCTAATCTGAATACCGATATTTTGACTCTCATAAAAATTTCACTAGCGCTTTTTTAATTTTTATTTCCCGTTTCCTAGTTTCAGGTACGCTTTGACCATGATCCCAGATTTGGCAGGTCAGGTTATTACATTGGAGCGACTGCCGTCTGACCTCCGTAACCCTGTCACAGGGAAACCGGAACGACGGGATCATGGCTACACATTCATTTACATAAAGGTGCAGTTCTAACGATATTTCAACTATGACTTACTTATTACAGAATTGTTTAATCAAAGGGGTCCCATTATTTCACCGATACTAGCTTAAATCGCTAATATATTATTATTCTATTTCTTGTACAAGTGCAAGTATTTGAAGAATTTGTACTCCTGCGCATTCGTTGTCAGATGACTACATATTGTTTGTAGCATTACTTCTTTGGAAGAATTGAGTTCTGTGTCGTCTTAGAAGGTGTCCGCCACGTTAAGGAACCCTCGGGCCGTGGCATCGTCGGGGTTCTCTTCTATTAGCATCCTGTAATATAAAAACAGTTCGTATACAATTATTTGTAACCTGTCATCTCGCGTGATCACGACTGTTGCAACACAACGCAACGTTGCGCCTTGAAAAAAATAAAATTAATAACACCTTGGGCCCAATTTCATAAACGCGACAGGCGACAGGTGACAGTGACAATCGGTATATATTTAAACATAAAACTTATAATTTATTAATATGTCGGTATATATTTCTTGCCCACAAGATGTTAAATCTGTAAGTCTGTAGCGTTAATTGTCGACACAATAATGTCCAGCAAATTATCACTATTACCTGTCGCCTGTCGCGTTTATGAAATTGGGCCCAGAGGTGCAATTTTTTAATCTAACCGGGTGACTAAAGCTCGCCAAGATGGCCGAATCTCTATGAAAAATGGTCATTTTCGTGAGCTTTAGTCACCCGGTGGGGTTTAAAAAAAACGCAGTACAGGTACCTGTCGCCTTGAGACCTTAGCTGTTGATAGCTTTACATATGGATACTCTTTAAATCTTAGAGCTATACTCTCTAATTGTCTCCATCTCCATTTTTCTCTATTCCCTGCCTTCAGGATGTCAAAGAGTAGACAGTGAATATCGAATCGATTGCTCTAAGATTAATACTGTGTCCGCAGGTGAAGCAGTTGAATTAGCAGATTCAGGCGTTACTGTGCGAAGGTTCATATCAACGTAATGCACTGTAATCTTGTTTAGAAAAGAGAAGAAAAAAAATAAACTGCTGAGTTTCTTGCGGTGTTTCTTCCCAGCAGAATCTTCCATTTTCCGAAGCACTAGTAGATTCAAACATGTAAAAGAGCCTATATGGCCTACTTGCAAAATATTTTTTTCATTTTCATTCAACAAATTGGAACGGATTACCACGCTACGAGTACTCCGCGAAACCGAAGTGCAAAGTGCTTTCACGGAGTAGCAAGATATATTAGTTCCAATTCGTTGTATGGAACAGTTTAATTGGTAAACGGTACCAATACCATCGCATAAATTGCAACAAATCTAAGGCCCGATGGTTGAATCGTTTTATTTCAATGAGTAGAAATTGCGATAAAATGAAAAAAATATTAAAATTAGGTAAGGTTTGAATTTTAGATTTCTATCGTTTTTCATTGTTTTCTATTTAAATTAATTAATTTATAATTGATAGGTAATATACGAGCAATATATACTTTAATTGCGTTCTCGAAAACGACCATACTCGTAAGTATGGACTCTAAAGACTTCGACTATAATATGTATACGCAATATGGCGGTACACGGAGAAGAAAAATCGATCTAGCTAGGTCTCTTTTCTGGGAAAATCCTTTTTTCCGTGTTTTTTCTGTTCTAGGTGTGTGTCTAGACATTTTGTGAGGGTTTTCTACGTGAACGTCTACATCAATAACATCGCATTATATCAATAAATAATATAATTAGTAAAAGCAACCGAAACGAATCTTTTACGCTTTGACACAAACATTGAAGTCGCTAGGGCGACCGTACGACGACAGAGCGGTGTCGGCCAGTACTCAAACATTTGGCATTCTGTTAGCGTAAACTTTAGTAGACACGTCAACATGTATGGACTTGACGTAAGGAGGCGAAAGCAAACATCAAAATCTGTCGACCGTCACTCTCAAACCCATGCAGTATGTCGTTTATGCAAACGTTGACTTTGTCTAGACACCCAGACCTTAGCTTGTTCACACTGGTGCAATTCATTTTTTTTACGAAATTGGAAGGCAATCAAGCAAGTGGTCCACCTAATGGTAAGTGATCACCCCGCCTATAGACACCCGCAACATCAAAAAGATTCCAGATGCGTTGCCAGCCCCGAGGACTAAGATGGAATACCTCTTGTACCAGTAATTACACCGGCTGTCTTGCTCTCCACACCGGATCACAACAGTGCAAGAACTGCTGCTTAGTGGCAGGATTAGCGAGCAAGATGGTGGTAGCGATCCGGACGGACCTCGCACAAGGTCCTACCATCCGCATCGACTAATCAGCAAAATTATAAAATATTACCTTAAACAAGTCTTAATGTATTCAATGAGTCTTTGGTCCTCCACTGTCCAGGACTTCGTTCCTCGACGACTGTGTAACATTCTTCACCCTCCGATAATAAACCGCATCTTCACCAAACTTCTTCAGATATAACTTCCTTATCAGCGTTGAAGTTGTTACAGGCATATTAATGCCCATTTCTAAAGTCCTTCTGTTGTATTCTTTATGGTACTGGTCTATGGCCACTTCTCGTTTGACTTCGGTGAGAATGGCCTGGAAATCGTGAGAGTCGGCCATGTCGTCTATCTTGCTGCACAGCGATTGGACGCACCACGAGCCGTTGGGTTTGTCCCTGGAAATAAACAGTTATAATGCGTTTTAAATAGAGAACTATCGTCAGGTTCGAGCATATTGAAGTAAATGGATCCCAGGCACACAAACGCCCGTAATTTTCAAAACATAACCCCGTTCCGTACAGCAGAATACCTATTTACTACAACTCTTAGCTAATGTATATAAGTTTAAAGTACTCATTTATACATGGCAAGTTATTGCTAGACATGAATGATTCGGATCAGTCCGCGGTCCTTACTCATGAGCTCTCAAGACTGCGGCCCGTCAATGTCTAGGAGGATCATGGTTAAGGAGCTCCATGCTCTTGTGAATAATAGTAACTAACCATTCGTAGCAGACTAACCTGTGTGAAGACTTCCCGAAGTAAGAGCTGTGGAGTATCAGCATATCAGCTTCTACGGGGAGCGTGTGCGCTTCTACTTCTTCTACTTCCTCGTCGATATCTTTCCTCACTCGACTAGCGTAGTGGACGGCTATCCCAGCTGATGATTTTGTGCCGCGGCAAGCCTGGATGACGAGGTTTTAATAAATAATAATAAATAATAATATTCTGGGATTCTTTTAAAATCGCTGGTTTTCATAGGCGACGAGGATTTTTTATCAGTACGCCATTGGTTCAAGTAGCGAACGGTCGTACTGTTTGATCTTGATCATGCCTCGTACAGAGGCGAAACGCGCGTCGATCGTGTAGTTTTAGTGTTTAGTGGTGGTGGTGTGTAGTTGAGTCTGTGTGATATATGTCGTTTCGTGTGGAAGCGGAGGAGGGTGGGTTTTTGCATGAATATACATTTATATGTCTCACAGACGCAGCTATTTTGAACGAGCCCGGCACTGGTTTCGAGGAGTAGCAAGGTAATTTGTTCCAGTTTGTTGACGAGGATTTATTCCCACCAGGTGACCCACATGTATTTTCCCATAATAATAGTAAAATGACATTGTAAGCTGGATGCGACTTAATGTTACATACATGAAGTCGCATACTAGAATTGATTAATTTTATTAAAGACCTATTTTGTTAGCTTGCATTCACTCATTAAGAAAATCTTCACTGACCTGTATGATGAATATAATAGGTTTGGTGACCAAGAGGGGCTTATGCAGGAAATGGTTGATCAGCTCGATCTCGCAGTACGGCTGGTCGCGCGCGTACAGCAAACCCCGCTGCGAGCCGTGCGTGAGGACTGCCACCGCCACGCACCCGTAATCGGTGAAGTCGGTGTTGGCGACTGTATAGTAATAGGAGATTATGTATCGAGGTAGCAAAATGATATATTTACGTCCGCGGGCAGTACTCCCGAGTGTAGTGTGGGTTTGAGACCATCAAAGACGAGAATAATTTTACTACTAAGTGACACTACTGTTGTTAACTCTACATTTGAGGAAAGTCCAAATCAAGGTTTTAACAAAAACGAAGTTCGAATTCTCCACCGTTAAAGAACATAAAAAATATTAACTAAAGTATGTTTAGAGACCGTATGTTTTTTTTGTCCCCGATGTCAACACTCTATAACATTTAGGTTATATGTATGTATTTATAGGAGCATCCCCTACGTGTCGCGCGGGTGGATGAAGGCACGCCTATCGAACAAATCTTATGAACCCGAGTAGCGGACGCTCTCATACTATTTTTCTATAGGCGTGAACCCGCTCCGTGCACCCGCTTCGTGCGCCCGCGCGATTCAGCAGAGGCCCTAAAAGATTTTGAAGGTGTCACTGTTTTAGTTTCGTAGGTTCGTTTTAGCACACTTAAATAGAATTTACATATTTTATAGGACATAAGTGTTGTTTTTTACTTTATGAAATAGGAAGGCAAACAAGCAAGTGGGTCACCTGATAGAAAGTGATCACCACCGCCTATAGACACCCGCAACACCAAGAAAATTGCAGATGCGTTGCCAACCCAGAAGGTTAAGATGGAATATCTATTGTGCCAGTAGTTGTACCGGCTGTCTTGCTCTCCACGCCGGAACACAACAGTGCAAGCACTGCTGCTAAGCGGCAGGATTAGCGAGCAAGACGGTGGTAGCGATCCGGACGAACCTTGCACAAGGTCCTACCACCCGCAAAACTTGATTTAACTAATTAAAACTATCAATAGGCACGCATTAGTAATGTATTGGCTAAGTAATGATGGGGTTTATATTACTTTGAGAGTAAACCATTGTTCCAGTCTGGCGACGTGTTTACAACATCTATTTGGTCTGGCGTTTTCATAAACGTAAATGCGATGGTATAAGGTATTGAAAAATGTATATCTCAACTTTTAGAAAATGACGTAAATTCCATGACGGTTTCAGCCACTTTACACCAGTCCGGCACTGACTTGGCAACCAGTAAATAGCCTGGCAACACTGATTTGGGATTATTTGCGTTGCTAACTGATAGAAAATCAAAAATCAACCTTTAGAAAATCACGTAATTTTCATGATTTTTTACGAGTTTTGAACCCCCACCCCTCCCAAACGCAACGGCGCCCAGCAGCCAGACTGCCACAATGGTAGTCCAGAAACACCCCAGAACACGACTAGTGTAATTTAAATCGTTTAAATCGTTAGAAAATGACGTGAAATTTTTGCTGCTATCTCTCAGTCTACAAAAGGAAACGGGCGTGAGCATTATTGTGACAATCTATATATATAAAATTCAAAGTCCTGACTGACTGACTGACTGACTGATATATCAGCGCACAGTCCAAACCGCTGTACCTAGAGACTTGAAATTTTGTACATAGATACCTTATATAGTGTAGGCATCCACTAAGAAAGGATTTTTGGAAATTTCACCCCTAAAGGGGTAAATTAGGGGATGAAAGTTTGTATGAAAGTCCGTCAGTTTTGAAGTTAGGACCTCGAAGTTTTGTTGTTAGGCTTACGTAAAAAAATTGGTTTATACGGGTCTCAGTGTTTTTGATAATTCCACCCCTGGAGGGGTGAAAAGGAGGATAAAGTTATGTATGGAAATGCCTTCATATTCACAGCAAAAATCACAACATTTATTATTTAGGCTTATAACGCAACGTGTATATCTGGTATTATTGGAATTACAACCCATAAGGGGGTGAATACAGGGATGAAATTTTGTATTTGAATTGTTCGTTCACATTTTTTTTGTATTGAAGTAAAAATAACGTACGTGGTAACGTGTTATTACTAAGCCTTTATTGCCGCCCGTCTATCCGTCTGTCTGTCTGCCACGCGCAAACGTCTCCTGACTGATTGCGATCATCGTCCAACCGAAACTATTAACGAATATAGGTTTATTTTATAACGTCGCCATCCGCTAAGAAACCATTTTTGGTATTTTGTACCTTCAGGGGGAAAACTGAGGGTAGGGGTTGAACTTTGTATGAAAGTATTTGTTGATTGAAGTTATAAACATGAAAATTTGAATCAGAACTACTGGTCATAAATAGATTATAAGTATTATAACGTGTTTCAGGATTTTTGCTTTTTTTTTTATACAACATAGGAAGGCAAACAAGCAAGTGGGTCACCTGCTGGTAAGTGATCACCAGCGCCTATAGACACCTGCAACAACAAAGAGAGTGCAGATGTGTTGCCAACCCAGAGGACTAAGATGGAATACCTCTTGTGCCAGTAATTACACCGGCTGTCTTGCTTTTTACATTTAAAGGGGGAGAAGCGGGGGTGAAAGTTCGTAAGGACGTATTACTTTTTTTTAATAGGAGCTTTTAAATTATGAAGTGTCTGTTTTTGGATTTTCAAATTTGTAGGGGGGAAACGGGGAGTAAAAGTTTGTATGGAAGTATCGGGTTTTTAATAGGAACTTGAAATTTTCATTTTTTTTATGAAATGAGATGGCAAACAAGCAAGTGGGTCACCTGATGGTAACTGATCACCACCGCCTTTAGACATCTGCAACGACAAAGAGAGTGCAGATGCGTTGCCAACCCAGAGGGCTAAGATCGATTTTTTTATGAAATAGGAAGGCAAACAAGCGAGTGGGTCCCCTGATGAATGAATGAATGAATGAGTCGTTTATTCACATGAATATATGGTACATTCCAAAATCCTAAGGCCAAGATGGCAAACAGTGCTTCCCACAATATATTCAGCCAAGGTTAGCATGTGAAAATTTTGTCTTAAAAATAAAGCCAGTAAAAGCAATTTCAACTATATGACTTTTCATTTCTAATTAATGTCATCTTGTAAAAGGTGTGAACGTGTTTTAGGTTTCCACACGTGATGTTATGCCCTGCTAGCTCCCAGGGTTGTAGGCCCGGCTGGGGCGCAGTCCTAGGATGGTCTCCGAGAGAAGTCTAACCGGTAGTAAATTTTTGAGGGCGCCACATGCTTATGTTAGACCTGAAGCACGAAGAGGTAAAGGGAGACAGCTAAGCTGAATTAAAAAAAAAAGAGGATTCTAGAAAAGAGATAAATAAAGTAAAAAAAGTGTTTGCTCTCACTTGTAATATGTATTAATTTCCCTCTTAAAACAACAATATAAATATTTGTTCGGATATCAGAGCAGGAAGGCTTCACACTCCTTACAAAATTTTCATAAAACCACCCTCCAGGCATCAATAAAAAAAAAAAACAGATAGGGATTGTGCTCTGGCTGGTTGGAACTTGACGCTTTTACACAAATAAATGGCACTAAGAAAAAATATAGAAAGATATCACCTGCTTAAAATCAAGGGTTGTGCTGTGTAAATGTTTAGTGGTGCTCCTGCCTATCGCAACGCATATATAAATTCAGCAGTTAATTAGCTCGGCAGAGTAGTGCAGTCCAGATGACAGCTGTTTAGCACTCCAGCACGCACCAGGCTCCTTGAACTCCCGAAGGCAGCAGCAACCATGCAGTATTACCAGGGGTAGGTAAAGACCGAACAGTAGTTCGGTCGTTTTCCTAATATTTTAAGAGACAGGCGAAATCCCTTCAGCAGCAGGGCAATAAAATAAAGCGGCAATCAAGTCAGCCAATATGGAGCAGTCTCGCACAAATCGCCAGGCAGCCGTGAATTTATTTAAAATAATAATATTAATTTCCCATAGTTTTTGGGGTTATGAGAGCAAAGTGATGTCTCCCAGAGTCGATGTAGAAAAGCTAGGCAGGAGGCCTAGGACCTCGCTTATGTATCCGGCGAATCGCCGTAGTGATGGGAACGACCAGTAACCGGTATTTTGCCTCCAAACCGATTCTTTGTTTACATCTTTCTCTGCTTCCATATCTTGCCAAAACGTCACAAATTCCTGTCACAGCAGTCACGCTCTGAAAGCGTGGAGCCTCCTGAAACGCTGGCGGACGCGATGAAGTACTGATTTCCACTTTAAGATAGATAAATATTAAGAAACGATCCACTTTCTAATCCATACCGAAATCAATAACCTCTAATGCGACACATCCAAGGACACATCATTGTTCCGTCCGCTGCCACAGACAAAGAGAGCTAGATGACATAGACAAAATTAAAAAAACTAAACGTCTATGGATGGTTTATGGTTGGAAAAATAGGACTTTAAATATTTTGAAAAGAGGGGGGAAGCAACCCTTATTCACCCTGGTAATTTATTAAAAGAAATTAGTAAGTTTTAGAATTGTATTTAAAAAAAACCAGTAAGTGTTGACGATGAGTCGACGCTGCTCCTCGCTAGATGGCGCGTAGGAGACAAAATGAGGCCGTAACGAATTTGAATCGTTACAATCTAATGTAATGTATGTGTAATAATGTTATGTCATGTGTAATGGTAAGTGATCATCACCGCCTATGAACACCCGCAACACTAAGAAGATTGCAGATACGTTGCTAACCCAGAGGGCTAAGATGGAATACCTCTTGTGCCAGTAATTACACCGGCTGTCTTGCTCTCCACGCCGGAACACAACAGTGCAAGCATTGCATTCATTCATTAAGGAAATCTTCACTGACCTGTATGATGAATATAATAGGTTTGGTGACCAAGAGGGGCTTATGCAGGAAATGGTTGACCAGCTCGATCTCGCAGTACGGCTGGTCGCGCGCGCGCAGCAAACCCTGCCGCGAGCCGTGCGTGAGGACCGCCACCGCCACGCACCCGTAATCGGTGAAGTCGGTGTTGGCGACTGGAAAATAATAGGAGATTGTATATCAAGGTAGCAAAATGATATATTTACGGCGAGGTATTATTAAAGGATACAATTCCCGTTAAACATGTCATAGTTTTAGTTGCGTTTTAGAATTATAAAAAAACATCTATAGATAATATTGCTCTTGTCCTAAATAACCTAAAAACTTTTTAACATAAAACTACCGTGAGACTCGGACATATTAATAAAACGGATCACTCACGTACTTTTAAGTCGAGAAATGCCCGACATGTTTCCCGCGCCGCCTGCACCGAGCAGCCGAGCTATCAGGGCTTCATGGGGGCTCATGATTAAGGACCACAACTGGTCCGAAACATGTCGGACATTTCTCGACTAAAAAATACGTGAGAGATCCGTTTTAAAATATAACCTAAAAAAACTTGGTTCATTCAACAGTATTTTTACGACTTTCGTGTTTTTATGACACTGTATGAACGTATGTATCAATACTGCAATAATTGAATGCGATGTTTTTCTGCAGTATCTACGAATAAAGGTTGCAGAACACTAACGCTAAACTTACATTTTAGTACAAACGGATCACTCACGTATTTGAAAGTCGAGAATTGCCCGACATGTTTCGGACCAGTCCGTGGTCCCTAATCATGAGCCCCCGCGGCGGTGGCGCGACGACCACTTACAATGAAAAAATATTTTTTATTAATTAAACTTACAATTGATCGGCAAAAATGTGACAGGTATACATATTATATTTACTGTCATAAATAACTGACTGCAACTATTGTTGTCAACAATTACTTGCAAACTCGTAATTTTACTAAATTAGTCTCTATAAACTTGTTCGGAAATGACAGTTCGCAGTAATCAGCTGTTATGCCACTTATAAAGAATTATCTATAATCCAAAAGAGATACCAGACATAACGTTAACGATAACGTTAAAATGACATCAAAATGTTTGTCATTAAAGTATTTCCCCGAACTAAGTTGGGAATTCAAGGCCACCCTTAGTTCTTCTTTTGTTATCATGAAACCTGGTTGGTTTATTGGAGCAGCTAGGTAATTTGTTCCGATTGGTAATTGGCCTTCGAAAATGAAAAATGAAAATGAAAAATTTACTATGCAAATATCCCAAACAGGCTCTTTTACATGTCTGAATCTACTAGCGCTTCGGAAAATGGAAGATACTGCTGAGAAGAAACGCCGCAAAAAAACTCAGCAGTTTTTCTTTTTTTCTTTTTTTTTTCAAAACAAGATTACAGAGTAATATACATGTTAAGTATGCACCTTCTTGTAGGTTTAATACTTTCAGTTTATTGTCTTTGGTAATATGCTAAACGTCGCTTAGCAACTCTTCTGTTTGTAAAATTTGTACTGCGGACACTGTTATTATAAAATACTAACTATTATATTTTGATCTCGATAATGTGTTTCCTTCAGAGTTTCTTTAAACTTAACATGGTAGCAGAGCGTGAAATATAAAACGTGAATTACGTGATTCACAATATTAGATAGTCACGTAATAGTGTACATAAAAATAAAAATGTCGAGCATAAGAATCGATCCTCTTACGAGAGAAAATTATGACACTTGGGTTATTCAAGCAGAAGCCATTCTTGTACGCCAGAAGCTATGGAAATACATTGAAAATCCCGTGACGACAGAATCTAATGATACGGACAAGGAAGGAGACAAACAAGCGAGGTCAGAACTTATTCTTATAATCGCTCCGTCAGAGCTAAAGCAAACAAAAAATTGCAAGACAGCAAAAGAATTATGGGAAAAGTTACAGAATACATACGCCAGTACGGGACCTGCTCGCAAAGCATCCTTATTAAAACAACTTATCCTAACTAAATTAGAAGGGAACGACGTGTACAGTCACCTGAATAAATTTATGGATACAGTTAACAAACTGGCTGATATGGACGTCAGTATAAACGAGGATCTATTAAGTATTATGATGTTGTACAGCCTCTCTTCAGAATACGAGAATTTTAGAGTCGCAATAGAAACGCGTGACAACCTTCCAAAGCCTGAAGAGGTTAAAACTAAAATTATTGAAGAAAGCGAAGCACGCCACAATCAAAACAAGACATTTAGCGACGAACCTGAATCCTCATGTCATGAAGAAGCATTATACGCATCATGTAAAGTATGCAAACGAAGAGGTAACATCTTCAAACGCAAGACTCACAAAATTTGTACAAATTGCTGGAAGAAAAACCCTGGTAAAGGTAACTCAAGCAATAACGTTACACAAAAGAACAACTATGCAACGCAGTGCCTCCTAACACGAAACGGGAAGCCTGACAACAGCACTTGGGTTCTAGACAGCGGTTGCACATCTCATATGACTTACCAGCGAGATTTGTTCAAGACCATTGAGAGTACATCTAGAATTCTAAACTTTGCAACAGAACAACATACAGCTAAGATTGAAGGGCAAGGTACAGTCGCATTTATTACCAAAAATGGCACTGGTATGGCCCTTACTTATTTGAAAGATACGCTGTACGTACCTACTCTTTGCACGAATTTGATGTCAGTCAGCAAGATGACAGATGCCGGTTGCTCTGTTGTCTTTTCCAAAAAGAAAGCTACGGTCATCAATCCAAAAGACGGAATAACTCTCACCGCTTACAAACAAAGTGATGGTCTGTACTACATAAAACCAGATAAACAAGAAAGAAACAATATGGTCAATGATAAAGATGAGACAATCTACAAATTGAAAAAGACGACGCCTTCAGACATCAACGAGTGGCACAGAAAACTTGGTCACATGAATGCCAAAGATCTGAAACTAGCACTTAAAAACGAGAACGTAATTGGTTTAAACTTCGATGCCTCCGATACCTTAGCAGAGTGTGAAGCCTGCATACAAGCAAAACTGCATCGAGTTCCAGCTCCTAGTGAACATCCGTCTCAACGAACAACTGAATGTTTAGAAATTGTTCACAGCGACGTGTGTGGACCTATCAGAACGCCAACCGTACGCGGTAACAAATATTTCGTTACGTTTATTGATGACTACAGCCGATACTGTCGAGTTTACTTCATAACAAACAAGAACGAAGTATTAGAAAAATTCAAAGAGTTCAAGGACATGGCGGAAACACACACTGGAAACAAAATCAAGTTCTTACAGTCAGATAATGGCACAGAATACGTGAACAAGGAATTTGAAACTTACCTTAAACGCTGCGGGATACAACGAAGGTTAACCGCACCATATACCCCGAATCAAAATGGACTTGCTGAACGCAAGAACCGTACCCTTGTGGAGAGAGCGAGAGCAATGTTGATCGAAGCAAGAGCACCATTGAGTCTATGGGGTGAAGCAATTATGACGGCTAATTATCTATCAAACAGATCAATAAACAGCGCCATTCAAAGCGAAACACCTTTCGAACGATGGGTCGGCAGAAAGCCTTGCATAAATCATTTGTACGTGTTTGGTAGCAAGACATATGTACTGCTAAAAGGAATCAAAGCTCACAAATTTGCTCCCAAAGCAATCCCGGGAATGTTCGCGGGTTATTCTGAAACTGCAAAAGCTTTTCGCATATTCATTCCTTCGAAAAACAACACCATCACCTCAAAGGATGTTCGAGTGATGAAGACCATGTTCTACGATGAACTGGACAAAAAGGGACTGTCAACTCTATACGACGACTTAGAGTCAGCACCCGCTAAACAAAGCAAATCGCAACGAACACCGCATAAACAAGTAGTTATTACTTTGAACAAGGATGATGAAGTAGACAATCAGGAATCTGATAGCGAAAACGACAGCAGCGACGAAAACAATGTCACTTTATGCCAAACTGAACCAACAAACAATGTAGAGAGTGATTACCAATCGCTCTCCGGTTCTTTTAACGATGTCGACGATGACGAATCTTACAATCTTAATGATGAAGAAAACGCCACCGCACAAACAATATCTTTAAGGAACAGGTCAGAAATTAAAGCACCTAAACGCTTTGATGACTATATTATGGCAGCAGTTGAAGAAATTGAGAACCTTCATAAGCCAAAAGAACCTGCAACCTTCAAAGAAGCGATGGAATCTCTTGACAAATGCAAATGGCAGGAAGCCATGCTCAGCGAGATTAATTCTCTTAAGGACAACCATACATGGGATCTTGTAAATCTACCTAAAGGACGGAAAGCTCTCCCTTCGAAGTGGGTATACAAAATAAAAATGAATCCTGATGGTTCTGTGGAGAGATTTAAAGCCAGAATGGTTATTAAAGGCTACTCTCAAACGCCTGGAGTAGACTACGATAAAAAATTTAGCCCTGTGGTTCGCCTGAGTACTGTACGCACTATTCTTGCTATTGCTGCTAGAGAAAATTTAAAATTACACCAATTTGATGTTTCAACCGCCTTTCTGTATGGTGCAGTACAGGAAGAGATTTACATGAAACAACCCGAAGGCTATCAAGATGGTACAAAACGCGTCTGCAAGTTAAATCGTAGTCTATATGGACTCAAGCAAGCACCGCGTTGTTGGAACGCCTGTATCGCCGAATTTTTAGAAAAATCTGGATTCCAACATAGTGAAGCTGATCCATGCTTGTACATCAGAAACAAAGGACAGTCAAAAGTCTTTATTGGGCTCTACGTAGACGATGGACTTGTTGCGTACAATTCAATCGCAGCAGGAGAGCAGTTTATTCAAGAATTGAAAGCAAGATTCAAGATAACTACCAAACCTGTCTCGTATTTCCTAGGTATGGAAATAAACGTGCGCAATGACAAGAACATCACGCTGTCTCAAAAAGCCTACACAAAGAAGGCATTAGAAAAATATGGCATGTCCAACTGCAAATCAGCACCAACACCCATTATAAAAGAAAATGATATGGGAGAGGAAGAGGAAGCTAATGCAAACTTCCCATACAGACAAGCCGTGGGTGCTTTGGCATACTTGTCAGTGGGCACTAGGCCGGATATTTCATACGCGGTAGGTGTCGCGTCAAGAAATCTTGCAACACCTACAAGAAAAGATGTTATGATGGTAAAGCGCATCTTCCGGTATTTAAAAGGCACACAAAATAATGGTCTTACCTTTTCAAGAAAGTCGCCCTCACATTTAGTCTGCTACAGCGATGCAGATCACGCTGGTGACTATACTAGTGGAAGATCTACATCTGGATTCGTGTGCTTATTCTCAGGAGCTGCTATTAGCTGGAGAAGCCAGAAGCAAGCAACAGTCTCGATTTCATCGACTGAGGCAGAAATAATAGCAGCAAGCGAATGTACTCAAGAAGTGTTATGGCTTAATCGCCTACTCGATGGACTTATACAAACAGAGAAGCCGGTACTGTACTTGGATAATGAGTCAGCTCTCAAACTCGCACACAATCCACAGTACGAATATCACAAATGAACGAAACATATTAAACTGAAACATTTCTTCGTGAGAGAATGTGTCAACGATGGACATCTCTCAGTCAAGCATGTACCCTCGGAGCAACAATTGGCCGACATGCTTACGAAGCCTCTGTATGGCCCTAGATTGAAGGAGTTGAGCTCTAATATAGGACTAACAAATTTATCCTTATAAATTTTTAAATTTCCGGGGATGTTAAGTATGCACCTTCTTGTAGGTTTAATACTTTCAGTTTATTGTCTTTGGTAATATGCTAAACGTCGCTTAGCAACTCTTCTGTTTGTGAAATTTGTACTGCGGACACTGTTATTATAAAATACTAACTATTATATTTTGATCTCGATAATGTGTTTCCTTCAGAGTTTCTTTAAACTTAACAATACACAATTATCACAATAGTAAGTACTTCACATAAAGTGTAAAGCAAAGTAACTCCTGAATCTATTACGTAAATCCTATTTAGCTTCAGCAAGCTCAGCTTATGCCTCTGTCCACCCAAAAAGGAAACGGGCGTGAGCATATAGTGACAATAATGGTCTTAATGTTTTCGTATCAAAATCAAATTTAATTTATACGTTTATTAATTGAAGCTTCATTGCAGCAAACACAATTGGCGGCCTTATTTCTAGAGAGCAAAATATGTATATTTTTTGCTGGTCTTACCTAATTATAGCGGTATTATTGGAAATAAAATTAAATGTTAATTGTAGACACTTATTTATAACCTATTATTATCTCAAAAAAGTGGTTTTCTATTGTATTTAATTAATATGTCCGAGTCTCACGGTAGTTTTATGTTAAAAATATTGTATTCTAATTCATTTTTAAAATATACTATTAAAAAAAGCTATGAAGTAGGAAAATTTAATTTTCCACCCTTTTGGATCTACGCTTGCTCTTTTAGTGATTGCGTCATGTTTATACATACATGTCTCAAGCTCGCTGAATAGTTCCGCTTTAGTTCTGTCCTTCCTTTCCTCGACTTCGAAACCGTATCTTTTAAACGTCCTCTCTAAGGCCTCCACATCTTTCTCTGTCCCTAACCTCTTTTCATAACCATCAAAGTTTTCTTGATTAAAGATTATCAAAGCATTCTTCTCAAACTTCTCTAATTCGTACGTCAAACTATGTTTGGGTAACGCTCTGGTGTTGAAAACCTGCTCATAAGGACTAGGGCTAAAATCTTCCTCTTTACTGGATTCAGTTTCGTAAAGCGAAGCTTTTCTTTTGAAATCTGGTATATTTTCAGGCTCAGGCGAAGTGACTTGGACAGCAGGAGGGGCTTTCATCACGCCATCAGTTGTTGTGACATCGTTGTCTAAACCACTCTCGACGGATCGGAATTCCTTTGTCTCTTTATCAGATCCAAGGTCCCTGATCAATCTGAAGTTGGGCACGTACTTTTTTCGCCTCGCCCTATTCGCTTTTGAATACACTTCTTCACTGTCACTGTAATGAACATTCTCACTTTCCGATGAGTTCGACATTGTTATTTTAGAAAACAAGTGCTTTTTGTAATCGCGCTACACCAACTGACCGCATTTCACCATATAAATTTTGCTCTACCGCAATATATCTTATCGGAAATATAGATAATGTTGTTACATAGGAAATGGATTTTGTTGGGAGCGCGAATTATTATTATTGATAACAACCATAATAGGTAGTTTATCATTGATGACGCTAGTGAAGCATGCTTTGCTACCAAAAATAGAGACGCAGAAGCCAATACGTTGATATTTATTGATGATGATTCAGAGAAATTCTATCGAATACATTCCAACTGTAACGTCCGTAAGGCTGAAAAAACAACACGTTTTTGCTACACTTTCTTTGATCTCTGCAATGCAGATCTAAGTACAAGTCAAGTGAGATAACATCAGTATAAATATGTCCCGTACCTACACACTTTAAGTCCTTTGTGATGAGAGTACTGCTCAGAAGTAGCTTTAACATTTAAGAGCCATGTCGTAGTAACGAATGAAATGAAAATTGCTCTAATTTGTCACATCACTAACAGCGACAAGGTACTAAAATGTACAGCAGCTTCTGTAGGCTGACTGTACCTACGAATCATCTGTCGGTCTTCATAAAGGAGGAAATAACACTGTAACGTTTGTTTTACTTGTTTGATTTACTTAAAAAATTACACCTCATTGAGTTTCTTGCCGGTATCTTCTCATCAGAGGTTTTTCCGAACCGGTGGTAAATTTTATAACATTCATAAGTGCTTCCTGTAAGCTAATCTGCATAAAGATATTTTGACTTTGACTTTGACTTTACCATTATCAACTCAAGGCACAAGTATTTATATCATATAAACATTTGCCCCTCACAGGAATCGAAACCAGATCCCCTATCCTCAGATGGATTTGTGCTGCATAACATTACGGGATTGACGGGTGGTAGGACCTTATTCAAGGTCCGTTAGGATCGCTACCAACATCTTGCTCGCTAATCCGGCCGCTAAGCATCAGTGCTTGCACTATCGTGTTCCGGCGTGGAGAGCAAGACAGCCGGTGCAATTACTGGCACAAGAGGTATCCCATCTTAGCCCTCTGGGTTTGTAACGCATCTGCAATCCCTTTGGTGTAGCGGGTGCCTATGGGCGGTGTTGATCACTTACCATCAAGTGAACCACTTGCTCGTTTGCCTTCCTACGTTGTTTAAAAATAACAATAACATCCTACCGGATATAAACCTGCAAATCATTTAATCGTAGGTACTTCAATGTCTTTTGTTCTATGGTAAGTTTTGCTATGAGTCAATAAATCGCACAACAATGGAGTACCTACGTGAAAGAATGGAAGTGGAATGTATGAGAATATTGATATCTTATCAAACACTGGTTTAAATTTAAGTGTTAGATGTGACATACTGCAATACAAGATTATTGTTTGTGATAAACCTAACCAGCTAATCTTCTAATTCATAAACGCTGTGTAAACCTTTGTTAGTTGACCTTTAGTTAGCTTTATGTTGGCTTTATCTGTCACTAGCGGACGCGCGCGACTTCGTTCGAGTGAAATTAGTAGCCTATGTCCGTCTGGAATAGTGTATCTCTCTATTAGTGAAAGAATTTTTGGAATCTGTTCAGTAGTTCCAGAGATTACCCCTACATACAAACAAACAAAAAAACAATAAAAAAACAAACAAACAAAGTTTGCCTCTATGTTATATTAGTGTAGATTGAGACGTTTGCCCTTGAATGAAAGGAATATAAACTTCTGTTAGTTAAAAGAGATTATTAAACTTGTATAAATAAAGGGGTTGATTAGTTTTTGCCTTTTTTTTTAAACAAGCAAGTGGGTCACCTGATGAAAAGTGACCACCACCGCCTATAGACACTCGAAACACCAAGAAGATTGCAAATTGTTGTGGGGACCTTTCAACAATTCAATCATTCAAAGAGCGTACGGTCGTACAATATAACATCTTGTCCTGACGATGCTTCGTACAGGAGCGAAACACGTGTCGAATGGCGTCGAGTGAAGTAAGTGGTATTGGTTAATATTTAAATAGAAATGCGTGATATACATAGGTATATTGATTGATCTAGAAGCTTTCTAGAAGCGAAGAAGATTTCTTGCATTTCGCACACACGAAACTGTTTGCAGAGTATTGGATGTTTGCAGAGTTTTGCGGGTGGTAGGACCTTGTGCAAGGTCCGTCCGGATCGCTACCACCATCTTGCTCGCTAATCCTGCCACTAAGCAGCAGTGCTTGCACTGTTGTGTTCCGGCGTGGAGAGCAAGACAGCCGGTGTAATTACTGGCACAAGAGGTATTCCATCTTAGCCCTCTGGGTTGGCAACGCATCTGCACTCTCTTTGTTGTTGCAGGTGTCTATAGGCGGTGGTGACTTACCATCAGGTGACCCACTTGCTTGTTTGCCTTCCTATGTAAAAAAAAAAGAGTCGTAAGACCGCAAAGTAACGTCTGAGACTTTTTATTTTAATTAGTCTCAAATCTTCCGTAAAGTGGGCTCAACGATCTGTACACCTAGCACGAATATTCTCGATACGCGTTAACTCGCTACGTAACTCAGTGCGTCTCTTTCTAACTAGCCCAGTAGGAGAGAGTATCGAGAAGGTTCGTGCTAGCTGCACTGCATTTTGCCTATAGTACCTACACAGTATAACACAACGAATACTTCCAATCGGCAGTTTTCGTTTGTGCAGAAAAGCGCAGACTTCGGACAGCCAGTTCAGTTCTGGACCCTAATTCTTGGTTCATGCGAGATGCATCTCACGTGCGAGATCCGTCAAAAATGACAGATTTTCTAGAGATTTGAGTTTTGATAGCTGTTTTTGTGCGAGATGCATCTCGCATAAACCGAGAATCGCCCCGCCGATCGGTTTCATGTTCGGCACTTCAATACATATTTGTTTCATTTCATTTCAGTAGCCGAAATTGTAAATAATCTGTATTGAACTTTATTTACAGGCACAAATGGCAGTGTATTTCTTGCTATACTTACTATCTCTGTCCGGCTTACACGATTCGATAAACAAGATGGCGCACGAGCGGCCGGCCGCGATTTTGCCGCGAAATCGATCGACCAATAACAACGCCAGATTTTAGTGCGCGCGTAGCACTCTGGCTTGCTATTGGCTGACTGTAGTTTCCAGCGCTGCTAAAGCTACTGCGCAAGTACATCAGCGGCACAACATGACAGTCCAGGTTTAGTTTAACCCCTCCCTGTGTCTCTGTCTAACTAGTTTCATAAGAAAGGGACGCAGATAGAGATAAACTAAACTTGGCCAGTCATGTTAGGGCCACTGAAGAAATTATTAGTTGTGTAAAACCAACGATATTATAATGCATGGATGTACAATGTCATACTAAATGTTAGCCGAAAAACGGCCCGACAAATGAGAATAGGTTGACGCCAATGTTCAAAATGTACACTCTTAATTGACTTTTTATATTTTCTTTAATTTCAACCTTACTACGACGCCATACTGTATAAAATGGTATACAATTATCATTTATAAAGTTTTGTCGCAAATAGGTTTTTTATTATTGCATTTCTAAAAATATGTCTGGCAGCTTGAACTTATAAAAAAAAACATTGGCATTGAAATGGCGGTTCTCTTGTCACAATGAAAAGAGACTAATACAGTCGCAGTTCTCCTAATTCAACAATTAAATATTTTAATTTTAGATACTTGTAGAAACTATTATTAGTTTTAATTTTATTAATAAAAAAATGACAATTAAATGTACTTTGAAGCATAAAACTAATTAAAAAACCACCACAAATACCATTGAAATGAAAGAATGAATAAATGACTACCCACCTACTGACTCGAAATTTGGTAGCTGGATAGCTTTTGTTTTGAATGACCAAACTTTTTTTTTACGGTTCACCACCATTTTAGTTAACATTGTCAGTTATGGAGATAAAACATGGTATTGCTAAGTTTCTTCATAGCATGGAGAGACTGCATCACAAGTCTGAAAAATACGCTGAGGCTCATGAGCTCAGATACCTGTGACTGACTCTGTTATATTTTCCGAATATTTTTCAAAATGAAAGCAAAAAAAATTGGTTGACCTAGGTAAAATTAGGTAGGTAAAATTCTTGATTTCTAATTTTAACATTCCTAATTTTCTACTAAACGTGATTTGGAGTATATGGAAAACAGCAAAATCAGGCATTTAATAAGAATTTGCATGAATATAAAATTAACATCCAAGCGGCTCTATAGTTTCTTTGTTCTGAATCTTTCAATCATTGATATGGTAACTTAATCCGAATATAAATGAAAGACTGAGCAATTAATTACTTCTGAATTATAACACAATAGATTAGTTACTGAAAATACGATATTCCATCCTTTCTTTTGGCTTTGCTACTGTAATTTTTACATGTTTTCACAGTGCAGTATGGCATTTTGACAGAAGCGCCGTCACACGGAAACTGACAGCACAATTCGCACCTTTAGAATTAAAGCGACTCATTTCTGAATAACACACGTCCCAAAATTTCACCTTATTTAAAAGACATAGGGTTTAATTTTGGGAAATGTCATATTCAGAATTGAGTCGCTTTAATTCTAAAGGGGCGAATTACTCCTCTTTTTACTCCTCTTTCGATAAGGCCATTTTTTAAACACTGACTAGAAGTCCATTACTTATAGGTCAGTGTGTAAAACTGTTTCTTGTTTGTTCGTATCAATAGTAGAAGGGTGGGAGGTGATGGGTAATATTCCGAAATTTTTGCAAATCATGGAAATTTTTAAGTTAATATTTCGGAAAAATAAATGAATTACGTTTTGTTGAAATAAAACTATTCAACAAAGACAAAAGTATTATTTTTTTCTGATTTCTTCATTTCCAATTGTATACTTTTTTTTGATCGTTAAATAATAAACGTAGATTTTATTTCAGTTCAGCTTTATTTCTAAGCAAGTGGACTTCTAGATCAGGAAAAATGACAGAAAAATCTTGAAACAATTTGAAAACTACTAGAAAAATATTTTTTTTTCTTTTATTTTCATAATGATTTTTTTCCAATGCCCATCAGCAATCAAGAGTCGCCAAACATCTTCTCGTCTAAGCTGATGTGTTGGGTGATAGTTTACTACGGATCCTATAAAATAAGAAAGCTGTACGTCAAAAAAAAAGAATGAAAATAAAACATAACCTCATGTATCAAAATTTATAATTAAATAAACGTCAAAATAGAAAAGAAGCAACTATTTACATTTCCTAACCTAAGTTTAATTTAATTAAAAATACAAATAAACTAATCTAACAGGAAAATGCCATTTTCCTCATTCTTCCCTTTTTAGTGAAAAACGTTTAACGAACGAATTATGTTCTCAAATGCTTATATTTATTTGTACGTTCTGGGCCCAATTTCATAAACGCGACAGGCGACAGGCAAATCAAAATCAAATCAAATCATTTTATTTTGCAAAAACATACACAGTTAGTAGATTAAACATGCGACTGTGAAAATTCGTTATACATGGCTTGACCACTATGATGTTAAGTTTGTAAGTCTGTAGGTAGCGTAACTTATCAACACTGCAATGTACGGCTAATTGTCACTGCTATCTGTCGCGTGTCGCGTCAAATTGGGCCCTGAGGACTGACTGTTAGTGGGTACCTACTTATACAGCAATAGCTCATGGTTAACTTAAGAATGTGTATGTACATTAACTATTTACATTATTATCTAAGGTCAAATTTATTATTCCGTGGAATTCTGACGCTTCTTGGTATTACCAGGCAAAAAAATATTTTTTGAAACTGTGGTGAAAAATACAAAGAAAAATAAATTCAAAACATAAATGTTGTAATTGAAATATATAACTTTACAATCACTTCAACGTAATATTAATTAAAACAAACTTGATTAAATTTTAAATCGCACGACTGAGACATAATAAAATATTTAATTATATTCTGAGGAAAAAATAAATTGTTGTGGGTATCATTCTGATATTATCACATATTACAAACCTTCGGTTTAAGATTATATTTAAATATTTTATCCACACACAATTTATTTCGTGGTTGTTATTCCATTATTTAAAATCTTACAAAAATAGACTGCAAAACGTCAGCTATCAACTGTTGTTTTCCCATCACACTATACAAAATTATTGTGTGCTATGTCATTCTGATTCTTATTTTAGTTCTAGAATAAGCTTGGACTTCTTTGTCCGTGATATTTTTGCAGTTTTCGTTATTTTATTACTGCTAGTCCGTTGGTTTGGTTTTTGTTACGTTTCTGTTTTCTACCAATAATTTGCACAGTAGAAAAAATGATTCTCATCCCTGAAACGTCTTATAATGACAGGTGCCAGAATTCCAGGGAATTAAAAAAGCGAGTGTAGTACTATTTTATATTCATTCACTTAAACCCATTCGTTAAAATTATGTCATAAGAAATAATCAGATTCATTAATACAATTGTAAAATATATTATTTATTAATTGACTGGCTAGCATAATCACACAAGTGTATAGTGCAAACAAAAACTGGCCAAGTGTGAGTCGGACTCGCGCTCTGAGGGTTCCGTACAAACCCACTGACTGGAAATAACACCGCACCAATTGTGAAATTTCCTATGATACTTTAAAAAATAAGATAAGATAAAAAGTAATTTGTTCAGACAGGCTTTAGAAAAAAAACACTTTTGTCAGTAAAATTGTGCTATCACCTAAACAAATAACCAATTAATAATAAACACAGGATTAATATTAGGAGCTGGAAATAAAAAAAAATAATATCATGGACTTCTTTTAAGTTTTTCTGTATTTAAACTACAGGTAAAGAACTATTTTCCATATTTTATTTTTTTCAAAATTTTAAGTTTTCGAGATAAGAAGTGGAGGAGAACGGTAAATTTTCACCTATTTCATTAAATAACTTCAAAACTATTTGTCTTAAAAGTTATAAAAATTTATTCGAAATTCTCACAATGAGCGCTTTCATTTGTGTCTAATTTACCTTCCAATTGCGACCCCCCTGTTTCATAATCATTTATTTACGTTACGCGTCCATCTTTGGGTCACCGACGTATAGTCGACCAAGTAATTGCTTGACCACTTTTGTACTCTATCCCTTTGTAATACGGTCGAAAAGTGGTCAAGCAATTTCTTGGTCGACTATACATGCGTGTACCAAATTTTTGCTAAATCGGTCCAGTAGTTTTTGAGCAAATTGGCTGTGACAGACGGCCAGACAGCACACGCATGATTGTATGTACATTTAAGGATTCCGTTTTTTCCTTTTGAGTTGCGAAACCCTAACAAATTATAGAAAACAATAATGACAAAAATATGCGCATTTTAAGCATTTTATTTTGTTTCATAAATTCTGCACAAAATCATTCACTCTTTTCATTTTAACTTTAAAATCATTTTAATAAGAAATATTCAGATTCATAGTACAAGAGTATAAAAACATACACACATAGGCTGCTAAAAACATAACCCTTGCTTTTGGCTTTGCCGTAGTCGGGTAAAAGAGCGTTGCGCCGCAGTGGCTAGCGGGTGAACTCGTAATCGTGGGGTACAGTCAGCCTCAAAAGTAGAAACACTTAAGAATCTTGTCGTAATAACGTATGAAATAAGAGTTGCTCAAATTTGCCACATTACTGAGAGCGACTAGGTACTAAAATGTTCAGCTACTTCTGAGGCTGATTGTACCGAATTCAATCTCCAGCGTTTGCCATCAACGATATTATAATGCATGGATGTACAATGTCATACTAAATGTCAGCCGAAAAACGGCCCGACAAATGAGAATAAGTTGACGCCAATGTTCAAAATGTACACTCTTAATTGACTTTTTATATTTTCTTTAATTTCAACCTTACTACGACGCCATACTGTATAAAATGGTATAAAATTATCATTTATAAAGTTTTGTCGCAAATAGGTTTTTTTATTATTGCATTTCTAAAAATATGTCTGGCAGCTTGAACTTATAAAAAAACATTGGCATTGAAATGGCGGTTGTCTTGTCACAATGAACAGAGACTAATAGAGTCGCAGTTCTCCTAATTCAACAGTTAAATATTTTAATTTTAGATACTTGTAGAAACTATTATTAGTTTTTATTTTATTAATAACATAATGACAATTAAATGTACTTTGAAGCATAAAACTAATAAAAAAACCACCACAAATACCATTGAAATGAAAGAATGAATGTTTGTGTGTTTATTACACATAAATGACTACCCACCTACTGACTCGAAATTAGGTAGCTGGATAGCTTTTGTTTTGGATGACCAAATTTTTTTTTACGGTTTACCACCTTTTAGTTAACATTGTCAGTTATGGAGATAAAACATGGTTTTGCTAAGTTTCTTCATAGCATGGAGAGACTGCATCACAAGTCTGAAAAATACGCTGAGGCTCATGAGCTCAGATACAACACGACCACGAGTGAAATGATGGTTTTTGAGGCTGGTAAGAGGACATTTTCCAAACTTCCGGCAATAACCCAGCCTGCATTTCGCTCAACTTTAAGTATCTACGCCACTTCGTCACTAAAGATCTGATTGTATACTTTTTGTGTACCACTGGACTGGGAACATGTTAAATTATAATTATTTATTTTGTAAACTAAACGGTTATTTAACACGTCCCCAGTGGTATTTCCGTGAAATCAAAATAATTCTAAATTGCAATGTCTTTATTTACAACCATGTACAAACATAAAAGTTAAATATATGCGCCCAATCTATCTATGCATATAATAAAATCGTTAAGAAAAAACGTCAGTACATTGAAGATTTAAAAAAAGAACCACCCAGGGCGACTTAAAATGAGTAACTGAACACGATAAGACCATTTAAAAAAATTTTGTTTGTTTGTTTGTTTGAACGCGTATCACGTACAAACCGCTGAACGTATTTTGATGGAATTTTCACAGGCCTATTCAAATTCAAATTCAAATTCAAATTCAAATTCATTTATTGTATGAAAACGGGTACAGAAGGAAAGATGGTAAAATATAAATTAAGTAAACATGACCGTAATCTACCGTAATGTCATGGTGTACAATATTTTATGGTCAATTTAAGTAATTTTTACTAAGTTCAATACTAAGTTACAATGAATGTCAGAAACAATAAAATAGATATGATTTACGGATAATGTCAAGAGGTTATTATTATATGATTTACAGGTAATGTCAAGACAATGTAAACAATAAATACATCAAAAATTTCCATTATAATTAGCAATAAGTCCAAACTATATTTAAAACTAAGTGGCTTTGTGGTTGAGATATTCACTGATTGTGTAAAAGCAGTGAAACATGAGCCATTTATGAAGCGTGGACCTAAATGAAGTGCCTTGTAGTACCTTAATGTTATCTGGCAGGGCGTTATACACTTTTATGCACATGTTATAGGCATTTCTTTTGTAAATATCTGAGCGACAGAGTGGTTGCAGCAAAAGATTTCGGTACTGTGATCTCTTGTTAATTCCAATACCCTGACGAGCTTTAAAATATTCAGGATGCGCTTTTACAAAGATACAGACCTTGCGCACGTACATGCAAGCCAGCGGCAAAATGTTTAGCTGTTTGAACATAGGCTTACAACTATCCCTAAACCAGGCATTAGTAATTGCACGTATACATTTTTTTTGAGTTTTAAAAACCCTGTCCACTGCTACAGAATTGCCCCATAAGATAAGCCCGTAATTTAGCACCGATGATACGTGTCCATGGTAGGCTGTGAGTGCTGCGTTGACAGAGACAGTTCTTCTAAGTTTTCTCAGGGCAAATACAAAACGATCCAATCTAGAGCATACAGAATCTACGTGACCCTTCCAATTTAAATGCTTATCTATAGAAAAACCAAGGAATTTAAAACATTCAGTCTCTTCGACTTTAACATTATCGTAAGTTATGTCTAGTTGTAGCGGTTTTGTCTAATAGGAGTGAAATTGCATAAACTTTGTCTTGCTCATATTTATCTTTAGTCTATTTTGTATAGTCCATGAATATAGTTCAGCAACAGCCTTATTTATGCTCGACTTATAAGAGTCCGTCACATCTCCTTTTATTAATATTGTGGTGTCATCGGCATAAAGTATGCATTTAGAGGCAGTAGCTAGAGGAAGGTCATTGACATAGATCAAAAATAGCAATGGTCCTAAATTGCTCCCTTGTGGTACGCCCGAATGAACACTACGCGACTCAGATCTAAAAACTGCCTTATTAAATATGTTCCCGACTTCTGCTATTTTCGTAATCTCAGTACTTTGTTTTCTATCTTTTAAATAACTTTCTAACCAGCTAAGAGCCAGACCCCTTACACCACATGTATACAACCACAGAGGATAATAATATTATACTAATACAGAGACAGCATCCCATACTAACTTTTGGTACGTCTCTAAGGAGCGCAATAGGGAGCGCAATTTTTTTGCCCTAGTTGGGTGGAAAAATGGCGTAAGTAACAGGACCGTTGGAACGTAACGTCGAAAAGTATCTTCTTCAGTAGTACATCGTAGTGTGAATAGATGGCATTATTTTACAAATTTCTTGAGACTAACGCGTGACCAACGTCATATTATGAGCCATTAATGTCAGTGTCAAACTATAAATAAATGGTAGGTAGCCCACAGAGCTATTAAAACAATAGAGAGAGCTGAAAGGTTCCCGCGGCGTACACTTTTTGAAAATTGCTAGTGATGTAGACTAGTCGATCAAAACTGACGATGAATTTTTGATTTGAAGTACGGCATTTTTGGGATATTTTACAATCTTGTACTGTAACAAACACAACACAACACAAGCAACACAACACAATAACACAAGCAGCTTTAGTTGCTTACTTTGGGACTAGGAAAATTGGTGTTACCTGTCCCAAGATATTTATTTTATTTATTTATTTAACAAACTAAAAAAGTCTTTGTGGCACGATGCCCGAAAATGTAGACGAAAGATTCGATTTTTAGTGGACTGTATTTACGAGGGGTGACTTCTTACGTAGGTTTTCAGGTTTAGTGATTCGTGAAATAATTTAATAATGGCAAGATAGGATTGCGGTCGTGCTCACCTGGTCATCTGAAGTGGCGGCGCTCCGAGCAGCTCCTTAGGGCGGACTCCAGAGCTGGGCCCAGGGTAGATTCCTCCCTTAACGGCTAAACTTTACAGGCACACTTCTTTTACAGCCCGAGCGCAATCTTGTGGTTGAATTTAATGTTAACGAGTTTACGAAGGTCCAGGCACTTCGCGTTGAGACTTTACGTGACGACAGATTCGATAGTGCTACTACACCGACTGCTCTCGACGGCGGTTCGAAACGGAGTTTTTTAACTGCCAAAACTATGCGAAAAAATCTTATTTGACAGTTCGATTGTTGCCAGATTAAATTAGTTAAAACTGACGACACGATTGAACATTCCGCCCACCTAAATCCGATGGTATACCGGGACGTACCGCGGCATTTACAACGACAACGAAAATTTGAAGACACGGAAGGTGGGTGCAGAATATAACGATTTTAATTAACTTTAGTTAAATTTACTATAAACTAAGATCTAGATTACGATAAGTTACACCTACCTTGTATTAACGAAGCAGTGTAAACGATAAACTACGGTGAAATTAAATTGCAAGAGGCAAAGGACAGATCTTTGCCAGAGGTCTTTTGTAGTGACCAGTTGCAGTCTTTACCATCACCACCCTACATATACCATCTGCACCTGGGTGCAGCGCGACAATACGACCTAAAGGCCAGTTAAGTGGACTCAATAGTTCGTTAACGATAAGTACCATAGTTCCTACGGTGATATTCGAGTTAGACTTATCCCACTTGGCCTTTTGTTGTAGTGTATGCATATATTCACGGTGCCACCTGAGCCAGAAATCCTGGTGCATTTTCTGAATGAGTTTCCAACGCTGAAGAACGCCAATGTTCATACCGACAAAATTCTCCTCTGGCATTATCGATAAGGGTTCCAGAGTCAAGAAATGACCCGGTGTTAATGCCGAGAGGTCATTGGCGTCTGAGCTAAGTGGCGTTAGAGGGCGTGAGTTTAACATCGCCTCTATCTGCGCCAACACTGTGTAAAACTCTTCAAAGGTGAGTCGTTGAGTACCAATAACGCGAGCCAAGTGTGTCTTAACTGACTTGATTCCTGCCTCCGCAAGACCATTGAAATGAGGACTCCCAGGAGGGCTGAACGAGAACTTAATCTCCTCTGACGCCGCTGCTTTGTGCATGATAGAACCAAGGTAGTTGCTGGCACCAACGAAATTACGACCTTGGTCGGACACTAGGTTACTGCAACGACCTCGACGAGCGATAAATCTACGCAGGACAGCCAAGAATGCCTCAGACGACAACTCGGAGGCTAGTTCGATGTGCATAGCCTTAGTGCTGGTGCAAACGAATACACAAATATAACCTTTATAGGTCTTTGCACCACGACCACGTCCGAAAGCTATACTATAAGGTCCACCGTAATCAACGACCGAGCTCGAGAAAGGTTTGATTTGGTTTACCCTAAACGAAGGCAGATTACCCATAAGTGGGGCGGGAGCGAGTTGCGGACGTACACGAAAACATTTAAGACAGCCGGAAATCACAGAATGAATAGCACGTTTACATGACAGAATCCAAAAGTGTCGAGAGAGAAGGTTTTTAAGCGTTTGTGCACCGGGGTGCATGAAGCGAATATGATATTCGTGAATTAAAAGGGAAGTGAGGCGGTGCGAACGAGGTAATAGCAATGGGTGTTTGACTTCGAAGCTAACCTTAGCATTGGCCAGGCGACCGCCCACCCTCAGAAGACCCACTTCATCAATAAAAGGTGACAACTTTCTTAAACTTCTAGGCAGCGAGTTGGGAGATCCTTTCTTCAGGTACCCAATCTCCGACGAGAATACACTTTCCTGCACTGCCCTGATTAAAACTGTGAACGCCCTATGTATTCCCGGTGGCTGTGGAAGTCCGACAATACGCTTTTCGATAAAATGTTGTCTAGCGTTATCGATAAAACGAAGACAATACGATAGAACACGCTTTAAAGTCGAAAGCGACGAGAATTTATTTAATAACGAGTCGACAAGATCATGCTCTTTCGACACCACAAGGCTGAATATTCGCTCCTCGTCTTGTACAAGATCTGGACTCGAAAACGACAGAGTATTGGCAGTAGGCCATTTCTCCTCAGGATTTGCGAGCCACGGGGGACCTCTCCACCACATGTCATGATTGACGAGATCAGCGGGTAACAGACCGCGCGAACCGCAGTCGGCGGGATTCGAGTGGGTACCGACGTGCCTCCATCGATCCGGAGCGATGATATCGTGTATGTGGCTAACACGATTTGCCACGAACGTCTTCCATTTCGACGGGCACGACTTTATCCACGACAAAACGACACTGGAATCCGACCATGCGTGGATCTCGCCAATAGAGCAGAATGGTTTCAAAGCTTCGATGGTTGAATTCATGAGATCTGAGAGCAGAACAGCAGCTTGCAGCTCTAGTCTTGGGATAGACTGCTTACGAAGAGGCGCTACCTTTGTCTTCGCACAGCAAAGCACGACCGAACATGCTCCCAGATTGTCCACGAAACGACAGTAAATAACAGCACAATAACCTCGATCCGAGGCATCCCCGAAGCCATGGAGCTGCAACGATACAAAAGGGCCAACGATACGACGAGGAATGGATACTGATGCCAACGACGACAGTTGAGATTTCAGCCGCAACCATTCCGAAGCGATCTCAGAAGGCGCGTCGTCATCCCAAGCGACACCAGCAGCCCAGAGCAGCTGCATGATATAATTGGCGTAAAATGTGACGGGGCCGAGAAAACCCAAGGGGTCATAGATACGTGCAATATCCGAAAGAATGGTACGCTTTGTGCAACGACAATCAGTAGCATTTTCAACTCGAAAGCAAAAGGAATCAGACTGAGGCTGCCATAATAGCCCTAATATTTTAAGAGAAATATCAGACACCTCTTCAAAATTCTTAAACTCTTCTGAGTATAAGTCCGAGACTGGTAGGCTATCGAGAAAGTCACTACTATTAGAGGTCCACTTCCTCAAATGAAAACCTCCCGACGACAGTATTTTAGTGAGCTCTACTTGAAGCAAGACTGCCTGCTCAACGGAGTCTGCTCCAGTGACGACATCATCCACGTAAATATCACGAGCAAGAACAGCAGCACCATTAGGATATTTCCTAGAGGAGTCCAGGGCAAGTTGAGCCATGGTTCGAAGAGCCTGAAACGGGGCCGAAGAAACACCATACGTAACGGTAAGTAGACGATTGTCACGCACAGGATCGACAGGAGAGGGCCTCCATAGAATACGCTGATAGTCAGCGTCCTCTTCAGGTACTAATATTTGCCGGTACATTTGTTTCACGTCACCTGTGAATACTACGGCATGCCAGCGAAAGCGCAAGAGTAAATCAAAAATATTAGTTTGAAGTTTAGGACCAGCGAGAAGAGTATCGTTCAATGAGATACCTTTGCCGTCCTTCGCGCTGGCGTCAAAGACGACGCGCAGGGGTGTGCTCACTGAAACGCGCTGTATACCGTGATGGGGTATGTAATTGAACTGGCCCACACCAGTAACAGGAGGGTCCACCTCTTCGAGATGACCACGTGACTGATAGTCTTCCATGAACGCAACATACGCCTTTTTGAAATCAGGATTACCATTAAGTTTACGTTCCAACGATAAGAATCGCTTAAGTGCGATTTAACGAGAATTATGGAAGGTAGGTTTATTCGTAGGGTCGACAAAAGGTAAAGGTACCACGAATCTACCTTCTTTATTACGACAGTGATTAGCAACAAAATAATCTTCGCAAAGTTGGTCCTCCTTCGACAGGAAATGTTTAACTGGAGAACTAACATTTTCTAATTCCCAGAACTTTTTTATGGAATTATCCAACGAGAGTAATGGCGAATGATTCGACACGAAAAGGCAATTTTTATACTTGCTACGAACGACAGTGTTGGTGAGCTGACTAGTGGAGGTGTCACACTCGCCCATAATAATCCACCCGAAGATGGTATTTATCGCTTGAGGTTGCCCAGGCTTTCCTCGCCTAAGACCAGGTAACAACGAAGAAGCGAAAATGTGTGCATCCAGCAGCATGTCTATTGGACCTGGCTTAGCAAAGTCAGGGTCCGCAAGCGAAAGGGTACTTATGTGTGACCACCTCGATGAATCGACAGGTTGGTTAGGTTGGTCAGCACATATCGACGACAGTACGAGAGCTTCGAATCTAAAATTCGACGACGACGGTACATTGCCGGCCGGCTTTATTTCACACGATAGTGAGCCGAGCGGTTGAGCGACAGAATTGCCAATCCCATTTACGGAGTGTTGGCCACGACAGATGTTGAGTCCTAGCTTCTTAGCGCAGGATTCCGAAATAAAATTACAAGCGCTCGCGCCATCGAGGAGAGCGCGCACTGGTGCAAAGTTACCTGAAGCGTCCCTGATCAGGACCCTAGCAGTCGAAAACAAGACCGTACTTTCACCAGCGAGCGAAGTTAAAACCGTATTGCTACCAGGATTACTCGAACAAGGTTGCACATTGTTTTCCACTGTAGAAGGAGTGGAAGGAGTAGAAGAAGTGAAAGAAGTTGTTTGTGTTGGCCTAGTAAAATGCAAGGATGTGTGATGCGAGCACTGGCACACACTACAACGAGAGGCTCGACAGGTTTTTACACGATGTGTATTCGAAAAGCACGATATACACAAACCCTTTTCCTTCACAAAATCAAAACGAGATTTAGGATCAATATTTAAAAAATCTTTACAAGTGGCAAGACTGTGCTGGCCACTACAAAAGTTACAAGTTTGATGAGAAACGACAAAAGATGTTTTATGTTTGCTCACACCATTATGAAATTGTTTATTTATACCTACCTTTTTATACGATACAACTGGATTATTAGGAGGCAAAGGCGTAATATTCGACAAGTTAAGCGCCTTGTATTGTTTTTCAATGAATGCTTGGACATCCGCGAACAATGGGATTTCATCACTATTATGCTCAAGTTGAAATGCTTCCCGAGTACATTTATCTAATTTCGACCACAATAAATGAAAGAGCATAAAGTTCTTGTCCGGCAAACCATATTTACTCAACACCGATAAATTCTCTGCGAATGTTCTATGAACACGCTCAAGATCGCTAGCCGACTTTGTTTTGATAGATTCACAACATAATAATTTTTCATAATAATGTGTAGCAATTTGTCCCTTCTTATCAAAATATTTACGTAAACAATCATACGCATCTTTATAACTTTCTTGGGTAAGTGGGTAATTTTTAATTAAATCATAAGCGGTACCTTCCACACTTGACAACAAATAATGTAATTTCTCAACATCGGAAATATTATGCCGCTTATGAATCAACGAATCAAACAGCTGTATAAAACTCACCCAATTCTCCAAAGTTCCATTAAATGGTTTTATCGAAACTTTAGGCAATTTTGCAGTTACTGCCTCACTAACACAAGGTTTGGTTTCACTTTTTTCTGACAATACTTTCTGGCGTAATTTGCACCTAATATTCGACACCTTCCTTTCAAATTCAAAAGTTATTTCCATTTCATCACTACGCGACGACGGTTTTAGCGACGAGAGAAGTTTCCGTTGCGCGTCATGAAACTCATTCGACAATTCTTTTAAATCCAACTCACTAAATCCTAACAATTCTTCCGTGTCCGCAAGAAACTCAATGCGCATAATTGCATAGTCGCGCGCAATTTTATTATTATCAACTTCGCGTTCCCGATCTGACATTTCACCGCTATTTGACATTTTGCACGATACTAATACAGAACCTATAACAATTCGAACGAAAAACAAAAAAAAACTGCTCTGTAAAATATCACCCTACCCACACGAAATAAACGATAATTAAACTAATTTAGTCTATGGTAGGAAGTAGTGTACCACCTTAACGATAGCGACAAAAAAGATGGCTGTGCAACTAACAACAATTTATAACGTAAAATCTCAACGAATGCACTGTTTCAAACTACCTCCATCGAAAATTATAAAAAATAAAAATAGACAAAATCATGAAAAAATACGTAAGAAATCGCGACAAAAGGCACTTTTCAATAATATCCGGCCGAATGACCAAAAAATGTGGCACGATGCCCGAAAATGTAGACGAAAGATTCGATTTTTAGTGGACTGTATTTACGAGGGGTGACTTCTTACGTAGGTTTTCAGGTTTAGTGATTCGTGAAATAATTTAATAATGGCAAGATAGGATTGCGGTCGTGCTCACCTGGTCATCTGAAGTGGCGGCGCTCCGAGCAGCTCCTTAGGGCGGACTCCAGAGCTGGGCCCAGGGTAGATTCCTCCCTTAACGGCTAAACTTTACAGGCACACTTCTTTTACAGCCCGAGCGCAATCTTGTGGTTGAATTTAATGTTAACGAGTTTACGAAGGTCCAGGCACTTCGCGTTGAGACTTTACGTGACGACAGATTCGATAGTGCTACTACACCGACTGCTCTCGACGGCGGTTCGAAACGGAGTTTTTTAACTGCCAAAACTATGCGAAAAAATCTTATTTGACAGTTCGATTGTTGCCAGATTAAATTAGTTAAAACTGACGACACGATTGAACAGTCTTATAAAACCTTTAATAATATTAGCGAACATACAACCATAGCTCAACCCTCTTGCAATTTCGATTTACTAACTTAATAAATAATTTCTTTTGCAGAGACAAAAGATTACCCGTTTTAGCTATTTTCTCGGATATGTGAATCAAATGTGAATGTGGACAACTGCATTATTTAAGACCGCGAATTATTTAACTTGCATTAAAACAATGAAAATATTACGCCCAGACTGACTCGTTTAGGTTTTAAAAAAGACCCCTGGTCCGAGGGTACACATGTTCCGAACTTCATGCTTCTATCTTCAACGCAACTTGCGAGTCAGAATGGTGAGCAGCGGTGTAAGCAAGTATGCTCCTACCTCTACTCCCCCAGCGAGCCCGAAGGGCTAGCTCTGTCCGCGGGCGCCGAAGCGTCCCTTTGATGGAAGTACCTACTCTTGAGCAACTCGCAACCCCGAAGGGCGAGTGGTGGTGTTAAGTCAAAAGTCAAAACCAAAGGTCAAAATATTTTTATTCACATTACGCATATAGAAACCACTTATGAATGTCAGAAAATTTATAATCATTGCGGAAAAAATCTTCTGATGAAAAGATACTGGTAAGAAACTCAACAAGGTGTTATTTCTTAATCAATCAACTAGTTCCTGTGGCCGTCCCAATATTTTAATCCATCTCTTTCATTTCTTCTTTTTTTGGGAAAGCTGAAAAAAAATAGTATTAAGTGGCGAGCTGTTGGGGAGTAGCGACTGAAGAAGAAGAATGAAGAGAAGGGTAAACTAAATTAAGGGCCTCCGCTTAGTCGCGCCGGCGCACGGAGCAGGTGCACGCCTATAGAAAAATAGTATGGGAGCGTCCGCTAACTCGCACAGGTGCGGCTGCGGGCTCATACTATTTGTTCGATAGGCGTGCACCCGCTCCGTGCACCCACGCGACGTATCGGACGCTCTAAATCGACGAAAGGGCCTCTAGGTGTTGGCAACGGCTCCGCGCCCGCTTCCCAAAAGTCCTGGACACGATTGCCCCATACGAGGGAAAGGTATCAGATTGGCGGATACCTTATCGATAATTTCTACAAAATGTCAGATGCACCGCATCACTAGTCTATATTTCCATAACCTCTTGTAGAAATAATAAATCATTTATTACCATTAAAATTAATAAATAAGCTTAGTTTTTACAAGCACATATGAGTCTTTGCTCCATAATTTAACCCACATAATAATACTAGCCGTCCAAAACGCGACATTCCCATAAATAAATACCAAATAATACTTACTTGTAAACGCCGATGTGTTGTCCTTCATTGCTTTCTTTAGGACACCGTGATGAATGCGAACTGCAACCATGCACGAAGTATGCCATTTCGCACAATAAATATCACTTGCTTGTCTCAAAAATCTAACAATAACCATAAGAATTTTATTAAATTGCACCGAGAGCTCTACGAACCGTCATCAAAATTTGACGTGAATGTTATGCGACTAAAAAGAATGGCTGCTATTCGACAGCATATTCAATACACGAAAGAAACTTTTTTAAACTGTTGTATAATAACATGACCTATATGACCAAATGTCAGCACTGAGTGTGTACGGTAGTAAATTTAAAGATGGTGTCAAATGGTTATGTTTGTTCACTCCTTCACGTTGTTACATCGTAAGAGTGAATGGAGCAGATACATTCACGCTTTTTCTCAATTTTTCAGGCTTGCTCCATGGGTTTAAAACCTCCTTGATTTGCATCTGTAGTTTCCGAACGAAAATCAACTAAATTTGACACTTGACAGTTAAAAATTTTGAAATTGACAGCGATCAGACATGACCTGTTACAATTTTAGTAAACAAAAGGAAAGCAAAAGCCTGAAATAAACCGAAGTCGCCGAAATGCCGCCGAAAGAAAAACAGGTGTAAGTATTATATAATTCTGTAAATATATTTTCTATTTATTTTACCTGCTCCAGAATTTATGGCGAATAACAGGTAGTTTGGTAAAATGACAAACTGGAACCATGGTTGCAGGACCCAAATGATGACTAAAATCATCCGAAGATCGCAACAACCTTCATCAATAAATGTGTGCTTGACTGTATGCAGTTAACTTGATAACATTGACTAGATAATTGATTATTAAAATTATTGTTTCAGGCGTTGCACAATTGTGCAAAAACTCATTGGTACATACATGGCTAACGCTGAGGAACTAACTCGGTACCTCACGAACTCACGATAACGGGTCTACCTCTATGCACTAAGCCTCCCAATGCTCTATGTATCCCTAATAATAAACATATTTTTCTTATTCCTTCTCCAGGCAGAGGTTATCAAAAACATAAATGGGAAATGAGGGCCAACTTCAATATTATGATATACTATACCTTGGTTGTTGACTTCAACGACAAAAGAAGTGAGATCTAAATGGGTGCCAAGTACAATGGTCACCTGTAAATCAAAACAGTAACCAATTTGTTTCATTTTCAGATATGCACTAAGGCGCCGACGGAATTATTAGTACCTCACACCTACGACAAATAATAAAACGTATTATCATAGCCTAATACACAACCACTTCGCTGTATTGTACTTTTTAATAAACATATTTTATGACTATGCAGTTGTATATTATTTTAAATAAATCAACCTTTGCAAGCCCAAACTGCGATTTTCTGCATCATGAATTGAAAATTAAACACTCTTTACAAACTCAAACCTTATAAAAGTTATAAACGTGGGTGGCAATTATTATTAATTATTACAGTGTGCTTATTTCAGTACCAATGAGCAGATTTGACTGGGGTAGTACTATAGGGACGTGAGGTACCTAGTAGGCTTCAAAATAACAAGCTAACGCATAAGTTTAAGAACTTTATAATTTATTCTAGTTTATTTTCCAATTCTTACATTGCATGTCAATCTAAAAGTCAAAGTAAGTCCCTTTTCTTCTTCTACTACAAACTGCCACTCTTGTTGCCGTGGTCAGCTCTGGAAGAGGCTGTAAGGAAACCTAAAGGTCCTTACAGTACCTTGCTTAGACAGAATACCGACATGAAGTAGTATACATTTCGTTTCGTGCGATTAATGATGATCCGAAGGCCCAGCGACAGGGTGGGCGGCTACACGTTGACAACGGATTAGCGACTGCAGGGTTGGTGGTTACCATTAGCGGGAGTGATCACTTCCCATAAGGTGACTGGCATGCGTCTGTCTTTTCCATAAAATAAACAAATCAATGTAGTATCGTTTTTATCATTTATTTATTTGCTATTATCACGGGGTCACACACGGCTCAATAAAGTAAGTAAAGAAGTGTGCTCGTCACATTCCACAAAAACATTGGTCAATTATTACACGTAATACAACAGTTTGGTAACTATCCCACTGAATTAATAACCTTTTGTGATGATAAAATCTAATATTACAAAGTAAAGACACTGTTTAAATAAAATAAAATATCTTATACCCACCTTCGACGACCCAGATAAAGTAACCCGTTTTATCTCGATTAACTGTCAAAATGACGCTAGGTTTATCACCGAATGTGGCCGGTCATGTTAGGCAAAAGGATAAACTAACCCTAACACCTGTCAAAAGAGTGCTAAACACCGTGACATGTGCGGTCATGTTAGCCACCGGCGATAAGGCTAGTTTATCCACGATGGGAGTCTTAAAAACAGATAAAGTGGCTGTCATGTTAGGGCCGGCCATTACCCTAATTTTTCTTTGTGTGGTCATTGCATAGTATTTTAATGTAAATATACATTTTTTATACCTCTATCACTAGGCACGGCGCACTTTGCGAAGCTACAAGTCGTTCAGCTCACCTCTGCACTGGGGCCGCCGCAATTGAGTCGCCGAACGTGCGAATGAATACGACTTATACGACAAACAAAGACGCATACAGTGGGATGCTTCTAGAACCTATATGCCCGTTTTCGTTCGACAAGAGACTTCTGTAGGTACTAAATAGGCCAATTAAGGTTTCCTTACGCTCATAGATAGCTATTTTTTGACAGTTCGCTATGGGAAAAATATATTCCTTTGAGATACCTAACGAGTTATTGTTAAATATCTAGGTTATTAAGCTGTATCTGTAAACGTGCATGTAGGTCTGTCATCTTGACAGGTGAGGAACATCCGTCACCGTTAGTCTGTCTCCTTCTCTTTTCTCTATGAACCGCCCTGCCGTGCTGACATGTGTGGCCAATCCATTTCTGATATTTTAATCTACTATTATCTTTACTGTGACAAGGCTTTACGCTTTAATGTTATTTTGAACAATACATCGGGCATCAAGCTGAACCCGTCTGCATTTTTATTTCACTCCAAGGACTGTAACCATCTCCACGCGCTACTGACTGCAAAACAGGTTTCGGGCTCAGTTAAACAGGTCAGTGTCCATCATAAAAGCTTTATGCTTAATAAGCAATGCCAGACCATAACGAAAACAATGGAGGTGAACAAATTGTTGAGCATGCGCTTTCGCCGCCGTCCGCGCCGTCGCCGCCACCACGTGGTAGTCAGTCGACTTGCACGATTAGCGGTTATCAATTTGAAAGGCTAGACGGGCATAGCAATTACAGCGCCTGGAAATTTAATGTTAAAAATCTTTTGATTATTGATGGTTTGTGGAAATGCGTGTTGGGCGAGGATACCGACGCCGCCCGCGATGAGCGCGCGCTAGCACGGATCTGTCTAGCAGTTAAATCTACATGTCATCAGTATGTTCAAAATGCGAAATCCAGTGAAGAAGCATGGAAAAATTTGGCCAAAGTGTTTGAGGATTCAGGATTAGCTCGCAAGGTAATGCTGCTGAGGAAACTGCACCGCATTGAGCTAAATTCATTTAACTCCATGTCGGACTATATTCAACAAACCATGATGTTGGTGCAACAATTAGCCGACATAGGTAAAATTATTGAAGATGAAGAGATTGCAGAAATCCTTTTATCCGGACTTCCTACACAATATGAAACACTTGTGTCTAACCTTGAAACCATGTGCATTACAACGACTCTGTCAAGTGAGGTTGTGCGCACTCGTTTATTGCAAGAAGAATCAAGACGGTTAAATTGCATATCAAAGAAAGAAGTCACTGCTTTTACATCAAAAACTTATAATATAAAGAAATGTACATTTTGTGGGAAGACGGGCCACACCAAAAACCGATGCTTTAAACTCAAGAGGAAGAAGAAGGAGGAACAGGGAGCCTCGGCGGGCTTTCTTGCCTCGGCATTCCTCACAACCAGCGGCAATTGGTTGTTGGACAGCGGCTGCAGTCAACACATGTGTAATAATGTAAGTTGTTTCATTAGATTACAAAAAATATCTAGTGATGTTGTCATTGCAAATAACAGTAAATTAAAGTGTATTGGCTCAGGAACTGTAAGGTTAAAATTAGGTCATAAATATACTGAATTTAATAATGTATTGCTAGTTCCTGAACTCTCTGCCAATCTTCTTTCTGTAAGTTGTCTTGTTTCTAAAGGTTACACAGTAGTTTTTTCAAAAAATACATGTCACATTTACGGTTTAGAGAAGTGCAAAGTTAATGGCAAACCAGTCTGTAGGGCCTCTTGCATAAATGGTATATATAGGTTACCCCAACCTGGTGACGCGTCATATGGAGCGGCGCATTCTTCAGCTATCTTGCCAATGCAAGATTCACAGAGTGCAAACGTGGCTGAGGTGCCAGCTTCTGTTTGGCACAGGAGGCTAGGCCACTTAGGTATGTCTGGCATGTTAGCACTTAAGAATGGGATGGCATGTGGTGTTTGGTTTCAGGAATCTTCGGAGGACAGCTTGAAGGGCTGTATACCATGCCTTGAAGGAAAAATGGCTGCCAAGTCATTTCCATCGGCCAGTATGCATCGTGCCAGCCAACCACTGCAGCTTATCCATTCGGATGTGTGCGGACCCCTGCCTGTAGAGAGCTGGGGGGGCGCAAAATACATTGTGACATTTACCGATGACTACACCAGGAAGACCTACGGATACCTTCTCAAGAAGAAAAGCGAGGTACTTATGACTTTTATTAATTTTAAGACTTTAGTTGAGAAACAGCTAAGTTTGCCTATTAAAACTCTTAGATCTGATAATGGTGGAGAGTACTGCAGCCACGATTTTTCCAACTATCTGAAGAAACATGGGATAATTCATCAGACTACTGTTGCTTATAGTCCGGAACAAAATGGTTGTTCGGAACGCCTTAATAGAACTCTTTTAGACAAAGCAAGATGTATGCTTTTTGAATCTGGCTTGGATAAGCGTTTTTGGGGCGAGGCAGTAATGACTGCTATCTATTTAAAAAATAGATCCCCCACCTCTGCGCTGTCTGGCCACACTCCTGAGGAAAAGTGGACCGGATTCAAACCGAATCTTAGTCACTTACATACCTTTGGGTGTATAGCATATTCTTTGTTGCCTAAAGAAAAGAGGTCAAAATTAGACCCTAAAAGTAAGCAATGTATTTTTGTTGGATACAGTGAGAATTCTAAAGGCTTTAGACTTGCAGACCCATCAAACCCCAAAAATGTCATGATCTGTAGAAATGTAGTATTTATTGAAAATAAATTTTATACAAAGACTATGAAATCCGATTTTATTAATAATGAATTCAATGATAATTTTATATTTTATGAATTTTTAAATGATGAATCTAATTCAAGTTGTGATATAATTTCTAGTCAAAACAATAATAATCTTATCAATAATAATACTTCTTCTAGTCAATGTAATAATGAGCTGAGCTCTAGCTCTAGCCCAACAATTATTGAGCCGAGTTCTCGCCGTTCTACTATTGAACTGAATGAAAATGTAATCAGATCGCCTTTATTCTCAGGAGACGACGAGCTGTACTGCACTGGCAGTGAGCACGAGGACGATTCCGTGTCATCGCCCGCCGCCGTCGCCGAGGCGCCGCGCGAGCGTGTGACGTCACCGTCGAGGGGGGTGATATGTCAAGGGGAAGCGTCAGCTCCCGAGTCGCCGTTGCCTTCACGCCGTCCAGTTCGTAGTACTCGTAATCAATTGCCAAAAAGGTACGACAGTTATGATGTTGATTTTTCGCTCCTGACACGAGATGGCGCTGATTTGCATGCGGATCCTCTAACATATGAGGATGCCATATCAAGCCCTGACTGCCAAGAATGGAAAGCAGCCATGCAAAGCGAATATGATTCGCTTATTGCGAATAAGGTATGGATATTAGTCGACCGTCCTAAAAATGAAAACATTGTGAAGTCCAAATGGATTTTTAAACGTAAATATGATGCTTCTGGTAAGTTTAGTAAATATAAAGCTCGACTGGTTGCCAGAGGTTTTACACAAGTTTATGGAGTCGATTATTGTGATACATTTTCACCTGTCGTTAGACACTGTACATTAAGAATATTGTTTTCATTGGCAGCAGAGTTTAATTTAAATATAGAACATGTTGATGTTGCAACTGCATTCTTACATGGAGAACTGCAAGAAACCATTTATATGGAGCAGCCTCCAGGCTTTAATGTTAACAATAATAGTAAAGTCTGTCTCTTACTTAAAGGAATTTATGGCCTCAAGCAGGCTAGTAGAATTTGGAACATGAAAGTACATGAATTGTTATGTAAAAATGGTTTCAAGCAAAGTGATTGTGAACCGTGTGTTTACACAAAGAAATCTGGTAAAGACTTAACAATTTTAGCTCTTTACGTCGACGATTTTTATATATTCAGTAATAATGATAATAAAGAATTGTTATCTTTGCTTGAAAACAATTTCAATGTTAAAAATTTAGGAACCCTATCCAGTTGTTTAGGTTTAAACATAAGTAGAGACAGAACTAAGCATTTTATTAAACTTGACCAATCTGATTACATTAAAAGATTGTTAGTCAAATTTGGTATGCAAAATTGCAAACCGGCCTCTACGCCTATGGCTACTAATTGTAAGTTGCAAAAGGCCGAATCTGTATGTTTAGATGATGGTACTTATAGATATAGAGAGCTGTTAGGGTGTCTCATGTATCTCTGTGTATGTACCAGGCCGGATATAGCTTACGCGTGTAGCCAGCTGAGCCAGTTTAACCAAGCGTTTGATATGACACATTGGCAGGCAGCTAAACGCGTCTTGAGATATTTGTCGGGTACACTAAATTATAGTCTATATTTTTATAGGTCTGGTAATTTAGATTTAACTGCATACTCGGATGCGGACTGGGCTAACGATATTGTCGATCGTAAATCCTATACTGGATTTGTGGTTAAACTTGGTAGCAATATTATAAATTGGGAATCGCGAAAGCAGCGATGCGTAGCGTTATCCAGCACGGAGGCCGAGTATCTTTCCATTGGCGATGTATGTAAAGATCTTTGTTTTATAAAAAGTTTCCTCACAGAAATTTTAAATAAAAACATTGTGATTACAGTACATAATGATAACCAAAGCGCTCATAGACTCCTAGAGTCAAAAGAGTATTGTCATAAGCGCACAAAGCATATTGATTTACGTTATCATTATGTCAAGGATCTTGTACAGAAAGGTTTCTTAACTGTAAAATATATGCCTACTGGAGAGATGGTGGCGGACGTACTTACTAAGTCTTTGGGTGCTGTGAAGCACAAACAATTTGTCAGTCAGTTATGCTTAAAATAAAAGTATATGTTTGCACGTTTTAACGTTTGTTTTGTAAGCATGTAGACTGTTAATTTTTAATAGAGACTGATAGGTACCATACTATATTGTTTTATATAGAGCTAATATGTAGAGCATGTAGAGTTTGTCCTATTGTTTGTAAAGCTTATTAACCTAAGGGGAAGTGTTAAATATCTAGGTTATTAAGCTGTATCTGTAAACGTGCATGTAGGTCTGTCATCTTGACAGGTGAGGAACATCCGTCACCGTTAGTCTGTCTCCTTCTCTTTTCTCTATGAACCGCCCTGCCGTGCTAACATGTGTGGCCAATCCATTTCTGATATTTTAATCTACTATTATCTTTACTGTGACAAGGCTTTACGCTTTAATGTTATTTTGAACAATACATCGGGCATCAAGCTGAACCCGTCTGCATTTTTATTTCACTCCAAGGACTGTAACCATCTCCACGCGCTACTGACTGCAAAACAGTTATATCTAGGGAATATAATCTCATTACAGATAACTGTTAAAAAGTGGTTAAAAATAACAGTTAGCTATGATCAAAATCAAATCCTTCGGTATAATTTAGTTATCACCGACGAATAGATTCTCTTTACAAATAGCTGTTTAAAAATAACAGTTAATTGTAAGAAAACAAAATGCTCGGAGATAATTAGGTAAACTGGTAAAAAAAACATCATAGTTAAAAAAAAATCTGCCCACGGTTATCCCCAAGGAACTACAGGGCAAAAACTGACTTTTTCTAAACTAAGACTTAAGACAACTAAAACTAGGTTTATTTTAACAAGAAAAATGCCATTTTAGCCATTCTTCCCCTTTTAGTGACAAACGACAACTGACTGTTAGTAAACATCAAAATCTTAGGGTAAACTTAAAAATTATACAGGTACATTATGTAAGACCCAGCATTTGACATATGACAACACCCATATAACGTAAATGTGCATTATCCATTGAAATTATAAATAAAATATTCAACAACTTTTGAGCTTCACAGATACCTAAAAGCTATGTATATGCCCTTTTGAGGTGCAACTAAGCGGTTATTACATTTATTTATATCGTAATAATAAAGTATTTCATACTAACAACTCGACACGTTACATATTAAGTCTTTTTTTTTACTTACTGTAGTGACCAAGTTCTTCGTTTCGATTCAGATGACATTTTCGTAAATTTGTTGAAATCGATTAATTTATTACAAAATCAAAACATTATTTCAAATATTTAAATGAACCAAAAAATCCTCACGACTAAGAAAGTGCCCTTTTTAACCGACTTCAAAAAAAGGAGTAGTATGTTCCGCGATTACTCAAAGACGGCTGGACCGATTTGAAAAATTCTTGTTTTGTTTGAAAGGGTATACTTCCAAGTTGGTTTTATTGTCATCAGGTCACGATCTGATGGTGGGAGTCGGAGAAACCGAGGCAAATCTTAAAAAAAATATATGCACACCTGTAGCGATTTGGATATTTCTTATAGTAACTTATACTTTTGCTATGGGAAAACTGGAACTGATGATGAATACAGACGGCCTCCGGAACCACTCAATATTTCACGGGTGGCGATACGCGCGGTTATTTTAATATAGTTGCTAAGGCAATTTATGCTCATTGCAATGCATTTGGTTAAATGAGGCTGATTGAGAAGAGGTGCATTTTTTAAATCTTACTAGGTGACTAAAGCCCACAAAAATGACCGAATCTCTATGGAAAACGGCCAGTTTGGTGAGCTTTAGTCACGCGGTGAGATTCAAAAATCGCACTCCAGGAGAATTCCTCAAGAATTAACGTCCCTTGGGAAAAGCAATATTTTGTAAAGGGTGGTGAGCAATTGACATTAGGCGTGTAACTTAGATAAACAATCAGACTCACTAAAAGCGAATTTTGAATTTTCAAAGCATAGATTTCTGACCGAAACAATATCAGATTATGGTACCAATCTGGACGGAACCCGCACGAGGTTCATCGTCGTAACTCAGATAAAAAGATTTTTAAAAATCATCACTATAATTGATTACAATAAACTGCCATCCTTAGTTGATAATCGGTAGATACGTAAATCAACACGCCTTAGCCTCGTCACTACAAACGTCAATAGACATGTGTCAAATATCGTTTGTAAAATCTCAGCAATAATATATCATAAGGTTATTTCGCATTCATAAATTCTATATAAAGTCATTCATTCTTTTTATTTTCATTTTTAATTTATAATAACTTCATAGGAAATACTCAGATTCATAGTACAAGAGTCTGGAAAGAGCGTTGGTGGGGAAGTAGCTAGAAGGGGAGACTCGTCATCGTAACATTCCGGTTCAATACCCAGCGGTTGCCATGTAACAACGAGTTTTTCTAACTCATGTACAATACCTCAGTATTGGCACAGAATAAATAACGTACAGAAACTTCTCTTTTACGACCGCGATTAAACGAATTCCAACTTTATTCACACTCACAAAAAGTTCGTATTACTTCATACACCGGCGTGGAGAGTAAGACAGCCGGTGTAATTACTGGCACAAGAGGTATTCCATCTTAGCCCTCTGGGTTGGCAACGCATCTGCACTCTCTTTGTTGTTGCAGGTGTCTATAGGCGGTGGTGATCACTTACCATCAGGTGACCCACTTGCTTGTTTTCCTTCCTATGTTGTATAAAAAAAAATACACCTTGCGCCAGGTGGCGCGAGTCAATAGGAACGCCGCCCGCGCTCGCCTTCTCCCCGCTACTCCCGGGGACCGCTAGAGTTGCGCGGCATTCGTTTTTAATTACACTGACACGGTGGGGGCGAGCCAGCGAGCGTGCGGCAAGCCGACAACCTACTGCGATTTGCATATACCTACAGTGCGGAACCCCCTTGGTATTGGTAATAGCCAACGCTTTTACCGTGAGAGAAAATATTGCGAAAAACTTGCTCATTCCACTAGTTTATAACACATTCTGTGTACATAATATACAAAGCATTACATCTATACTATTCAGAACATGTATTTATAGTAACTTGAGAGTAAAAACAGATTTTTCATGGCTTTTTTATGATAAAGTAATGTTTTTTTCGTGTGATCAGTTCAATCACAGATACCTAATACTACACTTAGTTCAAATACTTCATATCACACAAAGTACGGCACCGTCCTATACTCCGTTTTTTAGCATGAGAAAGAACTTGGCAGATATTTATCATGCACGATCTATCTGTGACGAATTCTTTGACTCGTAGCTACTATTCCTCGTTCCTATTGGCTTTTGACCGATAACTGTCATTAAAATATTTACGTGTCAACCAGAAATCGTAAAGTTACGTTACGTTACGTGAAGTTACGTTAGTTAGTTTATCTTTCCGTAATTGTGTCCGAAACACTGCTCCATAAAAGACCTAAAAAGAAGCTGAAGTTTTTAAATAACGATGCGTTTTACTGTGGCATAATGCGACAAAATGAAAAAGTTCGCGACAGCTGCTACTAGGGTAGGCAGTGGCCAGTGCTAAGGATATTGCAATTTTTTAATAAATCCATGGCCAACTTAGAGCTTTCATACTGGAGTGGCCTTGTGTGATTATTTGCTTACACAAAATTCTGCCATTTCTCGCGGGGGGTGATATCTCAAACCTATCACACTAACGCAATTTCACTCTGCGTGTTTACAAACCCACACCTTTAGAAAACTACAACACATTATCATTTTCACGCACATACACTCAATACACATGCAAAGGTTATGTTGCGATACAGCGTAAGTAAACGAAAACGCAAATGTATTTCTCCTAATCAACTGAGCGAGGGACCTGTCGATAAATAATATCGATATATTAAATTCAGATATTACATCATAAATGTACTTATGTAAAGCAATAAATTATAACAATTTCAAAATTTCCAACATTTTGCGGGTAGTAGGACTTTGTGCAAGGTCCGTCCGGATCGCTACCACTATATTGCTCGCTAATTCTGCCGCGAAGCAGCAGTGCTTCCAGTGTGACACCCGGTGCAATTACTGGCACAAGAGGTATTCCATCTTAGCCCTCTGGGTTGGCAACGCATCCTGTAATCTCCTCGGTTTGCGAGTGTCTATGGGGAGTGGTCATCACTTACCATCAATCACGGGACCCACTAGCTTGTTTGCCTTCCTTTGTTGCATATAAAAAATCTAAGTATATGTATATATATATATATATATATATGTTTGGGGTTCCGTAAATCAATTAGGAAAAACGGAACCCTTATAGGATCACTTCGTAGTCCGTCTGTCTGTCGTTCACGTTTACCCGCGTAGAGTATTGTTCGGCGCTTATTAAGTCTGTACGGAACCCTCGGTGCGCTAGTCCGACTCACACTTGTCGATTTTTTTATCAAAATCTTCTACAACAAACATTGTGGTAATCCAATTTCCTGCTCGGTCAGCGTTCGACAGCTAATACTATAACTGTCATTTTATCGCATTATACTACAATAAAACAATCCGTTGCTTCACTTGCTTTTAAACATCTTCATCTTTCGATATTTTTAATGAATTAATTAGAAGGCACAACACAATAACAATATTTAAAATAATTTCACGATTTAATATTTAATAATCCGGGTACATAAAACTACAAACTATATACTTGCAATACTTGTTGCCAAGAGCAATGTTATATTGCATGTAAACATTTAATGACCTTTGTCAGTTCAGTCAGTTCTGTCCAAAGAAAATGCAAAAAGTAATACGAATGTTTAAAGAGCTCGTAACCGATAACTCGTACCTTATACAATATCTTGCACCCAGTTCTGTTCAGTTCTTTATTTATTATAAAAATACTGTTGAATAGCTACCTCTTTGGTTAGCTGGCCACTCGGATGCCATATACTTTTATAAAGAGAATTGTGTCATATGTGAACAACCGTCACTGATTGCTTTTCCTGTGTAAATTATATTTTAATATCTAGTTCGATAATACGTGTTTAATTAGTATATCCAGTCTAAATACAATAAAAACTTTCTTTATTAATTATATATAAAAAAAAACAAATATAAGAATGTAAATTATCGATAATGATTCATTTTATTTATCGACACTACCCTGTGCACTAACCTAGTCTCGTGGGGAGTACGTAATAATTAATTAAGTAATTTTGACAAAGTCTCGTGACACGCGCAGCTCAGGTCAAATCTATTATCAACTTAAGCAATTCGATTCGATTTTGCAAGAAAGAAGAAGAAGTCTCGTGAGGAGTATCTTTACGTCATATTTAATCTGTGGGTATATTAAAATCGACTTTATTCTGTACCCCATTAGACTTATTTTGTAAAACACCAAAAATATAGTCTCGCTACACTTTACACTAAGGGGCATATTCGCATGGCAATCGATTTTAAGTTTGACTCGATTTGTCATGTCAACTCGTGTAACAAAAACAGTTGTATTAAAAATTGTGTTTTTAGGCAGAAATAATTAGAAAAAATAATTACAAATGAAACGTTATACCGTCCTTTTCCAAACTTGATGGCATAGAACGATTTTTACAACTGTTTACAGCACATGCGGACGTTTTCGGTGAGCTCTGATTCCTTCCGTGCCGATTGAAAGAGTGAAATAAAATCGATTAAAAAATAGTTTTTGTGTCGCGTAGGCACATTGTGCCTGTGCCAGCGGCAGAGGGGTAAGTCGTTGCATAACGGCTCCCGTATGAAAGCTCTAAGATGGCCAATTATTTAAATTACTGCAATGTTTGTTGTTGAATAAGGTTCACGAAGACTGCTTCTTTGTTCGAACAAAAAACGAAATGTAACTCAGGCCATTTAAAACTTAAAGGCCCTGTCCGGACGGTACTTTCTATTTTTTGTTCCCTAGTTAACTACTAGAGGGCGTTAGTAACAATTCACTATCCACAAATTTTCTTGAGACGTGAAACATTATCTATTGTCATTTTTAGTTAGCCTGAATCATCATGTTGTATATATATACATTTAAGACCCCTCTTTTCCATTGGCCTCTCTAGGCATGTGATTAGGCCCTACAATTGATGGGACCCCCTAGTCATGTCAGATCACAAGAAGCCTACTCCTTTTGCCTGTTGTCCATAAAATAGCCCTCTGTCATATCAAAGTCATAGGGTCCCCATTGTCCTAAAGTATCCAGGGCCACCAATAGATTAACCAACGGAATTGTATATGTTTTCTAGAACTAGAATGTCGCCATCGGTTGAGTCCATTCAATATTATTAAATTCTCTATACGACCTACTACCGATGCTCTTTTTGAAGCCGGAGAGATGAAACTTATCACCACTCTGTACGAAATGATTGATGATGAGTTTGATGATAGCCATCCTCGTCCTGATGCCGTAGCCTGTATTCCTCCATGGTTTTGAGAAGCGTCGTTTTGTAGCCTTTTTCTTTAATTTATTTTTCGTGTGATCTGAAAAAATCATAATAATTTAAAATACGATTACTCATACTAATTATCACAGTATTTAGTCATTATTACTAAATAGTATCAAAAAACATGCTTTGTTTATTTTGACCTTACGATCGCACTGCGGACCGTTTTTAAAAGACCTACATGCCTACCCATTTGTTTCAATGTAAAGAGTTTTTTTTGGTTTTTCATACTCGATCGTTAGATTACCGATTTTTATTTAAAAAGACTGTCCCATTTTTTGTATCGTTACGTCACGTTTTTGAGGACAATTGCATACCATAGCGTACTGACAAAAAAAAAACTATAGCAAAACATTTTTTTTTTCAGTCTAAACCGGTAATCTTCACGATTCCGAATATGAAGAAAGTACTCCATCTGATAGAAAGGGTATAAAAAAACGCTCTGCAAAGACTGCTGCTTAAGCTGCTTTTTACCAAGACGTTGCGACTGTATTGCAACAGCCGTGGTAACGAACAAACATAAATAAGTTATAGTAAGCTAAGTATTTACCGGGACTATTCCCGGTAGTCGTTATAAACGTGTACTTAGAATCGATCTAATCATTTACCTGGCGGTTAAAGTACTAACCTCCATACTTCGTGATACGCTTGAAGTTTTGCAAGAAGCTTGCAGCCGCTAGCAGCTTCACTTGAGATGGTCTCACCAGATACAATTTCTTTATTAGCGTAGACATGGTGACAGGATATTGCTTCACCACGATCGTTTTTCGATCATCTAAATAAATGTCTGTGAGAGCCACATCCAACCTCACTTGTCTGAAAATATCTTCTACGTGACTTACAGGTGCAAACGTTTTGACATTTCTGCATAGAGACTGTACGAAAAACGAGCCTTTTAATTGGTCTCTGTAATTAAAAAAAGAAAAGTTTTATAAACCATTAAAAATAATCATAATTAATATTGTACTATATTTATGTTTATGAACTTATAATTTCCCCCTCTTAAAAAAATCTAGGCGGTCCACTCTTCTGGAGGAAACATCAGTAATAACGATTTATTTTACGCCATAAAACCAAAAAAATGAAGATTTCATTTCTATAAAATTTCACCGTAACTATTTAATAAAACGTTTGACTCCTAATTCATCAAAATTGGCTCAGTAGTTTGTGCACGCAAGGGAGGAGAGTCACCGTCTGGCAAAATCATTTTCGTTTAGGATATTTTTATTTTCGGTTCGGTTATTTACGTCATTGTGGTTTAGGCGTTAAAAACGGCGAATGCTTGTTCTGTTCCAAGTAAATGCTCAAGTCTTTACTTTAATCACATTATCGTATTCCCCACATCGTAAAACCTCGTCGTTTAACACATCATCACATCAGCCGAAAGACGTCTACTGCAGGACATAGGCCTCTCCCAACGACTGCCAAAACAACCACTTCCGCGCTGCTTGCCTCCAGCGGATTCGCGCAACCATCACCAAGTCGTTAGTCTACCTTGTGGCAGTCTGCTTACACTGCGTCATCCAGTACGCAGTCGCCAGTCTAAAACTGTTTGTCGCCATCGACCATCCATTCTGATAGCGATGCGCCCCGCCCATTGCCAGTCAAGTCTTGCAATTCTAAAGGCTATGTCGGTTACTTTAGCTAAGTTATCGCAGTGCCTGAAGACGAAAGTCTTCGATCAGTGTGAATTGCCAGTGATGACCTACGGCACTGAGACGTGGTTGCTAAGGGCCTCGTAAGATAGCTCAAGGTCACACAAAGGGCAATGGAGAAGACTATGCTCGGAGTATCACTGCGTGATCGAATCAACAACGAGGAGATCCGCACAAGAGCCAAAGTAACCACACCGTTGATTTAATAAAAATAGACAAACAAACAAACAAGCCTTACATAGCACTAAGCGTTCCTTCCGCGCAGCTATAGAAGATCAACATGTCTGCCGGCAGATGGACCCGGTAGGAGATACGTGGAGACTCGTCAGGCTCCTTGTTATACTGTTCTGATCTAAGTGCTCTCCCCTGTCCATTCCAACGGCATGCCTGCACAGAATAACAACCTATAAACATAACATGACACGTGATATTCACAGAGACTATTGATGAAGATTTTACAGATTTTTTTATTAAATAGGAAGGCAAACAAGCAAGTGGGTCACGTGATGGTAAGCACGGAAGGTAAGTGATGACCACCGCCTAAAGAAACCCGCAACTCCAAGGAGATTGCAGATGCGTTGCAAACCTAGAGGGCTAAGATGGAATACCTCTTGTGCCAGGAATTGCACCGGCTGTCTTGTTCCCCACGCCAAAATACAACAGTGCAAGCACTGCTGCTTAGCGGCAGGATTAACGAGCAAGATGGACGGATACCAAAACGCTGTCATAAAAACTGTCTGAATAGATGATGGCCCTAGATTTAGGGATTGATGCGAAGCTGGATAGAGCGGAGCATAAAAGAGCATGTTTCCACCGACGAAGTAGTGAAGATTTCGAGCACTGTGATTGATTCATTGACAGTTCACTCTTCTCCGCTACGTGCCGCTACTAAGTAATCAGGTACACATATGACCACCTTGACTAGACACCAAAAAACACTAAACTATGGACCAATGGCCTTAGCAAGACCGGCCCCTGTTTAATTTATCTCTCCTTGCGTCTCTGTCAAACTAGTATCATAAGAAAGGAAATCACACAGAGTTAATCTCAGATAAATTAAACTTGGCCGTTTATGCTAGAGCCTCAATAAGTGATATAAAACTACGCACCTTAAGTACGACAATTTAGTACTTGCCTGGATAATTATGACGATGGGCTTCCCCGCCAGGGTAGAGTTCCTCTCGACATCGAAGCACTGGATGATCTCAATTTCACTGTATCGAACGTCCCTCGCCATCAGCCAACCACAACCCAAACCGTGTGTCAGGATCGCCAGGCATATACAGCCGTAATTGGTGAAGTCCTGACCGCAGACTGAAAAATATAGAGAATTCTTTAACAATTAACAAATTCAGGTGTTACCTACATACTTTGCAGAGGTCCATGTCAACGAATTGGAACATTATATAGCTACTCCGCGAATCCGTGTCACGGAAACTAGTTTTGCGGAGTAGCAAGATATTTTTTTCCACTTTGTTTATACTTCCTGGACAGTTATAAACATTAAGAGACACGAAGATACTTCATCGCGCTCCCTGCACCCCTAATGACGACACTTTTTTAGTAATGTGGGCTGCAACGCAACACTAAATCGCATTATAATATTAAGCTTTTCAGTCAGTGCTGTCGTAACAAAACTTTCTACTGTTGTTCTGCTGTGCTACATTACTACGAGCCACACTAGAGGGCGCTACTAAAGCCAGCGTTTATTTTACCAATCGGTAAAAATAAACACTGGCAACATTTAAAATCGTTAGGGGTGGGGTTTATTCAAATTAGTTACAACCCCTTTCCTTTGGAAGGGAAGCTTAGATATGGCTTATAAAAGCCCCTGCAGCTCTCAGAGAGCTCATATTTTCTACATCACTACAACCACCTCTAAACGGTGAAACCTTTGCCCAACTGGTAAGCTCTCTCTCTGCTAATAACTGTTCTAAATCGTTCTTATAAATTTGTATTTCCGTGTATGTGTTTCTTTCAGATCGTAATTAATTCTATTCTATCTTTAATTTGTATTAACTTAAATCCTGCGACCGTTTCTTTAACTTCTTACTTCAAATTGTAATTCTTGTTATATTATTAAATTCAACTTTCTTGCTCAACGGTCGCATATTTAAAATATTTAAACCGTAACCGTCACTGAGCTTCAACTTCACTATTTATTTATTTCTAAATGTAACATAGAGTTTTCTAACTTACCTTGCCACCTGTAAACCTTTCGAACTGATGCCATACCACTACTTGGCGAGCTCTAGCTCCCTGGTTAGACTCTCGTCTCCTCGAGCTTCAGTATGGCATCAGTTCCCGTTAGTGGCCAGCCTGTAAAGCACTGTAAATCTTCACAGGGCAACTACCTACGGGTTCACTCGTCACCAAGCTGTAACTACCAACGGGCTCACGAACCCCAAGCTTCCCATTTCCTCGAGCCACCTGCAGGGCACCTCTTGCCGGTTACTTGGACACTTTACCCTTGCCGAGCTTTCTACGCCTTTGCAGCCTACGGAGACCTACCGAACCTCAAGCCTACGCTGCTCCACGTCGGGTCACGGCCAGGGGAATGCGAGCGATCACGTTAATTGACTCAAGTTAGGAATTAGGCACAAGAACTACGAACTTACGACTTAGAGTCTCTAGTCGTCCTAGGGAGCTTCTATTTAATAAAAACTTGTCATAAAATTCTTGTTTCACTTGAAAATCCCCTAGGGCGAACTTCTGCACCTGACCGGGTAACACTGTTTTTATTTGAATTCTACTTACATTGCCTTAACTTGTATAACAGCTCCATCCGTTCGCAGTCTTTAGTCGTTTCTGGAGGAACGATTTCGAACCTAAGCAGTTTAAATGTTTCAACCAGAGCCTGGACATCTAACTCCGTCCCAATTCTTTCATTAAGTCCGATGAAATATTGCTGATTGAAAATCATCATAGCATTCTTCGGAAATTTCTCCACTCCGTAAGTTTTTGATGAAGTACCTAAATATCGTAGCCCCAAGGAAGATGGAAGATTGAGTTGACTCTTGATTCGGTTTCTTGTAGGGTTTGCAAAAACCGGTAAAAAGGAAACTGGTTTTAAAACTTGTGTACCAAGCGCTCTCCATATAAACGGCGGTAACGTTTCCCACGCGTTAAGTCTTAACCTATGGCCATGGTTTTTAGTGTGTACCTAGTTGTTGTTCCTTAGAACTAGATTTGAAAATATTGACTATTTTTGGCTTCGCTAAAACTTCTAAGGTGCTAATTTTGAGAAATCTTTGAAGAATATTATAAAAATCTAAACATAACAAGACATAACAACAGCATACCATAAAAGTCATAGTAGCCGTTCAGAGGGTGGATGATGTTACCGCCGTTTTATAGAGAGCGCATTTTAAGGCTTGGTACACAACTCTCTTAACCGCCGTTCAAATCTCAATATTGATTTTGATTAACAGGTTTTTACTTTCTTCTTTAATTCGTATTCTTTTGGATTTCAGCTTACTAGTAAGTACTTGGCGTTGTTGGCTCACAACCAGACAAAACTTTCAGTTTCTTTTCGTTCTGTTTCTTATACTTCGCATCTCCCAGTTATTTTTTGCAAAAATCGTTAGTGTACAGTTACGAAAAATCTACGATTTTATTATACAGGGTGTAATCCTTAAGTGTTGCCAGACGATAATTCTGTAAATGTAACAGATACAGAAAACTTTAAACTGATATCGAAACTACGTTACCCAATGAGCAAAATCACATTAATAACTTATAAACTAGTATTCCAACGAATGACATACTAAATGTCTGGGAGGGTTTGAAGTTGATATTTGGGATATATCTGGGTTTCTTTAAAAAAATATTAATGTGATTTCACTCATTGGGTAACGTACTTTCGATATCCGTTTGAACTTTTCTGATATCTGTTATATTACACCCTGTATATTTGTATAGATTATGAGAAACCTTCAAAGCAGGGGTTCACGTGGTCTAGGCCCAGACAAGACAAGGCTCTTCAAGTGAGTGGAAAATTATCACTAGTCAACCTAGACCCACCCCAGGAAGGGGGCATGACCCCAATAGCCTCCCCCCCCCTCCTAGATCCACCCTGACCACAGCGACAACAATGCTGAGTACTCGGTAGCTGAAGCACAATCAATGGTTTGGAGAGAACACTTTTTGACTACACAAAAAAACAATTCTATTCTTGGTCCTTGTGCCCGCTTTTGTGCAGTTACTTTATAAATTTGATAGTTTTCGAGAAAACGTTACTGTGACTTATAGACAGACGAACGTTGCAAAACTATATGAGCTTCTAGTTTGACTGAGGAACGCAAAAGAAGGTTCGAATTAAAGAAAGTAAAAACCACTTGGCCGTTTTTGAAATTTGAACAACGGTTCAGAATCTGTCTGCGTTTCTATCGGTTTTTGCAAACCCTAATGAATCTGAAAATGGAGGAAACAACCGCATTATTCTCTGTTATTTAAATAATTTTGTAAATGTTAAATACAAAAATAAGTTCTGTGTTTATATACATTTTATACAGAAACACAATTGAAGAAATAAGATTAGTTCAAGTATCAAGGAATACAAAACTTAATTAGGTACGTACTAACCTTTAACTTTTTTTTCATAATAACACAACTGGAACATTGACATTTTATAACTTGCTTTTCTTCTGGTAACATTTACCTGAACCTTCAGTATTTTCATCATCTTCTTTGTCTGGAGACTCTTCTTTTAAGCTAGTCTTGTCTTCAAGATCATTTCCTTGATATTTTCGCAAATAAAGAGCTCTTATCAATGTAGAGGTTACCACTGGCAGTAGTTTTGCAGTTACCAGCCTATCTTTCGCTCTCAATTCGCCCTCTTTTGTTGCTACTTCACGTTTAACCGCCCTGCATATTGACTCAAAGTCTTCGTCGTCAGCGAGAAGTTGAATTTGTTTACATAGAGCCTGAATGAACCAGCTGCTCTTATCAACCTCCCTGTAAAAATATATCGGTTTATCAATACAAGTAACGTTTGAAAAATGGAAAACAGCTAAAATGCGCAGAAAATCATTTTTTTAACACTTAAATTACTTCACGCTTAGGGTTGCCAACATTTATTCGTTTGAATATAGTATTTTTGAGAATAAGCTAAAAAATATATAGTACGCTTCAAAAAAATATATGTAAGGCGCGGAACCCACTACTCCACTTGCGGTACCCTACTATTGCACAGTTCGCGGCCATACTTCTTAGTTGCCTAGCAACCTAGTCCGTTGCCTAGCGACGCCGCGCCGCCATTACTTTTGCTGCCCGCGCCCGCGCGCACACCCCGCGGATGCCGGCCCGCGCGAGCGCCGGTTATTGCATCAGACAGCCACGGCTACCGATCGAACGAGCATGCGCGCGTCGCCGCGCGCCGCGAGCCGCGACTCTCGTCTTTTCTATTATTGTTCTAACCACAATACGTGTTTTCATAGTTATATGTTTCATCATATGACCTGTGTATCGATGTGAAGTGAGTAAATGACTTTTTAAACTGATACCCGAGTTATAATGGCGCTCCAACTCGAGGCCGAACTCACTGTGCCGAGTTAGGTAGTTATGTGTTTACGTGACGAAAAACAGTGATTTCGTGTGTTCACGCGGCAATACCTACACCTACGTGTCGTGAATCGCTTTCTGACAAGTATTGTCGTTTGGTTTGCGACGAGCCTTGCTCCTCCATCATGCCGATGTCGACGAGAGCAACTGCCGGCCGTCCGCAAAGCGACCAGTACGAGAACGTCACGGACGAAGGTTCCGCCAGCGAAGTTAACCCCACCGCTGGCGAGATGGATGGTGCCGCCGGCGAGATAACTCGCGCCGCCGGTGGGCTGGAACACGCCGCCGGCAGGATGGACCACGCCGCCGGCAACGCCGCCGCCGCAGCACTATCGACGCAGCCGCCGCCACTCTTCAACGCAGAACATTTCGTCGCGTCGTTTATGCATTCATTTGCACAATCGCAAGCAGAGATCAATCGAAACTTAATCGAGAACCTTCGATCGACGACAGCCACGCCCACGTCGAACGCGAGTGAGCCCGCTGCGGCCGTCGCGTCGCCCGGGAACTTCAGCACCTGTACCGCGCGTTTTAATGGACGAGCGCGAGATCCGGAGGTGCTGGAAGCCTTTCTGGACGCCGTGGAAGTGTACAAGGAGTGTACCGCTGTGAGCGACGAGCACGCCGTACGTGGCCTGTCGATGTTGTTAGAAGGAGACGCCGCCGTCTGGTGGCGAGGAGTGAAGAATTCGGTTACTACGTGGCGTGACGCCGCAGCCCGGCTCCGAGCAGTCTACGGCGCGCCGCGCCCGGCTTATAATTTTTTACGTGAAATATTTGCCACGGAACAACAATCCGAACGCGCCGAAGTGTTTGTGTGTCGTTTGCGCGCGTTAATTGTTAAGTTACCGTATGTTGTTCCGGAAGAAATGCAAGTCGACATCATTTATAGTTTGTTAAACCGTCGTATACGTAAACGTTTACCGCAAGATATTGTCGATACCGTAGATTGTTTGTTAAATAAGACAAGAGTCACGGAAGATGCGATTTCCGAAGTACAAAGTTGTATACCTAACGTTCCGTCGTCCGATTCAACTATCGCGAGCAGCAGCCGTTCCGAAAAAGCGCCTTCGAATTCGTACGGGGGGGTTATTCCGAACGCGTCCGATAAGTCGAAACGTAATCGACCTCGGTGTTCGTCGTGCAAGGTCTACGGCCACGTCGCTGAAAATTGTCGAAACACGAACGTGGTAAATGCCGCTGTCGCGAGTAAGGTAAGTGCACCTGTTACAGATAAGGTAAATGTGCCTATAACGGACAAGGTAAATGCACCTATCCGCTGTTACGGTTGTGGTAAGCAAGGGGTGATAAAATCAAGGTGTGACACGTGCAATTCTGGGAAAAGCGCCGACTTTAATTATAACGATGATGTGAATTGTACGCCGCACCCGACTTTGATGGTAGGTATTTTTGACCGCGAGGGGGTGGCAATCATTGACACTGGTGCCACTCATTGCGTTGCTAGTCCCGCCCTTTACGCCATCCTTGTGGCTAATGGTGTGAGTTTCCAGAACAAGCAACGAACTTTACGCCTGGCCGACGGTACTCAGCAGACTAGAGACGTGCTCACTGCTGAGGTACCCATCACTATCGAAGGTCGTAATTTTTCGGCAAACTTTATGGTGCTTCCTGGTGATGACACTAGGACTCTCCTAGGCTTTGAGTTTTTAGCCAAAGCTGGGATAGTACTGGATGGCTCCCGGGATTCTTGGAGTTTTGCTGATGACCCTGGACGCCATTTTGCTTTTGTGCGTAAGTACCGTCTGAACAGCATCAATGATGTTGAGCTGATGCGAGCTGACACCTCCGACCTGTCGCTGCGCAGTGATGAAGGAACGAAGCTCTCCCAGGACCAACAGCACGCGCTTAACGATTTTATCGAGGCGGGAGCAGCCCAGTTCGCGGCAAAGGGTCCTGCTACCGAATTCGCTACCCACAGGATAAAGGTAAGCGAAGCCCAAGAACCAATAGCTTCACCCCTTTATAGGTTGTCTCAGAGCCGCAGGGAGGCGCTGAAGGTGGAGCTGGATAAGCTGCTGCGTGATGACGTTATAGAGGAATGCGAGTCGCCTTGGGCCTCTAACGTCGTCCTAGTCTCCAAGAAGGATGGGAGTATGAGGCTCTGCATCGATTACCGGAAGCTAAACTCGGTAACGGAGCCAGACAGGTACCCTCTCCCCAGGATCGAGGATATCCTGCACACAGCTAAGTCGAGCGAGTACATGACGACGCTTGATTTGAGATCAGGCTACTTCCAAGTGAACGTCCATCCAGATGACAGGGACAAGACCGCATTCATTACGCCTCAAGGTACGTATAGATTTAAGCGTATGCCGATGGGTTTGCGTAACTCCGGCGCTACATTCCAACGGCTGATCGATCGATTCCGATCCAACCTGAAGGAAGTAGCCCTTCTGGCGTACCTGGACGATTTGATCGTCTTGTCTCCTGGTCCTTTTGAGCGACACTTGGCAGACTTAGAAGCAGTCTTCGACCGACTCGCCATGTTTGGACTTCGAGTCAACCGCACGAAGAGTCACTTCGCATGTGACTCAGTCAAGTTCCTCGGGCACGTGATCGTCCCGGGTGGTATTCACGTGGATCCTGACAAAACGGCCGCCATAGCAGGTATGAGCACGCCACAAAATGTGAAGCACCTTAAGTGTTTTTTACAAACTTCAAGTTGGTTCCGCCGTTTCATTCCCAATTATGCTGAAGTTGCCAGCCCTCTCACGATGCTGCTCAGGAAGGCAAGTATTTGGACCTGGGGTACGAAGCAACAAGAGGCTTTCGAGCGCATCAAGTCTCTTCTCGTATCCGCTCCAATTCTCCGTCAAGCCGATGAGACGAAGCCGTTCGTCCTCCGGACTGACAGCAGTGGATATTGCCTAGGGGCAGTCCTCATGCAGGGGGAAGGACTAGACGAGCGACCCATAGAGTATGCGAGCCGCCTTCTGAATGACGCCGAAAGAAACTACTCGACCACAGAGCGAGAAGCGCTGGCCGTTGTGTGGGCCGTAGGTAAGTTTCGGGGCTATATCGAAGGGGCTCAGATCACCGTGAAGTCCGACCATCAACCCCTGCGCTGGTTGATGAGCATGCGCTCTCCCAGTGGCCGTCTGGCGAGATGGGCGCTGACTTTGCAAGAATTTAATCTCCGCATCGAGTACACGCCAGGACGAGCGAATGTCATCGCCGACACGCTCTCGAGACCGGTATGTACTGAAGATGCGAGCTGCGACCTGTGTTTCACTGTCGTCGACTTACCGTCAAGAGGTAGTGTTAACGTGCGCGAAAACCAGCTCAAGGACCCCGAGGTACGCAAGATCGTCGAGGATATGGAGTCCGACGATCCGTTTAGGGGGAGGCCTTGGTCTAACCGCGGTTACACTCTGTCTGACGGCATTTTATACAGGTATGATCTTGAAGGAGATGACAGCGAAGAGGCCCGCCTGGTAGTGCCAGAGCATGAACGCGCCGCTGTCTTAGCCGACTTCCATGATGCACCTACAGCGGGTCACTTCGGGGTCGAGCGAACATTGAGCCGCATCAGGTCACGCTTCTACTGGCCTGGCATGCGAGCTTGCGTTGCCAACTACATCAAGGAGTGCTTGCCATGTCAACGTTATAAGGTCGACACAAGGAAGCCGGCAGGCCTTCTCCAAACTCCTGCGATGTCTAAAAGGTTTGAGGTTGTGTCCGTGGATCTCTTTGGACCACTGGTAGAGACTCCACGACACAACAAATGGATTTTAATAGTGGAAGATGTCTGTTCGCGCTGGGTCGAACTCTTTCCACTTGAGTCAGCGACTAGCTTCGAGTGTGTTAAGACCCTGATCAACGAAGTCTTCTTCAGGTATGGAGTTCCTCGCCGCCTTATTAGCGATAACGGCGTGCAGTTCGTGAGTGAGGTCATGCAGCAGGTGTGCCATGTGCTAGGCATTGACCAGGCCCTCACCCCGTTCTACCATCCTGAGGCGAACCCGATTGAGCGGAAGAATAGAGACCTTAAGCCACAGTTGGCCATCCTCGTTGGGCAGGATCACTCTACGTGGGATACTCACCTCGCCGCGGTAAGGTATGCGATGAACTCGGCTGTCACAGCCAGCACCGGGTTCTCCCCGGCGTATCTCACCTTTGGTAGGGAGCTGCGTGCACCGTCCGACGCCGCCACTGACTTAAGAGCCATTGTGGAGACTGACAATTTCGTCCCAAATATAACGCCTCACCTCAAGCGCATGGCGATGACCTTGGCTGAAGCCAGAGACGTCCACGAGAAGGCACAGGCGATCCAGAAGAAGTATGCAGATAAAGGCCGCCGTCCACCTCCTGATTATAAGGTAGGTGACCTCGTACTTCTTAAAACTCAAGGACCAAATGATACGGGCCCCGGTCAGACGGCTAAGTTTATACCACGTCGTGACGGGCCGTATAGGGTCAAAGATGTGATCAGCTGCACGACCTACGGCTTAGAGAACATCGACGACGGGAAATGCTTAGGTAAGTATCACGTCTCACACCTTTCGCCTTTTGTCGGTGAAATCGAAGCTCCGATCAGACAAAAGCGACGTCGTGGTAGACCACGCAAAAACGCGAATTAGTGCTAGCCCGAATGCGAGGGCGCTTATTCGGACTAGAGGGGGAGACTGTAAGGCGCGGAACCCACTACTCCACTTGCGGTACCCTACTATTGCACAGTTCGCGGCCATACTCCTTAGTTGCCTAGCAACCTAGTCCGTTGCCTAGCGACGCCGCGCCGCCATTACTTTTGCTGCCCGCGCCCGCGCGCACACCCCGCGGATGCCGACCCGCGCGAGCGCCGGTTATTGCATCAGACAGCCACGGCTACCGATCGAACGAGCATGCGCGCGTCGCCGCGCGCCGCGAGCCGCGACTCTCGTCTTTTCTATTATTGTTCTAACCACAATACGTGTTTTCATAGTTATATGTTTCATCATATGACCTGTGTATCGATGTGAAGTGAGTAAATGACTTTTTAAACTGATACCCGAGTTATATATAGTATTTTTTGGAAAGATGAAAAAAAAGGCATAACCCCCGTATTCATAAAAACTTAACAATATTTTTAAGCTAACAAATGTTTTGTCCCTTTCATTTGGGGGTAAACGTCACGATGACAGATAAAGACTTAAAAAATGTTCTCTCAGTAAATTTAAGATAATTCTTCCCGCCAGAAATAGTGTAAAAACTGGGTTCAATCGGATCACTAATGTATTTGAAGTCGAGAATTGCCCGACATATTTCGGACCGGTCTGCGGTCCTTAATCATGAGCCCCTGGGACGGTGGCGCCACCGCATGTCCGATGTGTCCGAGTCTCAAATTAGTTTTATTAAAAAATGTTGCTTCATCCTACTCAACTATATTTGTTTTGGTTATGCGGAAGCCATCAAGCATAGACAAGTAGGGCAAGTGTTTAAACTATAATTACGCATTTTGAAAATCTTACGTGAGATAAGGGGGGGTCCGACCAAATCTCATGACACCTCAAGGGGGAGAGGGGTCGAAAACTCAACCAAAACTAGCTCACATAATTAATGAACGCGCCCAAAAGGACGCACAGAGATGAATTAAACTCTTTCGGTGATGTTTAGGACCACTGAGGGTGGATTTACGATTGATAAATTTTTAAACGTCATTACACGGTCATTACCTCATAGAAGCTTTACCGACGGAACTGCTATGGACTATTAGCATATCTGCCTCAGATGGGAGATCGTAGTGCCTGTCATAGTCCACTTCATCGTCATCTAATGTGAGAGCTGAAGGATGAGTATGACCCATGGTTGCTAATTCGACAAGTTGGGGTTTAACCTCATGGTAAGCCATCTTTGCCATATTGTTACCTCGACTGGCCTATTGCAAAATAGTCTGGTTAAATTTAACTGATCCACAAATTAAATACTAAAAATTGTTTTAAATTTTCACGGCTTTCGGACTTTAACACGATAAAGTCATTGTTAAAAATTGTTGTTGTCTTCTCGACTTCATGTTACCACAGCCGTAGTGATACGGTCGAAACGTCGAGGTAAATTAACAATGCTTTGATCGCGTTAAAGTCCCATTAACGGTACAAATAATATTCTTATTAATCGCTTTACAGAAATAGTATATTTAATTTAGACTGTTTAAAAAGAGCTACAGCCGAAAATACATAGAACTGTCATTAATTTCATAGATAGGCCACAGTCCCTGTGAGACGACCTCTACACACATGGCGATCAAATATCTTAATTTAACAAATATCTTACCATATTGTTTGTAATGTATACTAAGTGAATTGACGATTCATTTCATATTTATTCATTCATTCAAAATAAGTCTAGTTATGTAAGTCTTGTACATGTTGTTCAGTCGACGTCAATGAGATGTTTACACTTTTTCACCTTATTGCAATGAAATAGGTGAAAAAATGTTAACATATTTTTGACTTCGACCGTACATAACCATCAAATTAGAGTGCCAACTTACCTGAATCAGGATGATGACAGGCTTGCCCCAGAGAGTGGGGTATTTCCGTTTGTCGAAACAGTCGATGATCCGGTGCTCGTGGTACCACCCGTCGTAAGCTCTCAGGAGGCCATTTTTCGTGCCATTCGTCAAAATAGCGACGCACACGCATCCATAATCACTGAAATCCTTCGAAGTAACTGAAATAATATTTATATAATTAATCAAGAGCGACTTGCATGCGCGTCTTGAGGTTTATTTTTAGTAAACTATTCTAATTTCAGTTTGAATTAATCATAATTGTCCCCCTCTCCGCTAACTTGTTGCAACTGTATTTGAAACTGTTGTCAGGTATAATAGTTAGTTGGGGGACACAGGGGATGGAATATTTATTTACGTATGTATGTTATCCATTTCATTGGCTAGAAAAATAAGTATGGACATCATAGTATTTGTCAAAGGCACTGGGAAAAACAAAGTCATCTTTGGGGTACTTGAACAAGGTTTATTTGTATCACACACACATAATGCAAGTGCACTCAACGGGTTTAATTTTGTTCGAAAAAACATGTCTTTCTGATTCTTAAAAAAATATATTATTATAGCGAGTCAAGTGTCTACCTATTACGGTATAAAAGAGGCAGCTCTGTGACAGACGGACGGACAGACAGAGGAGCCTTTGAAATGGAGTCCGGTTGGCAACCGTTGGGTACATAACCCTAAAAACGTATTTTTTGCGTGTATGTGCCAATCTTCTAAATTACTTTATCATGTTCATACGTACATGCTGTAAGTTCTCGGAACATTTCCGCTACAGTCTTGTCTGTATGCTCTTGGACTTCAAACCCGTATCTTGTAAACGTCTGCTGTAACGCCTCTACATCTTTTTCTGTTCCATCTCTCCGATCAAAACGGTCCATGTTCTCCTGGTTAAATATTATCATCGCATTTTTCTTGAATTTCTCCAATTCGTACGTAATACTATGTCTTGATATCATGTTATTAAAATAGTTCGCGTCATAACTGGGGCTAAAGTGTACTTCCTTGATGTACTCCATTTGGGATGGTTGTTGCTGTGGTAGGTTTTCAGACTCAAGTGAAGTAGTTTCTACAGTCATAGGTGTCTCCATCACGCCACCTGTCGTGTTGGCGTCGCTGTTTAACTCACTCGCGACACATTGTACTGCCTTTGTCTCTTTATCAGGTCCAAGGTCTCCGGCCAAAATGCTCGACATGTCCTTTTTATGCTTTAGACTATTCCTTTCTGACAATTCTTCAGTATCACTGTGATAGAAATTTTCACTGTCTGATGAGTTCGACATTTTTATTTTACAAAAATGAATATAATGATTCTCGTTAACAAGCTACATCTGGCTGCTTTTCAATGTAAAAATAGTGCTCTACTGCAATATCTTATCGGATAAATGGATTACATAACAACCTTACTGACCGTTAAGGACGGAGCTCAGAGAAATTGTCTATGCTCGAAAGTAATCGATAAATGAACGTTATAGTGCATTATATGGTTTCATTCGCGAAATAGCACTTCTTCTCAGTTTCGTCTTTGCTAGTAATTGATAAGTGACATAAATACGAAGATAACTTATCGACGGGGTAAACTATGTAAACGACCACACCTATTAAATTGCGTTTATGGTATTGAATTATTATAATATAAATACAACAACCACCATACATTCATTCAACTGGTGATCTTATCGCAAACCAATGCTCTCTTCCAGATAACTTTTGGAAAGAGAATGGGCAGTGCAAAGTAAAAGAAAACCAAATACAGTCAAAATAATACTCGTACACTTCAAATAAAATACTTCACATAACCAACTTGTGTACATCTTCTTTATCTTTATTTGTTCTTTACATAGTCTAAAGTAAAGTTTCAAATTTTCTCGTCTGCCGCCTTATCCTCCTAAACCACGCAACAGATGTTAATAGTACCTATATAAAAACCTTCCGTAAAAAAATCTGTAAATGACAGTGAAAACTGAATTAAAATCCGTTGCGTGGTTTAAAACGAGAAGGCGGCCGAACTATAAGGATTTAGGAAAGACAGGAACGGATTTGAAATATATTTTACTTGAGAGGTGTAGAGGTGCATTAAGAAAAAAATCAGGAATTCCACCATTAAAGAAGTTGTATTATACGTAATCCAAAAACACACTGACAACAGTCAGTTGCTTATTAAAAAGGATAGACAAGCAGGGGCGGATCCAGCCTTGCAGTCAAAAGGGCAGGGGGGGTGTCAGATAGCCGATGTTCGTGGATGTTCTGTTAGAACCAGTGGTTAGAACAGAGAGAGCCATCAATTGTTTTTATAGCGTTACTGAATATTTGACAAAACAGAATAGGGATTAAAATTATTAAAATTAGATTAGTATTTTGTATGAAAAACTTCCCCCCCCCCACGCGATCCACCCTTGAATGCAAGATTCAGCAAACATAACTAGTCGGTGTTCCCATTAAGGTCTCGACCTATGCAGGTCTCGACATTACGTGACCTTCAGTTTATTTGCCGTGCGCGTGCCGCGGCCGTTGAGAGAGACCGTTGCGGGTGTATTTAGGCGGTGATGATAACCTACCATCAGGTGACCCACTTGCTCGTTTGCCTTCCAACATTGTATAAAAAATAACGTTATATACGTACTTACTGGAATGCTGGAAGTTATTTTTATTTAAACTTGCTCACTGCCTGAGCTTATTGGTAGTCAGTTTTATTTCATTGTATTATTAACACAGTTTACTTTTAAGTTTTTACATGTCAAGCTTATTTCACTAAACTAAATCTAAAAGCAGGTGACAACGACAACGACAATTCGGTATATTGGGATCCACTATTTAAGGCCGGGATTACAAAAACTCGAATTAGCCATGTATGTACTTGGGTGAAGAACTAAAGCATAGATATCCTCAGTACATGTCAAGCGTACCCACCCAAAACTGTCAATATGTTCATCTTTGGTGTGCGTCCGGGTAGTGAAACCTGTAAATTATTAAGAGAAATGTACACCAAACCTTAATGTACACCAAAAGTACCATTTTGACGTTTCCTTTGTGTACAGGGGATATATATATAGGTCTTATTATTGCATTGTATTTTATTATTACCTACCAAAGCATGCCAGGCTATTGTGATTTCATATTTATAATTTTAATGCGTTACTTCGTTACACTATTGTACCTAAACGTATACGTATATGTGGGCGGCGGACCTTTATTTAATTAATTAAAATAATAAATGCAAATAGTTGATAATTGTGTCTGTTAAAACTGAATAAGTATGATTTGTAATAAACTTAATTTGACTTGAGAATTGTTGTGACAAATTTCCGTTTCCAGTTTACTTAAAAGCTAATTGTTTAAAAATGATAAAATTATATATGTAATATGAATTATAAACTTACAATTAAATTTAAATATCGTTTACCAGCCATTGCTGGTATAAAATTATTTTGTTTAAAGCTAAATTCATTGTAAATGACGTCACTTGTTTTGCTCGAACAACGGGTGGCGTATTGGAAGGAGCGGGGTTGTTTGCTACTTAGTATTTAAGCACGCAGCGCACCAGAACTGTATTCATTTTCGCAATACAAGCTTATCAAGGTTGTTACTCTGCCCGAATTATTAATAAAAGTGATTTATGTGTAAATATCGTTTGCATCATACATCCCAAAAATGGATTCCCGTGATAGTGGTGGTGGAACAACGCCGACATATACGTGTTTTTTTAGTGTGAAATATTTACTTGGTAAATAATTTTTTTTACCCGACTACGGCAAAGCCAAAAGGAAGGGTTATGTTTTTAGCAGTCTATGTATATTTGCATTTACGTATGTTCCACTGTAGTGCCTAAACGACTGAGGACTGAGCCGATTTTGTTGAATGAGGTATCAATCGGTTTGTGATTGTGGTCTGGGTGACATAGGCTATATTTTTTGCGAACAAAATGAAAATGACGAATGTTATATCCAAAAATGTGGGGGTTTTTTGATATCAAATGAAAGAAGAGTAAATTCTGAGCTCAAAAACATAAATATATTTCAATATTAAAGTATACCAAGCTACAGAAAATTAATTTACCCATATTTCGTTACCAACAACGCCATCTATTGTCTAGTAGCTATTAAATAAATATGCAACAAATATATACAACAAATAAATTATTATAAATTATTATGAATTATGTATAAACTACTGTTTAATTATTTTTATAGAATTATAGACGTTGTCGTTTATGAGGCATTTCATTGTGTAAACTGTGGGTGTTGCCCGCGACTTCGTTCGCTCAGACCATTGTAATGAGACCACAGAATGTGTAACAGGAATCCTGATGGCACTCACGCCAATGTAATAACTCGGCCAGGCAAATATGAGATCATGGCCAAAGCGTCCCTAGCCTACCCCTAATGAAATACCGGCCAAGTCCGAATCGGACTTGCGCACCAAGAGTTCCGTACAAACTTCACACCAAACCTTTTTTTTTATGAATAAGGAAGGCAAACAAGCAAATGGATCACCTGATGGAAAGTGATCACCATCGCCTTTAGACACCTGCAACACCAAGAAGATTGCAGATGCATTGCCAACCCTGAAAGCTAAGATGGAATACCTCTCGCGCCTGTAATGTCATCGGCTGTCTTGCTCTCCACGCTGGAACACAACAGTGCAAGCGTAGCTGCTTTGTGGCAGGATTAGCGAGCAAAATGGTGGTAGCGATCCGGACGGACATTTCACAAGGTCCTATCAACCACAAAATAATTGCTAAACATTGCTCAAACGAAAAGATAAACCGGAATGACGGACAAACCTAACTTTGCTATTGGAAAATTGTTCGCAGGTCGCTGTCAGTTTACAATGTGTAAACATAAGTTAGTAATTGAAAAAAATACTTTTTGAGATGTGGTAACTACAAAATTACATTTTTCGTACAATTTCATTTACTTGGGATTCTGCGTCATCGGGAAGTAGTACCGTATATAGATTTATGATTCACTTGCGAATGTCAATAATATGTGGCATAAACGGTCATGATTTCTGATTGCGTTGACTTAATAGTTTGATTTTTTCACAGCTCCAAGAGATTACAGACTTGAAAATTTGATATTGAAATCAATTTGCTCTATGCACTCTTGTTCAAAACGGTCTTGACAAACAGACTATCCTGTAAGGCTTCCTTTGGTGATGATGATGAGTTTAGTTGTAACGGAAAATGTTGAAATAAAATAAAGGTTTAAAAACTGTTACCCGACTACGGAAAAAACTAAAAAGTAAAAAATAAGTTATGATTGATTACTATCATTGTCCTATGGAGTAAGGCATGTCTTTTGAAGTGTTAGATATTACTGTTAATTTACTTCTGTTTAAGTTTTCTGACGGTGTCCCATTAATAGCGTAATAATACAAATCAAATGCCGTGGTCGTGCGTATTTGCTATACTTGATAGTTGTAGTTGACGCACGACCAAGGCATTGGATTTGAATTATTACACTATTAATGGGACACTGTCAGAAAACTTAAACAGAAGTAAATTAACAGTAATATCTAACACTTCAAAAGACATGCCTTACTCTATAGGACAATAATAGTAATCAGTCATAACTTATTTTTTAGTTTTTTCCGTAGTCGGGTAACAGTTTTTAAACCTTTATTTTTTTTACTTTTTTATGATTATTATTAAACCAAGCCTAAAGTAAGTTACTTCCTAAAAACCAATATAAAAAACACGATACACAGTAAGCAATAATAAGAAACAACAATAAACAACGCTTTACATTAATTTATTTTTAATAGTTGTTTATTTTTAATTATTTAATCAAACAAAATTTTACAGCATTACAGTTAAAACCAATGCGCTGTAAAATTCAAGACAAACAAATTATAACTATTAGGTAGGCGACAACACGACGGCGCGGCGCCGCTATGATCGCCGTGAGCAGGTTGCCCTGGAACCTCCGGAACACACCACCCTTTGCCCGAAATTCCGCGCACTCGATGGTCTCTCTCATCGGCCGCGGCAAGCGCACGGCAAATAAACTGAAGTGCACGTAATGTCGAGACCTGCACAGGTCGAGACCTTAATGGGAACACCGACTAGTTATGTTTGGTGAATCTTGCATTCAAGGGTGAGGGGGGGGGGGGAGGAGCTCTGGATCTCCCTTTAGGGGTCCAGCCCCCTGTACCACAAAAAATACAGGTGCTACAATTTGACATAATTGTAGAGTTTCGAAACAAAAATGTTACAAATTTAATAAATTGTAGTACTTGTAAGTTTTGTGGTACAGGCCCCAGGTCGATGACTGGTAATGAAATGAAATTATTTATTTCCTAGGATACAGGATCTTAAAAATATTTTCTTTATTTTTTCATTTCAGTCGCTATCCGTTCCTGTCTTTCCTAAATCCTTATAGTGTATGTTCGGCCGCCTTCTCGTTTTAAACCACGCAACGGATTTTAATTCGGTTTTCACTGTTATTTACAGATTTTTTTTACGGAAGGTTTTTATATAGGTACTATTAACATCTGTTGCGTGGTTCAGGAGGATAAGGCGGCAGACGAGAAAATTTGCGATTTTACTTTATAATCAATAGATTCAGGCGTTACTTTGCGGAGGTCCATTTCAACAAACTGGAACAAATTACCTTGCTACTTCGCGAAACTAAAGAAGTAGCGTAGTAGTTAGGTTTCGCGGAGTAGCAAGGTAATTTGTTCCAGTTTGTTGACTTTACTTTATACTATATAAAGAACAAATAAAGATAAAGAAGATGTACACAAGTTGGGTATGTAAAGTATTTTATTTTGAGTGTACGAGTATTATTTTGACTGTATTTGGTCCTCTTTTACTTTGCACTGCCCATTTTCTTTCCAAAGGTTATCTGAAGGAGAGCACTAGTTTGCGATAAGATCACCTGTTGAATAAATGTATGGTTATTGTTGTATTTTATTATAATATAATAATTCAATGCAATAAACGCAATTTAATGGGTGTGGTCATGTACATAGACCCCGTCAATCGGTTATCTCTTATCTTCGTATTTATGAAATGAAATGAAATGAAATAATTTAATTCGGACAACGAATATCCATATTACACATACTTACTTAATAATATTATACATGCCACGTTAATATCTATGTCACTTATCGATTACTAGCAAAGACGAAACTGAGAAGAAGTGCTATTTCGCGAAAGAACAGCATATAATGCACTATGACGTTGATATATCGATAATTTTCGAGCATAGACAATTTGTCTCAGCTCCGTCCTTAACGGTCAGTAAGGTTGTTATCTAATCCATAAATCCGATAAGATATTGCAGTAGAGCACCATTTTTACAGTGAAAAGCATGGCTGCTTGCTGCCTGGCGGTGTAGCTTGTTAACAAGAATCATTATATTCATTATTGCAAAATAAAAATGTCGAACTCATCAGACAGTAAAAATTTTCATCACAGTGATAGTGAAGAATTGTCAGAAGGGAATAGTCCGAAGAATAAAAAAGACATGTCGAGCGTTTTGGCCGGAGACTTTGCACCTGATAAAGAGACAGAGGCAGTACAATGTGTCGAGAGTGAGTTAAACAGCGATGTCGACACGACAGGTGGCGTGATGGAGACACCTATGACTGTAGAAACTACTTCACTTGAGTCTGAAAACCTACCACAGCAACAACCATCCCAAATGGAGTATATCAAGAAAGTACACTTTAGCCCCAGTTACGACGTAAAATTTTTTAATACCATGGGATCAAGACATGTTATTACGTACGAATTAGAGAAATTCAAGAAAAATGCGATGATAATATTTAACCAGGAGAACATGGACCGTTATGATCGGAGAGATGGAACAGAAAAAGATGTAGAGGCGTTACAGCAGACGTTTACAAGATACGGGTTTGAAGTCCAAGAGCAAACAGACAAGACAGTAGCGGAAGTGTTCCGAGAACTTACAGCATGTACGTATGAACATGATAAAGTAATTTAGAAGATTGGCACATACACGCAAAAAAGACGTTTTTAGGGTTATGTACCCAACGGTTGCCAACCGGACTCCATTTCAAAGGCTCCTCTGTCTGTCCGTCCGTCTGTCACAGAGCTGCCTCTTTTAAACCGTCATAGGTAGGCACTTGACCCTCTATAATAACATTTTTTTTTAAGAAACAGAAAGATATGTTTTTTCGAACAAAATGGAACCCGTTGAGTGCACTTGCAATATGTGTGTGTTATTGTAATCGAAATTATTTATTTTTAAATTTTTTCGATTTTTCTTTTTGTATTTTTTTTACATTTAAATTAAATTTAAAATGCTATATAATAAATGACCACACAAAGAAAAATTAGGGTAATGGCAGGGCTCGAACCTGCAACATCAGCATTCCGTGCCTTGCGTATTCCAGTTTCCGCCACATTACCGCTACATTACCGTTAGCGGTGCAATGTAGCGGTAATGTGGCGGAAACTGGAATACACAAGGCACGGAATGCTGATGTTGCAGGTTCGAGCCCTGCCATTACCCTAATTTTTCTTTGTGTTGTCATTCATTATATAGCATTTTATATGTGTGTGTGATACAAACAAACCTTGTTCAAGTACCCCAAAGATGACTTTGTTTTTCACAGTGCCTTTGACAAATACTATGATGTCCATACTTATTTTTCTAGGCAATGAAATGGATAACATACATACGTGAATAAATATTCCATCCCCTGTGTCCCCCAACTAACTATTATACCTGACAACAGTTTCAAATACAGTTGCAACAAGTTAGCGGAGAGGGGGACAATTATCATTAATTCAAACTGAAATTAGAATAATTTACTAAAAATAAACCTCAAAACGCGCATGCAAGTCGCTCTTTACTAATTATTTAAATATTATTTCAGTTACTTCGAAGGATTTCAGTGATTATGGATGCGTGTGCGTCGCTATTTTGACGAATGGCACGAAAAATGGCCTCCTGAGAGCTTACGACGGGTGGTACCATGAGCGCCGGATCATCGACTGTTTCGACAAACGGAAAAACCCCACTCTCTGGGGCAAGCCTGTCATCATCCTGATTCAGGTAAGTTGGCACTCTCATTTGATGGTTATGTAGGGTCGAAGTCAAAGAGATGTTAACACTTTTTCACCTATTCCATTGCAATAAGGTGAAAAAGTGTAAACATCTCTTTGCGGTCGACTGAACAACATGTCCAAGACTTATATACTTATTTTGAATGAATGAATAAATATGGAATGAATCATCAATTCACTAAACATACAGTACAAACAATATGGTAAGATATTTGTTAAATTAAGATATTTGATCGCCATGTGTGTAGAGGTCGTCTCACAGGGACTGTGGCCTAATATCTATGAAATTAATGATAGTACCATGTATTTTCGCCTGTAGCTCTTTTTAAACAGTCTAATTTAAATATACTATTTCTGTAAAGCGATTAATAAGAATATTATTTATAACTTTAATGGGACTTTAACACGATCAAAGCATTGTTAATTTACCTCGACGTTTCGACCGTGTCACTACGGCTGTGGTAACATGAAGTCGAGAAGACAACAACAATTTTTAACAATGATTTTATTGTGTTAAAGTCCGAAAGTCGTGAAAATTTAAAACAATTTTTAGAATTTAATTTGTGGATCATTTAAATTTAACCAGACTATTTTGCAATAGGCCAGTCGAGATGATAATATGGCAATGATGGGTTACCATGAGGATGAACCCCAACCTGTCGAATTAGCAACCATGGGCCATAATCATCCTTCAGCTCTCACATTAGATGACGATGAAGTGGACTATGACAGGCACTACGATCTCCCAACTGAGGCAGATATGGTAATAGTCCATAGCAGTTCCGTCGGGAAAGCTTCTATCAGGTAATGACCGATTAATGACGTTTAAAAATGTATCGCCCTAAACATCACTGAAAGAGTTCAATTCATCTCTGTGCGTCCTTTTGTGCGCATTATTCATGTCAGCTGGTTTTGGTGAATTTTCGACCCCACTCCCCCTTGAGGTGTCGTGAGATTTGGTCGAACCCCCCCTTATCGCACGTGAGCTTTTCTAAATTCGTAATTATAGTTTAAACAATTGCTCTACTTGTTTATGCGTGATGGCTTTCCTATAACCGCAACAAATATAGTTGAGTAGAATATAGCCCATATTTTTTAACAAAAAACTAACATGAGGTTCGGACACGTCGGACACTCGGTGGCGCCACCGTCGCGGGGGCTCATGCTTACGGACCACGTACTGGTCCGAAAAATGTCGGGCAATTACTCGACTTCAAATGATCCGATTTAACTAAATTTTCTCGTAATTTTACACTGTTTCTTGCGGGAAGAATGACCTTATATTTGCCGAAACTCTCTCACTCTCCAACGTGAGATTGGGTGAGATTTGGTTCGTCCCCTCTCCCCCCTTAAACGATCCACATAATTAATGAATAGGGAGCATTCATTCTTATGAAACCAATTAGATATAGGTAACCGTACCGATGGATAAATTAAATTCGGGCGCACTATGTATACAAAAGGTATTTTGTAATTATTAAATATTCATGCATATGTGATTTTTTTGTAATGTAACTAATGTGAAGCGTAAAGTATTTAAGCATTAAAAAAATGATTTTCTGCGCATTTCAGCTGTTTTCCATTTTTCAAACTTTACTTGTATTGATAAACCGACATATTTTTACAGGGAGGTTGATAAGGGCAGCTGGTTCATTCAGGCTCTATGTAACCAAATTCAACTTCTCGCCGACGACGAAGACTTTGAGTCAATATGCACGGCGGTTAGACGTGAAGTAGCGGCAAAAGAGGGCAAATTGAGGGCGAAAGATAGGCTGGTAACTGCAAAACAATTGCCAGTGGTGACCTCTACATTGATAAGAGCTCTTTATTTGCGAAAATATCAAGGAAATGATCTTGAAGACAAGACTAGCTTAAAAGAAGATTTTGCAGGCAAAAAAGACTCTGCAGACAAAAAAAAGTCTACAGACAAAGATGAGTCTGCGGACAAAAACGAGTCTACAGACAAAGAAGATGATGAAAATACTGAAGGTTCAGGTAAATATTACCAGAAGAAAAGCAAGTTATAAAATGTCATAATTTCCAGTTGTGTTATTATGAAAAAAAAGTTAAAGGTTAGTACGTACCTAATTAAGTTTTGTATTCTTTGATACTTGAACTAATCTTATTTGTTCAATTGTGTTTCTGCATAAAATGTATATAAACACAGAAATTATTTTTGTATTTAACATTTACAAAATTATTCGAATAACAGAGAATAATGCGGTTGTTTCCTCCATTTTCAGATTCATTAGGGTTTGCAAAAACCGATAGAAACGGAGACAGATTCTGAACCGTTGTTCAAATTTCAAAAAAGTCCAAGTGGTTTTTACTTTCTTTAATTCGAACCTTCTTTAGCGTTCCTTAGTCAAACTAGAAGCTCATATAGTTTTGCAACGTTCGTCTGTCTATAAGTCACACTAACGTTTTCTCGAAAACTATCAAATTTATAAAGTAAAAATGCACAAAAGCGACACAAGGACCAAGAATAAAATTGTTTTTTTGTGTTCTCTCATAATCATAAGCCTTACACGTAAACCAACGCAGATATTTTTTTATACATCAGACGAGGTGTCTCTAGATAACGCGTTAAAAACATTTAAGTACCTTTATGTTATTATCAATTTTAGGATATGAATTATCGAATACTGAGTTATGGGCAACTAAAATATTTATGGAGTCTTGAAAAAGTTTGAGAAAATAATTTTTTGTGTTTTGAGGTGACGGAACCCTGCACTGAGCATGGCTCGACATTGCCCTCGACCAATATTTGATTGAGCTTCAGCTACTGAGTACTCAGCATTGTTGTCGCTGTGGTCAGGGTGGATCTAGGAGGGGGGGGGGGGGAGGCTATTGGGGTCATGCTCCCTCCCTGGGGTGGGTCTAGGTTGACTAATAATAATTTTCCACTCTATTGAGGAGACATGCCTCGTCTGGACCTCGAAAACGTGACACCCCTCTGTCGCGTGTCGCGTTTATGTAATTGGGCTTTAAGGACTGACTGTTAGTCTGTACTTATACAGCAATATCTTATGGTTAACTTAAGAATAAGTATGTACATTACCTATTTACATTATTATCTAGTACTATTGTATATTCATTCACTTAATACAGCCATTCATTAAAATTACGTAATAAGAAATAATCAGATTCATAAATATGTATGTCAATTCTTTATTGTACAAAAAACATAAATTACAAAAAGAGATACAGTGATATAAAAAAGCGAACTTATACCTTTAAGGGTTCTCTTCTTTGTCATAATTTATACAAATATACAGGCTGTCATCGTTAAATTTAATGTAGGAAAGCGATTTTTCAGATATAATTCAGTTCAAACTGATATCGAAAGTACGTTACCCAATGAGTAAAATCGCATTAATGTTTTTTAAAATTAAACCAGAAATATCCCAAATATTAACTTCAAACCCTCCCAGACATTTAGTATGTCATTCGTTGGAATACTAGTTTATAAGTTATTAATGTGATTTTGCTCATTGGGTAACGTAGTTTCGATATCAGTTTGAAGTTTTCTGTGTCTGTTACATTTACAGAATTATCGTCTGGCAACACTTAAGGATTACACCCTGTATAATAAAAGCGTAGATTTTTCGGAACTGTACACTAACGATTTTTGGCAAAATAAAAAAACTGGGAGATGCGAGGTATTAGAAACAGAACGAAAAGAAAGAGAAAATTTTGTCTATTGTAAGCCAAGCCAACGACGCAAAGTACTTACTAGTAAGCTGAAATTAAAAAAAAGTACGAATTAAAGAAAAAAGTAAAAACCTGTTAATCAAAATCAATATTGAGATTTGAACGGCGGTTAAGAGAATTGTGTACCAAGCCTTAAAATGCGCTCTCTATAAAACGGCGTTAATACTAACCAGTCTCTGAACGGCAACTATGATTTTTTGGTATGCTGTTGTTATGCCTGTAATAAAACAGAAAGGCAAACAGGCAAGTGGGTCACCTGGTGGTAAGTGATCACCACCGCCTATAGACACCCGCTACACCAAAGAGATTGCAGATGCGTCGCCAATCCAGAGGGCTAAGATGGAATATTATACCTCTTGTGCCAGTAATTGCACCGGCTGTCTTGCTCTCCACGCCGGAACACAACAGTGCAAGCACTGCTGCTTAGCAGCAGGATTAGCGAGCAAGATGGTAGTAGCGATCCGAACGGAGCTTTCACGAGGTCCTACCACCCGCGTTCTTCCTAGATTTTTCAATATCAGCACTATAGAGGTTTCAGCGAAGCCAAAAACTGTCAATATTGTCAAATCTATAAATAATATAAAAAAAAACAATTCTAGTACTAAGGAATAACAACTACACACTAAAAAATCATTGGTTAAGGGTTAACGGGTGGAAAACGTTACCGCCGTTTGAATGGAGAGCGCTTGGTACACAAGTTTTAAAACCGGTTTCCTTTTTACCGGTTTTTGCAAACCCTACAAGAAACCGAATCAAGAGTCAACTCAATCTTCCATCTTTCTTGCGGCTACGATATTTAGGTACATCATCAAAAACTTACGAATTGGAGAAATTTCCGAAAAATGCTATGATGATTTTTAATCAGGAAAATTTCACTGAACTTAATAAAAGAGTTGGGACGGAGTTAGATGTCCAGGCTCTGGTTGACACATTTGAACCGCTTAGGTTCGAAATCGTTCCTCCAAAAACGACTAAAGACTGTGAACGGTTGGAGCTGTTATACAAGTTAAGGCAATGTAAGTAGAATTCAAATAAAAACAGTAGGAAGTTTTGTTACGACAGCATTGACTGAAAAGCTTAGTATTATAATGCGATTTAGTGTTGCGACGAAGCCCATATATTACTAAAAAAGTGTCGTCATTAGTGCTGCAGGGAGCGCGATGAAGTATCTTCGTGACTCTTGTCGGCAAGGAAGTAAACAAAGTGGAAAAAAAATCTTGCCACTCCGCAAAACCACGGTTTCGCGGTGTAGCACAGTAATGTTCTTATTTGTTGATATGGACCTCTGCAAAGTATGTAACATCTGAATTTGTTAATTTTTAAACAATTGTCTATATTTTTCAGTCTGCGGCCAGGACTTCACCAATTACGGCTGTATATGCTTGGCGATCCTGACACACTGTTTGGGTTGTGGTTGGCTGATGGCGAGGGACGTTCGATACAGTGAAATTGAGGTCATCCAGTGCTTCGATGTCGAGAGGAACCCTACCCTGACGGGAAAGCCCATTGTCATTATTATCCAGGTGAGTACTAGATTGTCATACTTAATGTCATACTTAAGGTGCGTAGTTTCAGATCACTTATTGAGGCTCTAGGATATCGGCCAAATTTAATTTATCTGAGATTATCTCTATGTGCTTTCCTTTCTTATGATACTAGTTCGACAGAGACGCAAGGAGAGATAAATTAAATATGGGCTGGTCTTGGTAGGGCCATTGGTCCATAGTTCAGTGCTTTTTGGTGTCTAGTCAAGGTGGTCTTATGTATACCTGATTACTTAGGAACGGAGAGGAGTCGATCTTCAATCAATCAATCACAGTGCTCGAAATCTCCACTCCTTCGTCAATGGAAACACTGCTCTTTATCGCTCCGCTCCGTCCAGCTTCGCATCAATAAAAACGCACCCTAAATCTAGGGCCATCATTTATTCAGACAATTTTTATGACAGCGTTTTGATATCTGTAAAATCTTCTTCAATAGTCTCTGTGCGCAGCACACATCACGTGTCATGTTATATTAATAGGTTGTTATTCTGTGCAGGCATGCCGTTGGAATGGACAGGGGAGAGGAGTTAGATCAGAACAGTATAACAAGGAGCCTGACGAGTCTCCACGTATCTCCTACCGGGTCTATCTGCCGGCAGACATGTTGATCTTCTATAGCTGCGCGGAAGGAACGCTTAGTGCTATGTGAGGCTTGTTTGTTTGTTTATTTTAATATGATCAACGGTGTGGTACTTCAGTTCTTGTTTCGGATTCGGCGGATCTCTTCGTTTCTGATTCGATCACGCAGTAATACTCCGAGCACAGTCTTCTCCATTTTGGTGTGACCTTGAGCTTTTTTATGAGGCCCTTAGTTAGCAACCACGTCTCAGTGCCGTGGCTCGCCACTGGCCGAAGACTTTCGTCTTCTGGCACTGCGGTATCTTAATCCAAGGAACCGACATAGCCTGTAGGATTGCAAGACTTATGTGGCAGTGGCGGCATTGCTATCAGAACGGGTGGTCGATGGTGCCAAAGAGTTCTAGGGTGGAGACAAAATCTTGTTATCGTTAGCTTTTATGGCGTGAACGAAATTAATATGCCGGATTTTTCATCCAATAGAGTGGTCCGCCTGGATTTTTTTTGAAAGGGGAGAAAATTATTACTTTGTAATTAGAAATAAAGTTCAATATTAATGATGATTATTTTTAATGGTTTATAAACATTTTCCGTTTTTAATTTCAGGGATCAATTAAAAGGCTCATTTTTCGTACAGTCTCTATGCAGGAATGTCAAAACGTTTGCACCTGTGAGTCACGTAGAAGATATTTTCAGACGAGTCAGGTTGGATGTGGCTCTCACAGACATTTATTTAGATGATCGAAAGACGATTGTAGTGAAGCAATATCCTGTCACCATTTCTACGCTGATAAAGAAATTGTATCTGGTGAGACCATCTCAAGTGAAGCTGCTAGCGGCTGCAAGCTTCTTGCAAAACTTCAAGCGTATCACGAAGTATAGAGGTTAGTACTTTAACCGCCAGGTGAAGGATTAGACCGATTCTAAGTACACATTTATAACGACTACCAGGAAAAGTCCCGGTAAATAATTTGCTTACTATAACTTATTTATGTTTGGTCGTTTCCACGGCTGTTGCAATAGAGTCGCAACGTCTGGGTAAATAGCACCTTCAGCAGCAGTCTTTGCAGAGCGTCTTTAATACCCTTTCTATCAGAAGGAGTGCTTTTTTCATAGTCGGATTCGTCAACATTACCGGTTTAGACTGAAAAATATTTTTTTTCTATGGTATTTTTTTGTCAGTACGTCACGGTACGCAATCGTCCCCATATAAAAACGTGACGTAACGGGACAGTCTTTTTTAGATGAAAATAATCTAAACGATCCGAGCATAAAAAAAAAACTCTTTACATTGAAACAAATGGGTAGGTATGTAGATTTTTTAGAAACGGTCCGCAGTGCGACCGAATGGTCGAAACAAACAAAACATGTTTTTGATACTATTTAGTAATAATGGCTAAATACTGTGATAATTAGTATGAGTAATCGTATTTTAATTTATGTTTATTATTTTGTTCAGATCACACAAAAAACAAAGTAAAGAAAAAAGTTACAAAACTACACTTCTCGAAACCATGGAGGACTACGGGACTCAGCATCAGGACGAGGATGGCTATCATCAAACTCATCATCAATCATTTCGTACAGAGTGGTGATAAGTTTCATCACTCCGGCTTCAAAAAGAGCATCGGAAGTAGGTCGTACAGAGAATTAAGTAATATTGATTGGACTCAACCTATGGCGATATTCTAGTTCAAGAAAACATATACAATTCGGTTGGTTAATCATAATAATAATCTATTGGTGGCCCCGGGCAGTTTAGAACAATGGGGACCCTATGACTTTGATATGACAGAGGGCTATTTTATGTCCAACAGGCAAAAGGAGTAGGTTTGTGATCTGGGATGACTAGAGGTCCCATGGATCGTAGGGCCTTATCACATGCCCAGAGAGGCCAATGGAAAAGAGGGGTCTTAAAAAAAAAAATATAACATAATGATTCAGGCTAACTAAAAATGACAATAGATAATGCTTCACGTCCCAAGAAAATTTGTGGACAGTGAATTGTTACTAACGCCCTCTAGTAGTTAACTAGGGAACAAAAAATAGAAAGTACCGTCCGTACAGGGCCTTTAAGTTTTAAATGGCCTGAGTTATATTTCGTTTTTTTTTCGAACAAAGAAGCAGTCTTCCTGAACCTTGTTCAAAAACAAACATTGCAGTAATTTGAATAATTGGCCATTGACTTATTTAAAAATCGCAATATCCTTAGCACTGCCTACCCTAGCAGCTGTCGCGAACTTTTTCATTTTGTCGCATTATACCACAGTAAAAAGCACTGTTATTTAAAAACCTCTGCTTTTTTAGGTATTTTATTATATATTTATTTCGGACACAATTATGGAAAGATAAACTAACTAACGTAATTTTGTAACCGTTTCTTTTGATTTTTATTTTAAATGTTTTTAACATTCAGATTATTAAATTAAAATTGTAACGACAACACAAAGAAAAATAAGGGCAAAGGCGGGACTTGAACCTGCAACATCAGCATTCCGTGCCTTGCGTTTTCCAGTTTCGCCACACTGCCGCTGCCCTACCCTGCGAATTTTTCAATGTGCTTCGTCTTACGGTCATTACATTATTGATTTTAAGGGTACAACTACCCTCGGTGTCATCTATATGAAACTTTTTAACAAGTTATCATATTCTACTGGGTACCTTTACAGCTACCGTCAGCTGGCGAGACTGGAAAACGCAAGGCACGGAATGCTGATGTTGCAGGTTCAAGTCCTGCCATTGCCCTAATTTTTCTTTGTGTTGTCATTACAGTTTTAACTAACGTAACTTGACGTTGCGATATTGAAAAATGGAATAAATAATTACGATTTTTGGTTCATACGTAAATATTTAAATGACAGTTATCTGTCAAAAGACAATAGGAACGAGAAATAGTAGCTACGATTCCAAGAATTCGTCACAGATAGATCGTGCATGATAAAATATCTTACATAAAGTTCTGCCGAGTTCTGTCTCATGCTAAAAAACGAAGTATAGGAAGGTGGGGTGTGGAAGGTACTTTGTCTGATATTAAGTAGGTATTTAAACTAAGTGTAGTTTGAGGTATATATGACGGATTGATGGAACTGATCACACGAAAAAATCATTACTTTATCATAAAAAAGCCATAAAAAACAGTCTTTACTCTTAAGTTAACTATATATACATGGTTCTTAATAGTATAGATGTAATGCTTTGTATATTATGTACACAGAATGTGTTATAAATTAGCTGAATGAGCAAGTTTCCTCGCAATATTTTCTCTCACGGTGAAAGCGTTGGCTAATTCCAATACTATTAAGGACATGAGTTAGAAAAACTCGTTGCTTTTTTAAAAATGAAATAGGAAGGGAAACAAGAAAGTGGGTCACCTGATGGTAAGTGATCACCACCGCCTATAGACACCCGCAACACCAAAGAGATTGCAGATGCGTTGCCAACCCAGAGGGCTAAGATGGAACAGCTCTTGTGCCAGTAATTGCACCGGCTGTCTGCCGGAGCACAGCAGTGCAAGCACTGCTGCTTAGCGACAGGATTAGCGAGACACATGGTGGTAGCGATCCGGGCTGACCTTGCGCAAGGCCCTACCACCCGCAAAGTTGCTACATGGCAACCGCTGGGGATAGAACTCGGAATGTTACGACGACGAGTCTCCCCTTCTAGCTACTAACCCACCAACGCTCTTCCCAGACTCTTGTACTATGAATCTGAGTATTTCCTATGAAGTTATTATATTGTAAAATTGTAAATAAAAAGAATGAATGACTATCCCTTAAAGAGATCCCTTAAAGGGATAAGTTCGCCTTTGTACATCACTTTATCTCTTTTTGTCATTTATGTTTTTTTTTGTACAATAAAGAATTTACATACATACATACATACATACTATGTATATAATTTATTAATGCGAAAAGTCGTTATGCTATAAATGTTCATATTCTTGTCATAATATATTGTTTTCTATTTTTTTTTGTTTTCACAAGACACTTGTGTGATAACGCTAGCCAATCAATAAACAAATAATTTATAACAATCATATCATTATGTAGGTATTTTGTTTATTTCTTATTATGTAAATTTAATGAATGGCTTTGTATTAAGTGAATGAGTGTTCAATGCTACTGAATACATAATAATGTAAGTAACTATATATTCCTAAGTTTACCCTAAGATATTGCTGTATGTATACTAACAGTCAGCCAGTTGTCGTTTGTCACTAAAAAGTTAAGAATGGCGAAAATGGCATTTTTCCTGTTAGAATAAACCTATTTTTAGTTGTCGTAAGTCTTAGTTTAGAAAAAGTAAGTTGTTGTCCTTAGTTCCTTAGAGATAACCGTTGCTAGATTAGATTGCTAGAAATTTCGGTTACAAAAAAATCATTGTATTTACAAATAAACATTTCATCTGATATTAGTCGTAAGGTCTTGTTATTGCATTATTGTTTTATTATTAAAGTGACAAAGCAAGCTAGGATATTGTAATTTGATATTTGTTATCTTAATGCGTAACGCTATTGTACCTACCTACCCTATTGTAAAATATTTATTGTTAAATAAACTTTTTAATTATTCTAGAGAGTTTTATAAAACCGGGCCCAAAGTAAATTACTACCTGACAACAAATAGAAACAACAACAAACACAGTAGTAAATAATCAAATACAACAATAAACAAACATTAATGGTGGAATTATTACCTAAAATATTCTCATAGAGCAGCTCTTCTCTTTAAGTAACGCATATTCCACATTCCATATTTGTATCTACAACGGTTTAGGCGGCGTACTGTCTGTCTATTCAGCCCTCTGGACGACGCATCGTAGTTGAAATTTGTTCAATCGAATTTCTTCGAATCAGTAAATGGTCGACGTCAAAGAGATTTTTACACTTTTTCACCTTATTCCATTGCAATAAGGTGAATATACTGTTACCATTTCTTTGACGTCTACTGAACGTAGTTATTTTTGAGATGTATATTGCGATTGAGATGTTTATTGGTCTTAAAAGAACAATATTTCAAGTCACACTTAACCTAAATAATAATCTGGTCAAAGACAATATTTTATTTTTAATTTGTATACGTTTTAATGTAGCAACACTGATCGTTCCTCTTCTGTGCACATTCTTATAAAAAGGATATCGTAATTTAGTCTTTAATTTAATTACTTTTTAATTAGTATATTTACAATGCAACAAATTAAACAGTCTGTTTTTAGACAGCATAGCATACCCGAGCGTCATCAATACCACTCAATACCAAGAAACGTAGCGTAGGCGGCTTTGACAAACGCAATCCAAAATATTAGGGCTTGCAGTTTGAATTCTGTCGGCGGAATACGTCAGTTTATAGTTTGTTAAGTCAACTGAGCTGGGACCATCAGGTCGAGCTTACGAGCATTACTTCTCAAAATATATCGACGGTGGAAATCTCAAATGTCGTAAGGGACATGTCTTTTAATGTCCCTTACGACATTTGAGATTTCCACCGTCGATATGATCTACGTACTTCTATGCTGCTGGTATCATTTGAGTCACACTCTTCTATAGTACTTACTACATTGTGTCAACGGGTACCAAACTGGAGTACTTACTTTCATGCTAAATGCTAATGGAAAAAATATTTTGGTAAAGGAATAAACTATATATTGTTGTCAAGAACTTAGGTAAGTTTGATATGCGACGACACATCATGGTTTTATAGATTCCAGTTTCTAACAAGAACCAGATACGAACGAAGTCATTAAAGACGAAACTGAGAAGAAGTGCCATTTCTCGAATTATGCACTACGAAGTTGATATATCTATCCCTTTCGAGCATAGACAATTTCTCTCAATGCCGTCCTTAACGGTCAGTAAAGCTGTTATCTAATCCATACATCCGATAAGATATTGGGGTAGAGCATCATCTTACGGTGAAAAGCGGCCAGGTGTAGTGTGCTTACAAATTACTGGAAAATAAAAATGTCGAACTCATCAGACATTGAAAATTTTCATCACAGTGATAGTGAAGAATTATCAGAAGGTAATAGGCCGAGGTTTAAAAAGGGCATGTCGAGCGTTTTGGCCGGAGACCTTGGAGCTGATAAAGAGACAGAGGCAATACAATGTGTCGAGAGTGAGTTAAATAGCAATGTCGACACGACAGGTGGCGTGATGGAGACACCTATGACTGTAGAAACTACTTCACTTGAGTCTGAAAACCTACCACAGCAACAACCATCCCAAATGGAGTATATCAAGGAAGTACACTTTAGCCCCAGTTACGAGGAGAACAATTTTAATAACCTGGTATCAAGGCATAGTATTACGTACGAATTAGAGAAATTCAAGAAAAATGCGATGATAATATTTAACCAGGACAACATGAATGAACATGAGAACATGAATGATTTTGAACGGAGATATGGAACAGAAAAAGATGTAGAGGCGTTACAGCAGACGTTTACAAGATACGGGTTTGAAGTCCAAGAGCAAACAGACAAGACAGTAGCGGAAGTGTTCCGAGAACTTACAGCATGTACGTATGAACATGATAGAGTAACAAGATAGAGTAAGTCATAAGATATCCAAATTCAAATAGTTCATTTAAAATCAAGAAGATCATTCGAATCGCTCTTGATAATATTTCAATATTTTTCCAGTCACTTCAAGGGATTTCAGTGATTATGGATGCGTGTGCGTTGCTATTTTGACGCATGGCACGAAAAATGGCCTCCTGAGGGCTTACGACGGGTGGTACCACGAACGTCAGATCATCGACTGCTTCGACAAACGGAAAAACCCCACTCTCCGGGGCAAGCCTGTCATCATCCTGATTCAAGTAAGTTAGTGGTCGTATACATGCACCTCATTTTGAATGATTGTATGAATGAGCCTTTTGGCGAGGCATATTGAACCCGGAATCTCTAGCTTCGTTGGCAGGTTCACTAACTTTTGGTGTCTGGTATTTCTCTTTAAGTAGCAAGCTAATCTTGATAGAGCGTGTTCTGCTTTTGTTGGTTTTTCAATAGGCCATGATCGTGGTAAGTATGTCGAGTTCTTCGTAGTTCATGTTCTTCCTTTACTGGATACTCGTAGCAAGTCATGGTCTTAGTAAATCATTTTCTATTTTTGGCATATTCGCGGTAGATCACGTTCGTATCTATCATGTTATGTTTTAGTGGGTAATTTTCAATTTCGGCATATTCGCGGTAGGTCAAGTTCAAAGCAAGTTATGTTTTGACGTGACTCGGTATATTTGTGGTATGTAAGTCAAGCAGAGGATAAGACAAAAGTAGGAAATGATACGCCTTGCCAAAATGGATCTTCAGAAATGTAAAATATAGATATATCTCCTTGTTTTCCTTTTTTTAACATAGTATGAGTATAAAACAGTCTCTATCCCTTCTTATCTCTCCGCATCGTGATCGTATATTCGGCCGGTTACTTCTTTTGAACCACGCAACGGATTTTGATACGATTTTCACTGTAATTAAGAGAGTTTTATTTCCCTTTTTTTGTCAAATTATACTGGGTACCACCTAGTATCGTGTCAGCAAAAGAAAATATACTTTAGAAGAGTTTTGAAATTATTTTCTTTCTATCCTTTAAAACCTGAACTCCTGCTAGACCAATACAAGGCGATCAGTAATCATTTCGCTCCAGTAAGCCTAATCTGAATAATGATATTTTAACTTTAATTTTGACTGAGCATAATACAAAGGCACATTACGTATCAGGACGCTATTTCGGAGGGCCACTAAAAAAAAAGTTATCAGAGTCATTCGTCTCATTCGTTTATTGTTCAATTATGATTTCATCTCATTCTGCATTCGTCACCTATTCTTTATTCGTTTTGTTCGCTATCTGTCCATATCTTCCCAAGTCCAACTCTGTAACTTGTCTCATTCTTAATAAGTCTTAAACATTTTTATTATTGGTCTTTGTGCGTGGCATAATAGCTATACTTGTGTAAAATTTCCTCTTTATGGTTTTTCTGAAAAAGTGAGCATGACATACAGAGTTACAGGCAGACATAGCGAAACTATAACGGTTTCGACTCAAACTGGAAACTTTCGGGTTTGACTACAGAAATCTCGAAATATTCGAACCTTATCTGTATTATCTGGTGATAATTTAAGCCTTACTGTTTTCAAATAGGCCTGTCGAGCTGGCACGATGGGAGGTCGGTATTATCGTCAAGCTCCCGAAGTCGATGAAGATGAAATGGACTATGACAACCAATACGATCTCCCAACTGAAGCAGATATGGTGATAGTCCATAGCTGTACGGTCGGGAGATATTCTATAAGGTAATGACGTTTAAAAAAAATATCAATTAAAATCTGCTCTCACAGGACTTAATAACAATATGACCGACCAAGTTTCACTTACCAGTATACAGTATATCCCCTTCTTATGTATGATACTAGTTAGACGAATCGAAAGTGTGAAATTATTCTAATCTATTGTAATATGTATTATGTTTTTGAAAATAAACAAATACAAAAACAAATCCGCATGAATGGACAAATTGAACTCGGGCGCGCACTATTTATACAAAAGGTACCTTGTGCAAGGTCCATTCGGATAGCTACCACCATCTTGCTTGCTAAGCCTGCCGCTAAGCAGCAGTGCTTGCACTGTTGTGTTCCGGTGTGGAGAGCAAGACAGCCGGTGCAATGACTGGCACAAGAGATATTCCATCTTAGCCCTCTGGGTTGGCAACTCATTTGCAATCTCCTTGGTGTTGCGGGTGTCTATGGGCGGTGGTGATCAATTACCATTAGGTGACCTACTTGCTTGTTTGCCTTCCTATATTATATAAAGAAGGTATTTTGTATGAAAATCTCCTCATGTGGACAATTCAATATTTATGCCATGGTAAACATTTTACTAACACAATATAACAAAAAATGTGCCATTATGTAAAGCGTAGGCACAGCATTTTTTGCGCACTTGAGCTTTTTTCCACTTTTTCAAACTTTATTTGTATCTTTGGCCTTGATATAAAAAACGATATATCTTTACAGGGATGTTGATACGGGCAGCTGGTTCATTCAGAGTCTATGTAGACAAATTCAACTTCTCGGCGACGTCGAAGACTTTGAGTCAATTTGCACAGCGGTTAGATATGAAGTAGTAACAAAGAGAGGCAGGTTTATGGACAGGAGGATGACACAACTTCCGGTGGTGACCTCTACATTGTTAAAAGTTCTTAATTTGCGAAAATATCAAGGAAATGATATTGAAGATAAGACTAGCTCAATACAACATTCAGCTGACAAGAAAGAGTGGGTATACAAGAAAGAGTCTACAGACAAAGAAAAGTTTGCAGAAGAGAAAGAGTCTGCAGACAAAGACGAGCCTGCAGAAAAAGAAGAATCTGCAGACAAAGACGAGTCTGCAGACAAAGACGAGTCTGCAGACAAAGAGGGGAGTGAAGATAAAAACATGTCTTCAGACAAAGAAGAAGACGAAAGTACTATGGGTACAGGTAAAGAAAATGAAAAGAAAAGCGAGTTTTTAAAAGTTATAATTTCCAGTTGTGTAATTATGAAAAAAACTTTAAGGTTAGTATGTACTTAATTAAGTTTGGTGTTTTTTGATCTAATATGATATGATGCATACGACTTACATTCTATTTCTGTACAAAGTGTCTATTAATACAGAACTTTTTTGTGTTTTGTGTCTAATACACTCAAAAATAGAAAACGATAAGCTTTAATGAATACCACATTACAATTTCACAGAATTACAGATAAAATATTTCAATAATAAAGAATAATGCGATTGTTTTTTTCCATTTTCAGATACATTAGGGCTTGCAAAAACCTATTGAATTGGAAACCGGATCTGGACCGTCTTTATAATCTCAAAAGCGGCTCACTGGTTTTTAATTTTTTTAATTCGAAACTCTTGAAGGGTTCCTTACTTAAGTTAAACTAGAAGCTCATATAGTTTTTCAACGTTCGTCTGTCCGTATGCCACAGTAACATTTTCTCGAAAACTATCAAATTTGTAAAGTAACTGCACATAAGCGGGCACAAGAATCAAGAATAGAACTGTTTTTGTGTAGTCCATACAGTGTCGTCTTATCTACACTAATCTACATCTACACTAATATAATAAAGAGGTAAACTTTGATTGTTTCTTTGTATGTAGGGGGTAATCTTTGGAACCACTGAACTGATTTAAAAAAATAATTTCACTAATAGAAAGCTACACTATCCCTGACGGACAAAGGCTACTAATTCTACGCGAACGAAGTCGCGCGGTCCGCTAGTAAGTCATACTCGCATATGAAATACTGAGACAGTTATTTTTCTACAACAGCAAACGCGATGTCCCTAGATAGCGTTTTGAAAAAACATTGTTTATACGTTATTATCAATTTTAGGAAATAGGCTATCGTCTACGAATAACAACCATTATTCGTAGGCTATCGTGCAAGACTTAGCAAGTACTTGATTCATAGGCCGTTAAAATTTATACTTAAAAACATCGACGGTAACACCAAATGATGGGTATAGATAACTTGATAACTAGTTGTACCTTGAAAAAGCTCGAAAAAACGTTTCATGTGTTTGTAGGTCCCTCCACTGAGCATGGCTCGACATTGGATTTGCCCGATATTTTGTTGTGTTTCAGCTACCAAGTATTATACTTTCAGAATTGTTGCCACTGCGAGCTCTTAGAATTTCTCTGCAGCAGCGTTCGTGTTTTCAAAAATTCCTTTTATTTAATTGACCCTAATATGACCGGCGAAGTGTGATTTATCCCTATGTGCGTCCTTTTAAAATTTGCACAGGACGTTGATATAATCTATACATATAATAAAATCGTAGACTTTTCATGTTTGTACACTAACGGTTTTTTGCAGAAAAGTAATTAGGAGGCGCGAGAACGAAAACAATTTTTTTTCTGTCTCTTTGTCCATTTAGATTAGAATTGATTAGAATATATCGATGTATAGGTTCTAAGAGCCAGCAATGCCAAGTACTTACTAGTTAGCTGCAATACAAAAAAACGCGAATTAAAGAAAAAACCGGTAAACCGGTTTTAAGATTTGGGCGGCGGTTAAGACGATTATGTACCAAGTCTGAAAACGCGCTCTTCATAAAAAAGGCGGTAAAGTTTTCCATCATCTAGACGTTAAATATAATAAATAAAAACAAAATTCCAGTTGTTGACGGTCGGGCTCGGAAATAAATAACACTTGTGAACTAATAAGAAAATATTATATATATATATGGAAATATGACACTTCATTAAATATAATAACTTAACCTAATAAAAAAATAAGAAAATAAATTAAAACAGCGGTAAAGACGATATCAAAGAAGACGTACGACTCACTGACAAAAGCAAAACAAACTCTAAAAGCTCAAAGTTTAAAAGAGCTGTGACAACTTAGGCTGTTCCAAGGAGGTCGTGTGAGCCTGCCGTTAACACCATTTATTTATTCAGAAAAAGACATAAATTTTTGTTAGTAGCCAATTAACTTATCCTATATTGTTAGTAAAATTTCAAATATAAAAATTCATTACTGTAAAATAAATAAAAATAATACAATTAAATTGCAAAATTAAAAGAACTATCACAAATATTATAAATTGCGTTGAAATGGAGGCACCGGAGCGTGCCAGACAACCAGTGTTTCATAAAAGGGCTTCCCAATGCATCACCCACCACCGCCAGGGCCCAATTTCATAAACGCGACAGGCGACAGGTGACAGTGACAATTCGCCGTATTTAACTATGTCGACAAGTAACGCTACAGACTTACAGACTTAACATTATAGTGGGCGAGCAATGTATACCCAATTTGTCACTGTCAACTGTCGCTTGTCGCGTTTATGAAATTGGGCCCAGGAACCTGTCCCCGCTGTATGACTTTGTTATGCTTGGATTTTTTAATATTCTAAATAGATCTGTCAATATTAGCACTTTTGAAGATTCAAGCAACGCATAAAAGAAACAACATACGTACCTAGTTCCATGAAATAACAACTACATACTATAAATCATGGCTATGGGTCAGGTTTAAAGGGTGGAAAACGTTACCGCCGTTTGTATGGAGAGCACTTGGTACATGATAGTCTTAAAGACCAGTTTCTATTTCTGCTGGTTTTTGCAAACCCTACAAGTGATCGAAACAAGAGTCAACTCAATCTTCCATCTTCCTTGCGGCTACGTTATTTAGGTACATCATCAAAAACTTACGAATTGGAGAAATTTCCGAAGAATGCTATGATGATTTTTAATCAGGAAAATTTCATTGAACTTAATAAAAGAGTTGGGACGGAGTTAGATGTCCAGGCTCTGGTTGAAACATTTGTACCGCTTAGGTTCGAAATCGTTCCTCCAGAAACGACTAAAGACTGCGAACGGTTGGAGCTGTTAGACAAGTTAAGGCAATGTAAGTAGAATTCAAATAAAAACAGTAGGAAGTTTTGTTACGACAGCATTGACTGAAAAGCTTAGTATTATAATGCGATTTAGTGTTGCGACGAAGCCCATATATTACTAAAAAAGTGTCGTCATTAGTGCTGCAGGGAGCGCGATGAAGTATCTTCGTGACTCTTGTCGGCAAGGAAGTAAACAAAGTGGAAAAAAAATCTTGCCACTCCGCAAAACCACGGTTTCGCGGTGTAGCACAGTAATGTTCTAATTTGTTGATATGGACCTCTGCAAAGTATGTAACATCTGTGGCCCGTTTCACGAAGCTACAAGTTACAATTTTACAAGTCTAAACCGGCAACATTGGTCATTATGCCCACTGCCATTGGTCATTATTGACCAATGTTGCCGGTTTAGACTTGTAAAATTGTAACTTGTAGCTTACTGAAATGGGCCTCTGAATTTGTTAATTTTTAAACAATTGTCTATATTTTTCAGTCTGTGGCCAGGACTTCACCAATTACGGCTGTATATGCCTGGCGATCCTGACACACGGTTTGGGTTGTGGTTGGCTGATGGCGAGGGACGTTCGATACAGTGAAATTGAGGTCATCCAGTGCTTCGATGTCGAGAGAAACCCTACCCTGGCGGGGAAGCCCATCGTCATTATTGTCCAGGTAAGTACTAAATTGTCATACTTAAGGTGCGTAGTTTCAGATCACTTATTGAGGCTCTAGCATATCGGCCAAGTTTAATTTATCTGAGATTATCTCTATGTGCTTTCCTTTCTTATGATACTAGTTCGACAGAAACGCAAGGAGGTATAAATTAAACATGGGCTGGTTTTGCTAGGGCCATTGGTCCATAGGTCATTGTTCTTTGGCGTCTAGTCAAGGTGGTCTTATGTGTACCTGATTACTTAGTAGCGGAGAGGAGTGAACTGTCAATGGACACTGCTCTTTATCGCTCCTCTCCGTCCAGCTTCGCATCAATGAAAACGCACCCTAAATCTAGGGCCATCATCTATTCAGACAGTTTTTATGACAGCATTTTGCGCTCTGTTCTTTAATGGTTTCTGTGCGCAGCACATATCGCCTGTAATATATGTCATATTTATAGGTTGTTATTCTGTGCAGGCATGCCGTTGCAATGAACAGGAGGGAGGTCTTAGATCAGAACTCTATAACAAGGAGCCTGACGAGTCTCCACCTAGCTCCTACCGGGTCCATCTTCCGGCACACATGTTGATCTTCTATAGCTGCGCGGAAGGAACGCTTAGTGCTATGTAAGGCTTGTTTGTTTGTTTGTCTATTCTTATAAGATCAACGGTGTGGTTAGTTTGGTTATTGTGCGGATCTCCTCGTTTCTGATTTGATCAAGCAGTGATACTCCGAGCATAGCCTTCTCCATTGCCACCACGTCTCACTGCCGTAGGTCATCACTGGCAATTCACATTGATCGAAGACTTTCGTGTTTAGGCACTGCGGTATCTCAACTAAAGTAACCGACATAGCCTTTAGAATGCTTAAGTGGCAGTAGGCGGGGCGCATTGCCATCAGAACGGATGGCCGATGGCGTCAAAGAGTTCTAGAGTGGCACCCGCGTACTGGAAGACGCAGCGTGGGTAGACCGCCACAAGATAGACCAATGACCTGGTCGTTATGGCGGTCGATAGGAGAGGCCTATGTCCTGCAGTGGACGTCTTTCGGCTGATATGATGATATGTTAAATGGTGAGGTGATGCGATGTGGAGGATGCGATAATGGCAGACAAGCGATTGGCAGACGGTGACTCGCCCTCTGTTCGTTACATTCTATGTTTATACTGACGTATGTTCCATCGTAGTACCCAAACTAATGAGCCAATTTTGATGAATTAGGGGTCAATTGTTTTATTATATGTATCTATATATACATTATAAAATTCAAAGTCCTGACTGACTGACTGATTGACTGACTGACTGACTGACTGACTGATTGATATATCAGCGCACAGCCCAAACCGCTGGACCTAGAGACTTGAAATTTTGTACATAGATACCTTATATAGTGTAGGCATCCACTAAGAAAGGATTTTTGGAAACTTCACCCCTAAGGGGGTAAATTAGGGGATGAAAGTTTGTATGAAAGTTCGTCAGTTTTGAAGTTAGGGTCTTGAAATTTTGTTGTTAGGCTTACTTAAAATAAATTAATTTATACGAGTCTCAGTGTTTTTGATAATTCCACCCCTGCAGGGGTGAAAAGGGGGATAAAGTTGTGTATGGAAAGACCTTCATTTTCACAGCAAAAATCACTACATTTCTTATTTAGGCTTATAACGCAACGGGTATATCGGGTTTTATTGGAATTACAACCTTCAAGGGGGTAAAAAGGGGGATGAAAATTTGTATTTGAGTTGTTCGTTCACAATTTTTTTGTATTGAAGTAAAGATAACGTACGTGGTAATGTTTGAATTTATGAAATCGGAAGGCAAACAAGCAAGTGGGTCACGTGATGGTAAGTGATCACCACCGCCTATAGACACCCGCAACACCCAAAAGATTTCAGATGCGTTGCCAACCCAGAGGGCTAAGATGGAATACCTCTTGTGCCAGTAATTACACCGGCTGTCTTGCTCTCCACGCCGAAACACAGCAGTGCAACCACTGCTGCTTAGCGGCAAGATTAGTGAGCAAGATGGTGGTAGCGATCCGGACGGACCTTGCACAAGGTTCTACCACCCGCTGTGTTATTACTAAGCCTCTATTGCCACCCGTCTATCCGTCTGTCTGTCTGTCTGCCACGCGCAAACGTCTCCTGACTGATTTGCGATCATCGTCTAACCGAAACTATTGAAACAAGAAAGCTGAAATTAGGAATATAGGTTATTTTATAACGTAGGCATCCGCGAAGAAACCATTTTTGGTATTTTTACCTTCAGGGGGAAAACGGGGAGTGAGGGTTGAACTTTGTATGAAAGTCTTTGTTGTTTAAAGTTATAAACATGAAAATTTGAATTAGAAATACTGATCATAAATAGATTATAAGTATTATAACGTGTTTCAGGATTTTTGCATTTTTACATTTAAAGTGGGAGAAGGGGGGTGAAAGTTTGTAAGGACGTATTGGTTTTTTTTAATAGGAGCTTGTAATTTTGAAATACAGCTACTTATTGTAAATAAATAATGACGTGGCACAGGGTTTTTGAATTTTCAAATTTGTAGGGGGGAAACAGGGTGTAAAAGTTTGTATGGAAGTATCGGGTTTTTAATAGGAACTTGAAAATTTGATTTTAGATACTTATCATAAATAAATAATGATGTGTTTCAGTGTTTTACGACTATTGCATTTTAGGGGTGGAAAACGGGGGTGAAACTTTGTATGGAGGGGAGGTATCGGTTTGTTCAAAAATAGGAACTTCAAAATGTTCGTTTGTTTAAGGCTGTTTGGATTTGGATGCGCGGTGAAAATATGAGAGGGAGTGAGAGCACTTATAAGTTTTTGATTTAAAAAAAGAATTGTCATTTGTTTTCTGTAGGCCACGCGTGCGAAGCCGCGGGTAGAAGCTAGTAGTTACATATCTATGAACGAAATCAGTATGACTGATGTTTTATTTAGAAGAGTGGGCCGCCTCGATTTTTTTTAAAAAGGAGAAAATTATTAATTCAAATAGATAAATATAGTACAATATTAATTATGATTATTCTTAATGGTTTATAAACTTTTTCCGTTTTTAATTTCAGAGATCAATTAAAAGGCTCATTTTTCGTACAGTCTCTATGCAGGAATGTCAAAACGTTTGCACCTGTGAGTCACGTAGAAGATATTTTCAGACGAGTCAGGTTGGATGTGGCTCTCACAGACATTTATTTAGATGATCGAAAAACGATTGTGGTGAAGCAATATCCTGTCACCATTTCTGCGCTGATAAAGAAGTTGTATCTGGTGAGACCATCTCAAGTGAAGCTGCTAGCGGCTGCAAGCTTCTTGCAAAACTTCAAGCGTATCACGAAGTATAGAGGTTAGTACTTTAACCGCTAGGTGAAGGATTAGACCGATTCCAAGTATACATGTATAACGACTACCGGGAAAAGTCCCGGTAAATGATTAGTTTACTATAACTTATGATTAAATATTTATGTTTGCTCGTTACCACGGCTGTTGCAATACAGTCGAAGTGTCTCAGTAAATAGCACATCAAGCTACAGTCATTGCAGAGTGTTTTCTTTCATACCCTTTTTTTCAGAAAGAGTATTTTTTCATATTCGGAATCTTTTAGCTTCCATGTTTTCACCGAAAACAAAAACTAATCCGTTTTTTTCTACCGTTACGTCACTTTTTATATGAGAACAATTGCGAAAAAAAATCATAGAAAAAAATTCTCTACTAACCTACCGAAGAATTTTTTTCTATAGCAAATCAATTTTTTTTTGTAATAACCGGTAATCTAAACGATCCAAGTATGAAAAGAAAACATCTCTATATAGTATTAAGGTTTTTGAAAAACAGCCCGCATGCGACCGTTAGGTCGAGATGAACAAAACATGTTTTTTTGCGATAACGTTAATGAAATGAAATGAAATGAAATGATGAAATGAAATCGTTTATTCACTGAACATATAGTATAAACAAGGTGGTAAAATTTGAGAGCACTGGTTCTAGATATGTTCGACCATCAGGAATGTGAAAGTTTAAGAATAAGTAAAATTAACTTGAAATTTAAAATTATTATACATTGGAGAGAAATAAATAAATATAGAATTAGAATTGAAGGTGCGAATTTAAAATCAATTATTATTATAGCAATTTTACATCTCAAAATCAAATGTCAAATATTAAGTAGAAGTTTTAGTAATAATTACTAAATACTGTGATAATTGTAATTTAATTTATGTTTATTATTTTGTTCAGATCACACAAAAAACAAAGTAAAGAAAAAAGTTACAAAACTACACTTCTCGAAACCATGGAGGACTACGAGATACAGCATCAGGACGAGGATGGCTATCATCAAACTCATCATCAATCATTTCGTACAGAGTGGTGATAAGTTTCATCACTCCGGCTTCAAAAAGAGCATCGGAAGTAGGTCGTACGGAGCATTTAATAATATTGAATGGACTCAACCTATGGCGATATTATAGAAAACATATACAATTCCGTTGGTTATTAACCTATTGGTGATCCTGGACAGTTTAGGACAATGGGGCCCCTATGACTTTGATATGACAGAGGGCTATTTTATGGACTACAGGCAAAAGAAGTAGGCTTAGGTGTAGGCGTAGGTCTTTATCGCCCAGAGATCCAATGGTAAAGAGGGGCACATGAGTTAGAAAAACTCTTTGCTACATGGCAAACGCTGGAGATTGAATTCGGTACAATCAGCCTCAGAAGTAGCTGAACATTTTAGTACCTAGTCGCTCTCAGTAATGTGGCAAATTTGAGCAACTCTTATTTCATACGTTATTACGACAAGATTCTTAAGTGTTTCTACTTTTGAGGCTGACTGTACCTCACGATTACGAGTTCACCCGCCAGCCACTGCGGCGCAACGCTCTTTTACCCGACTACGGCAAAGCCAAAAGCAAGGGTTATGTTTTTAGCAGCCTATGTGTGTATGTTTTTAGACTCTTGTACTATGAATCTGAATATTTCTTATTAAAATGATTTTAAAGTTAAAATGAAAAGAGTGAATGATTTTGTGCAGAATTTATGAAACAAAATAAAATTCTTAAAATGCGCATATTTTTGTCATTATTGTTTTCTATAATTTGTTAGGGTTTAGCAAATCAAAAGGCAAAAACGGAATCCTTAAATGTACATACAATCATTCGTGTGCTGTCTGGCCGTCTGTCACAGCCAATTTGCTCAAAAACTACTGGACCGATTTAGCAAAAATTTGGTACACGCATGTATAGTCGACCAAGAAATTGCTTGACCACTTTTCGACCGTATTACAAAGGGATAGAGTACAAAAGTGGTCAAGCAATTACTTGGTCGACTATACGTCGGTGACCCAAAGATGGACGCGTAACGTAAATAAATGATTATGAAACAGGGGCGTCGCAATTGGAAGGTAAATTAGACACAAATGAAAGCGCTCATTGTGAGAATTTCGAATAAATTTTTATAACTTTTAAGACAAATAGTTTTGAAGTTATTTAATGAAATAGGTGAAAATTTACCGTTCTCCTCCACTTCTTATCTCGAAAACTACTAGGCCTAAAATTTTGAAAAAAATTAAAATATGGAAAATAGTTCTTTACCTGTAGTTTAAATACAGAAAAACTTAAAAGAAGTCCATGATATTATTTTTTTTTATTTCCAGCTCCTAATATTAATCCTGTGTTTATTATTAATTGGTTATTTGTTTAGGTGATAGCACAATTTTACTGACAAAAGTGTTTTTTTTCAAAAGCCTGTCTGAACAAATTACTTTTTATCTTATCTTATTTTTTAAAGTATCATAGGAAATTTCACAATTGGTGCGGTGTTATTTCCAGTCAGTGGGTTTGTACGGAACCCTCAGAGCGCGAGTCCGACTCACACTTGGCCAGTTTTTGTTTGCACTATACACTTGTGTGATTATGCTAGCCAGTCAATTAATAAATAATATATTTTACAATTGTATGAATCTGATTATTTCTTATGACATAATTTTAATGAATGGGTTTAAGTGAATGAATATAAAATAGTACTACACTCGCTTTTTTAATTCCCTGGAATTCTGGCACCTGTCATTATAAGACGTTTCAGGGATGAGAAACATTTTTTCTACTGTGCAAATTATTGGTAGAAAACAGAAACGTAACAAAAACCAAACAAACGGACTAGCAGTAATAAAATCAAGGAAAACTGCAAAAATATCACTGACAAAGAAGTCCAAGCTTATTCTAGAACTAAAATAAGAATCAGAATGACATAGCACACAATAATTTTGTATAGTGTGATGGGAAAATAACAGTTGATAGCTGACGTTTTGCAGTCTATTTTTGTAAGATTTTAAATAATGGAATAACAACCACGAAATAAATTGTGTGTGGATAAAATATTTAAATATAATCTTAAACCGAAGGTTGTGATATGTGATAATATCAGAATGATACCCACAACAATTTATTTTTTCCTCAGAATATAATTAAATATTTTATTATGTCTCAGTCGTGCGATTTAAAATTTAATCAAGTTTGTTTTAATTAATATTACGTTGAAGTGATTGTAAAGTTATATATTTCAATTACAACATTGATGTTTTGAATTTATTTTTCTTTGTATTTTTCACCACAGTTTCAAAAAATATTTTTTTGCCTGGTAATACCAAGAAGCGTCAGAATTCCACGGAATAATAAATTTGACCTTAGATAATAATGTAAATAGTTAATGTACATACACATTCTTAAGTTAACCATGAGCTATTGCTGTATAAGTAGGTACCCACTAACAGTCAGTCCTCAGGGCCCAATTTGACGCGACACGCGACAGATAGCAGTGACAATTAGCCGTACATTGCAGTGTTGATAAGTTACGCTACCTACAGACTTACAAACTTAACATCATAGTGGTCAAGCCATGTATAACGAATTTTCACAGTCGCTTGTTTAATCTACTAACTGTGTATGTTTTCGCAAAATAAAATGATTTGATTTGATTTTGATTTGCCTGTCGCCTGTCGCGTTTATGAAATTGGGCCCAGAACGTACAAATAAATATAAGCATTTGAGAACATAATTCGTTCGTTAAACGTTTGTCACTAAAAAGGGAAGAATGAGGAAAATGGCATTTTCCTGTTAGATTAGTTTAGTTGTATTTTTAATTAAATTAAACTTAGGTTAGGAAATGTAAATAGTTGCTTCTTTTCTATTTTGACGTTTATTTAATTATAAATTTTGATACATGAGGTTATGTTTTATTTTCATTCTTTTTTTTTGACGTACAGCTTTCTTATTTTATAGGATCCGTAGTAAACTATCACCCAACACATCAGCTTAGACGAGAAGATGTTTGGCGACTCTTGATTGCTGATGGGCATTGGAAAAAAATCATTATGAAAATAAAAGAAAAAAAAATATTTTTCTAGTAGTTTTCAAATTGTTTCAAGATTTTTCTGTCATTTTTCCTGATCTAGAAGTCCACTTGCTTAGAAATAAAGCTGAACTGAAATAAAATCTACGTTTATTATTTAACGATCAAAAAAAAGTATACAATTGGAAATGCAGAAATCAGAAAAAAATAACACTTTTGTCTTTGTTGAATAGTTTTATTTCAACAAAACGTAATTCATTTATTTTTGCAAAAATTTCGGAATATTACCCATCACCTCCCACCCTTCTACTATTGATACGAACAAACAAGAAACAGTTTTACACAACTAATAATTTCTTCAGTGGCCCTAACATGACTGGCCAAGTTTGGTTTATCTCTATCTGCGTCCCTTTCTTATGAAACTAGTTAGACAGAGACACAGGGAGGGGTTAAACTAAACCTGGACTGTCATGTTGTGCCGCTGATGTACTTGCGCAGTAGCTTTAGCAGCGCGGGAAACTACAGTCAGCCAATAGCAAGCCAGAGTGCTACGCGCGCACTAAAATCTGGCGTTGTTATTGGTCGATCGATTTCGCGGCAAAATCGCGGCCGGCCGCTCGTGCGCCATCTTGTTTATCGAATCGTGTAAGCCGGACAGAGATAGTAAGTATAGCAAGAAATACACTGCCATTTGTGCCTGTAAATAAAGTTCAATACAGATTATTTACAATTTCGGCTACTGAAATGAAATGAAACAAATATGTATTGAAGTGCCGAACATGAAACCGATCGGCGGGGCGATTCTCGGTTTATGCGAGATGCATCTCGCACAAAAACAGCTATCAAAACTCAAATCTCTAGAAAATCTGTCATTTTTGACGGATCTCGCACGTGAGAACTCTCGCATGAACCAAGAATTAGGGTCCAGAACTGAACTGGCTGTCCGAAGTCTGCGCTTTTCTGCACAAACGAAAACTGCCGATTGGAAGTATTCGTTGTGTTATACTGTGTAGGTACTATAGGCAAAATGCAGTGCAGCTAGCACGAACCTTCTCGATACGCGTTAACTCGCTACGTAACTCAGTGCATCTCTCTCCTACTGGGCTAGTTAGAAAGAGACGCACTGAGTTACGTAGCGAGTTAACGCGTATCGAGAATATTCGTGCTAGGTGTACAGATCGTTGAGCCCACTTTACGGAAGATTTGAGACTAATTAAAATAAAAAGTCTCAGACGTTACTTTGCGGTCTTACGACTCTTTTTTTTTTACATAGGAAGGAAAACAAGCAAGTGGGTCACCTGATGGTAAGTCACCACCGCCTATAGACACCTGCAACAACAAAGAGAGTGCAGATGCGTTGCCAACCCAGAGGGCTAAGATGGAATACCTCTTGTGCCAGTAATTACACCGGCTGTCTTGCTCTCCACGCCGGAACACAACAGTGCAAGCACTGCTGCTTAGCGGCAGGATTAGCGAGCAAGATGGTGGTAGCGATCCGGACGGACCTTGCACAAGGTCCTACCACCCGCAAAACTCTGCAAACATCCAATACTCTGCAAACAGTTTCGTGTGTGCGAAATGCAAGAAATCTTCTTCGCTTCTAGAAAGCTTCTAGATCAATCAATATACCTATGTATATCACGCATTTCTATTTAAATATTAACCAATACCACTTACTTCACTCGACGCCATTCGACACGTGTTTCGCTCCTGTACGAAGCATCGTCAGGACAAGATGTTATATTGTACGACCGTACGCTCTTTGAATGATTGAATTGTTGAAAGGTCCCCACAACAATTTGCAATCTTCTTGGTGTTTCGAGTGTCTATAGGCGGTGGTGGTCACTTTTCATCAGGTGACCCACTTGCTTGTTTTAAAAAAAAGCAAAAACTAATCAACCCCTTTATTTATACAAGTTTAATAATCTCTTTTAACTAACAGAAGTTTATATTCCTTTCATTCAAGGGCAAACGTCTCAATCTACACTAATATAACATAGAGGCAAACTTTGTTTGTTTGTTTTTTTATTGTTTTTTTGTTTGTTTGTATGTAGGGGTAATCTCTGGAACTACTGAACAGATTCCAAAAATTCTTTCACTAATAGAGAGATACACTATTCCAGACGGACATAGGCTACTAATTTCACTCGAACGAAGTCGCGCGCGTCCGCTAGTGACAGATAAAGCCAACATAAAGCTAACTAAAGGTCAACTAACAAAGGTTTACACAGCGTTTATGAATTAGAAGATTAGCTGGTTAGGTTTATCACAAACAATAATCTTGTATTGCAGTATGTCACATCTAACACTTAAATTTAAACCAGTGTTTGATAAGATATCAATATTCTCATACATTCCACTTCCATTCTTTCACGTAGGTACTCCATTGTTGTGCGATTTATTGACTCATAGCAAAACTTACTATAGAACAAAAGACATTGAAGTACCTACGATTAAATGATTTGCAGGTTTATATCCGGTAGGATGTTATTGTTATTTTTAAACAACGTAGGAAGGCAAACGAGCAAGTGGTTCACTTGATGGTAAGTGATCAACACCGCCCATAGGCACCCGTTACACCAAAGGGATTGCAGATGCGTTACAAACCCAGAGGGCTAAGATGGGATACCTCTTGTGCCAGTAATTGCACCGGCTGTCTTGCTCTCCACGCTGGAACACGATAGTGCAAGCACTGATGCTTAGCGGCAGGATTAGCGAGCAAGATGGTGGTAGCGATCCTAACGGACCTTGAATAAGGTCCTACCACCCGTCAATCCCGTAATGTTATGCAGCACAAATCCATCTGAGGATAGGGGATCTGGTTTCGATTCCTGTGAGGGGCAAATGTTTATATGATATAAATACTTGTGCCTTGAGTTGATAATGGTAAAGTCAGAGTCAAAGTCAAAATATCTTTATGCAGATTAGCTTACAGGAAGCACTTATGAATGTTATAAAATTTACCACCGGTTCGGAAAAACCTCTGATGAGAAGATACCGGCAAGAAACTCAATGAGGTGTAATTTTTTAAGTAAATCAAACAAGTAAAACAAACGTTACAGTGTTATTTCCTCCTTTATGAAGACCGACAGATGATTCGTAGGTACAGTCAGCCTACAGAAGCTGCTGTACATTTTAGTACCTTGTCGCTGTTAGTGATGTGACAAATTAGAGCAATTTTCATTTCATTCGTTACTACGACATGGCTCTTAAATGTTAAAGCTACTTCTGAGCAGTACTCTCATCACAAAGGACTTAAAGTGTGTAGGTACGGGACATATTTATACTGATGTTATCTCACTTGACTTGTACTTAGATCTGCATTGCAGAGATCAAAGAAAGTGTAGCAAAAACGTGTTGTTTTTTCAGCCTTACGGACGTTACAGTTGGAATGTATTCGATAGAATTTCTCTGAATCATCATCAATAAATATCAACGTATTGGCTTCTGCGTCTCTATTTTTGGTAGCAAAGCATGCTTCACTAGCGTCATCAATGATAAACTACCTATTATGGTTGTTATCAATAATAATAATTCGCGCTCCCAACAAAATCCATTTCCTATGTAACAACATTATCTATATTTCCGATAAGATACATTGCGGTAGAGCAAAATTTATATGGTGAAATGCGGTCAGTTGGTGTAGCGCGATTACAAAAAGCACTTGTTTTCTAAAATAACAATGTCGAACTCATCGGAAAGTGAGAATGTTCATTACAGTGACAGTGAAGAAGTGTATTCAAAAGCGAATAGAGCGAGGCGAAAAAAGTACGTGCCCAACTTCAGATTGATCAGGGACCTTGGATCTGATAAAGAGACAAAGGAATTCCGATCCGTCGAGAGTGGTTTAGACAACGATGTCACAACAACTGATGGCGTGATGAAAGCCCCTCCTGCTGTCCAAGTCACTTCGCCTGAGCCTGAAAATATACCAGATTTCAAAAGAAAAGCTTCGCTTTACGAAACTGAATCCAGTAAAGAGGAAGATTTTAGCCCTAGTCCTTATGAGCAGGTTTTCAACACCAGAGCGTTACCCAAACATAGTTTGACGTACGAATTAGAGAAGTTTGAGAAGAATGCTTTGATAATCTTTAATCAAGAAAACGTTGATGGTTATGAAAAGAGGTTAGGGACAGAGAAAGATGTGGAGGCCTTAGAGAGGACGTTTAAAAGATACGGTTTCGAAGTCGAGGAAAGGAAGGACAGAACTAAAGCGGAACTATTCAGCGAGCTTGAGACATGTATGTATAAACATGACGCAATCACTAAAAGAGCAAGCGTAGATCCAAAAGGGTGGAAAATTAAATTTTCCTACTTCATAGCTTTTTTTAATAGTATATTTTAAAAATGAATTAGAATACAATATTTTTAACATAAAACTACCGTGAGACTCGGACATATTAATTAAATACAATAGAAAACCACTTTTTTGAGATAATAATAGGTTATAAATAAGTGTCTACAATTAACATTTAATTTTATTTCCAATAATACCGCTATAATTAGGTAAGACCAGCAAAAAATATACATATTTTGCTCTCTGGAAATAAGGCCGCCAATTGTGTTTGCTGCAATGAAGCTTCAATTAAAAAACGGATAAATTAAATTTGATTTTGATACGAAAAAATTAAGACCATTATTGTCACTATATGCTCACGCCCGTTTCCTTTTTGGGTGGACAGAGGCATAAGCTGAGCTTGCTGAAGCTAAATAGGATTTACGTAATAGATTCAGGAGTTACTTTGCTTTACACTTTATGTGAAGTACTTACTATTGTGATAATTGTGTATATTACTCTGTAATCTTGTTTTGAAAAAAAAAGAAAAAAAGAAAAACTGCTGAGTTTTTTTGCGGCGTTTCTTCTCAGCAGTATCTTCCATTTTCCGAAGCGCTAGTAGATTCAGACATGTAAAAGAGCCTGTTTGGGATATTTGCAAAGTAAATTTTTCATTTTCATTTTTCATTTTCGAAGGCCAATTACCAATCGGAACAAATTACCTAGCTGCTCCAATAAACCAACCAGGTTTCATGATAACAAAAGAAGAACTAAGGGTGGCCTTGAATTCCCAACTTAGTTCGGGGAAATACTTTAATGACATACATTTTGATGTCATTTTAACGTTATCGTTAACGTTATGTCTGGTATCTCTTTTGGATTATAGATAATTCTTTATAAGTGGCATAACAGCTGATTACTGCGAACTGTCATTTCCGAACAAGTTTATAGAGACTAATTTAGTAAAATTACGAGTTTGCAAGTAATTGTTGACAACAATAGTTGCAGTCAGTTATTTATGACAGTAAATATAATATGTATACCTGTCACATTTTTGCCTATCAATTGTAAGTTTAATTAATAAAAAATATTTTTTCATTGTAAGTGGTCGTCGCGCCACCGCCGCGGGGGCTCATGATTAGGGACCACGGACTGGTCCGAAACATGTCGGGCAATTCTCGACTTTCAAATACGTGAGTGATCCGTTTGTACTAAAATGTAAGTTTAGCGTTAGTGTTTCTGCAACCTTTATTCGTAGATACTGCAGAAAAACATCGCATTCAATTATTGCAGTATTGATACATACGTTCATACAGTGTCATAAAAACACGAAAGTCGTAAAAATACTGTTGAATGAACCAAGTTTTTTTAGGTTATATTTTAAAACGGATCTCTCACGTATTTTTTAGTCGAGAAATGTCCGACATGTTTCGGACCAGTTGTGGTCCTTAATCATGAGCCCCCATGAAGCCCTGATAGCTCGGCTGCTCGGTGCAGGCGGCGCGGGAAACATGTCGGGCATTTCTCGACTTAAAAGTACGTGAGTGATCCGTTTTATTAATATGTCCGAGTCTCACGGTAGTTTTATGTTAAAAAGTTTTTAGGTTATTTAGGACAAGAGCAATATTATCTATAGATGTTTTTTTATAATTCTAAAACGCAACTAAAACTATGACATGTTTAACGGGAATTGTATCCTTTAATAATACCTCGCCGTAAATATATCATTTTGCTACCTTGATATACAATCTCCTATTATTTTCCAGTCGCCAACACCGACTTCACCGATTACGGGTGCGTGGCGGTGGCGGTCCTCACGCACGGCTCGCGGCAGGGTTTGCTGCGCGCGCGCGACCAGCCGTACTGCGAGATCGAGCTGGTCAACCATTTCCTGCATAAGCCCCTCTTGGTCACCAAACCTATTATATTCATCATACAGGTCAGTGAAGATTTCCTTAATGAATGAATGTAAGCTAACAAAATAGGTCTTAAATAAAATAAATCAATTCTAAGTACATTACGTAGCATCCGCCTTACAATGCCATTTGACTATTATTATGGAAAATAACATGCGAGTCACCTGGTGGGAATAAATCCTCGTCGCCTATGAAAACCAGCGATTTTAAAAGAATCGCAGATCCTTGTTGTTTTCCTTTAGTTCTGATACCATAGGCCTCCTTATCTCTCACTCACTGTATGAAGTGCAGCAGCAAGTTTCACGCCAGTATTCTGTGATGTCACTACCCCGGCCGAGAGATCTTTCTGGACCTCGTACCTCTAGCGGGATCTAGGACGTCCATTTGGTCGTCCTAAGTACGTTCTTTAAACGACTTATCCTCGGCTGAGGCATGACAACGATTGTTTTCTTACTTTCGCTTTAAAAACCTCGTCATCCAGGCTTGCCGCGGCACAAAATCAACAGCTGGGATAGCCGTCCACTACGCTGGTCGAGTGAGGAAGGACATTGACGAGGAAGTAGAAGCGTACACGCTCCCCGTGGAAGCTGATATGCTGATACTCCACAGCTCTTACATCGGGAAGCCTTCACACAGGTTAGTCTGCTACGAATGATTAGTTACTATTATTCACAAGAGCTTGGAGCTCCTTAACCATGATCTTTCCCAGACATTGACGGGCCGCAGTCTTGAGAACTCATGAGCAAGGACCGTGGACTGATCCGAATCATTCATGTCCTCATGTTGAGCTATAACTTTGGCCAGGGGGGGAGGTGGACTCGGGAGCTTGAGGTACCAAGTTCGATCCCCAGCTGTCGTCATGTACAAATGCGTTTTTCCAACTTATGTACTTAGCTAAGAATTGTAGTAAATAACACTAGGATCGGACAAATGCCGGTCATTTTCAAAACATAACCCTGTTTCGTGCAGCAGAGACTTCCTTGTGATTTATTTAAACTTTATTGCACAATAAAAAATGCACAAATGGCGGACTTAATGCCGTAAGGCATTCTCAAGCAGTCAACCATCAGGTTAAATAGATATTAAGTTGGTGCAGGATTTTGAATAAAAGCAAGAATAACACAAATCCGTCGGAATATACAATACATATCGATAAACTTACACACATGCATGGTATGATGTTAATAAAAAATATGATTAGGTATTTTATACATTTACTAGCTTCTGCCCGCGGCTTCGCCCGCGTGGCCTACAGAAAACAAATGACATCTAAATCCGAAAACCCCGAAAAATCGTTATTTATTTATGATGAGCAGCTGCAATTCTAATTTTCAAGTTTATTTTTATTATTATTATTATAAGCTCACGCCTGTTTCCCTTTGGGGTAGGCAGAGACCACAGAACGTCATTTGCCCTGGTCTTGGCATATTCCCTCGCTCCCTCCACACAAATTCCTCTCTTCATGCATGCTCGGCGGTTCCGTGTACTTCTGGTTTGACCTGTCTTTAGGACATCACAAATTTGGTTGACAAAAGTACGTCAGGCCGCCCTCGACCAACTCGCCCAATCACATCACCTTCATAAATTTGCTAACATAATTGCCTTTCATCCATTCGTTCAATATGCCCAAACCAACGTTACATTTGTTTCTCTATTCTAGTCACTACATCTTCTTTCAGACCTCACCTCTCTCTCTTATAACACCATTTCTCACTCTCTCAGTCAGCTTGATCCCACTCATACTACGCAGAGAACGCATCTCTGCGGCATTTATTCTACTCCTATGCTTCTTCTCGCAAACCCAGCTTTCATTTCCATACATCAACGTGGAAACTAACACAGCATCGTAAACAGCCGAACGTCGTAAAAGGCACGTTTAGCTGTTCACGTTGCTGGATGCGACATTCTGGCTGCTCACAAAAGCACGCACAGCTCCCAATTTCCCGCTTTCACTCTCCTTTCAATGTCTTCATCGTGCTTTCCATCCCTAGTAAACATACTACCTAGTACACAAATTCTTTCACTTGTTCAACTCTTTCATTACCAATCTTTATTACTAATTCAGAAACCTCTTCATTCTTCTCTTACACCATTACTTTCGTTTTTGTAACATTAACTGTCATCCCTTAAAGTCTTCCAAGTTTATATCTTCGAAAAAGCCTCCATACAAAGTTTTAACACCGTTTCTCACGTTTTAATTATGAAAATCCAAATACCCTTAAACACGGCGGTATTCATTTATGCTCAATAGGTCTAATTTTCAAGTTTATACCTTTAAAAAACGCTGATACCTCCATACAAACTCCCGCCTCCCCGTATTACCCCTTCAAATTAAAAATCTAAAATCTCTGAAATATCTCATTATTTATTTATAACTATCTCCTGCCCGCGGCTTCGCCCGCGTGGCCTACAGAAAACAAATGTCTTTTTTTTTTAATCAAAAAACTTATAAGTGCTCTCACTCCCTCTCATATTTTCACCGCCCGTTTTGCCCCATTCCAATGTAAAAATCCAAATACCCTAAAACAAACAATCATTTTGAAGTTCTTATTTTTGAATAAACCGATACCTCCCCTCCATACAAAGTTTCACCCCCGTTTCCCACCTTTGAAATTCGATAGCCATAAAACCCTGAAACACATAATTATTTATTTATGATAATTATCTAAAATTCAAAATTTCAAGTTCCTATTACTCCCCGTTTCCCCCTACAAATTTGAAAATCCAAAAACGCTGTGACGCGTCATTATTCATTTATGATAAGTAAGCTGTATTTCAAAATTACAAGCTCCTATTAAAAAAATCAATACGTCCTTACAAACTTTCACCCCCGCTTCTCCCCCTTTAAATGTAAAAATGCAAAAATCCTGAAATACGTTATAATACTTATTAAGCTATTTATGATCAGAAGTTCTAATTCAAATTTTCATGTTTATGACTTCAATCAACAAAGACTTTCAAACAAAGTTCAACTCCCACCCCCCGTTTCCCCCTAAAGGTAAAAATTCCAAAAATGGTTTCTAGGCATGCGTCTACGTTATAAAATAAACCAAACCAAAACCAAATTTCAGCTTTCTTGATTCAATAGTTTCGGTTGGACGATGATCGCAAATCGTCAGGACATGTTTGCGCGTGGCAGACAGACAGACGGATAGACGGGTGGCAATAGAGGCTTAGTAATTACACGTTACCACGTACGTTATTTTTACTTCAATACAAAAAAATTGTGAATGAACAACTCAAATACAAAATTTCATCCCCCTTTTCCGCCTTAAGGGTTGTAATTCCAATAACACCCGATATACTCGTTGCGTTATAAGCCTAATTAATAAATGTAGTGATTTTTGCTGTGAAAATGTAGGCCTTTCCAAACACAACTTTATCCCCCTTTTCACCCCTTCAGGGGTGGAATTATCAAAAACACTGAAACCCGTATAATTTTTTTTTTACGTAAGCCTAACAACAAAATTTCAAGATCCTAACTTCAAAACTGACGGACTTTCATACAAACTTTCATCCCCTAATTTACCCCCTTAGGGTTGGAATTTCCAAAAATCCTTTCTTAGTGGATGCCTACACTATATAAGGTATCTATGTGCAAAATTTCAAGTCTCTAGGTCCAGCGGTCTGGGCTGTGCGCTGATATATCAGTCAGTCAGTCAGTCAGTCAGTCAGTCAGTCAGTCAGTCAGTCAGGACTTTGAATTTTATATATATAGATTATAGATATTCCGGTATCCGTGTTCGAGAAAAATATAAAATATAATATCGTAACATCATAAGGAAGTCTCTGCTGCACGGAACAGGGTTGTTTTGATAATTACGGGCGTTTGTCCGATCCTTGGGATCCATTTACTTCAATATGCTTGTACCTAAAGGTAGTTCTCTATTTAAAACGCATTATATTAACTGTTTCTTTCCAGAAACGAGCTCTACGGCTCGTGGTTCGTCCAATCGCTGTGCAGCAAGATAGACGACATGGCCGACTCCCACGATTTCGAGGCCATTCTCACCGAAGTCAAACGAGAAGTGGCCATAGACCGGTACCATAAAGAATACAACAGAAGGACTTTAGAAATGGACATTAATAAACAGATGCCAGTAACAACTTCAACGCTGATACGGAAGTTATATCTGAAGAAGTTTGGTGAAGATGCAGTTTATTATCGGAGGGTGAAGAATGTTAGGCAGTCGTCGAGGAACGAAGTCCTGGACAGTGGAGGTCCAAAGACTCCTACGCTGATGCAGTGTGGGGCCTGCTCGTGTTTTCTCTCTCACTTTGACTACATTAAGTCTTGTTTAAGGTAATATTTTATAATTTTGTTGATTAGTCTTTAGTGAACAACTGCAGTTTACATGCGGACATAGTATAAATCTTAGAGCAATCGATATGCTTCTATATTCCCTGTCTTCTCTTTGACATCCTGGGCCCAATTTCATAAACGCGACAGGTGACAGTTACTATTCGCCGTACATTACTGTGTCGACAAGTAACGCTATAGACTTGCAGACTTAAAATCATAGTGGGCAAGCAATGTACAACGAATTAACACTGTCACCTGTCGCCCGTCGCGTTTATGAAATTGGGCCCTGAAGGCAGAGAATAGAGAAAAATGGAAATGTAGACAATGAGAGAGTAAAGCTCTAAGGTTTAAAGAGTATCCGCAGGCAGCGCTATCAACAAGTAGATCAGTTGTCCATATATAAGGTCCCAAGGTGTCAGGTACCGCTGTACCTACTGCGATTTTTTGAACCTCACCGGGTGACTAAAGCTCACGAAAAAAGCCGTTTTTGATAGAGATTTGGCCATCTTGGCAAGGTGACTAAACCTGGTGAGATTAAAAAATTGCACCTCTGGGCCCAGTTTAATAAACAGTGACAGTGACAATTTGCTGTACATTGTTATGTCGACAATTAACGGTACAGACATACAGATTTAACATCATAGTGGGCAAGCAATGTAAACCGAATTGTCACTGTCACCTGTCGGTGTTAATAATTTTATTTTTTTCAAGGCTCAACGTTGCGTTGTGTTGCAACAGTCGTGATCACGCGAGATGACAGGTTACAAATATATGTATACGAACTATTTTTATATTACAGGATGCTAATAGAAGAGAACCCCGACGATGCCACGGCCCGAGGGTTCCTTAACGTGGCGGACACCTTCAAAGACGACACAGAATTCAATTCTTCCAAAGAAGTAATGTTGCGAACAATATGTAGTCATCTGACGACGAATGCGCAGGAGTACAAATTCTTCAAATATTTGCACTTGTACAAAAACTAGAATAATACATATAAATTATAGATTTAAGCTAGTATCAGTAAAATAATGGGACCCCTTTGATTAGACAATTCTGTAATAAGTCAAGTCACAGTTGAAATATCTTTAGAGCTGTGTCGGTGTAACGATGTACCGGTTGAAAATAAACAGGATGAAGTGCGGGTAGTTCGTAAAACTCGTGCAGCTTAGCAGCAGTAATACCCTCCAATTCAGTGTTCTCGTGACCGAGCTTCCCACTCGGTGCCGGCCCGGCAAAACTGCATGTGTTTGTATATGAACTGGAGCCGTATGCGTTTGTCAGTGCGCGGGGCGGGTAGGAGGACGCAGAGCGGTGGGAGAGACCGGGCGTAAACCGGCATCGACGTCGGCGCAGTGGAAAGACGAAGCCCCGCCGCCGGTGCCGTGCCGGTGCCGTGCCAGCTAATGGAAAAACGCCCATTAGCGTTAAGTCCCGTAGGCTTTATAAATAGGTACGAGTATGTGTGAAAGTAGCGAAAGTTGAAAACAATTTTATGTAAATGAATGTGTAACCATGATCCTATCGGTCTGGTTTCCCTGTAACACGGGTTCCGGAGGTCAGATGGCAGTCACTCCATTGTGATAACCTGACCTGCCAAATCTGGGATCATGGTCAAAGTGTAACTGAACTAAGAAACGGGAAATAAAAACACAATAAAAAAGCGCTAGGATTTTTTTATGACAGTCAAAATATTGTATTCAGATTAGGTTTACAAAAAGCACTTATAAAACTGTCACCGGTAAAGATGAAACATAAACGGCAGCACAGCAAAATAAATCGTAAAATGACAGATATTCTAATGATTTTTTTTTCTCCTAAATTTATAGTATTGGTTAAAAAAGGGGAAAATTGTGTTTCTAGTATTCATCGGCGATCATTATTTTTCAAAATATCACGAGTAGTAAAATGAGAACGGGCGTGCGTCGCTAAAACGCTCTATCACGCTGCGTACAGCGCGCGTGACGTCACCATAGTGATTTGTATGGAGCCAAAACTACATCGCGTTAGTTTTAATACTGTCAGCTTGTGACTAATTAGTCTCATAATACAATTTTCAGTGTTTTGTTATCTAGATTCAAATGAGCATATTTCGGAACAAAAAAGTTTTTTCTTTGTCATTTTTGTAACTTAGTATCGCTGTAACTTCTAAAATATTGGATTTTTTATCTGCTTGTTTGGACATGCACCTTTAGAATTAAGGTGATTCATCTTCGAACAATACATGTCCCAAAATATCACTTTAATCAAAAGACATAGTGTTTCATTTTAGGAAATATATTCAGAATTGTGTCGCTACAATTCTGACGGTGCGATTATTAGTTTTATTAGTTTTAATGGTTATCTACAACAATATTACACTTTTATGCCATTCTGTTTGTGAGTAGAATACCGAATTGTCAATCACTATCAAACGGGTCTCAGTACTTACTCTCAGTTCCCTGACACATTGCAGTAGCTCTAATATGACCGGTCCAAGTTGAATTTATCCCTCACTGCGTCTCTGTCAATCTAGTGTCATAAGAAAGGGACGCAGATACAGATAAACTTAGATAAACTCAACTTGCCGCTTGGATAAAGAACTATATCCTAAATACATGTACACACCCAAAACTGACAAAATGCATATTAATAAAACGGATCACTCACGTATTTTTAAGTCGAGAAATGCCCGACATGTTTCGGACCAGTCCGTGGTCCGCAATCATGAGCCCCCGCGGCGGTGGCGCGACGACGACTGCCATTTTTCGACTTCAGAGGAGTGTGAACCCAGCGCTCTCCATCCAAACGGCGATAACGTTTTTTTAACCCATAGGCATGGTTTTTTTGTATGTTGTCATTATGCCCTAGAACTAGGTTTGTATGTTTTGATTTTTTTAATAATCATATAAGTTTTAAAAATATTGATGCGTTTTTGTTTTTTGTATGTAACTCCTAAGATGCAAATATTGTCAAATCTATGAAGAATATTAAAAAAATCAAAGCATACAAACCTAGTTCCAAAGAATAATGACAACATACCAAAAAATCATTGCCATAGGTTTAGAGGGTGGAAAACGTTATCGCCGTTTGTATGGGGAGCGCTTTTTCGGGCTAGGTTCACACTCGTCTGAGTGATCCGTTTTTTTAATATGTCCGAGTCTCACGGTAGTTTTATGTTAAAAACTGACAAAATAGTTAGCTTTGGTGTGAGTCAAGGTAGTAAAACCTGCAAATTAGTAAAAAAAAATATAGACTATATACCTTAATGTACAGCAAAGGACACATGTACAGGGTGTCAATTGACGTGGAGGTTTAGAGTATGTAGTCGTCTCTTTTTGGCACCTTGTATTGCCATTTAAGATAAAGAGATCAGCTAATAAAATATTGATTTCAATTTTATTAATCCTTCTATGCTATATATTTCTATGTTTGGCCGGTCATGTTAGGGTGACAGGGGAGATCTCCTTAATCTTTACTTTGTGTTAAATATGTTGTTCGTCACTTTAAGATTAGTTCATCATTATTTTATTTAATACAAGAAAGAAAAACAGGACAAATTCGAACGGACCGACAGTGGTCAGATAAGAAAACATTCGTCAAAATCTTGATTTTGTCAGGACCAGCAACCGTTTCTTAGTGGAATAATAATCAGTAATAAAGTTATTATTTTATATATATAAAAATACTTAGGCAAACAAGCAATTGGGTTGCCTGATGGTAAGTGATGACCACTACCCATAGACACCCGCAACACCAGGGATTGCAAATGCGTTCCCAACCCAGAGAGCTAAGATTGAGTACTTCTTGTGCCAATAATTGCACTGGCTGTCTTGCTCTCCACGCCGGAACACAACAGTGCAAGCACTGCTCTTAGCGGCAGGATTAACGAGCAAGGTGGTGGTAGCAAGCCGGACCTTGCATAAGGTCCTACCACACGTTTTTTTTTATGAAAAGGAAATCAAGCAAGTGATCCCCACCGCCTATAGACACCCGCAAAACCAAAGAGTTTGCAGATGCGTTGCCAACGCAGTGGGCTAAGATGGAATACCTCTTGTGCCAGTAATTGCACCGGCTACCACACGTAAATTCTCTAAAATAAAGGACGTAATACCAAGCATGTAGCGACCACTTTTGATGCCTGCATGGACCACCAGTGGTCCACGGAGCATCAGTGGGCCACGGACCACAGGTTAAGAACCACTGCTTTATACATATCTAACAATGAAGTTGAGGATTTTTTGAAAGATAGGAAGTTTTTGTCCGTACATGTAATTTATTCAGGTATTTAATATTAACTTCAATTAAAGTATTTTAGGTTAGAATTATCAAATTTTGTGTCGTATTGATAATAATTAATAACATTATTTGATTAACCAGCTTTATATTATTCACATTTCATTTCACGTTTTGAAAATGTCATAATAAATAAATATTTTTGAACCTTCCTCACATTTCCTAGTTCCAAACTAGATGAAAAGTTTATTTGGTACTGCAAGCACTCAAAATCAAAATTACTTACAACTAGCGGACGCCTGCGACTTCGTTTGCATGCAATTAGTAGCCTATCTCCGTCAGGGATTTCTATAGAGAAAGAATTTTTGGAATCGGTTCAGTAGCCAGAGATTACCCCCTACAAACTAACAAACAAAGTTTACGTCTTTATTATATTAGTAGAGAGTATAGAAGTATAGATTTAGAAAAAAAAACGGTGAAGGTTAAATGACAACTTGTCTGTGTGTGCAGTACATAAGAGTCATGGCTCAGTGGACAAGTTTTTTGTACGCTAGACATGTAATAGTACATTACACTCTGTGAGTGGTGAAATAAAGAATGTCTCAAATCGCAGGAAATTGTTGCGAAGTTGCAGTAGAGATGAAGTCACACTCGAGATAAGCCAAAAAGAGCTGTCAAATCCCTTAAAAATCTGTCATATTTTGACACATCTCGAACGTCAGATGAATCTCGATGAGCGCCAGAATTGGGGGCCTGAGGCTTTCTTTATCACCGCCCGAGGTGTGTATACAATTTTATGTCTTCCTCTGGCTGGCCTGGAAGTGGAAATTTCCGCTCGCATAGCGGGCGGTAAATTTCTACTTACGGCACGGGGTGACGTAAATAATATACCCATAATTCATACATAGGTATTCATAAGTGCTTCCTGTAAGCCTAATCTGAATAAAGATATTTTGACTTTGACTTTTTACTGAGGCTATATATCCATGCTTTAGTTCTGCATCCAAGGTCTCGACGCAATATAAATGAGAGGTCATGTTAAGATATATGTATATTTACATTAAAATTGCCAGAAGGGATTTAATAAATTACGAATAAAAAATAACAAAAAGAAACGAAACAATAGCAAAAAACAAAATATTAAGAATAAATCATGATACAACGAAACACTATCGAACGGATAAAAGTATTTTATCTACACACATATCATAAAGGCTAAATAACGCGTTCAAAAACCCTAGGAAATGACCAGCATTATTACAACCAATGTTATTTTAAGAATTTTCTTGTCTGTGGTAGTAGGTAAATCTGTTCTTTATTGGTCATCACATTACCGATATCTCGTGACTGCTCGTGACGTTATGAATTTAAATTTGGAACAGCTGTCAAAATTCAAGTTGGTCTCTATTCTAGTATCCACAGTTATTAAAACAGTTATCGATACGAAACGTCAACTCAGTATGTTTTTTTAATTTAAACGCACGACATTTGATCTCGAGTGATATGACAATAGGGACTATATTCGTTCGTCGAATCATAGAGTACCTTTTTAATATACATGGCGGCCATTAGTTGTCATTCGTTTTTGGTTTTTTGCTGTTACGGTTTTTTGCAGTTATGATATGTGTGTAGATAAAGTAATATATGTAACTGTATATAATTAGGCCTTAAAACACTCGTGTGATCCTATTATGAAACTCGCTGACGCTCGTTTCATAAAACCACACTCGTGTTTTAAGGCCTCTCATTATATAGCAGTTGCATAAAATACTAATATGTACTCTATGATGGGTTCAGAAGCCATAGGGCAATGACCTGCATTGCTACTAGCTACTAGTGCTAGGTACCTATTAAATATCTATAGACTGTACACATTAAAATAATGTAATAAAAAATGAATTTGAACAAACATAGAAAAAAATTAGAAAAATTCTCACAATAATATTGGTTGTTATAATGCTGGTCATTGCCTACGGTTTCTGAACGCATTATAAAGTATTTATGATATATGTGTAGATAAAAAAAATTACTTCGTTTCGTTTCGTTTCGTTTAATCGACGTTTTTTACAATAAACAATTCTGCGAATACACGCCTGTTTATCGTTTAAGTATCAGCTATTCGATTATCTTCCTACGCAAGTGTGTACCAAGATATTCATAATCAACAAGAAGAACCAAATATTGAATTTATCGAAAAAACGTTCATTTACAATGAAAACAATTGAATAAAAGCTATCAAATAAAAAAGTGCACGTAAGAAAAGATGAAAAAAAAAACGCTTTTAAAACAAATGCTATGTAATGGTAACAAAGAAAAATCTAGGGTAATGGCAGGACTCGACCCAGCAACCTCAGCGTTTCGTGCCGTACGTTGCCAGTTTCGCTGCATTACTTTTAAAACAATGTCTCGAATTGGTCTATTCGAAAAAATGGGGTATATGCATATTAGTTTGCTAGAGCGATAAACAACAAACCTGTTGTAAGAATAACCATAGCGGAAAAAACAAAGAGAGACACACGTAACAAAATGCGCTATTTTCCATTCAGTTACTTTGTATTTTTACAGAGTATGCTTTTTGCCAGATGCCAAAGACAAGCAAAAAAAAGAAACTATAAAGAATCTTATTACTAAAATAATCAGTTGGGAATTAGACTTGTTCAAATGGTTTTATTTTTATTTCAGAATTAAGAAAAAAACATTGTTTCATTTTAATCATAATATTTTTTTATTTATTTTCAGTCGACTAGGCACATATCCTTACAAATTACATATACTTTAACCTATAACAAAACAAAATGTAGATATTAAAAATAATAATAACTCATCTATAACCTATTAAACAATAGTTTAAATTAAAATACAAAATAAAAGCAAATATAAAACAGGTTTAGTGGAAGGCTCCTGCTCTTATTAAAAAAAAGCTTAAGTAGGTTTTTTTACGTAAGGCATGCAGGCTGTATGTGTTAGAATTTTGCCTGTCCTTAATTAGACGAAAAAAAAACTATCTACTAACTAACTATAAGTCTGGATTAGACGCATGGATTACCCGAAGAAAAAAATAAAGTGTTGCCTGTAAATGAAAGAATATTAAAATGAAGAAGGAAATGTTCGTAATTTGTTCAAACTAAGTACAAAGTTCACTTGCAAAAACTTTTTTTTTTTCACAATAACAATACATAAAAGTTTTTGTATTGAATTTGAAGTATAGTAATTTGTGGCAGCTTTTGCTAGGTTTGATATACTAGATAAGAAATTAGTTCATATATCAGACAGTTGTAATTCGCCGATCGGGCAGGCTTGTCGATAAGCCAATTTAAAACAATTTTCATAAAGCCGTGACGAAATAGCGCTATGAGATAACGGTTATATAAGAATTACATTGTCAACATTACAATGAAGAGGAACTGGAGTACTGACTGGAAGACTGAACGTGGAGTGTTGGAACATTCATATTCATATAATAGAACTGAATCTGCCGATAAAATTACCAGCAGATCCCTTCAAGGATCTCATCCAGGATCATTCACTATAGAATTTGATGCAGAACCTGGCTTGGTGTCCGACAGGAGTTCTGAAGTAGGCTTTGGAACAGGAAGAACTACGACACCTACCGACTGGGTATTGCAAGCGTTAAGCATTCGAGACCGCTTGAATTTGACAAGTGAAAATCAAACACCTCAAGATGGCGGAAACCTTGATCCAAAACCGCGTTCACCATCGCCTGATTATGAAAATTTAGAACTATTAGGTACTCAAGAAAATGAGGAATTCCTTGCTCCGGTATTTGATCAACATGTTTCAGGACCACCTAAGTTCCTTGGAAAGTATGCTGGCACTTACGAAATGGAAAAGTATAAGAAAAATGCTATGATAATTTTCAATCATAAAGACTTCTTAAGTGGGAATAACACGAGAGTTGGTACCATGCAGGACGAAGAAGCGTTGAAAACTACTTTCGAAATGTTTAATTTCGAAGTGGAATCGCATTTGAATTTACCCAAAAAAACGCTTTTACAAGAACTGAAAACGTGTAAGTGTCAAAAGTTGTGTAGTTGATGTTAGTTTTAACGTGCTGGCTAAATTGAATTGAAGTTTGAATCTGGTGCTAGCGTGCGACACTTTATGAATCCCAATGATTTCATGCTGCATCATTAATTAATTTGAAGTGTTTCTAAATAAAGGAATGCTTAACTGACTTAGCTAAACGCAATCTACCAATATGTTGATAGTAACTATGCATACTTAAGAAAGTCTTGAAACTAATCTTGCTGTTAGATTTTTTTGAGTTGAATCTAATACGTCACATTGGACCTTCGACACAGTATGTATATACTGATGATATCTTTTTTTAGTTTGTTCAAAGGATTTTCTGTTCTATGGGTGTGTGTGCGTCGCCATTTTGACACACGGCTCGAAGCATGGGTACCTAAAGGCGTACGACACGCGTTACAGCGAGCATGAGGTCATCGAGTGCTTTAATGTGCGGAAGAACCCCACTCTCTTGGGCAAACCCATCATCATTCTTATTCAGGTAAGTAAATGAAGCTACTTTAGTCTTAATACGCTCTTATGCGTTGGTGTCTCTGACGCGGTCTCAGTGCATTGCAGATCTATAAAACGTTGTTGCACTATTTAAAACCGAAGCGTTGCCGCGTTTTTGAGCCCCTGTAACTTCCATCGAAGTGGAAGACCAGGTGTTAAATTTAACTACAGAATATTTTTTGTTCACTGTGTCCTAGTGTTGACGGTGCAATCCAAATGACAAAGGGGCCAAATTTTATTAAAAATTCTTTGAAATACTTCACAAACGCATTCCATAATCTAAGTAAGTGTTAAAATACTTATACCCTTCGATTAACTAGACCTGGATAATGCATACTATATAGGTACATGACATTTGTGGCGCATCTAAAACTCCGCCAAAATGGCGGACTTTGTGACATTAGAGACGTGTGCCATGTTTGAGTTTTAATATTGTATAGCGTGGATGGTCCATAGTTTAGAACAGTAGTTCACAAACTTATTCTTCTCGTGGACCCCTTTCAAAATTTTACTGGTTTCGGTGGACCCCCTGCTGCTACATTTCTACCACATTCTTCTCTCCCGTGGACCCCTAGGGGTCCACCTGGACCACTTTGGGAATCACTGGTTTAGAAGGTCGTTGGTTATACCATATACGTAGTACTATTATCTGTTCTGTGATTCAACTTAAGTGTTTATGTCCTAATTATATTAAAACGTGACGTAAAAATACGTGAGCGATCCGTTTTATTAATATGTCCGAGTCTCACGGTAGTTTTATGTTAAAAATATATTATTATTGCTGTTGTTGTGGCTTTTGATGTCTCACTTTCGTTCGTGTCGTCTTTGTTTACTAGTTTTTATTAGTTTGCACGTTTGGTGTTAGGAATTCCATTGAAAACTAGCGTCTAGGTTTACCGAGGCAGTATATTGAGTGGGCCCTTTTTTATTCTGTTCAACGCAATGTTTTCTGTTTTTGTTCTCTGCCCTTGTTGTGTATTGAGTTGAATAGTTTTAAATGAAAAAAATCTTTCTTTCTATAATAATGCCCCATATAAAAATTTACAATATTTTAACTATGTCGAAAACGAATAACTTTTAGACTGAGACAACATGATTATAATTATTTTATTGTAAATAGGCTTGTCGTGGCGGGGAACCGGCAACCGCTTGTAATCCTGGAACTCCTAAACTGGAAGAAGACGTTGAATTGGACAATGATGACCATTACGACCTTCCAACTGAGTCAAATATGGTGATCTTCCACAGCAGTTACGTCGGCCGAGCTTCTGCAAGGTGATTTTTTTATACAGTTGGATTTATTTATAAAACATAACTTGAGTTTCTTCTCCACGTGAGATTGGGTGAGATTCGGTTCGACTCCCCTCCGCCCTTGAACGCCTCACGTAGTTAATGGATGCCCCCCAAGTAACCTATGTTCGTTGTGGACTGGCTGGCTCGACTGCCGGCGCATGTGATGCCGGCTGGGAAAGAAGGGAGGTGAGACGAGGAGGGGGGCGGCGGTAACACTTACAGCGTTCTGAGAAATCATGCCACACTCACACTATCAACCGAGCTGGTGTGTATCCGCGAAAAGCCCGCGTTTAGATTGTAATAGCAGTATGGGATTTAAAATGTTTTTTTTTTTATGAAACAAGAAGGCAAACAAGCAAGTGGGTCACCTGATGGTAAGTGACCACCACCGCCTATAGACATCCGCAAAACCAAGGAGATTGCAGATGCGTAGTCAACCAAGAAGGCTAAGATATAATACCTCTTGTGCCAGCCAGCCGGCTGTCTTGCTCTCCACGCCGGAACACAACATTGCAAGCACTGGTACCAGCGGCAGGATTAGCGCGCAAGATGATGGTAGCGATCCGGACGGTCCTTGCTCAAGGTCCTACCACCCGCAAAATGTTTGTCTATATTACGAAGTAATTATTAAATTTTATGTTCACAGAGAGGTCCTCAAAGGTAGTTGGTTTATCCAAATCCTATGTGAACAGATTCAACTTCTCGCCGCCTTCGAAGACTTTGAGTCGATATGCAGGGCTGTCAGACAAGAAGTAGCCTTAGAGAAGGAACACAAAATGATACTGAAAAATAAACCGGTAGTTGCAAAACAAATGCCGGTGCTGACTTCTACGTTATTGAGACTTCTTTATTTGAGGAAATATAAAGGGGACGATGTAGAAGATAAGATTAGTGCAACAGAAAAGTTTGAATATGAAGGAAAGGATGCTAAAGATACTAAATACGAGTTTACAAAGAAAGGTGTTCAAGAGAAACCCGTGTGTTTTACTCCCACGATTTGTGGTTGTGATGTTTACTTTGAATACATGAAGAAATGTTTAAGGTTAGTTAATTTATCTACACACATATACCATAAATGCTCTATAATGCGTTCAGAAACCGTAGGCAATGACCAGCATTATAACAACCAATATTATTATGAAAATTTTTCTAATTTGTTTCTATATTTGTTCAAATTCATTTTGTATTACATTTTTTAATGTGTAAAGTCTATAGAATATTTAATAGGTAGCTAGCACTAGTAGCTAGTAGCAATGCAGGTCATTGCCCTATGGCTTCTGAACCCATCATAGAGTACTTATGATATGTGTGTAGATAAAGTAATGTATGCAACTGTACATAATTAGGTCTTAAAACACTCGTGTGATCCTATTATGAAACTCGCTGACGCTCGTTTCATAAAACCACACTCGTGTTTTAAGACCCCTCATTATGCAACAGTTGCATAAAATACTATTAGTTTAAAATTCCGTGACAAAATTATTTGTTTGAGCTTAGACGAGTATATTATTCTTTGAAGAAGACAGAAAGAAATAAAATCATTTATAAGACTATTCAACACAAAACACACACATACACACATCAAACAGAGTACAATTATAATAAACACAGTAGCGTCTGTGTTGAATAGAAACAAAAAGGGCCCCACTCAGCATACTGCCTCGGTAAAACCGAGACGCTGATTTTCAGTGGGATCCTTGAGATTCTTAATATTAAACTAACCTGAATCAATGACGACACGAACGAAAGTGAAATTCTCAAAAAAATTACAATTACAGCAACTACTTACAATTAAAAACATACAATACAATACAATAAGCTTTATTGAATACCACATTACAATTTGACGGAATTACAGATAAATCTTAATATAGGTATCCAAAGGGCGCAACATACAAATAGAGTTATAACCAATGATATTATAATACATGGATGTGCAGTGTCATACTTAATGACAGCAGAAAAACGGACCGATATAAGAACACAGGTTGACGCCAATGTTACAAGTGCAAATTATTAGTTTACCATTTATAGTTATTGGGTTTACAACTTTACGTCTAACTGCATAAAATTATAATTTATTAAGTTTCGTTGCAAATGCGTTTTTTACAAAATAATAGTATAGGCAGCAACGCCGGCGGTCCAACAGACTGACAGCGCGAGCGATTGTCGATTTGTTGTACTTTTGTCCGACTTTTGATGCGGCCATATTTTAAACGCAGATTAGAAGTCCATTACTTATCAGTCAGTGATTATAACCAAGGTTACAACATAACTTTTGTATTATGCAGTCCCTAATTCCATTTTCAGGCTTTTCATCCAAGAAAACCCACGCGACGAGGTGGCGAAGTCAATATTGAGGATATCAGAGAATGTCCGGGTCAAGAAAACGAACAAACACGTACAAGTTGAAATGGTGAATTTGATCAGAAAGTATCTCAGTTTGAACGTTTATAGGTTCTCGCATGGTGAGGTGGTTTACCTTGGTCACTCACGCTGTTCCCATGACGTGAATCGATCTGATGATCGGGATAGACATGTTAATTGCTGCTGTGTGTCATAGGGTTTTGTCACCACGTGTAACATAGGCTCGAGGCTTGCCTCTAGCCCTAACATGACCGGTCAAAGTAAATGACAAGACTGGTATAATTAAAATAAAGTTATAACAAAACTAAACTAAAATTTCACCTAAAAAGGTCGTCATTGCTTCGTTCAAAAGAAGCTGGCATCGTTTCCTAATACTTCGCGTAAGAAAGCTGGGCAAACCCTTTGGTCGCCAGTCATGTTAACCAAGCGCTTTTGCAGTTAGTTCATAAGGACACGAGCGCCGGGAACCTACTGACCAAGGGTACACTTACGAGTTCCGATGGCTGTCCCCCCGCAGTCATCTCATCTTAGCCCACAGCGGTCCATAGAGTTCACTGTGGCACTAACATAACCGGCCAAGCTTAGTTTTTCCAGTGTGTTGAAATGGACCTCCGCAAAGTAACGCCTGAATCTATTAATTATTTTTGAGTTTATATCTATGTCCCTTTCTTATGACACTAGTTTGACAGAGACGTGAGGATGGATAAACTAAAACTGGGGCGGTAATGTTAGAACTGCTGATGAGAAGTAGTTACTGCTGACTGTAGAAGTAAAGACACCTGTGGCCCGTTTCACGAAGCTACAAGTTACAATTTTACAAGTCTAAACCGGCAACATTGGTCAATATGCCCATTGCCATTGGTCATTATTGACCAATGTTGCCGGTTTAGACTTGTAAAATTGTAACTTGTAGCTTAGTGAAACGGGCCACTGGAACAAAGTGGCACTGATGCTTTCTAGACTCTAGACTAGGTAGGATTAACTATTGTGTTGCGTAGAACTCGAAAAAGAGTCCTTTCAGTGTACACTGTAACACCACCATCACCAATGGAATTGGAATGGAATTGGGTCACCTTGTGAAAAGTAAAACAAAAAACAAACAAAAGTCCAGTCCAGTTTTTTGAAATGGACCTCCGCAAAGTAACGCCTGAATCTATTATCTATTAATTAATGTGGGAAGTAGCCATAATAGAGAGATCTCTCACCAGGCGGGTGATATGCCTGGGGACGAAGTCCGAAGGATGAAAGTTGGAAGTTGTATTTATGCGTCCGTGTTATGAAACTTCGTTAGCGTGATGTAGCGCATGCCAGTTGGTTTCCGCTATTCTACACTAAATGGCGTTAATGTCGCTACAAGTCTGTATACGAGAACTCAGTGCTGGAGACCTGACCAGCCGGTACACAATATTGCAAAAGGAAAGCTATTTGTTTGGCTGTAGTTTTCTGTAACACGGAGTTATTTTACAGGAGCACCTTAGTGCACCAAATCTCAAAAAGTTGAGTTTTTTTGGTGGATTTTGTAACTCAAACTTTTCGTTTGATTTGACATTTCTTATGACTTTGTGTCATAAAGTAATGGTAGGTAACTGTGATAATTTAAGCGTGTACACCTACGGGTTACGTGACGTTTTGTAACTATAGGGATAACAATGATGCTATCCTCATCGTGAGTATAAAGTCCGTTTATCCGCACATGTATTATATCATTTAAACAAAATTCTAACCTAAAATTTCACTTTTTTTTTGTCCAAAACTTATTTATTAAAAAAAATTAAATTGTGGCTGTAAATAGACGAGATGATTTCTAACTTATTGCTTTTGAATATTTTGTTTCAACAATAAAAAAAATTTATTGGCAAAAACTGAAATTTTGTTTGTATGTTATTTACTATTTATTATACAGGGTTATTGGTAAGTCGACCTATTCCTGACGAGGGGTAATGGGGGAGGTTATTTGCAGCAAAAAAGGTCATGTCATGTGATACCATGTCCGAAAATTCACTGAAAGTACTCATAGAAAATTATGAAATAAGAATTTTCCATACTATTTCCACACTAAAATGATCAAAATCTCAAAAAATAATAATTTTCTGACATGCTATCACATGACCTTTTTTGCTGCAAATAACCTCCCACATACCCCTTTTTAGGAATAGGTCGCCTTACCAATAACCCTGTATAATACTTAAGACATTAATGATTGACAATCATTTCTTATAATAAGTTTAATTTTAAAAGTCGAATAAATAAAAGCTGAGTTTCTTGCGGCGTTTCTTCTCAGTAGATGTCATTTCCGAAGCGCTGGTAGAATAGAACATGTGAAAAACCTAATCTAGAAACTTAACCATAGCAACTTACTCTTAGCAAAAGTCGCTTTTTACACTTTACAATGAGAATTTTCTTACTTTAAGGCTGTGAATTAAATAGGTAATTAATAACAATAATAAGTTATTACTCTTACTGGTTAAGATTCTAGGTTTTGTAGTCATACAAGTGGAATCTGAATAAAATAATTACGTAACACTATTTTCCTGTTTGTAGGTGTCCTGTAAAATTATAGGTGTTGAATAATTAATGTATTAATATATTTATAGTATAATTTGTGATTTTACCGTGATAAAATCATTATTGGTCTACTGGTGTGTGGCCACGGCGGTTGCAACACGGTCGAAATGTTAAGGTAAATTAACAATTTTAAACGATTTTATCGCGTTAAGTCCAGACTGAGGTTATAATGTGTGTAAATCGCGAAAGTTTTAAACAATCAGTTGTATTTACCTTGGTATTATTTGGAATCTTGAAACTTCTGGCCATTGTTCGTCAATTAGGTAAATAAAAAAAGTATACTTTTTCATCAGAAATTAAAATACATACTTAGTGAACTTCTTGTACTATTCTGTAGAGTTCTTGTACTTTAAACTTCGAATTAGTACAGATTAAAAAAAACCGACCAAGTGCGAGTCGGACTCGCGCACAATGGGTTCCGTACCATTATCTATAAAAACGCCAAAAAGCACGTTTTTTGTATGAGAGCCCACTTTAATATTTATTTTCTTCTGTTTTTTAGTATTTGTTGTTATAGCCGCAACAGAAATACATCATCTTTGAAAATTTCAACTGTCTAACTATCACGGTTCATGAGATACCTACAGCCTGGTGACGGTACGGAACCCTTCGTGCGCAAATCCGTCTCGTACTTGGCCAGTTTTTTTCAATTGTTGAAATTTGAATATTTCGAAATTTGGCCACAGTTTCTGACTTAAACTTTGTGAGTTGTGATTTAACTAGATTTAAGATTCATTATAATGTAAGAACTCATTAGTTTTAAGAGAGTTTCTGAAGAAATAAATGTTTCAGCAGCCATTTGGTTTTACTGTACAACAAATTTTTATCAATGAACCATATGTCTTCCTTATTTTATAAGGGTCTTTTTTATAAAATAGGAAGGCTAACAAGCAAGTGCGTCACCTGATGGTAAGTGGTCACCAGCGCCCATAGATACGCGATAAGGAGTTGGCAATGAGCCAACCCAGATGGCTAAGATAGTGTATCTTGTGCCAGTAATTTCAACGGCTGTCTTGCTCTCCTCGCTGGAACAACAGTGCAAGCACTGCTGCTTAGCGGCTGTATTAGCACAAGATGGTGGTAGCAATCCGGAGAGACCTTGTACAAGGTTCTACTACTCGCAGAAACATACTGAATACATATACATATATGTGATATTATATATATTATGTAGGTACAAAAATATAATCCACGATTCATCAGACAAACATTTTGTCCCTCGCAGAGATTTCGGCATTTCTTACCAATAATGGTTTAAAGTAGGTGGTGTAGTCGGCTAAGTAATTGCTTGACCACTTTTGAAACTTATCCCTTCGTAATACGGTCGAAAAGTGGTCAAGCAATTTCTTGGTCGACTATACACTAAATAAGTCCGCCAATTGTATATGTTTTTGTATACTTTTTTTTTAATGAAACAGGAAGGCAACAAGCAAGTGGGTTACCCGATGACAAGTGATCACCACCGCCTATAGACACCCGCAACACCAAAGAGATTGCAGATGCGTTGCCAACCCAGAGGGCTAAGATGGAATACCACCATAACTGCCATACCATAACTGTGCAATGAAGCTTAAATAAATAAAAATAAATAAGTTAATGTTATCTTTAAGGTGTTTACTAGAGATGTACCGACTAGTGGCCGACTTTCTAGTCGGCGACTAGTCGGCGACTAGTCGGCAAAAAGCACCGACTAGTCGGCCATTTTTTTATTTTATTTTTTATTTTAAATACGACATAGGAACTCAAACGGGGCAGTGGGTGACCTAGTGATCATATTACTATTTTTAAAACAGGGTGATTGAATTGAAATCATCGTCATGAACATGAATAAATTTCAATTAAATAGTATTTTCATCATCATCTGACGAAGACTTTCGTCTTCAAACACTGCAGTATCTTAGACCAGAAGATGTTGCTTTGCATGGCTTCTCGAACGCTGCTTAACCAAGTCGAATACGAAGACATACCAAAGACATTCCGGACGTTAGCATGTAGGAGATTAGTATGGCTCTCAAACAACTTAAAAATGTCAAATTCCAGACGACGTCAAATTACAGTTAAACTCCTGAAGGCGCTGGCATCCTGAGGGTGAACCGTTTCTTAGTGCCTTTTAGGCTTTGTTCAACTATATCAGTCACGAAGGGAGAACGCCGCATGCTTGGAACAGAAGTATGGTGCTCCTTTCACAAAACGGCAATAATACTTTGCTAAAGAATTATAAGCCCATCTCACTGCTAAGCCATGTTTGAATATTATTTTATTTTCGAGAGTCATTGCGAACCGTCTCATGCGCACGCTCGACGAATTCCAGCCTCTCGAACAAGCCGGTTTCCGAAAAGGCTTCAGCACCGTGGACCACTTACACGAGCTGCGGCAGGTTAAATAGAAGACCAAAGAATATGACCTCCCCCTTTGTTTAGCATTTGTGGACTACGAGAAAGCCTTCGATTCAATTGCGACCTGGGCTGTAATGCAGTCTCTCTAGCGATGTACCGACATAGAAGTGCCGAAGAGTTGGTAGGGACATGCCAATACGTCCGTCCAACTGCAGGACCAAACCACGAAGCCTATCTTGCTACAGCGAGGAGTTAAACAGGGAGATTTTTTCTATGGGCGGACTTGGAACTTGAAAATCAATGAACTCGTAAACGGCGAATATATCGCTCACATTCGTTTTGCCCATGACATAGTAGTCATGGCTGAGACCATGGAGGACCTTAGTGTAATGCTCGATTACCTTAGCAGAGCCTACAAGCAAGATGGTCTTAAGATGAACGTGGACAAGATGAAAATCATGTCGAACGCCCTCGTCCGGCCTGGTTGTTAAGGGATTAGGTATGTATACCTGGGATAGACTGTCCAGTAGATAGATGGTAGATCCAACTTCACCAAAGAGGTCAATCATCGAATCCGACTCGGTTAGATAGCGTTCGGGAAGCTACGCAACATCTTCTCGTCTAAGATACCGCAGTGCCTCGGTGAATCAGTCGCTTCTTAGCTAAGTAGATCGCTGATCTTTGTTTAATGAAAAAAAAACTCTGTAATGCCGAGTAGTACGTAAACAATATCATAAGAAAATGTAAAATTAAAAAAAAAACCTGGTCCTTCATATCTGTATATGCGGCGCGTGAACATTGAGGCGCGTCGAACGTTACATATTCCGCTAGAACATTAGCGAAAGCAATGATCGGCTTGGCCGACTAGTCGGCCGACTAGTCGGCTTTTTCCCAGCCGATTAGTCGGCTAGTCGGCTAGTCGGCCAAACTCATAGTCGGCCCATCTCTAGTGTTTACGATCAACAATCGATCAAAAAACTGTAATCTTTTGCCAACGCCCTATTATAGATAAGAAAATCTTCGATGGTAAGTGTTAGTGGCGAATACAACATTCGCATATCGAATCGGCAGCCATCAATTAATAAGATTAATAAAATATTTGGTAGTCTTTTAATTTTGTGCAGATTTGTTGTAACTTGTAAGACGTGCTAGACAGTGCCTTAAGGTAAGGTAGTGTTTTTTTAACTGACAGGCTATAAGCTTTTAGGGCTGTTGTTCAGCGGGCCTAAAGTGATTTGATTACGTGACTGTTATTAACTCACTAGAGTTGCGTTTATGTTTAACTAGCGGACGCCTGCGACTCCGTTCGCGTGAAATTAAGAAAAAGAAGAAGAAAATATTTTTATTTAGTCTCATAAAGTACCACCACCATTTACAAAAACAAACTTACAGAATATTTATAACCTAACTATCGATGGTGACACAATTTGACACCAAAAAAGGGATCTCCACTCAGCACGTGTTGCTACACGAGACGAGTGCAGCAACGCTGGTTTTCTGTGGAGCCCTGGTTGGGGTTGCGCGACAGCAACCGAGGGGAAATACCCCGAATAAGTTGTTATACATCAGTCACTGCTATGGTGCAATGACTGGAATGAACATGGTTATATACACTCATGGTTACATCACTATAGACGTTCTCATACCAATAACAACTGTCCTGACTTACCAACAAGCGGCCCTAAAACTAGAGTAAGTTAAATTAGTAGCCTATGTCCGTCAGACTGACTTAGTAGTTTGATTTTTTAACAGCTCCAAGGGACTGCAGACTTCAGAATTTGATAGTCATTTAAATTTGATGCGTTGATTTATGCACATTTATGACTTCAACCGGGACTTTAACGTGATATCATCACTGTTAATTCACCTCGACGTTTCGAGCGCTTTGCAACGGCTGTGGTCACGAGAAGACAACGGCCGTTGAAACACGGTCGAAAAGTCGAGGCAGATTAACAATGATTTTCTGCGTTAAAGTCCCAATTGACGTTATAAATATGTGGTCATCAGGTTACCTGTTGTACACAAAGCTATTGAGAACGGGGTGGTTGCCATTCCTCATAACCTTAGTCCACGGCGTGGACCTACGAGTAAGAATAAGTCAGGAGCGCGAACTGCGACCAAAAGATGACAACCGAAAAGTAGGTCCTAGTAGGCGGAGCTTAAAAAGGAGGTCCGGACCGGTTGTCAGTATCAAATTCATCGTCGCGGCGAGAGCATGTAAGAAATTGGCGTAGATAAATTACATTTTATCTACACACATATCATAAAGGCTAAATAACGCGTTTAAAAACCCTAGGAAATGACCAGCATTATTACAACCAATGTTATTATAAGAATTTTCTTGTCTGTGGAAGTAGGTAAATCTGTTCTTTATTGGTCATCACATTACCGATATCTCATGACTGCTCGTGACGTTATGAATTTAAATTTGGAACAGCTGTCAAAATTCAAGTTGGTCTCTATTCTAGTATCCACAGATATTAAAACAGTTATCGATACGAAACGTCAACTCAGTATGTTTTTTTAATTTAAACGCACGACATTTAATCTCGAGTGACATGACAATAGGGACTTCATTTGTTCGTCTATGGTTTAAAAAAAACTTTCGTCTTGACGGATAGATCGAATCACAGAGTACCTTTTTAATATACATGGCCGCCATTAGTTGTCATACGTTTGTTGGTTTTTTGCGGTTACGTTTTTTTGCAGTTATGATATGTGTGTAGATAAAGTAATGTATGCAACTGTATATAAATAGGCCTTAAAACACTCGTGTGATCCTATTATGAAACTCGCTGACGCTCGTTTCATAAAACCACACTCGTGTTTTAAGGCCTCTCATTATATAGCAGTTGCATAAAATACTATTACCAGTCTAAAACATCATGTCATCATGTGATATAGAAGCTACAGCAATATTACATATCTAGGGATTATTTCCACTTATGAGTTGTAACTGATAATATTATTAAACTAAAAATTATTAGAATCTTTATAGTCAACATTATGCAACATGAACTGAAGTAGGTTAAGTTCGGGAATTATTTAGAGAAACACAATTTGGTAATCAAGTGGTAACTGTTTTGTTATTAATAAAACTTTATTAATTTGTTCTCATGTTATAATAATTACAAAACAAGTAAAAGAGTATTTCGTCACATTTAAGAGTTGGAAATATTTTAAATGTATGAAACAAAAACAAGCCGCTCTTACCAATCGCAATACATTGTACACACAATACACATACGATGACAAGGTTATGTTATGAGCAGGTATGTATTTAATCGGTTCGTATTTGAGTATTACTTTGAGTTTCACGGTCAATGTTTATGTCATTACGAAGTAAGTGCCCGTGCTTTAAGAGGAGTGTAAACCCTGCGCTCTCCATAAAAACAGCGATACCGTTTCCACCCTCGAAACCTTAACCTATAGCCATGATTTTTTTTGTATGTTGCCAGTATGCCTTAGAACTAGGTTTGTATATTTTGATTTTTTAAATATTCTTAATAGTTTCAAAAATACTGACGCTTTTTTGTTTTGTATGAAACACCTAAAATGCAAATATTGTCAAATCTATGAACAATATAAAAAAATCAAAACTTAAATCAAGTTCTAAGGCACAATGACAACATACAAAAAAATCATTGCCAAAGGTTAAGGTTTAGAGCGTGGAAAACGTTATCGCCGTTTGTATGGGGAGCACTTTTTGGGGCTGGGTTCACACTCTTCTTTAGTATCGACTCTTATTTTAAGTTTGAATGGTTTTTCAAGTATGGACCGCAAGCTGAATGGAAAATTTTTAACAAGATGGAACTCTTCGAGTTTCGCTAATCGATTCGCATCTCGTGTATGGCTGAATATTCCTGAAATGTGATTGTAGCAACTGACTAACGTGCGATCAAGTGATACTTCCGTGTGTATATTTCTGACAAATTAACCCCTTAAGATGGCTGAGGAGAGCGACCTAAGCTCAGACCCGGGCTGAGTCTCAGACATGTTCAAAAACGGTTTAGTTACATTAGTTAACAACCAATTTAAGTAATGTGAATGAATAGTACAAAAATACAATGTTTTTATTATGGCTTGTTTTTTCACAATTATTGCATAACATCGACCATGCGTTCACGCAGACTTGCCATCATAGTAGTAGCGCGGACCAATCACCGCTATCTGTCATCCCATAAACCAATGACCGCGCATGCCGCAATACAATGCGTTATACGAGCGCAGCTAATTGGCCTGTTTGCATGTGTTGTTCTCTCGTCCGAATATTCGACAAATATGGCAATGTAGTGGTAAGGTAGTGTCATGTTTGAAGTGAATTTTGTTCAGAGTTATGTTTCCTGACTTATTTAATTTGGCTGGCGTGGACTCGTTTTTAGTTTTCTGCAGCTATATTAGGAACCCAAAGGTTACCTATGTCCGCCAGTCTGTTTGTCTGAATGTCACACTTATATTTCTCTCAACAACGAGTGAGTTATCATCAGGTCACTGTTTAAAATAATTAAAATATACGCTCGCGTATTTGATTAGCCCGCGGCTGGCGGATGTTGAGCACTCAAAAGTCAAAAATCAACCCGCTGATTTGCCACAATGAAAGTGAATTGAATTTACCAATTAAAAAGTACTAAGGTACCCAAATTCTTGACGTATTTATATATGTATTTCAGATTATTACGAAGACGAAGAGGTTTTACATAAAGAAATGAATGACAAACGAGATAATGGTGAAAAAACATCAAATTTAGGTGCACATGCTTATGAGCCAGGTCAAAGCAATTTGGATGGGCCAAGCGAGCCAAAGACATTAGCGGTCAGTGAACACCTGCTTACTGGAGACGTGAGTGTCATGACTGATGAAGAAAGAGGAGCAGCGGAACAGACAGAATCAAGACCCGATCTCAATCTTACATCTACCTCAAAGCCACATCTTTTATCCAAAGAAGCACAAACTTATGAAGTAGACAATTACGCAAAAAATGCTATGATCATTTTCAATCAAGAAGTTTTCAGCGGTGGAGATTATGAAACAAGAACCGGGACCGACTTAGATGTTAAGGCTCTGGTTGATACATTTGCTCCACTCAATTTCGAAATCGTTCCTACTGAAAATACTAAAGATTGTGAAAAATTACAGCTGTTGGATGAGTTAAAAAAATGTAAGTATTTTAAATGATGGCAAGTAGCAATAACCTTTGAATTTTAAGCAGAGAAAGACACAAAACAGCATTATAATCTTCATTGTTTTATTTCATAACCACACGAAAAATATGTACACCTTTAGTATTTTCTTATGTTTTCGTGACTTGTAGACATTGAAATGAAACGATTTAAACGGTTTATATCGCGTGGTGGGCCAGTCTGCCCGTGACCATGAGACCTGTAAAGGGCTCGAAACGTCGGGAATTAGATTCGTTACAATACACGCGATATAAACCGTTTAAATTGTTTCTATGTACACCTTTATTGTTTTGCTGTTAGTTGGTTTCCATAGGCGGCGGGATTAACTCCCCATCATGTGATCCACATGCCTGTCAACTCATGACGTGATATCTTTCTGCCTTTTTTTTTCACCAAAGTTTAAATCAACAAAATGAAGTAACAAAATGAAACAAATTACCGTGCCGTTTCGAAAAACTAGTGCTGTGCAGATCACACCCTTAGAATTAAAGCGACTCAATTCTGAATATGATATTTCCCAAAATTAAACCCTATGTCTTTCAATTAAGGTGATATTTTGGGACGTGTATCATTCAGAAATGGGTCATTTTAATACTAAGCGTGCGAGATGTTAAAGAGCTGAGTTGCGACATTTATATTTTTCATGCAATAACTTAAGGAACTTAAGAAACTTTCTTGTTTTTTTCAGTTAGCAAAAAGGATTTCAAGGATTATGGGTGTATTTGCTTGGTTATTCTCACGCATGGTTCAGATTTTGGTTATCTGATGGCGAAAGATGTGCGGTACAATGAACTTGAAGTATTTAACTGCTTCGATGCCCAGAAGAACTCTTCTCTCACGGGAAAGCCTATCGTCGTTATTATTCAGGTATAGTCGATCAAGTAGGTAATTGTTTAGCCACTCTTGAACTATATCTCCTTGGTATACGATATAAGAAGACAATAGATCTGCTTACTTGTTCGGATTGTTACAAGCCTAGCGTCACCACTTTGCGACGAGGTGAAGCAGGTGAAGAGGGGCTTTCAATATTTAGCCATTGGTTCAACTTTGAATCTTATCGTAAGTGAATAAAGTGCTTCTAAGTGTTCTAACTAGCAGCGACACAGGCGTCAGATAGCAGAACTAAAAATATGACGCCAATTTAAAACGTATAAAACGCAGAGCTGTTTACTTGACAATTGGCACAGACAGTTTTGTTCAGGCTACCCAACATAGTCTACCAAATAGACTATGGTCGGCTACTCTGCCACTGCGTTGTACACAGTTCTATAGTTTTCTCATTTCGATGGTATAGGTACGATCGAAAAGTGGGTAAGCAATTTCTGCTACCTGGTGATATTAATGTATGTGCCTTTTTTGTTTAAATAAAATGTTTTCTTATTCTTATCTAAATTAGGGTCCGTTTTTGATAACACAACTACATCACAAACCACAACGAATGACGTCTCAATAACACCGCTGTAACACGCTGTAATGTCACAACTGAATCGCGACAATTTATTCTTCATATTCGTGCACAGGTGCGGCTCACTTTTCGAAGCTACAAGTCGTTTGGCGCACCTCTGCCCTGTTGCCGCACGTGCGAGTGAATACGAGTTATATGATAGGCAGAAGCATACAGTAGGATGTTTCATATATCTAAACAACGTTTTTGTTCGAAGAGAGTCTTCTTTATTTGCATTGTGGTTTGTATCTTCTATGCATTTTACGGGATTTCAGGGGATTAATACGGGCTAAAAGTGGCCTATGTTTTATTCCAGAGCATGATCTATCTGTCTATCAACTTTCATTTTAATCCGTTCAGCATTAACAAGCGTCATCGAGGAACCAACATCCAAACATCCATATTTCCAAACATCGCTACTCATCATCATCATCTCAGCCACAAGAAGTCCACTGCTGAACATAGGCCTCCTCCATAGATTGCCAAAGTGACCGGTTGGAACATCGCTACTATCGCATTGATAATATTAGTAGATAGGATTCTGCTAGGAATATTAGTTGATATGATGGCTCGGCGTCGATTGTTTCGCCGTTGGATCACCATTCGCAAACATGGATTCTCTTGAAAAAATATATTGGCGCTATTGCTTCGACGAAAATTATAACAAAAGAACAACAGATTAACCAAATCTACGTTTTTGTATTGTATAATGTGCATATTTAAAACAATTCATGCATATTTTACAAATGTTTATGAAAGTCTCGATTGACATTTATTGAACCACTGCAATTTATTCACAACTAGCAGTTTGCCCGCGATTTCGTCCTTGTAGCATTTTTTTATGAACCGTCCTTTTGATGCAAATAATCCTGAATATCTTGCGAGCTGGAAGGGTGAGCAGCGGAGTGACGTTGGCAGCAAGCATGCTTCCTTTCTTTGTCCTCCCAGCGAGCCCGAAGGGCGAGTGCCGTGTAGGTGGGTGCGCCGATGCCGCTCTTTGTTTAAAATAGTCTTGTTTATTCACAATGATCATACATTTTCCAATACGAGTATCGTCGCGTTATCGTCGCGATTTCGTGGCGACGTTACAGCGATACCGTAGCGATACCTCGGCGGTGTTGGCGTTTCAATTGTAACGTCATTGTATTGCAGTTGTGTTATGGCCTACGCTCAAAAATAGCTTGACTGATACACCAGACCTCTCTCTCGCACTGCTATAATACACATGACGCAACGTGGGTGTCTGGCGCCCGGAGCGAAAGCAAAATGTCCCCGCTCTATTAGGTATTTCAATTTAAAGACTTCAACAATATACAGTAATTCTATAGAACTTTTTGGCATGAATAGTCATCATTATTGTGTTTTATAATTACAAGGTATTGTTGTATTGTTGTTATTCTGTGCAGGCATGTCGTGGTAAAACAAAAGCAAAAGGATTTAAATTAGAACTTCATATGAAAGATCGTGACGAGGTCTCACCTGCCTTCTGCTACCTGCCGGCTCGAGCAGATATGCTGATCTTCCATAGCTCTTGGGAAGGGACCGTTAGTGTGTAAGGCCTATTTACTTATTACAACAACAGAATAATGCTCAGTTTTAATGGTGGTAAATCCAAACGGATGACTGCACTGTTATTCTCGAAGCGCATTAGCGTCAAATCGACGTCGAGGCATCGCCCTATCTCGCTCACTCAAGCTTGCGCTCTAGAGCAAGATAGAGCGCTGCCTCAGAGCAGTGGGGTTCCACTCTGCACTGTAGGTACGCTCGACCGCCTTGCCTATAGCGTAGGCAAATCGCAGTAGGTTGTCGCTCGCCGCGCGCCCGCTCGCTCGCTCCCTCTGTCCTCTTTTCAGTTACATTGATATAATTGAAAACGAATGCCACGCAACCCTAATGTGTCGCCAGGGAGTTGCGGGGCGAACGCGGACGCGGGCAGAAGCGTTAATTTTGACGCGCTCCGCCTGGCGAATGTGCATGAAGTAATACGAACTACGAAGTTTGTAAAATAATTAGCCAAAATAATTAAAAATGCTACTCAAAGACACTATTCCACGCCGACGAAGTTGCGGGCACAACTAGTACAAAATATTTTAATAGTGATTTCCAATAAATAAGGATTTAAAATATGAATAAGTATAGCAATCTAGAAATACTTGAAAGCTTCCTCGTTTTAATTTCAGGCTCAACGGTGAAGGCTCATTGTTCATTCAGGCTTTATGCAATAAGATCAAAACGTATGTGCCAAAAGACCACCTGGAGGAGATTTTCAGACGAGTCAGAATGGACGTGGCACTCGTAGACATAGATTTATACGGAAGGCTGGTGAAGCAAATGCCTGTCGTCACCTCAACGCTGATAAGAAGATTATATCTGAAGAAACCCCCTCAGGCGGAAGTTAACTCTGTGGTTGAAGACAGAAGTATTGAGTCAGCTTTGCTCATGCCAACTGCAAGTTTCTCGCGATACTACGAGTATATGAAGAAGTGTCTGAGGTTAGTAATACACCGCAGGTAGCATAACTTTGTACTGGTCATTGAACCACAGGTTTCGCTAGAATTGCATACTAAAACAGTCAGAGGCGTCTCAAGCCCATTTCGCGCCTGTGTGCAAACATTACCCTAGCGCCGCCTAGTAAGCGCGCGGTCAAAATGGAATGGGTACAAGGTACATGTAACAGCGCCCTCTAGGACCGATGCGCCCTTATGCAAACATTACCCTAGCGCCCCCTAGTAAGCGAGCGGTCAAAATGGAATGGGTACAAGTTACGGGTAACAGCGCCCCCTAGGACCGCTGCGCCCGTGTACAATGCACCCCCTGCACCATAGGTAAAGACGCCTCTGAAAACAGTAATTGTAGTGCTTGCGCGTCCACCAAAACGAGGGTTACACGATGTTATGGCGTTTTCTGGAAGTATAAGCAAGACAGAGTTTTCGTCGTTCCAAATGCACATGACCGATGTAATGATCGGCAATACGGCATTGTAAAAAGCCTATCTATTTTATCCTCCTATTTTATAGAAATATTTTTTTTTGTCTAAATGAATTTTGTATAATACTATAATTATTGAATATGTTGATGTGAAGGCGACATTTTAGGTTAGAATGTTGTTTATTAATTGAATAAAGTAAGGATGAACATGGTTTATTCAAGTATGTATTTATCTATTCAATTATTTAAATCCGTTGCGTGGTACCCATACTACAAGATTTCCTTTGTGTCCAATTCAGTTGGTGTACTTAAGTTGTCCCAAAAACAACATAGCGTCGCTCACCGGAGCTGGAAGCCGCAGCAGCCGGTTTAAGCTGGAGCGATCTGGAATCTGCCGCGCAAGATCGGTCCAAATGGAAAAGTGTGCTAAAAGCCCTATGCCCCTGCTGAGGCAAATGAAAAAGATGATGATGATAACTTTAGTTGTTTATTTATTTTTATATATGTTTTATTTTTTTCCAGGTCGTACATTGAACAAAATCAAGGAGTTCCAATCATCGATAAGGTACTCCTCGAAACAGCAGAGGACCACAGCCACGGACCTCTGGACATGCAGGTGCGTGCCATCAAAGCCATTTGCAGTCATTTGCAGTCACAGGAGAATGCTCACAAGTATCCTAAAAATGATTTTATGTATTTTCATTATGAAAACGGGGACTTGTGAAATCTATAAAATTTATTAATGTTTAATATAATTGAGCTTGTTAATTTAATTTTACTGTAAGGAATCATTATTCATTACAATGAAATGAAATGTTTATTTAAATAAGTCAATTTAAACCAAATTCAGTAATCTAGTTTAAATGCATTTATTTAAAGAAAAATTGTACGCCGCAAGGCACAACAAAAAATACTATACATATTAATTTGAATTTTACACGATACCTATATTTTTCTCTGTAACTCATGTTGAATAATAAAATGTTCTTTTATATTTTTATAATGTTAATAAAGCTTAATATGATATTTTTTATAAATAAAATCAAACATTTTACTGTACTTAGTTATTTTTAATTTTGCCACTTCGTTTTATTTCTACAAGTCTGATAATATTTCTAAGTCTACCAAACAACAGCTACACCGGTTATCTTACAAAACAAAAAGAGCAACGCTAATGTTAGAATATTACGCCATGAAACGTCGAAACGACCTAAGTAAACAAACACTAGAGCAATAAAAAAATATACATGCTGTCTACGAATATAATAAAGAACAATAGGCTACTGTAAGCGCTAGTCCTATAGAAACATGCTCAGTATAAACACAGCTTATTTCGCGTCTAATCAAGGTTCGCACCAATACGAGTATTATTTTCAGTTGCACTTGCAGATCGCTGAACGTTGAGACTCCCTAATTCCTTTCCTACATCTCCGTGCCGTACTAAATACAGTTTCCTCAGAAGCGTGGTACTTAAGATCGGCATTTGTTTTGCATGTTCAAATCCCATTTCCAGAGCGACTTTGTGTCGCACCCTTCTAAAAATATCCTCCAAATGCTCCGTGGAACCGTACAGGTTAAGTTGCTCGCAGACGGTTTGTATGAACCAGGTGCCTTTGCCCACCACTCTGTAAAAACCATTAAACGTTTTGTTATTTAACCTTGAGTGACTAGGTCTGTTTACGGGGTTAATACTTTACAGAAAAAAAACTAAGTGAAATATCACAAAAAAAATATTTTGAAAACTCATGACATGAACAACTTTTACGTGCACAAAATCTTAAGAGTTTTATTTTTTACTATAAAATGTATAATGCCATGGCTCAAAATAACATTGTTAGTCATTAGAGCCACTATCTGACTACTTCTGAATAAAATATTGACGTAGGTCAAATGGGTTAGCTACCACAAAAAAATTAAGGCTGAAATCCGACATTTCTAAACTTTGCTCATAACTTTGAAACAAATGAAAATGGTTGAAAATAGATGTCAGCTAATAAGGTCATTTTGGTAGCTATTAAGGTCTCCTACCTCTGACCATCATTTGATCCACACTTCCAGGGACACCAAATATAATCTGTGGCTATACCTGGCTACACAGGTACAGACAGGTATAGCCAGGTATATCCGACATAATATTATGTAGGTCCACATATTATGTTGGCTTTCGTGACTGGAACGTAATGATTATGCCGATCGAGGGAGGGACTTGTTTATTTAAATAGCAGCTAAGTATTTATTTTCAACTAACCTGACTGAAGCTCTTCCATAAAAACAGCTATGGAATATTATCATGTCTGCTTCAGTTGGCACATAGTACTTATTTTCTTGATTAATATCAGAATCTAATTCTATCTTTCCAAATGTAGATTGTGCCTCACCAATTATCGGCAGCGACACTGAATTGGCAAGCCTTTCTCCTCGACAAGCCTGGAAATTAAGTGAAAAGCCGTCAATAACTAAGTCTAAGGCACTGCGGGGGGCGTCTTGACTATGATATTGATTGCGTCTATTTTTAATGAGTGTATCGATACACGATCAGAATTGTAAAGTTAAAGTTGAACATAGAATTAGTATCGTAAGTATAATACTTGTCCATCTGAGTATACTAAATTCGGAAATGGAGTCCAACATCAACAGTCAGCGTGTACCGATAACCATGACCACAACTGATTTGGGATAAAATACGTGCACATATCATTTAGTAATGTGTTTTCACTTGATAAACCCTACGATATCAGATCATTAAGCATTTGATCATGTCGTCGGTAGACAATAACTTTCTAAGTTTACTTCTTGTGTCTGTCTCACCTGGATTAAGAATATAATAGGTTTGGCCACTAGCGAGGGGTTGGTTTGTGTGTCAAAGCACGCGAAAACCTCCCGCTCGTTGTACCTCATGTCAGCTGCTTTCAGATACCCGTGGTCGCTGCCGTGGGTCAATATGGCCACGCAAATGCACCCGTAATCATCAAAGTTTTGCTGGCCGACTGAAATACAAACATTAACACATATTGCTTAGGTGGTTAGGCATGTGTGGTACCGCACAGAATAGCGGGGTAAGGTTGTTACGGCGTAACCTTGTTACTGCATTTCGTACGGTTAGTGAGGGATCCGGAGATCGGTAATGTATCACCGATTCTTTTAGTGTCGCTCGTTCCCTTGAGCGGCGATGATAACTTTTCATAATGTGATCCGCGAGCTCATTTACCTTCTGTCTCTTTAAAAAATAGCCAAGACTAATAAGTTGATCAGCTTTGACGCAAAACGAAGCAATTTGATGGCTTTGGGCTTAAACAACTAACAAAACTTACATTTCGTCAATTCCGTAAGCAATGGATTTCTTTTAAGATCATGATAGGTTGTCACGTCGAATCGAAATTGCTGGAAAGTATCTCTCAAAGCAGCCTCATCTAGAGCTGTGCCTGCTCTCGAGTTGTCATGAATGTCAATGAAATGTTCATGATTAAAAATAATCATGGCATTTTTTGGAAATTTTTCTAGTTCGTAAGTCAGTGCATTAACATTAGGTACGGGTGGTACTGTGTCTAATTTTAATGTGGGCATCGGAATATCAGTAATAATCACTATCTCTTTAGAACTATTATCGTTCAATTTCACTGTTGCCTTATCACCACACTCAATTTTATAAGATAAGGGTTGTGTATGGCTGAGGTTTGTAGATATTTCGGCTGATTCTTTACTTAGCTCTTGTCTGTTTATTTCTGCATCGTAATTTTTGGATTTCGTTTGATACAATATAGTTTCAGTATTAAATTTCCCTTCTGTGTTTTCATTGCTAATAGCAACGCCTGATGATGATACTCTAGGGTTTTCTTTCTTTGGTAGATCCAAGTCTCGAGTTTCTAATTTTAATTTTTGCTGTGGAGTTTCATCAGTCTTTTGTAAACGTGCCAAGTTGTAGCTATTTAAGTCATGTGAAAAATTTACTGCTTCTTGGAAAATGTTATAATATTCTTTAAAGTGATTATCAGTTATCTTGCCTTCATTTGCGCGGTTCATGAAAGAATTTCTACCAAAGATTTCAATAGAAACAACATCTTCATCTTCCGATGAAGTCTGACTACCTAGTTTTTGTTTGTCAATTTCCGCACCGTCATTTATGGATTTCGTTTGATACAGTATCGTTTCAGTCTGAAATTCACCTTCTGTGTTTTCATTGCTAATAGCAACGCCTGATGATGATACACTAGGTTTTTCTTTCTTAGGTAGATCAAAGCCTCGAGTTTCTAATTTTAATTTTTGCTGTGGAGTTTCATCAGTCTTTTGTAAACTTGCCAATTTGTAGCTATTTACTGCTTCTTGGAAAATGTTATAATATTCGTCAGAGTGATTATCAGTTATCTTGCCTTTATTTGCGCCGTTCATAAAAAAATTACTACCAAAGATTTCAATAGAAACAACATCTTCATTTTCCGATGAAGTCTGATTACCTAGTTCTTGTTTGTCGATTTCCGCATCGTTATTTTTGCATTTCGTTTGGTATAGTATCGTTTCAGTCCGAAATTCCCTTTCTGTTTTTTCAATGCTATTAGTATTGCCTAATGATGATACATTAGACTTTTCTTTCTTTATAAGACCCAAGTCTAGAGATGGTAATTTGAATTTTTGCTGTAGAGTTTCATAAGACAAAGGATGTTTGTTTTTGTGGTCTGGAGATATCTCCGCTGACACAATTTCTGGTACGCTATCTTTTTCCGCATCATAATTTTTGGATTTCGTTTGAAACGTTATCGTTTTAGTCTGAAATTCCCCTTCTGTGTTTTCATTGCTAATAGTAACGCCTGATGATGTACTAGGTGTTTCTTTCTTTGGTAATAATTGATACAAACCTGATATAATTTTTTGGTGTAGATTTCTATAAAATAACGATTGTTTATTATTGTAGATTGGAAATATTTCCGCTGATTCATTACTCAGTCCTTGTTTGTCCAGTTCCACAACGCCATTTTTTGATTCTGTTAGGTACAGGATCGTTTCAGTCCTAAATTCTCCTTCTGTTTTTTCATTGCTATTAGTAACGGTTGATGATGATACACTAGACTTTTCTTTCTTTGTTAGATCCAAGTCTTGAGATGGTAATTTTAATTTTTGCTGTAGAGTTCCATACGATAAGGGTTGTTTTTTATTATAGTTTGGAGATATTTCTGCTGACACAATTTCTGGTATGATATCTGTCTCCGCATCGTCATTTTTGGATTTCGTTTGATACAGTATGGTTTCAGTCTGAAATTCACCTTCTGTGTTTTCATTGCTAATAGCAACGCCTGATGATGATACTCTAGGATTTTCTTTCTTTGGTAGATCCAAGTCTCGAGTTTCTAATTTTATTTTTTGCTGTAGAGGTTCATCAGTTTTTTTTAAACCTATGAATTTTTCATTTGAGTTATGTGATAAGCTTACTGATTGTTTTAAAATATTATACGTATACTTGTGAATGTTTGTATTTAAATTCTCCGAAATTACGTTTATTACAGGTACAGATTTAATTGTTTCAGGCTTAAACTGCGTTTCTTGTGAAGTATTCAAGGATACTGATTGTTTTGAGAGTTCATAACGCGGTCTATTATCAACACTCCTGTCGTGGCTATTATTTCTATCAGGTAAAGGCGGAATTCCCAAGGCATTAGTATAATGCGAACGCGCTTGGCGCGTTGATCCTGTGCTCTCAATAAAACTATCTTCATCATCTTCCGATGAAGTCTCGTAGCGCTTGGCCTTACGCATGTTGAAGTGCAGACTCATTTTTCATACGACACGATTTATTTGTTCTGTTGTTGTTGTTATGTTATTTTGTCTTCCGAGTATTTTATCATTATCACTTTCTCTACACACTTTCACACTGTGTCATTATTTATTAGCTGTTCTTAATTTTTTTCACTGAGTGCTTCAAATAAACTGCAATAGCTACAACCGAACGTACACAGTACAGAATTAACGATATCGTATCATTAGATAGTGGGTTGCTTTATCTGTGATATATGTAAAAAAATACATCTATTCTCAGGCGACAATTATAATCTTTTTTCTAGTACCCATACCAAAAGATTTCCTTTGGGCTCAATTCAGGTGGTGTACGTTGTTTATTTATTATGAGTCTCCATTTTGTTTAGGTCGTACGTTGAACAAAATAAAGGAAATTCTCTCTTCAAAACGACAGAGGACCTGCCACGGACTCTGGACAAGCAGGTGGATGCCATCAAACTAATTTGCAATCATTTTGAGGAGAATGCTTCAATATGATTTTATGTATTTTCATTATCAAAACGTCCTCGTTTTGATGTTTATAAGAGGTATTAATATTCAATTTAATTGACTTTGTTGATTTAATTCTATTGTAAGAAATCATTATTCATTACAATGGAATTAAATGTTTATTTAAATAAGCGAATTTAAACCAGTGGCCCGTTTCACTAAGCTACAAGTTACAATTTTACAAGTCCAAACTGGCAACATTGGTCAATAATGACCAATGGCAATGGGTATAATGACCAATGTTGCCGGTTTAGAATTGTAAAATTGTAACTTGTAGCTTCGTGAAATGGGCCACAAATTCATTAATCAGTCTAAATGCACTTTACCTACTCGTATTTTAAAGAAAAATTGTACGCCGCAAGGCGCAATATGAAGGACTATATTAATTAGAATTTTACATGATGACTGCATTTTTATCTGGAACTATAAATGATATTTTATGTTAGTAAAGTTAATGTGATAGGTGTTTTAAAAATAATCAAATATTTTACTATACTTAGTCACTTTTAATTTTGTCACTTCGTTTTATTTCTACAAGTCTGATAATATTTCTAAGTCTACCAAACAACAGCTACACCGGTTATCTTACAAAACAAAAAGAGCAACGCTAATGTTAGAATATTACGCCATGAAACGTCGAAACGACCTAAGTAAACAAACACTACAGCAATAAAAAAATATACATGCTGTCTAACAATTGAAGAATATAATAAAGAACAATAGGCTACTGTAAGCGCTAGTCCTATAGAAACATGCTCAGTATAAACATACAGCTTATTTTGCGTGGAATCAAGTTTCGTATCAATACTAGTATTATGTTGAACGTTGAGACTCCCTAATTTTCTTTCCAAATCTCGATGTCGTACTAAATACAGTTTCCTAAGTAGCGTGGAACTTAGGATCGGCATTTGTTTTGCATGTTCAAATCCCATTTCCAGTGCGATGATCTTTCGGACCCTTCTAAAGATGTCCTCCAAATGCTCCGTAGAACCGTACAGGTTAAGTTGCTCGCAGACGGTTTGTATAAACCAGGTGCCTTCATTTGCCACTCTGTAAAAAGCAGTAAGCATTTTGTTATTTAACAATGCATAAGAAATATAGAACCGTAGAAGTATTTACAATGGTCAAGAATGATTCCATATCAGTGAACGTAGAAACATGGACATTTTTAAGTAGTGGATATGTAGATTTTTTGTTAATAATGGTCACAATGGGTCTTTTTCTTTTTTTATAGAAAAACTTTTTATTTTGATGAGCTGTCTGATGTGATCTCATAATTACTCTTCGATCTAAACAACATTTTACTTAGAAATTTAAAAAGTGTATTTGACTACATGAGCCCATTCGATACTAATTATAGGGTGAAACGGTGAGACAAGGTTAAAAAAAATACTAGGATATTTTTTATATACTAAGGTCGTTTTTAAAATACTTTACAGAAAAAAACTAAGTATGAGGAAATACCATAAAAAATTGCCTTTGAAAATTCATGAAAACTTGTACGTGCACCAATTTATAACCCCCTTATTCATAAAAAGTTAACAATATTTTTAAGCTAACAAATGTTTTGTCCCTTTCATTTGAGGGCAAACGTCACAATGACAGATAAAGACATAAAACATATATTATTAACTAACAAAGAAGGGGGTAAATGTTTTATGTTTTGTTATAAAATTTGCTCAAAATGACATTGTTATTCGTTAAAGCTACTATCTGACTACTTCTGGATAAAATAGAGACGTAGGTCAAATGATTTAGCTACTACAAAAAAATTAGGCTAAAATCCAACATTTCTAAACGTTTCACGAAAATGCTCATAACTTTGAAACAAATGAAAATCGTTGAAAATAGATGTCAGCTAATAAGGTCATTTCGTTAGTTATTAGGGTCTTCTACCTCTGACCTTCGTTTAATCATACTTCCAGGGACACCATGTATAATCTGTGGTTATACCTGGCTATACAGCCATCATAATAATTATGTAGGTCTATTTATAATGTTGGCTTTCGTGACTGGACCGTAACGATTCTGAAGATTGAGGGAGGGACTTGTTCATGTAAATGGCAGCAAAGTAAATAATTTATTTGAACTAACCTGCCTGAAGCTCTTCCATAAAAACAGCTATGAAATATTATAATGTCTGCTTCAGTTGGCAAAAAGTACCTCTTTTCTTTATTAATGTCAGTATCTAATTCTATCTTTCCAACTATAGATTTTGCCTCACCAATTATCGGCAGCGACACTGAATTGGCAAGCCTTTCTCCTCGACAAGCCTGAAAATTAAGTGAAAAACCGTCAATAACTAAGTGTAAAGCACTGCGAGGGGCGTCATGATTATATTAATAAAACGGATCACTCACGTATTTTTACGTCGAGAAATGCCCGACATGTTTCGGACCAGTCCGTGGTCCATAATCATGAGCCCCCGCGGCGGTGGCGCGACGACTGCGGGGCTCATGATTAAGGACCACGGACTGGTCCGAAACAAGTCGGGCATTTCTCGACGTAAAAATACGTGAGTGATCCGTTTTATTAATATGTCCGAGTCTGACGGTAGTTTTATGTCATCATTATAATATTGATTGCGTCTATTTTTAGTGAGTGTATCGATACACGACCGGAATTATAAAGTTAAAGTTGAACATAGAATTAGTATCGTAAGTATAGTGTATTTGTCCATCCGAGTAAATTAAACTCGGGAATGGAGTCCAACATCAACAGTTGGCGTCTATCGATAACCATGAGCATAACTGATTTGGGTTAAAATAGGAGCAAATATCATTTGGTTATGTCACATACCCTACGTATGGAATAAGCTCCAGTATGGAATAATATTGTGGGGCAATAGTGTGAACGCCAAAGACCTATTTTTATTACAGAAGAGATGCATAAGAGTACTAACTAATATAAAGAACGACGAGACGTGCAAACCATACTTTTTAAAACTTAAAATACTAACCCTTCCATCTTTATACATTATAGAAACCTGTAAGTTTGTTCGTTTGTTTGTTGTTTGTGTTGTTTGTTTGTTTGTTTGTTCGTGTGTGTGTTTGTTTGTTCGTATAGGCTATTGCCTATTCAATAAATCTAAAGATCTATATTCAGAACCTCGTAATTTACGTCATCAAAATAGATTAGCTCTTGCCACTACTGCTAAGCTACAAATGAACAATAAAGGTCCCCATGCGATGTCAGTCAGAATCTATAACAAATTACCCCAGCAAATATCTCAGGAAGAAAACTTTAACACCTTTGTAAATAAACTTAAAACCTTCCTTATAAATAAATGTGTATATGTGTGGGGCTGATCTCAAAGACAATATGGACATCGAGAGGGAACGTAAGGCTCTGTCGGTACGTGCGAACATGATCGCGCGCAGGTTTGCACGGCAGTGTGACCATATGTGGCAGGATCCTGCCTTTTTGGCAGGATTAGACCGTCATTTTGACTTCTGGCAGGATCGGTTGAAGTTTTCGAAATCTGGCAGTATTTGGCAGGATAGCAATATAAGCTGGCACATTTGGCATTATAGCCTTAGATTGGGTTCACAATAAGCATTTGCGAGCGAGAAAAGCGCAAAACACGGCCATTGATCAACCAGAGACAGCCATTGCCGTGTTTTTGCGTTTTTATCGCTCATAAACTCTAATTGTGAACCCAGTCTTATAGGAGTAGGTTGCAGTATCGACATTAGAAAAAAATAAACTTAAAGAACTCTGTTTTGGCTTAAAGTTTATAAATATTCTTAGTTTTTGTCGTCTATGGTTTTGGGGATTTCCCTTAGCATTTCTTACTGTATTTGTAGCTCATTCAATTTTCAACTGTCACTTGTTTTCTTAATTAGTCGGAAACACTACACATTTATTTCCATTTAAGATTTCGTGTTTTGCTGATTTATCATAAAACGCAAATATGAAGGATTATATCGCCCAGAGTGGGAGCAGAATCCGGTACTTTCGTCCTCCGGATAGCTAAAGTGAAAGATGAACATTTTGTATTTTGTAAAACATGTAACTCGAAATTGGTGTCTAGGTTGTGTGTAATAATTTTATTTCTTCCCTTTTTTCTCCTTGAATTTAATTGTCTTAAGTAATAGTATAAAAAAATATGTGTGTATCAATTTTAAATCTTAAAAATATTTCGGCAGGTTTTCGACATTTTGAGCATAGGAGTTTGGCAGGATTTGTCAGTTTTCTTGCCTAAGTAGGGCAGGATCTCTAATTTGAAGTTGGTCACACTGTTGCACGGTGCTCTATGCAGGTGAAAATCACGCTGTTTAGAGCTTATTGCACTTCCCTGTATACGTGCGGCCTGTGGGCGCGATATACACAACGGGCCTATGGGGCCCTCCGGGTCCAATACAACAACGCGTTCCGGGTGCTGATGGGGCTGCCGCGCCACTGTAGCGCATCAGGGATGTTCGCAGAGGCCCGCGTTGATTGTTTTTACGCGGCCATGCGCAAGCGCAGCGCGTCCCTGGTGCGCCGGGTACGCGCCAGCCCCGCCATCATTCTAAGAATGTTCGCGGACAGGTTGGACTGTACCTACATGTCACATTGTGGGAAACTACGTGTCCCCACCAGTGTGTCCATTATGTGGTGAGCCGTGTACTGTGTCTGTGATTTTATTTTAATTTTAATTGTAACTAACCCCTTAGAATTACTAATACTAACAACATATCTGTCCGTAGCAACATTAAATAAAAATATATTTTTTTTATATTCACTCCAGGAATACATGGAATATTAGCATACAAATGTTTCACTATTATAGTTCGTAAAATATTATATTAAGTCTTATAAACAGTCAGTAAATATTAAGTTAATTGTAGAATAAGTGTATTAAGTAAGCAAAAACATTTAATAACTGGTGTTATTAAACAATATAAATATATATGTGTGTGTACATACCTTAAATAAGTTGCTTTACCCTACTACTAGGGTCCATATTTGTACTGGCTTTTGATAAGAACACCTTTGTAAAGTACCATGGTTGCAAGAATTAAATGAATATGAAATATATGAAAATGAATACGATATCAGATCACTAATCATCTGATCATGTCGTTGGTGGACAATAACTTTTGATATCAGATACCACTTTCTGAGTTTACTTCTTGTGTCTGTCTCACCTGGATTAAGAATATAATAGGTTTGGCCACTAGCGAGGGGTTGGTTTGTGTGTCAAAGCACGCGAAGACCTCCCGCTCGTTGTACAGTCAGCAACGAAAGTCGCCGAACACAATAACGTTACAAAAGTCACTAAACAGGTCATTTGTCCATAAGTCGTTGAACTGCGTTAAGAGCAGAATTACATTTACACCATGACATACCATAAGTCGCTGAACAGCGTTATTCCAAAAATTACAGGACAGCATAATTCCATAAATTGCTGAACAGCATAATTACAAAAGTCGCTGAATAGCGTAATTTCAAAAATTACGTTACAGCATAATTCCAAAAGTTGCTGAACAGCTTAATTACAAAAGTCGCTGAACACTACCATTGTTTAAATATTTGTAATAGTCGCTGAATAGTATATGTATAATTACACACACACAAAGAAATATTAGGGTAATGGCAGGACTCGAACCTGAAACCTAAGCATTCCGTGCCTTGCGTTTGCCAGTTTCGACACATTACCACTACCATACCCTGCAAATTTTTCAATGTGCTTTGTCTTTACGGTCATTACATTATTGATTTTAAAAGTGTTCAGGTAAACTGAGCTTTATTTTAAATGACATAAGATTTTATTTTATCTCGGGTTAATGAATGTTACTTACTACAGGTAAAGTGAGAAATTGACATAATAGAACCAGTGTGACATTGACGATACGAGATAAGATTCAATTTAGCCTGACCTATTTTTCTTTTCACTGAGAATTACGCTCATCTCTTCGAATTTTGAATTTTGACAATCACTGAGAAGAGTACTCACTTGTCAGTGAGCGTTTCATCTCTTTCATTTGGCGTGTAACCTTAAACTATTTAATCAATCGGACATGTTCAGCAACTATTGATAATTTAGAGATCAGCTAATTCTGCGGTCAGACATGTTCAGCGACTATTGATATTGTACATATCAGCTAATTATGTAGTCAGACATGTTCAGCAACTATTGAAAAATCGATGTTTATTGACTTTTGTTACTCTCAAATGTCCACAGACATTTGTATATCTTCCTGTTCAGTAACATATGGAACTTTATAGTGTGCAGGTGTTTTGGAAATTAGGATGTGTTCATGGACTTTCGTTGCTGACTGTACCTCATGTCAGCTGCTTTCAGATACCCGTGGTCGCTACCGTGGGTCAATATGGCCACGCAAATGCACCCGTAATCATCAAAGTTTTGCTGGCCGACTGAAATAGAAACATTAACACATACTTATTATTTAACAGTAACATTAATTTTACTACTATGTTTAATCAAGTTCGCGCATTTACTTCATTGACGTTATGGAGTGTTTAAACTATCGGCAATATGGTTTTTAGCAAAATTGCATTTTTTGTGAGATGTTTAAAAAAATTATAAATTTGTTGTAGTTGTTGCTTTTGCCGGTTAGGCCTGTGTGGTCCCGGACTGAATAGCGGCGAAAAGTAAGTAGTACCTTGCTACTGGATTTCGTACGGTTAGTGAGGGATCCGGAGATCAGTAATCGATCAACGATTCTGTTAGTGTTGCTGGTTTCCATGAGCGGCTATCATAAGTTTTCGTCAGGAGAGCTTGTTTACTTTCTGTCTCTTTAAAAAATAGCCAAGACTAATAAGTTGATCAGCTTTGACGCAAAACGAAGCAATTGATGACTTTGTGCTTAAACAACTAACAAAACTTACATTTCGTCAATTCCGTAAGCAATGGATTTTTTTTAAGATCATGATAGGTTGTCACGTCGAATCAAAATTGCTTGAAAGTATATCTCAAAGCAGCCTCATCTAGAGCTGTGCCTGCTCTCGAGTCGTCATGAATGAAATGTTCATGATTAAAAATAATCATGGCATTTTTTGGAAATTTTTCCAATTCGTAAGTCACAGCATCAATATGGGGTACGGGTGGTACTTTGTTTACGTCTACTACATTTTTGAGTTTTAATGTAGGCATGGTCACCACTGTCTCTTTGGAACTATTATCATTAAATTTCAGTGTTGTATTATCACCGCACTCAATTTTATAAGATAAGGATTGTGTTTGGCTGTGGTTTGGAGATATTTCCGCCGATTCTTTACCTAGCTCTTGTTTATTTAGTTCAATTTGAAATTCGACTTCCGATTTTTTATCGCTATTAGTAACGCCAGATGATGATGTACTATGTTTTTCTTTCTTTGGTAGATCCCAGGATTGAGTTGGTAATTTTAATTTATGACGTCGAAGTCTATTAGCCAATGGTGTTTTATTATTCCGGATTGCAGATATTTCCGCCAATTCTTCACTTAGCCCTTGTTTGTTTATTTCAGCATCGTCATTTTTAGATATTGTTTGATACGGTATCGTTAGAGTCTGAAATTCCTCTTCTGTTTTTTCATTGCTATTAGTAACCGCTAATAATGATACATTAGGTGTTTCTTTCATTGGTAGATCCAAGTTTTGAGATGGTATAAGTAATTTCCTTTTTTGCTGTAGAGTTTCATGAATCAAGGACAAGGATTGCTTAGTGTTGTAGTTTGGAGATATTTCCTCTGATTCATTAATAAGTCCTTGTTTGTCCAATTCCTCATTGCCATTAATTGAATTTGATTGGTACGCGATCGTTTCAGTTCCCCCTTCAGTTGTTTCATTGCTCTTATTAACGGCTGATAATGATACACTAAGTTTTTCTTTCTTTGGTAGATCTGAGGCATGAATTTGTAATTTTGATTCATGCTGTGAATTCATAGGTATTGTTTTTAAAATTTTCGATTCGTAGCTATTATTTGAGTTATGTGATAACTTTACTGATTGTTTTAAATTATTATACGCATTATTATTAATGTTGGAATCTGGAGAGTAAATATAAGTATTTTTGCCTTCATTTTCGCGCTTCGTATTCGCATTCTTTGAAATTACCTCTATTACAGGTACAGATTTCACAGTTTCGGCCTTAAACTGCATTTCTTGTGAAGTATTCAAGGATACTGGTTGTTGTGGAGTTCATAACGGGGTCTGTAAAAAGAGGGTGTTCTGTCTTGGCTATTATTTGTATCGGGGAAAACCGAAATACCCAGAACATTAAAATAATAAGAATCCGCTTGGCGATCTGGGTTAACCTTAGGAAAACTATCGTCATCATCATCCGATAAAGTCTCACAGCACAAAGCATTCCTACGCATGCTTAAGCGCCGACTCATTTTCGATACAGCACGTTTTAGTTGCAATTATATTATGTTGTCTTCCCAGTATTCCATCATTATCACTTTGTCCACACTTTCACACTGTGTCACTATTTATAAGCTGTTTTTAATTTTATTCACGGAATGCCCCAAATAAACTGCAATAGCTACGATCAAACGTACACAGTACAATGTTAACGATAGCGTATCATTAGATAGTGGGTTGCGTTATCTGTGATCCGTGATTAATAATAAAACCCTACGCAAAGAAAGGTCGTTTTAAGATTTTAAGGTATTTTTTGTCTGTCAATCTCTTTGTATCTATCGCATTAACTAGTCAAGAATTAGCAGACGTAGTCCTGTCCAAATCGTTTCATAGATGGCCTTGAGTTTATACAAATATCCCATACAGAATAGGAAAAAAATCCGGGTAGGTACCTTTTTAAATTTTTCTTCCCAAATAAATTTGTTCGGACTGTTGGGAACATTAAAAAAAACCTGCCAATTGCTAGTTGGATACGCGCACTGAGGGTTCCGTATAAACTTAATAATCACAAAACATTGTTCTAACAAAAGAATAACCTAAATTGACGGACAAACTTAACTTTTCCATTGGAAAACTCTTTCCTCATACATACCAAGTGAAAATAGAAGTTGGTACTAAAAATTTTTTTTTGCGATGTAACTACAAATTTACAATTTTCGGACCTTTTCTTTTACTTGTACATGAATGTACTATATGAAATTGCTTCATTCATGATTCTGGGTCAACGGGAAGTACCTATAGGTTTGATTCCCTTGCAAGTGTCTGACTATCCGGCATAAACGCCCGTGTCTTTCGACCTAGAAGCAGGGGTGTTCCACTCCGCAATGTAGGTGCGCTCCCCGCATGTCCTATGACATAGGTTAAGACGAAACACCAAGGCCTGGAGAATTGAAAAGTAGGTATTTGTAAAATCTATTGCTGTCGCGCAATCTCGAGCCTCCCCCCGCAGAGCGCAATAGAGACAGCCGCAGCTTGGACTGAAAATACCTATTTAAAGTACACAAAGTCAACGATTCGTAGACCTCTGATTCCTTCTCCAAAACTTAACCGATCTAACTACTTTTTTTTATTAAAAACTAGCTGACCCGGCGAACTTCGTACCGCCTAATTATTGGAGGCATATTTGCTCACCGTTTAGACCTACCCTGGACTACGACAAACATTTTAAAACCAAAATCAGCTCAATCGGCCCAGCCGTTCTCGAGTTTAATCAGACTAACGAACAACAATTCATTTTTATTTATACAGATTAAAGAATGAAAGGCTTTGGCAGTGTTCCTATGTTTTTCTTTTTTTATATAAACTAGAAATTTTGTTTTCTGAATGTATGAACGCAGCCGAAAATCTGGCCAATTTTTTAGGTTTTTGAATGTTCATATCTCTTTTAATAATTAATTTATAAAAAAAGGAAAACATAGGGACATGCATAATAGTGGCCATCGATTTTTTTAAATAAAAAATTCTCTACTGGCATTATCCAGAGAGGAAACAGGGGACGACGTTTGTATGGAAAAACGGCCCTTGTGTTTCCTCTTAATCGCAGTAGGTTGCCGGCTTGCCGTGCGCGCGCCCGCTCGCTCTGTGTCGCGCGTTGAAGTATTTCAGTAAGCATCCCAACCCTAGCGACGCGTCAGGGCATTGCGGGTGGAAGGCGGGCGCGGGCGGCGCCTTCCTTTTGACACATGCCGCCTGGCGAATGTTTATGAAGTAATACGAACTTTTTGTGCCTGATTATAAAGTTGGATTTCGTTTAATGGTGGTCGAAAAAGAGAAGTTTCTGTACGTTAGTACTATTATTTATTCTGTGCTTGAAGTTTGATTTTTCGCAGCTGCAAGGGATTGCAGACCCGTGTATGTCGATATTAATTCAACGTCAAAGTCAAAGTCAACATATTGTTATTCAGATTAGGCTTCCAGGTAGCACTTATGAATGTCATAAAATTTACCACCGGTTTGGAAAAACCTCTGATGGGAATTTACCGACAAGAAACTCAACGAGGTGTAATTTTTAAAGTAAATCAAAATTACATCTTAAATATTTAAAACTTTAACACAGTAGGTATACTTAATATCTCTATGCGCTCCTGAGAAAAAGGATCTTCACAGACAGATAAACAGACAAACGGACAACAAAGTGATAGTGGGTATATTTTCAAGTGCAGTGCTTTTTCGTCATTTGTATGGCACTTTTTTTTCTTTGCAAAATGATGGTAGCGATGTTACATTTGGCAAGATTTTTTGATTAGAAATCGAATGGTGTATGAGGCATCATTTTGCAGGCTATAGTTTCTTAGAATTTGAGTCCGAAAAATATACATAGCCATACAAATTACAAACTTGCCATACAACTTACTTTCGTATGAAAGTATAAACGAAATCTGGTTAAAAAGGTCCTAGATAAATATCAATTCTTTATAAGTAGGACGAAACATGATACCTGACACTATTATCACTATACCCTTACTGTAAGGTGTACAAACCCGACTTAAGCTGATTTTATTTAGAACTTTTTTCACAGTCATCTATTTGGTTTCAAAATTAAGTATATAACAAGGCACAAGTACAAGGTAACGGGCAATTGAAAGGTTTGTAACAGAAATAAAATAAAAATCATTTATTTTAGACTTAATAAGGGTCCATAGCTTGGTTAGTAACATCGAGGTCCTTAGATTCTATATTACTTAAACGGTATGAGTAAATATTGAGACTGAGCTGCAAACATTGAACGGTTATGATAATAATAATAATAATAATAACCGAGTGCTCCCGGGGAAGCCCCCTGTCCCTCACCTCTCCCTTGCCCCGCGGCCGGGTGGAGTGAAGCCTGACGAGGGACAGGTCCCCACCTCTGGCTTGCCTTAGCCGGCCGGTCAGAGTGGAGTCGCGAGAGCTGTATGCTCAAGGGTAGATGTGGAAACATAAGTGGCGAGTTGGCGATAAGTTTAAAGTCCAGTGACACCTCTCTACCCTTAGCCTTCCGCACCGGTGTTGCCTCTGAGCCATTTTATATGTCGCTTTTAAAGGGGGCCCATCTAGCGGAGGGCGAGTCACCGTCTGCCAAGATCACTTTTATTTGAGACATTTTTATTTGGCAGATGTCCGGATGTCTCACGCAATAGCCCAGTCATTAGTCCATCGTTTTCCCCTGTAGTCTTGTACGGTTTAGGTCCCATCTTTCCACAATAGTCTTTACGCCTGGCGGGGGCTGCCTCTGCTCGTGTCCCTATGATGCGGGCAGGGACAGCATCCGCCCGATGTACCCATCACATTTCATTAAATTGTCTAAAGGGCCTCTACGTCTTGGCTTCGGCTCCGCGCACGCCTCCCAAAGGTCCGGGGCACTACTTATTGTCCCGTGAATGGGAAAGATAATACATATCAATCACAAAAAATATTTTCAATATGAAATAATAAATAATTAACGCTATCTCGTGCTGACAAGCACGCCTATAAGATGACGGGTGATGCGCGAATCATACCTCATGGCTATAGTTCTTAGGATGGAGTTGAAACTGGCGCGCATTTTGCTCACCGAGGATGTAATAATCGTCTGTGCTGGCCAGTGCAAACATACCAGATGCGCTGCAATAGCGCGGCAGCCCCATCAACATCCTGAAGCCATTATTGTATTGGACACGGAAAGCGCTGATGGCCTTTTCCGTATATTTCGCCCAAAGGCAGCTCGCGTAGTATACCTGACGGTAAGCTTTAAACAAAATGTTTTAGCTTGTGCATTGCAGCGCGCAAACCGCCCCACCAGCATATTTCATCTTATCGCCAACACTCTTCGTTCCTGTTCTATGTCCAACTCCATGTAATCCATCCTCACATAGTGACCGAGATATTTAAAATGGTATACCCATCTTAGAGCTTCACCATTCAATTTTATAAAAGGCACAAACTCAGGACTCTTTCCGCTGACAGTGTTAAAGATGATGTATTCGTTCTTTTTGATGTACGCGTAGCGTTACACTTAGAGTTATTCTGTGTGATTGAATTAGAAACGTGAAAATCCGCACAAGAAACAAAAACCGTAAAAGTTGTGAGATTTAAGTGGCACTGAACGTGGCATAATGCTAGCAAATCTTGATGATGGTTGCGGGAACACGCTGGATATGAGTAGAGCAAGACTGGTAGTTGTGGCGGTCTTTGGAGGAGGCCTATGACCAGCAGTGGACATATTTTGGCTGCTAGGATAATGATGATGGCCTGTGGAGTCTGTCGCCAGTAGGACTGGTAAGTTCTGTTTAACTGATATCAGTTAATTTATTACAAGTAACAGGTAGATAAGCGAGGCTTCGAAGTTCCAGTCACAGACGTGATGCGTGTGATACGTAATGTTGTAACCTCTGCTTAAGCGACGATTCATTTTTACACCGGCTTCAACGACCAATTAGAGGCTCCTTTAAAATCGGTCCAAAAGCGGAAAAAATCACTTGAGATGGTTCGGACATGTAATGAGGAGCGACGAGAAGGTGGTAAGACGGTGTTGAAAAAAAATTGGTTATCCTTAAAAAGAAGAAAGTCAGAAGACGACCGCCTGTAATGCGGTGGACGAGAGGTATGGAACGCTGAACACGCAGAAATGCTAGGACAGAACGTCCCGGCGCAAACACACAATGAAGAACGACCCTTAGTAAAAGGAAAAGGCACGAAAGAAGAACAAAAAATTTTGAACTAAATCTTGTGATGGACAGCATATTTTGCAGTTATTTTTTAATATATTCGAGAAACTACCTCAGTTGAGGTTAATTATTACGGTAATTATTGTGATTATTAAACAATAAAATCGTAAAAAAACTGTTTCATAACTAAAAAAAGTTACATGTTTCGATATTGATGTATATACCGATGATTATAAAGTTAATCTGTGTAATTTATTACGATTTTGACCTAAATTGTAAGTAGTATGGCACTTTTGTAAGTTTTATGGATAAAAAAGCCGTACAAATTACACCATACAACTTACCGCAAACAGGTTTTTCAGCGATTATTCATAAACTGTTAACGCAATAAACATAAAAAATGAAATACGTAATCAAGCCACTTTTGGCCTCCTAATGTCATTAGAGATATATCTATTTCACTTGTTAATCCAGAGATAATCGACCATACAAATTACAAATTTTTCGTGACAAAATACACCGTATTCAAGATTTACCTCGTTAGATCGCTAAAAGTTACAAGTATCTTGTCTACTTCTGTCGGTAGCCGAAGCTAGATAGACGTATTATTCATAGGTATAATGAACGAGGCGGTTGGGTTTTCGACCAATCAGATATTAGGAGGTATATTAGCGGCTTTCAACAAAGGTTGCGCGCGGGACAAGTACAAAGAGACTGCCCTGCTTTTAAATACCGACAGATTAGTTTCTATTGACATTTAGAGCAATGCGGTAGTTAATGCTCTTTAAAATGGTATATTTTGATTACGATACGTTATGTTAGTGTAAAGATATGCGAGATTGTTTGAGCGAATCGGCAAGTGGGACATGCCTCACAGCGGTCGTTCGCGCAGTGTTTTGGAGTTTGAGGACGCTTTTTTTTAGTTTTCGTGTCTTTTTATATACCAGGGAATTTTAATATTATGCCTCCGTTACGTTTGGTGTACAAATTGAGAAAAAAAATATTGAGGTAAGTTCTGTACAACGGTATTTGATTTAAGACCATGTGACACCTAAAAAAGTCCAAATGAAAATCCACCTTAGTAATGAGTATTCCTGTTTTTTTGTGATGAAAGGAACCTTAAAAATAGCTTAATCGGTAAAGGCGTTCTTATTATGCGCTTATCCAATAAACAACAACAACAAATACTTATAATTAAACTCTTTATTGATTCACACCAGTAAACAAAATAAAAATCACAAACAGGGAAATTTTAGCAGTCCTACCGCTAAGCAGCGATTTCTTCCAGACAACCTTTGGAAAGAGATGTGGTGAGATGCAGCCAAAGTATAGTAATGGGCAGCAAAAACATAATAAACAGCATTTAACTTGATTTATGTATTTTATCTACACCTATGTCATAAATGCTCTATCATCATCATCTATCAATGCGTTCAGAAACCGTAGGCAATGACCAGCATTATAACAACAAATATTATTATGAGATTTTTTCTAATTTGTTTCTATATTTGTTCAAATTCATTTTTTATTACATTATTTTAATGTGTACAGTCTATAGATCTTTAATAGGTACCTAGCACTAGTAGCAATGCAGATCATTGTCTGATGGCTTCTGGACCCATCATAGAGTACTTATGATATGTGTGTAGATAAAGTAATGTATGCAACTGTACATAATTAGGTCTTAAAACACTCGTGTGATCCTATTATGAAACTCGCTAAAGCTCGTTTCATAAAACCACACTCGTGTTTTAAGACCCCTCATTATGCAACAGTTGCATAAAATACTATTACGTTTTCTTTATTTTCTTTTTATTCTTGCTTGGTATACAATAAAATGGCTATCCGTTCCTGTTTTCGTCCGCATCGAATCTGCGGCCGCACAATCCTTCAAGAAAACCACGCAACGGATTTTGATATGGTTTTCACTGTCATTTAGAGATGTTTTAAACGGAAGTTTATAGTGTACCTTGTCAGTACAAAGTATAAAGTCGCTATAAGTTCCTGTTACTTGAATAAATGAATTTAATTTAATTATTATTATTATATCTTCGGCAGCAGACTCCTTATAAACCGTGCAATGGAGTTTTATACGGTTTTGACTGTCATTTAAGGAAGTCTTTAATTGGCATTAACTAGTCCCACCCATCCAAAGCTAGTTAACATCCATCTAAATTTCGTTCCACGATTAATAACACATTTGTTCCAAAATTGATAACGAATTTGTTCCACAGTTGATAAGACATTTGTTCCGAAATTGATAACGCATTCGTTCCACAATTGATGACACATTTGTTCTTTAACTGCCAACGACTTTGTTACACGATTAATAACAAAATTGTTCCACAATTGATTTAAACATTTGTTCCACAATTGATGACACATTTGTTCCATAGTTCATAACTACTTTGTTCCACAATCGATTACACAATTGTTCCACAATTGACCAACGCGGCTTTGAGTTTCGATAGGACGGATCGCCGCGACTATTCGCGGGGTTCGAATTGTCGCGCTTGCGCAATGTTCTTGTTGTATTGTTGAGTACCGGTTTAATGGTACAAGCGATGAACAAAAGTTGAACTGTCGGGTGGGAATTTGTGCATGTTATTTTCAAAATGCTCCCACACCGACTGCATGAAGTCAAACTTTTGAAGGTTGTACTCTGCTCCTTCGCCCACCCTTTCCACCATTTTCAATAAGTTTTTGGCCACAATATCATCGGGGTTGTGAGAAACGAAGCTGCTGCAATTAAAGAAATACAGGTACGTTACGTTAAGTAAGAAGCTACTTCCAATTTAGCCCTGAATGTTAAATGTGCAGAGTCAAGGTCATAAACAGAATAATTACTGTCTTAAGGCAAATATATGAGAATAACCTTATTGTATAGCGGGTGGTAGGAATTTGTGCAAGGTTCGTCTGGATCGGTACCACCATCTTGCTCGCTAATCCTGCCGCTAAGCAGCAGTACTTGCCCTGATGTGATCCGGCGTGGAGAGCAAGACAGTCGGTGTAATTACTGACACAAGAACAATTCCATCTTAGCCCGCTGGGTTGGCAACGCATCTGCAATCTCCTTGGTGTTGCGGATGTCTATGGGCGGTGGTGTTCACTTACCATCAGGTGACCCACTTGCTTGTTTTCTTTCCTATGTTGTATTTAAAAAATACTCTTACCTCAAGCACCTCTTTAAATATTCGAAATATTCTAAGAAACACGAGCACGGCATGTGAAGAGGCTGTATCGGAAGCATCGGTGAAACGTCGGAGGTCGTGTCAGTTTGCACATTTGGGCATATAGGTGTAGGTGATTCTGTGCGTTGACTGGAATTTAAGTGCACGACAGGATGGTCCGTTTTGTCTGTCGAAGAATCGTTTTGTCGAACTTGCCCGAAGGAGTAAAGGTAAATTTCTCTTATCAAAGTAGATGTGACTACTGGCATCTGCTTCCAATCCTGGAAAAAGGTAGTTTTTGAGTATTTGATGGATATTAATACGACTAGCAACCCGCGGCTTTGCACGGGCATAATTGGAATGTGCAATACAAGTTCAAGTAATTAAAGGCTCACAAGTAAAAATTTTGAAAGTATTTTTTTTTATGAAATAGGGAAGATAAACGAGCAAGTGGGTCACCTGATGGTAAGTGATCACCACCGCCTATAGACACCCGCAAAACCAAGGAGATTGCAGATGCGTTGCCAACCTAGAGGGCTAAGATGGAATACCTCTTGTGCCAGTAATTAGGTACACCGGCTATCTTGAGAGAAAATAGCTCTTAAATTTAGAGTGTCATCAGGTAGAGCTGTTGCCCCTAACTATAATTTGCTACAAACCAGCGATTCGTTGACCCATTCCGCCGAATCCAAAGCTACCGCCTTTCTGACCAGTCTAAATATGGTCTCCAAATCATAAGACAAGGCGTAATCATTTATCTTCTTGCATAGTGTTTGTATGAACCAAGAACCGCGCTCCGGATGCCTACAAAAAGAAATCTTTATTTCAGTAACATTGTGTATAATTTTAACATAACATGCAAAAATTAGATTACGAATATTCCGAAACTTGCTGGCGCAGCAACAAAATAATTGCTTTAGAGCATCAACAATCCCGAGCATAATAAAAGTGCGGGTTTTCGCGGGTGGTAGGACCTTGTGCAAGTAGGTATATATAAAGTAGGGAGGAAAACAAGCAAGTAGGTCACCTGATAGTAAGTGATCACCACCGACTATAGACATTTGCAACATCAAGGAGATTGCAGATGCGTTGCCAACCCAGAGGACTAAGATGGAAATCTTTTTGTGCCAGTAATTGCACCGGCTTTCTTGCTCGCTACGCCGGAACACAAGAGTGCAAGCACTGCTGCTTAGCGACAAGATTAGCGAGCAAGACGGTGGTAGCTATCCGGACAGACCTTGCACAAGGCCCTACCACCCGCGATAGAAGTTTAGTTAGACGCCCCATTGGATTTAGTAGCAATGTCATAGGTTTAAGTCCACGCGGGCAAACCCGCGGGGAAAGATATAAGAAAAAAAAATGTACGAGTATAGGAAGCGCAGACAGGCAGACGGTCCACTTGATGGAAGGTGAATACTGCCGCCTGTGGGACAACTGGAGCATTTCCAATACCAGAGATCTTAGTATAAGAGTTCTGTCACAAAAAAAGTCTCGAACCCGGACTTAAGAGGAAACACAAGGGCCGTTTTTCCATACAAACGTCGTCCCCTGTTTCCTCTCTGGATAATGCCAGTAGAGCAATATTTTTTTTCCAAAAAATCGATGGCCACTTTTATGCATATCCCTATGTTTTCCTTTTTTTAATAAATTAATTATTAAAAGAGATATGGACATTCAAAAACCTAAAAAATTGGCCAGATTTTCGGCTGCGTTCATACATTCAGAAAACAAATTTTACTAGATTATATAAAAAAAGAAAAACATAGGAACACTGCCAAAGCCTTTCTTTAATTTTTAATGAAAAAAGTAGTTAAATCGGTTAAGTTTTGGAGAAGGAATCAGGGGTCTACGAATCGTTGATTTTGTGTACTTTTAATAGGTATTTTCAGTCCAAGCTGCGGCTGTCTCTATTGCACTCTGCGGGGGGAGGCTTGATAGATGGAGGCAGCAATAGATTTTACAAATACCTATTTTTCAATTCTCTAGACCTTGGTGTTTCCTCTTAACTTCTAAATTGCTATGGAAACATTTTGTTGCCAATACGCGCCCCAAGAGGCGCAGTCTTTGCTTCTATAGTAATTTAGAAGTTACGCTAACGCGTTCGAGGCGAATATTGTTACAAAAACTTACAGACGCTAAGACGGCTAGCATACGCTGCAAATAATGCCCAGAATGTTTGTGGTTTGTTGTACATACCTTACGGAGGCTCTGCCGACGTATGCGCTGTGGAATACGATTCTATCAGCGTCCATTGGCAGGTGGTAGTCTTCTCTCTCTTCTCCGTGATCCAGTTGGTGCATGGGCCCCTGGGGTTGGACCCCAGTGCTCACTCTTGGTGACGGCTGGGCGCCACGACAGGCCTGCCCAAATAAACCATATACGTACATATAGTATGGCGTCGTTCATTAATCACGTGATTTTTTTTTGCATTTTTTAATCCCTCTTCCCCCCTGGTAATACGTGATCAGGTTTAACACTAACCCTATAAGGTTTATGGTGTGTCAGCGCAAAAGTGCTGTAAGCGGTGCTTAAAAGAATCGGTTTGGTCGATACCTAAGGTCGTTTCTTTGTAGACGTCCATACAATAAATAAAAAATAATTTAAATTCAACAAACTGGAACAAATTACCTTGCTTCTCCGCGTAAGCTTCAGCTCAGCTTCTACACGAAACAACATAATACGTCACACAGGCTCAACTATAAACCACTATCACTAAACACTAAAACTAGATGATCTACGCGTGTTTCGCCTCTATACGAAGCATCATCCGGATTAATAAAAAATATGTATTGCACAGACGCAGCTATCTTGTATGTGCACAACACTGGTTTCGCGGAGTAGCAAGTTAATTTGTTCCAGTTGATTGATATGGACCTCCGCAAAGTAACGCCTGAATCTATTAAATATTTTTTTTATGAAATAGGAAGGTAAATAAGCAACTGGGACACGATGGTAAGTGATCACCAGCGCCTATAGACACCCGCAACACTAAGGAGGTTGCAGATGCGTTGCCAACCCAGAGGGCTAAGATGGAATGCCTCTTATGCCAGTAATTGCCTCTTCTGTCTTGCTCTTCACGCCGGAACACAACAGTGCAAGCACTGCTGCTTAGCGGCAGGATTAGCGAGCAAGATGGTGGTAGCGATCCGGACGGACCTTGCACAAGATCCTTCCACCCTCAAGATATTTAAATTAAGTTAAAAAAATAACCTGTATTATGAAAATGATGGGTTTTGCCGCTAACGTCCGGTTCTTTGAGGCATCGAAGTGCTCAAAGATTTCGTATTCGTTGTAGCGTCGGTCGTACGCCTCGAGGTAGCCTGGCTTGTCGTTGCCGTGCGTCATTATGGCAACGCAGACGCATCCGTAACGGGAGAAGTCAGTTGTAAGGGCAACTGAAATAAGTATAAAGATTTACAATAGTAAGCCTTAGCACAGAATAAACAATAGTACAGAAACTTCTACGACCGCGATTAAACGAATTTCAACTTTATTAACACGCACGAAAAGTTCGTATTACTTCATACACCATGTGCCAGGCGGCGCGAGTCAAAATGAACACTTCGCCCGCGCCCGCCTTCCCCCCGCTACTCCCGGCGACACGCTAGGGTTGCGGTGGCATTAATTTTCAATTACACTGACACGGCGGGGGTGAGCGAGCGAGCGCGCGGCAAGCCGACAGCCTACTGCGGTTTGCCTATGCCATAGCCAAGGCGGTCGAGCGTACCTACAGCGCGGAGTGGAACCCCTCTAGCCTTAGTACACAAACGTTTATCTCGGACATAGGCATCCGTCCCTCTCACACACACCCGGTGGTTAGACAGGGATGCTTTATGTCAGCGAGGAGAGCTGACGTGCAAGATTTCTGGTTGATGCCAATGAAAAAATATTTTACTAGAATAGATTCTTTTACAAGTTAATTTCTGCCAGCTCTGTGGCACATGGAATGATTGGCTAGGAAGAAGCACTGCAAGAAACTAGCGATATAAAGTTTCTTTTATGTTATGGGTAGTGAATTGATAAAAAAAATTGGGACATAAACCTGAAATGTTCAAACAACACAATAAATAACGAAATTTACGTACAATGTTTGACCTTATCTATCAGCTGTCGCTTCTCAAGATTATCGTATGTATTTCCTTTAAACTTGAACCTCGTTAACGTACTCCTCAGGAACTTTTCGTCTTCCCCTGTCCCTGGTCTGGAAGGTCCATCGAAGAAAACGTCGTGATTGAATATAATCATACAATTTTCTTGAAACTTATCTAATTCGTATGTTTCTGCATATTTACTCGGCAAGTGGGGAGAAGTCGACGTTTGACGTTGCCAAGGATAATCTCTTAGTTTCAAGGAGGAAATTAGTGATGTTGCTGGAAATTGCCTATGTATGTAGATTGGGGGAGTAGATGGTATTGTAGGTAATGGTGCTGCACTGGTGGTTGTTGGCACTTCGACGGCCGGGGACTTAGGTGGTAAGAGATTCGACGCATGATTATAGACGTTTACATCCAAGCTTTCTTCAACTACAATCTTCAACTCCTTCGAGGGTTTGATTTCAATTTTATCTGACATCTTTGTTTAGTTATCTAATCAAACGTTATTGAATTAAAACAGTAGAGCATTACAACAGCCGACAGGGTTAGGTCTATTGTCAGCGCCACAGTCCTTTTCATCTGTAAAGCAGAAAATTTATATGTGACAATAGTCGAATTCCACCTATTCCACAGAATAAATAATAGTACTAGCGTAGAGAAACTTCACTTTTTCGACCGGATTAAACGAATTCCAAGTTTATTGACACGCATATAAAGTTCGTATTATTTCATACACATTCTCCAGGCGGCTCGCGTTAAAGGGGCCGCGCCGCCCGCGTCCGCCTTCCCCCCGCAACGTTAGGGTTGCGTTGCATTCGTTTTCATTACTTGACACAGCGAGAGGGAGCGAGCGATGTAGGTAAGCAATGAAAATACACAGACATAATATAGATAGTAGGTGCAAAGGAGAATTTGTTCCTTCAACGGATCTCTTCCAACAAATGCTTGAGAAGAATGAGTAAAATTGAAAGCGATTGAAACAATGTTCTACACCGAAGGAGTACGTTGATAATACGTAAATGCGTCAAAATAGTTATAAGTCTTCGCGCTTTTTACGCCAGTACTGGCATTATCAAAACCACGTCCCTAATGGGCCTGATAACTAAAATGTGTCTGTTACCAAAATAGAAAGAAATTGTCAAAAGAACAATATTGTATTTTTAGTTTTTATCCACGATCATTATTTGTTGAAATAACGCGAATGGAAAACGATGCAACGCAAGTCCCACAAAACGCTACATTAAAATGGCGACAGAGGTATGACGTCACGCATCACGCAAATATATAATTTTGCTAATGTATGGAGTGTGCAACTATACCACGTTTATATGAATAACAGGAGCGTATAATACGTTTATCCCGAAAATAAAAATGCAGTTGTATTTTTTATCAGGGTTCTAATAACTAATAAATAATTGGAAACAAAAAAAATGATTTTTTTTTTCTTAGTTTCGTACTTTTTAAATTGCTATAGCCCCATATAATATATAATTTTTTTCAATTTATTTTTGTGAATATATTTGATAAATGACGATCTACAACAAGTTATTTACCCAATTCTATTAAAATTGTTGTCTGTGATGATTTTGAGGCAGCTTAATGTACGTAGCGTTAGCGTTAAGGTCTCAAAATACGCCAACGCTATTTGGGGTTACTTAGGAAGCTAATTACTTTGTAATGAAAAAAATGTCCAAGCGCTTTGCTAGAGTCATCCAAAGCGAGCCAACGCCCATTCAGGATTGCGATTTTTGAATTTCACCGGGTGACTAAAGCTCACTGAAATGGCGGTTTTCCTAGAGATTCGGCCACTTTGGTGACCATTAGTCACCCTGTAAGATTCAAAAATCTCCTCCCAGATGACAAAAACTCACCAAAATGGCGGGATCTTTATGAAAAATAGCCATTTTGGTGAGCTTTAGTCACCGGGTGAGACTGAAAAATTGCACTCCATGGAAGGATGTCCTGTCACGTTCCGTTAGGGCGATTGTGCACCTCAAAGAATTCCACTGTCCGGCAGTCCGGTTTTTTCCGTCCGCTATGGCACGCTATAAATTCGTATACTAGTTTATGCGCTATACGTTATTTTACCGTCTGACATTTTACTTTTCCGTTGTAGTGGACATTCGCCCTTCCGATTCCGATCCGTAATTTTCCGGTGGAAAAACGGCCTAGTACAAAACTTGCGGTTCACTCTTATTTGCAAAGTACCTAATCAGAATTTTAACCTAACATATTGGGCTTTATACGATGGTATTTATTTAAAAAATACCTGAAAGGTTTACGGTTTTAGAAAAAGTGGCTTTCAGGCAAAAGAATTTTATGGCAATTGAAACTCGGGCAAACGATATGATGCGAAAATTTACCTTCATTCGTTTAAATTAAAAGATTTGTAAGTACTTACGTGTGTGTGCAGTACGCCGGTATAGTTCGAGTGGCTTATCATCTATCTATCACTGAACCATTTTGTTATCAAACGAACGATACAACACAACGGCAAGTTTTTTTTTTTACTGTGGTATTATTAATGTATTACCAATAGTTGTATTTTTTTATCAAATAACATTAGAACCTACTAATTAAAAAAAAATTACGTGCCTAATCGGAAATTTCGGAATCTCATGATAAAAAAGAATATCTTCTGCATATAAATCTTAGATGAATAAATGAGAGAAATTATCGTCAACGTTGCGTATCGATACTAAAAATCTATGTTAGTATTTGCTATTTAGTCAATAGATAGCATCTAGGCAGGGCGTCTTTACCCTACTGGAGGCATTAGAATGCGATTGTTGAATCTCACCATGTGACTAAAGCTCACCAAAATGGCCGTTTTTCATAGAGATTCATCCATTTTGGTGAGTTTTAGTCACAAAAATTGCACTCCTGCTAGTAGCACGCTAGCGTTTATATCAAACATAAATGTTGGAGTTTTAAATAAGAACGCAGTCTTAGTTTGTAACTTTTTAATTATATGACAGCTGTCAACCTTTCTGTTCGATTCCCTCTAATGTTGTAAACGGTGTGATGCCTCCAATAAAATTGTGTTTACTATTAAAATACAGAGTTTCACTGGCCTCTGATCTACATATATTCAACAGCAGAGCGTGGTTGATCAGAATTAATAAAGGCCACGTCGGGGAACGCGTGTAACTTCCCAAAGTTGAACGACAATGTTTCGTTTTCGAACTGGAAATTTCGAGTAAAAATTTTGCTTGAAGAAAGGGCGTTGGCTCATATTTTGGAAAAGGAAAAGATCACCGAGAAAGAAGATATATCAAATGACGCAAAAGCGAGGTCCATAATAGTTCAGTGCCTGACTGATCGATACCTTGATTTGGTAAAAAAGTGCACGACGGCGGCGGCAATGATAAAAGCCATGGAAGCTGTATTTGAAAGAAAAAGCGTATTTAATAAATTATATTTGCGAAAAAGGTTACTCTCCATGCGATGTGGAACAGAACAAGGCCTCCAGGATCACTTTTTGAAATTCGACAGCTTAATAGCGGAGCTCGACGCAGCCGGGTCATCTGTGATGGATGACAGTGATAAACTCACTCACTTGTTCTTAACTTTACCTGATGAATACAACACTGTAATAACTACATTAGAAACTATGAGCATAGACAAGGACCTTACTGTGGAATTTGTGAAGTCGAGACTGTTGGATGCCGAATTAAAAATTAAACAAAAAGGTACTACCGAAGTAGAAAGCAGTTTCCTGGCCTGTTTTAAATGTGGCAAAGAAGGCCACATGGCGTATCGGTGTGACAAGAAGTCTGAAAGAGGCAGAGGACATTATCCTCATAATAGAAGTAGAGGTCGAAGCAGAGGACGTGGATATTTTAGAAGAAGGGGTCAAGTACATGCAGCAGAAGGAGAAAATATGAATAATGAAGAAATGTTTGTGGCTCTGAGTACGGAGGAAATGCCGGAACCTGGGGAGTCAGAGATATGTTCGTAGTGGACTCGGGAGCAACTCACAACTTTATACAAGAGAAGTATGAAGCATTCATGACCGACGTAGTAGACCTGAAACAAAATATCCATATTAAAATAGCTAATGGAGAAACATTGATTGCAAAAAGGAAAGGACTATTGAGAACATTTTACAAAAATAAGCCAGTGAGTATTGAGGGTTTGATTGTAAGAGGAATTGCACATAACCTCCTATCCGTCAATGAGCTAATGAATAAAGGCAAAAGGGTAATATTTAAAAATGGAGAACTGATTATTAAAGCGGAAAAAGCAGTATATTATGGAAAAAGAAATGGAAAACTATATACATTGAAATTTAGCTTGAATAATGAAGAATATGCATGTCATTACATAAAAAAGGAAAACGAAATGGACCTATGGCACAGAAGGTTGGGTCATCTGAATAGAAAAGGAATGCAAGAATTAAACCTACCTACTAGTGACAAGCTGTGTGATACATGCATGAAAAATAAAAGTACAAGGTTACCTTTTCAGTCGATAACGAAGTCACAATCTAAGGAAGTTGGCGACCTCATTCATTCAGATGTTGCTGGGCCCATGAAAGTGTCAACTAAAGAAGGTCACAGGTATTATCAAACAATATTGGATGACTACTCACACTTCACACAAACTTACCTGCTTGTGAACAAATCAGAAGCTGCAGATAACCTAAAAAGGTACATAAGTGAAATTGAAACAGAAAAAGGTGTGAAAATAAAGAGAATCCGTTGTGATAATGGAGGTGAGTACTCATCAAACATTTAAAAAAAATTCTGTGTAGACAAAGGAATAAAATTAGAATATAAGGTATATTCTAATTTTATTCCTTTGTCTACACAGACCTTATAGTCCGCAAATGAACGGGAAAAGTGAACGCCTAAACCGCACCATTTATGAAAAAGCAAGAGCAATTATAAATGAAGCCAATCTCCCAAGGCATCTGTGGGGACATGCTGTCCTAACAGCTACATTCTTAATCAACCGTCATCCCTCAAGAATAATTAATTTTCAAATACCTGCATTACTGTTCAACAGAGAACTGATGCTTAATAAATTGAAGCCATTTGGATGTAAAGGATGGATGGTAATAATGCCAAGAAAAGATAAACTAGACCCCAGAGCCAGAGAGGTGAGAATGATTGGATATGCAAGGACAGGTTATAAGGTATGGGATCCTGAAACAGATAATATTACAATTACAAGAGACATTAGGTTTGATGAAAGTGACTACATATACTTACCAGAAAATAACAAATCACAAGAAGAACACTACCACTTTGAAGAAACAGAAAAGGAGGAGAAAGGACAGGAAAGGACAGAAAAGGAAAAAGAAATGAAAAGTAATGAAGAAGATAAATTATCGGGCGAAAAAGAAGAAGAAAAAAGACAGCCACAGGAAAGCACTAATACAACAAGAAGTGGAAGACAAATAGTCGCGCCTAAACATTTAAGTGAATATGAATTACATGAAACCTACTGTCTTATAAGCACAAACGAAGAAGATCCTAAAGAATATAGCGAAGCAATGAATAATGGATGGGAAGAAGCTATTAAAGCAGAAGTGGACGCATTAAAGAAAATGAATACATGGACTGAAACAGAATATCCAGAAAATGCAAAGGTTATAGACACAAAATGGGTATTTAAAACCAAAGAAAATGGACTAAAGAAGGCAAGATTAGTAGTGAAAGGATTTCAGCTTAAAGAAGACTTTGATTTTGGTAAAAATTATGCACCAGTGGCAAGAACATCTACTGTACGCACTCTTCTAGCACATGCAGTACAAAAGAATTGGAACATTAGACAGCTTGATGTGCCAACAGCTTTTCTAAATGGAATACTTGAGTCTGACATTTATATTAAACCCCCAGAAGGTGTAAAAGTTGAGAAAAATCAAGCTCTAAAACTAAACAGAGGTTTATATGGATTAAGAGAAAGCCCAAAAGTCTGGAATGAAAGATTTAACAGCTTTGCTGAAGAAAAAGGATTTATTAGATCTAAGCATGATTTTTTTGTGTTCGTGTAGGGACACAGGATTGCTTAGCTTGCGATATGAGTAACATGCGCCCGCTTAGCAATCCAGAACGCCAGTAGTCTCTCGCCGCTCGTATCAGCAACATGTAAAATACAAGTGAAATAAATGGAGTTTACTGGAAGAATGCCTTTAATGAAGCACCCAGACGAAGACCCCTAAATTGGTGACCCCTGACAACTGAGCACTGGTTGTGCACGGAGTATGCGACGATTTTGGCGAGTGACTACTCCCTCCTAGCAAGGCCACGTGGAAGTTCGTGCCACGTGTTGCTCTAGGAGGCCTGCAGAACATGGCTCAAGTAGCGTGCCGGGCCAGGCGGCGGGCAACGAGGACCGCAAGGATCGGCTCCGGGACCAGCTCCAATCACGCGCTTCACGGGGCTGCCGCAGAAGAAACGGATACCCCAGCAGATAAGCGGATGCAGGAGCTGCCGTGACCTGGTTTGGCTCAATATCCTCCATAGGCGTCGGGGAGCATGCCACAACCTGAGTTCGACCCTACACCGGGAGGCGGGATGAGAAGCCAAGTCCGGATCACCACGTCATGAGTGCAGTGTTTTGTGTTTGTGTAGTGTTAGCAATAGTCTCACAGTTTTTTTTTCTTTTCTTTTTGTGTTTTAGTCAATTAACGGTTAGTAAAATTTTATCAAGTGTGGTTACATACGTACTCAAGGACTTCTGAGTATCGAGGTAGTCGCTAACGCTGACACGGCACTCGCTGGATGCTATCGCGTAGCCGTGTGCAGTTGTTGCCACGCTTGATATGATTTGCTAAAATGACTCTTAAAGTCAGTGTAGCAATAGCTACATATATCTAGTTGTGTAATTTGAAACCTCGACACTTTAGGTAGCAGTTTGCACACTGCGAACTGAGGTATCGAGCGTATATTTGTTTTAGTTTTTACAGTGATATCGAATAGCAAGAATTTTGTCGTCGACGCGCTGCCGTGAGATGTAGATGGCCCATGCCTACACGCTGTTGCAGGTTGTCGAATAACAAATTATGCCGTCGATACACTGTCTCCTGCGTAGGTAACACGATAGTTTTTATGCAAGCGAGAGCAGTTAAGCTGACTAAAGCTGAATGCACTCTGCTTGCGATGCGATAGGGAGCGATGTCGCTTTGTTATACTCCCGGAATAATGCATCGGACACTTAAGTTACCTTTCGCGATGATTTTTTTTTGTACTGCTATTTTTTTGTTTACTTTCTTTTCTATTATTTGTGTTATTGTTTTACTGTGTTTTGTCCTAATTTTTTTTGTAAGGGGGGGGCTACTGTAGGGACACAGGATTGCTTAGCTTGCGATATGAGTAACATGCGCCCGCTTAGCAATCCAGAACGCCAGTAGTCTCTCGCCGCTCGTATCAGCAACATGTAAAATACAAGTGAAATAAATGGAGTTTACTGGAAGAATGCCTTTAATGAAGCACCCAGACGAAGACCCCTAAACATAGGAGAAAAGATTGATGTATGGATGCTTATCTATGTTGATGACATCATTTTAACTGGCAAAGAAGAAAATATACAAAAGATTGTACATAACCTAAAGGCAGAATTTCAAGTTAAAGATTTTGGATTTCCTAAATTGTTTCTGGGAATGGAAATAGACAAACAAGGAGATGGACTGAAAATTACACAAAAAAGACAAATAAATAACATGCTTATAAAATTTAATATGGCAGACTGTAACCCTGCATCCACACCACTAACGAAAGGCTTTCAACATGAAGAATCTGAGGAACTCGACAATGATGTACCTTATCGTCAACTCATTGGCACCCTCATGTATGTCGCAACAGTTCCGCGCCCAGACATATCGTTTGCGACATCTTATTTAAGTCAATACCTAGATCGACCGACAAAGAGTCTATGGACACAAGGAAAAAGAGTATTGCGTTACTTAAAAGGTACCCAAAATGAAGGTCTGTTCTACAAGATTTCTGATCTATTAGCTATAGAAACTTATTCAGATGCCGACTGGGCAGGATGCCACACAGATCGAAAGAGTGTGTCTGGATCTGTGACACTATATAATGGATGTCCAGTGGCCTGGTTCTCAAGAAAACAAGCCTGTGTAGCCTTGTCAACAGTAGAAGCAGAATATGTGGCCGGTGCAACTAGTGCTTGTGATCTGTTATACATAAAAGGACTATATGATGATTTTCATGGACATGACAGTGAAATATTGTGCATACTATACATGGACAACAAAGGAGCTATTCAAATGGCTAAGTCATTTGAAAATAGCAAGCGTGCTAAGCACATAGATATTAAGTATCATTTCTTAAAAGATTTTGTAAAGAAGAAACTGTGTCATATAGAATATGTTCCTACAGAACATAATATTGCAGATGTTTGTACTAAAGCTTTGTCTAATGAAAAGCTCTTTATTATAAAGTGTAAATTAAATATTAATTGTTAAGTTGTAGACTACAAAGTTTATTCATTGATTGATAATTGTATTACTTTCAAAGTGTGTTCCTATTCTACTTAGATATTCTTATGTAGAGAATTCAATCTAAAAGATATTCATTCGAGGGGGGGTGTTGGAGTTTTAAATAAGAACGCAGTCTTAGTTTGTAACTTTTTAATTATATGACAGCTGTCAACCTTTCTGTTCGATTCCCTCTAGTTGTAAACGGTGTGATGCCTCCAATAAAATTGTGTTTACTATTAAAATACAGAGTTTCACTGGCCTCTGATCTACATATATTCAACAATAAACGCATCTGTCCCTCTCGCACACGCACAGAAAGACAGAAAGGGATATACTTTGTCAGTGAAAAAAACTAGCCATTGTTTTGACCTGGGCATTTAGGATAATAGGGCCCCATGATTATAGAAGACTATTTTTGTAGGTAGATAATCTGGCAGGAACTACGGGGCCCCATGGACCGCGGGGCCCCAGGAAAGTGCCCTGGGCCCAATGGAAAAGAAGGGCTTGGTTCTAGGAAAAATCCGTGATCAAAATTAAGGGTCTACAGATGACATAATTTGGTGAATATTATGGTATGAGTGATATGTTTTTTGCAAAATACTTTAAAAACTTACATACATACATAGGTACATTGAATGAATACAAGGATGGTCGTTAATATGTAGCTTATGCGGACAAAGTCACTGGGAAAAGCTAGTAATTATCTACAAAGTAATATGTGTAATAGCGGATTTACACAATCGCGTATTCGTGGAAATATAATCGAGCGAGCGAAAGAGATGCAAGCCAGTAAATGATATAGTGCATCTCATTCCCTCAAGCGAATATTTTAACGAATTTGCGTTTCTGAAAACCCGCTTTAAGATGTATTGGAACTCGGAAAACAGTGATTCGGGCTTATGATTGGAGACTTTAGAACGGATCATGAACGGATCTTTTGACGCCTAATTTATTGCCATAGCAAAACATCGTCCACGTAAAAAGCTATTAGCTTTTTAGAAATAGCCATTATTGTAATCGAAATTATTTTATTTTTAATTTTTTTTCCATTTTTCTTTTTGTATTTTTTTTACATTCAAATTAAATTTAAAATGCTATATAATGAATAACAACACAAAGAAAAATTAGGGTAATGGCAGGGTTCGAACCTGCAACATCCGCATTCCGAGCCTTGCGTATTCCAGTTTCCGCCACATTACCGCTAAAACCCCTGCCATTACGCTTTTTTTCTTTGTGTTGTCATTCATTATATAGCATTTTTTTTTTTTAGAAATAGCCATGTTAGGGGCAACTGCTCTACCAGTGGACAGCTGAGCCTTTGGACACTAGTCAGGCCAACTGTCCTGTATTTTTTTTTATACAACATAGGATGGCAAACAAGCAAGTGGGTCACCTGATGGTAAGTGATCACCACCGCCTATAGACACCTGCAGCAACAAAGAGAGTGCAGATGCGTTGCCAACCTAGAGGGCTAAGATGGAATACCTCTTGTGCCAGTAATTACACCGGCTGTCTTGCTCTCCACGCCGGAACACAACAGTGCAAGCGCTGCTGCTTAGCGGCAGGATTAGCGAGCAAGATGGTGGTAGCGATCCGGACGGACCTTGCACAAGGTCCTACCACCCGCAAGGATTTAACAGGATGTCCCGTTTTTCAGCTGTCGTTTTGGCCGTGTCGTGTATTTTAATATGGAAAATATAGGACCACACCGTACCATATATACGAGTTATCCCGTATTTTTCCATGAGTGAGTGAGTTAGACTAAATGTCCTGTAAAATGAGCTCACGGGTTTGGCCACCCGAGTGGACACTCTAAATCTTGGAGCTATACTCTCTCATCGTCCGAGCCATCCCCATGTTTCTTGTATCTTTCAGATTTAGAGACTGTCCACATGAAGAGTGAAACCTTATTAATAGACTCAACCAATTGTTTTATCTAATTTTCAACATTTAAACGTACCCTTAAACTAGTCAATTGACTTACAAAAAATATTATATTCATACATTTTCGTTATCACGGAACTGGGGTGCAATTTTTGAATCTCACCAGGTGACTAGAGCTCACCAAAATGGCCGAATATCTATAAAAGGCTATTTTGGCGAGCTTTAGTTACCTGGTGAGATTCAAATGCAATTTTTGAATCTCACCAGGTGACTAAAGCTCACCAAAATGGCCACATTTCTATGAAAAACGGCCATTTTGGCGAGCTTTAGTCACCCAGTGAGATTCAAAAATCTCACTCCTGAGACCTAAAACTGTCGTGAGTCAATACAACTATAAGTCTGTATGTATATAACTGCCGCAGGTAATAGGGCACGGAATTTATAGGTCCCGCACCTGACCTGGAGGTCAGAGATAGGGAGATATGAAAACCTTTACAGGGTCAACTCGCTTTCGATGTCGACCTACATTACGGAATACAAGTCTCACAGTTCCATTCTGAAGCTCCTGACAAAGGTATTATAAGTCTTGGAGGTAGTGTCTGTTTAGTTTACTGTGGCAATTTTACCAGGCGTGCAACTTTGCCTCCGTCTACTACAGTGGCTCTTAAAGTTTTAGAGAAATGGGACCTTTGCCCAAATCTTGATCTTGTCAGGTGGGCCAAAATACTTTTTGATGCCTATAAAAACGTTCCTTGTACATTTTATCGCATAATTTTTACTTATTCTGATATTCTTAAAAAACATTTTATCTTTAAATTCAAAATGGCATACGCATACGCATACCCGAATGATGACTGTTATAGAAATATTTGGGCTCAGAATAAGAAAAAACTGTTGTTTGGTAACGCAGTGGACACTATTTTTGAGGAGTCATAGGGACTGCTGGTAAGGCAGTGGTAATTTGGGTACCAAATGAGACTTTTCTGTAATAAAAAACCCAGGATGGTGGGAAAATTCATTTATAAAAATTTGAGGCCCGGTTAAGAACTAACGTATTACTGGGAAAATATTTCGAGACATCTATAATTTTGTAAAAGTGTTTATACATTTTCATGTTTATTTTAGGCACTCACAAGAATTTTGGCCCAGGTGACCAACAGTTTCTTGGCGATTCAGTGATGCCTATTAAAGTTATTATATAACATAATGCAAATCGTGGACCACTTCTGATGCTTTAAAGGACCACAGGTGGACCGCGGACCACACGTTACTAACCACTGGTCTACTGCAAACCACTGCGACATCGAACTCAATTTATAATACGAATGGTATTATACCTAAATTGAGTATTGTTGTTATGGTATTATTAAATGAATTAAAGACATTATACCGACAGTGGAAATCTCAAATGTCGTATGTGACATTAATAGTAGAGAAGACATTAAAGATCGACCTTCACCCATCAAATAACTAGATGAGAGATATTTTTTATCAAACATAATTTATTAACAAACATGCCTGTGATAACTTGCCTATCGAAAAGTGTTCATAGCTATTTTTAATTAAATTAATTTTAATCACTCTTTTAACCGAATGAACTTCATTTCAATTGATAGTTTTTAACATAAAGAATGTAAAGAATATGTGACGTGAAGAAGAATTATTAGAATCTGAAGACTATGATTTAGCTTCTGATGATTCCGAAAGTGATTATTAAAAATTGTAATAGATAGTTTAATTTAAATTTTCTACGTATTTTATTTGCTTTATAATAATAAATTCATTCGGTTATGAAAAGAGTAAAGGTGATAAAAGAAAATGGATTAAAATTAATTTAGTTAAAAATAGCTATGAACACTTTTCGATAGGCAAGTTTGGCAATGTTTGTTAATAAATACTATTTGTTAAAAAATACGTCTCATCTAGTTATCTGATGGGTGAAGGTCGATCTTCACCGGCTCCTAGACTATAACGGATATGTCCCTTACGACATTTCAGATTTCTCATCATCATCATCATCATCATCTCAGCCACAAGAAGTCCACTGTTGGACATAGGCCTCCTCCATGGATTTCCAAAGTGGCCGGTTGGAAGCAGCAGATTCAGATTCAGATTTCTATTGTCGTTAAATGTTAATGTGAGTATTCTAACATAGTATTTAGGTATGGCAAAGTTGTCAAATTGTATTAGTACTGTACTGTCCACTACTGCCTCACTGCTCCCCGTGTGCAATCAGCTTTAGTCGTGTGGTTTATTTTAAGGCGTTTGCAAAGGGATTAAAATGCGGTGTGCTAAATATAGCACTTACTCAGTCCGCAGCTATGAAGGTGAACTAATATTGTTCAGAATGTATCGGTATTTTTAACGCCTGGATATTGAGTTAGTACTACATTAAGAGGATTCTGTACCCAGCCTCAAATAGCCCCTGTTGAATGCACAAAAGATATGTTTATTTTGTTTTCCGACAGATGTCGCTGTTCGTTTCGCAAACATGCTGACGTTTGTCTGACGCAGATTTTGCTAGATTTTCTCTCTTAGCGTCCAATGTTCGGTCCGACCGAGATCGGTTCAATATGAACACCCTTTGGCAATCTAAGTAACACGCTGCTCGCCCTCTCTCCGGTAAGCTGACAAAGCCGTCTGAGGCTAACAGCACGTCCTTAAAATAAAATTCAATACACAACTAGCAACCATATCGATGCATAGACTTCGGTTACACGCTAATTCTGTACCATTACCATGAGTTTCTAACGAAAATTCGTATTACGTTACTACAGTCGATAGCGGTTAAATACGCTCCCATTTGTCAGTGAAAGAGTTAACCATAGTCGATACGGTATTTTTCGATGATATGTGTGAAATTTGTGACTCATGGTACCAATATTCTACGGCAACAGCTACAAAACGTTAGACACTGACGTTCAGATTTCGATAGGCAATTTACCGTTGGACTCATACTAGCGATCTTTAGTTATCTAAGTGAGCGCTAGAGGCGCTGTGCAATTTCCCATACGAATCGTTTTACGTTGTCGCTAGCGAGTACGGTTACGGTTAGGTGCACCGTACTCATGGTAAGGGTACTGGCGTCAGTTCAGTCCATCATTCCGGTATAGTTCTGACTGATGCCAGAATGATGACAAATGGATTCGGTTGCGATCAGTTCAGACTGACACGAGACCATGTTACACGATAATTCTCTCGTCATTCTGACCAGAATGATGGACTGAACTGACGACAGAATGAGCGTGTAACCGAAGTCATACAAACCTAGTTCTAAGGCATAACAACAGCATTAAGAAAATCACGGTGACAGCTTAAATTTTAAACGATGAAGACTTAAATTTTATCGCCATTTGTATGGAAAGCTCTGGGTACAAATAACCTTAAAAGTTTAGTGGTAATAAATGATTATAACCATTTTTTGTTATTTCACTTTACATAGTAAATTCTGTCAATCGCTCAAAGGATAACTGGAAGAGACCCCTCAAAGGGGTAACTTTGCCTTTTTATATCTATTGTTCATGTGTAATGTCATAAAGTTAAAATTCGAATTTAATACTCCATAACGTTTTTAGTCATAATATTGAATAAGTCGGCCTTGTGTTATGGTATTATTAAATTAGAATATAATTGGAGAGTAAAGTCAGCCCACTGTCATTTCATAGACTTGCGTCAAGCTTCTGTCCTATATGTATAAAATGACAGTTGGCTGTCGTTACTCTCGAATTATATTCTAATCGCGGTTTGATAATATTTACTTGCCAGGAGGGCGATTTTTGAATCTCACCAGGTGACTAAATCTTAGCATGATGGTCGTTTTTCACAAACATTAAGCCATTTTGGTGAGCTTTAGTCACTTGGTGAGATTCAAAAATTATACCCCAAGCTCACCGGCTAACTAAATCTCACCAAGATGGTCGTTTTTCACAAAGATTAGGCCATTTTGGTGAGCTTTAGTCACCTGGTTAGATTAAAAAATGGCTCCCCAGGTATTTTAATTTCCAGCGTTTAAGACAGCTCAGTGTGTCACCTGCCTAATATTCCTCAAACCCATTCAACTCATGCAATCCCAACTTTATGAAATTATGAATGATGTTTGCCAGAGATATCGACCACGTGTAGTTAGGATTGCCGGTTTAATGCGGTAATGCGAAGCTGATAAAAGTTATAGATGTAAGGTAACCGTACTTGCTTGACACGCGAAGAATTATCTTGCCGCTAAGCAGCAGTGCTTGCACTGTTGTGTTCCGGTGTGGAGAGTAAGACAGCCGGTGTAATTACTGGCACAAGAGGTATTCCATCTTAGCCCTCTGGGTTGGTAACGCATCTGCAATCTTCTTGGAGCTTCTTGGGTGTCCATAGGCGGTGGTGATCACTTACCATCAGGTGACCCACTTGCTTGTTTGCCTTCCTATTTCATAAAAAACTTGGCTTTTACCAGTAATTGACGTCATTGTCTCTCGTTTTATTTACTCATATCTCCTCGTCAATTGTCGATCACTGTCAAACACTAGGGCCGGTGCTTTACCTAACCTACATTGTACACGGTTGTATAGTGACCCACTTGTTCCATTATGTAGCGCTAACAGTACAATGCTTATCAAAGTAAAAAAATAATAATATGCATTTATTGTTAATAGAAAAATTTATGAATATGATAAAATATATGATAATAGTATTTTACGCAACTGCTATATAATGAGAGGCCTTAAAACACGAGTGTGGTTTTATGAAACGAGCGTCAGCGAGTTTCATAATAGGATCACACGAGTATTTTAAGGCCTAATTATATACAGTTGCATACATTACTTTATCTACACACATATCATAACTGCAAAAAAACGTAACAGCAAAAAACCAACAAACGTATGACAACTAATGGCGGCCATGTATATTAAAAAGGTACTCTGTGATTCGTTCTATCCGTCAAGACGAACGTTTTTTTAAACCATAGACGAACTAATGAAGACCCTATTGTCATGTCACTCGAGATCAAATTTCGTGCGTTTAAATTAAAAAAACATACTGAGTTGACGTTTCGTATCGATAACTGTTTTAATATCTGTGGATACTAGAATAGAGACCAACTTGAATTTTGACAGCTGTTCCAAATTTAAATTCATAACGTCACGAGCTGTCACGAGATATCGGTAATGTGATGACCAATAAAGAACAGATTTACCTACTACCACAGACAAGAAAATTCTTATAATAACATTGGTTGTAATAATGCTGGTCATTCCCTAGGGTTTTTGAACGCGTTATTTAGCCTTTATGATATGTGTATAGATAAAATATCTTTTTGGCACTACATTTTAGGAAATTAAAATCTTTTATTCCAGACCACAATCAGGCCATATTTTGTTAGTGAAATTGAAACAAAATTTTAAGTTAGGTAGAAAATAAAACGTTACTTATCACATGTCATCACTATTTTTGTGTGCGAGATGCAACAAATTTGGGACTCTAAAAGCTGTTTAGGATATTTTATGTTTCATTTTATCTGTAACAAACATTATGTACTTCGTGTTGTCGCCTACCTACTTAGTTTTAGTTTTAATATCTTGAATTATTTAGCACATTGGTTTTAACTGTAATGCTATAAATTTTTATTTGATTAAATGTTACAAATTAATGTTAGATTAACGTTTTTCGCGCAGGCAAGTTGCGGATTTAAGCTTGTACAAAATTAATTACAGTTTTCATTCCTCTACATTGGCCATATTGATTTATGCTTTAGGAGTAATAATATAATTTTTCTCACCTGTGCGACTGTAGTTCTGAACTGGCGATCCTGTTGCACCGGTCGGCAGGCATCCACGGAGATGCGTGGGCGCCGGTTCTGCACTGAAGTGCCATTCAAACTCATATTTCAAAATTGGAAGTATTTTGAGCGATGATACTGAATTGCATAGATTTCGAATTTAGAATGGTGTATCTGGATTTTTGATCATTGTCATGTTCATAAGAATAGTCAATATTTTGTAACCGAAATCTTTATGTTTACATCCTCTTTACATAGAGTCTAGCGGACGCACGCGACTTCGTTCGCGGATTATGTCCGCCAGGGATAGTGTAGCTTTCTATTAGTGAAAGAATTTTTGAAATCGGTTCCGTAGTTCTATAGATTACCCCCTACATACAAACAAACAAAGTTTAACTCTTTATTATATTAGTGTAGATAAAACAAAGTTGCTATCCACATGTCTGTCCTCATTATCTTCGGCCGCTTACCAACAAACCACGGATTTTGATACGGGTTTCACTGTAAATTATAGTTTTTCTAATACAAGGTTATAATGGATAGATTTTAATATATTCGAATTAAGATTTTGTTAGTTAATTGCACCCTTGCGCATGCGAAGCGGGTCGCTAAAGTTACATAATATAAAGTAAAAAAAAATTGTCTGTCCACCTTTTCTATACTGATATCTTTGGCCCCTCCTTCTAAACCACGCAACGGACTTTTACAAAGCTCTCACTATCATTTAGATATTTTTTTAAAGACAATTCTAATGTATCCACATTTGGTTCTAATGTACCACAGAATAAATAATAGTACAGAAACTTCTCTTTTGCGACCGCGATTAAACGAATTCCAACTTTATTAACACGCACGAAAAGTTCGTATTACTTCATACACAGTGCGCCAGACGGCCCGCCTTCCCCCCGCTATTCCCGGCGACACGCTAGGGTTGCGCGGCATTCGTTGTCAATTGGGATGTTGACTAAAAAATAATAATTAGTCCATCTTTTAGAACGCCAGAAAATAGTAGATACGTATTTTTTCTTTTGCTTCTAAAACTTAAAATAACAAAGTTACAGAGCGGCGAAAGTTCGCGCTACGTCATTATTGCGTAAAATTTTTACGAACGAGTGACGTCACGAACCCCTACTCCTGAATTTGAATGTGCTGTATCTTTGTCAATATTATTCGTATGGACAAATAAAAAAATACGTATCGAGTATTTTTCTATAATCTAACTGACGGACTAATTAGAATCTTGTTGTTTTAACCCAGGAGATATCCCTATTACACTGACACGGCAAAGGCGAGCAAGCGAGCGCGCGGCTAGCCGACCACCTACTGCAATTTGCCTATGCTATAGGCAAGGCGGTCGAGCGTACCTACAGGGCGGAGTGGTACCCCACTGAATGTACGAAGCCAAGTTGGACCGCTAGTTATTTTTAATGGTTAAGAAAGTGTACAAAAACAAATAGTAAGTGCAACGCTCCAATGAATACCGATCTATTCTCAAAGCAAAATTTAAAGTTATTTAATATTACAAACATTTTAACGTAAACAGCGCCTATTCCTGTTAAATTTGCGAGATCTCCATTAGAGTTGTTTGGAATTCCATCGTGTTTCCCCTGGTGAAATGAAGCCAGGTTTTTCCGAACGGATGTTTTCATCTGCAGGGATAAACAAATCGAGTGTTGATTGTTCTGGTTTGATCGTGTGGGATGCCCCGACACCGACGCTGAAAGCTGAAAATGTAACGGTGTAGCGGATAACTACCACCATTTTGCTCGCTAATCCTGCCGCTAAGCCGCAGTGCTTGCATAGTTGTGTTCCGGCGTGGAGAGCAAGACAGCCGGTGCAATTACTGGCACAAGAGGTATTCCATCTTAGCCCTCTGGGTTGGCAACGCATTTGCAATCTCCTTGGGGTTGCGGGTGTTTATGGCGGTGGTAATCACTTACAATCAGGTGACCCACTTGCTTGTTTGCCTTCTTATTTCATAAGAAAAAAGGAAAAGATGACCTCTTTTTTAAAAATGTACATTAGTGTAGTTGTGTGTTTGTACGTAGGGGGTAATCTCTGGAATTACTAAACCGATTCCGAAAATTATTTTACTAATAAAAAACTACACTATCCCTGACATGTTTTTTTTCTAAATATAATTTTTATCGTGTAATATTAAATGTATATAATATTATAATTAACAATATTTAATCCTTTACTCTTTTTCAGTAGGTATGTTAAATATATATAGGCAAATATTTAGCAAAAAAAACTCCGTGTAAAATGTTTGTGCGTAACAACAAAGTTTAATGAAGTGATGATGATCTAAGAGTAAAGTTCGGTGTAAACAAAGACCGCATACCGAGCTGTCAGCAGCTTATTATTTATCACGCGCGTGCGCAGCAAAGGGAACAGTAAATCAATTGAACGATATCAGACAAATTCGAAACACTAACGATTTAGTACAGCTACAATTCGGAATCGGTCCTCCCGCCATCTTTAAAAAGGTACCTACTTAGTATCATAAATTATAGTACTAACGTACAGAAACTTCTTTTTTTCGACCACCATTAAACGAATTCCAACTTTATAATCAGGCACAAAAAGTTCGTATTACTTCATAAACATTCGCCAAGTGGCATGTGTCAAAAGGAAGGCGCCGCCCGCGCCCGCCTTCCACCCGCAATGCCCTGGCGCACCGCTAGGGTTGGGCGGCTTACTGTAATACTATCAACGCGCGACACAGAGTGAGCGGGCGCGCACGCGGTAAGCCGGCAACCTACTGCGATTAACCTATGCCATAGGCCATGCGGCGAGCGCACCTACATTGCGGAGTGGAACCCCCCTGTCATAAGTAAGTATGACTGGTCAAAAACGCATTAAAACCGCCTAAAAACCAGAAGATAAAAGTAACCTATATCTTAACGCATTTTGTAGAATAGAACAAAGTTGCTACCCGTCTCTGCCCATGTCCTAGTCGTATTCTCGGCCGCCTTCTCCTCCTCAACCACGCATCGGATTTTGAACGTGAAGCTGTGTGAAGTGTTATTGTGTGAAGCTGGGGCGGCTCGAAGTTAGGTATAAAATGTTGTTTTATTGCGGTTTTCAGTGTCATTTAGTGAATTATTTTACGGAAGGTTTTTATATACATTACACCCGTAATTAACCCGTTAATTGTACCCATACGAAGTCGGAGCAGGTCGCTAGTGAGACATATCGCTGTTTATAAAAGAAGCAATTCGACACTAGAAATCTGAAATGTCGTAAAGGACATGTCCCTTAATGTCCCTTACGACATTTCAGATTTCCACTATCGAATTGATGTCTATAGGTTGTCGCGGGCTGGTTTCCGCAACTCGACGGCTTGGAAAAGCGCCTATTTTGCGTTAATTGAATTGATGTCTATGGCACGATTCAAACGCGAAGACGGAGTGGCTGTTGGTACGAATTATTATTTAGTCTCTCATTGGAGTTTGTTGATAACTATTGGTACTGTTGGCTGACTAACAATGCGAGGATTGTACGATCCTAAATGGGTCACAGAACAGGAGACGTCAAAAATATAAACTTAGTATACAGGGTGTTAAAGCCGATAATACTTCCAAGGAGCAGATGTTTTTATACTAAAAACTATAGCGATATAGAGTGTGTGTCTTTATTGTACTATCACCGACTCAATCATACGAATATTAATAAGTTGGCTTGCCTGATGGTATCCCAAAGGAGGACATGTCCTCATTTTCTTCAGTTTGTCCTCCTGTCCTCCCTTATCTACTGTCTGCCCTAATTTTGCTATACGTCATTATGTAGGTTTAGTATGAAACTGTAGGTCAGTAAAATAGTTGATTTTTACACAATTTAATTTTGAAAAGGTTAAGCATTTCATATTTGTTTGTTCAAAACGAAAGCTTCGTTCTAAAATTGGTATTTCAGCTAAATATGATATAAAGAGCTAATTTTAAAATACTAGCGGACGCCCGCGACTTCGTTGGCACGGATTTAGTAGCCTATGTCCGTCAGGGATAGTGTAAATACAAACAAACAAACAAAGTTTACCTCTTTATTGTATTATAATGTAAATAAAAATCGTTTAATTGTGAAAGTTCTCCTTTTTCTTCAGAAAATCCTCCTTTTTCAAATTATCACATGGCAACCCTATTAATAGGTCAGTCATGGTAAGGTTGCATAGGCGACTTTATAGTTTGATGAAAAGTTTTTTATTTATTTTCTCAAGTAAGAGTTTAGGTAGAAACGACGTATTTGTTACATACAGGTGTATTTTCGCATAAGTATAATACGAAAATTTAGGCACAAGCAACAAACATCTTCCTTAACACGACCAGACAGCTGAAATAACAATACGAAGAAATAACCATTCAATTGAACAATACCGTTTGGCCGTAAGGGAAAATATTGTTCTGACCTTATTCCGCTTAACATGCGCCTGAGTGGATATTTCTGAAGGACCTCGATGCCAAATCGGGAATTTGGGACAGGAGATTTACCGACAAACAACCTTGGTGTGACTTCGGAAAGATTTAATGGTGTATTAAATTTTATGGCAATTTAAATATTTCGCGTTGAATGAAACACATTTCAAGAGACATAAACAAAACACTCAATTGGCTGATTGAGGTCGTAACCCAAGCCGGTTAAAAATAAACAAACGAACGCGTCCCTTTAAAATTAAAAATGGCGTCACTTTTGAATTTGGAATGAAGTGAAGTGTGAAAATGCATTCCGCGCGTTACGCAAATAGTATTCGCAATTTGGCAACTGAGTGGCAGTCATAAAAGAGTACCTACAGGTAAGTTAGTTTCAGAGCCATTGTTTAGTACTAAACTAGATTTAGCTTTGCCTCCACGTCCGCTCAGTATTTATTACCTTGCCGATATGGTACTCGTAGTATTCTAATAGGGCCCTTAAAAGTTTATGCTCCAATAAATGTTATTGGTTCAACAAAGATTTTCTTAGAATTATTAGTTTGGTGTGAGGCCAATTTTTATTGTCTTTAGCAAGGTTGTTTCTGTCGCGTCAGTATTGACGTAACAAGGACTCGGTTAGATACGTGATATTCAGTGTTTTATTAAATATTTTATTCTACAGGTGTTTGGAAAGTCGCCAAATGGTTACACCAACAACAACAACAACAAATACTCTTTATTGATTCACACAAGTAAACAAAATAAAAGAACACACAAAGGGAAATTTTACACGGGATTCAACAGGCGGTCTTATCGCTAAGCAGCGATCTCTTCCAGACAACCTTTGGAAAGAGATACGGTGAGAAATAGTCAGAGTACAACGGGCAGTGCAAATAAACAAAAGATTTAAACACACTCACAATAAGCATACATAAGATTTTACATAGATAATAATAAATAAATAAAAAGGTATAAACATACATATAAATATAAATATATACATAAAAATATAAACTTACCAACTTATGTCTGCATGCATTTATTACTACTATAGAATAGTATAATTTGAGGTTTTTAAAAAGAGACTCCCTTCAGGGCTTTGTGGTTACAAAAAACATATGTACGTACCTACTTAAGTATACATATGTGAGTCAAGGGATGGTATTTTTTTATTACCTATTCAATTTTTTTTGGAATAGGGTAGCAAACGAAAATCCGTTACGTGGTTTAAAAAAACTAAGCTGCCGAAGATACGACAACATACAGTCAAGGAATTTAATTTCCAACCCACCTAAGCTTCAATATCGTATAGCAAACTGTCACCATAAGAGCTAACTAGAGCAAGACGTTAGTTTGACATATCGACCTTAATGCATTGCGAATGTCAGACGACATTTCAGCGAAATGGGTAGGGAATTAAATTCTTTGACTGTATAGTCGACAAAGTAATTGCTTGACCACTTTTCGACCGTATTACAAAGGGATAAGGTTCAAAAGTGGTCAAGCAATTACTTGGTCGACTATACATTACAAGATATAATACCGACTTTTTATACTATGTAAAGATAATTTTTATAAGTAATTTAATGTTGTATAGTGGATAAAATTTGTATTTTTTATTGAAAAATATATATATGTATACAAATCTGTTTGGCTTTTTATTTTGATTAAATAAAAATAAGGCACTGGCAGAGTTTGAGTAGCATGCTTTCTTTCTTTCTCTCATATATATTAGAAAAGCAAACGAGCAAGTATGATGACAAGTGATCACCACCGCCCATAGACACCCGCAACACCAATGAGGCCGCAGATGAGTTGCCAACTCAGAGGACTAAGATGGAATACTTCTTGTGCCAGTAATTTCACCGGCTGTCTTGCTCTCCACGCCGGAACAACTGCGCAAGCACTGCTGCTAAGCTGTCGGCTTAGCCAGCAAGATGGTAGTAGAGATCTGGGGTGTATTTTTTGAATCTCACCAGGTGACTAGAGCTCACCAAAATGGCCGAATATCTATGAAAAACGGCTATTTTGGTGAGCTTTAGTTACCTGGTGAGATTCAAATTCCATTTTTGAATCTTACCAGGTGACTCAAGCTCACCAAAGTGGTCGCATTTCTATGAAAAACGGCCGTTTTGGCGAGCTTTAGTCACCCGGTGAGATTCAAAAATCGCATTCCCGGGCGGACTTTACACAAGGTCCTACTACCCGCAAATTTCGGGCGTTTCTACTAGCGTTAACGCTAACAGAAGGTTACTTTGTCTAGACACCTGTTACGTCATGTTTTGAGAGCAGTAGGTAACACGAGATTACGTAAACCTCGTAATGATAAAATTCCTTGTTCATGACTGATTGGCTAATTATGCTCGGTGACGTCACGCATTCCTTTTCGGTTGCAATCGGTCAAATTCAAGGTTACGGTGCAAAATGAGATATTTATAATGGTTATGTTATGTATCTATATTATCATTAGGACATTATGTCAAATTCCAACCAACTTTAATTTATCCTTTCTTGCAACTCTGCCTGGCATTTTTTTTATCCAACATAGAAAGGCAAACGAGTAAGTGGGGGTCACCTGGTGGTAAGTGATCACCACCGCCCATAGACACCCGAACACTAAAGGGATTGCAGATGCGCTGCCAACTCAGAGGACTAAGTTGGAATACATCTTGTGCCAGTAATTGCACCGGCTGTCTTGTTCTCCACGCCGGAACACAACAGTGCAAGCACTGCTACTTAGCGGCAGGATTAGCAAGCAAGATGGTGATAGCGATTCGGACGGACCTTGCACAAGGTCCTACCACCCGCAATTTAATACCTGACTGTTAAATCTGGGAATATGGTCAAAGCGTATTGGTAATTAAGAAACAGGAAAAAGATTCTAATTCATTCTAATTTCCTTAAAATTGTCTGTCTGTTTACCCGACTACTGCAAAGCCAAAAGGAAGGGTTATGTTTTTAGCAGTCTATGTATGTACGTTTGTATTTACGTATGTTCCACTGTAGTGCCTAAACGACTGAACCGATTTTGATGAGTGACGTAATTTAGTAGTGGCTACTGAACCCTATGGTAAGCGGGGCCCGACATGCTCTCCTGGTTTCGGGCTTAATTTGTGTTTTGAGGCTTCGAGTCGTTTGACCTCTATAATAAAAAAAAAAGTTAAGCTTAAACTCCCACGTCGTTAACTTTAGGACAGAGAGGACATTGTTAAGAAAATATTTGATAATTCAGTTTTAAAAAGGTTATAACACAATTCCGATAACTCGTTAAGTATCGACTTTATAGTTATAAGAACAAGGGCTAAATGTAAGTTAGCGCTGAGACGAAATAAGTCTATTTGTAACTCCTCTTGTATTTAAGAGCCAATTTCTGGAACAACGGTCTTTAGAATCGCACTATACTTGCCTCTTTCTATGATTTGAGACTAAAGTAAGGTCTCAGATCAGGACCCGAGAATTGGAACGATGCGATCTCACGTGCGAGATTCGTCAAAAGTGACAGATTTCCAAGGGATTTGACAGTTGTTTCCGTGTGAGATGCATCTCGCATAAACCAAGAATAGCCCCGCAGTTTGTATGGGATCTCGTTGTCTTCGATGAAATGTGAGTTTCGAATGGGTCGTTTGCCCTAACCATTAATTTTCCATAACGGATCTTTTAGTGAAGCCGTAAACCTTCAAGTCTTGTTAAAGCAAAGATGCACAAATCGCGGCCAGATGACGATGGTTTAGGCGACAAAACAACTCGTGTGTAATAGGTGTCTTTCATATCTTGGTGACCAATCTACTATTGTGTTCTGCAGCAGAAAAAATATCTAATGAAATCCCTCCAGAACCGCCGGACAGAGGCGGTAAGTTTTTGCGTAGACTTTTAACTTGTTTGTAATTTGTGCGGCCCGCCCCTAGCTGGTCTGTCTTAGAGCCCCTGGTCTCCAATAAGTCTGTGTATCCTAAACAAAACAGTATGAGCACCCGCTCCTGCGCGTTTTAGCGGAAGTTCTCATACTATTTTTCTAAAGGCGTGCACCCGCTCCATGCACCCTCGCGACTTAGCGGAAGCCCTAAGTGATTTCTACATGTAGGACACATTATATTAGGTTAGTTAGGTTTTAGAGTACGACAAAGAAGTGGGCGAAGACGCTACGCAGAAATGCACTTCTTTCCGCCTCTCTACTTCGTCACTTTCAACTTAAGAGCGTGGGTTCCCAAGCTCACAAGAGCCATTAAAGCTGTGTAGTGGCAGTGTAGAGGCAATCACCTCTACTATTATACAACGTATATAGCGCTTGTGTGCTATTTGAGTTACTATTATCTTCCTTAAGTACATAACTACCTAAGTTAGAAAAACAGATAATTATTGGTTGATGGCGACCGTCGGGGGTTCTTGGCACTTTGCGATCGCGACTCCTAGGGCACCAACGCTCTCTTAAGAGAAATGTGAACCCAGCCCCAATAAGCGCTCCCCATACAAACGGCGATAATGTTTTCCACCCTCTAAACCTTAACCTATAGCAATTATTTTTTGGTATGTTGTCATTATGCCTTAGAACTAGGTTTGTATGTTTTGATTTTTTCATATTCTTCATAGATATGATAATATTTGCATTTTACACAAAAGCGTCAATATTTTTGAAATTATTAAGAATATTTAAAAAATAAAAACATACGTACCTAGTTCTAGGGCATAACGATAACATACAAAAAAATGATGGCTGTAGGTTAAGGTTTAGTGGGTGGAAAACGTTATCAATGTTTGTATGGAGAGCGCTGGGTTCACACTTCTCTTAATTTTGGCAAATAATAAAAATATTCTATTCTAAGTATATTTACAGTTAAGGCCTAGTTATCTGGAGCGAGTTCTCGTATGTGAGTTGCATTACATTGCGGGGTACCGAAGTATGATTTGATCGATCGTTAGGTCAAACCCCGCAATGTCGCATATAGGGTTGCCAGATGTCCGGTATTTTCGAGGCCTGTCCGTTAAAAAATAAATTGTCATACCGGACAGAACAATGTCCGGTATTTTGACGAAAGTCGGTACTACTGGTCACAAGAGCCTACAAAAGTAGGCATATGAAATCCCTCAAACGCAAAACTCGCGTGCGCTCCTCGCTTACACCACGCTTATGCGACCAAGCTTACCCTCCTGCCCCTCCCCCTGTTTGGGGTTGTCCGGTATTTTTTCGCGACTCACCTGGCAACTCTACTCGCATACGAGAAATCGCTCCAATGTAACTAGGCCTTTACTTATTTACTTTAGTTAAATAAAACAAATAATTTCCAGTTTAGGACGCAGTCAGTATACGTGATAGACAATTTTATAGCTTCCTTACCTTTCAACTGAAACAGTGATTCATCAACCTATTCATTCATGACAGATTACTCTCAATTCAACAACAATTAATAGAAACTGTCCTGTTGTTGTCGACCGTTCTGACTAACACTGAATCACACCTAAAATGAGACATTACCTTTAAATACAATACGCAATTTGATATTAAACATATGTATATTTCTCGCCGTTTATATCAGGTGTTTTAAGAGCGCCGAGCGCAGTTCAAACGCGGCCGGCGTACCAACCTCACGCTCTGGCGTTCCAAATACGAATTTCGCGCGACGCAACAAGTGACAGTTCGACTTTTTTAATTACTTTTCTAAAAGCTGCCAGTGTTTTTTTGAAAGTGTAAAAAGTTTTGAAGCATGTAGAAAGTATACAGTGTTTCGAAGGACATTCTTGAGGATTAGCATTTCTTTACGTTTGGTCTCTTAACGGGCTGTGTTTTAATAAGTTATAGTGTTTAATACCGCAATGGCGAGCGTGTAAGTACTATTTGCATTTTTATTGTTATGTTTACAGTGAACTTTCTAAAGCAATGAAACAAACTCGTGCTCTGAAAGTTGGTAAAAGCAGCTTTAGAAAGCTTTGTCGTGATGAAAGGACGCGTTTGCTCATTTAATGGAGCACTAAACAGAAACACAAATACTTACTTTAAATAATACAAATAATAATCCTGGAACTTGAATTCAGTATAACTGCCACCCTAAATGTTTTTGGTCTAAAATAGGGACAAAAAAACAAACTTCATACAAAATCATAGTCAAAATAAAGAGTCCAAAGTTTAGCTTACCGTGCAATTTTATCGGCCTATACGTAGACAATTTTTTATTGAATTTATCTATGACATTTTTTAAAAGATAACATGTATAAAATGGGAATAAAATCTCGGAAACCGTTATAAATAACATATACAGCATATGTTTAGTTTGGTAATCTAATCGACAGATAGGCTGTACACTTACTAACTATCAGCAAGATAGCACTATCTATAGAAAAATAAATATACGAATTTATTTTGTATTAGTAATATTAGGTTTACATGTTTACGCGAGCGTTGTTGGCTTAGTGGTTAGGGGGTGGTCGTGAACGCAAGGTACGGAGTTCGATAACCATTTGCGGGTGGAAGGTCCTTCCGGATCGCTAATCTTGCTAAGCAGCAGTGCTTGCACTGCCGTGTTCCGGTGATGAGAGCAAGACAGTCGGTGCAATTACTTGCACAAGAGGTATTCCATCTTAGCCCTCTGCGGCCCTAACATGACAGTCCAGGTTTAGTTTAACCCCTCCCTGTGTCTCTGTCTAACTAGTGTCATAAGAAAGGGACGCAGATAGAGATAAACTAACCTTGGCCAGTCATGTTAGGGCCACTGGGTTGAGAATGCATCTGCAATCCCTTTGGTGTTTGGGTGGTGGTGATCACTTACCATCAGGCGACCCACTTGCTCGTTTGTCTTCCTACGTTTTATAAAAAAATACATTACCTAAGTATTAGCAGTAACTCTAACTGTGAGGGTAAACATCGCGAGGAAACCTGCACATTCACAGAAATAAATGTATACTTTGACCATGATTCTATCGTGCTGGTTTCCTTTCATAGTTGTTACGGAGGTCCGATGGCAGTCGCTTCAATGTCCTGCCAAACCTGGGATTAGGGCCTCCGCTAAGTCACGCAGGTGCACGGAGCGGGTGCACGCCTATTGAACAATAGTATGAGCCCGCCCCCGCACCCGCGCGAGTTAGCGGACGCTCTTATACTGTTTTTCTAGAGGCGTGCACCCGCTCCGTGCGCCCGCGCGACTTAGCGGAGGCTTTTAGGTCATATCGTACCGGAATGCCGCTTGATGTTCAGCCAAGGAAATTAAAACACGTACCACCGTAGAACCCAGTCGAAGAGACATACGCATGACATTTGTATGACATAGCCTGGCGGGTAACGCATCGCCTCATTGCGATAGGGTTCTAAGGTGGTACGTCAATATATTTCCACTACTGTTCTTTCCAGTATCCTCCTGGAGAATTTTAATGTCATAATGTAAACAGACCGACCGTCGTGGAGATCCTTGGGGAAGGCCTATGCCCAGCAGTGGGCGTCTTCCAGCTATGATGATGCTGAATGTAAACTCTGATGCATCAAGGGTTGCCAGGATCTAACCTCGAATAACGGACAGATCAGGCAGTTTAACCGGACATTTGGGTAAAGAGGCCGAACATTATCCTTACGTCGCATCATCATATAACGTGAGGCAGGCGGAACAGGACCGAACACGTGACTGGTCAAATGAAAAGCCTAAAAAAATTCAGACACCGACTAATTTGCCCGGACACGTATTCAAAAGCCTATGTCCGGCTTTATCCGGACAACGCTAGATGCGATAAAAATATATTGTTGATTTATCTCGACGTTGTCTCGTGGTCACGAGTAGACTCACCCACAACATGTTCAAACATGGCCGAAACGTCGAGGTAAATCAACAATATATTTTTATCGCGTTGAACTCCCGATAACGTTATAAATATGAGTGAAAATCGTGAAAGTTAAAAACAGTTTAACGCTAGATGCATCCACGAAACCACCATCCAAATATCGCAATAAATGTTGACGCGTGCGAACCCCGCAGAACCCAGTTCCGGCTGCTTGCAGGCGCCGGCGCCGTCTTAATTAACATTCGTTTAACGAATGCTCATTAACGTGCCACTAATTGACTCGCGAAAATCTTTGCGCCTGACGTCATGAGTAAACATGGATTGTATAGTCGACCAAGTAATTGCTTGACCACTTTTGAACCTTATCCCTCTTGTAATACGGTCGAAAAGCGATCAAGCAATTTTTGGTCGACTATACCCAATGGCTGAAATTGGAAGTAAACTCTATGGTGTAACCTTTTGATCTGCCAAAGGGCGCTATCTGTGATGCTGAATTCACATGGGTGCAGAACAGTAAGGCAGTTGCGGGTGGTAGGACCTTGTGCAAGGTCCGCCCGGATCGCTACCACCATCTTGCTCGCTAATCCTGCCGCTAAGCAGCAGTGCTTGCACTGTTGTGTTCCGGCGTGGAGAGCAAGACAGCCGGTGCAATTACTGGCACAAGAGGTATTCCATCTTAGCCCTCTGGGTTGGCAACGCATCTGCACTCTCTTTGTTGTTGCAGGTGTCTATAGGCGGTGGTGATCACTTACCATCAGGTGACCCACTTGCTTGTTTGCCTTCCTATGTTGTATAAAAAAAAAAAAGTAGTGGATGGCTCAGTACTAACACAATTTGAAGGCGCACGCGGAAACTACCGAAGCTGTTCCAACTGGCTTGTTCACTAAAAATTTTTTGCAATCGAAATTTAAAGACTTCGTTAAAAGAAGAAAAACTATGTTTTTAGATTTTTCTATGATCACTATGTCATGCATTATCGCGAGTAGAAAAACGATGCAACGCAAGCCGAGTGAAAACGCTTGTTGCAAAACGGCCCGGTAATAATATGACGTCACATTTAATACTTTGGCTTCTATACAGCGTGAAATTAAAATTAAGTTTTTTATAAGATAAGGGCGTTTATCTGGCTGCTCTCTTAACAAAACTTGTTTCATTTTTTTATCAGGGTTCTAATGAGTATTATTTGAAACAACGAACTTTAACTTTTTTTTAAATAAAGTTCGTACCTTTGAATCGCTATAGCTCCCATAATATATGTATCAGTAAAATATTTTTTTAACCCATTATATTTTAAAATAACGCTCTAAAACAATTTAATAATTCAGAAGTTAACGCTGCGATCGAGACGTTTTTTTTTGACGGAAAACTTACAAAAAAAGGGCTGAGAAGGCGCTTTTACATCGGGCGCTCTGTTGCACGCGTTGGTGGACGCGCCAGGGCCACGATCATTGTTCTAATAGACTATTCTAGTGTAACTTATATTTCAATGATACATGTAGATCATGACAATGCATTTACAAAGTACCGTTAGCAAAGGAACTTGTGTTAAAGATGTTTTTTATGAAAAAAGAACTCATTCGCATTTATGTTTTAGTGATCCTTCTTACCTATTCTTACATAATTACAGTGTTACTTGTATGCATAGTAACAAGTTTATGCCTTCTGTCAAACAAAACCGAATTAACATAAGAATGGTCCTCCTTGACACGCGAAGAAAAGCGTTGGTAATTCTCTCGAATAACCTCCTTATTGTAGTCGCAACTGTAATATTTCGGTCTGTCAAATAAATGGCTACAATTGTAAAGCTTTGTGCGCTGCAGTACAGTCAAGGAATTTAATTCCCTACCCATTTCGTTGAAATGTCGTCTAACATTTGCAATGCATTAAGGTCGAAATGTCAAACTAACGTCTTGCTCTATAGCTCTTATGGTGACAGTTTGCTATATGATATTGAACCTTAGGTGGGTTGGAAATTAAATTCCTTGACTGTACCTACGTTGCACTGTTTTATATTTCAAACTAGCAAACCCGGCGAACTCCGTTTCGCCACCAGATGGCTTCGTTTTATGTAACATTTTCCAGAATTTTCTTTGCTATAAACCTCACGGAGCCCGAGACCTTTCGAACGAATGCAAAACCGTGGAAATCGGTTCGTGCGTTCTGGAGTTATAGCGTCAAGAAGGAAAACCCGACTTATTTTTATATAGTAAAAAAAAAAAAAGAAGAAGAAGAAAGAAGACTAGCGACCTGTATTACATAAAAACGTTTTGTAAACCAATCTATCAAACTATTTTGCGGGTGGTCCGGATCGCTACCACCATCTTGCTCGCTAATCCTGCCGCTAAGCAGCAGTGCTTGCACTGTTGTGTTCCGGCGTGGAGAGCAAGACAGCCGGTGTAATTACTGGCACAAGAGGTATTCCATCTTAGCCCTCTGGGTTGGCAACGCATCTGCACTCTCTTTGTTATTGCAGGTGTCTATAGGCGGTGGTGATCACTTACCATCAGGTGACCCACTTGTTTGTTTGCCTTCCTATTTCATAAAAAAAACTGTAAGGAGTAAAGTGACGAAACGATGGGGATTGGGGACAGACAGGAATGGACAGCGATTTTGTTTTATACTCTACTAAACCCGGCTCAGCACAGGTATAGTCGACCAAGTAATTGCTTGACCACTTTTGAACCTTATCCCTTTGTGATACGGTTGAAAAGTGGTCAAGAAATTTCTTGGCCGATTATACAATTAGAATATAAAGTACAAAAACCTTTAATAAAAAAATCTCTAAATGACAGTGAAAACCGCATCAAAATCCGTTGCGTGGTTTAGAAGCAGAAAGCGTCCTAACATACACCATATAGTATTTTATGCAACTGTTGCATAATGAGGGGTCTTAAAACACGAGTGTGGTTTTATGAAACGAGCGTCAGCGAGTTTCATAATAAGATCACACGAGTGTTTTAAGACCTAATTATGTACAGTTGCATACATTACTTTATCTACACACATATCATAAGTACTCTATGATGGGTTCAGAAGCCATAGGGCAATGACCTGCATTGCTACTAGCTACTAGTGCTAGGTACCTATTAAATTTCTATAGACTGTACACATTAAAATAATGTAATAAAAAAATAATTTGAACAAATATAGAAACAAATTAGAAAATTTTTCATAATAATATTGGTTGTTATAATGCTGGTCATTGCCTGCGGTTTCTGAACGCATTATAGAGCATTTATGACATATGTGTAGATAAAGAATTTTATGCAACGGATAGCCACTTTACTTTATACTATGTATAATATTAATGCATGATTACAACCAATTTTATTATGAGAACTTTCTTGTTTGTGGTAGTAGGTAAATCTGTACTTTAATGGCCATTACAGTACCGATTTCTGTATCGTTATGAGTTTAAATTTGAAACGGCTGTCAAAATTCAATTCAAGGATCTCTATTCTAGTAGACATAAATAATAAAAAATATTTCTGTATAAAAGCTTTATCCAACAATCAACGATGACGAAAAAGCCGCCTTTCGGCTTCATGAATGTCGTTATACCTCTACTCAAAAGCCTTTTAAAGTAAATAGTTGGATTTCTATAACATGCTTAAATCATTACCAATAATTAATTCTATTTGTCCAATTCCATTCAAAGGATTAACCCATTCCAATCGCCATTCTTAAATCAACAATGTCTAAATAGATCCGATGATGTGATCAATCCATTCAGCCCGTACTGGTATGCTTAATGGCTCATTTACATTTCGAAGAATAAAATAAATATACGACTTTAATAGCCAGATTACGATTTTATGATCTGGTCAGTAAATACACAAATAAGATGGTATATGTACCGTAAATGTGGCAACTTTGAAATAATAATTTGAACTGCTTATATAGCAATTTCTTATGTTGTCGCGACTTGTAGACATTGAAATTAAAAAATGAAACGGTATTTCTCCTGGGTTTTCACTGTTGCTCGTTACTATTCCTTCATTAATTGTTGAAATACAGGTCTACAAACATGGACTTCAGGCAAGAACAGAAGCTGCACTCAGAATTGATATTAGTTTTAGCAGAAATTGGTGCTAAATGTTAGGTACTGCGTCAATTAATTAAGGAACGGTTATGAGCAACGATGAAAACGCCGGAGAATTACTTACATAACGGTTTTATCGCGTGTATTGTAATGAACCTAATTCTTGACGTATCGAGCCATTTCCAGGTCTCATGCTGACGGGCAGACGGGCGGGTCTGTTCGTGAACATGAGACCTTAAGTGAGACCCTTGAAGTTTCGCCATGTCTGACCGTCGGTTTTTTACAAAATAGGAAGGTAAACGAGTAAGTGAGTCACCTTTTGCGGGTGGTAGGACCTTGTGCAAGGTCCGTCCGGATCGCTACCACCATCTTGCTCGCTAATCCTGCCGCTAAGCAGCAGTGCTTGCACTGTTGTGTTCCGGCGTGGAGAGCAAGACAGCCGGTGTAATTACTGGCACAAGAGGTAGTCCATCTTAGCCCTCTAGGTTGGCAACGCATCCTCACTCTCTTTGTTGTTGCAGGTGTCTATAGGCGGTGGTGATCACTTACCATCAGGTGACCCACTTGCTTGTGTGATCCACATTTTAAATACCATTTAAATCCGTCTAGCTGTTTTAGCGTGAAGCAATGACAAAAATTTAGTCACACACAAACTTGCAGATTTATAATGCTCGTGTTACTTAGTATGATTTATTTTTATTTTATTTTTATTTTGTGCAGTGGCACATGTGTCTGCTTCCTGTGCAAGAGGTCCCGGGTTCAAATCCTGGTATGGGCAAATATTTGCGTGACGAACACGAATGTTTGTACCTGAGTCATGAATGTTATTTGTATTTAAGTATGTATTTATATTTATCTATATATAAGTATGTTTATCCGTTGTCTAGTACCCATAACACAAGCTTTGCTTAGCTTGGGACTAGGGCAATTGGTGTAAAATGTCCTAAGATATTTATTTATTTTTATTTATTTTATTGCTAATGAACCTTAGCCAGAACCTCTCGCGAGGACTATGAACTGCAATATTCAGAACTTGAATAAAAAAACCAGCGATCCTTGACCTTGGCAATGCATCTGAAGGTTAGGAACTGCAAGCCGCCCACGCTGGCATTGGTGCGCCCGCGCACTCTAAATACATCACTATATCGATTAGTCTACTGCTGTTTTAGGCTACTTGTTTGTCTTTTTTATTGAGCACAGCTGAACAAAAAAGGAAGGGTAATGATGTTGTACGAATTATTATCTGTCAAAGTAAATTAACACTATGGAATATTGACGTTTACAAATAAAGGTGTTGACGGTACTGGTAAATTCTGTTTTCATGACGGATTGTCTAGTAATTAGTGACCCCTACGAAGCTAGAGTTTTGGGTTCGAATCCAGATTTGGGCAAACATTTTTATGATGAATGATTATTTTTAATGGAGTCATGGATATTTTTTTACATATGTACGAGTATGTTAAAAAATAAATGAATTAGCAAACTTTTGTTAGCATTTTTTTTTAGTTTTTATTGTGTCCACATACTAAGTACTCAATATACCACATTACTGTTCAAAAGATAAAGCTTAGAAGATAGGATAAAATAGACGGACATACAGACATACGGCGCTGACGGCATAAGCTTTCTAAAAGTGTCCTTTTGTCAACGTTTGGATACAGAATTCCTAAAAACAAAATTAGATGATTTAATGATTTAACTTGCCCACTCTGAGTCTAGTAAACCAAAGAGCGTTACATGATTAATGATTCTCTCTCCGATGATGTTACAGCTACAATATAATTAAATTTTAACCCATTAATCACAGAACAATATCATTAAAGTTAAGATAAACGACTGTTATGCATTGTTATGCAACTGAGATTAATTGAACAATAAATAATATACATTAAATAAACACGTTTTTATACCGATATCGATTAGGAATTGTTAAGTTTTTTACAGGCAGAAGTTGGCACATGTATACAAATTCTTTGTAAACATTAATTCAGGTTAATCCCTATCTCGTGCGCCGAAGCATCCCTTTGACGGTAAAACTCTTCATTAATTCTTTTCTTCTCACGTTGTTATTTTATTAATAGATTTGTAAACATTACTTAGGTACCAAGAGAATATAAAAGTAAAATTATGTCTCATTAAAATTTATTACTAAAATAACTTATTATTATCCATCCATACAGTATGCGTAAAAGAATGTAAATTTTTACTTTGTGAACTTGGTTTCGCGAAACAAAATGCGTCTTTGGCGAGAGCAAACAAATCCTCAACCGCCTTGGCCGTAAGCATAAATCTTGATAATATTTGATATTTAAAACATTTTATTTTGATATTTAATACCCCAAACCACTTACCATAACAAACGCGAACCTTATAAATTATAAACTCAAACGTAAAAGGTGTAATCGAAACCGTCGTATTTTAAACGTAACGGCTTGGATCCGATTTAAAATGGCCGCCGTCCATTTCACTAAATCTTTTTAATTCGGTCAAGTGGCGTCCGAATATACGCAGCGCCAATTTCTAATCAGCCAAGTGCGAACATTGAGGTGATAAAAAAATGAGTGCAAGGTGTTGGAGCTCCATCATAGACTCCAAGGTTTATTTTTTAACTTAAAATAATACATTTTTATCAGCGGGGCGATTCTTGGTTTATGCGAGATCGATCTCGTACGAATACAACTGTCAAATCCCTTTGGAATTTGTAATTTTTTGTCGTAGCTCGATTGTGAGATGACACTTGCATGAATAGAGAATTGGGGTTCAGTATTATGATCATTTGGCTCCTATTCGACGCCGTCTAAGTGAGAATTAAGCCGAGCTGAAGCCATAATGCGGTTTGCTAAACATTTTACTTCACCTATTATTCCTGAAATCAAAAAATATCATGATTTAAAAAAAACTGAACATATAATGTCATATTTAAAGAATTTAAAATTACAATTTAAATAATCTGATTCAATTCAAGAAAGAAAAAAGGATATAATTATCAGATAATACAAACATATGTAAATTAAATTTGAGTTGAAATTACATTAAAGATTGGGTTTGTTTTATGGGTTATAACCTTTCTGAAAAGTGTATCATATCCATAGAAAAAATATTTAGGTCAAATAATAGTTATGGCAAACGACATGTAGTTTCGTACTTGTGTTGAGATACCGTATCAAACTTATGCCAACAGTTCGTAGTTTTCTGCTATGTGAAACACAATTTTTAATGTTATACCTTTTTATACCTAATTATATTGTGTTTTCGAAGAGATATAAGTGAAACGTATTGTTAATGATTTAATGTATGTATAGAATCTTAATCAAAATAAAACCTATTTTCGTTTAGCTTCCTGCTTAGTTATATTACGTTTTGTTTCCTAAAATAAGACGGTATAAACTTTTATACCATTGCAATGGTCGTGTTTGCTTTTACGTGCAGTTGAGGTTTAAGAAATACAAATAAAACCTGTTTGGTTATTCCTTTTTGTAACTTTAGTGGAAACTTTTTCAAAGGTAAATTCGATCAATGAATTTGCATGCGTTTGTTATCGATCTTTTTTAGGGTTGCCCAAAAATATGTTAGGTTTATTATCTGATATTGAAATGGAATGAAAAGTGTTCTTTAGAATGTTGTTTTGAGTATTTTAAAGGGTTTTTTACTTTGACTATTAATTTGTATAAACGTTAAATAGAAAAAGACCATTAAAAAACTATCACTATTGATTTATGTCTTTATTTTTCAAAAATACCCAAAAATAAATATTTTTGAAATTGTGCCTCTTTGAACTCGCGTAACGGAAAACGTAATGGTGAAATTATGTGCAAAAGCTAGTTTATATTCTAATCGCGTACAAGACAGCACGTTTTATTTTGCAAACAAAGAAGATTAAAAATTTCGTGAGCCGAATGGTTCATTTTTGAAAGACTTTAACGGCACAGTTTTCTAAAATCAAAATCTTGATACAATTTGTGAAGAACATTAAATTTTTTGTCGTACCTTACCTACATACTTGATATGTTTTTTTTCAATGTCGCGTCAAAACATATATTGTGAGAAAGTGAGTTATAAATGGTAACTCTGATGTTGAGGTTCGTCACAATCAGCCTGAATTTATTTTATTGATTTCTTATTTGACGTACAATTCACATTTAATTTTATTCTTTCTAATTAAATGAAATAATTACGGAACACAGTACGTGTCGCATATAGTTTTACATAACAGGATCCAGGTGACTCGTGACGTCCACCGGCGCCAGCGCATAACGGTTAGCCGAAAAATAAATACAAAAAGTATTCAGCTAAATATAGACTAGTTGCCTACCGGACGAGATAACTGTTACAATTATTTTCCTGTTGATATTTTTGCTTGTTTTTAGATTAAAAGCTTGTATTGATCACCCCTTGGGGAGAAATACGATTTGTTAACATTAAGAGATTATGTTTGTTTGTATGTAAAACTAGCTGCGTAATAAAAAAAAATAGCTAGTTTACATAGAAAGTTCTGTTACTGACTGACTGACAACGCACAGTTTAAATCGCTGAAGATAAGAACATGACATTTAGAAAATGTGTGTATCAGTTTTTGTGCACTAAGAAAGGATTTTTGGAAATTCTACTACGAAAGAGGTCAAAAGGGACGTGAAAATTTGCATGTACCAAGTACAAAATCTACACAAACGAAATCGCGGTCAAAAGCTAGTATAAAGATTTTGACGGCCGGATAGCCTAATGGTTAGTGACCCTGACGAAGCTTGAGGTACCGGGTTCGATTCCCGGGAGGGGAAAATGTTTGTATGATGAATACGAATGTTTGTGCCCGAGCCGTTGATGTTATATGTATTTAAGTTTATATTTATCTATATAAGTATGTATATCCGTTGTCTAGTACCCATAACACAAGCAGATTTAGTTGCTTATTTTGGGACTAAGTAAATTGGTGTTAACTGTCCCAAGATATTTATTTAAAGATAAAATAAAGCACTTTCAACTTTTGTTATTGAAAATGAAATGAAAATGAAAATGAAAATGAAAAATTTATTTTGCAAGTAGGCCGTATAGGCTCTTTTACATGTCTGAATCTACTAGCGCTTCGGAAAATGGAAGATACTACTGAGAAGAAACGCCGCAAGAAACTCAGCAGTTTATTTTTTTTTCCTCTCTTTTCAAAACAGATTACAGTGCAATTTATCACAATAGTACATGGCATACACAAGTTACATAAAAAAAAAAAAAAACAGTAAATAGCACAGCAAGCTTTAAGCATATTGAACGTACTGGCACTAGTTAAGAATGATAAGGAGATGTATAGGGTCCCCAGATCAAAGAAATTAGATAGGGATGTATATGGTCCCTGAAATAATAACAATCAAATACTTAGTCTAAATAATTTAGTATAGTCTCTAAGTAAGTTAATTTGTTTTTTGACCCTTAGAGACTATACTAGTCTCTAAGGGTCAAAAAACAAATTAATTAACTTAATCTATGCTTAGCAGAGGTGTAAAACGCCTCCACGGTCAAACTGTGCAATGTTACTTGGAGATGTATAGTCTCCGCATGTCAAAATAAAATAAGAATAAAAATATTCATGTAAAATAAAAAGAAAATAGTACATAAATATTAAGCTTGTGGATTCAAAATAGGCATAGCTAAATATTAAAAAAAAACACCGATTACTAAGTAAACCGTTTATAGCGACCGACTATTTGAATACATATGAATGACATACTACAAAAGTTTAGAGTGCAATACATAAACATATATGTATTTTTACTAAAACAGGGCGTAACAACGACTTAAAGCCCTGTTTATGCAAATAGTCAGAATAAAAAATATTTTTGCATAAAATTTTGTGTAGTTTATGCAATGATATTATAATGCATGGATGTACAGTTTCATACTAAACTAGCAAACTCGGCGAACTCCGTTTCGCCACCAGATGGCTTTTCTTTTCAAATTTTTCCAGAATTTTCTTTGCTATAAACCTCACGGAGCCCGAGACCTTTCCAACGAATGCAAAACCGTGGAAATCGGTTCGTGCGTTCTGGAGTTATAGCGTCAGGAAGGAAAACCCGACTTATTTTTATATAGTAAAAAAAAAGAGAGAAAAATAGATGACAGCAGAAAAACGGCACGACATATGAATACAGGTTGACGCCAATGTTACAAATGTAAATTATTCGTTTACCATTTATAGTAATTGGATATACAACTTTACGTCTAACTGCATAAAATAATAATTTATTGAGTTTCGTTGCAAATAGGTTTCTTTACAAAATAATAGTATTGACAGCAGCGCCGTCGGTCCGACAGACTGACAGCCCGAGCGATTATCGATTTAGTCTTCTTTTTAGCCTCCTTTGTTACGCCATTTTTTAAACACCGACTAGAAGTCCATATTACTTATAAGTCAGTGAGTGAGGTATTGTTTTAAGTATATTGTATTGCCTTTATCAAAGCGAAGTTGCATCAACTATCGCCTACTTGTTTGAGGCGAGAGCGGAAGTTAAGCGTAATATTTAGTGTCACGTAGGTTTTTTATTACCCAGTATGTCATACTTAACCTTAATCCTAAACACCTTTAGAAATATTTAAAGTGTTAATAATGTCTTTATTTAATGTTTTTATAAATGGCAGCTCTTCTTGTGTAAATTCTTGAGCAAAGCTACTCGTAATGTTTTCGACTGAGACAGTTTAAACATAAAAAAGTTATTACAGAAAAAAAAGTGAAGCGAAAAATTTCTAAAGTTGCGAAATTATCAAATTTATTCATGCCTCTTTTTACCCGACTACGGCACAGATTTTTTTTTCTAATGAAAACCTTGTCTAAGGATAATAAACCGATTTCAAGAGCGGAATAGACTTAAGGATTTATTTAATATTTTTGCAAAAAAAAAAACTATCAGAATGTTAACATGCCGGACATTTTGCCCTAAGGCATTCTCTACCAGCTAACCGTTGGGCATAACAGAATTCTTTCGACATAATTCATAGAATCATAAAATATTATAGATGTTTTTCCAATGACAATGCCACTGTAAAGTACCGTTGGCAAAAATGCTTGTATTCTTTACACTAATTTAATAAAAAGGTACACTTTGTTTGTTTGTTTGTAGGTACGAGTATATAGGGGGTAATCTCTGGAACTACTGAACCGATTTTAAAAATTCTTCCACAGATAGAAAGCTACACTATTCCTGACGGACATAGGCTTCTAATTTCACGGGAACGAAGTCGCGGGCGTCCGCTAGTAAATTATATGTACAGATTATGAACTTTTATAAACTTACTGTGAAGTGTTTTCTTTAAAAACAAAAGACTTGGCTGTACGGCTCAGTCTTCTTTGCCTTGCCTATAGGGATAAAGTGGAAAAAACCTCTTGGAATCAACCAACGTTACCCATTGTTTAGTTTAGAGTATACAGTTTTATGTAGAGACTAAACAACCGAGGAATGCCAAGGTCGCAGCTCGTCTTGCAATCACAGGCCTTATCATCGAATTCCTTCGACGCTACGTGGAATTGGCTCTGTCAATATTTTTGTCTGTCTTCAAGCGGCTCATAGTTCTTCAAAGGCTTAACAACACACAAAACAAACCATCTGCGAGGGAAAACAAGTTAAAATAAATATGAAAACCAAGAAAATGCTTTAAAAGTGTAAACAACAATGCTTACTTAATGAAAATTAATGAGGGGGGAATTCTTATTCCCCGATTAGCTTTTATTCAACAGATAATATGGACTTTTGAAGTAATAATATCTAAAAATAATCGAATCCTATAAATAAGTAGTTTTTATTTTTTATTATGCTGACGTTCCAATCTTAATTTTGTTTTAGTTTTATTGTTTAATGCTTTTTTTTATGTAATTTTAACCGATCTCAATATAAAAACGTGTAATTTGACATTCTATGAAATTTATAATGTCATTTTATATTGAGTTAATAAATAAACTAAACTAAATTAACAAATATAACATTTTGCGGGTGGTTGGACTTGTGCAAGGTCGTCCGGATAGCTACCACCATCTTGCTCGCTAATCTAGCGGCTACGCAGCAGTGCTTGCACTGTTGTGTTCCGATATGGGGAGCAAGACAGCCGGTGAAATTAAAGGCACATGAGGTATTCCATCTTAACCATCTGGGTTGGCAACGCATCTGCAATCTCCTTGGTGTTGCGGGTGTCTATTGGCGGCTGCGATAACTTTCCATCAGGAGACCCACATGCTAGTTTTCCTCCATAAGCTATAGTGGCCGGCAAACATCTTGAGCATAAATCGCACACATTTGTACTAGAAACGGCTACTGCGCAGTCAAGGTCAGTGCTCAAGATGTTTGCTGGGAACTGTAACATGATTATTTCTCACATATTATAATCCCACAGAAGTCAAACAAAGATAACCGGCCGATTTCAAGTAGCATTTGTCATGGTGGTGCGAATTGCTAGAGTAAACAACTCAACGTTATATGAATGTGTTAAACGTTCCGATATGGAAATAAACCCATGTTTTAAGTTAACTTATTTATTAGTGAATGAAAATGCCCATATAGGCTCTTTTACGTGTCTGAATCTACTAGGGCTTCATCGATTTAAGAAGACAATAGATCTGCCTACTTGTTCCGATTGTTACAAGCCTAACGTCACCGCTTTGCGACGGGGTGAAGCAGGTGAAGAGGGGCTTTCAATATTTAGCCATTGGTTCAATTTTGAATCTTATCGTAAGTGAATAAAGTGCTTCTAAGTTTTCTAACTAGCAGCGACACAGGCGTCGGATAGCAGAACTAAAAATATGACGCCAATGTAAAACGTACAAAACGCAGAGCTGTTTACTTGACTATTGGCACATACAGTTTTATTCAGGCTTTCCAACATAGTCTACCAAATAGACTATGGTCGGCTACTCTGCCACTGCGTTGTACACAGTTCTATAGTTTTCTCATTTCGATGCAGCGCTTCGAAAAATAGAAGATTCTGCTGAAAAGAAACGCCGCAAGAAACTCAGCAGGTTTTGTTTTAGTAAGACATAACCCTCTTTTTGACGTAGTTTATAAGTAACTAGTGACCAGCCCCGGCTTCACATGGGTACAATTAGGATATACATAAAAAAAGGATGTAATGTAGGTACATAAAAAAAACTTCTGTAAAAATCTTTAAATGACAGTGAAACCCGCATTAAAAGTAATAGCGCGGTTTAGAAGGAGTAAACGGACGGTGATATGAAGACATACATGAACGATTAGCGACTGTCGAGACATTTGATTGCAATGGCCAAGCTATTAAATATAAGAGATAGAAAATACAAATTATTTAAGACAAGCTCTTAAGCCGCGGCTTCATCCGCTTGATGTTTTTTTCTATACTTTTTTTTAGCTTTACTGTAGTTTAACTTGTGTAATTATTAGAAAACAATACATGAACAGCTTAACCTAATAATTAATACAAAAACTTAATTATATGTACAAATTATTTCCCAAGTCTGTCCCCTGCGGTAAAGTGCCCATAAGGCTGGCTGCATTTCCACGATGGATTGCAATTCCAATGCGTTGCCCAAGAAATGCACCAGCCCTAATGGTCATGTGAAATTTCGATCAATTTTGTTTTAAGCATTCCAAAAAATGTATGCGCGTCTGGGCTCCACGGTCCCAACGTTTCATTTTACGTAATGAAAGCATACTTTAATTTATTCTAGGATATTGATCTATCTGTCTCCAAAATTTTATTTAAATCCGTAGTAAGGCAGTACTAACAAACGACGAGTGAAAGAGAACGTATTTGGCCAAAATGCTTACCGACGCTTTCACTGAAAAAACAGTTTTGTTACACGTAACCAAGTTTTGTTTGCTTACCTATTACACAAAAAAGTGACTACCGAACTATCTGTTAAACCTGACCTAACTCTTGATTTGTAAATAAATCATCAAATGTTCATCAGTAGCAAATAGTTTTGCCAATTTAAACGAACTTTGATTACTATTAACCCAAATCACGAGTCCTTTTTTTCAGTATTGGAGAGCTTTAAACATTGATAAATATCTACGTTCCCAAAATAAAACGTAGCATCGTTTTCACTAGAAACGGATGACCATAAACAAGAATAAAAAACAATGGCATAATAATCCAAAAACGCCAAACAAAACACAAACAAAATTATGCAGAGGCCATAATTCTAGTCACACTCGAATTTCGCCGTTTGAATAGCAACTCTGCGCCCAACGTCCCAAGGCCGGACATCTCTTACCATCTTGACAGTCCAATGACATTTCGACAAAGGTTTTGACTCGAATCACATTATGCTAATTCTTCGATGAAATCCACACACGTGATACCACGTTAGCGGTTTCATTCACAAACGCTTATGTTACTCTAAAGTAGGTCTTGTCGCTTTTGTTTTATGGAATACGTGAGTTTTTGCGTTTGTAATGTGCCATGGTCGATATTTTGTGTGGCGCCATAAATTTTGATCTACAAAGGGCCTTTTACTACTCTATTGATTTATTGCTCACGCGCAGCTTTGTTTTAGCTTTGAAACTTGATGCGCGGTAAAAAATCAGTCCGTGAAGTGAAAGGATTTATGGGTGACATGCTTGATGTTTTGTGTAGATGTATAATGTCACAGTCGACGATAGCTTAGAAAATGTATAGAGCAGTATGTCAACTAGGCCTTACCACAGTTAAACGTTTCCTTCCCCCTGTCCCCCTTGCGCCACCCGCGGCTGCTGCAAGATGAAGCTCGCTTAGATGTCTGCGGCATGTGCGTGTGAGTGCGTCATTTGGGACTTTTTGGATTTGTTTACTGCTCTAACTATTTACTGTGACGGTTTATTTGTTTTGCATGGAAATAAAAAGACCTTTTTAATATTTCTAATAAGGGCACTTACGAGTATTAGCACGGTTAGAAAATTTAAAAATAAACAAAATAAGTTAAGGTACCTTCGTTTTCTAAGTATTTAATCATCTTATAAACGGCAGCACTTTTCCTGAACCTTTTTAATGTTTATGTCATTATTGTTTTCTTTTATTCTTGTCGAATTGTGACACAATTAATATTATTCAGTCCTATTCTATTTTTGCATTTTCTTAACGAATTAAGCCTGCTATCACCAATACACGGATTCACTTAACACTGAACACTCATAGTGTAAGTTTTTTGTCAATAAATACCGGCCATGGCCCGGGGCGCCAGGCTGCGAGGGGCGGCAGCCGCCCCTAACATGAAATACTTTATTGTCATTTAATGGGGCGCCAAAGCTAAATGGCCCGGGGCGCTTTGGCGTTCGTGACAGAGGCGTATTTAAAGATTTGTCTTTAAATACGCCTCTGTCACGAACGCTACATTTCATTGCAAATACGCGCCGCAAAAGGCGCTGCCTTTGCTTCCATAGTGATGGAGAAGTTAACTCTAACGCGTTCGTTGCGTTTATTAAACAACAACTTACATTAGACGCTCTGTATAAGCATCTTAATGCTTTATCTACCGTATGTTTCGGCCATTTGTCTAAACCACGTCAGATTCGTAACTGCCCTAGTTATTTTGACAAGGACGATGAATAATGATCCAGTGAAGCTTTATTGTGGCCATTACGCAGCTAATTGGCCCAATTCACACATTTCCTACAGTTTGGGCTAAGGTTAAACGCACTGGCTATTGAACCGTGGCATATGCCGACTAAGGTTGATTATGTCAGTTGTCACGACAACCTGTCAGTTTTAATTGCGGTTTTTTTTTTTTACAATATAGGAAGGTAAACGAGTAAGTGGGTCACCCGATGGTAAGTGATTACCACCGCCCATAGACACTCGAAACACTAAAGGGATTGCAGATATGTAGCTAACCCAAAGGGCTAAGATGGAATAACTCTTGTGCCAGTAATTACACCGGCAATCTTGCTCTCCACGCCGGTACACAACAGTGCAAGCACTGCTGCTTAGCGGCAGGATTATTGAGCAAGATGGTGGTAGCGTTTCGGACGGACCTTACACAAGGTCCTACCACCCGCAAAGTTGGCATAGTTTAGAACTAGGTTTACAAAAGAGTTCCAATATATTTCTTCTTGATACGCCGCCAGAAGTCGATTTAGATACCTTTCCCCCACTGACCTATATATAAGTAATGGACTTCTAGTCAGCGTTTAAAATATGACCGCATCAAAAGTCGAACAAAAGTACAACAAATCGACAATCGCTCGCGCTGTCTGTCGGACCGACGGCGCTGCTGTCAATACTATTATTTTGCAAAAAACCTATTTGCAACGAGACTTACTAAAAAGTTGTAAATCCAATGACTACAAATGGTAAACTAATAATTTGCATTTGAAACATTGGCGTCAACCTGTATTCTTATGTCAGTCCGTTTTTCTGCTGTCATTTAGTATGACACTGTACATCCATGTATTATAATATCATTGCCTTTCTCCAATTCCCACGCGTACAAAGTTACGGTCAAAAGCTGGTCTTAGATAACTCCACAATAATTGAATCACTGAGTCGATGAAAACGTATAATTAATAGATTAAAAGCAACTGAATGCTCTTATCGCAAATCCGAGTCTGTTACCTTTGCGGCGCTTATCAGCCAGGAAGTAGGTCGATGCACTGTTGTTCCTCGGACTTTCAACGTAGACGCGACAATGCTTCGAATCACAGAATAAAATAAAGAAAGAATAGAAAAGAAAGAAAGAAAATAGTTTATTCGGTGCTAAGAAGTTCATAGGGTGTACTTACAACTAAAACACCGAAAAAGTCGCTCAGCATAATGCCGAGGCACTGTTAAGAAAGTAACCGACATAGCCCAGCGGATTAGCAAGTTGAAGTGGCAGTGGGCAGGGCACACAGCACGGAGAACTGATGGCCGATGGGGTCGGAAAGTTCTCGAATGGCGGCCGCGTATTGGCAAGCGCAGCGTAGGACGACCAGCCACAAGATGGTCCGATGACCTCATACAGGTGGCAGGAAGGCGCTGGTTGCATGCTGCTTCCAACCGGCCACTTTGGAAATCCATGGAGGAGGCCTATGTCCAACAGTGGACTTCTTGTGGCTGAGATGATGATGATGATGATGACTGTTAAGTGCCACGACGCTGGTCTTCCGTGAAGGTGCTCAACTGCTCACTGCTCAGTGCTCACCTGGCACAACAACAATAACACAGACATACTATCTCTAAACATAATCTAAATTGTAAATGATAGTACCAGTACAGAATTATTTCTTTTTCGTCTCTGTCTTACTAGTGTCATAAGTAAGGGACGAACATAGAGATAATGTCGATCATACTAGGGTCAATGATCTCTGATAGCATTTATTTATTTATTGAGAAATACTTCTTTGAATATTGTTTAGTTATCAGTTAAGTAGCAGCAGACCAATAATATCTGGCATCCGTAGCAAGAAAATGAATTAACTATTTCGTAAATAATAGTACTAATTATGATTCAAAAAATAATAATTGATTCAATAAATAGACGCTTCTATTACATATCTAATCTATATCTATTCGATAACTACATCACGAATTGCTCGGCCCAAGCGCAGATATAGCTTCAATTGTTCCTTTTACTGATTACTGGTTATTTTCGACAATTAGGCGTACTCTATCCATTAGGCCTTCGCCTTCCGTGTCTGGGCTCAATTTCATAAACGTGACAGGCGACAAGTGACAGTGACAATTCGTTATACATTGCTTGCCCACTATGATGTTAAGTCTGTAAGTCTGTTACTTGTCGACACAGTAATGTACGGCGACTGTCACCTGTCGCCTATCGTGTTTATAAAATTGGGCCCTGGTCTTCCACTCTTAGAGGTGGAATATTTTCTCCTAATTAAAATGGAATCAACCTCTATAACCAATCCAAATAAACAAAAGATCATTGAAATTGGTTCATAATAGCGGGTGGTAGAACCGCGTGCAAGGTCCGTCCGTATAGCTACAACCATCTTGCTCGTTAATGCTGTCGCTAAACAGCAGCGCTTGCACTGGTGTGTTCCGGCGTGGAGAGCAAGATAGCCGTTGCAATAACTGGCACAAGAGGTATTCCATCTTAGCCCTCTAGGTTGGTAACGCATCTGCAATGTCCTTGGTGTTGCGGGTGTCTTTAGGCCGTGGTGATCACTTACCATCAGGTGACCCAATTGCTTGTTTTCCTTCCAATTAAAAAAAAAGATATCGCGTATTATACTTACACAAAAAAAAACAGTTGAATTAAGACCCTCCTCCTTATTTGAAGTCGGTTAAAAACAGGGCTTTCAAAAAATCTATTTTAACAAACTAAACTAACACAGCAGTTAAAGAAAAGGTTGATGCTTCTCATAAAAGAACTCCTCGGCCATATTAAAACAACTGTTGTATCACGAGAAGTTATTATGATAAATTATAATTAATTGCATTCGCGAATATGAGAAACTATTTAATTAATATTCATACTCGCATTCGTATACAGCAATAATATTTTAGATTGAAATGTATTAATAGACCAAGGTCAAGACGATACATTTTTATCATTTTTGTTGTGTTTTCTGATTAGGATACTCTTCTTGACTGAACAAAGAAATGAGTTTTAACACAAAAAAAGGGTAACAAATTAAGGGGTCCATATATCTGATAGGCAGTAAGCACAGCCGCCAATACGTCGTAAGCGTAAGCTTCTTTGATCTGTGGTCAAAAGCTGACACTAGCCCGGATCGGCGATTAACTCTTGCAAGCTCACGCAAGGCAAGCCAAACACCCCGTTCATACGCTGGTGTTGGTGAACGCTTCCCTAACCTCGGCCATCGTGTAAATGTAGCATAAGGCTTGGAGCTTGTGGACGCTTGCCCATCCTCGGCCAACGTGTACATGTAGCATCAGAGTATCGCTGCAACAAGCAACTACAGTATGACTCTACCTCAACTATTAAAAATCTCTGGCTGATATCTTGCACTACACCAATACCACGCACTCTTTAACACCATACCCTAAAGCAGTAGAAGCTTCAGGCTGGTATCTACTTCTGCACCAGCACCACTTACATATCTAAAACCATATCCTAACCTAGCCTTCCTTATTTTCAGGTACCTGCTGTTGGCATGTGCCTTCAGCGCAGTCGCCGCGTACACGGGGCCAGACCTGCCACCGGGCCCGTACTGTGGCATAACCGGCGACTGCTGCCGCAACCGGCAGGACTCCTGCTCGCACAGAATACTTGGTAACTAAATCAAGAACATAATCATCATAGTCATCATCATTTTCCTTTCGCCCCTCAGCAGGGACATAGGGCTCTTTGCACACTTTTCCAAATCAAGAACATAAGCTGTAGTTAATCACTGCCAGCGATATTGGGAGTAATGATGCCATTAAAGTATCAGAAATGAAATAAAAGATACGGCAAAGGTTGCTGAAAGACAGGAAAGTGAAATATTATCAAAACGACCTGACGTCGTACTCGATCGTACGTCGTACAAGATCATCAACATAATATCAGCCGAAATACGTCCACTGCTTGACATAGGTCTCCCAAAACATCACCAAAACCTCCGGCTCTGCGCGGCTCGCTTTCAGCGGGTTTCCGCAACTATCACTAGGTCGTCGGTTTTTTCTAAACATGCTGTTTTGAAATGCCACTTATGATGTCATCTATGATTTTGGCGCAGTACTAATTATCTTTCGTATGAGTTCAGATCCTATAGTATTATCTACGTTAGCTGCAGCATAAGAGCACAGCTAACAACTAATGGTTTACCTAAATGGACAAAGATCTCAAATTACCTACACTCGACTCTATAACAACAAACAAGAACAAATATTCTTTATTGTACACCACTATAATCAAGAAACTAAGAGACTTTTAACATTTTTTGAGCTCTTTGTCCATGTTGAGATGTAAATGCACTTTTAAAAGGTTATTTTCTGAGTAAGTTTCTTCCATCTAGACACCCTGTGCTACTGTGACGAGTTCTGCGATCTGAATCGCACCCACGACGACTGCTGCCCGGACTACCTGCCCGTCTGCCGCAACCAGACCGTGGACCCCGGGTTCATCCTCGAACCCTGCCGGCATAGAGGGCAGATGTATTTGCCCGGTCAGACGTACTCCGACAACTGCAATAACTGGTGAGTAGTAGCTTAGAGGATGTGAGGAGAAAACCAACTACCGCTAATATGTACAGTCAAGGAAATTGAAACACTTACCACCGTAGAACCTAGTTGAAGAGACATAAGCATGACATTTGTATGACATAGCCTGGCGTTTAACGCGTCGCGTCATTGCGATAGGGTTCTAAGGTGGTACGTGAATATATTTCCCCTACTGTACGTCTAGCTCAACTAGACCGTTAATCCTCGGTTTATAGCGGAACCAGACGTATTTCACCTACCACTACCAGACCGCGGACTGCATGTCTGCAACCGTTGGTGTATTCTAATAAGTTAAGAACCAAACGCGTCAGACTTGCAAAATAAACCTTTAATTTTCATTAATAAATCCAGAAATAATTAATAATTGCGGACGTCAGAAGTGTAATTTTTGAATCTCACTCGATAACTAAAGCTCACCAAAATGGCCGAATCTCTATGGCCATTTTGCTGACCTTTAGTCACTCGGTGAGATTCAAAAATCGCACTCCAGGTCTCAAAACCATTTCAAGAAATTGGAGCAAATGTGTTGACTTGAGCGTTCGGTTGACAAATAGCTGTTCACGGCCAATGGGCCGTGAGCTTCCACCCTCACTGGCCAATCACGTGTGAATGTGACGCGTGATTGGCCAATGAGGGTGCTAGCTCGTACACTGCTGCTCAGGATTTACATTGCGTGATTGATACGATAAGAGATTATATCCCTTCTCTATCTTCAGACAAGGTAAAGGGTACCACATTCTATTAAACAGAAGTCTGATTTAACCGTCTATTCATGTACAATGCCCTATGCCGTCATATTGTGCCCGTTGCCAGAAAAACGTTACAAAATCATTCATTCTGCGCCTCACAAACATGCAATACCTGGGCAGATGATTCACTTCTTACGAAATAATGCGTCACGGATTCCTCTTAGTAAACAAATGGGGTGGCTGACCTAAATGTTACTGTAAAAATTCATATAAATCGAAAACACTTATGACACTTGAAATGAATGATTTACTGAGAGATTTATGACGTAAAGCTTTAGAGTTATGTGGCAGGATATATTTAAACGCGTTACTATGAAGAATGGCCGTCTGATATAAAGACGAGTGGGCTAGTTGGTAGAAATCTAAGAAATCTTAACTTTACTTAATAGCCCAATAAAAAAGACATTTTAAGCTACCTGACCTACCGCACGAAGGGGTGATATCACTTTGAAGCCTCTATATGTCTGTTAACCTGTCTGGGGCGATGATGTGATAAAATAATGAAGAAAAAAGTTTTTTTAATGTTCATTAGAAGACAAAATGTGAAAGTTTTATTTTGAGAGCTTACATTAATTAATAATTGTACAAAAGCTGGCAGTACCTATTACAATAGTGACGTCACAAGCGGTGTATGGAGCGCGAGGAAGCGCTTTCATGAAGCTTGCCTCGTTTCTTTTTACTAGGTATTTCTATTATTTAAAAGTAAATAACGTAGTATTTCAAAAAGTCGTATTTTTCTTATAACGAATTAGGGTATTAGGGTAGCCGTCCCAGTGCTGACACTCGTAGGGCAATGTTTGTACCAGTAGTTGATATCATTGTCTCTCTTTTTCTCGTATGTTTCCGTATCCTCTCGGCAATTACTGGGATCGTTACCTTATAGGTTCACTTTAAGAGGAGTGTGAACCCAGCCCGAAAAAGCGCTCCCCATACAAACGGCGATAACGTTTTCCGCCCTCTAAACCTTAACCTATGGCAATGATTTTTTGGTATGTTGTCATTATGCCCTAGAACTAGGTTCGTATGTTTTGATTTTTTCAATATATATTCAATATTTATTCTAGGGCCATAAAGGTAACACACAGAAATCATGGCTATAGGTTATTTGTATTGAGAGCGCTGGATTCACACTCCTCTTAAGAGGGTGGAAAACGCTACCTTTTGTACGGAAAGCGTTTGAGGCTTGGTACGCAATCCTCTTAAAAGGACCCCGTTGTTGTCTACACTGAAGCAGTATATCGTCGCGAAATTCCCAATTGATTTAGCCATGACACGTCTGTCCGTACGTTTACTTTTATCACGACAATTGTTTTTAATTCGCGGCACTTTGACGATCGGTTCGGGCGCCCAATACAAATATTGCTTTATTGTAGAGATCGTTAGTAGGGTAGAACCTCGTGTAACTGTCCCTAGATTATATTTACGATTAGAAAAAAAATCTGTGTCTATACCTAAAAGGGTTCACTGACTGTCAGAGGACGCACAGTCTAAAGCCCTGAACGTATGTGCAGAGATTTAAAATGTGCAACTTAGTTTAAATTATTTATTGCGAATTATGCAAGATATAGATGAAGAATGCTAAGTGGAATGACATAATTATATCGTTTTTCATAATTATGTATTGTGTGTACCTACATTAGGATCTAGACATCGGATACGAATACTTTTTAAACAATTCAACAATTAAAATATGTCAAGTCAGTTTACTAAAAGTAAATTTATACTTGTCCACACCTAATCAAAAACATCGAATGTCATTTAAATTGCCAGTTACCAATTTAAACAAAAGATTTATAATAATAATAAAAAAACAATATTCAACGACCCAGTTAGTTGTTGTGGTTCACAACTGGACCTTTTACCCTATATCATTGACTTCATACGTCAGTCAAGATGCTGGACATATTTTTAGACTTATAACAGCTGTATAGTATAACCCCTTAGGATAGGCATTTACTGTTAACTACTGTCAAGGACATACAGGTTGTTTCATAAGTTACGTCATTAAACGTTTAAACTTTTAATTGCTATTGTAACCTAACAATTAATGGATCAAATGGAAGGTTAGGTTACATATCTTTGTTGATTGATGTTGGTAATATAATTGCCAACATGCCCCTAAAATAGGAGTTCTTATCTAGGGTTGCACCTAGTGTAAGGTTCGCCTGGATCGCAATACCATCTCGCTCGTTAATGCAGTGGCCCTAACATGACTGGCCAAGCTTTGTTTATCTCTATCTGCGTCCCTTTGTTATGACGCTAGTTAGACAGACACACAGGGAGGGGTTAAACTAAACCTGGGCTGTCATGTTAGAGCCGCAGCAGCCTCTAAGCAGCAATGCTTACGCTGTTGTGTTCCGGCGTGGAGAGCAAGACAGCCGGTGTAATTACTGGCACAAGAGGCCATCTTAGCCCTCTGCGGTGGCAACGCATCTGCATTCTTCTTGGTTCTATGAGCGGTGATGATCACTTACCATCAGGTGTCGCTCTTGGTCGTTTATTTCTTAAAAAAAATGGTATTCAAAAAACTTTCTTGATCATATTTATTATTTATACACTATTGTTACACACAATGTTAACAAGAAATAAATTTGTGAATGGACGGCAAGGTTCTTAAGTGTTAAGCGACATCTGAGACTGACTGTACGATCAGGAAAAACTATGTTACAGTTCATAAAAACAATAGTTAGTATTAAAGATTCTAATTCAATGGCATTCAGCCAAACTAGTGAACGATGGCAGATCGATCGACTAGGCCTGGGACAGTCAGGTCAGTCTTTATTTAGGTAGCATTGTACTTGAATTGTATCATTGTGCTATCAATAGAATGACCAATGATTGGATTGACTTTAAAAGAAACATAAAACAAAACACTAGGCAAACGTATTTATTGCATGTTAACGACACGGCGTAGAAGATATTCTTTAGAAATTATCACGTATATATAAATAGGTTAGGCGCATAGAAAAAATACCTTAAACACTAACATATTTAGCAGAAACCCTACGTTCGCGTGAAATTAGTAGCCTATGTCCGTCAGGGATAGTGTAGCTTTCTATTAGTGAAAGATTTCTTGGAATAGGTTCAGTAGTTCCAGAGATTACCCCCTACATACAAACAAATAAAGTTTATCTCTTTATTTTATTAGTTTAGATTAGTGTAGATGTAGATTAGTGAAGATGTAGAAATGTAGATAAAAAAATTGCACGTTACTTCGGCGACGTGTGACCAAGTTTTGGGGTGTCCAACAACCGTGCGCGAAACCTACGGAAAATGACACCCTTCGGCCAGAATTTCTGCTTCATGAAGGTCGACAGAATGATTGATCCGCACCAAAAAGGACGTGAAATTGACAAGTTGAAAATTGTAGAAGCGCCTCTATGCAGCTTAAATACCGCTTCTGTGCTACTTGAAACTGTAATTACCATCCACATCTTGTCATCGAAGTGATAATAACATTGTCACTTACCATACACCATTTACCAAGCATAACCCCTACAAATTAGGCAAAAATGAACTCTAATCTAGTGCAATAAGAATTTTGAAGTGCGCACACGCTTTGTGGTTTTTACATACAATACCTAAGTGTTTTGTTGACATAGTGTGACGTCACACTTGGCACGGAACTTAGCAACAGTATTATTTGGCTTGAATATCGTATTATTATTTAAATAAGACCTAGATCAGTAGCATTTGTACTCAACTTTTGCACTCAATTGTTTATCTGTTTGTAACTAGTTTTTATTTCAAAGTTTAATAGACTTCAGCATTCATTTGTAAAGAATTAGTAAACTAGCAAATGTCCGCGACTTCGTTCGCGTGGAAGTAGTAGCTTATGTCTGGTAGGCATAGTGTAGCTTTCTATAAGATAAATAATTTTTGGAGTCGGTTCAGTAGTTAGTTCCAGAGATTCCCCTCTATACACCAACAAATAAAAAACAAAGTCGAGCTCTTTAAGAGGAGTGTGAACCCAGCTCGAAAAGCGCTCCCCATACAAACGGCGATAACGTTTTCCACCCTCTAAACCTTAACCTATGGCAATGATTTTTTTAGTTGTCATTATTTATTGGAACTAGGTTTGTATGTTTTGATTTTTTTTAATATTCTTCATAGATTGGACGATATTTGTATTTTAGTAGTTTCATACAAAACAAAAAAACGTCAGAATTTTTGAAACTATTAAGAATATTTAAAAAATTAAAACATACAAACTTAGTTCTGGGCCATATTGATAATATACAAAAAAATCATGGCTATAGGTTGAGGTTTAGAGGGTGGAAAACGTTATCGCCATTTGTATGGAGAGCGCTGGGTTCACACTCCTCTTAAGGAGTTTATTAAGCGGCGAAGATAGCACGACAGACAGGAACGTATCTATCTACATCTAAACTTCTACACTAGTCTACACTAATCTACATCTATCTATACTTACACTATCTACATCAACATCTACACCCATCTACAACTACATCTATCTACAATTAATTAATGAGGTAAACTTTGTTTGTTTGTTTGTATGTAGCCCGGGCAATCCCTGGAACTGCTATGAAACGATTTCAAAAATTCTTTCACAGATTGAAAGCTACACTATCCCTGACGGACATAGGCTAACTAATAGGCTACTCATTTTACGCGAACGAAGTTGCGCGCGTCCGCTAGTACTTTATAAATATAAAGACAATTCACACCATATATAATTTCCTGCGTTTGCGTCTACAATATATCGTACGCTTGCCATTCATAGCACAGATCTACTCTTGACAATGATGTCATCACGCTTGACATCGACGAAAATCATCATCGGCCTTCAATAAGTATAACGATTGATTTCGCGTTATATTTATTTATTGGTAATAATTAGACCAATAAAATATCTAGTTGTGGTTCATAATTTGTCATTCCAAATGTTCAATCCAACAGTCGTAACTACAAAACCAGACGTATAGAAATGTTTATCTTATGCCTTGGAGATACAATTGTAAATATAATGAAAACGACGGCACTAAGAACTTTTATACTCCACATGTTTGTGATGATGTACAGATGACGAAGTGATGACGTCATCCTAACGATTGTCACACGAAGGCGGCCTTATGTCATCGAGCATCGTGTCCTTACATAATGTTTGTATAGTGTGGTTATAGTAAAATGATTAATTCACGTTTTACGACTGTATACATACTGTAGTTTTTATTAGCTGGAGTTACTGAGGTGTTTCTATAGGGTGCCCTTAATTTGATAATCTAAAGAATGGCATACATATTTCAGTTTATCTTTTTTTTTATGAAGTTAAATTTGAATGTCCGTCAAATCCTTCAAATTGAATTGTATATATTTTTTATATTGTGACATAAAGGGTTAAGTAGAAATAAGTAAGTTTATATAGTGGGATCACTTGGCAGTTCCCTACGACTAGCGTTTCACCTCCCCCGCCCCTTCCCCGCTGTTTGCGGTTCGTTACCATAACAATGTTGCGAGACACGGTAATGTCGATTACCGCTCCGCAGGATGCAGACGGTTTTTTTTCATGGTATATTTGGCAAGGTAATTGTAATTGTTTAGTCACTTTTAAACCTTATCCCGCTTTAATACGACCAAAAAGGGTATGCAATTTCTTGATCGACTGTGCCTATGGAGTTAGCGGTTACCTGATGCAAAGTAATCACCAGCGATTCCAAGAAACTCGCTGATCCTTTGCCGCACTATAGTTCCCCCTCCTCTGTGGGCCTTTAGATCTCTCACTAACTGTACGAAATGAAGTAGCAAGCTACTTCACGCCGGTAATTTGTGAGGGAGTAGTACGATCAGCATCATAAATATATATACGTTACCAAGACGTCAAAAATATCTATACATATGCCACTAAACATAAGGTCGATGTATACATATTTTGACGCTATGGCTGTATTTGTATTTTTACAGTTCACTGTACTACCCCCGTCGAGCTGGCGGATTCGTATTGCAACCAGTAACTGTATGGCTCCATTACAAGTGGGGCCAGGGCAGAGGCAAACCCTTATTAAGAGTTCTGACCCAGCCCCCCGGCCCTGTCCTGCCTGTCCCCGCTCAGCCCTGGATCGTGCTTGCAAAGGCCCAGCGCCCCCTCGCGCCCCCCTTGCGCCCTGGGCTATAGCCTAATTAGGGGGTGCCGGCCCCTTACACGTCGCATGGATTGGTCAGTCAATAGATACGTGAACAAATTAATATTTGCTTCCACTATTTAAAATGTGTGTGTGGTAATTATTTATTTAAATCTGATGCTAATAAATGACCGATAGGTAAAAAATGTTGGTATAGTTACCGCGGACGGCTGTTAGTCACGGGTGAGATCCTAGGACAAACGTTTTTTGTAATGCGTGGCCATTGATGTTTGTTCTGTGTCTGGATATTACATATTTTGTCTAAGAATTTGTTAAAAAAAATCATGGTCGAGTTTTGGTTTGCCCAAACAATCACTTCTCTCGAGGGCGTTCACTTTTCTAACACTCACTTAACTCCTTTGTTTAAATCAAATCTGATTGCATTTTTTCTGCCTTTGAAAACAGCTTTCGATGAAACGAGAATTCGGCCAGCGGTCAAACAAAACTAAATAAGGTTATCTAATGATAACATCAATAACACATCGTCATTCTTAGTCCTCAAGATGAACACGATAAAGTCATCAACATACGTTGCGATTGATACTAACTGACGAACGGATTCCTGATTCAGTTTCCGGCGAAAGAAAAACAAGTTGGTGGCAAGCTAGTGACGGATTAGATTGATGACAAAATAAGATTGTCGGGGCATAATTTAATTCTTTGTAGAGTCGCAACGTGACACTTTCTAAATCATGGTCATAGACTAAAAATACACTATAGTATGTTTACTCGCCAATTAGGTACAACAAGTCAGTCCATTCGGGACGTGCGGTGCAGGAACCATAAAATTTCATGTACCTACTCTTTGGCAGGCGAACCTCCACTGTTGCACTGTTTGCGGTACGATAAAAGCCTACAGACGATTTTTTAAATATAAAATACGAATGCAAACAAGCTAGTGGGTTACCTGATGCTAAGTGATAACCCCTGCTTATAGACACCCGCAACTCCAAGGGGATTGTAGATGCGTTGCCAACCTCTCTAGGTTGGCAACTAAGCTAAGATGGAATACCTCTCGTGCCAGTAATTGCATCAGCTGTGTTGCTCTTCATGCCAGAACACCACAGTGCAAGCACTGCTGCTTAGCGGCAGGATTAGCGAGCAGGATGGTGGTAGCTATCCGGACGGATCTTACACAAGGTCCTACCACCCGCAAAATTACAGAGTCGCGGTTACTACTGGCACTAACATAGTATACTAGGCTAGCTCTTCTAGGTCATAAATAATCACCAAAATTATCTCAAAACCCACAAAAGACCTTGTCACGTCATCCATCAAAATGAAATTGTCACCAAAATGTTCACGTCTTGATATTTTCACTTGCTAATTTTAGCTCCGACACTTACAAATATAAAGCAGTAACTTTGGCGCAAATTGCAAGGTCGGAGTGGGTATGATGGATTTTGTAAATTTAGACAGGTTTTTTTGCCAGTTGTTAAAACGCAAGAATTTGAATGTATATTTAGACTCAGTTACTTTCAATAATTCATACATTTAGGCGTTACTTTTCGATTTTGGAAATGTATTTTATTTAAATTGGTTTAGTCCGAATCTGGTTTGCACGAGACAGGCGTTGCCTAGTGTGGGGCCATCGGTTAAGCTGTGTTTGTAAATCTGCATTCTTTTAATAAATTATTGCTATTTCTATTTCTTATATTTAGTGTTGCGCGGTGTCCTGCAACCCTACAATACAAATATATATATATAAAAATGAATCCCTATTTCCCTTGGTCACGACATCACGCCTGAACGGCTGGACCGATTTCGCTAGTTCTTTTTTTGTTCTGTTCGTTATTATCAGGAGAAGGTTCTTATGAAAGAAAAAATCAAAAATCTGCTCATTTATGGCGTCTAAGGCGGAACAAAGTTCGCCGGGTCAGCTAGTAAATAAATAAATATCTGGCGACATTTTACACCAATTGATCTAGTCCCAAACTAAGCAAAGCTTACAATGCTACCCAAGCGTACTATGGATACTAGACAACGGTTATCATAATTATATAGATTAATACATACTTAAATACATACAACATCCAAGACTTGCGTACAAACATTTATATTTATCATACAAACATTTGCACCTCCCGGGAATCGAACCCGGAACCTCTAGCTTCACAGTCAGGGTTACTAAACACTAGGCCATGCGATCGTCAAATTATTTTAAGTATGAATTTTCTTATAAACCTACATGTACATAGTTTTGAAAAGTTGTAAGAAAACATAGGGAAATCAAGGTAGAAACATAGTGAATAGAAAGATTTATAATCAATTGCCTATTTTCTCACATCAAATACACATTATTCGTAGAATAACACATCGAATAAAATAAATAATCAATTTGTAACTTGACATTTTGACTCGAGGCAATAAAAAAACTTTTATACGAAAGTGACGTCACCGGATTATAATTTATGAATATAACGATTATATTAGCTAAATTCGTGACAGCAACGCATGTCGTTTAATAATGATAATGACATCATTTTTTATTTCCGCAGCGGAATAAATAAGAACTATTAAAATGTTGAGCGTGTATATACACCTGGCTCTATCTTACTAAACTAACATATGACAGGTGACAACGACAATTCAGAGTTTATTGACAGTGACAGGAGTTGGTCCTTCCGGATCGCTTCCACGATCTTGCTCGCTAATCCTGCTGCTAAGCACCAGTGCTTGCAATGTTGTGTTCCAGCGTGGAGAGCAAAACAGCCGGTGCAATTACTGGCAGCGTTTAGGTTGGCAACGCATTTGCAATCTCCTTGGTGTTGCGGGTGTCTATAGGCGGTAGTGATCACTTACCATCCGGTGACCCACTTGCTTGATTGCCTTCCTGTACGAGCATATCAGTAAACCGCAGAGAAGAGGTTTATTTTTGACTTTTTGATTTTTGAAAAGTTTGATTAGTTATAAATACAAGTAGGTATAAGCTCTAGAAAAGTGGTTTCGCTGGCTTAGATTAAACCTGTTAAATCCCATTGTATTTACACTCTAATTCCCTTTTTTTATTATTCATAAACGCTTCGTAAACGTTTGTTAGTTAACATGTTTTATGTCTTTATCTGTCATTGTGACGTTTACCCTCATATAAAAGGGACAAAACATTTGTTAGCTTAAAAAGACTGTTAACTTTTTATGAATAAGAGGGTACAGCGGTTTTTAAGCCTTATTGAGCACGCAATACAGTTGAAAAGTAATATACCGCTCTTTTCCTAACTGTACCTTTAAACATGGGGGACTATGTTTTAACCAAAAAAAAATTTGACACGCCCTAATTTCTTTAATATTTATTAAAAATTTTACTTTTCAGTTTGGAACTGCTTTTATTGGTTTCATTTTTAGTAATCCCTTTACAAAAATACAAATATTATCGTTCTCTCTATTTGTACAAAGGCTCTCCTCGCACACACAAACAATCACATAAATTCTCGTTAAAATTGAAATAGTTACGAATAATTTCCGCATTAACACTAAATTATTTGCGGTGTTTTATAAGCTTATCCAATCAGAATAACTGGTGTACAGTCGTGTACGAAAGTCGTAAACATAATATTTAAAAAATATAAATATTTATATTAAAATAAAACTAAAAAAAATTAGTACACACATTTGTTAGTTTGGTAAGTAATTATGTAGCTACACCCGCTGGGTAAAATTATATTGATCCTATTATTCAACAACTTCAACATACAATTTATGGGTTAGTTAGGTGAATTTCGCGAACGCGTTATTTAGTTGCAGTGGATTTCAGGGTAGCGTTTTTTAGCGAATCAATATTTCATGTTGGATATATTTTGCGAACGCCTTATTTAGTTGCAGCTGATTTCAGGGTCGCATTTTTTAGCGAATCAATATTTTATGTTGGATATAATTTGCGAAAGTCATATTTAGTTGCAGCGGATTTCAGGATCGCATTATTTAAGCGTAATACATATGACATCCAAAACTCAAAGTATGTATTTGTCTATATAAGTACCTATGTATATCCGTTGTCTAGCACCCATAGTACAAGCTTTGCTGAGTCTGGGACTAGGTCATAGGTTAGGTTAGGTTAGGTTAGGTTAGGTTAGGGTTTTGGAGGAGCCGACAGCTGGTCTCAGAACCATTGAGGCCATACGGCCGGTCTTGGATGACTGGGTGGAGAGGCAGAAGGGGTCGCTCTCTTATCGACTTGTGCAGGTTCTCTCGGGGCACGGATGCTTTGGGAGATACCTGTTCAAAATCGCTGGTAGGGAGCCGACCCCTGTCTGTCATCAGTGTGGTTGTGTCGAAGACACGGCACAACACACGCTGGAGGACTGCCCAGAATGGGCAGACGAGCGGGCGGCAATGGTCGCGGTGGTAGGGCATGATCTCTCACTCCCGGCCATAGTCAAGGCTATGGTCGAGACGGAGAGATCGTGGAAGGCGGTGAGCTCCTTCTGCGAAGTCGTGATGTCGCAGAAGGAGGCAGCGGAGCGTATTAGGGAGTACGACAGTCTCGCTGATCCGTGCCGCCGAAGGAGAGGTCGGCAGAGGCGCCGCGCAGAAATGCGCCTTTTTCCGCCGTAAAAGGGACTTATGGGCGGCGGGTCGGGGACTACCCGCCGCTTATAGCAGGTCCCAAGAGGGTATGGCGGCTTCCAAGTGTTCCCGGAAGCCGCCCCCCTAGGCGCACCAGTGGCAAGGGCCACGCAGGTGGGTTCGCGTGCCAAGTGGCAAGCGGGCGTCCGTGTTGTAGGGTCTGCGGGTAGAGGGCAACCGATTCCGTAACCCCTATAAACGGTAAGATGGAACACCGTGGGGTTTAGTCGGTAAAAGTCCGACATAACTCGCTGTCCTACCCGGGACAGCGAGTATCCATGAGGATTCCCCACGTATAAAAAAAAAAAAAAAAGGTTAGGTTAGGGTTATTTTTTTTTTTGCCATTCGTGCCAGCTTTAGTGCATCTAGCTTTTAAAGGAGCCCTTACATACATAGAAAAAAACAAACACAAATAAAGCTTTCGCTAAAAATGCTCCCTACTCTGAAATTTACTGCAACTAAAAAAGGCGATCGCAAAATTCATCTAATAATAATTTTTGGGAATATAGATAAAGCTTTCGCTGAAAAATGCTACTCTAAAATTTACTGTGACTAAAAAAGGAGATCGCAAAATTCATCTAATAATAAATTATAAGAACATGAATAAAGCTTTCGCTAAAAAATGCGACTCTAAAATTTGCTGCAACTGAAGAATGCGTTCGCGGAATTCATCTAACAAATCAAATGTATAATATGTGTAAATGCAGGTAGTTAACACTTTTTATCACCAGTGTACTGAATCGTATTTTAATTAGAAACACCAAGTACAGTTCCCGTAACAGAATCTTACTAGAATTTGTTGCATTCTCGAAATAACATTGATACCTGCAAACAGGATCATAGCTACTCATTACATATTTTATTACACTGTAGTGCATTATTTAAGTACATATACAGTACATCTCTAAGTGGCTTTAGTCACAGAACGTATGAATACGGTCAGAATGGCCTACCGCAGTGATTTGTACCGAAAGCGCTGTCGTGAATGCATTGGCTCCTGGTTCACACGACATTACTTAGCTGCTGTCGTGTCATCGACACAATATGAACATCGTTCATGTTTGCTGCGACCATATCACATAGCCATTCTGAGCGTATTCATCTGTTCTGTGTAGATTTACGTAGGATTTTTTTAATGCAAAGGAGTATGCGGGTCACTTGATGGAAAGTATACACCCATGGGAAAGCGATCTCAAGAGAATCCTTGATCCGTTGCTCGCCTTTAGATACGCTTTAGATACGTCCACCAGTGGGTATCTGGATATATATCTTAGCGTACTTAACACAGTACTACTTCACACCGGTATTCTATGAAAGTGTGATAGTGTGATTGATGATGATGATGAATTCCTGTTATCCCTCAACAGCAGTGGCGAATTTACACATTTGCCGCCAGTAGGCTATTCAATTTTCGCCACCGGCCGGCGACGGGGCAGGCCAAGGCGGAGATGGCGGTATAATCTGGATGCATTCTCAAATGACTGGCCAGAGATTGCCAAAGACAAAGGGAACTGGAAATCGGAGCGAGAGGCCTGTGCCCAGCAATTGGACACACTTGCAGGCTAACATTCCATTATTATTCCTAGAGTCGTTTTCTAAGTGTAAATAAGGTTTTTTTGTTCCTTTAGGAATAAAAATACCAAATTTACCGCCCCCAAAATCTGCCGCCCTATGCTCCAGCCTACTCAGCCTACTGGTAAATCCACCACTGATCAACAGGGACATAGAGCTCGTAGTAGGGACTTCCATGCGTTGCGGTCTTGCGCAGCAGATTCAAGGTCTTGCCAGTTGAAACCATGAAGAAATTTCCTTCTCGACCGATCGTCTCCATGTCATGCGAGGTCGGCCAGGTTTTCTACTACCAACTGCTTGCCATTTTAATGCTTGTTTGGATATATGGTTATCAGGCCTCCGCAACACGTGTCCGATCCAGCGCCACTTTCTTAAGAGGATCTCCTTGTCTATTGGCTTTTGGTCAGTCAACTCCCACAAGCGTGTATTTGTGATGGTTCGTGGCCAGTGAATCCCCAAGATCCCGTCGCCTGTAGTCTACTTTTCTGACGAACCAGCTTTCACATCCGTGTAAGAGGGTAATAGTGTGATTACTGATTAGTAACTTGGCTCTACTGGCTCTACCACTAGGAAAGTGGGAGGTGAATTAAGGGCTTATTACACTATGCGGTAATCAGACTGTCTTAGTAAGCAAGTAAGCACGGCCGAACCCATTCGGTCGGTCTAATTTGACAGGCTAACTCCAATTACACTATGCTGAATCTTAGTAAGACTGTCTGAATACCGCGTAGTGTAATAAGCCCTTTATTGGTGTTTATTTACGCGAACAAATCGGTCAGGATCAAGAATGCTCGTAAATCTTCGATGACGAGCGCTATTGTAATTTAAACCTTAAGGTCAGTGATGACACTGATGATCTTGATTGACACCATAAAGGTCTGATATTATACTGTCGTCCTTAACTATCAAGTACGCAATCTTCATTCTTATGAATATTAATTTGTATAAGTCTTGAATTACAATGTATGTAGTTCTCTTTGAGTACAGTCAAAGTAATAAATATCCTGTTTTTATTTTTATGAAATAGGAACGCAAACAAGCAAGTGGGTCACCAGATCGTAAGTGGCCACCACCGCCTATAGACAACCGCAACACCAAGAAGATTGCAGATGCGTTGCCAACCCAGAAGGCTAAAATGGAATATATCCTATGCAGCCTATGACCAATATAATTATGTATACACTAACCTTATTGATAGTGTCATAGAGTCCACATTCATCCTCACTTGTGTTCAACTTTTTTTTTGATCAGTAATTTTCTTGAGATCGCATTTTCCTATGGGCAGCGGTGTTCATTGCCCTATGCCTTAAAATAAACAATGAAATTTAAATGCTATATAATGACAACACAAAGAAAAATTAGAGTAATGGCAGGACTGGAACCTGCGCCTGCAACATCAGCATTCCGTGCCTTGCGTTTTGCCAGTTTTGCCACATTACCACACATTGTGTTGTGTTTTGATTGTTAAAAAAAAACAAAATAAATGTTGATTATAAAAAAAATGACTTTGGAACCTGTTTTGAATGACAGGCCAAGATGAGTAAGAGAGTCCATTGTTAACCTACATATTACATGGAACCTTGTATCACATTGTGACACTTCAAAAAAAAAGTTACACACCAGTGAGTTCTTTTGTCAATCTATACAACATAATACAGTTTAAAGGTTAACTGGAAGACATTCCTTTAAGGGAAAAGTTTGCCTTTGTACATCACTGTATCTCTTTTTGTCTTTTTTTTGTACAATAAAGAACTGACATACGTTCATACATACAACTAAGTTGATGCCTTGAATGATGACAACTTGTTAATTAGCAGTGGGCGTCTGTGTATTTTGACCTCTTGAATCCGCCATGTTTGTTTTGTGATTATGCTTTTTTATACTAAAAATATGACTGTTACATCTAAAATTACTGTAAACGGTGTTTACATAAGCAGGTCATGACAAACTTAACAACGGCGGTTGAAAAACGCAGACTATTAATATTTTGCGGGTGGTAGGATCTTGTGCAAAGTGCAGTGCTTGCACTGTTGTGTTCCGGCGTGGAGAGCAAGACAGCCGTTGTCTTAAAATATGAAATTTGACAGGAAGCAAGATATCACAGCATAAATAAAGAAAAAATCCGAAGAACTTGTATTTTTAACTTTAACCATACTAGGCATCATTCTGATCAAATAGTATGACGAATACCAGTAGTAGAGCTGTCCACGGGTAGGGCAGGCTCCTTTATTTTCTATAATAGGATACTAGGAGAGAACTGTTGATTAGTATTGATCATCGATATAAGACGACAATAGATCTGCTTATTTGTTCCGATTGTTCCAAGCCTAGCGTCATCACTTTGCGACGGGGTGAAGCAGGTGAAGAGGGACTTTCGATATTTAGCCATTGGTTCAACTTTGAATCTTTTCGCAAGTGAATAAAGTGCTTCTAAGTTTTCTAACTAGCAGCGACGCAGGCGTCGGATAGCAGAACTAAAAATATGACGCTAATTTAAAACAGACAAAACGCAGAGCTGTTTACTTGACAATTGGCACATACAGTTTTATTCAGGCTATCCAACATAGTCTACCAAATAGACTATGGTCGGCTACTCTGCCACTGCGTTGTACACAGTTCTATAGTTTTCTCATTTCGATGGTATTGATAAAGTTGTAGTAGGTCCTTTCTTATGACACAAAGGTAAAACTGCACGGAGGTGTAAATGAACTTAAGCACTCATCTCATTTTAGGATCACAGAAGCACTAACGTTGGCTGCAAACACATACAAACAAAGTAGTTTATGTAGTGTCAAAATAGCCTGAAGTGTTTGTATAACCGCTCGGTTAAGTTGTCGGTAGTTATTTTAATCGGCAGTTTTACGTATTTATGTAAGCACTTTATTGTACTTAGATACATAAATACTGCGATATACTGCGTAAATATTTCTATCCCACAAAATCTGGTCGACGATTTTTTGCTATTACTACAAATATACGTTTTTCTTTATTTTTCTTTATTTGTGCTGTGATATCTTGCTTCTTGTCAAATTTCATAGTTTTAGGTCAACGGGAAGTACCCTATAGGTTTTTGATTCCTTTGCGAATGTACGAAATATCCGACATAAACGGTAGTATCTTTTGGTAGCGTTGACTTACAAGTCTGATTTTTCACAGCTTCAAGAGACTGTAGACTTGAGTATTTAATATTAATTTCAACTTTATACCTCTACGCGTTCTTAGGAAAAAGAGTCTCGACAGACAGGTAGGCACCGAAGTTATCCTTATTTCCTTTTGAGGTACGAACCTCTACAAACTACGAGTCAACAAAAGTCAACATCAACTTATTTAACCTTCTCGTCCACAGCGAATGTATCCAGGATCCTGTAACAAAGAGTACGAGCTGGTCGTGCGAGCGGGACTCCTGCCTCATGAGCGACGACGTGGTCTACGGCGTCAACCAGCCCGGCCACAGCTGGCGGGCCTACAACTACTCCGAGTTTTACGGGAAGAAGCTGAAGGATGGGTTGATCTATAAACTAGGTCAGTAACATTTTTTTGTTAATACATATTTATCACTCACATATTTGACGTCGAGTAATTGCTGGATATGTTTCGGATCAGTCCGTGATCCTTAATCATGAGCCCCCGCGGCGGTGGCGCGACGACGACCAATTAAAAAGGTACTCTGTGACGACGACGCGTACCGAAGCCCTGACAGCTCGGCTGCTCGGTGCAGGCGGCGGCGAACAACTACCCTTGTTTGCTTCATTAATTTTAGTGTCAAATGTAGGGTTGCACACTACACTAACATTAAAAAGGTACTCTGTGACACTAACCACATCACTCTCTAAAGGCTCGCAATCAGTAATTCATTCGACTTCAAATACGTGAGTGTTCCGTTTTTTTTGTCAAAAGTCAGTAACATTTAGTAAACGTTGCCTATGTCAAGAAAAAAGGGGGCATGGGTGAGTTCGCTGCGCAGTTCAGGGAGAGGAAATTATATGCAAGATACACAATGGTTACCTTTGGCGTAGGTACATTAAGGTAGTATAATTTAAGTTTTTTTGATTAATTTGCAGGTTTTACTACCTTGACTTATACCCAAGGTATTTTGACAGTTTCGGGTATGTACACTTGACATCTACTGAAACTATATCCATGCTTAAGTTCTTCATTCAAGATATTTTGGAATAAGGATGCAGTTGAAATATTTTTAATGGATCTCGGCCAGAGCGAGCTTTAGAACGACATTTGAATAAAATAATCGACAGTCGTGACCGCCCAATTGAGCCAATTACCAACGAGATGTTTGCAGGCGTTAACTCTCAAAGTCAATATAATAAGGTTGATATTTTATATATGAGCTGTATTTGTATCTAGGTGTAATTTAGGTTCAGTCAGATAAATCTAGCAATTTAACTTTGAATGCGTCGATAAGTGGACATTAGCATACAGTTTATAGATATTTATGAATGAAATGTCTGTTAGAACGTTGTCGTGCTTACTGGGTCACTGTTTTTTTATTTAAAAAGGGAGGGAACCGAGCATGCGACTCATCTGACGGGAAGTGATCATCGCTGCCCATGCGACTCGATAACTCCAAGTCTTCCTTCAGCACCCTCCTTGGCCTCTGAATCTGTCACTCCCCGTACGAAACCAGGAGGGTTCCACTCCGCACTGTAGGTGCGCTCGCCGCATTACCTATGGCATAGGTCAATCGCAGTAGGTTGCCGGCTTGCCGCGCGCGAGCCCGCTCACTCTGTGTCGCGCGTTATGATAGTATTATAGTAAGCAGCCCAACCCTAGCGGTGCGCCAGGGCATTGCGGGTGGAAGGCGGGCGCGGGCGACGCCTTCCTTTTGACGCATGCCGCCTGGCGAATGTTTATGAAGCAGTATGAACTTTTTGTGCCTGATCATAAAGTTGGAATTTGTTTAATGGTGGCAGAAAAAGAGAAGTTTCTGTACGTTAGTACTATTATTTATTCTGTGATCACGTATCCACAATTTTAGCCCGGTTATACAAAAACTCTTCGAGTCAGCCATGTATGCTGAACTGTCGTTGTCACATGTCACTTGTCAGTGGGTGAAATAGAAGCCGGTCACACTGTCCTGTTCCCTCCGAACATAACCAATAACCATAACAATAAAACGTCAAAAATAATTATATTTTGTTAATTAATGATCAGAAACACACAATTAATCGTGTTTTTAGTAAAATTTAAATGTTAACACGATTTTAATATACGTATACCGATAAATAGCTGTCAAATAATAGTTAAAAAACCTGTCCGAATGTATATTTGCATAGTAATTAACTTCCTAGAATAAAACTCGAATTTCGTTCGAGATCTCGTAAACTTTGAACTTTCTCACAAAGTGGAGGTCAGAATTCAAATAATGGCTCTACATTGCCTGGATTCTGATTTATGCAAAAATTATTACGAAGGCCGCACACGATTTGAATAAAACTCTATTAAAATTCAATGTATGTTTGCGGGTGGTAGGACATTGTTCAAGGTCCGTCCGGATCGCTACCACCATGTTGCTCGCTAATCCTGCCGCTAAGCAGTGCTTGCACTGTTGTGTTCCGGCGTGGAGAGCAAGACAGCCAGTGCAATTACTGCCACAAGAGGTATTCCATCTTAGCCCTCTTGGTTGGCAACGCATCTGCTATCTCTTCGGTGTTGCGAATGTTTATAGGCGGTGGTGATCACTTACCATCAGTGGATCCACATGCCCGTGTTACGTCCTATTTAATAAAAAAACTTAAGTACTTAATTGATTGAACGAACCTTCTTACTAAAATCTCTTCATCATTCTCAGGTACGCTGCCGCTGAGCATTGAAACAAAGCGCATGGGCCCGATCGACTTCAACAAGGATATCGACTACCCTCAGAACTTCGACGCCAGGCAACGCTGGCCGCGGTTCGTGTCACCAGTGGTTGACCAGGGCTGGTGCGGCTCGGACTGGGCCGTATCCATTGCCTCTATCGCTTCTGATCGGTGAGTTAACGTCATCATCTGCATTCGTCAGTTTAACACTGACACCCCGCCTTATTGCGATCGTTATGGCAGGGCCCAATTTCATAAACAAGCAACAGATGACAGTGACAATTCGCCGTACATTACTGCGTCGACTAGTAACGCTACAGACTTAACATCATAGTGAGCAAGCAATGTATACCGAATTATCGCCTGCCGCGTTTATGAAATTGGGCCCAGATCGTTGGTCAATGATGCATAATTTTGGTTGAACAGTCTCCCAAAGATATTGAAAAGTGTAACATCAGCATTTCAATGTCATTCATTCATTTTCATCAACGTCATTTCATTTCATTTATACACAACTAAAAAAAAATACTAAAGAGGTTTGCCTTTGCCCAGCAGTGGGTTACAAATAAAGGCTATAAAAAAAAGGGGGTTTCGGCCTCCATTATGCCAAAAAAATCACCTAAGACGGCTGTATGGTCTCAGACCTTTGCCTGTCCTAAAATTGACTAGTTAACAAAAAAATATACAACAGAGCCGATTAAATAGTTTATTAGGTCTTAGACTAGTTAGTGATGAAAGTGTAATGAAAGACCCGCCAAGGACAACCGGAACTGCTACCCACGTCTCATGTCCAAACAGCCGACCAGTCAGGTTTGTTGAGGATCGCGACCTGGCGTGGGATGGGATCATTATTGCACACTGGAATCCCATTTCAATCTGCTTTCATATCAATCTAATTCTTGAATATTAAGTACTTCAATATTAAGGACACTTTTGTGTGTACCGATTAAAATTCTCTACAGCTTTTTATGAAAAAAAGAGGCAAGTAAGCATTGGAGTCATTAAAGGGAAGTGATCATTCCATCCTTGGAAATCAAGTGACGTAAGAAAATCAATGACGTTAGGCGCACGTGAAATTGTGAAACTACGTTATTGCGAAGGTCGTTATTCATTTAATTATTTTACGATTTTGAGGTATTAAGAGTGAAGTTACATATTATTTAATAAAACCAACAGACACGACTGATAACCTAATTTTGGCGTGTCTGCAAAAATTTATGAATCACGTGCAAAAACAAATGATAAATCATAATTCGGGCCTGTTTTTATAACAGATATAATAATAATATTCCGAGTACCAAAAAATATATCTGCCTTATTTATTAAGAGGAGTGTGAACCCAGCGCTCTCCATACAAACGGCGATAACGTTTTCCACCCTCTAAACGTTAACCTATAGCCATGATTTTTTTGTATGTTATCATTATGCCCTAGAACTAGGTTTGTATGTTTTGATTTTTTAAATATTCTTAATAGTTTCAATAATATTGACGCTTTTGTGTTTTGTATGAAAGTCCTAAAATGCAAATATTGACAAATCTAAGAAGAATATGAAAAAAATCAAAACATACAAACCTAGTTCTAAGGCATAATGACAAAATACAAAACAATCATTGCCATAGGTTAAGGTTTAAAGGGTGGAAAACGTTATCGCCGTTTGTATGGGGAGCGCTTTTTGGGGCTGGGTTCACACTCCTTTTAATAGTTACAAGCACGCCGATTTCAATCCGACAAAATGGTGCCGAATGACATCAATTTCCTCAGGTTGCTAAGCAACAAGCGATCGGTATGCATCTCAACCTAAGCTGACATTTGGAACTTTTTTTGAGTTTTTTGTATGCTTATAACGTATTGGGTAGCTGTTCTGTCACCATTATGTAATTCAATGACTCATAACAAACAATAGTTATATTTCTGGCCTAGTATTATAATGCAGTATGTATATAATGATAGTATATTTATTATAGGTCAGTGCCGCGTAGGTGTTAAACATCATCTAATGACAAGTTTAGAGCTGATGATGCAAGGTTTTACTCATATAGTATTATGACACAGCAATCAATGACAAATGATTCATTTGTTACTATTTTAAAGGCCATTCAAATAATCAGCGCATAAGGTAAACGCACTTGTTGTTGGCGTTCTTCCACGAAATTGCAGTTTGCATGCAAAATAATTGAGCCAAAGCATACGTAGGTGCGTAGGATCCGTTACAAAAACATTCGATCCGCAAACAGTTTGTTGTTAAGGTAAAAAAGCTTAAATTAAGGGTGTCCGCTAACTCGCGCGGGCGCACGGAACGGGTGCAGGACGCCAATTCTCGGTTCATGCGAGATGCATCTCACGTGCGAGATCCGTCAAAAAATGACAGATTTCCAAGGGATTTGACAGCTTATTCCGTGCGAGATGCATCGCGCATAAACCAAGAATAGCCCCGCAGGCCTATAGAAAAATAGTATGAGAGCGTCCGCTAACTCGCGCGGGTGCGGGTGCAGGCTCATACTATTTGTTCGATAGGCGTGCACCCGCTCCGTGCACCCGCTCCGTGCATCCGCGCGACGTAGCGGACGCGCTAGAGATCAGTAAGACTTTTGACTGATAGATCAATGATCTGCTGATCTCACTCAACATTCAAACAAATGGCACAGAATAAAATAGTACAGAGGTCTCTCTTCAAACAAAAACCGCGTGTAGGTATAAGAATCATCCTAGAGTATGCCTCTCTGTTTATCGTATAGCTCTTATCGATTCGCACGCACTACAACTTAATTGCAGTTGCCACATAGAAGTGATACGTAGAGGTACAGTAGGGGAAATATATTCACGTACCACCTTAGAACCCTATTGCAATGACGCGACGCGTTAAACGCCAGGCTATGTCATACAAATGTCATCCGTATATCTCTTCGACTAGGTTCTACGGTGGTACGTGTTTCAATTTCCTTGACTGTACTTGGCAAGGCGCACTACGCGAAACCACAAGGACATATTCGCTTATCTTCCTTTTGTAAAATATTAAGCTTTAAGAGGAGTCTGAACACAGCCCCAAAAAACGCACCCATACAAACGGCGAAGTTTTCCAGCCTCTAAAGCTGAACCCTAACCTATGGCAATGATTTTTTGGTATGTTGTCATTCTGCCTTAGAACTAGGTTCGTATGTTTTGATTTTTTCAATATTCTTAATAGATTTGACAATATTTGCATTTTAGAAGTTTCATACAAAACAAAAAAGCGTCAAGTAGACTTTACAAGTTTACGAGAAATCGGGCAACTACGGAACCCTACACTGCGCGAATCCGACTCGTACTGAACCGGTTGTTGACGTGTAAGGAACGCACAACCCGTCGTTTTTATTTTTTCACTGCTCTTACCCTGCTGCCACTCTTCATTGCGCCGTCTCTAATGTCATCTCGTGTGAGTGTAACCCGAGCACTTCCCTGCACAGTATATAAATAAAGCAGTACCGAAACTAGGCCTATTTGTTGAGATAGATACCTACGCCAGGGGGGTTCCACTCCGCACTGTAGGTGAGCTCGCGGCATTACCTATGGCATAGGTTAATCGCAGTAGGTTGCGGGCTTGCCGCGCGCGCGCCCGCTCACTGTGTCGCGCGTTGTGATAGTATTATAGTAAGCAGCCCAACCCTAGCGGTGCGCCAGGGCATTGCGGGTGGAAGGCGGGCGCGGCCGGCGCCTTCCTTTTGACGCATACCGCCTGGCGAATGTTTATGAAGTAATACGAACTTTTTATGCCTGATCATAAAGTTCGAATTCATTTAATGGTGGTCGAAAAAGAGAAGTTTCTGTACGTTAGTACTATAATTTATTCTGTGCCTACGCTCCTGGAGCGTTAGGCTGCTTTTCTACCAGAGATGTGCGAGGATGCGTAGCGAGGGATGTGTTTGTAAGAACCAATAGAATCGCTTCATTTACCTCGCCTCGGTCAGCACAGCTCTGGTGGAAACGGCTCATTGGTTCTTTACAAACATATCCCTCGCTACGCATCCTCGCCTTAGGGTTGTTCACTTATTTTTTTTTAAATTTAAAAGTGATATCTTTATTATTTATAACAACATTTATTTGGTTTCTATAATGATCAAATAATGAAATGAATTAACAAGTTCACAAGTAAAATTGGGTAATTAAAAAAAACTTCAAAACCGCGACTGACAGCACCGCGAAAACCCCTCAGCTGCCGTGTTGAGCGTGCGTCTGTGTGAGTGCGCCGGTTTCGAGCGTTTGTACGTAGATTCTTTACTGCTTATATGTATACTGTGTTCCTTGTAAGTGGGACTAAAATAAACAAGGCTCCATGTAACTCTAGCCCCTTGTGCTAACAAGCCTTCTGCTACGTGCACTCAGCCGATTCATTAGGGAGCAGAAATAGCGACAGCGGCCCTAGCTAGCTAGCTAGCTTTTGTCACTGACATTGCTATTGCTATTGTAGTGGTGTATAGTTGAGTCTGTGTGATATGTTGTTTCGTGTGGAAGCGGAGGAGGGTGGGTTTTTGCATGAAAAATATATATGTCGCACAGACGCAGCTATCTTGCACGGCACTGGTTTCGCGTAGTAGCAAGGTAATTTGTTCCAGTCGTAAACTCCACAAAATATTGTGTGATACTCTATCATAACGTCATTAAAGTATTTATTGACGACGACTATGGAACTTTCGTCCAGAGATTCTGTCACTTTTGCATTTTACAATGGCACATGAATAAGTCTTGGGGCAAAGAGGCGACAGCGAATGCGTTAAATCACCTGTAACGTATATTAATTCCTTAATAAACAAAGAAAAATCTTCCTTACAGATTTGCCATCCAATCCAACGGAGCTGAGAACATGGTGCTGAGTCCTCAAACGATGCTCTCCTGCAACCTACGTCAGCAGCAAGGCTGCAGGGGCGGCAACATCGACGTCGCCTGGAACTTCGCTGGCAATCATGGGTAAGTAAAATGCAATTTCAAGGATTTTCATATCCGGTTAGAGGGACTATTAAATCCGGTTGCAAGGACCATTGTATCCGGTTCGAAGGACCATTTATTCCGATTCGGAGGACCAAATTGTAAATTTTTCTTTTTCTGTGTAACAGTTACGAATGACAAATGTATGATGTACTTAATTAGTAGGTACCTTACTTGAGTTTCGTTTATCACATTTCACGCTTCTGACAAAATTTTGTGCAACGACGCTGACCCCAATATAAACACATAAAAGGACGACCAGATAGCGTAGTGGTTAGTGACCTTCACTACGAAGCTAAATGTTGTGGGTTCGATTCCCAAAAGGGAATTGTTTTAACCTGAGTATAATATGTATTGAAGTACGTATTTATTTATCTATGTAGGCTGTGTATCCGTTGTCTAGCAGTACAGTAACAGTATAGTCGACCAAGTAATTGCTTGACCACTTTTGAACCATATCCCTTTGTAATACGGTCGAAAAGTGGTCAAGCAATTTCTTGGTCGACTATACAAGCTTGGCTTAGTATGGGACCGGCAATGATTAACGCGCCAATCAGGGCCTGCTAAAATAACAACCGTGTATTTGATTGGTGCGCGGCTGGCGAACATCGAGCGTTCGAAATTCAAAAATCAACGGTAGACAATCGGTGTTAAATGTTATAAGATATTTATTTTTAGTTAATATTACAAGGTTGTATTTCTCCCCAGCCTTGTCGACGACAAATGCTTCCCGTACAAGGCATCCGTGACCCGCTGCCCGTATGCCCGCCGCGGGGACCTCCTCAAGGACGGCTGCCCGCCCGCCGACCCGCGCCGCACCTCCCGCTACAAGGTCGGACCTCCTTACCGGCTCAAGAAGGAAAAGGATATCATGTTCGATATCATGGACTCCGGGCCTGTTCAAGGTGAGAGACTTGTCAAGGTTTGAGAAGATACCAAGGCTCGAAATGAGCTCTCTATAAGGTTTAGAGGGTGGACGTATATCGCTGTTTGTACGGAGAGCGTTGGGTACTTAAATAGTCTTAGGCTGCTTTTCCACCAGTGATGTGCGAGGATGCGTAGCGAGGGATGTGTTTGTAAGAACCAATAGAATCGCTTCATTTACCTCGCCTCGGTCCGCACAGCTCTGGTGGAAACGGCTCATTGGTTCTTTACAAACACAGTGGGTTATGACGTCACTGAAAGCAGATATGGCTGCCGTAAAATATGTCAAGGACAAGTTTTGAAACAGTTTTCGTTTGCACGATCTAGGAATGTGAATGTTTGGCACTTCTGCATCTCGTCACTATGCAATAGGATTCCAAAATTACAAACTTAGAGTCATTGTAATCGAAATTACCAATATATATTAATTAATTATTTTTAGCATTTTAAATTTAATTTGAATGTAAAAAAAAACCGAAAAAAAAATCGATTACAATAATTTAACAACAAATGGTGTCATCTCTCGTCAGCTAACGGGCATTCATAAATGACCAAGTTGAATGAGATAACTTGATTAAGTTTCTCATAGTTGACACCGAGGCCGAGGGTAGTTTTCCCAAAGAAAAAATAATCAATAATGCAATGACCGTAAAGACGAAACACATTGAAAAAATTCGGAGGGTATGGCAGCGGTAATGTGGCGGAAACTGGAATACGCAATGGCACGGAATACTGATGTTGCAGGTTCGAACCCTGCCATTACCCTAATTTTTCTTTGTGTTGTCATTAATTATATAGCGTTTTAAACCTAGAGTCCTCGATCGTAACTTGTAAGTACAGACTTGGCCTGTAGATACTGTGCCTGCAGTCATAACAGAGCACAACATAGTTACTTATAGTTATCTCTACAATCAACCTTGTTCAAGATTCCTAATCTGACCTTAAACATTCCTTGAGATGCAAACATAACTGATAAAGGAATTAATGGCTTAAAGTGCTCCGGTTCTGATTTTTTAGCAAATTTTTGGAAACAAACGTAAAAAAATTCATAAAAAGCACGGATATATTTTAATGGTACAATGTTGTGAGAGTAAGTGAAGCAAAGGTTTTATGAGGATCATAGCTAGTGGAAATCAGTGGTATCTGCCGACCAATCTGAGAAACAGGCATGACTTTATATATGGCTAATTTGGCCGCTTTATTCATTGATTTGATTTGATTTATTTCTCAATTTAAATTATCATATAAATTACAATTTATGTCAAGATATATGCATTCACATTGAGATCGTCAAAAAAAAATACATTAAGAATAATAAAAAAAAATGTAAATAACAATAACAAAAACACAAAATAACAGCAATATAAATTCACAAAATAATACCTAATAATGGATAGTCAAATACAAATTTAGTATGTCAAAGTTATTACATAATCAATAAAAGAATTAGTTAAAATAATGTCAATATATAATAATAATAGCGTTTATGTTAAAAGTTTATATGTTTAAAATTCAATGTCCATAAATTCATTCATTAACGACATTCATGCCAAATGCGGAAGGGTTCTTGCAATTTGCACTAACGTTTCATTACGTTTCGTTTTGCTGACTCCCCCTATCCGGTTTTTAGGGATTTTGCTAGATTGGTATTTAAGTAGATGGTTTGTTTTGTTTTGTCCTTTTCCATTGATGTGATATTTTGTATTTTAAGTTTTCACATGTATATATTTTTTTTAACTTTGTTTATTCTTTTATTCTCTCTTTTTTTCTTGCCGTACAATCGATTCACATGCATGTTCTATAGTAGGAAAAAAACAGGAATAAACTGAAAATCAGCGCTGATCAAGTTTAAAAACTGGAGCCAGCATTATGCTGAGTTTATTCCTATTGCCGAAATAATAAATGTTTAATTTATCTAGGTTTTAAGAAGTTGTACAAGGCAATAAATATTTTTTCTTTCTTTCTTATGCATTTTTGTATGTATATTTTAAGTTTTCCTTTTAAAAAATCGGGGATAAGTATTATAATAATTGTTCTTGCACAACTTAAAACTTGACCGAAAGTAAAATTTAAATTACATTCTCTGCAGAATTAGCTTTCGTAATGAGGACGCTGAGTAACTAACCGACTGACTCCAACAAGCACTCAGAGCTGTATAGAAATAGAGGAACGCCTTTAAACAGCTATTATATCGCTTTTGTGCTACTTGGGACGCGCCATCCATTTCAACGCCAAGAACACCTAAAGGCGTCATGAGTTGTGTGGCGTGGTAGTCCACGCCACCGATCAAAGACTTATGTATACACAGACACGTTGTACGCAACAGAAACATTGTCGCACTGAGTTGCGCTACATTGACCGCACCGCATAGTTACGTGTGCAAATGTAAGAAGCAGACCCTTTTATGTAAGAGTATCAAACTTAACCAAATATTGCGGGTGGTAGGACCTTGTGCTAGGTCCGTCCGGATCGCTTCCACCATCTTGCTCGCTAATCCTGCCGTTAAGCAGCAGCGCTTGCACTGATGCGTTTCGGCGTGGAGAGCAAGACAGCCGGTGTAATTACTGGCACCAGAGGTATTCCATCTTAGCTCTCTGGGTTGGCAACGCATCTGCAATCTCTTCGATGTTGCGGGTGTGTAAAGGCGGTGATGTACACTTACCATCAGGTGACCCACTTGCTTGTTTTCCTTTTTATTTCTTAAAAAAAATCCTTGACGATGAAAAGGTTTAAAACATTTCTAACATCTAATTACGTAACTTGTAAAATTATAAAAACAGAAATATAAATCATGCTTCCGCGTCCAATTCTGTACAATGGAAATTAACATACGAATTTTAAAATATGCCACATGTTTAGACAATGGCGCACTTGTTTCAACAAGGCATAGTTTTGATACTTTTGTGTCCGTATGTTAAAAACCCGGTAAATATAAATAGGTATTTTAAAACGCGTACAATGTTGAAATTATTTGTTGAAATTTGAGCTGCAATTGAACTGGGTCTCTACGAGTAGAAAATCGTAAAGTAACATTCTAAATAATTAATAGATTCAGGCGTTACTTTGCGGAGGTCCATATCAACAAACTGGAACAAATTACCTTGCTACTCCGCGAAACCAGTGCCGGGCTCGTGCAAAATAGCTGCGTCTGTGCGACACATATATGTTCATGCAAAAACCCACCCTCCTCTGCTTCCACACGAAACAACATATATCACACAGACTCAACTACACACCACCACCACTAAACACTAAAACTACACGATCGACGCGCGTTTCGCCTCTATACGAGGCATCATCAAGATCGACCCGTACGACCGTTCGCTACTTGAACGAATGGCCACGCCACGAATGGGTCGTACGGGTAATTTGTTCCAGTTTGTTAGTAACATTCTACATTGGCGTCGACGCTAGTAGAAACGATTGTAAATTTGTCGTAAAGGGACGAAAGCGGGAGTTAGGATCTTGTCACTACCACCAACTGGCTCGCTAATCCTGCCGCTAAGCAACAGTGCTTGCACTGTTGTGTTCCGGCGTTAAGAGCTAGACAGCCGGTGCAATTACTGGCACAAGAAGTATTTCATCTTAGCCCTCTGGTGTGGCAACACATCTGCAATCTCCTTGGTGGTGCGGGTGTCTATTGGCGATGGTGATCACTTTACCATCAGGAAACCCTCTTGCTCGTTTGCCTTCCTATGTTGTGTATAAAAAAAGAAAACGTCAAAACATTTCGATCAAACTGTGTTAAACCCATACCAAAGAGAATATAATCACTACGTTTACCCATACATTCCTTTTTTTCTACTTTGCTAGTAGCAAGTTACATATTGTCTTAACACTCTGTCTATTTACTTGACAGTTGTGTCTTATTAAAAACGCAGTCCTTCTGTTTCCCTCCTGCGGCCCTAACATGACAGCCCAGGTTTATTTTAACCCCTCCCTGTGTCTCTGTCTAGCCAGTGTCAAAGAGACGCAGAGAGAGATAAACTGAACTTGGCCAGTCGTGTTTAGGCCACGGAGCAGCTAATCAAATTCTCAACTCTCATTCTATGGCCTTATGTAAACATAGTAGTAATAAACACCAAACGTCTTTTTAATAGTATTTTATGCAACTGTTGCATAATGAGGGGTCTTAAAACACGAGTGTGGTTTTATGAAACGAGCGTCAGCGAGTTTCAGAATAGGATCACACGAGTGTTTTAAGACCTAATTATGTACAGTTGCATACATTACTTTATCTACACACATATCATAAGTACTCTATGATGGGTTCAGAAGCCATAGGGCAATGACCTGCATTGCTACTAGCTACTAGTGCTAGGTACCTATGAAATATCTATAGACTGTAAACATTAAAATAATGTATTAAAAAATGAATTTGAACAAATATAGTAACAAATTAGAAAATTTCTCATAATAATATTGGTTGTTATAATGCTGGTCATAACCTACGGTTTCTGAACGCATTATAGAGCATTTATGATATATGTGTAGATAAAGTATTTATTACAATTTTAAACAAATAACATCGCGAGCACAATAATCACAAACGATTGGCGGCAAAATACAAACGTCAAAACATAATAGGGATGTAACCAAAAACGTCCCAACATTAGTGATGTCCTCAATCGGTAGTTTTCCGTCTAACAGTAGGCACTTGAAAACCTACATAAAGTAACGAGTAAAGTACTTAATATCTACCGAGAAGTCAGATGCTCTTATGTGAAGTATTTCTATGAATTATTAAGGGGATTTAAATACTTTGTTGCGGACATTATCTAAATCCTGTTGAAAATAAATAAATACATTTAAACACTTCAGTACCTCGTGTTTTATAACATGTGCCTACTTAAGCTATTATGTTGTACAGAGATACATGACTTATTTATAATAAGCAAAGTTCGTTTAGAAATTATTTTGCCATTTTTAGAGAGTAGCCGAGGCAAAGTAGTTAGAGAACTAGCACTGCAAAGTTAGTAACTAGTAACTATGCACCTGTCAAAGTTTACATTTTCTGCTCAACACGTCAGATATTTGAAAGCTACAATGACGAAATATTTGCCTTATAACAACGGTGGTTTTCCTTTCAGCTGTCATGACGGTATACCAGGACTTCTTCCACTATCGCGACGGGATCTACCGCCGCAGCCGGTACGGAGACAACCAGCTCCAAGGTCTTCATAGCGTGAGGATCATCGGCTGGGGAGAGGACCATAGAGACAAGTACTGGGTAAGTTAAACGACGGGGTGAAGCAGATGAAGAAGGGCTTTCAATATTTAGCCATTGGTTCAACTTCGAATCTTATCGTAAGTGAATAAAGTGCTTCTAAGTTTTCTAACTAGCAGCGACACAGGCGTCGGATAGCAGAACTAAAAATATGACGCCAATGTAAAACGTACAAAACGCAGAGCTGTTTACTTGACTATTGGCACATACAGTTTTATTCAGGCTATCCAACATTGTGTATCAAATAGACTATGGTCGGCTACTCTGCCACTGCGTTGAACACAGTTCTATAGTTTTCTTATTTCGATAGGTAACGAGAAAGCTTATAGGGCTTTATGTGTGTGACATAATTTCATGGAATTATCCGCCATTTTAAATGTTTAGTCGGCTTCACTTTTTGGTACTTCAGTTAATTATCTTCTTCAAATCATAAATTTAAGTATTTTTTAAAACTATCATTTTTTTGACGGGACTAGGTTAAAAAATTTTAGCCAACTCTACGTAAATTGCCAATAGATGGCGTTGTGCTATCATAGCTTTGCTTCAATGAGTGGACATAAGCGGTCCATACTATGGGTCCACATTGTCATCCAATATGTTTTGCTCATGAAACCGTTTTTTTTCAGATCGTAGCCAACAGCTGGGGCACGCAATGGGGAGAGAACGGCTACTTCCGCATCGCACGCGGCTCCAACGAGTCCGGCATCGAGTCCTTCGTGGTGGCAGCCCTGAGTGACGTCACGTCCGCCAACATCAGAACATAACAGAGGAAGTTTCTCATCACGCCGCTCTGCGTGGTTAGCAAGCCCGTGAAGACGCGGAAAGGGATCTTGTGGTTTAATGTTACGAGAGATTTTGGTTAGATTTTGATCTGGTGCATATTTTTGATTACAGCGCCATCTATTAATACGTTTCGAAGTTTTGAGCGCAATGTGTACACGATTTTAAAGCATGGTAGCTCTACTACGCATAGTATTTTATACATATACACATACACATAGTATATACACATACAAATACACATAGTATTTTATGTTGTTGCGTATTTAATGTACGCTATTTTGAAGAGTAAAATTGTTAATTATTGTTATACCGTAGATAGGGTAAACCAATCAATCTACTTGATTGTTTAAAGTAGCCAATCATATCGATCTTTCGTCTATCAATCTGAGACCTTAGATGCGAAAGATTGACGTGAATGGCTGATTCGTCGACTAGATTTGATTACCTTTTTTCCGTACAGAGAGAAACAAGGTATTATCAAACTGCGATTAGAATACAATTGGATAGTAACGTCAGCGCACTGTCATTTCATAGATATAGGAATGAAGCTTGACGCAAGTCTATGAACTGACAGTGTCCTGAAGTTATTCTTCAATTGTATTCTAATCGCGGTTTGATAATATAGCAAACTTTGTATTTTTTAGTGCCATAAAATTTGCACATTCGGTGCATTGGTAAAGTAATTTAGCAAAAAAGTAGGTACCTACTTTAACAATTACGAGTACGTGCAAAATGTGCACCAGATGAAAATCCTGAAAACGGAAAGGGTATTTTTGTATTGGAATATATAGTTAGTTTAAAGATCTCTGACAGTTTAGGGTTTAATATTAGGAATGGTCAATGTACGAAAGAAATGCGAAAATATTTGAGAAAAAATACGGCAACCAAAAAGTGTTTGTTATTGTTATGTTATGATCTTAAGTAAACATAGTGTTAGTATGCTTAAATACATTCACTAGATCCACGCTTTCGAGGTCAAAGAGATCTATAAACACAACCGTTTTGCCAAGAGAGTAAAAGCCAAAGCGGGGGGGGGGGGGGGATCTTGAAATCCTAAGTTGAAGTCTTAAAATCGTGTGAGGTTATTTATGGATGATTCCCAACCTGGCCATAGATACTGGGGTAAAAAAGATGTGCTAACCCCACCCAGCACTGGCAACAATATTACCTATCCAAAGATCTAATATGCAAAACTTTTTAAGATCAGTCGGTTTATCAGCCAATCTTTAGCCCTTTGAACACCAACAACCTATAAAGTGGTTGTGTGTCGTGCCCACCACGCCAACAACCACTAAAAAGGTCGGAGTGAAGGTGTACTTTGATCATGAATAAATTCTATTATGAATTGTTTTTATTGGTTTAAACTTTACATCAATTAACAGTGCTTGGCGTGTGAGTGATCACTTCATTCAAATATGAAAGCGTTCAAAGGGTTAGGGAAGAACGGCATACTCATTGGCTTCGTTTCTACCAATGTAAAGGTTAGATAAGACTACAAAACACTGCCGATTTTGATACTGATTTTTATTAAACAATCAAGAAATAGAAAGTGACTTTTTCCAATCAAAATTTACATAAATGCTATGAGACACAATGTTACAGATTGGTAGCGAACTCCAAAAGTGACAAATAAATGGTATTTTGTTATTAATGCCATCTAGCGACAGAACTGTAACTAAAAGATTGTGAAATAAGACCCGAGTGAAACCAGTATAGAAATAAATATTTTATTTAAACAATAGTAACAGTATTTCTCGCATGTATTATTTTGTCGATCTTTAACTGCCATTCTTCTAGTTTTAGTACTTTAATTTAAGCACTTAAACATCTCTTTTGTTTTATGTAAAAGATTAAGAAGTAAAAGTTAACAAGCACGCATTTTTTAAACACAATTTCTAATGTCAACGCTTTAGCTAATAAGCGCCATCTATTGAAGAGTTTTCTTTAACATTCGACATATTTTACTTTTTAAACTTTTAAATGACGCAAAATAATTATAAAAACTAGTCTTAGGATCAATATTACACTGCTTATAGTATTAAGTAACAATTATATCATAATTTAATTAAACAATGCAAACTAGGTTATGATTTCTCTTCAGCTTTCGGTCCGTATTGTAATGAATAAATCTTACAAATATTCATTATAATTCGGACTTTAATATCTCAACGGCCAGCTATAAATAATAAAATAGAGATAATAAATTATATTTTTTATTCGTACAAGTTATAATGGAATGTAATATAATTACAATTCTTATAGACAGTTTTAATCACGAGCATTCACCTCAAAAGCACCGCATAACATTGTTTTATAAATTCAAAACAGCATGCCATAAAAGTTTAAATTAACTTCGCAATTTATTTTAAATTTATTCATTACACGTGAACACTCGTGGTAGAGACATACATCGTAATAAGTCTCACTTGCACAAATATTTATGTTTTTATTAAATAAATATATTATTTGAGCACAAAAAATAGAAGTGCTAGTTTTTTTTGCAGAATTAGATGAATCTGTTCACGTTATACTATTATGAAGATGACAAAAGTTTTTAAACACAATTTGGAATATCTCAACTTGATACAATACAATTAGTATAGACTACTATTCGTAAGAAAACGAATGTCAATTAAATATATATATATACTTAGGTACTTATTACAATTTGCTGAGCAAGTGAGTTAGTGTAAGAATTTCTCGCTACTTAAATCCCAATTAAATAGTATTTTATATTTAATAAAGTAAACATTTAGATATGTTTGTTTTAATTTAATGTACATTTTGCCCTTACATAAATATAATAGTTGTGTTGGGAAGAATTTAGAACCCGTCCACCTGTCTTAAGAGGAGTGTGAACCCAGCGCTCTCCATACAAACGCCGATAACGTTTTCCACCCTCTAAACCTTAACCTATAGCCATGACTTTTTTGTATGTTGTCATTATGCTATAGGACTAGGTTAGTATGTTTTGATTTTTTTAATATTCTTAATAGTTTAAAAAATATTGACGCTTTTAGGTTTTGTATGAAACTCCTAAAATGCAAAATTGACAAATCTATGAAGAATACAAAAAAAATCAAAACATACAAACCCAGTTCCAAGGCATAATGACAAGATACCAAAAAATCATTGCCATAGGTTAAGGTTTAGAGGGTGGAAAACGTTATCGCCGTTTGTATGGCGAGCGCTTTTTGGGGCTGGGTTCACACTCCTCTTAAATACCAGACTATATTCATGACACAACATATTCAGCTCATTTCGCGGTTTCACCGCAGTTTTATAATTAAGATACGTCATATAGTTTTGGTATAGTTCCCGGCAAATTTCTTGAGCACTGGCCTTGACTGCGCAGTAGCCGCGTCTAGTGCAAATGTGTATGCGCAAACATAGCCCCTCCACTCGATTTACAATCAAGATGTTTGCCTGCAACTATATTGGTGGCGATATAGGCATGTCCAATGTAATTTAATTGACGGTGAAATGGTTATATGGACCCCTGGAAAGTAACACTTGAAAGTATAAATTATTTGATCACCTTAAAAATATCGTGATACTTTTGTAACCAGTTAAAGCTGGCAATCGGCGAGACCCACTTCCTCCCCGCGGGCCCCAGGACACATCTCGAGTACCCTTAAGTTACTTATACTAACTGTTGGATGGTCTATTCTGTGCGGAGGCTCGATTCTTTGCAGCTTTCTCTACGTTAGCAGCTCTCGTCTAGGGACAAGGAAAACGTTGTTTTGAACTTTCGCGATTTTCACACATACCTAAATACGGTTGTCGGGACTTTAAACTGGCGTGGCTAGACAGCAGTGACACCCTCTACTCCAGTCTGCTCGTGACTAGCAAGGCAATTCTCGCGTCAGCAGAGATGAAGTCACACTCGAGAACAGCCAAAAAGAGCTGTCAAATCCCTTCAAAATCTGTCATATTTTGACACATCTCGAACGTCAGATGAATCTCGATGAGCGCCAGAATTGGGGGCCAGGGCCGTTGCAATGCGGCCGAAACTTCGACGTAAATAAATAGTATATTATCGCGTTAAAGTCACGGTAAAGGTAATAAGAAAAAAAGGTTAATTTTAATATGACACTGTTTTTTGATATGTATTTGGGATTCTGTAGTGTCAGTGTACTTAAAGCAAGCTGTAAGAGAGTTGTTAAAATGATGTTATATTAGAAAGTTTAAGTACATTTTTTTCTAATTAATTGCAATTTAATAATTAAAATGTAGGAACATCCTACAGATGTTACAAATTATGAATAAATTAACTTAATAAAATGAATTACATATTAAAATAGATAGAGAGTAGAAAAATACTTATCTTGTTTCTGTCTTTCATATGACTAACAGCCATTCAATACATCATTTCTTAAAACCTAAATGTCCTTTTTTTCGCTTTGGGCTTAAAATCAGTAAATTGCATAATACCTTATTCACTAATACCCCTAATTTGCAAATTACCATGGCCTCAGAATAACTGAATGTCAAATTGTCTCACTCTTAAAATAAACGAAATTCATTATGACTTTGACCTAAAACGTCATAGTCTCTAAAGACCTAAAGATTGAAATGCACAATTCCTTCAAATACCGAATGTCAGAAATTCTCAAACTCAAACTGAAAATACCTAAATGGCAAAAATAATTTTTTTTTCGTTTAAAATACTTCAATTTCAAGTGGGCAGCATTAAAATTTATTAACTTTAGGTATTTTGCCATTTGGTTGTTTTAAGCATTTATGTTGTTTTGCCATGAGTGTTTCGAAGTTTAGGCATTATGAGACTTAGCTATTTTGAAATTCGTCCATAGTAAGATTCCGGTGTTAAAAAAAAAATTAAGTTTTGAGATCTGGGAATATTTAGTATTTTGTTTATGTCTTCGCGACTTGTAAACATTGAAATAAAACAATTTAAACGCTTGATATCGCGAACATGAGACCTGTAAAGGGCTCGAAACGTCGGGAATTAGATTCGTTAGAATACACGCGATATACACTTTGTATTGTTCCTGAATAAATGATATCTATCTATATAAACCGTTTAAATTGTTTTATTTCAATATCTGGGAATATTGATAGAGGTAAAATGTAATGTATGTAGTTATAAGCCCAAAGCTTTTTTTCTTAGAGTATCTACTCTGTATAAAGATAAAAAAGCGTAAAAAATTATAAAACACAAACCTGGAGCGACTGCACTCGTTTATGAAGCCCCATCATCGAATTCGATATTGACACCAACCTCTCTCTATTTGTTGCTATATCAGCCAACTAAAAAAAACAATTTATCTACACTAATCGACACTAATATAATAAAGAGGTAAACTTTGTTTGTTTGTTAGTTTGTTTGTATGTAGGGGGTAATCTCTGGAACTACTGAACCAATTTCAAAAATTCATTCACAGATAGAAAGATACACTATCCTTGATGGACATGGCTTAATTCCACGCGAACGAAGTCGCGGGCGTCTGCTAGTAAATCATAAAATTATAAAATATGCCTGCACATAGAAGATATTTAAGAAAAATTAACCTGAGGGGTCTTTAAAAGGAGCAATAGTAACTAAAACAATTGTCTGTATGTTCACGCAAAAATTTATGCATGAAATAGGATGATAAATAAACAAAGAAACTGAAACAAGATAGCCTGTGTTATTACTGGCACAAGAGGTATTCCATCTTAGCTCTCTGGGTTGGCAACGCATCTGCAATGTCTTTGGTGTTGTGGATGTCTATAGGCGGTGGTGAACACTTACCATCAGGTGACCCACTTACTTGTTTGCTTTCCTATTTCATAAAAAAGCTTACCAGTGCATCAACCATGGCATCATTCTGCAGATCTTCTAGTTTTCTTCTCTCCGATGCCAGCATACTATGGACAGCTTCTTGGCGTTCTCTGGAATACATTAAATGGATCTAAACTGTAACATATACACATAAGATAATGGCCTCTGACTTTAAAAGTGACCCTGTGAAGATATAGAAACATGAGTAAAAACGAGAAACAACCAGACCAGGCCATTAAATACAAAAAATAATGTTGTTGGTCACTTTACTCTGTCAAGTCACTCAGTCAGTAGGTAACTTATATTAGTAGGTACCCAAGTCTTAAATGGGTTTGGGTCTTAAATGGGGGGACTATAAGGTTTAGGTTAGGTTAGATTTTCTAAGTCCTATTATATGGGCCCCCTTTGCTATACTCTGACCCAGTGACGAAACAAGGACGTAAACTTACGTTAATTCCTTTAAATGGGTATTAATTGTTGCCAATGGTGGTTCATACAGTTCCATTATACCCTTAGATAGAAGCTGAATAGTCTTGGCATCGTCAGTTTGGTTAACACTAGAAAATAAACGAAAAAATAAAACACTGGTAATTAGTAAATAAAATGACTCGGTTTAATCAATTACTTTTCCATTATTGAGGTATGCAGCTAACGAATGAGTTGTTTTTAGGTAGTTGTTTAATTTAAAAGTAAATAACAGCTAGCACTACAAATAAGTCAGGTATTTTAGCATGAATTAAATAAATAGTTTTCCGTAATTTCAGCTATATTTTCTTTTCGTGGTTGGTTTGACATTGACATTTGACACATACGTTCCCCTTTTGAGCTGACAACGTCGTTACTCTTCCAATGTGATCGTTTTCTAATTAATTTGAAGCAATAATTAATTTTAATGAATTTTAGTACAAAAGAAAGTGCTATTTTTTTTCAAATAAGCAAGCACATATCTTAATCAGTGTTTTAACAACAAATTAGTTCTTATAAGATGAATAGGTACGTACTTTTGACATCGCAGCCCGCTAGTTAAAAAGTAGTTTTTATTCCGTTTCAGTAAAATAGGTTAGAATCAGGATGATTTAATTAATGAACATTTCTATTTATTTACTTCTTTTAAATCCTAAAACAAGTAAATTAGGCATAGTTTGCATAATTTACTTAATAACCAATGTTTTCATTAATGTACAATACTGACATTCACGGAATATTTACTGAAAAATTTACCGTTGAAGCTTAAGACTGGAAATAACTGCGTCCAACGAAACGCCAGTTTTTATGGCCGCTTGAAATTCCCTTGTTTATTTGACGTTCATGCATTTCGCCTGAGAGGGGATTTCATCAATTATCCACGGAAACCAAGTGCGTTTAACCGCCTAATTTTTCGCGTTTTAAATTTGAGAATTAAAGCCGTCAATCTGGAAGTTTTGCAAGTAAAGCCCGAGGGCGGCGAGATGACGACCGTGGCGCGACGGGAAGAGGACTCCGGAGATTATTCCGATTCTCAAGAGATCGAGCACAATAACTCGACAAACGTGAGTTAGAAATGCAAACTGCAAATGACAATGGTCAAATCGACTTTCGTTTGGGCATTAAAAGTATTACGCGGGCACTTTCACCGGTGCATTCGCGTGACGGCATAACCATTTCTTTTCGTCTTTGAATGGGGTCACGATTGGGAGGGCACTCTCTGCGTTGCTGTTGATGTGTTTAGACTGTAATTTTAGACGCCACGTAGATTTTTGGGACAGTATTGTGTTTTGGTCTGGTTTGTGTCATGCAACTGTTGAAGGTAGCTGGTTTGCAGGATGGAGGTCATCAGGAGTCAGACTACGACTCCCAGGGGAGCGATTCCGAACGCTCCGACCAGGACCCAGAGAGTCAGGTAACTAGTTCACTCAAGTTTGTCTTCTAATTCCATAGAATTAATGATTTAACTTGGCATTTTAACACCAACAAGAACTTGTAGTTATCTAGAAAGTCATTTAGAGGATGAAGGGTACCTATCTATATAATTCACCAATTAATCTGTCTTGCCTCCATTTACTATAAGAAAAACATTGAAATTTGAAAATTTCTCTTATAATATACTATTAATATTCTAATTAGAATAGGAATAGGCTTTACATTTAATACAGTCATCCATCATTAATTGAACATGTAATAATGAATAATAATACTTAGGTTACCGAATAATAGACTTGTCTGGAATTTAGAAACCTTACTCTGTTTCTTGGCTTTGATTGCTCGTAAAATAAACATGCATCCCAATGAATACTCTACATGAGTTTCAAGGTTGGACTGTCTAAATGTATCATTTGTCATGAAAATAATTACAAGGTCCTAACACATCCATTATTTATCTACACTAATATAATAAAGAGATTAACTTTGTTTGTTTGTATGTAGGGGGTAATCTCTGGAACTACTAAACCCATTTCAAAAATTCTTTCACAGAGAGAAATATACACTATTCCTGACGGACATAGGCTACTAATTTTACGTGAACGAAGTTGCGCGCGTCCGCTTGTAATAAATATCAAAATATGTGATATTCTTAATACGAGTTTTAAATAATTAATCTACTTAAACTTTTTATTTATGACAACCAGTCGCTTTTAGAGTAGCAACCATTACTGCCAACTACTCCTGACGTCTGATGATGTGATCGACCAGTTTTTAAAACATTCACGAGTTGAGCAGTGTTTGTGTTGAATGTTTATTAATTTTTCCACCTTCCCGCTACATATAATAAAACAAACAGCACAAACACAATTATAATCATAACCACCCGCACCAAAAATACCGCTGGTCATGAATTGAATTCTGATTATATCAGAGTATTAGTTTGTTGTCTCAGTTATTATTGGAGTTAAATGCTAACCCTAGAATTTAGTAATAGTTTGTGCAATTAAGACATGTATAAAATATTGTTATTATAGTCATGAGCAATAATTTTGTAATAAGTTGCCCTCTCGTCAAAAGTGGCTCTGCCCGACAGGGTCCATGATGAGCTTAAGATAACTTCTGTAACATACATCGTCGAAAAGCAATAAAATATTGTGTATTGAGACTAAAAACCAGCAGCGTTGTTGAGCAGGTAGTTTTTTTCTTGGGTCAGTAGATAAAACATTCTATTATTATTATTATTTCCAGGAAACTGAGCGCCGAGTAGATGATGATGAGGACAGGAGCAACCCGCAGTATATTCCTAAACGGGGCACTTTCTATGAGCATGACGACCGAACAGCTGCGAGGTGAGCAACTGACATGTTTATTTACAAACTTTTTTTATGTTTATTGGACCAGGGCCATCTGTTATTTGTTAACAGAACTACTACTAGGATTAGTTAAAGATAAAAATCACTAGTTTGTTTCAGCAAGCACTTAGATAACTTGTTAAATTCATATTTTGTTGGTTAGGACATGTATGTTGAGATGCAAACAATTTAAACATAACCCTTATTTTTGATGGCATTTGACTTAAAAACATCTGGAGGGGTGGGGGGTTCAATTGCATCACTTTTCCATAAAAAACGTACATGAAATAGAATCATAATGATAAAATTTCAAGCAAACAAACACTAAGTGAAGAGATAATTAGCGCCATTGAGCCGCTTTCTAACGCCGCGCTTCGCTGCGCGCCCTCGCGTGCGCACACGAGATATGTAGGTATGTATTGGATTTAACGAAGATATTCAATATAGGTTAATATATCATTCACTCGTAAAACAAGTGTGGATACGAATTTTTAAAAAATGTAACCTTTTTACTGCTAAGGACGAATATATCCGCAATATGAGTACAACGCCTATGTCGGATATTCAACGGGTACGATATAAAAGTGATTTAAATTCTATAGCATAAGGTTCAACTTCTTGCGTGTGAATGACGAATTTTGTACTTGACAAGACAAGACAAGACAAATACTCTTTATTGAAAACCACACGGAAAATAACGACGAATACTACTGGACGTGACGTTGAAAAGCTAGAAACACAATCTTTACAAAATTCCTGAAGATTTTTTTTTGTTTGCATGTTTGATTGAAAAACCAGTATTTTTTGCTTATTTTATCTCCACATAGTTGCTAAGCTAAAGTTTTCTGAAAGTATAGATTTATTGTTAAAAACCTCCATTTTTTAAAATCTCTTTTCGCGCGTAAAAAGTAATGGCTGCTATGGATTGCTTCCTCCCCTCGCGATCTGGCCTCTTTCCGCCATATACGTGCTTTTCACTGATCGTTAGAAACATGAAAGATTTCGTTGAAAAAAAATCTTCGTCAATTATGCCTCCAGAACCTTTCCGTCAGTCTAGAGGGCGTGGCCTGCTAGGGCTGCGGTATTCAAACTCGGCGGGGGGCGGTGAGTGGCCGTTCTGTACAATACTATCCTGTTCTGTGACAGTGGCGAGGAATCCGCGAACACCACTTCGGAGACGGCCTCCGAGAAGAAGGAGGGCAGCGAGCAGGGCACGGAGCGCCGCCGGCCGCCGCGCAAATCCGAGGTCATCGACCGCTGGTCGCACGACAAGTACAACGAGACCGAACAGGTGAGGGACTGGCATTTACATTAATATCGACAATGTCTTATTGAAATTAACGGATCCGGGATCACTAACGTATGTAAAGGCAAGTTATTGCGAGGAAAACAAGGACCTATAAGGATATCTGATAGCAAGGTGATCCCGTTGTAAATATGAATCTAACGAATATCTGTGATACCGTCTCAGTCTGTGTCCATAGAATAAACAGAGACAGCATCATAGATAGCTGTCAGAGAAAATACTAGGAACTTATCACAGAGTTGTAAAACAGGTCCTAAATGTTAGTACAGTACCCGGCAAACAACTTGAGCATTGATCTTGACTGCGCCGTAGCCGTTTCTAGTACAAATGTGTATGCGCAAACTTACTCCCTCCACACAATTTATGCTCAAGTTGTTTGCCTGCAACTATAAATAAATAAATAAAAATAAAAATAAAAATCTTTTATTCTCAGACAACAAGGCCCATAGTTTGTTAGTTACAATAATGTTATTGAACTAAATTAGTAAACATTAACAAAGGTTGAGATAAAAAAAGATACAAATGCAAATAAAATAAATAAAAAGATATACATTGTCTCAACCGATTTACTGACCAGCATGTCTTATGACATGTAGGTCGATATATCGGCCAAGAACGAGCGAATCCAACCATTCTGCAATCATACTCAGGATACTGTTAGTGCTCCGGCGCATCCGCCCCACTATGGACGCAGTTTTTTTGCGCATAATCGCAAAAAAATCATCCAACGCTGCAGCAGCAAACATGCCCGAAGCTGCAGAATCGCGGGAGCCCCAACAACGCCCTGAGTAATATTATACTGGACTCGCAGGGAATTGTAGGATCCGCGTCCGAAACTAGCCCACAGTCCACTCGCATAAAAACTTTAAACTATACTCAGTTGTAATTGTTAACGTTGTTCGACAGGTACCGAAATCTCGCGACGAGCTGGTGTCGATATACGGTTACGATATAAGGAATGAGGACGCGCCGCCACACGCCCGCAGAAATAGGAGATACGGGTAAATACTTAACCTTTATAACTTTAGCGATAGATATATCACGAAAATTATTTTCGGTCACTTTCAAACAGTCATATTTTCCAAGATATTTATTTAGTGACATTATTTTATTTGAATTCAACATATCTGAACAAATTATTAAAATATAAGTTTTTATGTGACAGTGTTGTCTAGATGTTGCCACAATATGTGTGACATGCAGTTTCAAATAAAGCGAACATTTGATAGGTGAAAACTTAATTAAGCTGTGTATGGGTTAAATCTGATAAATTGATAGAGATAATCTTAATACGTTTCATTCTGTTCCACTGTTCCATTTGTCCCCAAACTACCCTATTGTGACGTCATCGCAACAAAAGCAAAAAAAAAAATACAAAATAAAACAAAAGTCCCCAGGGTCTAGACGAGTTGAAAAGCTTTATAATATGCAGTAGTTTTCTAATGAAGCGTGGTTGATTTGGCAACAATTGCAGATTATTAATTCGATACCATGATCTATAGAAATGTCTGTTTTCTAAACGCAATTCTTGATGGAGGTACCGGCATTGGCGGTTAGTGGCCGTGTTGATATTTGCATGTATGTTTGTGAAGCTTAGTTTTTGATTTAACGTTTTAACGTTTTTTTTAAACTAGCAAGTCGGTATGCAACTTTCGATAGGCCATTGAGAATCCACCAATCTGAATTCTAGGCATTAAATAGGCTTCTTATGTTTTCGCGACTTGAAATAAAACAATTTAAACAGTTTATATCGCCGAAACGTCGGGAATTAGATTCGTTACAATACACGCGATATAAACCGTTTAAATTGTTTTATTTCAATGTCTAGGCATTAATTTATTATTTTCAATAGTAAAATGTCATTAATCATAATAATAAAGCGATTATCCATTGTGATAAGGTTCGAAGCTGGCCTACGATTCAGTTTGGTTTAATTGTTAATTAAATTAGTAATAAAATAGTTTCTCTAAATTAGACTATTTATTTCAATTTTAAGAAGACTTATTACTCTCTTTATTTAAAACTTTTGCATGAATTCAAAAGTATTTTTTGTATATTAGAAATAAATGGATCACTCATTTAAGGCCTCCGCTAAGGCGCGCGGGCGCACGGAGCGGGTGCACGTCTATAGAAAAATAGTATGAGAGCGTCCGCTAACTCGCGCGGGTGCGGGTGCGGGCTCATACTATTTGTTCGATAGGCGTACACCCGCTCCGTGCACCCGCGCGACGTAGCGAACGCTTTTAAAGCCGATTGGTCCGAAGTATGTCGGCTTTAATTACGTGAGAGATCCGTTAATTTTAATATGTACGAATCTATGGTAGTTTCATGTTAAAAATGTTTCGCATATTTATTTGCGCCGTTTTTTTGACACCTGCTTCCAAGCTTCCACCTAAAATACTTGTTCATCTTCAACTCCGTGTCTCCAATGATAAACAGTTCTGTCATTAAGAACGAGGACGGCCAACGAATCATTGGTCCGTGGGGCAGGGGGAGGGGGGAAAGAGGGTCATGACCTCCCCCCAACAAGCAAGATATCACCGGGGGTGAAAAGTTTATTGCTTAGTAATCAAGGATTCAATGACCGTAAAGCGAAGCACATTGAATAATTCGCTGTGTCTAGTAGGTCTTCTGTAGCTTAATTGGAAAGTGCGTGGGTTAGGCTGCTGAGGTTGCAGGTTCGAATCGCTACCGCAATTTTGCTCGCTAAACAGCAGCGCATACACTGTTGTGTTCCGGCGTGGAGAGCAAGACAGCCAGTGTCATTACTGACACAATAGGTATTCCATCTTAGCCCTCTGGGTTGGTAGCGCATCTGCAATCTTGCTGTTGTGTATTTCTATGAGCGGTTGTGATCACTTGCCATCAGATGACTCACTTGCTCGTTTGCTCTCCTATTCTATGTTAAAAAAAATAGATATAGCTACTTTTTTGTTTCTGATTGTGGTACCGTCCATAGGCGGGGCCCGAACAAGTACACGCGCACTTGGGAGGACGAGGAGGCGTACCGCCGCCAGACGGCTGCGCAGGCGCCGCGGAAGCCGCCCAACCCGGAGGACTTCCCGGAGCTCGAGGCGGCCAACAAGCACAGGGAGAGGTGAGTGCGGTGGCGCAATACGGTATTCCATTAAAAAATCTAAAGGCATAAAAGTGCAAAATTGTTGTAGACGACCACTAAAAACATATTTATATCCAAAAAAAACAACTGATATTTTAGAAGTTACAGTGATACAAAGTGACAAAGATGACGCAGAAAAAAGTTCTTTGTTTGTTTCAATATATGTCATTCGAAACCAAATAAAAAAATGTAGAAAATTTTAGTATGTGAGTAATTAGTTAAAAGCTTACTGTATTCAAATAAACAAGTGTTGGCTCCATACAAAATCACTATAGTGACATCACTGGTCCTGTATGCAGCGCGATAGAGCGTTTTCGCGACGCATGTCCTTTGTCATTTTATTACTCGTGATATTTCGAAAAATAATGATCGTAAAAGAAAACTAAAAACACAGTTTTTCTTCTTTTAACCAAATCTATCAAATTTGGAAATAAAAAAGTCATTAGAATACCGTATTAAGTGCAGAAGTTTTTTTTAGGATTCCGTACCCAAAGGGTAAAACGGGACCCTATTACTAAGACTCCGCTGTCAGTCCGTCCGTCTGTCACCAGGCTGTATCTCATGAACCGTGATAGATAGACAGTTGAAATTTTCACAGATGATGGATTTCTATTGCCGCTTTAACAACATACTAAAAAACAGAATAAAATAAATATTTAAGGGAGCACCCATACAACAGACATTTTTGACATTTTGTTAGTAATTTATAATTTATTTTTATAAATAATTAATAGTAATTTATTATATTTAACAAGTTCAGGCATGTAAAATAGATTAAAGTATGTGAATGCATTTTATTAATTTTAGACATCATGTGTCATAGAGCCATTTACTGCTTAAGACCTTCACAATCGATATCTAAATAGAAATAGTGTAAGTTTATTTTTTTCAAACCAACCGGGTTCGATTCTCGAGCTGAGTACAGGTTATTTTTAAACGTATGAATTCAGTTTTTCTTATTAAAATCGATGACATAATTCCTAAGAAAAGATCTTCGTATGTCTTATAGTTTCAGACTTTCCCATACTGACCGATTTAAATGAGACACCCGGTATATTAACATTTTATTTCCATCAGAAGAAACAGGGGTCCGCGGCCGCGCTCCAAGTCACAGCCGACGTCGAACGAGTCTCTCGAGAACGGGAACAACCTGCGCCGGAACGCCTCCACCAAGACAAAGAAGCCGGAGAGGCCGGAGAGGCCCGAGAAGCCAGAGAAGCAAGAGAGGCCGGCGCCCAAGCCGGACAAGAAGCTCAACAACGTCAAGAGCAACAAGGAGAAACTGCCCGCACTCGAGAATCTCACTATCACTGCCACCGTGGTTAACAATAGGTGGGTAATAGTTGTTTGTGTTACGAGGGCGGTAAAGAAATTGTATGTAGGACATGTAAATAATTTTAGTACTTTATTTATGTATTTTTTGGATTACTGTTTAAGAGGAAACACCAAGGTCTAGAGAATTGAAAAATAGGTATTTGTAAAATCTATTGCTGCCTCCATCTATCAAGCCTCCCCCCGCAGAGTGCAATAGAGACAGCCGCAGCTTGGACTGAAAATACCTATTAAAAGTACACAAAATCAACGATTCGTAGACCCCTGATTCCTTCTCCAAAACTTATCCGATTTAACTACTTTTTTCATTAAAAATTAAAGAAAGGCTTTGGCAGTGTTCCTATGTTTTTCTTTTTTTATATAATCTAGTAAAATTTGTTTTCTGAATGTATGAACGCAGCCGAAAATCTGGCCAATTTTTTAGGTTTTTGAATGTCCATATCTCTTTTAATAATTAATTTATTAAAAGAAGGAAAACATAGGGACATGCATAATAGTGGCCATCGATTTTTTGGAAAAAAAATATTGCTCTACTGGCATTATCCAGAAAGGAAACAGGGGACGACGTTTGTATGGAAAAACGGCCCTTGTGTTTCCTCTTAATGGCGCATTCGATTGCAAAAAGATGTACCTACTATTGTATTTTCGTATCTTATTTCAATAGAATAAGTTGCATAAGTGGATACATTTTTGTGCAGTCGACTGTATTGAGCACTCTGTGCGCGATCCGACTTGCACTGAGCTGGTATTTATTCGAGCCAAGGGCCAGGCCACTTTTTTTCAATTAACAACTTTGTTTCAATTAAGTATAGTGGACCAATAAATAGCTTGACCAATTTCGACCGTATTACAAAGGGATAACGTTCAAAGTTGGTGAACTTGGTCGACTATACTTCAGTATTATATTTTGGTATCTCTTTTCTGTTGTGTCGAACGAACGTGTAAATGAAGTTTTTTTTTTAATAACCCGTGGTTTGTGTTCGCAGCCAGGGCCAGCCGCAGCGGAAGGTCAACGCGGCCGTCGCTCAGCAGAGGCCCGTGCCCACTGACCAGGGCAAGCGGAAACCAGCGCCGCCCGCGCAGGTAAACTACACGTCAATTCTGACAGCTGTCATGGCGGCTCCAACTGTCAAACGCTCCTGGGCCGCGGTCCGAATCACGTTTACATCGCTCAGAGCGCTCACACTTCTAGTGCCCTCTCCTATCGGAGGTCTGCGATCATTAAGAGGAGTGTGAACCCACCGTTCTTCATACAAAAGGCGATAACATTTTCCACCCTCTAAATCTTAACCTATAGCAATGATTTTTTTGTATGTGGTCACTATGCCTTGAAACTAGGTTTGTATGTTTTGTTTCTTTAAATATTCTTCATAGACTTGGGGTTGGTTGTTTTTGGGGCTGGGTTTACACTCCCCTTAAAGCTATTTTTACTTTAGAGACTGCTGCTCAAAAGAGGGATCTGGTGTTCATCCCAGACCAGTCTCTAGGATATGTAAGCCAGGAATCAGAGACAAGTGGTATTCCATCTTAGCCCTCTAGGTTGGCAACGCATCTGCGATCTCCTTGGTGCTGCGGGTGTCTATAGGCGGTGGTGATCACTTACCATCAGGGGACCCACTTGCTTGTTTGCCTTCCTATTTTATAAAAAAATGTTTTTTCAGCAGCCGCAACAGCCCCCCGCGCGGAACAAGTCCCCGCCACAGAGCGCGCCGCAGAAGGCACCGAGCGCGCAACACGCAACGCAACACGCGCCGCAACACGCCTCGCAACCTGCCGGTAACACAATCCTACTAATAATATTATAAATGCGAAATGTTTGTCCATCAATAACGCAATAACGGATGGTGAGATATAGATGAAATTTGTCAGACAGATAGATCAAGTTTTGGATTAAAACGGCATACTTTTATCCCTTTAAATGTGTATAGAATAGCATCACGCGGGCGACGGCGCGGGTAAAAGCTTGTAAAAAAATATTATTTCAATGCTATGTCTAGTTAGAAATACGCGGACAAACATACATACACACATACACTTAGAAGTTTGTCACACCTCTTCGGAAGCTACGTAGAGTAACAAATACGAATGTTATGCATTTCCAACAGTAACATTCATACTGGTCTAATTGATAACCTCCTTTTTTAAGTTAGTTTAAAAAAAAGAATTTAAATTTTTTCCCATTAGATGCTAAGAGCGCTAATAAGAGTTGATTTTTGATTTATTTACCTATATCTCATCTAACATCACATCTATTTATCTATGTTATACGTAACGCACCATCTGTGCACTCTTTTAAAAACAAGATAGAGTCCCGGCTACTCAGCCACAACTTCTACAGCTTTGAAGAATTTCTAGAGCTGCCTCTTGTAATATAAGTCGACTAGCGGACGCGCGCGACTTCGTTCACGTAAAATTAGTAGCCTATGTCCATCAGGAATAGTGTAGCTGTCTATCTGTGAAAGAATTTTTGAAATCGGTTCAGTTGTTCCAGAGATTACCCCCTACATACAAACAAACTAACAAAAAACAAACAAACAAAGTTTACCTCTTTATTATATTAGTGTAGATTTAGTTTATGCCATACGTATTTAAAATATACGTATACAATTATGTTTTTGGAGTGATAATGATTTGAATATATTTATATTAGTGTAACTACAAACAAACTGACTTGTAACCAAAAGTTATCAATAAAATTATCTTATCTTATCTTATCTTATATAAACGCATCTGCAATATCCTTGGTGTTAAGGGTGTCTATGGGCGGCGGTGATCAATTACCATCAGTGGCCCGTTTCACGAAGCTACAAGTTACAATTTTACAAGTCTAAACCGGCAACATTGGTCAATAATGCCTGGGATTATTGACAAATGTTGCCGGTTTAGACTTGTAAAATTGAAAATTGTAGTTTCGTGAAACGGGCCACTGGTGACCCACTTGCTCGTTTGTCTTCCAGTGTGGTATTAAAATACCTATTTAATTTTATCGTTTATCATTGTTTCATAGGTGAAGCGCGAGGTGGCAGTAAACGCTATAGTAGTCTGCGACAAAGGCCACTTGCCGAAAGTTATTCGCCGCAACAGCCCGCGCAACAGACACAGCAACAGCCACCGCAACAGCCGCCGCAACAGGCACAGCAACAGCCGCCGCAACAGCATCGATATCATGCAGGTACTTGCTATTGTTATCTTTTGTTATTTTGTGTTTTTGTGGTGTTTTTATTATTAATCCTACTAATATATGTTTGGATGTTTTGTATGTTTGGATGTTTGTTACTCGAGCACGCAAAAACAACTGAATGGATTTGAATGAAATTTGGCACACACATAGTTTATAACCTGGATTAACATTTAGGATACTTTTTATCCCGTAAAAATGCATAGTTCCCACGGGACACTGATAAGTGAGTTATACGCCGCCGTGACGTCATGAACAGCAAAGCAACTAATTCTCATTATTTTGTCCATGAAATATTGCAGATTGCATGTTTCAATTAAACAAGTCTACGAGGACGAAGTCGCGGGCAAAAGCTAGTTTATTTTATTCCATCTAACTAAATGATGATTGACTGAACATCACTTAAACAAACTGGAACAAATTACCTTGCTACTCCGCGAAACCAGTGCCGTGCTCGTGTAAGTTAGCTGCGTCTGTGCGACATACGCAGCGTCAGTCTGCGTCTGTGTTTGTTCCTGTTTGTTGAAATGGACCTCCCCGAAGTAACGGCGGAGTCTATTAATTATTGAACATCACTTAACTTATGGATGCCCACTAATTATAACAACTTTTATCTACACATATATCATAAATACTCTATAATGCGTTCAGAAACCGTAGGCAATGACCAGCATTATAACAACTAATATTATTATGAGAATTTTTCTAATTTGTTTCTATATTTGTTCAAATTCAATTTTTATTACATTATTTTAATGTGTTTAGTCTACAGATATTTAATAGGTACCCAGCACTAGTAGCTAGTAGCAATGCAGATCATTGCCCTAGGTTTTTTGAACCCATCATAGAGTACTTATGATATATGTGTAGATAAAGTAATGTATGCAACTGTACATAATTAGGTCTTAAAACACTCGTGTGATCCTATTATGAAACTCGCTGACACTCGTTTCATAAAACCACACTCGTGTTTTAAGACCCCTCATTATGCAACAGTTGCTTAAAATACTATTGTTTCGCTTTTAAATAGTCAATAATATCAGCTTTATCTTTTCTCTATCTTTATCTTTACGTATTATAAAGTCACTATGTTTTCCTGTCTGTCCTAAATCCTTGTAGTGTATGTTATATGTAGTCGTGGGAAGCCGGGGTGGGTCGCCAGGTCGCAACCCTAATTAACACAAATATAATAAAGAGGTAAACTATGTTTGTATGTAGAGGGTAATCTCGGGAACTACTGAACCGATTTCAAAAATTCTTTCACCAACAGGAAGCTACAGTATCCCTGATGGACATAAGCTACTAATTTCACGCGAGCGAAGTCGCGCGCGTCCGCTAGTTATCAGATAAATAGACAAATAAGTATGAAATTGCAGAGTACGCCGGCAACCCGCCGCCCGGCAACCAGCACCAAGGCAGCCCCGGCCCGCAGTTGCATCCGCAGCAGCTGATACACCAGGTACACCTACCCTCTCTATCTCACTTTATACTAGGTCAGTGTTTCTTAACCTGTGGCACAGAATAAATAATAGTACTAACGTACAGAAACTTCTTTTTTTCGACCACCATTAAACGAATTCCAACTTTATGATCTGGCACAAAAAGTTCGTATTACTTCATTAACATTCGCCAGGCGGTATGCGTCAAAAGGAAGGCGCCGCCCGCGCCTGCTTTCCACCCGCAATGCCCGGGCGTGCCGCTAGGCTTGGGCTGCTTACTGTAATACTATCACAACGCGCGACACAGAGTGAGCGGGCGCGCGCGCGGCATGTCGGCAACCTACTGCGATTAACCTATGCCATAGGTGATGCAGCGAGCGCACCTACAGTGCGGAGTGGAACTCCCCTATCTGTGGTCCGCAGACCCTTGGGGGTCCGCAAGCATATGTATGGGGGTCCGCACTCTTATCTACGGACCATTTAACAACCATAAATAAATGCCACCAAAAGGCTTGTAATCGCTTCGCACGCATATTTTTTGTAATCTGTAGTGCTAAAATAAATGGTCCAAAATGTATTGCTGTTTTTTTTTATTAGGGGGGTCCATAAAATTGTGCTCGATTTCATAAGGGGTACGTGGACTTTTTGTGCCTGATCATAAAGTTGGAATTCGTTTAATGGTGGTCGAAAAAGAGAAGTTTCTGTACGTTAGTACTATTATTTATTCTATTGCTCGGTGTCGGCAGCAGGTGCACCGCGGCGCGAACCAGCCGCCGCACGGGCCGTCGCCGCCGCACCAGCCGCTGCCGCAGCCGCACGCGCAGCAGGTCAGCCCCTATCACACGGATGGTCCAGCAGCCCCCGCCTGTTTTTTTAAGTGATCAATAACAGGCTGAATCTTCGTGAGTTCGTTCGGTTCCACGAGACGCCCAAGTTTTTCCTATTTGAAAATTCTCAAAGAGGTAGGTAATGTAGTGCCGTGGAATCGAAAACTTCCAAGCGTAGGACTAGGAAAACGTAGCACTACATTTGTAGGACTTTGTGGCCATTCAATTAAACTAATATTTATTAAGCTGCACACAAAAATCAGCTGGTTATTAATGATTTTTTTGACCTCATTATTTCGACATATTCAGCGTGGAAGACGTTCCAACTCAAACCATCGATTTTGTAGGACAATTATTTTTTCGAGTTTATTGTCATATTATTATTGAATGGCCACAAAGTCCTACAAATGTAGTGCTACGTTTTCCTAGTCCTACGCTTGGAAATTTTCGATTCCACGGCACTACATTACCTACCTCTTTGAGAATGTGCAAATAGGAAAAACTTGGGCGTCTCGTGGAACCGAACGGACTCACGAAGATTCAGCCTGTTATTGATCACTTAAAAAAACAGGCGGGGGCTGCTGGACCAGGACTCAACTATCAACCATCACTAAACACTAACCCCCTTATTCATAATAAAACCGGCCAAGTGCGCGTCGAACTCGCGCACCGAGGGCTCCGTCATCAACAACATCTAGTATCGCGTTTTTGCCTTCCTAATACCCTCCTCCCCCCCTTGTGATATTTTGTGATTTTTGCCAGACCCCCTCCCCCCTTTTCGAGCCTTACGTGATTAATGGACGATCCCTAATGTTAGGACGTCACCTATTTTCGGTTATTTAACTTTAATCAAAAGTTTTGTTCAAAAGGTTAACACATCTTGTATGGGGACTGTGAACGTACTAAGATGATGAGGGGTATGGTAGCGGTAATGTGGCGAAACTGGAAAACGCAAGGCACGGAATGCTGATGTTGCAGGTTCGACTCCTGCCATTACCCTATTTTTTTCTTTGTGTTGTCATTAGCATTTTAAATTTAATTTGAACGTACTAAGATGGAGGAGGCCTATGTTCAACAGCGGACTTCTTGTGGCTGAGATGATGATGATGATGATGACTAAGATGTTTTTTTTTGGTTTCCAGGTTAGATTGGGTATCCTGGAGCAGCAACAAATGGTATCACACCCCCACCACTCGATACACAATTTACCCCCGCAGCCTCACACTATGGGTAAGTGAAATTACCAAGTTACCACTCGGTACAGCAATGTATTGATTGAATATGTAATGTTTGACATGATAGTGTCTCGAATCTGTCACATCACTGACAGCGACAAGGTACTAAAACAATCAGTACATATAACCATTTTTTTTTTTATAAAATAGGAAGGCAAACAAGCAAGTGGGTCACCTGATGGTAAGTGATCACCACCGCCTGTAGACACTCGCAATACCAAGGAGATTGCAGTTGCGTTGCCAACCTAGAGGGCTAAGATGGAATACCTCTTGTGCCAGTAATTACACCGGCTCTCTTGCTCTCCACGCCGGAACACAAGAGTGCAGGCACTGCTGCTGCAGGATTAACGAGCAAGATGGTGGTAGCTATCCGGACGGACCTTGCACAAGGTCTTACCATCCGCAAGCCTTACCTGCCTTCTCAAAATCTCATTCTTGGTACGGCTCAGTCGATTTAGAAAGGAGGTAGATCTAGAACGCAATATCGGGATAAAGTTTAAGTACTAATGGAATTAATTTCTTTGCTAATGCGCGAACCCAGTGTCAGCAATCGTGAAAGAGACAACGCCTGTGCTGAATACTTTATAAAAGAAATAAAACAAACAACACAAAACGCGACCATAACCCAACTACCAACACCAAAAATACCACTCGACACGTGTTTCGCCTCCACGAGGCATCATCAGGAGCTATTGACCTCTCGACTGTCAGTATTCAGCATTGGGCGTTGTCTTTTTCACGATAGCTGACACTGGGTTCGCGGATTAGCAAAGAAATTGATTGCATTAGTATCAATATGGACTTCCGCAAAGTAACACCTGAATCTATAAAAGTAAGTATTAGACCAGGGCCCGACTTCATAAACGCGACAGGCGACAAGTGATAGTGACAATTCGTTATACATTGCTTGCCCACTATAATGTTAAGTCTGTTAGCTTGTAGCGTTACTACCCGACACAGTAATGTACGGCGAATTGTCACTGTCACCTGTCGCCTGTCGTGTTTATGAAATTGGGCCCTGAGAGAAAAAACAAAGAAAGAATAACCTTGAGTGGCAAGTACTAGGCCACCAGAGCTTACCAAGTGTCCTTGTCAACGCTGAGTCTGTAGAGTTGCTTGTTTCAGCAGCGGCGCCCATCCCTCAGGCACAAGGTTACGCTCCGCCCGCCATGATGCCCGCGCAGTATATGCAGGTAAACGAGAACATACCTTTAAATATTATCCATCATCATCATCATCTCAGCCACAAGAAGTCCACTGTTGGACATAGGCCTCCTCCATGAATTTCCAAAGTGACCGGTTGAAAGCGGCATGCAACCAGCGCCTTCCTGCCACCTGTATGAGGTCATCGGACCATCTTGTGGCTGGTCGTCCTACGCTGCGCTTGCCAATACGCGGCCGCCATTCGAGAACTTTCCGACCCCATCGGCCATCAGTTCTCCGTGCTATGTGCCCTGCCCACTGCCACTTCAACTTGTTAATCCGCTGGGCTACGTCGGTTACTTTCGTTCGTCTGCGGATTTCCTCATTTCTGATTCGATCAGATAAATATTATATCTACACTAATATAAAAAAGAGATAAACTTTGTTTGTTTGTATGTAGGAGGTAATCTCTGGAACTAATGAACCAATTTAAAAAAATCTTTCACTAATAGAAAGCTACACTGTATCTGATAGACATAAGCTACTAATTTTACGCCAACGAAGTCCCGCGCGTCCGGCATACTTCGTCCTGCCCGGAAAAGCAGCGGCATTTGCACCGACAGCAGCGCCACCTACCGGGTCCAATTGTGTTTTGAAACCATCCAGGAGCCTATTGAAATATACACGCAAAATTTATACCAAATCGGCCCAGCCGTTAAAGCGGAGTTACGTGACAAACGCGTACAGAAGAATAATATTTATTAAAATAGTATAAATAGTTAAAGCAAACTCTCTATCCATTCATGTCTGTCCTCATTAAAACACCTATTGTATATCATATTCTAGAGATAAATAAATTACTTCTATTCTATTCTTTTGTGTAGGTTTCTCCGCTTACTTTCCGTAAACCACGCAACTGATTTTGCTACTATATTCACTATCATTTGGGTTTTTTTTTTGTACATTACAACCTGATTGTACCAGCGCGAAGCCGGAGCGGGACCACAGAATAAATAACGCACACAAACTTTTCTTTACGAATTCCAACTTTATTCACACGCTCAAAAAGTTCTTATTACTTTATACACCATGCGCCAGGAGGTGCGAGTCAAACGGAACGCGCCGCCCGCGCCCGCCTTTACTCCGCTAGGGTTGCGCGGCATTCGTTTTCAATTACACTGACACGGCGGGAGCGCGCGAGCGGACGACAAGCCGACAGCCTACTGCGATTTGCCTATGCCATAGGCAGGCCGGTCGAGCGTACCTACAGTGCGAAGTGGCACCCCCCTGGCGGGACGCTAGTTTAATGTGAATGTGAGTTCTGAAATGCATTGGTAATTGAATGCGAGTGTTGGTTGTTGCAGCCGAGCGGTAACAGCGCGGTGTTCGGCGGCGCGCCGCTGTACGCGCAGCCGCCGCCCGCGCCCTACCCGCACCAGCTCTACCCTCACCACAACTACGTGAGTATTCCTCCTCATCATCAGCCATTAGCAGCACAGAATAATAGTACTAACGTACATAACGTGCAACGTGTACGTGGCGATCTGATCGAGACCTACAAGATCCTAACTGGACACTACAATGTACCTGCACTAAGTGACATATTTACCTGGAACCAGAATGAGAGGCTGAGAGGACACTCTCTGAAACTGGTACGCACTCTAAGTACTAGCAAGCCCAGATACCACTTCCTGGCGAACTGCGTAGTGAAAGTGTGGAACAGTTTACCCGAGACAGCGATAAGTGCTCCCTCAGTGAACTCTTTTAAAAATAGACTAGACAAACATTTAAATCAATAACACAAGTGGACAATGATATGCACGCACCAGCTTAAAGCTGCCTGTGCATTACAAATAATAATAATAATAATAAACTTCTTTTTTACGATCGCGATTTAACGAATTCCAAATTTATTGACACGCAGAAAAAGTTCGTATTGCTTCATGCACATTTGTGAGGTGCTCGCGTCAAAAACCCGTAACTCCCGGCGATATGTTAGGGTTGCGGCGCATTCGTTCTCAATTACAGAACTATGTGTCTCACCTTCGCTCAATAATCTGTTTTGCTTTAAGATCTTCTGTACTCACATTCTTGCAATAAACAATTTTGACTTTGACTTTGACTTTGACCTTGGTTCTCTGACGAATAACTTTGTTTCGGATTTTATCCCTGAGAGAAATTCCAAGCATAGCTCTATCTTTCGCTACGTGATAGACTTATTCATTATACTAATACTTATTTATTCAACGCTAATATAACGCTCAGTAAACATCCATTGCTCAACACCATGTGTTATTTTTATCTGTAATTTTGACGCGAGGACCAGAAGCGGTCACCTTATGTTGAGCTCGAAAGATTTTGACTGATGAAGTCTACGCTCCGCTATGAACTGGAGGGAGGCCCGGTTCCAGCTGTGGACGCCTTTGGGGAGACCTGTGTCCAGTAGCGAACGTGTTTCGGCATGATGGTATGTTCCTGCAGGTGGCGCAGGCGACGCAGGCGGGCGGCGTAACGTACTACAGCCCCGTGGAGCAGGAGCCGCCGCCGCCCGCGCCGCGCGCGCCGCGCCGCCCCACCGCCGCCATCCCTATCGTGCGGCCCGACAGGTGACGCGCGCGGACACACACTCACGTTCACATACACTCACCCACTCACTGACTCACCCACTCAAACTCACACTCACACATACTCTCACTCGCCCACTCACTCACTCGCCCACTCACGCTCACTCACCTACTCACTCGCCCACTCACTCACTCGCCCACTCACGCTCACTCACTCACTCACGCTCACACTCACTCACCCACTCACGCTCACACTCACTCACTTACATACTCACGCTCACACTTACGTAAATTCACTCATTCACCCACTCATTCTCACACTCATTCGCTCACGCTGGCACTCGTTCACACTCACTCAAACTCACTCACTCACACTTACTCATGCTTACACTTACTCACTTGCGCCCACGCTCACTCACCAATCGCTCACGCTGACACTCACTAACGCTCACACTAACACTCACTCGCTCACTCTCACACTCACACACACAGTCTCTCACGCGCTCGAAAGAGATCACAGAAACACGTATCGCACACACGACTCGTACTAATATAATTATTTCGTTACTTAGTACTAATTATATATTTTATTATGACTTGGGACCCTATGTCTTAAATATTATCTGCACCGAGTTTACTGAACAACTATTTGTCTCCGCAGGCCGGCGAATTCCTCTGAAAAGGACAACATCGACAGGATCGTTGAGAACATGTTCGTACGGAAACCCTGGCCGGCGACGCAGCCCGGTTTTGGTGAGTAAAAAAAAGAAAAAGATGTAGGTATTACTTAAGATAAAACTTTGTCCAGATAATTTATCTCCTGGTTTGGATAGGGGATGAAAAAACTGTTCATGAAAGCTACTCACAGACGCGAGTAATTTAATTAAGTACTTAGAAGGAAATGGCGGCTGAATATACTCTACAAAGATTTAGGACAGACAGGAACGAATAGCGACTTTAGTTTATACTATGTAAAGATAAAGAAAAAGATAAAATCGTACGACTTTTCGTGTCTGTATTTTATTTTCAATAACCTTTTGCTTTTATAAAGATATGCACTGGGAGCTCCGAATAAAAGCTTGGATTAACGCCCATCTGAAGAAGAGTCGTTATCAGTGGAATACTGATTAAACCGGTCCGAACTTCACACGTACATATAAGAAGAGTTGATATAAGTTACCCTTTTTATTTTCGTTAGTAGGTAACCCTAACGCTTATTTTGTTGGTAGTGTCGTTTTAATTCATTAGTTGTTCATTTATAGCGATACATTCAGTAGTTCCTGAGATGTTTTGTTGTAGGGCGAAATTTGTGAATTTTTAAGGAAGCTTTGAAATGTTAGACATTTTAATCTAAGGCAAAATATCTTTATTCAGATTAGGCTTACAGGAAGCACTTATGAATGTCAGATAATTTACCACCGGTTCGGAAAAAGCCTGTAAATGAGAAGATACCGGCAAGGAACTTGATCGTTACATATCAGTCTAGTCGAGTTCTGTTATCTTGGGACAAATTCATGAAAAAATTAAGTATTTAGGTAAGCCATATGTCTTAATAAGGAGCGTTCCATCATATGCTGGTAATGAATGAGAGCTCATTTTTGTGTAACCTGATTTCAATTTTCAACTTTTTGAATGTCTTAATGATAATCAAAAGCCGTGTAGTTTGATACTTTGCCTGCCAATAAGACAGTAAATTTTAGTGTATTATATTAACGAATTTAGATAGGTAGTCATTCATTATCATTATAGGATTACAATTTGACTGTTGACAGTAGTTATTAAAACTAGCTCAAACCGGTTATACAACTTAGAAACTTATTTACAGACGCAACAAAAGACAAGACCGATAACCGGAATTCACAAGAAACCCAAAGCAAAGAGTCATCCCAACCCAACAGCTTAACCTCCAGCTCGATATCGACAGACTCGAAACCCTCGGAAAAAGAGAGGGAAAACGTGGAGCCCGAAGCGAAAGACGAGGACAAAAAATCAGAGACGAAGGAGATCGAGTCGATTCCGAATCAAGAAAGTATATCAACGGACGCCTGACTGGTAAGAATCAAATTGTGCGAGTGTTATCAAACGAAATACTATAGTGGAAGGTAGATTTTGTTGTCTGACGATCATACTAGGCTTTTGGAGTTCCTTTATTAAGACTTAGTTTTTTTTTAATGGATTTAGATACATGACTCAATGTCTAAGTTAGGGAGACTAAAGAAACGTGTACGTTTGAAAATGACGAACTTGCTTGAGCTAGGGCGAGCTATAATGTTTTCGTTAAGTGTCTTTTTCAGTTGTTTTTCTGCTAGAGGCTTGAGTATGGTACGGTCAACTTCAGAAATGGCTGATCGTTTTAGTCAACGACCTTCTAAACTATGGATTATCCACGCTACACAATATCAAAACTCAAACATGGCACACGCCTCTGTCACAAAGTTTGCCATGGCTACGTTTTGGCGGAGTTTTAGATGTGTCACGAATGTCATGTATTATGTATTATCCACTGGTGTAGTTGATCGAAGGTTTTACTACCTTGTCGCTGTCAGTAACGTGACAAATTCGAGCAAGTCTCATTTCGTACGTTACTGCGACCAAGTTCTTAAGTGTTTAGCTTCTCCTGAGGCTCACTCTACATGGTTGATTTTTATTGCTAATCATTAGATCGCGTAAATTTCTATTAAGTGAGTGGCGATCCGTTTGCCTGATGTTTCTAATATTTAAATCACCCATAGGATTGACCTATTAAAAGCTTATTAAGGCATTTCCTTTGGGAAAATTGGTTGAATTAACTGTTTGTAGGCAAAGCTGCCTAGTGATAAATATTTGAAATGGACATACATCAATATCTAATGACAATAAATATTCACAACGTACTTAATAAAGTAGTATATGCCTCTTACAGAAATTGGTTTTATGAGTTTAGCAGCACTGAGTTACTGTTTTGTTTTATTGGTAGTTTGTTCTCTTTCGCACCACGTTGATATTTTCCAGAATAGTCCCTTGGGGTATACAAACGGCAACAAACTTACCATTGAAGGGGCAACTTAGGGTAATTGTCTATGCTCGAAGGGGATAAATATGTAGCGACTCTAGCGCCATCTAGTTTAGAATAGAGGAAACCAACTGACATGCGCTGCATCACGCTAACGAAGTTTCTTAACACGGACAATGTAATATACGACTTCCAACTTTCATCCTTCGGATTTCGGTCCACATTTTATTGCGACCTACTTCCACAGATATATCAACTTCATAGTGCCTATTGTATGCCTCCCTTTAGGAAATGATACCTTCTCTCAGTTGCGACTTTAATGGTCATTGATGTGTTATTGTTTGTACGATGCATTCTTTCTTCACTGCCGTTGTTTGGTGGCTTACTGGAATCCCAATCATGACTCATATTTAACTAGGAAGTGACTCTCATAATGTCTGATATGTCAACATTAACCTAAACTATCGGAATTTGAGTGTATTTATTTACTTTGGCCATAGTTGTAGCATTTCGCGATTTCGCTATGCCTCACATATTTCGGAGGCAACTTAGTGGTCCAACTATATTGATCTCTCTATACGACACGAAAATCGATATTTTTTTACACATCGATACGAGCAGGTTACTGTCAATTTAAAGACAGTTACTTCCTCGCTGGCACTCAGGGCGTCAAGTAAATTCGAAGTTTTCTGACTGTACGTTGGTCTGCCTCGTCGCGGATCCGTCTGATACAGTATTGCGGATTTTTAGTCGGAAACGGGAATTATATACCTAAAAGCTTAGTGTGTTCGTCTTGTGTGTGTAAAGTCTAGAATTTTAAAATACTATTTGGCTGTGTTCTTGTCTGAATGGGATTGTAAAAGAATGACTATGTTTTTAGAGAAGTAATTAAATTTTTGTAACGGCTCTATGGAAGCTGGCTGTTTTAAAAATCTCAACCAGGCGGAATTTTAAAAAATCGTAATCAATACCTGTCCAAGTTGTATTTATAATATAAAATGTAAATCATAATGTAAATATACACTTTCTGTATTGTAGTGGAAATCACAATAAGGACGTAAAGAAACTAGTTTTATGAATATCACAAATAAAAGATTAACTGTTTCATTTTTGATGTCACACGATATAAATCATACATCCATGAATTTTGTATTGATTGGAGAATTACTTTATATTTATAGAGACAAAATTATGTCATGACGTTGATAAACTCTTCTGGAAAGAGAATGAATACAATATGCTACGATTTTGCTTTTGTCGCAATTCAAAAGCGCAAGTTTATGCCTAAGAAACCGCAGGTAGAAATCGTATGTCGCCAAACGCCGACAAACGACAGTAGTATCGTGTTGTAAGGGCTTTTCATGACGAAAGAGCGGCGTCTGGAAATTTTTAAGCCTAAAATATTTTAATATATTCTTTGGTACTGTGTTACTCTCCATTATTAAAGACGTTATTAATGCGAGGCGTCCTCAAAGCGTTAAATGTGTGGACTGTTTTGTGCCCCCTACAGACGACGATTTAATTTTGCGTTTGTCGCAAAATCGTTTCAGATAATCGCGGTATGCGGCTTTGAATGTGGATCAAAAGAATTTGTTGGCATTACGACGACTGACTTAACCATATTGTAGGGAGTTCGAAAATATTCTATTTTTGAAGGCATTATTAGCTAAAAATGGAATAAAATCGAGTGTACATTGTGTGATCTATTTACGACATCAATAGGTTCAGTCCGTTTTTGCGTTGCATAAGTGTGTCAAAGTAGACTTGATGTCTGCTTCTAATAGTATTTTATGCAACTGCTATATAATGAGAGGCCTTAAAACACGAGTGTGGTTTTATGAAACGAGCGTCAGCGAGTTTCATAATAGGATCACACGAGTGTTTTAAGGCCTAATTATATACAGTTGCATACATTACTTTATCTACACACATATCATAACTGCAAAAAACCGTAACAGCAAAAAACCAACAAACAGTCATGGCGGCCATTCGATCTATCCGCCAAGACGAACGTTTATTTGAAACCATAGACAAACGAATAGAGTCCCTATTGTCATGTCACTCGATATCAAATGTCGTGCGTTTAAATTAAAAAAACATACTGAGTTGACGTTTCGTATCGATAACTGTTTTAATATCTGTGGACACTAGAATAGAGACCAATTTGAATTTTGACAGCTGTTCCAAATTTAAATTCATAACGTCACGAGATATCGGTAATGTGATCACCAATAAACACCGACTACTAAGAGATACTACCCAATAAAGAACAGATTTACCTACTACCACAGACAAGAAAATTCTTATAATAACAGTGGTTGTAATAATGCTGGTAATTTTCTATGGTTTTTGAACGCGTTATTTAGCAATTATGATATGTGTGTAGATAAACATTATTACTCACTACACATTGTTTACAAATGTTATTAAAATTATTTTTATATCCCGGGTCTATTTTACACATTTATGTAGAGCGTGGTATAATTTTAAACTCAATATTTCTCCACTTTCATCTACAATATGTAATTCTGTAAGGGCACTGCAAAATAAATATTAGAACTGTACTTGAACGGAAAGCCGGGAACATTAAAGAACAACCTGTTCTTTTTTAAACAGAGTACAAGCAGCAATCAACTTAGCCAACCATTAAAAAAGAAACTGAGACAAATTGTCTATGCTCTAACTAAAGGAATAGATATCTCAACTTCATAGCGCATACTCCCCTCCGGAAAATGAGACGATGACGCCTCCCTTTCGGAAAATGAGACTTTCTCGCAATTCCGTCTTTAATGGTGACTTTTATGTGTCTTCGATTGTACTATAATGTAGCATTATGATTTATAACAGTAAATTTTACTCCTTACTCCAACGTCTCATGGATTATTATGTAAAAAAGACTCCAGATAGTTAAGAATTTAACTAGAGACACGAATGGTACTTTTTCATTTGCTCATTATTAATATCACGAAAAGTCACCTAAAATAGCAATGTTGCATCACTCAGTATCGTACGTAAATTTAATTTTTTTGAATGGCAATATCGTCCACTTAAAAGTTGCCAGTTTCAAAAATACCAGGAGCTTTGGTCATGAATGAAATCTGAATGTAAATATTCTACCTTTAGGTAAGATTGTGTCTACTGTTATGAAGTTGGGGTCGTAAGTGCGTTGGAAAATCGTTAGAAGTCAATTTAGCGTATTCTTTATTTGAGATTGTTGTGGAAATATTAGAGGCTACTTTTGACAGCTGTCATTAATGTCCTGCTGACAAAGAAGTTGTTTTATAGTCCTATAGTCAATGATCAGGTCAAATGGACTTGCTTTAATAGGAATCGACGTAAAATCTGAAAATAATTAAAAAAAGAATCTTGAAGGTAAAAAACAATTTATTTGTCGCTTATATTATAAAGCCTTTTACACACGGCGATTTTTCGCTTCGAAGGAAAATAAACTCGCGACTGCATCGCGACACTTAGCGATTGTTGGCCACTGTACCGAGGATTTAATCGCGATTGCGTCTATGCACAAAGTCTACGTGTGTAAAGTGCAGGAGGAGATGAAGAGCACAACAAGTCTTCGCCACCGTGTATGTAAAAGAGATGCAATTTTAGGCAAAATCGTTTGTCCATTTCAAAACGTGTTTTTCATCTTTTCATGTACTGTAAGGGACTTGACTGCAAAAAGAGTTTTTCGTAGAACTATTGTTTCAAACAATATCTATTCGCACTTTTGTCTATTATAGACCATTATGTTCTTAGGTTGTTTTTTTGTATGTCTTAAAAAAAAGAAACGTGTAAATCTATGGCGAATAACTTGACGATGTTAAAACTAAATACGTAATAATCAAAATGAAAGGTATAGATATATTATACATATGAATGACTATATTCCTCTATTATAATATGATAACAAGTGGAAAATCAGTAGTTAATTACGGCAATTTCAAGATCGCCTGAAGATATCATGAATGGAATATTTCCAAGTTATAAATTGTTGCGCGTTTGTGGAAAAGTTTATGTTTTTTCCTTCACCAATATACTGAAAATGTACAGTAAAGTATAACCAATGTTGTTTATGACTAGTCCTTTTATTTAAGTGGGGCAACCCAGAGGGATCATATTTTTAATAAATAAAACACAGTTTTCATTATTATAACGACTGGCAATAATTAGTACTATTGTCCTTGGTTAGTCTCAAAAAGATATTTTCCAATAAAATATGAAAATGAAAAAAAAAATGCTTTTGTAAACTAAGCTGGTTATTTATTACAATAAATCTTTTAAAACTCAAATGTTTCTTTTATTAAAAAAAAGGTTTTGTTTAGAAATAAAATCACAAGTGTAATTTGTAATTATTATTGTTTTTTTTTTATACCGAATAGGAAAAATATTAGTATGTACAATTAAGTAATTCCATAGGTGTTGTTTCTAAATATTTAAATTAGATCACATAAAAATCTTTCAGTCCTCTGTTTGACGATCTTTAAAAACATCTAGAAACTACACAATCTTAAATTACCTACTTAAATACTATGCTTCTTAATTAATAATCCTTAAACTACATTTGCACTAAAAATTAACCAATTATCAAGATTAATGTAATATACATCAGTATATGCATGCTCAAAAAACTTCAATAAATACGCATTTGAGAGGATTGCGATTGCGACTTCTGCTGTGTCTCGTTAAGTCGCGCGTTTGTAGAACGTGCTTGCGTCACTGCAAAGAAGCCGTGTCGGAAGGAAGTAAAAATACTTTGACATGTTGATGTGGGAGTGTGAGTGACAATTTATCCATGCATCGTTGGTGTTACAAAGTTTTAAGAGGAGTGTGAACCCAGCGTTCTCCATACAAATGGCGATAACGTTTTCCACCCTCTAAACCTTAATCAATAGCCATGATTTTTTTGTATGTTGTCCGTATGCACCAGAACTAGGTTTGTATGTTTTGATTTTTTAAACATTCTTAATAGTTTCAAAAATATTGTTGTTTTTTTGTTTTGTATGGAACTTCTAAAATGCAAATATTGTCAAAGCTATGAAGGAAATAAAAAAAATCAAAACACACAAACCTAGTTCTAAGGCATAATGACAACTTACCAAAAAATCATTGCCATAAGTTCAGGTTTAGAGGGTGGAAAACGTTATCGCCGTTTGTATGGGGAGAGTTTTTTGGGGTTGGGTTCACACTCCTCTTAAAAAAGCTTAAAACTTTGGACTAGCGTGTCCATTTTGCATAGACAATAGCGTACTGTTATATATTTTCATTCGCTCCAGACCCGAGGGCCTAGCAGCTTTTGTCGCGCACATAAAGCATAATAAAATATATCCCTTTATGGCCAGTAAGCGCGTGCGAAAGGTACTTTATGACGGGGATAACGCTAGTATCTAGCTTTGCTGTGGAAGATATGGCACCAATTAGGTAGGTATACGTTAAAATATTCGCACTTAATTTTCATACAGGCACTCAACACATTAGTTAATCTCAGTACACCATTTCGCCTTCAAACTCTAGCGGGGTTTCGACTACTAGTGGAGCGGGCTCCCTAAGTACTCCGTTTAATTCGCAACAGTAAACCGAAAATCTACCAAAAATTAAGAGTAAGTTGTATACAGTCTTCTTTTCCGAGTTCAATGAAGTCCTTACGGAACCCGCTCCGTTGGCAGCAGAAACCCTGCTGAGCTGAAAATAGCTCTATATCCAGACCCATTTTAGCTCTAACTCTAAACATGATTAGTTTCCACCACACCCTCCCCTTTTTTCCTTTTCCTCCCCTCCAAATCCGCGTAGATATCCTCAAGGTTTCGCATTTTGGTCTCCGGTACGCACCAGATCAGGTAGAATACGTTCGATAGGCATATGATGCTGAACACCCAGAAGGTGGAGTGGTAGCCTATCCAGCTGTTTAAAGGGGTGAAGAGCTTGAGGAGCGCGAAGTCAGTGCCCAGCGAGATGGCCATTATGAGGGTTGCCACCGTGCCTCGGAGCTGTGGAATAAAAAAAATATGCTTTTACTCGCTTTATTCAAGACGAAATTTTCGCAAGCTAATTGTGGCTGAATATTGTGGGCAGTTCTGTCACAGAATAGGTAAATAGTAGTAGTAACGTACAGAAACTTCTCTTTTTCGACCACCATTTAACGAATTCCAACTTTATGATCAGGCTCAAAAAGTTCGTATTACTTCATAAACATTAAACATAAGGCGCCGCCCGCGCCCGCTCTCCACCCGCAATGCCCTGGCGCACCGCTAGGGTTGGGTTGCTTACTGTAATACTATCACAACGCGCGACCCAGAGTGAGCGGGCGCGCGCGTGGCAAGCCGGCAACCTACTGCGATTAACCTATGCCGTAGCTAATGCGGCGAGCGCACCTACAGTGCGGAGTGGAACCTCCCTGGCACTGCCATCTTGGCCTTAAGATATTGGAAAGTACTACCATATATTCTTGTGAATAAACGACTCCATTAATTAATTCATTCAAATTATTTAGCTCACCTGGAAGTTGAACATCTCAGTCATAATGACGAATGGCAGCGGCTGCAAACCCGACGCGTCAGAGAATATGCACACGCATAGCGCCACTATGGGCACCCAGCCCGGCATGTACACCTCAATGCTTTGCAGGTAGAACCAAACGCCGAGCAGGCACATACTGAATCCCGCGAACAGGCTCGTCACTGCTAGGAGAGGCTGGAAAGAGTCAGATAAACTTACAATTGGGTACTCGACACCTTAAACCACACGGTGCGAAAATGTAAAATTGTTGTAGATCGTCGTTTTTAAGCGATATGGGTTAAAAAATAATTTAAAAAATACATATATTATGGGAGCTAGGTTAAAGAAAGGAAGTTAAGTTTTGTAATTAAAGGTACAAAACTTAATTTAAAAAAGGTTTAAATTTGTTATTCAAAATAATACTCATTGGAACCTTGATAAAAAAACAAGTTTTGTTAAGGGCGTTACCATATAAACGCTCTTTTTATTATAAAAAACTCGATTTTAGTTACACGCTCCATACATTTAGTAGCCAAAGTATCGAATTGTAACGTCATAATGGTCGTGCCGTCTTGTAAGAAGCGTTTTCGCGGGGCTTGCTTTGCATCGTTTCTCTACTGGCGATTATTCATGAAATAGTGATCATAGAAAAAAAACAGGTTTTCTTCTTTTGACGAAGTCTTTAACCCTTTGAACGCCAAGAACGCTTAAAGGTGTCGTGAGCCGTCTGGCCACACTTTAAGTATTTAGGATAAACTGGAACCGATAGCGACATTACTTTAGGCTATGTAAATATAAAGAAAATATAAGGTTTTGACTGAAAGTCAAATTTTGGTCACACTAGTTTTTGATTCGGAAAAGCTAGACTTTCCAATAGTGATTTAAAAGAGCAAGATAATAAATAATAATAATAAATATCTTGGGACAATTTACACCAATTGCCCTAGTCCCAAACTAAGCAAACCTTGTGTTATGGGTACTAGACAACGGATAAACATACTAATATGTATAGATAAATACAAACTTAAATACAAATAACATCCATGACTTCGGTACAAACATTCGTGTTCGTCACACAAATATTTGCCCATACCAGGATTTGAACGCGGGACCTCTTGCACAGGAAGCAGACCCATGTGCCACTGTGCCAAACAGGTCGTCATAATAATAATAATGTTTGTATGTTATAACGGCTAATTAACCTTTGCTAGCGCGAGTTGATTGATTCATTGGAACCCTGTGGTGCACGTGTCTGGGGCAAGGATCAAGTGATAACGTGAGATACGAAGAACCGCAACATTAAATTTCCGATAAACCTCAAATTCAAAATAACTTTTATTCGGATTAAGCTTAGTATTTGGGAAATTCTCACATTGGCACCGCATATTTAACATTGTACGCTAATACCTCAGTTTGTATAGAAAACACGCGCGGCACCACACAGTGACAACGCGTCTCCGCGCGGGAGAAAAGTTCGTCGCTCCGCGTACCGTGGAGGTAATATGGCGAAACTGGAAAACGCAAGGCACGTAATGCTGATGTTGCAGGTTCGAGTCCTGCATTACCGTAATTTTGCTTTGTGTTCGCATTGCATAGCATTTTAATTCTAACTTATTAGTTTTAGCCAGTCTGTAGATGCAATTAATCTTTTTAAACAGCAACTACCGAAGATGTTGCATTATAAGCTTAAAAAAATGTTACTATCGTAAATCTTCTCATGACCACGGCCGTGCAACATGGACGAAACGTCGATGTAAATTAACATAGTTCATAGTTCATTTATTCATTAACAATATACATTGTGTTTGAAAATTACAATAAGTACACTAAAATTACAAAAAAAAAATGTCAAATAAATAATCAAAAACTAATATAGGTACATATAACATCAAAAAAAAAAACAAGTATTACATTTGATATATTACGAGTAGGTAGCATTATTATGTCAAAATGAAAACTATAAATATAAATTAAAATTAATAAATAGGTAACCCAAAATTTGCGTAAAACCAGTTAATTCACTACCAATGATTTTATCGCGTTAAAATCCCGTTAACGTTATAAATATGTGCGAAAATCGCGAAAGTTAAACAATTTATCGTGAAAGGTACGTAAGTCGTAACGTTTTCACAGGCAAACTCAATGCAAATGATTCGGTTCACTACTAGTCATTATATGACCTAGTTTCAACAGATTCAAGCCTAGATGTCCATATTGAGATATTGATGATTCAGTCCCGAATCATGAACTACGAATCAATATCGGGTTTGATCTATTTCACTGCTCTACTAACGGGACACTGATAAATGGCCCATTCCTTACATGCGAGCGACAAACAGTGTTACCAAGGATCACAGAACAAATAAAAGTACAAGAACAGAAGTCTCACTCCGAACAAAAACGGCGTTTAGGTATAAGAAGCGTCCTACTGTTTGCTTTCTGTCTATCGTATAACTCGTATTCATTGGCAAGTGCGCCAACTCAGTTGCGGCGGCCCCTTTGCAGAGGTGCGCTGAACGATTGTAGCTTAGGGAAGTGCGGCGCTGTTCCTGACAGTATTGAATAAGCTCGAGCTTATGTTAAACGCTTTTAATCCAGTTAAAGTAGATAGCGCTATTTATAATCCCGGTGGTATGTAGGAGTCAGGGTTGCGGTGCTTTCGTTTTCAATTACATTGACACAGGGAGCAATAGAGTGCGCGGCAAGCTGACAACCTATTGCGATTTGCCAACCCGGTTGGCAAGGCGGCCGAGTGTACCTGAGTGCGGAGTGGACTAACGGGACGTAAGTAAACGTCGACGTGTCGATCGTCAATTGAAAACCCATTCTGTCCTTGCTACTAGCGTTGATACACACAGATTGTCATTTTGTCTAGACACCTTACTAGTTTTAACCACAACGATGCTCACCTTTCTCCCAGCTCGATCAACCAGCTGACAGGCCAAGAACGATCCTCCGATCTGCACCGCGGCCAACAGTATCGACTGCTTGTTGGGTGAAAGAGCGATACTCGTATTCTCGTCCTTTCCCGCTTCCGCGAATATGTGGCTTGCGTACACCAGCACAGCTATGCAGCCGCAGAACTCGCGGGTCAGGTTCACTATGAGAGCCACCCAGAAGGCTTTCACGGCGGTTTTGTCGGCGACTAGAAGAGATGAACAGTGTAATAGTTTATTGTAAACTCGCTGTATTTTTTTTAATGAAGTAGGAAGGCAAACAAGCGAGTGGGTCACCTGATGGTAAATGATCACCACCGCCTATAGACACTCGCAACACCAAAGAGATTGCAGATACGTTGTCAACCCAGAGGGCTAAGATGGAAAACCTTTTGTGCCAGTAATTGCACCGGCTGTCTTGCTCTCCACGCCGGAGCACAACAGTGCAAGATGGTGGTAGCGAGCCAGATGGACCTTGCACAAGGTCATACCACCCGCAAAACGCAAAATATAACATTAATTCTCCAGCGTTTTCACCGTTGCTTATTACCGTACCTTCATTAATTGTTGGAATATAGGTCTACAAACATTGCCTTCAAGCAAGAACAGAACTTGTACTTGGAGTTTATACTTCTTTTAGCAGAAATTGGTGCTAAAAGTTAGGTATTACGTCAATTAATTAAGGACCAGTAATGAGCAACGGCGAAAACGCTGGAAAATTACCGAAAATACCTTAATACCACTGTTATGGAAGAAGCATACACCCGTGTTCGTAGCAGCACATTTCTAGCACCATCCCACAAGACTTGTAATTGAACCTAGAGCATTTCAGTGCATCTTTAGATGATTGCAGTTCTAATCCCGCTCTGAATCCAATTGCTGAACTGGAGTGCAACTGAAGGATGTGGACCGAGTATTCCGGGTGGAGAACACGAAGACGGTGTATAAGCTTTTTGTCATATATTACCTATTTGCATCATACTTCTTCTTGTCTAGCAATATTCTGAACGTCTTAGTTAAGATAGAGAGAAGAAATAGGGTTGCTAAGGGATATCTAATATTGTTTGCTAACATTGGCATCAGCCATTCTATTATCGGTATCGAGAGAACTTAGCCCAATATTCCGTAGCCTATATCATTGTACAAACCGACAGGCAAATCATCAATATACCTACCAACAGAACAAAAAACATTCTCCAAACATATTCATCATGTCAATTGGCGGCGACCTCTTTAGGTGCCACAATAGTCGCCAACCAATCGGAGACCTTGGTTCTCCATCGCACATTATTTCCAATTTGCCCCATTAATTCGTTTGTATGAATTTGTATGGTGTCAAATGTCAATTGGCCGTCGCGGTGACCTGTGAACTGATCTCTTGGTTGTTGTTATGTTTTCCTTGTACTCTGGCCTTGGTATGTTGGAATTGATAGGTTATTTGGCGGTATTCTGGAATGGAGCTTACTAGAATTTCGAAATTGCAGCTAAATCCGAAAATCGAGTCTTTTGATAATGTGACTCACAGAGTGAACCTTCACACTTCTTTGATTCTAGTGACCCTAATATGACCCTCCAAGTTTTGTTTATTTGTCTATGCGTCACTTTCTTATGACACTAGGTAATTCGACAACACCTTGTGTCAGGTCCGTCCGGATCGCTATACCACCATCTTGCTTGCTAATTGCCACCAGCCTGGCTGGTAGGAGTTCTTGCACTATTCCAGCGTGGAGAGCAAAACAGCCGGTGAAATTACGGGCACAGGAGGAATTCTGTCGAAGTCCTCTAGGTTGTTAACGCATCTGCAGTCTCCTTGATATTGCGGGTCTCTATGGTCGGTGGTGATCACTTAACCACCAGGTGACCCACTTGCTTGTTTACCTTCCTATTTCATAAATAAAGAAATAACCCTTCCTTTTGGCTTTGCCGTAGTCGGGTAAAAAAGAGCCGTACACACAACATGGAACGACGAGTTAAAGGTCGCTGGAGATCGGTGAATGTAGAAAGCGTACGACCGTTTGTAGTTTACGTCTTTGGAAGAGGCGCATGTTCAGCAATTAACATCAGCAATTTATTTTCTAAGCGCATCAGCGTTAAGCTCGTCATCGAAGCGTCGTTTTGCCTTCCTCACTCGTGCCAGCGCGTTAGAGCAAGACAGGGCGTTGCCCCGTCGTACTCATCGCCGAGGTGTTTAGAAAATCTCTCGCCAGGTTGAAAAGAAGAGGAAGCTGAGTTAACTCAGGACTTACACAGCAACTTGGGCGAGAACTTGGGTTCGCTGGTAGTCTGCTCGATGATAAGGCGATCCAGTTCCTCGCTGATGCGTTTGTCATCCTGAGGGAGGGAGCGCAGCCAGCTCAGTACCCTCACTGTTTCCTGATAAGAAAAATGAATTACTTAGTCGTAAAGTCTGATTTCAATCTTAAGATAATATAAAATCTTAAGATAATAAAATCCTGCCGCTAAACGGAAGTGCTTGCGCTGTTGCGTTCCGGCGTGGACAGCAAGACAGCCGTTGCAATTACTAGCACAAGAGGTATTCCACCTCAGCCATTTGGGTTGGCAACGCATCTGCAATCTCCTTGGTGTTGCGGTTGCTTATGGGCTGTGATGATCACTTACCATGAGGTGCCACTTGCTCGTTTGCCTATTATTTTGTAGGTATAAAAAACAAAGTCCCTATACGTAAGAAAGTAAGTGGAATTTATCCCTCCCTGCGTCTCTGTCAAACTCTCTCATTATTTTTTTATAATTATAGTAAGGCAAAAAAGCAAGAGGGTCACCTGATGGTAAGTGATCACCAAAACCAAAGAGATTGGAAATGCGTTACCAACCCAGAGGGTCAAGAGGAAATACCTTATTTGCCAGTAATTGCATCGGCTGTCTTGCTCTCCACGCCGGAACACAACAGTGCAAGTACTGCTGCTTAGCGGCAGGATTAGCAAGCAAGATGGTGGTAGCGAGCCGGACGGACCTTGCACGAAGTCCTACCACCCGCAAAACGCAAAATGTATAACAGTAATTCTCCAGCGTTTTCACCGTTGCTCTTCATTCCTTCATTAATTGTCACATATAGATAGTTTACTCAATGTACACTTATACATATAATAAAGCGATAAACTTTGTTTGTTTGATTGTATGTATGTATAGGGGTAATCTCTGGAACTACTAAGCCGATTTCAAAAATTCATTCACCAATAGAAAGCTACACTAACTGTGACGGACATATATATGTTACTAATTTCACGCGAACGAAGTCACGCGCGTCCGCTAGTTTTTTTATATACATACCTTCCTGTCGAAAATGACATCTCACATTTCCATCTCTAATGAGCACTTATTGTTAATGAATGGTAGTCCTTATAAGACCAGCAATATTAACTGGCAATGATTTTGTATGTATTTTTCCTGAGTGAAATGCTTGCAACATCATTGTGTCTTTTTCTACTTCCGTATCGCTCTGTTCGTGTAACATCTTAATTTTGCCTCGCAAACCTAATCTTATTAAATCCGACGTAATGAATGTATTGTGTATTCCTGATTGTTATTACAATATCCGAGGCTGTTCCTGAAACCGGTTGCATTGTTATTTGCCGTCCACTGAAGACCCTGAACCTCCACACCACTGCACTCTACTAGACTTTTGTGTGTCATTGACTGTACAGAAAACAAACCAAGACGCCATTTGACCGATGTTCGATGTTTGAATATTGTCTGTGTTTTATACGGTATTGGTGAACGAACAAACACATACAAAAATCAAATAAGTCACGACCCGTCATTAATCATTCAATGTAGATCAGACGTCAGCGAATTGTCGCCCACGCCACGCTTGATCAATATACTAATTTGCAATAGAACAGTGCCAAACAAACAAACCAACAGCTTGTATGTTGGTATAGTATTTTCTGTCTTTCGCTATAATAGAAGTCGTGATAGAACGCAATGGAACGTTCCAGTTTCCTTACTAAATGAATGCAATATGTGTTGGAACTACTAGGTAGCTACCTAATTATAAGTTGTTTTAGAAGTAGTCAGGTTATTTTACAATTGGGAAGGATCTCAGAATTTAAAATTTCTATGATCTGCGAGGACACACGTAATAATATATTTTTCCTCTTATTAAAAATCAACCAACTTTTGCATATAAACCCCCTTATTCACAAAAAGTTAGCAATCTTTTTAAGCTAACAAATGTTTTGTCCCTTTCATTTGAGGGCAAACGTCACAATGACAGATAAAGACATAAAACATGTTAACTACCAAACGTTTACGAAGCGTTTACGAATAAGGGGGTGAATGTAGAATTATTTAAAATTAGCAGCTTGAACTTCCAAAAACAAAACACTGTGCCTAAAAACAGTGTTTTACCGATGCGAATTGTTAAAAAGTTACATTTAGTGAAAATAAATAAAAAAAACTGCAAACATTTCGAAATTTTCGCCACATACGGAGCGATTCTCCTAAAAAAGAAAATCCAAAACGAACCACCAATCATATTCGGGCATTTGAAAACATTTTATTTTTAACGGAATCTCGTTCCATTCCAGAAACAGCCAGTGACCTTTAAGAGGCTTTACTGGAATTTCATTTATTTATAACGAAAATAATTGGAGTGTCAATTAAAAACGATATGGATTGGGTATAAAATGACACGTAATATACGCGAATAAGAGTTACTCTTCAGCATTCGGGCTTAGCGTATGTTTCGTCAAATTGATCTTATTCTTGGTGAGCTCAAATATTTATGTAGGATTTCCAACTGAGCCTTTAAGAGGGCAATTAGGTAAGTCGTTTGAAGTCTCAGAGAAAGATTTAAGTAGCTGTCGATGGGTAAAACTGTGAAGGAAAGAATGTAATTCAACGAGAAATACTTTACTAAATGGAATGTGGTATTATATGTATTATTATAATTTGTCATAAGTTACAGAAAATGTAGAAATGTTCTATGTAAACTAATTTACAAAGTTTAAGTTTTGCGATGAGTAAAGTTGTCGACGGGACGTCAGTATAGTTGCTGGCAAACAACTTGAGCATAAATCGAGGTAAGTTTGCGCATACACATTTGTACTAGAAACGGCTACTGGCAGTCATGGTCAATGCTCAAGTTGTTTGCCAGGAACTGTACCTTTGCCCAAGAGAACCAGCTAACCCAAGACAATCGCTAATCTTTTTCAGGCTTTAAACCAAAAATAAATAAATCTTTGTTTTGTGTGGAATTCAGGTAGATCATAAAAAAGTTACATTTCTTAACATTAGACAGTAGTTTCACCTAGCCCTATTTTAGCAGTAAGCAGTCAGAACCAGATTAACTTATAATCTAGCTTATAATTAATAAACGTATTAAATCAATAATTAAATGAATAAATATTTTGGGACAATTAACACCAATTGTCTTAGCGCCAAATTAAGCAACTAAAGCTGCTTGTGCTATGGGTACTAGACAACGGATAACAGATACTTTTAATGATAAAAAATGTTCAAATACATATCTAACATCCAAGACTTGGGTACAGACATTCGTATTGATCATACTAACATTTGTCCTACCAGGGAATCGAACCAGGAATCTCAAGCTTTGTAGTCAGGTTCACCAACCACTAGGCTATTCGGTCGTCTAAAATTAAATTTAAATACTGAATACTCTTAATCATTTTGAATTAAATTATAACGTGAAGGTTTTATAATGTTAAAACTTTAGCTACAAATTAGTTTTACCACTGAACTCTTGGGATTGGGGTGTCCTCACCTCGTTCTTCCCGCATTTGACGAGGTACGAAGGTGTCTCCGGCAGCCGCAGCAGGATGCAGAAGTGGACCAGCGGGATGGCCAGCAAGATCCACAGCACAGTGTGGAACGGGAGCAGGTCGCCCAGGATAAACACCAGTAGGTTGCCCACCGTCTGTTAAACAAAACTTAAATGAAACGTTTTTAAAGCCACTGCGGACCCAAACAAATCGGCGCGCTAAAATATCGACAGTAGCATGACTCAATGATGGTGTGGATATTGAACCCAGGATGCTAAGGACATGAAGTTTTTTGGGGCCTGCAGGGGGCTCTAGGATGCTTTTAAAATTATACTCGTCGGACGAAAAATACAAATGCTCCGATTCAATTGCATATTTTATCGTAGTTCCAAATTCTTATATCTCCAATTGGAACTTCAAAATATCGAAATTATTGAAATTTGGCATAATTGTTGCACGACAACATTTTTTTTTGGTATTTTTATTATTATTGTGGCAATACGAGATTCGATTTTCCTGATAGCACAGCTGTGTGGTTTTATTTATCGACATCGATATTTCCCATGCACGACGGGCTGCAGATGGCAAATTAATGATCTCAGGAACAATTATAACGTTAGAATAATAGAAACGCCTAAATTATTAAGTATTCGGACAAGTATATTCAATTCGTCAATTTGAGGGCATCGGTAAAATCACGATTTTGTAAATTTAAGACAGAATTAGACAAAAGGCCTTATAAAAAAAATTATCTGTAAAACATTAAACAAACAACACGTTTTGCCTATTTGTTGTACAAAAAATTATCGTATGATATTAATTAGAATAACGCCTTGTCACCCGTGATATACTTAAGATTAATTTTAAAGCAACTAAGACTCTTCCGGTGTATAGCATTGTCAAGGATCCCTTATAAAGCAGCGTTTTCGTAAAAGGTCTTCCCAATATATTCGATATCGACTACAATAAAAGGCGAGTAAATGCTCCTACGGAATACCGATTAAGTTACTATTGTTTCCAAGTTAACAATGTCGATACTGGGGGAAGGAATCATTGGTGGCATAGGGGGTTACCCTGAGATACACCGCGGTTTCTAAGGATACTCTTACACCTGTTAAAGGCATTGCAAAGTCAAAGATACGTGATATGGTTTTTAAAACGCCTTCGACGATGATTTGTTGAGTATTAGAATAATTCGCTATTTGTAGAACAATTTATGTAATACATTTTGTTTGAATTTGTATGCTAACCATCTTTTTTTAATAGTTAAGTAGCCTACAAACGGGACAAACTAGTTGACCTAGTCCTAAACTAAGCAAAGCTTGAACTATGGGTACTAGATTACGGATATGCATGTTTATGTAAACATAATGTAAATGTACACAGTATATGTATAACATCCAAGACTCGGGTACAAACTAATCATATAAACATTTGCCCCTCCCGGGAATCGAACCCGGAACCTCTAGCTTCATAACTAGGGTCATTAACCACTAGGCTATAGATCTGGTCGTAAAAATAAAGAATACTTCACTCACTTGCGAAAATATAACAAAAGTGCCAGTCATGCCCCTGATGCTGTCCTCGCTGATCTCCTTGACGTAGAGCGGACAGACGACAAAAGCGCCGCCTGACCCGAAGCCTATGAGCGCACGCGCACCTATTAGAGCGATCGGGTGCGCGCAGAGCAGTTTCACTGTCCAGCCTAGCTGATGGGAGAAGCACAATTAATTAGATTTTTTTCATATATGTAGAAGGAATGACAGACGCAAGCTATCTAGTTTTTTAAACAAAATAGGAAGGCAAACAAGCAAGTGGGTCACCTGATAAAGTGAACACCACCGTCCTTAGACAAAAACAAAACCAAGGAGATTGTAGATACGTTGCCAACCCAGAGGACTTAAGACTACCTCTTGTGCCAGTAATTTCATCGAACTTGATGGAAGGTGGATACCGCCGCCTATGGGACATTTGTAACACTAGAATGCTAGCAAATGCGCTGCCAGCCTTGAAAAGACGTTTTCATATTATATTTTGAGAGATATTTTATTCAGGTACGGAAATTGAAGCTGTGTACTTACATTCGCACAGCAAAGGCTGCGGTTTTTATGGGCGTTGGTGATTTACCATCAGGTGAACCACTTGCTTGTTTGCTCTCTGTGGCCCTAACATGACTGGCCAAGTTTAGTTTATCTCTATCTGCGTCCCTTTATAATGACACTAGTTAGACAGAGACACAGGGAGGGGTTAAACTAAAGCTGGGCTGTCACGTTAGGGCCGCTGTTATTTAAAAAAAAACTTACTGCAATTGGTACTGAAGAACACAACAACGCATTCTTCCTCCCGAATCTGTCGGCAGCTGCTCCAAAAATGAAGACCGCTATGGGAGCGAATATAAACATGATGCTGGCCATCCAAGATACGTCCTCGTCTGAGGCAGGTTGTTCCGAGGGGGCGTCCGGTCCAGTCAGGAGTGCCTTGTGGGGAGAGATCCAGCCCATAGCTGTGCCATACGCCAGGATTGGCATGCATACTGAAATAAAAATGGTAAGGTAACATACATTGAAAAAACGGTTTTGTTTACCTATTACACAAAAAAAGTGACCGAACTATTCGTTACACCTTACCTAACTCTTAAATTTCTAAATAAATTATCAAATGTTTATCAGTAGCAAACAGTTTTGCTAATTTAAACGAACTTTGATTACCATTAACCAAAAACACGATTGACCAAACCAGTTCGGTTGTCCCTGATTTTCAGTGTAATAATGCGGGTGGTATGCCGCGTACGATTTCATGCGTATGATCACCACCGCCCATAAACGCGGGTTTTGCGGGTGGTAGGACCTTGTGCAAGGTCCGTCCGGATCGCTACCACCATCTTGCTCGCTAATCCTGCCGCTAAGCAGCAGTGCTTGCACTGTTGTGTTCCGGCGTGGAGAGCAAGACAGCCGGTGTAATTACTGGCACAAGAGGTATTCCATCTTAGCCCTCTGGGTTGGCAACGCATCTGCACTCTCTTTGTTGTTGCAGGTGTCTATAGGCGGTGATGATCACTTACCATCAGGTGACCCACTTGCTTGTTTGCCTTCCTATGTTGTATATAAAAATAAAACACTTGCATCATCAAGGAGATTGCAGATTTGTTGCCAACCCAGAAGGCTAAGATGGAATACCTCTTGTGCCAGCAATTGCACAGGCTGTCTTGCTCTCTATACCGGAACACAACAGTGCAACTTCAGCGCAATCACTGCTGCTTAGCGTCAAGTTTTGTTTATAAGTTAAGATTCAAAAGTGATTAATTTTCTTTGCCAACTGTACTCGCCTAGCTATATCATGTAACGTATATTACGAAGTCATTACCCATCAACTCAATTACGCGGTCTATTGTCGATGAGCGACAATTATGTCGCACACGATATCTGCGCACCTAGCACGAATCTTCTCGATACGCGTTAACTCGCTACGTAACTCAGTGCGTCTCTCTCCTATTGGGCTGGTTAGAACGAGACGCACTGAGTTACGGAGTAAGGTAACGCGTGTAGAGAAGATTCATGCTAGGTGCACCGTGGCTCATTATAACGTACATACAATGGTAACTGAAACGTTCTCAAAGGCTTGGGGCGATGGAAAATCTATTCTAGTGATGATCAACTCGAGTAACTAACTCGAATCAACTCGATCGCAGAATAAATAATAGTACTAACGTACAGAAACTTCTCTTTTTCGATCACCATTAAACGAATTCCAACTTTATAATCAGGGACAAAAAGTTCGTATTACTTCATAAACATTCGCCAGGCGGCATGTGTCAAAAGGAAGGCGCCGCCCGCGCCCGCCATCCACCCGCAATGCCCTGGCGCACCGCTAGGGTTGGGCTGCTTACTGTAATACTATCACAACGCGCGACACAGAGTGAGCGGGCGCGCGCGCGGCAAGCCGGCAACCTACTGCGATTAACGTATGCCATAGGTCATGCGGCGAGCGCACCTACAGTGCGGAGTGGAACCCCCCTAACTCGAGTTGAATACTCTAAGACTCGAGTTCGAAAACCTAATAAAACCGAAGTTAGGCGCAGGTTGCCGATCATTTGAGAGTACTTTCAAAATATTATAAATAAATAATATAAGAAATGAAAGAATTAAAACAGATATAAATATCATTTGTCTGTTCCAATTTTTTTAACTATTAATTCCGCTGAGGGATAAAATAGGTAAATGTTTCAAAAATAATTCACTCTGCTTCCTCCAGTTATCCCGAGTTACGCAACTCGAGTTCAACTTGAGTTAAGTGAAATTTAAATCGAGTTTTGTTTTTTACAAGTTTGCACATCACTAATCTATTCTATTGATATAGATGAGCATATGAGTGAGTCGAGGTTGTGTAGAACAGAGAGGCTATTCGAACTTGAATTATCTTGGTTCCCGTGTGAAGTGGGGATTACTTCCCATAAGGCGAGCGCTATGCTCGTTTTCAACCTTATTCCATAGAAAAGAAAGAAATATTTGACCCGTTTTCTAGTGCTCATTATGCATACCTGCGGACCGCCTTGTATAGGTCATTATACGTAGGGTAGTGTAGTATTGGCGTTTTTCAGGGTGATATTTATTGGTCAACTCATGAAGTTAGTGGATGTGGGTTCGACTCCTACTGCGGGCAAATGTTTGTAGGAGAAATATGAATGTTTTTACTTGAGTCGCGGATATTCTATGTATTTATCTAAACATGTATGTAGTACCCAAAGTACAAGCTTTGCTTACTTTGGGAATATTTATTTATTTTTAAAAATGTTGTTTTTTATGATTTCGTCTCTTATGATGTAATAGAAAGGAAACAAGCAAGTGGGTCACCTGATGGTGAGTGACAGCACCGCCTATAAACACCCGCAACACCAAATAGATTGCAGATGCGTTGCCAACCCAGAGGACTAAGATGGAATAACTCTTGTGCCAGTAATTGCACCTGCTGTCTTGCTCTCCACGCCGGAACACATCAGTGCAAGCACTGGTGCTTAGCGGCAGGATTAGCAAAGCCAGATGGTGGTAGCGATCCGGACGGACCGTGCACAAGGTCCTACCAACCGCAAAAATATTAAAAGAAATACATTATGCAATAGATAATGACAATGACTGCTTCCACATATTTCTTGTTGACAAACAATAATACATTACTACATCAGGTCCCATGAACTTCGACTAATAATAAAATGAAACGTGAAGGAAGAAGAATCGGAGAAGGCTTAATTAATATTTTCTTATATTTTCACGACTTGTGGACATTGAAATAAAATAATTTAAACGGTTTATATCGCGTGTATTGTAACGAGTCTAATTCCCGACGTTTCGAGCCTACCGGTCTCATGTTCACGGGCAGACTGACAAAAAACTTAGAATACAAACTATCCAATTTTGAAAAATAATTGAAAAAAAATAAAAAACTAAATATGAAATCGTTCCAATTAACGAAATACATGCGATATAAACCTTTTAAATTGTTTTATTTCAAAGGCTTAATTTAATCAAGCATAGATTTTATTCAAAGGTAAAGGCAGGGGGTTCCACGACCACTGTAGGTGCGCTCGCCGCATTACCTATGGCATAGGTTAATCGCAGTAGGTTGCCGGCTTGCCGCGCGCGCGCCCGCTCACTCTGTGTCGCGTGTTATGATAGTATTATAGTAAGCAGCCCAACCCTAGCGGTGCGCCAGGGCATTGCGGGTGGAAGGCGGGCGCGGGCGGCGCCTTCCTTTTGACGCATGCCGCCTGGCGAATGTTTATGAAGTAATACGAACTTTTTGTTCCTGATCATAAAGTTGGAATTCGTTTAATGGTGGTCGAAAAAGAGAAGTTTCTGTACGTTAGTACTATTATTTATTCTGTGCTCTAGCAACGCTGTGCTCATAGATGTATTTCAGTTCGTAGCTTCAGGTTTCACAGAAGCCACTGCGGTGTGCCAAAATATTTGTACACACGTGTATTTGGTATGACTAGGGTTGCCAACATTTTTTCGGTTGAATATATTTTCGAAAATAAGCTCAAAAATATATAGTACGCTTTAAAAAATATAGTATTTTTTGGAACGTTTGTACGCGCCCGCCCTCGAAGCGCAACTATTCACTCTGACCTGACTGAATGTCGTTTCAATTCGTCAATGTAGGTATTACTTAGACATATTTTAGTAACGTGACAAGTGCTCGAAATATAGTATACTAGCGGACGCGCGCGACTTCGTTCACGTAAAATTAGTAGCCTATGTCCGCCAGGAATAGTGTAGCTTTCTATCTGTGAAAGAATTTTTGAAAACGGTTCGGTAGTTCCAGAGATCACCCCCTACATACAAACAAATTAACAAACAAAGTTTACCTCTTTACTATATTAGTATTAGTGTAGATTTGCGTTCTATATATTAGTTCAAATATAGTAAAATACTATATCATATAGTACGGTTGGCAACCCTAGCTATGATTGCACATGCGACGCATTGTTGACCCCTGGCTTTAAATACAATTACAATTAAACGTTAAATACGTTAGACGTTTAACGTTAAAAAGTGTGTACCACGCCTTAAAAAGCGCTCTCCATACAAATTTTGTTACAAACAAAGACAATACTAATAACATGAGTTATGTTTTCGCGACTTGTAGACATTGAAATAAAACACTTTAACGTTTTATACAATAACGTTTAAGGGGAGTGTGTACCCAGCTTCAAAAAGCACTATCCATACACACGGCGATAACGTTTTCCACCCCCTAAACCTTAACCTATAGCAATGATTTTTGGTATGTTTTCATAATGCCTTAGAACTAGGTTTGCATGTTTTGATTTTTTGTTTTTCTCTATAGAGTTGACAATATTTGCATTGTAGGAGTTTCATACAACACAAAAAGCGGGAGGTATTTTTAAAGCTATAAAAAAAAATCAAAAGATACTAACCTAGTTCTAAGGCATAATGACAACATACAAAACACATTACCCTCCTTTGCGTCGCGCAGTCGGGTAATAACCATGGCCATAGGTTAAGGTTTAGAGCAGTGATTCCCAAAGTGGTCCAGATGGACCCCTAGGGGTCCACGGGAGACTTGCTGGGGGTAGAAACGTAGCAGCAGGGGGTCCATCGAAACCAGTAAAATTTTGAAAGTGGTCCACGAGAAAAATAAGTTTGGGAACTACTGGTTTAGAGGGTGGAAAACGCTAATCGCCCTCAGCGGCCCTAACACGACAGCCCAGGTTTAGTTTAACCCCTCCCTGTGTCTCTGTCTAACTAGTGTCATAAGAAAGGGACGCAGATAGAGATAAACTAACCTTGGCCAGTCATGTTAGGGCCACTGTATGGATAGCGCTTTTTGAGGCTGGGTACACACTCTTAAATGTTATTGTATTAAACGTTAATTACTGGCACAACAGGTATTCCATCTTAGCCCTCTGGGTTGTCAACGCATCTGCAATCTCCTTAGTGTTGCGGGCGTTTATGGGCGGTGGTGATCACTTACCATCAGGTACCACCAAAAAACTTATTTCAAAGTCTACAAGTCGCTAAAACACAACTTATCATGTTATTGGTGTTGTTGTTGTTTGTAACAAAACATTACTTTAATTAAAATCATGGTTTACATATTTGGAGCTATACCGAGATCTTGATTGTTTATATCGTATTCCGTGTTTGAGTAGAATTGTCAGAGGGTTTCGGTACTTTCGGTCGATTGCAGCGTCCGTGTGAAAAGGCCGATTTTACCGAAACGTGAATAATGGGTGATGACCGCGATCGACGCTGAGCCGAGATTCCTGCGATATTAATCCGGTCGGGTCAAGGGTCCTGTTTACGAAATTAATTGCGTTCCAGCCGCGCAAAAGTTTATAGTGAAAACTAATTGGTCAAAAGAATAAACTTTTTTAACTTAAAACTTCCATGAAATTCAGATATAAACGAACTGGAACAAATTACCTTGCTACTCCGCGCGAGAGCAAGGTAATTTGTTCCAGATTCAAAATCAAAATTTGGGGGAAAAAGACGTTTAAGTCAGCAGAAAATAGTTCGTGATCAACAAAAAATCCAAACCTTACTATGCTGACAAAATGTTTTCTGCTCAAGAAAAGTGTTAAACTAATATTAACTAATAAAATCAATTTATTGACAACCACAATATAGATATAATAAAACAAACAAACTACATAAAAACTAAACCTAATCTAGTACTAAAATTATAACTAAAATATATCAAAAAAAGAAGGCCCCCGTGGCATAGTACCGAAGATACTGGCAGCATTACCTCTCTGTATAGCTAAGCTTATACGTTGTGCGAGGTAGCTGCCAGCTCTTCGGTCACCAGAAGATTATTATTAACTTACTTTTAAAAAGTATAAATTACACGAAAGTCAGGAGTGTAATAAAAAAAATCAAATAAATGAAAATTAAAAGAAAACGCGCTTGACTTGTGTTAGGGTTTTGTAGACGACGCTTATATTTAATAATAGACGGGTAGAAATGGCCCCCAGTCTTGCAGTTTCCAGTTTTATTACTCGTTATATTTTATATAGTAATAAAAAATCCAAATTGTCCAAACTAATACTATTAATGCGAACCTCTGTCCGTTTGTCCGGATTTCAACTTAAATGGTCGAACTGATTTGGAAAAAATTTGGTACGTGGATAGTTTGACAACCGGGGATAGATAAAGGTTACTTTTTTAGGAAAATCACCTAAGGGCGTGAAGTGGAGGATGAAATTTTGTACCTACGAGAAATGCTAAACTGTATTTTTGGGACGGAAGACGTTGATGAGGTGTAGAGATGTTTGCATATCGAGATTATCTATTTTTATTCTGAAAAGATGCAAAATTCTCGCAGGATAGCATTTTTTTTTAAATAAATTAGGGAGTAAAATTAGCAAGTGGGTCACCTGATGATAGGTGAATACCGCTGCCATAGACGCCCGCAACACTAAAGAGTGTAGCTGTCAACCTAGAGGGTTAAGATGGAAACCTCTTGTGCCAGTAATTCCACCGGCTGTCTTGCTCTCCACGCCGGAACACAACAGCTCAAGCACTGCTGCTTAGCGGCAGGATTAGGGAGCAAGACGATGGTAGCGATCCTTTGAACAAAGTCCAACCACCGACAAGTGATAAACGAATTATGTGGATGAAGTCGCAGGCGGTAGCTAGTCAATGAGTAAATAAAATACGTTTATTAAACTTTGAGAAAATATCAATTTAAACTATTATTTGTTCCTTGATCCCTTGAAGTTCAAGAGAGGGCAAGTTTACGCTTCATTTGGCTTCTTCTATTTCAATTTATATTATGTGGAGTCGTTATTAGTTTGAAACGTCGGGAAATCAATGGGGCTGTAACAAAATGAGATACTCTAAATATTTATTACTTGTAAGTGTGTGAAATCTGAGTGACGTTTTAATAGATTTTTCGCAAAGAATTTATCCGTTTTTATTGTGGAAGAGAGATGCAAATCACACACACGCTTACACACATAATAAATACGTATTTATTACATTGTAATTTGTTTCTTAGATATTTAGGAACTGGTCTTGTTAACGACCTACATATAATCGGTATTGGTTTCTGCGATACAGGCTTGGAGTCCATTGCGGTGACCGCTAAACAACCATGTCTCATTATCTACTTCGTTGTAATTTTGGTTAATTGTAATTTTTAGCTGATGACATTACTGTATGTACCTATTTTGTTTATTTTTTTTATTATCCATCAATCAATCAATCGTTTATTTGCGTAAAACATATGTGCGTGCAAATACAGATAAAACCAATTGACTACTTAAAATAAAATAAAAATTACTATTAAAACTACAACCAATTAATTCAAAAGTCAAAATACTTTATTGCATAAAAGCACATGTATTCCTAAATTCATAAATTAATACATTATAAATTCAGTCAACTTTTATCAATACACATTGCTTTTTATTTAAAATTACTACAGTAAAAGGCAGTAGGCTGAGTAGGCTGGAGCCTAGGGCGGCAGGTTTGGGGGGGGGGGGGCGGCAAATTTGGTCCATTTTTTTTCTTACAGGAACAAAAAGAAACCTTATTTACACGGAGAAAACGACTCTAGGAATAATAATGGAATGTTAGCCTGCAAGTGTGTCCGATTGCTGGGCACAGGCCTCTCGCTCCGATTTCCAGTTCCCTTTGTCTTTGGCAATCCCTGGCCAGTCATTTGAAAATGCATTCAGATCATGCCGCCATCTGCGCCTTGGCCTGCCCCGTCGCCGGCCGGTGGCGAAAATTGAATAGCCTACTGGCGGCAAATGTGTAGTAAATCCGCCACTGGTAAAAGGCAGTAAGCCTTTGTAGTTATAAAACTAAACTAAATTAAAATCAAAATTCGCTCATCCCTATTAAAAATGTCGGATCTGTAAATCGGTCGGTATTTTTACCGACATTATTAACGAATACTTAAGCAAGATCAGACGTTTTTAATCTACGTATTTCATAAATTATACATTAAATTTAATATTTATTTGTGGGGGGGTGAAAGTTACCGTAATTCAAGGTCTATTAATGACATAAACAGAAAATGGCAAATTTGCAGATCCGACATTTTTAATAGGGAGGGGCGAATTAACTAAAAAAAAAAACGTAACTAAATCGCTGCCACTGCTCATGGCGCCAAATAGTGCAATTTTTTGCTTGTAGTGTATATTAGTTATTTAAAAAAAAATGATAATTTTAAAACTTATTATTCAGCCCTCCATAATGAAAAGTATGAAACTACTTACCAACTATAGACATCAGAACCTGATTATGTTTGCTTCCCTGCAGTTCCATTGTCTGAGAACCTATTTTATACACTTTATTCACCATTTTCCACTAAAAATTAGCTATAAAAGTTATTTAAAAATAAAACGTTCTTAATTCAAATGCGCTGCGTTAATTGGTTCGCGCGTCGACCCGCTGCGTCTGCGCTGACAACTAACTTGAGATGCTCTCGCGCATAATTTTATACGAGCATTGCTCTGAGGGTTGACAGTCAGTGTTTTGTTTATTTATCTACTCTACGGTAGATATGGCGGCTCTCGTTCCTCGAATAACTTTCACAAACCGGTGGTCCCTGCCTACCCCTCCGGGAAACAGGCGTAACTTGTATGTAAGTATATATAACCTAATTATATCTGTGTGAAGCCGGGTCGGATCGCTAGTTAGAAAATAAAACGATGAAGTATCATACATGTTCATTCAAATAAAGCGCTTACTACACGTAACATACACGTGGTATGAAATACTGCAAAAGTGGATAAAAAATGCAGAACACTATTGCATAACTCATGAATTGATACGTACGTTGTTTAGTCGACCAAGTAATTGCTTGACCACTTTTGAACCTTATTCTCCTTATATATATGAAAAGTGGTCAAGCAATTTCTTGGTCGACTATACGTTGTACAAACAGCAACAAACTTAGCCGACTATTAGAGAAGGAACTGAGAGAAATTGTCTATGCTCGAAAGGGATAGATATATCATCTTATCTTATCTTATCTTATCTATAAGGGGTCCCTTCGGATACACTTCAACCCAGCGGGATCTTTTGTGTATTTACCCCTCCTTTGCACTTAGTCCATCGCTTTTTCCACTTCCTCCATAAAGCGGATGATGTGGTTTAGCGGTAGTGCCTTGAATTCTCCTGGTTCCGGGTATCCGTTACCGAGGAGTTTCATTCTTGTTCTGGCGAGGGCCTCACAATCACATATGATATACCAACTTCATAGTGCATAATAAATGACACTTTCTCGCAGTTCCGTATTTAATAGTGACTTATATTGTTCGAATGTATAGTCGACCAAGAAATTGCTTGACCACTTTTCGACCGTATTATAAAGGGATAAGGTTCAAAAGTGGTCAAGCAATTACTTGGTCGACTACACACGTAACTCAGCCTAGAAACAGACGCATCCGATTCACCTGGCATGAAGAGAGAAGTGCATTTTTAGTGTATATTTAGATGTCATTGTATAGGGAAAGACATTCGGACCATTCGCTCATCCCTATTAAAAATGTCGGATCTGCAAATCGGTCAGTATTTATACCGACATTATTAACGAATGCTTAAGCAAGATCAGACGTTTTTAATCTACGTATTTCATAAATTATACATTAAATCTAATATTTATTTGCGGGGGGGTGAAAGTTACCGTAATTCAAGGTCTATTAATGACATAAACAGAAAATGGCAAATTTGCAGATCCGACATTTTTAATAGGGATGGGCGCATTGGCCAAATATTACTGAGAGTTTACCAAATACAGAAATATAGATATACTTTATTAAAATAGGCAGCTATTTTTACCTTTATCGTCTTCGTTACACAGTACTAGCGGACGCCCGCGACTTCGTACGCGTGAAATTAGTAGCCTATGTCCGTCAGGGATTGTGTAGCTTTCTATTTTGACGACCTGTATGGCACAGTGGCACATGTGTCTGCCTACTGTGCAAGAGGTCCCGGGTTCAAATCCTGGTATGGGCAAATATTTGTGTGACGAATATGAATGTTTGTACCTGAGTCATGGATGTTATTTGTATTTAAGTATGTATTTATCTATATATGTATGTTTATCCGTTGTCTAGTATCCATAGTACAAGCTTTGCTTAGTTTGGGACTAGGTCAATTGGTGTAAATTGTCCCGAGATATTTATTTATTTATTATTTATCTATCTGTGAAAGAATTTTAGAAAAAAAGTAACCCGCTTATTCATAAAAAGTTAACAATCTTTTTAAGCTAACAAATGTTTTGTCCCTCTCATTTGAGGGTAAACGTCACAATGACAGATAACAACATAAAACATGTTAACTAACAAACGTTTACGAAGCGTTTATGAATAAGGGGGTTAAAATGTATCTAAATGTTAAAATTTGACATACGACCTCTTTCCTCTGATGTCCAGAATTTCAGCCATATTTTATTTTCTTTCAGTTCAGGGGCGTTCATGGAACATGCCCATAACGACAAGAAACAATCAGATAAATTACAGGAAAATAAATTGACAGGGAAATAAATTATAAGTTCTCCTTGTGTTTCGGACGAATCTTGTTTGTTTGAAATTGGAAAAAAATATTATGTAAGATTATTTGGATAAAACTTCGCTTTGAATTTGCGTTTATGTTAGGTTTACATTGCATTTCACTGGTTTACATTAGTTTATTAATAAAAAGCCTGAATATTTTAAAAACTATAATGAGTATTAACGAGATCAAAACATACAAACCTAGTTCTAAGGCATAATGACAGTATACCAAAAATCCATGGCTATAGGTTAAGGTTTAGTTAGAGGGTGGAAAACATTATCGCCGTTTGTACAGTCAAGGAATTAAATTTCCAACCCGCCTAAGGTTCAATAGCATATAGCAAACTGTCACCATAAGAGCTATAGAGCAAGACGTTAGTTTGACATATCGACCTTAATGCATTGCGAATGTCAGACGACATTTCAACGAAATGGGTAGGGAATTAAATTCCTTGACTGTATGTCGAGCGATGTATACAAACAGCAACATACTTTCCTGACCATTAAGAGGGACCTGTAGTAACCGAAGTAGCCCAGTGGATTAGCAAGTTGAAGTGGCAGTGGGCAGGGCACATAGCACAGAGAACTGATGGCCGATGGGGTCGGAAAGTTCTCGAATGGCGGCCGCGTATTGGCAAGCGCAGCGTAGGACGACCAGCCACAAGACGGTCCGATGACCTCATACAGGTGGCAGGAAGGCGCTGGTTGCATGCCGCTTTCAACCGGTCACTTTGGAAATCCATGAAGGCCTATGTTCAACAGTGGACTTCTTTTGGCTGAGATGATGATGATGATGAAGAGGGAACTCAGAGAAATTGTCTATGCTCAAAAGGGAAATATATAGTTACATATTGTATTATCAACTTCATAGTGCATATTATATTCACTCAGTTTCGTCTTTAATACTCACTTTTACGTGTCTTTGATTGTACACGATAGTCTTAATTAGGTAACCGTAATGTACAGTCAACCTATTTGATTAATAGGCTACTGTGAAACGTTGTCGCAATGTGTCATCAAAGTCAAAGTCAAATTCTATATATTTTATTCAGATTAGGCTTACAGGTAGCACTTATGAATGTCATAAAATTTACCACCGGTTCGGAAAAATCACTGATGAGAAAATACCGGCAAGAAACTCAACGAGGTGTAATTTTTTTAAATAAATCGCTGAAATATTCAGAAAACATTATGGCATTTATTGTGAAAAGGGTCTACAGTGGTCTATGGATCAAATTGGGTGATTGTACTATAGATAGTACCCACATATAGGTACCTTCGAGGTGATCACTCCATGAATGCCACGCTAGGTAATGTCCCCAGTTTCGTGTACCGGGTACTTATCTCCGGTTATCAAGGTTCAAATTTTGGATTTGTAAAGTCCCTGCATCTTCCGATGAATACATTGTTTTCCTTATAGCTACGAATCCGATGTACCATAGAAACTTATTTAAATGAATGTATGTAAACTTTTTATTGAGTATTGATCAATTACAAATTTAAAGAAAAATACATATTGGTAGAAAGGCGAAATTACCCCCTAAAAATAAATAAAAAATAAAATAAAATATTTTTATTTCAGACTGGTTGATCCATAGTGTGTTACAAAAATACTTATAAGGTATGTTAGTAATAATAAAATAGTATGTAATTAGGATCGGGATCCCTTAAAGTAATCTCTTCCAGCTAACCTTTGAACAAAAGAGAGACGATTTTCTCAAATATACGATGAAATACACAAACAGCACAATATGTATTAGCCAGCAGTGCTTGCACTGTTGTGTTCCGGCGTGGAGAGCAAGACACCCGGTTAATATTTTCGCGGTTGGTAGGACCTTGTGCACGGTCCGTCCGGATCGCTACCACCATCTTGCTTACTAATCCTGCCGCTAAGCACCAATGCTTGCACTGATGTGTTCCGGCGTGGAGAGCAAGACAGCCGGTGCAATTACTGGCAAAAGAGGTATTCCATCATAGTCCTCTGTGTTGGTAACGCATCTGCAATCTTCTTGGTATTCCGGGTGTCTACCTACTGGCAGTAGTGATCATTTGCGACAGGTGACAGTGACAATTCGCCGTACATTACTGTTTCGACTTGTGACGCCACATACAGACTTAACATCATAGTGGGCGAGCATTGTATAACGAATTGTCACTGTCACCTGTCGCCTGTCGCGTTTATGAAATTAGGGCCTCGTCGTAGAAATCCAAATAGGAACGATATTAGATTAACTATTTCAAACTGATCTAAAGATTGCTAATATAATGTGTAAACTGTGATTGATGTTCATACAACTGTGAACAAACAAATAATTACATTCATTTAAACCATTTTAAACAATACACATTCAACCTAGTCAACCTCAATCACTTTAAAACTTTCGATAAAAATGTTACAAAATTAGATTTTGTGTTTTTAGGTACCTAAAAAATAAATTCATTTTATTCTATTTAAAATTGCGTTTTGTAAACGTTTGTATGGCAGCCGGCGCTGGATATACTTCTTTAAGGAAAATAAGATAGACATCCTAACTGAATACCAACAAATCACTATAAGTACCTACTATAATAATAAAACCGGCCAAGTGGGAGTCGGACTCTACTTAGCCGTGAAAGTATTTATTTTAATTTCTTTATGTATACCATTGCTATGATTTCGCATTTCGCATATCCAAAAATAATCATATATCAGCGGGTGCTAGGACCTTGTGCAAGGTCTGTCCGGATAGCTACCACCATCTTTCTTGTTAATCCTGTCGCTAAGCAGCAGTGCTTGCACTGTTGAGTTCCGGCGCGGAGAGCAAGAGAGCCCGTGAAATTACTGGTACAAGAGTTATTCCATCTTAGCCCTCTAGCTTGGCAACGCATCTGCAATCTCTTTGGTGTGGCAAATGGATCCCTTAATCAAAAAAAAAATTCTTAAGCGAGTAACGACACTTCGAACCATGGGGTACATGGGAAAAAAACATCCCCACTTTACGTGTAGAGAAGGTACTCTTTTTTATCGGGGAGGAAACGCTCTAATGTCTACCCCCGAGCCGACCTAGGCTCGGGGGTAGACATTAGAGCGTTATGTGGGATTTACTTCCCTTATGGGGGTCATACCCTAACTACAAACCTCCCCGGCGTTGATATCAGGTCCAAAACGCTTCATGACTTAATGTCCTGTGGCCCCTAGGTGGGGCAGAGGGCGTCCACAGTGCTCTACCATCGCGTTCTGTCTTGGGCTATTCGCTTCTCCCGGACCATGTCAGCCCGATTGACTTTAGTTCCGCAGCCACTGAACGCCTCCAGGTGTGCTTAGGACGGCCAAGCTCAGGAGCGTACCCGGGGGGGGGGGGGAGGGGGGGCAGGGAGAGGCAGCTGCCCCTGGAAATCTCGCAGAACATATATGAACTCGCCTGATTACCAATCAAAGTGTAAACGGGGCCTTATGCTCTAACTTTTAAATAAACACGCAGTAGACACTGGCAAAATGCACGGTGCAATTGCCAAAAAACCGCGCGCGACGATGGCGGACGAAGATTACCGAATCTAGCATCTGACTTGCCCTCCCCCCCTAGGCCAGAAGCTGGGTACGCCCATGACCACGCTTCCTCTTCCCTGGTGGAGTCCACTCCAGGGCTGGTCTCGGGATGTGGTCAGAAGATCTTCTGAGGTTGCGACCAATCCACGTCCACTTGCGGCGCTTGATTTGGTGGCCGATCGGCGTTTCACGCCGTAAATCCCACAGTTCTTCGCAAAAACGGATCATAGCAATCAATATTTTCAAGATTTACACTTGACCACTACAATAATCTCATCATATTATATCAAGTAAACAAGCCCCGCTGTGTGCCAGATGAGATACCCTTGTGACCTGCGCGTGTCGGGGATTACATATAATATTATCTTAATACCCTTGTCAGGGTTACAAAAGATTAACCTCATAGACAGACGGAGGCCAAAAAAACGTACACCTAATCAGAAATGAGCTTTTGTAAAAGCCAAAAGAGGAAACAAAAAAGCTGATTGGCTGTTTTCGTGTGTTCTATCTTCTATCTATAAGTAGGTTGTATTAAAATAAATTAGACCAAATTAATTTGCTAATATTACGTGACATTTTGAATTCTCGTCACTGACTGATTGACGACGCAAAACCTAAAACGCTGTAGATATAGTAGATAGAAATATATATCATATCCTTTCATATTAATTGGTTATAAAATGAAATTAGGAACTCCTTACAGTTGGTATTTTGACAGCCAATTAGATACATATAAGCTAAAAAACTTATATCAAGTCGTCTCCAAATTAAAGATCTAAGAGAAAATGTACTATTTCCACAGTGAATTGAAATAAATAAATTATACACTGATATCGAGGCCCCCAGCAAATAGGTTGATGTCAAATCACTATAACAAGCTCTTTATGCCTGTATTTATGTCTGTACGAGTACAGAAGACTTTTGTATTAAATATGTAGAAGTTATTAACCCTTTCGTAATAAAAATGTTATGAAAATGAAAATGAAAATGAAAAATTAATTTTGCAAGTAGGCCGTATAGGCTATTTTACATGTCTGAATCTACTAGCGCTTCGGAAAATGGAAGATACTACTGAGAAGAAACGCCGCAAGAAACTCAGCAGTTTAATTTTTTTTTCTTCTCTTTTCAAAACAGCTTACAGTGCAATATACATAATTATCACATTAGTACATGGCATACACAGGTTACATAAAAAAAAAGATAACAATAAATAGCACAGCTAGCTTTAAGCATATTGAACGTACTGGCACTAGTTAAGAATGATCAGGAGATGTATAGGGTCCCCAGATCAAAGAAATTAGATAGAGATGTATAATGGTCCCTGAAATAATAATAAATTCTTACTTACCCTAAATAACTTAGAGATGTAAAGTCTCTAAGGGTCAAAAACAAATTAACTACATTAATCTATGCTTAGCAGAGGTGTAAAACGCCTCCACGGTCAAATTGTACAATATTACTGGGAGATGTATAGTCTCCGCACGTCAAAATTAAAGTTAGTTAGTTCAAGTTAATAGAAAGGACGAGTTAATTACTAATTATCTGGGTGAATAGATGTCGCCTTTATATCAAATCAAGGCGACATCTATTTCACTTTGCGGGTGGTAGGACCTTGTGCAAGGTCCGTCCGGATCGCTACCACCATCTTGCTCGCTAATCCTGCCGCTAAGCAGTAGTGCTTGTTTACACTGTTGTGTTTCGGCGTGGAGAGCAAGACAGCCGGTGCAATTACTAGCATAAGAGGTATTCCATCTTAGCCCTCTGGGTTGGCGACGCATCTGCAATCTCTTTGGTGTTGCGGGTGTTTATAGGCGGTGGTGATCACTTACCATCAGGTGACCCACTTGCTTGTTGGCCTTCCTATTTCATAAGAAAAAAAATAGTAGACTCACAAGGCAAAAGAAACCAATCTTATCAAACACTTAAGGTAACGTCCCAATCATTGACAGTGCCCCAGTTAACAATATAATTTTTATAAGACGGCATTTTTAAAAGGTGGCATTTTTTTTATATAGGAAGGAAACAAGCAAGTGCGGTACCTGATGGTAAGTGATCACCACCGCCTATAGACACCTGCAACAACAAAGAGAGTGCAGATGCGTTACCAACCTAGAGGGCTAAGATGAAATACCTCTTGTGCCAGTAACTACACCAGCTGTCTTGCTCTCCACGTCGGAACACAACAGTGCAAGCACTGCTGCTTAGCGGCAGGATTAGCGAGCAAGATGGTGGTAGCGATCCGCACGGACCTTGCACTAGGTCCTACCACCTGCGACTAACCCTGAAGCGGCAATAAAATTGAGCAAGAGGTGAAATAATATGCTATTAACATGAAAGGACCTTAAAAGGGACTAGTTGAGGAATATTATTATCAAACTTCCGGTTGTAAATTGGTCCCTTGGTCCCTTGTTCCCTGCATAACCTCCTTTGTATAGGATCTCAGGATTTATCAATTAGTCGTACGGAAAGTCCATAGGAGACAAACGCACTGAGTTACGTAGCGAGTTAAGGCGTGAAAATGAAAATGAAATATTTTTTTGCAAGCAGGCCATATGGGTCCTTTGACATGTCTGAATCTACTAGCGCTTCGGATAATGAAAGATTCTGCTAAGAAGAAACGCCGCAAGAAACTCAGTAGTTTATCTTTTTTCTTCTCTTTTCAAAACAAGATTACAGAGCATTCATTATACATAATCATCACAATACACAAAAAAAGATAGCAATAAATAGCACAGCAAGCTTTAATCATATTGAACGAACTGGCACTAGTTGAGAATGATCAGGAGATGTACAGGGTCCCCAAGTCAAAGAAAATATATAGGGATGTATATGGGCCCTGAAATAATAATAATCAAATACTTACCCCGTTATTCATAAACGCTTCGTAAACGTTTGTTAGTTAACATGTTTTATGTCTTTATCTGTCATTGTGACGTTTGCCCTCAAATGAAAGGGACAAAACATTTGTTAGCTTAAAAATATTGTTATTTTTTATGAATAAGGGTGTTTGAATAATTGATAGATTCAGGCGTTACTTTGCGGAGGTCCATATCAACAAACTGGAACAAATTACCTTGCTACTCCGCGAAAACAGTGCCGGGCTCGTGCAAAATAGCTGCGTCTGTGCGACATATATCGCACGTTTAGAATTAAAGCGACCCATTTCTGAATTATACACGTCCCAAAATATCACCTTAACTAAAAGACAGGGTTTAATTTTGGGAAATGTCATATTCAGAATTGAGTCGCTTTAATTTTAAACGTGCGATATATGTTCATGCAAAGGGGGTTTGTCTAAATAACTTAGAGATTCTACTAATGAATAGTCTCTAAGGGTCAAAAACAAATTAATTAGTGTCTAGAAGGCTCGTGCTAGGTGCACTGATGAAGCTTAAAGCATTAAGATTATTGCTGTTATGTTATGTTATGTCATATGCGACCCAGACATTGAGCAGATGGCATCTGCGATAGTAGCTCTGCGTCATGCTTCGCCGGCACGTGCTGAGTGACGATAACCTAGAGATTAATGTTTAATAAATTGTTAATGTTATTGAAGATGTTTATGTGTGTCTGTAAGCTGTTGGTTCTCCGAAAAAAATATAAATAAATAAATAAATAAATAAATAAATAAATAAATAAACAGTACTTACACAGCACTTACTTAAACTTATTTAAATTAGATTTCAGATTAAAATTAAATTTTTAAAATGGTATATAATGACAACACAAAGAAACAAACTGGAACAAATTACCTTGCTACTCCGCGAAACCAGTGCCGGGCTCGTGCAAAATAGCTGCATCTGTGCGACACATATATGTTCATGCAAAACACACACATATATGTTTGCATGGACATATATGTGTCGCACAAATGCAGCTATTTTGCACGAGCCCGGCACTGGTTTCGCGGAGTAGCAAGGTAATTTGTTCCAGTTTGTTGATATGGACCTCCGCAAAGTAACGCCTGAATCTATTAATTAACACAAAGAAAAATAGGGTAGTGGCAGGACGCCAACCTGCAACATCAGCATTCCGTGTCTTGTGTTTAACAGTTTCGCTACATTACCGCTACCATGCCCTGCGAATCTTTCAATGTGTTTCGTCTTTTAGAGTTATTACGTTATTGATTTTTTTTATTGATTATTTCTTACAAAAGGTTTATATGTACAGTCAAGGAAATTGAAACACGTACCACCGTAGAACCTAGTCGTAGAGACATACGCATGACTTTTGTATGACATAGCCTGGCGTTTATCGCGTCGCGTCATTGCGATAGGGTTCTAAGGGGGTACGTGAATTTATTTCCCCTACTGTACATTATATCCCGATTGTACTCGTGGAACGTCAGGACGAGACAATTGTTTATTCTTGTTAAATTTTCGTTAGTAAGCACTGACCTATAAGCAATATCGACTTCTAGTCAGTATTTAAAAAATGGCGTATCAAAGGAGGCTAAAAAGAAGACTAAATCGATAATCGCTCGCGCTGTCAGTCTGTCGGACCGACGGCGCTGCTGTCAATACTATAATTTTGTAAAAAAACTCAATAAATTATTGTTTTATGCAGTTAGACGTAAAGTTGTAAATCCAATAACTATAAATGGTAAACTAATAATTTGCATTTGTAACATTGGCGTCAACCTGTATTCTTATGTCGTGCCGTTTTTCTGCTGTCATTTAGTATGAAACTATACATCCATGCATTATAATATCATTATTAGTAAGTTGCACTTAGCCGACGCGGGTAGGGTTGCCTGGTCCAAAAATAGAAAAGCCGGACACAGGTTCATATTTAGCCGGACACTTGGCCCTAAAAGCCGGACACAAATACTAACGTAACCTGATACATTGGAGTCATGCTTATGCGTTGCGTGTCCACTTGACTTTGGTCGGGCGCGGCGGGGTTGACCAAAAGCCTAACAAAAACCGGATAGGCCGGACTTGTATTTACTTGGCCGGACACGACTATAAAAAGCCGGACATAAGCCGGACTAAATTTAAAATGCTATATAATGAATGACAACACAAAGAAAAATTAGGGTAATGGCAGGATTAATTGGATTGGCAGGGTAATTTTTCTTTGTGTTGTCATTCATTTTATAGCATTTTAAATTTAATTTGAATGAAAAAATATACAAAAATAACACTTTTATTTATGGAAAAATCGCCTGACTCTACTTAATGTTCTACCTGTATATTATTAAGTTTATGATCACGATTTATTTTCCCGTCTCATCCTCTCATGTTAACAATGGTGGCAAATACGATCCCCGTATTTGGAGTAAGGAAATGAGATTCCGGAAGTGTCGCCATGTCGTTGAGCGGATGTTGACACGAAAGCGACTTTCAGGGCAAGGATCATGTTGTTAACGGGGTTATGCTAGGGCAGAGAATTTGAGATGAAATAATATTACTGGTGTACGGTCGAGCTTATAAGTAGCAGAACATTTTAGTACCTTGTCGCTGTCAGTAATGTGACGAATTCGAGCAACTCTCATTTCATACGTTACTACGACAAGGTCTTTAAGTGTTTAGCTACTTCTGGGGCTGAGTGTATACCATCATTTCATGAATTTTAGCAGAATGATTTATTTTAAAATGCTATGTAATGACAACACAAAGAAAAATTAGGGTAATGGCAGGACTTGAACCTGCAACATTAGCGTTCGTGCCGTACCGTTACCATACCCTGCGAATTTTTCAATGTGCTTCGTCTTACGGTCATTACATTATTGATTTTAAGGGTGAATGATTTATTAAATATTATACAAATTATGTAGGTATTATGCTTGTAATGATTCGAGTATTTTTGATCATACTGTGTTAAATTTTTCTCTTCTTGTAAATGTTTTTTTTTTTCACTTTAAAGGTGGTAATCCCTTCCACAAAGTCTTTAATTAATTCAATTCACAATTTCAATTTTCAATATACTCAATCGAATCGAGGCGTTCTTCGATCTGTTAATGGCTTACAATTTGTCGACATGTTAATTCAAATATAGTGATAGTTGTTCTATTTCCACGCCACTATTTCCATCAGCCACGAATTCCTAAATCAGCTGTCATTTGATACAAAGGCCTGTCAAATACGTTAAGCAAATTGCTTTCCCGCTGACAGGCTGAAAACGATCTTGAGTAATTGATGGAAATTAGGGCAGGATTAAGTTGACACGGAGTTTCTTTCTTAATTATGGAACCGAATTTCTTTTGATTTTTACGGTTCCGTCCGTAGTCTCAAGGAAGAACCCTTTTAGTATCGCCATGTCCGTCCATCCGTCTGTCCGAAACTCAGCTCAGTGAATCTTAGTAATAGAAAGCTGTAATTTGGCATTGAAATACATATTAGTCATGACGATAAAGTGGTAAAATAAAATCTAGAATAAATCAATTATTAGGGTACCACCTATACACGTAAAGTAGGGAAGTTTGTTTCTTCGTCTACCCCATATCTGGGGTATTGTTGGACAGGTCTTTCAAAAATATTGCAGGTTTGTTACAACAAGTTTGCCGGAATTATTGGTTTAATTTCCAAAAATCCTTTCTTAGCGAGTCTCTACACTCCTCCAAAAAGACGTTTTCCCATGATTTTCTATTATCAGCGGTTTAGGTTGGGCTTCGTCTGTCGGTCAGTTAAGGAACACTTTCATTGCAATTTAATTAGACTAGTAGTGCAAATAATACATGAAAATGTTTTGTATAAAAGTTTGTATCTGTTGCGTGGTTTAGAAGGAGTAAGCGGCCGGAGATAAGAGGACAGACATCAACGGATAGCGACTTTGTTTTATACAACAACAACAATGACAACAACAACAACAACAACAACAAATATTCTTTATTGTACACCACATAAATATACAAAGCAAACAAATTAACGAACACTACTACACAATACTATACTATTAAATCTATTGTCAAGAAGACATTAATTTCTCGGGCGTATTATAAAATCAATGACTATATCTTGGACAAGGATGTTTGGAAACGATCCCGATCTGTATTGGCGATCCCTGGCTCCAAAGATTGTACACCTGCTGTGTTAAATTGTAAAAATTTTAAATATTTGAGATGTAAAATAACATTGTAATTTTGATTTATTTAAAAAATTACACCTTGTTGAGTTTCTTGCCGGTATCTTCTCATCAGAGGTTTTTCCGAACCGGTGGTAAATTTTCTGACATTCATAAGTGCTACCTGTAAGCCTAATCTGAATAAAATATTTTGACTTTGACTTTGACTTTGATACTAGGCAGTTGTAAAGCTAATGAAGGTTAAGATAAGTACGATGCAGGTAATGAAGCCAAATTGAATGAGTATTGGTAGGCAATGAATCTGTTTCTATCTAAACTTAACGGGTGGTAGGACCTTGTGCAAGGCCCGTCCGGATCGCTACCACCATCTTGCTCGCTAATCCTGCCGCTAAGCAGCAGTGCTTGCACTGTTGTGTTCCGGCGAGGAGAGCAAGATAGCCGGTGTACCTAATTACTGGCACAAGAGGTATTCCATCTTAGCCCTCTGGGTTGGCAACGCATCTGCAATCTCTTTGGTGTTGCAGGTGTCTGTAGGCGGTGGTGATCACTTACCATCAGGTGACCCACTTGCTTGTTTGCCTTCCTATTTCATAAAAAAAAATTGCACTTAACTGAGTTTTCTTTCGAATTTTGTTTTGGTTTTGGCGGAATTGGTTGACGCGCGGCGCGGATGATAAGTATTTAGTTCAAGTCCTGCCAGATGCCCAAGATGTATTTTGTGTTCTCAATGCTATCCATTAGAAAAAATCAATGTTCTTTTATTGCACTCCTGACTAACATCTACAGGCAAACTCTTTAGAATATAAGTTAGGCGTTTTTGTCTGACTCCAATTTTTGTTTAGTCTCTATACGTTTTTATGATTTCAAGTCCCCCCCCCCCTTTACTCCTATAAGCGTGATAACAATAAATTTTAAGGGTGACCCCTTACAAATCAACACAAGTCTACACTAATCTACACTAATATTGCGGGTGGTAGGACTTTGAGCAAGGTCCGTCCAGATCGCTACCACCATCTTGCTCGCTAATCTTGCCACTAAGTAGCAGTGCTTCCACTGTTGTGTTCCGGCGTGGAGAGCAAGACAGCCGGTGTAATTACTGGCACAAGAGGTATTCCACCTTAGCCATCTGGGTTGGCAACGCATCTGCAATCATCTTGTTGTTGCGGGTGTCTATAGGCGGTGGTGATCACTTACCATCAGGTGACCCACTTGCAAGTTTGCCTTCCTATTTCATAAAAAAAAAGGAATACCAATTGTGCCAGTATCTAATTGCACCGGCTGTTTTGCTCTCCACGCCGGAACACAACAGTGCAAGCACTGCTGCTTCGCGGCAGGATTAACAAGCAAGATGGTGGTAGCTATCTGGACCGACATTGCACAAGGTTCTATCCGCAAAAGTCTACTATAAAGTCATGTCTATAGGTTGTTACGCTGTGCTACTTTACTTAACACTAGAGGGCGCTACTAAGGCCAGCGTTTATTTTACCAATCGGTATAAATAAATGCTGGCAAAATTTAGAATCGTTAGGGGCGGGGAACCCCTTTCCTTTGGAAGGGAAGCTCAGGAAATGGCTTATAAAAGCCCCTGCAGCTCTCAGAGAGCTCATATTTTATACTTCACTACAACCACCTCTAAACGGTGAAACCTCTGCCCAACTGGTAAGCTCTCTCTCTGCTAATAACTGTCTAAATTGTTCTTATAAAATTGTATTTTTCGTGTATGTGTTTCTTTCAGATTGTATTTAATTTATTTCTATCTTAATTTGTTCTAACTTAAATCCTGCGACCGTTTCTTTAACTTCTTTCTGTAAATTTCTAAGTCTTTGTAATAATTATTAATTTAAATCTACTTGCTCAACGGTCGCACATTGTATTTTCAAACCGTAACCGTCACTGAGCTTTAACTTCACTATTTCTTTCTTTCTAAATGTATCGTAGCTTTTCTTCATTACCTTGCCACCTGTAAACCTTTGAACTGATGCCACACCACTACTTGGCGAGCTCTAGCTCCCTGGTTGGACTCTCGTCTCCTCGAGCTTCAGTATGGCATCAGTTCCCGCTAGTGGCCAGCCTGTAAAGCACTAAATCTTTACAGGGCAACTACCTACGGGTTGCCATACTACCTACGTGCTACCCTACTACCTACGGGCTACCTAACTACCTACGTGCTACCCAACTACCTACGGGCTCCCGTTCACCAAATTACCTACGGTCTAACGAACCCCAAGCTTCGCATATCCTCGAGCCACCTGCAGGGCACCTCTTGCCGGTTACTTGGACACTGTACCCTGACCGAGCTGCTACCAGCCGGTTACTTGGACAACCGTACCCTTGCCGAGCCTTCTACGCCCTTGCAGCCTACGGAGACCTGCCGAACCTCAAGCCTACGCTGCTCCACGTCGGGTCACGGCCAGGGGAGTGCGAGCGATCACGTTAATTGACTCAAGTTAGGAATTAGGCACAAGAATTACGAACTTACGACCTAGAGTCTCTAGTCGTCCTAGGGAGCTTTTATTTTAATAAAAACCTATTGTTATAATATAATTCTTGTTTCACTCGAAAATCCCCTAGGGCGAACTTACAGAAGTTCGCCCTAGAGGATTTTACCGGGGATTTTACCGGGAACCTTGTTACCCGGTCAGGTACAGACCTGACCGGGTAACAAGGTTAGAAAGAAAGAAGAAGAAGAAAGAAAAAACATTTATTTAAGGTTATAGGTTAAGGTTTAGAGGTTGGAAGACGTAACCGTCCTTTGTATGGAAAACGCTTTTGAGGATTGGTACAGAGGACTTAGCAACAGAATTTTAATCATTTTGAGCGTCTCTGCCTCCCACAATTTTCCTATGAAAAGCCTTTTAGAAGACTACCTATTCCAATTAAAATACGCCTGGCAGGTACGCCCGAATATTGTGAATTGGAAATATAATATTCTCAGCACCAATACCATTTACATAATATTAACGACATCAAAACTAATGCTATTAACGCGAAAGTGGCTCTGTTACGTTATCAGCCAAAAATCACCACTGAAAAAAAATTTAACAAAATTCCAATTGTTCCCCTTAAAAAGTGGTGGGTACGCCCATGCTCGATACAGAACTTAAAAATCTTTTTTCCAGGTTTCACACATGTAATCAAAATGCCTGACAAATGTGTGGCCGTTTACCCGTCCGGTTTAACATTTTTTCTGTAAGGGTTTGATTACATATAAAATTACTACATAAAAGCGTGTATTAGGTGCATTAAACTGGCGAGACGCGGCAAATTGCTTACCGCCAGCTTCTTTATTCTACAACCACTTCAGCGCTTCGTTCGTCGTCGAAACAAGGCGTCGTCTCGCTCGGACATAGCCGAGCAAACAGGACAGAGCGTTGCCATAACATCGATCGTTTGCAGCGTTCGGAACGCGCTCAGAGAATCGCCTTCTGGTATCAAACGATCCAAAATGGCGGCCAAGATGGCTGACGCTTCGCTAATGGGTTAGGGTTGAGAGAAAAAAATTGAATCTTGTAATTAATGGCTATACATATGTGGTAAGCTGCCTTCTGCACGCCTTCTGAAATTTATGGAATACTAGCTTTTGCCCGCAACTTCGTCCGCGTAGACTTGTTTAATTGAACCAAGCAAACGTGCACTCAACATGCAATCTGCAATATTTCCTGGACAAATTAATGAGAATTAGTTGCTTTGCTGCTCATGACGTCACCGCGGCGTATAACTCACTTATCGCTATCCCGTGGGAATTATGCATTTTTACGGGATAAAAAGTATCCTTTGTGTTGATCCAGGTTATAAACTATATGTGTGCCAAATTTCAACCAAATCCATTCAGTTGTTTTTGCGTGATTGAGTAACAAACATCCAAACATACAAACTTTCACATTTCTAATATTAGAAGGATGTAAGGGTACCTATATCTAAGAATTTAACGGATGTTTTGGTGAGGGAATTACGATGACTTTTCGTACTATTGCGTTTGGATTTTACTGTGATTCAGTAAGATTATAATTAATATTACTTACTAGACTTTTTGCAGCCTCAAAGGACTGAATGGTGATGGGTTATATTCCGTTTTTTTAATCGTGGCAATTTTTCAATGAATTTTTTTGGAAAAATAAATAAATGAGAAAATAGTGGAATATTTTCCCATTACGTTTTCTTGAAATAAAGTTATTTAAAAGCTACTGGAGTAATATTTTTTTCTGAATTCATCTCATTATTTCCAATTTTTAATCGTTAAAGAATAAATGTAGATTTTATTTCTGTGTAATTACTTTTATTTCTAAGCATATTGAACTTTTAGATTAGGAAAAATGACAGATAAACATTGAAAATTTTCAAAAGTTCTGGAAAAAACAATATTTTTCTTATCTTTTCCTAAAACCAATGACGAAGTGACGAGTGTTTAGACATTTTTATTTAGTTTTTATAACTTTTTGTGTAATTTTGACAATCGATTGTAAACGTGTAATTTGACATTGTATGCAATTTAAAATGTTATTTTGTAATGACAGAATAAATAAACTAAACTAAACTAAACTAGCCAAACAAAAACGAGACCTTATTTTGTTTTTTTTAACGGTTGACATTCAAATTTTTGCTGTAATAATTTTAGTAGAAAATGAAACCTATCCAAAAATCCCAAAAGGTTTTATGACACTTTCCGCCATCTTCTTGTCTTCTTTTCCTAGTCTATTATTATTAGAACCCTCTAAAAATGGATGTTAAGCTTGAATATGGAATTAAAATTGTAATGACAACACAAAGAAAAATTAGGGCAATGGCAGGACTTGAACCTGCAACATCAGCATTCCGTGCCTTGCGTTTTCCAGTTTTGCTACACTGCCGCTGCCCTAGGGCAATTACATATTTATATTTATACAATTTTAATTTAATAATTTGAATGTTAAAAACATTTAAAATAAAAATCGAAACAAATTTCGGTTGCAAAAATTGAATATGGAAATTAATCAACCCGTTGAGTGTTTCTATAAATATTTTAGGGCGCTGAAAATCTTTAATCCTTCAAGAGCTCCTGAAAGCTGATGGAGACAACCCTTGGTGGCTGAAAAAAGTAGAAAGAATCAATTAGCTTCAAGGTCACGTAAAAGCTTTCATAATAGAAAGCTAGTTCTCTTAAATGAATAAAACAATTGGTTAAGTGTGAGTCGCATTCGGTTACTAAGGGCTCCGTATTAATACATAATTTGTGTTATAACACAATGTGTTTACCAAAATATTTTTGTTTAGGTATACTCGTAGTGTTAGCTTAGCTTTTTTTAGTACTAAGTTTTTAATTGTAAATAAATTTAGTTTAAGTTCATTTGATTTTATCTGAATAAAGATTGGTGTCCTGTTTTTTTTTTAGTGGTTTACCAAAAACTTAGTAAGGTTTATTTGTAAAGGACTTTTATGATTTTAAAAACTTTGCAAAATAATGGAAATTCTAGTTTTTATGTACTATTTATATGCTTTTAAACCTTTATCAACAGTAATTATTTCTGATTTTTCTCTTTATTCTCTTTGTTTTGGTTTGGAATAAGGTTTGATAAGCAACATTTAAAACCATTTCCAATTTCGACTTATTAGCGTTGTTAGTTGCTGAAATATACAGATGTCAGAAATGGATGGACATCTGCAGTGAGGGACGGACGGACGGACAGGGTAGTATTATATGGGTTCCTTTTTTACAGGCCTAGCAGTAAGGTTCAACTGCGAGAAATATATATAAAATCAGCTAATTTAAAAAGTGATTAATTAAATTGCTAGTACTTGGCGTTAAAGGCATTGAAACGCCAAAATTTTCAATTTAGGATTTTTCAGCACAAAAAACTTAACCGAAAATTGCATAGCATCTTTTCATTTATAAAGTTAATATACATATATATGTGGATTTACGAATGGTTTTTTTGATTTCATTACCTTTTTGCCTATATCTCGTCTAGAAAACTGGTTAACAATGTAGAATTCTCAATAACCTGAGCACGGAACGAGAATTGTTTTATCAAAACGGTCGTTAATTCCCATTAATTTATCATTCCCATATGGTCAGTATTACTGGGGTGGTAATGATGGGTGATGGCGAAAGACGGGTCTAAATTTAAACTAAGCAAAGCGAGCGTTTATTTGCTCGAGTGCCCACGCTGTCGGATCCTTCGTTGTAGCTTATGATGTCATAGGCGATTGCGAGCAATTAATCATTATGACGGACGCTACGCGAATTTCATGTTTGCCCAGCGGTTATTGTTTTCAAGTGAATGTTCTGAGGGGGTGTTAAGCTGTAAAATGTTATGGCGGTGTTTATGTTATGTGCAATTAACATACAGCTCTGTATACAGTACCTACAGAACATGAATAATAACTAGTCTAGAATTTTCCGTTATGTAAAACAAATGTTATGTTTTTTTTTATAATATAGGAAAGCAAACAAGCAAGTGGGCCTCCAGATGGTATGTCATCATTATTTGTAGCAAATTGTTCTTTGATTATGTAATAAATTGTACACTCCCATAACACAGTAGTGCTTGTACCATAGTACCATCAGGTGACCCACTAGCTTGTTTGCCTTCCTATTTCATAAAAAAGGAGCCTAAAAACAATTTCTCCACAATTTTTTTCTAAAATTGTTTTTTGTTATCTACTTAAAGGCCGAAGATATTTATATTGTTTCTCCCATTAGGGCGAAGTATGAAAATAACTTGAATATGAGGATAACAGGCATTTCCTTGCCTCGAGGTATGGCGGTACAGTTAGGGGCGTATAGCGTTATCCTATATCAAGGGGCGCCCTTAAATCTTTAGATCTTCTGTTGTATCGCAGTATAAGATTATTTTCTTATCTTAATTATTATCTAACCCCTTTCTTATACGAGCAATATTTATACCCGACTGACGCAAGGGAGGGTAATGTATTTATCAGCTTACATATTTATGTTTGTCTATTTGTCGAAAATTGCTTCATCGATTTCGATGACATTTACAATCGTAAATTTGTAGTTTTTTATAGTCTAAACATTGTTTAATCTTAATATTAAGTTTTTCCAAATTGTGTTTTTTTTCAGTAGTGACAATAATTGTTTTTTGTTACATCTCCCATTTGTATTGCTATTTTATGCTATGCATGCATGTAAATTCTTTAGTTCTAAAACATAAATGACAACATAGCGTGCATAGTGATGTAGGTATAAAGGCGAATCTTCCAGTTGATTTGACAAAAGTAGAAAAGTCACCAGAGGTCCAATTTTTTCATCTCTCCAGATGACTTCAGCTCACCAAAATGGCCGAATCTCCGTGAAAAACGGCCATTTTGGTGAGATTTAGTCACCAGGTGAGATTCAAAAATCGCACTCCAGTTCAATTGCGCCGGCCCCAGTGCAGCGGTGCGCTGATATTCTTGTAGCTCCGCGAAGTAAGCTGCGCCTGCGCTGGCACTAACCGGCAGGTTACAAGTTTATAATTTTTTTTAACGTATCTTATAAAACCGTACCACACATGAAGAAGAAAACCTCTTGACTGTACAGGTATTCAACAATGATCGGGGAATGAGTAGAGTACTTAAGGATGAAAAGGGTACCCGAATTCTTTTCATTCAATGACATAAACATCGGAGGTCATAGACTTCTTAACAGGGAATAATATGAGGTAGAAATAGCCATGGTGGCAGTGGGCAGGGCACATAGCACGGAAAACTGATGGCCGATGGGGTCGAAAAGTTCTCGAATGGCGGCTCAAGATGGTCCAATGACCTCATACAGGTGGCAGGAAGACGCTGGTTGCATGTTGCTTCCAACCGGTCACTTTGGAAATTCACGGAGGAGGCCTATGTTCAACGGTGGACTTCTTGTGGCTGAGATGATGATGATGATGATGATGAGAAATAGATATTTTAGGCACGGAATGCTGATGTTGCAGGCTCGAGTCCTGCCATTACCCTAATTTTTCTTTATGTTGTCATTATATAGCATTTTAAATTTAATTTGGACCTTTGGTGTACTTTAAGGTAGTAGGCAGATAATCGATCGGTCGGACGATTACGTATGACTAATGTTATATTTACTTAGGGCGCACAGTTAGCAAAACAACTGTACGGTGTTAAACCATACATCATGTACACTGTTTCTGAGAAAATGGTTATAGAAAGAACGGAAAACAGACAAACGATTTATTGTTTTTTTAACACAATAAGTGGTTTATTTCCGGCAGCCAATTGACCCGGATACGACCAAGCTCATCAAAACATACGTGACTTCGTGATACGGATCCGAAAACAATTTACAGGAAAGAAAAACATATTACGTAATTACATTACTGGATAGTCTTCTACGTTATCGGCTGAGTCATTACTAAAAGTTCAGCGCTTTGTTTTGGATGTTTCAGCTATAAATAAACCTTTTTTTTATATAAAACCAGCGACTTGCCCCGGCTTAACGTCAAACGGGACTTTAACGAGATAAATTTATTGTCAATTGAGTCCACTCACAACCACAGCCGTTGCAACACGGCCAAAATTTCATCGCGTTTGTTTTTATCGCGTTAAAGTTCCGTCTGACGTTAAAAATGTGTCCGACATCCCTGGTTTAGTTGCTATGTCGGCCCTTGTGAAAACTCTCTAAAAAATGGGACTTCTCGTAACGGTTCGAACGATTTATGGTTAGAATTTATCAAAGGCCGGTCGCTCGGTCTTTTGTCGATTGGATCGAAAACCGCTAAGTGGCATCGGAAAGCTGAACAGGGCTTGATTTTTAGACGAATTATGGAAGCAGGACTGCGTGAAAAATGAGTCCCTTTTCTGCGATGTGTAGTCAACCAAAGTAAGAGGGCTTTTTAAATGTATACATGTATATAAACTCTTTATTGTACACGCCGACAGGCCCCAGATTCGCAATTGTACAGTCAAGGAACATAATTCCCTACCCATTTCATTGAAATGTCGTCTGACATTCGCAATGCATTAAGGTCGATATGTCAAACTAACGTCTTGCTCTATAGCTCTTATGGTGACAGTTTGCTATTTGCTATTGAACCTTAGGTGGGTTGGAAATTTAATTCCTTGACTGTACAATCAGGGTTGTACCTTCCTTAAATTTTTTTTTAATGTCAGTGAAAACCGTATCTAAATCCGTTGCGTGGTTTAGAAGGAATAATTTTGCGAGTGGTAGGACCTTGCGCAAGATCCTTCCGGATCGCTACCACCGTTTTGCTATCTAATCCAGCCGCTAAGCAACAGTGCTTGCACTGTTATGTTCCGGCGTGGGAAAAACACAGCCGGTGAAATTACTCGTACAAGAGGTAACCCTTTTTTTATGAAACAGGAAGGCAAACAAGCAAGTAGTTCACCCTATGGTAAGTGATCACCACCGCCTACAGACGCCAGATCACACCTGTGATCATAGGGCACTTCACGGGTTAAAGGACTATTCAGAAATCTTTAGGCACGTGTTGGTGGTGGCCTTGTTCCTCTGTGAGCGAGACGCTACAGGCAAAAGTCTTTCAATGGCTTATTTTGTTCCTTTACTTTAATGAATAACGGTATGTATGGTATGATCAAGAAGCAAAAACATGGGAAATGTAGTCCTGCCAGATCTAGCAAGTAATAAGGTTGAGGATACGTCCATCCTTTAAAGATGGCCTAGGCAAATAAAAGATGCCATTGATATCATCGATGACCCCCAAGGAAGACCCAATCCTTATTATTTCCCAGAAGTGGCAGATGAATTCTGTCAGATGACGACAAAATTCGTCTTGTGATCTAACAAGCATTTAATTCGCCATTCTTAAGGGCACTTTAAATCTAATCGAAAGCGAATTTTAGAATTTGAAATGTAACATTTTAAAGGGTAAAGCTATGCTACTTAAAACTAATACTTGCGTTGGCTATTTATAGAAAGCCTATCAAAGGCGGCTGCAGAAGAGAAGAACCCCGAATGTATCAATTATGATGCCATAGAGGAATTAAACATTATTGAGAACTGGAGAGGATTAGAGCCAAACAAAGCCCAATGAACTTGGTCATTTCGTTACCTAACTTCTTTTAAGCCAACAAGTAACAGACTACTAAAAAACGGCACTGGAAAACCGATTACTGCTGGCGATGGGACAGTTCTTATAATTAAAAATACGTGCTGTTTTTATGCCATATGTTAGTTAATTTGTAAAGCGTAGGTACATTACCGTAATGGTACATCGTCGAGAAATGGACTAAAGCAACAATGGGTTGATTACAGCTGCTTGTTTGGCACGACAAGGAGCTATGACGAGCGCATGTCGAATCCACGTCGTAACCCTAGCAGCTATTTTGCTTACTGAGCCAAATAGACCAAGTGACTAAGCGTGTGGCGACCACTCGGGCTACTCGTTTAGATCATACTCATATTCATATAATTATAAGTAAAGTAAATTACGATCAAAGGGTGCACCGTTCTAGATGTCTTTTGGTGGTGGTTCGAACTGCCGACCGGAGGCGTCGCACGGGCCGATGGACCCTTCGATCTTCATTATAACCCTTATGATCATTTACCAATTTTACTTGATAAGCAATCGTAGTCGCCCGTACCTCTCGCGAGGACTACGATTTAAGACATTCAGGGCACCAAAAAAAACCCCTAGCAGCTGTTTTAGAGTCTCAGGGAGAGTTGAATATGCCAATCACAAGGCAACGTTAGCTCTGGAGTGCGACGCCTTCGAAAACGTCGGTATCCCACTTCCAGAAGCTGATCCATCCATACAAATTACTAGAAGATAGGCGAATGAAGAATATAACGTCCGTAATAACTATTTGCTTGACCCTAATTTAACGGTTCTTACGGATCTAGGATTTGAGGGCCTGGATGCCAACATTGCCAGCCGTAATAGGCAAAGTAAATGCATTGCATGCGAAGTAAAAAAATGGTGACCACATTTTTGCTGACGTGAAGTTCCTTTCGCTGCAGGATTTTCCAAGCTCAATTGCGAATTCGCAAGTTTACGCATTGATGGAAGTTCTTCGACGATTAAATCTTGAAAATAATACTTTTTATTTATCTGCAGTTGTACATTATAAGATTAACTATCATTATGTAGCCTACTGCTAACAGTAGGCTACATAATGATAGTGCAGTTCTAAAACTGCAATGAAGAAACATGACAAAAGTTCCACAATCTTCAATAAAAGGAAGTCAGAGTTAGCGAGCAAACAAAAATATAGACCTCTGTACTCAACTCAAACGTAAAATAAATAGTGAATTGTTATTTTCATGGGGTTCGATTCCTATAAAAACTTTCGGGCACATCAAACAAAACTTAAGTACAGTTATAAATAAAAAATTATCATCAACCAGAACTGATTCTATATAAAGTAGGAATTCTTGTGAATTCCCCCTGAGTACAAAAGAATACTTAGTATTAACTTTCCCGGCTACGAAAAGTTATTTCTGCGCTCGCTGAACTCAAAATAGCGTGTAACGGAAAATATCTTACCTATAAGTATCCGCGAAAACAGTTAAGCCTTCTTCTCTGCAATAATTTTCCTTTTTTGTGTATCACGAGTATAGTGAATAACAAAAAATCTAAACTATACTATCTAAGCTATAAATAAATAGATAAATAAAACCATTTATTTCAGGTTGCATAGGCCCATTGAAAAAATACCTTAAAGACTTACATGATTATATTTAATAAAAACATTAAAATTGGAACGTTACTTCGGCGACGTGTGACCTAGTTTCGGGGTGTCCAGCAACCACCAGCAACCGTCCGCGAAAACGAGGGAAAGCGACTCCCTTCGGCCAGAATTCTTCCTTCATGAAGGTCGACAGATGATCGGTCGGTAAATGCACCGATCACCGATTATACTCTGTCATCGTTGTAGCAATCGATATGCTTCTCTATTCCCTGCCTTCTCCTTGACCTCTTGAAGGCAGGGAATGGAGAAACACGAGGATTGGTCGGATCATAAGGAAGTATAGTTAATCTTTAAGATTTAGAGTGTCCACTGTTACAATCAAGGAAATACATTCACGTACCACCTAGTCGAAGAGACATACGCATGACATTTGTATGACATAGCCTGGCGTTTAACGCGTCACGGCATTGGGACAGGCTGTCCACAGGGAAGGCAGTTGCCCCTAATATATAAAATAATTTCGGAATTAAAATGGGCACCTTAGGTTCAAGATTATTTATTCTCATAAGATGAAATACATTTTTCTTGCATGCGATAAAAGCATTAATAGTTAATACTTAACTTTCAAATAAGAAATCAACTTAAAGTCATCGAATCATCTCTTATTTTTGCACCTTTAGAGTTGAAATATTTTTCCAAAATTTAAATAGGACCACGCTTGAGTATAGCCAATTGAAATAAAAAACGAATCATTGTTACTTGAAATAAATGATTTAATAATAATTGAAATCTTTTCACAATTGGCTAAGATATCGCATAACATGCTAAAAACCTCGTATTCCAACTTTAATATTTTGTAAACTGTTCTTTATGTTGAAAAATATTATATAGCGTCCAATATTTCTTCAAGACCTTTTCAATGACACCCCTCATGTAAGGGTGCGCGAATAAAAGAAAATATGACCCTCACTTTATGTGTGTACAGTTACGGAGTTACCTTCAATTTATGTTTTTTCAAAATTTATTTTACGTCGTAGATATCTGATGTATCATCATCATCATCATTTCAGCCGAAAGACGTCCACTGCTGGACATAGGCCTCTTCCAAGGATCGTCACAACGACCGGTCTTGTGCTGCTTGCATCCAGCGGGTTCCCGCAACGATCACCAGGTCATCGGTCCACCTTGTGGCGGGTCTGCCCACGCTGCGTCTTCCGGTACGCGGTCGCCAAACGAGAACTCTATGGCCCCATCGGCCAGTCGGCTCGAAGTATAATCATGCAAAATTTTAGCAAACTGGAATAAATTACCTTGCTGCTCCGCGAAACCAATGCCGTGCACGTGCAAGGTGGCTGCGTCTGTGCGACATATATTTTTAATGCAAAAGCTCACCCTCCTCCGCTTCCACACGAAACAATCACACACAGACTCAACTATACACCACCACCACTTAACACTAAAACTATATGATTTACGCGCGTTTCGCCTCTATACGAGGCATCATCCGGATCAAATAGTACGACCGTTCGCTACTTGAATAAATGGACACACATTAACGGGCACGGCACTGGTTTCGCGGAATAGCAAGGTATATTGTTTCAGTTTCTTGATATGGACCTCCGCAAAGTACCTAACGTCTGAATCTATTAACTATTCAAAATTTTAGCTTTGTGCCATTTCTAGTCTGGGAGAAAAAAGCCTGTGACATAGATACAGTCGGCAACAAGTATAAGTGCTCAAAAATATCTGAAGTCGACTCTATCGTCAAATACGTTCGGGCGTATTCAATACTAGCTGTGCCTGCGACTTCGTCCGCGTGGAATATTGTCTTTGGGTAGCGTTTTTAATTGCTTAGGCTAATTATTATACAAAAAAGACACATACGTATAACTTTGATTGTCATATTTATTTATATTAAATCAACAGGCTAAAAAATAAGGTAAAAGCTACTAGCTCTAAAATGACGATAATTCCATACAACTTTTCATCCCCTCTCTTAACCCCTTGCAACCCTTTTTCCGCATTAAAATGTAGCTAATATCTTTTTCCAGGCTCTAGACTATCTGTGTACCAAATTTCATTTAAATCGGGTCAGCAGTTTTGGCGTGAAAGCGCGACAAACAGACAGAGTTACTTTGGCATTTATAAAATTAGTAAGATTTTTGACCACTCCGCTTGCTCCGATATAACGTATTTAGTGCTGACTGTACCGACGGACATAGTGAAACTTGTAGGGCTTCCTGTTTACCACGGAACCCTTTAAATGCGTCACGGAATCACGCTACGTGGTTTATTTATAAACAGTAGTGGGTGATCCCGGAGCGTTTCAACCGCAGCTATTACAGGCACGATATTGGTGACAAGAAGAGAGTACGTAAGTACTTAAATATCGGAATTAAGAAATGACATACAACCAATGATATTATAATGCATGGATGTACTGTGTCATATTAAATGACAGCAGAAAAACTGCCCGACATAAGAATATAGGTGGGCGCCAATGTTACAAATGCAAATTATTAGTTTACCATTTATAGTCATTGGATTTACAACTTTACGTCTACTGAATAAAATAATAATTCATTAAGTTTCGTTCCAAATAGGTGTGACTCACAAAATAATAGCATTGACTGCAGCGACGTCCGTCCGACAGACCGACAGCTTGAGTGATTGTCGATTTATTGTACTTTTCTGACTTTTCTTCGACTTTTGATGCAGCCATTTTTTAAACGCTGACTAGAAGTCCATTATTTATAGGTTACACTTTAAAATTTTGTAGTTGCCCACGACGGAATGAAGATGGTATATGCGTTCAGGGTGGAAGGTTGTTTGCTTGTGTTTCTTTTTCATCGCATATTATTGTCATAATTATGAATACTAAACCTGAACTTACCAAAGAATAGTTTCCCTTTTTACCCGACTGCGCGATGTAAAAGAGGGTAATGTGTTATCAGGTCATAGTGTTATTAGGGTTCAAAAGATACGCCAAAAAAACACGTTACTTGTATGCCCCTTTCGTAACTTGTAGTTTTTAACTTTTTTATTATTTGTTTTAGCTGCCATAATAATACACTTTTTGTAAAAAAATCAAGTTCACTTTCTACAAAAAATTACTGTAAGACGGACAAACAGCTAAAGTAATTAATAGATTCAGGCGTTACTTTGCGGAGGTCCATATTAACAAACTGGAACAAAACGGAACTGGCTTGGTTTCGCGGAGTAGCAAGGTAATTTGTTCCAGTTTGTTAAACAGCTAAAGCTTGTATGATTCCGTTGGCATTATTTGGGTACAGAATTGTAAAAATACATATCGTCCGATTGCTTGGAGTGTCTGGTTTATGGATTGGTCGTATGCCATTCGTGCAAGTAGCAAACGGTCGTACTATTTGATCCGGATGATGCCTGGTACAGAGGGTGAAACGCGCGTCGATAATGTTTTTTCAGTGTTTAGTGGTGGTGGTGTATAGCTAAGTCTGTGTGATGTATGTTGTTTCGTGTGGAACCCGAGGAGGATGGGTTTTTTCATGAAAAAAAAATCGCACAGACGCAGCTATCATGCACGGCGTTGATTTCGTGGAGTAGCAAGGTAATTTTTTCCAGTTTGTTGATAATGGAAGTGAATGGTATTTAATCACAGCGGTTGAAACGTCTACGGATTAACCCTATCGTAGTCTAATGGATCGATGGAGAGATTTGATACTGCTAATTGGTCATTTATTTATAAACGATTTATTTTAATGTATAGTCGACCAAGTAATTCCTTGACCACTTTTGAACCTTCTTTGTAATACGGTCGAAAAGTGGTCAAGCAATTTCTTTGTCGACTATACAGATATTTCTGGACATTTCTGTTAAAGTATAGCTGCTTTATTTCGTTAATTGTTTTTGGCACGATTTAACCCTTTTTCGGGCCCCATCAGGCGGGTGGTAGGACTTGCTACCAACATCTTGCTCGCTAATCCTGCCGCTAAGCAGCAGTGCTTGCACTGTTGTGTTCCGGCGTGGAGAGCAAGACAGCCGGTGTAATTACTGGCACAAGAGGTATTCCATCTTAGCCCTCTGGGTTGGCAACGCATCTGCACTCTCTTTGTTGTTGCAGGTGTCTATAGGCGGTGGTGATCACTTACCATCAGGTGACCCACTTGCTTGTTTGCCTTCCTATGTTGTATAAAAAAAAAACAATACAGATATTGTTAGAAAAATAACAATAAAAACAACAAATACTGTTCATTGTATAGTTGACCAAGAAATTGTTTTTGTCAAGACCACTTTTCGACCGTATTACAAAGGATTAAGGTTCAAAGTGGACAATACTTGGTCGACTATATACCACACAAAAAAAAGACAAAGAAAACATGAATTGTGAAACTTGTGAATAATAAGGTCTAAATTCAAAATAATTGTATGTGGTCGATAAAACGCCTCTGCCTGAAAAAGTGTCAACACTCAGTGCCCTAACATGACCGGCCAAGTTTAGTTTATCTGGGTCTATCTCTATGTGCCTCCCTTTCTGACGACACTAGGTTGACAGAGACGCAGGGACTAATTGCAAGCTTTTATAGTGTGCAGGACAGACAGTGTTAATCGTGATATTCGGGACAGACATAGTGTGTACTGATTTATTAAGTGACAGTACATAGTCGATTTATAGATATTTGGTATCGAAACAGTCAGTAGGAACATTACGTACATAATAGTTCATAGTTTACAGTACCTACTTTTGTAGTTCATAGAATACGTAATGTTTCCCGATGTAAAATCAACTATCTACCGATTCGTACAGTTTTAAACAGAATTGTAAGTTTGCTTTTATTATTTAAATAAAGGCTTTCCAAGTGGGCGGGGCCAGAACATTCGAGACATAGGGGCGTGGCCGGAATGTTCTAGAATATGGGCGCAACCTTTTGGTCGAATATTCTAGAATAAAATAGTGGGGATAGATTCTGGTATAAAAGCCGCGCAGGTTGCACGCCGCGTCATTCCAGTTCAGCATTCCAGTTCAGTTCCGAACAACAAACAAATAAGAAAGAAGAAACAGTAAACTAAAGGAAAACAGTAAGAAAGGAAGCAACAGTGAATAATAGTAAAACAGTACCCACTCACAAGGAAAAAGTGTTTGAACAGTATAGTGCGTTTTATTGGTGTTAAGGCGATAATCCAGTGAATAGAATTATGGTGTAACCGTCCGGAATATATAGACTGCGGTTATTTGCTTATGTTTAATTAACTGCACGGCTACATTTCACGCGCGGATCCAGGGGGGAGGACATGGTGTTCATGACTCCGCCTGAGCTGGGTTTTTAGGCTTCTTCTGCATCGACAGGCCTGTGCACCTAGCACGAATCTTCTCGATACGCATTTTCGCGCTACGTAACTCAGTGCGTCTCCCACTGGGCTGGTTAGAACGTGACGCACTGAGTTACGTAGCGAGTTAACGCGTGTCGAGACGATTCGTGCTAGGTGCACTGTCTTGGACCTCAACTATCTGACCCCCCTCCCCCCTGACTCGGAGGCTGGATCTGCCCTTTGTTATTTTAGGTGTTCATCCATCAATAACAAGTCTGCCTGTCTTTTTTCATAAATATAAAATAGGAAGGCAAACAAGCAAGTGGGTCACCTGATGATAACGGATCACCACCGCTTATATACACCCGCAACATCAAGGAGATTGCAAATGCGTTGCCAACCGAGATGGCTAAGATGGAATACTTCCTTAACCAGTAATTGCATCGGCTGTCTTGCGCTCCACGCCGGAACACAACAGTGCAAGCAGTGCTTAGCGGCAGGACTAGCAAGCAAGATGGCTGTAGCGATCCGGAAGGACCTTTCACAAGGTCCTATTACCCGTAAAATATATAAACTGAGCTGCGTGCCTATGACCTACCGATGTTTAAAAGCCCAAGGTAAAGTACTAAATAAAGGCCTCCCAAATTCCTCTCAGAGTTTGTTATTTTAGAGGTCCATCCATCAATAGCAAGTTTGCCCGTCTGCGCATTAGCATGGGTTTTGAGGTCGAACCCGCCATACATTGTCTGGAAGGTTTTAATTAAGTCCCTTTACAAAGATTAACCTATTCATAATAGTAAATTATTAAAAGGTTCATAATAGTACGTTTATAAAAGGCACCCGGGCGATCGAGGTCTGTCCAGGGCAAACGTAAAAAAATTGAGACAACGAACTTTCCCAGAAATGAGTGGTGAGTGGATGCTTAGATTGATAATTTGTCGCCGAAAACCTTCATTGTAACTTGCATCGAAATAGTTACAGTTTTTGAATAGGCACGTAATAAAATTACAAATAAGTAAAGTTAGAATTTTGTTTGTATGGGTAATAATTTTATTACTACAAGACGTTTTTTTCACACTAATACTCTGTAAAACAAGTTCTGTAAACGAGACTTAAGCCACTACCGAAGGAGGCTCAAAGGATTGGGGGCTGAAGTGACACAAATAGTCCGACCCCTTCACGGATGTTTGCTTCGTAGCGATGTTTTTCCTTTCATATTGCAAACATCCAATACCAAAGCCATTTCAGCAATATGCGGATAGTGAACCTTTGCGCTCCACTAAAAATAAAATAAAAAGGAACTGTCAATTTCTTGAACCACATCTTGTATTTTTATTTGGCCCGACTTGAACATCCTGTCAATCTTCTCAGAAACGTACCTACGTAAAATTTACTCGGCAAAATCAATTACGCTGGTGCCACAAACCATCAATTTCTGTCGCAGTAGTATCGTGTAGCGATGCCTTTATACGCTAAATCCACAGTTGGTTGGCGGCGGGCGGCGGCACCACACTCGTGCCACGGTTTAGAAAAAAAAGAAAACGCCGGGAAAAGTTGAGTTGAAGTCAAGTGACGATCTTTTAAAGTGATTTAGTTTTGTGTGCGTGTAGTTCATTGGTAAGTTATTGTAATAATAATTTATCTATTTTATGTACATTATTATTAAATCATTTGATCAGATAAAATCAATTTTCCATTAAACTGCCCTGAAAATGATTTAAATTTATACGATACGAGCTATCTACTTTATTTTTTTTAAATATTTTTTGGCCTGGAATCAAAGTCTTTTAGGCCTATCTACTTTAATTAATAGCTTAACAATGTTGTTATTTAGTAACGACATAACGTCCATATAGACTGCGGTTATTTTTCATGATGACACGGACCATACTTTGCTAGTTTTCCACCCTCGTGATAAAAAATTAACCATTGTTTTAAAAAAACAAAAATTTAGGTACCTATACTATACTATCTATATTTAGCAGAATATATTCTGCCTTTGTGATATTAATTACCATGTTAAAGGATTCGTATTAAGAGGAGCCTTATGGTAAGAACTGAGCCTTCGCCGTCGGTCTGCCCGTCATTTAAAAAGCTCTCTCTATCTTTTAAACTTTTTTAGGCAAGCAGATAAATTGTCTTTAAGATAGTGTTGTTTTGGCAGATTTCGTAAAATAAAAACAAGTCCCAGTTCAAGAAATGAGATTTTAATGGGTTTTTTTCTGACTCGATCCCAAAAACGATAATAGGTGTTTGTATACCTATTAAAAAAGCAGGCGAGTGCAAAACGGGTTCGCGTTAATTCGGAACAGTGAACAAAACACTGTTTTCTAGTCAAGTAAGTATACAATTATATTGTACTTGATTAGAAAAAAATACTACAAAATGTATACATGTTGTATTACAAACTGTATAATTAAATATTAATTATATTACAAATTATGTGGTACTTACCTACTGTGGTGGTATAACAGTTCGGCTGTTATGTCATACAAATGGAGATCAAAGTGACTCCCTAAATAAAAGACCAAGGGCATAAATTCCATTTCAATATAATCTCAGTTAGCGTTTGAATGGAATTCAATATCCTTTATTACTAAGAATTTCAATTCAAAATTAAATTAACCCAGCGACGCGCGGAAGCAGACCTTTCATTCTTTTCTTCGGAAAATCATTTCCTCTATATCTGAAAGTGTAAATTGGTCTTATTTCATCGAATTTATTCTAACTTTTTATTATGAAAATTTACTTTTTTTATAAAGCTTTTACCCATATTTTCTATACATTTTACAGAATAAAAAGTATCCTATGCTATTTAGGACCTGATACTTTATAACATGTATTCTTTAGGTGTTGAGGTGCACTAAACATGTTTTTTTTTTGGAAATTTCATTATTGAAGGGGTTAAAAGATAGATGGAAAGTAGTGGCAACGGCCCTTTCTGTGGATAGCTGTACAGTCAAGGAAATTGAAACACGTACCACCGTAGAACCTAGTCGAAGAGACATACGCATGACATTTGTATGACATAGCCTGGCGTTTAACGCGTCGCGTCATTGCGATAGGGTTCTAAGGTGGTACGTGAATATATTTCCCCACTGTACCTGTGGATACTCTCTAAATCTATGAGCTAAACCCACTCATCGTCCGAGCAATCCCCGTGTTTCTCTAATCCCAGGGAAGCAATTTTTGAATCTCAACAGGTGACTAGAGCTCCAAAATGGCCGCATTTCTATGGAAAACGGCCATTTTGGCGAGCTTTAGTCACCCGGTGAGATTCAAAAATCGCACTCTTGCTTTCAAGAGGTCAAGGAGAAAGCAGGGAATAGAGAAGCGTATCGATTGTTCCAACGATAAGAGAGTAATATAGCTTTAAATTAAGTTAGTGTCTACGGGCATAGTTGTCCACAAGTAAACCCATTGCCTCTAGTATTCCAAAATTTACGTGGACAAAGTCGTAGGGCAAAGCTAGTTTAATAACAGTAAAAACACTTTTAATCACACAAATACAAAGATCATACATTTATTAAGCTTTTCCTGGTGTATATCGACGCGTATCTTGCTTTAAAAGCACGCTTCTATGATTCACCGCCCACTCGAAAACTACACAAGAAAACTTATTAATGAAACGGATCACTCACGCATTTTTACGTCGAGAAATGCCCGACATGTTTCGAACCAGTCCGTGGTGAGCCCTGGTCCGAAACATGTCGGGCATTTGTCGACGTAAAAATACGTGAGTTATCCGTTTTATTAATATGTCCGAGTCTCACTGTAGTTTTATGTTAAAAATTACACAAGAAAACTGTTTTAAAACTAAATAGAAGTCCACGGTGAACTAAAAGAGTCTTCAAATTATTTGCTTTAACCATTTGCCTTGGCGTGTACATATTATATTACAGAAGGCAATGACGAATTTGGGAACGATGACGGAATTGGCTGCAATCATTTAGTTTTTTTTTACCCGACTACGGCAAAGCCAAAAGGAAGGGTTATGATTTTGGTTACAATAAAGCATCATAAAAGGGGTGTGCCTGCGTAACGCAACCAAATATTTGGTTACTTTGCGGACAATATTTAGACAAGTTTTGGTAACGGTGACTGGTTTTTCTGCACGGCTAACACATCAAGGTGCGACTGGGTGAGAAACGACACAGAGGCGCGAGATAAGCTTTGTCGCGATCCGGTGGCACGCCGTATAGCGACATGGCTTGTCGACTCGTACTTCTAGAATAGATAATACTACGCCTCTACGTCATTCCAACATTCTGTGGCCCGTTTCACTAAGCTACAAGTTACAATTTTACAAGTCTAAACCGGCAACATTGGTCAAAAATGACCAATGGCAATAGGCATAATGACCAATATTGCTGGTTTAGACTTGTAAAATTGTAACTTGTAGCTTCGTGAAACGGGCCACTGCTGTCGATTGACAGACATGTGCGACATACTTTTACATAGTACGAAATAAAGTTGCTATTTTTGTCTGTCTGTCCGAAATTATTATAGTGTATCTTCGGTCGCCTTCTTCTAAACCACGCAACGGATTTTGTCCGATTGTGCGATTTTTACTGTCATTTAGAATTTTTTAAAGGGAAGCTTTTGTGTGCACTTCATCTCGATTGTATCCGTGCGCTGGTAGACCCAAATTTGTAATTATCGCTAACAAATTAAACAACTAGAATTTGTTATGACTTTATTCATCAGCTGTACAATAAATACTACTACTGACATAATAAATATCATCAAAAAGAACTTCATCAAATAATTAAAAATATATATTAAAAAGAATAATCTAGTTGCTAGCGTTGCCGACAGAACCTATGTACTTGCAAAATAAATATTTCATTTTCATTTCAGCATTAAAAAGTTTAACAACTTGATTTCTTAGGCCAAATCTTATTGAGTGCTGAAGTCCTTTATTTATTGGCGTCGTAAATTTATAGGTGGGAGTAAGTAATTGTACACTTCATTAAAAATTCGCGAATGACCTGGTTCTAGCTCAAAGTTTGCTTTAGTTTCTTACAGTTCTGTTCAGTTGAAGGTACCTAGTTATTTTTAAAACATCGACAGTCGAATTAAACGACATAATTTTCTTTTGATTGTTGAACCATTCTATTATTTTTAATGATAAATGACTTGTTGTAGGTACCGTGTTAACCGGTGATGGTTGCGGAAACCAGCTGTGGCCCTAACATGACCGGTCTAGGTTTAGTTTATCCCTCCCTACGTCTCTGTCAAACTAGTCTCATAAGAAAGGGACCCTAAATTAAACTTGGCCAGTCCCTTCCTCGACCTCGATATTGGCGGAATCAGCGAGAGTTACGATGGTGCTATAATACAAAGATTGAATTGAAATTAAAACTTGGTCGTCATGTTGTAGCCAAGTATGCGAAAAGCGCGGGATTGGTCGTAGTGTAGATTTTTGGGGAAGGCCTAAGTTCAGTAGTAAAGTTGTGGACTTCTTTCGGCTGACCAAATTAGCTACAAACATCATTTTTTTTCTACAACCAACTATTTTTATTTGTAACTGCTACTAGCTGTTTTTTACGGACAATGTTCAGTTCTAGTAACGTGAAAGCTTGTAAGGATAATTAAAACCATATATCGTTGTGTTTACAATATGAATGTTTCCATACCTATAATATGGGTACATTTTTTATATTAGTATGTAAATTGTTGTGTACAATATGTACCTACTTGTTTATAGCATATACTTTTACGAAACATAAATAGTATAGACACTATTTGCCGGTGGTGGGACCTTGTGCAAGGTCCACCTGGATCTCTACCACCATCTTGCACGGTAATCCAGCCGCTAAGCAGTAGTGTTTGCACTGTTGTGTTCCGGCATGGAGAGCAAGAGAGCCGGTGCAATTACTGGCACAAGAGGTATTCCATCTTAGCCCTCGGGTTGGCAACGCATCTGCAATATCCTTGGTGTTGTGAATGTCTATAAGCTATTCTCGTTATAGTGACCAGGTTTTTTTATGTAGGGTTAGAAAGGCAGTGGATAGCGCCCTCTTGGGTCTGCTGGATCACTTTCTATCAGGTGATAGATAGGCTTATTTGCTTCTCTTTTCCATAAAAAAAGAATCTTATTTCTAGATTGTAATCTAACGATTTGACACCTAACACTCTCCTCTAATTCATTTATTAAATACTAAGCGTTTTCAACACTCGAACATCATCAGACATTCTAAAAAGTCAGAAAAGCCGGCAGAATAAACGTTTTTTATGAATATTTTGTACAAAGGAAAAGCTTTTGAAGACTAAGTGCTTATATTGGCGAATATAAAGATAGATATTTTATTATTAAAGAAGCCTCCGCTAGATTTCTATGAGACACGTTTGGAAGGTATTTTGTAGGTTTCACGTCTTTTTACCGAAGAAAAAATCGTAGGCGGTTCTCAACTCGACCCGTATATTTGTAATTTTATTTTTGTTAGTTTTTGACAAGCTCTTGTTTAACTTGCAATGTTCGTATGTAACTATTGGTAAGTTATTGTCCGTTCGAAAATTTGTGAAACAATTTTGATTCACTTCCCATAGTCGAATATTTCCGAATTTTGTATGTGTATTTAGTTCCGATGTCAAAGAACAACAAAAACAACAACAACAGCAAATACTCGTTATTGGTTCACAGTAAACAAAAATAAAGGAACACATACAGGGAAATTTGACATGGGATTCAACAGGCCCACCCAAGAACAACCAAACACCCAACCCAAAAACCTATACTGTCAACATAGAGTTTGTATTAAGAATGAAATAACTAATTAATTTCCTACGCAGGTTCTCCATTGTCTATGATTGAAAGGGATAGACATCAACTTCACAGAGTAAATCATATGTCCTTAAAAAAGGCACACTTAAATTTATCTTTTAATGGTCACAGACAAAATAATATATATAAAAATAGGATAAAAGGATAGATAGGATAAATCTACCAAAACGGTGCCGATTGGCACCAATTTCCTAAGTTGCTGAGCAACAAGCGAACGTTGCGCATGTTAACCTAACCTAGCATGCAGGATATTTTTGTGGGTTTTTGTAAGGTTATAACCTGTCTATTATAACAAGTCACAGGTCATTGACTTGTGCCACATTAATTTTAGATTCAAAATGTTTTTTCTCTAAAAAATAACGTCTAGACTCCATCCGGGAAAATATATATTTTTCCGCTAAGATTTATTTGCGTGTTCTTCTTTCAATCTACTCCGTATAAGAAGGGAACAGTTAACAAGAATTTCCACTTAGTAGTTATATGTGATTCAAACATTTTCCTGCACGAAAGGTTTGTCAGCCCTTTAGGGATGTAAAAGGTACGTACCTACCTTTATTTATTGGTAAAGTTTTTTTTTTATACAACATAGGAAGGCGAACAAGCAAGTGGGTCACCTGATGGTAAGTGATCACCACCGCCTATGGACACCTGCAACAACAAAGAGAGTGCAGATGCGTTGCCAACCCAGAGGGCTAAGATGGAATACCTCTTGTACCAGTAATTACACCGGCTGTCTTGCTCTCCACGCCGGAACACAACAGTGCAAGCACTGCTGCTTAGCGGCAGGATTAGCGAGCAAGATGGTGGTAGCAATCCGGACGGACCTTGCACAAGGTGATGTCCAATGACCGTCCTTTGTGTCGCGCAGTCGGGTAGAAATGACAAATTTTGAAGGGATCAGCTCTTTTAGACATTTCTCGAATGTGACATAATTTCTACTGGCGCGAGAAATGCCCTTTAGCGCAGATTGAAGCATTCCGGATTCAGAACCAAATCCAATAAGCTAAAAGTTGCCAGCCAGCATGACAGGGTGGCAGCGAAGTTCCCCGCTCGGTATTAAGAGGAGTGTGAACCCAGCCCGAAAAACCGCTCCCCATACAAACGGGGATAACGTTTTCCACCCTCTAAACCTTAACCTATGGCAATGATTTTTTGGTATGTTGTCATTATGCCTTAGAACTAGGTTTGTATGTTTTGATTTTTTAACATTCTTCATAGATTTGCCAATATTTGCATTTTAGAAGTTCCATACAAAACACAAAAACATCAATGTTTTTGAAACAATTAAGAATATTAAAAAAATTAAAACATACAAACCTAGTTCTAGGACATAATGATAACATACAAAAAAATTATGGCTGTAGGTTAAGGTTTAGAGGGTGGAAAACTTGTATGGAGAGCGTTGGGTTCACACTCCTCTTAAACCTCGTTAGGTACTACATAATGGCTACCCGCCCTAAAAGGCTGTTAAAATCGACTTGTTAGATCCTTTTCACAAAATATTTAATCCCTTTCAGCATTTCAAGGGATCCGTGGTCAAAGTAGGAACCCTTAAAATTTCACTATATCTGTCTGCCACACTCACTTTTTCTTAAAAATCATAAAAAGTTCTCATTTGAATTACAATTGACCTAGTTTTAAACTAAGCAAAGCTTGTATTAAGGGTACTAGACAACGGATTTACATACGTATGTATTCATATTCCTCGTACTACAATAGAACTCACTAGGCTAATCCATCATTACACACAAACACACACACACACACACACACACACACACACACACACACACACACACACACACACACACACACGCACGCACGCACGCACGCACGCACGCACGCACATTCACACACATAATCTCTCAAGTCGTTTTAAGTACCAAATTTATTTGTGACATTTTCATTACGAATCCGAAAGGCTTTATAATAATTGTAAATGTCCCAAATAACGGATAATTCTTGAACCGAAAACGTCACAGGCTTAAAAGGGCCCGTTATAAAAGTTGCGAAATGATCGGAGATATATTTCATCCGAATTTTAATGAGAATATCCGATTTAATAAGATAAATGGTTGGATCAAGCCAGATGATAAATAATTCGGAGAGAATTTATTAAATGTGTAACAGGACCTCTTGGGAGCAGCGGCAATAACGGCTTCATCACTCGACTTAATTTCTGCTTTATAAGTTCTTTATGTAGACAATAAGAGAGCATTTGTGACCAGGGCTAGGATCGTGATCTTGAGGTACCAAGTTCAGTCATTATTTTATCAAATAGAAAGGAAAACGAGTCTATAAACCGTACATAGCACCCGCAACACGAAGGAAGATGTTTTGACAACCCAGAAGGTTGAGATGGAATACCTTATGTGCCAGTAATTTCACCGGCTGTCTTGCACTTTACACCGGAGCACAACATTGCAAGCACTGCTGCTTGGCAAGCAGGACTGCGGTAGCGATTCAAACCTGCAACCTCGGCATCCTGACCCACACACTTTCCAGAAGACCTGCTAGACACAGCAAATTTTTTGATGTGCTTCATTTTTACGGTCAGCGAATTCTTTATTATTAAGGGATTAGCGAGCAAGATGATCGTAGCGATCCGGAGGGGCTTTGCAGAAGGGCCTACCACCCGCATATGCCCAAGATTGTTGACAAGGTAATATGAAAAAGGCCTATTAAAAACCATATTCAAGAAGCCTGTCGCGCCATCATTCCGCTGTGGATTTTAATTACATAATGTCAACAGGCTCCTTCAAAGCTCCGAGGAGATTGCCGATTCAATTCTGGTCTTATTCAAGCCAATACGTCTGCAATGAGTTTTAATCACACCATAATATTAAGTAAAATCCTGTCTGTCCTTATACCTTCGGCGGCTTACTCCTTTTCAACCACGCAATTGATTTTCGAGCGGTGTTCGCAGTTATTTAGATGTTTCTTTGTGGAAGGTTTTTATGTACATTACATCTTAAATGTACTGAGTGAAGCCGGGTCGGGTCGCTAGTTATAATATATTATGTGTATTTGGTACCTACATAAAAAATCTTCCATAAAAATGTCTAAATGACAGTTAAAACTCTATCAACATCCTATGCGTGGTTTAGGAACGGATAGAGACTTCGTTTTAAACGAGTTTGTACTATCTTCTTTGTCTTTTCATATTATAAAGTATAAGTCGCTTTCGTTCGTTCCCGTCTGTCCTAAATTCTTATAGTGTACTCGTATTCGCCGCCTTCTCCCTCTAAACCCCGCAACGGATTTTGATACAGTTTTCACTGTCATTTAGAGCATTTTTATGTACATTACGTTCCGATTGTCCCCGTGCGACGTTAGGGCGGCTAAAGAAGAAGAAATAGGAGTGATTATAATGTTTGGCCGAGTGCTGTAATTTAAAGGTTCGTAGTGCACTTCTTTGCAGAGTTAAAAAGTTCGGACGTGTCGGTTCGAACAGGGTATGGAAGGTACGATCATCCCCTCTATTTACAATGTGGATTCCGCAAAAGACCAAAATTGATTGGGGGTGTTTTGTAATTGACACCTTTATTTTTTTGGCCCGGAATTAATTTTTTGCCAACCTAATAGAAATTGGATGAGGCCTATTTGCTTCAAGGTCAAAATAAGCGATTCTGGTCCCTCATGTTTGTTTTATAATGATTATTAGATATTTCCTGTACTTTTTCTGTTTATGTTACGAAACGGTTACGATTACGGTGTGCATCTGTGAGGCAGCACCAACGGCGTCCTGCGGTCCTAACATGACATGCCGTAGCCTTACTAAAGTGAAATTTCACGCCACGCCACTGCAGCCCAGGTTTAGTTTAACCCCTCCCTGTGTCTCTGTCTAACTACTGTCATAAGAAAGGGACGCAGATAGAGATAAACTAAACTTGGCCAGTCATGTTAGGGCCACTGCGCGTGTCTACGGACCGTTGGTACTCCCCACTCCTGCAGAGATGGGTACAGCTCCATACGGTGCTTAAATTATGATTTCTATAATAGAACTCATTCTGGCTCATAGCAAGATCGATCCAAATGGAAAAGTTTGCAAAGATGCGAGCTCCTGCTGAAGGGTGAAAGGATGATGATGATGATGAGATGTATAATATACGACCAGATATTGTAAATTTGATGTTATTACAATGACATAAAGTCTATTATTCCATGCTTGTCTTATCATGTAAATAAAATTTTAACCTAAAATTTCACTTTTTGTCACTTAATTGTCATTTCAACATCGTTTATCGTCTAAATAAAACAAATCAAAACTGTAAATAGATGAGATGATTTATAAAATTTTGCTTTACAAGGTTTCGTTTCAACAATAAACAATGTTTATATGTCAAAAAATGAAATTTTTGGTTAGATTGTTGTTTATTATCTATGATAGGCAAGGATACAAGACGCAAGCAAGGTTTTGGACGTCTGTTGGCAAGGGTGACCAAAATATATTTTTTAAATTTGATCTTCTAAAAGTTATTATCTAAAGTACGCCATAAAACCTGTAAACGACAAAAGTTGATAATTAAATGCCTAATTTTGATACTTTATTAATCGACGCTTAACTGACGACGGAAATTGTACTGATTACATAATTTCTCTAGGGTACGGTCACACAGAAAGCGGTAAGCGTTGCAATACTTAGCTTACTTTTGGCATAACATAACATCCAATGATTGCATTGGATGTTATGACAAAAAAAAATCAAAAAACCCAACTGCGTAAAAAGTAAATCAAAACTGAAAAGACTAAAACAAGTCCAGTAGTCTGAAGTTCTGTTAAGTTATGTTGAATACTTACTCTATTGCAATAGTTTTATGGACTTCAACAGTCGGGACCCATTATTGAGAAGATTTGAGCCGGTCTACATTTTTTACTGAGAATGGTTGCTAACCAACTTTGAATCGTTATTGATCCTAAATGGTCATTCAAAATGATATGAGAAACCTAAAGATGATTTTCAAATACCTATCCTATGAGACCCCACTCAATATAGTTAGTTACTTTCATTTTTTTCATTTTCTCAATATGGCATCTGGTGGTCGCCATATTGAATTTTGATTATTGTCATGTCTTTAGTGACACTTGCAAGATTAAGACGAATCGATTGACGTAAGAATCATCAAAATCGGCCCGCGCATTTGGTCTCTAGATCGCCACAAAAGAACAAAAATACGTACATTCATATATAGGCTGATAAACACATTACCCTCCTTTGCGTCGCGCAGTCGGGTAAAAAAGAACTATTTATGAAGAAAAATATTATTTTGGAATAATATAGTTGTGCTGTAATACGGCGCAAGCAGCTATAGATAGATCTCCATATAAAAATACCCACGCTCCGTACGAACTAAATACTAAAAAATACTGTAAGTACTTGATGACGTCACTTTGATTTAGTTTTTCAAAAGAAGCGTTTTACCTAGAACCGTTAAGCATCTTAAAAAGGTGATATCATATTAAAAGTTGAAAAAAATAGAAGCGAATAAATTTTAGTTTTTTATGCTATATTAATTATAATGAAGTACCTGTTTTCTGAGAAAGTTCCCTAATTTGCCCCTAACCGTGTCATCTCCGGTGTGGCCTCAGCCTTTGAACATTTAATTATAAATCACGTCCTTTTCATTCATTTACTTCGACCTTCTAACATTGGGTTCAATAACTTCGCTTTCTCCACGTTTTAAGCCTTAGTGAGATAAAAATGTAAATTGCGAAGATCAAACGAAAGTGAGTGAAATCCTACGTCACATTAAATACGTGGAAAATACTTTAATTTAGCTAACATTTAGCTTTTAGGATTGTATTTATAAACCGAAATTCAAAAGTCATTTTATACTCTGGGTGCATTTACCACCCAAATTATAAAATGCAATTTTTGGTAAATGCACCCAGCATATAAAATGACTCCCTGATTAGTAAAAAATCACGATTTTTGAATTTCCCCCATAATATATCGACTTAACCCCAATTTACCTTGTACATTTTAATTTGATTTTCTTTATTCCTTAGTAGTGTATAAATTAAAATTCATGTCAAGATAATATTCACATTGAGATCATCAGAAAAAATATATTAAATTAAGAATTAAAAATAACAGTAACAAATGTTTTCAATTGCCTTTTCTGTCCGCCAACTTCGTGATGTTATATGGGATAATTGTTGTTGCGGGTGTATATAGGCGGTGGTGATCACTTACCATCAGGTGACTCGCTTTATTGTTTGCCTCCCTTAAAAGAGACTTATGATAATCAGCTCTAGGACTTCCGTAACAACATGGCCAAACGCTAAAAGGCTACAACCCAGTTGTTTGTCATTTCCCAAACTAAGTTGTTTTGTAACACGACTCCCAGCTAACTTCAGAGTCATTTTCTTTAGATTACACGGGCGCGACGCAATGGTACCACTACCACGAGATGCTATGGAGAACTTATTACGTTACTATAGTCGAAAGCGAGTATGGTAACGCAACGAGAGGTGAGATGATTACACACACAACTATACGTCGCCATACAAAATCAACGAACGATTCAATGACGTAGCTTGGGGCCCATAAGCTCTAGGGCAAAAAAAATAGGGGCCCTATAATCAAATTATAGCAATTCTGGTGGTCGGAGAATATTTGCGAGTAGGGCAGCTAGAACTAAAGGGATACTGGCGAGGGGCCCCTTGAGCTTGAGGGCCCTGGGACCTAGCCCATGCGTACCTACGCCACTGGAACGATTGGAACGAAACTCTCAGGTACACACAAAATATGTAGCAGTGTGCATGACCTCAACTAGAGCCGAAAAGGTATTTTTCGATGACATTGGTCAAATTTGTGACTCATGACACCTTTGTTCTACGGCTACAGAACGTTAGTCGCAAGCGCTTAGGTTTCGATAGGTTTACCGTTGGACTCATACTAGCGATTTTTAATTCTCTAAGTGACCTGTGAGTTTTCCATACCGATTTTGCCGGTGATAGGACCTTATGCAAGGTCCATTCGGATCGCTACCACCATCTTGCTCACTAATCCAGTCGCTGAGCAGCAGTGCTTGCACTGTTGTCTTCCTGAGTGGAGAGCAAGACAGCTGGTGAACTTACTGGCACAAGAGGTATTCCATCTTAGCCTTCTGGATTGGCATCGCATCTGCAATCTCGATAATGTTGCGGATGTCTATGACCAGTGGTGATTACTTACTATCGGGTGACACTTGCTCGTTTTCCTTTCAATTTATTTAAAAAATTGTTTATGTCGTTGCTACCGAGTACGGTCACTGTACACTCATGGTAAGGGTACAGAAATAAAGCCTGTATTAAAATAGCCCGAATGAAGGAGTGGTAGGAGGGCGAAGCTTATTAATTGGGCGGAAGTAGCTGGCTATTTGTTGTCCGAATCGGCCTGAAAGACGAATAGTGCTTCTTGCTTCATTGCCTAGATTAAGGTACGCTGGTTGAATGCTAATGAATCCATTTGGAATAAATAAAACAACGTTTATTTAGGACCGACGCAATACACACAATATCACGGGTGGAATACAAATATGGCAACGGTTTCAAATCTTTGCCAGTGACTCTGTAATTGACGAGAAGATACGCGTAAAAATGAGAGATAGTGATGTCAGCTACTGGTATAAATAATCTCCTACAGGTGTGAAGCATTGGGACGGTTACCAAATGTTGTATTGAATAGAAAAAGGCCCTGTTCAGTGTACTTTGCCACACCCGCGGTCCAAAGTATTATTATGTCGAGCGAAATTCCGCGTTAAATACGTGAGTGATCTGTTTACTTTAATATCAGGGAAGGTTTAAATGTACATTACATCCCGATTGTAGTTGTGCGAAGCCGGAACGGATCGGTAGTAAAGAATAAATGTATTTTAAAAAGACAACACTGAAAAAAAAACAGTTTCGTTACACGTATTAAAAGTTTTGTTACCTATTACAAAAAAAGTGACTGACGAACTCTTTGTTACACCTTACCTAACTCTTGATTTGTAAATAACAAAAAAGTTTATCAGTAGCAAATAGTTTTGCTAATTTAAACGAACTTTGATAACCATTAACCAAACTAGTTTGGTTGTCCCTTAATTTCAGTGAACTACCGCGTCGTGAGATAATGGTAAATGTCAATACTTCTTCTTCTTTATGTGCCTCTTCAATCCTGAAGGTTGGCCGCTAGCTTCTTGTAATCTTATCCATTGTGAGCCGGAACAGCTGCTCGACGGAAGTGACACCGGGTCACTCTCGGATATTGCGCAGCCACGACTTCTTCCTGCGTCCAACTCGTCTCTTCCCTTCAATCTTGCCCAATGTCAATAAACGCCTTTAAATACTGGAGCAAGTCAAGAGGAAAACATTTCAGGAAATACCAGCGTTCCTTTGTACCTTTGTACTGAAATTGCACTTACTCCACATGATTGTGAAGACTATTTTTAAGCGCACATCTGACTAACAGTTTTAAATCTCACAGCTTTGACATGTTAATGTGTTTCCCAACCGTTTCCAATGTGGTACCCCGCATTCCACGGTTCGGGTAAGCCCACACCGAAGGTCGCATTTGCCGGCATATGCCTAGGATTACGTTTTTATTATTCAATCATTTATGTGGGATAAGTACCCATATAGTAATACGATACAATCAAAAATTAAAGATAAATAATTAAAGATAATTTCTGTCAAACACGTATGGGTAAGAAATTCTTTGTTCAGAAAATTGATTATCGGTCCGTGTTTTTGGAGACAAGTGGTGTGTTTCTCTTTCAAACCGTGTTAAAAAGTAACATTGCGTGGTAAAGTATAATATTTTTAATCTAGTAAGGCTTTGTATACCGATTTGTGATAGGCAGGGTTATCTAGCATGTTACGACTAGACCACCGAGTCTTACGTCAGCGATGTGAGATTTTGGTTAAGTCTCCCAGAGGCTTAACAAACGTCATCAATCAAATTCATCCATCATCATTACTTAGCACATAGCAAACTGAGAAGACACGGCTTTTGTCAGATATGATATAGCTGTATGGTCTTAGTGCCTTTGCCTGCCCTTAATTGAACAAAAGAAAGAAATATATCAAATAATAATAATAAAAAAAACAATCATGCCTTGCTTTTTTAAGATGAGAAAAGTTATAAGCAATCTTGGTAATTTTTTTTTCAAATAGATTAAATACAGAAGTAACAGAATTTATTTGGAATATTACTGTAAGCAGCTTTTATTTATTTTACGATAACAATTTCCCAAAAAATTACTTGCCAACATTTTGCATTTTTAAAAAACTAGGTAAAGATACCCCAAAGGTGGACAAAGTATGCTCGGTGGTGGTCGAATATGGTTTTTACCCGACTACGGCAAAGCCAAAAGGAAGGGTTATGTTTTTAGCAGCCTATGTATGTATGTTTGTATTTACGTATGTTCCACTGTAGTGCCTAAACGACTGAGCCGATTTTGATGAATGAGGTGTCAATCGGTTTGTAATTGTACTCTGGGTGACATAGGCTATATTTTTTGCGAACAAAATGAAAATGACGAATGTTATATCCAAAAAAGAGGGGGTAATTTTTTTTTTATTGTTTGTTTGTCCCCACTAGCAAAAAAATTTAACATTAATAATAAATTTTGTAGCTTTGAAGGTACACCAATGGCAGTTAGTTATCTTTAGGTTCTCTGGGGAAAACTAGATTAAAACAAGAAACACGCCTGCGTGAAAAAACAATGAAAAGAGAAAATCCATGTTACAATGGTAACGTGTTTTTTGTTTTTATCATAGGCAGTAGTTTTACTTATTTTATTTTTATGAAATAGGAAGGCAAACAAGCAAGTGGGTCGCCTGATGGTAAGTGATCACCACCGCCTTAAGACACCCGTGACACCAAAGAGATTCCAAATGCGTTGCCAACCCATAGGGCTAAGATGACCTTAGAACAGTACTGTCCTCTCTCGGCGTTCGGTGTGCGCGTTCAAACTGTATTAGTACTGTACTGTCCAACGACTTCTATCTATACACAAGACACGTTATACGGAACAAAAACATTGTCACTCTAAGTTGCGGTACATGACCGCAACTTATGTGCGCCAAAGTAAGGAGCAGACGCTTTTGTGTACCTATCACACTTTCACACTAAAGGTTAACCTGGGAGAGATCCCTTAAAGGGATAAGTTCGCCTTTGTACATCACTGTATCTCTTTTTGTAATTTATGTTCTTTGTACAATAAAGAATTTACATACATTACATACATACACTTACTCACCAAATATGTGAAATTTCTTCAACAACACAGCATTTCCAGGTTCAATAGACAGCTGTGTTGAATTGCGGCCATGTACCGTAACTCAATGTGACAATGTTTCTCTTCCGTACAGCGTTTCTAGTGTATAGGCAGGGGGGTTCCACTCCGCACTGTAGGTGCGCTCGACCGTTTTGCCTATAGCATAGGCAAAGCGCTGGTGGCTGTCGGCTTACCGCGCGCTCGCTCGCCCCGCCGTGTCAGTGTAATTGAAAACGAATGCCGCGCAACCCTAGCGTGTCGTCGGGAGTAGCGGAGCGAAGGCGGGCGCGGGCGGCGCGTTCCTTTTGACTCGCTCCACCTGGCGCATGGTGTAACAAGTAACACGAACTTTTTGTGCGTGTGAATAAAGTTGGAATTCGTTTAATCGCGGTCGTAAATGAGAAGTTTCTGTAGGTACGTTAATACTATTATTATTCTATGATATAGGTACAGTCACCAGCACCAATATCTGACACAGCGAAGCGTGCAAAAATATCTGACACGTCCTACCAGCCCTAGAAATAGAGTCGTATCAGATATTTATGCACGCTTTGTTGTGTCAGATATAAGTGCTGGTGACTGTACGTAGAAGTCGTTGGTGAAATCAGCACAGCCTGCCACCTGCGGTCTAGCCTTACCCTAGCCCTTAGGTACTATTAGTTGCTGTTAAATAATGATATTTACTTAAGAAATGATCATTAATTCGGTTCATGGTTGGGATTCCGAGCATTAATTTACAAGCCTACGTAGGTAACTTTGTATTTGCGGTCTGGGTTCAAGGTTAACTATTAGAAGAGATGATATGGTTGATTAGCTATAGGTACATACTTCGTTATAGAATATATCGATTCTACGAGAAAAGTGGAACAGTCAAAATTTAAAATAAAAATAATAAATAAATAAATATCTTGGGACAATTTACACCAATTGACCTAGTCCCAAACTAAGCAAAGCTTGTACTATGGGTACTAGACAACGGATATACATACTTAGACATATAGATAAAAACATACTTAAATACAAATAACATCCATGACTCAGGTTTAAACATTTGTATTCGTCACAGAAATATTTGCCCATACCAGGAGTTGAATCCGGGACCTCTTGCACAGTAAGCAGACACATGTGCCACTGTGCCATACAGGTCGTCAAATTAGATTGAAAAATAGTATTAGTAACTTTTTTAAACAACAGGAAGGCAAACGAGCTAGTCACCTGATGGTAAGTGATCACCACTGCCCATAGACACCCGCAACACCAATATTACAGATGCGTTGCCAATCCAGAGGGCTAAGATGGAATATCTATTATGCCAGTAATTGCACCGGCTGTTTTGCTCTCCACACCGGAATACAACAGTGCAAGCACTGCTGCTTAGCGCCAGGATTAGCGAGCAAGATGGTGGTAGCGATCCGGACGGACCTTGCAGAAAGCCCTACCACCCGCAATCTCGTCTCTCTCTTAAATTAAGAGTTTTAATAATGCTTTCCCAGTAACTTACCCGTATAAATGAGATGGATGTTTTTGATGCGTTAGTTAAAACCGGGCTGAAATTATCGGGAACTTTTCGTGTGAGATAATTATGCAGAAATCTGGTTTTGACGTTTCTTAACTTTTGGGTAAAGAAGGAATAATAAGGAAAACGTTGTTGTTTACTCAGTGCTTTTATGCGCACGAATAATTTTAAACGCCTGTCTGCGGCCCTAACATGACAGCCCAGGTTTAGTTTAACCCCTCCCTGTGTCTCTGTCTAACTAGTGTCATAAGAAAGGGACGCAGATAGAGATAAACTAAACTTGGCCAGTCATGTTAGGGCCACTGAGCAAAACATTTTGGTCACCTCGAACCTGCAAACTTCGCGTTTCGTACCTTGTGATTTTTTGCAATGTTCGAGATGTGTCAAAAATGACAGATTTTGAAGGGATCTGACAGTACTTTTTGCCTTATCTCGAGTGCGACTTCATTTCTACCGACCGGACGACCGACGATCGGATAGCCTAGTGGTTAGTGGCCCTGACTACAAAGCTTGAGGTTTCGGGTTCGATTCTCGGAAGGGACAAATGTTTGTATGATGAATACGAATGTTGTACCCGAGTCGTGGATGTTATATGTATTTAAGTGTATATTTATCTATATAAGTATTTATATCCGCTGTCTAGTACCCATAAAACAAGCAGTTTTAGTTGCTTACTTTGGGACTAAGTCACTTTGTGATAACTGTCCCAAGATATTTTTTATTATTATTATCTCTACTGACGCGAGAATGGCCCCGCTGGTTCTAACATGACCGGCCCAGGTTTAATCTCTCTCTAGTCTCTGTTTAACTAGTATCATAAGAAAGGGATACATAGAGATACACTTAGTTAAACTAAACATGTCAGATCATGTAAAGGCCCCTGGTGGAAACTCAGCCTAATTCTCCATGAAACGGATACAGTGACAGACTTTAAGCAAATTAGATGTATGTCGCTTGCAAACAATCTATCATTTCGCGAGACTTGGTGTGAAAGTAGGACAAACAAACAAGCTTATTTTCGCATTAGCGAAATAGGTTACGGGAGAAAGGGCAGAGTTGACGAGATTTTAAGTCTTTTGTCGTTAATGGCGTTTGAATTCAATGACTTTTACGCGGTTTTAACACAGAACAAATTAATAAAGATAGAATGGCTCTCCGCCGTGATTTTTACCGATACCGCGCTGCTGGTGATTGTCAAACACAACAAGTCACATTTTATAGCTAATTAGCTAATAGCGGGTGGTAGGACCTTGTGCAAGGTCCGTCCGGATTGCTACCTCCATCTTGCTCGCTAATCCTGCCGCTAAGCAGCAGTGCTTGCACTGTTGTGTTCCGGCGTGGAGAGCAAGACAGCCGGTGTAATTACTGGCACAAGAGATATTCCATCTTAGCCCTCTGTGTTGGCAACGCATCTGCACTCTCTTTGTTGTTGCAGGTGTCTATAGGCGGTGGTGATCACTTACCATCAGGTGACCCACTTGCTTGTTTGCGTTCCTATGTTGTATATTAAAAAAAAAATTCGGTGCAAAGTAAAAACTTCTCTATTTATATGTAAGTACAACTCATTTTGTTTGTCTAGAATGGGCAATATTGTTGATACTGTTTTTTATTGTACTCAGTGCGTTGACAAACGCGTAAAGACAAATTGGTAATGTGGCAAAACTGGCAAACGCACGGTTCGGAAGCTGAGGTTGCAGGTTCGACTCCTGCCACTATCCTACTTTTTCTTTGTGTTGCAAAAGATTTTAATGTTTAACATGAAAAATTAAGATCGAAGAAAAAAGCGTCAATATTTTTCAAACTATAATAAATATTAAAAAAATCAAAACATACAACTCTAATTCTAAGGCATAACAACAGCATAACCTAATCTATATAAATTAAAATGAATTGTTGTTCGTTAGTCTGATTAAAACTCGAGAACGGCTGGGCCGATTGAGCTGATTTTGGTTTTAAAATGTTTGTCGTAGTCCAGGGTAGGTCTAAACGGTGAGCAAATATGCCTCCAATAATTAGGCGGTACGAAGTTCGCCGGGTCAGCTAGTAAGAAATAAAAAAAACTTAATTATGTTTCTTAATTGCATTTCTTGGCCAATGCATTGGCATTGCAATCCAACGTGAAAATGCAGCCAGTCTTATGGGCGCTTTACCGCAGGGGTCAGACTTGGGAGATATTTGTACATATGATTAACTTTTTGTATTTCTGATTAGGTTAAGCTGTTCATTTATTGTTTTCTAATAATAACACAAAGGTTCTATATAAGTAATAAAGATTTATTAATCTAAAAAAACAGCATAATATTTTGACAAAAATTGAACTTATTCGGATAATCGTCATGCACAAGTTTGCCCGAAAATATGAAAACTTTCGGCAACGCACATCTGTGACGGAAGGGTGGAAAATAAAATGGACATTGTGAATGAGGAAAAATATTGAAAAAGCTATTACTTCGGCACCTTCCGGGATATTTCGTCGATTGCGAAATTGACGAGTTCTAATCTCAAAGTCTTGCTTCTAACTCCTTACAACGAAAAAATCTTATACAAAAACGAGCTTCTACCCGCAGCTTTGCTCACGTCATTTTATTTTCTCTGTGCTTTTTTAGAATAAGAAGTATCATAGGGAGCGTTCAAGTATTACGTAACGCAATTTTTGAAGATTTTTGACCCCCCCCCCCCTCCCCCCTTGTAACGCACCGTAACGTTTTTGTGAACCCCCCCTCCCCCTCTCTAAACGTTACGTAACACTAAATGACAAAAAAAACCATTAATGACAAAAACAACATTAAATGACGTACAATACAATCTAGGGATTCCCCGTGAAATATAAACGAAAAGGTTTGCCAACTAGCGACAACAAATAAAAAAAAAATGACGACCAGAATAATACAATCGAGGGATTCCCCTTAACGTAAATGAAAAGGGTTGTCAGTTTGGGAGTTTTAATTCCCTAATTTTTTAGAAACAATGTTACGTAACGTGTTGTAAGAAAGACCCCTCCCGCCCCTGTAACGCATCGTAACGTTTTACGAGACCCCCTTGTAACCGATGTAATAATAGATTAGTACATAGAATATATTTAATATTTAATATTAAGTTTAAAAGTATATATGTATTAGACTGCTAATTTTAGATACACAACAAATCCTAAGTAGGGCCTTTTTTTTTACATTCTTTTGGTTTACATGTGCGCACAAGTGCCGTCTATTACTTAGAAACTTAAGAATTCACAGGCAATAAATTCAGATAGTTTATGACCTTTTTTTTCCACTCTCGCACAAGGGCAGCGTTCAAACACATTTCAAGTGGTCATCAGAGTTTGTTAGGGTTCCTTAATGTCAACAGTAAAACGCGGCGTTATTCGGTATGTGTATGTTTGTCTGTATATGACGTTACATTTTTGATGATCATTTTTGTATTTTGTAACATCGAAATTTGGTTTGCTTTCAATAGGGAATATAATATAAACGGTGTTTCATTTTTAAATTCCGTTTTACCGTTTATAACTTATGTATATTACTTTTGGTTTTTGCTCTATAATTTTGATTGTATCAGATTTAACGATTACAGATAAAGTGACCTTGGCGTATAAATGTGTTATCTGCTAGCTTACTTTTAGACAGGACGAGGAGTATTTTTAGGCCGAGTAATCATTAATTATTAGCAAATAAACTTACAAAAACTATAAATGTATTCCTATATTATAATGGTAACGGTAGTTAAGCTATATACTATATAGTAATGATTGGATAGTAGACATATAATTTTAGTTATAGGAATAGATAAACTTTTGAGTAACTACGGAACTTCAGGGTGTGCTATTTCGTTTCGCGCTTGGCACAATTTTTACCAAACTGTTCAGTAAGCATCTATGGTGTTTAGAATCAAGAGTGGGGATGTTTTGGCGTGAGTATAAAAGCTAATGAACAAAGGAAAAGAGGGGCTTAGAGGGTCTTAGTATTTGGCTTAAAGGGTCTTAGATTTTGTCTTTGCATCTGTCTTAGAATCGGTCTTAGAATACACGATTGTCCCTGGGGATACCGATATTTTTCGCGACGTGAACGTATTTTATTTTAATTTGTTAAGTCAGTGTTAATTAGTGGAAAATATTTAGTGATTGCGTACTAGTGGACTTTATGAACTTTATGAACTTAATTAGTGTTGGTGTTACGGACTCAATTGGATTTACGCATGATCGGCAGCATGTTATTGGACGAAGCTAAGTGATAGCATAGTTTTTATTTTATTATTATTTGTGATTGATGTGTTTTTTTTTTAAGGTCTCCATTTAAGAGATCGATCGCAATATTTGTTTTGTGTGTTAAAATAATTGACATTTACGTAAACAAAATTATCTGTTCTATTTAACCTGTCTGCGTTTTGAAGTTCTTCATTATCATTATTTTCATATTTTTATTGATTACAATAATCTTTTTATGTGTTTAAAAGCTAAACAAATCAAAAGCAAACTATACCGAATCGAAGTGAATTATTATAATACGTCATTGAAATACTCAAACGAAAATAGGAAATATAGTCTCTTATTTGTTGTTTAGAATTTGATTGTCCGGCGTGTTTCAACTGTGACCAGAGCGGCGATTTTTTCGGTATTAGATAGATAAAGTATGAATGTGTTTCTGCTTATCAAAATCCTATTTTTTTTTATCTTATCTTTTGTCCGAGTCGCCTACGGCCAAGTTTAAAGTCAGGTCTATTTGAATTCGGACGGGGCCCCGGGGCCTACGGCCGGTCGATAGTACGTACGACTTTTTATGTTGTTGACGGACGATTCAGTAAAGCCGTGCGTGCTCTATTCCTTGACATCGTGCCTACAGGTCGAATACCTGGGGTTGCAATCTCAAGGAATGAACCTAACGACGTATGCGGGAAAGCGGTACCCTCGGTAGGGGAGCACTTAAATTCCCCACCACCATAGAATGGCTGGATTTTGTTTCAGATTGTTTGGAATGAGAGTGATGGTTTGAATCGAACTAATTCTATATTTTGTAGGATTATTTTGTTTTTCTGGCCAGACCCCATCCAAAGGCAAACTTCAGTTTGTGTTTAATTTCACACTTTGTGAAGGTCAAATTTCAAACACTTGCTGAATACGCAAACTGATTTTTGACTGTATCAGGCCGACCGGTAGGGGAGTTGTTAGGGATATCAAGTCTTACTCTTAAACTGTGTGTTTCGCCGCACTAATATTATTATGTTCAACTGACTAATTTAATTTTAAGAATTGAATTAACTTAAACCAAATTCTTATTTAACGGTATAAATAAAAATTACACAATGTAGAAAGGGTCCTTCCATTTAACTAGACGATCACACATTTTTATGGCCAAGTATTTAAATTCAGGTATTTATAGTTACGTATATTATTCGTACATTCAAGTATTTATTTTTAATAGGTTAAATATATAATAAAGTTACACCCTCCCCCCAATTGCGTTACGTAATACTTGAACACGCCCATATGTTTTAATCCAGGACATGATTTATCTATCTGCCAAATTTCATTTAAATCCGTCCAGTCGTATGGGCTGTGGTGATCACTTAACATTAAGTAATCCACTTGCTCGTTTGTGTTATTTAGCAAACATATTTTATTATTTAAAAAAAGTGTTAAGTTTATTATTTCTTGTTTATTGTAGGTACAGTACCCGGCCAAAAAGATTGCACATCGGTCTTTGGAAAGAGACTCGGCTAATTTCGACTTCATAGAGCGTTGTCACACACTACCTATGTGACGTTCGTCAGTCGTTGTACAGATCCCGTAGGGTAAGGACGCATTTAGTTGAAAATATATAATATAGAGTTGTTGAAACCCCTCAACTTTACATCGTGTGATGGCATCATTAAAAAAAAAGAGGAAAACCTTTAGGAACACGAAATTATTTACAATGTTTATAATTATTTTACAAGTTTCAAGGGCGAGTTGCAAATGCCACTGTAATTTCAAGAATAACTTTAAACAAAATATTAAACGAAGTCTACTGAGACATCTTCCACTTCAGTTAAGTTCACCTTCCGAAAAAAGCAATTTAGGTATGAACGATTTTGATTTTGATGTTGTTACACTGATAGACTAGTAATAAATACGGTAGTGACGATGACATTGACCTCATTGAGAGCACAAATAATGATGTGGAAGGAATTGAAATTTTTTGAAATTATTAATTTACTATACTTATTGAAACCATTGGTCTATTTTATTTAATTACAAAATAATACAGAATTGGTTGACTATCCTTTTTCTAGTAGTTGTAACAACTCTCTATAGATATTCAAAGTTTACATGTCATCGATTTGACGTAAACTAATTAAGTCCATAAAGTGCAGTATTTATTTGATATGAGACAACACTTAATTAATACGATGATTGATGGACGGCCGCCAGTGCTCGGCAATCTTCGTAAACAGCCAAATGTCTCTTTCCAAAGACCGATGTGCAATCTTTTTGGCCGGGTACAATGTAACGCACTTAGTTTGCATAAGGATGACGTCTAGTGATCTTAACAGGACTGGCCAAGTTTATCCGAGTTTATATCTATGCATCTCTTTCGTATGATACTAGTTTGATAGAGACATAGGGAGGGATAAATTAAACCTGGATCGCTATTAAGGTCACTATGTGTTATAATTCCATGTGCTATACTTATGTAAACAAGCTTTTGACTAACAAAAATTAATTGATATCCGGAAAACTCAACAAAGACACGGAATTCCCAAAAATAGAATTGATTAATAAACTTGCTTCACAAAACAAACCGACACTAAAATAATTACTCCAGGCTATTGAGATTCTCAGCAATTATTGGATTTCCATAGCAAAATGACGATAACACCCACCAGATTTCAGCTCTGATAATTCTTAGAAAGGCTCTTATGTTATAAGCCAAATTCAATTTCGTTTTGTGTTGTCCTTTAGTTGTACCTTACCTAGTTATAGTTTTGTTATTGGGGTCTTCAAAGATGCCAGGGCGGCGTGGGATATAAAAAAAATCATTTATTCTCAGGCTACAAGAGCCCATATACAAATACCTTACAGACTAACATACATAATAATATATAACTAAAAATAAAACTATTTCGGCGACGATTCGGCGTGGCTCCGTTTCATCGTTGATTCTGGTGTCAAGTTCTCCAGTGGCTGGCTGCCCCTGAACCGCCGAAACACGACACCCCTCGGCCAGAAGTCCGCACATGAGATGCTCTCCAGCAACGGCCGCGGCACGCGCACCACGAACGAAGCGAAGTGCACGTAGTGGCGCGGACGAAGCTGGAACACCCTCAGGTTCAGGATCATTACAGTTTATCATTATTCAAGTAATGAAGTCTCATTAACCTTTTAACATAAAACTACCGTGAGACTCGGACATATTAATTAAACGGATCACTCACGTATTTTTACGTCGAGAAATGCGCGACATGTTTCGGACCAGTCCGTGGTCCTTAATCATGAGCCGCAGGGGCTCATGATTAAGGATCACGGACTGGTCCGAAACTTGGTGTTGCGGGTGTCTATAGGCGGTGGTGATCACTTGCCATCAGGTGACCCACTTGCTTGTTTGCCTTCCTATTTGAATAAATAATATGTATAATTTCGTCGGGGATGTTCGCTGGGGCAGGAGTGGACTGCTTCTACAGTACGATGCGGAAGTGGTGCACATCTCTGCTGCGCAGGGTGCGAGGCAGCACCAACGGCATCCTGAGAGCATTTGCGGACAGATTTGACTGTCAGTATATGAACCATTGTGCTATGATTCATATGCTGGCAAACAAATCTACGCAATTGACATACGTACCTAATATTTGACATTGTTTATTTTTATTTTGTTTATTGTTTGATGTGATTTTTCTTGTATGTGATGTAAGGATTATTGTAGTGTTGTATGATCCCTGTTGGTCGAAATAAATGAGTAATAATAATAATAATAACCACCGGTAGCTTGAACCCTGCCCCGCTGCCGGCGGTACTCTAGGTTAGGTTTTTAAAATGTTTGTATATTTTGTATTAATATTGGTTTATTACTTTTTATAGAAATATTGTAAAAACTTGACCTAAGATTTTAAATAAATATACAGTAATAATAATAAAAAAGCTGAAGTGGGATACAATTGGTAGTCCATAAAGTTAGGAAACGGGGTTTCTTAAGTGTTTTTATACGTAAAAGCTAATGTCCCTTAACATTATAAATACCGAAAATTTTAAAAACCATTACAATTCTACGTAATATTATAAAGATGTAGAAGGAAAATGTCATAACGTGTCAAAAGGTAAAATAAAAGATATCGTGTACCAAGCTGAGCAGACATTTGTTTATTCGAATGTACTTCCTCAGAGTTCGGAAGTTCCTAAGGAGCCATTAGGACTCTTCCGGAACACTGCTTTAAAGATAGCATTAACAACATAATGTCTTAATGTTTATTTGGGCACATCAAAGCTCTTAGTGTAAGTTTTCTGTCACAAAAAATGTCTTGTTGGAAAGCAGTGTGACCAACTTCAAATTAGAAATCCTGCCCTACTTAGGCTAGAAAACTGACGAATCCTGCCAAAGCCAAACTCTTATGGCTAAGCTCCTTTAAGACTGGGTTCACAATCAAAGTTTATGAGCGATAAAAACGGAAAAACGCGGCAATGGCTGTCTCTGGTTGGGCAATGGCCACGTTTTTGCGTTTTTATCGCTCGCAAATGCTTACTGTGAACCCAGTCTAAGGCTATACTGCCAAACGTGCCAACTTATATTGTAATCCTGCCAGATACTGCCAGATTTTGAAAACTTCAACCGATACTGCCAGAAGTCAAAATGAAGGGCTAAACCTGCCAAAAAGGCAGGATCCTGCCACATATGGTCACACTGTTGGAAAGGCTTTGTTGCACACACTGACCTCCATATAATGGACTGGAAAAGTACAACAAATCGACAATCGCTCGCGCTGTCAGTCTGTCGGACCGATGGCACTGCTGTCAACACTACCTATTTTTTTGTAAAAAAAACTTATTTGCAATTAAACTTAATAAATTATTATGTTATGCAGTTAGACGTAAAATTGTAAATCCAATGACTATAAATAGTTAACTAATCATTTGCATTCGTAACATTGGCGTCAACCTGTATTTTGACTTAGTTTTAGTGTATAATGCTTATTATTTTTATTATGTTGACATACCAATATTAATTTGATTAGTTTTAGTATTTAATAGTTTTAATATTTGTTTAATTATGCTGACATTCGAAAATGATTTTGTTTTAGTTTTATTAATTAATGCTTTTTATGAAATTTGACGATCTCGATATAAAAACGTGTAATTTGACATTTTGTGCAATTTATGATGTAATTATATTGACTGAATAAATAAACTAAACTAACTAAACTAAACATGTCGGGCCGTTTTTCTGCTGTCATTTAGTATGACACTGTACATCCATGCATTATAATATCATTGGTTGCACATAATACGTCGCAAGAGGCTGTCTTTATATTCATAGTAATTGAGGTTAACGCTAACGCGTTCGAAGCGTTTTTTAAAACAAAAACTTACACTAGACGCTCAGTATAATAAAACTTTCTTCTGGAATACACATGCTTGTAGCTTGTAGCTTTTGGGCAAGCTTTCTTGTAAATCTGGCATAAGCATGCTAGATTTGGACGAAACATGCCATACGCACGTAAACTACTTGCGTGAAATAGTGCAAGATACAAGCTTGAATATTACATGTTATAAACTGATTACAGAAAACATAACCAACATAAACTTCATTACAATGTATTAAAAATAGTATTTTATGCAACTGTTGCATAATGAGGGGTCTTAAAACACGAGTGTGGTTTTATGAAACGAGCGTTAGCGAGTTTCATAATAGGATCACACGAGTGTTTTAAGACCTAATTATGTACAGTTGCATACATTTCTTTATCTACACACATATCATAAGTACTCTATGATGGGTTCAAAAGCCATAGGGCAATGACCTGCATTGCTACTAGCTACTAGTGCTAGGTACCTATTAAATATCTAAAGACTGTACACATTGAAATGATGTATTAAAAATGTAATTTGAACAAATATAGAAACAAATTAGAAAAATTCTCATAATAATATTGGTTGTTATAATGCTGGTCATTGCCTACGGTTTCTGAACGCATTATGATATATGTGTAGATAAAAAACTTTATAACAGTCTAAAACATATCAAAAATCCGTTGAGTAGTTTAGAAGGTGTAAGCGGCTGAATATACGAGGCCAGACAGAGGTGGATTGCAACTTTGTTTTATCTAAACTAATCTACACTAATATAATAAAGAGGTAAACTTTGTTTGTTAGTTTGTTTGAATGTAGGGGGAAATCTCTGGATATTCTGAACCGATTCGAAAAATTATTTCACTAATAGGGAGCTACATTATCCCTGACGGACATAGGCTACTAATTTTACGTGAACGAAGTCGCGCGCGTTCGCTAGTACTATGTTGAGAAAATAAATAAGAAGCTATGATTCCATTTCAACTTGGTGACTCATTGTTAAGGCACTGAAAACAACTCGCGTAACAACCAATCAAATCAATCTTGTATCACCACAGATGCAAAAGATTGCCTCGATTCGTTGATTGCGTTGCAGAGTCATCTAATTGTTTTCATTTACGTTGTTTCCAAAACAAGTTTCTAAAGAAATAAACGCAATGAAGATTATTTCGTGGCGTCATTCAGTTTTAATTAAATAAATAAAATAGAATAAATAAATATCTCGGGACAATTTACACCAATTGACCAAGTCCCAAACTAAGCAAAGCTTGTACTATGGGTACTAGACAACGGATAAACATACATATATAGATAAATACATACTTAAATACAAATAACATCCATGACTCAGGTACAAACATTCGTATTCGTCACACAAATATTTGCCCATACCAGGATTTGAACCCGGGACCTCTTGCACAGTAGGCAGACACATGTGCCACTGTGCCATACAGGTCGTCGTATTTCAGTTTGTGTCTCGCTTTTAGGGTTCCGTATCTTATAAAATCGCTTCGTTGTCTTTCTGTTCTGAACCTTTGTCCAAGGAACGCCTCCAGCTTTTAAAGTTGAATTTAAAATCAAATTTTTAGGTACATTGTCTCTTGGAGTTGTAAAAAATCATGCTTCTTCTTTCATAAAAATACGGCTAATCATTTTGACACTCAAAAATAAATCAAAATTTATATCATACGGTACTTCTCGGTAACCTAGCACTATGAAATCTGGGTAAAAGCAAGGTTTTACAGCACAAATGGAGGAGAGAATTTGAAAATCTTAAATAAATAACACAAAACTAATTTATTATTAAGTGGTGGTACAAAGAACCCTTAGAGCGGGATTCCGACTCGCACTTAGCCGGTTTTATTTAATTTGTATCCTTATTTTTACTATAACGACATATTTTCACATTAAATATGAAGATAGCGAGTCAAATCGCATAATCGTGTTTTAACGCCTCACTTCACGTCTCTCAGACTGCGCGCCATTTTATGTCGCAAAGGTATTTTCCCGCCCTTTTATTTCAAGTTAACAACCTCTTTAGGCGTTTTCTGGAGATTTTAACGTTATCTGAGCTGTTAAACTTAATGGATGTTTGGGAACGTCCAAAAGGGTGGTTTGTTTACGTTATTGGTCGTCAGTTTATTTTATTATTATTATTGTTTTTTGTTTTTTATTAAATAGGAAGGCAAACAAGCAAGTGAGTCACCTGATGGTAAGTGTACACCAGCGCCTTTAGACACCCGCAATATAGAAGAGATTGCATATGCGTTGTCAACCCAGAGGGCTAAGAAGAATACATCTTGTGCCAGTAATTACACCGGCTGTCTTGCTCTCCACGCCGGAACACAACAGGGCGAGCACTTCTGCTTAGCGGCAGGATTAGCGAGCAAGATGGTGGTAGCGAGCCGGACGGACCTTGCACAAGGTCCTACCACCCGAAATGTAATAAATGTAAAATTGTACCTACTGAAAGAATCGCTAAATTAAGGAGTGAATAAATAAATAGGAGTAAAATCCTCTCTATAGGTTTCTTAGAGTTTATATAAGTCTGTCTTAATCCCGTTTTATAGAACCCTCAATGAAGGTAAAAGGTCCGATTGAGCGAAGTAAACTTTTGTTCCAATAACAATGAAGATTGATTTCGTAAATCTAGGAATCGGACTTTCTCATTTTCCAATGTTTATTCAAAGAAATACAGAACAGTCTCCCTCCTTAATTATTTAAATGAAATCAGTTCGCGTCTTTCTGTGTCCATACAATTGATTCGTTCACAGATGACCTCATTTGGTTTGCAAATGGCCCATACAATAGTCCAAACGCGTATCTTTATTTCATTTATTCATTCATTGCAGCCATGGTATTACAAGATGACAATATTTGGATATTACAGTGCTACATGGACCCTGTTAGGGCGAGGCAACAACTTATGTTTAACTTAACCTAATATTAATATGTTACTTTTACTAATGCCAAATAATTTAGTTCTCCATATACTCTTTTACCGTATAAAAGCGTTTGCGGGTGGTAGGTCCTTGTGCAAGGTCCGTCCAGATCGCTACCACCATCTTGGTCGCTAATCCTGCCGCTAAGCAGCAGTGCTTGCACTGTTGTGTTCCAGCGTGGAGAGCAAGACAGCCGGTGTAATGACTGGCACAAGAGGTATTCCATCTTAGCCCTCTGGGTTGGTAACGCATCTGCAATCACTTTGGTGTTGCACGTGTCTATAGGCGCTCGTGATCACTTACCATCAGGCGACCCACTTGCTTGTTTGCCTTCCTATTTGATGAAAAAACCTACTGCTTCCAAATTCGAAGCGTATGAAGTCACGTGCAAAAGCTCTTAAGGTTATTAAGTGAATGGCCCGTCAACTACAGACATCAAATACTTTAGGGGATGTTGTGAGCCTCAACATTACATCCTTATTTCGCTCGAAGACCCAAAGGTCAAGATAACCGTGATTATTCCAATTCAAGAAGCAGTGGCCCTAACATGACTGGCCAAGTTAAGTTTATCTCTATCTGCGTCCCTTTCTTATGACACTAGTTAGACAGAGACGCAGGGAGGGGTTAAACTAAACCTGGGCTGTCATGTTAGGGCCGCAGTAGTAGCTAGTAGAACGTGAATTCAGCAGACCGTGCTTTCAGGGTTTCGTAGACAAAGCTCTTTTGCATGTAGAATAAGACTCTATATTGCACAAGACATTAAATAACATGTACAAATGGCATGTATTTTTTCGTCCTATCTGTATGTCAAAGGCATTTTGCACCTCATCAGCAATTTATTGGTTGACTATACAGACATTGGCCAGTTACATTTGTCTACATCTACACTAATATAATAAAGAGGTAAACTTTGTTTGTTTGTATGTAGGGGGTAATCTCTGCAACTACTGAACCGATTCCGAAAATTCTTTCACTTATAGAAATCAAGCTCCACTACCCCTGACGGCCATAGGGTACTAATTTCATGCCAACGAAGTCGCGGACGTCCGATATAGTAAAAAAAAGAAAGAAATAGGGAGGGAAACAAGCAAGTTAATCACCTGATGGTAAGTGATCACCACCGCCTATAGACATCCGCAACACCAAAGATATTGCAGATGCGTCGCCAACCCAGAGGGCTAAGATGGAATACCTCTTGTGCCAGTAATTGCACCGGCTGTCTTGCTCTCCACGCCGGAACACAACAGTGCAAGCCTTGCTGCTTAGCAGCAGGATCAGCGAGCAAGATGGTGGTAGCGATCCGGACGGACCTTGCACAAGGCCCTACCATCCGCAAACATATTCACTTATATGTTTTTTTTGCTATGTGATTTGTGCACACACTGCGTCATTTGTTAACTCAATTAGTTTAATAGCCTAAGCTCTAGTCATAGTTCGTTTAAGTTACATAGAGTGTCTGTCGGTGTTTAAACTTAGTAATGAAATGTCGGGATTAAAGGACCAAGACTTACATTAATCAAAACTTAGCTCTCACCTCGAAACCTAAGGCGGGAAATTTGAATTAAAGGGTAAAGCTTACTGGCACATGCGTTACTTTTAGTTTTTTTTTAATGGAAAAGAGAGGCAAACGAATATAAGCTATAACGCAATAGAATACGAATAGAATGTAAGTTGGATGATAAATAAATAAAATAAATAAATAAATTAGCTATACGCTGATTTATTGATTTTGCGAGTCATTGTGTATTACTGGCGATACCCTGATGGCTACTATTGACCTTTTTTTTAAACTATGCAGAATATCACAAAATTAAAACACGCAAACATAGTTCTAAAGCATGATAACAGCATACTAAAAACCCGTAGTTATTGAACCTTAAGGTTTAGAGGGTGGAGAACGTTATCGCGAAAAATATTAACGTTTGTATGAAAGCACTTTTCGAGGCTTGGTACGGTCAATTTAAGAAGCTGAACATTTTAACTTGTCGCTGTCAGTAATGTGACAAATTCAAACAACTTTCATTCCACACGTTACTACGACAAGGTTCTTAACTGTATCTATTTCTGAGACTGATTGTAGTGACTGTACATAATCCCCTTAAAGGCCGTTTAGGGTTTATGTTTCCATAGCCGACGTTATCACTTCCCATCAAGCGACACGCAACCTCGTTGATCTCCCTTTTGTTACAAAAATGAGAACGGATTTAGTGTGAAAAATGTGTAATATTCCGAAGCGGACCCCGGCGTCACATTCCCGGTACATTGTCCGCCCACGGACACCGCAGACACGTATGAAATTAAGCCTTTGTGTAGCCAAGAAGATTTACCACAGGGTTACATTACAACTTGTGTCCTACGCATTGCGTTTCGCTGACTAGCTTTTAAGGAATCCCGACCCTTTGTTGTTAAAATGGGTAAGTTTAGACGACCGAATTAGAAATGGACATGTAGTTATGTTTAGGTGTTTTGCCTTGTAGGCATTCGTCGTCCTAAATGGTTAGCCAGGTAAATGTGGAACCATTTTCTTTTACAGTAAGTAACCAATTTCTGTCAAAATTTCTCCGCATGATTGTAAATTCGGTTTGTTCCCGTCGAGTCACACCCTCAACTGTCACACTGTGACTCGTTGGGAATATGTTTACTAAAAAAATCCCAACCAGTTACACTGTTACTAGATGGGACAGTATTTAATATTTATTCCTAACGAGTCACACACCCTGTGACTCGTTGGGAACAATTCTTGCTTCAAACAATCCCAACCAGTCACACTGTTACTAGATGGGACATTTTTTTATATTTGAATCCCAATATTTATTCCCAACGAGTCACACCCGTAACTGTCACACTGTGACTCGTTGGGAACAATTCTTGCTGCAAAAAAATTCTAACCAGTCACACTGTTACTAGATGGGTAATTTTTTTATATTTGTTCCCAAGGAGTCTCATCGGCTTGCCGCGCGCGCGCCGGCTCATTCTGTGTCGTACGAGATAGTATTATAGTAAGCAGTCCAACCCTAGCGGTGCGCCAGGGCATTGCGGGTGGAAGGCGGGTGCGGGCGGCGCTTTCCTTTTGACGCATGCCGCCTGACGAATGTTTATGAAGTAATACGAACTTTTTGTGCCTGATCATAAAGTTGGAATTCGTTTATAGGTGGTCGAAAAAGAGAAGTTTCTGTACTTTAGTACTATTATTTATTCTGTGGTAATACTTAGTATAAAACAAAGTCGATATCCACCTCTGTCTGTCCATATCTTGGACCGCTTACACCAAGCATTCGATTTCGAAACGGTTTTTACTGTAATTTGGAGAATTTCTTAAGACAGGTTTTTATGTAAATTATAGAGATGGGCCGAGTACTCGGTTGATACTCGGTACTCGGCGTACTCGGTGGGTTTTTTGATACTCGTACTCGGCCGAACAAATCGGTTTGAATGCCGAGTATACTCGGTTTAAGAAAAGCAATATATTTAGGTAGATATAGCAAAAACAACAGTGTTAATCAAAATCAGGTCATCACTGATCAGGTACTACACACAGTCAATCGTTAATTAACAAACTTTTCAATTATTTATCTACTATGATGTATAACATTTATCTACTATGATGCCGAGTAACGAGTACCGAGTAAAACTCGGTACTCGTTACTCGGCAAAAGTGTTACTCGGCGCATCTCTAGTAAATTACGAGTAACTAGTTAAAAGCCCGAAAAGCCCGGAAGCCTTGCGAAGCCCGGATTTGTTTTTATAGTAGAGGGGAAAAACGAATAGACGGGTCACGTGATGGTAAGCAATCACCGCTGCCCATAGACATCTGCAATATCAAGAGAATCGCAAGCGAGTTGCAGGCTTTAAGAAAAGAATAGGCTCGTTTCTTGAAGGTCGCCAAGACGTAATTAGTTACTAGTTTGTAAAATATGATGATATATTTAATGAAAATGTATCTTATGAAATTTTTGTAATCGAAATTTTTACTTTCGATTTTTTTCGCGAAACTGGCAAACGTAAGGCACAGAATGCTGATGTTGCAGGTTTAAGTCCTGCCATTACCCTAATTTTTCTTTGTGTTGTCATTATATAGTATTTTAAATTTAATTTCTATCTTATGAACACACCATTTAGTTTCTTTGTTTCATCGACTGCTATATTCTCCATTAAGGGTTCAAACGCTGCATAAGATAAACTTTTCAACACGTTTATTCCACTTGTTATGCGGCTATTAAAAGGATTGCTTTATGCATATTTATGCCTTCAAGTTTTTTGACATGACACTTGTTTTTGTGAAGCTGGAATTTCTAATTTAATGCCTCATTGTTTTTTATCTTTGATGTGGAAATTTTAAACTGACTTTGGAAAGCAAGTGTTCGTTCCAACCCAGTGCAGTGATGCGACGAATGATTAATTTGCACTCATAGCTTCGCAAAGTGTACGCCTGCATCTGTGAAGTGTGACTTTAATGCAACTAGCACGAGTCGTCTCGACACGCGTTAACTCGCTACGTAACTCAGTGCGTCTCTCTCCTACTGGGCTGGTTAAAACGAGACGCACTGAGTTACGTAGCGAGTTAACGCGTGTCGAGACGATTCGTGCTAGGTGCATTGAACGTTCGAACACAGTATAAAGCAGTACTGGAACTTGGCACGCTTAGAATTAAAGTGACCCATTTCTGAATTATACACGTCCCAAAATATCACCTTAACTAAAAGACATAGGGTTCAACTTTGGGAAATGTCATATTCAGAATTGAGTCGCTTTAATTCTAAACGTGCGATTTGTTGAGATACATAGGTACCTACGCTCCAAGAGAGCGTTAGGGTTGGCTACTTAATTTTTGTAAGATTGCTTTTTTTTAGTTAGCTCTTAGTTAGACCTTTTTTGTAATAACTAGCTACTCTTCATTAAAGCATTAGGGTTGTCCCTCTTTTTATTAATATTGTTTATTAAAACGTTAATTGGGGTTGTAATGTTTAAATATGCACATAAATTAAATGAGCTAGCTTACGAATTAAACTGGATAATTAAAAAACTTCAACATTTTAAGAAATAAGAAATAATTAAAGTTCCGGTTTGAAAGAAACTGATTTTAAGCAGCCATATTACTACGTACTACTTATGTGTCATCTTTAAATAGATCATGGATACGCAATGGACGTCCACTCGTCTCGACGCGACACCCCTGACTGACGGCAACGCGAGAACCTCTTGGCGTTCTTGTTGAGGGTGCGTCTGTGTGAGTGCGTCGGTTCTGAGCGTTTGTGCGTAGTTTCTTTACTGCTCATACATACTGTGGTTTCGATTTTGTGTGACTGACATACATAAGGTACAATTTACAATGTGTACAACACACGCGCCTTTATTAGCCTCCTATACGTTTAATGTATTTACGCTAATGTATTACGTTTTATTAACAAACAGGAATTCAATTAACGTTCTTAGTAACTCGAGAAAGTGTTCGTACGATAAACTTCATTCGTAGATTTATAAATACAACTCGTAGGAGTGTGAACAATATGTTGGCAGAAAATATCTGATTACAGTCTATTTTATAATATTGCGTTAATTACAAGCTTTTATTTAACTTTCCGTGTTAGCTTCTTTGACAAATAATTTGCTCGCTAATCCGATGTGGAGAGCAAGACAGCTGGTAAAATTTCTGGCACAAGAGGTATTCAACCTTAGTCCTCTGGGTTGGCAACGCATCTGCAATCTCGTTGGTGTTGCGGGGGTCTATGAGCGGTGGTGATCACTTACCACCAGGTGACCCACTTGCTCGTTTGTATTCCCCTTTTAATAATAATAAGAAAGTTTACATTTTATTACTCTGTTTATTGTATTGTATTTTCAAACAAGACAATAATAGTGCACATTTCTAGAGATGGGCCAACTATAAGTTTGGCCGACTAGCCCACTAGCCGATTAATCGCTTGGGAAAAAGCCGACTAGTCAGCCTAGCCGATCATTGATTTCAGTGACGTTCGAGCGGAATCTGTAATTCATGTCGGACGGTCGAGTTAGGTAGATCCCAAGTATACGTAGTAATTATTGTCCATGTTGTCATTGTTGTTGTAAGATAGCCTAACTTTACTGGAGTTGGTAAATGAATAAATAAATATCTCAGGACAATTCACACCAATTGACTTCTAATTAATCTAATCAATTTAATCTAATTTTATTCAATTTAATATGTACCTATTCTAATCAAATGAAAAAAATTAACTGACATCACAATCACTAATGGAAATGCATTCGGTTCTAATTCTAGTTTTAATTATGACTCTGACTTATATTTAATATTTGACACTATAGTGCGTCTAAATAATAATAATGCTTGATATTTTGTAATATTTTATAGGTAATGAATTATGCTCACTTGAGAATCATGCATGGAATTATAATTGTAAATATTAGTACTGACAAACACAACAAATATTAAAGATATTAAAATGAAAGCTTAAGTTTTCAAAAATTTCACATGCCTAGCGGCCGAATGTATCATGGATCTCTAATATACATGTAACATCATTTAAACCATATGTTCTTGTGAATAACCATCTCTCTCTCTCTCTCTTAGTCCCAAGCTAAGTAAACCTTGTGTTATGGGTACTAGACAACGGATATATATACTTAAATAAGACGAGGGCGTTCGACAAGACTCCTCAAAAATAATGTCTTCTGCGCTACCAAACAGTAGTTTGTTATTTATTTTTATCCCAAATATTTCGATAAAAGTTATCATTCGGGTATGAATTCTGAATCACAAAATACGTTTTTGAAGAATATCCAAATAAAAATAGTTAAAATGTACAAGGAACGTTTTTATAGGCCTCAAAAAACAAGTTTGGCTCATTTACAAAAAAAAGTCTTTAGTAATAAAACGGATCACTCACGTATTTTTACGTCGAGAAATGCCCTAATGTTGTCGTCGCGCCACCGCCGCGGGGGCTGATTAAGGACCACGGACTGGTCCGAAACATGTCGGGCATTTCTCGACGTAAAAATACGTGAGTGATCCGTTTTATTAATATGTCCGAGTCTCACGGTAGTTTTATGTTAAAAAAGTCTTTAAAAAAGTCACAGTTCCGCTGGATTTATTGTGACCCAGAAATGCTGTAAGGGTCCAACGACCAACGAACACGTAGATTCGTGTATTTAATTTGGACTCTGTGTACAGAAGATATTACTTTGGCTGGATCAAACGAACACCGGAGATAGGGGCACTTGATTTGATCCGCAACGGGTTGCTCCCCAATGTTTGATATCTGGAATTGCAATTTTTTTAGGTAAGGTAGGTTTTCTAGGTATTTGAAAGTAATCCAAATAATTGAAGACAAAATACGGAAATATACGAGGAAAAACAATGTCCTAGCATGTCAAGCACTGGAACGGTTACTATAATTTTTTTTATGAAATAGGAAGGCAAAGAAGCAAGTAAGCCACCCGATTTTAAGTGATCACCACTGCCTATAGACAACCGCAACACCAATGAGATTGCAGATGCGTTGCCAACCCGAGGGCTAAGATGGAATACCTCTTGCGCCAGTAATTTTACCGTCTGTCTTGCTCTCCACGCTGAAACACAACAGTGCAAGCACTGCTACTTAGCGGCTGGATTGGCGAGCAAGTAAAGTTGATGGTAGCGATTCGGACGGACCTTGCACAAGGTCCTACCACCTGTTAGACAATTAACACCAATTAATCTCAAACAAACCATATAGGTACTTTGGTTACACATAACAGATAAAACATACTTACATACTACGCCCACATACGTAAAAGAAATACATACTCGCTACTCCTGACGCTAAGCAGCAGTGCTTGCACTGTTGTGTTCCGGCGTGGAGAGCAAGACAGCCGGTGTAATTACTGGCACAAGAGGTATTCCATCTTAGCCCTTTGGGTTGGCAACGCATCTCTACTCTCTTTGTTGTTGCAGGTGTCTATAGGCGGTGGTGATCACTTACCATCAGGTGACCCACTTGCTTGTTTCCCTTCCTATGTTATAAAAAAAAAACTTGAAACACATGGAAACATCCTAGACCTAGGCATAAACATTCATATTCATCATACAAATATTTGCCCACCGCGAAAATCGAAGCGAAATCTCTAGCTTTGTAGTCATTAACCATTGGGCTATCCAGTCGAATATGAAAGCATAACCTTTCTATTTACTTTGCAACAGTCAGATGCTGTTAAAACCTGGTTCCTGTTTGCCCATCCGCCTTGGCCGGATTTAAAATATTCTGAATCATAAGAATAATAAATGAAGTTGTTTGTTTTATTACTGTAAACACATCCATATTGATTTATTTTTGCATCTTTATCCTCCTTTTTTTCGTTCATGACATTAACATCACGTGTTCGAACTATTTCATTGTGTACACACAGCATCAAACTTCGGCTGGTAGGACCTTGTGCAAGGTCCGTCCGGATCGCTACCACCATCTTGCTCGCTAATGCTGCTAAGCAGCAGTGCTTGCACTGTTGTTCCGGCGTGGAGAGCAAGACAGCCGGTGCAATTACTGGCACAAGAGGTATTCTATCTTAGCCCTCTCTGTTGGCAACGCATCTGCTATCTCCTTGGTCATGCGGATGTCTAGAGGCGGTTGTGATCACTTACTATCAGGTGACCCACTTGCTTGTTTGCCTTCACGTTTGCATAAACAATATTGTGACTTTAATGAATATTATCAATAAATTTATGATTATGATCGAAGGCAATATGTAATGTATAACCTGCACCTTAAGAGGAGTGTGAACCCAGCGCTCTCCATACAAACGGCAATAACGTTTTCCACCCTCTTAACCTTCAACTATAGCCATGATTTTTTGTAGGTTATCATTATACCCTGAAACTAGGTTTGATTGTTTTGATTTTTTAAATATTTTTAATAGTTTTAAAAATGTATGTAAAGTATGAAACTCCTAAAATGCAAATATTATCAAATCTGTGAGGAATATAAAAAAAATCAAAACACACAAACCTAGTTCTAAGGCATACCGACAACATATCAAAAAATCATTGCCATAGGTTAAGGTTTAGGGGGTGGAAAACGTTATCGCCGTTTGTATGGGGAGCGCTGGGTTCACACTCCTCTTAAATAATCTCCACTTTTGTTCCTACTTCAACATTTTAGGCAAATTATTTCTAGGGTCTACTGCCTCCTTAATTGGACTTTACAAAACCAAATTCAAATTCAAATTCCCGTCCCTACTTATGGAGGTCTGTTATGAGTTATGGGCTTACGAGAGCCGCTTGACACGGGCCGAACGCTTAGCTGAGACGTCTCACGGAAATTACTAGCTAACATTGAATAGGTAATGATTTCCGTAATCCATGCACCTTCTCGTTCACCGTTTGTACCTACTGCCACAGAAAAGAGTGTGTGGTACTGCGTAGATAACCGTAGATAACTGCGTAGATAATGAAATGAAATGAAATAGTTTGTTTTCATAACATTATGTCGCATCGGGGATTGTCTTGCTTTAAAGCATAGGCTTTAAAGCAAGACAATCTGTGTACCGATGTCTAACTTATTTAAATGAAAATAAGATGTAATTAATTTCAAGATTGTTAATAAAGACTATTTGATTTGATGTTGCATTAGTCATAAATATGAAACCACCATACTTCAAGTTGATGTAGCAGTGGTTATCTCCACGGTACAAATGTCACCGGCACGGTGGACATTCAAAAATGTGTCTTTCTGAAGAAAAGAAAGACGGAAAAATAAATGATTTATTTAGTTCAATACGAAAAAAAGACAAAATCTTAAAATTAAAAACATAACGGACGTTGAAACGACCATCTCTCAGCAGTGGCCCTGAACTTAAAGCTAAAAAAATGCAGCCATTTTGGTGAGCTCTAGTCACCTGGTGAGATTCAAAAATTGCACCCCAGCTGTCGCGCGATTCGGTCATAGCGAACACAGCCTGCATTACGTGTATTCGATAGAATCGAATAGAAAATAGATATACATAAGGTATAGTCGACCAAGAAATTGCTTGACCACTTTTCGACCGTATTACAAAGGCGTAAGGTTCAAAGGTGGTCAAGCAATTACTAGGTCGACTATACAATAATAAATGTTTATACACAAAGTGCAGAAACGGAGTCCACTCACCATTTGTCGAGTTATAGGGGACGGTAGGATACTAATTTTGCGATAAATGGGTTTCAGGGTGGTGTGTGACAAAAACTGCATGTTACGTAGTGTGACGTGTGATGAACATTCAAAGCCCCTGTATACAGGGGAGGAGGGTCAAAAGGTCTTGACTCCTCCTACAGCAGATCCTTTGCAGATAAAATGCTACGTATAGCATTGCAAGTACCTAACTAAGCGATCGTTACTCAAATCTGATTGATCTGTTTTCACCCGGACATTCTCCGAACTGTTTACCCCTGTATCACTACAAGTACGTACCTTTTGGGTATATTCAATCAAAATATAATTGTTGATCAAACAAACAAACACACCCACGCAATTTATGAGTAGACTCCAGGATTTCTGCGAAACTCATTTAAATACGGGAGTACTACAGACCGCCGGCGGCCTTGTTCAATTTGTAACCCACAACGAATCATATTAATAGTATACTCAGAAAACAAGAAAAAATGGCCGCGTAAACTGTTTACCGTTTGCCAGACCGACACGGTCCCGGCGCTCTAAAACCGTAACGTAAACATTGGTGTCTTTAATTCATTCTCTATCAGGTTTACGGAGTCGTAAATCTTTATGCGAGCCCATTACCGTCAAATTGACCGTAAAATAAACACTTTTAATAATTATTTTGTCTTAGTTTGGGAGTGTATTAGACTTATGAGATGGATATAGCGTCGTACTAGCATCTACTTATCGAATTAACACAGTCAAAATAGTTTTATTCAGATCAGAGGTGCAATGATTAAATCTCAGTGGATGACTAAAGTTCACCAAAATGGCCGAATTCTCTATGAAAACGGCCATTTTTGAGATTCAGAAATCGCACTCCAGACTTACGGAACGCACTCATGTATGTCAGAGTGCGTTCGTATTGTGCACGTATTGTTATAAGCTCCCGCCTGTTTCCCTTTGGGGTAGGCAGAGACCACAGACCGCCATTTGCTACGGTCCTGGTATACTACCCTAGCTTCCTCCTCACACATTCCTCTCTTCAAATATGCTCGGCGGTTACGGGTACTAATTTTGCCTGGATGTCACCAATTTGGATGATGATGAGAAGATACCGGCAAGAAACTCAATAAAACTAAAATAAATAATAATTATTAAATAAATTGGTGGGTGGGCAAGGTCCGTCCGGATCGCTACCACCGTCTTGCTCGCTAATCCTTCCGCTAAGCAGCAGTGCTTGCGCTGTTGTGTTCCGACGTGGAGAGCAAGACAGCCCGTGTAATCTGAGACTGGCACAAGAGGCATCTCCATCTTAGCCCTCTGGGTTGGCAACGCATCTGCAATTTTTTCGATGTTGCGGGTGTCTATGGTGGTGTATACTTACCATCAGGTGACCCACTTGCTTGTTTTCTTTCCCATTTCATAAAAAAAGATAACCAGCCGATACCAGGAGCGGCGTACTTACTTCGCAAAGCTGCAAGTCGTTCGGCGCATGTGTGATTGAATACGAGTTACACGATAACAGGGAGGCCTACTAGAGATACTTCTGCACTTATACAGTCAAGGAATTAAATTTCCAACCCACCTAAGGTTCAATAGCATATAGAAAACTGTCACCATAAGAGCTATAGAGCAAGACGTTAGTTTGACATATGGACCTTAATGCATTGCGAATGTCAGACGACATTTCAACGAAATGGGTAGGGAATTAAATTCCTTGACTGTACTACCTACAATTCAGGTTTTATTTATTCTGTGCCAATACTTTGATGTCACGCCATAAACATTTATGATTTATTTATTTCTTACCCAGCCTATTTGCGTTTGGGTTCAGACGAAATATTCGATTCAGGCGTAAAATGTTATTTTCAACGTCACTTCACACGTCGTCTGGGATTTGATGTAAATTTTTTGTATCTTGTTCTAGCGGTTGTTTATTCTTTATTGAAGTAAATTGCTATTTTATTCGGTGGCTTAGGGCTAAAAGGTTTACGGAGCAGACGTTACTTTTATTTGAAGTCAAACCATCAAGAATAATTTGGTATATTATCTCGTCGACTTGAACATGGAAATCTATACTATACATATTTATAACGTCAAATGGGACTTTAAGTTTAATGTATTAATTAATGATCGACATAATAATGTAACAATTGATTGTACGTGTTTGCTTAGGATGTTGATTTTAAAAATTCAAATCCTAGTTATTTAATTTTTTTATCTCCGTTGTTACAGGTGTCGAAGAAGTTTTTATCCAGCCAGATCTCAACATGTTTTTCTGTAGTAAAATGAGTGTAAAAACTCTAGTCATAATTTTAATGTTCGTTGTAAATAGTGTAATAAGTAAAACTATAGAAGAAACAAATGATAAAACAACAAAGAAAGAACAAAAAACAATTGAAGATGTAAATGAAACACAAGAAAATGTTTACAACGAAACAGCCGTTGAAGATACGAACTTAACGTGCGTAGGTGCAGTAGAATATTGCAATATGAGCAGAGAGGAGTACACAAAGATGCTTAACGAATATATATATCCACAACCCTATGAGTGGGTGCTAATAGCTACGCATTCAGTAGTGTTTGTTGTTGGGTTAGTAGGAAATGCTTTAGTGTGTATAGCTGTCTACAAGAACCACACAATGAGGACGGTGACGAACTATTTCATAGTGAACTTGGCAGTGGCGGACTTTCTGGTGATATTGCTGTGTCTGCCGCCGACAGTGGTGTGGGATGTGACAGAAACCTGGTTCCTGGGAAACGCTATGTGCAAGATACTATTGTACTTTCAGGTGAGACTTGTAATACTTAATACTGTAATACTACTTTTTGGTGACATCGATAGTACTTAAATTTTTAGGGATATATAGCTAATCAAAGTGTAATTTAGAACTTTTAACATCACGCATTGAAATCTGGACAGCAAAATGGTTTATAAAATTGAGCCTGGAATCACTTAGAGAAATAAATGGTTCGTTAAACAACGATCTTTACTTTTATGAGTTTAACAAGATCGTGAAGATCTTGTACAGTAACTATCATACAGTAACCGAGATCTTGGCTGCAGAAACTAAAATCTTAGCTGCAGTAACTAACCCCCTAATTCATAAAAAGTTAACAATCTATTTAAGCTTACAAATGTTTGGTCCCTTTCATTTGACGGTAAACGTCACAATGACAGATAAAGACATAAAACTTGTTAACTAACAAACGCTTACGAAGCGTTTATGAATAAAGGGCTAAAACTTTAGCTGCAGTTACTAAGATCCTAGCTGCATTCACTGAAATATTAGTAGCTATAACGTAATGTGTCAGCGATGCAGTTTTCTAAGCAAAAGAAAAACCCGTCAACAGCAGCTCCGTCAAAGCGGATTTTTGCCTAAGTATTATGGTATCCCTGCCGCAACACTGAAATCCAAATAAACAATCTTTTTTCAAACATCAATATTGGTCTCAGGATATTTCAAGTCGATCCGCCGGATGTGATTGACGAGACTGATAAACTAAGGCTGGAAATATTGACATGTTTACAAGTCGATTGATGGGTATTTGATGGTCATTCATCCCGACACATTTGATTGAAAGCATCTCTGTTTAATAGCGGCGTAAATCCAGTACCTTACTTCATTGTGAGACCAATAGCATTAAATGCATTATCATCAGTGTCATCATCATCATTGTGTGCCTAGCTAAATTTAGTATTGAACCTATGCTTCTCCTATTCTCGCCATCGTGTTCTACTGGTAGTCTATACTCCGCTGTCTGCCGGTGATTTTTTGGATATCATCAGACCGATAGGTACGCTCTAGAAGTCATAATTGCAGTTCTGAGGTTATACTTTAATATGGGTTGGTTTATGTATGTATACTATATTTATACTTTTTGATATTTAACGCGCCTATTTATTTAAAGTAAGTAATTAAAAAGTATGTATATTACGAAAGCTAGGCGTCACCAGGGCGTTTAATATTACCTATAAGGCTAGCATGCGTGACATTTTCTCGCTTGTACCACAGTGTGGCTCTTGGTCGACTAACTAGAAAGAGACGCACTGAGCGGCAATGCAAGTCGCGGTGTATTATGCTAGCTATCCTGAGTGTTTAAAGTTACCCAGCGTGACTGTACATCCAATGCTGTAGCCCCAACATGACCGGGCTTAGTTTAATTTATCCCTCCCTGCGTCTCTGTCAAACTAGTGTCATAAGAAAGGGACGTCATGGAGATAAACTTGTTATTTATTCATATTCTAAATCTATATATCTATCTATATAAATAAAAATGAATTGTTGTTCGTTAGTCTGATTAAAACTCGAGAACGGCTGGGCCGATTGAGCTGATTTTGGTTTTAAAATGTTTGTCGTAGTCCAGGGTAGGTCTAAACGGTGAGCAAATATGCCTCCAATAATTAGGCGGTACGAAGTTCGCCGGGTCAGCTAGTTAAGAAAAAAAAAACAACAGTAAAATCTTATTCTAAACTTAAATGTAAAAAATGTGTCCCAAATCGCCGCCAATAGGGAGGGTGCCCAGAAGGCTGGCAGCATTGCCACGTTGGATGGCAATGCTGATTCTTTGGGCGAAGTATTGCCCAGCCTTCTGGTCAGGGGAGGCGTCTATAAGGCGCGCCGATTAGTCTTTGCATAAACGGCGCGCACTTGGCCCCCAGGGCCCAGAGTTTCGACCCCAAACGCCTCAAATATATAGCTGTCACCAGGGCAGGTATACTTGCGACGTTTGAGGTCTTCCGCTGACGCTGCGGCAGAGCCAGCATTATTTTTGGTGCTTGGAAAATGGGTCGGTGCCAGGGTATCCAGATAAAGTAAACTTTGCCGATCACGTTAGAACCACTGAGTGTTTTCCAGCTGATGATGATGACTTGCTGAGTGTACGTAACCTTTTCTCTTCTCCAGTCGGTGTCAGTGATGGTCGCGGTGATGACGCTGACATTCATCTCCATGGACCGCTGGTACGCCATCTGCAGACCCCTCAAGTTCAAATCCACCACCGGCCGCGCCAAGACCGCCATTTTTATCATCTGGACCATCTCGCTTATATTCAGTAAGTTCTTTTCCCTTCGTTTTCCTTATTAATTAATTGTGATACACTAACAAACTGAACAAGTGTGTGTGCGAAACAAGTGTGACATACATTTTTCATGCAAATAACCCACCCTCCTACGCTTCCACACAAAACGACATCACACAGACTCGACTACAAACTGCTACCAATAAACACTAACCCCCTTAGTCATAAACGCTTCGTAAATGTTTGTTAGTTAACGTGTTTTATGTCTTTATCTGTCATTGTGACGTTTGCCCTCAAATGAAAGGGACAAAACATTTGTTAGCTTAAATAGATTGTTAACTATGAATAAGGGGATAAAACTACACGATCGACGTGCTCTTCGCCACAGGCGAGGCACCATCAGGATGAAATAGTACGACTGCTCGCTACTTGAACTTGTGTTTCGTAGGGTGAGTGAGAGATCCAGTAGCCCACGGTGGGGACCTAAAGGCTGGCAACGGATCAGCGATTCGTGGGGATGCTTGGTTCCAATGAGTAGCCGTGATCACATCCTATCAGGTGACCCACATGAAGATAGAAATAGAAGTACTGTAACACGTAATCGATTATCTTTCTCTTTACAAAGTATACTAGCGTCCCGCCCCGGGTTCTTATGGAAACTATTAGGATGTAATGTATGTGTATGAACCTTCCGCCAAAACCGCATAACCATCCGTTGCGTGGTTTAGAAGGAGGAGGCGACCGAACGCTATAAGAATTTATGACAGACAGGAAACGATAGCAGCTTTTTACGTAAAGAAGATAGAGATATAGAAAACAAACTCACTATCCATTTCTTTCTGTCCTTATATCTTCGGTTGCTTGCTCCTTCTAAACCACGCAATGGATTTTGATACGGTTTTCACTGTCATTTAGGGATTTTTTATAGAAGGTTTTTATTTACAATAAATCCTAATTGTACCTGTGTGTTTTTCAATATAGGCTCTGGAAAAACACTTTCCTGTATATTCTTCAGCAATCGTCAAATATTTTAAGTTTCTCACCTATACTTAAATTAAAATTTCCAAGACTAACAAGAAAAGTTTTAACAAGTTTATCGGAAGCGCCTTTACCGTTCATTGCTGGCCTAATTTCAACTTAATTAGTTGTCTTTCAAACATTCTGCTGACACTTTGTGGATTCATTTCGTGATCCGAGGTTAAAAATTCCAGTTCATTTTGTTTTTCTTTCATTTTTATGGTGGTACTTATAGACCGAGCTCTAGTGAGTTCGGTTTAAAACTACGCCCTTAACATCGTAACATTTAAGAAGGTACCAGTACTTGTTATGCGTAGGAGATTGTTTTTTACCAGTTGTCATCATTTTCTCCTTTTTACTCGTATGGATTCTTATCTACGCGTCAACTTTTGACTACTGTCAAGGATTGGGACCGTTACCTTATAATAAATTTAAAAGGAAGTTATCACGACTAAGAAGTACTCATTTTTTTCTTGTCGAGAAGACGACTAAATATTTTCTTTCTTTCTTTTCTTAAAATGTTTATACCTTTTATTGTATAGTCGATCAAGAAATTGCTTGACGACTTTTCGACCGTATTACAAAGGGATAAGATTTAAAAGTGGTAAAGCAATTAATTGGTCGACTATACCACAAATATACAGCATGTAAAACGCAATAGTAAACCTATTATTACTTAAGGCAACAATTTATTAAAACACACCTACGAAGTAAGTAAGTACTATAAGATACTTACATGAAAGTAAAGAGGGTTTAGTAAGTTAGAATAAGTAAATGAAAACTTTGTCAAAATAGTAATTAAGACTCCCTGCTAATTAGTTAAGGAATCGGTAATGAGCTTCGCAGCAGTTTGTTATTGTTTGTTACTTTAAACTTAATTTAATTACCTACCTTCAACATGGGGAAGCATGCATGCCTACATCTGTATGCATGAATCTATGTATAAATGTAAATAGGCCTACTTGCAAAAAATAATATCTTATCTATAATATCTTTTTCATTTTCATTTCCTTTCTTTTTATAGCTTCCTTGCGTGATCGAATCACGCAAATTGCCAGACTTAAGTGTTAGGCATCCGTGACTGCACAGACGGATAGGGCTTTAGAGCATTCGAAAGCATTTTATTTTTAAGCGAAGACGGAATCTATTTTGCCTTGAACTATAGTAGTTGTGCTTCGTTTAGAACAATCACTTTACAAATCACATTAAAGTTTAGGGAGCGTAGTAGGTAAGTAAAGTCGGAGACAAAGTTAGTATAGAGTTCGCGAGAAACTGCCACTGGCTACTGTACTGGAAGATGCAACGAGGGCAAACCCGCCGCCTTAGGCATAAAGGGAGGAGCTCCTAGAGGTCATGACCCTTCAAGAAGCAAGATTTGCCACCATCCACTAATCTATTGGTAGTATGACACCCCCAGAATATGCTGTAGACGCCTCTTCCCGACACAAGGTGGACGGACGACCTAGCGACTTATGGGGGAGGCTTATGTCCAGTAGTGGATGTCCTTCGACTGATTATGATGATGATGATGATGATAGCTAGCAGCTAGCAGGTATCAGATCAGGCAACGGTTATACAAATAAGTAAAGAATGACTTGACACCAGAAGTTTGTCAAGGCACATTCAAGGCTACTTACTAAGGCTACTTTTAGATCCCAGTAAAAGTATTTTCTGTTTTCTATCCAAGGAATTCAATACACAAGCGAATAAACCGGATTCTTCGTGAAATCAGCACTGGATTTTATAAAGTTTGATTCTGATGCTTTATAAAGTTTGCATAGTATCTTGAAAGCCGTACGCCGAGCAAACTCTGAAAACTTATTTTTAAACTATGTCTTTGAAAAGCGCTTGCGAGTTTGTGAAAGTTTTCTCCTAAAATAGGAAGACAACCGAGCTAGTAGGTCACCTAATGGTAAATGACCATCATTGCCCATAGACACCAACACTACCAAGGAGACTGCAGATGCGCTTCCAACTCAGAGGCCTAAGAAAGAATACATCTTGTGCCAGTAATTTCACCGGCTGTCGAGCTCTCCACGTTAGAACAGACCAGTGGCCCTAACATGACTGGCCAAGTTTAGTTTATCTCTATCTGCGTCCCTTTCTTAAGACACTAGTTAGATAGAGACACAGGGAGGGGTTAAACTAAACCTGGGCTGTCATGTTAGGGCCGCAGTGCAAGCGCTGCTGCTTAGCGGCTGGATTAGCGAGCAAAATGGTGGTTGCGATCCGGACGGACCTTGCAAAAGCTCCTAGCAGCCGCGAGAACTCTGGTTTAAAAACTCCCGTATACTAACACTACGGAAATTAAGGTTAAATCAACATTAAAGCTTGAAAAAAAGTCATAACATCCACATCACTGATTATTTATACTGACAGGTTCTAGTGACGTGCCGAAAATACGCACATTTTATCGCATTAGTGTATTATCTCCCATCACATTTACTATAAAGGACTTGCATTATGTAACGGTGATAAGAGGCTTAAAATATCGTAACACGGCCGCGGACATCACCAGTAATATTAAGCCACTACAAACATTATCACTGACGTTACCAATTCCTAACATCCTTCCTTGCGGGTGCTAGGACCTTGTGCAAGGTCCGTCGGGATAGCTACCACCATCTTGCTTGTTAATCCTGCCGCTAAGCAGCAATGCTTGCACTGTTGTTCCGGTGTAGAGAGCAAGACAGCCGATGTTATAACTGGCACATGAGGAATTCCATCTTAGCCCTCTGATTTGGCAAAACATCTGCAATCTCCTCGGTATTGCGGGTGTATGGGCAGTGGCGATCACTTACCATCAAGGGACCCACTTACTTGTTTGCCTTCCTTTGTTGTATAATAAATATAAATAAATGCGAAAGTGTTTGAATATTTAGATGTTTGTTCCTCAGTCACGCATTCAAATTCTAATTCATTTATTGCAGGATCCAATCCCAAAATGTGTTAGTAACAATATTTACTTACAAAACTATGTTAGTGCGCAATATAAATTTAAATTTAAAATTTAAATTTAAATTTTGATTATCTTAACTATTAATGTCAAGTATAAAAAATAATAAAAAAGAAATGGAAACGTCAAATACATAAGGATCATAATTAACATAAATCAATTAAAAAAAATTAGACGCATTAACGGCTGGGCGGATTTAAATGAAATTTGATAGACAAATAGGTCACATCCTGGACTTAAATATAGTACACTTTATATTCCGTAAAATGCATAAATAATCCCGAGCGGGTGAAACCGTGGGTAACAGCTAATAAGATTGAATTTCGACGAGTGGAACTCTCCAACTTTACGTCCGTACATACTCATAGTTATAAATAGTCTGTGGCTCTATGTGGCAGTTCGCACTAATGACATTAACAAACTGTCACTCGAAGTGACATTTTAGCTCACATTATTAATTTAGTGAAGTGTCGCTAGGGAAGTGATAACATGACTGACGTGACGGGTCGAGGTTTAAATCCGTTAATGAAATCATCATCTCTCGTCTAACACAAAAACTATTTATAGAAGTTAAACGATTGTTTTGGCAACACGAAGAAAAATCTTGGGTGTTTGGCGGGACTTGAATCATGATCGTAAATTCATGAAGAAAAAAACTGCCTCTTTTTAAACATTTTAAAAATAGTTTGTATTCGTTTTTTGTCAGTCTGCCCGTGAACATGAGACCTGTAAAGGGCTCGAAACGTCGGGAATTAGATTCGTTATATTACACACGATATCGTATATTACTTCAATGCCTACAAGTCGCGAAAACAAAAGAAAATCTAGTTTTTTTAAATGCTCACCCCTGACTCTTCGTACAGTCAGCCTCAAAAGTAGCTAAACACTTAAGAGCCTTGTCGTAGTAACGTATGAAATGAGAGTTGCTCGAATTTGTCACATTACTGAGAGCGACAAGGTACTAAAATGTTTATCGAAATCTGAGGTTGACTGTACTAAACGCAGTTTCAACTACTTTGCGCCACTATTCTGCAAGAGTGTGGTACTACCCCGGACTCATTTATGTATACTGAAATTAACAACAGCCTAGAGTGTTGTTCTATCACTATTAACACGTTCATGTGCGCTACGTGATAAGACGTAAAAAAATGGTATATACGGCGCAACAGAACGTAAATAGCCGTCAAAATAAAAAAATTAAAATCTCATACAACGTGACTGAACGCCGAGCGCCCGTGCTAAATTCTATCAGCTACGTCATCGTGCTACATTATGTCAAAAATTGGAACCACTAGTGCCACGCTATTTCCAACTTTACCCTCACTAAAGATGACTAGAGTGCACATACTAGCAGCGACGTCATAGGACGTTGTACGTCCTATGACGTCGCTGCTAGTTCCGCCAGTTGACGTTAAGAAACGTTCCTGTCAGATTTCGCGTTATTTTTACCTACGTTGTATAACAAAGTCTATAGACGTTGTTGTTTTTTGTATGGGGAAATACTGTGCGTAACAACGATATTCTATAAAATCGACTGCGCACGTGAACGTGTTTAAGGTTTATGTTGTCCTACTGAATTGTGGTCAGACGATAGACGACATCCTAGTATAATTGTATTGCGGTTGAATTCCAATTATTCCAGTTCATGTATAGTCTACCAAAAAATTGCTTGAACACTTTTCGACCATATTACAAAGACATAAGGTTCAGAAGTGATTAAATAATTACTTGATCCACTATACCTATGTGTGTGTACATGCAAACAATTACGTTAATAGTGATAGTTAGATCGTATTCAAGTTTCGGTTTGGTACTGGTTCCAACAAGAGCTTAAGTACGATCTATAAGTACCGCCCTAAGTAACCACGCTTTAAGGTTGGTAGGTATAGACCGAGCTCAAACTTTAATTTCATACTATGTTAGTATGGAAGTGGAATTTCAGTTTGCTTTAATTACTACCACCCACTTTTCAACGTAGGGGTTTATTAACTGTTAATTACACATCAAATTAATTAAATAAAATCCAACTTTTAAAACGTGTATTTTTAGAAAGACATATTTATTTTCATGTTTTAATTTTACAGAGCAAAGCAAAGCGAGCCTTATTTTGTTTTAAGTATGTAATTTATTTAAAGCATCAACTAAGCGGCTTACTTTTTCCTTTTAAATACCAATTAAGTTCAGTATAATGAGTACGAAACAACACAATAGGGGAGACCGGGGATGGTTGACTATAGGGACAGGTTGACTAACTGTCAAAAACTCATCCTACGCGAAAGCTTTGCGTCAGCCAACTAGGTGTGAGAATCCGACATCTCCCGCTCAGCCACCGGGACCGCGGCGTCGCGTACGCCTTTCGATAGTTGATTGAGAGCTTTTTGCAATTTTATTCCAAAGCTTAATAGTTTGTTTATTACTTGAATTACTTTTCATAATAATATAGCCTTAAGAAACAAAAATATAAAGCTTAAGCTGAAATTTGGTCAACCATCCCCGGTCTCCCCTATAAATTATTTATAAAAGGCTCAGTGAAAGCCTACTTTAGTTAAAATAAATTTCGTCTTTTGATATTTGCTTTGGAAGGACAGGAAGGTTTACAAAATTGCCTTTAGATTTTTTTTATAACATAGTAAAGTAAACGAGCAAGTGGGTCATCTCATGGAAAGTGACTATCGCATATAAACACCAAAGAGATTGCATTGCCAGCCCAGAGAGCTAAGCGGCCCATGTTGTGCCAGTAATTGCACCGGCTGTCTTGCTCTCCACTCCGGAACACAGCAGTGCAAGCACTGCTGCTTAGCGGCTGGATTAGATTAGAGCAAGATGGTGGTAGCAATTCGGGCGGATCTTGCACAAGGTCCTACCACCCAAAAAATCCCCGGTGTTGTTATTTTAAAATAATTTATTCCTTTTACTATTTCAAGGAATTTTGAAAAGTGGTGGTCGTGGACGTTGCACCTGTAAACACAAATAAATAAATATACTTTTATTTTTATTTTTATGAAATATGAAGGCAAACAAGCAAGTGGGTCACCTGATGGTAAGTGATCACCACCGCCTATAGACACCCGCAACACCAAGAAGATTGCAAATGCGTTGCCAACCCAGAGGGCTAAGATGGAAAACCTCTTTTGCCAGTAATTTCACCGGCTGTCTTGCTCTCCACGCCGGAGCACAACAGTCCAAGCACTGCTGCTTTGCGGCAGGATTAGCGAACAAGATGGTGGTAGCGATCCGGACGGACCTTGCACAAGGTCTACCGCCCGCAAATTGATTTATTAATTGATTGAAGTTGATAAGATGTTATGTAAGAGTGTAGGTACGCAGACGAAGTCGCCGACAAAAGCTAGTAAAGAGTAGAGATAATGGAGATATCAGATAAACGCGATGGAATATTGTTCAATGAATCCGCTAAGCTCCGGGCTTTTGTTACGCAACCGTTACGCAACCTCGTGTAAACAATCCCTAGGCGAGCATTGAATAATATTTACTAAATTAGGTAAAACGATCTAGTGAGTTAGTAAATTTAATTAAATCCTCAAAGTACTTTCAAGTGCTTTAATTTAATTTATGGGATGACTTAATATATTTTAATATCGTGTATCATAGGCCACCTGAGATATAAAATTTATCGGTCCAAGTAATTTAGAATTGTTATATGATTTTTAGAGTTCCATAGTCAACTAGAGACCCTTATAATTTCTCCAATTCTATCGTTTGTATGTCATAATTTTTAATCTTAAAAACCATCGAAATTGGCCTAAGAAAAACTGTAATAGAATTTAAAAACTTCATTAGTAAAAGAAAAACTGTGTTTTTAGTCTTTTTCCCAAGATCACTATTTCATTAATTTTCATACAAAACGGCCCGAGAATATGACGTCACACTTTAATATTTCTGCTAGTTAATATACGCAGCGTGAAACTAAAATCGAGTTTTTTATAATATAAAGAGCGTTTATGCTTTGAGCGTTTGGTTTACTCTCGTAACAACTTGTTTTATTTTTTATCATGGTTCTAATGAGTATTATTTGAAACAAAAAAGCTTTATTTTAAATAAATTTTGTACTTTAGAATCACTACTGTACTGTACTGTACTTTATAATATCTAAAAATAGTTTATGTTTCGCATTTATTCATAAAAAAGAAAAAAGGATATGCAAGATAATCATCATCAACATCTCAGCCACAAGAAGTCCACTGTTGAACATAGGCCTCCTCCATGATTTTCTAAAACGACGGGTTGAAAGCGGCATGCAACCAGCGCCAAGATTATTATCATATAAACACTAAAATAAACTAACTGTTTAAAACCTAAATACCTGAATCTACAAATATCCCCTAAGTCGCTGTCATTTTAAAATGACTATTTGCAACAATTTTACACTTTCACATCCATTTGCTTTAAAGTGCCCAATTACCGAGGTGACATTTTGTATACAAGAAGGCTAATATCTCGCAAACAAGGAGCCTTAAAATTAATCTGAATAATAAATTTCGTTTTCGCTAATTAGTGTCGCCGTTAATTTGATCACAAAATTACGCTAGATATAAGACTACAGACGTTTAGTCATCTACAGTCAAGGAAATTGAAACACGTACCACCGTAGAACCTAGTCGAAGAGACATACGCATGACATTTGTATGACATAGCCTGGCGTTTAACGCGTCGTGTCATTGCGATGGGGTTCTAAGGTGGTACGTGAATATATTTCCCCTACTGTACAGTCAAGGAATTTAATTTCCGACCCGCCTAAGGTTAAATATCATATAGCAAACTGTCACCATAAGAGCTAACTATATAGAGCAAGACGTTAGTTGGACATATCGACCTTAATGCATTGCGAATGTCTGACGACATTTCAACGAAATGGGTAGGGAATTAAATTCTTTGATACATGCAAAAACCAACTTCTTATACATGTGAGATCGTATGAAAGAAAAACTTGTTAAGAAATATTAAATTAACAAAATACACAAGCAGTTACAATAGAAACGTCCAACGCACTCCCAGTCTCTCATTCATACCAGTTCGTTCGTAATAATCTCTTCCAGTCATTCGCCCGCTTACATTTGTCGTTCATTCGGTATTGCAAATATTCTCACATACATACATCTATAAAATCACTCCTTTTTCCCGAAGGGGTAGGCAGGGATCACTGATTTCCACTTGCCACGATCCTGACATGCAACATGTGCTTCACTTACTCTTATGGGGTTGATTAATAATCATGTGTTGTTTTTTAGCATTTATCAATGTTGAGCACACGAAAGTCAAAAATCAACCCGCCGGACTTTCTCCAAAAGTCTCCGATTTGATCCGAATATATTCGCAAGTTCCGAGGTCTTTCCATTCTCACGTCTCCGTCCATAATTTCTTATTATAGGTACCTATTATACTCTTATAATTACCAAGTATTAATACCGTATTAATACCAAATCTCTCAGAACGTATTATATCAAATCATTTCGCCTTAGAAACTCTGGCTTGTTTTAATATCATTTAAAACGATGTCTATTTGTAATTTAATTATTAAAAGAAACAAAAAACTGCCACAAAATTAATAACTGCAAAGAGAAAAAGAAGTTCTATAATCCAAAGAATGTTTGAGTAATTAAACTAGATACAAATACCTTGTAAGCCGTTTAAAAATAACTTCAATACTACAGGGTTCCGCCGGCGGAGATGAATAAATATTTGAAAACATATTTGGCCACCACCAAACATAGTATTTTGATCATTAGTTTGTGTCTGCTTTACAATACCTTTTCCTCTCATACTATTTGTAGCAGCAATCGTATAAAAATAAAATACAGTTCTCTTTACAAAAAATTCGGAGCGTTCGATTTTTCATTAGAGCGTTTTATTTCCAGCTGGAGCGTTTTATTTTTCACTGGAGCGTTATATTATTAATTAGAGCGTTTTATTTTGTCAACAGATTGCCCAGATCTGATCGTCATGACCACAATGACGACGGTGCCGCTTCGCTTTAACATCCAATACTTGGTGCAGTGCGCGGCCACCTGGTCGGAACACAACGACCTGGTGTGGTACATCGTCAAGGCCGTTTGCATCTACATGTTAGTATGAATATGTCTTTAAGAGCGTCCGCTGCGCCACGCGGGTGCACGGACCGGGTGTACGCCTATCGAACAAATAGTATTAGCCCGCACCCGCGCGAATTAGCGGACGCTTTCATACTATAGGCGTGCACCCGCTCCGTGTATCCGCTCCGTGTACCGGCTCCGTGCGCCCGCGTGACTTAGCGGAGGCCCTAAATAGTATAACTGTGTCATTTGGTATGTCTTTTCCGATTGAATTCTTTTCTCATCTTTAAAATTCTTCTCGTTAATAATTCTTCACTTCTGTAACTGCTACTTCCTTCAATTGTTTTTCTTTTTTAACTGTACCCTTCATCTCTTAGCTGTTTCTGGAAAGCACTACATATTTAAACAGACATTTTAGATATATTTTATCCTTATTTATTAAATAGCGTTAGTGGCTTAGTGGCTAGGTGGGTTGAGTTGTGGTCGTGAGATACCGAGTTCGATCCTCTGCGGTCGGCTATTGTAGGTACAGTCAGCAACGAAAGTCCATGAACACATCCTAATTTCCAAAACACCTGCACACTATAAAGTTCCATATGTTACTGAACAGGCTAATGTACAAATGTCTGTGGACATTTGAGAATAACAAAAGTCAATAAACATCGATTTTTCAATAGTCGCTGAAGATATCTGACTACATAATTAGTTGATATGTACAATATCAATAGTCGCTGAACATGTCTGACTGCAGAATTAGCTGATCTCTAAATTATCAATAGTTGCTAAACATGTCCGATTGATTAAATAGTTTAAGGTTACATTCGAAATGAAAGAGATGAAACGCTCACTGACAAGTGAGTACTCTTCTCAGTGATTGTCAAAATTCAAAATTCGAAGAGATGAGCATATCTCAGTGAAAAAAAAATAGGACAGGCTAAATTGAATCTTATCGCGTATCGTCAATGTCACACACAGTAAGTAACATATTCATTAACCCAAGATAAAATTAATTTAAATCTTATGTTATTTAAAATAAAGCTCAGTTTACCTTAATACCTTTAAAATCAATAATGTAATGACCGTAAAGATAAAGCACATTGAAAAATTTGCAGGTTATGGTAGTAGTAATGTGGCGAAAAAAAATTAAATATTATAATCAAAAATATGTAAATCTAAACTTCCAATATCGAGTCGCGCGCTCAAAGCCTAGAAGAGATATATCTCGCATATTGACGTCAAGTAGCGGCATTTTAGTCGCAAAAAGTACAGCCGTGCTACCTATTTCGAGAGTATGTCGCACATGTCTGTCAATCGACAGCAGTATGTCGGAATGAGGTAAAAGAGCGAGTCGACAAAGCGACAAAGCACTATCTCGCGCCTCCATGTCGCTTCTTGCGCAAGTCGCGCCTTGTCGTGCTAGCTGTGCAAGTGGAATGAGATAACTTGATTAAGTTTCTCATAAATGACACCGAGGGTAGTTTTCCCAAACAAATATCAATAATGTTATGACCGTAAAGACGAAGCACATTGAAAAATTCTCAGGGTAAGGGCAGCGATAATGTGGCGAAACTGGCAAACGCAAGGCACGGAATGCTTAGGTATCAGGTTCGAGTCGTGCCATTGCCCTATTTTTTCTTTGTGTGTGTTTAATTATACATATACTATCAGCGACTATTCCAAATATTTAAACAATGGTAGTGTTCAGCGACTTTTGTAACTAAGCTGTTCAGCAATTTTTGGAATTATGCTGTCCTGTAATTTTTGAAATTACGCTATTCAGCGACTTTTGTAATTAGGCTGTTCAGCAATTTTTGGAATTATGCTGTCCTGTAATTTTTGGAATAAAGCTGTTCAGCGACTTTTGGTATTTCATGGTGTAAATGTAATTTTGTTCTTAACGCAGTTCAACGACTTATGGACAAATGACCTGTTTAGTGACTTTTGTAACGTTTTTGTGTTCGGCGACATTCGTTGCTGACTGTACAATCAACCATTCTTCAAACGTTTTATTAAGGGATAAGATTCAAAGTGGTTTAGCAATTACTTGTTCAACTATACATAAACCATTTTCCACCATATTTTATACGAAATTTGTCTGAAAGAGAACGTTGTTTAGCAATAACACCGCCTATTGAATACCTCGTAAAATCATGTCTGTATTTTTTTTTATATGTGCGAATCAATAGACTGTATTTATTGCCCTGAAAAAACAGTTTTGTTACACGTAACCAAAGTTTTGTTTACCAATTACACATAAAAACTGGCTACCGAACTATTTGTTACACCTTACCTAACTCTTGATTTGTAAATAAATCATCAAATGTTTATCAGTAGCAAATCGTTTTGCTAATTTAAACGAACTTTGATTACCATTAACCAAAATCATGAGTAACCAAACGACGAGTAGTTCGATAGTCTCTTTTTCCGGTGTGTTGTTGTATTTGTTGTTACATAATTGATTGACGACCGGATAGCCTAGTGGTTAGTGACCCTGACCATGAAGCTTGAGGTACCGGGTTCGATTCCCGGGAGGGGCAAATGTTTGTATGATGAATACGAATGTTTGTGCCAGAGTCGTGGATGTTATATGTATTTAAGTATGTATTTATATAAGTATGTATATCCGTTGTCCAGTACCTATAACACAAGCAGCTTTAGTTGCTTACTTTGGGACTAGGTCAATTGGTGTTAACTGTCCCAAGATATTTATTTATTTATTTATTTATAATGCTCATCTCTAATTCAATATAAATGCTTATTTCCTCCTACTGACCACTGAAATGTGGTGTCGGGTTATCTTTGTATTATTAATTTACAGCAAATGAATCCATTGTTTTGCTTGTAAGCCCGGGTATTGACCGCGAGCATTCATCCGTATATTGTAATGAATTGTTACAATACATGTTAAAGAGTTTTTGTATGAACGCTTGGGCTATTCAATGTTTCATGTTAAATACTTGTCCTATGATATGAACAAATACGACCGACGACCTATATGGCACAGTGGCACATGTGTCTGCTTACTGTGCAAGAGGTCCCGGGTTCAAATCCTGGTATGGGCAAATATTTGTGTGACGAACACGAATGTTTGTACCTGAGTCATGGATGTTATTTGTATTTAAGTATGTATTTATCTATATATAAGTATGTATATCCGTTGTCTAGTACCCATAGTACAAGCTTTGCTTAGTTTGGGACTAGGTCAATTGGTGTAAATTGTCCCAATATATTTATATTTATTTATTTTTTAATTTCTGATCTAAAATTCTACTTTTATCTTCTTAAAGTCTGGGCAATAAATGATTGTAGATGAAAAGGTTAAAAGCAGAAAGTTTGACTTCGGAACTTTGTTTGGACTAGTTCGGAGACAAACATTTTAAGAGTCCCCACCCCTAGGAGGTGAGCCCTAGGGAGGGGGGCACAAAAAAAGGTCCCGTTTTTCGGTTTTTTGTTTACAGCTCGTAATTGATGCGTCGTAGGAAACTTTGTTGTACTACATTATGAGAGCTGATAAAATTTACTACAACTTTGGTTCTATTAACTTTTTACCTATTCCCAATCGTTGTCTAGATATCAGCTGCAAAAACAGTCGCTTTTCTCTCTTGTGAGCACTCATTTACCAAGCAATAATAAGTAGCATTTGTCGAAATTTGTAACCACTTTCGTGTTTTAATTTTTAATGTAAAACAATGAAATTATAAAATTTGAATTATTCGTAATGTCCATATAAAGAAAAACATTATTATTATAAGCTCAAGCCTGTTTCCCTTTGGGGTAAGCAGAGACCACAGGACGCCATTTGCCCCAGTCCTGGCATACTTCCATCGCTTCCTCCACACACATTCTTCTCTTCATACATGCTTGGTGGCAGGTACTTCTAAAGAAAAATCTTTGGAAAATCTTAAGAAATCTTGGATTCATCGCCTAAAACATATCGAGACTATAAATGAAATAGAAGAGGTGATGTATAAGGTTATTTAAACAGTAAACAATATTTTGATTTTAAAAACTGATTTTCTACACTCTAGGTTTGTGTACTCATTTTGACAGAATAAAAATGGTTTACGTAACTTTCAAAAGAAAAATATCTCGGAACTTTTTACTTTTCTGCAGACAAACTTATAACAAGCAATTTAATATTACGCCCATGGACCCAGCTCCCCCTCCCTTGAGCTTTCAGATCTACTCTCGATCTTTCTCATCCTATTCTACTACTTCCCGCCAGTATTCTGTCAATACTGTTACTACCCTGGTCGAGCCGGCCCATTCATACTGCGACTAACAACTAAAGCTAAGGACTACTACCATGAAAAAATGTGTAAAACTCTTTAAAAATACCTCATTCATCAAAATCGGCTCAGTTGTTTAGGCAGTACAGTGGAACATATCTAAATACAAACATACATACATATATGCTGCTAAAAATATAACCCTTCCTTTTGGCTTTGCCGTAGTCGGGTAAAAATACGCAGTTTGTGGACGAAAAATTTCTGAGATTTAGTTAAGTACGTTGTACGTTAGAAAATATTAATAACACGTGGTTTGTGTGTTCTAACACTTTATTACTCTAAATATTTACATTAATACCAAGGGAAAAATAATCAATAGAAAAATGGAAAGAGTCAGCGTTCTTGTTTATTAAATACTTTAGTTTTACGAGTTCGTTGGGTATGAATAGCATAAAATTCGGCACATAGTAGGTGTATTTCGCAACTACCTTCGAAATCTAAATAAATACCCTAATAATATGTATGTGTATGTAAGTATTTTCTTTATATTATTACAAAGTCTTTTTTTCCTGTCTGCAGTCCGAAATTCTTATAGTGTAAGTATCTCCGGCCGCCTTCTCCTCCTAAACCACGCATCGGATTTTGATACGTTTTTCACTATCATTTAGATATTTTTGTGAGAAAGGTTTTTATGTCCTTTCAATCCTGATTGTATCCGCGCGAAGCCGGGGCGGATTGCTAGTTAATTTATAAGGTAAACGCTAAAATTGAACCTTGATAAGAGAACAAGAGCTTCTGATTGTCCTGACGTCATTATTTCAATTTATTCGGTAATTAACCGTGAACCTGACACGAGTCGGGTTACAGTAAAATTGCAAGTACAGTACGTAAATGGCAAAAGAAAACCCTCATTACTGCCACAGTTGGCTTTTATCTGAAGCCAGTAAATTGATATAATAAACAAGCTCTATTCTTCTTTTCAAATTATGTTTCAAACCGTAGTTCTCGCGTTATTAGCAATTAAAATTTAAATACTATTAGACATGTTATATGTTACAATCTTAATACGCGCGTATGGCTCGGCGCGCGTATTAAGATTGTAACAAATCAATGTTGTTGTGTACATGACCGCGCGCGTGCACGCGCGTACCGCCACGCACCGCGCGCAAGTTCTTGACACGCGCATCGACGCGCGGTTACGCGCGTATTGAGATCTAGGTACACTCTTTGTATAGACCTGTTCAGTTGACCCGCGCGGTTTGCGGCGGACGGACCCAAGGAGCGACGAAAAAATGGAGGACGACTTGTCAATATTTCTTTTGGTGATATGCAATATCTTTCAGCACCATCTGTAGGTTGCAAATCTTTTTCAACGCAATCATACAAAAAGTCAAAGGATGCAATCGACATCCTAAAATAGTTGAAAAATTGATCTTCGTGTAGTCTTAATATTTTCAAAACAACCTTTTTTGTGGGCGGTAGGTACTTTATTATTGACCACTGGAAATAAGTCAAAAAATATTTGCTATGTCCCAAACATGGGTAATATCTTATAAACTTACGGGCGAAGTTATAAAAGCTTGTTAAAATTAACTCAAACATAACTTAGATGGTATACAATTGGCGATCTTATCGCTTAAGAGCGTTCTAGTCTAGGCAACTATTTGATTAAAACGCACAGAGAGGACCAAAATTAGGCACATAATGGTCTAGATTAACTGACGTCGATCTACTGACTGAAAATAAAGATTAGACTTCAGATCTTCAAACTTGAAGAAACTGCGGCTCAAACTTGATAAAAATGCGCATCTAATTTGACGAAATTTGGCTCAAACTTGACGAAAATGCCGCTCAAACCTGACGAAACTGTGGTTCAAACATGACAAAAATGCCGTTTGAACTTGACCGCAGTTTCTAATATCAAAGTCCTGGAAATCATATCAATAGTTTATCTTTCCAATCTATTTACGAGTGCGGATCTATCGGAGCGAAAATAGCAGTAAATAACTCTTTAGTATCGGCCGCTTTAGATTTATTATAAATCTTTGGAATCAATGCAAACAAAGACCTGGGTTTTGAAATTTTGCATATGAAATTGAACTCTTTTAAAAGATGTCGAATGAGTTTTGTTTAAATCAATACGTGTATAGAAAGATAACTTAAAGTTTGGTTCTCGGCATTTGTCGGCGAATATCGTTTTTGAATTACATTGCTTCTTTGGACCTTTATGATACTTGACATTCTATCTGAGGGCAGCAATGTACTTCGCTTAATTTTACCTACTACTAGCGACCCGCCTCAGTTTCGCTCGGGTACAATTCGGATCTATTGATTACACGTGAAAACAACTTTGTGTATAATTGGCTTGTATCGTGTTTAAAAAAATATTTAAATTCATGTGGGAATCATAGTCTCGGATTTTTCATATTGTCGATTCTCTGTATCACATTTACTGATTGATGTGATGGTGGAAACTTTGTGAAATTGCCTAACTTTTAATGTGAAAAATTCTCGCGAACATTCTGATCGTTTTGATAAGTGTTTGCAATATGTCCCACCAGGGTCTATATTTTTAACAAAATCCTTACCTAAATTCCTTGAAAACGCTTGTGATTCGCCCACTGGCAATATCCCAAGTAAACTTACGATTTAAGGATTATTTTTACCATTTTTTTTTATCAGGATACAAACCTGTAGTCGGGAATTACAAATTTAAAAATATAGAGATCAAGTACTAAAAGTATGTCAGGTCTCCCAGGTCAGACCCCTGCGGGAGGGTCCCCTTGATGCTGGTTGCGCTCCCCCTCTGGATCGATATGCCAATCCGTTGAGAGTGGAACGAGCCAGCTCTAAGGCTTCAAGTGGCATGATGTAGTTTTTTTGTGTAGCTGGCCGAACAGTTGGTAGAAGTTTGGGCTTCAAGCGAGGGTTTCTACCTCAAAAGCCACAAATACATATCGGTCTGCGATATCGATGTATTTGCGATGTTCGGCGTCTGCTCTCAAGGACATTATATTGTTCCAGTTTATATATATGTATGTATGATGGGTAGGTGAATAGATAGATCTCTCACCAAGCGGATGCTATACATAGGGGCTGAAGTCCCAAGGACGAAAGTTGGAAGTTGAATTTATGCGTTAGTGGTACGAAACTTCGTAAGCGTGAGTTAGCGCAAGTCAGTTGGTTTCCCTTCGTTAAACTAGATGGTGCTAGGAGTCGCTACATATAATATTTATAATTCTGTTTGTTGTAGGATACCGTTGCTGTTGATAACGGTGGCGTACCACCAGATAGCGTGCGTGCTGTGGCGTTCGGAGACCATTCCAGGGCGCGCGGAAACTGTCAAGCTCACCCCTTCAGAACAGAGTAAGTGAATACAATTAATAGGTTCATATGTTAGGTTGCGGAGGTCCATCAGCCAATTGGAACAAAGTACCTTGCAACTCCGCGTATACAGTGTCCTGTACTCAAGTGGAAAACAGCTGCGTCTGTACGACATATAAATACTTTCATCGTGTCAAACGGTCGCACGCTTTATGATCCTGACGATGCCTCGCGTAGAGGCGAAACGCGTGCAGATCGTGTAGGAGTGTGTAATGGCGGTGGTTAATCGTTGAGTCTGTGTGATTTAATAATATTTCATGCCGAGGCAGAGAAGGGTGAGTTTAAACATGAAAATATACAAATTTGTCTCAAAGACTTTTTATATGGATGTCACTATTGTATCTATCTATTTATTTATCCCAGTACCGCGCAGATACAGCAAACTTATTACAGCATATAAGTACACTGAATTTCTGTTTAGCTAGCTTATCACTCTCATTTCTACGATCGGAGTTTTCGTATCTTTATCTTTATTGACAAATCAATAAAGCGTTAAATAAATAGATCATAAAGCTCATTGGAGAGGTTGATTATGCTGTAAACGGGAATGCGATAACGATTACCTCCTCCTTTCATCTACGTTAATACTTTTAATATCACATAAAATAAGTTATGTAGTATTTTTTAAAGTTACTGCCACTTTTTCATACATTAAAAAACACTTGGATCAAAATCAGAAGCTTGCCGTTACTAAACTTAAAGCAATTTCTTGGCTGACTATACAATTTTTAGATAACATTAAGTGACATTTTAGGTTAGAATATTGTTGACGCGATAAGGTAAAAATGTGGATGAACGGACTTGAGGTACAGTAAGGGAAATTGAAACACGTACCACCGTAGAACCTAGTCCAAGAGACATACGCATGACATTTGTATGACATAGCCTGGCGTTTAACGCGTCGCGGCATTGCGATAGGGTTCTAAGGTGGTACGTGAATATATTTCCCCTACTGTACGTTCATTCTCATTAGTAGCTAAACATTTTAGTGCCTTGTCGCTGACAATAATGTGACAAATTAGAGCAACTCTCATTTCATACATCACTACGACAAGGTTCTTAAGTGTTTAACTACTTCTGAGGCTGACAGTACTAACTTATTCTATAATTTTTTATATTTCAAATCTTCCATTGAGAAAACAGTTCTTGCTTTCAATTAATAATCCTCATTTAAAACTCAATTTATAAAGTACCGTAACATCGGGGAACTTTGTCCTAAAATAATGTTACTTTTTACTTTTCGTTTGAGTACTTCAATTTAAACGGCAGTATGACTCTTTTATCGGCTTAGGTGTTTAATTGTGGATATGATCAACTCACGCACGTACGTAAAACTTAATAAAACAACCCATAAGTATTTTTTTTTATTTCGTAAAATTTGGGCCAAAGTTGCACTTTGAAGCGCGTTATTTTGACCCTCGATTTTTCATGTAGTAAAACTTAACGGTTTGCAATGAAAGCACAATGTAAACTGTTTAGATTGATTACACATATCAAAGAAAGACATAGTACTCGATATTTTTTTTATTACACTAAAAAACTTCGAAACAATCGACACAAACTAATAAATGTATGAAACATGGCTTTTTTTATTAAAACTTTGCCAAAACAAACATAAAAATGACCAGGTACGTTATTTTTAAACTGCTTGATTTGTCTACCACGTGAGGATAAGCAATTTGTAATGATAATTTTGAGGTCGATTACCGTTACCTATCGGAAACCCATATTCGGATAGTGCTGTAATATTATGGGCTACAAATGCTTGTTCTTCTTCTGCTGTAAATATTGTCGGGTGGCCAGGTTTGTTGCTGTGTTTATTCTTTAGTTTATTCTTTATAGTGCTCTGCGAGGAATATTCTATTTTGTCGAAGCTTCCCGTTGGGTCAACTTTTAGACCTCACGTCGCTTAGACATTGTTGTAACTGTTCGTTTGTGTAATCAATGTATGTAACTACGACTTCCTGACTTCCTTTTATAAATTGTACGTATCCTTGCACGTCTGAGAGATAAAAAAAAAGAAATTTTAGCTGATAAATAGGATTTGGAAATAGAAAAAAAATCGTTGGGTTACTTTGGCCCATGGGTCAAAGATACCCGAAAACGATAGCCAAAGAATACTGTGATTTTAATTATCATATTCTTCACACAAAAATGACTTAAGCTCTTTGATTTATATCACATTAGGATCCCAGATAAACAACTGTTACGATTGATAACAATCAAACACTTAAACTTACCTGCTTTCTTTGTTTCGTGAAAAAGTTTGCGCATTATTAATTCGCGTAGTTTACAGGTATCAACTTGTCGCCTAATTGATGGATTGACCAATCAGCTTTGTTAACGTGAAACTGTTTTACCGACCACCCTATAGGGCAATCTATCGATGAGTGGCGCAAACTACATCGATAGCTCCTGACGTGCGACGTGGCAGGAAGTTTAAACTTTTTTCCGTTTTGGGCCAAAGTTGCCCCCTAGGGTTAAAGTTCCCCAATGTTACGGTATAGAAATTAGTAAAACCACCAAATTTCCACCGGCTTTTCCATTACGCACATCCAATCAATCATAGCAAACAAACAAATTCATAGGGAGAGCCATAGTACTAACAACTATAAACTACAGTTCGTATAACCCGAAGGTTAAAGGGAATATTAATTGTGGAATAAACAGCGTTATTTACAAGGTTAATTGGGGTTTCAATCCAACCGAATGATATGAAAAGTTTCGGCAAAAAAAACTGGCATACCGTTGTGGAAAACGAGCAAACGAACTCGAACAAGTGAGCGTTTTTTTTTTCGAATTGAATTTTTCATGTAAGCGTTGTAACGTTAGCAGAGGGGTTCCACTTCGCACTGTAGGTACGCTCGACAGCCTTGCCTATGGCATAGGCAAATCGCAGTAGGCTGTCGGCTTGCCGCGCGCTCGCTCGCTCGCCCCCGCCGTGTCAGTGTCGCCGTGAAAACGAATGGCGCGCGTCGGGAGAAGCGAGGGCAAGGCGGGCGCGGACGGGGCGCGTTCCTTTTGACTCGCGCCGCCTGGCCCATGGTGTATGAAGTAATACGAACTTTTTGATCGTGTTAACAAAGTTGGAATTCGTTAAATCGCGATCGTGAAAGAGAAGTTTCTGTACGTTATTTTATTCTGTGACGTTAGGGTGGTGTGACTTGACATTGGGTAGTGCTTCATTTTTAATTTAATCCCACAGAAAGGCGAAGGAATTTTTGACCATACAGTCATAGTGAGCGTGGCGTCACCCGATGGATTTAGGTTTAAGATTTTTAAGCTTTAGCTTTTTAAGTTCGGGGCCCCACTGAAAATCAGCACTGCTGCTTAATATATGATGAGTGCCCTTTCAGCAATAATAGTGTAATTTTATTTTTTTATTTTTTCTGTTTTTTATTCTTTGTTGAATTAATATTTTCTTTCTTTCTTTTTTGTGAGAATCAGAGCCTTCAAAAGAATAATTGAACCATTGCGGGCGTTTACCATCCCCCGTAAGCCACCAAATTTTCTCACTCACTGTACGTTATACAGTAATATTTGGTATGGTACTTACTACCCCGGAGTAAAATCCAGTGTGACCATATGTGGCAGGATCCTGCCTTTTTGGCAGGTTTAGCCCTTCATTTTGACTTCTGGCAGGATCGGTTGAAGTTTTCAAAATCTGGCAGTATCTGGCAGGATTGCAATATAAGCTGGCACGTTTGGCAGTATAGCCTTAGACTGGGTTCACAGTAAGCATTTGCGAGCGATAAAAACGCAAAAACGTGGCCATTGCCCAACCAGAGACAGCCATTGCCGCGTTTTTCCGTTTTTATCGCTCATAAACTCTGACTGTAAACCCAGTCTTAAAGGAGCTTAGCCATAAGAGTTTGGCTTTGGCAGGATTTGTCAGTTTTCTAGCCTAAGTAGGGCAGGATCTCTAATTTGAAGTTGGTCACACTGGAAAATCCTTAGTCTGGGATATTTTCGTTCATTCTCTAACAACAACAACATTTTATTTTCTTTTTTGTACGCCACATAAAAAAAAAAACAAAGAAACTAATAACACTAACTGTCGGCAACGCTGGCAGCTAGGCATTTTTTTTAATTCTTTATTTTATTCATTTGAAGATGTGTTTTTTTTATGAACTAAATGTCAGTAGTTGTAGAGAAGAACTGACGAATAGTCTTTTCAAATTGTTAGCGACACCAAAAATAATATTATAATAACATATCTTGGAATAATACGTAACCTAGTTTTATCTTCTAATTATTTCGGTCCCAAAAGATAAAAGAAAAGGTAAATTGTAAGTACCTACATTATAGCCGACCAAGTAATTGCTTGCCCACTTTTGAACCACCCCTTTGTAATACGGCCGAAAAGTGGTTAAGGAATTTCTTAGTCGACTATACGTAGAATACGAATAGGTTCAGGGCAAAACTATAAACAACATAACTGTGACAAGTTGACTGGTTACTTAACTTTGAGTAATGGTTTCCTTTATCTTCAAAATGGCGTCTGAAACGTTAGCACAAGTGGGCGTCACATATTTTGTCGCTTTGGAAGGCGACTGCCACCAGTGGCCCGTTTCACGAAGCTACAAGTTACAATTTTACAAGTCTAATCCGGCAATATTGGTCATTATGCCCATTGCCATTGGTCGTTATTGACCAATGTTGCCGGTTTAGACTTGTAAAATTGTAAATTGTAGCTTAGTAAAACGGGCCACAGAAGGGTAGGTTATGTTTTAAACTAGGTCAGTAACAGACTGCTGAGCAGCAATGTTTTGTTTAATTTTTAGTTTATTTTAGTAACATTATGGTTTTATGACTGAAATAAATTATTTGATTTGATTTGAAAATCCAAAGAGAACTTAGTATTTACCTGTGACATTCTAAGTGCAATATTTTGCCACCGCTAACCAGTTTTTCACCGAACATAGCTAAGAACCATAGCAATAAATTCTGTGTACAAATAAATGCATTTTTTTTGTATACAACATAGGAAGGCAAACAAGCAATTGGGTCACCTGATGGTAAGTGATCACCACCGCCTATAGACACCTGCAACAACAAAGAGAGTGCAGATGCGTTGCCAACCCAGAGGGCTAAGATAGAATACCTCTTGTGCCAGTAATTACACCGGCTATCTTGCTCTCCACGCCGGAACACAACAGTGCAAGCACTGCTGCTTAGCGGCAGGATTAGCGAGCAAGATGGTGGTAGCGATCCGGGCGGACCTTGCACAAAGTCCTACCACCACAATTTAAAATGATTCACCTAATAAAAGGCTGCGAAAACATACAGACATCCAATAATAGATAATAATAACTATAATAAGTTTCAAACATATGACACGCTTTTTTAAGTGGGGGCATAGATTAGGGTGGGGGTGAAAAAAACAGCAACTGGATAGAAAAAACAGGGCGGCAGATTTTAGAGGTGGCAAATTTGGAGACCGTTTTTTTTGCCGTCACACAAAAATTCGAAGTCGAAACGAGGCATAAGCATAAGTCGTCGAGATTATACTTGTAGAACTTGTAGAAATGTATAAATCCACAATATATTAAATTTCCCTGTATATGTTCCTTTTTGTTTACTTGTATGAATCAACAAACAGTATTTGTTGTTGTTGTTGTTATATTACACACAAAATTTTAACACAGTGAAATACTGCGTGTCGGCCGGTGGTACTAACAAGTTCGACCGCAAGGCTAGGGTAGAGGAAACAGTGAATGATTGAACTCCAGGAAAACCAATATGTATGCAAAATGGTTCGCTGCCCGTCCGACAGGTGAACCGGGATATTGGCTTATACGGCCACCGACTCGTTCATTAGAAATTGCGTACGATGTTACAACAAAATTCCAAAGAAAAAGGTAACGAAATTCATAGTTTGTTAAGAAGGCATTCATTTTTCGGAAGAATTTTTTTAGAAAGTATTTATAAACTCGCTATCCGGTCCTGTCTGTCCTAATAACTTCGCCCGCCTACTCTTTCTAAACCTCGCAACGGATTTTGATACGCTTCTATGTTAGTTAGAGATTTTCTTACGTACAGTACATTTTAATTGTACCCGAGCAAAGCTGGGGCATGTCGCTAATAATAAGTTAAATACTAGTTTAATCCACAACGAAGTTATAGGGGGTCAAAAATCGCCTGAACTGCTTCGAGAAAAGGATGGTACGACCGTTCCGCTTTTTTTTGCTTGACTTGGCGGGGGCACTGCCGTGCCCCCAGATTAGTACATTGCGGCCTTAGAAAAGAATGTCAAGTATCACTTAACGACCCAAAGAAGCAATGTGTAAAAGTTTAGAAGAAGAAGAATTTGTGTTACGTACTCGTACATTCCGTTCCCCTGCCGTTTCTCTAATGAATTAGGAACATTAAACGAAACACAACTTCGAGCGAACCATTTATCTCACATTCCCAAAGCTCTGACGCGTGCTTTCAACGGGAAATATTTTCAAACTCATTGAAATAATAAATCAAACGTACCCGGCTTGTAACGAATTCGTGATTGATATGTTGAGGCCAGAAATAGACTAAATAGCTACGTCAAATTTAACATGAATAGTATAGAGTAGTTACATGTACTTATATACTTCTAGAAGCGTCACTTCATTCCCTCGCCCCGCGTTACTCACCAAATCGGTACTCTGGGTACGGTCAGACTCAGAAGTAGTTGAACATTTTAGTACCTTGTAGCTGTCAGTAATGTGACAAATTCGAGCAACTCTAATTTCATACGTTGAAAATGAAAATGAAAATGAAAAATTTATTTTGCAAGTAGGCCATATAGGCTCTTTTACATGTCTGAATCTACTAGCGCTTCGGAAAATGGAAGAATCTGCTGAGAAGAAACGCCGCAAGAAACTCAGCAGTTTATCTTTTTTTTTCTTCTCTTTTGAAAACAAGATTACAGAGCAATATAATACAATCATAACAATAGTTCACATAAAGTGTAAAAAAAAAAAAAAAAAAGATAATAAATAGCACAGCAAGCTTTAAGCATATTGAACGAACTGGCACTAGTACAGATTGACCAAGAGATGTATAGGGTCCCCAGGTCAAAGAAATTAGAATCGGGATGTATGTGGTCCCTGATCAAATACTTAGTCTAAATAACTTAGAGATGTATAGTCTCTAAGGGTCAAAACAAATTAATTACCTTAATCTATGCTTAGCAGAGGTGTAAAACGCCTCCACGGTCAAATTGTACAATATTACTTGGAGATGTATAGTCTCCGAATGTCAAAAGAATATAAGAATAAAAATATTCATGTCAAAAAAAAAAAAATTGGTGAAAATCCAACAAAATCAGTAATAACAACTCAATATATGTCTATATTTAGTTATATATATAAATATAAATAAATAGACAACACGATGAAGTCTCCCACATCAAACCGCATTTAAGTACCTACATTTTAGGCTTTTTGAGAATTACATTAGTCTTTGCAGCATGAATAGTCCGGACCCCACAAACAGCACCCGATCACGAGTATGACGCGTATCTCAGCCATCGTCTCCCTCAACCATATTGCAGGGAAGGTGGCGACCCGATCAACGACGCCACCGTAAGCAATGCCCTTTAAGCGACCATGACATACGATACACGTTACTACGACAAGGCTCTTAAGTGTTTAGCTACTTTTGAGGCTGACTGTCTAACACACGCTAGTCAACACCTACACTAATATAATTAAGATGTACTTAAACTTTGTTTTTTGTTTGTTTGTACAGTCAAGGAATTTAATTCCCTACCCATTTCGTTGAAATGTCGTCTGACATTCGCAATGCATTAAGGTCGATATGTCAAACTAACGTGTTGCTCTATAGCTCTTATGGTGACAGTTTGCTATATGCTATTGAACCTTAGGTGGGTTGGAAATTAAATTCCTTGACTGTATGTACAGGCTGATTTCTAGCTACTGAACCGATTCCAAAAATTCACTAATAGAAAGCTACGCTATCCCTGCCTGACATAGACTTTATAACGTTATCGGGACTTTAACGTGATAGAAGTATATTGTTTATTTACCTCGACGTTTCGGCCATGTTTTAACGACCGTGGTCTCTACCACTTCTAATTCCACGCGAACGAAGTCGCGAGCGTTCGCTAGTGCCGTGTCAATAATAAAGCTTATTGGCAATTCTTTAACACGTGCAGTCTGTGGGGGAGTTTTACGCAACGGGTATACAACGATCTACGTATTCAGTATAATAACGCCTTTAGGATGCTGATGGGGCTGCCGCGTCATTGTAGTGCCTCGGCGATGTTTGCGGAGGCGCAGGTGGACGGCTTCGCGGCTATTATGCGATAACGGTGCGCCTCCCTACTGAGCCGTTGGCGCGGCAGCCCGAACAGCATCCTGGCGGCGCTATCCGACAGATGGGACTCGCCATTACTTCAGCGATGGATGAAGCTCCACACTGTCATTTAGAACATACCAACCTACGCTTTAAAGTTAGCACTAACATTAGTTCGTAAGTACTTATTATTGTAATTTTTTGTTCCTTGATTTATTAACCCCTATGGATACTGTCCGAAATAAACGTTTTTGATTGATTGATTGATTGAATACAGATATTCAAAGTGCCACTTCATTACTACTAATAAAGTTGGCATGTGCTTTATGATCTGTTTTTTTTAATTTTTTTTTCACGCTTTTAGGGTTCCGTACCCAAAGTGAGCATAATTTTGAACGCGAACTTGAACCTTAAGTAAATTATACTAAGGTAGGCAAACGCGACACACTTCGCAAAGCTGCCAATCGTTAGGCGCACCACTGCACTGTGGCCGGCGCAATTGAGTTGCCGCGCGTGCAAATGAATACGAGTTACACGATAAACAGACAAACATACAAAAGGACGCTTCTTATACCTATTTAAACGCCGTTTTGTTCTTCTGTACATATTAGGTATTTTATATTTTTTTATTAAGGTTAACTGGACGAGATCCCTTAAAGGCATAAGTTCGCCCTAAAACATTTGTTTTGTCCCGTAATCTGTTATTTTATGTGTTATGTATAATAAAGAGACATACACACATACATATTATTATTATCTGACGTAGGTCGCAGTTTTTTTTTTATACAACATAGGAAGGCAAACAAGCAAGTGGGTCACATGATGGTAAGTGATCACCACCGCCTATAGACACCTGCAACAACGAAGAGAGTGCAGATGCGTTGCCAACCCAGAGGGCTAAGATGGAATACCTCTTGTGCCAGTAATTACACCGGCTGTCTTGCTCTCCACGCCGGAACACAACAGTGCAAGCACTGCTGCTTAGCGGCAGGATTAGCGAGCAAGATGGTTACACGTTAGACGACTTTCTAGTTTGGTGGCGAGGTAGTCACAGATTACGACGCCTTTAAGCGTAAAAGGTAAAAAATGCGTGTAAGGGATTAAAGTGTCGCTTCTAGTTAAGCAGGATTTATTTAAATGGTAGAAGTGGGTGTCGTTCGGTGCGTGCCGCCGAATTAAACCGTCTGATGCCAATCATCTTTAACCACAGCCTATGTAGCCGTTAAGCCCCGTTTAGTTGCTCATCGATTCGTCCAATAAAGGTCACGACATGACAATAACGGGCTATTATAAGCCACTCTTTGAATAAGTTATTTAGTTTTTGGTTACGCAGGCGAAGTTGAAAGCCCCGTGGTATAAGAATAACGTGATAATAGTTCAACGAAATATTATATCACACCTTGGAGGCAGGTCTAGAACGTGAATAGAATATGAATGAGGTGTAGTTAATATAACATTTTTTTACCCCAAAACGCGTTGTGTAATAGGCTATAATTCGCCCAACTGTGAACCTTACTTTTAAAAGCTGACAAGAGCCTATTAAGCTTTAATTATAACTGATTTTGCGTGAACATTTTTCTGAAATCGCGAATCTATCGAGAAGATTTTCCGAGACGTTTCTCAACTTTTCAAAACTTCCTGCAACTTTTTCATAAAGTGACTGACTATGTTTAAGATTTCCCATTTAGGTCGCAGACTTTACTAGAAAAAAGAGTATTTCTTTTACACCATGCAATAAAACTTAATCAGACATACTTATACTTACGCGTGCCTTCGTCCTTATTATTCTAAGAATTTCTGTAAAACATATTTATAAATTGGGAATGTACGAAAAATAAAGTCGTTTTCTGAGCTTTTAGGAAAACTTTAGAAACATAATTTTTTGTATAGTTTCAGCAAACTGATGTGGTTCCAGTCGTTGACAGCTTAGTGACCCAATGATTGACGAGAACGTACTGGTAAAAACAATGCCGTACACATCAAGTACGGGACGGTTACCTTATTGTGAAGGGTTGCTATTTGAAAGGGGTTACAATTCCGTGGAAAGGATCGGTCTATTTTTAGTACTTCGTACGAAAACATCTTGAATTATGCTAAGGTAAGGGATTACCAGCTAACAGGGTCCAGGGGCTCGGAAACTCTTTAATTAATATGTTGTCAGAAACTCAACGACGCAGAATGAAGAGGGCTGTGCTACTCGCCTTATCTCTGACCGTCGGGAATTAAACCTTATATAACTTTAACATCTTTTACAACGGATGGCGTC